>OY992770.1:8255821-11205821 GCA_963921325.1 Logfia minima | reverse complement strand
CTCTTGATCCCTACCCAATCTTGTAATAATTTAGTTTATTACGTAAAATATTTGTCAAATAAGATTTGTTTATGTATTTAAAAACCAAGCTATTGTACATTTAAAAAATATTTTTAGTATTTTTGATCAAAAAAATTGAGATTTCTTTTATATTCATATTTTTTATATTTATATTATATTAAATTCATTATTTAAATGCTTATAAATGTAAATATCTTTGATTTTAAAATACAAAAATGGAAAAAAAATATTAATTTTTTTTAATTCGAGTATTTGAGTAACCCGATATTCGTATCCGAAATTTCGAATAGAGTTTTGAGTAGTGAAATCTACTATTTAAAATTTCGGATATTCAAACTTCTGGTATCGGAAAATGAACACCAATAACAGAAATTATATCTGGGCCAAAACTTTTGTAAGAAATAAAATTTACTAATATATATGTTTTGTTAGTTACATATATATATATATATATATTTATGTGGTTTTATTGTAAGATAATGTTTAACGTAAAAATAAAACAAAATTTGAACTCAAACATCAACTAATTAAAATATTAATTATCATTTTTCTTAATTCATTAAAATGGTTATGTGAAGTATTAAAGTACTTGTTGGCATATTCAAATTAAGTATCATTTCACTTACAATTCACAATCAAAATCCCCTCTAGAAAATCATATCTTTCAAAATAAATGGTGCATTCTCACTTTTAATCCGAATTAAAATCAATTCATCAACCTTAATTATATGGGTCTGCATTATAAGACATACTAATATATATCTCTAAATTATGTACATCATAATAATACAAAATTCATTGTCCAACAAGATCAAGATCAAAACGTGAATGAGAAAGATGAACTGATACTTAGTCCAATCCATATTGCTACAAAATATATAAAAAGGTATTGAAACAACATGAATTAATTGATACACTATTCGTATTTAAATAATGCACACAACTTCAAATGTTGATATAAATGACGAAGATGATGCACGAAATAACTGATTAACGAAATAATTGACAAACAAAATTTAAAAACCACAAAAGTCCATGTTAAATTATACATTATATGAAATGTTCACATACCAAATGTGCATATGTGAACGAAAAAGATATAGATTTGATTTTAAAGGTAACTTTGAGGTTTTCTCAAATTAATTTACTTTTAACCTTACTCTCCATCAATATTCATATTTGATTGAATCTACTCACATGTGAAAATCCCTATAATCCAAAAGTTCTCGCAGCTTTTTACATTTTTTGTGGTTCTCGTTTGAACCTTTAAATATATATATATATATATATATATATTAGAACAATAATCCTTCAACCTAACTCACATATTATATACAACTATCAAATATATACATATATTATTTTAAGCGAGGACTGAACTTACAACCTTTTCAATTTATTGTTTATATTTTATAATTTGAATAAAAAAAAACAAGAAGATAGCATTAGAAGGTTTTTCGTTCAAACATTCTATTTTCTTGATTTTTGAAAAGCAAAACACGGAGAGAACTGTTTTTAACCAAATTACATACGACATGAATGAAAATTTTGTAACCATAATAATATTAGTGTTTTGAATATAATAGAGGATGTGATATATGATTAATATATATGAGTGTTACCTTTAATATGTAGAGATTATGACTGTTAGGTAATATATGGACAACACATTTGATTGAGAATGTTGATACATCTCGCAAGATTACATGCAGTTGTGACAGTAAGTTGTGGGACGAGTGATCATCACATCATACATGACTCTAGTCGTCACTAATCGCAGTCTTGACTATCACAACTACAAAAAAGATTCAAACTTTAAAAAAGCTCACACTAAAAAAATAGTCCAAACTTACAAAAAGAAGTCTACTAAGTGTTTTAGGATTTATATCGTATTATTCTTCATAACAAAAGCCGGCAACAATTTCTCCTCCTATTTCCATTTCGTTGTTCAACAATTCACAAAAAGAAAAACAAAAAAAAAAAGGAAGAAAAAAACCTTGAAGTATAAAAGAAAAAGTAAAAAAACTAGCGGAGCCCACATTTCATCTGTTCTTGCCCGTTTTCTCACCATGACAGACAGCGAGGATGGGCGACACACCGCTCTGTCGTCCCGTCGTGGTGCCAACACATGCATCAGAACGGTTCAACTCTGTCTGGTCTAACCTTGATGAGCAAAGAGGGGTGTGAGTAGCGACACTTGTAGAGAGAGGGAAAGTTAATGGTAATTGTCGTTGTTTTGGTTTGGAAAAGTTTGTTTGTTTGTTTTTTTCTTTCAAAAGCATGTTTTCTTTTCTTGGTATTATTCCATGGATGCGTATTTTTAGAGGTTCTCGTGTTAAACAGTTTTTTTATTTATTTGGTTTACTTCTCTTAATGCATAAGTATAGTCTAATCGTAGCATGAGCAGAAATGACGAATACTTGAATAATTCCAACCATAGAATATAACACATTCGTCATTCTGTAAGAATCATACGGACTATAACTTTAGGAATATTTATATGCACCTCAATATTCATGGATCTAAAATGGAATATAATTTTATTTAGAATATTATTTATAAATTTTTAATTTAGTTTAATACGGTCAGTTCATAATATCGATTTAGATGAAGTGTAATCGTTAAACTAATTATATGTCGTTAAATTATTTGTGTAAATTGATCCTTCCCCGGATGTCACCTTTGCCTTCCGTGTCAAAGTTGTACGTCACCAATGAAGAGAGAGTTTCCAGTGAATACATATGTAACCATTAAATTATCTATCGTTCTTTATATAGTTCAACTACATTTTATACGTCTTAACAGTGGGACGTGCCAATCTCTTTTAAACAACACTTTTGCGTCTCTTTATCATCTGATAAAAATAACAGTAATCTTATGTATTAAGTATAGTGCAAATGAAATTACGATTAACATTAATCTTCTCTTTCAAACACTAATTTATAAGTTATAGATAAAAGATTAGAAAAAAAAAAAAACAACAACAACCTTATTTGTAGCGTCACTAACAGAAATAATAAAAGTCGTCGCAAAGTCAAAATGTCGTCACAAAATGTCTTTTTTATGAAATTTGTGTTTTTTAATAAATACTATTAGAGACGACACAATCTTCTACATTTCTTACTTTTCTAGATTTTCCATATTTTTTGCTTTTCTCATATTTTTACAGTTTTTCACTAAAATAGATTTTCTCATACACACGATTTAAACAGAAAAATATATCATAAAACATACGACTAATACTTACGACGATATATATTGTTTAAACAAGGATTCTTGTAAAAATAATACAACTACAACTAGTACCTCCTAATCATCCTCGACTAATATGACTACCACAAACTCGATTAACAATGATTTGAATATCGTTCTTTATCACTTTCCTTAGCGTTGCTATCATGTTCGTACCACGACCCTTCGAACATATAAGTTCAAGTGAACTAATTAAAGGTACAAATAATCAAGCGTGAAGTATTTGGAACCAACATAAACCTAACATAAATGTAAGGATTTGGTCTCAAAGTTAACAAACAAAATCACTAAATCAATTTACAACCTAACAAATACATAGACTTTAACAAATTCATACACTGTAACAAATCTATATACTTTTATTATTCTACATAATCAACAAATTTACACACTTTAATTTTATATACTTAACAAATAAATACACTTTAACAAACTCATACTCTTTAAAAGATCTATATATTTTAATTATTTTACACAATTCAAACTATTAATACATTAACAAACTCACACAATTATATACATTCAATTTAACACTTTAACTCATACAGTTATAAGAAACTATACATACACTTTTAACAACTTTGTACAATCATACAATTATAACTATACGTACACTTTAACAACTTTATAACTAAACATACAATTATACAAGATTTGCTAACTAATCTATACACTTTAATTGTATACAATTAACTAATTCATTGAAACATTCTAACAAACTATACAAACACTTAACTTTATATAATTAACAAGTACATGCACTTTAACTAACTAATTAACAAACCTCAATTCTTACAAATCAACAAGTCTAACACTTAAAAAATTAACTCAATCAACATTTTCAATCTATAAAATTAACAATACTAACATTTTTTATCTATAAAACCACAAAAATCGATTCAACTAATCAACAACTATACACAAAATTTTCTTACTATATACATATTTAACATTTGAATTCTAAGCAAATCAACAGTTATACCTACTTTAACTCTTTACAATTTAATATTTTAACTCATATGATTACATACACTTTAACTAACTAATTAAAAAACTCCAATTCTTACAAAATTAACAAGTCTAACACTTAAGAAACTAACACAACTCCATAAGCATACAAATAAGATTTAAATTACAAAATTATTAAATCAACATTTTAATTATTATATACAAAAAAATTAACAAGTTAGAAAAACCTTGAGTGGGGTGGTGGTGGTAAACTTTGGTGGTCGGTCTGAGGTGGAGACGGAAGGAAAGGGGGGTTGCCAATTTAACACTTTAATGAATGTTCGAATAAGGTTGACGCCTTAACCCATAGTATATACGATTTAGGGTTTCTCCTGATCATTCGAATATTCGAATAGAACTGAAGCCTTAACCAATAGTGTAAATGTCTTAGGGTTCAACAAACAACCATAGTTGATTAACCAACCCACGTTATAATAATGTAAATAATCAATGGTATTATATTTAGGTCGAATATTAAGTTCATGAACTGTATACCCTTAAAGTCGTTAAACCCTATACTCTAAACCGAGAGTTTCACGAACTTGAATTGTCTTTAAGGTCGACTTCATTGGTGTTGAAATTGATAAACCGCTTAAGTGTTGAATTGCAATTACTCAACTGTTACGATGTGATAATGATAACGAGGTTGACTTCATTGGTGATGAAACGCCTTATGGTGATGAATTCGTATCACGAACATAATATTATTCATATATACATTAAATAACATTATCGTTAAACTATTTTATATTTTAAATATAATTTTTTAATTAAACACTAATTATATTTTTAATTAGTTTATATTTTAAATATATAATTTTGTATTAATTAAACACTAATTATATTTTTATGTAGTTTATATTTTAAATATATAATTTTGTATTAATTAAACATCCTTTATATTTTTAAGTAGTTTATACTTTTAAGTATATTATTGTGTATTAATAAAACACTAATTAAATATTAATTACATTCGTAGTTAGTTTCTCTTTCAAATCTATAATTTTGTATCAATTAAACACATTTTGTATCAATTAAAACACTAATTAAAACATATTAGATATTTTGTCGTAATAGGTCTTTGGAGACGACACCAGCATTGCAAAAGGCTACCTGGGGATTTTTTTACTTTTTGGAGTAATTTTTTTTTTAATAAAAAGAAAAAGTCTTTAGTGACCCATAAAAGGCTACCTTGAATTTCTTTTACCTTTTGGGAGTCAAATGAACAAATTATACAAAAGCCTTTAGCGACGAAGGTGTTATCGTAAGAAGGCACCTGGGAAAACTTTTACTCTCTAGAGACGAATGAATTCTTTTTTAAAATAAAAACCTTTAGCGACGTCGACACAATAAGTCATGCAGGAAAATTTTTCACTTTGGAGCCAAAGAAAACAATTACAAAGAAAAGGGAAAAACTAATGCGACAACACCATCATAACATAGGGAAAAGTTCGAGTCAAAGTAAAAAAGTTGATTTTTTTTGGTGTATTTTGTGACTTTTTACGACGACATTTTCATATTTTAACCCCTTTTTCTTGTAGTATGTTTGGAAGAGTTGGTAAATATATAAAGGATGTTTGGTTGAAGGCTATACATGGTCAAGGAATAATGAATGGTAACGATTATAGAAGGTTGAAGAACTTATAATAATAATAATATAGCCCAACAATATTAATGTTGGTCGTTGACAAGGGACCCGTGATCCCGTCGCTTGATTGAAAACATATTTTTCAAAGATATTCAACCTCGATCTACTTTTCATTTCTTGGACCTATTCCTAATCAAGTATAAGTAACGTGACTACGTGTTCAATTACTCGTATATTAATTCGATTAGCAGCTTTAATAAACTTGTGGGGTATTAATTAAAATAAATCTGTAAGTTTATTCACAGCTTTAATCAACTTTGTTTTGTAATATTTTTTCTTACAACATTGTAAAATATTATACATATGTACTAAGGTTAAGGATTAAATATTGAAAGTCTTGAACCTGTTTGGACCATAGCTGTTGAAAATAGCGTGAAGTAGTTTAAAAGAAACAAGTGTCGTTAACTGCATATATACTCGTACAAAGTATCTCTTGTTTTTCTCTTAGGTTATTTTTGATAATAAGCATTTTGAAGTATTTTATAGCGACAAGTGACTAACAATTATCAATCTGGTTGCAAATCATTCATTGCTTCAATACATACTAATTATAAAAGTTGATTAATTGACTTATAACCAGAATCAAAATTATAAATAAATAAACATTCCAATATAAAAGAGTATATATATATATATTAAATACCAAAACTAAAATCAAAATCAAATATAAATTATTATATTTACGGTGGATATATTACATAACTAGTAAGTAGTAAAAATCATATGCTATAATATATGTTAATACATTCATCGTAAATATGGATATAAACAAAGTGTTTACTAATTAGTTTATGTTTAGACATGGTTAGCACAATCTTATCGAGTATAATTAAACAAATTAAAAATTGATTTTGTATCGACTGCGTGATAATTGTTATATATACATCTCTTATGTTTATCAATTGTCGAAGAGTGTTAATAAAAAGTGAAGTTACTTATACCTAATTCGTATTTGAATGATTGTTATTGTTAATTAATGAAATATAAGTAATTAACAAAAATATGAGCAAAATATTAAATCAAAAAAGGCTCACCGTGTTTTTCTTTTCTTAACTCCCCCATAAATACATGTGAAATGCGAGATGTATATATCATATTAAACTTTTTAGCTTGTGTTGTAGATTCTACATGTGTTGTTAAGATCTGTTGGTAATTTATTTTGTACAATTGATAAAAAGTAGTTTAAAATTCAAGATTCGCCTATACAAATTACAATATTTCACATATTTGACTTAAATGTAGCATAATGTGAGCTAATAAACTTTTAGTTTTCAAAATTAAAAGACAATTAATAAAGTATAGCATATATCCGTACTAAACGGCAAAATCTGAAATTTATTCTAAATAATGTTGATATATTATTGATTGGAATATGCTCATCTAACGATTTTTGGTAATAGTAGAAAATATTAGTAACATGTGTAATAGTAGAGAAATGAAATCATTATATGTATGTTTGACTTTTTATAATTTTAATATCTAATGTATTTTAATTTATTGATAAAAAGAGTAATATAGAAATTTCGTATCTTTAAACTAAATTTGATTAAAAAAATAATATAAACTCCTTATAAAGGTTGTTAGATTTTAATGACATATATAATCTATATATTGGAATCCAATATGATGTAAACTAAATCCGACTTACCTAATAAAATGGAATACCATTATAAAGTTACCAAAAAAATGTGAATATGAGTTTATGTAACGGCAATACCAAAAATTTGTGCTATTTATTGTATGATACATGTTTACTTTACTTGTTCAACTTTCCTCAAAAAGCATTATCTCATTACTCCTGTTTCTTTGTAGCATATGTCTCATAGACCAAACATCCCCCACTTTTCCTCCAATTCAATCTCCATCCACATAAACCCTGCTGATCACTTTAACTAAATTCCCATTTTTCTGTTTTTACACAATTCGTTTCTTCTTATTCTTTTCAGGAAAAAAAATAATGGGATTGAAAGGATTTGTTGAAGGTGGCATAGCATCAATAGTAGCTGGATGTTCAACCCACCCCCTTGATCTCATCAAGGTCCGGATGCAACTTCAAGGCGAAAACCATCAGCTTCGAGCCACTCCGGGTGCTAACATCCACGTCACCGGGCCTCCACGTGTGGGACCCGTTGCCGTCGGGTTGCGGATCATTCAGCAAGACGGAGCGGCAGCTCTATTCTCGGGCATATCTGCTACCGTCCTCCGTCAAACTCTTTATTCCACCACTCGTATGGGCCTCTACGACATGCTGAAGACCAGATGGACAGATCCCGAAACTGGGAACATGAAACTGTGGAAAAAGATCGGTGCCGGATTGATCGCAGGTGGGATCGGTGCTGCGGTTGGGAACCCGGCTGATGTGGCGATGGTTAGAATGCAGGCCGACGGGAGACTCCCAGCCTCACAACGTCGTAATTATAAGAGTGTTGTGGATGCAATCACACAAATGACGAAAAGCGAGGGGATTGGTAGTTTGTGGCGCGGTTCATCTCTTACAGTGAACCGCGCCATGTTAGTGACTGCATCGCAGTTGGCATCGTACGATCAGATCAAGGAGGCGATATTGGAAAAGGGTGTGATGGAGGATGGGCTCGGGACTCACGTGACTGCAAGTTTTGCTGCAGGGTTCGTGGCTTCTGTAGTCACAAACCCAATTGATGTGATCAAGACTCGGGTCATGAATATGAAAGTGGAGCCTGGAAAGGCACCACCTTACGCAGGCGCAACTGATTGTGCCCTCCAAACTATTCGGACCGAAGGTCCGATGGCTCTTTACAAAGGATTTATTCCTACAATATCAAGGCAGGGACCATTTACTGTAGTGCTATTTGTCACATTGGAACAGGTCAGGAAATTGCTAAAGGATTTCTGAATTTATTTGATGATGACGACATAAGATTTGGTATTGTGCAGAATAAAGTTCTCATAGTTTACTGTTTTTCTTTTTCTATTTTTACTAGATTTACTTGGTCATCTTTCGGGGAATATAGATGATACTGTCATTGTTTTTAACATATAGAAATGCAATAACTATATTTGGGATATCTTATTGTATTATTTTTCTTTATATTTAATATTTATTTATATTTGTATTTGAAAACTTATTTAAATCAACCATTTTCAACGTAATTTTATTACATTTAATAGTGTTAGTTGAGTGTCAATTTCGTTTCTATATATTAAGGGTGTGAGGGCAAACACTCTTATTCCTCTCCAATGCACAGTTTCTCGTACATTAAATATTTATAGTTTCTAAAGAGGACAAATCCCTATAGAAAAAGAAAATATTGCAATTTTACCATTTAAAGTTTGCTTTTGCGTATTTCTTAAATATGTTCAAGTTTGTTATATATATGCTTTTTGTTTATGTTTATAGTAAAAGGTTTTAGATATTCTTTTGGTTAACCCATTTAGATATAGATATTTTTATTCGTATCTGTCAATATAGAATGTTATATTGTATTATTATAATAAACTTAGCACACACCCACGTGATGATTTTTTAATTGGATCTAATAAAGTCATAAAGATGCGTGATGTTTCCGTTTTATTTTTATAACAGTTGGATTGTAGATGTGGCAAGGTATTCTAGTTTACTTATTATAGGTGTTGCTGATTACAAATAAACACCGATTTATTATGTAAAGCTCAAAAAGTTTAAGAGCTTTAACATCGCATTTTTTTATGAATAATTACATTGAGAGCACTTAAATATTATGTTTCATAGCCCGTATATTGTAGCATAAGATCGTTATGATTTTCAAATAACAATACAGCTAGCTAACCTAAAGTAGTGAAAGTTTCTTTTCTTTTTCTCCTTAAATTTTAGATTTCTAAAATTATATACGATTTACATATTTCAAGCCATAGAACTCTCCGTGTTTATTCTTTATTTTATTACAATAAGGGTCACAAATTACACAATTGAATTTCTTTATTCTTGTAAGTGTGTTTATACCCAAATCAATTATTATATGCTAGGAGAATCAATAGTTGTATTAGGCCCTACTGGTGGATTGGGAATTGAAGATCCTAAATGTAATTATATTGAAATAAACATTCTTAATTTTAAAAGTTAACTTATAGAACCACTTACTCTTGTTCTTCTTTCATACACTTTTTAAGTTTAAAATCCACTAAATGGTAAATTTCAAAAATAAAATATTTGATTATGTGTTGGGTTATAAAATTGTGCGAAACAAAATAAAATGAAATATGATTAGTTAATAAATAATTCTTTTTCAATGAAATAAAGGAATATAAATTAAGATAAATCATAATTTTCGACACAAAACCTTTTATGTATCATACCGACATACCTTTTATGTATCATGCGTTAACTTAGATATGTTAATCAATTATGTTGTAATCTTTTATTACAATAAAATGGCAAATCACAACATTTGATTCCTTTATCCAACCAACTGTCTCTTTCAAATCAATTATTACAGAATATCAATAGGAGAACTTGTAGCTGTTCTAACATCTTAATTAATTGGCATTCGGAGATTATAAATATAATAACAAATTTATATTATATATCAAAAATGAAAGTATGGACACAATGAATAAGTGATGCTTGTAAGCCAACGTGTTCATTAATAACTGAACTTACTAAAAGCTTAACCGGATTATGAGGCAAACCTGAATTAAGTAAAACTGAACTAACCAAAATACATAAACGGAATGACTCACTTTTTCTATCACTATTTGTGAATGAATATCATCCTGTTCATATTTGATCCTCAGGTTATACAATATTCACATGCACTTATAACCATATACATGTGTTAATGTTATTAAGAAGGAAGAAACTAATTTATTGTAGTTTTGAATCAATTCATGCTATTAAAACAATCAAGCTTTTTATCATTAAACGTTCAATATATATTTGTCTTGGTTTTGTTTGAAGTTATAGAGTGTGTAATCATAAATTCATTGGAATGCATGCTAACTACTTCCTTGCACTTTATTGATGGAACATGTTCACATATTAATTTAGTCATATATCCAAAATCTTAAAGCTAACAAATATGTTTGTTTATATCATTTTAATATAATAAAGACGTGATTTAATTTAATGTATATAAAACAAAGTACCTTAGTTCTCGTGCGATATACGAGAATCTAAAAATCTCATCTAATTTTAATCTTTCGAATGCCTTTTAATTGACAAATACTTAACCAATCGAATTTTAATGATGTCACAAGTTCACTTTCTATATTATATTGAAGAAATTTATTTAATAATTAATTTAATTTAATTTATAATTTATCTAATATATTTATAGGATTTTTTGAACTAATACACTACGTTATAATGACAACAAGGTTCAAATTTCAAACTGATATTCATGGGATGAATTCTTTTTAACGACTATTGAAAACATACGTGTTAAATGACAAATTTCACATGAATAATTATTTAGTTTAAATATATTCAATCCAATAATGCGGGTTGTAGACAAACAAAGGGAGTGGGAGCCAATGACCGACAAACGCGCGGACCCTCACCATGGACCGTTTACCAACCTCATCAACTACACTATAATCGACATATACGAGTCAAAAATAGACTCGTGGAATGAGCTAAAACATTTATATACCGACATTTGTTTTTAGTTACTCGGACAATAATGTTTTAACGTATGATTATTACCGTTATTCTAAAATACATCCGTTAACTAAAACAACTGTACCTGAATCCTCTTTAGAGTTTAGACATCACAAATTGTATGCTGTATATGTCTAGAAAAGTCAACAAAAATAAAAATCTCATAAAAAGTGGGTTCCATCACAAGATGAGACCTATATTTACTAAGAGACTCTGTTTCAGGGTTTAAATTTAGCTGTACATGGCTTGACCGAACTAGGTACCTGTATGGTTAATGGTTATTGTATACGTTACGGGATGGTCAACAAACAAATGATGGGCGTGGTTTAGTTAGTTATCTAGTTCATCCAACATGTATATCACCTAAAATGATTCCATATTTCACTATAATTTTCCATTTCGGAATTAAAAAGACTGCACATGTAAATTCCATTTTCTAATATACTAACGATGAGTTGTCACTTAAGTAAGCCACCATCAATATTTAATGACATAATCATGAATGCCTTTGTGTAAACTATGTGATAATATAGTTTTCCTATTTTGTATTAAACCACCTAGGCACTGACCTAAACAAACAAAAACTCATAAAATCCATGACAGATGGACAAAATAACAAGCCATGAAAAAGACAGAATTTCTATTGGTCAATTCTCCTCTCTGTAACTAAACTATCAAAAACAAAACATACCAACTGCAATTAACTCACATCACTCAAAAGTAATTTATAAAATATAAATAGATTCTACATGCCACAAGGTAAAGGTCCTTCATAGACCAACCTAAAAAGGGAACAACTCCATAACATTATAAAGTTTGAGACTGTTAGAATAACAGTTAAGACAATAATGCAACTAAGATAAACTTAATTTCTCCATATTCAACTGTAAAGAGATGAGACACAGACTCGAAGTTGGTATTATATATCCACAGATACACATATTACTAGTACCAAAAGGAAAAAGGTATTTTAAAATACAATTTTAGACTGATAGTAAAGAAAAATTATCAGTGATATCACCTGTCAATCTTTTGGTCCTAAAACTTGTTGCTTAATCTCTTCAACCTTCGATGCCAATTCATCTCTGTTTCTCTGTAAAATGTGAAATCAATATAGCTTGATGAAAATCCAGCTTCTAAATAAACAATTCATGCATATCCCTATAATCAATATAGACCTGTACAAAAACGTAGGTGATCTGCTTTACATACCTTAAAGAGCAAGTAGCGTGTGCTGAACCAGATAGTATAGCCAAGACCCACCACTTCCATCAACTTAGGAAACTGGTAACAGAAAATTAATCAAAACTTTTATAAGACAAGTTACAATGTAATAAGATGTTACTTAAGCATATAGAACTCTAAAAGGTAATATGAAATATATAATTACACACCAATGGTATACGATCAATGGCTCCAACTACAGACACGGTTAACCACAGGGATGCTATGCCGCCTACACCAAGTAAAGCGATTGAAAAGGAATCTTCAAGATCCACCTACAGAACAAGCACAAACAACTTGTCAACACGTAGAATATTATATACACTGACTAATAGTCAAACATTTAGTCTATGTGTCTAGTCAAAATTTTCACAATTTTCATATATAATATGGAGTTGCTTGTTACTTATAAAATCCATATAAGTCTAACTAGACATATGCTCGCATTTGGGCAGATGTTCAAATTAAAGCAAGGTTCTTGTGCGTGTAAATATCTCGTTCTCTTTACAGATGACCAAAAACAGTAGCACGTACATTGATAGTATGAATTATCACTTATATATTACTTTCATAGTGATGACGGAGAACCGATCACATCACCAAAGTATATAACTTAAATTTTACAGTACCTCAACTTTGAGCTTATTTAGAAAATCAAACTGAGGGAATTCATCATTCGTGGCAGCTGCATCATCATTTTTAAAGAAACTAAACTCTCCAAACCCACTATTCTCCACAGATTGAGTTTCGTCATCTGAGACAACACCATCAGATTCTTCATCCACATACCGATTTGCTCCATTTGATGTTTCATCGGGAGTTTTTGATTCTACGGGCAAGTAGTTGACAACTTCAGGTTCTTGTTTGAGATACTGGTTTGCACCACTCGATGTTTCATCAGAAGCTGTTGCTTTAATAGATACGTACCGATAATAGCGTGATCCTGAAACTGAAAGATATAAGAACCCCTTTTGTTTCCCATGAATATTGTGTTTGCATTTTTATATATTATTTCTTCTCACATCAAGTGCAACAATACCTTAAATCTTCAGATCAAATCATATACAAAAAGTCATCATTTTGGCATAGAAATGGACACAAACATTAACACAGTTCTTCACATATAATCTAAATCTAGGGTTAATTGAAGCAATAATGACTAGCAAATTACATTTTCCTAACAGAAACAAATTCAAAATGAGCAAAATTTAGAGTCAATTGAAGGATAATGAAAACTAGGGTTTACAGTTAATGGATTCAAAATAAGCAAAATTTAGAGTCAATTGAAGGATAATGAAAATGTGTACCTGAATTTTGGTGAGCAAATGAGCTGGGTTTCGAAGGAAGAGTGAACTTAAATAGCAAGTTTGTTCTGTAATAAGGAGTAGAATATGATGGATGATTTGGTTTCAAAGTGCAGACCTCCATCTTTGTTTAGTAAATTTAGGGAGTTTAGGGGTTTTAGCTGGTTCAGCTTAGGGTTCTATAGTTCCGTTTGTAGCAAAGGGAACTTGGTCGGTTTTACTTTTACAACAACCGACTAAGGGTGCGTTTACAGAGTAAATTAAGCTTTTGTTTTTAGCAACCTCAATTTCTAAGTCATGTTTAGCAATAAAAATATAGAAAAAATTATTGAAAAGAAAATCTCAAAAATTTCTTTTGAGAAAACTTGTTTTGAAGTAGTTTAAAAAAAAATCATTAACTTCAAATTCAGTTAATTGTTACTAAATGTACTTTAAAATAATTTATGCAACAAAAACAAATTATAATAGTAATTGTATCTAGAAATTTTTCTTTTGTCAAATATTATTTTCGTCTCTATAAGATTGAAATCATAACATTTAATTAAAATTTTTAATTTGTCATTTAAATGATCCAATGTCTTACATTTGTTGAAATTACTATATACTAGAGGTGTACTCTGCGCTTTGTAGTGTAATTATAAAGTTCGCACCTTAAATAAAACTAAATTTTCTTATTGATCTTAACTAGTAAAACTAATAAAACTTATTAGACTAGCGGAATTCGTTGATGCTTATAATTAGTGTAATCAGAGAATATAAATAAATGTGGAATTGTTAATTGTTATTTAATACCATAATAAATGGGACAATATATAATTAGATTATTTTTATTAAAATTATGAATGGAGTCTACAGAGAAAATAATTTCTAGTTGGTATCACGAGTACTTCTTATGAAAATAAAAATTACTTTGTAAAGATAAAAAAAGTAACACATGACTAAATAAATCAATAAATCATAAAAAGGTAAAATTTATGGATCTTCCTTATTTTTGTCATCTCAAAAATAAAAAACAAAATTATATTTTAAAATAAAGTTATTATATGAAGAGTAGTTCAGCTTTCTGATGAAAAAACACATAGTTACAAATGGACGACATATAAGAAAAAACTATTTTGCAATATTACAGAGATCTCTGGTAAAATAATCAATAATAAAATTAGAAATAGACATTTAATTAAAAACCAATTTAACAGAATACAAAAAGAAAGACTTTTCGGATTCTTACTATTCATTATTTTAGATTGTATAGATGGGTATAATGACCAAATTTTTTATAAAATATGTATACTTTAAACACTATGACAAATAGTTTAATATCATTATAAATAACTAAAAAAGATAATTTTTAGTATTTAACTACTGAATCTGAAGAATTTTAATTAAATTTATTGTTGTATATTAGAAACGGTTACTCTCGTAGTCTTTTATATAACAAAATTAACATATTATTATTTTTTTAACCTATTAATTTAATTAAAGTAGTCTTTTATATACGGTTTGTTTTTTGGTTTTTTGTTTTTCTGTTCTTTTTTTTTTTTTTGGTAGTAACGGGCTTCAACACTGATGCGTTTATACAATTTTGCTACCGCTAACGGGCTGCTTGAATATCTTCAATAAGTTCTCAACTTCATATTTTTGTTGCTATTAATTTGCATGAAAGCAGGGTCCTATTTGTTACTTTTGTCGTTTGCTTGACGCAAAATAGTTTTCCAGCTAGCAATTTGATTACCGAGTTATGTTTATACCCGAAGCCCATTGTATTTTAAGATTAAATCGATATAAATTTAGAATAGTGAAGTGATGTGGGCTGTTAGGCCCAAACTAAGTAAATTAGCCAAGTAAAACGATTTGATCTGCTGTAAAAGTAGCAACAATGTCATTCCGTACAATGAAGTATGCACTATTTAGTACTCTATTTACGTGAGAAATATATGCCAACTTCACAAAAAATGACAAGCATTTAGCCCAAACTGGGCAGTTGAAAGCCAAAAAAACAACGTAGATTTGCAATGGAAATGGTAAACAAAAGGTAAAATGGTCTATTTTCTAAAATGTGGTTCTAACTCGTGTAACCCCTAACCCATATGGTCGATGCAAAACGTCAATCCATACGCGGTCGACACTTTTCCATAGAGGTGGCAAATATATTTGTGCGTAAGAGGTTATAAATTATTGTCACAGATTTAAATGGTTTAAGACAGGTTTAGTTGAGTTGAACACTTTTATTCTATTTAAAACTAATGTTTTGTAATAAGTATTAGTGTCTTATATTGATTCAAATATTATATAATTCCATTAATTCTCTAATTCTTCGAATGAAATAATCACAGTGTTGACAAATATACTTCGAGTTTGAGTGACTTTCAGCATGTTTGAGTTGTTTCTGTTTAGGTTCTTTTTTTCTTTTTTTTGGATCATATTTGACCTTTTGAAGAGAAAATGTAAGCCCGTTTATAAATAAGTAGGTCAAAATGACCGCATCTTTGAGACCCATGTCCTCCTTAGTAGAATTGAAAAGTAGTCAACATGTTAGGGCAACAAGAGTTGATTGCCTAATTGGACTCGCGAGTCACGACGGTTCAAAAACAGGTCTTATACATTGCAGGAAAGCACCCAGAAAAGCAGCTTGGAAGCCAGATTAAGTACTTAAACGACAAAGATGTACACATAATTAAATGTCCATTCAGTTCATGAACAATTTTAGGCCCATTTATGTGCATATCAACTGGTTAACCTTTGATCAATGATATCTCTTATTATCCCTTATACAGCATACATTGGAATTGGTTGTCCACAAAGTAGTAGATTCTGTAACAAACTAAGAAAATTAGCAAATAGAATGGTCAAGATTCATTCAACGGTTTCATTTTCTCTAAAGGGGGTTGGTGTAAGGGTCCGTTCCCCTTACACCTAACGAGTCTATAACTAATACTTTAACCGGTACCAACCTACCAGTAGCATATTTAAAATATGATAATCTCACATTTAAGACATAGGTGTCACTATTTATGCCACAGCTAATAAATACATGTTTATCTGTATCATACCTGACATATGATAATTTAATATTGCGCTTTCATTAAACTACTCATTATTAAATTATACGATTAGTGATGGCTATACGTTAAAACAAATAATAGGATGACTACGTGCTTACCTTTTGATTTGACCAATCATCCTTTAATCTTCATTTGCGTTTGGTCGACTTTTCTGAAGTTCGTAGTTTTGCCAAAGAGTAATCAATACATACATGTATCTATGGAATAAAGGCATGTGGTGAAAAATGACTATTGGATAAATAAATAAAAAAGAATTGTGAACTCATCGATAAAAAGTATTATTCTTTTTTCAAAAAAATTAATATGGACAAATTTTTTTATGTTATTAAGTACAGGCAAATGAGCTTGGTATAGGGAAGATACATATACATACCAAATATTGTTCGAGGAGTCAATATCTTATTGTGGTAATTTTCGTGAACCCCTATGCTTATAACTTTTTCGATCACACTCCACTAACAAAATATTTGATAGTATAGATGACATTTTTTTGCTAAATAGGTAGAAAAAATAAAATAAATACATATACATATAAAGATGATTTAAGTTCCATTGGAGCCATTTATGGTAATCTTCTGAAGTGCAACGCCTTTTCCTGCATAAAGAATGTGCTAATCCGAAATTAGAAAAGTCTGATATAGTAATTGTTAGAATGGAGCATATTTCTTGTGTCAGTTGATTTGAGGTTTAGGGATGAATTCATACACACTAACACCTAACAAACCTACATATATTATAGTTTTTATTGGTATTGGTACTGCTAACACTCTACATCTGACATATATTAATTTTATAATTATAAAAATACCGTTTCTAATTATTTATGTCAAAAATTGTCGTTTTCACAATCTTTACTGTATACCTGGCATATTTTAATTTAATAAAATACAATATATATAATTAATGTCATTATTTTTCTTATCAAGTTATACTATTATAACAATGAGAAACGTACTGAAATAACCAAATAACCATTTGCATACCGTTTGATGGAGCATCTTTCAAACTTCATTCAATATGTATGCATTGACATACTCTTTGCCGTATTCGCGATTGATTCTTCAAAACACCCACATGTAAGTGTGTTTATGCTTATGTGTATGTTTCAACTTACGTTGGTTAGGGTTTGGTAACAAATTTTGTATATGAAGAACCTTTGAAATGATAGAACTAGTAATGAGGGCAGGTGATAAATTATGAAAAAGGAAAAGCATTGACCCACCATAATAAGATTTCTTTTTTAATTAAAAAATGTTTAGATAAAATTTTAAATTAGATCAGCCGACGGTAAACGACAAAACATGCCCTGCTCCCAATTATGCCTTAGCACCTGTTTAACCATTTCTAGTAATCAAAATTAGTGATTCTAATTTCGTACACATTTTCCAGTTTTATATTCAATAATTTATTAATTAACTATATATAATTACTAATTTATATTGTTGTTGAAAAATGTATTTAGATAATGTATGATCGATGTACATGTATCTTGTATGATTCTTTTTTGGTTTAGTATTTCACGATATATGGTAAATTATATATATATATATATATATATGTATGTTGTATGTGTGAATTTTAAAAATGATTAGTGTATGTATTTAAGTTTTAAAAACATTTATAACAAGTATTTAACTAACTTGTATTAAATGTATAAAAGTTACAAAATTAGAAAAAAACATATATAAATGTAGACATTTTAGAACTTAATTACATACTATAATATTATAAAAATTTTCGAAGTTCTCCTTATACAATTATATAATATATATTTTTTCTTTATAATGATAAATTTTTCCAATTTTTAAACTTAATTAAATAAACATTTTTTTCTTTATAGTGATGAATTCTTCACACATAATCAACTTTAACATACACATTGGTCTTTTAAAGAACTCGAACTCACAGCACTTTAGCTGTAATTTTTGATATCATTATGTCGATTTAACTTTTATTTTCTAATGAATTAAATTGTTTTATTAAGACAACCTTAAATGTATGCACCAAATTGATGTTTCAATGTAAATTGTATCTTCAAACAATACTTTAATTTATATATATATATATATATATAAATAGGGTGGAAATTAAGAGGAAAGAAAAATAATTAAAGAAGGAGAGAAGCAAATATCAACCCTTGATTTCATTATAAATGAATTTTAAAAATCACAAATAATTTTAAAATTTAACATTCATCATCATTGAATGTTAAAAATGTTTTTTTATAAAAAAATCAAGGGCTAATATTTGTTTTCCTCCTTCCCCAAATTTTAGAGCTTCCCTATGGATCCTTCCCCTATATATATATATATATATATATGGTGGGGATCAAGATGGAAGAAAAAAAATTAGGGAAGGATGGAAACAAATCTCAACTATTGATTTCATCATAAATGAATTTTAAAAATTACAAAAAATTTCAAAATTTAACATTCATCACCAATGAATGTTAAAAACGTTTTTTAATAAATAAAAAAAAATCAAAGGTTAAGATTTGCTTCCCTCCTTCCCTAAATTTTGAAGCTTCCCTATGGATCCTTCCCCTTATATATATACATATATAACATGATTTAAAAAGAAGAAAATTTTGGGAGAGAAAGAAAAATTTAAAATAAAAAACAAGTATAATTCAGCAAAAAAATAAATATGATTTCAAAAAATGTTTTATGTGATTCAATAAATACTTATCTATAATTCAAAAAATATTTTTATTAATAAACACTTTTTTGAATCAAACGGTTAATTTGATTAATCAAAAAGTTAATTTGTTGAATCAAAAAGTTAATTTGCTGAATCAAAAGGTTAAAGAAACATTTCTCTCATTTCTCTTTCTCCCTTGAATCCATTCCTACATATATATATATATATAGGAGTGAGTTAAAGGGAAAATGAAAAATTTTATCTTCAAACAACACTTTAATTTTTATGATCTATTGTTATCTTTATTTTATTCCGAGTAACTCATAGAATTGCTAAATTAATATATACAATTTTAAAAATTATTAATACAAAGGCTTAAACTATCTCACTAGAATGTACAAAACTTAAATAAATAAATTTTTTAACATAATTAAATTTTATTTTTTGTTTAAACACGTTATAATTTTAGTCATTTAATTGAGGATTGAAGTAATAAAAGATATATTTCAAGCAAATTACGATAACCGGAACATTAGTTTAATGTAAGTTAGAAGTTACAACAAAGTTACACATTTGTTATGAAATAAAATAAATAAAACTATGTTAATTGTTTGAAATGTTATCATCACATAGATGGACTACGTTGAAGACGATATAAGAGATTATGTTCTCTAACAAATAGAAATAATGGGTCCCACATTTTATTTTTGAGGGAGTATGATTTCTGATATGTCCAGTTTTTTGAGAGAGTCTAATTTCTAATACTTTGGGCCTGATAATTATAATCGGACAATAGTATCCATGCGGGCATGGTGTGTTGATTGTGCAAGCAGCCGGCTGGTACAAACCGGAGCAGAAACTAACTTATTTAATTGATCAAGGTTCACAATTTATTTTAGGCAGAGCCGTCACGGACGGAGACACATGGAAGTTGCCCTACCTTTAAAGTTTATATGACATCAAAAACTTTTAATTATTAAGTGTATTTTTTAATATTTACCTTTTTAAAAGTAACGAAAAAATTAATGTTATAGTTATGAATTATTGATTCAATATTTTTAAATGTACATATTTTTTGTTCTGTATGTATGCTCCACACATAATTTACATGTCCCTTAATTACCTAAACTTTTATGAAACTAGTAATATGTGATGGTAGTATAATTACAACCTCCGTGTAAAGATGTATATGCACCATTTATATATATTTTCGTAAGTTATACGTTATTATCTCTTTAAGTCTCATTCACTTTTCATCTTCACTTAAAAGTTCTTAAGTTATGTTGCTAATAGAATCTTAATTGTAGTTATATTACAACAATTATGAATTTCTAGCTATTTTTTATATTTGTTACTCGAATTTATTTTATATTAAGTTCGCTCCTTTAAAATATTTCTAGACTGTGACTCTGAGGGTCGTCTCTGAGTTTTCGGAGACGTTGGACAAAAATAGATTAATTCCCGAAAGGATGTCCTATATCTAGCTATAAAAATTTTCTTTTATTTTTTTTGTTGCGGATCAATCAACTTTGAAACAACTAAAATGTATTATTTTTCTTGCAATTACATTCAACTTATATGTGTATATATACACACACATATACAAACATACACATTTAAAAAGGCCCTATAATTCGGAGGGTGGTCGACTACCTCGCCTCTTAAAGACGGCCATGATGTTTAAGAGGGCTAGGAGATTTTCTTTATATATCATTGTTTACAAGATTATATGGTGACTGGGTAAACTTGTGTTAATATCTCTATTTTTAACTTTTGAAGCTTGCATGTTGATATGGCATGATCTCTTATATGAAGGAGAGTCAATGAACTGTATGATTAAATATATCATCTATACAACTTGCATTTGATTTTAGTAGGCTGTTTTGTTAATGGCTGCACTAGGTTATAAGGTTATGTTCAAACTTCTAAACACCATTACACAATGTTGTTGCAAGTTGCAACAGATAAACACAACTAATAAACAAACGCTATATACACCAATTAATAATAATGCACCAATTAAGTAAGTTGTATAGACAGGTTTATTAATATAATAATACACTAATTGATAAACATTGAAGCTCAGCTAGAATAAAACTATGTCTAACACAGCCTAATATGACCACCCATAATATTCTATTGATTAAAAAAGTTATTAATTCCTCAGACCTCATCATCTAAAACATTTTTTTATCGTTGATGATTAATGAAGTTATATTTCTTTTGTGAATCATCAAACTTAGTAAATTATATAAGCGCTGATCACACGGCGATTAAGACTAATTAAACAGAAGTTCCATCCCATCAATTGAAGATGGAATTTTCATCATCATCCCAAGAGCAAAGTATTGAGTATTTCCTAGATAAAGAAGTCACAAATGCAGAAACAAAAGAAGAAGGCCAAAAGTTGAAGCAATACATCGGTATTCGAAGGAGGCCATGGGGAAAGTTTGCGGCAGAGATTCGTGATTCAACAAGAAACGGGAAGAGGGTTTGGTTGGGGACATTTGATACTGCAGAGGAGGCAGCATTGGCATATGATCAAGCATTGTATTCTATGAGAGGTTCTTCATCTGTACTCAACTTTTCGGTTGAAATAGTGGAAGAATCATTGAAAGGAATCGAGTGCTGCAATAATGGGGAATCTCCAGCAGCTGCTATAAAGGAGATGCATAAGCTTCGTAGAACGAATTCAAGAGGAAAAACTAAGCAGGATAATAACTTAGTGGTGTTGGAAGATCTAGGGTCTGATTTGTTAGAAGAGCTTTTGAGTTCATCATAAACTCATGCATCTATCTATTCTATATATGATTTATAAGATGTATATATTCCAACTCACAATGCAAGGGTTTTAATTAGAAACTCAGAAATTATCATCTGGCAAAGAGGTTACTTTTGAGTTCTTAATTAAGTATGATTGATTTATATTTCTGATTATGTTATACTTTCCAGCTTCATCCATAGAGTTCAATTCGTTCTTGTTATATATATCAATATATATATATATATTCTGATTGCAAAGGAACATTGGAGCTTGAAGGTATTATCACATGCTTGGAGCATTATATTCAAGTTCTCCCATGGTTAAAATATACACAGGTAATACAACAAATGTATGTACGTACTCCTGATATGAGTGTTTTAAAGATTTTATCTTGTATTCGAATTCTAGTCTTAATTTGTTCTTTGGGTTTCAAGAACATAAGGTTGACGTTATTGTCCTAAAGAAAAGAAAAAGAACAAAACAAACAAAGAATTAAAGGGATGAGAGCAGGAGTTTGGATTAATACAAGATAAAAGAGAAGGTGATTGCTTTGTTAAGGAAATTAGCTAGGGAGATGCATATAGCTTTCCGATTTCTTCAAGAGAGGAAGTTTAAAAGGCAGGTCCAACCAGGAGCTTGGAAACTGGGAAAACCAGAGCTGAGAGTGAAGATATGAAACTTTAATTTGAACAATATGCTTTTAAAGCACCATATATACAAATATTGAATGTAAATAAACGGAGTACGTATATTAGTTTGTAGGATGCATATATACATGAAATACATGCGTCCCCTAAAACATTTCAATTGAACTGGTTTGTACTGACTCGCGGCAAAGCTCAAGATTAGAAACTCCTCGTATCATCCATAATTGAAGAAATTCGAAAATCAGGCTGGGTTGTAGAACGAAAACACATCCCTAGACTTAACTCAAGGTTCGCTAAAGCTCGATCTAGAGCTGTTTTCATATGGCGTCATGATATGTAGCGTTTTTGGTGTGAGGGTTTTAACTGTTAGTGCTTAGGAAGGAGTTCAGTGGTTCAGTTTTTGGTGTTGCTCTTGTTTTCTTCTTGAGATGTTATTTATGGTTGGGGTAAATCTTGATGCATGTTTTTACTATTTTGATCTTTGGTGTTTGGAAATTCTAGTTTCTAACTAATGTTATAAGAAGTTTACCCTTCAAATTAATTTTTATGGCAACTCATCATATCACGCCCTACTGCTTATCGATCATCATCTTCACTGTGAATGTGCTTCTGGGTCTAGCAACCCCATTCTTCGACTAGAATCAAATCAATATTGATGAACTTTCTTTTTGAACGGCGATTTGCATTAATTAAGCAACTAACAAGAAGCTTGATGAACTTGGAGGAGGATAATTTAAACAGAAAAACGAAATAATTTAAACCGACCTAAAAGAGCTTATTCAAAGATGGATCAAGAGAATACGATACGAATTGAAACGAATCGATGTATAATAATGACATCCAAATTCCAAACACCGTGCAACACTTTTTGTCTGAACTTAATTTATTATCAGATTTTGGTTTTTCCATACAGGTCCAAAGATCACTCAAAAGAAAAATGAAAAAAATATAATCTTCAAAAAATGTAATGAAATCTCAAATGTTTGTCGTTAAAATCTTGTTACATGCATATGTGTACTTCACCCATAACAATCCCAAAGGATGTTGATGATGAATGGTTAAAACACAATTATTGATGCATGTAATAAGCTTGTAATAACAGCTTTTAGAGTGGTCGTTTACAAAACCCGTATCATTATTATATGCAGTTCATCTTTAATTTAATTATGTTTATAGCTTTCTCTTTTAACGCAACTAATGAAATGATGACTTATAATATGAATTATGTAGTATTATATTGAAACATCACTAAGCTACTATGTTGAGATTCCCATTGTGTCTCACTCCAGATCAGAACAATAAGACATTAACAAAAAAATACATTAAGCACCTAATTAGGGGAGTAATTTAGACATCGATTTATGTCAGTAATCACATTGGTTACTCTGTTTACCTGTCTGTTTAGGGCAACTTATTGTTGGAAGTACATACTTTTATAAGTTTGTTGTGCATCAATCATATAAAATTCTTTCCCAGTTTATATAATTTTAATTTTAACCTAAGGAATCATTTCGATATACATGCAAGTATGCTAAGATTATTGAGTTAATCGAGTTTAATCAATTATATTTGTATCTAGTAACTTCAAAAGGATGTTATGGATCCAATTTATATATATAGATAATATTACAATATTATTTTGCAGAATGGTGCTCTTGTCCTTTCGAAGTTAGGTGATGGCAACAATCAACATATACAGGTTTTAAACTTTTTAGTAGATATGCATTTAATTCCTTTATTTGATTTATTCCAAGTCTTATCTTAATCCGAATATTATGGAAGATGCGGACGTATCTTCTTCTTGATTTATATCTATATACTATATTAGAATGATACCCGTGCAATGTGACGGTAAAAATAATGATAATAAGTAATAATGATGATAGTGAAAAACTAATAATTATTTAATTGTTTTATGTATTATGTATGACTTATTATGTTATTTTATATAATAAAAAGTTGTATTTATACATTATGTATTTATATATAATAATAAATAATACATTATGAATTTTTATTAATGAAAATATTATAAATAAAGTAAGTTGTATTTATACATTATGTATTTATATATAATAATAAATAATACATTATGAATTTTTATTAATGAAAATATTATAAATAAAGTAAGAGTTCTTATATTGAAATTAATTTTAAAATAATAATGAAGATACATTATTAGAGATATGCCATCACACGAAACTAACTAAATTATTACTTCTATAATTCTATTGTATATGACTACATAAGTGAGTATCAAAATAATTTTGACAAAATTGCGTACTAGATTTCGAATGGTATACCACTTAAACATTCATTGGACGTCATAATTTCTTTAATTTGTTGTCAAAAATGCTTTTGTCCGGTAGTGAAACTCGATGGAATGTCAACTTAAAAGTGGTCAATCTAACGAACGCATTTTTCATACATATATATATATACATGACGATGATTCAGAGAAAAGGGGTAATCTTCGAGAAATGAAGAAGCAAATATGGGTTGTCCGTTAACATTTATCACGATGAATGTTAATTTTGGTTATGAGGAATATTAATTTGGTCATGATGAATATTAATGGATAGTTCAGATATACTTCCCCCTTTCTCTAAAATTACTATTTCTCTGTAGAATCAACCATTATATATATACATATATATATACATATACACACACTGGTACTAATACTAATCAACTACATAAACAAAAGTCATTGGACAAAAATTTCAGTTAAAAAAAAAAGGATATTTATATAGTAAAGTAAGTAAGCATGTTTCATATTCGATATAATTAACATGGGATTTTGAATAATAATTAAAGTGGACGGGGATGTAATAGCCATTTTATATTCATGTTATACGATAATTCATCACAAAAATGATACTAACGTACATAACTACAAGAGTATCAGAGTTGTAACTAGATTTCGAAGGCTATACCACATTACCACTTAACTTAATCGGTCATTATTTCACTGTTTACTGTCGTAAATGCTCTTATCCGGGAGCGGGACACGATGAAATCTCAAACTAAAATGTGGTGTATCTGACGGCACAAGGATAGCGACTCAGGTATCACAGTATTTATGAACAATATTTTGGAGAAACGTAATTTATTAACATATTTTTAACGTGTCTTTTTAGTTTGGGTTTTTTTTAATCTAAAATAACAACGTACTTTTTATTTTTGTCATTTTGAACTATTATATATTTTTTTATTATTAGGAGTCATTGAAGCCTAGCTTTTTTGTCGTTTGAGGCCATTATTAGCACCCTCCGTCGGGAAATCTGACAAACAATTAATGATTTGATCAAGTTTATAGATTTGATTTTCTGACATAGAACCATAATTTAAAGACGTAATAAATAAAATAAAATACACTTGAAACGACATCGTTTAATATAGGCAAAATAATTTTGATTCCAACAAGAGTTTCAAACTACATATAAGTTTTAACACGTAAAATAACGTCGTTTCATGTGTATTTCTTTTCTTTTTTTTAACTTTTTAAAATCATGATTCTATCTTACAAAAGCAAATCTATATATTTGATCATGTCATCAATTGTTAATTGGTCTCTAAATGAATAGTGTGAATAATAGCTCCGAAGAACAAAAAAGTCGAGAATTATTTGGAGATGAAGAGATGTCAAAGGGGCTTCTTACTCCCCAAACAAATGCTCCTATAAATAGAACATATAACACTTTTATTGTGCAATATCATTTTATGTTTCCTTTATCAAATATTTCGATATATTATATAAAATTTATCCTTCAGTTAATAATGATTTTCTTAGAAGATTATATAATTTGTATTATTTTGTTTCATTAAAATTTACTTATTTGTATAATAAATTCAATTTGCTCGGAATTTTATCAAATAATATTATTAATTAAAGAATGTACCGAAAATTAAAATACTACTCATAGTTTTTATTTATATATCAAATCATATTTTTTTTCTTTCAGCAAAAAGCCTTTAAATCATTAAGATATTTGGATTTATTAACAAAACACACTATTTATGATAGTAGTGGCTACATTACCATTTGTCCAATATAAATGAGTATAACTTCATACAATAACGCTTCTACGTCAAATTAATAATTTTCTTCGTATTTATTATTGTCAAAATAAGATCGATAATTTTGATCTATTGTATATTTTTAATTCCTCTCTAAATATTTATGCACCAATTAAAATTGAATAAAAAAATGAAAAAAGTTTAAATTGCCCACAAAACATTTAATTATCTCCGTATATGATAATATAACTATCAAGAAAAGCTATAATCAGTGAAACAAATAGTGTATATTAGTATTTACCAAATTTTCAGTAAGAGTATATTTCATCTATTAGAATAAAAGAAAATGATTAAAGACTTAAGCATAATTGATGGTAATATTTAGCTTTATTTTGTAAAGCTTTTGACATGTTTATTTTAAGGTTTAATTGTATAAAAATGTAATTATAGTTATCTGACATTTATAATATGCAATAAACTATTGAGGGTTACCTTGTGTATTATGAATTTTAAATTATTGTATATATTTTGGTGATGTGACAACTTCTAATGATGTCATGTATCACCCTGTACAGGTGACACGATAGTAAAAGTACCAAAATTTACATACAATAGTAATGAATAACAAGTTCACTACACAAAGTGTAAGTCCAAACAGTTCGATACACACTACAAATGTCAGAGAATAAATAATTACATTTTTATGCACTTAAATCTTATTTTAATCGATTAAAATATGAAATATTTAAATATGTGATGTTATACATAATAAACATAAATGGATCAATTTTTACTGTTGCAAAGTATAGATAACATGCTATTGTATTTATATGTACCTTAGTACCTACCTATCAAATTAATTTGATAACAAATAAAATATCTTAAGAATTTATGTAGTCTCATAGTATCACAAATAATTCAATCGCTGTTTAGTCCCTTTTTATATTTCCTTCAAAAAATATTTCACCTATAAACAATTGAACCCAATATGTAATATGTAATTATTATATACTCATGATGTCATGTCTGGGGGGGTTCTCTAGTGCGGCCTATCTTAGACATCCCCATTTTACTTGAAAATCTCAATTAAACTATTACATTTACTACTTTATTTTTTTAATATTTTCATTGTACTCCTAATAATTGTCGCATCCAATTTTAATTCATTTTAGTTTTTGTGAATTTTTAAACTAATTTGTTTTATATTTACTGTTCTTTTTTTAATTCGGTTTTTATTAAAAATAAAAGTTATTTATAAACAAAAGTTCATGTCTTGTAACAAAAATTGTTCATAAAAGTAATTTATATAAAAAATTCATGTCTTGTAACAAACTCGAAGTACAAGGTCAACAAAACATGCATGCTACTATGCTAGTACAATTTAGATGGTAGAATATTTTATCATTGGGCTTGTAGAAGGCTTACAAAACAATGGGCTTTTGAATTGGGGCAATTATAGAAAATGGAGTAACTATTCTTCAGGCCTCTTGAAATGATTCTTGTAACAATGGAATTAGAGAGATATTGTTCCCTTCACAGTTTTGTTTGGACTATTTGTGTGTAAGTCGTTAACAACAACGGTAACAACGGATCAAAATTTATATAGAAATGTAGGTAAAGGGTGATATACTTTTTGGAGCACAATAATGATTTCGGATATGTTTGAAGCGTTATATATTACAATTACAAGTTATGATATCTTATTGTATATTCATAAAACTAACAACCTGAAAACTTTGTACGCAAATAAAATTTCAACGTCCTGAAAGATGATTGGTGGAGTCAGTAGCATTGGATGTTGATGATTCCATGGTAGAAATATGAATTTTCACCTCATCGTCAGAAATGGTAGACCTTACTGGCTGTGGTTTATCATCTAGTGATTTGTCACTTAAAAGAGTTACCACTTCAGACATCGAGGGTCTTGCTGAAACGGGTGACTGAGTGCACATCAAAGCTATCTCAATGATTTTAACCGCATCTTCAACTGCATATTCATATGGGTCTAGTTTTTCGTCTATTAAATTCAAATGTGTGCCACTATCATATAAATCCCATGCCTGCCAGAAACATAACAGCCGAAAGGTTAATAAAATACTAAATTAAGTAAGCTAGCTTAAATATTTGCATCATCGAATTGTGAGCACACTTTATCAAAATCGTAGGTTCATATTACGGTTTACAATGAAAAGAACCCTTCATTTGAGATACTTACATGATCAAGGAGGTTTTGAGTCACTGATTTCTCATCTATGACATCATTGTACCTCTTTCCACTAATGATTTCTAAGACCACTATACCAAAGCTGTATGTATCAACTTTCTCTGATAATTGCCCATGAATAGCATATTCTGGTGCTACATAGCCACTATTCCTGTTAAGTTGTAACAGTTGATAATTTTATTAGATCATTAACAATAAAGAGTTATTTGTAGTAAATTTATTTGTATTGATTTAAACATACCTGGACCCGGCCAATTTAGTGCTGAGGTGACTTTTATCTTCTGGTAGTAGTCTTATCAGCCCAAAGTCTGAAATTTTTGGTTGAAATTCATTGTCGAGTAAAATGTTACTTGTTTTTATATCTCTATGGATGATGGTAACATGGTATTGTTCGTGCAGATATGCAAGACCCCTTGCTATCCCATAGATTATGTCAAACCTTTGTTTCCAGTTTAAAGTCCTTGTTTTGTCACCTGTTGCATATAAATACTTTAAGTACTTACATCTTGATGAAGATGGTATATAAGAATTGAAAAGTGCAAGTGATATGATGGAACCGAAACAAAATGGCCTCAACTCACCATAAAGAAATTGATCAAGGCTACGGTTTTCCATGTACTCGTGGACAAGAAATAAGTGGGGGCCTTTACTGCAATATCCAAGAAGACGTACAATATGTCGATGATGAACATTACTTATGATCTTAAGCTCATCACTGAAGTGTCTTTTTCCTCTACTAGAAGCCATAAAGGTTTTCTTGATTGCAACTGCATCTCCATCCTTGAGAGTACCCTGCATAGTGCAGCCACCATACACAAACGTTGAGCTGAATTAATTGAGCATCTAATATGTTCAAAAGTACAGCTTTGAGAAAGATATCAGGAAAAATTACTTCGTCAACACTTATTAAAAGCTTTTTTTTAAAGAAAAAAATCCAAATAAATGTATGTAACAAAATACCACCCTGTCAAAAGTCAACATGTTGCAAAAAATAGTCAAACTTCATAAGAAATGGTCTATTTCTTGCAAAAACTTGTTGGATGTTGTTTTGTTAGATGAACGTAACAAAGAATGCTATTATAGTAACTTTTTCAATACATTACCTTATATACTTCTCCAAACATCCCTCCACCTAGTCTGTTCTCATCGCTGAAATTATTTGTTGCTACTTTTAAATCATTGTAGCTATATGTTGAAGGACCTTGCAGCAATTCGATTGATCCAGTTGATTTATCTAGCAATTGGAAAACCAGGTTTTTGATATGCAAACCAACAGTAAGGCGTAAAATATCAATAACACAAGAGTACAAAGAACCTAAAATGGTCAGATCATTTGTGTTTACCTTGATGGTCTCTACCTATCTTTTTCGATCTGCGATACCATAAGAAAAATGCAAGTACAAGCAGCAAAAAACTTGAACCTCCAACAACTCCCCCAATGATGGATCTCTTCTTGTTTGAATCTCCTATAAAGCACAGAAATGCAAAATATTCATCAGTAAATAACAAACTACATGACTCGTTAAACAAATGATCATTTTCAAAAAATCTGAGGTCTCACCGTCCCAAAGGAGAGACGAAATATCAGTTGTCTGATTTAGTCCAAAAAATGGAGTCCTTGAATACCTCATGAAGCATCCGTTATCCATTGCCCGCCCAGTAATAAAAGGAAGACAACCGTATAAGGAAGCTGTTCTCAACTGTAAGCATTCTAAACAAACACTCTGGCTTACGTTTAGATTACATTGAGCAATGGCATACACAGTTGCACTACCATCAGCAACTTGCCTTGTAGAAAGTGCGTAGTACTTTGGGGCTCTTGGTGCAGCAATTTGAAGGTCTAATAATAACTTTTCTGCTGCTTTTTGGAATTCTGTTGGCTGAGGCGATGTTGTATTGTCACATGATACCACACCAGCCCGACTATTAGCCTCAGTGTAGAAGTTATTGCTCTCATACCTACATCAAAAAAAGTAATTAATTAGCATCAACATTATGTTTTGTGCCATGACACTTTACCACCCAGTATGAGCCAAATTTTGCACCCACCTATTAACGCACACCCTAGTAATTCACTAGACGTTATCCCTAACACACGTTCACCAAATATACCTATGGTTTATTTAAATTTCTGAAAAGGAAGCCTAGTAAATAGTTAAACAGGGCAACATAATCACTTATCTTATGTCAACTCCCATTTTAGACTATACTTTATTGAGAAAATCAGAAATATACTTAGGTTGTGTTTGGTTCATGGAATATTTTCGATGGAATTGGAATTTCAAGGAATTTGATTTTTTTAGTTCCTTTGAGCGAAAGAATCTGGTGAATTCCAATTCAATTCATTTTTGAACCAAACACCCTGATGCAATTGAGTTTTCAGTTCCATCGAATTCCATAAAATACTACCAAACCAACGCAACCTTAGTTTTTCATTTCTCCTCAGAATTAACTCCTGTCGTTAGATGAGAATAACATCACAAATACACAATTTCCATTTCTTCTTTTTACAACGATTTCTTTGCTTTTTTATATCGTCAAACCAGTCAACTGGGTCATATTTTTTCATGAATGAATTGAAAATTTCAGTACGTTGCTGGTTTACGTAAATTAGTCCGGGCTAAATACATACGTCTTTATTATTTTCATTTAATATGATTCAAGAAGAAATACTTGTGGTCCTAATGTCCTTTTATAACTGATAATGTTTTTAAATTGGGGATAACTTCCGAACCTCAAGATATTACAAAAGTGATTCCAGTAGAAGTAGCAACTAAACTAAATTTAGGCACATACAATCAACAAGAAATAAGAAAAGTACACGAACCTTACATCGCAGTCGCTATATATAGCATGAGCACCATTAACATTCCCACATACTTTTAACTGATCAACTGCATAGTCAAAACAAGACAAACAATCTGGAACTGAAAGATATCCCCTGCACCAAGCAAGGCCCCACACGGACTCGCCATTGACCAAAACACGTGCAGCAGCATAACCACTGGAGGTTAACTGATGACGTAGACTTGAAAGTGTAGCGTTAAGATTGATCAAAAAATACTTTTCGCTCATACCTTTGTACACACTACAATAGTATCTCATTAAAGTGCTATTTCTATCAGTCGGCTCTGAATTTTGCGATTTAACCGGCTCTGACATGGTTACGAGGACTAACAACATCACCAACAGGCTCGTTAGTCGCCATGATAACCGCCGTTTTTCAGCTTCTTTCATGTTTATGTATTGGTGTTTTTGCTTTTTAGTTGACCTGTTTAGTTTACGAAATAAGTTATATAGGTAGAAGAAGAGAGTATAATATGATTTATAGGATATATCGATAGTTAAAGGCTTTATGAGAAAATTCATAAATAATGGAGTAATTCATAATTTATTTTCGGATGTCCTTTTCCACTAGTAAGTGAAAAACGGGTATTCGGTTGACTTTGACTTAAAATATTCTAATATGTTCTTTATTCATCGTTAATAAGGGTCTGCAAAATCTGATCAAACATCTCCCCAATATTTTACCATAACGGGTATTCAAGAATCAGTAATTTTAATGAATTCCAAACAAATTATACTCGGAAGTAATCTTCATGGAAATTATATTCAAATACAAAATTTTAAATAATTGTAAGTTATAGCTAGCTGTAAATTTTAGTTTTAGATGTACAAATTATTTGATAAATTAATTGTAGCTTTTTCATTTAGAAATAGATGTTTAAAGCTTCAAAAATTCACTGTCAAATAGATGTGATTTGATTTGTCAATTGAAAAAACAAAGCTACATAACATATATTTTTTTACATATATAACGGAAACGTAATTATTTATGCTATGACATTCATAACATGCAACACAGTACTAAGTTTGCATTGTGTGTAATTAATTTGTAATGATGTCACGTGTCACCTTATACAGCTAACAAATAAATAAAAAAAAAAAAAATTTATATACTATAACAAAAAATAACAAATTCACTGAGTAAAATGAATATTTGAATAATTTAATACACACTATAAATATTATAATATAAATAATTATATTTTCATAAAGTTAAGCCCATAATAAATTTAGTCATGTTCTATTGTTAAAAGTCTTTTTTCCATATTTAACTAGTAATAATAATAAAGAGTAGACTACATCAATGTCCCTGTGGTTTCTACGAAGGATCACCTTTTTTAGCCCACTGTCATCCTTAAAGGCACAAAAACGCATGCTAACAGTCCTTTTCCTTGACGTCCGTTAGATCGCTACGTTACATCACGTGCCACTCACACGAGGGTATTCCGATTCACCATTAACATACCTTAAATCTTGCATTATGGAGTCCATTTCATGTACAGAAAACTCATCAATGTCCAATAAATCAAAGAAATTGACTAAACCATTCACATACCTTGGAGCAGGACTCCAAATGAAAACTCCCCATGATATATCTTCACGAGAACAAGTTTGGAAAACCAATTGCATTTATCAAAAACAAGTAATATATATGTTAATCAACAGAATTTTAATAAGTGTACGTGATCAAAAATCAAAAATTTCGATTGTATAACATTATGAACTTGCCATAAATTTCATTAACATCCATGACACTTTGTAAAATGTTATACCCGGAAAACGACACGATTCACTTCTTCGTTACTGATTACAACTACTAATCGATGATTTGAATGAGGTTTAGGAAAGGGTTTTGCGATAAGGGTTTTTTGAAGTTGGAAGTTGAAGTTTGAGGGTTGGATGTTGATGTTTGATAAGAGATCAATAATTAGAGTACGAGGAGTAGGTATACTGTTTTTACAGTGTTCTGGTGAGAATATTGTTGCTGAAAAAATGAAGTAGTGGAGAACACTGTTTTTACAGTGTTATGGACTTCTTCTTTTTTAGAGATCCAATCAATTTAATAAAGTGAAAAAATAACAAAATAAATTAAATAATAGAAATACATTCATTAAAACAAAAATCACATACTAGAAGTCCTAAAAAATAAAAGAAAGATAATAATTTAAAAGTCATAAAAGTTAAAAGTGCGTTAGACTAATTAATACTCTTAGATAATCAAAAAGTAAAGGACGAAAAGTAGAAACAACAGGGACTATCGGTGTAATTACTATAACAATAACAGTAATAATTTAGTAGGAATCAAAATACATCACCTTCAATTTGTTCCAAACGAAATAAACAATCAGTTCCTATAGTTAACTTATTTTGACTAGTTTCGTTTCCCACTAGTTTTTTATTTCACTCATTTAACTGAATATTATTTTAATTTAATCAAATTGTCTACTTCATTGTATAGGTTAAAGGTACGTATCCTTTTCCACACGGCACTGCTCGGCTGTAGCCATCAGGCCATTTCAGCCTTTGACGATCGCAGATAATCCGCCCTTTTCATCCAAACACAGAAAGTCAAGTCGTTGATTTAAAAGAGAAAAATATTAGCTTTTTATAATGTGAAGGAATGTTTGCGCGGTCCTGCAAATACTACCATATCTAATATTTTATATTAATTAAATTAAAAATTAATATGAGAATCTCCTATTTCAATACTCCGTTTTTAAAAATTGACTTGCAGGGTAAATTACATTTTCGGTCGTTTAGCCGTTTATATCACTTATCTAATTTTACATTTTCGGTCCTTTTTCCCCAAATTCACTGTTCTACACCTGAACTGAACTGCCCAAAATATCATTACTTTTACATTTTTTAACTTTGTTAATTCGATTCTGAAATGCTGCTAATGATAGTTGTTATTTTTATTTTTTAATTAAGATATGAAATTAAAAAATTGGAAAAAGGTTTGGCCGGAAAAAGTTAGAGAAATAATAAAGGCAAAGACAATTTAGTCATTTTACGCATCGAAAGGATAGACAAATATGTAAAACGGTCAAACCATGTGAACATTGAATATACGTTATGAAAAGAGTTATTGTAGTTTAGTTTCTTATAATAATAAATAAAATTCATTTCTACTATTACTCTTGTAAAAACTAATCCTACTTGCACCTTTCTCTATACATTAATAATAACATATTATTAAATATGCATTATTTTCTTCCCTCCAGGCTCCATCTTCTCCGTATATGCATCATTTTATTATTTATTTGTTAAATATTCAACGTTATTAATGGACTGGCAATAAATATATGATTCGGAGACTTGGGATTTTATTTCCACATAATTTAGCAAGTGGAGTATAAATTAAGTTCGTCCTTAGATAAATCAACCACATGTGAATGTGCGACATGACATGTTACATGGACCATCTAAACCAACATAACTATTTTTTCTTTCCATCGTGTACTTTTAGTTGTTTTAAAATTAGTTGATAGACAACAAAAACAATTAATAAAAACAATTTTATAGTTACATATATAAGATATCATTTGGATTATTAATTAGTTTTTTCTAGGGACCTTCAAACATTCAAATACGATTGTGATGAAAAGTGACATATATGTTACATACGGAGTGTATAAGAGTCGAGAAAGCTAGACCCCTAAAATACGAGCATGTCAAAGTGTAAATTCAGCAAAACCAACACTTAGCCCAAAACAAATTTGTCGATCGAATTGAATTAATGAACAAGGGCATGAAAAAGAACAAATAAAAAACAAAGGAATTTTATCATTCTATCTCCTTCTACCGATATGTAAAGCTGTTTTTAGATTCTCAATTTATATTTCTTTCAAAAATGGTTTGTTTTTCTTTCTTACTTTATTACTAAGTTAATCATTTATTCCTAAGTTAATCATGCACTCCTCTTTATAAATTAATAATTAATCAATGACAATTCAACTTCTCAATTTATTTCATTTATATTTTAATAAAATTTTATGGTAATGTAGTGACACATTAAAAGTCAACACTTCACCTTCTTTTTCTTTCAAGATTTCTAATATTTTCCCCCTGTCATGACTATGAATAATCAAACCTTAAGGTGTGTTTGTTTTGGATGATTTTCGTAATGAGAATAATAAGTATTAAAGTATAAAAAGAATGTTTCGTTAAAAAGTATGAATATAAAGATTGTTAATGATGATAAAAATGAGATGTAAAACTTGAAAATATATACGGGTGTACATACATATTAGGTGGACCCTCGTATTATTTCTCTCCATCTTTTTTTTTTTTTATATATACATGTATATAATATTAATATATATATATATATGTAGGGTGGGGATCAAGAAGGAAGCAAAAAAAATAAGGAAGAAAGGAAGGAAATCTCAACCCTTGATTTTATCATAAATGAATTTCAAAAATCTCAAATAATTTCAAAATTAAACAAAAACATTTATTTATGAAAAAATTAAAGGTTAAAATTTGTTTTCCTTATTCCCCAAGATTTGAAACTTCCCTATGGATCATTTCCCTATATATGTATATATAGAAATGATCAAGAGGGATGAGAAGGAACAAAGCAAATATTAATCCTTTATTTCATCATAGCTTGTTCAAAGAATAAATAATGCTTCCACAAGGTCATTTTCATCAATTTTTGTCTAAAGCTCAAAATTAAAATTCATCACCAATCACAAACATTTTAATATTTTGAAATCAAACGCATTCATAGAGATCGTTAATTTCATCATGATACATATTCATCAAAAATTATGAACTTTGTGTGTAATTTTTTGGTTTTTGTGAAATTTTTGATTTGTCGATGATAACAATAAAACTTAACGAATTTCATCATACAAAACTTGTAAATAAGAAATTAATTGAATTATGATCTTCATTCGTCATCAAATTTCACAAAATTAAAATTTCTAGTTCATTTAGAATTTATTTATGATGAATGTTAATCAAAATTACTATTAAATATTATTAAATCATTATTAATCGTTGTTATAAGTAATGTGTAAAAATTACATAATGTTCACCACTTAGTGATTGAGTTCGTTAGAAAGTTTTTTTTTTTTCTGTAACATCTTACTTATGATAAATATTAACTTATAAATATTTTTTATATAATGATGAACATTATAACATTCATTTATGATGAATATTTACATATAAATGTTATTATACACTTATGAACATTATAACATTCATTTTTATAGACATAACATTCCTTCATGATAAATTAAACTTAGTTATGTTGTTATAAGCTAATGAACGTTATAACATTAATTTTAGATGAATATTAACTCGTATCTATTATTATACACTACTGAAAGTTACTTAACATTCATTTTTGATAAATTTTTAGTGATAACATTAATTGATAAATGTTATAATTAGTGTATGATAAACATATATGAGTTAATATTCACTATATATTGAATGTCAATGTTTTAAAAATGTCAATTTTAAGAGTTTTTTTATTTAAAACATAAAATTATAACAACATTGTTTACTTAATGGTGTATACAATCGATTGATTCATATTTTTCTTATTTTTATCGTTGTTTTGACTAAATTGATTAATTTTGTGGGTTTTTCACTTTTCTTGATGAAATTGACTTTCAAACTTTATTTTCAATTGAATCACAACAATTGTTTATCAATTTCGTTTGACGAGATATGTTTCAATATTTTTCAACTGGTTTTTGCAAGTTTCAAACTTTAATTTGTTAAATCTTATTTCAAAATCATGTTTTGATAGTAAATGAGTATTTCTTTATTCATTTGTCATTGATTTAAAGTTGTTTACAATTTTCCCACCGCATTAACTTTGTATTGACTAGATGAAATAGAAGACTAAAATTAACTTTCCGACTTCTCTCAATTTTTTATTTTTCTCTTGATCTCTATTCTATATAGAAATAACCAACCCTTATAAATTACACTAAATATTCATTAGTAAATATTGGTTTACCAATATTCATCGGTGGTTATACCCCATAAAATCTTGACTTGTGGTTTCCTTCAAAATCTTGACTTTCAAATCCCGTGATAACTCCCACATGATATTTGCATCTTTGAACATGACCGTAATTATAAGCTTCAATAGATTGAAGAACCGTAACAATAGATGTGTGTGGTTGATAAAATATTCTATAAATCAATGTCATTTTAAAACCAGTAACACCAACGATAGTGCTTTCAGAAACATTAATCAAAGGATCGCAATTTGATAATGGACTACTTCATGTAAAGGGATTTCTTCAAACAGGTAGAAGATCGATTGGATTACAAATCACCTTCTTAAAAACAGTGAGGGATTAAAAGGATGGTAGCTTAGAGACGGCATAAAAAGTATACAATCTCAACTCTTCATTTTTATAATTTATTATCCATATTCACTATATCATAAGTACATTACATCATAAATATACACTATATCTATGATGATAATTGATCATCAAACATATATAGGACTTGTTCATTAAAAAAGGTTTTGATGAAATATGAATTGTTACTTACATATACTATATGATGATAATTGATCCAGAAAATTTTTCTTGTTACAGATTGAGCGAATATCCACATGAAAAAACTGAACAAAAGTTGATGAAGATTACGAAGGTTTAAACAATTGCTTTGATGATTATGATATTCCCCGGATATATTTTTTTTTTGAAACATGCCATTTAATGACTACGAATGAAATAAGAAATCAAATTAAGTGAATACCAATTCTCCTAAAATAATGCAGGAATTAGAGTTTCTAAAAATATTTAATCATTTTGAAATGTAAAATAACTATTATACCCTCCTATGTAATTTTGAAATGAGTGATTCCGAATGCTTCTCCCTCTTCTATTACAAAATTTATATTTTTTTCGCTTAATATATTTGTAATTTTGTAACGTCTTGAAATTTCCAAATTTGAGAGTTTTTTGTTTAAAACGTAAAATTATAATAACTTTATTTGATTAATGATGTATATAATCGATTGATTCATATTTTACTTTGTATATAAGTATTTAACACTCATTTTAATGAATATTAACATATATATGTTATTATACGTCAGTGAACACTATGACATTCATTTCCAATGAATATTAGCTCATGTATATCATTATAATTTTAGATCGATGAATGTTATAATATTAATTCCTACCAGTGACTGGTGAATATTAATTAATGAATATACATTACTTATAACAACATTAATAATCATTTAAGGATATTAAGTTGTAATTTTGATTAATATTAATCCCAATTGGATGTTAACGATCTGAAATTTTTTAATTTCAAATTTTTTTTTGTTAGAACGTAAAATTATTACAATTTTGTTTGATTGATGACGTATATAGTCTATTGATTTATATTTTGAGTTATATATATCTCAACTTTTGTTGCAATTGAATGATGCTGTGAACTTTTTTGTGTGTTTTAGTTTTTTTGGATGAAATATATTTTTCAAACATTTTTTTCGATTAACAATTGTTCATTAATTTTGTTTAACATGTTATGTTTAAATGTTTTTCAATTAATTTATAAAAAATTTAAATTTAAATTTAAATTTAATAAATTCTACTTAAAAATCATGATTTTCTAGTAGCTAGATTTTTGTTTACTCATTTGTCATGAATTTCAAATCATGAATTCTCCCTATATATATATATTTAAATTATATTAATAGCTTCTATTTCTAATTGTACATTAAATACCTATTAGCCAATTAAATAATTTAATTTTATTATATTTTACTGATAAATATAATAATTTATCTAATGTCTATGCCCCTAAAAAGTCTACCCTTATTAGGATAAACCAAATTAATTTAAATAAAAATATACGTCTTTTTGACTCTATTACCTTCTAATTAAGTAATAAGTATTAATTGTTAAAGATTTATTTATTAATTACTTGAATATACAAATACAAATTTAATATACATACGGGAGAGATTTATTTTCTTGTTATTGCGAACACCATAATTCATAATTACATACAACATACCCTCTCATTCGTAATATATCTATATATATATACTAAAAGAGAATAAAAAGTTGCTTCATATTTTGTCGTATAGGTAAAATGACACGTGACAACTTCTCATAATTTAAAAATAAATAATTATTTAAATTTAGAAGATTAACTTAAAAAAAAATTTAAATAGAGTTAAATAATATTTAAACATAATAATAATTAATTAAAAAAATTATGAATCCTACTTAAATACTAATTGAAAAATAATATTAAACTATTAAACCTATAAAAATTACTTAACTTAAATTGTCGTGAATCGTACGGTTTAAATCTAATATATATATATATATATGTATATATATATTAGTAAATTTTAGCCCGTCTTATGCATGAATATTGTTATTATTTTATGTTACTTATTTATTTATTAATATAAGTTAGACGGTAAACGATACAAAACATGTAAATGTATATTTTAGTTTTTCTTAATTTAATATTAAGGCTAACGAATTTAATTGATGTAACAATTTTGTAAGCTGTGCGATTGGATACCATTTCTCTACAATTTGAGACTTTGAATGGATTACTGAATTAAGCTTTTACATTTGATTGAATGTAGGAGAAAAAATAGTAATACTTATGCAACAAACAAAAGAAAAGTCCAATTAACGTAGATAAAACGTAGTGGACTGTTTTAGGGAAGAATATTTACCCATTTAAAATGAAGATGTTTTTAAAATAAATAAAATATTGTAGTCAATTTGTGGCTGAATTTTTTTTAGTTTATAGACTAACAATAAGACGTGATCAATTTAACTTTTATAAATGAAAAAAATAATTAGTCGATTTTTTATATTGTGACCGACTTTTTTAAATTAAATGTGATGACGTGAGTCGAATTAAATTTTTATTTTTTTGATTTTTTAAAATAGTTTATAAACCCGCTATAACGTCAGATGAATATAATTTTAATAGCATCCAAATTTCTTTGTATACGTATAATATGGTAGAAAATTTAATATTTTTCTGAAATACTAGAAAATAAAAAATTCAGAAAAAACTCGCCAAATACGAGACGTTGTAACGAGCTGATCCATCAGGTGAAATTTGAGTTTAGTGGTGCGAAATTACTTTCAAAAAGTATTTACACACACATATCTTGGCGACAAATATAAATATTTGAAATAAAAATGACGACACAGTAGAAATCTAAGATTAAATAAAAAAACTCGCCAAAAATTTTGAACATTTTGAAGAGATAATATTAACGATGTAAAAATTTAAGTTTATAGTGTGAAATTAGCATCCAAATTTTTTTGTATATGCATAATATGGTAGAAAATTTAATATTTTTAGAAAATAGTAAAAAATAAAAAAATCAGAAAAACTCTCCAAATGCGAGAAGTTGTAGCGGGCTGATCTATCAGGTGAAATTAGTGGTGCGAAATTACTTTCAAAAAGTATCTACACACACATATCTTGGCGACAAATATAAAATTTTGCAATAAAAATGACGACGCAATAGAAATTTAAGAAGAAAAAAAAACTCGCCAGAAATTTTGAAAATTTTTACGATATAATATTAACGAGGTAAGAATTTGAGTTTATAGTGTAAAATTAGCATCCAAATTTCTTTGTATATGCATAATATGGTAGAAAATTTAATAATTTTAGGGAATAGAAGAAAATAAAAAATTCGGAAAAAACTCGCCAACTACGAGACGTTATAGCGACCTGATCCATTAGGTGAAATTTGAGTTTAGTGGTGCGAAATTACTTTCAAAAAGTATCTACACACACATATTCTTGGCGACAAGTATAAAAATTTTGCAATAAAAATGACGACACAGTAGAAATCTATCACGAAAGAAAAAAAATCGGCAGAAAATTTGACCATTTTCCCGAGATAATATTAACGAGGTAAGATTTTGAGTTTATAGTGTGAAATTAGCATCCAAATGTCTTTGTATATGCATAATATGGTAGAAAATTTATTCTTTTTAGGAAATAGTAGTAAAATAAAAAATTCGGAATAAACTCGCCAAATGCGAGAAGTTGTAATGGGTTGATCCATCAGATGAAATTTAAGTTTAGTGGTGCGAAATTACTTTCAAAAAGTATCTACACACACATATCTTGGCGACAAGTATAAAATTTTGCAATAAAAATGACGACACATTAGAAATCTATCACGAAAGAAAAAAACTCGCCAGAAAATTTGACCATTTTTTCGAGATAATATTAACAAGGTAAGATTTTGAGTTTATTGTGTGAAATTAGCATCCAAATTTCTATGTATATGCATCATATGGTAGAAAATTTAATATTTTTAAAAGATACTATAAAAAAAAAAATTCGGAAAAACTCGCCAAATGCGAGACGTTGTAGCGAGCTAATCCATTAGGTGAAATTTGAGTTTAGTGGTTCGAAATGACTTTCAAAAAGTATCTACACACACGTATCTTTGCGATAAGTATACAATTTTGCAAAAAAAATGACGATATAGTAGAAATTTATGAGGAAATAAAAAAACTCTCCATAAATTTTTAACATTTTTACGAGATAATATTAAAAAGGTAAGAATTTGAGTTTATAGTATGAAATTAGCATCCAAATGTCTTTGTATATGCATAATATGATTGAAAATTTAATATTTTAAGAAAATAGTAGAAAATAAAAAATTCAGAAATTTGAGACGTTGTACCTTAGTGCTGCGAAATTACTTTCAAAAAGTATCTACACACACATATATTGGCGATAAGTATAGAATTTTGTAATAAATATGACGACACAGTAGAAATCTATGAGGAAAGAAAAAAACTCGCCAGAAAATTTGACCATTTTTACAAGATAATATTAACGAGGTAAAAATTTGAATTTATATTGTGAAATTGGTATCCAAATGTCTTTGTGTATGCATAATATGGTAGAAAATTTAATATTCTTAGAAAATATTAGAAAATAAAAAATTCAGAAAAAATTCGCCAAATGCGAGACGTTGTAGCGAGCTGATCAATTAGGTGAAATTTGAGTTTAGTGGTGCGAAATTACTTTCAAAAAGTATCTACACACTCATATCTTGGCGAGAAGTATAATATTTTGCAATAAAAATGACGATACAGTAGAAATATACGAGGAGATAAAAAAAGTCGCCAGAAAACTTGAACATTTTAACGAAATAATATTAACGAGGTAAAAATTTGAGTTTATAGTGTGAAATTAACATCCAAATGTCTTTGTGTATGCATAATATGGTAGAAAATTTAATATTTTAAGGAAATAGTAGAAAATAAAAAATTCAGAAAAAACTCGCCAAATACGAGATATTTTAACGAGGTGATCCATCAGGTGAAATTTGAGATTGGTGGTGCGAAATTACTTTCAAAAAGTATCTACACACACGTATCTTGGCAACAAGTATACAATTTTGAAAAAAAAATGACGACACAGTAGAAATTTATGAGGAAATAAAAAAAACTCGCTAGAAATTTCGAACATTTTTACGAGATAATATTAACAAGGTAATATTTTTGAGTTTATAGTATGAAATTAGCATCCAAATGTCTTTGTATATGTATAATATGGTAGAAAATTTAATATTTTAAGAAAATATTAGAAATTAAACAATTCGGAAATTTGAGACGTTGTAGATTAGTGGTGCGAAATTAATTTTAAAAAGTATCTACACACACATATATCTTGGTGACAACTATAAAATTACTTTCAAAAAGTATATACACACACATATCTTGGCGACAAGTATAAAATTTTGTAATAAAAATGATGACACAGTAGAAATCTATGAGGAAAGAAAAAAATCGCCAGAAAATTTGACCATTTTTTCGAGATAATATTAACGAGGTAAGAATTTGAGTTTATAGTGTGAAATTAGCATTCAAATGTCTTTCTATATGCATAATATGGTAGAAAATTTAATATTTTAAGGAAATAGTAGAAAATAAAAAATTTGAAAAACACTCGCCAAATGCGAAACGTTGTAGCGGGCTGATCTATCAGATGAAATTTGAGTTTAATGGTGCGAAATTAATTTCAAAAAGTATCTACACACACATATCTTGGCGACAAATATAAAAGTTTGCAATAAAAATGATGACACAGTAGAAATTTAGGAAGGAGTAAAATAACTCGCTAGAAATTTTGAACATTTTTAAGAGATAATATTAACGTGGTAAGAATTTGAGTTTATAGTGTGAAATTAGCATCCAAATGTTTTTGTATATGCATAATATGGTAGAAAATTTAATATTTTAGGAAATAGTAGAAAAATAAAAAGTTCGGAAAAAATCGCCAAATGCGAGACGTTGTAGCGGGCTGATCTATTAGGTGAAATTTGAGTTTAGTGGGGTAAAATTACTTTCAAAAAGTATCTACAAACATATATCTTGGCAACAAATAAAAAATTTTGCAATAAAATTTACGACACAGTAGAAATTTATGAGGAAATAAAAAAACTCGGCAGAAATTTTAAACATTTTTACGAGATAATATTAACGAGGTAAGAATTTGAGTTTATAATGTGAAATTAGCATCCAAATATCTTTGTATATACATAATATGGTAGAAAATTTAATATTTTATGGAAATAGTAGAAAATAAAAAATTCGGAAAAAACTCGTTAAATGCGAGATATTTTAACGAGCTGATCCATCAGGTGAAATTTGAGATTAGTGGTGCGAAATTACTTTCAAAAAGTATCTACACACACGTATCTTGGCAACAAATATAAAGAAAAATGATGACACAGTAGAAATTTAGGAAGGAATAAAAAAACTCGCCAGAAATTTTGAACTTTTTTAAGAGATAATATTAACGAGGTAAGAATTTAAGTTTATAGTATGAAATTAGCATCCAAATATCTTTGTATATGGATAATATGGTAGAAAATTTAATAATTTTAGGAAATAATTGAAAATAAAAAATTCGAAATTTTTTTCGCCAAATGCGAGTCGTTGTAGCGGGCTGATCCTTGAGGTGAAATTTGAGTTTAGTGGTGTGAAATTACTTTCAAAAAGTATCTACACACACATATCTTGACGACAAATATAAAATTTTGCAATAAAAATAACGACACAGTAGAAATTTATGAGAAAATGAATAAACTCGCCAGAAAATTTGACCATTTTTTCGAGATAATATTAACTAGGTAAGAATTCGAGTTTATAGTGTGAAATTAGCTTTCAAATGTCTTTGTATATGCATAAAATGGTAGAAAATTTAATATTTTAAGGAAATAGTAGAAAATAAAAAATTCAGAAAAAACTCGCTAAATGCGAAACGTTATACCGAGCTGATTTATCAGGTGAAATTTGAGTTTAGTGGTGCGAAATTACTTTTAAAAAGTATCTACACACATAAATATAAACTCAAATTCTTACCTCGTTAAAGTTGGATGTATAATATACGAAAAAATTTGAATCCTAATTTCACAATATAATATTATAGCCGATTCTTCCATCATATTCTCTTTTAATTATATATAAAGAGTAAAAATATCAAACTCAAGTTAAACTATAATTTATTACAGAACTCTTATAGTTGTTTCGATTTTACTAATTTACCATTATTTACCATCACTTAGCATACTATTAATTCCTTATTATTACATTAACACTCAAAAATTATATTGTTTAAATTATATTATTTTATCATTCTTTATTGTCATTTAATATAGTGTTTAGTTCCTCACTATTACACCAAAACTAAAAAAATTATTGTACTGTAAATTGTAGATATGTATCAAGGATTTAAAAGTTAGTTAATTACTGAATGGTTTCTAAAGTACTAGCAGATATTCGCGCAAAGCAGCGAAATAATTATTTCATTTAGTGATTTTATAAACATGTATTTCAAATGTATACTTGTTTATTTATGGACTAAATTACATTTAATTTAATTAATGTCTATGTCGTTTCTAAAATTAGGTAAGGGTATTTATGTCATTTCCGTTCTTTAAAAATTGAACTTATTAAAGAAAAAAGTTAAACAATTTATAAAGGTGTAAGATAATCAAAATATACCTCAACAAAGCACTTTGATTAAAGATGGCTTCCACTAAAAAATGATTAAAGATGTCTTTTCAATCAATACACATTAACAATCTGATTAACAAAATACGAATTCTTAAATAAAGATGTCTTCCACAAAACACGTGATAATATTTATATATCGCTTTTTGTTTAATTTTAGATGTTTACATTCTCTTTGAGTTATCTCAAAATAACTATTTATTTCTTATAATAACTATTTAAAAAGTTTGTAACTAATAAATATAATGTTTTATTGGTGAACGATATAATAATTTTACATTTCTAAAATTGTGTATTTTAAAAATGGACATTTTAATTGAAATAGATTATATTTTTTCATGATGATTTTGACTTTTGACTATGACTAATATGTATTCGATAAGGGTGTTGTGGCAAACACTCCTCTCCCTTTCACATGCACATTTCTCTGTACACACACATAAGGGGTGCAATCAGACAAACCTTTTGAAAAAAACCCCTGATTATTTATTACACATCTATTTATTAAATTGTTTTTCCGATTGTTTAAGATATATCTTTTCAATCGAGAAACAAAATATGAAATTGTTTTCTTTTAACATTCTTTCTACTTATTGCTCTTTTTGATATTAATTATCAAAAAGTGACTTATGCAGTAAAAAATACTTAATTAGGTGTTGTTAGTCTTAAAAGAGGGACTAAATCTATATTTACAGGCCAATCATGACAACAAGTATGTTTCCCTAATTTATGATTGTCATTTTGTTTCAAGTATTAGTGTTGTATTACTTATCGCGGGCAACCATTCTCATATGTGCCATTCCCTAATTTTCGGCTAAGTTTTGGATTTTAGAAAAACATATTCTCTTATGAAGATGGCACAGTAATAGTAATTCAATCAATTTCCATCTCTTAATTAGACGTTTTTTCTTCTTCCTTGAATCAGTGTTTAAAAACATACCTTTAACAGTAATTCTTAGAACATTTAGTTATTTACTACTAGAGTTGACCGGTAACTCGCCTTATTAATGTACTAACCAGTTAATTTCTAGAATGAATATCAAAATGATAAATTATTATAATTAATAATTATTAGAATAATAACAATGATTCTTAGCATCATTATCATTACCCTCATCGTTAGTTGTACGAAAGTGATATATTCAAGGGTTTTAATGGCAATACCTAAGCAACCCAATCGATAATTAGCAAATATTACAATATTAATTTTAGGTATATATCAATCTCATTGTAGTTTAGTCAAGGAACTCCATTATTCAACATTGTCCACTCAATCATATCTCGAGTTTATATATGGACTTGAATAAGTCAATATCTTGACTTGTTTGAATACAACAAATTATTACTTTGATAGTAACGTTTTAATAAACTTTTCAGCTTCAACGAACTTTAACTTATCTAGCTAGTCTTGAAGTAAATTGAACTTCACGACTCTTATATTGAAGATGCACAATAGTCACCATAATCGACAAAATAATTTCTCTACATGGCATGGTCCACTAGTCGTGTTCTTCGGGTTAATGGTTTAACTCCTCAAGTAGGACTAAACTTAGTTGCCCTATTCGTACGACAACCCCTTGAGACCATTAATGTGTGATAACACGACCTCTGATTTACGAGTCTTCGTCTTGCCATAATTGCATATCGTGCGAATTAATACATCCAAGTTCATTCATTTTCATAGCACAGTAAAAAATAACTATAAGCGGACAAGTAGACAACAAAGACAAACAACGAAAAAGTTTTTTATTTTTAATTTTCTTTTTTATAGAAAATTTCATTATAACCCCTTAACTTTATAAGGTAAACATAAAAGACCCTTTCAATTCAACAATTTGTTTTCGCTAGGTGCAGGTTCCCGCCATTATATCGAAAATATACAGTTCTTAGAGGAGGTCTAAAAACAGTTTTTTTATTTCTTTTTCCAAACATATATTAGTTAGCCATCGCAACAGTTTTCTGTAATTGTAGTCAGCCGCCAATTTTGACCTTTTAAATTATGTCAAAGTGTTAAAAGCCTAAAAATATATATAATTAAGTGTCAGACCTTAATAGTGTGTACATAATAAAATTGATCGTCGTTGAGTAGATTGAACTATTAATTTTGTATGTTGCATATATAAAACGGACTATATCAAATCAAGTGATTATTTGTAACAAGTAAGCAAAGATGATAATTTGGACTTTTTAAACATAATTAAATTATGGTGTTCATGAATATAATGACGTGTATGCTTAGGTGAATGACTACGTGGATGTTGATGTTAACAAAATAATTTTTTTTTTTTTACATATTCTATATATTACTTTATACATACAATGTACAAAATTAATAGTTCATCCACGTAATAACAGTCAATTTTGTTATATACGCACTATGAGATGCTTAGTCATATATGTTTCCATTCACTTGACCCTTTGTTAAATGTTCCCTTTTGAGTTTTATATGTGCATAAATACAACTCATGTATTCTACAATTGATATTTGATATGATAAATAACAGAAAATTAACCAAAACATGAAACCAAGATGAAGTCGCTAAGCAAAGAAAAAGAAAACACACTCTAGTTGCTTATAATTGCCACAAACATAGGCTAAGTTTCAAACATATGAAAATTTTACTTGAGTTCGGGTATTATACACACTTAAGTTTCCAATCCTATATGAAAATTGGTTACTATACATCCATGAAACATATAACCATAAAGAAATAAACATGCATTTCAAAAGTTCAAATCCTCTGCATATAGTTCCTAGATTGAACTTGGCATTGAGAACAATTAATAGACCTTAACAAATTATCGACCCGTTAATTCAGTGATTGTCGCATCTGCATTGCTCATTGACAAAGTAGTAGATGACGAGTTATCAATTTGTATCCTTATATCGGCTAAATCAACGTTTTGTCTACTTGGTGGGTTTTGCACTCGTGATCGATCACTTAGAAGCATCACAACCTCAGACATCGTTGGCCTGACAGAAACTGGTGACTGAGTGCACATCAGTGCTATTTCTATGATCTTCTTTATCTCGTCTTCTCTGTACTCACTCGGGTCTAATGTATCATCGACCAACTTCAGGTGCATTCGAGATTCATAAAGATTCCAAGCCTGATGCCATAAATTCAATGGCTTTAGTTAACTTGACAAGTAAAATAAAGTGAAAATTTAAAATTTCTTATTTATTAATGTTGACTTACATGTTCAAGGAGGTAATGTTCACCAGCAGATTCATTTGGGATGTCGGTGCATCTTTTCCCGCTAATAATCTCAAGGACGACTATACCAAAACTGTAGGTGTCAACTTTCTCAGACAACTGTCCGTTGATTGCGTATTCTGGAGCTGTATAACCCCTATAAGTTATAATTAGAGAATTTGTTATTCTACTTTTTCTTAAACTACTAATAGAAGATATAATCAAAAAATCATGGCATAACTTTACTTACAAAGTTCCAGCAAATCTAGTGCTAATATGGGTCTGGTCCTCAGGTAGAAGCCTTGCCAATCCAAAATCTGCAATTTTTGGCTGAAAATCATTGTCAACTAAAATGTTGCTTGGCTTTATGTCTCTATGGATGATGGTTACATGGTACTGTTCGTGTAGATATGCGAGACCTCTAGCTGTACCAAAAATGATATCGCATCGCTGTTTCCAGGTAAGGGTTCCCCTCTTTTCACCTAAATGATAAAAGAAGAAAATAAATTGAATTACAAGTACTAAATTTTGTGAAGGTTAATCTTTTCATCAAGAATATGTTAAAATTTACCAACTTTCTATGTTAAAGTTCAAACCCAACTAACCGTATAGGTACTTTTCGAGGCTTCCATTAGCCATGTACTCAAGGACTAGAAGTAATTCTGGCCCTTTGCTAGAACATCCAAGAAGGCGGATAAGATTGCGATGATGAACATTACTAATAACGCGCACTTCACTCTCAAAGTTATCTTTTGCTGTATTGGAACCTAAGGCTAGTCTCTTCACTGCAACAATGTTTCCATCCTTCACGGTCCCCTGTTTCAGGTACCAAACAATTAATAAACTAAAGAAAAGAAAAATGTTAAAATGATTTCACCAGAAGCTAAGGTGAACTGAAGTGGTAATTAAGTACCTTGTACACATCTCCAAACCCTCCTTCTCCAAGTTTATTTTCTTCCCTAAAATCTTTTGTTGCTTTTTTGAGATCACTATAACTATAATCCTTTGGGCCTTGCAATTCAGTTGCCCCATATAAGCTACCTGTTAAGTTAGAAGTTAAATCAGTTAATTATTGTTTCAGTGATCCTACTCAAGATATTTGGCTAGCAATTGATGACACATACCTCCTGGTGTTGTTTTCTTTGACCGACGATACCACAAAAGTACAACTATTAGCAAAATGATCAGAAAACCAACACCTCCAACAATACCACCAATAATGGCTCCCTTATGACTTGAACCTCCTGTGAAAATATTGAAATGAAAACATTAAAAGTGAATTATCTCAAGAAAAATTGTGGACATCTATATCTGTATTTACAAGCTTTCATAGTTTGCGATATTACGTAATAAATGAAAAAGCCATCTCAAGAAAATTTATGTTTGAATAAAAAGTTGCTACATTTGAAACTTGCAGTTACTATTACTATACACAATAAAAGGTAACAGAATTTCCTATATATAAATCATAATTGAAAAAGTTAACATAGTGATTGGAATTTTATCAGAAGTCTTACCATCTTGTAGTAGAAACGGTGTGATATCAATAGTTTTATTGTTGGCGAAAAACGCAGACGCAGAGTACCTCATAAAACAACCGGAATCAAAAGCTCTCCCATCAGTAACATCAGTAGCACAAGTCTTTATGTTGGCATATGCAACCTTTAAGCAACTATCGCATCCATCTTTTGTTACTGTTTCAGCACACTGTGCTATTGCATAAGCAGTACTTGTATTGGTACCAGAAACTGGTGCAGTAGCCGCAGCATAGAAATTGTTTATTTTAGGGGTGGCGATTGAAAGATTGAATAATAATCCATCCACAACTGTTTCAAAAGCGCTCTGTTGTGATGATGTACGGTTACCACATTTGCCAGCATTGCCCGGTAATGTTGTTTGATCGTAGAAAGAATTGCTCTCATACCTTCACAAAAATCGTAACTATATGTTACTCTCATAGCTCTAAAAATCTAGTGGATATGACAATTTTTGAGAATATAAGGACTGAAAGTGTTGATAAATGGAAACCATGATACTGAAATGATCATTTTGCACTTATATTTTATAGTTTTTCCATACCAAACCACCAATTATATAACTAACTAAGAGCTGTTTGTAGCCCCTAAAGGCTTATCAACGACTACACAGTACACACCAGGAGTCATACTCATATGTAAGATAATGTAAAGTTCAGATTATGCATGCCATATATATTCATTTAACTACTTATACTATGATTATATAGGTTTTACAAAGAATTCTAAATACAAAGTTTAAATTAACATATCTGAAAATTGAGTGGAGCAAATATCTCAAATATAAAAAAAAGAACTACTGTAAATACGTAATTAATTCTTTTTTTATTACTAGAATCGAATAGTATATACTTAAACAAAAAAGTAACTTAATGATTGTTAACATTTTTGTGGAATAGAATGAGCTAATTTTTTAGACCGGAAATAACCGTTGACTTCATTGAAAAGTAGCACCTTTTAGTTAATGAAACAAACCTATTGCCATCAATTTTGTTGAATAAATAAATTAGCAATAGTTGAGTAATCGTTGTATTTTATGTTTGAACTTTAAAAGTTAATATATGATATTTGTATTGATCTGGTGAGTGTTAAAATATAAGTTCGAAGTATTATGAATATGGACTCTTAAAAAAATGGAGTATGTCAATATATATTTTTACATTATAAATATTATATTCACATGTTGTTAAAATATGGTTTGCATATATAATTAGGAGATTTGAAAACATGCAATTTTTTCTATATAAAAAAAAACTTGGTTTGTTGCATTGTTTTATGTATGATATTTATATTTATATATTTTTATTGAATTTATTTAGTGAGAAACATGTTTGAAATTTTAAGAATACATTTGAATGCACTCTCATATTTCATAATGTGAATTAGTAGTGATTCTTTAATTAATAATAAAAATTTATTTATAATTAGTGATTTGTATAATATTACAGTTACTAGAAAGTTATTATGATTGCTAAATAATCTATTATTTTTAAATTTATTCAAGTTAATATTAAAACAGTTTTAGTATTTAACATCTTACTTATAATAAATTTAAAAATAAAGATAAAGATAGAAGGTAAACCTTTATAGATTTATGATAGAGACCGAAAAACAATAATACAATGTTGACCTCATTTATTTCTATGTGAAAACGCTAACCAATTATTTTACCTGAGAAAGCAGCCATCAAGTACGGCTCGGGCACCGTTGGCCGCAGCACAGATACTTATATCCTGCCTAGCCGAATCGAAACAACTCAAACAGTCGTTCGTTGACATGTAGTTCCTGCACTGAGCCATGACATAAACTGGCTCCGAATTCCTCGTTTGCTCTGAGGTTGCAAAGTAGGTGTTATTTGATAACTTACTCCGGATTTCTCTGAAAGTTACGTTAAGATTGCCGAAGAAATTTTGAGGATTGGTGGTGTTAACTTGGCTGCAACCTGTGATTAGTAAGTTTGCTTGTGGCTGTGATCTTACCGGAGTTGTGAGGAACATCATGAAAACTAAGGCTACAACCACCATTTGCCACCACTTAGCCATGGCTTGATTCTTGCAATTCTAGACTTTGGGGAATGTCTTGTGATGACTTAGGTGGCTACTAAATATACTAATTATATAAGGAACCAGATATTGACCAAGAAAGAATCATTTTGTTTACTATTAATATTAATAATAATAAAAATAAAAATAATAAAATAATAATAAAATAACTAAATAAATAAAATATGGCCAATTTGTCACCATATTCATATTCTGTTAGACTTTTCTACAACCCAATTCCAGGCTGCTATGATTGACTTGTTTTCTATTCAAGTTTAAGATAAATTAACATATATGATCAATATAAACTAGAGAAACAAACAACCCTCATCAATCCTCTTGTTTTTTCTTGTGAATTTGTTCTGGGTTCTCATAGTGGCTGCAGCTGATGGCTGTCCTAGTTGTGTTACTTTTGTTATTGTTGACCGAGACAGGAACTTCGCAGTCAATTGACCATGTTAACAATACTAACATTCCTATCCAATCATTCTGTGGGCATAACGCTCCTAGAAATCCGTCAAATTTTAATAAAAACCGCAACTCAACTTTTGATCAACTTAGAACGGAATTGCTGACCAATAGAGTGCTTTATGCTAGAGCACAGGATTTGAGTGGTGGAGACTCGGTCTTTGCACTCGCTCGCTGCTGGAACTACCTTTCGGTAGATGAGTGTGTAGCTTGTTTTGATGATGCAGTTTCTGTACTCATCAACTGCCCAGTTGGCAATGGTGCTTACGTTTTATTTGATAATTGCTTTACTAGGTAATTAAGGTCTTATTATTCTATTTATATCCTTACTTGGTTTCATATCTAGTATATCTTTTCTATCAATGTTTAATGTCCAGAAACTTGGTATATTCTCACCCTGGCATCGATCGATTGTTTAGTTTATATGGGTCGGAGCCTAATATACTCTAAAAATGTATATGAAAGATTGGTTCATGAAATAAAAGAAAAGTATAACTAAATAAGAGCAATATTATATCTATATATATAATAATGACCCTAATGTCTTACAGCAGCTACCATGGAGTCTTGGACTGTGCATTAATTATTTTTATTTTTATTTCCCCCTATTTTATTGGAGTAAAGAACTTGAAGGATAGTGATTAATGTATAACTTTAATCCAAGTATTTGAGTCACCATTTATTGTCATTCTCGAGAAGCTTGGGAAACGTCTTGATCATCTACTTCCGTTTGTTAAGGTACGAGGACTTTGTTGACTTCTACAATAACCCATATGTCGAGCAGGACGGGGATGGCACTCCAATTTCATTGTGTGGCAGTCAGTCTTCATCTCAGCCAATATCAACTTTTAATCAAACTGTAGATGGGTTTTTATCAGAGATTAGAGATATTACGCCCAAAATCTCTAATTTATATGTAGCATCCACAAGGCAAATCATAAATGTAAATGCAACAGTGTACGCGGTTGCACAGTGTGTTGAAAGTACAAACCAAACCATTTGCCAAACCTGCATGAATACAGCTTATGACAAGTTAAATGATTGCCTACCAAGTACAGAAGGACGGTTTTTCGATATGGGTTGTTTTGCAAGGTATTCAGAGACTCAGTTTTTCAATGACAACCAGACAATAGATATCACAGAAGTCTTAAAAGGTGAGTCAACTTCTTTCAATTTCTTGAAGTAAGTGACCATTAACCATGTTAATGTAGTTATAATTAGAAATTTTTTACTGATGAGTATATAACATCTTTATGATTATTATATTATATGATAGGGAATTCAAGTAAGGTAGTCATAATTGCTGGTGCCATTGGTGGTGTCGCTCTTTTGCTCATTATCCTTGTTTTATGGTTATTGTATCGACTTAGGAAGAAGTCTAAGAAGACTAAACAAGGTAATTACATATCATGTGATAAAATTTAGTATATGGTATTTCCAAGTAAATAATTATAGTAACATTATCTTCAATTTCATAATCTTGATACCATTTCCCTGTATTTTTTTCTTCTTTCCATCTAATGCATTAGATGCAGCAGAGGATTTGGAGGGGGCAATAAGGTATAATTATAAAGATCTGAAGTTGGCTACTAGTAATTTCAGTGAAGCAAATATTCTAGGGAAAGGAGGTTTTGGTGAAGTGTTCAAGGTAATCAATTAGACTAATTCATTTTGGAATGTCATCTACTTATGTTTTACAAATTCAGGCAACCACAAATAGTTTTTGTACGGTTTAACAGGCAATTCTAGATGATCAGAGTGTTGTGGCAGTGAAGAGACTTCATGTGGAGAATGCTAGAGCAAAAACAGAATTTGAAAATGAAGTTAAGCTTATAAGTAATGTTCATCATCGAAATCTTCTACGTCTCCTTGGATGGTCTACTGAAGGATCTGATCTACTTCTAGTCCTGGAATATATTCCAAATGGAAGCCTTGACAAATTCTTATGGGGTAAGTTGGAGTTTCAAAACTATTGATTTGATGTATATATGATTATGTACATAAAAATATTCATCTTGAAACCGTTGGTATGCTAATAATAATGCTTATAATGGAGGTGCAAAAAAGGGGACTTTGGACTGGACCCAACGGTATGAAATAATATTCGGGATAGCTAGGGGTCTTGCTCATTTACACAATGAATTCCATGTGAAAATTGTTCACAGAGACATCAAATCGAGCAACATTCTACTTACCGATGATTTCAAACCCAAAATAGCAGATTTTGGGTTGGCAAGGTTTCAACCAGAGGACCAAACTCATGTCAGCACCAAGTTTGCTGGGACATTGTAAGTTTGATTTACCGTACAATTATTCCACTTCATTTCATTCTCCTTTTCTGTCTAATCTGTTTCCTCTGTTTTTATAATGCGATATCAGGGGATACACAGCACCAGAATATGCACTTCATGGTCTTTTATCAGATAAAGTTGACACTTACAGTTTCGGAGTCGTGATTCTTGAAATAATTAGTGGCCGAAGAAGTACTGAAGTGGTATCTGATCAACCATCCAGTGATTACCTTCTCGAAAAAGTGAGATTCCATGTTAATACCATCTCCTTTTTCATTTTTTTTTTATATTTTTTTCCTATAAGAACACCAAATGAAACAGAAAAAGTACATAGGAGGGGTACATCAGAAGACACACGCACATGCGAAAGAAAACAATAAAGAAAAAAAAAAAAATCTTCGGAAGTTAGATGAGGCTTATTGCTCCTTTTTCCAATATTTATTTTCAACTTTTAAATTGTTCTTCTGTGATTCACTAAACAGGCATGGAAGTTGTATGAGAAGAAAATACATGTAAGGTTCATTGATGAGACGTTGGACTTGAACCAACACGAGAAAGAACAAGTGACAAAGATCATTGAGATTGCTTTGTTGTGCACCCAGTCACCAGTTTCAAATAGACCAACAATGTCTGAAGTGGTTTTGATGCTTCAAGAGGGTCTATCATTGGGGAAAAGACAGCTGACAAGACCTACTTTGGTGCACAATCAAGAAAGGAGAATTCATTTAGGCTCTTCAAAGAATTCTATTGCTACTAGAAATGCTTACAAAAAACCAAAGGCATTAGAAGCAACTCGACAACTACATAGAATGAAGACGGACAGCTAAGCAGATGTGAAGGAGAATTAAGGTGAAAAATGATGCAAACATCATGTAAACTAATTACTTCTGAAGCTCTTGTTCACTATGGATTCACTCAATGATATATATTTAGGTTTTTAAATTAATCATTTGAAATTAATACGGTCGATCAAGTTACCGCTCTGTACTAAGAATGAATACATCAATTTATATATAGAAAAAATTTCATTAAGGAGTTGTATACAGTTTCAATTGTAAGCCATCACATGAATGCTTATTGATCTAAGATAAACTGATTAGACAAATAAATAAATCAGAAGATTAAAGTTAAAATCCAAAATTACTAATTCAAGAAACCTAGTCAGCTGCATAAGATTAAACAAAGACAATGGGTGGAATAAAACCGGCCTCCAGTTATTCAAAGTCATCCACTCAGTCAATGCCTTATGGTCTATGGCCACGATGAAGTCTAGATCTTGACTTCTTTAGTAGACCCGAATCATCAAGTAGACGCTACAATGAAGGGGGTAACAAGTGTTGAAGGAATTCATGGACCTAAACAATACACAAGATCAACGCTTTATCATCAGTAAAAGTTAGCAAAAGTAACCTTTTCCGTTTTCTTCCCTAACTAAACAAAATTGTTATATCAAAATTTTATAATTAATACTCTAATACAATAAAATATGATAACAACCATTTTTTTCATGTATTTCTTTCTTTCTGTAGGCTTAACGATCATTTTTTCGACTTTGAAACTACATTAATAACAAATATCTTCAAAAATCAGAAGTCTACAAGCATCGATGGCTTTGTATGCTAGCACGTACTGCACTTATTCATATCTCAAAATTATTACAGTAGAATTTTATTCTTCTTAAATATATGATATACAACCTATATTTGTAATACAAACTGTAGCTTTTCATGTGTATTATTGTTAATGCACAACTATGTAACAATATAATCACAAAATTACACATCAATATACAAAGAAAATCTAAAAAAAAAATTAAAATTGTTATAGTGTGTATCATAAAGATTAGTTGTGTATCATATATATTTTTATATAAATAATCTCATATTAAATATCATAAAGTTTTGATTATTTTAATATAATTTGTTTGTCAAAAATAAAAATATATATTACTCTATCATTATTATTATAAGAAACAATCGTGCTTTAGAATTCTTCAATGTAGTATCATTGCGACTTATTTTTGTAAGTTGTCACTTTCATTTGGTATTCTTATTTTCTATATGTAATGATTGAGTGTTTATCTACATGATCACTACGGTTACAAAAGTTTTTATGAAATACGGAGCAATACCACGATTTCTACATCGTTGTTTATCCTTTAAGATTGGGTGTCCAAAAGCATTTTATTTTTTTCAAATTTCAACAATTAACGTTGTGAATGCGTTTCTAATCTTTTACCTTATTATTCCCCTTAATTTTCATAGGATACTTGCCTTTCTAATCTTTTACCTTCTTTGTCCAACAAAGATCATCATAACTTTTAAGATATAGACGTGAATAAATCTAAGTTTCCTTAAAAAGATATTGACAAATTACGTTAATATAGTGTAACTTGATTTGTCCTAATAAACTAGTAGGTCATCCGCACTATGCAGCGAAATAGATAATGAAAAATGGTGATCGTCAATCACATATCATTTTTCGAAAGACATAGAGTTAGTGCAACTCAATGTGAAAAATAGCAAAATGTCTTTTTATTGCTTTTCAAGATTATTTTAAAAAGATGTCAAATTATTTTTACAAAGTATTTGAGAAAATAATATGGTGGAAAATTACTAGTCACCATCTTCTTCATATTATATGCTAAGCAAAAGAGTCTCAAACTCACCTTTAGTTTATTAAAGCCAGCATACAAAACATTTCTTATATATGAAAAAAACTTATACAAAACAAATGCCTATATGTATATAATATTATAACTATGTTGTTATATTATTCATTTTCTTAATACAATACTTGAATTTTAGTAAGATGAGAAATAAATACTTCTAAGATCACATTTGATTATTGTGGTAGGCTTAATTACGCTGATAATAACATAAGGTTAACATTAAATTTTTGTTATAACTTTATTATGGTTTACTGCTTATGAAGTTACACGTATTAAAATTGTATAACTCATCTTCAACACTTACGCGTTATAAGAGAAAATTAATTGTATACTTCCTTAGATACACTACATTAGTCGATATTAATTGATTAAAAAAAAGAATGACTATCAAAATAGTGGCCAATATTCACTTTACTTAAATTTAATTCGATACATGGCTAAGATTAATTTGATTTCTAAATTAATTAAGATAATTATTATTGATTTTTCATTTACATTAGATAATAAATAATAAATAATCCGTAATCCTTTTTATTGCAAATATTTATTTTGGTTTGAGGTTTGTTTTTTCATGTTATTATTGGGTTTTCAAAAAGTTCACTTGAAAAGTTAATAAGTTTACTTTCGTATGATCACAAATTACGTACAACTGTATTATAATTTTAACCTATACATTACAAATGTGTGTTATGAAGATTCTATTAATTGTTGATGGAATCTTTAGTATGTATACATAATTGTCCAATGATAGTTTAAAGATATTATAGTTTTCATTTTATGAGGATTTGTAGTTGTAATTAATAGTTGAACTTTCCATATTAGCATAATCAACGAAGTAGAAAAGGTAAGATAAAAATTTGTCATCTTGGATAGGTTACTTTGTGCATTGTCGTTTAAGGCCAGTCATTCTTTTTTGGCGTGCTTTCATTCCTTTGTATATTAGAAAGACAAATATGTTCCAAACCTTTTTATTTAAACATTAAGTTTCCCAAATAGATATTGTCGGGTTGGATGAATTCATTAATAGACACATGTTAGTATTCCAATCTTTCTTCGTCTTTAATGACCACATAATTTTCCTGCTAAGAAATGGAAAATCTTTCTCTTATTCAGTGGCCAATTTGCATTTCATTTGGGCAAAACTATCTTTTTCTCAACAATGTCTTTGTCATTTGATCCAATAGCGTTCCGTTAGATAGGAACATATTTGATAAATATTGATAACTCTCGGATAGAATATTAGAACGGAAAGATCCATTAGATAACGAACGATTGGTTTTAAACCATCTCTAACGATTAATCAACAATTCGAAGTATTTTTCTTGCATCTTCTTGATAAGCCATCGTTTATATAAAGATGCATTACTTAAACCCTTTATAAGAGATATTGATAAAAAAATTTAATTCTTATGGGTTTGCTGGTGGTCTTTCTGGAAGCAGTCTCTTTAACTTCATGTAAAATTATGAATGTCTATATCTTACCTCCCCATACCTCGTCCTCGACGTGATTGGATAGTGTTATTATTATTGATAAAAAAAAAAGTAAATTTTCTTTTTCAATTTTTTTATAAATATAAAAATTGTTCTTACTCAAAAAACAAAAAGAAATCTTGATAATTCATATACAAAAAAAACTCCTCAACATACCAATTATTTAGAAAAAATATTTGCTTGAAAAATATTAAATCTCCAAAAAAAAAACTTGATTTGGTTTGTATGGACAGTATGCTAGAAGAAAAATGGTGCAATTGTTGGAGGAAAATGAACATATGTCCCTACTAAGCCCGTGTTAAGCACGTTAGTGGTCAGTCAAACATAGACTTCGGAGTTTAACGTATCATCTATCCACAAAATTCAGTACAAGACTAGGTATTTTGGGACGGTAATCTGTCAGGTAAATCAGAATAATGTGTGGTCTCACAATACTTTGTAGTATAAACTTCCATAACATTATATGGCAGTGACCTAAACCTCACTAATTTATTTGATTTTTAACTTTTAAAAACAATAAATTCATTTAATTAATTAAATACAATATAATAATTAAAAATAACATTTTAAATTATACAAATATTATTTTGTATTAAATACTGTTAAAAACATTAAGACAAAATTACGGCCAAAGCTATTTGGACCAAAAAAATAACTACTTGGACCAAATCAAACAAAAACAAAACAAAAATCAAATGTTGATGTAATGTTTTTTTCAAAAGTTAAAATTAACAATCTTGAGGTGGGGACACTATTATCACTTATTATTAAACAATTATTTTGTTTTTTAAATATCAAATAATTATTTAAATGAAATATGTAGATATCTATTACTTAAAGTTATAGTTGTTTAATTATATATAGTTATTTACTTGTAATAACGCGAGACTACACATATTATTTTAGTATTTAAGTCATTCATGTAAAGACACCTAAATTTTTATACCAAAAAATGAAATAAGAAAAAAATTCGTCAAAAATATATCATGTGAGATGTCTAATCGAAGAGAAGAAAACGTTGTTTTTTATGATATAATTTTTATAATTTTTTGACTAACCGAAGAGGGAAAAGTTTGTAGGTGATATAAAATTTGAAGATTTAACATATACAATGTTTGAATTGATATAAGGGTGTGTAATTCAAAAATGATAATGTATAATAAAGAAGTATAGATTATTAAGAACAAATTTTAGTCATAAATTTTTTAAGTAATTTACAAAGACAAATTTTAATACATTAAAAATTTTAGTCTAATACTTTTAATACGAGAAGATTTTAATTTAAATAGTAATTATTTAATTAATAAAAAAGTCAAATTATCATTTAATAATAAGTGATGATGGCGGTTGTTGATCCAAATAGAATCATCCACAAAATTACATTGTACAAATATATTATATTTATACATTAATTTGGGCTTTTTAAAATTAAACAAATAAAATTCAAAAGAAAATAGATCAAAACCTAAAACCCAATTTTAAATAATAACCCTAAAACTCTTTCATCCTCAAACCTCTCTTCCTCGACCCTTTTCTTTTTGCTTCTTATCTGAAAATATATATAAAAAAGCCTTTTTTTGTTTTAATCATTAAAAAGGGAAAAAAAAATTGAAAAAGACAAAGTTAACGTGGGCCCCGCATTTTTCTCGTTCTGCTCCGTGGTGGGGTCACGACGCGCCACCAAGATGCTCCGCACACTGTCCGTGGTAGAGTTGTGGAGGCTCACCGGATCCAGCACGGGCGCGTTGCAAATGGTCTAAGCTACTGAACCAACAATCATCAATCCCTCTTGTTTTTCTTCTAAATTTTTTCTGGAACGTTCTCACACTAGTTGATCCGGCTGATGACTTTCCTGGTTGTAGTGTTACTTCTGTTGTTGTTGACTTTGACTGAGACAGGAAGTTCACAGTCAATCGACCAAGTTAACAATACTAACATTCCCATCCGATCCTTCTGTGGGCGTAATGCTCCCGCAAATCCATCAAATTTTAATAAAAACCGCAACTCTAGATGATTGTCAAATGCAATTGAACTTAAGCCAGCGTGTTTGTCAAAATTTCTTAAGCTTCAGATATATTTCTTTAGATAATGGTCTTCCTGCCACAACTGAGCGGGTTATTGATAATGGATATTTTATGAGGTACTCCAGGACTCCATTTTTCGGTCAAAACCGGATAACTTATATTACAAATCTCCTTGGGAGGCCCATACACTTTCAATTCTATAAATAATTAAGTTTATCGATAGACATGGTAGCAATAACTTTTAGTATTGTATTGTTAAGTATCTTAAATTTGCACATAACTTGTTTATGAGAAATTCAAGCAATCAAAGATCCATAATTGGTGGGATTGTTGGAGGTATCGTCTACCTTCAGTTGCTTGTACTTCCTTTTTTGTCATGGCGTCTTCGATCAAAAAACACAAGTAGTCGCCAAAGAAGTACATACAAGAATTTCTTCAAAATTCTGTCAGTCTATATATCTTCTTGTCTGTGTAGAACATATACACACTCTCCTGACTCATTTCTCTGTTAATGTTTGTCAGATAAATCAAATGGATCAACTGAGTTTCTGCAAGGTTCAGCTTTGATGATTTAGAAATAGCAACAAATAGTTTCAGCGATGGTTACAAACTTGGAGAAGGGGTGCTTGGTGATATATATAAGGTACTACTAATGGTGAAATAATATTATTTTGAAGTGAAGTACTGTCATGAGTGCATTTTTTAAACGATGAACTTTATATGAGTATAAGTATCATATCTTTAATTTACATCCATGATGCAGGTTACTCTCAAGGATGAGCATACGACGGCAATTAAAAAAACAGTTATGGCCTCTACTAAAAGAAAGATAGACGTTGATGATGAACTTAAGATCATATGCAACGTTCATCATAGGCATCTTATACGTCTTCTTGGATATTGCAGCAAAGGGCCAGTTTTATTTCTCGTCGATGAGTACATGGACAATGTGTAACATCCTATTCTGCAGTCTGGTAATTTCTATTATTTTAATCGATTATTTAATATTATGTGTTTCATTGTGAAACGTAGTTAAACAATCATTTTGACTTATTGTGACTAGTAAAATATTAGTTGATTCAAAATTTGTAAGTTTTTGATTTTATGCGACACAAGGGTTGTGTCGCAGGTTGTCTGTGCGACACAATGGTTGTGTCGCAGGACTGTGTCGCAAAACGGGCTGAACTGAAATTAAGTAAGGAGCTTAAGTGTAATTGTGTGTTAAATATATATACACACCGCCCAATTGCTTCCAGACTATTTCCAAAACATTTCCAGATCTTAAAATCGTTTTGAGAGAGAGAATTAGAGAGTGAAAGTGATAAGTAACTTCAATTTCTTATTTGAAGCTTTTAATCTGTGATTTCGAGGTAAGAGTTTGATTATTATGTATTGTTATTGTTTATAAGTGAATTACACGGATTGATATAGGTTAATTTGATTATTACATGTTTGAATTTGTGAATTTTGAATCTGGAAACTGGGCTGTTCATCATTGCGACACAAGGGTTGTGTCGCAGGTTGTGTCGCTTGAATGTTCAGCGACACAGTGGTTATGTCGCTTAAGGCGGCCATATTGGTTATTGCGACACAATGTTAGTGTCGCAGGGTACTGTTGTGCGACACAGTGGTTATGTCGCTAGGGCTTGCTGTGCGACACAATGGTAGTGTCGCATGAGATTATAAATTCATTAACTCGGATTTAGTTGAAATTCGCATGGTCATTCGGAAACGACCTAGTAATCAAGGCTATATTTTAATAGCCTAGGCAGTTTTTGGCCATCCGGGATCATATAGGACCCGAAAATGGCATTTTTAAGTTTTAAGCGGTATTACGGACTTTTTCTGAGTTTATTTCTGATTGAACTTTTGTTTGCCTAAACTTCAGGGACTACCTGATTGGATAATTAGACTATAATGATAATTATGGAACGAACTTCTGACTTGTGTATGATTTTCTGTTTCAGATCAACGTAAGACTCAGTGATATAAGAATCCTGAGTGTGGAGACGTCAGAGGTATCGGTGAGTGGATTCGGAACTCATCATTTGATTTAGTTGTAACTATTTGGTTACAACAAGTAAACGTAGATGTGTATTAGACTGTTTAGTCTTAATTATTGATTATTGATCTACGTGATATGTGAACTATGTGTACTATGTTATTGAGGTCAACGTGTAGTTGGACTTCTGGTTATTATGTGTTTTACACAGGTTTTGATTCATTTGTTGTGTTTGAGACCTGTGTATGTGTTTAATAACCAGTAGTTATCGGTCTATTCTGTATTGGCCATACGGATTGACGGTAAGTGTTCTTGGGGGAATCCCCGGGTATTATGATATCCCCAGAGCCACCGATTCTCATTGAATTATGTGTGTTTACGTTTTATTGGTGTAATTTGCTAGTTATGCTAAGTTGAATGGAGTGTGATGAATCTATTCACTTAGCTTTGTGCTAACCCCTCATTTTACTTCCTGCAGGATATGTTTTGATTATTGTGGGTGCGGGAGGTGATTGGTTGATCAAGGGAATGTTTGATTGCGCTTTTGGTTCTCTGATATGGTTTTTGTAATAAACTTTGTTTTGTGAATTTTATAATACCCCGCCTTTTGTAGTTTTAAACAGTTTGAAATTTGGTGTATTTTTGGAAATGTAAACTGTTTATGGATAATGTTTAAAATTTATACTAAGGTATTGTATTTTAAATTCATACTTCCGTATTTATTAATATTATATTCTTATCTTTAAAGAGGGGTGTTACACAATGGTATCCTTGATCAATTCCTTTATGGTGAGAAATTTTAGTTATTCGACTGTTATGATCGCTATTTTGCGTATATTCAAGTTATTTTTTACAGACAGGTGATAAGTCACTAAATCTAAGTTGGAACAGAGGCTTGGAATAATCTTTGGGACAGCAAGGGGTCTTGCTTATCTGCCTGAATAGTACAACGTTACCATCATTCATAGGGATATAAAAACAACCAACATTCTACTTGACAATGACTTTCAGCCAAAATTGCAGATTTTGGACTGATTGGACTACTTCCAGAAGACAAGACTCATCTCAGCACCAAATCGGCAGGATCCTTATATGTTTAAACATTAAAAGGTAATTTAACAAAAAAATAAATTTAAAAGGCTTTATTTGACAAAATAAACCAATTTCGCAAATTATTTTGAGAAATACATAGTTTTTTGACAAACTAGCCATTTTTTGTGTGCAGAATTTGACCATTTTTTTTGTGAACTTTGACTTTTATTATGTGAAATGTTTGACTTTTGACTGGTTCTTTTGGTCTTCTTTTGTATTTTTCGAAATTATGGTGTCCATATTTTATTTACTTTTGGTGAAATAAGTTGGTATTTTGTAATAATAAGGAAAAACGATATTTGAATGTTATTTTGTTAAAAAAGCTTTTAAAGAATGTTTATAGAGTAACTTTCCCTTGAACTAATTATACAAATATATAATATATATAGTTCTCCTTTTTCACTCTCCCAATTAATATTAATCTTACCAGGGATTGTGTTATGTAGCACCAGAATACGCTATTCATGGACAGCTATCTGAGAAAGTAGATACTTACAGCTTTGGTATTGTCGTCCTTGAAATCATTAGTGGGAAGAGGTGCAACGATGTCAAACATGATGATCAGTCAGTTAACCAAATCCTCCTTAATCATGAAAGCAATGGGTCGATAACCAGTTTTTTCATTAATAGTACTTATTTAATGGTCCATTACATGATGCAGCGATTTGTATATGCCAACGGATAAGTGCTCATTAGCTTCTGGTCTATTATTTTGTTCGATAGGCATGGAATCTATACGAGTGTGGTGCACGTTTGAACCTAATGGATGACAGACTAGACCCTAGTGAATATGCAGCAGAAGATGTAAATAAGATAACAGAAATAGCATCGATGTGCACTCAGTCACCCGTTTCTGCAAGGCCTTAAATGTCTGATGTTGTTGCGCTTTTAAGTGACAAATCACTAGACAAAATGCCAACTGTAAGGTCTACATTCCACGATGATGACATAAAGATTCAGATTGATTCCTCGAGATCATTTTCCTCCAGTGCGACTGCCTCTATCGTTCAAGTCTCTGGCCGTTAAAAATTTCATTTACATGATATGAGAAATAAAGATTTCTCATTTCTTGCATATCACGTTCTTTGTAGGTAAATCGAACCTCTCAATTTTATTCTATAGAGATCATGTTTCCCTATTTTTGTTAGAAATTGTTGATAATTACATCAGTTTTGATGGAATATGCTGATAAAAAGAATTGAGGGGTCAACGTTCAGATTTGATTAGGCATGGGAAATGTCTTTTAAATACGTACAAATATGTGATTATTAGAAAATAATGTTACAACTTATCTTTCAGATTATTCTAATCATCTTTACTAATTAGTACTTATAATAATTGTGAATTATTAATTAATTAATAGATGCTTGTTTGTCTCGATCTAGTATTTATTTCAACAAATCGACTACTTAGAATATTAATGAACAAACTTAAAAAGGTTAATAGTCAAGCACATATAATATATAGTTTTTGTTTTTAGATTTAAAACGTGACATTTTCTTATCCACTTAATTTGTAAGGTTTATATACATTCCTCGAATTTTAGCAGGTTGGCTAATAATCCAAAGTTCAAAAACTCACAGATATGTGATAATAAATTTTTCCTAAATAAAGATGTAAATATTAATATTGTTGATTTTTCGTTATGTGATTTTGATACATAAACAAATAATACTGAAAATCAAGAAATATTAGAAGGTGGGATTAAAGGGTATTGTGACTTAGAAATAACATGAATGACAGACAATTTCAACCACTAATTTATGTGATTTACACTTTAGACTAGTTGCATCATAATTACATTTTATCATAACAACATTACCTATTATGTCCATCATAATAATACTGCATTTTACTTTTACAAATTTGATTGTATCATAACAACATTCTTATCCCCTACAATTTAACGCATGACTGATTTAATCTATGTGCTCTATTCTCCACAAAACCTTACTTCCCCTCACAACCGGCTCCATATGAAAGAAAGTCAAATTGACATCCCAATTGGAGAGTTTCGCCGTAGAAGTTGGCCCACAATGTCTAGCCCGTAGTGAGTTTTACATTTATGGCCCGCGGTATAACTTTGAGTCGATCAAAGTTTTGGCGGTTTTAACTTTAAATTTCGTATGTTTTGGGTTCACAATGAAATTTTATATGTTTACAATGTTTTAAAAATCGGTTTTTTTAGCAGATCGGTCATCCCCCCAGTTCCGCCCGGATCGGTTGGACCGGTCGGATCGGTTGTTGACTTTTTCTGACGTTTTTCAAAATTGATTGAGGATTAGTATTTAATTATACTCCTTATTGACTGTAAATTTTACAAATTTGAAATTCGAAATTTCTATAACAAGTTATGGGTGACCAAAGTTCATTTAATAATAAAGAATATATAAATTGTTAAAATTGAAGGTTAAGGAAGCCGAATTTAAAAAAAAAAATACACATTTGAAAAAAACGGTGACTTAATCGAAATTACGGGTGAAAAGATGTGATCTTTCAAAATTTTCAATACAAAAAAAGTTAATTTGGTAAAAAAAAAACCGATCCAATCTCACCCAAAAAACCGATCGGATCGCCAGTTGTTGACTTGGTCAACTTTGCTCGAAAACCAATTTATTTTGAACCGAAAAATTTCCAAATCTCAGTTCAATCGATCGGACCAATCTATTCATACCGTTTTCAAAACACTGTATGTTTGTATATAAATTAGGTAAAACTTCATAGTTTTGAATAATGCTTTTGTGGACCCAAAAATCCAATGCAAGAATAAGTCAAGCTTTCGTAAGTTGTCTAAAATATATGAAGTAAGAGGGCATTCCACGAATAATGAATGGTCAAAACCGGCAATAATGAAATGGCATTATTAGGTGGGCTACTTTGAAAGTCAAAGTATTTGTAATTTTTTTCTTTTTTTCCAGAAACCGCAAAGTAGTCAGATATAATAAATCATAAGGTGTGATTGCCGGAGAAAACGTATTTTATGTAGGAAGGTAAGAAGTCAGATGAAAAATATTCTTTTCTAACTTTTTTTATTAAAAATATTTTGATATATTCATAGTTATAATTAAATTTAATAATTAATATAAACAACACCAGTCATTTTCTTTACGTAACTTCTTACTATCCGTTACTTTTGGCTATCACCACCCACTACTGTCGTCGGCCATCACCTGTCGGCAATAGCCAGTTGTCGATTATTTTTTCTTTTTCTTTTTGCAGCTAATGATACACATTTCTTATTTTCATACATTAAATGTTTTTACATACATAATTAAAGATATTTGAACTAGTTTTAAATTAATTATATGTTTTTAAAGATATGATCAAATAAAATTTAATTTAAATTTAAATTATGATGCACTAGTTTTATATTACGATGCATCACACTGGTTTGAACTATGACACCCTAATTCTTAAACTAATGGAACTACTAATATACGATGCAATAATTTTTAACTATCAAATAAAGATCGTCATGGTACACAAGCCTTTAGCAATACATATACTCTTAAGGTGCATCATAGTTATATATTATGATGCATCACAATTTAAACTGTTAGTGCATAATAGTGTTGAAAGATCTAGTGAATTAGAATTTCAAAATCAAATGCATCATAGTTGAAAATCGGGTGCATCATAATTATGTATTCCGATGCATCACAATTAAAATTTTTAGTCTATCATAGTTGTTGAAAGAGCTAATAAATCACAATTTCAAAATCATGTGAATCATAGTGTAATACCTGGTGCATCATAATTCAAAATCAAGTGCATCGTAGCGTGAAAAATGGTGCATCATAATTGAAAAAAATATGACGTAAAATAAGAAAATTAAGAGTTATAGAACATCATATTGACGATTTTGCACAGAAATAACAGTTAAGGTGCATTGTAGTTATTAAATTTGTTTACTTTACAAAAAATCTCTTTTAGACATTTTATCAAACACCTTGTATGCATACTTATAAGTACATGTTTATTTGATAATTTAAGAGCTTGATTTGTCAAACTCATAATAGATGATAAAGATTTAGATGTAAATGAAGATGAAAGAGTGAATCAAATTTTAAAAAATTTATATTTTTAGATCTAATCTTAGTATGTATAAGTATGCCTTTTTTTCATTTCAATTCACTTCTTCTTCTTTGTTCTTCAATAGTTGAAGGTGAAATTGGCTATTATAATAATGGATATGATGAGAATAGTAAAGATGATGACGACGGTTAAAGTGACGAACAACGAAGACAGTGTTCACATAAGAGAAGTGAGAGGAAGAAAATGAAAGATGAAGTTATAGATATGAAATTTCATGTTTGAGAAAAAAGATAGTTGACATCTAATAGACATCTTATCTTTCTAATTAAAATCAGTTTTACACGTTATCCAACTCCTAAATCATAACGAAGCATATAGAAAGCTAAATTTAATAGTTAAAGTGACCAATAATAATGCAGCAAAAATGACGAAAAACCTCTTGTTATAGAAATTAAAAAATTTGAGAAAATTACGATAGAAGTCGAGAAAAGCTAAAAAGGTAAAATTCAGAATATAATATTAAGACAAAAGTTCATTCAAGTATGGAACTTTTTGAAAGTATGGAAGTACAAATGTCAACCGTACATCTTGATCAAAATAACAAAAACCCCATATTCTTAAAAATTAAATATCTCAAAAATCGTTAGTAAAAAAATTATAAAAATTGCACCATAAAAATCAGCATTTTTTCCTTTTCGATTTAAGATCTCACATGACATACTTTTGACGGATTTTTTTTTTCATTTTTTGGTGGGTTTTTAAAATTAGTAACACATGCGTTATAAACAAATAACACATGTGTTACTGGCGACTATCACATGTGTTAGTACCGACTATCATTTGTAATACATGTGATAGTCGCGGGTAACACTTTTGTTAGTCAATCGTAACACATGTGTTAACTCACAAAAAATGAAAAAAAAAAAATTCATCGAAAGTATACCTTTGTTGGATCTTAAATCGAAAAGGAAAAAATTCTGATTTTTATTTGCAATTTTTATAATTTTTTAACTAACGGTTTTAAGATGTTTAAATTTAAAAAAGTGGAGGAAAATGAGGTTTTTGCATAATGACACATTGTTATTGGTACTCCAATTCTTTTAAAAAAATTCATACTTTAACGAACTCACCTCGTAATATTAAATAGACTACATATACACCTGTTATATATAATTCATAAAGTCAAGGCTAAATGGTTAATATCTTGTAAACAAAAATCGAAAATAGTTTGTATTTTCTATGAAGCCATTGTGAGGCTGTGAGGCAAACCGGTTTTTTCATGATATGTGCAAGTGCGTGTTTGGTTTAATTTATTATTTGGTTTTCTCGATTTACATAATTTTTGAAAGTTCAACAAGATTAAAATTTAATAAAGTTTTATGAAGTCTTCTTCTGACTTTTATGAACCACGTATTTCATAATGCTATGTTTGTTTTAACTTTATACCAATTGAGGTTATGATATTAATAAAATCAAAGAAACCCATTGCTCTGTCACTTTAATTAGTTTCATTTCTTCCTCAGTCTATTCTGTTTTTCATATCTTTCTCTGAATTTAGTTGATGGCTGTCTTGGTTGTGTTTCTTGTCCTACTCTTAATCAAGCCAAATTTTTCGCAACTGAACAACACCTCCAACAATACTAACATACCCATAAGATCGTACTGTGGTCGTAATGCTCCACTTCTTCTATCAAATTTTATTATTAATCGCAACTCTACATTCAATGAAATCAGAAAGCAACTATCCAGTAGTAATGTGTTTTATGCTAGAGCTCAGAGTTTAATCAATGGGGACTCGGTCTTTGGAGTCGCCCAGTGCAGAAACTACCTCTCTACAGCTCAGTGTGTGGCTTGTTTCGATGCTGGTGTGTCTGAATTGGTGAGCTGCATAACCGGAAATGGTGCTTATACTTTCTTTGATGACTGCTTTGTCAGGTAAACTTTTCTAGTTTTTACCATTTCACAGTTAAATCGTCATGCTAATCTCTAAGCTTTTGTTACTTGACGTACATTAGTTATTATAAACTCCATGTTAAAAAATAAATTTCATCAAGCTTGACAAATAATTTTCTTACAAATCTAAGTTTTTTGTTGTGAAGGTACGAGAACTATAACGACTTCTACAATAACCCAAATGTCATCGAGGATACTGGTATAACTCCACTAGGAATATGTGGTAATCAGGCAACATCTCAATCAGCAACCACTTTTAGCCAAACCGTAGATGGGTTATTATCAAATATTATAGTTGCTACTCCAAAAACCTCTAACTTCTATGTAGCAGCCACAAGGCAAATCACAAGTGAAAACGCAACAGTGTATGCCATTGCACAGTGTGTGCAAAATACAAGTCAGAGCTTTTGCCAGAATTGCTTAAGTTTGGCATATACCGATTTATATAATTGTGTTCCAAATACAGAAGGAAGGTTTATCAATATGGGCTGTTTTGCAAGGTATTCAGAGGCGCCCTTTTTTAACGATAACCAGACAGTAGATATTACCAATTACTTAAAAGGTCCACTCTCATCTTGTTGTTTCAGTTTAATCTCTTTTGTATTTTAGCAGTACGTGAATCGGCTAATTGTTAAATTGATCTGATTCACTAAGAATTTCATGCTCATATTTTATACTTTTGTTTATACGATAGAGAATAATTCAAGTAAGGTAACTGTAATTGCTGGAGCGATTGGAGGTGTAGGCCTTCTTTTTATCTTGATAGTTTTGTGGTTATTGTTTCAACGAAGGAAGAAGTCTAAGAAGACAGACGACAAAGGTAATTATGTAACCGTGCACAGGAAATACTGCTATTTGACTCATCTTGTTGAATATGTCGAATACTATTTCCCCAAGAATATTTTTTGATTCAATAATTTGTTTGATTCCATCATACTGATAGCTTCTATCTATATCAATGTTGACATGTGACGCATTAGATGAACCGGATATGAACGGGGCTATAAATTACACTTATAAAGATTTGCTATCGGCAACTAATAATTTCAGCAATGAGAATATTTTAGGGAAAGGAGGATTTGGCGAAGTATTCAAGGTAATAAAGGTTGAACCTTTTGTATTGCATAGCAAGAGTCAAACTCGATTAGTTATCCAGAATTTAGTAGACAACCACTTGGGGCTTTTAACTGAAATTTGGCAATAGAAACATGTTGCTACTTATCCGTCAGACTTAATTCAGTCATCTGACTAATTTCTTCTGTATGATTTACTTGATAGGCAATTCTTGATGATAAGAGCATTGTGGCAGTTAAAAAAATTGATGTTTTTGCTAACGCAAAAGAAGAATTTCAAAATGAAGTTAAGCTCATATGTAATGTTCACCATCGCAATCTTCTCCGTCTCTTAGGATGGTCCAGTGAGGGATCCAGCCTACTACTTGTACTGGAATACATGCCAAATGGTAGCCTTGACAGATTCCTTTGGGGTAAGTTTCTGTAAAAAACTGATGATAGTGAAGATATTCAATATGTAACAATCGTTGATATACCAATAAATATCTTTTTGGAGGTGCAAAAAAGGGGACTCTGAACTGGAAACAACGATGCGACATAATATTTGGGATAGCTAGGGGTCTTGTTTATCTACACAATGAATTTCATGTAAAAATCATTCATAGAGATATAAAGTCGAGCAACATTCTCCTTGATCATGATTTTCAACCCAAAATAGCCGATTTTGGATTGGCAAGGTTTCACCCAGAGGATAAAAGTCACGTTAGCACCAAATTTGCTGGGACATTGTAAGTTAAGTTTCCTGCTATACAACTAAGTCAAATCAGATTTTGTTATGTTTACTATTTAATGTTCTGTCAGGGGCTACACATCACCAGAATATGCACTTCATGGTCTTTTATCAGACAAAGTTGACACTTTCAGCTTTGGTATCGTGATTCTTGAAATCATTAGTGGCCGAAGGTGTACTGACATGAACTCTGAAAAACCGTCCATGGATTACCTCCTGGAAGACGTGAGATTCTGCCTTTAGTACTTCATTTTCTTTTATTTTAAAGAAGTAAAAGAACTATTACAAAGAAATTTACTTACCGTTTAACTTAATTTTAAGAGAGGCAAACTGTGACCATTTTATATCAAGATCTTCTACTTCTTGTATTTCTTTTTAGCTACTTTAATGTTTGGTGCAATTGGGTCAATTATGTGCAGGCTTGGAAGTTGTATGAAAACAAAAGGCAAACAGAGTTTGTAGATGAGACACTGGATTTGGATCAATACCAACAAGAGCACGCGATGCAGATCATCGAGATTGCTTTGTTATGCACTCAATCACCAGTTACTAAGAGACCAACAATGTCAGAAGTCGTTTTGATGCTTCCAAAAGGCCAATCACAGGGAAATAGACAACTAACCAGACCGAGTCTCATTAATCATGATCGAAGGATTCTTATAGGCTACTCAACTAAGACTACCACCTCTGGTTATGCATCTGAAATGCCAAAGATATTGGAGCCAAAAGAGAAGCTGCATGATATATGTTAAATGTTCATTAACCTTGTTGTGGAGTTATAGCTCATGGTATAAAAAATTTAAGAGCCTTGTTTAAATTAATTTCTAACTAAAGAATATTAAAAAAGCAGTTACTCTCTCTGTCCCAAAATTGTAGTCGATATTTCCTTTTTTATTTGTTTCAATTTAATCTTCTACTTTAAAATATAAATGAGTATAATTAATTGAATTTATTTGATTACCCCTAATACATGTGTATGTCATAAAAAATGTGCAAAAAATAATTGTAAAACTGTTATATTATCAATAAATAGATAGATTGTAACAAATCTATTTTTTTAAACTGTGTTTTTTTATTTCGTGGACAATAAATTTGTATGACGGGAGTATTAGTTAGGGATTTTTTTAATCTTCTTTTTCTACTTTTTCTACTTTTTCTTTCTTCTTAATAGTTATACAATTCACATTCTCTGGAGTCTGGACTCTCGAGTGAGGTAAAGAAAAGGGCCCATAGATCCGGATATTCGTCCTGATTAGTGATAGTACAGGGCTCAAGCCCAATAACATTGTTATCCAGAGGGCCCAAACTGGTTTGATTCTCTTGTCACTTTCGTACCCATCCGATGTCTAAAGGGCCTCTCAAACCATATGTACACGATCAGTTTGACAAGAATCCATAATTCCATATTATATTGGAAAGGGTACATAAATAGCCATATTGGCTTGCTAAACACATTTTCTACTGCTCTAGCTTGTCCTACTCCCCCAACACCTACTTTTAAAAAATATAATATATATATATATATAGTGGATATATATTCTTCAAAGATATGCGAACAACCGGTCAACATAAGCATACCCGGCCGTCAGTCACCAGCCAGATTTACTATTATGAAGTACTGCTTACAGGATGCTTTATTTGTATATGAATTTGATTTTAATTGATATTAAACCATTGACCAATCACAATAATCTTGAATGATGGCTATATGTTAGTTTTGATAAGCACTAGTTATTATGCATATATATATATATATATCTTCCTCAACCCTTCTCTTCCTTCTATTTCATTTTTCTTATATCCTGCTAACATTCTTTATAAGGTTCCTAATGGTTCTCCTTGTTATATTTCTTCTAATATCATTAATCGAGCCCGGAACTTCACAGTCCAACAATAATGATGACATCAGCAACACATCTTTTAGATCATTTTGTGGTCGTAATGCTCCGGTGACTCTATCGAGTTTTATCAACAATCGAAATTCTACACTTAGTCAACTCAGAAGTCAACTATTGAGCAATGGTGCATTTTACGCTAGAGCACAGAGTCTAAGTGATGGGGACTCGGTATATGGGGACGCCCAATGCAGGCACTATCTCACAACAGCACAGTGTTTGTCTTGTTTTGATCTAGGTGTATCTGAACTCATTCGCTGCACAACCGGAAATGGTGCCCATGCTTACTCATTTAACTGTTTTGTCAGGTATTTTTTCTTTTTATTTACCATAAGATGATTAATTAATGTAAGGAAAACCACTGTTTAATAAAGAAGCAAAGTATATTACATGCTAAGTATGGCACACCCTGTTGCATCTTGTAAACAGAGCGATAAACAATACCTTGTGTTAGTTTTTAATCGCCCCAGATATTATTTCACGATTAAGTATCAATATAATGATGTTATGCTTATCAGCTGTATTAAACTAACCTCTAATACCTCCAAAAGGTGGCTGCACTAGCCATCATGTAATCGTTTATCTTATAATTTGCTGGGACCGTAATTCTTGAATATTATACTTCAACTTGCTAGAGGAGGAAAGGACAAGTATGACCAGCTAACTATGATCCGTATTGATTATTTTTGTATAAGATATAAATCGAATACATATAGTATACATGAGTCTCGTCTAAATAAAAATTGCCTTAACGAATATCTTAAATTGACTTCCACCCATGTAAATCTTGATTATTGATCTCAACAAGCTTGTAAATAGTTGTCAATGTTTTTAAATGTTTGTTGTTAAGGTACGAGAACTATGCAGATTTCTACAATAACCCAGACACCGTTGCGGATGTGGCAATCAATCCCCTTGGAATATGTGGGAATCAGTCAGCATCTCAGTCATCCAGTTTCAGCCAAGATGTAGAAAAATTGTTATCAGATATTAGAGTTGCCACTCCAAAAACATCTAACTTTTACGTAGCGTCCACAAGGCAAGTCTCAAGTGAAAATGCCACGGTGTATGCAGTTGCACAGTGTGTTCAAAATACAAGCCAAACCATTTGTGAAGACTGCTTGAATAGGGCACATAACAGTTCATACAATTGTCTTCCTAGTACTGAAGGAGCGTTTATTGACGTGGAGTGTTTTATGAGGTATTCGGATGCTCCGTTTTTCAATAATGACCAGACAACAGATATCACTAATTTCTTAAAACGTGAGACCTCTTCTTACAATTTCTTTGATTTTGTTGTTGCAACTATAATAACTTGTGGATCTACCAATAATGTCACTTGGTCACGGTTGGTTAGAGTATTAACTAATTATTATCAAATATGGTAGGGCATTCAAGTAAGGTACCCGTAATTGCTGCAGCCTTCGGTTGTGTAGGCCTGTTCATCATCGTTCTTCCTTTGACACTATTATATTGCCGATGGAAAAAGTCTACAAAGACTAAAGAAGGTAATTGTGTGTGTTTGTGTATATATATATGTACAACGTACTAGTATTTGGCTCGATGAATTATACTCAACACATTGCGTATATGGTCAGCTGAGCAGGCTTGTGCATCATGGGGCTCATCTTTCGAGATAAATCAAAAACTATTTTTACAAACAGTTTCTTATATGCAATATTGCATCTAATCTCATGATACTGATGCATTTTAATCTGTCCATGCATGTGATATCTTAGACTCACCAGAATTGAACGGGGCGGTTTACTACAATTATAAAGATCTGCAGTTGGCAACTGATAACTTCAGTAAAGAGAATATGATAGGGAAAGGTGGTTTTGGTGAAGTATTCAAGGTAATAATATGTGTCTATATACTAGCTATACGTATGGATCACAAAAACGTATCGATCAATCAACTAAAAATTATGATAATAAGTAATTATAGATTAACTGTACACATGGATTGAACTCGCGGATGTGTTCTTTATAATAAAACTAATGTTGTTTAGCTATCATAACTTCTTTGATATCTGTTTTACCAATAGAGAGTTGTTGGTTCGTATATGTGAAACACAAGGTTGTTATGTGTGACTAATAGTTTTTGTATGGTCTGATAGGCGACTCTTGATGATAAGAAAGTTGTAGCAGTAAAGAAACTTGAAGTTAGCAATGCTGCAACGAAAAAAGAATTTGAAAATGAAGTCTTGCTTATAAGTAACATTCATCATAGAAATCTTCTTCGTCTTCTAGGATGTTCCAGTGAAGTATCCAATCTATTACTAGTCCTGGAATACATGCCCAATGGCAGCCTAGATAGATTTCTATGGGGTAATTTGTTCTTAACTAATTAATGAGAATTCGATTAAAATCTTGACTTGTAAATAGTCAGTATACTTATAAATTATATATGTTCCCTGTAGGTGCCAAAAAAGGTACTCTAAACTGGTACCGGAGATATCACATAATATTGGGGATAGCTAGAGGTCTCGCTCATCTACACAACGAATTCCATGTCAAAATCATTCATAGAGATATCAAATCAAGCAATATCTTACTTGATGACGATTTTCAACCCAAAATAGCAGATTTTGGGTTGGCAAGGTTTCAACCAGAGGATCAAACTCATGTCGTCACAAAGTTTTCTGGGACGTTGTAAGTTTCTGTTACACAATATCTGCCTTCATTTAATTCCTAATATTACATCTCAGATTCTTACATATTATAAATTGCAACATTAGGGGGTACACAGCGCCAGAATATGCACTTAATGGCCATTTATCAGATAAAGTTGACACTTACAGCTTTGGTATCGTGATTCTTGAAATTATTAGTGGCCGAAGGTGTAGTGACACAAACTTTGATGGACCATCCACCGATTACCTCCTTGAGCATGTGAGATACAAATTAGTACTTCTTTCTATATCTAAACCTGATTTTAGCTTCCCTTCTTTTTGGAATTATTTTCAGCTCTAAATCTGTTTTGTTGAATTGTCTAACTGCAGGCATGGAAGTTGTATGAAAATAAAGAAATTATGAATTTGGTTGATGAGACAATGGATTTCTATGAATACGAAGAGGAACATGTGAGGAAGATCATTGAGATTGCTTTGTTATGCACCCAGTCACCGGTTTCTAACAGACCGACCATGTCTGAAGTCGTTTTGATGCTTCCAAATGGACAATCGTTAGGCGAAAGAGAGCTAACAAGGCCTACTTATATTGATCACACCAGAAGGGTACATGTAGGCTCTTCAAAGAGTTCTATCGTTAACGTTTCTCAAAAGCCAAAGGACTTAGAGGCAAATGATCAAGAGCTACACTGAAAAAGCATATGATTTATTCTATTTTATTATCAAGAAATATAAGAGAGTGATGACTATTTCCATATTTCGGGAACTATTTTTATTTGCGTGTTCATTAAACTTGATAATCAGATAATGATGATTGTCTTTTCACTAACAATAACAATATCAATATCAATAACAATAACAAATCCCACCTGAGGGTTTTCAACACTCCATAGCAAGTATGGATAGTAGAAAAATGACAATAAAGGGTAACATTGGTTGAACATTTCATTTGGTGGCCTTTCATTAAATAAAGTCGATTAATAAGCCGGGTTTAATTATATGGGAGTATCATTTAATTAACCCACTCTCTACAAAATCTGTATTGATTGAATAAGTGACCCAAACATGTCTGATGGACATCATTACAGTAGGAGATTTAAATTTAGACCTGTTTGTCAAAGAGTTTTTTGAAGCTAAAAGTTTTTTATTTTGAAAATTAAGCTCCTTTAGAAAATAAAGTTTTGTTTGGATACATAAATTTAAAGCTTTTAGTTTGAAGATTAAACTCCTAATTTAAAAGCTACTCCAACTATAGCTTTTAAGAGTTTTTTGATCATTTTACACCTTAATATTACAGCTATAGTTATGTCACACCCCAATAAAATCGTGTCTCGGTTGAGCAAATGCGGAAGCATGGGGCGTGACGAGGTTCAGTTCGACAAGTGAATCGAGAGCATATAATTATCGCAAACATATAATTAGAACGCCATAAATAGTTTAAATAACACGGTTACATGTTCATCGTGTTTACAAAACAATAGATGTTTTAGCAAAACAATATGATTAACATTTTAATCACAAATCATAGTTTCAATATTTATCAAAAGGATGGCATTCTATTCATCGTGGTGAGCAAGGGTCCCAAAAGTATGCATGCATGATCTTACATCGCTGCTAATTCCCTGAAAAACATAGTTAAAAGAATCAACAAAATTGTTGAGTGAAATTCACAGGTTTAAGACATCAACATTTAAACCAAGTGTTTAGTGAAAGTTTCACAAATTGTTTCGTGCCATTCATGGCAAAATAGTATGATGATACATAGTTTAAAACGATTAGTAGCTGACGGTGATCCCCCGAAGGTTTGCAAGACCTTACGAGTTAAAGTGACGACACCTAAGCCTATAACCAAACCACGACTTTTAGTTTTTTTTGCCTGGGACCATTAAAATATACGCTCCTCGTCTCGACATATAGTCGGCAGTTAGCATGACTAACAAAAGTGGGAGGGATGTCATCCCAATAGTACCATTCGCATATTCGGTGGCTAGCGTCATCTAGCTAATGGTTACAGTTTGTAGTCATGAGGACTTCTATGCACTACAACTAGTTTAACGTAGGTTCGCACAAGGATTCGTTGTCAGGTTTTCAATCATCGCATGAAAATAGTTTGTATGTAAACAATACATATGTTTTTCACCCCAAATTTAGAAAGCAGTAAAAAGTAGTAAAATAGGGGTTGTGAACTCACCTGGTGAGCTTTGTGAGAGCTAGCGTTTAAAGAAATAAGTTTGCCCGAAATAGCCTCCTCGCGCCCTATACGCATGAGGTCGTTTGTAAAAGTAGATAGCTAACCGCATATCTAGGTTTGTAAAAGTAGATGACTACCCGCACATCTAAGTTTGTATAGATAGCTACCTGCATATCTATGTTTGTTCAAGTAGATGGCTATCCGCACATCTAGGCTAGTTGTTCACTCGACTCGTAAGTTGAAAAAGTATTTCGTTTTCGAAAAGTGCATGACCCGTTGGTGATCCTTATTAGTTTTCAAAAACATTAAAACTCGTTTAAGTCTACGTTTTAACTTCGTTTTCAACCTAACATTTGGGTTTATCGGGTTTTAAATCGTACAAGTCTTGTTTCGCGGGTTTTGGGCTCTGCGAACTGACTCGGTTCACAGTCAAAACTTTGTCACCATTTTTCACAGTTTCTGTCCAGGATTTAGTCCTTCTTTGGCTACGATTTTGACTAGTCAAATGAGCTTAGATTTTTATGAAATTTTTACCACATGTTCCCCTATGTCTTAGCTTTTCAGAAATGTATGTTTCATAATTTTTGGTTACGTTTAAGGGGTTCAACATATTTAATACTACACAAGGGTCCAACAGTACCCTTTCTGGACAGTTGGTCGAAGATGTGTTTGTACACGGAGTTATACTTATTTTCACAGAGTGTAATCATACTACTTTGAAAGCTAACACAATATGAGACTTGTAGGAAAAAGAATCACTTCATTTAGATCCATGGTTTGAAATTTATGACCTTCTAAAGTTGAGTCAGTTTCTGACTTTTAAGAACAGCTTGTACACCTTAGTTTAAAAATACGTTTTGAAGTACCAATACTTGTCTAAAAATTATGAAACCGGTGGGGTTGGAAAGCTAACACTTTAAACTTAATTTTAGACTCAAGAAACACTAGATTTGGTTAAGTTTTGACCGAGTTATTTAACTCCAAAGTCGACCAAAGTTTCTGTCCGGAATTATACTTTCTGTTTTGGTGTTTGTGTTGGTTCATTTTAGCAAATCTTTGTTATAATCTCATACAAATACGTGTTTTTAAGTTTATATCTAGCAAGAGTGAACATCTAAACATATTCTAACCATCATATATGCATTTTAATAAGAGATTTAAAGAGTTTATAGTGGAAGCTTCCTTACAATGCACTAAGATGAAATGGTAAGAAGAGAACTTGAAATCTTCAACCCAAATCCCTTTTTAAATACCCAATGATGATCAAGAGCTTGAAAGGAGGTGAAAAATGAGGTATAAAAGGTGGTGGTTCATGGTGGTTTGTGGTGGTTGTTCTTGAAGAAGGTGGTGAAATGAGAGGGAAATTGAGAAAGAAGTGTGCAGAATTTTGGAGAGTAATTGGTGAAGTGTGTGTACGTATGTGTTTGTCTTTCAAGTAGATTTGCTACTCAAGTAGGAAGCAAGTGGGCAAGTTGCTAGTCATCTTGACATTTGATGGAAATGATGGAAGTGTAAGCAAGCAAGTAGATAGGAGAAATGTGTGGAGGAGAATGAGCTAGGGAGGTGGAAACGTAATCAAGAAAGAGGAGTAAAAATCTGCCCTTGACTCATTTGACATGTGTGGTAACTAGCTTGGATTTAATTAAAGCTATGTGCTAGCTTGTTATCCGATTTATATTGTGTAATTCTCAATAATTACTTAAACGTAATGCATCATGCATTAAAATAGTGTGCACCAAAATGTGCAACGTGGGCGTGTGCTAGACTTATCTCAGTTTAAATCAAGTTTGATTCCATTAAAGAGGGAATTAGAGTAAGAATGCATGGTTTTAGTGTGTACGGAATGTACCGATTTTCGAGGGTTGTCACAAGTTACTTTACCAAACACAGTTTACAAATAAAGCTCCAGCTTGCAGCTACATCTACTAGCTTTAGCTTACAACTAATAGCTACAGCTATCAGCTACATCTAACAGCTAATTTTGTCAAATATACCATTAATGTTCATATTAGTGGATGGTTGGTATACTTGGGCTGTTGGGCCTACTTACGCAAGTTTTGGTCAAGCCCATTTTGCCCACTGGCAAAGTCTTGTCGAACTTACAATTTGATGTCTGATGAGGACGAAAGATAATGACTCATTATGTCAATCATAAATCCACCACTACTATTCATTAATTTATCAAAATATATTTAATAAATTATACTGTAGAGCCTATTAATATATAGTTTTGGTAAATATATTAAAAAGAATAGTGAATATATCACTAACCTAATACTATAGAAGCTGTGTTGTTCACTACTTTATGAGTGATTTGGAAATTCAGAAATAACGTGGTTTTTGGAAGCAACAAACTTAGAAAGGATAAAATTGTAGAGTTTATTAAAGAGTATTCTTTACTTTGAGTGTCTAATCGTAACAAAAAATATGTAACTAGTTGGGTTGATTGGCACAAAAACCCTATCTCTACTTTGTAATTTTCTCTAGCTTTTGGCTAGTTCTTTATCTATAATAGTTGGATGTTTCAAAAAAAAAAAAAAATTACTATGGATACACGTGTTTAGAGTTTAACAGAATCTAGTTTTTATGGTTAAATCATTGATTGTATGAAATGTTAAATTTTTCAAAGATACCGGTGAACTTAGGGTCGTGTAATGCATGACCTATATTTAGAAAGGTTAATGCTGATTTTCGATAATGTTACATATATATTATCTTTAGTTGATGTTTGACATAAACATAAATTGTTTTTATGTATTTTCATTGATCTACTATTTCTAAGCATCGACATTATTTTTATAATTGTGTTTCATCGTAATGGAAACTGTGAAATTTTTAAAGTCAAAACATAAAGAAGTGTCGTTAGTCTTAAGATACCCGATTCACTTTCAATTGCAGATAATCCTAAAATTGAAATCAAATTTACAAGAAAAAATCGAAAAACATAAAATAAGGAAGTTTTTTATTTTTTCTTTTCATCTTAAAAAGAAGATGATGTTTTAAGATTTAAAAAGTAAGAAACTACTGTCAGCATGCATATATATAACTAACTGTAAAGATGATGTTAAGATGTTTAAGTATGATATTCTCAAAATATATATAACCAAACGTGACTACATGTACATGTTCCAAGTCTTGAGGGTTATCAGTGTTATCTTAATAATTACATAGTGATGTGTCAATTTTTTTAAAGTTTGAGATGTTAATTTTGTTTTATATATGTAAAAAGGAAAGAAAATGTGAACATGTTGAATTATTTTATTTTAAGAAAAAAAATAGAATATACCATTATAATATTAAAAAAAATAATAAAGAAATTGTGATGATGTGTCCGTTTTTGGTTATTCTATGTGTCACAATATGAAGGTAAATAGTTGATTGTATATATAGAACGATGATGATGATATATTGTCAAGATTTTCGTCTTGGCCTCACAACACATGAAATATACTTATTATCTTTTATTATTTTTGTCAGCAGGCAGACCGTAACATCTGATCACTAAAACTAATACATTAATCTTATTTTGATTTGAATCAAATTCTTGTACAAATAGTCCATATACAACATTTGTGCACGTCCTTAATTGTTGTCAATAGGTCCGTTCAAAAGTTGATGTATCTGAATATGTTATCTTAAAATCCGATTGAAAATTATCTAAAAATTTAGTCGGATATCCGATTTTTCATATTCGGATTCAGATATTAATTTTCAGATAATTTGTATATCCAATATTCGAAAACTAAAAATAAAAATATTTTTTAAATATTATTAAAAGTATAAAAGATAAATAGATTATAGTTATTGAACATTCATTAATAATGATATTACGTAGCCTATTGTTTTATATTTTCAACACATGAATTAATTAACTTAAACTTTGATTAAATAATGTGACTTTTTGATATATTTAATTGTTGATATTTGATTTTGAATATTCGAATATTCGAATTTTATGGATATTTGAAATTCTGAATTCTGATTTGGATATCAAAATTCAATATTTAAAATTATGATATTCGAATTTAAGGATATTCGATTTTAATCATCTTGAGCTGCTAATTTCGACTCCAATACCTATAGTAAAAGTTTTATTGCTTGAAGATAATTAACCGTACTTAATGAATTATTAGAATTAATTTGGTGTATATCGGAAATGCTGAATTTGAAGACTAATAATAAAGATATCCTAGGACATCACATTGAATGGCTCGACCAATATGATCAAGTTTACTAAAACTAATTAACTAGTAACAAATGAATCAACTCGACGCGATGACCTAGGGACCTGAAGCGTGATTAATTTTGATTCTCAAGGAATATAAATAACTTGAAAGCCGCCACAATCTGACTATCCGAGCTTGCTAAGAGTATGATTATGACAAAAAAATAATTATTGACGTACGTTTTAATGACTATATTAATTAAAGTCAACTTTAGAGCCATGGATATAACCGGCCGTTTAATTGATACAATATTAACTAATAGGCGAGGGCGATTGATTTAAATTCACAATTTTCATTAGACAAGACATTTTGTATATTCAAAACCAAAATATAAGGATGGATAATTTTCGGAATTTGTTTACGAAGTCTTTCTGTCTCACTTAGTAGGTCCATAGATGAATCATGCCACGTAGATGTTTGACTCACAAATGAGCTATGTCTTGGCGGTTCTTTATTTAGGTCTGGGATTAAGTTATGCGTCCGACATGTTTGAGAGTTCGAAAATGAACTATGTTTTGTAGGTTGCATATTCGGATCTATCTCGAAAAACCTGCATGTATATGTCTTTAAGTGTTGACACATTATCTTTATTTTGCTCTTTTATTACCGATAGAATGTTTCGTGCCTCTACATTCTTCCTTGTCAAATCTTCCACCAATCAATATTCACGTGTTGTTAATCGCCTCGCGTAGGGATGCGCCTCCATATGTTGTGTTGTAGGATGATTATGTTCATCGCATATCACACTTAACGTCCAACCATTGTATACCCATGAATATTTCCCTACCAACATAAATGGGCAGTTAGTAAAGCCGATTGTGTTCGCCTTTGATCTTTTAGTTATGATGACATACCCGAGAGGGCGTGCCTTGTTTTGTGTCCAAGTTTTCAAATCTTCATGAGAGTTAAACACCTAAAATTGATTAATTTTTTTAAATGGTGATGTTCAATTATAATTACAAAATAATATCATAAATATAAATCAAATATAATATTATTATTGCACATGGTCGGTAAAAAATGGCGACACATACACAGAGAATTCTTCATCTTCAGTTGAGTTGTTTCCATAAAAAAAAATGACATTTTTACGTCTGCTAACGAAAAAAATACCTACAAAAAAATAAAATCATAATTATATGTAACCATTTGATTGTAAAATAAAATAATTTTAATGTATTTATGTTTTCTGCATAATATGATATTTAAAATGTTAAAAGTTTAGGTAGGTGATTGAAAAGTATTTTAAAATGGATTATAAATATATACTTTTAAATGAATTTATTACTATCACTTAGAAAATTATTACCATAAATAAATTTTAATATATCTTGAAACCAACATTATTTTAATGATATCATTCCTAATCTATAGTTTTTACGAAAGAGTTAAAAAGAAATTTGTACTCCAAATAAAAATCAAATTCGAGAACTGGATTTTGAGAATTAATTTGAAGGTTAAAAATAAGTACTCCATTTATAGTCTTTAAATTACATAATAAATACTATTTTGATTTTGATGAAAAAGTTACCTAAAGGTATGTATACCATTTCCTTTTCAGGTATTAGGAAACAAAACAAAATATCAAGCTATTATCAACTAATCTTTAATCATACTTTGTATTAATGCACATTTATAAGTATATTTGTAATCACTATTGATAAGAGTAAATATTAATACTCAAATAAGCACATGTTTTGGATAAAGTAATACTATAAACCTATACGTTTATACTTTGTGGCCTTTTACATCCTATACGTTCATTTAACATTTAATTAAAGAAAAAATGAAGAAATTATTTGTGGTGCTTTTAACCATTTTCATTTCTATCTTCAGCATCCATCTATAAATACAATCAAAATCCCAGAAACTCGTTGGTGTTGTTACATCCCAAAGAATATTAACATTTTAATATGGAGAGTCTTGCGTGACCGTATCCCAACAAGGTGGAATATTAGCCGAAAAGGTATTCAGATTCCCTCGATTGTTTGCCCGGTTTGTTCCCATGCCCCTAAGACTACAGATCATCTTTTCTGGAAATGCCCACTTGCATCTTAAATATGGTCTTTTATTTTCAAATGGGTTGATGTATCTCCCCCTTCTATCGATTGCCTCGCTAACATGTTCATTTGGTTGGATGGTCTACACATTAAAGCTTCTCGTAAAGTTATTATTATGGAAGCTATTTTGGATGTCGCAATCTGGAGTACCTGGACTTTTAGAAATGATACCATCTTTGGAGACATCCTGCCTTGTAGACGTGATAAAATTGTTCATTACTCATTTAAATGGTTTTCTAATAGAAACTATATCTTGGAACAACTGGGTTCAATACCCATTGTTAGACTTTATTATGTAATAGTTCTTTGCTAGCTTCTTGCTAGTTTTTAATAAAATTCAGCCGTTCAAAAAAAAATAAAATCAAAATCCCTCCAAATTCATGGTAGATAACTTACTATAATAAATAATATAGATAGATAAATAATGATGGGCATGAGTTGACTTTTATAATGATGCGAGTGGAATGAAAGAAAGTACAATTTGTTTGACTTCAACCATCCTGTAATTGGAACATCAAATAAAATTTAAGGGTAGGCAAGTCAAAAATAAGAAATAATATAATAATAATACATCAAATAGAAAATTCTTACAGAATCCTTCTTCCGACGCCACCGAATTGCCTTACAAATCAGCTGACCAGAGGAAGTAACTATCTACTTTAAATTGTAATTGTAAATTGTAATATAAAATAAGTAAGTAAACCTTCTCATTTTATATCCCTATGTCCTACATTGTAAATTGAGTCAATATTTAAAAAAGTTGATTAGAAAATTAAATTTTAGAAAATCAAAAAGCTGATCAAAAAACTGACTAAAATAATTAATTCTTTTGGGTATATTTAATAAAATCTGGTTATATTTAATAGGACCCTAAAAATATTGAGAGAGAGGGAGAGGGAGTGTTCTACCGACATTCCAAAAAAATAACTTTTAAGATTTAAATATATATTTTAAAATTTGAACTTAAACATTTAATTGGTGGATATAATAAAATCATTCAGATAATGAAAGTGAATTAATAGGACCCATATTTATTATGTCGTGTATGAATGAAGTTTACATATAAAGATATATTTTAGACACAATTATTATTACTCCAAACTGTCGATAATTAAAAATAGAAACTTGGTACTTCAATAAAAGAACACAAACTATAGGCAGACAAACATTAACACACGTCACGTGCATGCGTGCCAAAAACACACACATATATATATATGGAGATCTAGAAAAACATTATCTTTAGAGAAAGAGGAAACAATAACATACTTTTTAAGTAGTTAACATTCTTTTTAATAAATATCAAAAAATATATTATTTTTTCAAAATATATTAATCAAAACCAATAGTATAACTATTGATATTCATTCATAATTTCTTTTTCATAAGTCATAACTTTAGTTAATAAATATTAAGAGAAATAGTTAACATTCATCTCAACTGAATCTTAACTAAAATGGATAATATCAGTTAAAAATTATGGATAAAAGAATATGTATTTAACTAGTATTCACTAAATTATTAGTAATTGCGTGATAAACTCAATAACATTCTTTTGGAAAGAATGTTATTGATTTTATCACATAACATTCATCAATGGATGTTCTTCCAATGAATGTTTGTCAAATACACACTACTGATAACATTCGTCAACTTTATTTTCATTTTAGTAACTTTTTTTTTTTAGTTTGGTAACATTCAGTCAAGATAAATATTAAAATTTTTTATCTAATATTCATTGACTTACGTTATAACCTACACAAAAAATTCATCAAGAAAGTTTAACATTCATACTATCGATTATGCTTAATAGTTATTAATTTTTACTTTTTTAACATTTGCCGAAAAGAATGTTAGCTATCCCGAAAAACATGTTATGTTTTTCCCCTTTCCCCCGTAAATGATTATATCGTTTTCATTAGTGATTGTATGTCATTTTCTACCATTAGTAAGGGACAATTTGACTTTTTAATAAAAAATTACTCTCATATTTATTATAGTTGTGACATTTTAAAATAAAACTAATAAGGTACTCGTGCAATACGATGGTATTATGTGATACGCGATGCTAGTTTATGGTGATATGCAATAATAGCGAGAATGAAGGATCAAGAAAGTCGTTGTAATTGGGGGTAGGAATATTAGAAGAATGTTATTGAGTTTATCACTTAATATTTATTCATTTATTAATTGATATTCTTTCAATTAATGTTATTTAAATACACACTGTTGATAACATTCGACAACTTTATTTTCATTTGGTAACATTCAGTCACGATGAATGTTAACAATTTTTTATTTAATATTCATCCATCGATGTTATAACTTAGAGGAAAATACATCAAATAAGTCTAACATTCATACTATCGATTATGATTAACATTTATTAAAAAAATATTTTTCTTTTAGATTTTCAGAAAAGAATGTTAACTACCTCGAAAAGCATGTTACTACTTCCCCCTTCCCCAGATTTAAAGCTTCATTATGGATTATTCTCCTATATATGTGAAAATATATATGGTTGAGTTCAAATGAGAATAACATTTTAAAAAGGGACAATGAGAACATATCCGGTTAACATTCATCTTTAACTTTTACTATGAATCAAAAAAAAAATTGTTTACAAAAGTTTTGAAGATATGAAGTTTTTTTAGGTCCACAGTGTTTAACCTCGTTTTTTGTGTTCACATCACTTTTTCAAATGTGAGTCTATATTTTTAAGATTCATAGTTTAGAATAACTTGTGTGGACCAATAAAATATTTCAGACTTTGGTATGGTTAGACTCAAAAGATAAGACGCATATCAGCACCAGAGTTGCAGGGACATCGTAAGTTGAACTTACTAGAAACTCATCACCAAATTGATATTTTGTGATCACAATATATTTCTACTAACTGCGACTAATTATTCATACTTTGTTCAGTGGCTTTGTAGCACCAGAATACGCAATCCATGGGCAGGTGTCTGATAAGGTAGATACTTACAGTTTTGGTGTGTGTGGTTCTTGAAATCATTAGCGGAAAAAGGTGCACAGATGACATTGAAAATGAATCAGTTACACATAACTTAGTTGATTATGTAAATATTTGTAACAAATTAGCTTTTAGGCATCACGTCAACAATGAGCTCTATAAACATTTATCAAATAATTTGAAACTTGTATCATATACAACTTTTTGCATCTTATGGTGTAACGCAGGCATGGAACCTGTACGAAAATGGAAGGCATGTGAATCTAATCGATAATACGTTAGACCCAAGTGAATATGCATAAGAAGATGTGAAGAAAATCATGGAACTAGCCTTGACTTGCACTCAATCACTAGCATCAACAAGACCATCAACGTCGAAAGTGGTTTGTCTTTTAAGTGACAAATCACCTGAGAATAGATCTCTCATAAGGTCCAACTTTACTGAAACTCGCGTGCAGATTGCAATTGATACCTCTACATCTGCTCGTCCATAAGAGCAATACAAATACGATCAAAAGAGTTGTGTTGACCTATAATGGGCCTCAGATGGAATATCTCCTTGCTATGGTAATACACAATTTCCAAACTCTTTCTTCCATGAGTGACGAAGAATTAAAAAATTGTTGAGTCTAAACCGGATCTTAAAAGAAATAATTGTTTCCATTTTTTAATACAAAGGCGCATTTCAAGTGATCAAATATACAGTCTCGCAACCACTATCCACAGATGACTTCACGGCATCCAGAACATACTTGACTTGCTCTACTGATGTCACCCCACCTTCTATCCGGTCTAATCTTCAAATCATTTATCTCTTTAACCAACCTTGAAAACTGCTTAACCATCAAAGCCTCTTGTGGAAGCTCATTGTGCAATTGAACCTCTTGCTCTTTCATGTTCCATCCAATATGAAGATTATCAAAAGACGGACCTGATGTGAAATTAAAAGAAGCTGAACTCTCTTCATATGAAACGATTAAATCTTCAACATGGAATGACCCTTTGGATCTCAAAACCGACACATCCTTTGTCTCATGTGATAAAAACGAGCAGTAACAGGTTGCAGTGGTTTCCGCTTCTTCCCGGTGAAAGGCAACAGTGGTCGACATGATGACATCATTCGAGTTTGGTATTGTTGAAGGTAAAGCTCTGACTGTAGTGGGTAGTTTATAGTTCATTGACCATAAAATTGCTCCAATGCAGTACCATCCAGCATCCCCTAATGCTCCTTAGCTATCTAAATCGGCTTTTGTTCTGATGTTGCTGTTAAAGAACTCTTGAGGTGGCAAGAATGATGAGGAACTGTATATCTTCATAAAAGATCAAAACTTCTAGTGAAAACTAACCCATAATGTCAATTGTCAAACCCAATTAGCCACCTTTTATAGTTTTCAGCTTTTTGGAAAAAATGGGTTAACAAATGGGTCTAATCTATTTGTGATTTAATATACTATAACATTACCGTATCTTATTTGCCTGCATTTTACAAAACCTTACCCACCTCATCCCAGCTAATGCTTGATTCTAATTTATAGGACTACCACAGTACGACCCAGTACCTCAATCCCAACCTTATAGACAATCCATGGTTATAACCCTTTTTATGAACAATTATACCCGTCTGACCCGCAACCCATTTTGACCCAACTCAACCCAACCCGCCCATTTGACACCCATAGGTTTGAGACAGCTTACCAATACATTACTTTCTTACAATATTCAAGAACTACCAAATTTTATCATTCTGTTATATATAAAAAAAATAGTAAATCTAAGGGTTAACTACACCTATATCTTTTCATATATTTTTTATGTTATTCTCAACTTTTTATATGCATATTGTCAAAAAAATATATAATCAATTAATCGATTGGGTTACACTATAGAACGTAAAACAAGTAAAACCAAATTTTAAAGTGATCATAAATTCATATTGGGTAAAATAATAAGCTTACACTAATATGTTACCGTTTTAACTTGACCAAAGAGTTTCTGATCAGAAAGTAATTCTTTCATCCTAGCTGTCCTAGGATGATGATACCACATACTTCCATCCATAAACTGCACACCGTTGGATTCACACGCTTCAAGTATCCGATCCAGTTCCCCGACATTTAGAGCTGTTGGTTTCTCCAATAAAACATGCATTTTCTTCTGTACTGCCAACACAGCCCATGTCAAATGAAGGCTTGTTGGAAGTGGAACATACACCACATCCACCAACGGATCATCTAACAAATCTTCATAGCTTCCGTACACCTTCACTAATTCGGACAACCTGTTTTTAATGGAAAAAAATTTTGCTTTATGAATCGAACAGCTGGAGATAGCGTAAAGGATCGAATTGGGAGAGAGGTCAATGGCTCTGCATACTTTTCTTGCTATCTCAGCACAACCTAATGTCCCAAAACGCACTGGGGTGTTCTCATCACCCATTATTTTATTTTTTGTTTTTTTGTTTTTTTGTTTTCTGGAAAGATAGTACCATAAAATGAAACTCAATGTGGACCAACTAATTTTGATCACATTGAAGAAGACAGATCTTATATGGCAATTAATAAGGGGCATAATAGTCTCTTCAACATCCTTCAACTAACTTCTGTTCTGATAGTCAATTCAAACCAACCTTTAATTTTCAAGTTGGATGATCATACTATTGCTTAACACAAAGAAATAAAAGAAATGCTCAACGTATACTCATCACAGTTTAACAATAGACACATTCTGCAACTATTACTTTTATTAGTATCAACAAACATTATTGCACATATCTTTTTCTTTTAAAGTAACTTTAGTAATACATAGACAAACAATGTTAACCTCAAAATAGTAATTCTCTAAGAAGAGAAAGATTTACTAAAGTTTATGCAAAATCAAATGTGCACCATGCTGGGGTTGAAGGGTGAGAACAATATGAGGAGCATGGACATATGATGGAGAAAACTCAAAAGAGAACCTTCGTAAGATCATTGCGAGCGCAATTTTAGCTTCTAGCAGTGCAAAATTTTGTCCAATGCATATTCGAGGTCCCCAACCAAAGGGAAAGTATATGACTCGGTTTTTTGTTGCCTTTGAAATTCCCTCAGAAAATCTGTCGGGATTAAACTTCTTGGCATCGCTACCCCAGTTTTCTTCATCGTAATGCATTAGCATAATTGGTATTCCAATCTGAACTCCAGATGGTAATGAATATTCTCCCAACGTGATATCTTTGTAAACTTTGCGAGCTAGCCCCACAGCAGGAGGATATAGCCTTAATACTTCGTAGAAGATCATATTCACCTAAGTAGAAAGAAAGGAAAGGGACGATTTAGAGCTATGTATGAGTAGACTAGCATATTTAAATTCGGTCATCGTTGCACTTACAACTTTGAGATGATTTAAGCCATCTATATCTATAGATTTGTCGCCAAGCACATTTAAAACCTCTTCCCTAGCACGTGACTGCCATTCTTGATGTTTACTTAATAGAATCATCGTCCATACAAGCAAGCTCGAAGTAGTCTCTTGTCCAGCAAAGTAGAAAAGCTTGCACTCTTCGATAACTTCACTGATAGTTAGCCCATGACTCTTTTTTTGATGTAGCTCGACCTCTTTTATATTAGATTCAAGCATTATTCCCAACAAGTCCTCGTAATTACCTTCTCCAGCCTTCATTGCCTTAAGCCTATTGTCGATAATGCTTCTTATAGAATGCTTTACTTCTTTATCTATAGCCTTCATCCTCGTGTTCCTCTTTGTTGGAAGAAACCTGTATATGCCAAATCATGATACAAACAAAAGCCATTTTTGTTGATACATAATCCTGCTATTATTTTAATAATAAAATTAAGCATATATAGATTTTGCAACTTACCTAGATCCAGGGATGTAAAGAGACTGAAACGCCTCCATTGCAAGTACACTTTGTTCTCTTATACGTTCAAATATCCGAATTCCTTCTTGATAACTACTTCCAAATGCGGTTCTTGATATGACGTCACTAGTTAAAGCTTGAAGGTGAGGCCAAACATCCAACTCGCATGACGATCCCTTTGATGAAACCAACTTCTCCCATTTTTCAAGCATTTCACCACAACTCAAATGGAAAGCCGGTACCATATTCTGGTTACAAAACATTGGTATTATCAGAAAAACATGAACTTGTTTGAATTGATAGATTGTTATGAGAGGATCAGTAATAATAATTAACAAGAATCAGAAACATGAAAGGTAGATATCAAAGTACCTTTAGCTTCTCCATATGGAAAGCTGGGTTGATGATTTTTCTATGTTTGGCCCACTGATCCCCTTCGTAGTTCACTACTCCCGTCGCTAATAACCTACTTAGCGGATTAGATCTCGGCTTTTGAAAGTCGTTCATATTTACCAGTATATCTTTGATGAGCTCTGGGTCCATAATAGTCACTCTTGGTTGCCATCCCATCCATGTGATGAATGTTCTGCCTGAAAAAATTAAATTAATAAATAAATGGTCATTTCAAGCATATATACATAGTATATGCAAGCTAGTTGAAAAATCATACCATTGCAGATGCTGAAGATTAAGGTATTTCCCTTTGGTGCTTTCTATTTTGTGCATTATAGTTTCTAGTAAGTAAAGTAGGATGCCTACAAGGCTACAAACAGAAACAGGGACGTAGCATACACGGGTTAAGTTGGGCCAAGGCCTATCCAAAATTAGTTTTTATACAGAATACTGATTGATTTTGGCCCACCCAAAATCCTTTTTTAGCACGTGAAATTAAATAAAAGAAATTGGTATTTGAGACCACTTGGTACTAAAGTAGCAAAGTCGTCAGTTAAATAAAAATTGAAATTCTTATATGTCGATTTTTAAACCCATAACCAATTTAATTTCTTGATTTGCTATTAATAAAACTGTTTTGTAGCATGTGATCAGTTTGATTTTATTTGGTTCCCTAGCAATTATCGCTCATATGCAATATTGATTTCGCTTTCATTTCTTGATTTCACATGTTTTCTTGTTAGTGAATATTATATTTTACTAGCTTATTATGGTTTAACACTGATTCTCAACATATGGTCATAAACCTATAATTTGAATAGTCTGTTACGATTTACAAGTAATTAGAGAATTTTTTTAAGGGCGAATCAGTTACTCACGTACAATTATCACAAATACGTGCGTTTATTTATATATATTTCTAATTTTTTGATAACTGACTTTTGTAGTTATAACTTGAGATTGTTGTGTCATGCCCTTGCGCAAAAGATTTTGTTTAGACTAGTAGAGAGTAGAGATATGGTATAAATATTTTCATTTTATTGTCTTCAAAGTCACTGTCGATTTTAAAAACTATTTGACCCACTCATTCTTGAATTTCTAGCTACTTCACAGCTCTACAGTAAGAATTTAATGTAACACTAAGCAAACTGTAAATTCATGGAAGAAGTCTAAATGATATGATGAAATAAGAAGTACTAACCATGTTTTTGAAGCGATTGATGGTTGAAAGCCAGGACATGTGAGACAACTGACTCGTCATCATCGAGATCAATATTCTTAGATTTTGATGCTCGAAACATCTTGGATGACTCTTTCATATCCCCAAACAAAAATATGTATTTGTTTCCATTGAATCCTTGATTCCTCAAATACTTTTCCAGCTTCTTGGGTGTCACCCACACGATGTCTATTAGCTTCCATAGACATATTACAATTGCTATAGCACATGAGATCACAACTGTGTTTGTTACTGCATTCATCGTACGGTACGTGTTTGTTTCTCTTAATTCCAAGGATATTAATAAGGTTAGAGATATATATAGAGGAAGACTCCAACTGTCGCAGCAACATAAATATAATTTTGCCGTTTGTACATGTCTGATCTTTTCAATAGTTTTTGTTAATTATTATATGATATGATGCTCCCTCCGTCTCATAATAAATGTTCATAATCAGTTTTTATAAAGTTTAAAAAATTAAATTGTCTGATAGTGAAGATGACCCTTTTACATTTACTTTTTGCACAGACTCTCATGTGTCAGTTTTGAGAAAAGAGAGAATTACATATATACCCAACCTAAGTTGGTTAATTACATATTTCTCCAAAACACAAGTGTTTAGTGCATAATGTACAATAATGTTAAAGCATGCTTGGAGAAATATGTAATTATCTAATTTAACTTGGGTATATATGTGATTGCCCCTTGAGAAAAAGTATATTGAGAGTAAAATGGTAAAGTTAATACGGAGTATATTATTTTTGGAAGTGAATACTTATTTTTGAACAAATTAAAATACAAAAGTAAACACTTATTTTGAGACGAATGGAATATTATTATTCACGGACAAGGACAAGGACAAGATATAATGATAAACTTGTCAAACCAAGATCTAAACTAATAATAAAAGGATTAATTTGATGTACTAACTAACATTACCTAACATGAGGTTCTCTTATATTAAAATGAGGAATCAGTTGTGTATATGTTACAACTTAAATGATCAAATGTGCAATTATCTTTATAGGGATAACACTTCAGGGCATCTAACATTTATGTTGTTAATAACATATATTAACTTTTTTGTAAGATTTTTTTTATAAAGCTTGTGTTTCTAGTGGTAAAAGTTTCCATAAAGCTTTAAAACAATTAAATTAATACTCGTGGGTGATATATAGAGTATAAATGGGTCAGAAGATCAAATCTTTTTATATTCTATCCTTACTCTTAGAGGTAAGTATTCGTATCAAATTCTCTTTTCTGTACATATATCACATCAGTACTGTATCAAATCGGTACCAATCGATTTCAAATGGTTCGCTATTCAATACTCACTTTTGGACTAAAAAGAGAACCGGTATTTCCGGTTCGGTATTGCTATTTTTCAACTTTTTCCGTTTTGGTACTATATTCGAAATATATATGCTTTCCTTTGTTATTAGTCGTTTGGTTCTTTTGATATTTTATAAAAATTATTCTGAAACAAACATTAGTGAGTAAAACATTATTTTCGTAATCATATTATGTGTATAAGAACACAAAATGATATTTTTTTGTGATTATACAAAATTAGATTTGACTATCAAGTATATATACAATTGAAATTTTCTAGAATTCTAGCTAGTGCTTTTTGACATAAAAATTCACGTTTTAGCATCCTAGTTAAATCGAATTCCAAAAGTATTGCTTAATAATACATAGCTAAGGCCCTTGACTTTTGTGGCATTACAAAATCACTTAACATGGTACAAATCAACGTTTTTGTATCTATATGTTTTTCTTTGTCATTGTTATTCTATGTTAAATGATGAACTATATTTATTTGAGATACATTTGTATTTATTGCCTTTGATTTTTATCGAATATAAGATATGTACACAAGGATTCACTCATATACGTATTAGTTATTCTTTTTTATTATCTTTTCGGTATCAAACCGGGTATGGTACCACTTTTACCGCACTGGTACCGGTACCATACCGCTTCAAATGGTCATGTATTCGGTACTCATTATAGGGCCAAAAGAAAACCGGTATCAACTAGTTCGGTAGCATTTTCGTCCTGAGCTTATCCATACTCCTATTTATTTATAAATGTTAATGATTTTAATCAGCTTTATAACGAGTTTTACCATTGGTGACGTAAGATTTTTTTTTACAAAAAATAACATTACGATTATATACCATTAAAAATAGTCTTAATTAGAAGCACTTAACTTGGAAACATCAAAGGGCGTGTATGGTTGATGGATTCTAATGAAATCTAATGGAATTAAAATAAGATTTCATTATAGAATTCGATTTCATTTCTTTGTCTGTTTGGTTGACACATAAAATGGAATTTGATTCCATCAAATTTTATATAACGGAGGAATTCGATTCCTTGATATTTTGGATGTAATCTCATTCCATCAACTAAGGAATTCTATTCATTTATAATATATGATATTATACTACGTTATATCTATGTTTATATTTATATTTATATTTATATATTTTATGATAACTATATTATATTATTTATCAAATTAGTTACATCATGAAATCTAAGTTAAATATCATTTTGTGTTAACAATATGTATATGACATATTTTTATTCTTTCATAATCACATTCTTTTGGATGAAATTTCAATTCTTTAAATTTTAATTCTTATCACATTTTAATTCCTTTAACATATTTCATTCTATAAAAAATTATTCTGTGAACCAAACGGACTTTAATTTGAAAAATTAAATATGTTTGAATAAGAAACTACAGTGTTGCATAGGTAATAGTATTTAATAATACCTTAACACCATTAAACACGCCAGCTAACACAATATATATTAAGATAGTTATATGATATATTCAGTACTAGTCGAGTAGTATGTAAGAAAATGGATAACAACATATAGGATACAACAAATAAGGCGTTCGGTTATTATGATGTTGACTCATGGACCTTGACATGAATTGATGACTTCAAATCTTCAATGAAATTGTGTCCTGTTTTTAGTTAACTTAATTTAGTGCCTGTAGGCACTAAAATTTAAAAACATACTTTCAAATATTATCTGGAAGGAGATGACATATGCAGTGACACATAACAAGTCTTTATCCTTCAATTTCTTGGTGGCATCTCCCTTGTCTGCATACATATGTCCACTACTCTTTATTCATCATATTATCATAATGATACTAATACGTGTTAACTAGTTACCTACTGTAAGTATTTGTCAAAAGTAAAAAACAAATGTGATGGTAAGCGCTAACTGCTAGCTTAATAAAGGCCTGTAATATTTAGACATATTTAACCCGTTTAACTGTTTAGGGTTTCTTTTAGTCTTCTGTATATAGATGTATGTATGTTTCTTCTCATTTATTAAGTAATACAAATAAAAAACTTTATTCTCTATTCGGTTTCTACATGGTATTAGAGCCCGATTATCCTAATTGCGAGTTAGCTACACTGCTACAACAGCAAAACATGAACTCCAGAAGCTGCACCAAGTTCAATTGACTTCTGCGACTTGTACACGTGTCCGATTGAAAAATTCTCCAGTGAGAGTCTAGATTTATGTGTCTTCTATCTACTTTATGAATTTTCGAAAGATGTAACGTTAACAAATCCAGGATCACAATTTTCCCACAAGTTCTCCATGCTGGCCGAATCTGAAATAAAACCCTTGTTTTTGTGCAATTTGGATCTGATTGTATCGTGTTAGTTTGGTCGTTTGGTTGTCTATTAATGCTGATTAGTTCTTTGATATCCACTTGTCACCACCTTCAGGCTGGGTTCATTTTTCCGCCTTTTGTTCCGTTTGCTTTACAGATCGCAAATATATGTACCAAGCCACACAGTGGCCTGCATTTTCGTTTTTTGTCTAACAAACTCTCAATGTTTAGAGCTGCAACACTGTGAGTTTGAGGAGGATGTTAGCTTAATAAAGGCTCGTAGTTTATGCCCATTAGCCAGTTTAGCATTCTAGAATTTCACGTCATTTTTGTATATAAACGCATGTATGTTTCTTTTCATTAATTAAGTACTACAAATGTTGGTTACTATATTCGGTTTCTACAGTAACTACGTAGAAATGGTCTCCTAAAATTTAGATGAGTTAAAATTTTATTTTAACTTTGATTGTGCGAGGACCGATTGATATACTATAGTTCAAGCAGAATGGTTACAAAAGTTATTCTCTCTGTTTCTATAAAATACGTGAAACAATTTTCATAAGTTGATCCCTCTTAGAGGTAAGACAATGTTTAAATAAGAAGGTTTAAATTCCGATAGTCATTTAGAAATGATTTATATGTTTATTTAATCATCGGTTTTTTAAAATCTCTAGTCTCTAGTTAATAATAAAATATAAGGATAACATATGTTTCTAGCATCACATAATATGTGATGCGAACGCTTAATTTAAAAGAATATTCACATTTAATACCATACAACTTTCATACATGTATATATATATATACTACTAACACCCTGCTTTAGCACCTAAATTTGATACATCTAACATCACACCTAATTACCCCGTAGAATAAAAATAAATTAATTATATAACTCATTTTTTAAAGACATTTCATTATCATTTTTCCTTGAAGCAAACGAGGCCTTTTATGAAACCCATACAACAAATTGTGACCGAAAGTTACGAATTGTGTTACTCTGTTATTCACGCAATTTTATAAATTCGCTCCAATTATATTATATAATTTATGAATTAAAATTGTAAATTTTGAGAATCAATATCATCACACCTTTATCACTTTAAGTTTTTTTATTTATTTTCTTTTAATTTCTACCTATGACTGATGATGATATTTATATATTACAGGAAATAATTTGATTTTAAAGTTAACATATTTTTGCATCTTGGGCTGCATTATTAATTGTGTGTAGCCCTTGAGCTGAAAGGCATACTAGCCAGGCTACAAGCTTGTATCTTTTTGTTGGCCCAAAAGCGACCTACTCGCCAATCCGCCATTGTTGTTGCTGCAACTTGGCCCAACCGAAAACCCACGACCCACATTCCTTCACTCCTTACTCCTTAGTCCTTCCAGTTATTTAATTAATTTCAAAGTTCTATCAAATCAGTTACACACTTTATAATCTTATGTTGTTTTGTCATTGTTTCTAAATTTTATAACTTTCCAAAAAAAAGAAGAAGTGGGATTGTATTTCTAAGTTGTTGAGATTAGTAGATTAAGTAAGAGTTTACACTTCAACAACATTTGTCCACACTTAAAAATAGGAAGTTAGGCTTTCAATGTCCATTTAGTTGCCTAATCAAATTTGCTCAAACAGAATGATTTGATTAAGATTCTTAGAGCAGATGTAGTAAACTACACACATAATTAATAGCTTCACACGTAAGCATTGCATTGCCTGTTTATAGTAGTATTTTTTGTTTTCTAATCAATGGTACGTCCAAATCAAACTGCATGTACTTATGTTCTTATTTCTATTGATCCGTACTTGTTATTAATTTGTAGTTTTCTTATAAACGTACTAATCATCTTAATCTTTCATTCTTGTAAATTAGCATTGAATTATTGCCTTAACGTCTAAATCTATCATTAACAACCCCACCCCTTAAAATAAATCAATATCCATTATGAGTAATTGAGTATCCTATATCTATAGTTACAAAACATACACTCAAAACACCAAGTGTACTCTGCAAGTACTTGTGATCAAGTTAAGAATATAACACAAAATAAGAGTACTTCATCAAAACATACATAAATACATTCGGTAAGTAATGGTTTAGATTAACTAAGTATTATACCATGTGATTAAATCGAAGACGATACGAGGGATAGGTTTCATCAGAAGTTTGGTGCAAGAAAGCATGCAACTTTCTGAATATGCTGGCGATGTTCCAGCAGCATCCAGCAATTAATGGTCATCTTAACATACTTTGATAGCAACAAATCTCCAACCACCAACTTAAATTAACACCATATATATTACACTCACTATAGCAGACTACAACAAACACCCACTTCACTCCGCTCCACTTTAACTTATTTTGCTATCATGGAAAGCCCAAGATTAAAAGCTACCCAAAAGGTTAGGCCAAGTTTATTTGCAGAAACTTCTCATGTTTCCCAAATAATTTTTCTAAAGAAAACCGTAAAGCTATCAAACGTGTTCAAGTTTGTATTTTTCTGAAGAAAAAAAAATTATTTTTCTTTTTGAAACTATGATTCATATTTTTCTACAATTTCTATTCTGCTAAATGACAATAACATGTTTTACATTTCAATATGTTCTCTAAATTCTCATTATTTTCTATAGACACAAAACGCTTCACATTCTCTCAAATGATATAAATGAAGAAATAGAGAAAATTTTCTCTAACTTATAAATGCAACATTTACATTTTTACCCATTTCATCTTCCTATATTCTTCAGTATCTAATGACTATCTAACATGTTTTCCTTCATTTTTTTATTAAAGTTTGTGAAGAACAGTTGTTATAACAATGATCCTGTTCGTTCACCGACTAGACCTGTGAAATCGGTCTCCCTTACCCCTATTAGAACAAAGCCTTCGGTACAAACTTTTGATTGTTTAATTACTGTGATTAAGTCTGATAATGTATATAATTAAGTTATATATTGGGAGTAAAAAAATATTGTAGTTGCAGGCTATCCCAACGAAGGGATCTATCAAAGAAAACATGAAGCCTTTGGATTTCAAACTCCAAACAATGGCTAAGGAAAACACCAAGTCAATGGAAGTCAAACTCCAAACAAAAGAAAGAGCAGTTAAACGTGCTTTCTTTAACTATTCGGTCAGTTCTGCTCAGTTAGTGACGATTAACAGACATTAAGCGACTTGGTATAGAACATTCTCTAAACTTGTAGACCATTTTGTATACAGGTAGCGACCAAGATCTACCTTATGGAACAACAAAAGAGACAAATACAGAGGATACAGAAGGCATGTGCATTTGAACTTGCAACAATTGTTTTAAAGTTAGCAGCCATATATAACATTCTTGACATATTAGCAGACATATACATAAAAAGTTATATAACATGCATAATATTGAATGTAGAAAGTACAATCAACAGAACACTAGAGCCGTACCATATTTTTAAGTTTTTATCAATTTCTAAACTGAAACCAGATGATTGAAGAAGAAGAGGTTCGGATGTTAAGAAAGGAGATGATCCCACGAGCCCAATTAATGCCTTTATTTGATCGGCCTTTTATTCCACGAAGGTTAGTAGTAAATTGTTTTAAAACTTCTTGACTACTATGTATACTTGTAACTTATGTTTAATACTTGATAAACTTGTTTGTTTTCTATAGATCAATAACTCCTACAAAAGTTGCAAAAAAGCCAAGTTCTCAAGAAACACATAGAAACAGCTTATCATGCACGCGAGAATTCTACAATCTCAGAGAAAATGAAGCACATTGATCATATAACATTGTTGATCAAGTATCATACCACAAGCCTACTAAGCTTTGTTTGCTGAGCTGGTAGCCATTGATGAGGTGTTTTGACATGTAGAAGAGTGAACTTTTTTATTTTTGAAGAGAAGAGATTTTTAAGTAGGATCTTGTTGAATAAAGTCAAGGAATGGCTAGAATAAAATGTTAGGTTGTGGGCTTATGACCTGAAAACTGAAAAGAAAGTTTTTTTAACAGTTTGGTTTCTTTATGTAATCATATATGTATTAATTGGTTTTGAATGGAACTTTTTTTAATCCTCTTTATCTGTTAGTAATAATTAAAAACTTATGGTTCGTTTATTGATAGAGAAACCAATGGAACGAATATGGAAATGAAGAAATTTGAGAACCATAAAATAATAATGAGGCTATGATGGAGACTAATGGCAAGATCACATCACAAAGGACTGATATGAATGTTTCTACTAGGAATTTTGTTTCCTTCAAGTTCAAGGTATAACCATGGCCACCACTGTACATTTCGGTTGAGTTGTTTCGTTTTTAAAATTAATGTAACCCGAAATTAAGTTACATGTGAAACTATAGGTTCAACATGTCCCTAATATATGGTACAATTCTTTAATTATCGTAATTATTAGCTTTTGTGACCCTAATTTTGATGAACCTTTGGTTTAAAGTTATGTACACACACTGAATGAAACCTTTTGTTAATTTTGACGTTGATCATTTTACTACAGAAAGTTTGAACAATAAGCATTTGGTAATTGATTTCTTATTAATTGCCACAAAACTTATCACCAAAAAAGCAAAAGCCAAAGCCAAAAACAAAAGGGTCAAATTAAGAGGTTACTTTCATTTGACAACACACCTCATTTTCGTCACAAAAATATCATTTATATCTATTAAATAAGTACTGAAACAATCAGACTTTACTAATGAGTAATGGCTTGAATAACAGATTACCTGAATTATTGCATCTTCAATATCTAAATACTTTATCCTATAATTGGTTCTAACGTACTCAATATTTTGATTATGACTATACTATCGTTGCGTACGATCAGCCCTAAAACGCATATTCAAACAACCACGTTAATCATTTGTTTATGCGTAGCTAATATCTAGATATTAGATACAATAATAATCATCATCATCTAGAACAACCGACGGCAAAAAATTCACATTTTTGTGGATGGTGTAGACAAAATTGTGGAATGGTTCGAGTCACCACTTAAAAATGAAAAGAAAATTAGTTTTATGGTTTCAGAGGATCATCTGTTATAAGATTCGAGTGATACTACTGATTAGATCACATCATTATAATTCTAATTGGAATATTTTGAGTAATTGTGTGTACGGTCTCATTAGTATCATGGTCATCACAATCAACGAATGCATAAAAAGCCAAGAGAGGTAAAGTTGTAGAAGGCATGTGTATAACTAGACTTGCCCAGAATTCAGTTACAAGCTACAATTTTAAATGGAAAGGTGTATATGTATGTCAAAAATTGAGTTGGTATACTTCAAACTACCTTCCTATCTTAAAACAGAAAGAGAAACAACACGACAACTTACATATTAAACATAAATTTTTATCTTATTGACCTAATAAACATAACTGGAAGGGGACACACTTAACAGCCTTCAACATCCTGGCGACATTAAGTTGATTCTTGTTACCTTTACGCTTTCATTGACTGGTGGCTGAAACAGCAGTTCCTGAGACACCAAAACAGACTTCAACATCAATAAAACATGTATACATAATACATATGTTTGTTTGTGTGTGCCCGTGTGAGCAAGTACGCATATGTAAATACTATAAGTCTGCTGCACTATGCAACATAAATTCAAGCAAAATGGTAACCAAATTTTTTTTTAATTAAAATTTGGTTACATAAATTGATAAGATTGCATTATAAAATCAATGATCGGATGCGGTGAAAGTCTTTAAAAAAATGGGTTGGAGTATTTAAATAAGCATAGATATATGAGATGGTTAGGATTATAGATGTGCTCCCACAAGCATGAATGATTCATTAAAGGTTGTGATTTGACCTCTTTAACCTTAAAAGTAAGTTTAAAAAATGAGGGGCACATATTATGTATGCATTACAAATGAGTTGGGATTAAATAGAAAGAGTACCTCTCTGGGCACGGAACGTTGAGCCAACTCTATTCACACTTGATTGAGCGGTAAATGTGACGGACAAAGAACAAAGCAGCACGGAAGCCAACCATCCCAAGCATCAAAAAGAAACCATAACAAATGCAAGCCATGTAGCCAAAGAAAAATGAGGTTTGCATGAATCCGGACATGTCAGAACGTTCATAGTAGTAATACAAGCAATACCCATAGATGAAAACTCCAGTTGAACCACCACAGAGAAAGGATCTAATAATAATTTAAAAAAGAAACCAAGTATTACACCAACACCATTCAACAATTCGACGATCAAGAAGAGATGATAAAATGTTACATACCTCCACCACCATTCATGATCTTCAGCAGCAAGTTGGAAATAAGTCAATGCGACCGTGATAAAGGCAGTAACAATGAGGAGAATGATAAAAACTATAAATAAGATGCTGTAGATTGTATAAATCCTGTGGCCCCACACACTGGCAAATATGTAGTAAAGCTCAATGTAGATTGCACTGAAAGGAAGAAAACCAGCCATGGCCATCTGAGGGATGGTTTTTCTGTACCAAGGCAACGGTGGGATCTCCCTGGGATACTTTGTAGTGCGAACAGGAGCCTGAAACTCAGCCTTACTATTCTTTCCAGCAATACCACCCAAAACTAACAATGGTGATGTCACCAACGTCCAAATTAAAACAATCACCACAATGGTACCAAAGGGCAGAGCAGCTGTAGCAGTATAAGCGATTGCAACGGTGTTTAGAAAGCAGAAAGTAAGAAAGAGAGGTCCACAAAACAGGCAGCCAGTCAATAGTAAGTTCCTAACCTGTTGATCAAAATGGAAATATTGGATTAACAGCAATGATTAATGTTAACGTATGTTCATAATGTGTACAGTAACATACCCAGTTAGTTCCTTCCAGCTGGTGATAAAAGGAGGCTGCGGTGTAGCCCGCAATCCCAGATGTAAGAGCATATATAACAACCAGTGCCGTAAACAGAGCTCCACGATTGTATGGATAAAATACACCAACAAGAGCGAGTATAAAGATAAAAAGGGCGCTGTAATAACAAAAAAAGTATCAACACTAACAATTTATCCATTAAAGATCAAAGGTATGAAATAATTAGTTTGGACATATTTTACTTACAGAGCAAATAGCTGAGTACCAGAACCAAGGGCAGCAGCAAACAAGGACTTGTACTGTGGGTACCTGAATACATCACCATGAATGTACTTCCACCCGGTCTCCTCTTGGTCATCCGCTGTCTCCTCATCATGAGCATACCTTTGGCAAATAACCAAAAGTAAAGTGAATAACAGAAAAAATAAAAGGAAAATATCTAAAATAAATGGATGTTATTCCTTACTTGACAAAATCATTCTTGAGGACTCGCATAAGAATCGTGGCAAGGAAACCAGTTAAGAGGAGAACTGTAACACATGAATTAATAATCGAGAACCAATGAATCTCCAAATGATGTGGTTGTGAAGAAGTTTGGGAGTATTTCTCCATCCTTTTATCAAATGAAATGTTCGTTTCTTTCCACCTCACGGTGTACATAAATTCCACCTCAACTTCCTTATCCTCAGTAAGATCCACCACGGCACTAGGATCTGCTTTTGCATTTATCTCAATGACACGATCCTTATTGTAGTGGATCTCGAAGTGAAGATGTTTAAAGAGGTAATACTTTTCCTCACTGGGGTCAGTTTTATCTTTTTCAACCTTCCCTAGGAAGCCCCAGAAAGGCAAGTCATCGTAGTACATTTGAAAATAATAATCTTTGGTAACAGCACTTCGAAATTTAGCTACTTCCTCTTTTGTAAGTGTTTTCTTGCAAACAATTTCTGAATCTTTTTCAACCATAAAGTCAAGCTTATAAGGAGCACTGACTAAACGATCTCCATTCAGTACTTCACCAAGAGCTTCTGGTTTCTCCTTTAAATGAGCTGGAAACAATATGTGTATCAGTGATCTATGCAGGCAAGAGCAATTACAGCTCAAGCAACATAATAACAAAAGTTAATATGTAATAAAATAACATTTAAAAAATCAAAGACGAGCGCACGAACCTGGTAAACAGAAGGGTAGATCAAAAAAGCGGTATGTTTCACTGTAGAATAAAAAAGAATAAAGAAATTATGTGTATAAGCAGAAATGTAGCATAATCGTGCTGTAAATTATGGACTTGGTGTTCCTTATGTTTAATAGTACAGACAAATATGGAGTATAAGAAACAAGACACTTCAACAAACATATACAGGATTGGGTGTCTAATTCCTAGCAATTCTTGGGGCTGAACTGCATACCAATTCTACCAGCACAACCTTTTGAGCACAAGAATGGCAGCGAGTACAAAATCACTGTTCAAACTAAAGACACCATCTTATGACCCATAAAGACACACCCAATACAGCCAGGATCCTTATGACTAACAGTCTCACGTGCACCTGATAAACTATCAAGCCCATTTTTGTATGTTGCGTTCAATTAACACACAACCCCTAGACAAGAAGCATCATGCAGCCAACACTCCCTAGTCACTGAAAAGCCATGCTACACACAAGAAGTTAAAAAGGTTTTCTAAACTTACTAATTTTATAACCAACAACATAAAATGAGCTGACTTCCCGTGTTTCCAAACCAGAAGCACGAAAGACACGGGATGAAGTAATTTCTTAAGAAGAGAGAGAAGTGTAAAAATGGCTTCTAACACGAGTTAACCCTGACAAGAGGTAAGCATTCAAAAGCAACATCCCCCATAACCTGCCTTCAAGTATAATAATGATCGACCATATTACAATTAGCAAAATCAAAAAAAGCGTACGCATACATTTCTCAAAATAGTGAATCGTACAAAACTAGACAAATGTCATTAACCTTTTGGACGATCTCTACATTGTACTTCCGAATTCATAATTTCTTACTGTATTATACATTTAGTGTCATTCAAAAATGTAATAGGTTTCACAAACAATTGCACAATACATTCTTCAAAATCTATTTAAAAACAGCTGAAACAAGCATCAAACATTTTGAGATCTCATTCACTCAATACATAAACTGATAAACCTAAAAAAACACAAAACCCTTATTTACCTAATTCAAGCTCAGATCCAGCAAATCACAATACAGAAACCCCAATTCATCCAAATAAATCAGCTAAACAATAAAATAATCATCAACATTATCAAATCAAAAGTAATTAACTGCAAAAAAATATGAATAATTCACAAAATCAAACGTATATAACACAGATCTAGTGTAACCTACCTAGGGTTATGAAAGGGGCCGACTTTGTTGGCGTAAATCGGTACTTCGTCACGAGGTTTGTACTTGTGGTCGGAGGAACCTGATCGGACTTCCTGGATGTGAAAAACCACTAGTAGCGCCACCAGTAACCACCGGATCACAGCCATTTTGTTCAACATTTTTTGTTGTCTGCTACAGCGCCCAGAGATAGATTATAGATGTGTGAAATAGTACATGTGTTTTTACTTTTTGGGCACCTTTTAATACTCCATTCGTTGAAGTGTATTGAAGGGCTTTTTGGGTATTCTAGCAATTATGAGATGACTTCTCCCGTTTTTGGGACCCACGGTATAAACTAGTACACGAAATCAATAAGGATCCACCGGTGATTTGTACCATAGTTCTTAAACAGATGTTAATCTTAAGATTGTTAAATCGTACCATCTTAATCAATAAAAAATGATCTGCTTATATGTTAGATCTTTGGAATTTTATGACTTATATAGGGTTTTAATTCTCATCATAGAATTTTATTATCTCGAACTAATTCCATCTTACTTTACTACAACATTTACTTTCTTTATTAGGTCTAATTACATAATGCTAAGCGGTTTAACTATTTGTGAAAATAATAATTTTTAACCTGCATACTGCAGCGGAAGTATAAAAAGAAGAAAAGTTAAACTTCAATATAACAGATAATTATTGATTGGTCATATTTGAAATTTTTATATCTCTCGCTTTGCTCAAGTCTACAAAAGTTTATATGATAAGTTATGTAAATATTTAGGCGGAATAATTTGAATAATCAAAGTTTGATTGCAACAAAGGATTTATTTCAGTAATTGCTTCAATTTCAAGTTTGTGTGATTTTAGAGATCTATCTTAAAACACTAACTATACCTTTAAGTAGCGTCTTGAACTTTGAAGAGAACTTCTAAACTCTAAGTTTATAATGATAAAGATAATAAAGAAAAATCATGCAACCTGTCGACGATCGATAAAAATTGTAATACTACATCCTTGTTATATATATTAGTTATTAGTTACTCATATTAGGAAGAAAAATTATTAATTTGAATCACAACGAATACTATTCAACTTTTTAACTTTTTTTAAAAATCTGTTTAACACTCTATATATACATATACAATCTATACAAGTAATTCATACCTCAAAATGAGCAACTCATAGTCGTGGTATCTCGTTGTAATATGATGGGCTAGAATAGATCGACTACGAGTGTTCTTAGTGCACAGAAATAAAATAGAACTATTATACTTTAATACTAAAATAATCTTAAAAACACATTTAACATATACATAGGAATCCTCGAACTCATAATCAAGTGGCCTAAAATAAATTATCGAAATATTTCAAATTTATAAAATTAAATCATGCATCGACAAAGCTTAACAGCATCTTTTGCTCGTTTCAAACACATACTCACAGAGTTCACATCACAAAAAGCACAATATAATAATAATCATAAAATCCATACGCAAACATACTCCATTATTTCAATGGGTTTGGTGTTGGTCAGTACACAAGACAAATAATATCCTCAAATAAAAATACATTATTGAAATGTTTCAAACAAAAATTCAATCTAACACACACCATTAATTTTCTTCTTATCAGACACAAACTTCCTCCAAGCTTCAGTAATCTTTCTTTGCACTTCCAGTTCTGTTTTATGGTCTGACCCATTCTCTTCCAACACCGTTATCTTAGCAGTTACCTTAGCCGGCAGTGTATCGAGCTCGTGAAGCACTTTTTTGATGTCAATCACGAGCCGTTCAGCCAAGGTTCTTGAAAAGTCTTCTCTGATAACGACTCTGAGAACCGTAATATGTTGGGCATCTGCTGGCATTGTGTATGCTGGCACAATCCACCCAAACCGCTTCAACATCTCTGATATTTCAAACTCGTTGTGCTGGCTGTGGTCTTTTAGTGAAAACGCCACGAGTGGGACACCGTTGTCTTTAGAGACGATATCGAAACGTCCAGTTTTCTCTAATCCTTCCCTTAGGACAATCGCGTTTTCTTGACAGTTTTCCATGATGTTCTTGTATCCCTGATGATAAATATTGTACAAAAATTTAAATACTCGAGATTGTAGATCGTACTAAATGAGACGAGTTAATCAAAAAGATGAAAACTAACCTCAAAACCCAAGCGGATGAGCTGATAGTACTGAGCAATTATTTGACTCGAACCTGGAATATAACAGACATAACTTGTTGGTTTATATCCAAAAAGAATGTAACAACCATAAAATGCTAGTGAGGAAATTAAGGGTTCGTTTGGTTCATTGAATGTTTTTGACGAAATTGAAATTCATCAAAAGATTTGAAATCTAATTCCTTTGAGTGATGGAATTTGGTGCATCTCAATTCCATTCATTTGTGAACCAAACACCATTATGGAATGGGATTGAGATTCCAATTCTATAGAATTCCATCGAATTATGCGAACCAAACGCAGCCGAAGAGAACTAATGAATAGAGAGATTAAAATTGTCACACTATAAGGCGAATAGTTGATTTATAAGTTTACCTTTTGAGAAGTTGAGGGTGAAAGTTGGTTGATCAGCACCAAGATAGTTAATGTGAAAGATGAGTTCTTCAGGCAAGTCTTCTTTGTTCCTCCAAATCACCCACCCAATTCCGGCATACACAAGACCATACTTGTGGCCGCTAACGTTTATACTCTTAACCAATGGTAAACGAAAATCCCATTCCAATTCGGGGTAAATAAATGGTGCGATAAAACCTCCACTTGCAGCGTCTACGTGAATAGGAATATCCCATCTACATTCCCATAACAAGTGACATAAAAAAGTATCAATATTTAGACACTTTGCAGTATATAACTCACAAGTATAAAGCTAATGATACCCATTTGGGCGTACCCAGTCTCGGCATTCTTTTCAACTAAAAGGTCATTTAATCGCTTAACATCTTCAAATTCACCATTGAGGGTGGAACCCAAAATTGCAGCAACACAAATGGTGTTTTCGTCAACCATCTCAACGGCCTTTTCAGGGTCCATAACGTAGTAACCCTCACTCAATTTAACTTCCTTCAACTCGACTTCAAAATACCTCGCGAATTTCTCCCAGCAAACCTTTATTAAGTGTATAAACATCATAACATTAGTTTAAGATATAAAAAAGAAATTGGTGGGTTTTGGAGATGTCTATTAAAACTGAGAAATTAGATTACCTGAACATTAGCACCGGTAACAATGTTAGGCTTATCGCAAGGTTTGCCAAGAGCTCTCATTTTGTTTTGCCATTTTCTTTTGAAAGCTAGTCCGGCCAACATGATTGCCTCAGATGAGCCTACGGTTCCAACCCCAACAGCGGTCTCTGAGTCCCCGAGTGGTGCATTGAACAGATGTGCTATTATGTTCACACAACGATTCTGCATTCATTCATTGTAATATACAACAATATATCAGGTTTCAATGGCTACACATTACATTATAGCCCTAAAATGGAAAGTTTTAACTTTTAACTTCAATAATTGTATAGTTTTTTTTATTCCTATAGCATATATACAGCACAATTCGAGACAACCCATGCTAACAATTTGACTAATGTTAGACATAAATATACCAACCATTTTCTAAAGTACGTAACTAAACCATGTTATTATATCTATAATTAATTTGAAAATTGGATTTAGTACTGTTACGATATTTAAATTATAATAACTGCACCTTTTATACCATCTGATCTGATATATATATATATATATATAAATATACATATATAGAAGTGAGTTCAATGGAAAAAGAAAATTAGTGGAGAAAGGTTCCTTTAACTCTTTGATTCATCATATTAACCATTTGATTCAAGATTAGTGTTTATTAATGAAAATGATTTTGAATCGTAGATAAATATGTATTGAATCACATAAAGCATTTTTTTAATTCATATCTATTTTTTTGCTGAATCATACTTGTTTTTTATTTAAATTTTTTCTTTCTCCCTTGTCTCCCTCAAAATTTTATTCTTTTTAGATCCTCTAACTATATATATATATATATATATAGATGATTCAAAGGGAATGGATAATCCTGAGAGAGGTGGAAGCTAATTTGGGCATGCCCACTATTTTTGATATTTTTTATAAAGAATAATAACTGACAATTTTTACAAAAAATATTAACGGGCGGCTCAGCTTAACTCCTCCTTCCCCTAAAAACTCCTTCTTTTAGAATTATCCTTCCTTTTAAATCGGTTCCCTATATAATTGTTAGGATTTAAAAGGAGTTCTTATTTGTTGGTTTAAAGCATCAAAATCCAGTGACCACGGTGATTGAGAAATGATTAAAAAATGAAGGCGACAACATGTATATATGTCCACTGTGAAATTAGTTGATATACATTTTACATGATGACTCGGGTAAGAGAATAATAAATGAGCCATTTGTCAATCAGTATTGATGAAGGGTCGAAGATCATGTTATTAAATCCATCAATTATTTGAGTGTGATAACATTAACAAATGCGCTTACCCTAATGGGGGGGCGTTCTGTATGCACGAAAAAAAGCGCTAGTTAAATTTTGACCGTTTGACATTTTTGAGTGCTATCATGATCTTCTATCCTATTTAATAATTAATGTGGGGCATTCTATTTTTTTTTATGATAACAATTTATATATAACATTTGAGACGATTAAAAATATATTATTGTGATTAATTTATTTTTATTTATATTTTAATATATTAATTTTAACTCGGTCTAATTTTACGAAATGTATTTTTCAATATTAAATTTGATTCTATTTCATCATAATTTAGATAAAACATAAGGGTGTGTTTGGTAAAGTAGTTGTATGCTCTAGTTTTAGGTTTTGAGCTTTTCATGAAAAGTTATTAAGTAGCTTTGAAATTTTGAGTTTTTTATTGAATTCTAAAACTACAACTTGAACATGACAAACAAAATTTATATTTTTATAATAACTTTTTGTTCAAAAACTAAAAGTTAAAGCTCTATGTCAAACATGTCCTAACTCATCACAGTATATTCGAATTTAAACCAAATATTATGTATATAAATTAACTGGTCACAACAATATATTCGGATCAGCATTACGTGAAAGTAACATTAATAGAACGATACATGATGCCTAGCATTTCGCAACAGTGAGTTCATTGCATGTATTATTGTGCAGCTACCTACTCCCTATATAGATCTGATTAATATTTATCAACAACACATATGCAATATGTTAGGTTGAACTATATTGTATCATTCTTTACTACTTGGATGATCATTGTATTATATTGTATTTTTCACATTTCAACTTTATACAAATGTGCAATTATCTTAATTGCATAATAATTTATCTTGTGATAAAGTTGAATTGATATAACACTACATTTGTATTTGTATTCAATTTTAGGGAAAATTACATATTATTTCTCAAAACTTGCAAAAATAACATATATATATATATATCCAAATACAAATACAAATTTTAATGTACGATGTACAATGAGTTTAAAGAATGTTTGGGTATATACGATGTTTTGCAAATTTTAAGGAGTAATATGTAATTGTTTCAATTTTATACTGTTAGAATTAAAAAAGGAAATGATAAGATGAATAATAATAATAATAATAATATAATAATAATAATAACTGTGTTTAAGTTATAGCATATGATATTTTTGAAATATTGTATTTTAAGTTACTTTAAGCTTTATAAAAGCTTTTTGCTATTGGAAAAAAAACTTTTTTAAGAAAACCTTTTATACATTTTTATACATTCTTACAACAAAAAGTTTTTAAGATTTAACCATTGGGGATTAAGGCCACTATGACGCTTCTTCATAACTTACTAGCGTCACATTAGTACTTATTCGAAAAGATTGAATAAAGACCGATCAGATGACTATAAAACTACATTTTCTTAAACTTTACATTTATCACTACTTCTTTTATTATACGCGAAAAAGAGAAGTTAGACTTCATAGTATTCAATCATCTTCCATTTATAGTAAGGAGTAACACCAATAGAATTTTTTAAGACGTCTAAAAACGCCCCTCAAAAATATCCATTGGCAGAGGCAAAATGGGTATAAAGTGCTTCAATAATTCCTCATTAAAGTCCCTTCATACATATTTTAATCAAATATTTTAGGTATGGAACTTTTGACATAAACTATATACTATTGTATGCTGATTATATATCAAAGATCAATTAGCCATTTTTTAAAGAATTTGCTTTTTCCATTTATCAACTTTTTATATAACATGCGAGTCATGGGATCCAATGATCCCTTGAACTACACACCATTGTTACATATCGTGCGTTAAGATCCTTTATAAAAACATTTATTTGCCCAATTGGTGATTTCCGTTCGACCAGTAATAAATTTTAATCAACTTATTTTTGATAAGATAACCGATAATGATATCTCGTTGACTATCACCAATATGTCTTTTTCATATGAACATAACGTTTCTTACAAGTCCGTTCTACTTTCAATATTCAACGTTCATCAATCTTGTTCATTTCGGTATGTCAATAATATATATATATATATACATAGAATTGTATGGCTTTTCCTCATCTACGCTTGTCTAAACAAGAACTCCTTCTCAAGTTATTTAAAACAATTATTTTCGATTAACTTCTTCAAATGTATTGGAAATATTCAAAGCCACTACTTTAATTTGAATGGGGCCATCTTTAACAAAACATTTGAAATTGAAATAGTCTGAAAAAGAATTTAATGGGTATTTCCTTCGTCTTATTTTTATTCTTTAAATTAATACATTTGTTTATTTTAAAAAAATTATCTACTTGTAAATAATTACAAAAGTTAACAAATTCTCTTATTTATTATTCCTTTTCATTTATTTTCTTAAACATTTTTAGTCAAATTGTCTCGAATATAAAAGCAAAATCGATATCTATTTAACTTATCTTAAATTTAATAAAAGATATTGAAAAATGATATAAGGACGGAGGAAGTACTATCTTTAGTTTATTTTTATAGATAGAAAAGTTTTGAGCGGTCAAAAACTACACAAAAAATTAATGCAAAACGTCCTACGTTCCCGTTAAGTAAGGAATCAAAACACACTGTAAATAAAAACAGTTCGATCTTACGATTGCAAAACACAAATTAAAGATAAATAGTAGAAAATCATTATATGTTGCCAATGAACTAAAATTAAATATAATAAAAATAAAAAATCAAAGATAAAATATTAATAAAATAATAATAATAATTGACACAGCTAGCAAACACTTTCTTAGCATTTCTTTTACACACTGTAATCGAGTAAAGTAGATGACTTGAGAGAAAGACAATTGTCAAATCCATTTGTTAAGAGTAAAGTTGCAGCAAACAATTAACAAAGTTATCAATCAATCGTCCATTTTTAGAAAAGATAAATTAAAAAAAGAATTCAATCGCTTCAAAAGCGGATCAACTTGGAGTTAAAGGACGACTATTGATTATGTGATATTATTATATTATATATTTTTAGCTATTGTCATGATCTAAGCATAACGAAATAATATAGAAATTGCACTCACATATTCGTACGTCACAAAAAAAATACCTGAAGCTCAGTCGTAACCGGATATTCATCCATATCAACGTAATTCTTATTAATCGAATCCATGATTAGCTTATCACATTCAGGCTCCATCCACGTTGTCACGAACGAAGCAAGATTTAGCCTCGGGTTTCCGTCCAACATTAATTCGTCGTTTATTATTTGATACGCAGCTTCTTTAGGGATCGAGTTTTCAGCCATTTTAAACCTGATGTAGACAACAAAAAAATATGAACCTCGTAATCAAAATTCATTTGTTTCATTTCACGTAAAAAAAGTTTGTCCAATTGGTTAGATCTGGTTAACGATATATAAGATATTAGTCGCACCTGGGGAGAACTGTACGAACATAACGAGAAGCAAACGTTGAATGTAGTGACTCATCCGACTTTGATTGAATAGTCTTTGAGAGCACCATGGTTTATGTTTCACTATGTGTGTATTTGTGTGTGTGTTAGAAAGACGGAGCAGTTGGATCGTATTGGAAGAAGGGAACTGAGGGACGACCGTTTATATAGGAAAAGGATACGGGTAGAAAACAACGAAATGTTGCCGGGACCAAAAAAGTAAAATAGAGGGGCTGTTATTATAAAATTTTGATATTATAAGGACTGTAATGGAAGGTAGAAGTCTAACAACTCTCAACTCTCATGGAGCGTCGCCAGTTGGAAGATACTGATTCGACTTTGTATTGTTTAATTTATATTTATTTAATTTTTAATAAGCATAAAAAGAATTTTTAACTCGACGAGTAGGAGTTTGGTGACATGATGATACGAGTTTTAAACTGTTTGATTATTTAAAGTAATGTGAACCGATTTGACTTCATATGTACCTAAAATGGGACGTGCTAGTATGAAAGTACGACTTTTGTAAACCAAAATCAAGGCATACTAAATTTATATTTGTAATGACTATATATGTACCTAATATGGTTAAAGTAGTAGTAGTACCTAAAAAAAGAGAGACAAAACTTGTGAATTGTAAACCCTAATTATTAGTCTTATAGAATGAGAAAATTATTCAAATAAGCAATTCAAATACAAAAATATGAAAGTAAACTGTGTCGGAACTCCTATTTAAAAATAGACAAATAAATCGTCAAAATGGAAAAAAATACTAGGCAATCCTTACAATTGGGAAACATCCACTACCATTATGCCATGTGTTCAAAATCAATCGCCTTTCACCATTTTTTGAAAAGCCACAAAATAACGACACGTGGACTCACGCAAATCGCTGAAATAAAAATCATCTTAGGCGAGCCTGGGGATTTGTTTTGAAATCTAGATTTTCGTGTAAAACACGGTTTAGACGATTGGGGACGATTAGACACCATTTTCATTCAAAAAACGCACCTCTTGTTTGGCGGTGATCTAGCACCACATCCATTTGTCCTACCATTTTCTTCTAAGAAAAAATCGGAATGTGAATATTCATCCGGCGATTTGTCTCGACGATTCTCCAACAATAGTTTAGGGTTGTTTTGGGGTTCATTAGGACCGATTAGTGGGTTGTGTTGGCGTTCGTGGGGTTGCGGTGGTGGTGGGTGTGGGGTTGAGTGGTGGCAGTAGGATGTAGTGGTGGTGGGCGTGGGTTGGGTGGTAGCAGTGGGTTATGGTAGTGGTAGTCGATTGCGTTGGTGGCGGTTTTGTGTTTTTTAACGTTTAATCGAACGGTTCAATAATGGGGGTTAACTTCAATCGAGATGAGGTATTAATTTTTTTTTAAGATACTCGTATTAATTTTGCCTTAGTTTTTATGTATTTTTGTAATTTTAATTCGTTAGGTTTAATTGCATTTTTAGGTAAATTAATTTTATAATTGTTGCGTTTTGAATTAATTATAGATAACGATTTGAATAATTTATATTACATGATTGTTATGTTCTTTTTAACCCCCTAAGTTAAATTGTGTATTTATATAAATGAATTAGATTATTGATAATTGTTGCGGTGTGAATTAATTATAAATTGTTGCGGTTTGAATAATTTATATTAGATTATTAGTTAATTGTTATACTCTTTTAACCCTGGAAATGAATTAGATAATAGATATTTCTTGCGGTTTGAATAATTTATATTAGATAATTGTTATGTTAATTTTGAACCCGTTAAGTCAAATTGTGTATTTATATAAATGAATTAGATAATAGATAATTGTTTAGAGAGGATCCTTGGGGTTTCAATTAGTTATATATTGTTGTGGTTTGATTGTTGCGGTTTCGGTAACTTATATGAAAATTTTATATTAGTAATGAGTTAACATGAGAAACGTTGTTAGTTTATTCGATTGCATATTTTATTAAGTAATTGTTACATAATTGTTATATTTATATTTGAAAAATATAATGGCAGTGTGTTATAAAACGAGAAGGCATTTCGAATTAACTTATTCATTGCGTCAAGTTGCATCATTTTGAGCATTCAATTCCTCATGTCCATCCTATTCTTATATACAAATGAGAAGGAAGTAAATCCTTTTTACTATGTAAAATTTCAACTTTGAACAACAACTACTCTAACATACACGAGCGATCTCTTAAGGAATTAATCATGTAAATCGAATGTATATTTCCAACATCATTTGTCATCAAAATGAAAACTATCTCTCACATATTTACCTATCCAAATTAATCAATCAAAACACATTAAAATTTAAAAAAATAATAATTTTTTTTCATAGAAAAACACAGAAGCATCATTTTCAAAAATATCTCGAGAAACATATTACCTTAGCTTATTTTGGTTTACTTGCGTTGACTTATTTGCACTCTAAAAGATGAAAATGGTAGAAAAAGAGAGTTTCAAGTAAAAAAATAATAAAAGAAATAGTAACTCAAATGAAGCAAACAAAAGATAAAAACCATATGGGCTCGAAATTCAAAAAATCTCACAAATCGCCCCAATAGCTGGGTGTGAATAACATTTTGGCGATTAGGTTCGAAAATGGCAAACTCTAAGTGGGTAGACAACCAAATCGCCGAGCTCGCCTAAACATATACCATTTTGGCAATTTGCCAAAAAATTTGGTGTTTGTGCAAAGATTTGGTAAGAAGCGATTGTGTTTGGTCAAAAGCGATTGACTTATGACACGTGGCATGATGGTAGTGGACGTTTCCCAATCGTCGGGATCACCTACTATTTTTTTCTATTTTGACGATTTGTTTGTCTATTTTTAAAAATGAATTCTGACACAGTTCACTTTCGTATTTTAATATTTGAATTGCTTATTTGGATAATTTTCTCTAAAGTTTATCCAATACTATTAATAAAGTATGTTAGAGATTATGAATCTTAATTTTTGAAAAGAAACTAAAATTACATATTTGTTCTTATTATCTAAAAGAAAACTAATATATACATTTACTACATTATTATTTACTTTATAGATTTTTTAAATGGTTGATACTTGATAAGTGTATTTTGCTAGAGAAAAAAAGAAGAAAGAAAAAAAAACCTTAACAATTATATTATAATTACAAGTTTTTGATGAATCATTTATCTACTATGAGTTAATAATGATTTTGATAAAAGATTATTCAATTTTTATTATTTTGTTTTACTAAAATTTTTGTATTTGTATAGCAAATTCAATAAACTTGGAATTTTATTAAATAATATTAATGGATGTATGTATAGAAGAATTATTTGTAAGACATTTGACAATTTTAATTTTTAACCAATTGAAATTTGAAAGATGAAATATTCAAGGATAGCATTCTATTAAAGAATATATTGTTGCATGTAATCAAAATAGATGAATTAACTGTCATTGTCGCATTATGCGGACAAAATGTTAGTTACTAATTAAGGAGCAATTATAAAAGTTTGAGATGTTATTTTTTCAAAATATTGTAAGTCATGTTCTTTCTAATGTTTTAACTTAATTAAGCGACAATATCTCTGGAGAAAAAAAAGGTTTTATCATTCAAATATTTGATATACGTGCTCTACGATACGCATGCTAAACGGAGGAAAACCACAAGCATATCTTTTGATTGTTTAATTAATGGTCCAAAAATAGGCATGGCACGTATTTTATTCGTGGAACGGTAGTATGCCTTATATATTGCGAGTACATTGGTTTCCAATTGGCTCTCGTAGTTGTCCATCCGGGTCATATCTATAACGCTTACATACATATTTCAGTATTTGGTACAAGAAACTTCACCGAATTAACAATTTTACGTATTAAAATAATAATAATAATAAATTGGAAAATAGATCTGTCATCTACCCATTACAAAGCACATAAATCTAACTATATAATATACACAACCCTTTGATTTGACTCGATTTGATTTTACATAAAGAGTCTAGAGATTGATGCACCTAATTTTGGTCACGTATGATTTATGTACCACCAAACTAGTCATGTTCCCGACATGAGTTTTATTTCCCGTTATCGAAGGTGATAAACTATTTTTATATTGTAACACACCTTACCGAGTAAGTGTCGAAGTTTATCAATGTCATAACATAAACTAAAAGGCTAAAGTACAAATAAAAACAGAGAATCAGGCCAAAAACTATCAAGTAAAACATTGAGGATTCAAATGTCAACAAATATTGTAAGTGCAAATTTTTATATTCGTCGCTAAAAAGTTCATAAAAAATATAATATATTCTTCTGATTGATGTGAAGAAGAGTTATTCCTCAATCACTCGAATGTGGTGGTACTACGTAGAAGCCTAGCAGGAACATAGGTAGAAACTCGAAAAAGATACATAAGAGCGGCTCTAATATTCGGGTTGATCTAAAGTCTTCATGTTTACACTCCTTTGGGATCTTCTTTATCCAAAGTTATACTTTGATCCATGAGTTGATGAAGGGTTATGCTTGAGGTTAACGTAATTAACTATACGACTACATTTGTACTTTACTAGATCATTAGTTAAACTTTAAATTTCATATGTTAAATGTCCTGTCCAATAAGGATAAACTAGTGTGCTAATTGCTTGAATAATAATAATATATATTTTTTATTATTATTAATTGGGTTTGTCGATGATCGAGTAAAATAACAGCCGCGTATAAATGTCTTTTTGGTGCCCACGGTAATTTATATTAGAAACTAATATGGTCCTCGAATGTTATATTCTACTAAATAATATTAACTTGTTTGTAACAACTCATTCAAAGTCTAAAGTGTGAACTAAAAGGTAATGGATCTATTGATGTTTTTGGAATAAAAGTCTCGATTCAAAACTATTGACTATTGAGTCATTAACTAAGATGACTTTTGAATAATCATCATTTTATTATTAATTATTAAATTAACAATCCGTCTTTTAAGCAAAAGTATTGCATCTAATATAAAATCAGTATAAATAAACAATATTTTAATGTCATTGTCACATTCTCTGTATTATTAGGATTAATTGTTTATGCCAAAGTCACACCCAAAACAATATTTTTACAATATATAATTCCTTAAAAATATAATGGAATTAATTTTTATACTATATTTATTACTTTCAAATAAATCCGTATACATATGAAATTTGATAGAATCTGATATATTTTCTGATCTCGCATTAAAATTAAAATATAATTTATATCGAGAGGTAAATATAATTAAATTGAGCATTATAATTTATCTAAACTTTATATATATAGGGAAATGATCTATAAGGAAACTTCAAATCTTAGGGAATGAGAGAAGTAAATCTTAGCTCTTGATTTTTTCATAAATAAATGTTTTTGATATTCATTTGTGATAAATGTTAAATTTTAAAATTATTTGTGATTTTTAAAATTCATTTATGATGAAATCAAGGGTTGAGATTTGTTTCCCTCCTTCCTTAATATTTTTGCTTCCCTCTTAATCCCCACCCTATATATATATATATAGAGATTGCAAAGTTATGAAAGAAAAACTAAATTAAACTTTCAAAGAATTAGTTTTGGAAAAATAAAATAAAAAGGAAGTTAAAATCGATTTTCCATGTAGGAACTTTTACTCGAAGGTAAACCCACAGCATATTGTTGGTCCAATAATACCACTTGTGCTCATAGTAAAATAACAGCTAAAACTCTTTCTACTTTCCTAAAGTATAAAAAAGAAGTTGGTTGGTGACCAGAATTTGGTACATAAACTTTTGTTCTGTTGATTCACGGATTGCCGAGACTGGCGATGCACCCAAATGCAAAATTCAAATTATAGACTTTGAAAATTCGTCTTGAAAAATATCGAAACACTTACATGAATTCATCTTAAATAGTACACTATAATACCTTCTTACTATTACTAATCTTCATTGAGGGGCATTTGACTAAATTTAGAACACATTTATACTTTCGATTATTCCTATACAGGGTTTTCTTCTTAAATTGGAGGTTAGCTCTTCAATTTTGATCAAAAGTGATGGTGATACTGACTATACAGTGTTTTGAGAGAAAATTGTTATTAAAAAATTAGATGAGTATAGATATTGTCATGGATTTTGATTTTTCTTATTATTATTTTTTTGAAATTCAAATAATTTAATAAATTAAAATAAATAATAAAATAAAAAAAAAAAAATAAATAAATTCATATAAAATATAAATATTACAAGTCCTAAATAAATACATAATTATTTCATTATGTTACTCATTGATTATGATTCCTCCAAATATAATCCACGAGATCGGATTGAAATCCCTCATGTATATCTCCATCATGTAATTCCCTCTTTTTCCTCTTATATGTGTCATACATCTCGATCCAAGTACCTTGTTTTATAGTGTTTACGCTATAAGCCTTTTGTTGGTTGGCGTAGTATATGCCAACGGCCTAGGAGGACACCAAATGTCCGCTCAACATCTTTTTCGGGAGACGCTTGTGCTCGAGTGAACTTCACCATCTTTACATTAGTAACACTTGAGAACCCCTTAATGAACGCTGACATGTCGAGTATCTCGTCAGCAAGATAATATCCTTTTTCGTAGTCCACATCACACACTTTATACGGGATTTGGGGGTGTCATTTAGCAATTTGTTGAACAATGAAGATGAATTCAGGACGTTTAAGTCGTTGTTCGACACCAGAACCCCAAAGTATGCATGTCAATCCACATGTTGTACGCGGCAACGACTTCAAGCATGATCGTTGGATACTCGTGATCAACTCGTGCGTATTGCCCTTTCAATGCATTTAGGCATTTTGTCCAAGCCCAATGCACACAATTTATGTTTCTAAGCATTCTCAAAAAATCTTGAATCTCTTCATGTTTTGCATACAACCGACGGATGTCTTCCATAGTTGGTTCTCTCATGTAAACGTTTGCATGCAATTTGATTATGCACTTTGTAAAATTTTGTAATGTTTCACGTGACGTTCTTTCCAATATTTGGAAATATTAGTCAAATGCATCCGGTGTTGTGTTGTTTGCCAATTGGCATATGACGGATGTCACTTTTCGAATATTGTTAAAACCCGAAACACCACGTGCATCAGATTGTTGTTGAAAATATAGAATATAATCGGGTATATGTTCAATAGAGTAACTAGTTATAGCTCCAACAATTCAGAGAAATAGTTGTTCACTCATACGGAAGTGATGTCTGACATACTCCTCATGGTATTTCTTGTTTTCACCCAAGTAATCGTTCGTTAACGTTTCCTGTGCACCCTCCGATCACGATATATGTACCAACGTGTATGTGATAGATTGGAACCTTAGCTTCTTCGACTTCTTCTTGATGAATTAAAACTTCATAACGATAATTAAAAGCTAGCTTGAGAACTTTTAACGATGTTTTGTCGTCGGAAGAAAAATCGGAAGACACTATTGTGAATTATAGACTTTTTGAGCTTTTAAAGTGTGATTGAAGATGACAATGGGGGTTTTGATGTGTCTAAGATTGTGTTTGAATTGTGGTATTTATAGATTGAAAATAAAACCTAAAAACAACCGGTAACATAGCCATTGTTCTTCTTTAAGTATTTTTATTTATTTAAGCAGTATTATAACGGTTGAAAAGAACACATGTAACTGAGTCGCGCACTGGACGCTGAATGCATTTTGGGAATGTCGTTGGACGAGATTCTCAATAACAAAAACACCTGCATTCCTCATGGTCTTATGGCATACTGAATGAGTTTATTTAACAACATTATAGTGTAAATTACATCTAGTATTTAAAATTTTTCAATTTACTAATTCTTTTTTCTCTTTTAAACGCGTAGCATAAAATGCACTATATTTTATTTAAAATATGCACAAACACTATTATTCTCGACCCCTCTTTTAGCCCATTTCATCACAGCTACCGTTGTTGCATTACCGTGAACATAATGCTAACTTTTTAAAATAGAAGCTAAAAACTGTTAGAATTTTTATTTTCCTTCTAAAAGAGAAAAAAAAAGCTACACGAAACATCCAGAAGACGATATGCATTGGTCAGCCGTTGTTATTTGGGCTGAAAGCCATGCAGTCATACTACAAAAAGTGTTGCCGTTATTGGGCTGCATAACATAACAAGCAGGCCAGATCTTATAACTCAAGATCCAAAACTATTAAGCTTTATACTTATGCAGATTAAGGGCCTGTTTGAAGAAAAGTGAGACATTTGAACATCTTTCAGAGATATAAAATTCTTTTCTTTTTAAAAAAAATATGAAACGAAAACTTGCAAAAAGATTTCCACAGCCAAATATTTTCAGCCCCTCTGACTATAAATTAACATTTTATTCAAAAATTCAAGAATTGAGATTTGACGATTTGTGTTACATGATTTTACATCAAAATTAGGAAATGTTCATTAACGTTTAGTGAACTCTAATTTACCCTAACAATACTCAACATTTGTTTTAAATGAATTTGGAATTTTCTTAATTGTTAGAACTTGTAATTAATATTTAATATATACATAAAATGGTAATATTAAACTTAATTAGTGAGTATTAAATACAAATGCTAACATTTTTTTTTCTTTTTACTTCATTAAATACACTTTATTGTGTACCAGAGAGGTGCATATTAGAACGTTAGAAAAACTCTTTATATAAATAGACGAAAAAGCCATGATAAGCAGTGAAATAAGAAGTATTTAAGTAATTTTAAAATCATAAAATCATAAATTACTTTTTACAAATTACTTCAACTAACTTATTTTTCTATAACATACTTTCATTAAACTTTTAAAATTATATTAAATTCATAACACTAATACTCTAAACTTATAGAAAAAATAACTTAAACTCACATAAATTTAAATAAACTATGTTGCTAAACACACCCTCCTTGTAAACAGAGAATTTATGAAACAAAAAAGTTAATCAACTTTATTACATTATTATCTTCTTGCTTTTTAACATAATTATTAACACAAAATAAATGCATTTTGACTTGGCTGCTAAAAAATATACTTTTTTGAATTTTTGTCAGTATTAAATTCACACAAGAATCATAGATCAATTAATATCTGAGTAGAGAGATACATATATACATACATACATACATTCACACCAAACCACTAACGTATATGTAGCATCAATCGTAAATATCTTTAAATATATATGATCTTGAAGGTATGTTATATAAGAGGTATAATGAAATACCATCATTATTCATTGATTATTTAATAGCTCATTTTAATTTATGGAAAGAAATACCATCTTTTGACCTCTTTTTCTACAATAAAATAAAAAAATCTTCTAGTTTGATCATATATGGATGGTAATAAAATGAATATTCACTTTAGGTGCATAAATGAAAAAGACACTTGTCAAGTTATTATTGGTTGTTTTGCCTATATAAACAAGCAAATACTTGTCCTAATTTCATATACTGATCTATTACCAAATTCCCATCATCTAACACCATGAATTCTAGAGTCATGTTTCTTTTGTTCATTGCAATGGTGGTTCTCACAACACCATCCACTGCTAGAGTCTTTCCAACAATGTCGTTCGTTGATCGGGAGGAAGATCCTCAAAAGTATTGTGCCAACCAAGTGAACATGGAACCAGGCATAAACGCTGAAGATGTTCCTCTAGCAGAGGGTTCGGTTTCACCATCAAACGCACCAGAACCAACTCCAGTCCGAGACCTCGCACATAAGCACAAACACAAACATGATGACAAAGAACACCATCACAAACATGAACATAAACATGAATATGAACATGAACATCACCATCACAAACACGAGCAAAAAGATCACCACCACAAGCATAACCCACACCATCAACCAAAAGCATTGCCACCAAACAGTCCTATATCCGCACCTGCACAATCACCACAATCTTTTGAGAGGTGGATGTGATCATTTCGAACCTATAGTTGAGTTGTATCAGAAATTGTCCTTATATATAATTGATGGTGTTTACGCCATTTTTGACGACATGCTAGTAATAACTTAATATGGTCTAATTATAATCTTATGTTTTAATTTTGTGATATATGTTGTCATTAATTTACTTTTACTCGCATTCTATGTTTTTTTTTTTCATTCCATGCATGACACATAAATGTCAGTGCCTTTAGGGACAAATAAATAAATGTTACTTTCGACCAGAAAAAAATCATTAATTAAGTTATAATAATCAGGATGTTGAAACGTATATAGAGTTCTTTCTTAAAACAATAATACATACAAGATCTTGTAGTTAATGCTACGTAAATAAAATTGAAGTTTTGACCACATATAAAGTGTAATTATTTTATTTATTTATTTAATTAATTAATATTAGAATATCACTTAGAAATACAAAACATTATACTTTTTGTATCGCTTTATAAGACCTCAACCAACGGATGCGTCGTTGTGCCAACCGACGCGCGTCGGCCGGCCGACACCATTGGCACCGTCGTATCGGTTTGGTGAGTCGGTTTGGCGATGCAGGAACGGACGAGGAGGTGTGGGGCCGCATCTATTTTTCTATTTCTTTTTCTTCTTCTTCTTCATTTCACATACAAGAATATATGGTGGCTGCCTTTTTTTTTATTCTTCATTTTAGATACAAAGGAATGGTGGCTGCAGGTAGGGGAGGAAGGAGTGGTGGCTGCAGGTTGGGGAAGGAGTAGGATTAACATTTTAAATATGTAATGTGTATTTGGGTTGAATTTTTGAAGAAATTTGGGCTGTATTTTTAATTAATATAATATTTTATTTGGGTTGAAAATGGAACCAATAATGTAATTTAATATTTAATTTTAATTAATTAATGTAATATTTTATTTTAATTAATATAAATTTTAATTGACTAATGTAAGATTTTTAATTGAATTAAATTGTTTTATTTAAATGTGCGTGGGGTCCATAAATCAAAGTGACACGTCAGAGTTGGCAGGGGTGTGTCTGTTGTGTGTTAGTTTTGTGTTAGTTTGAGAGGTGCTAAGGTGGCGCTGATGTGTCTCAACTGACACGTCACTGACGTGTCAGTTGTTGGAAATGATCTAAGAAAGTTTACTGTTTGTATGGAAATAAATTGGACATCATTGTGTTTTGTATCATCCCTTGACAGTCGCACATCTGTTACATTCTATTGAAGGATAGTATTTGCATTTCTCTAAACTTGTCTACCAAACAAAAATATAACACGTGTTTATTCTTTAACTTTAACAAAATATGTTTTAGATTCGATAGGTTAAGATGCTCCATTTACTTAAAACAGGCAGAAGTTAAGAAACCATCCATTGGTACATTCATACCATTTTAAGTTTATTAAATATCAAAGTTTTTGGTACTTCAGATGGTCTGCAAATGGTCCTACTAATATGATCTGTTCTATTGAATATGGGTACAAAAAGGATGGCTAAGGTCTTAAGGTTTCAAGGCTCTTCATACTCGAGTCCGGTTGAGTACGGTTGTACTAAAGCACTCGAACAAACTCAAAACGAAAAGGAAATAAAAAAAAAGGAATCTGACAAAATAACTCGATTTTGTTGTTGTTTCTGTGTTAAACCTCCTGAATCAAACTAATGATGATACTAAGGTTCAATGTGATTTAAGTTCATTGTTGTCAAGACAATATTAACCTAAAAGTCAGAATTATTAATAAACAAGAGACCCCAGTACTGCTAATTAGATGCTAATAGTAAATCATATCAACAAACAGTCACTCCAGAATGTTACTAAAAATTCAGTATATATACGTATCCTTGGTGATTCTGATTTACTTGTTTTTAAGCATGTGACCATATCCTAGGTACTTTGGGTTTTACAGAAGTATAATGGTATAAAAACGAAGTGTATTTATTAAAACTGATTTTTAAACAATACGAGTACCAATAACCGTATCATATAGACGTGTTACATATCAACAAAGTACTAGTTTCAGTTAGAGATGAGACCAAAATACATATCAACAGAGTATTAGTTTCAGTTAGAGACAAGACCAAACTGTGTACCCAACCGAATCCAAAATGAACTAATTACAAGTCAACTTATTTCTGTGGCTCAGGTCTGATAAAAGTAACTTCCTATATTTAGTTACCCGCAAACCTGATTATCAGTTCAGTTAACTTAACATAAATCATAATGGTGACATCTAATGCACATATGCATTTGCCCACCTGGTCATGTAAAGTTAGAATCTATTTTCAACCCCAAATCAGGTCTTCAGATAGTAAAAGATAAGTATAACTCTTCAAAGCAAAATGTAAACCTTTATAATATCCATAACCAATCGATATAGGCAATGTTTGATTGATTGTTAAATAGCTTTGCAGAACCCGATCACATGATCAACCCATGGAACCAGTAAAACCAAGTATCTATTTCGAGAAGAATTTTTAAGAAATGAAGGACACTCAAACATAGAGAACCAAATCATATAAATCTTTTAGGTCTGTCTTTGCTCTCAACTGTCCATGCACTTACCTGAATATCAACAAATTAGACCAAAATAAGACTTAAGTGATCATAAAATGCCACAAATTAGAAAAAAGATTATGATGATACATACAGTGATGATTTGCCCACAAGTCTTGCTTTCAGCTCGTTTGCTACAGCGTCAATAAATTCTTCAGTGTTCAAGTAGTGCTCCCTACTGAGCCTGAAAAGCATTTGGAGGAACAAGTTACAATACAACCAACAGTAATATCACAACAATTCATTTGTAGGACATTTTCTTAAGATTTCAACATTTCTCTTTTTATCATCTCAGAACTACAAATAAGTGAGATTATATATGGTTATTTGGGTGCAAATATTTCTCCTTATAGCCACGGTAAGTCAAAATATTTCTTTTGAATAACTGTCAAGTCAAAGAGACCCACTTGGAACCATGAATAATGAGTGCAAGATCCTTGGTCATCTTCCCAGATTCAACAGTGCCAATACATGCTGCTTCAAGTTTCTCAGTGAAATCCAGAAGCTTAGAGTTGTTATCCAACTTGGCCCTAAATTACACAAGTTTATATTACTCGGCATCTCAAATAATAGGGTAAAATTCGAATATAATAAATCATAAACTTTCACCTGTGTGCAAGCCCACGGGTCCAAGCAAAGATGGAGGCTATGCTGTTTGTGCTGGTTTCTCCACCTTTCTGATGCACCCTGTAATGTCGGGTTACAGTGCCATGGGCTGCTTCAGCTTCAATGGTCTTTCCATCAGGACAAACCTATAAAACCAGACACGATTAAGTATAAGGTAAGCAAAAGATTTTGAAAAATCAAAACTATTCTGCAGGCTTACCAAGACTGATGTCATCAAACCAAGAGATCCGAACCCTGTAAACGTGAGTTTATTTTAAGACGTTAACAAAAACTTATATGAAAGGCATTTAAGAAAATGGAATGAGCCACGAAGATAAATTATCACCTTGTGCTAAGAAATCACTTTGTACATCACCATCATAGTTTTTGCATGCCCATACATAACCTCCATCGCTCTTTAGAGCATAAGCAACCATATCATCAATGAGACGGTGTTCATACCTACAAATTATATACAAAAAGATAATGATAATGACAAACTAATTATATAATTCTAGGGATGCTGAAAATCAATTGTTTAGCTACTAACCATATCCCAGCAGCCTCAAACTTTATTTGCCAGTTGCTTTCATAAACTTCTTGGAAAATGTCCTTGAATCTTTATCAAAATAAAATGAATACAAAAATAAAAATAAAAAATAAATAAAAATAAAATGAATACACTTGAAATCCATAATTTGCATGAAGTCCAAACGAATATAACATGAAACCCATAGATGCTATATACCTTCCATCATATTTCTTAAGGATAGTGTTCTTTGTGCTAAGATAGAGTGGCCACTTTTTCTGATAAGCTGTGTTCATTGAGGCCTCAGCAAAAGCAGCGATGGACTATTCAACCAAATGACATATAAATCAGAATTAATATACCATTCAGAAAAGTGATATATAAAAAATTCAAGCAGATTAAAAGACATAAATACCTCGTCAGTGTTGTACATTGACAAAGCTACCCCTCCAGCACCGGTGAAGTTGTAAACCTCCAAGTCTATCTTTTCACCTTCTCCTTCCGGAACTGCAAAAAAATAAAAACTTTTATAAAAACTTCAAATAAATAAAATATAATATAAAAAATGAAGGTTATGAGGGGGTGACGATTATCTGATTATTCTTAAAAATAAAAATGGGTAATAATCACATACCAAAAACCAACTTCAGTTTGCCAGGTCCTTTAATCACTGCATCAGTAGCTTTGTACTGATCACCAAATGCATGTCTTCCGATGCATATCGGCTTTGTCCATCCTGGATATATCAGCCATTATAGTTAGTTGCATGCCATTAAAAAACAGAATAAAAAACAGCAAAGCAACTTCCAGATAGGTAAATACCTGGAATTAATCTTGGGATATTTTTGCAGAGAATTGGTTCTCTAAATACCGTGCCTGCAGAAATGTGCAAATGTGGTGAGCATATACATATTAAAATCCATATATCCGTAGTTTTAACATCTTCTAAATGAGAAATATTACTAACCGTTCAAAATGTTCCTGATTGTCCCATTTGGACTCTTCCACATGCTTTTCAAAGTGAACTCCTTCATACGGGCCTCATCTGTAAATAGACCATGCCATCAATTTCTTTACATACACGTGCTAGTCCAGCGCACTGCTCCGTTATTATAGAATGAATAATACTACTAGTAAACATACCTGGGGTAATGGTGGCACACTTAATTGCAACATTGTACCTAAAGTTTTGTTCAATATATCAGAATTTGGAGGAACTTATAATATAGGTTGTTCTGGAACATAAAAGTAGAGGCGGAAAAGGAAGTAATAAGCTAGCGTACTTGAGAGTAGCTTCAGCACTTTCTACAGTAACCTTATCATCAGTTGCATCACGGTTAGGGAGGCCAAGGTCGTAATACTTTATGTCCAGATCTAGGAAGGGAAAGATGAGCTGCAGTACATGATTTTTTTTCTAAATTAGCAATGTAATCCAAATAATCAATATTCCAACTAGACAATTTAGTATATAACAACCTTATCTTTAATTGATTGCCAAAAGATGCGAGTCATTTCATCTCCTGCACACAAAAAAATTGCAAGTCTAAATCCCGCAAATTTAAGTTAAGCATACTATTAAGTATATGTCTTTATAACCATTTGTGTACTTATTAAAAGTCATTAATCCTTAATTAATTATTGTGGACAATTCAGTAGAAGGGTGGCTATGAGTTTTATACTTTTATCCAGGATGGTTAATGGTTATATGTCACAGTCACTCCAACACTAAAAACGGGCCCCAAAACTTAAAGTAGGTCGTTTTTACCATATAACGTCAGAGAGATTAAGAGATTCACATGTGCAGAAACAAATCTTTCCGGTACAGAAATAACACTCCTTTCTTCTCAAATATAATGCATTTGCTCATAATTTAAGTTTGTTTTGTACTAAAAGTAGGTTTATGCTCAGTACTACTGTCAACACAAAAGTAAAAAGCAAATCATAATTAACAAAATGTTTGATTATCATTCATAACTTCATATTTATCTAAAGAAAATAGTCCTGAGCCATAAGAAAACAGAGGGAACCAGGTATACCAAAATCAGCTATATCGATCAGTCGATAACTTTAACTTTAACGTTTTTATTCCTTTCATAATATACCTTTCCCCTGTTTTAATCATTCTACTTCCTTTCCGTTGTAACAGTTTATCCCAATTGAGTCCTTTTGAAATAATTTTTATATATAGCTAACATTTTAATGCACAATTATCTTTTCATCTAAAGTTTTCTTTTATAAAAGTCGGTTTCTTTATAACTAATACGGACATTAAACAATCTTTTAATACTCAAATACATACACATAAAATAAGGTACATCATTGAAACGAGAAAAATGAAGCAGAATAACAAAAGTTGGTCCTTTTAGTTAATTCTTCAAACCCATAATTTTATACTAATTAGTAGCTGATCAGATCATGCTTCAAGATTATAACATACAAATAACTAAATATTAAAAACAGAAGAACGATCTGATGGAATAATTAAGTTTGAGAGATCTGAGCATGAGTAATTAAGCGAAACGATAATTAAATTAATAAATAAAAGGAGTATAAATCATGAGTGACTTACCGTCCATCTCAACGATGGGGTTATCAACCTTGATCTTATCGAAAGTCATCGTTATGTCCTACTGATGATCGGAGAAGGGAGATCTGTTAGTGTTTGGCCGGCAAACACAAGTGAGAAACAGCGATACGACTGAGAGACAACGATGTAGTAGGAGTTGGTGGGGTTTTGGGAAAAGAAATAGATTTGTATAACGGCGGCTCTATGTATATCAGTATATGTGGGTATGTACGTACGTATGTATTTGTTTACTAGTAATACGGTATGTTTTAGCTGGATGCCGTCGGCTTTTTTTGACTATATCGTACCGAACTTAGAAAAAGTAATGTTTTTTCTAAGACCACGTTCCTTGTCAATTATCACGTGAGCAATGAAAATGAAAGTGGTATTTTACTTTATTTAACGTTTGGATCGTAGTATTTCGATCCTCTCAGTTGTTGCAAAGGAATAAGTATATTAATAGTACCAAAAAATCAAAATCCAACCACTATGTGTAGTTGTGGCATCATTGTCACAATTATATACTACGAGACAACTCTAGTTAGTGATAATTGTTACGATTACATATCGTGAAACGATCGTTCGTAATGGTAATTGTCACGACTGCTCACGATTACAATATGAACTCAATATTCTATTTAATTTTTATTTTTCTTAAAAAGTAATTACTTTTAATCAAATAGAAAACTACATTTAATTTAAATAATTCTTCATCAATTAAAATAAAAATATTACAATACTAAAAAATAAATTAGGATAATTAAAAATAAAAACAATACTAAAAGATATGATAACAATAATTCAAAATAATAACAATTCTAAAGTACTCTTCATCTTCGTTCGGGTCGAGGTTCACAAACTTCACATATTTTTGTGAATATACTTTTGTATGTTTTTGGCACGCATTGCGTCACTTAATTTGTAGCCCACAGTGGTTTCCTTTACAAACTTCATTCCCTTAATAGCCGCACAAATTTTCTTCCTCCTTGATCTTATTCATGGCTTGTAGACTCATCGTTTCCGTCCTATCTTTATAGCCCACTATGCGTCCCATCGCCACTTTTAGTCTAGAACCATTTGCACGTGAAAAAGGCGTCGCATCAGAAGAGCCAAAACTTCTAGCGGCTTTTGGTTGCCTTGTACTCAACTGTCCGGGGGTCGTGGAATCGTGTCTTCTCCAAAAAGCTTGTTCTGTGTAGCGTCTTCGAGGTTAACCGCCTCGTTTTCACCGACAACCTCGTCGTCGTTGAATAATCGTCTCACACTTCCACCTACTGTCAGTTGCGTATGCCACTTGGGTTTGTCCTTTAAGATGTCTGTGATAACCCGCAATTTTCGGTAACTTCCGTACATCTTAATTTCGTGCATTTAGGCTAATTCCCTATTTAATTAAAGTGAATTCTTTTTTATGAAATAAAGTCTAGCACAAAGTCCGTGTTTGCATATGAGATGCACAATAATTTAATGCGAGATACATTGGTGATTTTTAAGAATTATACGAAACAATCGGTAGAAACCGAGATTTCCGAACGTTGTGATCGTTTTTCTTAAAATAACGTAAATCTATTTAATAATAAATAGTAGTTATTAATGATATGATAATTATGCCGAGAAATAAGCATATCAACTTTTAAAACTCAGTAAACGTTCATGTGAACTAACAAACGTGTAGTGACGGGATAAGTTGTGAATTTAATCGAACAAGGTATCGATAAGTAATTGAACATTATTATAATTAATAGTAGTTAATTACTATTATTATGCAAGTTATTTTATAACATTCCAAATAATCAAATCAAAAGATTATACGAATTCAATTAACGCGGAAACGTAGAGATTTCCGCGAATAACAATAAACGAAGTATCGGTAAACTACTTGAATATTATTTCAATCAATTAACAACATTATCATAACCTAATAACCTTAATCTATCCTAATCAACCTTAAACTACCTTAATTAATCCTAATTAAACCTAATCGTACAATTAACGTCTAACTAATCGAGATTAACGCTTAACGACTCAAATATCTAGACTTAATTAGGATTAAGGAAACCAAAAGGGGCCCTCCCCTCCCCTTGGAAAATCTGGCCAAAAAGGGGCCCTAGGGACCCCTTTGACCCTTGAAAACCTCACTTGCAACCTTACCCCAACCCATGCCTTGCATCCCTTACTTGTTCCCTTCATTCAACATTTTTCACACACAAATTCTCTCCTCTTTTCTGCCCCCTAAACCACGAAATTCAGCAGCCTTTCCACCACCATTTCAGCCCCAAACCACCACCATACAACCACCACTCATCCACCACTCCACCATCCTAAACCGCCATTAACCACCACCCCTAAAACACTCATTTTACACTCTTTTAACTCACAAATACATAAACAACTCAACACCATCTAAATTCCATGGTAAAATAAACTAAACATACGGGTTTGAAGCTAGGAAGTCAACCACAATAAGTTCAAACCGTCATCTTGCTCAAAATCGCCTTTTTAGGCTTTGTAAGGAAACTCTAACTAGAAACTCTTTGATTCTTTTATTAAAATGCTTATATAATGTTTAGATGTTCACTCTTGCTAGATATAACCTTAAAAACACGAACTTGTATGGATTATAACAAAGATTTGCTAAAAAGAAACCAAAGTAAACTCTAAGACAGGAGGGGTAAATTCGGACAGAAACTTTGGTCCACTTTGGTGTTAAATAACTCGGTCAAAAATCAACCAAATTTAGTGTTTCTTGAGTCTAAAATTAAGTTCAAAGAGTTACCTTTCCAACCCAACTAGTTTCATGAATTTTGGATAAGTATAAGTACTCCAAAACGAATTTATAAGAAAGAGTGTCTGATCTGCCTTCTGAGGACAGATTATGACCTCACTTAGAAAAATCATAACTTCTAAAATAAAGATCCAAATGACTTGATTCTTTTTCCTAAATGTCACATATTGTGTTATCTTTCCAAGTTGTATGATTACACCTCGTGAAGATAAGTATAACTCCGTGTACAAACAGATCTTTGACCAACTGTCTAGAAAGGGTACTGTTGGACCTTTTTGTAGTATTAAATTGGTTTGAACCCCTTAAACGTGACCAAAAATTATGAACCTTATATTTATGGAAAGCTAAGACATAGGGGAACATGTGGTAAAAATTTCATAAAAATATAAGCTTGTTTGACTAGTAAAAATCGTAGCCAAAGGAGGACTAAATTTTGGACAGAAACTGTGAAAAAGGGACATATGAAAACTAAAAATGGACCAAAGGGATAAAAATCATATATTATAGAATTTTAATACAAAAATCAGTAAATTTCATGTATTTAAGTATAAATAAATTATTAGAACTAGATCTAAGTTGATAAACTTTGAATCACCAAAGTCCTTGTGTTAAAAATGAGATAAATGGAACTATGAGGACTAAAATGCAAAATCCGTGAAATTAAGGACTAAGATAATAGAAATCAGTAAGTTTAAGTTTAATATAGATAAATCCATTGCTTAAAGTGTTAGAAATGAGACTTATATGATTTAAAACCGATAAACCCAAAATCTAGGTTAAAAGCGGAATTTAAAACAAGTTAAATAGTATTATAACGACGAAAGTTATAGAAATGGATTATAAAGACTATAACGATATTGATATATATATATATATATACGTGTATAAGTATATATATACTTTTTAAAGTATCATGATGAGATTATATTAACCTACGATTCCTGATTTAAAAGCCGATTTAACAAAGTCGAGAACTTGAGACAATACAAAATCGAGACAACGTATAAGTAACGAATCGAGATCAATGATCTATATATTATGATTTATAATATGTTATAACATTGACTTAAACAAGTTTTGATGTTTTGAAAACTAATAAGGATCACAATGTGTCGTTTTCGTTTAAAATAAAGTTACATGATATTCAAGCCCGTCGATGGCAATTTATAAACCTAGTTGAGTGAACAACTGGCATAGACTGACTATTGAGTCGTCTACATGTATTGATATAAACTCTTGCGTTTAGGGCGCTAAGAGACTTTGTTTGGACAATTATATAAAACTGTTGTGCTAGCACGCTCGGACTCAAGTGAGTTCACAGCCCCACTTTTAGTGTTTTAATGCTTTCAAACTTGGGGTGAAAAACATATAACTGAATGTATGTGATTATTAAAACCTGATATTGTATCCTTATGAACGACTAAGTTGGATAAATTTTAGTGCCGAAGTTCTAGCATGCAATACTATAACCATTAGTTAGATGACGCTAACCACTGAGTATACAGATAGTACTATCGGGTTTGACAAGCCCATCCCACATATGTTTTAGTTAGTCGCGCTAACTAGCGACCTTGTTCGCATGTTTTGGGGACGAAGTATACTTAACCGGTCCAAGGCAAACGATTCATTTGTGTTGTGGTTTGGTTATAGGCTTAGTTCGGCATATTAACTCGACGGTTTAGCTAACCTTCGGGGGATTCGTAGTCAGAGGTTTTATTGTTTTAAATTGAGAATAATCGCACAATATGCCGTTGATGCCATTTTTAATCTATTGATGAAATGTTTCTAAATGATGGTTTATGATAGAGTAATTAAACCTGTGAATTCACTCAACGTTATGTTGACCTTTTAAAAATATGTTGTTCAGGGGAATTAGCTATGCCGTAAGACACATGCATATTGGGACCGTACCTGCCACGACGAATTAGGATGCCATACTTTGAATTAAAACAATGGGATTAATTACATATTAATCGATTAGTAGTTTTATTTATGAAATCCCGAAACTTGTATTTTGTTGAAATGATGAATTCAATAACATTTCTCTTTTAACGGTTTAAAGTACCGTAATGTTGTAAAACTATTATTGGCATCCTAATAATATAGATGTTCAGCGATAATCATACGCTCTCAAGGTATTGTTATTCGATCGCCGTCACTCCTCGAAAGCTTCCGCATGATTATTATAAATGTCAAATTTGGGGGTGTGACAATGTCCCAAGCATCTTTCATAATAAACATCTTGTCGGTGATGGTTGTGTAAACATCATATGCTCGATCCATGATAATCATGTTGTCTTGCGCTACCCCATGTGCGTAATTGTTCATTGTAAATCGCCTTGAAGTTACTGCAAACTTGGTTGATATTTCGCCATTTGGAGGTAATTTGATGAGCGTCTTGTTGATAGCCCGAGTTGTTGTTGAAATTTTTTACTACTTTGTCTCAAAAACTAGTGCATCTCGAGAGTTGCCTTATTTGGAATTTTTTGATGTACTGATCCAACATTGTGTCAACCACGTTTCTTCTTTAGCAGTAATTTTTTGTTGCATACAACTACCTTGCCTTTAAATCTTCTTTAGTTTCCCTCTCTTTTTTTTTTCCTTTTTTGTCCGATGATTCAGGTGGTTGTTTGGGTTCGGGTTTGGGTTATTGTTGTTGAAATCTTTGAAATTGTTGTTGTTGGAATTGTTGGTGGTTGTATTTGAGTGATTGTTGAGGGTAATACGATGATTGAAACATGCCAAATTGTTGAGGAATTGTATTTGGTGATGACGAGCTAGAATTTTAAAAATTCGTAGTATCGAAATTGAGAAGATTGTGTATGAGAAGTTTTCATTTGGTGATCTAACTTGAACTTGTTAAACTTTAATACGTCAAAATGAACCTAACTTGAGTTGGTTTAATCCATAACTACCACTAAATAATCATCACACGTCAATAAAATACTATGCGGATATTTTTTACCTTTTTAGTTAAAAATTAAATACCTAACAGGCTAATACGTTCAAGTTGACTTCAAAATTCAAACCTAGAATACGTAGGAACCAAATTTAGTAATATGCGCTAAAGTAAAAACTATTAATCAAAATTTGAATACTTAAAAAAGCCTTTTGAACTAAAAATTAGCAGTCTCGTCATATGAAGAAGTAGAGCCAATGTAGTTGTATAAGAGCACACATAATAGTGAAAAACGTACAGAGTGATTTACTAACATCAAATATATTATGATGATGAGTACTAATATGACATTAAGACGAGAGTTTAATTCTTTAAACTTCCACTCATTCTTCATCGTTGGAAGTGATGTCACTTTTATCAAAATATTGTCGGTTCAAATGACATCCAACATATTCTTTACTTTTTCTTTATAGAAACAATACAATATTTCATTTCAAATGTATAATAACCCCACTACAAAAAAAAACAATAAAGCTGACGATTAAAGCAAGTTGCAAGCTTCAAAACACCGCCACTTTCACAAATTCACAGTTCACACCTCCAAAAACACAAAAATGGCATCACTCAAATTCACACTAACATCAATACTCTCATTCTTCACTACCATCCTTCTAGTATCATCCCACTCTCCCTACCCATCAACTTCGCCGGAGTTCGTATCCGAATGGAGATCCGCAAGAGCAACGTACTACGCGGCGGCTGACCCACGCGACGTAGTGGGCGGCGCGTGTGGTTACGGAGACTTAGAGAAAGCAGGGTATGGGAAAGCGACAGCTGGATTGAGCACGGTGTTGTTTGAGAAAGGACAGATCTGTGGCGCGTGTTTTGAGGTAAGGTGTGTTGAGGATCTCCGTTGGTGTATTCCGGGAACTTCGATTATTGTGACGGCGACTAATTTTTGTGCTCCGAATTATGGGTTTCCGAGTGATGGTGGGGGCAAATGTAATCCTCCGAATGCTCATTTTGTCTTGCCGATTGAGATTTTTGAAAAGATTGCGATTTGGAAGGCTTCAAATATGCCCATTCAATACCGCAGGTACTATAATTAGTAAATGTGTGTTATTGCGTTTTAATACAAATAATTCAACTTTGAATGTGATTAAGTATATTTAAGCTTTTGTTGCACATGTCATGTTCGATGTTGACAGCTTATATTACAGAGGTATAGATATAAAGTGAAAGTTTAAGTTCTGACAAATATAATAAGAGTGAAAGTTCAAGTTTTGGTAAATTTATGGACGCATATATAGTTTGATTTTTGGTAAAGTTTCTCTATTGAAGTTTTTACTTCTTTTGATGAGAGTGCTTATTGAAACCGATTATTTAATTTAGATTATTTCCCTCTCAAGTACTTAAAGACTTGCTCAAATAGTCATACAACTTGCATTGTGATACCGTAGAAATAAATCTAAACATTATCTCTCTTGTGTTGGGTTCTGTTATGCAGCCAGCTTATTCACTAGTTTGATATCACTAACATAATTTAGTGCTAGTATGCCATGATGAGTCAATGACCGTGTGTTTGGCAACTGTTTTGTTCAATTTGTGTTAGGACTTGACTAGTGATTATGCTCATCAAGGTAGATGTCGGTTTCCAGTATCTTGTATCTTTTTCCTAAAATGGTAATTCTTTGTTGACAGGATCAAGTGCAGAAAGGAAGGAGGGATTCGTTTCACTATCGATGGAGCTGGAATATTTATATCGGTGCTGATCAACAATGTTGCTGGTGCAGGAGATGTATTGGCTGTCAAGATTAAAGGTTCAAGAACAGGATGGCTTCCCATGAACAGAAACTGGGGACAGAATTGGCATATAAACGCTGACCTCAAAAATCAACCGATCTCTTTTGAAGTTACAAGTAGTGATGGCCTAACTGTTACATCTTATAATGTTGCTCCTAAAGATTGGAGTTATGGACAGAGTTTTGAGGGCAAACAGTTCCAATCATGATACCACATTTTTTTTTTCCGTTTTTGTATACTTGATGTCAAGCATAGAGTCTAGTCTTTTTGCAGTATGCTTTTTCGACACTAGTGAAGACCGTGTAACATTGGAAGGTCGAAAATGTGTCTGGAGGCCTCTGGTTTTTAACAGATTTTACAATTTCCTAAATTGTATAAATTAAACTTTAGAAGGGATTCACCTGTTTTATCTTTTTGTCAGTACTCGCACCAAGTTTGTTGCTATTAATTGACAACTTTAGTATGGTAAGCAAAGTGCAAAAATGGAGTCCTGCACACAGTTGCAGGATCCATTGTGTGTCTGATGACAGGAAGAACCATGATATTTTATCCCAAAGATATTTTGATAGGTTTCAACATTTTTCATGACTCATATACGAACTAGTCGAGCCTTTGCATAAGGTTATCATGTATAATGTTCTTCAATGTAATGAAAAAGAAACATAGCAATTGCATCAAGCCATCGACTTTCAATTTGACAAGAAACACAAAGTGCCAAATTAACTTCTCATAACACCAATAATTGCTACCAGTGAAGTACCTAGTAGATTAGACTGAATGCAACATGAATATACTCAGAGAGATGCATACTTGCATAGATGTACATAAATTATGAACTATTCCCTTCTATGAGACCTGCTATGTTTGATTTAACATCAAAGTGTTTGAATCAACTGCACAAAACTCATTTGGAGTAGGGGAACGACAATGCATAGAGTGTGAGCTAATCAGTACTTATGCCTGAAAACTTTCCAGCCTTTAACTTTCATATGTACTACATCTAGCATGTGCTGCAAGTTCCATAAAACAGTGCAAGCAACAATTTTGACTTCATGACACTTTAAGGCAGCAAATTCGTATGAAGTCCTGAAAGCAAAATTATCACTGATGATGATGTTGATAACAAAAGCCCGAGCAAAACAGTGAAGGAATGGCCTGATCTTGCTGAATACAGAGAGATATATGTAACTCAAGAAATTGTTGAGCAAGTTGAATCTGTGTCATCCTAAAAGTATTAATGAGAACATGAGTTATCAGCAAGAGATGAGTATTACCGTGCTCCCGATGGGCTGCAGATGCTAGAAATCTGAAAATTTTATCGGATTTATATAGAAATACTATAAAAAAAAATTAATACAAAAATGTATAAATAAAATTTCATTACTGTTTTGCCTTCGGCAACTGAGATGCATACACAAGTCAATTAAATTCCAAGATGTTTCTTTAAATCTTCAACGTTGTTTTAACACTCTGCATTGTCTCATTAAACACCATAACACCTAAAGCGAAATACACCCATCATAGTATCTTATCCTGTAAAGTGTTCATATACTCACCCATAACTAAAAGCTAAAAGACTACAAATCAAAAGTTCATCCTTCGTATAACCCTATACGTATGTACTCGCTATATTCTTACAAGCTTCACAGTTTCACCACCAACAATTGGACACACACCTTATAGAAAATATTGAAATTATAACAGAACAACAATTCAAATGACACTGCTTGTATAATAAAAGAGGGTTACCTCTCATGATCAATCTTCCTTCTTCAGATCGAGAATTCCCACGAGAGGTGATTCTTGAGTTAACGGAAATAAAAGCAGAGGATACAACTAATAAAAAGGCAAAGGGTCATTTAAAAACATTACAGCCACATGGAATGAAACTACAATCCTTTCGAGGAAAAACTTTCTATCCTTTCATGTTTGCATATTCAAAGATGTTATATAAAAATACAATTGGTGTGAACCTACAGTATCGATGCTTACTAAAGAAAAAATGGAACTCTATATGCATCTGAAAATTGCAATTCATTACATTCATAGGAGTTGAAAAGAATTGAATTCTATTGGGCTTCATTTCTACTCTACACAAACTAATCCAAAACAAAAGTTTGCTGCATCAAATGGAGATAATACCAACAGTGATCCACTAAACCGATATCAAAGCTTTTGATGAGATTCAATAAGCAATGCATTAAGCATAACATGAACCGAAGCTTCATAAACCACATCATTATAATGCATTCCATCTAATGAACAATCAACTCCACATCTATTACTTAACATCTCAACATCCAGTAAGAAAAACGACCCGCCATCTTGCCTCAAGAGCTTGCTTTTATAAAGCTCTTGATCATACGCATTACACATTTCACGGGTCATTTTGACCTGTTTCTCTTCTGTATTCAACAGCCTGTTAATCAACGTTGGCATACCCAACCAAAACATATGCAACGCCCGACCCTGATCCGATCCCACATCATCCCCATCCGTATTCAACACCGGAAGTAACTGAACCAAAGAATCCCTCAACACTTGTAAAGAAGCACCATAATCCAAATAATTCGTAAAATGTAACATATGCCACAACCCTGAACCCATCACTAACACATCAGGGTAGGTATTATTTCGCTTAAAACTGGCAACAATATCAGTCAAATTAGTAACATAAGGTGACCAAATGAAATCCAATTTCAACCCAATTTCCTCAACAACAATATGATAATCACTATGCCTTTTAAACAAATCCTCATGAAATTTTTCCATTTCATCAGAGCCTAAGACCAAATCCAATAAAGACACGGCAAACAACCTAGCTTGTGAATCACCAGCCACAACAACCCATGAACCATTTAACAGATCCGAAACATCAACCCGACCCAGCTTCTGGAAATCACAATCATTTAATCCTGAAGATCTTGAACTATTATCCCAATTCCATGAAAACCCATCAAAATTAGAGTGAAAAGTTACATCATTTACAATAGAAATACAGGAATTAGTAGTAAGATCTTGATTAAATGAAACAACAGATGGAGTTTGGGGAAAAAATGAAGGGAAGTAAGGAATTAGATGTATACATACAGCAAGAGATATAAAGAGAGCACCACTAAAGAATAAAACTTTATTACGGCTGAGATGCCAACCTGCCATACCCATTGGAACAAACAAGACTACACAGGCTGCCAATAATCCTAATTGAATGGCCCCAAAAAACATTCTTTTTTTGGGGGCGATTTGAATTCAAAAGGGCATACTTTTTGGTTGAAATTGTGGTGGGTTTTAGGGTTAGATGATGTTCTTGGTGTTTGATTATGAATGAAGGGATGCTATGTGATTGGTATGTTGTAACAGCAGAAGGTGAAGATGGTTTTTACAAGAGCGATCACCGACTATTTTTCGAACTTCAATTTCTTTTCGACTTTATATAATTAATTAATTAATATAGTTTTGGAGAGATTCAAATAACAAGAGACTATTTTATAGCCGTATATACACATGAGATAGTTATATAAAAATGTGAGTACACTTTCACTCATATATATATATATAATATAAAAGTTGAGTTTCAACAATATTTTAAATATTAGTATACAAACATAAATATCATAAATATTGATGTATAATAATAATAAATATAAGTATAAATAAATAATAGTTTCAATAATAAATGTTAGTATACAAACATAAATATCATAAATATTGATGTATAATAATAAATATAAATATAAATAAATAATAATACAAATAAATAAAAGTTGAATTTCAAGTTATTAATGTTTACAATTAGTTATATAATTATAAATCTATATATAGTATAGTATAGTATATATATATATAAAAGTTGAATTTCAACTCTATATAATAAATATATATATATATATAAATAATCTATCTTCTATAATGTATCTATATCTATATCTATATAAAAATTGAGTCCCTACAATTAAATGTTGAGATTTAAAGATTAATATCATTAATGCATCTTTACATATTATAATTTTTAATATCATATTAAAAATACTTATCAACAATGCTAAAATATCAATGCCAAATAGTTTTAAAAATGATAAAACTCCTTTTTTTTGTCTAAGTTGTCAAATGTAATACAACCTTTAATCGAGACTCTTAAAGTTTTAGCTAGTAATTCTAACCGTAGTTATTTGCGATTAGATTGAGATAATTAAAGGATTAGTCGAAAGTTCCTTTTTAGTTTTGTGTTTGATTAATAATCTTGACTTATATTGAAAGTGTTTTTGAATTTTATTGTACATCGATTGTAAAGGTATTGTTATTAAACCAGATAAAACTTAGCAGACGGTGACGTAATATTGATTTGAAAATCGTAACACAAGCTATTAGTAAACACCGAGCTGGTGCGACTCGACCCGACCCAACCCAATCAATTAATAAGTTATACTTAACAGTTTCAACAATCCTTTTATCGATACTTTTAACCCTTTATGCTAAACATCATATTTCAAAAATAATTATACAATACGTGTGCAACGCACGGATCTGATTGACTAGTATCATCAGTAACAAAGTTGTGAGAATAGTTAAATAAGCAATAAAAACATAAGACTATATAGTAAGTTATTATTATTATATACTTTAAGAGAATACATTTAGACACATACTACTTTTTACAAATAAAAAGACCAATAAAAAATGTTAGCCATGATAAGATATCATATTTATATGGGTTAACGTATACAAATACAATTAACTAATATTTGACATTAGTAGTTATACTCAACTACTTGTGCGTATATTGTGTATAAGAAACTTAATATTTTAATACATTGTACGTTACGTGTCACCTGCTAAATAAGTAGTGGATTATTTGTGTTTTTTTTCTCTACATATGATTTGTGATTAATCATCTAGGTGTCTTAGCCACGTTACTAAATTAAGTCCACTTCATTTTTTATCATCATCTGTCACCACCTCATCAAAATAACCACCCAATCACTCGACGATTGTACAACTACTGATCGAAAATGCGGTGGTGATTTTCTGTTCTCAATCGTTGCCGCTAACGAACGATCTGGGGTTTCCGCCAATATGGATTTGACGACGTTTTCCTCCGCCTCCGCCTCTGCCTCTGCCAACACGTGTAAAGACGTCCGAGTATGGGGGTTATAACTGAAGTTGAAAAACAAGAAAGACAACAGTTTCTGGCAATGGTGACTCCTGGAAATCGCATATTTGGTTAGGATGTTCATTATTCAGATATAACCGAATTATTCAAATAAACTATTTGGATTTGACCGTTAGGATTAAACAATCTGTTTTTCTGGATCGGATTGGACAAGAACCGAGTCAATATATGGATTTTCATATTGGTTTTAGTTGCTATGATTAGAACTGAATAGTCCAAATAAACCTAATAGTTATTTACAACATATTATCTATCAAAATCTTGTTGGTTATTTGTATGATTCCTTTTGATATATAAAACTCTTTTTATATAATAGTAGTGTCAATATATATCATTGTATATCATTAAAATTTTAAATTTTAAATTTAGAAACTAACTCCACATGTTTATAAACATTCCACGCAAAACGAAAACATGTAGTCGTTGATACATCTTGTGACATTACTCTTTCACGAGTCAAAACGATACCCTCGTGAAGACAACAAAAAAATGAATAGTTAAACTGATCCATCCATATAGTAACTCGGTTCAATTTGGTTCGGACTCGATATTTGTTTGAATGGATTGGATTCACATTTTAAGAATCAAAATTCAAATGAATTCATGTAATTAGATCGGATTTGATATGAACCATCCAAACGAGCACCCAAAGATTTGGTGGTGGTAGCTGGAAATGATTTATGTTGGCGATTCATTTACGATGGTGACGACGGCGAGATTCAGGCATATTTGTTGGTGGTCTTGTAGTGGTGGTGGGGGCTGAAATGGATTATGGTTGGGTTCAAACACCATTATCTAGGTTCGTGTTGAAATTTGAGCGTGTACGTATGTGTGACTTTGTGTGTATATGGTAGCTACAGGAACAGATCGGAAAATGGTGAATGAGTTTGTAAAAAAAAAAAAATTGAAAAGAAATTGAAAGTTTGTTTGAGAAAAAAATATAATTTATGTTTTGTTTTGGAAAAAGAAGTGAAAGTATGTAATGTTAAATGGTTTAGGGTTTATGCTTATTTTATTAAATCTGTAGTCTAATTTTGTGAGAGAAGTATGAATAAAGAAATGGAATGAAAGAATATGAAAAGGAAGAAGATGGTAGGTGAAAAAAGAAGATAAATGTACAAATATATAAGACTAATGTGCATTAGGGTTTTTTATAATAGTTTTAATCTTCAAAGTTTTATTGCAAAATTACATTTCGAATATTATGTGGAAACAAAATGAAAACGGAGTAATCGGAACACACGTGCTATGTAACCTGGTGTGGTCAGTTTTTAATGTATAATGCATTAAAATATTAAGTTTTTTATACACGTCTCACTAGTCGGGTCAATATTACAAATGTTATATCTTAGTTAATTGTATTTCAAAACACTTAACCCTATTTATATTTATCTTTTGATCCATAAAATCATGTTAATACTTTAGAATTTGATAAGACTAAATCACTTATAAATTATTTAGGATTAATAACAATAGAAAAGGGAATCATGATAAAAAATAAAGTAACTCTTCATTTTAAAAATGGATTAACTAATGTTTAATGGTAGAGTACCCGTACAATTCAACCAAACGAAACGGCTAAATTATTATAATTTGGTAGGTAGCAGTGTAATACCTCTCTTCGTAAATGGAATTATCGTAGACCAATCATCTTCTTATTGATTGTGACTCCAACTATATCAGTTCACATTTCACATTCAATGTTGTGAGTAATTCTTTATAAAGAAACAAAAATAGTACCACTCGTAATGAACCACCATCATGACGTATTGTTAGAACACATTCACTCATGTAGCTAGAAAAAGTAAGTACAAATATTCTTTAAAAGAAAACTTTGTATGTTTGTCGACATCTTTATTTGCTAATCATGGTTTTCGTATCACATCGGGAAATATCACCTCAACGATATGCATCGAGTGTTTGAAAATTAAAAAATTGGGATGCACAAATAATGAGATGTTTATACACTTTTACAATTAAAGGCCTTCTATCCTGATAACGTAATGTGTGTGTGACAAGAATTAATGACGTGTTAAAATTCTAAAACATCTACATAAGTATATGGTTGCCTTGAAAACAAATATGTTGACCAATTAATTTTGTCTACGTGTCATTTTCCCGATCTGTTACAGTAAAAAATCGCCTTTTATTATAATATATAGATATTGATACAGAGATCTAAATTTAAATAAAAAATTCAAATATCGAAGAGACGTACAAAATAATTTTAAAGTCATTTATAAATATTAAAAATATATTATTTTATAATATTTTTTTTGTAACTTCTTATTTAAATAACTTTTAGAAGTTATCTTGTAAATAAAAAAAAATGCAACTTTTTTTTTTCTTTTTTCAATTTTTTTTCATAATAATCACATTTTATAATTAGATAATATGTGATTATCAAAATTCAATTTTGTGATTATCTCGAACACATAATAATCACATTATATTAGTGAATAATTACATGTGATTATCATGTTATATTTTGTGATTATCTTGGATAATCACAATAGTAACGACTGTAAAAAAAGTTTGAAAAAAAATTATTTTTTATGAAATTTTTTATCATAGCTTACAAAAATTATTTTAATAATAATTATTGAAAAAGTTTTTAAAAAATTATGTTTTGAATATTTAAAAAGTAATTTCAAAGTTATTTTTAAGTTCTAATTCATTATGATTCAAGTGATCAACAAACGATATAGATGTATGTATAACTTGTGCTTAATTTGCATGCATGCCCAACAAATATTTACAAATATTTTACCAATATTTAAAGACCAAAGACAAACACACAATTAGCTTGGCGTGAAAATCAAGTTGATCCAAACATTGTTTCTTACGTGTATTCTCAATGATAATATGGACAATTTTCCGTATCCATTTACGTATCAACTCTCGTATCATCATCATCATAAGATCACCCCCTCAATATAGAACATATAATACAATAATTAAGCAAGATAATGTCTTCACTCTAGCAATATGTGTAACAACTAAAGCCCCATTGATCTTCTCCTCACAATCTCACTGGAATTGTAACACGAGATGTAAACATTCAAGCAACAACAAAACTAAAATTTGTCAATGTGATCCACCCAGATTTATAAAGAACATTGTGTGCAATTAAAGAAACTTAAAAGTGTACGTTAGATGTTAGACCTATTAACAGCAATCTGGCCACTATATATGATCAACATAAGTATAATAATGTCTTTTAAAATAACATGAAAATAATCATTAGCTAATTTTATAATTCTAACCTAACTTTAATCGGAAATAAAAAAAACTAAAAAATTACAATGGTGCGTATAGCCTTGGAATTTGATTACCAAGATCTATTTCTAGTTGCAACTGCGTGCTTTAAATGATACCTGCAATGAGAAATCGTAAACGTTAGACTTGAACGATCTTAAAACGATAAGAGTAAAAGATAGTGAAGCATTCTTAACACCTTCATTAATTTTGAGGTGCCAAACAGTAAGGTTTTAAAGACGAATCTTGCATGAATACAAAATGATGGACCCTAACAACATAGTGTATGTGGAATTTGTTTTTCTACATGAAACCAAATGTGTAGAGGAGAAGATGATAGTACTTTTAATTATTAATGTTTATTTTTAAAGTTTTTTGAAACAAAAATATTAAATGTGTTTAAAATATATATCTAAATCTAAACCTAATTTGTACACTAGATGACACATATATCCTACTTATTCTCTATATTTTTCTCAACCAATCATTTAATCATATCTACAATCAGATCTTTAAGTCAAACTTAAGGCCTACCTTTTTAAATCTAAGAAACATTTTTTCTCCAAAATATTCTATCTTGAAATTTTATGAAAAACTCAGCACAGTCATCAAATTATATAGAGTGAATTATGAACATTAATGTAAAAATTATAAAGATGGAAAATGGATGTAAAAAGGAAAGAAAATTGACTAAGATGGATTAATTATTTAGTAAAAATCATTACCAAATTGAACCAATTGTTTAACATTGAATTAACTGAAATGATGTGCATCTACGTATCAATATGAAATCTGAGATGTGAAGTGTAGCCTGTAGGTGTAAAATGGTCAATAGATATAGAGACTATTTATCGTAAGGGTCACTAAATATATTTTCCACATAAATCGTATGATATCTTTCAAATATACGATACGTTGCTAGAGTTACTATTGCAATGAGAAGGGTAAATTGATTTTTCTCATTTTCAAATATGTAAATGTTAAGGCTGAACGGCAAATGAATTATAAAGGTTAAAGATCAACGACGAAAGAATTATTAAAAAATAAAATTGTAATTAATTATTTTTCTATTATATGTTAAGGTAAAGTTTTATTAAGTTTAGAATTTGAATTTTATTTAAGTAGATTTTTTAGTGAAATAAAGATATAGATAAAAAGGTTTTTATTAAATAGAAATATGCAGGGGAATGGATTGATATTAATAAATTAAAATAATAAAAATAAGAATAAAATGTAAATGAGTAATAGAAGTCCTTTTCAAATAACAAGTTTTTTTGTTTATTAATATAGAGAAAAGATTTATCAATACAGAGAAATGTACCTGTATTTGTACTGTATACGAGTTTAATTTAATAAGAAAAACTCAAAAAGGAATACAAATATTATGTTACGGTGTTCATTTTGTTATCATTCGGGCCATTTGAAATTCGAGAAATAAATTTATGATGCCACAAGAGGAGATTCATGTGGTTCGCCCAATTGATATTTTTCTCTAATATTGTAAGGTTATCAAGCAGTAGCTCCAAGTATAGTCTACTGGATATGTAATCCGAGAAGGGTCGTTAAGTAGTGCTTTGGTTTTGTTTTTTCTTGCTAGCCTGCTCGGCTCTTTTTAGTGTTATGTAAGTCCTTGTTTCCCCTTCTTGGGGATTGTTTATGTTTCTTCAATAATATTATTTCTTTACTGTAAAAGGATAAAAAATATTACGTCAAATATGAAATTCGTTTAAAGTATATTTTTAACGAACTATTTTTTTTTTAATTTTAGTAAGTATTCAAAATTCATAATGTTAAATCAAATATGATTTAACATTATTTAATAATCAAATTTTACATTAACGTAACCAATTAGAATCACATATAAATAATCGTATTACCATATATAAGCTTAAAAATTACATAAACTTAATTTTATTTGACAAATTAAAATTATAATCACACGTAATTACCATTGTATTCACATATATCAACTAATCACGTAATTAAAGAGTAATTATACATGTAAAATAAATATCAAGTTGAATCATATGTGAATTATCACCATCGATCGGTAATTATTCATCACAAATACAATTTAAATTCAATTGTAAATTATATGTATTTATATACTAAATCATATGTGATTAGACATAAAATTCACTAACGACATGTGATTATCATAATGTTTCTTTTAAATTATTTATATATACATATACTAGATTTAAACCGTGCGATGCACGACAATTTAAGTTAAACAATTTTTATATTCATAATTTTTATAGGTTTAATAGTTTAATACTATTATTTTTTAATTAGTATTTGAGTAAGATTCATAGATTTTTTAATTATTAAAATATTATCTAACTTTATTTAAATTTACATTTTAATTTATCTTTTAAATTTAAATAATTATTTATTTTTAAATTTTGAGAAGTCACTACATGTCATTTTTTTTCTAAGTGGCAAAATATAAAGCAGTCTTTTATTCTCTTTTAGTATATATATAGATATTTCTTAAAGGTAGTTGGTAAAGTAATATTAGATTTAACTAATTGACTAAAAAATTGTACGTTAGATTGAAACAAAATACGTACCGGTATCTAATATGTGTTTTGGGATGCTTATTCAAAAGAGAGTTATTTAATTTTATTTTTCTATATGTACACGATTTTTGGGACCTCGTAAGTTTGTTACTACCATTTTATATATGTTTTTTCCCCTCATGATAATATTATTTTTGACCATTTTACATTTCTAATAATAAATTATTACTTAGGGTACTTCAATAGTTATTTCCACCACACAAATCTTTTGACCTACTTCTTTTGATAAAGCATTTGACTTAATGATGCCACAAAACTAGTGGTATGTTTGGCAATAACTAATTGCAATTAAAAGTTATAAATAAAGTTAGAATTGGAATCGATAGCTAGAGATTTTAATTCTTAAAAGTTATTTTAGCTTAACTTCTTTGAAAAGGAATTGATTATTTTTTTAAGAAGCCCTACTATTATTTTGTTGCTAAACAAAGATAATTAATTTATAAGGATTAAAATTATTAAAACGAAAAGCTTAAATCTTTAAAATCTCCTACAATCTCTCCAAACATACCCTAGAATTTTTCAATGAATAGATATAATTATTAATGTCCCCTCTCCTGGTATGTTTAACTTTGATTTGATCATCATAAATCTGAACAGAGGTCTGGCATCACTACAATGCCAAGTCAACCTTCATTTAAGTATTCTTACAACAAACTAGTTTTCTTTCAGTTAAGATCTACATATTAGTACATCCATAGCTATATACACATGCATCCTGGTTAGATAAATTTTAGGCTTAACTTTTTTGAGAATTAAGCTCTTATAAATGCAAACGTGTTTAATTTTTTCCTTCAATATGTATTTGTCTTCAGATGTACGTGATTTAACCGGGATATCCTCATGACCATTTCAGATGTAATGAACTTGTTTAAGAGACATTTATTGGCCAAATGGTTAAAGTTTGCCAAAATTCAAATTAAATAAATGAACATCATAAGCAAAAATGATTGTGAAAGGTAAAAAGAAGGTATAACATATTCTTTTGCTAACATGTATCCTTATAGATAAAATGTGACACTTTAATATATGAAAAAAAAACTGTTGCATTAGTTTGAAAACATGATGTCAAAAATTATGTACCAGAAAACGCCTTAACACATTAATCTGAATCATATGCTTGTTACCTTAAAATATTTGTCTCATGAAACTCATCCGTACACAAGAGACATGTTATAACATTTTTTAAATAAAAAAAAGCTATCAGATACTCTAATTACTAAGAAGGATGAAACTTGAATTGATTTTGAGTCAATATGGAGTTTTCAGCTAAACAAGGGTGAATTAGTAACATCGTGCGGGCAGCAGAAATGATAAAGCGATGTAAAGTTTACAATATTTTGTCCACATTATAATATGTACTAATAAAATCAAGTGTGAGAATTATGAGAGAAAAAACAGACGATATGATTTGTTAATCTCACTTGCTACATTATTTTGTTGCGAGTACACGGCCCAAGGGCAACCCCACAACACCAGAGTCCATAGAACTGGGCCTTGCATAATACTTTCAAGCCTGTAAAGGTTATTTGGGCGTTGCACGAAATGATTGGCATCTTCTTCTCTCGATCTAATAGAATGATTGCCAGCGACTCAATTGGGCCGAACGTCCTACGCAATTAATTATCATCTTCTATGAAAAAATTACTAAAAGCTCACCCAAACACCAAATGTGACGTCCATGATATGACATATAAGAGCTTTATGCATGCCATAACTAAGTAAGAGGTTATAGTAATTATTTATATACTACTATTAAACCATGTGCAATGCAAGGTAGTGGAAATAAGATACTATATAACGTAATCGATTATGCAAAATTAAAAAGGGAAACTTTTGAGGATTTGTAATATAAGTTGTACGATTTCAAAATATATATCGTTTTTGTCTTACATCAGTATATAGAAAAGAATAATCTAAGAGGTTGTATAGAGCAAATAATGCGCATTACAAATAAGTATACTATGAATATTGGATTAAGATTATAAAATTCTTACAGCTAAAGTCAAGGTATTGTCACTCTTTCCTTTATATTTATATTAAAAATATCCGCTCTTTAGAAATTTTTAATTAATCAAGCTTACAGTTATTATTAACAATATATAGAACAGAGAAAGCAACAAATAACACAAACATTGTTTTGAATAGAGATCATTATCTGAGAATATTTAAACACTTTGTGAGTAAGAGACAATGACAAATAACCTTTTTTCATCTTGTACCAAGTAATAGGAGCTTGTTGAAAACCAAACAATAAAATCAAAAGGTGCTAATAAGTATTATATATCATAAAACAAAATTAAATGTCTTCTTAATTGCACGTATATATTATCTCGTGAAGTTATTTAGAAAAATATCCATCAGTTTCAACAACTGACAAAACGTATACACTGTATGTAAATATTTCATAATAACTTTTATTCCCCCGCCAGATAATACATTAATTAATTAAAACCTTACGTGATCCACCCAATGCTAAAGTTTGTCCGTTGCTTTGCATCCATCTGATCTAGAGTACTTCATGAATACTTACAACAACAAAATCCGAGAAATTAAGAAAAGGGATCAAAAATCACACATGTAAAAGAATATTCAACCATGTGACATCAAATGTGCAAGAAACAAACAGAACCTTTACATTTCAATAATCAAACTAATTAACAAAGAGTAACGCAAACCAACTATACTAACGTGATCATGATCCATAACTTGATTGGCTAATCACAAAGTTGATGTATGACCCGTAAATCAAGAAACATCAAGACAAAAACTTACCCATAAAGATAACTCTTATTTAGACATATATATGCATGCATGGTCCTAGCATACGATTTGCAACCGGCCAAGTTGATATCTTTATCTAACATATCAAATATAAGTGATCTATATAAGATTACTAACTTGATAGTTTGATTATATATATATATATATAATATCTTACTAATTAACGAAACCTTAATTAATATTATGTTTTCACGGGTATACCATAAATACGACTTTGAAGTATAAAACGGGGTGGATTTGTACAAAGAACATTTTCTTTATTCAGCATTATATATATAGCTTAGCTTAGCTTCTTTATATTAAATGAAAGAATAAAATCGTTTAATTTTTATTCGATCTGTAGCATTAATATTTGATTACTTTAAAAATCGTGTCTTTATTCTCTGTGGGCAAAGATGCAGCTGACGTTCATTTTGTGTACAGAAAAGAGACATTATTGGGCCGACAACAACCTTTCGGCATTTGAATCAATTAAATAAATAAACTACTGCTTCCTCATCGTTTAATTATCTAAAATTTTATTTAAAGTTAGCTTAACATATAACATGTTATTAAATTTTTCAAAAATATTTTTTAATAAGAAATAGAATGACTGGTTGTGTTTTATGAAAAGAAAAAAAAAATGTTGTAAAAAAACAACTAGCTTTTATTATTTAACCGAGTAAATTGGTTACAAAGGAAATAAGCAGGAAATAAGCAAGAAGAATAATAATTTGAGTATCACCCACTATTCTCTAGTTATAGAGAATAAGGGTATAAATTGTTAACCTAATCTACAAAGAAATGATCTCTATCTATGTCAGTTACTTACCTTACAGGATAAGTAACTTGACTTACAAGAAAAACAAAATTAAAGTTTAAATCATAAATTATATTTATCGGTTATTCTAGTAGAAGTGTAATGTAAATATATATCAAACTAATTAGGATCGTTACTATCTCTATAAAAAATAAAAATCTCAATATAAATTTTACTAAATTATCTACTATCTCTCCGTTAAAGTATTCCTTCTTTTAGGGTATCGCTAACTAATTAATATATTGTAAGTTGTCATTGTTATGTTACGTTATTCCTTTCACGTCATTACGTTTACATGCATGTTCATACACACGTTATTTTTAGATTTCTTTTTGCTCTAAAATACACATTGGTAATTAGTTGTTTGAATTAATGAATTATCTATTATTAATATATAATACATTTGAATGTTTTTTTTTTAAGATAGATTTTATTATTTTGCCCTTACAATTACTAAGAGGTTTTTTAAAAATTCATATAAATGACTAACATACACCTAATTACTAATTATTAAATTCTCATTAATACAAACATTATTAAAACATAAACTACTTAATTTATGATATTTAATTAACATACCCCTAATTATTATTTATTTAGTTTTCATCAATACAAACATTATTAAACTATAAACTAACTAATATATGACTTTTAATCTTAACTTAAACTCTTCTATATCTATATTTGTAGACTATTATATTATATGATGCATTTGAGATGGTTTTTAAAATTACCATTCAACGTAGATAATGTTTATGTCAAAATACAGAAAATAAAAAAAAATAAAAAAATAACTATAATAAAATAGTGAAACTTAAACTTCTAGACTCAACAAACGACTCCACAACTCGCAATATCTTCATTAAGAACTCGAAACTCGGCACTTGCAACTCGCAACCCGACCATCGAGTTTATAATGACATATTATGATATATTTAATTTTTGATTATTTTATTACAATTTAAAAAAGAAAGTTTTTGTTAAGGGTGATTTTCTCACTTACAAAACAGTATTGTGTGTGCATTGTAATGTAGTTTTTAATTTTTAAAATATTAACAAAAAAACATAATACTACGTGTCGAATTAATGTGAAATTAAAAAACTTTTCTCGCTACATTGCGCGGGTCTTCTTCTAGTATATATTAAATAGCGAGATCATGAGATGATTAATTTTTAGCGAAATTCCGTGATCAGTTATGAAGTTGCAAGCAGCACACAGAAATATATAATTAAACTACACTCAATCTAATGAATTTCAGTTTTCATATATAAATTTCAAAATTACTAAAGAGGGACATTAATGGCGCGTTTAGTTAGGGGAAACTCTTATTTTTCAGAATTTTTTTTAAGAAAACTAAAAAATTAGAAAGTATGTTCAAATCCGTATTTTTAAAAAAGTTTTTTAAGAAAATAAAAATTCTTGTTTTATTTTCTATAACTACAAATTAGGAAACTCATTTTCAAGATTCTCTACAATTCTCCCTTTTAAAAGAGAAACTCTATCCCTCACATCTAAAAGCGTTTTCTAAATTTTTATTATTTTGCTAGGGAACTAGATTACTTTCCACTCCCTAGAAAAGTGGAAAAGAAAAAATGAGAATTTTTTTTCATAATTAAACGCACCCTAATTGTTTATAAAAACTAAGATTTGAGATTAACCAACAATCATTACCTAAATCAACATGTTATCTGCAAAGGGGTGGGTTCAAATAAGAATGTTAAAAAAGTAGAGAATGAGAGAACCAATAGAATTGCTCCATTTTATTACAAAACCCATTTCTACCTTTTTCTTTATAATTAAATATCTCACAAACCGTACATCAATAAATTATAAAAATTATATACATTCGGAATCAGCGTCATTTTATCTTTAATTAGAGATCTCACAAGCTATACTTTCGACGATTTTTTTTTTCTTTTTTTTGCGAGTCTTAAAAATATAATCACATGTGATTTATGATTAAAACCTAAAATTGGTAATGTTAAATCACATGTGATTTTCAATTAAAAATTGATCTTTGATGATTAGCTTACCTGAATATGATAATTCATATGTGATTATTATTTAAAATCGCATGTGATTGAAGATTTATCGCGTGTGATTATTATTTAGTGCTTAAATCACATTTGATTTAACATTACGAATTTTTAAAACCCATTAAAAAATAGAAAAAATAAATTTCGTTGAAAGTATAGCTTGTGGGATCTCTAATTAAAGATAAAATGACGCTGATTCCGAATATGTAATTTTTATAATTTATTGACGTACGGTTTGTGAGATATTTAATTTTGAAAAAAAAAGAGGTGGAAATGGGTATTTGAAATGGAGCAATCCTATTGATTCTCCCATTTTCTACCCTTTTAGCATTCTTATTTGAACTTTTATCTATCTGCAAAAACCATAATTCTACCGCTCTACCTGAAAACAAAAATAGATCATTACCTATATATATATATTTATTTGTTTAATATATATATTAACGTACTACTCGCGCTAAGTAGCGTAATACAATGTTTTATTATAAATTATGACTCAGTGATAATCATAAAATCATGTTTGTTATTCATAGATTATTATAATGGTGTTTTAATAAGAGGAGTTTACTCGTATGTAAAGCTAATGATTAAGTATATAGTGGTGAGTCTTACGAGTATGATAAAATTAATATTAAATAAAAAGTATATAAATAATATTTAAAAATGTTGAGTCTTAATTTTAAAATTCTTATATATTTCTACATATAAAATACTAAAATAATTTATATATTAATATAGATATATATATATCTATATAAATAAATAATCTAAGAAAGGTATGACGATTTGAAGTTACATCTATTACATTAAAGCTCATGAGCCCGTTAGCTGCTATTTAATCTGCATCAATTAAAAACAACAAGATGAAACTGATAACTTCAGAAAGCATATATACATAAAAAAATCGTTCTATATATTGGTTCTTAGAATCTTTTTAAGAAATTGATGGAAACATGCATTTGTAAAATGAAAAAATATGATAGTGTGAAAAACCAAAATAAGATAACTTGGATATGCTTTTTGGACTATATTATATTAGCTATATAGGTATTGGTATTATATTAATAATAGATAATATAATAATAATAATAATAATAATAATAATAATAATAATAATAATGTGTGTACACAGTCTACATGTATATGTGTGTGAAATATACATACAGTGGTGGTGAGGTTAAGAATACAGGGCTAGAGAAGAAAACATAAAATTGATGAAAGGGGAAAAGCACAAAAAGATGCATGGATTGATGAAAAGGAAAAGAAACCACCAAGACCCAAGTGGGTCCCACACCAAACTTCTTCCTGCTTTGACACGTTGGATTTCCTTTCCACTTCACGTGCCAAAAGTCTGGACCCACCATCTTTTCCTCCCCTACGTCAATTTCACTCCCCCCAATTCCCATCCCAAACATATTACCTGCATTTATGTGTTACTATACTAAATTTATTTAAATCCAATATTAAATATTGTTTATATTAAAAATTACTTGTATTTTCTTCCTAAAACTCATCTATTGTATCCTTGAATGTCTCTTAAAACTCACATTTATTTATATCATGTATATAAAATTATTTGAATAATCTAATGTTGTTGCATACATGCATGTCAACTAAGCCAAATTGAATCATCATAATTCGCACAAGCCCTGTCATTACACATACAAAATAAAGCTCAGCTCTTTGCAAGAAAGAAAATGAAATGGGAGATATACATAGTGGAACTGTGGAAGTACATGTATGTTTAATTTGGTGGCGCGTTTTACGTCGGTGGGTTGGCGATTTGTTTTGGCAGGGATATGAAAAACCCGACATGAGCATGTGAAAGCGACGTTTCTGGAACGCCGCCAAATTTCGGGTCGCCCCGATTATTTTACCAAACAGCGAATGAGGAGCTGCCACGTGGAGTTAGAAGCACAACAAGAAAAGGCAACATTCAAGAATGGCATAATTGGGATCGGGAGAGGATGAGAGAATTATTTAAGACAGATTTTTGCTCCCCTTCATTACATCTGTTTCTTCTTTATTATTATATTTATAGTTAAGTTATAGTTATTATAATATAAAATATAAAATAAATATAAATATAAAATGAGTGAATGTAATATAATTTCTTAGATATACATATGTTTTGGTAAATATTTTTAAAAATTCGTAAACTATGAATGTATATGAACACAGGTAAGAGACATGTTAAGGCAGTGGTGGATTTATTTCTTTGGATCGATAGCCCTTACAAAGAATAAAACAACAATTATTTTAGAAAATATCACACTACGCAAATGAAATAAACACAAGGTAGCTCGATCTTGTGAGTCAGGTGTATGTGATCCAGAGTGTATATATAGTACTCACTAAAATGCTCGACTTTCTTCCAAATTTTTGTAGAGATCCTTACGTAAACATTATCACTGCATCAATATGCATGCACGATCACAACCGATCATAGATGAATTGATGTGATGATGGGATCATGGGATTGACATGACTGAACTTGAAGCAGATAAGCAACTATTTACAGGACGTAGTCGTTAACCTCTGCTTCACTCATGCAAAATTGGAGATACAAATTAAAGCCTTGCTTATTCCAAATTAACATAATGTACAGACCCAAGTACCTACTACATTTAACGTCTTGTCAGGAGAATCTTTAATCATGTATTTTTGTTACAAAATGACGCGATAGGAACATTGTAACATGTATAATCAAATTGTGCTATTAATATTAATATTAATTTTAAGTTTTATTTACGTGTCATTATAACTCTATCGGTAACAGATTAAATACGCATACCATATATACAATGTTGAAATGAATCAAAGACTAGAATTTGGATCAAATGAAAGTTTCAAAATATATGGTTTTTACAATTAGTATGATAACACAAATGATCATCTTTTTATAAAGTAAACTAAACAAAATGATGAAAATATTTACGTATGTGTGAACAGTCTGTCAATACTAGACTAAATTGAGATCATTAGTATTCTTAAATAGATATCATATACTACTAATTAAATTATATTATAATAATCTATCACAGAGAGAGAGAGAGAGAGAGAGAGATACATAGAGAAGAGACCCACAAAACAAAGAAAGCATCAATTAAGGTGATGGAAAAAAATAATATTTTTAAAGATAAAGTGATCCCTTCCCTACCCCATTTGCTTTTTCTCATCTTCTCCCTTTGTTCTCCTATCAATTAAAATACCCCAAACACCACCCCCTTCCATTCCCTCTTTCTTGCTGCTCATATCTCCCTTTACATCTTCTTCTTCCTCTAAGGTCTCTCTCTCTCTCTCTCTCTCTCTCTCTCTCTATCTCTCTCTCTATACGTATATACGCTAATTAAATAAAGATTAAAATGGTTGATGACTAATTATAAATATCAACTTCTAAATTGTGCATGCAGTGTAATTGGCGTCTCAAGGCTGGTGTCCCTTATGTATTTCACCTTTCTAGGGACAACAAGAGAAGCTTATTTATCTAGCAAAGACGCCACTATCGGTCTCATTATAGCGAGAAGAAGATCGATATTTCAAATATTGAAGAGCAGCTAATTAACTTATAGCAGACGCATAATAATATATACGTACACACACATATTAATGGCACCAGTTTCATTGCCTCCTGGCTTCCGTTTTCATCCTACTGATGAAGAGCTTGTCGCTTACTATCTCAAAAGGAAGATCAATGGGCGTAAAATCGAGCTCGAAGTTATCCCTGAAGTTGATCTCTACAAGTGCGAACCCTGGGATTTACCAGGTACATATATATGCATCATGCATGTCTTCATGTCTTCATGGTGATGCATACATTGCAATTTTATTTTCTAATTGCTAAAGGATTTTTTTTGTTCTGATCAAATATTAGGTTGCTTTTTTGTTGATGCAAGTATCACATATATAATATTCTACGTACGTACAACTATAATCTTAATATATCTAAAATTATAGAAAATGGAAGTAGCAAAATTAAACCTAGTAATAGTTGCTCGAGAAAGAACTATATTAATTCATATAATATCGTACGTAGTAAATTGGATTCCTACACACACACACACACATATATATCATATGTTTATGCATCAATACGAATTATTAAGAGATATTTTATAAGTGTATACATCTCGTTTTAGTAAAATATTTCCACATTTGTGTCACAAAAATACTAAAGAAAAAAGCACAAAATAAAAAGCAATATTATCATGATCATGGAAATTTTATGTGCAAGGGAAGTGATCACTAAATCAAGATCCTTGTAAAAGGGTCATTCATTTATGCGCTTTCGAGTTCTTCTCAAATATTAATGTGTTGCTAAAGGCAAAAAAAATAAAAAATAAAAAATAAGGGTCTTCAATGTTCTTTAGTTACGCGTGCTTCAACTTTGTTCTTCGTTATGACTATAGTAGCCCTATAAAATAAGGTTCGACATAAACGAGTTCATTTGTATTCTGTTTCACATTTTTTGGCATATAATCTACTCATATATACATATAACGACCGGTCAAATGAGTCAAATATGATTTGAAACCTAGCATAAGATGATCATGATGATTGTTACTTTTATTAATAAAGGGAATTAAGGTGGGCCTACATCTTTTAAACTCGTATAAGAACAAAAATTCAGTAATTAGCTGACAAGATTGAAGTCAAAAAGTAAACTAAAGAGGAAAGAACTTGACTACGCTTACCGTTTTTTCAAAGATAGACATGATTACCAACTTTTCCTTTCTTTATTAATTTTCTGACACCAAATCTAATTCCACAAATATTTTATTTATACTAAAATCGTGTTAATCCATGCATGTTCCCACATAAAAAGAATAGAATCATAAGATTATGAAGCAATTAGTCCCTTTGTTTACACGGTTTTTGGATCCTCCAGTATAGATCGATATGTGGTGGGTCATTTTTGTTGGGAATAATGTAACAATTTTATTCATAAATTGTCCACAGGAAAATCACTCTTGCCTAGCAAAGATCTAGAGTGGTACTTCTTTAGTCCTAGAGACCGTAAATACCCAAACGGATCAAGAACAAACCGAGCCACCAAAGGTGGGTATTGGAAGGCAACAGGGAAGGACAGAAATGTGAACTCACAATCACGAGCCGTGGGAATGAAGAAAACCCTAGTTTACTATAGAGGGAGAGCACCGCATGGTGCTCGTAGTGATTGGGTTATGCACGAGTACCGCCTTGATGAAAGAGAATGTGAAAGTGAATCTGGCCTTAAGGTAAACCTTCTCATATATAATAACTTGGTCTTTGGTAATTGATAAAATGTAATATTTTATCACATAAATAATTAACATGGTGTGCTTGTTTTTTCGGGACTAAAAGTTGCAGGATGCTTATTCGCTTTGCCGTGTGTTTAAGAAGAGTTTGAATGCTCCAAAGACGACTATTGGAGTACATTATGCTGCAGCGGTGAGCTCATCAAGTATGGACTTTTATTCAGAAGGGGGAAGGGGTGGTGATCAAGATATGGACACTTGTGATTATCAAACACCAATGGCTTCATCTTCATCTAATATCAACCATGGATCACCATATATCTCGAGTGAAACAAGTGATGGAAGATGGATGCAGTATTTATCAGAAGAAGCTTTTACTTTCCCAAATCCATCTTTAAAAAACTGTGGGAATGTCTCTTATCCCCCATCTAAGGTACAAAGATGTAATGCAATTCATTCACTTGATCCGTTTCGTTTATTCTCAATAAACCTGGTCAAAAATAGCCCGAAAAGGTGAAATGTATGTTATGGTTACATCTTAAGATTTCTATTTAATACAGTAGCATTTTGTGAAAAGAAATAGAGATTAAAATTAGATACAGGTTTATGTAACTAAACGCATCATTTTTCTACCCATACAAAAATTGCTATCTTCTTGGTTTTTATTCTCTAATAATTTCTCAGGTTGAAATAGCATTAGAATGTGCAAGGCTGCAACAAAGGTTGACAATGCCTCCATTGCATATACAAGATCTCCCACAACAAGGGGCAACTAGCTATGTGGATTTGATGAATATGCCACAGACAAGCAGCAGCTTGTGTGAATTTGCAACTTCGAATGGTCCTCAGCAGGACATAGTGCAAGAAATCCTTTCAGTTGCTCAAGTTTCTCAGGATCTCATCAATCAAAACACTTGGGGTGGATATTCAGGTCAGCATGAAGATGATTTCTTGTTTACGGCTAATAATACTAGCAACAATCACATGCAAGATGGAGGATCCTTTAGGTTCATGGGAGATGAACAAAATATGATGAGGTCTATTGAAGTTGGCGGTGCCAATGAACAGCTCGGAACTGATCGAATAGTTGAGAATTTAAGATGGGTTGGCATGTCTAACAAGGATCTAGAGATGGTAAGCATCATTCTTTTCATTAATTCTAGCTGTTAATTTTGAAGATATAATCTACGAAACAGGAATCTTCTTTGCTTCTGGGTCTATTTTATGCTTTAAGAACCCTTAAATAACATTAGTTTTATGTACATTATTTGCAGACGTTTTGGGACGATTACAAGACTGTTCCAGTGGAAAACACACCAAGTTTTCAGAGGGAGGACCATGAGGTTAAAGGTACAAATGATCAACTAATCGTTAACTAATTATTATCCAAAGATAAAAGTACAAATGGTCCCATTTCACTAATACTTGAAAAACAGTTGCAGGAGAAAGCAGTCATCAGAACAACATGGAAAACACAGAAGATCACTTCTCTAGTGGATTCGTTACTGAAGATCACAACAACTCAAATGAAAACTTCTTAGATGAAGGGGACCTAGACGACTTCAGCACAAATCCAAGCTTCGAAATTTACGAGAAAACCAAAGTCAGTCATGGATTGATTGTTTCAACTCGACAGGTTTCGAAAACCTTCTTTCACCAGATCGTCCCTTCTCAAACCGTCAAGGTCCAATTGAACCCGGGAACGATATACGATCACTCAGTAATGAAACCTGATGGCAAGAACACAATGAGGCCTTTAGTCAACTTGGTTTCACTTCTATTGATATGTTGCTTTCATCTTGAAGAGTCAACAGAAGAAAATGGTGATATGAAGGTTAAAGATGATGATAACATCAAACATATGGGGATTAATGCAGAGGAAGAAAAAGATGAAGGATGGAGCATTTCAAGTGTGGTTTTAGAGAAGGTGATATGGCCATGTGTGACCTTAGCTTTGGCATTTTCAACCATTTTGGTACATCATGATTACTAATTAACTACGAGGTTTTTTTTTACTTAAATTGTTTCTAACCATGCAGATCTGAGTGAAAGTTGTTTACTTATAGGAAGAGGTGAAAGTATAAAACTAATTAAGCTTTCCCTGGACCCTGGATATAATCTGGGGTTGAATTATAATATTTGTATTTTTCTTTCACTTTTCGTTTAATCATACAAGGGGAGTGGTAACTAAATATTTAGTTAAATATATCTATCATTTTTATTCATTTAGTGTCAAACAAATTCAAGAAATACCTTGAGAAACCATACTTTAAGTAGTGACAAAATCTACATTCAATTGTATATGATAATGATGTAACCTAAATTTTAATATCTTTTTAATGCTAGCATATTCTTAAATTATTATATTACAGTATATTTTACTAGTTTTACAGTAAAATGATGTAAACGGTTAATGCTCTCGGGGTTTCATATCTCCAAATGGTATATTTCATATATCCTGTCATCTTTGCCTGAATCATAAAATACAAATGCAACAAGCCCAGTTTCTGTAACTAGCCCAATAAGCCATGACCTTCAATTGATCACTAAAAGAAATGGAATTGTGATCGATCACCGGCCCATTGCAATGATCATAATAATCATCGTATCATATCATAATGACATAATATATGTGTATAACGAAAAGTATATCCTTGAGAGACAGAGGGTATTCTTTCTTACGATATAATAAGAGATCGATGCATATAGATTAGAAACAGATATGACATTAGTAATTAGTAACTTGCTTGGAAAATGGAACCCAAATATATACCTTTTTAATTTAACTTATGATATACTACATACTAAATTACCATACGGTTTAAAAAGTGATGTGTGTTCGGACACATAATTTTTTTTATATTTTGAATAATAAACACATTACATTATTAGAACATGAAAAGAGAATATGACAAGTAAAAACAAACAACAAAAGGTTCAAAACATATAGACAACTCCTTGTTTTCTAAAATAAAATATAAAAATAAATAAAAATTGACAGATCACGGATGAAATGCACCCCAACTCACCCACTTCCCTTTGCCTTCACCTTTGCCTGAATCATAAAATACTCCATATATATTCACATTCACAACTACACCATAAAAATGAACCCTCATTAACATTCCCTCATTTAGCATCTCATAAATTCTCCATTTTCTTTTTCTTAAGACATCTCTTCTCTTTTTGTCAAGAGTGTGAGCTAATCAAGACACAAGTAATAATGTTACGGTATATGGCGGTTTTATTGCTGGCATTGGGAGGATTGACGGTGGAGGGTGCTAATACCGTTAAAGTGCCCCAAGGTAACATTTCAAGGGTAGAAGATGCTGCTTATTTTCATATGTATTATGGAAGCACCTTCAAAGTAATCAAAAACGACCTCGATGGCAAGAGCTATCTTCTCATTCAGGTACGTACATATTCATCACCACTGATCGTCGTTCATTAAAAATACTGTTAGGCCAGGCCAATAACCTTTTAGTAACAAGCTAGTCATTTGAATGTCCAAGTCATGTTTCATTAATTTGTAATGCGAAAAAATTGATTGGATTGATAATTTATCTTTTTATTTTTTGTAAATGTTAAACTTGATTAATCTTGAAGCTTGATTTACATCTAGATTAAGAAAAAAATACAGGAAAATTATTACAATACTACATTAGTCATATATGTAGACCTTAGGCGGCATACCGTATAAAGCCTAAAACATTTTGTCGTGGGTCATAAACTTACACAAAAAGGTCGGAAACTTTTAGCACTCATTGCATTGCATAAACTATTATAACACGTTTAAATAAAAATAATGTTCTGAGACATGAGTCAATGTTTTATAACGTGCTTTTCTTTTTTTTATAGAAAAGAGAGGTTTATAATGTTTTTGTTAAAAAGTAGTACACATATGTTTTACTGGGGTATTTGTGTCATTTCATCATGAAAATTTGTTTTGTAGTAGAAGAGAAATGAGAAGTTGGGCCCACTTTCATCACGGGTTTCAAACTTGACATCACCTCTAAACATAATAAAGTCACGGGTACATTGGAGAAATTTGTTTATCAAAATTTTAAACCATCTTTGTGAACTTGTATGACCAATCTGTTGTAATGCAAAACTATACGTATTCATTCATTCAAATATTTATATCTGTTAATCTTGTGGTTTATAATCACTTTAATTTTGTTTTTTATATAATACACTCACTTTCTATGATCAAAACATATGATACAACTTGTACTTCAAAGTTTGAGCATTATATAATTGATGCTATTTAAAAAAATAAAAATAATAATAATGGTGCAGAATAACTCAAAGATGGCAGCAAAGACCAAATATTGCACAGCGAGGATCAAATCATTTGTCATTCCATTATCAAACTTCTCCTTGGATGTCACTTACTTTCCAGGTTCATTAAGAATTAAATGCTTCTCGTTTTTACTTCATTTATCTAGGCATACCATACATACCAAACGATGGATGGTGCTAGTCGCTAGAAGTACCCAACTTTATGTGTTGCTCACTCACAAACATTAATAATTATATAAAATTTAGAAAGTTGAAGGGCTAAAATGAAATTACTTTTTGATGAATGGCTTTGGCAGCACATAAGTTTGGTGCGGCTAGAAGTTTATATGCTAATCCCTTAATGTTGATCACTTCTAAGTTCTAAGCTATACATTCTTCATTTATTGTTTTTCTTTTGAATTTATGCAGTTTCATTCTTCGAGGTGAGATTATGCGTTTGTTTGTAAGTCTCATCATTCTCTATATACGAATAGTTTGTTATTGATATGATGCATATAAAATGCATTCAAACTTGATAGATGATAAATCATCTCTAGAGGGAAACAAACTAGTGTCAGTAGGCTAAATAGCTTATGGTCAAATTATCGTATAAACAGAATGTAATTCATATATGTTGTGCTGATTTCAACCTCTGTTGAAACACAATAGAGTACCAACAGTACAACATTATTAGTTAGAACTATGATTTCAGCTATTGTATCCAGTGATACGGATTGTGTAATAGGTAGTAAGTAAAAAGTTTGTTCTCAAGTAGCACTCTTTCATGAATCATATATACATGATCTGTTTTGAGGTAGCTTGTAGTTTAACAATGAGATTGCCAAAAACATCAACAGCTTCTGGGGCTAATGCCAACCTTAAAAGGCATGACATCAGAACCGGTAGCTTCTCCATGTCTCCTTAAATTGTACAATGAAGGACAAATTCAAATGCTCAACAACAGTGAGCCAGAACACTTTTCTCAGTTTACCTCACATTTCATTGGCTATAACACCAATCATCGAACTCAGTCCTGCAATTACGTTACTTTTGTCCCCATCGGCGAGCAATCCCCTCTCCAAGTACCTTCCATTCTCTATCTTTTTAATTAAGGGGGTGGTTAGCATTGTGTTATAAAAGTAATTATTTGAATATTGTGTTTTCAAGTCAAATACAATCAGTTTTAAAAAATTACTTTCAAAACGCTATCCTAAACGCCCAATAAGTATTTTTCACTTTATAAAGTTTGGATCTCTCATGATGACTGGTTGTTGGATTGTTAGAGAGCAGAGTGGATAAAGTACTTGGGACTTTTTTCCAACTTGGAAGGGAGAGCAAATGAAATCTATGATGCTGTAAGTGCAAAAGTTAAACATTGTTTGTTTTATTTCTATTTTTTACTTGTTCTAGTTTAACAGTCAAAACAGACACTCTATTTGTTAAAGAGTCTCGAATATATATTCATTGATTTAAAAGAGTCACAGCTAGGAAAATTCACAGGTCATGAGTGGTGTGCTTGTTATGTTTAATGATTGTTGATACTTTTGGTTATGTAGGTGAAAAGAAATTACATGTGCTTGGTTAATTCTACAGCAAGCAAAAAGCTCAAACCAATAGTGGCCTGGATGGAGTTTAGTGATGTATGTAAGCCTAGAAAAAAGCAAATGCTATCAGACTCGCAACACATGTGGTTCCCATGTGCATTTCGCCATATGTGTATCACATGTGTTGTTAGTTTGATAATGTTTAAGAAACATTTTGGCTGCTTTAGCTATCATCATCTTGAATTGTTCTATGCACTATTGAATTTGGGACAGTGGAATTCTTTTGAGAATGGATGAATATGTAAGAAGATAATTAAGCTTATATCATTTGCATCTTTCTGTTGGTGCAGGGTGCTTGGTCTTTCACGCAAGAAGCATACAAGCTAAAGGTATGCTATTGCAAATTATATGTTGAAGATGCTAATGATGTTAGAAATTAAGAGAAAAACCTTTCTTTTATCTCATTTATATTCATTTGGTAGCTTTATTTATACATGAAAGTGGTACATTCAAAATAAAAAGTATCTCAGAATAGTAATATCACAGCCATAAACATAAACATTTTGGTACTTGTACAACAGTATATAGTAGATGCAGGTGGAGAGAACTTGGATGAGTCCATAAACAAAATAACATACAACATATCCTCTATTGAAGATTTGGAACAACTTCATGCTATCTTATGTGTAAGTTTTATAAAATTTCATACAGATTCATTCCTGTACTTATAGTCACAGTGATTGTTTCTTCTTGTAAATTAGACTGTAGATGTGGTGATTGATGCAACATTAACTTCAGATCCGATTGGCTACAACTCAAGCTTGTTTCTGCAAAACCTCAATATAGAGGATCAATCATGTTTCTCATTTCTTCCAGATCAAGGCGTGTGGAGACACGATAAACGCATGTCAACTGATTTGGCTCTTGGTATGTTCTACTGAAGCTTTTAAAGTGTTTTGTTGATTTAGAAATTTTGTCTACAGCTAGCATTAAATTAACAGTATACCAACAGCATTTCACCTGTGAAATGGATTAAGTTTTTCTCTGTTTTGTTTGCAAGATTGGTACGATGGAGCAGTGTCCCAACCACAACTAGTCCTCGCGGACCTAATAGAAGTTCTGTTTCCATCAGGAAATTATACAACCACTTACTTTAGAAACCTCCTAAAGGTACTTGAAATTCTTTCTTGCGAACTGATATTGTATGTGTTGTAGTTGAAAATTTGAACATTTTAATGTTTATTTGTACCTCCAATTTGCAGGATGAACTGACAACAAGCCTTGGTCCTGATAGCTGTAACCGCGATACTTTAACTGCCATGGAGCCAACTATAGTACCATGCTCATAGAATTTAGTTTTTCGTTTAAGTACTTACTGGGATCGGTTCATTTTTAGGAGATCTGTTAACTTATTACCTTTTGTTTGTAACAATTGTGGGGACTTGAATTACAGTAATTTGTTTCAACCCACAATGAACAAGGGCATTGATATACCTGTCAATTTGTTTTATCATTCATCGGTTTTAGACAAATTGTGTAATACCTATTCTTATATGTATAAAGGAAGTACATTGGTATGGATGATCCTGAGTCACTGATCAGTCAGTGCTGAGTCAACTCAATAAGTAGAAGTAATTTGTTCTTATGTATAAAGCAACAAATTTGTTTATGATTTTAAAAAGCATATCATCTTTTACAGTCACATCTTTTGTTGGTGATCATATGAAAATGGGTTATCCATGTGATAACCAAGGCTCTAAGGGTAATTTCTGCATTTTATATTACCATGGAGGTAGTCAAGTAACTTTATCGCACTATCCTACGTGAATGCTGCAATCTTCACAAGAATAATGAGGAAACATGTAAAACAACACTTCAAGATTCACTTTTACACCAGATAACCCTCCTTTAAACAAATTTTCCACATGCAGAAAGCATGAAATTAATGGGCAACAAAGTTCTACAAGCATAAGTCATGCATAAACAACATCAATTTCATCCAAAAAGTAATTATAATATTTTTGCCAAAATTTCACAACATTTACTTAGTTTTTTACATGAACCTCAATAATGCATCCATACACACATGGTGAATTTAGACAAACCCATGTCAAAAATGAACCAGAAAAGGCTTCTTTTTGCTAAGTTACCATTAATTACTTCCGCCCTCCTCATTGTCATCTTCATTATCTTCAATCTCTCTGCAAAAGCCCCATTTCTAGTTTCGTCAAATGTCCAAAACAGCCCATCAACAAAGCAATTCAGCCTTCTGATCGGAATCCTAACTAGAGCAGATAACTATAGTCGCCGCCATTTCCTTCGCTTGATTTATGGAATCCAATCCTCTCCTTTAGCCCAAATAGATGTCAAGTTTGTATTCTGCAACCTCACAAAACCAGAACAAAGAATTCTAATATCCTTAGAGATTCTTAGATTCAATGACATTATCATTCTCAACTGTCCCGAAAACATGAACAACGGGAAAACATTTACGTACTTCTCTTCACTTCCTATGGTTCTATCTCAATCTTACGATTATGTCATGAAGGCGGATGATGATGTCTTTTTGCGACTTTTGCCACTGGCATCATCGCTGCAGCCGCTTCCAAGATCAGATATGTATTATGGATTTGTGGTTCCTTGTCAAAGTACGAATCCTTTTGTGGAATATATGTCTGGAATGGGGTATATATTATCGTGGGATTTGGTAGAATGGATTGCAAGCTCGGATATTCCAAAAAATGACACTTTTGGCCCTGAGGATAAACTGGTTGGAAGATGGTTAAATAGTGGCCAGAAAGCACGAAACAGGTTTTCTAATAAGCCTGCCATGTATGATTATCCAGGCACGAATGGAAGATGCTCGCACGACCTTATTCCTGATACAATTGCTGTTCATAGGCTCAAGAGATGGGATCAATAGCTTGCAATGATTCTGTATTTTAATGTGACCAACAAACTTATGCCATCTAAACCTTTACCATGGCTTGGACTTTTGACTTGATTTTCTATTTAAAGATGAAAACTGTGTTTGTTTTGTCCTTAAAGAAGCTTGGTTTAGTAGGATCATGGGCTCCACAAATTGGTGGTTAGTATTGTATATTCGAAGTAATTTCTACAGATAAAACAACACAGACAGAGAATGTGATTTTATTTATTTTCATTCAATGAATATTAGCTCTTGCATTGAGACATTAATTCGGTAGTTTATTCGAATGTTACATTTTTTCCTTTTATTTATACAAATTCCTATATGCAAATTGCTTAGCTCATCCTTTCAAATTGGTCAAACCAGCTACGAGTCTCGGAAGAACAAAGTTTATGAAGTCATATGATATGATCTTGAACTCATGAGCAGCATTGCCAGCAATCCTTTAAGCTCCAAACAGCCTAAGTTAAAGCAAGAAAAGACATTTTTTAAGTTTAACCGTTTGTTCCAAAACTGAAGTTGGTCAGGACAGGTTTTCGATTTTACCTTTGCAACCTGGATTGGCTACGTCTGTCCAAGAAAAGAAAAGGGTTAGAAGTTAGAACTCACAATTAGTTGTCCATATACGAAATTTGAAGAAAAATAACCAAATTTATGGCTTTAAAATTAAGAAAATTTTAAGTGACTTGCCTTTGCATTGGCTGTGTTGAAGGTTTTGTCCTAATCACTGGTGCAGGTTGAGCTTCATCACTAGCAATTGGCACAGTCCTAACCTGTGACAGTCACATTCAAAAACCATTCTAAGAAATCCTTTCTTCTGAGATTTAGTTAAAAATTATAGACAAAAATATTTACCAAGTTCTTATAATGCAGATTGTAGAATAGTTCAATGTATCTTTGTTTCGCTTCTTTCTGTTCCTTGTTTAACAGCTTCCAAAACGAGTAAACGTTCCCCATATTCAACACTTTATTTGCATAAATCTTCCATGTGTAGCTGAAAATTCAGAAACAACTCTTATGTAACAAATATATCAACATCAGTGTATGTCAAGGATTGAATATCTGATTACCATTCATATATACGCTTCAAACCACCTTCTGAAATTCTGTTCCAGTATCCAGGATCCTCTTTGCATTTCTGGAAAAAATCAGCAATCTTATTGCTGGATGCATCACCATAGTTGGGATCAATTTGGAATCCAGAAACACCATCAACAATGATCTCAGCAGGACCACCTTGATTGGTAGCAAAAATTGGCAAGCCACAATTCATTGCCTCAATAACCGTGAGCCCAAACGCTTCATATAAAGCAGGCTGTACAAATGCGCCCTTTGAATCAGCAATAAAACGGTAAAGCTCACTGTTCCTGTTTCGATCAGTTTGTGCAGCGATCCATCTTATTTGACCTTTAAGTTGGTATTTCTCTATCAACAAGTGCATTTTTGTTATCTCTGCCATCTCTTCTCGATCTTTTGATTTTGAGGGATCAAAGAAACCGGCCACAATAACAAGATTAACCAGGCTCCTGAGCCTCTTGTTCTCTCCAAACCACTCTGTTAATCCTGTTATATTCTTCACCGTGTCCAGCCTTGCCATTGAGAAGATGATCGGTTTCTCTTTGTCTTCTAAGTATCCACTGTTTGCATAACATAAATGTCAACAAGTTACATACTCTTGTGGACAATCAAACACACATAACACAAACTTATTTTATAGTTAATTGAGTTATTTAACTTACATGTGTTCATTGTTTTCAACTTTATTAAAAAGTAGTTCCTCAATGTCGGGACGAAAAGAAGTGAACCGCTTTTCTGTTTCGGTGTAGGGAAAATAGACCGTCTGATCAGCTCCTGGTGAAGCAATGTTGAATTTTGGATCAAATACATTGATGCCTGAAACAACTCTATATAGCCCTGGAAGTGTAAATGATCCATGACTTTCATACTGCCCGGGTCTATCTTTACTGAAAACCAAATATCAAAAAGGCTTAAAAGTTAAAACTAATATTTAGTCAACAAATGAGTAATGTGGTTTGAGTTCTAATATCAAAACCTTCCAGCAATTTCTTGGAAAGTACTGGTGATGATGAAATCCGCTGAATTCATTGCAATCATATCAGCTGTGAATTGACAGGAAAAATGATATTTTGGGTCCAATTCTTTCCATTTCAAGTCTGAATCTTCGTACTTGGTCTTCTCTAAAGCATGTGCAATCGTTCCCTGCAAAATATTGAATCCGTATGATGATCATTTACACATAGAAAATTTCTTAGGGATTGCTCGAATGTTACGAAACATGAACATAGACGTACCAATGTGGTTCCAAGTTTGTTAGCCATAAGAGATGCCACCAGATTTCCATCAGTGTAGTTTCCAATGATAAGATCCGGTTTCCCTTCCATCATTTCAATGATTTTTTCACTTGCATCCTGTTGACATAAAACAGAGCGATTAATATGCCTAACAAACTTGAAATCACAAAGCATACACGAGGCAAAAAAAGGAAGGGAGCATGCCTGAGTGAACTTCTCAAGATACGGATATATATCAAAACGAGACACCCATTTGCGAAGAACGCCTTTATCGGTCCTAAACGGGACTCTAAGAATGTGGGAATGTTTTGTGTTGAGAACTGGTTCCAGTACCTGGTTACACTTGGTCCCCTTGGCATCAGGAAGAAGTCGAGTCACCTGATTCATATCAACAACATTCTCAGATTATTCAACATAAAATACAATTTAATTTAAAAGGCAATAACGTAAGTATTACTCTCACCACAAGAATTTGAGGCTTGTAGTTGAGACCTTGCTGCTTAATCCTAAGGAGCAATTCCTCTTCCAAAGCCACAACTTGATCCAAAACATATACCACTTGCCCACCAGTATCAGGCAGCCCAAGAACATTAGCTTGACCAAAATACCCATGAATTGAAAATAAAACTACATTGTATATGCTTGGAACCCTGCTAAAAAATTTCTCCAGGTTTGTGGGGTCAGGTGCTTGAAGAACCTCCAATAGATACCTAATTGTTTCCCCCACCCTTTCTGCATTATCTCCCCATCCCTTCTCTAAACCCCATTCTTTAAACCTGTATATATCATGTTTATTTATCAAGTTTCCAGAAGTTCAAATAAAATAATATATATTATTTTAAAATTAAATTAGTAAAAATCATACCTAAGCTCAAAGCTTTGATATGGCGTATCGTTTGGCAATGACGAAACGGCAGCTTGAGCTACTATTAGAGCCCCTTGAAGCTTTGAAATTGTGTTCAACGTATCATTTATCATAAGTTTCTGCACAATTAATTGTGAAGGGTAACAATACTAAGTAAACAATATGTTATTTCGTAAGAACTATATATATCTAATTCAAATAATTCCGTACTTCTCCTTGATGATTTAGCTTGAGTAAGTAATCCACAAGCAACTGTTGGGTGCCAGGTTGAGCATAAAGCTTAGAAGTAATAAACTTTGATGCAAAGTTAACTCCATTTCCAATCGAAGAAGATAAGCTCATTGTAGGCAATTTGAAGTCCATTGATCCAAAGTCAATCTCCAACGCGTTATCATCAATAGCCCTGAAATATTTAAACGTCATTAAAGCTTGTATAATTTTAAAACAAATTTTTAAGAAACCTTAACAATAACAGGTCTATTACCATGTCTCATCAACAATCGCTTCCTTGAACTTCAAGTAATCTGTAGCAGTGATCCCATCAACTGACAGATCATTAGAGTTGACTTTAACATACTCCCAGAACCCAGGATTTGGCCTTATAGCAAAGGCGACATAAGGAGGAACAACAACTGCTTCCTGTGAGATTACATTAAAAGTCAAACATTTCCACTTTTAGAAAGTTTAGATACATATGCAATATATGCATAGGATCGATATATATACCTGAGTTGTGCACAAGATGTAGCCAAGTAAGCCTTCCAAGACCTGATCCTTTTCGTTCTTGTCCTCAATGACACTCTCCATTTCTTGCATTAAATGGTGGAGTTTCATCATCCGCTTCCCTTTTTCTACGTATTTTAAAAAGCATTTTTTCATATGATAACGGCTCTGCCTCAACGCTTCTGGCATGGTGTCGACTATTGATTCTGACCGTTTCATTATCAAAGTTGAAGAAGCCATGATGAATTGTTGAGTTATTAAAGAGTATAGATAGGTAATACAAACAAACTGTTTGGTTTGTTGCATTGATTGGAAGTTTGTGAAATTTATAGGCAAAGTTATGTGTTCAATTAGTTAAAAGTTTTGAGGAGATAGCTTTGCTTCTGGTTTTGTCAACCAATTAGTATTGTTAGGAAGGGATGGTTTTCAGAAATGTACGATGAAGGTCAAACACAATGTGCATGAGTTTGTGAAAAGGAAGGAATTTTGTTTTAGGGGACAATCAAGTTTATTTGATTCTTAGTTCCCCGGAGAGAACTTATGTAAAAAGCAAATTAATTAAATTAAAATAAATATAAAACAAAATAAAATAAGTCACGCCGAAATCACGTGATGTTAATTGCAGGCATTAGTGTTTAAGGAAAAACCCTACTCACCCCCTCCCTCTCTCTATATAAACACTCCCTTACAACATCAGGGTTCGTATACCGCCGTCTTCGTCTTACTTACGCGATTAGGGTTTTGAATTATTTATTTCTGTAGGTTTTTCTCTAAAGTCGTTTTTAAATTTTTTGCATCGGAATGATACTGATTGCCTTGTTTCGAATAGGTGGTCTGTATCAGCCGGTGCATTGTTTATTTTTTCCCTCAATTTTCTAGGTTTTCAGTTTTATTTTTGGAATGGTGTGATGGATATGATGATTATTTCCCCAGATGATCGAATATGAAATAACTGAGCGCTCTATTTTATTTTTTCTCCTTCGGGAGAAAAATTCAAGCCAGAAATCTGATCCATCGTTTTCATTTGTGTTTTATTTTTCACTTATTAGTTAGTTGTATTGCTTAAAATTAAAATTAAAACGAGAAATAGGTGTTTTATTAAATATTTGAATTGAGATTGAAGAACCGTTATTGGAAGTGATGATTATTTCCCCAGATGATCGAAGTTGATTATACTGAGCGCAATTAATTAAATTCTTTCTGTTTATCAGAGAGAATCCAAGCCAGAAATCTGATCCATTATCTGTTACTATCGACGATTCATTTTTTACATGCTTAACGTAGTTTCGAAGTTCGATTTTTGTTTTCCGAAAACTATTCATAAAGCACAGATTTCAATCATGTGTTTCTTTTGTTTATTGAAAATAGATGTAACCAACTAATTGGGTTGGTAACGAACTGAAAGTGCCCTGAACTTGTATGTTATTCGACTCTAGGGTAGAAAAATCAATATCATGCGTATTCTGCAATAAGAATGTGCAAAATTTTACAGAACTGAACCAATCAAACTCACATAGGAACTGACTCCTGTTTGCTCTTTGAAGTAAGTAGAATCGAACTGTATAGTACTGATCTGAACAAGATATGGGTTATTTGGACCACGGGTGAAGATTTAAATAATTTATGGGTGAAGTCAATTTTAATCAAGTATTCAACCCTTCCCTTCACCGATCCATCGTATAATGGTTAGTTTTTGAGGAACCGAGTTTTATAGTATCCAAAACAATTTTTAGTTTTTTAAGATGGGTCACGCATATAAATGGGATTTATGCAAAGCGCTCTCCATATAAATCAGTTAAATCTCCTAACTTAAAAAAGCCGCGGGCTTCAAATGAATAGTTTGATTCATGTGAGGATTGAAATTTAAGGCCTCCATTGGAGCCACTAAGCTATTTAAAACAATTTTATTTGAGGACCCATTTCCACATGGAAAACTAGATTTCAAGTGGTTAGAAGTTTAGATCTCACTTCTTTTGTTCAATATAATAGCTCAACGTAACATGTACTGTCAAAATTTAAAACATCAGTATAATTTACTTTAGCCCTTTACAAATAAAAATACATAACTTCACTAAGAAAAACATAATAATACTCGGTAAATGAATAATACAGTATTATACAATTAACAGGATTCATAAATCTAACTAGCTTGATGACAAACTTTGTTGATCCATATGTAAAAGATCAGGTCTCTACAACTATCAGGTAATAAGTTCAAGTTTCTGTATGGTGACGTGTTTGAACACTCTTCAGTTCAAAAAGAAAGTTAATGAAAATTGTGATAAAGTTGCCAGTTTCTCGATGCTCGATAAAAGGCAGATATTTGACTATCATACCGTGCCGATGACAGAATTCTAGGCGTTAATAAGTATTTGAATACTTGTAGCTTTTAGTTGTCTGTCCAGGAGGATATGAAATTTGACATCTCTCCAGCACGGCACCATGTCCTTGCTGGTGGCTACTTGATTAAGGACCTTTAAGCCACAAAGACAATTGCCAGCGCATTCCCTATTAGGTTCTTAGGGGACATCATTTATTACCCTTGTACAATGCGAAATACAATCATATAGCATCATTTTGTACTTGAGCCTCCACCAAATCGCCAATTTCCATTTATCCAGCGACCTAATTGCCTTTCTGAGTAAACCTGCATTAGCACTAATTTCATCATTCAGTAAACCATTGGCTTTCAGGAAGGCACAAGTCTCGGCTGATAAAACTGACAAAGCATTCTTGACCTCCATGGCTGACTTAAAATCTTTGTCCATCACAGATAACAGTAACTTGTCTTCTTCAATTGATGTCGGTAAACTCTTCATGACTAAACTGCAATTCTTTACTAACCACTCCATAACAATAATTTCATTTTCATTTGATATAATCAATCCTGAATAAGCAAGATGTCGTACTGATTTCTGTAGGTGTGTTGGTGTTGCCCATAATCGCATAGCGGCCAGCAGGGCAAAAGATGGTTTACCATTCTGGTGGACGTATAATGAGTCTCTTGGCCATGAGCACAGAGAATGAAGATCACTAGGTAAAGGAATATATGCTTTGTCGTTTGGGTTTTCATTTAGAATAAAACCGTAGTGTTCAAGAAGCTCCAAATTTGTGTACGTTCCATAGCTCAAGAGAACCTGCAATATGAAGTAAAAATCGTATATGTATAATTAAATACATATGCTTCATAATTTAGCAAGAATGTTAAGCAGCCGATACCTGATCTCCTTTTCGGTAGTTTCTTCTAGCATAGAAGCAATATGCATCATATTCTTCTTCAAATACACCGTCTGTTAGTCTTAAAGACTTTGCATTCGTGTCAACAGCAGTCAAATCTTCAGAGAGAATTTGCTCCTCTTCAGGTGCAGCATAATTGAAAAAATCACCCACCGGACAAAAACAACCAGCAGCATCCCATGGAATATGCATTGTTCGGGAAGATATCTTCATGAAATAAAAATAAATATGAACAAATATCATCATGTCTCAATCAAGTTTCAAACTTGATACAATTGGAAGTGTGACAACATAAATATTAATCAAAAATGAATATTTACATCCAACCAATAAAAGTTTATCAGTTCATCAACATTTGTTGAAATGCCAAATACACTTACAGATGCAGAAGCCCAAATCCATGCCTTGAAGCTCATGTAATGTGGTTTGAAAACAAGTTGTTCCATAACTGTAACAGCACTTTTCCACTCTATTTTTGTCTTCTCCAATGCTTTCTCTGCGGCCCAAATAGCATCATCCAGCTGCCATATACTTAAAAAGCTTCAGTTTAACATATCTAATTTGCAAAAGCCAACTCATGAAACAATTACAAGTATATTCTCACTTGTAAAGCTTGTATCTCAAACTGATCAAAACTTGCCAATATATCATAACTGGTAGGAAACTGTGTCAAATAAAGATACCATGTCGAACGCTTTCCCTTAGCCACTTCATTCAACAATGCAACAGTCAATATCTGCAACATAAAAATATTTCAAAATCATTCACATTCACTGTTCTTCATAATAAAAACGCGCAATTTTGCCCGAAAGACCTCTTTAGTTAGGAATGACAGCACAGTATTGTAACACCATTAATCACCTAAACTAAATTGCAGTATAACTCATTCATTTTCGAAATATATACCTGAGTAGAATTAAGAGTGAAGTTGGAGATACACGTGGAAAGACTATGATCATTCAAAATTAGGGTTTGTGAGGTCATTAAAGCTGATTTTGGTACTCTGAGTATCAATTCGCCTTTCTGGAGATCACGCACTGCACATAATCCTCTCCTGAATATTATACCATTAAATCCAAACACGCATTATACACAGAGAGAGAGAGACATTAGAAATTGTTAATACTTAATACATCATTAAGAGGTTTATAATGATTACCCGCCGGCGTTAGGGAAATAGGATATAGAGAGCGATTGTCCCAAGCATGATGGCGTTTGATCATTATTAGGGTTCTGCCGTTGGTCGTCGTCTTCGACTTTGATAATCAGAGAATCTGTAATTCCGATAGCAGTTGCCCAGTCCATGAAGGGTTTCAGCTTTGCTGCTTCCTCCATCTCCGACGAAACTACCACCGTAAACCCTCCGGAAAATAAATTTTTAATCGACCCAATTGGGCCGGGCCTTCATTAGCCCAACTAATAATAATAATAATAATAATAATAATAATAATAATAATAATAATAATAATAAATAATAATAATAAATAGCTCGTATTATTTTTAAAAAAAATGAAATTGCTATTAAAACCAAAATATTAAACCAAAATATTATGTATATAATGTAGTGATTTTTTATGATCCATTTGATGTCTACAAAATTTTGTTACGGAGATAACGAGTAATTTGGGTAATAGTAATGTAAGTATTTTCTTGACCCGTGCAATCTAGCAAAAGTTTTTTAGAAGAAAAATAAACCCGACATAAAATAAAATTTACAAAAAGTTACATAATTTATGTAATTATTGAGATCAAATAACTTGAATAATTAAAGTTTGATTACAACGGATAATATATAAGCTACGAGTCAATGTATCTATCCTAGATTTATTTAAAAAAGCTTACAATTAAATAAAGGTCATTAAATCGAACCAAAACCCTTAAACCCAATCAAGTAACAATACACAATAAAAATGATGAACTACACAACATCCCGATTGGTGATGAAAAATTGTAACACTACATCTGTACACTCCTTACATATATTATTTGTTCTAAACTTGCAATTTCGTTTCATTGGAATTAGATTAATCATTTTAAAGGTACGCTAACATTCAAGTAACAAACTGGTCGTTTATTGTTCGCAGCTTCACCCACTTTACTGTTTCAAACTTGGTTTATTAAAGATATTATAATATTCAAAGTAACATGATTTGATATGTTATTTTTGTGAGATGACAAAAGAAATCAATATAATTAAAAAAAATAACTCATTTAATTCACATTATAAAACTAATCATTATAATTTTAAGCGTGAAACAAAATCATTGTTATAAGACTTTTATGATTCATATACATCGTAATATAATTAAACATAGAAAAGCAAGTAAGTAAACGCATACATGAAATATCAAGTTTTCAACCATATTCAAATAACAAGTAATCGTTAATATGTCTAATGACATTAGAATCATTGTTTTGAAAATCGAACCGATTTTCGAATCGCATCAAGAATTTGATCGGCTTGACTTATTCTACTATTTATAATACATGAATGGTGTTATAATTAATTATAATATAATTACAAGAAACATAAGAATAGCAAAATATTATTAAAATATAAAATATGATATATAATTAGGATATGCAAAAAAAATTGTAGAATAGTTAAATACATATGTTCAAACATTATGTATGTGGAAAGGTTAAATACATTACGATGACTACTTTGATTTATATGTTTGTATTAGTTGTTTCGTTGCTATCGTGATACTATTTGCTTTCATTCTAAATTGTGTTTTCAATTGCAGCAATCTGTAAAATTAATTTAGAGGATCTTCAATGATAATTTTTAATTGATTTTGAGCTATAAAAAACATTTGTACCATCGAAGCAATGAGTTTTTATTTTCATTAAAATTACTAAAAGAAGCTTAAAAAATTCTTTATTGCGGATCTGCACGAAGGTTTCTGGAGTCAACATTTATGCCATCTCTGGCCACCGTATCGCTTGTGTATGATTCATTTCTCATAATTATCTTATGTAATATGCAAATTGTGTGTGTAAGATTCATTTAATTTACACATTGTTTGTTTAAATGAATATGTGATGTCATGTTTTCTCTCAAAAGTTCTTTATTTGTTACTGCTTTATTTGACTATATACTAATACTAATGATGAATGAATACTTCGATTACTCATTTATTTAGGTCGATACAACATATGAAATAGCTACCAAACCATTAATAGAAGTTATGCCTGAGCTAACAAATCAAGGAGGATCGAGGTTCCCGTTATAGTACCGGTCTTGTTGGCGGATGATGAAAAGATTTGCAAAATGTCGATGAAGGGGACAAATGATATAACGCTCCACATAAATATGTATAAGGGAAAAAACTCAAACACGGGTATGTTGACTAGAACTTACACAAAGTCAGGCCTAACTACTCAACCACCAAGCATATTTGATAAATTTTTTGCAAATATATTCATGACTATTCACTGCACTATTGTACAAATAGTAATTTATTATTTGCTAAATGTAGAGGGTTCAAATGATAAAAAATAAAAGAAAAACACGGACATTGTACCTTATTAGAGATGGAATCGTGTAGAAAATGTTGGGCTTGCATAGATAGCATCAAAGTCGACCGTTGAATGTCTCGAATACAATTGGCTTCTTCTTCTTGTGTCATACATGAAAATTATGCAACCCCAACAACCCACATCGGGTCCACGGGTTGTGTGTGAAAAGTTGATTACTCCTTCTGTTTCCTCTAGTTGATAGTGAGACGATATCAAGATAAGTCTGGCCACCTTCAGTTTCCTCTAGGTGATAGTCAGAAGATATCAAGATATATAAGTATCGCCGGAGGAAAAAGGTTATCTGAAACGTGAGAAATATAATCTTACCAACTTAAGCTTTCCATCACATGAAAATGAGTTACCCTAATTGTAGGAGGGCTATAAGGTTACTACGATGGGACAAATATTGTCTGTAACTTCCAAATACCCTTATGCCCCCTACTCGGGAATGAGCCATTAAGGACTACACCGATAACCTCAATCCTATGTAAAGCTCGGTGAAAAGCCCTTCGGACCAATACTTCAATGAATCTGATAAGCTCAATGGGGTCTTCAAGATCTTCACCCCTGAATGTAAAATAGTACATGACATGATTAAGCCACATCATCATGGCCCTTCGATCAGTGATCTCTCTAGGAGAGAGACGACGGACCTGCTGTGGCACATATTTTTTTGCAACTACGGTTCCCTGAGTGATTCATGAAATACACAACACCGACATCAGTTTTTGAACCCATAAAATACGATATAAATAATCTCTCAGGATCACCAATCACTTCCAAATGATCTTTACGGATAACTGCATCCGGATTGAACATCGAGGACCACAGTGGAGCGAAATAATGTTACCCTCTGTATAACCTCAGCTAAGGGCCTCGAGTCGACAACCATCATGAAACTGTTACCCAGTACCCTTCAGACCAATGACTTGGATAAACATAGATAACCATATGTTGGTTACATGAATGTTTATGTGAACTGTCATATGGATGGTGACTTATTGATTGAACATGGACTTTTATTTCAAGGTTAAAATTCCCGTGCATGTTTGGATTTTGTAATCCTTTTATGTAAGTGAATTTTTTTAACACACCTGCAGTTGACAAAAGTTATCTTTTACAACATTTACAGTGAATATTGAACAAATTACAGAAGTAACCAAGAACAACACACAGATTCACAAGAACTTTTTTTCAATAAAACTACACATCGGACTAACCGGATTTACATCAAAAAACAAGACCAAAAGTATAATCCTCACAACATAAAAAACACTCCATGATCAATACACCAACATGTGAAGATCATTCACACACTTAACAACTTATTAGTACCAATAGACAACTACTGAGAGATATATCTCAACCACAGGGACGATATAAATACAGATACAATACCAAAAGTAATTAACTAAACATAATAAAATACAACTTATATATTTTCTTTACTTAAAAACTAAATTACAACTTTGGTCCCTGAACTTTCCAGGTTAGCAAAATATACTTGACTTCTTTCTTTTCCTGCAATATAAAACTCAACAACAGACTTTCATTTATTTGCATATTTACCACAAAATATAATAAACAACAAACAACCATAATTGGATTGATATATTTAACAAATATATAACACGATATCAAATGCACGGGAACTCAAACATGGTGACATCTACTTACACGCACATCAAATATTGATAACAATACTTGTAAGTTGTAACAGATACATGTGGTAATGATGTATTGTTGGACGATAGTTGCACCATATTCATGCATCAACTCATATCAATCTTAATAGTCAATCTATGGGAAACATTTCCATTTCCAATACGAAAGAAAATAGGTGTACTTTTAGGCTACTTTATCCAATCTAGTCGTAAACAACTTCAACACGTAACATAGTTTCACTATCTTTTGGTAGCCTCGTACTGAACATTATTGGGCATCTGTAAATAATAGTGAAAATTGTAAAACAATAGAAGTAAAGTGTACTAGAGGTATCTTCTTGTGGTGACTTTTTTATGAGAAAATTATCAAAGTGTTATGTTTTAACATTTTATTTCTAAATACGGACAAAATCTTGAAACATATTCAATTTGGTCTCATATTAATCTTAGAGTGGATTGTAGTATAAAAATAGATTGCTAGTACGATCAAATTAAAAAGACAAGGAATTTATTTAAATGTTACTCCAAAAATAATCAGAATTTGCTCAAATGTCAAGAAATTCACTCAAATACCAAAATGAATATTTTTCAAAATTTTGTCATATTAAAATATATAGGAAGTTAAATATGACAAAATATGTAATTTTCTCTCTATTCTTCCTTAATCGTTTTTCTAATTTAATTAACTCGTTATAAACATCAGGTTCCTTGTACTAACACATAGTGTTGGTTCATCCTTTGCTACATGTAATAATTTGCCACCGTTTTTGCGCAGGTAACATGTTAATCAAATTTGAGTATAGTAATATATAAGTTATTTTCAATCACATAATGAACATGTTACATTCTGGAATAATTGTTTTTTTCTAGTAAAGGAGTGTACAGAGATATGTGCGGAAAAATGTTTAAAAAGGTAATATAAAATCTAATTTTTTGCAATTTTGAGGTGTGTAAGATAAGTTAATATATAAAAGGTACAAGATAAAGCATTTCTATGTGTATAAAAAAACGTGTTTGAGAGATAAAAAGATATTTACATTGACACCAATATATAGAACTACAATTTCATATAATTAAGAGTATCACCGATGTGAACTGTGAAAAATGACTAACGTGGCACTTTATGGGAACGAAATTGCTTACATGCACAATCCACATAAGCTTACATGTCATCATTATGTATTTAATTTGTCAAAGTGGTGGTATACATCCGATGTTTTAAAAATCGATTTTTAAGTCGGATCGATCGACCTTTCGTTTCTGGTCAGACTGGTCGGACCGGTCGAACTGGTTCGTCGGACCGGTTTTTGACTTTTCTTGACTTTTTGAGTTTTTACAATTTTTTATGATTTTTTATAATTATTTTTTTACTTTTCTTAACTTTTTATAATTTTATTAGAACAAACCTCATTTGAAAGTTTGTCACAAACAGATCTTGAAAAATATACAATAGTTAAAAGAAAAAAACGGTGATTTAATCCAAATTAGGAGTAAAAATATATGACATTTCAAAATTTATACCTCAAACTTTTAAAACTACAATTATATATTATGATATTTTGAAATGAAACATATAATGATTATGAACTTATTATAGGATTGTCAAAATAATCATTAAAAATACTATATTAAAAATTATTAAAATAACCATTTACAAACTAGTAAGAGGTTAGAGGTTCAAAACATGGGGTAGACATTTTTGTTGTGTTTATTTTCATTTAGTGTGTAATTTGTCCCACATTGGTGGCAAGACAAACCAAAGCTTTCAATGGACTCCTATATATTCTAAGTCAGGGACACAAAGTAATTCCAACTTGATCACGGTTGACTTACTAATTTGGAATGTTTACCTACGTGGTTCCGGTTTGATCGGCCGGTTCCCGGTCCGACCGGCGGTCGTTGACTTGGTCAAAGGTGGTCCATAACTGGTTTCATTTCGACAGGTTTTCTCGTTATTTCCGATTCGACCGATCAGACCGGTTTTCAAAACTTGTATACATCATTTGTAAGCATATTAAAAAAATATATGCAATTACGTAGTTTAATGAAATACAAATAATCAGTTTTGAAAAACTATAGCTCCTTTTAGTTTAATAAAACTTTTGTATAAAAAACCCCCATTGAAATTCCCAAATTTATGTAGATTTTGAGATTTATATTATACAAAAACATTTAGACTTAGATTTTCGTTATATAGCATATTTATTTCCATATTTTTATAGTAATTGATTCAAGACATCAACTTAATTGGATGGAAATTGGTTGTGGTTTGCCTGTTGTTATGCTCTCGTAAAAACCTTATCGAAGAATCAAATCAACACTAACAAAAAAACCCCAACAGATCAAAACAAGAGTCAATAACCCCAAACAACTTGCATCATTAAAAAATGTAGATCTGAAACATAGAGGCATATATCTTTCTTGAACCAATTAAGAAAAACACTAAACCTAACAAAATGAAGACCCTATAAATCATTCTAGACGTTGATATTAAAATAAGGTCTTATAACACAGCTTTGCGGAATGTAGTATAACAATTACCTAAAGTTTTCTATGGCTAATCATCTTATACGTAATTCGATCCATTTTTTCTTTCTTTTCTTATTTATTATAATTATAATAACAATTGAACTTTTTATCAAAAAATCTAAGAACTACATACCAAGCTTCTAAAGTCTCTAGTCAAGGACTAGTTGATCGAGACCTTGTAGGGACTAATAAGCTAAGTCAGGAACTAATCTGGAATGAGCTGGATTTGATTTTTTTGATTTTTTTTACATACAAATAATAAATTTCAAAATTATATGTATAAATATAGAAGAGAACAATAAATATAAATATAAACAAACATAAAGTTTAACATAATTGTTTAGAAACATTAAACCGACTTTGATTTTGACTGAGTAAATTCAATTTTGACTGACTAAATTCGACTAATCCCGGCTAAATCCGACTTTCACCGATTTTAGCCTGTTGACCGACATTGACTTTCGTTGACTGACTAGTTTGACCAACTTTGATCTAGTTAAGTCGAACTAGTCCCAAAACCCGAACAGTCGGTCACAAGTGGACCAAGTCAACAAACTTAAACTTTTACAACACTATTAAGTACACACATATTTTAAGACCCCGATAAATAAATTAGAGTCCCTTAACAATTAATCACCTTATCCACTTTCAAAAACGACGTTAATTAAAACAACTATAACTGTAGGTTTGGATTAAAAGAAAAGTATACATGGCTTACTTATTAGATATGTTTTTTCTATTAATTATTTTAAAATAAATATAAGATATAATTGTATTCGATAAACTTAGGATCCTAACAAACTCAATTCCCTCATAAATATTGATCGACTATTAGTTTTAGTTGAAGTATAATAAATTATGCATTTTTAAATTTATTAACAAAACTCAAAAATGTAATAATTTTATTTTTGTATTATTATATTATTAATATATAATATGTATAAGTATGTGTGATATGTCGGGGTTTCAAAGACAATTGAAGCGGTTTATCATGTTTTGCTTATATATTCCTTTGAATTAACATGAGAATTGTATCTTATTTTATCTTAAATACTCTATAGAATCATGTTTGTTAGTAATTTCATCAATTATAGATTTTTAATGATTTTTTCATCTCACTTGCAACTAAACTTTTGAGCTAATTGGGTTGGTGTTCAGTTTTTGATCTTTTCCCTTTTTTTCCGTTGGTCATCAACCAACAAAAATTATATCTTATTTTATCTTAAATACTTTACGGAAATCATGTTTGTTAGTAATTTCATCAATTATAGATTTTTAATTAATCATTTGAGTCATTTAATTTTAAAAATAAAATTGTAAATGTCTAATTAACCGAATAGAATTATTTGTCATAAACTTACATGGCAATCACAACATGCTTAGAAATCATTATCGAAAATATGTGATGCAACTTAACCAAGAAAACTATTATTATCATTATTATTATTATTATTATTATGATTATTAATATTAGTTTTATTTATATTTATATCCTAAACCTACATAATAGTCTAACAAACTTTTATTTTAATGTATTAGTCACCCAACTGCGTTCGTAAATATCTTCGGCAAGTATCAATGAAATTACAAAATTCTGATTATAATTTTGCAATTACAAAATTATAAATAAGTAAAGTAAAATATAATCTTAATAATATATGAGAATCATACTTGTGACATAATCATTTAAAACTACAATCTAATTAGCCAATCACAACTCTCAATTAAAAAGAAAAATATTTAAATAATATTTCAATTTCATATTATTAGATAAGTTTTAATTAACATATATTTATTATTTTTTATACTTTTAAATTCAATTTAATCCTTTTATTTGAGTCAAGGTACAAATAAAATCATCAACTTAATTATTTTGACACTTTTTATAGTAAACCACGAGTGATCTATAAAAATAAACTTTAGTTATTACTTAAAAGATTTATCCAAATCGAATAGTAACATATATGCTTTTAACTCACCATTGAAAAAAAAGTTATTTTAAAAAAGTCGATATGTAGTTATCATAAGTTAGAGTCTCAAAATATACGGAAGTATGGGCCACTGATAGGTATTCCAAACAAATAAAAAGTCAAACTCTTACTCACCACTCTCTTTGATTTTTTATGTAAGCTGGTAAAATATTTTATCGAAGACAATCGAATAACGTTATAAAAATTTCAATTTAGATTCATTCAATACTAAAATTGTTCCATCCAAACTTTTTTGGTTGAGGCCTATTTTCATTTTTAGCTATGGTATATTTGGCATTGCAATATCATACTTCCTATATCTTATTCAAAGTGTTCATTTTAATTATGTTCACAATTTTAGGAATCTTCACTAATACATTATTAATCAATCAAATAATATATCTACCTACTAAAACCTATTTTGATTGGTTAATACATGAAAATGGACACTTACTTGAGACAACCCAAAATAACAATGTAAATTAAAACTGTCAATTTCAATGTATTTACATTTATCGTTTTAAATTCTCAATTAATCGATGTCCTAAGATGATTACCAAAATCCCTACTCAATAAGTGTTGATTTGAGAATTGAAACAATTGCATTGACAAAAGAGTCTAACTGTGCCATTTATAATTCTTATAAAAAATGTAATCATTGATTACATAATTAGGCTATGACGTTTAAATTGTTGTGTCAAAAAAATATGACTCTTAATTTAATGTTTATTTTAGTAGCTTAAACGGCGCGTGTGTATACACGGGTTTGGACTCTAGTAATAAAAAACAAATTATATATTCTCGAATATATGAGCATAATATACATACATATATATACGGTGAGGATCAAGATGTAAACAAAAAAATTAACGAATAAGGGATCTAAATCTCAACCCTTGATTTCATCATAGATGAATGTTGTTAACATTCATATATTATGAATGTTACTCAAAATTTAACATTCATCACAAATGAATTTTAAAAACGTTTTTTTATGAAATGATCAAAGGCTAAAATTTGCTTCCCTCATTTTTCAAGATTTGAAGTTTCTCTATAGTTTTAAGTAATTCAATTTATTTATATCTAGTGATTTTAAATTGAACAGGGAAATTGTTTTCAATTGTGTAATGAATAATAGTAAAGAAATTATTTGTTTCATTTTGTATAAATGTTATTATATAATTAATTTTACATAAAATCTTAATTAATTAATGTTTCATTAACTTTATTCTAAGTATTTAATTTATTTTATTTTAAGGAGTATAAGGGTTTTTTTTATCATCTCTTTATTAGTTTTTAAGATAAAAAGAAAAAGTATTTATTTAGTGTTCTAGATAAATCGTTTGCAAAATGCATCAAATATATCGTAACAAATTAATATAGGATATTGCTAAACTTACCAATTTAATAAGAAAATATTATCTTAAAAATTGTGATACTCTCTTAAAAACTGTACATATATAACTTGATAGATTAAATAAATTCATAAGTATTGATATAAAAAGTGCAAGCCATTAATATATTCCTACCACTATTTGGGTCTATAATTTTATTACTAGCCCTTCAATAAATAAAGCAAAAGACAATCACTCTCCAAAACAACCACCTAAAACCAAACTCAGGATTACCAAAATCCTTAGAAAGCAACCAGCAAACAAGCCATTTTCACACGAAAAGACAACAAAGTTCTAGTGCCATAAAAACCCTAACAAACGGAAACAAGAAAAGAATGTGTCAATCTTGTGGTGGGTCAGTCTTTTGTTTGGCAGTCCATTGTTGGTTTCTTCTGCTTTGCTGGTGATGTTAATCTTTTTTGTAGCTTCTATTCAATGAGTGATACCCATTTAAACAGGTTGGTTGGTTTCGCCCTTATTTTGTACTTTTCATGTCCCTTTTTATATTTTCCCAAATTTCCATCATAAAATTCAAAACTTTTTATGTGGGTATAAAGTATATAAGTATAAGACATCTTTTTATGCGTCATTTATTTCTTCAAATTCGTTTTTCTTTTTTTCATCTTTATACTGGAATATACTGAAGGGAATATATTTTATTTGTTGTAGATTTTGTGTTCCAAAGATCATGAAACCTAACATGTGGTGACTGTCCAATGTTGTTTATTTATAACGAGTGGACTGAAAATAGGCAATACCCATTTGCAAGTAGAATGAATTATAAGTTTTTCACCTCATTCTTTTTAATTTTTGTCCTCATTCACATATATATAAATCTCTAGCGAGATCCATTATTTTTCTTTGAGTTTGCTCCCCACCGTTGCTATTTGTTTTGGTTTTTGACAGTTAACACCAACCAATTGTTATTCAACAGGAACTCTTCCAACTATTGATTGAGTTTGGAAACTTTGTGGGAAAGTCATCATCTTTCCACTGACTGTGAAGTGGATTTTTGTATTAAAAAGCACACAATTTTTTGTAGTGGATGTTGTCTAGTATGTGCTTTCAACACATAAGAAGGAATTAGGAGACAAGTTTTATTGAGAGCACCAATTATCTTAATTCTGTTAAAGTACACACCATGTCTGTTGCTCTGATGTGGGTGGTTTCCCCTAATTCAGAGCTTTCTAATGGATTGGGATTCATGGACACAACCAAGTTAGCAGATTCATCAAAAGCAAGAAACTTTTTGAGGACTAGCAAAATCAAGAATGTTGGTAAGAAGCACAAGTGTGAATCCTGCTATTCTTTTGGTGATTTTGGTATTATGGGTTCGAATAATGGGAGAAAAACCGATGTGATTTCGAGGGTGGTGGCCAACCCAAGTGGTGAATTAGCTATTTCATCAGAGCAGTTGGTTTATGATGTGGTTTTAAAGCAAGCAGCTTTGGTTAAGGAGCAGATGAGAGCTAAGGAAGAAGAAGAAGATATTGATGTGAAACCAGATATTGTGCTTCCTGGATCACTTGGTTTATTGAGTGAAGCTTATGATAGGTGTGGTGAAGTTTGTGCAGAATATGCTAAGACATTTTATTTAGGTTGGATAACCCTTATCTTTTTTGTTATATTTCTTGCAAAAAGGTTTGAACGTCGTTAAATAATTTGCATTTAGATATTCATGTTATGAAATTTACTATAGTATATTGTTTACAGGAACACTGCTAATGACACCCGAGAGGCGAAAAGCGATCTGGGCGATTTATGGTGAGAATCTTCTTCCATTATGTTGATGGATCATGATATTGTATTTATTTGATTGTTGGGATATCTTGAAATTTTTCACTTTTCTAGTTCTATGATATAAGAACACTATCATCAACTTGAAAAATATCTGGTGTGTGGTGGTAATAACTCGGAGGTTGGGGTCCCAATCTTGTTTGCCATTTGCGTATTCAAGATAAGAGATTGGTGTAGTAGAGTTTTGTTTTTCTTTGTTAATAATTCTGAAATCTTGGTAGTTACATGTGAACATTTTTTTAATTTGTTTCAAGTCATTATCAAAAAACTGTTACTTTCCTAGTCAACTTTAAATATAATTGTGCCATGATACCAGTTCCACTAATTGGTAGTTAACAATAACACACCAAAAATCTTTGGTTTCAACTTTTTGACTTTTGGGCTTAAAAATCCTGACCAGGCCTAACTGATTTTTTTTTCTTCTTTTAACAATGTGGATTAAGGACACCAATTGCAATTATTTTTGGATCGTTTGTTACACAATTTCAACTGCTTAATAATATTTTTACTTGGATGCTTTTGCCTTAAAATTTTTAGTTGAAAATAAACTTGTTTGACCCCAAAAGTAGAAGAATACTTTTTCTTTCCTGGATTATTGCTGATTTCAAACTTAATTTAGATATCCTTTAACTTATTTGATGTCTTAATTATACTTGAATTGGATTTGTGGATGTATAAATTAGAAAGTGGGAAATGGTCAAAAGTTTCATGTTTGACACTTTGTGTATATGTTTGAAATAGTGTGGTGTAGGAGAACAGATGAACTTGTTGATGGGCCTAATGCATCACATATAACACCCAAGGCTCTAGATAGATGGGAGTCGAGGCTGGAAGAACTTTTCAATGGTCGCCCATTTGACATGCTCGATGCTGCTTTATCCGATACTGTCTCCAAGTTCCCGGTTGACATTCAGGTCGAAGTCAACAAATTACTAAGCCTATTAAAACGTCTTTCACTTCAAGAATAAATAAGTTCTTTTGACAATTTGGGTTTTTTTATACATGAAGTTTTTGACGTTTTTCATGCGTTATGTTTTTTCTATTTGCAGCCATTTAAGGATATGATTGAAGGAATGAGGATGGACCTTAGAAAGTCAAGATACAAGACTTTTGATGAGCTTTATTTGTACTGCTATTACGTGGCTGGTACGGTTGGATTAATGAGTGTTCCTATAATGGGAATCGCTCCAGAATCTAAAGCAACAACAGAAAGTGTATACAATGCTGCTTTGGCTTTGGGGATTGCTAATCAACTAACGAACATCCTCCGAGATGTGGGAGAAGAGTAAGTTTTCAAACTTCTTTCATACTCCATTATTCTATGAAATAGTAAAAAAGGTTATTGATTCTAAACAGATATGTTTATTAATAGTATGCATCAATAAGCTGAATTATAAACGTTAACAAGATAATGGTGATTAAGTAGTGAAAACCCTTCAATACTAGTTTCAACCAGATTAAAAAAATTATTGGTTTCAATATTGGTATTTATAGCAAATACCATAAATAGTACGTGTTCTTATGAGAAGAAGTTCTTTAAGGATAACAAACGTAATCTGTATACAAATTGCAGATATTTTCAAGAAAATCTTGAACAAAACATTAAATTTTTGTGGCAAGTACCACAAATAGTGAATGTCTGTATACTAGAAACTTGAATGTTATGGTAAAAAAGGCTAAATTTTTAGACACTATTGGGGTAGCACACTCAAAAATATAACTTTTTCAGCTAACCCATCAACTCACCCTTGGTAAGTCGGGAAATACTCGTCAATTAGACTAATTCCAACAATTCAAGAAAATCTCGGTTTCCAGTTGAAATTTATAGCAAATACCGTAAATAACCTCAAAAGTATGCATAATAGTTCTTCTGATGTGCTTGCTTTTGGTATAGTGCAAGAAGAGGAAGGGTGTATCTACCACAAGATGAACTAGCACGGGGTGGACTATCAGATGAGGACATATTTGCCGGGAAAGTAACTGATAGATGGAGAAACTTCATGAAAAAACAAATTAAACGTGCAAGATCATTCTTTGATGAAGCACAAGAAGGCGTCACACAGCTAAGCTCAGCTAGTAGATGGCCAGTAAGTAATTTACAACTAGAACGAATATACTTAATTTGAAAAACACGAGCTTTAGTTAACATTTGAACTGGTGTTATCAGGTGTGGGCATCCTTGTTATTGTATCGTCAAATATTGGATGAAATTGAAGCAAATGACTATAACAATTTCACTAGAAGAGCTTATGTAAGTAAACCGAAGAAGCTAGTTTCTTTGCCGCTTGCTTATGCTAAGTCTATTGTTCCTCCATCGAGAACTGGAGTTCTTTCAAAGACCATCGATGTATAGATATATGATGATACACGCTTTATACACACACAATTATAGGGAATGGAAATGGTGAATATCTGTAAAGTTTTATGTTAACTGTTGTAATATGAATAACGGAGATATTAATTATATCAGTTGTAGAATAGCCAACTCGCCTCTTGCTCATAAGTTGGATTATTCTTTTTAAGGTAATGGAGACTGTCTCTGGCCTTTTGCATTTCCATTGACGCGTTTCTCTTTATTTGATGATCACCTTCTGCCCGAAGATGAACATACTTAAGTTAACTTGTCGAGTTTTAGTAGCAAAACGTGGTACCAAACAAACATGCTTAAGTTCTAAATCGCCCTTTTTACCATTATAAGATGTATTCACCAAGGTAGGAATCACTAATCAATAATATTACTATTAGATTAGATTAAAATTATGCTTGTTTAGAGGAGGATAGTGTATTTATTTACCTTTTCGCGTAGGAAAGTATTTGATTGATTATATACATTTTTAACCCAAGTCTATGGTCGATGTATATTTAACAAGCACCCAAGTAATTCTATTAACTTTTTTATCATCGCTTGGAAGTTATTGTAATGTAATTAGTTGAAAAAAATAATATACATCAACGTATGTATCTCCTTTTTCTCTTTCATAATAAAGTTTGTACAATAGAGTCAGTGACACGTTTTTTATTCTTTTTGGTCGACTATCTTGATTTGTAATATACAAAGACCGCTTAAAACAAGTACCTTGTATAATTTGAATAATGAAATGTAAACTTTAAACTTTTGATCTATATTGAGATGGTATTACAAAATGACTCTTTAAACCTAATATAAACTAGTAGTAAGTTGTGATTAAGTTGTTATCAATTTGGAGTAGAGGTATTCAATATTCAGTTTGAAATTATTCGAATATCGAATTGAATTAAAATCATTTTAAAACCAAATCAAATTTAAAAAATCAAATTTTGAATCGATTCGAACCGAAATCAAATTCAATATTCATTTTTCGGTTTGGTTTATGTGAATTCGGTTAAATTAAAAATCAAATTCAAAGTTAATTACTATATTAAATTATTAATATATTTTATGTGACATTTAAATTTCCTAAAAAATAATCTATTCCTATTTCATACCCTAAACTAACTTAATTTTTCTTGTCCTATCTAACCTTAACACACTAGATACCAAGTACAACTTGTCATATTTTAATTTTCTTTGATTTTACGATTTTAATCAAAACTGAACCGAAATGAAATTTGGTTTTCGGCTTGATTTAAACATTTGAATATGACTTTTGGTTTAGTTTGACTCTCAAAAATTTTAAAATCAAAAAACTTAAACGAATAAAACTGCAAAACCTTTAAACAGAACTATGAACGCCCTAACTTGAAGCATTTAACTAGTAAACTAAAATTTGGATCAAAGGTATATTTTATTTCTAAACATTCAAAGAAACTAAAATGTTTTTCCTTTATCATTCTAGAAAGTTCGTAAACTGAATATAATATTCTGCCAATGAGTTTCCATATTCATGAAAAAGTTCGTAGACCAAAGAATATACAAAGTATTTAGAGAAATGAGAATATTTGTTAATGATTTTTAAAGTTAAAGATATTATTTATAATTCTTTAAAAAAATTCAGTTATAATTGTTGAAAGCGTACATACATATACGGCTTACATTTGTTTATATCGACGTTTAACCACAACTACCATCTGTCCGTCTCCAAAACAAACCGTGTTTCAGCATCTTAACACATATCACGTCTCTTCCTGCAAAAGCAAAAGAAAAACCCCTCTTTCTCACCAAACCCTGGATCGTATCAATCAATCAGTCGATTATGGCGACAATCGGACACAATAATCTCAACGCTAAATTGGTAAACTCAACTTCATCATCATTCAACTTCCTATTGCTAAATTCATATACCTTTAATTTAATTCTTAAATTTGTACCTTTTTTTAGGTTTTGCTCGGAGACATGGGAGCTGGTAAATCAAGTCTCGTTTTACGTTTTGTCAAAGGACAGTTTCTAGAATTCCAGGTTCAATTTTGAGTTTTAAGTTTGACGTTGACTTTTTATCTAGGGTTTCAATTTTTGTTTAATCGATATTTGGTTGTTATTTGATATGAAGGAATCGACGATCGGAGCGGCGTTTTTTTCGCAAACCCTAGCAGTGAATGATGCAACAGTGAAATTTGAGATCTGGGACACTGCTGGTCAGGAAAGGTATCATAGTTTGGCTCCTATGTATTACAGAGGTGCTGCTGCTGCTATTATTGTCTACGATATCACTAGCTCGGTACTCTATTTTTATCCTTCATTATATTATTAATTTAATCTTTTATTATTGTTTTATAATTTGTTACAGTTATGGAGCTTTAATTATTAGTCATTAATAATTAATAATTTGAACATATAGTACCAGATTACTAGAATTCAAGCTTAGATTTTGGTATCACAATTTGGCGCCTTAGATAAATGCGGTTATTTGTTTTGCATGAGTACGTATGTTATGTGTTGAATGCTCAACCATGTGGATTGATTGTGCTATAAGCTAATTATTCGATATGTATCTCCAATGCTACTAATTAAGATATATTTAGTGGTATCTCAAATTGGTTTGGTTTGGTTTGTTTTGTTTTGTAATGTTTTGTGATTTTTCTTTCCTTATATGTTTAGACATTGAATTCACTTTTTGCTTATCTGATTGTTTATAGGATTCATTTACACGGGCAAAAAAGTGGGTCCAAGAACTTCAAAAGCAAGGTGGGCAGATATCATCTACTTCGGGTTTTATAACCAAATAACTAAAATCTATATAACAGTAAAGGAAAAATAGTCTACAATCAAGCAAAATTCATTTTATTTGTAATTGCCTATAAGAACAAGGAACCCATTGCTTGGTTTTCTACTCGTTGCTTGATTTAACTATATATTTCTTAGCTTTTTTTACCCTACCAATTATTGAACGAAGTCATATCTTATTTGTGGTTGATACAGGGAATCCAAACATGGTTATGGCACTTGCTGGCAATAAAGCTGATCTCGAAGAGAAGAGAAAAGTGACTCCAGAGGTATGCATTCTTTTACTTATCTTTGCTCTCTTGAGATTTACTCCTAGGATTGTTCATGTTAGGAGAAAGGAAACTCAAAATTGTTTTAAATTTATTGTTGTTGCTCTTCTATTATTTGTTTTCTATATATTTAGTAAAAAATTAATTGGCATGTTGATGAAACACTTAATTGTAAGTGGATCATTTTTTTTACTTCTGTTCTGTTAGTGTGTTTAATCCTTTATACTTAATGATGATGTGACAAATGGTTCTCTCTTGGGGCCTACACTCAATGTACGTGTTGCTGGTCATCTGTGACTATTTTCATTCGTATATCTTTTGCACATGAAAACTTTTTCTTTGCAAATGCACCCTAACAGTGACAGAAAATATCTAATTTGTGCATTTAAATTCATTGCCATGCACTATCCTCTATGTATATATAAAAAATGTGATCCAAACTACATGTTCTTAATAAGTCCTATACTCCTATGTCACCCTCCATTTGAAAGTTGATGTTACTGAAAATTCTATGGTAGTCATTAGAATAATTTAAGTTGAACTGCTGAATTCGAGAAATATCTATGGTGTTGTGTCTTTGTTAATTTATAGTGTTGATCTGTGTTAAAACAAGTCATCGTAAATCAATGAACCTATAAAAAGTGTGGTTAGTACTGAGCATTCACATTCTCTGGTAGATTGCCGATTATTTATTTATGTATATTTTTTCTTGTTATAAGAATTGTATGTTCTTTGCAAATTTTTCCGGATTGCACAATTGATTTGTCTTCACTTGTGGCTAGCTAATTTGCATACAAAAGGCTGTACCACGCCACCGTCCAAAATAGTTGCAACTTGCAAAATGCAATATTTGACATTGCATGTAAATTATAAATGACCGTGTGCCTATTGTACCCTTATAATTATCTCCTATCCATAGGATGAAGTACATCTTTGGACCACATGCATGATGCATCATATTTTTTTGCATGGGTTATTATCTGGCTAATTTGGTTGCTTAGCTTTGTATATTCATAAGAACTAGATGTGTAATGTGTTATCACTTCCGTCAGGTCCCAAAAGGACGATTTTTACAATTCTTTCACAGAAGAAACCTTTATCTAGCTCTTATCCTGTGGTTACTGCGGATGTTATAACAGATAAAATGAGAACATGTTTAGCTAATTAAAAATAATTGAGGGCCTTCTAAGTTTCTTGCTGATACCATAGACTCATAGAGGTTGAGATATAACCTACATGTTTTCTCTTATGTTTAAACTACTAATTTTCTTTTACTTGTAGTTGTCATAGATGAAATCTTATTTGTGTGCGCTTTAAGTGTATGTATAATACCTATTCCGAAGAAATGTATGATCCAATCTGAGATGTAATCTGTTAGCATGAATAAATTACGATGCAGGAGGCACGTGTTTATGCGGAGGAGAATGGTCTTTTCTTCATGGAGACATCTGCCAAAACTGCTGCTAATGTTAATGATGTCTTTCATGAAATAGGTATGCATAATATTTTGTTGGGAAGCTTTGGAACTCTGTAGTTGGGTACATGCACTATTATTTTGAGTTCTTATTTTCAGCCTCCATTCTACAAGAACAAACCTCATTTGGATTATTGTGATGGTTAAGTAACTAAGGGGGTGTTTGGTTTGAAATATGGAATCACTATGTGTATGGGTATCCTGTGGGAATGGGAATGGATTTGCAAACCACCACCATACTTGGTGGGATTGGATTGTGCCTATAATAGTGGGTTTGATACCCATATCTGAAAAGTAAAACCATTAACCAAACTTCATTATTGGTAAGAAAACCCATCCTTCCATTCCTCTCAATCAAACAGACCCTAATTTCGATCTTTATGGTCATTCATAATAGGCAGTTTTATCCTTTATAGCATAATCTACAAATTTTATATTTTGGCAAAATCAATTTTTTGACTGGATGGCTGTTAAACAAGAAAAACACTTTAGTTTGTAGATCTGGAAAATTCATGGTTAATAATGCTATTAATATCTTTCATTTGCATTTTTCATAGTTTTCCATCGTTCCATGACATATGTGTGGCTTTTTATTGAATTTGTATAGCTTTTATCATCATCATTTGAGATTATTGTTCTGTTTGAATCAGCCAAGAGACTGCCTAGAGCTCAGCCTACTCAAAATCCAGCTGGTATGGTTCTTGTTGACAGACCTGCTGAAGGAACTCGCGCTGCATCATGCTGTTCATAAGTAATGTCTTAATCCTCAATTGATATCTTCTGTAGCTGGTTTTCTTTATCCACATTTGTACTTGGAACTCTATGGAATAGCATGAAGTTTGATATAAATAAAAGGTTAAAGCTGCAAGTTGTACGTGTTATCTGTTTTATTATTATTATTAATATTAAATATTAATATTAATTAATATGAATTTGTAACAAGATTAGTACTTGTTGGTTGTGGTGATTTCTGATTTGCTATCGGAACCCACAAATTTTTGATAGAACTTAAAATAAGTAACCTGATGAAATCGACCCGACTTCGAATAATATATTAGCTCTGACACTTCGGATATAACCTTATGTTCACAGGTATGTGATAACATAATGATTACTCATGTCGAACACGCCACAATTCCTTGGATTCGCACCATCTGAAAAGAATGTCATGGTGTTTGATGCCATGTCTTGCCTGTAACTTGTAAATGATGTGCACATAATATGTATCAATAATTCTTGTTTTGAACATGACATTTTGTTTGTGTTTTATTAAGTTACCTATCCGATTGTGCTTTTTGGGCATTTGTCATTAATTAGTTTCCCATACTAGATAACTAGAATACTCGTGCCTTTTTATATCAAATAACTAACCTTTAAATTCATGTATGCATAGTTACTATTTAAGCTTTTATGATAAACATGATATTAATAAACTAAGTTTTTTGATGCAAAAATTTATAAATATGTCATGTATTAACTTAATTTCTCTATTCGATTACTACAATTGATATTCTTTTATATTTTATTCATTTATAAATATAATATTCACAAATCATACAATTGGACAGTAACATTATATTTTATTCATGCAATTGTTTCGGATCTCAAATCAAATATTATTAAATAGTATAGTTGTCTTATCAACATTAGTTGTACGGTTATCGGGTTACTCACATTATCACTTATAAAAGTTGCAATTGATATTTTCATATAGATATGGCTATCAAACATTTTCATACATTTGTTGAAGTTTGTTAACATGTTTTTAAAAACTATAATAATAATACAATATAGGGAGCTGTTTTAATCATTATCTTGTAAAAAATAGGCTATCTCAAAAAAGGATAAGTTAGAAAAAGATAAATAATTGACATACCTAAATAAACAGATATAAAAATCAACTTAATGACATAAAACTTATTCATGGAAGCACAACAATTTAATTGTATAGTCATTCTTATATCAAATAACCTCAAAAACATGTAAGTATACCCGACACTAAGCAAGAGGTTGATTTGTTAATAGTTTTTTCAATGATGAAATATTAAGTAAAAGTTAGTATGATCATACCCATAAGATAATACAAAATAACAATCTCAAATTATCTTACTTCTTACTATAGGATATAAACGGATTCTTTAAATGACCAAATACACATGTAATTAACAAAACATCAACACAAAATATAAAAGACACTCAGCCTATTAAGATTACCATCAACAACATGAAACCGACTTCCATTAATTATCGCACCTAACATTATTTATTCATAACAAAATTAGGCTAATTTCCTAAAACACTTTCATGTATAGTTTCAATTCTTCAGACATAAAAGACATTATTTGAATAAAACCATAACACCAACTTATTTATCATGTGAACTTGCGTATGTGTGTTAACCTTCTAATTAACTTTTTATCTTTGTTGTATTTAAAGTTAGAAAAGCTACGTTCGAATGACTCTATATAAGTCAATTTAAAACTTAATATTAACATACGATACATATACATGCAACTGTGCAAGTTCCTTCTAATAATGTTCCATTTGTTAATGTTGCTAAATCTAACTATTCACGACTCCACACAATAGCAATTGACGAGAATCTAGCAAGAGGAGAACTTTAGCTATAACAATAACTCAAAACGTGACATTCATCTTTGTATATATTTATTATATTATAAATAAATAAATAAATAATAATATCTACTGATTCCTCATATTACAAACTTGCAAGAAATAAACAAAACTAAAAAAGGAAAGAAGAAAAATCATGACCATATAATTATATAGTATATCAATAATCCTTTCAACATAAATTAATATATTAAAAAAGAACAAAAGAAGAAAGAAAAATAAACACTATGTAAATAAGAAGTAACAAACTAACTCACTAATTAACACATAATAATCTAACTAACAATTGAACGACTAATTGAAACAAACAATAACAATTTAGTTATTCATTCGTAAGAACATCCATATTAATTTCACAAAAGTTAGTGTCATGATAATAACATATAGAAATTAAAAAGTGTATGTTACGTAGCAGAATCTCAAACAATCAACATTGAATACACATGGATCTACTAAAATATTTTTAAAATTAATAAATGATAAATCTTAAAAAAAGTATGATTTTAAATATATACATTTGATGGAAAGCAATTATAAGTTAAAACACTTTAATATTAGAAGATAATTGTATTATTTTAGTGAATTTTAAAATATTAATTTAAATGTTTGAATTTCATAATCAATAAGAATCTACCATTATGAGTTAAAGTTGTTGAAAACATACAAGAAAGTTATAATATAATTTAAATAATATTAATAGTATTATTTACTAATTATCTTATTTACTATGATTATCTTCAAAATAGTTATTTGAATTATTTTTAAAACTATAATTTATAATGTCATCATTTCTTTAATTTTAATCAACTTTGTAAAATTGAATAATTCTATTCGTCAATTGAACTTTTAATAACAATCATACTCAAACTTCCATATCGATTAACCTTATGAATTTAGCTTGTCTCTTGCATAGATACACCAGTCGCATCAAATGGTAAATGTAATCTAATGAGAATATTTTGGCTTTAACAGGCCATGAAAATGAAAATCAACATTAATATTCAACGATTGAGCATACAGTCTTTCAAAAGATTCAACGTGTTTCATAATGATGATAGTTACAACAAACCGGGTACTTCAATTGATATCTAGATCACCACCCTTACATTCTTCATAGTTGTTCTCAAAGATGATTGATAGGCCTCTTTACCACCTACTTTCCTTTCCACGATATCTTGAATCACCATACCTGTTGGGATTCGTATTACCAAACCCCCTAAACACAAGAAGTAAAAAGACTTGCTTTTGTAATGTATAATAAATTTAAGAACCCATCAAAAGCATTGGCCACAACTCACCACCGACTTGAAGATCTTGATGATGCTGATGAAGTGCACCCGTTTTTCAAGCTCAATAGTCAATACAGCTAATTGATTAGCCAAGATCCAACTGTGATCAGTGTCCGAGTTCATGGGCCATGAAACTGGGAGTGTCACATTCCTGTTTATAATTTCAGAAAATTCATAACTTTGGCTCGTCAAACATTATTAATAAGCCTCTATAAAGAAATAGTATTGCAAATCAAACGTACCCATCAACTTGTTTATCTTTGCAGTGATTCATCATATTTACAGTATAGTTACCATACACCGTTTCTGTTAATATCTTTGCAAGTTCTTTAATCTTACTGGGAGGCAAAATATCCCACATCTTTAGCACCTGGATGCAATGTGATTCTTCTGCAACAACATCAATAGTCCAAATCAAACGCAAGTTTTGTGTAACCTTATACTCCTCCAGGTGCATACATGTTCCTTCTATTTGCACTTTAACGTCTCCATCTTTTCGCCAGCCACTTGAAAGCTTACCCACAAGAGCAACTACTTCTTTACAAATCTCAAAGTCAGTGAATCTTGCAATGGTCTCCAAGAAGGTGTCACTAAATTTCACCTACCATAAAAGGCAAAGAAACCTACATTTAATTTGTGCTCTATATTACAATTTAAGAGATTAGCAAACCTTGAGGCCTAAAAGTACTAAATACCTTCCATTTGGCTTCACTAAAAAGTAAAGAATCCATACTGAATAAGCTATTAAGTTGGTGAGATTCCACCAAAGCAACCGTGGCAGCTTGAGCCAGATTCTTGTCTTCATTTGCATTGTAGAACAGCCACTATCCTTGGCATCAAGAACTAATTGCTTCCAAATAGACCCACTGTTTAACAAAGTTGTTTCATTCCCCCAAATCCACAAACAATACCTGTATAAAAATCATACATGATAAAGCAGATCAAACAATATAAAAAGAATAGAACAAATATTAAGTACAAGAAGGCAAATGAACTATAGTATGCTTGTTACCTGGCCGAGTTAAAGCCACATTCGTTCATTGGCGATTTGAGAGAAAACCAACAGACCCTTTGGCGTTACATCTCACTGTTGATATAATGATTACATCCTCCTCATTTCCTTGAAATCCATCAACAGATCGAACATTCACAGAGAAATAATTTTCAAAACCCGTGTACCTTTTCCCTATTTTTTCCTGTATCGCATGTACCTGAGCCTTATAAGGCGACATACAACCAACACTTACCATTTTCTTTCTTTCAATAGATTCTGTAAGGACAGCAACAAGAGTTAAGCAATGTGTGCCACTTCCATGAGATAAAAAGAAAGAAGGTAAGGTACCTTTAAAGAGATTGGCTATTATTTCAGCAACAATGGCCACTTCCATGACATTTTTGGTGCTGTGACTCTCATCGAACTCCTCCCTAGCAGAAGTTACATTAATAAATGAGTATGAACCAAACATACTTCCTTCAATAAAACTATTCCCGTAAGTGCTGCCCTTGACATTCACACCATCCAAAATTTGCTTACCATAAAACTCCCTATTTGGAAACCGGCTTATGGATGGATGCATCCTATATTGAACATTAAGAAGATGCTTTTTATGCCCTAACGATCAAGTCTCTCAAATAAGCTCCTTCCAAATCCAGCCTCCTCACTAATCTATAAAGACAGTTCATCAAGTATTTAAAAGAAAAGCACACACATACGGACATGTATGTAATCAGGTATACATGTAAAATATTAAAGTCCACAACCTTGCTTTGAACCATTGCAGGGAGTTGTCTTTCATCACCAACAAGGACAGCATGGCGAAGACCTTCAAGCTGCAAAGGTACAAGCGATTCACATTCCTTAAGCTGAGACGCTTCATCAATCACAAGAAACTCTAAAGGTTTAGTTTCTTCTGTATAAATGTTTTTGGAGCTTGCAGATGCTGTGCAAAACAACAAACAAGCATTCGACAAACAAAAACTTCTAATTTGAATTCCTTTTCTAAATTTAACATTACACAGCAACTGAAGGTCTTTGAGAAGTGTAAGAGTCGCAAATCTGCAGGCGTATAAACTTTGATTACCATCATCCAATCCCTTGAAAGCTTTCTTTAAATCTACATTTGCTGCAGCTGTCTTCTTCAGTAACTCGCCAAGTCTTTTGATAGAATGAACAAGTGCGACCATTTTTTTCGCTTCCTCATCTGAAATGAAAGATGTCGACATATGAGTGTACAAGTTTTCAGTACAGTATATGAGACGACTTGCAAGAGGGTCAAACCCCTTCACTACAAACTCCTTAAAAGTCAAAATCGTTTCTTGACAATTGTCAGGTATGTCTTCTGTAGGCAGCTTATTGTCATGCTCATTTCTATCGTTCTTGTTCCCTTTTAAAGTACTTAGAATTAGGGACTTCCAGTTAAACTTTGACAGTGCATCCTTCAACGGCGAGCCACCAGACACATCTTGTTCAGTATCCTTGTTTTCGTCATCATGGGTGCTTTCGATATCTTTCTCATCCATACAATCACTCTCACAATCGCCTTCTGGATTTTCTTTCATGTACAAATGGTACTTATCTTCAGTGTCATCCTCGATGCTGCTATCATCTTTAAGATCACTACAGTCACTTTCTCCATCACCTCTTGTGATTTCCTCCCGAATGTTATTGTTGTTGATATCATGACCTTTACGCTTTCTTTTAACAACCTCTATCTTTTGCATTAAGTATAACCGATATTGATCCTCAGGATCCTCAAGTAAACGGATCATCCATTTGATGTTACCTTTCTATCCTGAAGATGGAGCTAAACAATCACCAAGAATCTTAACACGATAATCTAAAAATATATCAACAAGGTCTTCGCAATCAGCAACCTTCATTCTCGACTCATTTCCAAATAAAACTAAATCCCCTAAACCATAAGTATTATATCGCAAGGAATCCTTAATTAAGCTCACGACCCGTTTTGTAACACCTAGAACTGCAGTAATTGTAGGAGCACATGTGAGGGTTCTGCATTTCATTCTCAGCAATGTAACTAATAATGAAGCAACTGTTTTTGTCTTTCCAGTTCCTGGTGGACCCCATATTATCCTTATTGTACTTTCACGGCGATGTTCTTTTGCAGCAACACAGCTCAAAACAGCAGCTTCTTGCGAACTATCAAGCTGGAAATCGTTAAAGTTTTCCATGATCTTCGATGTGGTCTTGTATTTAGTTTCCTCATGAGAATATTCCCCAAAACTTTCTTCAACATGCTTTAAATAGTAAACACTTGATGCCATTTCCCAAAAATCAAGATATAGTTTGAGAAGAAAAAAAAAGGAATGTCAACTTTTTGATCATCGTCTTTTTACTTCCTTCTGGCTGAGAGTGAATGGCTTGCGAAATATGTATATTTGTTGTCATATTGGTAAGATAAACAACAAAGTGTTTTATATCACTTCTATGATAACGTACTATATCTTTCTTCAAATCGTCTTTAAGGCCACCTCCAGCGACTGGTTTTGATGACAAAACAAATAATCTATACACAGACTCTTTGGTGATCATGCCTTGAACTAAAGCAATGATGTAAGACTTATTTGACCTCTGCAGATCTTGGTCTTACATCAGTTAAGGCAATGAGATCTCCACCCCCGGGTACATATGAATCTCGACCTTTTTTAATAATAATGGTGTATAATAAACAATTAGGAAGTTTAAAACCTAAGGCATGATTGACACCTAGAAACTTTGAAAGCAAGTCTGCATGCGTCTCTTCAAAGAGCGGATACACAAATGAGTTGGTATACTCAGATACAGATGAAAATGTTCTGGGAATTACAGCTACCTGTTGAAATTAATAGTGCAAGCTTCAGTGGTGACAATGTAACAAAAAAAGAAAAAAAAATTGTACATTTTAGAGTCAACAAAGTGTTTTGAGTACTATTAATGAACAAAATATTACCACAATCATTCAATTCTTATTATTAAAAGCAATAAACAAAAAATTGGATCTGCTAATAATAGACATGAAAATTCAAATACAGACCTTGGACTTATAGAGATTTCTGTTAAGCACATCACTGATGGACCAAGAAAACACCTCCTCAACCAACTTTTCAACCTTGAATTCAGGTTTCTGCTTCTCTCTATCGGTGTCCGTTAACATGATCACTTCGGCCTTTGTTTGTTTCACTTAGATTCTTAAGGAACCAACTAACACTACACAAGCAGTTAAAAATTAAACGAGTTCCATAACAAGGAGAGTAAGAGAATTGATATTAAATATGTATATAAATTATAATTGTTTGGCTGTGAAGAAAATGCATGCTCATAGAACATAAACCATGAAGAAAAAGAAAAGAACAAGTAAGCAAGTTGACCCTATAAAGATATAAGTTTTATACCTCAGACTTCCACAAATGTTTCAGTGTTAAGATCGAAACACACATACAGGTAATGAACCTAAGTTCCACCTTAATTTTTTCTTGAATTCTGATTCTTATTATTCTGAATGTAAATTTAATCAAAAGCAACGGACTCATTCAAGAAAATGAAGGGGCAAGAAATCAATAGGTTTACGGTTTCCAAGAAGTTCAAACTAGCCATCTCTTCCATGAAAACGTTTCAGTTTCCTAGAAGTTCAAATGATCTTAATTTCCTATATTATAAATTAAACTAGAAATAGAAATGTTTATCAAAAAGTATTAAGTATTAACGTATACGTTATGTCAGCTTTAATTCTTTCAACCTATATTTTGAGGTTTACAGCTAGTATTAAGTGCTTGTAAATGTAGTTAATTTGATCTTCATAGCATTTATCTATATATTCGGGTGTATATTATGTGTAATAAATTTATTTGGTGAAGAAAGTTAAACTGATTGGAACTTGTAGTTGAGAATGGAGGAGGCCGGCGATCATGGGCCCAGAAATGGATCAAGCAAACGAGTTGAAAGTTTTGCTTTCTCGTTTGTGTTACACTAGGGGCCGGATACACGGGAGTTCATTATAGGTGAGGCACGAACCTTTTCGGTTAAATGCCTTCGAAAAATCATCGATTCTAAAATCTTGATCAATGATAATTATCAAATTAGGTGGAATAAGCTCCTCCCCAAAAAGGTTATTATCTCATCTTGGAGAACTCAAAACGAAGACTCCCGACAAAGATCAATCTTGATCAAAGAGAGGTTGATCTTAACTCTACTAGGTGTCAAATTTGTTATGATGCTCTAGAAACGGAATTTCATCTCTTTGGAGAATGTAAGGTGACAAAAGGTGTGTGGAAGATGATTTTCAAATGGTGATCTTCGGAAGAAATCAACTTTCAAACATACACGAAGTCATCACGTGCTCGGATCATTTCTTAATTTCGGAAAAAAACCGTGCCAAATTTGACGTTGTTGTGCAATCAACAATTTGGATGTTATGGTGGCATAGAAACGAGTTCATCTTCTTGTACAAGAAGCCAAGATATGATGTTCTAAGTGACGATGTCAAACTCCTTTCATACACTTGGATCTTGAGCAGAGAAAAAAGTTTGTAACCCAAATTGTACTTAAATGTCCCTTTTGTATCTTCGTTTCTTCCAACTAGTGTCTTACTAGTATGTTAATAAAATTTTGCCGTTCGAAAAAAAAAGTGTAATAAACTTATTATTTATTGTCATTGTATTTATTTTGGTGATGCGTCTATCTATATAAAGTATCACGTGACATATTTATAAGTTGACACACCACCAAAATAATTACAATGATAATAAATAACAAGTTTTTTATGTATAATGTACTACCGAATAGTTAGGTACACACTACAAATAACAAATGACGGACCTTATTTAACTACATTTACAAGCACTTAACCGTTTCTACTAATGTCTCATGCAAAACTGCATGCATCAGTTTATTTCAAGTGTTTTAGTAAATAGCAATACCATTTTTGTTTTCTGTAATCATATTATGTCGGATGGATAATATGTCACTGTTATACTATAAATGCATGCTAGTAATTTCATTTTCGTATGTATCAAAAAGTAGCTAGGATCACTAGCAGCTTTACTTTTCTACGATCAAGTCTTTGTCATATTGAATAGAATTCTTGGCTGTTAACCAATAATGTTAAGTAGTCAATAGTATATGCATAGCTCAAGTTAAACAATAGCTTGAAGCTAACAAAGCCTACATAGCATTTCAGAGAAACCATCAAAAGTTCATTAATTTGGATAGTTTCAATTTGAAGACGAAAGTTTGACGGTTTAGCACTACACCACTATTCATGCAGAGTACTGACAAACAGGGTTGGTCCTAAATTTTTTAATGTTCCGGGTGAGACGACTAAAAAGTACTCTTACTTAATTTGTTAAAAAAACAACATAATATTTTTAAAAGTTTAAACTAAATCAAGTTAAGCACCTCATTCCGACTTTGACTTTAAATAAATAAATAAAAAATTTCAACTTCTGAAGGTAAACTTCAAATTAAAACATATAAGGTATTTAGTATATAATAATAATGAATAAATACATATGATTGGATTTTTAAATCTTTCAAACAAAATCATTAACATCTAGCATATGTATCATACTAAATTTTTATGAAGTTAGATTTTATATTAGCAATAAATAACACATAGTATAATGTGCATGTTGTTAGATTTTATATTAGCAATAAATAACACATAGTATAATGTGCATGTTGTGATGTGTCTAATTTTTTTTAGCAAAAACAGTTGATTTTTTAAAAATTCTATCAACGATATAAGTATGTGATTTTCTTAAAAAAACATAGTTTTTGTAAAAAATATTTCTATTGTGTATATCTCCTTTTTCTTTTAATTTATATATAATTGCTGAAAAGAACGCTGAAGTTACATTAATATGTAAAGTTAGGTTGAATTAATGAAAAATAAATACAGAGACTAAATTGTGATTAGTTTTTTTTAGGGTTAATTCATCAAAAGTGCAACGTACTGTCACAAAATGTTCTATATATACAAGCTACCCATTTTATTGTCTGGGTATGCAACAAACCGGAAGAAACCGTTTCCATATTCCGTTTGTCCCGATAACCGGATACTATGTTGCATACATCGATACAAAATCTTCCAGTTTGTTGCATACCGAGACAATAAAATGGGTAGCTTTTATACATTTTTACTTGTTGTCCCGGTAACCAGTTACCATGTTGCATATATCGATACATAATTTTTCAGTTTGTTGCATACTTAGACAATAAAAATGGTAGCTTGTATACATAGAACATTTGGTGTCAGTACGTTGCACTTTTGATGAATTAACCCTTTTTTTTTATCATAGACTAAATTGTGAACTTAGATAACAATAGGGTGCTAAAATAAAAAGATAACTATAAAGAATACAAGCATCTGAAAATTTGTACCTTGTATCGTGGAACATCTTCCCCAAAATAAAAACCCTTGCTCACTCCATTAAAATACATATCAAGCTTTTTCTTCCATTAAAATTTTATAAATCATAGTTTCTTCACCTGGAACTATTATTTAACTATATTAAACCGTATGAAAGTCATTATAGCTCTATCGTTCAATCAAAATTCTGAAAAATAATATACGAATCGAAAACTTGATGCTCCCTCCTCATGTGATGCCCTGGGCCGTCGCCCATGCCGCCCGTGCTCAAAGCCGGCCCTGCTGACAAAGATGAACATTAAAGATAAAAGAAGATGTGAATGTATCAAATATTCAAATGAACCACACTCCTTTGTAGGCATCAGATCCAAAAAGTGAGTTGAGCAAGGTTCTACGTTGTTATAGTGTACGTGTTATAGTTAAGTTGTACTCTTCAAGCTTAGTTCCTGAAGAAATCAAAAGGTTGCTTTGCCACCCTAGAGATTTTGAATCATCCCTAACTCATTTCCTTTCACAAACACCCCTAAACACATAAAAGTAAAACAGATGTAGATATATAAAAGATAGGGGAGCTTAATCCCCAACCGCAAACGTGGTCCAAAATCTCACATGACACTTAAAACTCTTGATGATGATGATGCAGGCTGGTTCCTCAAGTTTAATGTCGCTAACTCATCAACCAAGGACCAACTTGGACCAGTGTCTGAATTTATGGGCCATGTAATTGGAAGAGTAAGATTCCTGTTCAAATATTTTAAACAACTGAACAAGAATTTTCAACCATCCATACAGATCGAAACATGTGATTAAAGATCGGTTTGTATAGTAAAAAAAAATGGACTTCCTATTCAACATACCCATCAACAAATTTTTCTTTGAAGCGGCTCATCATATTTTCAGTATAATTCCCATATACCTTTTCAACTAATACTTTTTCCAGTTCTTGAGTCTCGGTAGGGGTGAAAATATCCCATATCTTTAGCACCTGGATGCAAACAGAGTCTTGTACTACAATGTCTATAGCCCAAATCAAACTTAAGTCTTGCGTAACATTGTACTTTTCCAGAATTGGACATGTTTCTTCTATCTTCATTCTAGCATTTCCATCATTTTGTGATTGGCGCCAGTTGCTAAAAATCTTTCTTAGAAAAGAAATCACTTCCTTAGAAATCATAACGTTGGTAAATCTTGCAAAGAGTGGACATGTTCCCTTTATGCTCACTCTAGTGTCTACATCCTGTTGCGGTTGACACCAGCTACTTGAAAGCTTAAACACGAGAGAAATCACTTCCTTATGAGTCTCAGGGTCGGTGAAACTTGAAATTCTTCCTATAAACACGTCAATAAACTTTACCTACCACAAGTCAAAAGCAACACATTAATATCCTTAATATGGTCAAGACTCATTAATGTGTGAAAGAAAATCTTATAAGTTGAGCAAACAATTATTTGAACATACATATTCTTAATGACTAGTATCAAGCGTACTACTTAGCAGCAATTTGGCCTCACTAATTACTAATGAATCCATATTAAATACGCTATCAAGTTGGCGAAGATCTCCCATGGCACTTTGAGCCAGGTTTGATTCATGATTAGATTTGCTATCACCCATGGAGGCTTGAGTCAAGTTGGAGCCGATTTTAGATGTGCTACCCATGTGAGATTGAGCCAAGTTGGATCCAAGTTTTGATATGCTATCAACCATTTCCATTTGAGACAGGTTTGAATCACGATTAGATTTGCTATCAACCTTCTAGGCTTGACTCAAGTTGGAGCCGGGTTCAGATGTGCTACCCATGGCAGATCGAGCCAAGTTGGATCCAAGTTTTGATATGCTATCAACCATTTCCGTTTGAGCCAATTTTTTGTCTTCACTAGCATTGTAATAACAGCCACGGTCCATGGCATCAACAACTAATTTCTTCAAAATAGAGCCACTATTTAACCAAGTTGATCCATTCCCCAAAATCCACAAGCAATATCTGTATAATGATCAAGTGAAAAACATGAAAAGATCTTGCAAGTAAAAAAACAGAAGAAAAAAATATTATATACTCGTAATATGCTTGTTACCTTGCTCGAGTTAATGTCACACTCGTTCTTTGATGATTTGAAAGAAAACCAATCGACCCTCTCCCATTACATCTGACAGTAGATATAAAAATTATATCTTCCTCACTCCCTTGAAAGCCATCAACAGATCGGACGATTACACAGAAGTAATTTTTATAACCCACGTACTTATTGCCAATCTTTTCCTGTATTGCAATTACCTGAGCTTTGTAGGGTGATATGCAACCTACACTTACCTTCCGTTTTCTTGCAACAGCTTCTGTGAATATAACAAGATTTCAGTGATAGCTTAAGATATCGAGATAAAACGAGATAAAGAAAGACAGAGGCCAGCACCTTTAAAGAGATCTGCAATTATTTCAGCAGCAACAGCCACTTCAGTGAGATTCTTCCTGCTCTGATTCCTATCAAATTCCTCCTTGGCGGATGTTACATCTATAATAGCGTGCGATCCATACATACTTCTTTGAAGAAAACGCTTTCCATAAGCGCTGTTCTTGACATTCATACCATCCAAGATTTGTTTGTTATAGAATCCTTATTTGGAAACCAGATTATGGATGGATGCATTCTGTAATGAACATTAAGAATATGCTTTCTATGCCCTAGTAATACAAACCTATCAAATAAGCTCCTCCCAAATTCAGCCTCCTCACAAATCTAATACCACAAAAACAGGTTAATAATAGCGAAGTGCACAACAATTATAATAGCACTAAAATAAAGTCAAAATCAAACCTTGCTTTGCACCATGGCCGGAAGTTGTCTTTCATCACCAACAAGGATAGCATGTCGAAGACCTTCATGCTGCAAAGGTATTAAAGATTCACATTCCTTTAGCTGAGCAGACTCATAGATCACAAGAAATTCCAAAGGTTTAGTTTCGCTCATATGCAAGTGTTGGGTGGAAACCCATGTCTCACATCAGAAACTGAAAGAAAATAATCTATGCATATAAGTTCATAGGCTACTCCCTCTATCACCAATTGGTTTTAGAGTGCAACCACAACTGGGCTTATCTGTTGCACATGTTGTTAGGCTAAAGTATCGATCCTAACAAGTGGTGTCAGAGCTACGATTGTAGCCCGGATGTGGATGGCGCAACGTGACGACGCAGTTGCACAAACCCCTCGGTTTGACATCAACAAACAATGAGTTGATCTTTGAGACTTGTACCGAAAGTCAGTCTGACACGATACCAGTCACTAAGAGAATTCACGAGTCTAATCATTATTTTAGCAGTCTCAGCTGAAATGAAAGATGTAGGCATATGTTTGTACAATTTTTCAACAACAGAGATATAAGATTATGTCCAAGGAAGCGGAGACCATTCATCACAAACTGCTCAAAAATCAAAATATTTTCTTGATAAACCTTTGTGTCTGATTTTGGCTTCGATGATGGCTCATTTGCAAGTTCACAATTTAACAGTTTCTTGTCCCCATTCATTTTTTCATTTTTGTTGGTTTTTTATTCATTTTTTCCTTTTTTCATTTTTTTCGTTTTTAAACATTTTCCGTTTTTGTAGTTTTCTCGTTCTTTTGTTTTTTTCTTTTTAAACGTTTTTTGGTTTTTTCGTATTTATCGTTTTTTCGTTTTTGTCATTTTTGCGTTTTTTCGTTTTTAAATGTTTTTGTCGCATTCTTCGGGTGGTGATGTTATATTTAGATTCAGCGAAGTACCGCACTACCGTAACGGTGTATGATGCCCACGTAACAACACTATTCATGTCGTATAAGATTAGTTTTTCTTAGATTTTTTGTTTCAAAATTTGTTCGATTAAACCCGAGCCATTTATACTCGAACCCGTTTTGACCTGACTGCCAAACCCGCCCACCCACCCGTTTTGCCAGTGCTACTTACAACCTCACTTGCGTCATACGTCACTCAAATGGTCGCCACTTAGTCACCATTTAAAAAACGCATGTCATGTCGCTAAACACGTCCCCTAATGACTATTTTCTAGTAGTGCCAATTCTTCTTTTTCAGTGCTACCTTTATCCGTGAATCATCTATTTCACTATTCTCATCATTTTCTGTTTCGCAACCTTTTAGCTTTTCTATTAAGTACGACCAGTATTGATCCTCAGGATCCTCAAGGAAGCAAATCATCCACTCACTGCTACCTTTCCCTCCCGAATACGGAGCTAAACAATCAACAAGAATCTTAACACGGAAATTTAAGAATATCTCTGAAAGATCTTTGGGATCATCTATCTATATTCTCTCCCCATTTCCAAAGAAAGCTATATCTCCTAAACCATAAGTAACATTTAACAAGGAGTCCCTCACTAAGCTCATTACTCTTTTGGTAACTCCTAAAATCGCAATATTTGTAGGAGCACAAGTGAGAGTTCTGCATTTCATGCTCAGTAACATATATAATAATGAACTAATACTTTTAGGCCCCATATTAATTTTATCGTATTCCGATGAGGACAATCTCTTGAATTGATGCAGCTTAAAACAGCAGCTTCTTTTGAACTATCAAGCTGAAAGGTTTTAACTGCTTCTTTTATCTTCAAAAAAGTCCATTCCCTAGTTTTATCAATAGCGCATTCAACACAACTTTCTTCAACCTGTTACAGATAGGAAGTGCATAATTTAGTAATTTAATTACTCAATAAAGCAAAATTCTTTTTCAACTAAAAAATAATGCAACATGTCATTCTTACAGAAGAATCAATTTGTATCAACTTTTCGGGCATCTTCTTCTTGTCTCCCTACTCTGAGTGAAGAGCTTGAGATATACAAATATTTGTCGTCAAGTTTGTAAGATAAACAGCAAAATGTTTTACATCCGTTATTCACACTATAGCTCAATAAACCATTCTGAATAACCCCTTCCAACTCCTTGTTCATTAATTGGTTTCGATGATAAAACAAAAGTGTTACAAAGTGAACCCTCTATCTTCATGCCTTGCACTATAGCAATGATGTAAGACTTGTTTGGCCTCTTGAGATCATCAACAGATATTGGCCTTACATGAGTTAAGGCAATGAAATCCCAAACTGAGGTACATAAGATCCCTGATGTCTCGTAAGCATGATGGTGTATAATAGATCTGTGGGAGGCTTATAGCCTTTAGACTTCTGCAATTGAACAATCTATGCGGTAGGACAATGGTTAACTCCTAGTATCTTTGAGAGCAAGTCCGCATGTGTCTCCTCAGAAAGGGGATAAACAAATGGCATTTTATAGTCAGTGACCGATGAAAATGTTTTGGAATCTCGGCTACCTCTTCAGTTAATGGTAGTTTTTCTATAGTGGCAACGATGTACCAAACATAGTAACATGCAACATGAAAAGATATATGCATTGGTTGGTGTGCTATTTATAAACTGAATATCAAGTCATCTAACTATGCCATTATTTAGTTTGGAAACATTGGAACTTACCAATACATAAACAGTATATATAGTGCTACTAAATCTATAAACAAACAAGTAAATTAAATTAAGTTCTGCGTATATATAGTAACAACTGACATGAGTAAACGTTTACAGACCTTTTCCTTGTACAAATTTCGATTAAGCACATCACTGAGAGACCAAGAAAACACCACACCAACCAACTCTTGACCCTTGTTTTCTGGTTTCTTCTTAGCGGTAATCATCGCCATTGAACAACAATAAGCCTTTTTCCCACTTCTTTATTTCCCGTAGATTCTCAAGACACCAAATAAGAATACAGAAGCAGTTAAAAAACACTTAAGTGACCGATAGAGTTGTTTGTGTTTAGATAAAAAGTTAAATGCAGTAGAAGGGAAAAATGAATGGGCATAGAATCGATAGGTGACATACAGTTTCCATAAAGTTCAAACTACATGACGTTACAGTTTCCAAGAAGTTTAAAATATATCTTAAAGGAGTCATACTACATTAGTTTTTTATATCTTTTTAGCAATAGGGAGTAGCAGTTCTTTTGTTCAACTTTCATGAAAACGCCATTTGTGCAAGAAATGAACTTTGATTATAGTTGGACTTTGGTGATCATTGTGCAACAATGACTTATTTTTTTCAAATATATGCTAAATAGACTGACCACAAACAGAAATACGTTTATAATAAAATTGATGTGTGATATGTTTAGATAAAAGTAAATTATAAGCCACATCAAACAACCAATACCTTAAGTGAAATGAAATTAGAATAGAAATTGAGCAAAAATCCGAACATCTGTCACATGAACTAGCCTCATCAAGGATAAGGAGCAGAAACGGCATGTTAAGAGTTACAACTACTAAGTTACTATACAAACCCCAAGATTCAAAGTAACGGTCTCATTATACAGCAATACAACGAGGAAGAGAGAACGCCTAATCATTAGGGACATACCAAATCAGTCGAGAGCTAACACGAGAACTGCTAAACAGGGTAGATTGCTCCGAAACCGTCTCCAACCAGCCCTTGAATACAATCGAAGCACCAACTCCAAGTCAGGATCATGGTAGAATACAAACAATGTAAATGCCGAGGTCCGCTAGAACATGTATATGGAGCAAAATAATTTAACGCACATTTTTAAACATTCGATCACAAAGACATATTTGATAAATATAACTGCCAAATGAATCAAATTGATGCTGCAGCTTGTCTACTTTCATCCAACAGCACACACAAATTATGATTTCACAAGAAAAAGTTAAAAAACCATTGATCTTCAAGAGTTAAGTACATTACAAAGTTGCAAGTTTGCAACAAACAATAGAAATCTCTTCTAATATAAAATTTTCAACATATTAAGTTGAAGCAACTGTAGTAGCATTGTTTGGCAGTGAGTAAGCACTTCTACCATGAGCACCAACTCGCCCACGTCCTATTCCATTCCTCGGATACTCCCCGCTTTTCTGAAGTTCAACATCTCGAGCGTTTGACCTTGAAGAAGAAGACGTCCAACAATTTGTAGAATCAGCAGAATTAAGCTCCCAAGAAGACGACATCCAACTCATCTGTTGACTACCAGCAAAACTATTGCTCCCTGATGATTCTTGTTCTTCAGCATCAGCATCACCAGTACCACCCCTTCTCACAGTCACATACTTGTGCATACTTGGCTCCACCAAATCATCATTCACCACCATCTCAGACTCCACAAAATTCTCTTTCTTGAATTGCCGATCACTGGAGTTTGTGGCAGAGTTCAAGTCTGCTACTGCTTCAAGAATCGAGCATGCTTTACTGACACAAGCCGGGAGGGAGAAAGCTGGCGGTGGTGGTGCTGTGGCCAGAGCAACAGTTGATGAGGTGGTTGTGGTTGGATATTTGAAATTTTGGATGTCTTCGAGCAACAAACTAGCATAGGACGTTGGGTTGGGATTTGGTTTTGGGTTAAGTAAAGTTTCGGGATCGATATCTAGGTCTCTAGATAGCCTTGAAGACCTAGTTCTCGATGCAATCTGATTGTGTTTTGGATCGGTTTTAGCCTCGTCAACCATCTGGTGCTCTTTGGCTATGCAGTTTTTGGTAACAACAACATTGGTGGTTCTGTTATTATTCATTGTCTTCTCACCATTTGGTTTCTGCATTTGATTTAAACACAATTTGAACTTAATAATTTCCCTACTTAATCAAGATACCTTATAAGCTACGTAAGTTCAAATCCAAATCCAAATCCAATCAACAATCAACAATTATTCATTACTATAAATACTTAAAGCTTAAAAATACTTACTTTGCTGACCGGTTGTTCAGATCCAGCAGCATTGGTGTCAATTTCAGCTAACGGATTCCTTCTATAAGGAGAATGTTCTGCCTTCCTCGAATTGCTTCGACTCAATGTCAAAGGCTGCTGGTTTTGATTCTCACTCAAAACCCTAATATTTGCCCTAGCCGGAGACCTAGCCCGTGGAGAAGCAGCACTCCTGGGACCCGCAGCAACCACTGCATCACCACTATTTCGCTTCACTTGAACCCTCTTCACTCCACCACCAACAACCACATCACCACCATTGTTACTCTTATCAGTAGCTGGAACCGAAACCATCTTCCCAGGCCGATTACTGCCACTAGTAACGGCTGTAGCATTCGGATTAGGATTGGGTGATTCGGATCTTCGATTTGGGGATCTGCTCACTCTCCTTCCATTACTCCCACTTGCTCTTTCTTTACTACATGATCTTTGTTGTTGTAAATCTCTCTCCCTGCTTCTTCTTCTAGAAGACGGCGACGAAACCCTAACCTCACGTTGCCGGCGCCGGTGATGTTCACCGTCCCCTACCGCTGTCACATCGTCGTCATCGTTTTTCGAACCTAATTCCATATCAAAATCAAAACTTCTCTTCGACCCAGAATACCTCCTGCCACGTGTCGGCGTTTCACCACCGGCCGGTTTCACACCGGAGGAGCTCCGGCTGAGCCTCCCACACTGTATCAAAATTGCATCCACTTCTTCTCTAGTACAGCTAGACGTCCTCACTGTCGCACCCACCAATTTCTCCTGCTCACCTGCGCCGGCTACGGCGCCGACGATCGGTTCGGAAACGTCAATTTTTGAGCTGGAATTATGGGGTTTTTTCCGATCGATAGATTTTCGGGTTTCCTGAGCTGGGTGTCGATCAAGTTCATTACTTTTTCGATGTTTGGCAACAAAAACCTCTTGTTTGGTGGTTACTTGTTCTGGGGTTTTAGGAACAGTGGCCACGGCTGCTGTTATTTTGCTGTTCTCAGGTGATTGAGGGTTGGGTTTGACTTTGACTTCCGGTGGGGTAGGGATGGAAGTGATTGTACTAGTTTTACTACAGCAAGCACCCATTTTTGGTTCAGAATGCTTGAGAAAGATTGGGGGATGAAAGAGGGATAAAGGGTTCAGCGAGGGAGAAATGTGACTTATTGTTGGTTTTTAAATTAAATTGGGGGAACAAAGAATTCAAATTTTGACTGGGTTGAACGTGGAAAAGTAGCCGTTGTTAAAATGAATTTTGTTAAAGGGTTGTAAGTGTAACTTTATGGGAACTTCACTACGTTATCCCAACTTTAGAGAAATTTCAAACCAGCACCTGATTCTCTTCTTTCTAAAGAGATTTTGAATCAATCTTATCTTCAATTACCTTTCAATTACTGCAAAAGATTGCAATGTTTTCTTTAGTAAAGTTTAAGAGGCGTGATTTTTACATCAAATATGTATATGTATTAAGAAACACCAAATTTTTCAATTCGTGTCCAAATTTTCTAGTTTACTTGCAGCGCGCATAATTAGAAGTCATGTTTTATGTTTGTTAAAACTCATTTGATATGAATATAGACTTTATAATATACGAAATAAACTACCTACTGCTAAAATTTTTAAATTCTATCTATATTAAATATTAAAGGATAAATAAAGATTGGTTCATTTTCGTTTACCTTTGTTCCATTTTAGGGAAAACCCCAAACAGAAATCGAAGTTTGGTTAATTTTAGAAAGTCGAACAAAAGGTTTTGCTTTGATTTGGTCACTTCAACTGTTTTGGTTAGATCGACTAATTCGTTTTGTGGTTTGATTTATTCTCCCGAACTTTGATATTGAAGGATGCTATTGCAAAGTAATTTCGATTGATTGATGTTTTGTAAAGAAAACATTGAAAAGTACATTGACTCATCCAGTTGTTCATAGATCAAAGACGTATATTCGCTCATCCTGTTGTTTAATATGTCCAACCTTAGCAATATATAAACTTGACCGAGAAAATGGTATGAATGGTTTTGTTTTTAATTTTTGAAGACAAAACAAGTTTCTTGTTAGCTTTAATAGGAGGCAAAGTGATACCTAGGTCAAATGCGGAGGATAATTGGAAAATTCTGATAATTATAGGAAAGGATGTAAAGGTTGTAGGTTTTGAGGGGTGTAAGTGTAACTTTGAGAAAAATAAGAAATGCAACGGTCATCTACTTGGGATAGTAAAAACAAAAGGAATCAGAATCGCATGTGGGTCGTGGATCTGGTTTTGAGTTTGGTATTCGGACTGTTTTATGCCACATCCTAATCCTTGATTCCTTTCTTGTAATCAATGATATTTTGAACAAGTATATCAAAATCACTTAAGAAAACAATATTAGATACCATTGTGTCAAATTAATTAAACATCACAAGTTCACAACATAGTGCAAGAGAGAGAGAGAGAAATTCAAACATTAAATAACTTTATATAAAAGTTAAAGGTGTAATAAAAGTTCTTAATTTCAAATATCTAAAAAAGTTGAAGCCAAAGTAATACCACTTTTGCACCTTATATGAATTGCCACATGTATCCCACTATCCCTTAAGGATGTGGCAACCATGTGTTCTTTTGGATATCTTTGGGTTTGACCCAAATGTCTTGTTTTTTCTATCGTGACATATGCAACTGTGAATGATTATTAAAACTTCCGAGTATTTAGACTTGTAAATATAAGTATGATAAACGATAGAATTATAAAATTCGATGCAAACCCCGCACTTGTCATCAAGTTAATTTTTTTAAATAAGTACAACGGATGTGAACTTTTAAAACCATCAAGTTGAGATTTTTTTAGCATAAAAATAAGCTACGTGACAGAGTATTTAAAATTATGAACTTGTTTGATTTTTATGAAGTGGTTAATTTAATCGTCACAAAATAGTTTATAGTAGAAATATGTTAATTGAAATCAATTTATTTGACACCAAGATCACTCTCTGTCACAGGATGAGAATTAAAAATTAAATTGTCAGTTCAACGTCACGTTAATACAGTCTCAAAAAGACTGAATAGGGATCGAACTTTGCCTATGATGATAGAAAAACTGAAATTTTATAAGTCCCACCAATTAATTTAATTTTTTATTTCTTAATTAACAAATAATATAGAAAAGTCACGTTTAAAAACTAACATTCATTAATTAAAAGCAAGAGAACATATCAATTAGAAATAAAAATTAAAAAAATATATTACATTAATAAAAAGTGAAACTAAGAAATCAAACATTATTTTGAACACGAAAATTTGACGAGAAACTCCACAATGTTCGATAAGATTATTTGGAAGTGAATAATGCATTCCCCTATCACGCAATTCTCTGTCCATATAATCATGAATCGCAACCCTCTTCGACCACAAACGTCGTGAAAGATTATTCAGGTTTCCGAGGTAGTCTTCCTCATTTTGATATATATTGATGTCGTTGTTCGATCCGGCAGGACCACAGTAAGCGTGTCATATCCACATATCATATGAGGCCACTACTTGGAGCACGATTGTTGGATGAATGTGATAACCTCGTGTATTGACCTTTTCATGCTACTGGACCATTTTTCCAAAGCCAATGTATACAATCGATGTTTCCTAGCATCCACGGATAACCGTGCAATTCTAAATGTTTAGCATCTAACCATGCAATTCATTGTTCGATGTTTCCTAGCATCCACGAAAAACCATGCAATTTTGATATATATTGATGTCATTGCTAGGGATTTTGCTGCACTTATTTTGTAACATCCTCCCCATCGGCCTAGTATTTTTCGGTAAATTCATTTCTTTATTTACGTTATTTAATTGAATTAAATTATATGAAATGTTTGATTAGATAATTGTTAGGAATGATTAAATGGGAATTACGGTATTTTTAGTTTAAAATACGGATTAGCCTAACTATTAGAACTAATACAATCGTGTGCTAGATTAATGATAATAATACATCGTAGTATACGTAATTATATATATATAAACTCAAAATCTGGAAATTAATCCTCATTTCATCACCATCTTCATCTCACACTAGAAACACCAAGAACACACACTAAAACACACACTTGCAAAATTGAAGCTCAAATCAAGCCCAAAACATCCTCAAATTGTGCCATTAGATTCGGAATTCATAGAAGATCATTTCTACAACTCATTTCAGTGGATTAAATCAGATTAAGGTTAGTTTTGATTAGTTTTTAGTTTTTTTTCTAAAATGAGAGAAAAGTTAGTGATTTGATGAAATTATGTGTTTTTATGTTAAATTGATGAATTTCGAGTATTTGTTTATGTGTTTACTAAGTGTTAGAACGTTTAGTTGGTGAAAAACGCTGTTAAGATTGAGATTTGAGAATTTTTGGTAAAATCAGCCCAGTTTTCTGCAAAAACGCAGATGAACTGGTTTAGGCGATATTGGTAATATCGCCACCAATATCGCAGGTAATATCACGATTAATTTCTCTTGCAATATCGCTAGTCACTCGGAATCGATCAAGTAATCAAGACTATGTACCATAGCCCTGTAAGTTTTTGGCCTTTCGGGGTCGTCTTGGACTTCAAAATGGCATTTTTCAGTTTTTAAATGACGTTCCAGGATTTTCGAGTTTCGTTCCAGATTGAACTCTTATTTCCTTAGACTTCAGGGAATTACCTGCTTGTAAGAATGTGCTATTATGATGATTTAAACTTGATAAATATTTATTATCTAGATACTATGCGCTGAGATATGTTATACGATTACGAAATGAGTTACTAACTCATTATCTGTTGTATTCTCAGATCAGTCGAAGACTCAGTAATATTAGAATTCTGAGAGGTGGACAGTAGCAGACAGGTGAGTGGATCTGCAACTCATAATTTGAGTTAGTTGTAATGGTGTGATTACAACAAGTAACGTAAACCTTGATTGACTGTTTAGTCTGAGTTATGATTGTGTATACCTACTTGTTATGCATATGTGGCCTTCGGGCATCTGTGTTATTCAGAGGTCAATTGCGATTGGACTTGGTTACTACTGTGTTCAACACAGGTTCCAGATACATGTGTTGTCGCTGGAAACTGTGTTGTTGTGTTGTAGTGCCAAGTTATCGGTCTATTCTGTATGGGCCTTTACAGATTGTGGGTAAGTGTTACTGAGGGCCACCGCGGCTGTAGGGTTCCTCAGTAACCGCCGATCCTCTTGAGTTTATGTGTTTACTGTGCTTAGTGTAAACAGATTATTAAGCTACGTTGAATTATTAGTTGTACATTCATTCACTTAGCTTCGTGCTAATCCCACCACTTCCCTTCCTGCAGGTTATGCTTGTCTTTTGTGGGTTGGGCAGGAAGATGGTTTTGAAGAATGTTTGACACGTGCTCTAACTCTGATATATTTATGTTTCGTATATTAACATGTATGTGGATTTTGTATAACAATTATAAGTGTTTTGGTTCGTAAATAGTTAAATGTTATAAATTCGCGAAATTTTATGGTCTTTTCTGTAATATAAAATATAATATTATTTTATCCATCGCTTCCGAGTCAAATTACTATTTTAACCCTGAGGTAATTTAAGGGGTGTTATATATTTGAGCATCTTTACTTTCGCAACTTGAAGTAAAGCTTCTCTAATAATTGGGATCCGAAATCTAATAGATTTGACACTATCAACACGACCTCCCCCACCCCCCCCCCCTCACCCCCCAAACAAGTGGTGGATAATGATTTAAGAGTCATTATTATTATTATCACTATCATCATCACCATCAATATTTTCATTCAAATAAGAAACTCGTGTCTCTCTTTGAAATTTTTTATCTAAAGCCCCGCATTGAGACTTAGTAAGTTCTTTAAGTTTTTGTTTCTTTTTATACTTTTCGAGTTTGGATTCGTAGTGTGTGATTCTAGGAGGCATGGTTTCTGGAACTTTTATAACAATAATCAAAGAATGTCTAACTACGGACGTAACATAAAAAATTTTAATACATATAAAATTTAAACATAATGACAAATTTGAATAATCTAAATTTTAAATTCATTAAATAATACAACTCCTAAAAAGTGAAAAACCTATACTTTTATTAAATAAATAAAATAAAAAATAACTATTTAAAGATTTTAAAGTGTTACCTATTTTATGAAGTCAAATACAATATAAATTCGAGAAGACTGAAATTGAGAATGAAACTAGTTCAATCCCGAACCATATGTGTACTTCTTTTATTTTTTTCTTCTTTTTAATGTTTAGTTCTCATGCAATTTAATAACTTATATATCTATTCGTAATCGTAGACTCGTAGTTAAAAACATGGGAACAAAACCACAGGACTACCGACTACATGGACATTGTTGGGCCTATTTCGTTGACTGGACAAAAGTACCAAGCAAAGCTAAAATTCTATATTAAAAATTTGGACCTATAATTGAAGCTATACATATACAACTTTGGAGGGCCAATCATCAGGGGCCTACTTCATCTCCAGATCTAAATAAGCCTAAAATATAAATTTAAATTTAGGTCTAAAGTATATAATCAATGATATATAAAATTTACTAATTTTTTTTATTCAGCATTTATTTTTTTACTCTAACCAATCACATTTTTATTCCTTGATTTAGGTCTTTATTTTTATATCTACTCAACAATTTTCCTTTTCAACTAAAATATGGTGTAGTGTTCCCAAATGTATCTACTTACCAAATCGTATTGTTTTGATTTGCATACAGTACAGTAACATTGCTTCATTATTCAAGAAGAATAAAAGTATGGTTAAACTATGAATTTAACAGAAAATTTGTTGATGAAAATCAACCGTACTTTAATATTAAAAAAGTGTATTCATAAAAATATTTGAAAAGGGAAAGGATATTGAGAAGCGTATTCATAAAATATGACTTAGGAAAATCTCTATCTATCGAGAAAAGATTTTGGCGTATCCTCATAAGTTGGTATTCTTCCTCCAAAGAGTACTTTACCAAGTACTTCCTAGCGAACTCTAATATGATCAGATTTATAAGTAAGCATATCTTGTAAAATATAAACAACGCCAAATCCCTCTAAAGCTCAAACCTCCATTTCTCCTACTAGTTGTCCGCCTTTCTTGGCCCTTCCTTTAAGGGGTTGTTGTATAAGACGTGAATAACACCCTCTAAATCGTATATAATGTAGTTGTATTGTATATTTTCATTCCCTAAGTCAATTTTTTTTACCCCACACACATTACCTTAGGTTGAACTAAAAAAAAAAGAGTGTTTAGAAAACTTGAATAGGAGCAAGGTCAGTCAAATCATTGGCATGTACATAAACAACTTTGAATAGAAGTTATGGAACGTTCTATGATAGAAATAATTATTTCTTGTAAAGAGCCCATTTTGGTACTAAGGGTAGGTTGATAACTCACAACATAAGGCATTCTACCCAACAAGGCTGATTAATCGGACGAGGATAAAGATAGAGTCAAGTTCTACATGCAATATCGACAACAATGAGATTTAAGTACATATTTCTGTGACAAGTAAGATAAATAAAAAATATATATATATGAACTCCGCTTACTATTTTTAAGATTATCAAAAGGCTTTTTTAATAGTCATAGTCGAAATGAAGTCAATTTGATTTTTTTGTATTATAAAACTAGCATGATAAATAAATAGTGGATATCATTATTTCAATGATTACGTATTAAATGGTGAGGTGTTCTCTATACACCGGAGCCTTTACTTCATTTAATCAATGTTATTGCTAACTTGTATAGTTCACATTTTTCAGCTCTACACCTTTTGCCAATTTAATTCATTGGAGAGAGGAACCGGTGACACTTTCCATTATACAAGCAAGATTGATTGGATAGCCCACTTTTCTATAGGTTATATTTTACTTATGCAGCTTTATTGATTACTTCTACATCAAACAAATAATATATATTTTTTTAACAATCGAATTTTATTAAGAGCCACAGTTAGCTAGGAGCTAGCAAAAACAGTTACAACGAGTTAATGTAGATATATAGTAATATGGAGAAGACAAAATTGTTCTAAGCATCGACACATTCGGAAGCACCCCTTCTTTCAAAGAGAAGACGACAGATTCTTAGAACCAACTGTTCATTATCTAATGGATCTTTCCGTTTTAATACTCTATCCGAGAGTTATCAGTATTTATCAAATATGTTCTATCTTACGGAACACTATTTGATGTATGGTTATGTAGAGTGGCAGTAAGGGTGACATATATCAGTCAACTTTTCTACTATCACCCCAAAATAACTAAACTATGTCTTACATAAAGTTACTAAAGTACGATTAACCTTTAAATTCAAATACATCTACAAGCCCATTTAACCTCAGCTCGAACTCATTTAAATATTTAATACCTTACATAAAAAGAATAAAAAAAGCACGCTACTATTATTTTCTTTCACCAATTTTTACCTTTTTAGGATTATTCTTCATTTACTCTCTTTAGACCCAATGAGATCACCTTAAATAAATCCTTCAAATATCGTCAAAGTATTACCAAAATACCCTATTTGTATACAAGCAATAATATTTCCACCTATCACTTTTAATAAATCTATTACAATTGTACATTAAGAGATAATACTCTCCGCACAATCGGTACAAATTTTAATAAATTTATCATTGCCCTTCGTATATTATCTTCACTCCCACTGGATTATTTTTACCACTTCAATTCAGTGTCACAATTTTCATTTATTATTATAGTCTATCACAGAAATATTCATCATCGAAAACAACAACAAGAATGAGGTTTGCAAGGGGCAATCGAGTGGAAATATCAAGTAAAGATGAAGGATTCGAGGGTTCATATTACCCAGCAGTTATAATCACTTATCTTTCAAATCGAGATTACATTGTGCAATACAGAAGTTTACTCAACGATGACGGTTTAGGTCCGTTGAGAGAGGTGGTTTCCGCCGATCAAATCCGGCCGGCGCCTGATGAGATTCCGGTGACGGGGTTTTCGGTTGATGACGTGGTTGATGTGTATGATAAAGATGGGTGGTGGGTTGGGAAGATTAAGAAAATAAAGGGATCCACATATTTTGTGTTTTTTAAACGTACGGGTGAAAAAATTGCTTATCCGTTAAGTTCGTTAAGGGTTCATCAAGGTTGGGTTGATGGTTCTTGGGTTTGTAGCAAAAAGAAAGTGTAAGTTTCTTGTTTGTTTTTGGGTTAGTTTTGGAGTTCTTGTTCATTTTTTGATGGATTTAATGGTTTACTTTTTTGGTATAAATGGATATGTATGTAGTTGAATTTCATAATGAAGATGCAATGGTAGTATGGTTGTTGCTTACTTATTTTGTTTCATTTTATTGTTTTTTTTAGCTGATATTGTGAGTTGAACTGAAAGAAGTGGTTCACAATGGAGGTGAAATATTAATATTTTTTTAAAAAGAAAAAAATTAATTAAATCACTCTATTGGATATTAAAAGTGTAGTGTGCAACACTTTGATGATATAGTTGAAAAAATATGATATCTACGAATCTACACGAAAGTATCTCAATCCGAATGATAGAGAAGTATAAGAGACGAAAAAGAATTGACGAAGTGAAACAAAATGGATAATTATTAATTGCATTATATAGAAAGCTCACTGGAACTATCATTCCAAGGTAGCTTCTTTTTATGTTACAAGCAGAGTCAACAAGGCCCAAATGGCACCTAAAACCATCATCAACAATACACATGAAAGAGCTTCTTGCTCTGGTTAACTACCACTCCGAAAACATAACATAGTTACTTTAGGTATCAAATGACATGGTTCTCTTCACAATGCTTCTGATCTATGCTTTGAGAAGACTCACCCCGAACGAAATATTTACTATCATAAGAGCCAGGATTGCAATGCCATTTAATCCCCTGCAAACATAATAAACAAACTAACTAAAGTCAATAGTTTTCCTCAATCTTAGTAATAAGTTCATTGATTCTGTTTAAACAAAACAATGGAAGGAAAAAGACATCCATCAGGGGTGGGAGAGGGTCAATGCTTCATGAGATATGATATATGAATTTGTTTTCGCTACAAGGGAAAACAGTAATTACCCAAAAAACCAACTAGTGACGACTATGAAAGGCGTTGGCAACATAGCACTGTTTAATATTTTTACCAACAACGAGATAAAAAATGTTCAAATACCGCCATTGATTTTTGTTCTCTTTTTCATTTGCAGGTCCCATTCCCTCAAAGTAAAGATTAATTAACATATAGTATTCCTAATGAAGACGAGATAAAAAAAAATGCAATATGAAAAGCTAAAAGTAAGGTTACAGATAGAAGCTTTAAATTCTAGAAGTGGTCTAGTATGCTATATGCTATATATAGTAAAGGTAACAGAGAAGTTTAACAACTTAAACAAAGATAGAAAGAATAACTAACAAATCCTATCAATGTACTTGCTCCACACAAACAAATTTTCACAACTGCAACATATATCTTTTGTGCAGTATTATTTCCATTCATCTGCCCCTTAAGTTTGTACCAAATATAGTATAAACTTTGTGAACTCAAGCAGTTGTTTGGTCACAATAACCACATACCAATCAATCTTAATTCTTACTTCAACATTTGATCATAAAGTTACCACTTTCTCAACTAAAGTAGTCAACGGTCATAAAAATGGATTCATTCATCATACTAACTCAAACCATGTGCTCCACAAAGTCGACTATTATCAGACTATGAACATAATTCAGTTACTTTAAAATAATCAAAATCGCAGTATATATTCGGGAAATAAAAGTTGAATTGACTTACCCAATGGGAAGACGGCCCTTAGGATCACCAGACGAGTAACCGGTAAAATAGAAAAACCTAGAAATTGTGTAAGCTAACCCCAGAGCAGAAGATATAAGTGGATGTTTAAACCCTCCTAAAACCGTCAAAATGAAGAATATCGGCATTCTCTCGATCGAATTCTGATGCCCTCTCTACAAACAATTACAAACAAACAATTAAAATCCCCTAAATTTACTCATACCCAACAGCAAATTCTATCAAAACTAGTACCAATTGCGTTCTAATACAACAGATGAGCAGTTTTGAACATTATTTGAAATTGACAACTTAATAAGCAGTTTAAATTAGAATACAGAAAATATGAATAGAGTAAAATAAAAACCTGAATACAGTTGAAGATTTTGAAGTCTTTGCTATCAGCTTCAGTAGCATACAGTATTGGATAAAAAACCTTATACCTAACATCAAATAAAAATATAAATATAAATTCTAAAATTCAGGGGAATTAGAGTCAGAGTGTTTGTGTGGAAAACATTTATATTCATATATAATTATAGATTGTTATGTAATAATATGAAATATATATTACTTCTTTCGAGCTCTGCCGACTTGAATCTGCATGTAGATGTCGACGAAACAGTAAGCAACGATGGTGAGAATGATGTATCCGTATTCTTTTGGCAAGAGTTCAACTATTCCGGCCATTTTTATTTATCTCCGGCGACGATCTGAAAATGACTGGTGAAAAACGGGCGACCGAAGTTCGGTCGTTAGTATTTGACTATTTGTAGAATGATTTTTGATGATTCTCTGTAATGGTCCCTGTAGTTTATATGTTTTCATATTTGAAGCACAAGTTTAAAAGTTGTATTTTATGCTATTGAAGACTAATAAAGTCTTTGGTTAATAGTTAATGGGGTTTTAAACATAATTTAATAGAGTTGATGAGTATTTTAATTTTTAGAACGGTAAGTAACTACATTTAAAATTCTAATCGCATCGTCTGTTATTTTAATTAATTTATTTGAAGTGAAATTTGAATATATAACTAGTTTGATTTTTATGTTATCTCGATACAGTTATATCATAATTCATCGGATACTATTAATAATAAATTTAATTGTTTGTTAAACTCTCAATTTGTAAATCTTATGAAGTCAAATTGATTAAACTTATAACTCACTTTGGAATATAATAATTGGTTTATCTCATCAATTATGGGTTAAATTATACATTTATAACTATTATATTTTACAATTTTAGTTAACTCATACTGAGTGGTCAGTTCGAATTTGTCATTCTAAGTTGAGTTACATAAGTTAAAGAAAAGATCATATTAGACGTATTATTCAAGATGAAGAAGATAATTAAATGATTTGGAGATTTTAAAGATGTGTTTCAAATTAAATTCGACTTAAAGATCAATTTTCTAGATTGATTGCGTTTTATATTAAGTATATAAATAGTCGTCATTTAACAAATGGAAATTGTAATCATAAACCTAGAATTAGTTTCTTGATTGATGTACTTATTCTTGATTCCACTAAGAATAATTTTACACGATGTAATTGTAAAGTTCAGTAAAATAGAGAAATCGAAAAATCTCGTGTGTTTACTTGCTTTTGTGTTTAACGATTTTCACTTCTAGAATCTAACATTGACATATAAATTTTACATTACAATTGTTATTCATATTGTTAAATCACACTTATCTTGTCATTTTATGATAACTTAAATAAAATGAGATAAAATAGTATTTAAACAAAGAGATAACAAATATACTGTTGACATCGACATCACCCATATTAGGTGGCAAATACCACTTAAAATGTAATTTAGTCTTCAAAGTTTCTCGTATAAACAAATTACTTCATTACACCTTGTTCAACATAACATTTAACCATTAGAAAAAACTCCCTGGAACGGAATTACTATCTACAACACCTCTAATTTTAGACAAAATTAAAATAAAAAATGGAGGGGGTATAGTATAATATAGGAAAATTTCGGGGGTCGAAAAGAGTTCCATTTGGTATCGTTGGTGGTGTTCTGCACTTGTGATTTTGTCTTTTCTTTCTCGCCAAGCCATGTTCACGTCACACTCGCCATATAGATCCATTTTATAACCACTACAATTGAAACGTTATTCTTCATCCGCGAGACGATGACACAAAAAAAAAAAAAAAAAAAGAAAAGAAGAAAAAAAGTAAAAATCTGTTATGCTAATAATATACTTTTTATTTTATCTTATTAAGTTGTAATAACATACTTTTTATTTTTATTTTATTAAATTGTACTTTTTTTCATTCGAGATATTGAAACTTGATTTTTATCCTTTGAAGTTATTATTCATACTGTTCACTAGAAAGTCTGATAAACAATTGATAATGTGATTAAGTTTACAGATTTGATTTCGTGACATTAAATAATAACTTAAAATGTAAAACTTAAAATAACACATATGTAAACGACATTGTTCAATGTAAGCAAAATATTTTTGATTTGAATGAGAGTTTCAAACTATGTATAAGTTTAAACATGTAAAACAATGTCATTTCATATATATTTCTTCTTTACTTTTTATGTTTTTAAATTATGATTCTATATCACAAAATAAAGTATATAAACTTGATCACATTGTCAATTGTTTACCATATTTCCCAATAAAAGTGCGAAAATGATCTTGAATAACAAAAAAAATAAGTTTCCAATGTCTTCTATGGATAAAAAAAGATACAATACCTTAAAAAAATAAAAATAGTTGTTATTTTGGAAAAAAGAAAAACTCAAATTAATTTTATGATTTCAACAACTTTGTAAAACACATTTTAATTATGAAAATATGGATATCTTAAATAAAATTTAAAAATTAAACTAGCTAATATTTACATACGGGATCATTTCACCATAAATAAAATTATAATTTCAAATCCATACAGTAAATCAACACTGTACTTGATGAAATAATTCGAATTGCAGACCATTATTATTCAGTAGCACATTACTAGCACGGCGGTAGTAACTAATTATCTATTCTTATTATTTACAATTTTATGTACGTTAAATATAATATTAATATGTCATCTTTAAATGGTTACTTAACATTTCTTATTAATAGATAATGATTCAATTAATTATATAACATGTCAAATACTTTATAAATAAGGATAAATATATTATCACCAATTATATATGTCAATGATCTTTTTACTTCTTTTAACATAGAATAAAAAAAAATTTATTATTAATTTTGTAAATAGATAGAGATATAGATATAGATAATATAAGTTCAAAAAAGTAACAATATAAACTTTGTTTTAACAAAACAAAAATGCTAATTAATTTTGGAATATAAACTTTTCTATTTAAAGTAATTATTATTTATGAGTAGTAAATGAGTAATTTTAATTAATATTTAAAAACTAAGTCTCAATAATCTAGACATGCTTTATATGTAATATAGATATAGATAAATAGATTATAAATATATAAAAAATTAAAAATATTTATCTGATTTCATTTAAATAATCAACTTATTATTTAATGCTGAACTTAAACATCAAATAAATGTTACTCCGTATTTGATTCACCAATGACTAAAATGAAGAAATATATATATAGCAAAAGAAAAAATCTTTATTATCTCAAATATATACCATGATCTAAACAACACATGAGAATATATTCCATACCAAAACATGAATAAATGAATCCTTATATTATCAATAAAGAACAAGTCAATCATCACTGCACCTATAAGAATGCAGCACAGTAATGCACCCTAAATCTCATGAAATAAATCAGAAAGAATTATAACTTAAACTTAAAACTACAACTACTATCTCTGATTCTGATAACATTATCAGTAGATAAATTATTCACATCAAGCCTGCACCTCACCACTGGCTTCCATTTTGGCAACTTCAAATTACCAAACTTAATCCTAACCGGAACCCGAACCCTCAGAACCAGTGGAACCGAGCCCGTCTGTTGCTGAGCCAATAACGAGTTCATCAAACCAGCAGCATCCTGGGTCTGACCCGTTAGAGCCACGTCTAGCACCGTAGTATTCTTATGACCCTGATAGAATTTAGGCAATGAACCTTCACAAAGATTTGTTCCCTTATAACTAACACTCAACTTAGACCCATTTTCATAATATATCCCAATTTTCGTGTTCGGGTTTCTTGCAGTAATGTTAACATTAAACTGTGCATATAAGCTGGTATCATTGTCGAGGCCAAACCGTGTAATGGTCATGCCATCAACAGAGTATTTTGGTATTTTCGGGTCAAACCCGAAGTACACAATGGCTGCTAAGATACCTACACTGATAACTAGCAGTATAATGAGAAATAGTATCCAGCACAAGAATTGAGAACAGCAACTTCTTTTTTTTGGTGGTTTAGAATAGCGAACCGGGATGGTCCGTTGGTACGGGGGAAAGGGTTCGATGGGATGGGCGTTATCTGACTTGGATGAGCCTTTAGGCACCAATGGTGCAGTGGGCTTCTGTTGCGATTCGAGGTCGGTCACAGGCTGAACCGGGGCCGGGTGGATTCTTTGGTGATCTGCCATTGAAAAACGTTCTGTCTAGTTGTATCACTTTTGGTATATCTAGAGCAAATAAAGTATGATGTTGTGTTCTTATTTGTTTGATCCAGATCTTGATGTATTAAATAGGAATGTTGAAAACGAGTAAAAGAGTAGATGAAATGAAGGTTCGTATGTTAAGTTGTTTGGGTAAGTTGGTGTGAAAAGGATTGATAGTCTCTTTCTTGGAAGCTTATGCTAGAAGTAATAACATATATATATTCTACCCTTGACTCTTAATTTATGGCATGTATTGGTTAATTATTCAATTTAATAGTTTCTATAATATAATATATTGATTGGTATTGATTTCTTCTTCTTTACTTACTAGAAGGAAATGAAGACTTGGCTAGTTTGTTCTTCTAGAAGTGATACTTGTCAATATTTGTCTTATACCTATAATTAAAATTAATTAGTCTAATTTATAATTATATCAAATTTTTGTTAGAAAGGTTTATTGTAAAAACTAAGTTAAAGCAATTCCAACATTAGTCATTAATATCTAGAAGAGCTACTTATGAATAAAATATGTGTGCTTCAAGCATTTTTATATTAAATATTTAAGCTATAATCAGTTATTATTCATAGTCGTTACATCATATATTAACAGTTATTTAGTTTAGTCATATTATATATTGTTAAATGCAACCACCAAATTTGAGTAATGTATATGTATATACGTTTTCTGCAAATGTTTGGAAGGAAAAAGAAAAGTGTAATATGGGTGTCGGTGTTCATCGTGTACCTAGTACGTACGTGTGTAGCTCATTAAACCATGCATCGACACTTGTTTTTTCAGTCACGCGTTAACTTATACGAGTAACTACATAAATACCTGTGACATAAATTCTTACCGACACTAACTTACAAACACAAAGAAAATATGTTTTAAACCATATGATTATTGAACTATATAAACTAAAAATTTGAATAATGAAAACAAACAATACGTTAAGAACTTACTTATTCGTAAATTAATGTATATATTTGTAGTGACGGGGTATTTGTAATGACGCGGTTTGTGACTATTTGGCTTTCTAAAAAAGGTTTAAAATATTGTAAGTGAAACCCATATGAACACTATAGTATGTCAAATAAATGTAGACGTCAACAAAAAAGCAAACAAATAAATTTATATCTTTATCTTTATAGAACATATAAAAAAGATAAAAAAAAATTAAAAAAATCACGAGAGAATCAATAAACTTAGAACATTTAGCAATCACATTTGCTCCTTTTAAATATGCATATGATGGTTGATGTCTTCATTGGATATTCGTTCTCAAAAATTTCAATAGTCGCTTATAAATTGGGCTTGTTGCAGCGGTGTTGATGACTTCTACTGGAATGTTGTTATGACCGGTAAACAGAAGTACGACCTACAATCACAAACATCATAGTTAACAATTTACATTCTATTGATTGGCATATATACATATCAATTAATTATGGTATCACATTACAACCTTTAAATATCGTGTGGTGGTATAAGATTACACTCCAGTAGGGGAATTGAATCTTAAAGTAACAGCTCTTAAGAATATCAATACGCCTAACTAATGAGATAATATATACATTGGACGAAATAAACAAAAATAATAATAATTAATAATAATAATAATAATAATAACAAAAAGACGATGATAACTAACCAATTTTAAACCCTTTACCTCAAATCATAAATTTTAGATCGTATACCGTAAATTGTAGATCCTTAACCTAAACTTTTATGAAAATGGTTTATTTACTCATGACCAATTTGAAATAAATAGAACTTAAACCGGCTTTATAAGTAAAAATAGAAAATCCTTCTAAAAAGCTAAGTACTATATCACTGACAAATAACCTTTTTAGAAGCTAAACACAAAACCTACTAAAACGTTTAACTCTAAACCCGTGATTCATAACCTTTATGAAAAGCTAAAGACATAACCTTTAAAAAGCTAAACATGAAGCCATTCTAAAACGTCAAAACAATTATGAAAAGTCAAACACATAACGATTTTAAAAAGATAAACACTATAATACTTTTAAAAGCTAAAAACATAACCCTTCAAAAAAGCTATACACTAAACCATTGACATACAACTCTTTTAAACTATGAATATCAAACAATTAACGCATAACCCTTTACGAAAAGCTAAAAACATAACTCTTTCAAAAAGCTAAACACAAAACCCTTTTGAACTCTATACATAAAACAATTCTAAAAACATAAACACATAACCCTTTTACAAAGTTAAACACAAAACCCTTCAAAAAAGCTAAACACATCATTCTTCTGGAAGCTAAATACATGCCCCTTCATAAAAGCTAAACAAATACCTCTTCAAAAGAGTTGAACACTGCCCCTTCTACATAGCTAAACACATAGCCCTTTTAAATGCTAAACACATTACATTTCTAAAAAGCTAAAACAGAAACTTGCTAAAAGCTAAAAAAGATACATTCTAAAATATTAAACACTAAGCCGTGGACATATAATCTTTATACGACATATAACCCTTCTAAAAAGTTAAAAACGGAACACTTATAAATCTTAGACATCGAAGCCTTATAAGAGCTAAACATGTAACCCTTCTAAAGATTTAAACACTATACCACTTGCACAAAACCCCTTTAAAATTCTAAACATGGTACCATTCAAAGTAGCTAAACAAATAGCTCTTCTAATGTATAAGCACAAGGCATATAAGTAGTTAAACATAGACCCTTCTTAGACCACAACCAACGCACCCGTCGGTTTGAGAACCGAAGGGCGTCAGCCGACCGACAACATTGGTATTGCCACGTCGGTTGACCGCGTTGTTGGTACTGCCACGTCAGTGACATGCAAGAGTGAGGCCGTGTAAGCCATATGTAGATTGTTGCCTCCATACAATTTACGTGGTCACATCATCAAACACCTGGTGGGCGACCCAAACAAAGAAAAGTTGCAAGGAATCTTAGTTAGAAACCTATGACAAATTTTCTGAATGATTGTCTTCAAAGATTATTACTAAGCCTGCTTCCACAAATTCTGAATGAGATTGCAAAAACTTACGACAACACATACGAAAATCAACAAAGAGGACAGTTGGAATTTTAATCGCGTCTTCAAAGAATCTGAATTTCCATTTGCCCTAGATTTTGAAGAATATTGAGCCAGGGAGTAAGCACAAAAATGGAAGAGTGGGGCAAGCGGTTTTGGGGATTAACTTGACAAAAAGGCTGATCACAATTAAACAATACGGAAACCTGATTGGCAGATTCTCCAATAACCGATCACCATTGAATGTTATCACTTTACTCATCCGGTCTCTGTTTTTCCGTCACGACAGGGTGAATGTAAACTGGGTAAACTGAATTGAAAGAGAATGAAACGATATAGCCTGCTTCAGATAGTGAACGTGGGGAAACGGTTAAGATAATACTTTAAGACTTGTTATTTCTTTGCATTTACTCATTTCACCGGTTTCAACATCACATAATAAGACCGACTAAATAGAAAAATAACAACAACACTCAATCCCGCAAACTGCGGGGTACCAGGGAGGTAGGATAGAAAGAGTCGTGTCTCTACCCGAAGGTAGAGAGATGCTTGAGGAACTCCGCAATAAGACCAAGTAAATGAAGCTGGAAAATCAGATTTAATTATTTTTCAAGTGCGTGAAAAAGATGCAGTCAGAGTAGATCCAATATAAGTTATGAGGCAACCATTTAACATCAATTGAAACAAAGAAATATAACAAAATCATAGTCAAAGTTACCCGGATCATTGTCTACAAATGCTTCTTCAACCTCAGTGTTTGCAAATGATGGATCTTAGCGTGTTTGAAGCAAATTGTAAGTTCGGTGAATATTTTACCTGAGAAATAAAAATATAACGCTAATTAATAACCTCAATTAGCTCTAAGATTAAAGGCTCACAAAAGGGAAACTAAGTAAATAAATAACGCTTCAGATAATACAAACTTCACAAGTGTATGAGAGACAAAGGAAGGAGCTTTTCGAGTCATGAGTTTAATAAGCAACTTCACTCATGTTGGTCATTCAACAATTTCATTCAGTGGGTTTCACTTATAAATTTATAAAAAGTTGCTATGTAACATGTACCTCAACATACCTTTTAAATAGAACTTGACATCAAGGCTCCAACATCATTTTTACGATAAGTAGATGCAGTAGCCATATCCACACGTCTGTCATGAAATTCCCACAAGTAAGGTTTATTGTTCCAGGATTAAAACAACGAAAATGTAAAAGCATTGGAAACTTGCGCATGAAATGAACTATTAAAATTGAAAATCAAGAAAATTGGAATCACAATATATAAAATCACAAACGAAAGCAACAAACCTATTTTTGCATTCGAGCACTACACCAAAAATTACATCATGCAGTTAGTTTGCATCAAGCTATTAAAGTTTAAATATGCCGCAACATGTAGAGATTCTCAGAGATGACATTCAATCTTAGAAAACAAAATATGTCCTCGAGACAAGTAATCAAATGGTTAACAGGCGCATCAATCAATCAAGCCATGATTTAGAAACAAAAATCGACGAGTGTTAGAAAATACCCATACCTTAAAATGGTAGATAAAAGTAAGTGAATTTGAAAATAATATGTGGTGGCTGTACTTAGTTCTGTCTATGTTCTGAATCCCAGCAAAAACATAATCGCACACTATTTCATGTAAACTTAAAGTGCCCCTCATGACATTTGCTGAAAAGAGAGATGTTCAGTAAAGCATTACATGTAATGTGTGAGCGTGTACAACCAAAACACTCATCAAAAGAAACTGTGAAAATAGGGAAACACCAATGAAACAGATTTAACTGATGGCGGAAGGAGGTTTCCCAACCTGACCAGAATCGAGTTGGGCCATTTTCCTTCAGTTTTTGGCTGCACCGTATGTTGGGAAAAGATAGTGAATCGTGCCATAAGTATATTTATCATCTCTTGATCTCTCGAGACTTAAAACGATTAATCAGAACTGGACTAAAAAATCTTTTAATTGTTGTCTGAGACAAATAGGTGTTACTAATTGTTTAAATCCATAGAACTCAATCAAACCACCATTAACCTGAATCAAAACATGTGTTCCAACACTATCATGCTTTCATTATCACGAAGACATTGAAAATGTCAGTTTCATATGAATTTCAAATTCAACATTTGCATTTTAAATACTAATGGCTTGCTCACATGACTCCAAGATGGTCGAGCTGACATTGCAACTTCGTCGTGTATCCTAAATCCAGTTTCAAATTCAAACATTTAAGCAATTACATTTAACAATAAAACAACAAATTAAAGAATCATAAAAATACAGATACATAGATGATTATAGTTACCCAGAAAGAGATGGAAGAGAAGCGGATATTTTAATATATATTTTTACTTTCATCATTTTCTTTTGTATTTGGGATGATTGGGAATGAATCATTTCTTCTTCCTTTTCTTTCTTAAGAACACAACTTCACAATTTTCCTTCTTTACATTTCACTTCTTTTCTTTTCTCTTCTTCCTTCTTCCCCTCTCTTCTTTTCCACTTAGTTTTTAATTCGAGAACACAATATAAGTAATTGTCGCAGGCGGTTGTGACTTGTGAGAGGTCTCTATAGTTCAAGTTTGGGAGCGAAAGATAGGAGAATAGAGACAGACGGGCCACGTCAGAAAACATCCAATAGAAGATGACATATCAGTTATAAAAAACCTTGTTTTATTTTAGAGAGGATATAGAGTGGGTAGAAGGAACCGAATGCTAGTCGTAAGAGATCATTTCTAGTTTAGCAAGGAGAAGGAAGCAACCGAGAGAGCCTCATTTAAGGAATGCAATGAGTGTAGACAGAGGAGAGAGTTAGAGTGTCTATTTAGTGGGACTAGCTATTTTTATATCAAGTGATATATATATATATATATTTGTGAAGTCTGCCCGGGAAACAAAGGAAGTGGCTTATAGAATGTCTAAAATAAATTAGACGCTCGGTGGATGTCCGAGTGGTTAAAGGGGACGGATTGTAAATTCGTTGACAAGATGCTACGAATAATTCCTACAACTTTAGAAGAAAAATAGCCATTTAGCTATTACAGAGATGATGCGATTTGATTTTTTTTACTCTAAGTTTTACAATAAATGCACATGATTCGTGATTGGGAAAAAAGGAAAAGAATCTACGCTTCTTGTAGTGCTCCTTCTGTCGTGTATCCCCAATTAATGAAGCCTCAATTGCTATGTTTCAATTCTCGATTACAGTATTGAGCGAAAGGTTATACTTATAAGTTTGATATTACAAGTCAATCCTAGTCCACTAGTAACAATAGGGAGCAGAGAGGAAGAAGCACTACACCTAGGAATCAACAACACGAAATCGGATATTAGAAATATATACTCCAATTAGAAAATTAGTCAACCAATTAAAAGAGATTTTAGTAAGTAGAAATGATATTTAATTGGTAAATAGTGTAGTTTGTGAAAATTCTTACATTTTAACAATGGACAATCTAACCAGACGGATGGAGTATTTTTCATGTTAAATAAATGCAACGAAATAAACAAGAGGACTTTTGGAATTAGAATCTATTTCGAGATAAGATACCTCATATGGTCTTAAGACCTTGTTTTTACTAGGTAATTTTATTAATAGAAGTATTTTGCCGTTGCATATCTGTGAAAACTGAAAAACCAAGAAAAAATAAACACACACAAAAAAATTTGTACAAGATAGGCAGAAAGCTCCATGGAATGATACGCAGCTTTACTAATGAAACTGTGTATACTCAATTCTAGTCTATTATATGTAGATATTTTTTTTGTGAACAGAAAAAAAAAAGGATAAGAAAAACATTATTTCAAAACTATTCATATGAAGTTTTATTCACTAAATAAGAACTCCTTTACAGATATCGTGTCCAGAATGCATAGAAGGTTCCTTCACATTTATGTTGTAGTTTTAATTTACTAATCTTTGTCTTGATTATACATGTTTTCTGGACCGACTTCCACACAAATATTCATGGACACCATCACTCGAAATATATTCTCTTAAAACGATCTTTAACCGACAATCACTCGGTTACCTAGTTCATAGGCACATATAAAAGCTTGAGACCAAAAACAACCTTATATAATCCTCTAAAGATTGACACGCAAACGGAAAAGCATTCAGAAGACTCGGTTACGCTAGTCCATACACACATATAAAGGCTCGAGACCAAAAAGAATCAACCTTATATAATCCTCTAAAGATTGACACGCACACAGAAAAGCATTCAGAAGACGAATAAAAAGGTATTACACAAGAAGCCAATCGTATATTTACAATGTCATTTTAAAAGTCAAGCAATCAAATCTACAAGGAGAATACAAATGAAAACCACACTGATAAATTCAAATTGCAGAGATGCAATGATGTTATTTACATTATATTTTACATTTCATGTCAAAGAACATCCAGAATTGACAACTTAAAGAACCCTCATAGCAACTTTGCTTGTTGCATGGACTCCTCTAGCAGCAACTCTCAACACGGCTCGACTCTGGTACAACCTGTTGAAATAAGCTCAAGAGATTAAACAATCATCGAACAAACTTGGTTCACAGAAGTATTCCTCAAAAACAAGAATCATCCTTCGAATTGTTGACTTTAGTTCAAAATCATGATTCACAAACAACTAATACTCGAAGTTTAACCTAGAAAATAGTTTAAAATCATTTACAATTTTCATTTTCCTTTTGTGGCTCAAGATTGTTTGGATGTTCTTACTGGTTATTAGTTTCGTTTTTTACCATATTATTTCCACTTCAAATCTAAATGAAAGAAAAGGGTAAAAAAGAGTAAAAACTCACCCTGCTATAGCAAGTCCCCAGGTTGCCATCAAATAGAAAAGCTGCCCAGCATGCCATATTTCTAGCAACTTTTCAAACTTGCTCATGCCACCCAATGCCTTGGTCAGCTCTGCAAATTCAAGAATTTGAGCATGCAGTAGATGTTAATCTAAAGCAGAAAATAACATTTGACAACACAAACTTATTAATCATGTCAACTTTTCAAAATATAAGAAGCCCTAAAAACTACAAAGGTCAAATTGAGCTTGAAGTTGAAGATCAAGACCAACAAGAGATGTTATAATCAATGGACATCCGTGTTCATCTTCAATGATGTGTTAAAAACAAACAGAATCTGGAAGAGTAAAAAGATACGAGTATAATGTAAATCCTACAATAAGGCTGTCAGTCAAAGCAGCAATACATAGACTCATCTTCTTCTAATTCAGATTTTACATGATTTTATCTATAATTATAGATATCAATTTCATCTACATAGATATTCTCAAAATTCGATCTTAAAGTGATACATCTAAATGGATATTCTCAAAAATTCAATCTTGAGGTAAAATAAGAAAGCAGTTAATATCAACTATCAAGGACAGAACTTGCCAACTTGGTAATAATCAAAATACAAATTGAAACTTAGCGTGTTGGATCCGATCCCGTTTTACCTTAAATTTGCATTTATTGATGTATAAGAATTTTCTTGAAAACCTAAGATAAAATACAGAAGCAGTAGATGCAATTTAAAACTTCAGGTTCTAGATTTCTTGTGTGTTCTAGATGCATTTTTTAATGTATAATAATAATAATTTAGAATGACCAACTGACTAAACTTAAGGAAAAGGGTAAATAGAATAGCTAGCAACAAAGGTTTTATTAAACATAAAAAGTCACAAGTATACACCATTTCAAGGATTAAAAAAAAACAGCAAACTTACTCTTTTGCATCTCCTCAGGTGTCAAATTCTGCATTTTAACAAAAAATAACATTAAACAGTGTGAAATTGAAGACTTAAGCAACTTCTCGGTAAGTAAATTTCCGAAAAATGAACAAGCATTTGAGTGCTTATACCTTAGCTTTTGGGTTTAACAGAACACATCTAGCCATAAAGTTGGCAATACCATCCACAACCTGTTCCTGGCTAATAACTACATAATTCTCGTTGTCAATCCCACTCTTCTCTTCCGCATTACCATGCACCATTTCATCAGAGACCCATATCCACAAACTCGGTTCTTCACACCCAACATTAATTAAAATTTCATCTACATGAAGATCCAATCCTAACAAGAGAGAATGAAATCAGCACAATGTAATTAATAGCTGCAGCCAAAATTAATTAAACCACACAAAAACATGAATGAACTCTTATGACATGAAAGAAACAAATAAATTGAGGCATCACAACAAAACTGTACCAGGTATTCCGTCAACTGAATCATCACGGAGAGTTTTCAAATGACTCAAGAACTTTGGAGATTCCACTGTATCCATTATACGAGTATGCAGCTGCAGTTAAACTACTTATTAGCGTATGCAAAATAACCATCTGAAGGAAACTAATGTTACTAACTTCTAAGAAAAAATCGTTCCCACAACAACAATATAAGCTACTCTCTGACTTCAAACAAGCTAGTATTCGATTATTCAATTTGCAGCACTCATATAATATATTACTTTCAATGGAGTAATAGCAGTTAACAATTTGACCTAACAATTCGCCAAATAAACCTAACAGCATTATTTACTCCAATCCAAAAAATTAAACAAATCATCTGTATCTATATATGTATATATATAATAATTATTAATATAACACGTACATCAGGAGGACAATCCTCCAATAAGCAAGGTGATTCGGATATATTCCGAAGAAGTTTGAGATTCTGTTCGAGTAAATCTCTAAGACGTTGATTCTCTAATTGTAAATCCTCTAATTCCTTATCTTGAGCCTCCAATTGTTGCTTTTTATCGCCGGATTTAGGTTCATGTCCGTTTTTGTGTGGTAGGTGATGGTGGTGGGAGAATTCGACGGCTTTAAATGCAACCTCTGCAACCTCTAACACTGTTTTCGCAGATTCTATTGAAATACGGCCCATGATATGTAAATTTTCTGATACCGTAGAGTATTTGATTAACGCTGAATTAATTAATTTGGGGATTCTAGGGTTTGGGAAGGGGTGATAATTTGGGGGAATTTGGATAATCGTGATGAACGACACTTTAGGGTTACAAGGCAACAAGCAACCATGTAGCGACACGATTTGTATATTTTTCATGAACACCCCCTTGCCTTTGTTGAGTTTGACATATTGTGGTAAGACTATATTTTTGTCGATTGTGGATCTTTTTTTTTTTATATATATGAGTAGGTCGTTTATTTAAACATACCGGTATTAAAAATTGTGCGATGTACCACTGTGTGATGTTGTTTATTAATTGAGTAAAATGTATGCAGTTATTAAAGTTTATGCGTTAATTAAGTTACAATTTGATAATCAGTTAACTAATTAACAGTTAATTATGTGGTAGGTATAACATATGAAAAAATGGATTGAACAGTTAATCAATATACTAATTGTATTAATACAATTAATTCAAAGAATGAAAAAAAATAACAATTAATGATGGTCATTCATTTATTTAATAATTAATAATGGTAATTAATTCTACTAATTAATGCAGTCAACGAATGCAATTAATTCAACTTTTATTATATATAAAGACACATCAGCAGTGTATATATGAAGAAAAAAAATTCAAAAAGATTATATGTTTGACACCTCAGATTTTTGCATACATGACAAGCTATGATTGAGGTCACATAAGCAAACTAATATCCTCTTTTGATTATTAAATAGATAGAATAGATAGATAGGTCTTGATAAAGAAAAAAGTGACGTAGGTTTGATAAGAGAGCGTAATGGAAATTGATATGATTAAGAAATTATAAATAAAATAAATATAATAAATATTAAATATTAAAAGAATAAAATAAAATACAATTGTAACACTCGCTGTTTAAACGTCAAAGTAGAAGAATTGGCCGATAATTTGAACTGTGAAAACTCAGAAATACAAGCATCAGAGAAACTTGTGTCAAGTCATGTAAGTTACGCCGACTGTTTATTACTTGCCATTATATCATTCAAATTCAAATTCAAATTCAAGATCAAATTTAGCATGTTTTTTGTCCATTGAAATGATGATTTTCTTATTGGTTCAGAGGGCCGACTTGGAAAATGCGGCACAATACGGATAGAATACGGATAGCTCTATTAGTAGGTTGGTGGAGGAAAAGGAAGAAATGGCTATGGCATTAAGTTAACAAATTTTTATACTTATTGTTAATTGTCTTTAAACTGAGTTTCATCTTATTTAATTATTTTTATCACATTCCGTGACATGCAGCAACTTGCTGATGCTCTTAGGAAATTGAGGAACAAAGGGCCATATGGTCTACCAAAGAAAAAGGTTCAGTTGAAGCCATTGAAAGCAAGTCCAAGTTGTATAATGATGAGAGGCTTTGTTAACAGATGCCATGTCAAAGGTGATGTTCATTTCTTTTTCTTTTCTTAGCATAAAAAATTCACAATATATGATTCAAGGTTTATAAAATAGTCTATTAGAGTATAACTTCCAGTATCATATATTTGATAATTTTTGTATTGTTCTAAAGTGAGGAATAAACTAGAGGCCTGCATAGAAGAATGCCATGTCATCGGCAAAAAATTGGCTTCAACTGTAAGTAATTCAAGTTTAAGGTTTAGAGAAATGGAAATGGAGAAGGCGTGTGTAGTGTGGCGAAATAACTTGAAATTGAGCAACTAAAGAATAATGTCAAACTGTTTGATAATCAGGCAGAAAGCATATGGCTACACATGCATATCATCAAAGATATTGTTGCCAATTACCTACCGATTTTTAAAGGCTCTGTCAACTATGTATGGACCACGGTTCCTACATATCCAAGTTAATCTCCTCTCTTCAACTATCGTTCATCACTTCACTAAAAAACTGCATTTCCTAATGTTTTTAGACTTTTGAGTCCATTGATTTGAATGATATTTGGCCATGGGCTCCATCATTATGTGGGGATGACCCAAAGACTGTAAGGGCCATACAAAGCTCTTTTAAGGAAATAGTGGTTGTGATCATGTTCGTTGGAGGTGGCAAGATGTGTGGGCCAGACGGTCTGCGTTAGTGGTTCGTTTTGAAATGGGCCATTATGTATGGTACCCGTTGAAATAGGTCATTGTATATAGTACTGATTAAAATGAGTCATTAAATATAGTACTGGCTGAAATGGGTCATTAAACACTTTAGTCAAAGGTTTAAATTATGACTACAAAATAATACTATGCCAATAATAATATAAACTTTTGCATAAAACGTTTGGAGGTCCTATGTATAAAAAGAAGACTTTGATCGACGTTGATCAACCCATTCTTCTCTTAGTCAAGTTTTAATGGAACCACAAAATGAAATTGATGACTTTTATTAAAATGGATAGAGCAACAAATTTCTTACGAAGACTATATTTCCTACTAATGTGGGATTTCATAGTCATTTTTATAACCAAAAATTTATTTTTCTGTTAACATGTGAAGAAGTTGATAAACTCCGAATGGATCTAGGTGCATTAGCAAGGAAAGAGATGAGTTGGCAGTTAAAGTCAATGAGTTTGGTCATACATTTGTGCCTATGGATGATATCCAGGTTTCAATTTAGTATCTTGATAAATAAGAATAGATTATTTTACTATTATTAACATCTACAATATATAGGGTACTATTGTTAACTAAAAAGACATATTTTGATTACTCTGATTTTTTCATACTTGATAAATCTAAGACATATACATCTCTCCTTCCATTCAAAACATTTTTAGAAAGTCAACCTCACAGATATATAACTTAAAAGTTACATAACAATGTAGAAATATAATATAAAATTTGAATTAAAATTATGTATTAGTCTATGAATTTGCGAGTAATATAAACTAGTATAAATATTTAAAGAATGGACTATAATACAATTGTAACTCTCACCGTGTATATTAAAGTTAATATTTATCAACTTTTACATTATACTTGTACTCTTCATTTATCCACCACCATATTTTTGAAAGGGAGTTAATGCAAATACCCTTTCCTCTTACATGCATATCTACCGGTACACAAACATAAGGGGTGTCTCATTGTGTGTCTTTTGAAATAAGAATGGTCATGATAATTGATATAATCGGATAAGAGTTGACATATCTCAAGTTACCGCTAACTATTAGAAGTTTCTGTACTATTCTGTTGAGAAACACGGTTTTACTAAATGATCAATTGTAATAGTCATAAAATACTATTACATTATGTCAAATATCATTTAAGATGCTACTTTTGAACTAGTAATAGAAAATGACTCTTATAGCTTTGTAATACGACATACTAGTCGTTGATACTTTTGTAATATGCTCAAGATAAGAAGACAAAATAGCTCTTGATTTAAAATTTAGTAACCACACAAGTGTACGGCTGATACAACATGACAAAAAGTTAAAGGTAATTATCATACACAATATTTTCATAATCAAAACATATTATGTGCCATTGATTCAATAAATGTAAGAACTTGTAGATATATGCAATTATGAATATAATTCTAGACGCAACGATAAAACTGTTACAATACCATGCTAATATCACATATTCAAATCCAGAGTCAAGATACCTGAGAGAAAGCAAACAAGGATCACCTGTACTCGATCTTAAGTATAATTACTGTTGGAAAATTTAGTTGAAAATATGAGTTTTCGTCAACTTTGGATAGAAATAAATATATTTATATATTATATATACACATAATGGTTTGTGAATTTGCATACTCCTCCTGACGAGAGCTTCGCAATGAATTAACATATGTTCAAAATGGAGTTACTGTTAATGAGATTATATTTATGAAACTGATATGATTTTATCAGTTAATGTTTTCCATTCTGAATCTTGTCAACATAGGAAAACGATTTTGTAAATTGTTTAAGATATTGCCGAGATTTACCTTGCAAAACAAGTCGACATTTTAGTATAAATGGAGATCTTTGGCTTCATATGAAAATACTGGAAAAAACCAAATGCATACACACAAACAAAACGTAGCTGCGAGTTTTGTTCAATACGTTTCAAGCGAAGAAAATGTCACATCTCATATCGCTTTATATTCAGACAAGTAGGTTATATTTGGCAATATAACTACTTCGATCGTTGTACCCGAGAAACAGATGGTGATTTATTTTGAAGAAATTGCGTTCATCACAGACCTCGATCAACTTTGATTTACGTTTCCCAACATTAATTTCCATTTTACGTATTATCGTATCTTTACTTTTATATCCGTCTTTTTGTTTTTATTATTATATGAATAATAGTATTTTTTTTTGTACTCTATATACTACAATCACATTATCAGTGCTTTGATTTTTCGAGTACACATTATAATTACAGATGATTACATCTAACACAATGAGATTACCTCTAGATGATTCTTGAATATGAGTTAGTTCTTTTGACCACCAAGTGATCACATCAGGTGGGACTCCTACTAGAAACATCTCTCATCTATTTCACTATTTAAATTGTATGTCTAGTTACAATGTTCCCTCCAAACGAAACAACTAATTCATAGCAAACCAACATGTCAATTGCATTTTCTATCTTTGCCGGTCACCTTCCTCTATGCAAATCAAAAGACTTTTCAAAACCATGTCCAAAATCAACTTTAGACACCAAATTCAACAGGAGAAACATGTTAAGAACCATTGGCATGAGCATGATAGGAGAATCGTGTCTTGGTGCAATTGTACATCCTGCAGCAAGAGCGGAACCCGAGAGCCCGGTTGCAGCCGCTTCAAATAGAATATCTTATTCAAGATTCTTGGAGTACCTTAATGAAGGTGATGTTATCAAGGTGGACTTGTTTGAGAACGGAACAGTGGCGATCTCTGAGATATTCATTCCTGCACTAGATAAGATCCAGAGAGTTAAGGTTCAGTTGCCTGGATTACAGCAACATTTGCTGAGGAAACTAAAAGAGAAACAAGTTGATTTTGCAGCTCATCCAATTGAACTGAACATAACAGCTGCAGTTTTTGACTTAGTGGCAAACTTTGCATTTCCATTGATATTTCTTGGCGCTTTACTCTTGAGATCTTTGTCTCCAAACACACCTGGAGGACCTAACTTGCCTTTTGGTTTAGGAAGGTATGATCAACTAACAATATTTGATACTCAAAAGTCTTGCATGTGTTTAAGGTGACATAAGGTTTTAAGTTCGGTTGCTAGTAAGTGCTATCAAAATGCTTATAGATCATGCCTAAAAGAAGCAACTTCTACCTATTAACTAATGTTAGATTGATAAGGTTTAAGTTTAAATATATTTGCTTAGAAGGAAATGGGGAACTCTCAGAAAGTGTGTTTCTAATGCATAAAACGTCTTAATCATTTCAAAGTAAATATTATTTTGTTGAACAATATAATTTCAATAATCATTTATAGCATACTTATAATTTATAGAAAGATTGAATTTTTTGAAGAAAGCTGTTACGGGTCAAACCAACAAGACCCGACCCATGCCAGAAATTCCCCATTTCATCGCTAACCCATTTTGACCTGTGACCCATTCGGCCCTTATGATAACCTCTGGTCATGTCCATTGCCCAAAAAGCATAAAATTCCTCCGGGCTGCTATACATGAACTCCTCAACTAGTCAGATTAAAGGCGACGTATATCACGTTTACCTAAAACATACAGTTATAGCAGTGACCTTCAAGTGTTGAATGAATTATTCTGTATTCTGTAATTTACATTTCAATTATTATTAAAACCCCTTACTAGGTAAACTGCATAAGACCATTTTAGAGAACAGAAAGTAGCTTAACTTTATACATGATTAACAATGATAATAGTTAATTGATTTACAGAAGCAAAGCCAAATTCCAAATGGAACCCAATACAGGCATAACATTTGATGATGTAGCCGGCGTTGATGAAGCAAAACAAGATTTCCAGGAGGTAGTTGAGTTCCTCAAGACCCCGGAAAAGTTTTCTGCAGTTGGTGCAAGGATCCCAAAAGGCGTCCTTCTGGTGGGTCCACCAGGAACCGGAAAGACGCTGCTGGCAAAAGCCATAGCTGGAGAAGCAGGAGTACCTTTCTTTTCGCTCTCAGGATCAGAGTTCATTGAAATGTTTGTGGGTGTTGGGGCATCTCGAGTAAGGGATTTATTCAACAAAGCGAAAAGGAACTCACCTTGTTTGGTTTTTATTGATGAAATAGATGCAGTTGGAAGGCAAAGAGGAACTGGAATTGGTGGAGGGAATGATGAGAGAGAGCAAACATTGAACCAACTTCTAACAGAAATGGATGGATTTAGTGGTAACAGTGGCGTCATTATTATTGCTGCTACTAATAGACCCGAGATTCTTGATTCTGCTTTGCTCAGGCCAGGAAGGTTTGACAGAAAGGTTAGTAACCAAAACAAAAATAGCATCTTCGCGCTAAAAAGTATTGATCTTGGACTGATTTTATGTTGATGGATGAATGCAGGTAAGTGTTGGTCTGCCAGATGTGAGAGGAAGAGAAGAAATACTGAAAGTTCATAGCAAGAACAAAAAGCTTGACAGAAATGTGTCCTTAAGTGTGATTGCCATGCGGACTCCAGGGTTCAGTGGTGCTGATCTGGCAAATCTCATGAACGAAGCGGCTATTCTAGCTGGCAGAAGAGGCAAGGATAAGATTACTTTAAAAGAGATTGATGACTCAATTGATAGAATCATTGCAGGAATGGAAGGAACTCAAATTGCGGATGGAAAGAACAAGATTCTGGTAGCTTATCATGAAATCGGTCATGCAATCTGCGGGTAAGTAGTCACCTTACTATTTACCAATTCCATGCTCAATATTGCTCATGACATAATAAAGCAACGAACATTAAGATTCGTCGGCAATTGCAGGACTCTAACTCAAGGGCATGATCCAGTGCAAAAAGTGACATTGGTTCCCAGGGGGCAAGCTCGTGGACTAACATGGTTTACACCAGACGATGATCCGTCTTTAACCTCTAAGCAGCAGCTATTTGCAAGAATAGTCGGTGGTTTAGGAGGTAGAGCAGCAGAAGAAGTCATTTTTGGTGAACCAGAAATCACTACTGGTGCTGCTGGGGACCTGCAACAGATTACCCAAATAGCAAGACAGGTATAGAATCAACATCTTAAAGAGTCCCATTTTGACTTTTCTGGTCAAGATATAAAGTTCGGACACGAAAGTTGACATAAATAAACTTTAACTTTGAAAACACTAAGGCTAATATATTTCAAATCATATAAGGTACTAGAAATGAACAGGTTCTTTATGCACCTATCATCACTAAACTATGCAAGTCTTGAAATACGAAATCGAAGTCTTTGACCAAAAAAGTCGAAGTATTGAACCTGGAGTAAATGTGCAAGACAAAAACAGTTCATTCACACTTTTTACAAATACAAAGTAGAAAAATGGAGTGAATATGAACAAATATGGAAGAAGCTAACTAGTAACTTTTATTTATTTGTGAACAGATGGTTACGAGATTTGGAATGTCAGAAATTGGCCCATGGTTGTTAATTGAGCCAGCAGTACAGAGCAGCGACGTTGTATTTAGGATGTTAGCAAGAAACTCAACGTCAGAAAAACTTGCACAAGATATAGATATATCAGTGAAGAGTATAATCAATAAAGCATATGAAATAGCAAAATCACATATAAGGAACAACCGAGATGCAATCGACAAATTAGTAGACGTGTTACTTGAGAAAGAAACTCTTACTGGCGACGAATTCAGAGCAATCCTAGCTGAGTTCTCTGATACATTTTCTACAAATACAAAGATGAACGACATTCGAGAATTAATCAAGGCCTAGACAGTGTCCTTTTCACACACATTGTAAATATATAGTGCAAAAAAAAACGTTCATGATTCATGTTCAGTTAGAATGGCGTTCGACAGCTCTAACTACCATAGATGTGCTCCTGGATTACATAACACTATAAGTAGTTTTGCTTCATGTCATCAAGGATTTGAGGTTCAACAATAACATGATCGTGTATACTTTTTTTGTTGGGTCTCGTTAACGACCAGATGAAAGGCTGTCATTAATAAGTTTGATGCATATCTTAAGTCGTTAATTACATGTGATTGTCATTATCGTTTTTGGTTTTTATCTATGTAATTTATGTAAAGGTCACAACTTTTCAAACAAATATAAAGTAATATTCGCATGGGTTGCTTCGGTGTGATTGTGGAACCCATGTATCCAATTATTTCATGATAACAATTACCAAAATAGTAAATTGTTTGTCTTTTTCTTTGACTCATATTTATTATTTTGATATTGGTTACCAAACTCTTAATAATAGTGATTTCCCTTAATATCAATGACCAAAGTCTTATTATGTGTGTAAATTAATAAACCCCTCTAATCTCTTGATCCAAGGTTCAAATCCTAGAATCTCACCCTATTTTATTTATTTCTTTTTCTTTCTCTTGTCTTTCAGTATTGGACAAAATACAAGGAGAAGACTATTACCTTTTTATTTTTGTTAAGTAGTAATTAAATGTGTCATTTGCATGTTAATTAAATTAGACTGATGATTTAGTAAGAATAAAAAATGTGATCTAAAAGCTTAAGTACAGGAGAAATAATACAATATATGATTTAGATACAAATTTAAAAATTTGCTTAATTTGTGAAGTACATAATATAATAGGTAGATGTCACGTGTCTTTTTTTTATTATTACTGGTTTATAGATTTGAATAGTAACTGAGTTAATTAAGTAAAATGTTAAATATATAACAAATAATACGTAAGTAATCTTTTAACTAAGAGATCATGAATTCAAGTCGTATCGAAAATAATAAGTAATAGGTTGTATCTGCTATAATTCGTAGTTTCACGTTTAATCAACACGATTTACGTGAACTCATGAATTAGAATACTTTTTAATTAATATGATTTGATGACATTGTTTGAAAGTTTCAATGCAACGCATGAGCATGATAAGTCTTGTTATATTACTTTTTAAAGTCTTAACCTAAGAATGTTAGCACGTTAAATTGAATACAATAAAAAAACCAGGGTTTATAAATTGACCAAATTAGTTAATATAATGATTATGATCGGCTGGATAACCGTATTAGTTCGAATATATTAATAATAGATTATATGTACCGCAACTTGCACATCGATAGACTGTTTTTTGTTCGGCAAAACACAAGCGGTCCTACCAAGTTTGTTTATTTTTACAGATAAGAGCATAATGAGTTGTTACTTGTTAGCTCAAAATTAGTATTAGTATTGACTTGAAGTTAAATGGGGACCATGAAAATGTTTTTTAACTAACGTAATCAAAAGAAAAGAAAAACGAAGCTTAACCTTGAGTTGGCCGGTGCTGGAGCTCAACCCCAAACTTTAGCGCCGGGTTTAACCCCAAACTTTAACGCCGAGTTTAACGCTAGCCGGAGAGTGAATGTTAAACTCCAAAAATCGATGGGCAACCATTAGCCCCACTCCCCGTTCTCTACAGGTTCAAACATCATTCAAAAAGGAGCTACACCTGATTTAAGTGTATGTGGCATCAAATTACGTGTAGAACCCACGGGTACAACAAGAAACAGAATATTGCCTAAATCAAATAGGGTTAAGCCCAGATTTCAAAACTATTCTAAAGGCCACCTAAATATTACTTTTATTTGTACAAATTTCGGCTAAATATTTGCAAGGAAAATTTGGATATGATTTGATTGGTTTTTAATGAAAAAGAAATTTGTAAATATTTGGATGACATATTAGTACATTATCCCATTAAAATATGATTCTAGCACACACACGTAAATGAAATTACGACATTCGTTTTCGCCAACTTCATATAATGCTACACCCAAAAGCTATCATCAGTGACGCACTTTAAATTGGTCATTTTCATGTCGCACATATTAAACTTATACATCATATGTGTTACACTTGTATGATATTCGATTATTCATCCACTTTTGTCGTATATACGAACTAAAAATTGTATTGTTTTTCGATTGTAATCTCCTAAAAGCCACTCAGATAATATATTTTCTCGATAATGTTATTTTGTATGAATTTTCAAAAACTATTGAATAATGTATTTATTCGATAAAGCTAACATCATTCATTTAGCTGTTTAGTTGAGATTTCATCATATTCTATAAAAGAAGAAATTCACAATAAAACAGAGTGTAATCTAGTTACGTCAAGTAAAATAATTCAACTCATTTAAATTATATTATACGAAGTAATATATTTATTGTATTTTATTATATTTATCTTATCACTACTTGTATTATATTAATATTACAAAAAATGTTATATTATTTGATAATACACTCTTGAATTAAAATCTTAAGTTTTTTTGTATAATTATATTACTCCAATATCTTTTTATAAGTGAAGTTACATTAATTATCAAATGAATATGTTATTATATCTTTTTTAATTTCTTAAAAAAGTTTTTATTAAATATTCAATTTCCTTTACAACTGTTATCATTCCAGAAATCATTGTGTAAATTAAACTGACCCGTAGGATGTGAATAAGTGTTTAATGTTCATGAGTTTCCAGTTGTTATATGAAACGGTTGGTGATATCATGTTGATCGACCAAATATGACGTGGATATGATAATGTGATAGATAAGGAGATGAAGGGACCCAAACATCCCCACTACAAGTGATTGGGAATCATCACCGTTTTAATTAGTATTATATCATTTAAAATAACGTAGGATCAACCTGAATATATTATTTTTTTATTAAAGTTACAAGTAAACTATTTACGTGATACAATTTTTAATACAGTATTATAATTATTAAAATGATTAAATTAATGTGTTTATTAATACCCGTAATATATTCACAGTCGATGTCAATTTAATTCATCGTGTACTTTCTAAATTTTCCAACCTTTGCCGACCAAATCATTGATATTTGTTTAATTAATAATGTGAAAAAACTGAGCCTGACGTGTATGACAAAGGAAGTATCGTACGATACCAATAACAATACCAAGTGTTAATAAACTAAATATAAAAGATTTTATAGTAGACTAATTACTATACACATATTTTTTAGTAATATTTTCTCAATACGAATATAATATCGACATCTTATTTGTACAATAACGTTTTAGTCATAAATTACAATATTTCTATTGGACAAGACATGCGGTTTGGTCCGGACCGTTGGATCTATTGTCTTCTTCTAGCCACAACAGGTCAAATATCATCTGACCTTTTTCATTTTACCAGTATTTCCTCACATGCAAGCTCCCAAATTAAACTATCTTTCTTCTAACTTCTAAACCCGAACCCGGTTCATTTACCGAAAATCCGATGGATCAGTTCCGACCAAAACCAGCCAACTCCACCCCACTCACTCCTCTCACCTTTCTAGATCGATGCGCAACCGTCTACGGAGACTGTCCTTCCATAATTTATAACGACACCGTATTCACGTGGAATGAAACCCGAAAAAGATGTCTTCGAGTAGCTTCTTCAATCACAAATCTCGGAATCAAAAAACAAGTTGTTTCAGTGATCGCCCCAAATATTCCCGCTATGTATGAACTCTACTTCGCGATACCCTTCGCAGGAGCCGTGATAAATTCGATCAACACGCGTCTCGATGCACGTACGATTTCCGTGATTCTCGCGCATAGTGAATCGAAGCTCGTGTTTGTTGATTACCAGTCGGTTTCGCTTGTTCGGGAAGCAATTTCGAAGTTTCCTCTAAATATAGGGAAACCGATGCTGGTATTAATACAAGATGATGGACCAGCAGTGAAATTGATGGATGGATTTCGATGTAGTTATGAGAGTATGGTGGAAAACGGTGATCCGGAGTTTAATTGGATCAGACCCGAATCCGAATGGGATCCGATCACGTTAAATTATACTTCCGGTACGACGTCGTCCCCAAAAGGTGTTGTACACTGCCACCGTGGCATGTTTGTTATTGCGGTTGATAGTCTTATTGAATGGTCTGTTCCCAAACAACCTGTTTATTTATGGACTCTGCCCATGTTTCACGCAAATGGGTGGAGCTACATTTGGGGCATGGCAGCAGTTGGTGGGACCAACATCTGTTTACGCAAATTCGACGCTAGTGTTATCTACGACGCGATTAATAAACACGGCGTCACGCACATGTGCGGTGCGCCGGTTGTTTTAAATATGTTGTCGAATGCGCCTGATGTGAAACCGTTAAAGAAACCGGTTAACATTATGACAGCCGGAGCCCCTCCGCCTGCCGCGGTACTAGCCAGGGCGGAGGCGCTCAGGTTTGTCGTGAGTCACGGGTACGGGTTGACGGAAACGGGCGGGTTGGTGGTGACGTGTGCGTGGAAACGGAAGTGGGACCTGCTACCCGGGACGGAGAGGGCCCGTTTGAAATCAAGGCAAGGAGTGAGAACCGTTGGATTTACGGAAATGGATGTTGTGGACCCCGAGTCAGGACTCAGTGTGACTCGGGACGGGTTGACTTTAGGCGAGGTGGTGTTACGTGGCGGTTGTGTTATGTTGGGTTATTTTAAAGACCCAGTTGGGACCGGGAAAAGTATGAGAGAGAATGGTTGGTTTTATACGGGTGACATCGCAGTTATGCATAGTGACGGGTATTTGGAGATTAAAGATAGATCTAAAGATGTGATAATAAGTGGTGGTGAGAATATGAGTAGTGTTGAGGTGGAATCAATTTTGTACATGCATCCTTCGGTGAATGAGGCTGCAGTGGTCGCTAGAGCAGATATATATTGGGGAGAAACACCGTGTGCGTTTGTGAGTTTGAAGCCGGAGATGGTGGGGAAGGTGACGGAGAAAGAAGTGGCGGAGTTTTGTAGAGGAAAGTTGCCGGGATTTATGGTGCCGAAAACAGTTGTTTTTAAAGACGAGTTGCCAAAAACCTCTACCGGGAAAATTCAGAAGTTTGTGTTGCGTGAAATGGCCAAGAAAATGGGACCCTCAACAAATAGTCGAATGTAATGTGCTACTCTTTTGACCAAAATATTGTTTACACCTTCCTATATTTGTTAGAGTTCAGTTGCTACCCATATGAAAATGAACAAATTTGGTTGGGTATTCACTATTCATGTATTTCTTCGAGAGCAACAAACAGGGAATAGCGGACTAGCTAATAACTAGTAATATAAAAATTAAGGTTTTTCTAAACGGATGTTTTAAAATTTTATTGTAGACACCCTAATGTGAATATATGTAAGAATCTCATTATATAAGTACGTGTATATATATAATACGTAGTAACCTCCAAAATTATTACTGGTACTAGCTATGATATAGATGTGGCAGTGTGGTACTACCTTAAATTATTTTACCCCATAATAACTTAAATATTATATTATGATAATTCGAAATAATGTACAGAGTATACCATTATGTGTAATATACGTAAAAGTTAGACATGAAGAATGATATTCATCAAATATGTCATGTTCACATTTTAAAATCAATTTACTTCGCACAACATTTAATTACTTACCTCGTACATCATCGTTTACTATGATGAGAAAGTAAATATTTCATTTTTAGTTTATGATCAAGCATATTTTATTTTAAGTTTGGGGTGAGTGAATTTATGGGTAAATAAGAGTATAGGAAGTGGGAAGGAACGTGCATGTTTCTCGTCGGAAACACTGTTGGGAACGCCGTTTTCCCATTCCCTGTCAACGTTCCGGGCAAAGTTCCGATCAACGTTCTCGGCATAGCGTCTCTCCCGGGACGTTGTGTTCTAGCATTTTTCCTTTTCTTTTTTTTCTTTTTTTCTTTTCTTTTGCTCTCTTTCTTTGTTTTTGAAGAAGAAAAAATGTATGATGCGTGTGTGTTGAGTGTGTGTGTGTGTATGTGTGTGCGCGCTGAGTGTGTGTGTGGGGGCTCCAAAGTGGAGGAGATACCAAGAAGAAGAAGACACAAGCTTTTTAGGTTTAGGTTAACTTGAATTGGGCCCATTTATATTTAAATGGGCTTATTTTCAAATGAGCTTTTAAATGAATTATTTTTTAAAATTATTCTAATTTATTTAATCACATTAAAATTAAAATAGATTAAATTAAAAATATTTATTTGTTAATTTATTTATTAAATTATCTAAATGGACTTGTAATTGTTATTTTTATTTTTTTTTAAATCAAAAAGAAATTACTGAACACTGTTCCCACTCCCACATTTTTCAGCAACAGTGTTCCCGAGGAACACTGTTGCTGAACATTGTGACACAAGGGTCACGACTCCTTGTGCTCTAACCTTCGACATTTTAATTAATGTGTAAATCCGATTCGAAATGAGGCTTAATCGAGGGTGGTCAAGAGGTCAACTTTCTAAATTATACATGGAGATAATTTAGAGTGTATGAGGTGTTTGTATAGGAATGAGAGCAAGCACTAGTATTTATAGTGTCTATGATATTACATTTAGTCCAATATGGGTTACCTGTTTGGACTGTTAGTGAATAGCATGCTTCGCTGCTGGAGAACTTAGATGTGACCACTGCCATCCGTATTAAGTTTGAACCACGTGGGATTATCAGACTTTGCCACGGCAAACGCGTAGTGGTGCGATTTGACAGCTTTTTCAGGTCTCCATTCTATGTTCGGACCCTGTCGAAACATGCAAAATGTGTGTGTTATCTGGGCTCGGGATTGATGTCATCCGAGCTCCAATTTTGCTAAGCGGATTTCACTTTCGAGGGGTGAACCGCGACATTAAGGAGAGCTCGTTCTAAGAAGTGGCATCCGAGCTCCGAGGTGACATTTGGGATAGATGGCTGGTTTGGCTCGGTGGTGATGTTATGTACATCATTAAGTCCCCTCAGTTTAGTATTACATTCTATAAGGGTGTGATGCCAAACTCAGAAGCCAAGCCGAGTTACACAAGTGCTTCATGTTCTGTAAATCTTTGCATTAAACAGTCCAGGAAGAAGTAAATGCACATGGGGCGTACATTTAATGTCGGTCTTTTCACGCCGCTTCGTGTGTCATTTGATGAGACAGAAGCGTGCATGTCGTTCATATGACAGCTGGCAATAGGCTGGCATTTGAACGATTATCTTTTTACATAATGTTATTACCGTACACGTAGAGGGCAGTCTTTGAAGCCCATGAGGCCCGGTCCATCGCAACATTTACTATAAATACCAACTCTCTGTCCTTGCATTTACTTTTTATCCTAGCATTAAATTGAGATCATGTCGGCAAACATTCATACTTCCAGTCAATATTTCCAGCTTCCGACTAACATTCAAACCTTCACGGTTAGTCCTCCCTCTTATTATGTCTTTTCATAGTTCTCATGGCGAAGTCAAGTAAAGTTGCAAATATTCTTGATGATGAACTATCAACGTCGATGAGGCGAGAAAAGCGTATTTATGTAGATGTTAGGACCGAGAGCAGCTCGGTTGACGAGAATGATATGAAAGTGCTGCTCTCAAGGTATCATGAAATTAGGAAATATCAGCAAGTGGCACCGTTGCCCGAGCAGCAAACATGCACCCCACCTGAAGGGAAGACGGTGGTATACGGTAAAGCCATGGAGATAGAAAATCTATGTTTCCCTCCTACTCCATTTATTCTAGACATTTTGTACTATGATAGTGTTGGTTTTAGCCAATTGCACCCATCGCAGTGCAAAAAATCACCATTTTTGAAATCTTTTTTCAGTCTCTGAAACTTTAGCCCTCTGTAAATATTTTTCGGGCTAACTATAGAATTTCCTCCTTGGAGAACGACCGATTTACGTTTGATAAGAGATCTGACTTCACCGACAAGAAGGATACTCGGAGACAAAGCATGGATTGTTAGGGAAGAGAAGGAGGTGAAAAGTTGTTTCTATCCTCATGTGCAAGGTATGTGTTACAGTCTAACGGATTTAACTAACGATCATTTGCTAAACGGATCTTTGGTGAGCATAGTTACAAACTGCGTGGATGATCGATGTAATTTTTGAAGTAAAGATGGGTAATATTTTCTATAAAATCATATGAATGATCTGTATAATTTACTCATATATATATATATATATATATTTTAAAACCTGCATTTTTTACTAAAACTAATTAGTATAAGTTTTGTAGTTAATATATCAAAAAGAAATTACATATTCAAACCTTAAATGTGTATTTGGCCGACGCTCCTAAAACTAATTATAAAGTTGTATTAAATTGGAAGTTTTGTTTGCAACGATTTGATTGTCGTGTTTGGTGTATTTGTTGCGTAAATTTCACAAGATTATTTCTATATATGTTAATTTTAGTCTTAAAATGTACTTTAAACTTAATTGTTTATGTCACATAAGTTGAATTATAGGTCATTTTTATATAAACCTATTAATATAAGTTTAAAATCATACTTAATCATTTATTATTGGTTGACATACGGGTTTTATCGATTTTCTCTCTTTCATGAGTAACATTTACCAATTAATTTACATATATACCAATAATATCGTTAGATTAAGATTTGAACATAAATTTAAGTTTTCTCAATGATTTTTCTAAAGGTCAAGTGCAATGTATTAATATGATTACTAATTTTACTAGTTTAATTACTCGTATAAAATGATTTTTAATGTGAAATCACAAAATTTAAATGGCAACCTCTAAAATGTTGAAAATGACTTTACGATGAAAGATCGATTTTAACTATTTTAACCCACAGTTATTTTCATTTGATGATGATGATTGCTGCTAGATAACACGGAGTATTATGATAAGACTAAGACCATTAATACTTTACGATAAGTCTTAAATCGTACACAGATACTAGCGTTTTTCAATTTAATAATATTTTTTTTGGTGAAATAAGATAATATATTATTATTATATATAGATAAAAGAATTAATAAGATTCCAAAAGACATTACAACTGATTTTGTGAGACGACACATTCCATTGCTAGCTGATCTTAGCCTATTGACTTACAAATTGAACAAAAACAAATAATATTGAAAATAAACAAACTGGAAAATTTCTTTGAACTTGATCAATTTGAGCTTAACTATTGGCTTCACTTGAACAACTTCAATCCTTAAATTTGAATTGAACCAACACTTCGAACAACTTCTTAGAAAATAACTAGAACTGGAACTTAAACTCACACTTGAAAGTTTCACATGAAACGCATTTGACAACATAATTTATCCCGAATTAAACCGTAGGAGACACAAAACCGATTCCCGACATGAAGCTAGCTAGAACAATCATTCGATTTTTAATTGACTTTGGTTGATTCATAACAACAAGCTAGAACATTTTTAATGTGTTAAATAGGAATTCATGTATATGAGCAAGACAAAATTATGAATGTAAAGATGTGAACTGTTACGATTTGAGATTTAGAGATAAGAAAAAGAATAGCAAAATACAATGCATGTGAGCAAAACAAATAATACAATTGTCAGTTAATGAGGTCAACAAACATATACCGATGGCTCATTTAAATGATAAAATTACTTCAATGACTATTCTTGTATTAGTCAAAATTCAAGGGTTTGATTGACCCATTTATAGGACGAAGCTACCAGCAACCTCAATAAAAACAATTACATAAATGATAAATTTTTGGTTGTCATTGTTAATGTTATACTTCTTGGAAGTAGTACTTTAAAAGTGTTTTCTTACTAATAGTATCATTAGTGAAGAAAAAATCGTTTCTAGTTGCAACTTTGGGGTGGAATTAAAAGTATCGTTATGGGTTGAAGTGATTAAAAGTATTTACGGGAGAGATGGCAAGTTAAGGGATGAATCATTGGGGGTTTGGGATGCAATTGGGGTGGGATAATCGGGGTTGGGAAATGTATTGATAATAAGGGTGGAGGGTTTTATTCTTACTTTTGTAAAAAGATCGGGGACGGATCACGAACCTCATTTTGGAAGGAAACATGGGTAGAGGATATGATATATAAGGAGAGGTTCAATAGATCATAAAACTTGGAGATAAGTAAGGATGTGATAGTTAAAAATAGAGATAATTGGGTTGAGAACGCTTTGGTATGGGAGTGGGAGTGGGCCCAGGCACCGCGAGAGCGGGCATGTGGGGAGTTAGATGATTTATCTAATGTGCTTAATTAGGTTGTTTTAGATCCGGATGACAGGACAAATGGCAATGGGTAATGGATGGCGAAAAGGAGTACAAAGCTTGGTAGCGGATCAGATAGATGGTGTCTTGCCTAATAATGGGTTGTGTAGTCAACAAACAAAGCGGAACAAATTTGTACCCAGCAAAATTAATGTGTTTGCGTTGAGATCGAGAAGTGAGAAACGAGATATTGATTTACATTCTTTATTATGTTCATGGTGTGAAGAGAGTGTTAAATCAATTGATCATAGCTTAATATTGTGTCGTGAAATCAATGTCACTTGGGATAAGGTGTTTAGTTAGTAGAGTTTAGGTAGTTGTAGAATAATGGATGCAGGTGAATTATTTGATCAGGGTGTTCCTAATTTCAATAATAAGCTGTTAAGAGAGATATAGGAAGGGGTGTTGTGGATCAAAACATATTTGGTTTGGAAAAATAGAAACGTAAAAGTTTTTGGAGAAAAGACTCTACGACGGGATGGGCTATTCCAAGAAGTACAAATCAGAAGCTTCAGGTGGATTAACGCCAGATTGAAGCAAAAGGAATTAAAGTAGTAACAGTGGGTTAATGATGCCGAACAAAACGATAGTAAACCTAACACAAATATCAAATTCGAAATTGAAAGTAAATTTTATTAAAACATAATGAATAGTAAAAACAGCCCTAATATTTATAAGGTTATCGATCCTTGTATGGGAAGGAAACCTTAATTTCTTTATTCCTAACAATCTAAGTTGAATAGGAAAGAAATCCTAAACGTTTATTTAAACTATAACTAATTAAATAAAGTATTAAAAAATATTAAAATATTAAAATGTTATTTTGAGTCCCTAAACGGTCTTGAATGGTTAAAATTTTTATTTGAACTGTTATAAGCATTTTTTGTAGGGTACATTTGTCTTCTCTTCACCAATTTGATTAAGTTGGCAATCTAGAATCGACCTTTTACGGGAAATCCCATACTTTTAGCGATTTCTCTAAGCACATTCTTCTTAATCTTGCCAGTAGATGTCTTTGGTAACTCATCCTTAAACACAACCGATTTCGGCACCATGTAACCAGGCAACTTACCTTTACAAAACTTCATTATCTCATCCACCGTAGGCCCAACCACCTTCCCTCCGTCTTTCAAACTCACGAAAGCACACGGTGACTCCCCCCAAAACTCATCGGGCCGTCCCACAACCGCAGCCTCATTAACCGCGGGATGCAAATACAAGACCGACTCAACCTCCACACTACTAATATTCTCACCACCACTTATTATTACATCTTTTGATCTGTCTTTTATTTCCAAATATCCATCTGGATGCATCAGCCCTACGTCACCCGTATAAAACCATCCGTTTTTAATGCAATTATCAGTTGCTTCAGGATCTTTTAAGTAACCCAACATAACACACCCACCTTTGAATACTATCTCGCCTTGAGTCAACCCGTCCCAAGTCACACTCACTCCTGACTTGGGGTCCACAACATCCACGTCCGTCATCCCGATCGTTCTAACTCCTTGTCTCGCTTTTAATCTAGCTTTCTCTGTAGCCGGAAGCCGATTCCATTCTCTCTTCCATGCACAACCCACAGATGGTCCACATGTTTCGCTCATCCCGTATGCATGGGTCACATCAAACCCTAGTGACTCGGTTCGTAACAGCACAGCTGGAGGTGGTGGTGCTCCTCCAGTCATTAGGTAAACCTTGTGTTGAAGTTGCTTGCCTTCTGATAACATGTTGAGTACAACCGGGGCCCCACACATGTGCGTCACATGGTGGTTTTGGATGTTGTTGTACACAATAGAAGCATCGAATTTACGTAAACAAACATTAGTGCCACCAACAGCAGCCATACCCCAAATGTAGCTCCAACCATTTGCATGGAACATTGGTAGTGTCCACAACATGACCGGTTGTTTCGGTACGGACCATTCTACAAGACCCGCAACAGCTCCAATGAACATGCCACGATGGCTGTGGACGACACCCTTCGGTGATGATGTCGTCCCAGACGTGTAATTCAACGTTAGAGGATCCCAATCGCTATCTGGACGAAGCCAGTTGAATCCAGGATCCCCTGTATCAACCATAGCTTCATAACTATTAATGAATTGATCAGAAGGTAAAGATAGATGTCCATCATCTATAATTAGGACAAGTTGTGGGGCAGCACAACCATCTGGCATCAAAGAAACTGCTTCTTGGATAAGATTAGTCAACTGGTAGTCAACAAAGACGAGCTTGGATTCGCTATGATGAAGGAATATTGAGATAGTACGTGCATCCAAACGGGTATTAATGGTGTTGATTATGGCCCCAGTCATAGTGATGGCATAATGAAGCTCATAAGTGGCAGGGATGTTAGGTGCGAGTACTGAAACGACGTCACCTTTTCCTATAGCAAGACGAGAGATGGATGAAGCTAATTGTAGACAACGACGAAAAGTATCGCTCCATGTGTAAGTAAGATTGTTGTACATGATTGAAGGAGAGTTGGCGTCTACGATGGCTGCCCTTTCAAGGAATCCAATAGGAGTTAGAGGACTTGAGTTTGCAGCATTAGGCTTCCTCAATGCATCCATCCTTTTGGTTTAGGAGAGATGTAATATAAGAAGAAATGAAATGAAGTAATGTATCTCTTTGTTTAAGCGACCCCTCATTTATAGAACCTTAGGATTCTATTGATCTATAACATTATCTAAATTGCTAAATATCATAAGCAACATGATGTTGAATCTTACTTTGCCAAATCCTATTGGTATTGTCCAAATCAGTTCAGATGTAGACATTTTTAATTTCATCGTATTGGTGTTACAAGATTTTTTGTTTGTGAGTGTAATGTGTGCGCAGGTTGGTGGTATTGTCTAATGTGTTTACACGATTATGCAGAAATTAGTTGATAGGTGGCATATGAATCCATATCATCTTATGGGCAATGATTTGCCCATAAACCAATCAATTGGGTAATAATGCCTGATTCGTTTATATTCAATTTTAACTAGAAATAAGTAGATACATGATAAGACGTAGCAAAACTTCATCCATACCACTGCTACATAATTTTAGGCTAATAGGTGTACACTAGTGACTAGTGAGTAATATTGCACGGCCCACGCCTAATTATATCGATAATATTCTTTTTCAATATTGTATGTATATTATTTTGTGATGTGATGTATAACTTGTAGTGAAAATATAGCATATATATGAGTATGTTTGGTACAAAGATTATAAGAATTTTTTTAAATTTTAACTTTTTGTTTTTAAATTAATAAACTCTTCATTTATAAAAGTTTCATTTTAGAAGAAGAGTTTTGAACTTTTATATTTTTTTTAAAACTTCAAAAATTTTGTAAATGAAAGCTAATAATACAAGCTTTTAGAATTGAAAAGAGCTTGGTGAATAAAATTACATAATCGCCCTCATCAATATTACAATTTGACAACAATTGATTTATCGGTACTAGTTATTTAAATGATTTATTGAAATTATTATTGTCCTTTTCATTTTGAATAAATTAATAATATTGACCTCCCTTAAAGTATTAAAAATACTTTTAAAAAATAGTTAACAAGTTCATGTTGCGAACAGTATGAATGAAAATTTTATATGTATAACTGCTAAATGAAATATATTATTTCCTAATACATTAACCCAAAATTATTTTTGTATCAAATATTTAATACATATAATTATGATATTAAGAGGTGATATTTGAATTATGGTTGTTTTTAACTTAAATGTTATTTGTTAAATTTATTTTTAATTACATTTATTTTTTATATTGATATCCTTTTATGTTATTTTATACTTTAAAGTTACAACTACAATTAAATTGCCAAATAGTTTATAACAAATAAATTTACAGGTTACAACTACAGCCTACAACTATCTTACTAAATAGATCATATGTGCATATCTAACACTAAATTTTTAGAAAATCAAATTCTTTCCCCTATAATTACATGAAAGCATACTTGATTATAATATCAAACCGATGTTAGATTTTACCGATACTTTTAAAGCTTGCAAAGTTTTGTGTTACAGTTACACTATCAAATGCGAAATTGTAATTTGGAAAAGGAAGCCTTAAAAAAAAACATCATATTGGTTTATATTCTTACAAAATTTTTGCAATATAACATGTCATGCAAGTGATTAATGAGTAAATAAATGAACTTTAGTAATGATGTTACGATAATATATACACAATGATGACGATCAATTGCATATTAGAGAAAACACGCAATCTACAAAAGATCGCTCATATATATTATGTTAAAGATAGTATATAGGTTCAAAAGAAATTAAGTTCAAGTTTTATTCGAGATAATAAATTAATAATTTGTATAATTTATACATATGACGTAAGCACGATACTTATAAAACTACCATTTTAACATAAATATATATGCATAACATGTCTTGTTAAAATCATTTATGCATATTTAAAGATGTATATTGTCCCGTGACATTAATCCTTTAAAATTTTGATTTAGAAAACAAAACATTAAACAGTTAAATCTTAAAAAATAAAATTATATCTGTAATAACTTGAAATAAAATTGTGAAAAATGAATTATTTTTATAATGCAAGTAAAATATAATGTGAAAATTATTTTTTTACTTTCATAATTTCAAATGATGTATTAAATGCAAATTATTTTTTTAATTTTCTTTTTAAAAAGTGAAAGACATGTATAATTTTCTTTGATGATTAGATGTTCAATTTAGAGGTTTCGGTTGATTTTGTATAGGAAAAATCAAAAATTCGATCCATTGAACAATTAAAATTAACAGACTAATCCTTTGATCAAGAGTTTTAACAAATTAATATACTTTTGATCACCCAAACAAACGATCTGATCGATCATCAACTGAATTTCGAAATCTACTCGTTAAATATAAAGTCAAACACTAAGTAATTCATTTCCTTTATTAATTAACCCTCGGTCAAACATCTATCTATCTATCTATCTATCTATCTATCTACTCTATATATAATAAGAAAGCCAAAAATGAATTTAAAATTTAAAAAAATCCTACATGGCATAACCTTCGCCATTGGATGGAATTTTAAAATGAGAATCTAACCATTGATTCGTTTGATGATGTCATAAGTTTTGGACCTCTAAGTTATTGACAACTTTACCCCTAAATTCTTTGTATTTCAATATAACATATTGAAGAAGGACCAAAATACCCTCACCAAATCCTTTGAATTGGTCACTATCAAAAAATTCAAATTCAGTTATTTTTAAATTAAACTAATTAATAACATTTGGTCATCTGTATATTGTCTTCATTCCCGGACTTAAAACCCAGGAAGCGTAAATTTTTCTGCTATTTTTCTTTTTTTACTCTTTCCACCGGTTGAGCATTTGATTCCGTCGTTCGTGCAACCATTTTTGATGCTTCTGTTCACATCATCGCCGTAAATTCAGGTCACTTAATATTGTGTACAATTACACCTTTATGAATTGATTTTACATCAATTGGTTTTGATTATTGCAGGAATTAGTTGCTTTAATTAGTACTCAATTTTGTTATTTGATAGCTTTATAATTAGAATTAGCTCCGATCACTGTTTGTTATCGCATTTCGCATCCGCTTGAACTCGAATATGTTTTTATTTGAGGATTCTTGAGTTGTGTGATTGTTTGTCTATTAGTCATTTAATAAGTCACTGATATCAATTTCTATATATTGTTGTTATTTATACCGGTTCGTTTTAGGTTTATTAATAATTAATAATTACTATTAAGTATTTTACTCAAGATTTGTATTTTAGTACAATCTGTCAAAGTTCACCAGTTTAGCATCGATTTATCTATTACCCCTTATAATGGGTGTGGAGGGGAGTTCCTCCACACACTTTTGAAAAGACAAAAGTACCCTTCAATATTTAAATACATTACAAATAAATCATGCTCTAATTGTACAATTAAATAGATAATAGAGGTATGGTCAGTTGGTCACAAACCTGCTTTACATCAACCCTGCAAAAAGAGATATGACTACACACTAAAGACATGTTAAACCTGCTATTAAATATTACATACATACCTACTTAAATTACAGACCATATACATGCTTAAATTACATCCTAGATTAATTATTACACACTAAATCTATTAGATACTTTCACATAAAATCTTCAGAGCCATGCTTCTTTACAGCCACAGTTCTTCACAACAATGCTTCTTCACAACCATGCTTTTTCACAACCATGCTTCTTCACAGCTTCACTCAAAATCAGACTCCATTATAAATAAACTGCTATGAAACCCTGCAAATGAAATTTTTAACTTATCAATACAAAAAAACTGCTATATCACTTTATGTTTATCAATACCAAACTTATCAAGAAATATGCAGGTATATAACTTTCTATTTATCCACATAACACATCAAACAACACAGCTACTTCATTATTTCTTTTTTGTTTATCACTTTCTATTTATCAAGCAATTTGCTACTGTTTTTCTATAAAATACAGGCTGCCAGCAGTGTCAAGAAGCCTAATGATACGGCTTCCACAAGAAGCAATGAAGTTGAAAACAACATCAGTAACAATAAAATGGATGATAATATTTTTGAGGAACTTGATGCATTGGTTGAAAAAGACGAGAAGGAGGTTTTACCCAATTACTTACAATTTATTTAATTTATTTACAGTTTGTTTATTAGAAGCATAATCATTTTTTTTTCAGATTGATGAATTCCTGAAAAGGTTAGAGGCAACACGTGCCAGCTGGGTCTACAATGATATTATCGTAACTTTAGACGATAATGAAGTTCCTGTGATAGATATTTCAGATGATGATGAAGTTACCGTGCTAGAAAATGCACCACAAAATGGTGCACCAGAAAATGAAGTGGTTCATCATGTCGTGTCCACAAGTGTTTGTTTAAAGAGGAAAAGGGTTGATGCTGTCAATCTTCCCTCTCCGTTTACTCTCATTGATGAGAGTACGGTTGAAGAAGAACATTAGATAATTGAACATGAGTTGATCAGCCTTTTTTATTGTTTTTGGTGTATGTTTTTGTCGTTCATCAGTCTTTGACTATTGCCAGAACATCCTAGATATATTAAAGTAGTATTAAAGTAGTTTTAAAGTAGTTTTATTAGATCTGTTAGTGTTTTAACAAGACTGATGTTGGCTGATCAATGTTAAAGTTTGTTTATTTTGGTTTATTTTATGAGCTTTAACAATCTTATCATATGGATTCATAACATAGATTCGTTCAATAACTTTATAATAGCAGTTCACAAAAATTATCACATTAATTCATATATCACATAACATTTATTCACATCACATTACATAGATCCAATCAATAACTTTATAACAACGATTCATTAGATTTATCACATTAGAGACAGGAGACAGCATGTTGTATTCATGAAGATAGCACATTATAACATTATAACATTATACAATCATGAATTTATAACAATAAATTTATCACATTATAACATATAGAAGTCAAAAACTAATAAACAATGCATTTACATATGTGGTCAAGCAGTATGGTGCATGGCTGATGAATGAATTAACAAGCATGGTCATGAAGTAAGGTGCACAAATTAGAAGCATGGTTAAGGAGCAGTAAGGTCAAGCAGTAAGGTCAAGCATTAAGGTGTAGCATGGCTGATAAATGAATTAACAAGCATGGTCATGAAGTAAGGTGCACAATTAGAAGCATGGTTAAGGTAACTTGTACTACTAACTTTCTACACTATATAGGGACTGCTCCTAAACAGAAAATGATATATCAAATACACACTTCACTACAAACCTCTCCAATTATTGAATTAGAACATGGATTCACAAGTTTCAAACATGCAGGCATCAAACATTGTTACTACATCAGATACTACTACTGAGGTATTCTTAACACGACTCATTGATTTTGCATTTAACTTTTTTATGTGTTTGAGCTAAAACAGTTTTTACTTCAATTTTTTTATGCATATGCTCCTTTGAATTATGTAAACATTATCTACTATTGGTAACACACAGATGTAACACACAGTTATATATATTAACACACAATTATATATATAATAATAATATACAGCTATATATATATATATATATAATAATACACAGCTATATATATAATAATACACAGGTATATATGTATAATAATACACAACTATATATTTATAATAATACACAGCTGTATAAACAGTTATATACATCTCTCTATATATATATAAACGCAATTAATCCATATATTCAGTTAATGATAAAAATAAACAGTTATATACATATCTATAATAAACACAATTAATCCAAATCTACATATCTATAAATAGTTATATAAACGCAACTAACCTCTTTTGATCAGTGATTTTCTCATCCTCAATAAACATATACTTTATTGATTTCATCTTGGAGTTTATGTTCCTCAATATCTACATAACATAAAAACCAACTCAATAAATTCGTACTAACAAACAATGCTATAATATATCATTTATAAATGATAAACATTAACAGATTAAAACCTAAATAAATAAAAAAATAAAAAACGAAACTATCACTTACGTTTGAAATAGGGATCGATCGATTAACTTGTAAACCAGATGCGACTTCCGTGCCAATTAATTCCAACAACACACGCTTTTTTTATTTACTCAACAATAAACCCTAAAATGTTTTGAAACCCTAAATCATGAAATCATATCGCTCATGTGATTTAATCGGTTGAAATGATGATAGAAGTGATTGGACGATTGTGTAATCGGAATAAAGTGATAATATAAAGCAAGGGGTTTCGATTTTTCGATTAATCGCATAATCTAGGGGTTTTTTGGCTGCGTATATGTGTTTTTGGGGAAGGGGGCGACGGTATGAAACTATGAATAACCCTGCACTTTTAATAAAAAATAAATAAGGTCAAATACTGTAAGTCATTAAAGTACTCCGATTTAGTTAAGCCCATTTAAAAAGGGCCGGCACAAAATGTATATAGCCTTTTTGCTGTAATAGAAATGGGCCAACTGTTGTAACTGCTAAAGCCTATTAACTAAATAGTCAATAATAGAAACGGGCCAACTGTTGACTTTTTTTAAAAAAAAAATTGTGTTAAATGACTTGTAAACTTTGAAAAGTCATATCTTTTGATTTGTAACTTCAATTAAGTTACCGTTTTTTTTCACTTGTAGACTTTGAAAAGGCGGTTAGTCCCAAAAAAATTTCGAAATTCGACCTTCTTGACCTTCAATTTTGACATTTTTCGTTAATTTTGACTTTTAAACGCACTTTGACCGCTCATAACTTGCTATAGAAAATTTCAATTTCAAATTCGTAAAATTTATAGTCAATGTGAAGTGTAACTAAACAATAACCCTCAATCAATTTCGAAAAAATCAATTTTTGACTTTTTCGACTTTTTCAAAAAAATTGTTAGCTTAATCGGAGTTACAAGTCATAATTTCATTAAATACTTTGACTTTTTAACGTTGGTTTACTTTTTTTGTAATGTTTTTATGCTTAATAAATTAACACATCAAAGAAGTTAGTTTTTTAAATTATTAGATTTTCTTTCCTAATGTTCTTAAAATAATAAAAAAAACAATTTAAATTACATAAAGATAGGTAATGCATTTAACGACACTAATAGCGTCCACATGACATTGTTCGACTATTTTGAAGAACTTGATTTCGGTGGCGGAATTTAACGAACTTCGCATAGTTGAGATGGGAAACGGCATGAACCCCGACACTTTTCGGCCGAAAGCAACCTTTTCCTATTTTATAAGCTTTATTTTGTGTTTGAACATATAACCCGTGTTTAGAGTTTTGAAAACTCAATATTGATTATTATTTTTACGGCTAATAAAGAATCCGTATATTGGGCGTTCGGTTTATTGTTCTTGATTGTTCGGTTTATTTTTAATCTGACCAATTAATGCTACCCACACGAATGTTGTAGCCATTCAATCCGTTACATCATCGAGCCTTTAGGGAGTTCTTCATGTATCATCAATTTTTAACTATTTTGGCCGTACGAGTATTGTTTGTCTACAAGGACGAACGGGCTGACCGATTACTCATCTTGCTCCTAGATCAAAACGTAAGATCCTTATGCTACTAAAACTATTTACTCTATTATTTTTATTATTACTAAAAGAAATTGTATTGACACTTTTTGTACTTTATGTCTACTACGTAATATTTTAGAGAGACATGATTTTCGCGGTTGTTCCACCCAACCTTATCGCCGCCTATCAAGGAATGAACTTGCTGGGCCGTCTGTTTAAAATTGTAAGCTTTCAAATCTCCAACCTGGGACAAAATGATTACCGGAGGTATGGAAGATATAGGTTTTTGCCACAAAAGTGTGAGATAAACATTTGGAACATTACAAAGTTCATCCCTCTGGATGAGGAGGAATCGAAAATCAAGGTTCCACTGTTTCCGAGGGTTCCGTCACTCAAAGAACTTGCAGAATTTAATGGCAAAGATAAATTTCTTACCGGTAAATAAATTGTTATCATTAAATCGTTCCTATTCATTACGTTAACAAGTATAAATTATAAATTACTACTTAAAATAAAACTACACGTTTTTAATACAGATGTCGTTGGAAAAGTTGTCGACGGGGGTTTAGTTAGACATGTACGTCCTCACGGCGTGCATCAGATGGGGTGGATTGAGCTTTTCCTAGCAGATTTGACGTGAGTGAATCTTTTTTATAGTATTTTACCTACTTCCAAATCTATATTATACTTTTCTAACAATTACTAGCATAAATATGATTTTGCATAGAGGACACGTTATGAAGCTGATATGGCTTGATGGTACAAGAACACCTCCTGTTAGGCTCGCTAGAATGGTAAACGGAAATAATATAATTTATGTCAAACGAGTGAAACTGGTTCAATCCGATGAAAGTAAGTTGTCCATTTGATCAATTAATATAATACTTTATAAGTATTTATATTCATTTAAAACAGTTATCACTAATCTATAATAATTGTAATAATGTGTAATTTTCAGTGAATCTTTTAATTTCCACCGACTTTACCGAAGTTGTGTTCGACCCGGACACCCCGGAAGCAAAGGCTATCAAGAATATGGTTCCAAGGAAGCGAAAAATTACGTTTTATTTAGTTGTTGATTTCGTAGTGTTGCAATGAACTATGTGTGTTAACTATCTACTTTTAATTTGATTTCCATATGTCTTGTAATATTTGTGTCATTGAGAGTTTATCGATGAGACATATTTGTTATTGTCGTTTTACTGTAGACAAACACAATTGTTACTTTATTTGAGGTGCTAAGTTTTATTAAAGATGTCAAGTGTCAAATTATTATTCCTGTTAACATCAACATATAGTTTGGGCAAATTCCTACAAACATGTTCCTACAATTTATCCGATACATATTACTAGAACACATATTGTGCCAATATCTAAATACTTCATCATGTTGCATTACCGAAAGCCTTCATGACCTTAATTTAACTTCAACTTAACGCATAAATGTTGATTTCTATACACTTTATGTGCAGACAAATACCCACGAAATTGAACAAATGTTGTCATATTAACATATATACATTCATATAAAAATGAAGAGCCATAAAAATCGAAAAAAAAAAAATTAAACATTGAAACATATTGTCATATTAACATATTATACTTATTAATGAATTTTTAGTACCTAAAATGGTTTGGACTCTTTCAAGGAAACCCTCGCAAATAGTATTTTACACCTCGAACAAGTAATAATAAGATATATTATTGTGGTACTTTTTCTCATTACTACCTCTTGGAAACAAATACAATGTGTACAACATTTAGTTCATAAGCGTACGTGTTTTTAATGTTTTGGGCCTTTGTAATTAGTATATTATATATGAACAATATATTTATATATATATATATTAAGGATTGCTACGTACCTATCACACAGTTAAATACAATATTTTTATATTTTTATATCTTTATTATGCACTTTGCAGACTTTAGTCCAAAGCGCACAACAATCAAATGTAACCAGTGTGTTTACATCATCCTGCACGGGGTCTGTGTTTCGTGATGTCTCCAATACCAATGTAGATATAAGAAAAGGTACGTAGACTATAACTTAGTTATTACATTTCATGTGATGTACTCAAATTTAGTCCATCTTGACATAGCTTTGTCGTTGTAGAAATGAAAAGACAGTACGACAAGGAATATCGTGCACGCCAAAAGGCAAAAAAACAAATGCAAGAAAAATCTAACGGTGACGGAAATATGACACCTATGCTAATTACATTACCATCAATTATGAGACAAACCAATACAAACCCGCAAGGAAGGTTACATGCAGGGTTTGTGTCACTTATGACACAAGCCAATACAAACCCATCAAACAACACATCAACTTCAAGTGGTTTTCATTCTCTAAACATAGAAAATATTTCACCTCTTCAGACACCACTACTTTTTCTGATGAATACAAGTGACACTGGTGACACCACAACTAACGCTGCTTGTAAGAGAAGACTTCGGAAAAAAGCTTATCGTGAAAGAAAAAAGGAGAAAATGAGGCTTGCAATCCAAAATCAACAAGATGACATCCTTCATTTGGATCATTATGACTACGTATTTGACGATCTACCTGACAAACCTCGTGTTTTGAAAAAGTTGAAACCATGTGTTCACTTTGGAGCAAAAAGATTTCAGTTCGAGTTCCCCACATTTTGTTGCATGAGTGGGAAGACGAAACTTGCAAACTCAATCATCCCAGATGGATTGCGCCATCTTTTTACGTCTCAGTGTGAACTCGGGAAACATTTCAGGCATAATGTACGCTCCTACAATACGAGTTTCTCATTTGCATCGATGGGTGTAAAATTAGATACTCATATGGCGAGCATGACGACTGGAGTATATACTTTTCGTGTTTGCGGAGAGATATATCATAGTCTCGATCAATTAGTTCCGCAAGACAGCCAACCTAGGTACTTACAATTTTATTTCTATGATGAGCAGTCCGAGTTTAAATATAGAATGGCATGGCCAGATCTTGACAGAAACGTCGTTCAGATAATTAGACATGTCCTTTCTACCAATCCATACGTAGCAACATTTCGGAGCCTTGCTGATCTGGGACCACTGGACAATTACAGAGTCACCTTGAACGCATCAGTGCAACTTGACCAGCATGTTTACAATCGTCCAACAAAATCCGAGGTTTCATTACGCATCTTAACTTTACCAATTCAATCTACCATTTGCACTAACTTTGGTTCTCATATGTAATAAACACCTTACTGAAAATGCCATGATTCAGGTCGCTGGTATTTGGGTAGAAGGTAACGACAACATCACTGCTTATGAAAGAAGTATCGTTGTGTACAGGATGTACCAACACAGTCAAAAGATTCAACCTTACTATAGTTGTTATGATCCATTGTGTTATCCTCTATTATTTCCTGGTGGTGAGCATGGATGGCATCTTAAAATACCAAGGCATGGGGTATCTATCAATGACATAAGTGAGGTTGATGACAATAATAATGACAAACTCGAAGGTATGTAACTGTATATCATGTTTTATCAACTGATTGTGCATTTAACTAACAAGCTGCATATAAGCTTGGTATGTAGAGACTACTACGACACCAGGAAGGAAACTGTAACTATGAGAGAGTACTATTGTTATAACTTACAAATCCGCCCGACTGACAACCTACTTTTATTGGGGGGAAAATTGCTACAACAGTTTGTGGTTGATCAGTACATAAAGATTGAGACATCATGTTTGCTTTTCTGTGAAAGAAATCAGTCTAGAATAAGAGCAGATTTGTACCAAGGAATTGTGGATTGCGTTCATGCAGGTGAGGTTCAGTCAAACAGAGTCAGTCAACGGGTTGTTTTGCCTGCATCTTTCATCGGAGGGCCACGTGACATGCGACGACGTTTTCTTGATGCCATGGCGTTAGTTCAAAGTGCCGGAAAGCCTGAAATATTCCTAACAATGACATGCAACCCAAAATGGGATGAAATCGCTGATGAACTATTGCCTGGTCAGACAGCACAAGATCGACCCGAATTGGTTGCCAGAGTATTCCGCGCAAAGTTAGAGGATCTCAAGGATCAACTTCTAATCAAGCATGTCCTTGGCGATGTAGAGTCATACGTTTATGTGATTGAATTTCAAAAGCGCGGTTTGCCGCATGCGCATTTTCTGCTAATAATGAGACCCCAATACAAGATGTCAAATCCCGACCATTACGACAAGATTGTTTGTGCTGAAATTCCGGATCCCACCAAGCATCTTAAAATGCATGTGTGCGTTGTTTCTCATATGATGCATGGTCCTTGTGGCCATTTACGCGCCTCAAGTCCGTGCATGCAAGGCGAACCAAAACGTTTTCGTTTCAATTATCCCAAAGAATTCAACGAACATACAATACAAGGAGATGACTCATACCCATTGTATCGCCAAAGAGACAATGGAATAAAGGTGGAAGTACGAGGAAAGACACTTGATAATAAATGGGTGGCTCCTTATAATCCGAAGCTATTGATGATGTTCAATTGCCATATCAACATCAAAGTTTGCTCAAGTATTAAATCTGTCAAATATGTGTTCAAGTACGTTTACAAGGGTCATGACAAACAGGTTGTCCATGTCGATCCTGATGGCGAAGATGTTGTTATCAACGAAGTAAAGAGATATCAAGATGCTCGTTATGTTTCTCCGCCTGAGGCAGTGTGGAGGATTTTTAATTTCCCGCTTAGCAAAATCCACCCGTTTGTGATGGCGTTGCAACTGCATCTTCCGAATAAGCAGATAGTTAGATTTCGAGACGATGATGTTATGACTGATATTATTGCAAGAGAAAGAAATAAAAGGTCGATGTTAACTGCTTTTTTGAGAGAAATAGAATTGACATCACATCCAGACAGTATTTATACACAGATTTTCCAAAAAAACACACATGGGATCAGAAAACGCGTACTTGGAAAACTCGCAAAGCCGGATCCATGATAGGCCGTCTGGTGTCTGCTAACCCCGCTGAAGGAGAACGTTACTACTTACGTTTACTTTTGACACATGTCTGTGGACCCATATGTTTTGAAGATCTCTACACGGTGAATGGCGTGTTATACCTGACATTTCGTAGAGCAGCTCTTGAGAGCGGGTTAATAGAGGCGGATGATAATTTGGATGCATGTTTGAGGGAGGCATCCTTATTTCAGTTTCCATGTGCTCTCAGAAGATTGTTCATAACTATCTTGATTTACTGTGAGCCTGGAGATGTTCGCAAATTATGGGACACCCACTACGAGTCGCTTTCTGAAGATTACAGGCTCCAATTTCAGAGTGATGAACAAGTACGAAATATGGTTCTCTGTGACATATCCACCTCCCTACAATCTCAAGGAAAGCATCTTGATGATTTTGACCTTCCAAAGTTAAACGCGGATGTCGCTATAGGATTTGGAGGTTGTAACAACCTCTCTTTCGTTTTGGTAATTTCTATTATTTTAATTGTTTTAGAACTATTTAATAATATGTGTTTTATTGTAAAATATTAGTAGATTTAAAATTTGTAAATTTTTGATTTTCTGCGACACAAGGGTTGTGTCGCAGGTGGTGTCTGTGCGACACAAGGGTTGTGTCGCAGGACTGTGTCACAAAACGGGCTGAACTGAAATTAATTAAGGAGCTTAAGTGTAATTGTGTGATTAATATATATATACACCGCCCAACTTCTTCCAGACGATTTCCAAACATTTCCACACTCTTAAAATCGTTTCTAGTGAGAGAATTTAGAGAGAAAGTAAGATTTGACTTTAAATCACTTAATTGAAGCTTTTAATCCGTGATTTCGAGGTAAGGGTTTGATTATTATGTGTTGTTATTGTTTATAAGTGAATTACACCGATTGGAATAGGTTAATTTGATTATTACATGTTTGAATTTGTGAATTTTGAATCTGGGAACTGGGCTGTTCATCATTGCGACACAAGGCTTGTGTCGCAGGTTGTGTCGCTTAATGTTATGCGACACAGTGGTTATGTCGCTAAAGGCGGCCATTTTGAGTATTGCGACACAATGTTAGTGTCGCAGGTTTCTGTTGTGCGACACAGTGGTTATGTCGCAAGGGTTTGTGGTGCGACACAATGGTTGTGTCGCTAAGTTTATAAAAGAGATTTTTGTTTTTGCAAATTTTGAAAATGCGTAAGTGTTTTGGAGACGCGGTTTTGTGAAAATCTCATTAACTCGGATTTAATTGTAATTCGCATAGTCAATCGGAAACGACCTAGTAATCAAGGCTATATGCTAATAGCCTAGGCAGTTTTTGGCCATCCGGGGTCATCTAGGACCCGAAAATGGCATTTTTCAGTTTTAAGCGGTATTGCGGGCTTTTTCTGAGTTTATTTCTGATTGAACTTTTGTTTGCCTAGACTTCAGGGATTACCTGATTGGATAATTAGACTATAATGATGTTTATGGAACGAACTTCTGACTTGTGTATGATTTTCTGTTTCAGATCAACGTAAGACTCAGTGATATTAGAATCCTGAATGTGGAGACGTCAGAGGTATCGGTGAGTGGATTCGGAACTCATCATTTGATTTAGTTGTAACTATTTGGTTATAACAAGTAAACGTAGATGTTTATTAGACTGTTTAGTCTTGATTATTGATTATTGATCTACGTGATGTGCGAAGCAATGTGCTGTATGTGATTGAGGTCAACGCGTAGTTGGACTTCTGGTTATTATGTGTATTACACAGGTTTTGATTCATTTGTTGTGTTTGAGACCTGTGTATGGGTTTAATAACCATTAGTTATCGGTCTATTCTGTATTGGCCATACAGATTGTGGGTAAGTGTTCTTGGGGGAATCCCCGGGTATTATGATATCCCCAGAGCCACCGATCCTCATTGAATTATGTGTGTTTACGATTATTTGGTGTAAACAACTAGTTATGCTAAGTTGAATGTTGTGTGATGAATCCATTCACTTAGCTTCGTGCTAATCCCTCATGTTTACTTCCTGCAGGATTTATTTTGATTGAATGTGGGTGCAGGGAGTAATGATTTGATCGTGAATGTTTGACTGTGCCTGAAGCCTCTGATATGGTTTTGTAATAAACCTTGTTTTTGTGAATTTTTATAATACCCCGCCTTTTGTAGTTTGAGAAGTTTGAAATTCGTGTATTTTTGGGAATTGTAAACTGTTTAATGTATTTTAAATTCATGCTTCCGTGTTTATTAATATAATAATCGGTATTAGAAAGAGGGGTGTTATAGAGGTTTTCTTGAAGTGCAGGAGGAATGCTCAATAATCGTAGAAGATGAACACTTACGAGCCCGCAACTCTCTGAACCCCGACCAAAAAGCAGCCTTTGACGAGATCATAAGCCACGTCGATGGCAATCGTCCGGGCGTCTTCTTCATAGATGGTCCCGGTGGAACTGGAAAAACATATTTGTATAAGGCTTTGCTTGCCGAGGTTCGTTCTCGCGGTCTCATTGCCTTGGCAACAGCTTCTTCTGGTGCTACTGCTAATAATATGGTTGGCGGTAGAACGGCTCATTCAAGAAACAAAGTGGGGTCGCTCAACTACTTCGAGTAGCAAAGGTAATCATATGGGATGAGGCGTCGATGGCTAAGAGACAAGCAGTGGAGGCGGTCGAAAGAACTATGCAAGATATCACGGGTGTGCGACTCCCATTCGGCGATAAGATCATGGTTTTAGGAGGCGATTTCAGACAAGTTTTGCTGGTGGTTAGGCGTGGAACGCGAGCACAAAGTGTAGACTCTAGCTTACGAATGTCTCCGCTTTGGCATCTGATTAAAAAGTTGCGTTTAACCATAAATATGAGGGCTTTAACCGATCCTTGGTTTTCAGATTTTTTGTTGAGAGTTGGTGATGGCGCCGAAGAGGTTATAGATGAGACTTTCATTCGCATACCTGACGACATGGCTATTCCTTACTACGATAAGAATGAATCGATTGAAGATTTGATCCGCGCAGTTTTCCCATCTCTGCACATGAATGAACACTCGGCAGATTACATTGTTTCTAGAGCGATATTGTCGACAAAAAATGAACATGTTGACGAGATCAATGAGAAGATGATTGGTAGATTTCATGGAGAGGAGAAACTGTACTACAGTTTCGACGAGGCGGAAGATGACAAGAACAACTACTATCCCATTGAATTTCTTAACAGGTTGAATGTTAGTGGTCTACCCCCTCATTGCCTTCGGCTCAAAGTTGGGTGCCCGATGATTTTATTGCGCAATCTCGATCCATCTAACGGACTATGCAATGGAACCAGATTGATATGTAGAAGTTTTCAACCGAATGTCATCGATGTTGAGATAGTTGTTGGGCAACATTACGGAAAACGAGTGTTCATACACAAAATTCCTTTGTCCCCATCAGAAAACGACATGTTCCCATTCAAGCTCAAACGGAATCAGTTCCCTATCCGCCTTAGCTTCGCTATGTCGATAAACAAAGCACAGGGCCAGACAATTCCGAATGTTGGTGTGTATCTACCTGACTCCGTTTTCTCGCATGGACAACTTTATGTTGCTTTATCGAGGGGGATATCGCATGCTAGCACCAAGGTGTTAGTTAAGCCCGTCAAAAAATTTGATCATGAAGGTGTCTACACATCGAACGTGGTGTATCGAGAAGTCTTCCGTGATGAATAAGGTACAACAAATTGTTTATTATTGGAATATATATCTCCAAGATTAATCATTATGAATATATAGATATATTAATTAACTATCCATGTACTAAATCATCCTTTATTGTTGTAGGTAATTTGAAGATCGACAAAGTGCATCAAGTATCTGCATGTGTGTTTGAAGTTGCCACTTATTTGTAATTTTTTAGCTGCCTTTTATGTAATTTTTCACAACACCATATAAATACGATTTTGCAAATCTATAAATATATTTTGTCGTTCTGCGTGATTTTAAGTTTCTTTTACTTATGTTGCTAATCATATGCTCATTGATTTCATATATATATTTCGCATCAACAATACAACATTATTTACAACGGTTTATATTGCTAGCAAATTCTTGCCGTTGCAACGCGCGGGGTACCTAGCTAGTTCTTGGTTATTGGATTTCAATGTGGGTTTTCAATATATGCTCAAAAGATCAAATTTTGAGTTTAATGTGGTCATCAAATTTTTAATAATTCTTTTACTTTGATTCTCTGTTTTTTGTATAAATTTTTATACTTTTGACATATGTTTATATATTGTTTTATATGAATACATATAAAGTAATGTTTAATTGTGCAGAGGTTGGTTACAAGTAATAAGAATGATTGTCTTTTAGTGTACATGTATTCTTCTTTGTTTTTTATACTGATGATTGAATATTTCTTGCAATTATATTGTGATGTTTACTTTTTGATAAAATATTGGATGGAATCAACTTTTAAAATAGCAAACTGAATATTATTACTATGTATGTTTATAAATTCATTCATCTAAAACTATGTATGTTTATAAAGGCGAAAAATGATGTATCATTGGAAGATGTTGCTGATCTTGTGGTATTTGGCTAAAAATGTTTAATGCATCACAAGACAAGCTTTATGCTCAGGTATCCATTTGTGTCTGCAAAATATGCAACTCAACACACAAAGTCCAATCCTTTTAGATGCATGAATTTATCTTTCATTTCAACAGTATAATAAAAATATGTACTTTTGACCCAAGCATGTTTTCACACGAGTCCGTTTTCATCCAAGCTCATTGTTACCTGAACCCGCTTTTACCGAGTTCCTTGTGACCAAAACCCATTTTTACCCGCTGCCCTAAACGACCCACCCGTCCATTTTGCCACTATTACACTTAATGAATAATTCTATCTAAATCAGCTCGTGTCATGGTTGCAATTCACGAGTACTTTTCTCGAATGCATACGTTAAGCACATTTTGGCTACATCAAATGTGAAATTCATTATTGGAATAATTTTGACTTTTTCAATATGTTATTTATATGTTTCTCAATTATACATTTTGGTTGATGGATTATGCATTTGTTCTTATTAGTTTTCTATCATTGTGTATAATTTGATATGAAAGAATCACGTTGTTACTTACACATTAATACATTACTATCAACGTTTTTTTCTTCTATGTATAAATCTATTGAATCATCACGCGAAGTCGCGGGTCTTAAACTAGTTAAACAATTAAAAGGAAAAAAAACAAAATCGCAATTGGGTCAGGGTTCGATAAGACACACAGAACCAACCAAATTGTGACACGTGGACACATTTGCGATCATCCCTTTAATTATTAATTAAGTAAAACATGGTTAAAAACAAAAAATTCAGATCGACATGTGGGCCCTGCGATCACCGACAACCCTATCCAATCACCGAGAGACACGTGGCACCGTGTCAGATCGAAGTTCAATCGATGATCGAAATTAATTAGTGTTTGACTTTGTATTTAACGGGCAGATTTCGAAATTCAATTGATGATCGATCGGATCGTTTGTTTGGGCGATCAATGGTGGATTAGATTGTTAAAGTTCTTAGTTAAAGAATTAATCTGTTAATTTTAGTTGATCAATAGATTAAATTTGTAATTTTCCTTTTTGTATAATAGTTAATGAAAAATGAAAAGATATAATGTTATCCTTGATTTGATGTGCTATAATCCATGAACCAGTATATTAATACTACGCCTAATTCCTTAATATTCAATTTTGTATCACTTTTGGCCGGAGATAAACCGATAAATAATTAGACAATAGGATATGTTGTCCTTGCCATTTATTAAAAAAAAAAAAAAAGAATATTCAATGCACATAACTTTTCTCCATTTAAATGCATATAAGTCAACGGTATAAATATATATAGGGTATATATATGAAAATGATGCATAGAAAAGCTTCAAATTTTAAAGGGAAATAAATAAATTGTAGTCCTTAATTTTTAATAAATAAATATTTTTAATATTCATTTGTAATGAATGTTAAATTTTGAAATTATTTGTGATTTTTAAAATTCATTTATAATGAAATTAAGGGTTGAGATTTGCTTCTCTCATTCCTTAATTCTTTTGCTTCCTTCTTGATCCCCCATATATATACATATATATATATATATATAATATTCCTTGATATAACAATGAAAATACAACAGGTATAAATAACTAGAAAACACAGATATCATCCGTATATGGTTATACAAAATCAAACTAGCACTCCCCACACTAGGTAATAATGTCATCAAGATAACTTTACATGACCAACTGATATCATAAATTCAATCAACAGTCCTCGTTTGAAACTACAGTTCCCTTCATTTTCAAAGGCCAAACAAGTAAATAACAACAAATCATTTCAAACGAAATAAACCTTCATAATAATGATCTAAACAGGTCTTTCTATAAGTTTGCAATCCATATCCCTTATGATCATTCTCCCTTACCAGTTGCAACAACCGTTTGAGCCACCTTGGGCTCCTCAATCGAGGCTTGGGACTCCTCGAGCCGCTCAACTGGAACTTGGGTATCCTTGTGAATCAAAGCTTGAGCCTCTTCAGGCTCACTGACACAAGCTTGGGGCTCCGTGGCTGTTTCAACCAAAGACTGGGGTCTGTTTAAGCTTGTGCCATCAACAAGCCTCTCAACGGAGATTTTAATCACATCACGTCGAATCCCCATGTCAGCAACAAACCTGCTGATACAATAAATACCACATCCCACGACCGCCAAACCAGGGAAACTGGAGGTCATGTAACGAAGTGGAGACGAGAAAATAGCACTAGTAGCAGCCAAAATTGATGCTGCCTGCCCACTTCGACCAACACTGATAGTTGTAAACACGAGCAAGCCGGTCTTACAGTAGATTGCAAAATCCTCGCAGTTGTTCTTGAATATATTGTAGACTCCAAAACCATTCTCGAGGAGGAATTGAGCACGATGAATGACGTCTTCGGGAGGATCAGAAACAGCAAGAGTGCATGTTCCACCTCGAGCTTTGGCAAGAAAGATTGCTGGAGAGACTGAATATTTGAACAGATAAAGGTCATCGCCAGACAGAAAACAGTTTAAGCATGACGCAATGACACCATCAGAATTCGACTGGTCACCACATTTCAAGCAAGGGTCACCGGAATTAGAGGGCAATGAGCTTAGAAGAATACGATCTAATACTGTTCCAGTACCGATCTCTTGACCCCCACCCCGAGTGAAATGGAGTACCGTATCATCACCAACATATATTCCTGCAGACAATAAAAGAAGGAATAGAAAAATCAGACTTACTAAAAGTGGCATTAAACTCATATGAAATTAACAACATTTCACGTCAAGAACTAAAATGGCTGCTCTTCATTGATCTTCAGATGCATAATATTAGAGAAACAAACTCACATGTGGAGTTTACAAAAGCTACATATTTAAAATGGCACGAAGTCAATGGTATACCACTTCAAATGTCACAACATGGCATGTTAAAAACCACAAAAAATTGCCTAAGAACATGTAAATTCCTACAAATATATGACTTAACCTTGGTTATCATAATTTCAAGAGAGCAACGAATTTGTCTTTTTGTCAGCTGCTCTAGATGTGTAGCATACTACCCCTAAGCATAAAGCTAAGAGTAGAATGACAGATATAAATACTTTTGAAAGTGGGATTCGCATCTCTTTCTGCAAGAGTTCAATATACTGAGATTTTACATAATGTGTCAAGTTGCGAGCCTAATCAGAGCTTTCGAATAATAAATCACATATATTTAACTGAAATAACAAACTGATCTCCACAAGAGAAATTATTCTGATAAGGAGTAATCAAACAATCCCAAAGTAAAAAAAAATCACATACTATTCTGTAATGCAAGTGCTTAACCTAAATCATTACTCAAGGACGCAATGTTGTGACTTGTAAGCATGACAAATGTCAGCAGTCACTATTGGTAGACATGGCATATAAGTTCATACCACATATCCTAAGCCGGACATGTATAAAGTGGTGAACTTATATGACGTGTCCATAGATCATGAATGTTGACAACTTGACATATGTCATGCAGACAACATTGTTTCCCAGGGGAAAGGTGTATATTGACAGTCAGATGAAATGAGTCTCATCTCGTTAGCATACAGATAATGAATATCGTGAGAGCTGAATCTAATCCAAATGTCAGCGTGAGTAGGTAGAAGACACAGCTTGAATGTGATGTGTTATAGTCTTGTAGCCTTCATGATAATATTGAGCTAACAATTCTCCGAGCATGAATAAGAATAATGAGGATGTTGAAGATTAGTAGCCACGCGGCCTCAAATGTATGTAATTTGTTGACCTACATGCACCAATAGACAGCCTACTAGTACACTATGTGACATAATGCTCCCATATGACTATACAGTGAAGCCTTTTAAATTGGCAATGAATGACATCCGGATTGACTTTCCTGGGTAAAGTATATACAAGCGAGTTCGGTCTGAAAGGAGGAGTATGATCTCGTACGAAAGGAATTTAATTATGTTAAAGTTGTTTACTGTATAATACTAATACTTGTTTGTGCAAGGTTATCAACTATGGAGTTATGTATGAAGCATAAGTGTCACTAAAATGTGACCCCTAATTCTATTGGCTACTTCATTGTGCAAAATGCTAACGATTACCTTTCTATAAGTTACTCTTGCATAAATGTATTCATCCTCCTTTTGTGATTTTCGTTCATCGTTACATCTAAACGTTTTATTATAAATAAATCATAAATCTAATGCAATAATGCTTTATCATTAAAAACTTCTGCAACTCTGTATATTTCAGTAAGGATTTCGGAAAATAACTGTGTTACATGCTAATCAAATACTGTAATGAAATAAGCAATTGATACTGTATAATTGATTAGCATGTAACACAGTTATTTTGAAATAAGCAATTGATACTGTGTTACATGCTAATCAAATACTGTAATTGATGATATTTTTAAATTTAAACAAATCTGGATATACGCATATTATAGCAATTGTATTCAGAAAACCTAATATTGCTAAACAAACCCATAATAACCTAATTTTGGATGAAATATTGAAATTAAATTATAAAAAGAAGAGGGAGAATTACCGTGATGAGCATAGAGCCAAGCCGTACGCCAAGAATAGATGTGATCGCCGGGTTTAATTTGTGATTTATCGACTTTATTCGACAATATTTGCTTCATCATCTCCTCCATTGGGTTTGGTTGCGAGGATGGATTTTGAAGATTTGATAATTGCAGGAGTTACTATCTTTTAGAATAGGATTTTGGTAATGACGTGTGTTTCTCAACCTTGCTAAGTTAAGTTTAGCGTGTCACGTCAACATCAGCCTTTCCACATCATATTAGAAAACTAAACGATAATTTCTCCCTCTCAACAAAATTTAATCTATATATCACTACCGCTCAAATTAAATACCGCTCAAATTAAAGTGTATATTTTGAAGATTCTAAAAATATTCGATAATTATAATTTTTATTAATAAAGTATTATTTTCACTTCTAAACCTTTTTAATTGATTGAAATATAAAGTATTTATCTTTATATTATTATATAATTAAAAGGCAATACGATGGATGAATCTGAGTCCTTCATTGTTTTTTATCTTTATGATCTAACGATCTTAATTTCTTCCGTATAATTACACTTTTAGCCACATAAATATTTAATGTATTTATTTAATTTTAAAAAATTATACTAAATATTTTATTTATTTATAAAAATTCAAGAGTTTATAAATTATATAAGAAAATTGGTTCCAACATTTTATTTATTTTATTAAAATTAAATTTGTTCCACATTATAGCGGGTCTATAAAGTATATAAAAATATCGACCAAATAAAAATTAAATTCGACATGCGTCATCGCAGATTTATAAACTATATAAAAAATTCGGTCACAATATTTTATTCATTTATAAACATTAAATTTGTCCGGCATTATCGCAGGTCTATAAAATGTAGAAAAAATCCACTTAATATTTTATTCATTTATAAAATTTTTATTCATTTATAAAAATTAAATTCATCCGGCATTATCGCAGAGTTATCGCAGGTCTATAGACTATATAAAAAATCGACTAAATATTTTATTCATTTATAAAAATTAAATTTGTCTAGAGTTATCGCGAGTCTATAAACTATATATAAAGATGGCCACAATATTTTATTAATTTATAAAATTAAATTCGTCACATTTCTTTCGTATAATTACACTTTCGGCCCTTAAATATTTGACGTATTTTTTTAAATTTAAAAAGTCGGTCACAATATAAAAAAATCGACTAAATATTTTATTCATTTATAAAAGTTAAATTCGCCGCACCTTATCGCGGGTCTATACAGATAAAATAATATTTTTATAGGAAACACATATAACAAATTTCTTCATCAGTATCACACCATTATCAAGTATATTATTTTTATCATTTAATTGTGTGGATATTATGCTAGTAATAATAATAAGTAATGTATACAAAATAAATTAAATTTATTTCGAGTTTATAACCATCACGCTCACATTCCATGTATAATCTATAGATCGGTTACCGATATGAAAACTTTAATGTTTAGTTTATTCTTAGTAGTTTACCAGGTCATAAACCTGCGATAACGCCAGACGAATTTAATTTTTATAAATAAATAAGATATTTTACGGGTCAAATTTAATTTTTATTTGTTCCGACCCGATATAATGCGGGACGAACTTAATTTTAATAGAATGAATAAAATATTGTAACCAAATTTTTTATATAGTTTATAGACTCTTTATTTTTTATAAATTAATAAAATATTTGGACGAATTTAAATTTTATAAATAAATGAAATATTCTGGTGGATTTGTGGCTGATTTTTTATATAGTTTATAGACCCATGATAAGGCGGGACGAATTTAACTTTTATAAATTAATTAAATATTTTAATTTTTATAAATGAATAAAATATTTAATCATTTTTTTATATAATCTAAAGATCTGCGATAATGCCGGACGAACTTAATTTTAAAATAAGTACAAATTTGCAATGCTCGCTTTCTCTTCTCTCCATGTATAATAGTTTCTCCCCCACTTGAGTGGAAACCCGTATCAACTTTTTGTCGCACAAAACGTTAGCTTTACATCGACTAAGCCAATCCATTCCAATCAACACATTAAACTCTCCCAAAACCATCGACATTAGATCAATCTTGAACAACTTACCATCAACATCAATATTACATCCTATATACACTTCAGTTAAAATCATTGTCTTACTATTAGTTATTTCAACTCCCAAAGGGCTCTCTAATCAACTAATAATGGTAGTGACGTTCTCGCTAAAGGTGTACGACACAAAAGAAAAACTAGCACCCGATCAAATAATACAGGCACATTGTTAATAAGAAAAGTACATGTGACCACATTGGGTGCCTCTCGAGCTTCCTCTGACATCATTTGAAAGGCTCACACCTTTAGCTTCGGGGTTTCCAACCTTCGCTTCTCATCAATCTTTACCCTCTTCATTTCTTGACCTTTCCTTCCCCTTTTTAGCTCGGGGCATTCACTCCTCTTGTGTCATGGTTTAAGACACTTGAAACATATGCCAATGGGTTTCACACTCTTGCCCTTTATGCCCCAAAATCTCACACTTGTGAAAATGAATAGGATCATCTACATTTAGAAAGTGTGCTCTCTTTTATACTTCCCAAAAATGGCAAATAACCCTCAATTTCTATTCTAGCCTTTATAAAGTTTGACTTATTTATCCAACTTTGACTATTTAGATTCAAACTTTTGACTACCTTGACGATTCAATAGTCAACAAACTACTAAATCTTTAAATTTTTATATAATAAAATAACATAATTGATACATACATTGTTGGGATGTTACAAAAATGCGCATGTTCTTACGTAAACTCCAATTATTTTCTCTCAATACATTCACCAATCACCTTTAAATATGTACCAATCATATTAAACACACATTTAGACATATAAGTTTAATTAGACATATGTATCACTTCTCAAAGTGTAATTTTGAGATAATCACATGGCCATCACTGATTCAGTATAACTAATATTACTCATAATATATATTCGTTACATTCTTACAATAATATGTCTTTCCTCAACAAGATAAACCTACTTCTACTTCTTTTAGTTTAATGATGTGTGAAACATCTAACAGAACCATTTTGTTTGTGTTTAAGGTACACGACAAATACATAAAAGGGTGTCTGTTGCACATCATTTTGAAATCTTGTTTGTAGTATAGTACTCGTAGCATAGATTATACTCTGTAGGTGGTCGTGGTGGTTGTGGTTGTCCATTGCATTCGTGGTGAATGGTGACAGGTGATTAAGGGCTGGTTATCAATAACTTACAGGCGGCTTTATCGAAGGTGAATCAGAGGACAACATTGATGATAAATTTTATGTGGTCTAATTCATAACAGAGCGACAGATCTTTAATAGTTGATGGGTCTATTCAACATTTCAATGATAGAAAATAAGTTTGTTGCAATTAATCCACAGCCATAAATGTCCTCGCCATATAACCTTGTCAATTCAATCATTTAATCATAGTATACAATCAACTTTCTAAGATATCTAATGCATAAAAGATTTGATGTTGTTAGATTTTTTTATAATATGATTGTTTCATGGGAATAGATAGACAAGGTATCTTTTTGTCCATTTTATATCTTTGAGACCTTCTTAATAGAAGAAATTATAAAATCTAGTGGTTGTATTATGTTATACAAATGAAGTAATATAAACTGAAGTGTAGATGACTTGCAACTCTTTTCTTCGGAGTTCGGACTATATGTGTCATTAACATTTATGACAGCTTTAACTAGATTGTTAACAACACAAGTAAACCACCGTTATATATGGTAGTTGCCAATGTTTCCACTAATCTATTCGGATTTTATTTCTCTTCTTGAAGAATTTATGCAATTGTGAGAGGAAATAACTTATGATCAATAGTTTTACTCGAAAAAATAGGTGCAAAAAGTTCTAAATAAAAAGAAAGTGAAAATGGTTGCTTACCTGATGATACATAGGTTATATCGTTGACAATCCAGAAGGATATCAGGTGCTTGTCGATTCAAATGATCTTTATTCACCTTTCCGGTCTTCTTATCTTCTTCTTTATCTCTCCACATGACTCCAACGGTGAAACGAATGCATAACTATATGAAAGAAGATTTTAAGAATCGGGCTTCATGGGCATCTTCGTCACCACCATCTTTGCCTCTTCTAATATTCCAGCACCACTTACCAAGCAATTATAGTGCTGTACACCAGGCTCAATCCAATAAACGTCAGTCATACTTCTAATAACTCTCATTTGATTGCATGCATTCAAGGCACGAGTAAACTCAAACTCAATTGGTGCAATACCTTCTGTCTTCATCCTTGAGAAAACACAATTGCACTTAGTATCTCCATATTTATCTAGATACGAAAACGATGTTGTATATATATTGAAATAAACTCCTAGATGACAGCTCCTCGAATGCACAATAAGCCAATTCAATACTGCCACAATTTGCATACATGTCTAGAGTAGTACTTAATTACATAACCCCCATTGCTATCGGCGATTCAATCATGGATCTATTACAAAAAGAAATTAAAAGTAAAATAAAATAAATACTAAAAAGATTTGATTCTAGTAAGTTTCTTATTAACAACATAAAGTCGTCTTATTTCTTTTTGTCCATTTTATATGTTTTGAGCCCTCTTAACATAAGACATTATAGGCACAGAGTAGTACTTAATTACGTCTTTTGTAGATGACTTAATGATCATTCACTCCTTCAGTACCAACTTATAGTAGAGGCATATGTGACTACTAAACTTATCGTAGTTCCTTCTACATTAAAAAATTATAATTTAACAGTGAGAAGTAATAATACATATTCCTTTGTTTTTATCAAAGAAATGATATTCTGGTTAGTGTCGTTTTTAGTTATAATCTACAATGGTTTTTTAAGATTTAAGGTCAGGCACACCAAGCATTAAGTTTTTGTCGAATCTATGACCATACATATAAATGGTAAAAAGGTTCGTTAAAAAATTAAGAAAATGATGGCTTACCTATGATTCATGTCCAATATCGCTATCAAACCAATACGATCTCATGTGATTGTCAATTCCTAATGACAATAATTCAATATCATCTGTAAGCAACTTGTTTCCAGCAACGAACTCACACACCACACCATCCACTTCTATCAAGCTGCACCCGGGATCCTTTTTCACCTTCTCATCTTCCATCTTCTGCCTAACTTTTTCCACATAACCCCATTGATTAACCGCTGCATAAATATTCGACAGAAGAACATGAACTCCACTACGATCAAGACCCCTTTCCACCAAACCCTCAACCATTTCTACACCCAATTCAACATCACCATGAACCCTACACGCATTCAATACTGCACCCAACACGTACGAATCAGGCTCCAAGGGCATCTCAATCACCACTTTCTTTGCTTGTTCTAGCATTCCGGCCCCACCTAACAAATCTACCAAACAACCATAGTGTTGTACACCAGGCTCAATCCCGTAAAGATCTTTCATGCTTTCAAAAACTCTTAAACCTTCTTCAACTAATCCCATTCGACTACATGCATTAAGTACACAGATAAATGTAATCTCATTAGGTTTAACCCCTTCTCTTTTCATCCTTTCTAGCAATGCAATTGCACATGCACTTTCTCCATGATTAGCTAAACCCGAAATCAACGATGTAAAAGCAAAAACATCCCTAAATGGCATCTCTTCAAATACACAATAAGCCAATTCAATACACCCACACTTCGCATACATGTCCACAAGTGCCGTCCCCAATATCCGATCCATCTCCATTTTCTTCTTATCAATGTACGCATGAATCCATCTACCCTGATCTAACGCACCAAGAAAACCACAAGCAGAGAGCGCAACAACAATACACGAATGATTAGGCTTAAACCCACAACACAACATATCATTAAAAACATCCAACGCCTCCTTAAACAACCTAACTTGAACATACCCATTTATCATAACACTCCACGACACGTTATTCTTCTTAGGCATTTCATCAAACAGTTCACGTGCAACCTCTACCTGCCCTGATTTCACATACCCATTAATCACCGCAGTCCACGTAACAACGTCCTTATTCAAACAACTATCAAACATTCTACGACAACAATCCAAACATTCGCAAACGGCATACAAATGCACCAACCCATTTTGAACAAAATCGTAACTTTCCCAACCCAATTTAATCGATAGTCCATGACACAAAAATCCAAATTTAAGTTCACAAAGATCAGCACAAGCTCTAAGAACGAAAGAGAATGTATGATTAGTAGGCATAAACCCGAAACCGAGCATTCGTTTAAGCAAACTTAAAGCATGGTCCGATTTAGCTTGTTCAGTAAAAGCTCTGATCATGGTGTTCCATATGTAAGTTGATCGATGAGGTATAGATTCAAATAAAGTGTATGTATGTTTCAGGTCAATGTGGTTGGATGTTACGTATGAGAATAAAAGCTTTCCGGCCGCAAATGGATCAGATATGGATCCGGAAGTGATGAGATGGGCGTGAATTTGGTTGATTTGGGAGGTTGGAAGACATGGTTGGTTTAGGAGGGAGAGTGGTTTCCTACTTGATTTCAAATATTTAAATGCCATTTTTCAGAATGTACCATACTTACTAAACACTCCGTCGTTCATAATTCACACGGTTAGTCCACGTTCTCCGATTTGAATGAAGCTTTGACTTTGATTTTCAACTTTGTTGCTCGTTGTACTGATTTTGATTTCTATAGTGTACGTATGTGTGTTGATTTTGCTATATATGTGCGTTCAGTGTTGATTACTAAATTCTGGTTTTCGTATTTGACTTAAAAGTCAAATGAGTTATTTATATACTTTAATTCAACTCAATTTCTTATACGCCTTTTTCTTTGTTACGGATCAGATCATGATCCAATTAATTGGTTCATGAATCGGGTCGCGATATCTATTCTAGTTGGATCATTAATGGATCGGATAAATCTTCAATTCGCATTCATTCTTGACACCCATAGTGTATACACACGTACATAATGCATCCTTTTTTAAATGGTTATGACTTCTTTTATGATTACATGTGATAATCATAGTATTTTGACTAATTTTTCGCCTAAGGATGACTTCACTATCTAGATCCTCATCTCTTGAGTTCGTTCAGACAACTAGTTTATAGATAATACTCATATGTAATGCACTTCTCATAAATAAACATGGAGTAACGTACAATAGTTTCAACCTTACAAACTGTAATTTGGTTTGTACGTAACAAAGTAGATCATCTACTGCTGTTTTTTCTTTTGAGAAGAAAAGGACAAATGATTTTGAAATAATGCAAAAATTTTGTCAAAAGGACGTGGCTTTCCCTCTATACATCTTGCCATTTCTACCCAAAGTTCATGTGCGATGTGCGTCCAATTACAGAAATTTAGATCACAAATTTGATAATGAACGATATCGGTATTTTACTCTTTAGTCCTTACAATGAAAAGATAAAGAAGTATTGACAGAATTAATCTTTACACTATGCTTTTCTTTTCTTGTACACAAGAAATTATTGTTAAGATACGTATTCGTATCGGTTATGAAAATGACAAACTAACTTTTTTATTTAGTTTTGATAACATAACAAAGTTTAAAATATTCTATCATGAAAAATCTTTGATTTCTTTTTCATTTTACATATGCTGTAAATTCAAATAATATTGATGTGAAACTTAACGAATGGAAAAAAAAAAGTTGAAAAAATCATTTTTGCATGGCGAAATCCTAAATCGCATGACGAAATTTTAAATAGAAGATGAATAGCACGGCAAAATTTGAATTGGTTCGGAGGGTGTTTTATTTTGTTGACAAAGTTATTTCTCTTGTATAAATATAACATTAATTGTAAATTCTCGACCTACAAATCTAATAAGAATTCTTTTCTAATTTAATCGTAGACTAATTTAATTGAATAGATTAGATATAGTCACGTTAATTTCTTATGTCATTTATTTTTTTATAATTTTAATTACTTTATTGAAGTGTTTAGTTAGTGATTTCTTGATTCGTTTATTTTCGTGCATGTATAATATATCGTGATTACACACGTTCACCCGGTGATTCTGACTTCTGAAGAAATAATTTTGCGAATTAGTGGATGAATTCGATACCACAATACAAAAAGATAGAAAAAAAATCCCACGTGATAATTAAGTTCCATTAAAAAAGAAGATACTGGACCATTTCCCTTTCTCTTTCATTTTCACACCAAGTGGTACCACAATCAAAAATGGTTGCATAAGAATTCCACAAGTGTCAAGCCATCGTTTTTGGGCTTTCTTACAAACGAACTACAATGTCTAGAAAGTGATACATCAAAAGGTATTTGGCCTAATATTACCGACGTGACTCGAAAGTTATGATTATGCTATCATCTAAGATAATACTATGTGTATATATTAATTACTGGTTCTTAAAAGAATAAGAAACGATAGAAACAATGTTCTGAAATAAAAATATAGGAAAGGTGTGTGTGACATGATGCAATGTGTTCCCATAAAATCCACCTAAAAGAGTTTGACAAAATGGCCCCCAGTAGTTATGGAGGAGGGGCATGTTGCCTAAATAGCATGGACCACATGTCCCAAACTATTGGTTGGAGTATTATTTGTGAGTTTATTTCCTGCTCATCCATATACATGTTACTATAAGAAGTCATAAAACACATTATATTGTTTAAATCATGTGCCTACTATCTTTATATCAAGCTTTATAAAAAAAGGAGTTTATTGATTTGTGATATTTTTAACTTTTACGTTTTTATATTCTATGAAATTGACTTTAAAATTTTTGATTGTATGAGGTAAACCTTCTAAACTTCTTTAATGTATGTAATATTTCCTTTTTTGGTTATTTCAAAAAAAGAAAGTTTCCTTTTTTGTTTAGACCAAAAAAAACAAGTCAGCATATAATATAGAGTTTTTGAAAGTTTACATCGTACAATAGAAGATTTCAAAATTAATCTAATACAATATAAAAATGTGAAAGTTAAACATATCACAAATAAATAAACCCTATAAAAAATAACTGTATTATTACAATGTATGTATCCATACTATAAAAAGTTATCACGTAACTATCTTTATGTCAAATTATATCGTCTATTTGTGATTGAACATTTTTCTAATCATGTACTTACTTGCTATTATATGCACACGCACATAGCGACAAATATCACATCACATGCACATAATATAGCCGATGTTGTATGTGTATCTTGGTTGTATGCATATGCTAATCGAAATTAAGGTCAAGATTTTTGACTCGCAGTAAAGCTGAGGGGGAGGGGCGGTATCCCTACGCTAATCACAATTAAGGGCTTCTTATAATGGTGTGAAATATGCATTTCTTTTTTAATAACGCTAAATACACTAATTAAAAACTAGGCAATTTATACAATATATGACTCAGTGATCTATGTCATATATACTCTCTGATACTATTTGTTTAACTAATCATCTTATCATTTACACCGATTAAATTCTTAGGTAGAGTTTTAGATCTACAATATAAACACATGAATAATTTTTCTTTGTTACAACTTTCAAAAGTTAGCTCAACTTCATGTCGATCACTTTGTTGCATGATTCTATTAAGTATAATTAACAATATACTTATGTTTGATACAAGATCGGGTATATATTAGCTTAACTGAAACAACTCATTATTTATTAACAACTCAGTTACTCTAATGAATGTGTCAATGAATGATATTGCCTACTCATCAAATGGAGTGACACACTTCATAGGTCAAAAGATCTTCTTCGTGTTTTAAAAAAGTTCGACACCTTGAATTGACACTTATAAGACTTTCTTTCTTTAAAATAAATTATGTATAACTAGTTAATTTTTATAAGGTCAGCATATATCTAGTTTTAGACCCGTATATATACAGAGTTAAGTAGTTTACAAGTAGTTATATTTTTTTTCACATTCGTAAATAATCATTAATAAATGTATTTACCAAAAAAAAAAAGATTATTTTAGAAATACTAATACAAACTATTATCCAATCAATATTTGTACTTAAGTTGTTAAGTGAAGATATCTAACTTGATTTATTTAAAAATATCATCTAAATTTAATTACTTTTTCAAATAAATTAAGTATACTGGTCAATTGAGCTTACGGACTATTATTTTATATTTGTAATACTACTTTTATCGACCCATGTATACAACGGTTTATTTCATAAACAAACATTTTAGATATTTGTAAGATATTTAATTAGATACTTTTGGTTTGTTAAAGAATTATATTTATATGACACAGTAAAATAAAGACTTAAAATTTAAATTTTTACAATTATACATTAATTAATCCATCTTTATCAATGAATCAGTAAACTCCTCAATAACTACGTAGTTTAATAGGAATGATAATAATAAATAAATAAAATAAAATAAAAAGAAGAGATGAATTTATAAAGAATACTTATTAGCATAAATAATTATATCTATTCTAAAAATTTTAATTCCTTTTTTAATAGCCATCTATTTTCTTCTCAATTTAAGAGTTTACATAAGAGTCATCTTAAATAGATAGATAACGACTAAGGGATGTGCACAAAATTGAAAAACTAAATTGAATTAACGGACGATTTGATTTTTGATAATGCAATAATGGAAATGTTTTAATTTGATTCGAATTATACTTAAAAATTGAACAGTTAACAACTGAATAGATACTTAATTACTAATTATTTAAATATTTTTATTTTATATTTACTAAATAATTCATAAAACTGTATTAACATCTATTATAATATTCTAATTTACATGTTATGAAAACCGAACCGAGATGAAAAATTTGAACCACAGTGAACCAAAATCAAATTGGTTTGATTATTGAAAAACTGAATTATTGAATTATAATTCGATTTTAACCAAAAACTTAGTCATACTGAACTATAAACAATTCTAAATATAAAGTTTTGTTTCACTCCCACTTTATGAAATAAATATTAATAACCTAAATTACTTCTTTGTCAACGTTTTGCTTGGAATTCTTTTCAAAAATTTTCATTTGGGTCTGCTTCCCAGTTGTTTTTCCGGAAGAAGAAAATAGAAGTGAAAAGAAGAAAAATCAAACTGTCTTTCAGAGTTTTTTCTATGGAGAGAGGAGAAAAAAAGTAGGAGGAGAATTTGAATATCTTTTCTCTCCAAATTTTCTCTCCAAAAGTGGGAAGAAATGGAATGATGGAAGATTAAACAAGTTAGAACATGACATTTCTTTCCATTTCTCTCCAACTCGGGAACACAAAACGTTTAAATTTCTTTTCTCTTCTTTTCGACTTGGAAACGCAATATTGTTCTTCCTCTTCTTTTATTTTCTATCATTTTCTATTTTCTCTTTTTTTCTTCCAACTAAAAACTCAGTAGCAGGCCCTTATAGCTCAAATTGAACCTCATATAGAAAACATCGAATACTTAATTAATTGGTATGTGGTTCCTGACTTCTTGACTCTCACATAAGCACTATATTGGATTTCTATCGAAAAGAGTAGTAAATCAATGAATAATATTGTAGTTACTTTATTACAAAAATAAAAGAAAATAAAGACATAATTTCTTTTTTTAAATTTTAGATTAAATAAAGTTAATTGATTAATTTTTAAAAATTAATAACATCATTTATATTATATTAAAGATTAAAGATTATGTTGTCAGATAAAAATATCTATAAATAGATTTAATTAATATTATTATTTAAACTCAATTACCTTTTTCATATATAACTTTATTGGTTAGTTGAATTTTGATTTGATGATGTCAAAAACTTGCTTTCTATAATGTATTTATTTAAAATGAGATTATTTAAATTCGACCATGATATTTGGTTAATTTCGAGTTATTTCGTATATTTAGTTTTGTTTTTAGTATATCCACAATCTATAGAATTTTCATAAACCATAAAATTCAATTTTGAGTTGAATTTTTATTCATGTTTGTATAATTTTTAATTTGATAACAAATTGATAGGTTGAATATATTAAATAGAAAAAATAAATAAAATTTTATATTTTAAATTAGAAATTGAGCAAAACGGAGTGTCTTCCTTTGTATTTTTTCTTTTATTTTTATCGTTTTCTTATATGCATATCAAATTACAAGAAAATACAGTTATTTACTTATTATAGTTGTGATGAATGAATTCGTATGGTGATAGATGTTGCCAAGGGTACTATTTTTTATTAACTAGCGTTGAATTCCGCATACAGCAGTTAGTGGAGACTTCACATGTTAATATTGAAAAATAAATGTTTAATGATATATGAATGCAATAATAATTGATACTTCTTTAATGAAAGTGATTATTTATAATATTTTAAATTATTGTAATTGAAAATTCAATATTGTGATATAAAAGAAGAAAGAAGATATTTAGATGTATTATGTGAAATATAATATTAATTGAATGACTTATATAATTAATAAGTGAAGGGATAAGTGGAAGGATAAAATAATAATTTTTAATATTTTTTTAAGAATTAAAAAATAAAGAGTTTAATGCTTATAAGAGTTATAGATAGATAGATAAATATATATTATTGTTTAAAGATATTTAAGAGTTCGGATGGTTATGAAAATCAAAGAATGATATTTTTTTATTAAATCAAATAGAGGAACTTAATTGAAAGATGAAGACGTCTAATTGGATTCATTACGTCACAATCATGATGATTCGTATATAATATTTATTTATTTATTAGGATATAGGATATAAAATAAATAATTCTGATTATTTAATCATCATCATCGTTATATGTAAAAATACTGTATACATATGGAATGTGATTATATATTATATTACTTCTTATTAACCGACATATACACGTAAATCGGATACAATTAAATTATATGCTTCAATAAGATTAATGTTATCATAGGCTATGGTTTGCCAATTTTGTGATTTAGTATTATGATATTTAAAATAAAACAATAAATTATTTTACTAGTACCACAATTAACAATGATTGAGTTTTTAATTCGAATGGAATATTTTATATATTTTATATATTCGATATATTATAATTATTGAAGTGAAATTGTCAAAATGCATTTAAATAATGACGCTACTTCAATGTCTTATTTTATGAACATGTTATTTTGATCTTTTCCACTATATGAAGTTAATTATCAAACGTCGATATACACTTGAATGTTGTAGATCAAACACTTCGTATTTCAGCTTTCAATTAATTCCGCCAAAAATGTCCTACACATATACACTACTAGATTAAATCCGTATTAGTAAGCTCGTCAATATGATCGAACTTCACATATGAAGTTTAGACTCCAACTTACGGTACCAAATGTTTATATACAACATAGGCTCATTTGCAAAAAACTATCATTTTAATCATGTAAAAGAGTGGTATAATGTTAATTGATGTCGAGTTTAACACCAAGTGAGTTTTTTTAAAGAGAGTTATCAATGTTTAAGCAGTATAAAATTAAGTTCATTTTTAATTTGTTTCAACGAATGAAAGAAAATAAAGATACAAAAGCTTTCAACATCCCGTCAAAAACTTCAACCTTGGCCTTCAACATTGACGGAGAGTAAAACGAGAAAAAAAAACCAAAATCAATTATTAGTGTGTGCATTGAACCTCAATACTATTTCTTTAATGTGCTCACAACAACAATAATAACGAAACATTATTCTTCTAAGAACTAATTAAAAACGTACAAACTTGCATTTATGATTTAAGGATGGAGAATGTGTATATATATATGTATATTATGGTCAATACGGGGAAGGGTGGTGGTGGTGGTGTCAAAGCAAATACAAAATCTTTGAAAAAACTTGATAATTTGGAGTAAAAGCTACAATTTTGTGTTTATGGTATGGCCCAAAAAGCAAAAATTCAAATCCAATTATTAAACTAAAATATCTCTCTTTTTATTATTTTTTCTCTCTTCGATCCACACGCCCTCACCATATCTCTCTCTCCATTCATTACACGCTTTCTCTTTCTTTTCTCATTACAAAAAAGTAAAATAAAAATAAATTACATTTTATTTTTTTTATTTTGTTATAATAAAATATAATTCAAAGGTTCGTACTCTGACAACGACCACTGAAGGATGGTCGCACATGCCTACTGTCATGTCACTCCAAAATCAACGGTCAAGATCTCCAGGTACGGTTTTATCGACGGTTACGATCACTTCTTTTTCTCTTTCTTCTTCTCTTCTTCTGATTGTTTCATAGATACACAAACTCATATATATCTATCTATATTTGCTTAATTTTTTCTCATTTATTTTTTGTTTATTTTCTCTCTCTTCTGCACTTCAGGTCGAGTACGGTCGGGTCGGGTGGATTCTATAAAACCTCACTGCGTCACCTTCTTTTTTTTTTTCTTTTTTTTTTTTATTTTTATTTTTTAATAATCGTTAGCTCGATAGTGATTTAATTAAAAAAATAAGAGCTTCTTTTATATGGCGGTGTTTGGGAACGGGAACCAGTGGTTTGCTGAACTAGGTTAGGGTTAGGGTTTCAATTGTGGAATAATGCATGTTAATTTTAGAGTGAGAAAGAAGATGTTAAGTTAAAATTGGGGAAATTAGGGGTGGGGGGTGGTGGGGGGTTTATGCTTTCAAGGTTATGATTTAGAATTTGAAGATTATTATAAAAGTAATAAAATTTATATAAAATATACTAAGGGTTTGGATTAAAAAACAAAAATGAAACTTTCAACATCAGGGTTGGGTCAGCAGCAGCCTCATGAAGGTATCTTCTTCAAATCTTTCTTGTTGATTTAATTTTGTTTTCCTTTTTTAAATATGACTTTTACTACATGTGTGTCTCTTTTCATATATTCTTTATTGGTTGTATCCTAAACATGCTTTATGTCAATGCTTGTTTGTTACATGCTTGATTAATTAGTATCTTTTTCAAGTTTATAGTATGATGTTGTTCGTTTAGTTTATTCCTTATTTATCACCCATGAAAGGAGAAAAGAAATGCTTGAATTCGGAGCTGTGGCATGCGTGTGCCGGTCCTCTTGTGTCCTTACCGATAGTCGGCAGTCGAGTGGTTTACTTCCCTCAGGGCCATAGTGAGCAGGTATTTTACACTTAATTACAATTGGTACTTATTGATCTAATGTTTGTTTGTATGTATGTATGTATTACAATTGGTGTATATGTGGTATGTAATTGCATATTTTGGTCCGTAACTATTAAGTGATCTGAATTGAAACTGGAAGCCAGGTTGCTGCCACTACTAATAAAGAAGTGGATGCTCACATACCCAATTATCCAACCTTGCCGCCCCAATTGATCTGCCAACTGCACAATGTCACAATGCATGTGGGTTATACTATATTAAGTTTATTACAATAATAATTCAAAGTTTTGGTTTTTTTACTCATAACAAAGATTGCCAATTCTGCAATTTCAGGCAGACGTTGAAACGGATGAGGTATATGCCCAAATGACATTGCAGCCCTTGACCCCGGTAATCTTCATGTTGAAGCTCAAAACTTTTAAGTGTTAAGAGGTTCTAAACGGTTCCTGTTATTCTGTTAATTGAATTTCTTATATTGATCATGTAATGCATTCTCAGCAAGAACAAAAGGATACATTTCTTCCTGTTGAGTTGGGCACTCCTAGCAGACAGCCGACTAATTACTTTTGTAAGACGTTAACAGCTAGTGATACGAGTACCCATGGAGGATTTTCCGTTCCTCGCCGTGCGGCAGAGAAAGTCTTCCCTCCACTGGTAATTACTTTTATACTCCTATCTTTTACTAACCGAAACGAAAAAATCACACTATGTTTTGGCTCTACAGGATTTCTCTCAGCAGCCACCTGCCCAGGAGCTTATTGCAAGGGATCTTCATGACGTCGAGTGGAAATTCAGGCATATTTTTCGGGGTAATAAAGTCATTTTCATCATTTGAGCACTCAGATATGTTATTTATTAATTGCACGAAATTTTGGAATTTGTGTAACCAAGTATACTCTAGGGAAGAAATCATTTGCGTGTACATATCTAATCCTTTATAGGATGTTTTTTCACCGTGGATAGCTGCCCCGCGCTATTTGAATTATCTTGTTCCATTTAGGTCATTTAGTTGAAAAGGTTCCGTTGAGGCCATGAAGCTAAAACTGTCGTCATCTGAATATTGATATTATATTATATGTTATTCACATGCAGGGCAGCCCAAACGTCACCTTCTTACCACAGGGTGGAGTGTATTTGTTAGTGCGAAGAGACTTATCGCTGGAGATTCGGTGCTTTTTATCTGGTATTTATCAGATTAATTACATATTAGTCTTCATTTTATCTATTCAATATTAAGTCCATGTAGTTGTTTAGTTGTCTGGTATCTTTATCATAAATTAGGAACGAAAAAAATCAGCTTCTTTTGGGGATCCGTCGTGCGACTCGTCCACAAACTGTTATGCCGTCGTCTGTTCTATCAAGTGATAGCATGCACATTGGACTCCTTGCTGCTGCTGCTCATGCAGCTGCTACAAATAGCTGTTTCACAATATTCTATAATCCAAGGTGACAAACTGATAATTGAAAGATGTTAGATTTTTTATGTATCACTTCTCTGCATCTTCATTAAAATCCTTAACCGTATGTAGGGCAAGTCCATGTGAATTTGTTATACCTCTATCAAAGTATGTCAAAGCTGTGTATCATACCCGTGTTTCTGTTGGGATGCGTTTCCGGATGCTTTTTGAAACTGAAGAATCAAGTGTCCGTAGGTAAACTGGCTGATTAAAACTGAATATTGTTTTTCGTTATATTCGTTTTATGTCCCTTCATGGTGGTGTAATACATTCTATTTATGTTGGGTTGCTATATCTTATGTGAGGATTCTTACCATTGTTTAGGTACATGGGTACAATTACTGGCATCGGTGACCTGGATCCTGCTCGATGGCCTAACTCTCATTGGCGATCAGTGAAGGTAATCAGAGAAATTTAATGCCTTTACTATATGATGTTGAACATGAGTATATGAATTACCATCACCGTATATGTGTCCTTTAAGCAAACTAAAAGATAGTAGTCTTTCATGTAGGTAGACTAGAGAACATAATTAGTACCTTCAAGTTCATTTATAAGTGCCAGGCGGGCATATACAAGTTAGAGCAGTTTGTTGCTTTTTCTTATAAATATTGGATAGTATTAGTTCCAACATATTATGCTAGGAAGGAAGAAGGCTAAAAAATGGACAGAAATGAATTTATCTAACAAGTTTGATGCGGCTAAGTGACCAACTGATCATGATTTGGCTCTTTGAGCTCTAAGGTAAGCGTATTGCCTTATCATCATATTTAAAGACATCTTTTGGTCTTTATAAGCTGATTAAAAATCGGAAGTGGTACTCTTGAGATAGGTATAGCCGTATAGGTCATAGTGCTCATAAAGTTATCTATAAGTTAGATAAACGCAGTATTTCTTTCCGAAAGTTAATCATGTTTTATTGCATGAGTTATATGTATATTATTTTGTGCAAAATGCATAGAAAGGTAGCTAACTAGGCCTGAAGTCATATTAGGCAATCAACTGTACATGTACATAGCGGTTGAGAAATTTGATTTATACAAGCCTTGGCGACATTGCTCTGCATCTTGTTGCTTTAATTTCTATTCTTAGTTAGCATGGTCTAACTCACTGTCATTGGCTGATCGCCTTCTGAAGTTAATAATCATTAGCTTGGGATTTGGTGGATTGAAATTGTCTTTGGCATATTATTTTCTATTTGCTCTGACTTCAATTGTTTATTCACATTGCCTTGAAAATTGCCCTCTCAAGTCGATTTGATTCAGCGAAACTTTTGGAAGCTATTTTATTTTATATACATAGGCTACCACAATTTCCAATTGGTACTGTTAGATACCTTCTCCGTGACGATATGTTACTCACATTTGAATGTTTGAGCTTTTTCATCATATTAGTCATGTAGGCTGTAGCTGATCTACATTGTTCTTAAATACCCTGCTGTATCTTTCTCTTGATGGAAGCATTTTAAAGGTCAGAGTACTTACAGGGGAAGACACACACACATACACACAGCGTATAAAGACTATACGTATACAGATGCATGTGCATGGATACTTGATTTATGTGTCTTGAATGTTGCAAGTATTAACTTCACTACACCCCTTGGTGAACAATAGTCTGTCTTCTACAACCATTGAACAGCTGGAAAATACTTAAAAAGGCTTTAGAGACTTGATTTAACAAACATTCCTTGTTATTTGTGTAATGGCCATGCTGTAGTGTTTCACCAAATTCAGATCCAAATATGGATAAACATTTTTTGTTAATTATTCTCTCCAAGTGAGTTGTTGTCCACTTCATATATGCCACACCTCATCTTTTCAATCTCTGTTTGGTAGGTTGGTTGGGATGAATCAACTGCGGGTGAGAGGCAGCCCCGGGTATCATTATGGGAAATTGAACCACTAACGACGTTTCCCATGTATCCATCTCTCTTTCCCCTCCGTCTGAAACGACCCTGGTATCCTGGAGCTTCTTCTTTTCAAGGTATAACCAAATATTTTGATTTAGTAATGTTAATTGCTTTTCTACATCTCCATGTCCTACTCGGAAGTTTGTTCACGTTTTTTTGTGTGGAACTGTTACACAGACAGCAGGGATGATGCGGTTAACGGGATGACATGGATGAGAGGCGAAACTGGGGAACAAGGACTGCATTCTCTAAATTTTCAATCTGCTGGGATGTACCCTTGGATGCAACAAAGAGTTGATCCCTTGTTCCTTCAAAGTAATCTTAATCAGCAGTACCAGGCTGCATTGGCTGCAGGTTTACAGAATTTAGGAGGTGGAGATGCTTTGAAACAACAATTAATGCAGTTTCAGCAACAGCAACAACAACAACAACCCATCCAATTCGCTCAGCAGCATTCGGTTTCTGGCACCTCAAACCCGCTTTTCCAAAACACTCAGCAACAAGCAATTCAGCAGCTCATTCCTCAGCAATTTATGCATGGTCAAACCCAAATACCACAGCAGCAAGTCAACAGTCAGCCTGAGGAACCGCAACAGCAGCAAGTTAACAGTCAACAGCCGCCAAGTTCATTTCCTGAATCATACCTGATCCAACACGAACAGCTTCAAACGAGGCCTCAGTCTGGCGTCCCGTTTCAGAAAACCGAGTTCATGGACCACCCGAATGCCAAATTCACTTCCAACATCACTCCTTCAGCCATGCAGAATATGTTGGGTTCACTGAACTCCGATGGAAGTAGTAACCTTTTGAGTTTCACACGAACGGGCCAACCCACGCTTACTGAGCATCAATCGAACCAGCAATCTTGGGTGTCAAGGTTTACTCAATCACAAGGCAATGTTCCTTCTGGTGCACCATCAGTTTTGCCATATCCCGAGAAAAATGCGGGTGCGGAGCAAGAAACTTCAAGCTTGGATACACAGAATCAAGGTTTATTTGGTGGAACCAATATCGACTCATCTGGACTTCTACTTCCTGCTACCGTTTCAAACATTGGTACTTCATCAACTGAAACGGACCTAACCACCTTGCCCTCAGGGGCTTCCGGGTTTCAGAATTCTTCTTACTTTGGCTACATGCAAGACTCTTCTGAGTTATTGCATACCACAGGACAAATTGACCCACCGAACCCTAATCGTACATTTGTCAAGGTGCCAAGACTCAAATAATAATCCACCCTAATTTTGTTTTCCTGTAATGTTTGTTAAGAACTTAAGATCAATTGTTGGTGTGTGTATGTGCAGGTTTACAAATCAGGTTCGGTAGGGAGGTCATTAGACATCACCCGGTTCAACAGCTATCCTGAGCTGAAAGAAGAACTGGGTCAGATGTTTAATATTGAGGGGTTGCTTGAAGACCCTCAAAGATCAGGCTGGCAGCTTGTATTCGTTGACAGGGAGAATGACGTTCTTCTCCTTGGAGACGGACCTTGGGAGTAAGTCTAAATTCTGACCTATTTCTCCTTTGTTTTTTATTTTTATTTTTTAAATACTTACTAGCCTACATATACGTTATGCGCAGGGCATTTGTAAATAGTGTCTGGTACATTAAGATACTTTCTCCTGAGGATGTACAGAAACTTGGGAAGCAAGAGTTGGAAACCTTCAGTCAAAAATCAGGTGAAAGAATGAATAATGGTGGAAATGATGTTGGTAGGGACCTCTCGGGACTTCCTCCATCCTTGGGTTCACTTGATTTTTGATAATAATCAAAAATTAAAGACGATCTTCAACTCTTTGTAAGAACCTGTAACAAGAAACCAAATTTGCAGGTGGCTTTTTGTTGATGCTTATTGGTCTCTTTTGACCAGTCTATGCTATGCTACTTTGTATCGTATATGAGTCATGTATGATCACATTTGCTAGGTATTTAGTTGTATCCCGGTAATTTAGTAAATGTTAGACAAGACTGTTATCGGAAACTTCAGAACATCTATGGAGCCAATGTTGACTATTGTGGAAATTTGTGTTGTATCAATTTATGTCAATTGTCTAATCTGTCATCCGTCAATTGTTTTATACATTATACGGCTAGATGATGGTCGTCATTGGACGCACAAGGTTCAGGCGAAAGTTACGTTCTTCATTGTTGGCATTTTTTGTGTTTGACTGTTTGACAACGGCAGACCCAGAAATTTAGTCACCGGTAGCACAAAAATTTGAAGTTTACTCCGCTTGATAGTCTATTAAATGTATTTAAACACTGAGATGCACCGCCTAAATATGAGTGGTGTCACTTTTAAAGAACTAATAACTTTTCAACTAATTTTATACTAAGCTGGCTTAATTGATTGGTGTCACGTACCACCGTTTACTGTAATTTAGATTAGCCCCTGACTGTTGATAAAACCCCGAAGGGTTTGAATTAATCTACATAGCATTTACGGTTTACCCGTTATGCTAGTTCAGTTGGTGAACTTTTCTTTATGTGAATTCGTATGGATTCAGTAGTTATAAACACTTGAGATGATAGCTCATTGGTACAAATCGACCAGTTTGTCAGTCATTGATACCAAAAATAAGCTATCCTTGATTTATGCTTGTTTATTTTAGTTGTAAATCTATAACTCCTTGTTAAACATGTCAACAATGAATGCACCTCCTATATATGTATATGGGGAACCATGTCTGTGAGAGATAGAGGGTGTTTGTATTATTACCCTTAAGCATTAATCATTTCTTTCTTAAAACTTAAAAAGTTGATATCGTAAAAACTATATTATACTCTTAATATAAAGTAATTTAAAAGATTTTGATATATTTATACTATGATATAAAGAATTTAGCCTTTTTATTTATAGAAGCTTTTATCGCAATTTAAGATTCAATATTTGTATAAATATACATATGTGGTTCTCATTCTTAAATTTAATTTAGCTTTTATTAAATATCAATACTCTTCATTTTTACACCACAATGTTTTCAAGCTGTAATTGTCAAAGACGAAAATGTAGACCATTACTAATCTACTACCATAGTTAACGAATTTGATAAAAAGATAAATAATATATCAAATCATTAATTTACCACTAATAATGAATTGTACCCAGTTGCATAGCGCGGAACTTAGGCTTATTTGCTAATTTATTTACTCCCAAAGTCATCTGCTTGAGTTATTCTCTTCGGTTGGGATTTTAATCACGTCTAGAATAAGATCCCTTGCTATATGATAAAGTTTTTAAATGTCAGTATTAAAATATTCAAGTTTTTTAATTAGAATTTGTATCTTTTATACGGAGCACATTTTTTATTAAAGTGTGGGAAATTTTAAAAAAATACACTTATTTTTTAAGTTACATATATATTTGCTCTCGAAAAACAAAAGTTGTGATTTTTCCTCCTCTTCGATCACAAGTCACAAATTGTGATTTGCGAACCGGTCTTCGCGATTTGCAATCCATGTAAGTAACCGAGGTTTGTTCGATTTGTTAGCCGGTGGTCAGTTGCAAGTCGCAAATTGCGAATTTGCGACTTGCAACACACGACCTGTCCACCGGCTAGCGAGTCCCGGTAATGGGGTCGTGGCCTGATTTTCTTTTTTGACAAAAATGTCTTATCTTTTATCCGTTGAATGAGATTTTTCGAAATTTTTGGGATTTTTAAATTATTTATAAATACTACGACCTATTGATAAGATGATCATCAGCTTGTTTCACAAATTCTCCAAATATTGATCCCACTTTTTGTTGCTTGAAAAATCAAGAAAACACTTTCCAAAATGGTTTATACTGATCATTTTTGTCAGTTTCGATGTCCAAATAAAGAACCACAAATTGATAAATTATAGGCAATTATTCTTGAGTTGTTTAGCATTGTGCTTTGTCTTGGTGGAGATTTTCAGGGCACAAGAAGAATGCACTTTTAAGGTTTATTAACGTTTATTGATTGCGTAAATGTTGATGAATTTTTATACAAAAAAAATTGGATTACGCTTTGGAAGCGTTGGGTTATTGGGCTCCAACTAGGGGTGGTACTGCTACTTTATAGAGCATCATAAAGACCTAGATACTGATTTACAGTTGATAACGGATGATGTCGAGCAATTAAAGTAATTGAGGTGTATGTTACACACAATGATAACCGATACCCATTTCTAAGATTATGATCGACTCTTCTAGTGTAAGACGGTTGTTCGATTAATTAGTAGTCAATTACTGTAATTTGTATTTATCTTTCAATCAACTGGATAATTGTCAAACTATGTATTTCACTTAGTGTGTTTTATTGTTTATCTAATGTTTTTAACCCTATCTAATGGAAACTTTTTAGTGTTTGTCAAACGCAAGAAAGTGAACATCAAGGAAACTTATCGAATCAAATAAATCACAAATAATAAAACATAGATAACATTATAAAATTGTATGGTGTTGAAATGGAAGTTTAATTGAAAATGTCGATAAAGCTCTCGAACAAGGTTTAGAAAGATTGGATTGTTGATATTTTGAATATGTTTGTAAGAAGGATCTTCAAGAACTTGAAAAACAAGAGGTGATTGAACATTATTGAGATCAACAATTCTTCTTTCTATAATATTTCTTACATCATTGTAGTTGTGATCAAGTGGTAAGTAGTTTGAGTATTTCCTACTATACTTTATTTTAAAGAGTAAGTGGTTGTTTTGTAGAACTAATGATATTTTATTTTGAAAAATAACTAATCGAATGAAAAAAAATTAAAATGAATAATTCTATCCAAAAATATCTAAAAAATCTAATAAAATTTAGTACAAGCTATCCTTTTGAGATAAGATATATACGAAAGAATCGAAAAAATAAAAAAAAAAATAAAAAGAATCTAAAGAAAAGTTATACGAAATATCCTTTTATTTGTGTTTGAAGCATAACATTTTGACCAAAATATTAATCTAAAAACAACCTCTAATTTTTCAACCTCAAAAGGTAAATATAGCTTATACTTTTAGGACAAAAACCATATTGAAAGCAGCGAGTGGATAAACAAAAAAATACGTGGTGTGGCTGCTGGGATTCGAGCCCAGGTCTCCACGGCCACAACGTGGAATTCTTACCACTAAACTACAGCCACATGATAACAAAACATTATCAAAAATGGTTTTTAAAATGGATTTCATGAAAATAATGTAGAAATCTTGGTGATGCACAAATAATGTGCCAAAATTGTCACACAATCTATTGATATTTATAAAACCACATTCATATTATGAAACTTTTTTGATGCAACTATTGTGTTGATCACATTAATATCCCAAGAGTAACTTCATATGGATCAACTATACATTGTGGTGGACTTAAACTTGGTAAACTTTGTTAGCAAGATTATTGGATTTCATTATTACTGAAATTAAATTTAATGGTAATGACTAACGAGAATCCTTTTAATGAAGTGAGAATGTGATATAAGGTGTTTTAACTAAATTAAAACTTCTCTTTTCACTGAATTTAATATTTAATGTTTTTGAATAATTGTCAAAAGTGATATTTTAATGCATGATATGATTGTATATACGGGAAATGTTTAAGTAAGAATATTTGTTAGAGTAGAAATGGACATTTTTATTTTTAACTTTAATATTAATTAATTTTTTATTAAAAAGGTTATATCAAAATTATTAAAATTTTATGTTTTTCAATATGAGATCATTGTTTATTAAGGAAATATGTGATGCACAACTACTAATTGTGATACACACTACAAAAATTTTTGTATCACAAATTTAAGCTATGTATTATTTCTTTTAAAATAGTCAATTCCATATTAAAAAGACTAAAATTGTAATTTTTATATTATTTTTTTACAAAATATATATGTATTAAAATTAAAATATTTTTTTTCCTATTGTTAGTACCAATAAAAAATGATTTCATAGAAATCTTCCTCTCCTTTGCATATATGATATAAAGTCATGGTACTTTTCCCCGACACAAAAAAGAATTTGGACAACTTTTCTATGATGAGTATATCTCAAGTTCTGCTAAAAAGGACACCTTTTGTGAATTTATGAAATCAAAAATCCAAAAATAAGATGTCACATGTTTGTGATATAGCTCCATGGATAAGCATGAATGTTGTGCATAGGATTATATACTTGTGATTCTTATGTTCTATTTGCTTTTTCTTCACATAGTAACTAATAAATTTGCAAATAATTATAACTGTCCAATCTGAAGTTTGTAAAATACAAAATAGTAAATTCATAAAAAGTATATTTTTTTTTCTATATAACAAGAATAGACTATTAAATAATGAAAACCCTATTGAACCCTGAGGTTATAATGGGACTTGGACCGACTAACCAAATTAAATGGGCCGAACTCTCTAATACCATCGTCTAATATAGTCATATCGATATACATATACACTCGTTCATGTTTAGTTGATTTGATGCTTAACAATTGGTGATTCTTATACGGCATAAAAACCTAGCTTGATTTTACTAGTACAAGGACATATATTCTTCTACTACACACAAATACACAATCAACCTATATAAAATACAACTCAATTTAATTGAAAGAAAAGAAAAGGTTCAAGGTTAAAGAGGTGTTGAACAATATAATGGATCAATAGTGTCCTTGAAGATGTCTTACCATGATGATGATGATGATGATACTGTACGAACGTACTTTATTGTTAGTTCTTGATTACGATTTACGACTATATATGGGGCAACGTATATTTGAAACAAAGCAATTGTTGTTGTTTGTAGTGCATAAATAAAATAAAATTAAATAAATTGTAACAAAAGAAGGGCAATTATGGTCCACACCTATCAAATGTCTGGTTGTTTTAATGGTTGTGGACAATAAGTAGACTTCCACGAACTTCACATTTAATTTGTTGGCATGACAACCATATGGAACTAATCTAACCAATGTCTATTCTTTGACTTTACATACTACGATTATATTTTGAACACCAAACAGATTATATAATACTTATTTTAAGGATACTAATTTTGTTTTCTTTGCAATTAAGTGTTTCAATTCTACATATTTATATAATTAAGTTAAATTGTTACAAGTGTGGTTAGAATTTTTATGAAAATGCACTCAAGTCACATGATTCATTTCGAATAGCATACGAGCTATTAGCTTGTTTTTTTTAACCATTACGAAAAAATGTATCGCGATGTTATACACTTCCTCCATATACTAGAGATCTTTTTAAAGTTTTATCGTCGTATCTCTCAACACAAAACTTTATTTTCGTACTTATTGCCTATACTTTGTTCGTTAACGGATTGAACGACCCGATCAAAATCCTTTCATTTGTTGTGTTTCATACGTTTATCAAAACGAAGTGATCAACTTAATAGTTGCATGAAAGATTATACTGTCGATCAGAAATTATAATAAATAAAAGCCATGAATGTCTTCAGAAAGCTTCTAAGGAGTAATATATTATAAGAATGCAAATAAATAAATCATGCCAAAAAGGTTGGATATGATCATGACTCCTGAGTCGTTAGAGCCATTTCTCGTGAGTAAATTAAATGGGAAACTAGTACCACTATCATTCATCAACTCTAATATAGTTTAAATTAATAAACGTATTTTAGAGAATTAATTCAAGTTTATATAATCATATCATATTTAAATATGTTAATAAAAAACAGTGACCAGTAAAAACTAAAATTTGTTAAGTTATAGCGTGGGCCCATTAAAGAAAACGCCGGCATGGGCCTGCCTTGGCAAACACATCATCTCCTTGATGACAATGTTTTTGATTTATATATGTTTCACTTATGTTGACTCTAAATCTGTTTGACCCTAAACTAGTGTAACCCTTTATACCTTTTAATTTATTAATTAAGGAAGTTGTTTGTAAACTATAGTTTCATTAATGTATTTGATTATATAATTAAATGGTTCTACCATACTATTGTTGTTGACAGCTTCCTTCATTTAAAAAGTGTGGCTTTTTGCATTATACAACCGTGTCCATTTGTAATAATTAGAGACTTTAATCAATCATATCACTCTCTCACTTGTGATGTTTTTTTTTGGCAAAAGAAACAAATATATACTTTATTTTAATTTATTTTATTTTTCAGTGGTAGAATTGATTAAAAAATGATACATAAGTGCATATACTTTTTAAATAGTAATAATTTTAATTATATATAATTTGTCATAGTAACATTAATTAACTAGTATAAATTGTCATATACTAATGTTGGTGATCGATCGACGGAAATATTGCTAATTATTTTATAACCTAATTTATTAATTTTGTCATTTGATTTACTATGAAGGGGCAAGAGGGGTAAAATGAAATGAAAGCAATTATTATTACGCAAGAAAGTTTGATAAACTATAACTGCTACAATAAGCGTAATCATAAAGACAATACGAAAGTTGATTTTAATTGGTATTGAAGAGTAGGAAATGAGATATGAATACATATATATATATACATATATATATTTTGTATCTAACATATTATTTACAATCATAAATATTTATAAATTGTCTACAATAATTCTTAAACTTATAACTTTTAAACTAAAAAGTTTTACACGTACCACTAAACTATAAGTCGTCTGATTAAACAGAGTAAACATGTTAAGTACTTTGATAGCTATGTAACCTACTAGTAATCAATAATCTAGTGTAGTCTTATAAAGATATTTACTCCGTATATGTAAGAATTTTGATAAAAAGCTACACGTAAACTATTTTATGAGAAAGAAAATACAGACACTAGTAGACTAAAAATTTGATATGTAAACTCTTATAAGAGTAACTATATATATATATATATATTTCAATTATATTGCTGTCATACTCGAAATTTGAATAATACAAGACACTATTATAAAATCAAGCTTTAATTTAACCGTGAAAAGGGATTTAGTATCTTATTTTAAATATATTATATAAATAAATTGGATTGATGACGTTATTATCTATAAATTCAATGAATTACAATTTAATTATCAAAAGAATAATTTAAATAATATTAATCCGGAAATTTGAATCTTGTAATTTGTTTTATGTGAATAATTGTAATAAAGAAGATCATAATGGTATACTATCACTATTTTTCTTTATATTATATCACAACTAAAACTTTTCATCAAATAATGTTTAATTCTTTTTAAACAAGATGGAAATTAAACATAAAAATATATTTGTAAATTATTAAAGTATAAGTTTTTAATATTTCTTTTTATATATATGGGGCTACACTTATTTCAATAACTTTTATCTTAGATATACTTATAGAGCTAAACATAAAACACAATTTATTAATCAAAATTATAAAGTTAACATGTTGATTATTTGTTGATATACTGATCAATACAATCTATTTATCTGTGTAAATAATACATTATAAGAAACACATTGTAAAAGTCGGAGTTGTTGGATGGAAGACTACCTTGAATAATCTAACCGTTCATTCATTTAATGATATACATATTCTTATTTATTCTGCGTGAAAAGACTAATATACCCTTGTTAATTAAAGACAGTTGCTAAAATCTTACAAGATGTGGATTAACTGCATTTGTAATTACAAGTGATAGCCTTAAATCACCAATATCTTTCAGTCTAGCAATATATATTATTTTCTATATTAATAAAAATCATATAAATATTCAATAAGTTGGGTGAATACACAAGTTTGAAATCTAATTCTCCCACAATGAAACCATGCCCTCGTATTTGACACATATTTGTAAATTTTATTTTTTCTTCTTCTACACTTTCATCCTCTAATGATAATATGTGACATTCACTAATTATTTATTGTAATTTTGTTCCTTGATTTTTCTATATATCATAACTTGGTTGTTATCAATATGTGAAAAACGAACATATAATTACTCATATTTTAACTTCTAATTATTGTCGACTTACATAAATAGTTGAACATTGTATGAGGTGTTGAAAATGCAAGATCATATCATTACTCGAGTTAATGTTGTCCTTCAAAACAATCTCTTACGAACCTATAATCGATTATCTAAATTTTAAAATTTTAGAAAATAAATTCATCCTGTGATTGTTGAAATCTTTCTTTTATATTTAATCACACTTTCCCTATTCAAGGACGAATGATGTTTAATTATATGGCTAACAATGCCATCAACATTTAAATGATGATTAACAAACACAAGATTGTAATTTTCACTTGCAATGAATTAATATTTAATGAAATTGTTTGATTTTATTATCATAAGTCACAATATCAAACGTACATTATAATTAGATATAACTTCAAAATACCCCAATTAAGTACATATATCCCATCCCATTGAGCATATAAATAGATTTAAAAAAATAATATTACGTGCTTACATATATGGCATGATGATGATATAAGTAAGATACATGCAACCCATTCACTCAAACTATGTTCCCCCGATTGATATTATTATTAGCTATTAGCTTTTATTATTATTGCTATTGCTATGCTATTGCTATTATATAATTGGGATTTGATATTCGTTTTCGCAAAACCTTAACAACCGATAATGCGAAGCAATTTGAGTATTTCATCTCAAAAACAATACGTGAAATACAAAGTTTGTATTCAATGGGTTATTTTTACTTATCTATCTCTATTTGTTGTTTTACAATATTCAATATGCGTAAGTTTGATACTCGATGCTTATTTAACTTATTCTTATGATAACATAATTTTAATTTTATTATATTACTCTGAAAAATGATATATTTACTAAAATTTTACAAAAACTTTAATACAAAATGAAGTAAGCTATTTTAGTTTCTCTATTGATTCTCTCATCTAGCATGATAATACTCGTCATTTTATACTTGTTGCTCTATTTGCAATAAGATTTGTAAATTTACATTGTAATGATTAAAAAAAATACGAGAACTACAATTCATAATGATCTAGTAGGTAAAAAAACTTGGATTCTTTATTTTCTTTTTTCTTTCATACATTTATATATATTCAGGATTATCTTTGAATTTATGAAGACCCTGAACAAGAATCGATAAATTTTTGAAATAAGAACTTATTCCTTTTATTTGGCTTATCAGATTTGAACCATCTAAAATATATTATTTTTTTCTTGTAATTAACAACCAAACTATATATATATATATATTTATATAAAGGGATGATCCAGAAGGAAATGATAATTCTGGGGGAAGGGGGAAATTAATCTAGACTGTCGGTTAACATTCTTCATGATGAATGATAATTAACATTCTAAACGAAGAATGTTAAATCAAACCCTTGCCTACTATTCTTAACATTCTTCATGAAGATTGTTAACTGACATTCTTCACGATGAATGTTAACGAACATCTCATATTAGCTTCCCCCTTCCCCAAGGATTACCCTTTCCCTGTAGATCAGCCCCCTATATAGATATATAATATATAGATATATATACACACACACACAAACACATACATTTTAAGGCTCCTATTATTAGGAGGCTCTGGTTGTTAAATTATCTCGCTACACTAAAAAATTATCGTGTATACGCTAACGTTATCAAATTCAAACACACATTGACACATAATTCTAAAGTTAGAAATAACAATATTAATTGACAAAAGTCTAAGGGTCTGTTTGATATGGAGCTTTTAGGAGTTTAACTTTTAGTTTTTGAACAAAAAGCTTCTACGAAAATAAAAGTCTTGTCTGTCATGTACAAACTGTAGCTTTAGAATCCAACGAAAAGCTCAAATTCTCAAAGCTACTAGAACTAGTTTTTCACAAAAAACTCTAAACCTAAAGCTACAGCTACATGCTACAACCTACAACTACAACCTACGGCTACAACTTATAACTAGTTCACCAAACATTACAAAATCTCACTTAAAATTTTTAGAAAAGAATTTTTTTTTTTTGAAAATTTGATAATCGTAGTTTGTTGGGGTTTGTTTGTCCAAAAAAGAGGTTAATTTTTTTTTTTGAAAAGAAGTCTCGTGACCTTCGGCAACCCCTTTTACCTTCTCCTTCTCGAGTGCCGGCAACAAACGACTGGTATCTTCACACACTACATACATTATACATACAGATCTTCATTTCTACGATATAATCATTATACCTATCTTCATCTCTACTCATTTCTCAATCTTACTCTCACTTTCTTTCATTTTTATTTTATTCTCACACAGTACGACTATTTTGGTACATACTCTCACATATCAATTTCAAATTATTATTTGTTACTTGAACAATGTTTCTGTACGAATTTCAGCTGTTTTTTCGTTAATTGTATGCTCTATTGTCTGGATCTTTGCCTACATTAGTCAATTAATGCTTATAGTCAGCTATTTTGCTATTAGCTATGTATATGTATATGTGTTTGTTTATTGAAGTTATACTAGAAGTAATGTTATGTTTCCCTGTTTAAGATCTATACTTTTAGATTCTTCATGACTTATTTGTTACCTTTTAGGCTTAAATAATGTCTGCAATTTTAGGTTTTTTTTGTAGATCTTTCTAATTTGTTGCTAGCTTGTGTGCTTTGAAGTTTTAGACTTGATGATTTATGTGGCTTAAGTGACTTAAGGGTTATTTATATTGTTTGTGTTGTTATTAAAATTAATTTTATTTTTGATTTTGGCTTTGAAATCTTTTGACTTGGGTTTTGTAGGAACATATATGAGATTGGTGTCATTTTTAAGAGAAGATAAAAGTTGATGAAAACCTAAGTAAAATTGGTGGCGAATTAGGAATATTTTTTTAAAGAGGAAATGGCATCTGATATACCAATATCTCAAAGTGTGAGAACAAGCAGATCTTCATTTAGTTCAAGCAATGGATACGAAACACCATCGCACTATTCCGCCATTACAAATGGAGATGATTATGACAGCGACGGTGCCAATTTTGCACCTCCGTAAGTGTTTCTTTGAAAATTTAGTGTTGAAGGTGGTATTTATTTTGATTGTGAAAAATTGTTGTTCCTTAGGATTTAAGGGAATTTAGTATGCTTTTATGGTTCAGAGGTCCAATTGTTGGTTTCATATTATTGTCTTGCTTTTTTCAGTACACCGATGACCCTATCAAATTCAATTCCAGCTGAGCTTGCTGGTGCCATACCTTTAATTGATAAATTCCAGGTTGGAAGATTTTTGTTTATCGATAAAGATGCAAACTTTACGAATGAAAAAGCTCAAGATTCTTACTTTCTGCTCATTTGGTTCTTTAGGTAGAGGGATTTCTACGAGCCATGCAGAAACAGATTAATTCGGGTGGGAAACGTAGTTTTTTCTCAAAAAGATCTGTGGGTCCCCAAGACCGAGATAAGTTCACATTCGAAGATATGTTGTGTTTCCAGAGGGTAAGCACGATATCTTTCCAATCTTCATGGCATTATGTTCTGTGCTTCACCAATTGTTAAGTTATCTAATATGCTACTGATCGTAGGATCCTATTCCGACCTCCTTACTGAAAATTAATGGTGATTTGGTTAGTCGGGCAGTAAAGCTGTTCCAGACCATTTTGAAATACACGGGCATCGATTCATACGATAAAGCGAATCAGATTGGCTTGGAAGAAAGGATTGAACTTGTTGGGAAACTATACAAACAAGCGTTGAAACGTTCTGAGCTTCGAGATGAAATTTTTGCCCAAATTTCAAAACAGACAAGAAATTGTCCAGATAGGTATGCATACACATTCAGTAATTCTGTAACATTTATCCATGAAAATCTTTTATTCATTGATTTTTGTACTTGTATTCAGGCAACATTCGATAAGAGCATGGGAACTCATGTATTTATGTGCGTCTTGCATGCCACCTAGCAAGGATATTGGCGGATATTTATCCGAGTACATTCATGACGTTGCACACAATGTGAATACTGATCCTGATGTACAAGTCTTTGCAATGAACACTTTAAATGCACTTAAATGTTCTGTGAAGGCTGGACCACGCCATACCATTCCTGGCCGTGAAGAGATTGAAGCCCTCTTGATTGGTAAAAAGCTTACCACTATTGTTTTTTTCTTGGATGAAACTTTTGAAGAAATAGCATATGACATGGCAACAACTGTTGCTAATGCAGTCGAGGTACTTTACAGACCTTCAACTTATTATTGTCTATCTTATTATTTGCTCAAATTAACCAAATGTTATTTATTTTAATGTTATTGTATCGGGTAGTTATTGATTTCGTTATATCATTTCCACTTCAGGAGCTTGCTGGAATAATCAAATTGTCAGCGTATTCAAGCTTTAGTTTATTTGAGTGTCGTAAAGTTGTTACCGCCTCTAAGTCAGCTGAACCTGGAAACGGTATACATTTATCCCCTAACACTATTCCCCCAGCTTTTCTTGAAGTTTGCATCATCTTATGTATTATGAGGTAGTAATTTTGAAAACATGATTTTCTGTCATCAGAGGAGTATATTGGGCTAGATGACAATAAGTACATTGGAGATCTATTAGCAGAATTTAAGGCAGCAAAGGATCGAAGTAAAGGAGAAATTTCACAATGTAAGCTTACTTTCAAAAAGAAGTTATTTCGAGAATCAGATGAGACTATTGCTGACCCAATGTTTGTTCAGTTATCATACGTTCAGGTATGCATTTGCTTATGTTTAGTCTTTAGTGGAATCGGCAAAGAGCTATTATATAGATATCCATCTTATTTGATTAATGATCATATTCTTACATTTTGCACGCAGTTACAACATGATTATATTTTGGGAAACTATCCTGTTGGAAAGGATGATGCTGCACAACTATCAGGATTGCAAATTTTGGTTGAAATAGGATATGTTGTTAAACCTGAATCATGCACGTTAGTTATCTGTCTCTTCTTAAAGTTTTCTTGTTAATTTTAAGCTAATTTACTAACTATAATATGTGTACTGATTTTGTCACCCATCCATTTTACTTATTCATTTTATAGTGACTGGACTCTACTTTTGGAGCGATTTCTGCCAAGACAGATTGCAATAACTCGTGCCAAGAGGGACTGGGAGTTGGATATACTTAATCGCTATCGTTCTATGGTAAGACTAGTCTAAATACCACTCTATCTTTATCTGAGAAGTAAGAACTGATACTCATAGAAACTTATAATATTGTCTGTATAGGAAAATTTGACAAAAGAAGATGCAAGGCATCAGTTTTTAAGAATACTAAGAATGCTTCCATACGGATATTCTGTATTCTTTAGTGTGCGTAAGATTGACGATCCAATTGGACTTCTACCTGGAAGAATCATATTGGGCATCAACAAACGTGGGGTGAGTCTTTAAGTGTAATTTTGATCAACATACGCTTATATATGTATGTCAATGTGTAAATGTGTAACAATTTACATTTTAAAAATGTTATTTATGTATTTCTTATTTTTTGTTTCTAGGTTCACTTTTTTCGTCCGGTTCCCAAAGAATATTTGCATTCGGCTGAGTTAAGAGATATAATGCAATTTGGTAGCAGCAATACTGCTGTATTTTTTAAAATGAGAGTTGCCGGTGTCTTGCATATATTTCAATTCGAAACTAAACAGGTCTGAATATTATTCCCTATTCGATGTCATACTTATTATACTTTAGTTCATAACTTGAGTTCATATCTTTTTGTTCCATGCAGGGTGAAGAGATATGTGTTGCCCTTCAAACACATATTAATGATGTGATGCTGCGTCGCTACTCTAAAGCACGTTCTGCTGCTACTACAGGCTCTATTGATGGTGATGTTCCTACCAATTCTAAGCCTCCCATTGTCGATGTTAGTGAGAAACGTGCACAAGATTTGTCAAAAGCTCTTGAAGAATCTCAAAATACTGCAAACCAAGTAAGTAATTTGGCTCTTTCAAGTTAGAAGTGGCAATTAAGGGCAGGTTGGGGAGTGTAGATGATGGGCCCTTTTATGATACAGGTTGAAAATGGTCGGTCAGGTTGACCAGGAACATATACTGTCAAAGTTCTATTTTTAGTTCAAAACCATAAGTTTGTTGAATTTGATTGCACAAAGTGTTTTAGTATTACTAAGAATCGCAGCTTTTTATTTTTTTATTTTTTATTTTTTTATTTTTATCTAAAATGATTTAGATGGTGTTATACATTAAATATATACTATAACTACTTTCAACCCATTTGACTCATTTCTTTTTAGCTAATTTTTTAATTTTATCAAACTATTTGTTAATTTATGTGTTGAAATTGCCACATTTAGTTCCTATCTTTATTGATCTTGCTTGGCTAATTGCTAGGCTATGCATTGTGTTACTTGTTGCAACATATGAGAATTTCATACTCTGATATTACGAATGAGTGCTTTGGCCAAAATCAACGCATGTTGTATGGTGTCAGAATCTTGACATTTCATCAATTTTACTCTTAATTACTTTGCTTTGTTAAAATGCAGCTGTCAGAAGAATTACATGAGAAACAAAGAAAAGAAATGAGTATGCAGGAAGAACTGGAGACGCTAAAAGACATGCTCAGATCAGAAAAACAACACTTGGAAGAGTTATCATACACAAATAATGCGCTTAGAACTTTATGTGAAGAGAAAGAATCCGCACTTCAGGTAACCCAAGTTCTACTTATTCTACTTATAAATATTTATACTTTTTTATAGTTTTCAGCTATGTATTTAAGTCTTTTTTTAGACTGCTTTGATGGAGAAACGGAACATGGAAGCAAGAATTTCACAGCTTAGTAAAGGAGAGTTGGAAAGCAACACCAGAAAGGAGTTGGTTGAAGCAACTAATCAGGTCTGTTATTAATTTTCAAACATTATATTAGATGTTCGATGTTTTTTCTATGCCTGTAAGATTAATCACTTGATCGTATTATTAATAGGTTTTACAAAAGATCCAAGATGAATTGCGAATGCGTAGCTCAGAGTTGCATGCAGCTGAAGAAACCAAGAAGAAATTATTTAATGAAAAAGTGTTGTTGGAAGAGAAAATTTCGAGGCTGGAAAAGAAGAAAGTTGATGAGGTGATGACTCTAAGCTCATTTTTTATATAATCATTGGTAATTGTCTTTTATATTTGCATATGTTCAGACGTGTTGCCTAATTGAATTCAGGTACGGTTGCTTGGGAAGGAGTTGGAACAAGAAAGAAAGTCCACAAAACCTCGGATTTCCGAACTTGAAAAGAAGGTAGAAGAGCTCACCAGGAAATTGGCTGCTGCAGAGTCTAATCTGGCAATAAAAGATTCCGAGTTATCAACGATGCATATAAATTTTAAAGAAGTGGAGGATTTAAGAGAAATGAAGGAGGTATTTATCATCTCACATTTAAAGTTGAAAATATCTGTAAAATTCTAACGTCATTTTCTTATTTCCTTTTTTTTTTCTTCCAGGATATTGATAGGAAAAATGAGCAAACTGCTGCCATATTAAAGATGCAAGCAACACAGCTGGCAGAATATCAGGCACTTTATAAAGAGGAGCTGGTCTTGCGAAAACGATACTTCAACATTATTGAAGGTATAAATATATAAATGGATACTTCTTTGAGTTAATATTCTAGCTCCACTCCCAAAAGAGAGTTCAAGTTTAGACTTTTGAGTGTCAACATAGTTATTTTACAACTTAAAGTTTGACAATATTTATTGTTCCTGTACAATATTAATTTGGTTTTACATTATCGCAGATATGAAAGGCAAGATAAGAGTGTACTGTCGACTAAGGCCTCTCACACCAAAAGAGTTGTCCGATAAAGAAAGAAGCGTGCTTACTAGTGTTGATGAGTTTACAGTTCAACATTTAGGAAGAGATGATAAACCTAAACAACACTGTTATGATCGTGTTTTTGATGGAAGTGCCACTCAAGAAGATGTCTTCAATGATACAAGGGTGAGTTTGAACTTTTGAATATAAAATACCGATTTAATTCATCTTGTGTTTTTATTTTCTAGTTCTTTTTGGCATCATAGTAATGGTAGTTCTTTTAAATGTGTGGTGCAGTATTTGGTACAATCAGCTGTTGATGGCTACAATGTCTGTATATTTGCATATGGTCAGACGGGGTCTGGGAAGACGTTCACTATATACGGGTCTGACAAAAATCCCGGTCTTACGCCGCTCGCTATTTCTGAGTTATTTAAAATTCTGAGGCGGGATCGCAACAAGTTTGATTTCTCCTTGAAGGTAAAAATTATTTCCGTCGTAGAAATCTTTGTACATAATTAAAGGTGGCAAATTAGGCGCGTTGGGTAACGGATCAAAACGGCGGTATTTGGTATAGGTTGAGATGGTCCGGTTGATCTGAAAATACTTGTTACTCGATTGTTATTTATTTCTATGATTAATCATCGGGTCAAACAGGATTACAAGAATTATACTCTTTGAGTAGTAATTTAGTTTCTTCAAAATAATTAAGTTCTTTGCAAAGAAAAATAAATACATTTAAACGGGCTTAAATTAGTTATTTTATTATTGTGTTTGCAGACGTACATGTTGGAGCTGTATCAAGATACGTTGGTGGATCTTTTAGCCTCAAAGCAAGCAAAGCGCTCAAAGTTAGAGATAAGAAAAGACTCGAAGGTCTGTATGACATTTATTTAGTGTGTATTGCGTATAACTAAGAAACTATGAAGTGTACCTGTAAAAGAAATATTTTTATAAACCCACACATTAAAAGAAATATTTTTATAAAGCTTTATATTTATAAACCTTTATATTTATTTGATATTTGACAACAAATTTGTGTATGTAGGGAATGGTGACAGTAGACAATGCAACAGTTATACCAATCTCTACCTATGATGATCTGAAAGCTGTTATTCAAAGAGGCACAGATCAACGCCATACAACCGAAACTTTAATGAATGAAGAGAGTTCCCGGTCTCATTTGATTTTGTCGATTATCATTGAGAGTACAAACCTTCAAACTCAATCTATAGCCCGGGGAAAGGTATAATTTATCACATTATAATGAAATGCAGCCAATTGATGTTTTCTGATTAATTTTTATTTGATGCAGTTAAGTTTTGTTGATCTTGCTGGCTCGGAAAGAGTGAAAAAGTCGGGATCAGCCGGCAATCAACTAAAAGAAGCTCAAAGCATTAATAAATCACTATCGGCCCTTGGTGATGTTATAAGTGCTTTATCAGCTGGGAATCAGCACATACCTTACAGAAATCACAAGCTCACTATGCTGATGAGTGACTCACTTGGTGGAAACGCCAAGACGCTGATGTTTGTTAACATCTCTCCCGCCGAGTCAAATTTGGAGGAAACTCATAACTCTCTCACGTAAGTATGATATTCACCAGTTTTTGTTATTTTAAATCCAAGTTTTCTTACTTATTTTTTGTTTGTGTATTAGATATGCATCGAGGGTGCGGTCAATTGTAAATGATCCGAGCAAAAATGTTTCGTCAAAGGAAGTTGCAAGGTTAAAGAAGCTAGTGTCATACTGGAAGGAGCAGGCAGGGAAAAGAGGGGATGATGAAGAACTCGTGGAGATTCAAGACGAGCGTACACCAAGAGATAAGAATGATAATCGACATTCCATGTAGAGTTACATTATCTTGTTGGTTTTGAAGCTACAAGATATTCAAAGTTTGCGACTAACTTTACTGACTGCCAAAACACCGAAGATTCCCCTCACTAACCATGTATGTTTATTCCACAGCCGTGACCATCGGGACACCATATATGAGTTGGGATAGGAAAGAAGTTGATTTCGATGACTCGGACCCACAAAGGAGTTGTATTTGTTTACAAATTTTGTTGATGATTGTGTGGTTAGGACTGGTCTAAGTACGGTTACATTGGCTATGTTGTATAGTAAATTGATGTGTATATCTGGGTTATGAAAAACAACTTGTTTTTGTTTCTGAGGTTATATGTCTTCTACCTTCTAAATTTTTAAAAGATAATGTTATAGCCTTGTGAAGTACATTTGGCAAAATATAAACGTGTTATTCCTTTATCTGTTATTAATAATCAATTTATTATTCTAATCACAAATATAATCTAATAATTGGGCAAAAAATCTTGATGAGTTATACGGAATGTCAAGTTTTTCACATGTTTCACGTTGAAAACTTATACTGTATAATTCTTTGAACCTACTCAGTTCTCTGTTTTTCTTTCATTTAATATATTGCATATTTGACACAAATAAAAGTATCCTAAGCAAATCCTGCATCCATGTGCTCCTGTATTTTGAAGGGAGTATTTTACTTTAAAACTTGATCTTGCAAAATAAATTAATAATAATAATAATAATAATAATAATAATAATAATAATAATAATGATAATAATAAATGAATTTTATATAAACTGAATCATCTAGAAAACAGGTCATTTTACAGCTATATCACTCCGTCACTCTATGTCTCTATATACAACTGATCACCTACCTCCTTACAAAATAACTAGCTAGTTATTTATCCATACAAATTTTTGTCAAACAAAAAATGGCCACCACCAAATGCAGCATCCCGGTGATCGATCTAAGCAATATCCCGAACCAATCATCCGAACTGATATCAGCATGTGAAGAATGGGGTTGTTTTAGGCTAATCAACCACCATCATGTCCTTCCAGCCACACTCATGTCCGAGATGAAGTCAGTTGTGACATCACTCCTTGATTTACCGTTAGAGATCAAGCAACGAAACAGCGACGTCAACGTTGGAAGTGGATATGTTGCTCCCAACCCCAAAAATCCTCTGTATGAGACATTCGGAGTACCAGATTTTGCATCTCGTAGTGGCATCGATGATTTTTGCTCTCAATTAGATGCCACTCCTCATCAAAGGTCTCTTCTCTGTTATATATGTTTATATATATTTCATTTTTTAGTAAGAGCTGCATAACTATTGCAAATTTACGAAGAGTTGACATTAGTATAACAGTAGTTGAGTTACAAACAAATTAAAAGAGTTAAACTTATTTGAATGATCCGTGGATAAGAAGCATAGGGGGTGTTTTAGTTACTGGAAAACTCTTTATGTTTTCAAGAAAATCGAAAAATTAGAAAACGTGTTAAAGTTGGAATTTAAATAGAAAACGGAAATTTATGATTTGTTGTTTTCTGCATTTCATATTCACAAAAATGAAAACTGCATCCCTTACATTTGAACGTGTATTCTCAATTTCTACTAATTTTCAAGGAATACAAAAATCTAAAAAGATGGAAAACAAAAAATAGATTTACTTCTCCGTAACTAAACGCGTTCATAATTTCCCTTTATTTTAAAAAAAAAAGAAAAATTAAAGCTTCATTTCATGTTTTTAGCTTAAGAAATTGAAATGGAGTCTGGCCATAAGATTCCTCAACCTATCACATGTGAATAACGAGACAAGTGAGACTCGCTGGATTGATTTGGCCGTTCTCACATGATTCTCTTGCAGGTGATAGACTTTTTTAATATTTGCTAATAAATATCTTGTCTTGTACTCCGATATATTATATATATATGTATTATATAATAATAAAAATTTGAGAATGTTGTTTCCTTAGTACTTTAATGGACAAAATGAATAAGACAAATGACGAAAAGCCAAAACACATGCTCTTAGATGATTTAAGTAAAATGGTTCTTTAGATTGTTAATTATGTAACAAAAGTGATATGTTCATGTCTAAATTTGATTTCAGATTATGTGAATAGTTGTCGTTCAGTAAACATGTAATCCAAATATTTTCTCGTATCTCTTGTGTAACAGGGATACAATTATGAGATATGCTGATGCAGTACATGAGCTTTTTGTTGAGATTTTTAAGAAATTAGCTCAAGGTTTAGAGGTGAAAAGTGAAGATATTGGTTTTGAGAAATGGCCATGTCACTTTAGGATAAACAAATACCATTTCAACCCTGAAAGTGTTGGTTCCCCTGGTGGCCCATTGCATACAGACTCTGGTTTCATCACCATCCTCCAAGATGATGAAGAAGTCGGTGGTCTAGAAGTTGTGAACAAATCCGGCGACTTCATAGCTGTCGATCCATGGCCAGGCACCCTTGTTGTTAACCTTGGTGACATGGCAACTGTACGTCTTCAAACTACTTTAGTTACAAAATGTGAGCGCATTTTTACACTTAATCGTTTATTTAGTTTTTGTTTTCTTTTACTTGAAGGTGTGGAGTAATGGAAGATTTTGCAATGCAAAGCATATGGTGCAATGCAAAGAAGCAAAGATACGTGTATCATTTGCATCGTTCCTTATGGGACCAAGAGGCATAGTGGAGCCGCTACCAGAACTTGTTGACGAAGACCACCCTCGTGTGTTCAAGCCCACAACCTTCGAAGATTATAGGAAATTGAGGTTCTCGACAAAGTTGCACACAGGTGAAGCTCTTGCGCTGTTGCACGTATCAAGTTCTGGTTAACTCGCCTAGCGAAGAAGACATTAAATAAGATAATCATTTGCTTGTGTACACTACATGCGCACCATATGGCATCAAAGAGTTCGGCATGTTCACCTATGATTTCTAGTATGTTTTATGCATTCAAGTTATTATTCTGTACTTTACATAATGTGTGTCAATTAGGCATCACATCATCAAAATCGTTTATGCCAGTTTCTAATTATTGAAGCATTGGAGTATGACATGTTACAAAAATACTATTATGGATTGACAATCAAAGTTTGGAAGTAACTTGGACCATTGTATTATGTTACAACAACGAGATTTTAAAGTGACACAAAGATAAACTTGAAATTTTCTCGATTATTATTATCATTAGGAAACTCACTAAAATAGGCAAAAGAATAATTAAATAGAAGAATATACCAAAATTTTTTTTTGTAAAAAATTATCTTTCACACGTAAAACGCAAAGAGACACATTGCGTGAGGTTACATAATCTACCTATCTGGCAGATAGGCATAACCTATCCGACGGATATATACCTTTTGTCTTCTTGTTCATTACGCCAAACCAAACACCCTCTTGCTCATTCAAACTATTTGTGACCAAAAGCCACTGCAACCTACCTCCTTTGGCCGCAACCCACCGCAACCTACCTCCTTTGGCCACAACCCACCAACCACCACCACTAACAGTCAACCTACACCCACCCACAACTGCGACCCACCTACTGCCGCAACCACCAACCACCATCGCCACCCTCCTCCACTGCCGCAACCAACCTTCGGTATTTAACACGGATCCGTGTCCGTTCTTGTGAAATTGTACATCAACAATGTCCATTAATCAGGTATACAATCGTTTAAACTTGAATATATAGTTTAATATTTGAATTTTAAGTGAAACATTTCATCCAGCACTTTGGTGTGCATTCGGTTTTTTGATGTTTTGGTGATTGAAATTGCTAAATTTATGTTTGATGTTACTTTATTGGAGAAGCCCAAGATTAGGACTATTGTCTGGGTACTCAGATGACACTCATTCCCCATACCCAGGATGTTGAGATTGTGATCGTGTAAGTAACACATAACTTGTGTTACCTAAAATTTTTACATATGTTTCATGATTTAAATTTTAAATGACATACGTAGATACTGGTCCGAGTAATTCTACAGCGTATTCGTCATTGGATCCTATTTGAGTTTGATCTTCTTGAACTCGATGTTACGATATACGATAGTGCGGTAAAGGGAAGATCGACTCGAGGCATTGAGTGAATTTGCTGACGATTTCAAAGAGTATTTAGACACTATAAATTTTTGGGAGAATGCTGGGTGGGACACGACGTTGCATTATCCTTTTAATTTGTGTACATACCCTATCATGATTTGCCTCAAACAGGATGACTCATTAGGAGATTGTGGAGTCTGGGTGTGTAAGAACATGAAAAAATTGGTTTCCAAAATAGAGTTAAAGGAGAGTGGGTCGATGAAGGACCTCACTTGGGCTTATAGATTGAGGATGGGTGTCTTCAGAGCACACTATGTTTTCCAGCAGAGCAATCGTAGCCACCACTGGAGATCGCCTGATATTAGTATGTTTAGAGTTATGGGATATGTATGATATTGTATTTGTATTGAGATTATAGTTGTTTTTAATTGTATATATGTTTTTGTATATTTCTTTATTGTTTACATTGTTTTGTTTGACAAAGACTACAACATTTCATTAGATAGGGTTTCAAAACATTACAAAAACAACACAATACAACACACTAAGTGATTATTAACTAACCGAACAACCTTCTTGCACTTGATAAGTAACATCATTGTTTCAGAATTAGATGGACGTGTCAAATCATTGCGTGTAACGTAGACCTCTAGTGCTCTATATTTTTTTTTTTTTGCATATGTAGTAATATGCTTCAATTGCTTGACATCATCCATTATGAAGTGTAACCTAGAATCTAGGTCTTATAATGCTCTTTAAAGTAGCAGTACCACCCCTAGTTGGAGCCCAATAACTCAGCTCTTCCAAAACGTAATCCAAAAACTTTGTTGAAAATTCATCATCTACACAGTCAATAAATGTCAATAAACCTTGAAATTACATTCTTCTTACGCCCTGCAAATCTTTACGTTGACGAAGCGCGATGCTAAACAACTCGGGAACTATTGCATATAATTAATCAGATTTTGATTCTTCATTTGGAGATTGAAACTGCTAAAAATGATCAGTGTGAACCATTTTGAAAAGTGTTTTCTTAATTTTATAAGCATCAAAAAGTGGGAGTGATTTTACTTAAATTTGTAAAACAAGTCGATGATTATCTTATCTTAGGGTCACAGTAGTTATAGAAATTTTAAATTTCTCATAAATCTCGGAAAATTTTATTCGAAGTGGATAAAGAAAAAGGTAAAAATTTTCTTACAGTTGTACCCAATCCTCCTTATAAGTACATTTTGTAAGCACATACAAAACGCAATTTACATTTTATGTGCACCTTTTTAAGCTTTACGCGGAGGGTAATTTTTTGCAAAGTTTTTTAAATATATTTATATATTTAGTTTTATTTTTATGAATTTTCTTATCATTATTATAATATATTTTTTGAAAAATATTTGCCTAAACACCATCTACAACAAACCCAAGACAGACATATATACAAAACAAAGTTTGTCGGTTCTAGTCTTGCGATGTCATAATCACACTATTGAATACATAGAGTATTCTTACATACGAAAATGATTATGTGAATATCTCTAAAGGAATTGCTTCTATTGATTTTGAAGAGTGTCTTTCAAGTCCGGCTCGATATATACTTAATTATGATATATCAAACTTCTTAATCAAATAATCGTACGTTTGATGAAACGAATCAACTATATTAGATAATCAATGTACATCACACACATATATATATATATATATATATGTATATATTTAAATAAGAAGGTTAAATATCGTATGAACGTGCGAATGACTTCAAAATCATTTTTTAAATATTCAAATCAAATTATTTTATAAATTTTTCTTCGTAAATTCTTATTCAAATAACTTTTAAAAATTATTTTTCAAATAAAAAAAATTAATATTTTTTTCTTTTAATTATTTTTATTAGTTTATTTATTTATAATAATCACATTTTATAATTATATAATCACATTGATAATGTGATTATCAAGTTCTATTTTGTGATTATCTCGAAAACATGATAACCACATTATACTAGAGAATAATCACATGTGATTATCATGTTATATTTTGTAATTATTTTGAATAATCATAACAATAACGACTGTAAAGATTAAAAAAAGTTAATATTTTTTATTTTTATTTATTATCATAGCTTTCAAAAATTATTTTAATAATAATTATTGAAAAGATTTTGAAAAAAAATATATCTGAATATTTTAGAAAGCGATTTTAAAACCATTTATGAATTTCTAAAGTATTTTATCTTTTTATTTGTGTATAGATCTATCTTTTACGAGGCTTGAATCTACACTCACTAGACATAATTAATAGACAGCTAGTTTGATTATTTGGATAACCAATTTCAATCAACATCCGAACAATTAAACGCTATGCATTTTTATTTAATATTTACAAAGCAAGAGGATTATGTAACATTTTCTATTATTTTCGATTTAAGTGTAAATATGATAAAATTCTATAATCAGTCTTTTCTTTTATTTTCTTTTAAGTCATATTAATATAATAATTGATAATTGATTTTGGGTATAGTAAGTAGTAGACAGCACGGCGTTATTTTTGATATCTTGTCTCCTACACGCAAATAAAACCCCTTTATAAAACAACTATTTTTCCACTCATATATTAAAAAAAAAGGATGGCCGCCGAATGCAGTATTCCAGTGATCGATTTAAACGATTTCCCCAATCAATTATCCAAATTAATCTCAGCATGTGAAGATTGGGGTTGTTTTAGGCTGCTGAACTACGACCCTATCCTTCCGGCCACGCTCATGTCGGAAATGAAGTTGGTGGTCAGATCACTCCTTGATTCACCGGTGGAGATCAAACGCCGGAATGTTGACGTCATCGCCGGAAGTGGTTATATGGCTCCGTCAGCGAAAAATCCGCTATACGAGGCACTTGGATTATACGATATGGCGAACCCTCGTGACGTCGATAATTTTTGCTGTCAATTGGATGCTTCACCTCATCAAAGGTATCTGTTTGTAAAATTTCATCAAAACCACCGACTCACCACCGTTGACCACCGAGATCAGTCAACGGCCTTAGTTTTATGAAATGTCCAGGAAAAAAAAACGTATTACTGTATTCACATATATATATATAGTTATTAATTTTGAATGGAAAAGATACATTAAACATATGATAAGTTCACAATCTGTGTAGGTTTTGTTTAATAAAATCCGTTTACTATATAACAGCTAATTATCTTCAATTTATTTATTTTTCTGAGACAATTAATTTTCTGTTTTGGTAAACACGTGGCGTAAAACTTACGTCTAGATTTTTATTATGTCAATTATGGGCTTGTATTTAAATTCAAAGTATGTAATGTAATTACTGATCTGAGTTAGGATTTTATTTCATTATTGTAACAGAGAGATAATTATGAGATATGCTGAAGCAGTACATGAGCTTTTTGTAGGGGTTGTAAAGAAATTAGTTGAAGGTTTAGGGGTGAAAAGTGAAAATATTGGATTTGAGAATTGGCCATGTCAATTCAGAATAAACAAATACAATTTCACCCCTGAAAGTGTTGGCTCCCCTGGTGTCCAAATACACACAGATTCTGGTTTTCTCACCATCCTACAAGATGACGAAGGCGTTGGTGGTCTAGAAGTCATGGACAAGTCGGGGAAATTCATTGCTGTCGATCCATGGGCGGGCACCCTTCTTGTTAACCTCGGTGACATGGCAACTGTACGTCTTGAAACCACTTTTTTCGGGCATGTTTTTTCATTGAGTCATGATATACGTGCTTAACTGATATGCCTAAAAACATGGCCATATCATTCCATGTTTGACACATATCTGATGCAATTTTTTCTCTCCTAATATTCAATTTTGATTTCCTATATAATGTGCTAGTTAAATTAGAAAGAGTGTTTTTAGCTAATGCTACTATGTGCTTATATGGTCTTTGATTTTACTTGAAGGTGTGGAGTAACGGAAGATTTTGCAATGTGAAGCATAGGGTGCAATGCAAAGAAGCAAAAATACGTGTGTCAATTGCTTCGTTCCTTTTAGGTCCAAGAGAGACAGTGGAACCGCTACAAGAACTTGTGGACGATGATCATCCTCGTGTGTACATGCCTACCACCTATGAAGAGTACAGGAAATTGAGACTCTCGACAAAGTTGCAGGCAGGTGAAGCTCTTGAGCTTTTGTACACACCAAGCTTCAAGAAGTGACAGACCATGGTTGATTAAGTCACTAATATTTGAAGAATAACCTTTTTTGGGAAAAATAGAATTGGCTTAGATCCAAACTTATACAAAGTAGTATTTGGTAATTAGATGAAAATGATGGGAATGTCACATTGATCAAGATGTCTTTTACATATGTGTAGGATGGTGTCACAAGAATAAGTTTATAATGTATGAATTAATCATGCAACAAATTGCAAAAGTTTAGACATTGCTTTGCTATTATCTTTGAATCTTTTAGTGTTTTCATTCTTCTAGTTAATTACTTGATCTTTGCTGCTAGACTCTAGAGACAAGTCTCTTCATATCTTTACTATGTTCAAACGATGATGATTGATACACCATCTATATATTCATATCAACAAAAAAGCTGTCACAAACTCTAAATTACCACCGAACAATATTTTTTTCGTTTCATAATAAGTGTTTGTTTTTATTTTATCTAGATTATAATCTGCGAATTTATGAAATTATACATGTTTTATATACGAAATTGATGAAAAACAATGTTTGAATTTTGCAATTAACATTGTCTTTTATATTCTTTGTTTGTTTGTGTAAGTTTTGTGTGTGTTATAGTCATTGCGAATCGAATCTAGATATGTATATAGGAAATATGAACATATATCTAAGTGGTTTTTGGAATTTCTTAGAATGAGAAGTTAATCTGTGCGTGTAATTTCATTTATTTGCTATTATAGGTATTGGGTTAAGTTTAAATGAGAATGAGAATTTTAGTAAGAATGAATGAATGAATTATAGTTATCCATTTGACAAAATCCAATTTCCCCCAAGTTAAATATCTCAAAAACGATTAGTTAAAAAATTATAAAACTTTCATAATAAAAAATCAACGTTTTTTTTCTTTATGATTAGACATCTCACATGATATACTTTCGACGATTTTTTTTTTTTGGGTGTTGAAAACTGGTAACACATGTGTTAGTCGTTTGTAATACATGGTTTACCAACAACTATCACATTTGTTATCGTTTTCAAAATCCACCGATAAATGAAAAAAAAAGTTCGTCGAAAGTGTACTTGTTTAAACTTAATTCTATAGTTATTACTACTATGTTACTTATTGTTAATGTCGATAGAATTAAGTTCAAATGAGAATGAGATTTTTTGTGAGAATGAATGAATCAATTTCAACTATCCATTTCATCAAGATAATAATACTCCCACATCAAAGTAGGGAATTTTATAATATTGAAAGTCATTAAAGTATAACTGATATTTAAAATTAACCATTAATTTTAACTATTTTTGAAATCTTTTAATCTTTTAATGAAACTAAAGGCATGAAAGTGTAAATTGTAGGTCAGTGTTAACGGCACCGTCCTTTTTCCATTCTTCCTCCATCCACCCCGTCCAACGATGACGTCGACACGTCCTCCATCGTCTTTCCTTTCCCGTCTTTTATATTCTTCTTTACGAGGAAGTTCAAAGATGAGCATGTGGTGGGCCTTAGTGGGGCCATTATATTTTTTTGTTTTTATTTTGTGTGCATAGTAAAATTATTTTTGATAAATTATGAGTTCAGTCTTTCTAAATAATTATCATTTGTTGACAGTATTTCAATCTTTATAAAGAAGTATTAATGTAACGTTAAGGTAGCATAAAAGACGAAAAAAAAAAAAGTCATCGATTAGGAACAGTCTTAAAAGTAAATTAGTGGGTATAGTTTCTTATAAGGTTATGGTTTGAATTAATCTTAGATATCCACTTTGAAAATTCAATCCAATACTCTAGGTTACTTTAGAGAGGTCAAACTCATAGTTTGAATTATGTTTCACTTCCTTAATTAGTAATTCACCAAACTTCCCGTTTTAATCTTGATCTTACCCACTTTATAAATAACCGAGATAACACTAAATTGTACACTGCTAAAGTGTGCATATATCATTAAAATCATGTTTTATGATGCTGTAAATATTATCGTATACATAAATAATACAAAACACAAAAGTATAATGAATAGATTACTATCCATTTCAAAAAATGTCTACTCAAATTTCTTAATGTAAGTAATAAATATCATTTTGGATATTAAAATATCCGTAAATGTAATTGTATCTACGTAAACGAATGTAAGTTCATTTCAATAAGCTCAATTTTACAAAAAGAGAATGAGCGAATAGTCATATTTTTTTTTGAGAAAATCAATAATCATTCGTGCAACTAACTGTGACGAGATGAGAGATAATTCGTTAAATATTTTGAAGGATTGAATTTTCTAAAATAAATTCCTCATGACGTCCCTATTTTTATCAATATAAATGCAAAGTAAATTGGAAAGTATGGTTGTCTTCTTACGTTATCTTTTTTAAAATAAGTTTTTATCTTAATAATATTTTTCGGGTCAAGCTGAATATACTAATATTTTTATTAAGTTTATTAGTTAACTACTCACGTAACACAATTTTTGATACAGTATTATAATTTATAATGTGATACCCTTTTTATTAAACTAGTCTATTGATACTCATTTTTTTTATCGTTTTAATTTCCACATATCTATAAAATTTTCTTTAAAAATTACAATGGAATTTGGTGAACGAGCGAAAGTACTGCTGAAGGATCGAACAGCCTTCAGCTCATCTTCTGGTCCCACCATTCCATTCCGTACCGGACTACACTATACAAACGCTGGTGATCCACAGCTGCTGTTCCCCAATTCGATTGATGGATTGATTACTCTTTCACCGCTTCCTTCATTTGCATATTTACTTGTAAGAATTTAAATTTCGTTTACTTAGGGTTTATTACATTTTTTTTGTTATTGTTGATCAGCTGTTATCAGTTATAGGTAGAACAATTAGTACCGCTAAATTATAGATAAAGTTTGATTCAATTCCAAATCTATAACTCTATACCTAGAAATTGATATGGATATAATTATGCTCTTTTAGAATAATAATAATAGGATACATCTGATAGATTTGTAACTGAATCATGATTGATATTGTGTATATGCTACATTAAGTTTGTGCTTCTAGTCATTCATTTATAGTTAATCCATGGATTCCTGTTATAATGATGGATTGGATTTTTACAAGTATTTTAATTCAAGGTTACAAATGTCAAACTGATAGAGAGGTATATCTAGAAGTTATTTGGTGTATAGGTCAATTAGAGGTTAGCTATAAACTTGAGTGGCTTGTGAACAAATTTAATTAAATAGTGGAAGTAACGATTCAGGTGGACATGGATGGTTTCGCCAAAAGTCATTATTCGTTTTCTGCTCCCTCATTTTATTGTATCTGTTTTTGTATCCAGGCGGTAATGATTTGTCCTAACGGTTTCGTTTTCTTGAATAGAAGATACCAAATAATTAGATGTGCTACGTCTTGATTCCCAAATCCCAACATGAAAGGGTTATTGGTTTATGATTGGAAGATTGATTAGTGTTGACCGGACCCACATGATATCAATGATTTATTAAATTTTGTGTGATCAAATTAAAAATATTTGGTTGATACAATGATATCCTTATTTGGACCTGCAACGTTTACAAGGAAGTTTGAGATGTAATGTAGATAGAAGAAGCTTAATAGGAAAGAGTAACATCTTAAATCATTGATTAATAATTATTTAAGATTCTAAGTATTTTTTTTACATCAATATAACATGTTAGTAAATAGGTTTGGACCTACCGACCAAACGGGACATTCCGTGAGCATATTACACAGGCCCTTACTGAATGTTGCCTGAACACGAACCCTACTGGGTTTAGGCTTCTACTCTAACCTACCTCCAAAATCTACCCTAGTGGTACCACCAAACACTTCTTTTCTCCTTTTTGAGAGTGAATAACTAATAAGGGAGAGAATATGAATTAACTTGCATGCCTATCCTGTAAGTGAAAAGTCTTTTGCTAGATTGTAACTTTTGATAATTGAGATAAATTTTCCCATTGACTTGTCTATTTAAGTATTCCACGATTCTTGTGCTTCTCGCTCTCTGGCATCTCTTCCTGCTGGATTTTTCATCTTGTTGATATATGCTTGATTTAGAGGAATACATTAGCCAAATTAGTGTATATATTTCTATTGTATAGTCTGTTTAAAACTGAAAGAGAAACTTAATGGTTGGATGATCGATGATTGTATGATTCATCTTTTGAGTTTTTCTTTGAGTACATTGTGTCCCTAGTTCAAAAGGTTTTCAGTTTATCTTTTTCTTGTGTTCAGATTGATTTGCAGAAATTCAGAAAATGCAAGACCATGGGATAGTTTCAGTTGACGAAACAATAGTGCGAAAGCCAATAAACAGGAAACCCGCTACAGCAAAGCTTCCAAAGAATCAGACACAAGAAAACAATGCGAAGAGTGCTCATGAAGTAATTCGCCCTTCCAAAAGAAGCTCAAAAAACGAAGCACCCCAAATCTTCCAACAACAAGAAAAGTCAACTTCAGATTCTTTACCAGACTCTTCTAGTGGTAACGAGTATCGCTCCCTGAGGCGCAAATACTTAATGCTGGAGGAGGAAAGCTTCCATTTGGGAAGAGAAACAAAAGAGGTTCAAGATGCAGTCAAATCTCTCGAGGAGGAGAAACTCTCACTCTTGGATGAACTTGTCGTGTTGGAAGGATTAGTTGATCCTTAAGAGCTTGACTCCCATCGACATGTACCATAACTTCTGTTTTTAACTTTATTAACAGGTTAACAACTTTATAGCCTAATTGTGTGTATGTAAAAACTTGCATGTTGCTTGGATGTTCAACTCATTGTGATTAAATTTGAAGGTTGAATGTAGTTTTCTATTTGATAGAGTTCAAGTAATCGTACATTTACAATGTTTTTTAATGTTAACAGAACTATATACCGTATTCGAGAAAAGTGCACTAACAGAATAAAGAATTCATGTGTATAGTCACTAGCATAAGTTATATTTCCTTCTGAGAACTGCCTGGTACTTGGTATGCCAATGGTGTCTGCACAAATTTTGTCTCTTGATTATACGACTACACCCAAGTTAGAAGGTGAAATTCTGACAACTAGAGGTGTAGTAACACGCGGGTATCTGTTTTTCCATTGTAAGTAACCAAATACATAGCCCTGCGAAGGTGCAGAAATCTTGAAAGTGACAGTGAAGTTGACTTTTTGACCATAGCGGGAGAAGACTAATCTGTGTGGGAGTACACTGACTTGAATCCCATGTGGACTATATACCACAACCCCGTAAGTAGTTTTTTGCTTCTGCTTTCTTACATTTGTCAAGGTTCTAGTAACTGAGAAGCTTGACTTGAGGTTGGGTACTAAGATTGCAGGATAGTTGAGGCCGGAGGGTGTTGAGAATGCTTGTTTGTCACAAGTGCTGTTGTCTCTGGTTATAGAGTGAAGTAATTTTTCAGTATAACCTATTGAGCAAAGAAAAGACTTGTAGTCTGTGGGCTTTGCATCATAGACAAGACCAGGATCAAGGACCGTCGTAGGGTCAATAAAGCCGGAGCCATAGTCAAAGGCGTTCCCCCTTCTCCCTTCAGGGTCAACTCTGATGGGTTTTCCATTCTTGTCAAAAACCGTAGCTGCATTATTGTAATTTTATATCAGATACTTTGATTCTAAAGTTTTTCTTAAAGGTGGTAATATTTCAAGTCATCAGTAAAGGTGGAAAGTTTGGCGGGTTGGGTATTGTGATTACCAATCGAAATGGGTTGTTTCTATACTACGGGTCAAAACAGGTTAGGTTGACCCGCAAACACTTTTTTCTCCAATTTTGGTTATTCTTAAGAATAATTAAAATGTTGATTAGTTTTCAAAAACCATGTTATTTCAGTAAGAATCTAAATCTTTAGAGAAAAAACGAACTTGAGTGACTTTGAACTTGGTTTACCAGTTTGATCTGTTTGTCCCATTCTTCTTTTAGCTCTTTGTTTATATCCCATTTTAGATTAAACCCAATCGAAATCGAACCCATTCAAAAGTAAGTAGATCAAAATTGCCACCTCTAACAGTCAGTAAAGTTTACCAGTTGTCATGATTGCAGATTTGATTGCTGATGGAGACCATGAAGGATGAACGGCTTTGATCAAGGCTACAATCCCAGTTACATGTGGGCAAGCCATTGAAGTTCCAGAGAGAATGTTGAAGTTCATTTTTTGACTGGCTGGTGACCATGCTGCCAGGATATTCAATCCTGGAGCTGCAATATCAGGCTGCAAAACAGGTAAAAAAGTTGCCAATTTTACAATCTGTAAGTGGTAATATGTGTCACAAATGTCAAATATGTTTACCTTTAAAATTTCTGGGGTTAATGCATTAGGGCCTTTAGAAGAGAAGGATGCTACTCCAGGGGCAGGTTGTGATCCTAATTTGGCATTTGAAGCAAAAATCCTTGCTGTTGCCATGCTATTAAGTAGATGGAAATTTGTGTTAATGCTAACATAACTCTATTTTATTTGGAAACAAAATGACTGAGCACCGATAAGTAAAAGGCACAAACCGCGTGTTATTAATGTATGATAAAATCCTGTTTCCCATCCTTTTTCCGACAATAGCAGCTGGGATCACAAATGGAATTGCCACATCCTTGTCAGTTTCATCTATTAGGATCATTCCAACTCCACCAGCTGCTTTGACCACTTCACTCTTAGCGAGCTTTGACTCGGTTGACCGTTCTGCATGTCGGCATAACAACACCTTCCCTCTAGTCTTTGTGTAGTTTAATGAGCTTTCTAAACAGTAACTACATGAAAATGAAGATTTTAACACTTATATACACAAGAAAAATGTCTATTTTTTCTAACAATAAACAAAAGTACCTGTTTCTTCACCTGGATTGGTAAGGGGTGAAGAAACCCCTATTTGCTATTGAAGCAGATATTATTCTTGCAGGGGCCCTCATTTGATGTACACTAAGACTTTCCCCCTGTAAAATCAATATGAACAGAGAAAGGTTAGTCAATAATTTTGTTGCCCTATTTAAAAAATAGGAAGTAATTGCTCTTCTGAAACTCATTATATGACCCCTAAATGTATATAACCATATATAATCAGAATCACTATTTCCAAGCAGTTCCCAATTGAACTGAATTTCATGTACCTTCAATCTAGCACCATTTCCCATTGCCAGTTTAGAACTAAATTCTCTATCCGTTGAACTAGCTGCAACGGTAATAAGCCAAGGAGCAAGATTTGTAGCAGACCCTTGAGTTCCTTCATTTCCAACAGAAGAAACAACAGTTATCCCGCGGCTAACCGCGTGGTACGAGCCAATGGAGATGGCATCACTGAAGTAGTCTCCCTGAGGAGTATCAGGTCCGAGGGATAGTGACACAATGTGGACCCCATCTCTGACAGCATCATCAAATGCTGCTAATATATCAACATCATAGCAACCTGAATCCCAGCAGGTCTTGTATACTGCAATCCTAGCCATTGGTGCACCGCCTCTAGCTCCACCGCCAGCCAGCGCCTTATAGTTCATGTTCTGCACGTAACGGCCAGCAGCCGTGGAGGCTGTGTGGCTTCCATGGCCGCTGCTGTCTCTTGGAGACCTAAAAGATACTTTCTTTCTTGGATCATCATCATTTTGGTCTTGTTCTTGATCCAGTTTACTATGCTCTTCGGCTTCATATCCACTGTGGTAGTATCCTGCTCCTATCACTTTCCTATTTGATATTAGTCATAAATGAGACTAATAATTTTATCTCAAATTAATCATGGAAATTAGAGGTGCCAATTTCTACTCATTTACTTATAACATAGGTTAATTCAGGTTATGTTTTATCTCCAAGGGGTATAACTGATAAATATATGATCAAATAGAAACAGGTTGATAGTCATCCACAGCATGATCGAATAAAGAATAAAATTTTCTCAAATCATTTTATTCGTAGAGTACGTTATTTTTTGGACATAAAGTGTTTTAGTCAATATCATATGAGTCGACCCGTTTCCACCCATACCCGCTGTGACTCATTACCCAATACATCTGTAACTCCATTTTGTCACCTCTAATGGAAATAATGGAAGAAAACCTGTTGCAATGTGTAGAGTTGAATGCTTCCCCTGACTGGCATGTTCCTTTCCATCCAGCTGGCACGGGAGGCATGTCTGCGTCACTAAAGCTTGGTGATTCCGGCCAAATTCCTACGTTACATGGGTGTTTATCGTAAAACCCGCATCATAATTAAAAAATAACATAAATCAAAACAAATAAGTTAGAATGGCAAACGGAGTTAAGTGTGGTGATTTTAGTATCTTTCTTCTACTTCGTAAAATTTGCCTATTTGGTACTCATTATTAATCCCAAGGAAATTAACCCACCTGTATCAATGAAACCAATGATGACATTAACTTGGTTCCTGGTCGAAGAACCCGGGATTTCCATGGTTTCTTCCCCAGCAAGACCAATGAAATCCCATGAATGTGTTGTATGCAGTATTCTCTTTGTGTTCTCAAACACCGAAACTACCCCTTCCATCTCTGCATTCATAACATAAACAACTCTTAGTATATGCAAATGCATATGTGCAGCAGTACATGTGCTTGTATATGTTAGTAGAGAGAGATGAAGTGAGAAACTTACTGGCAATTTTAAGTGCTTGATCCTCAGTTAACATAGCTGCAAACCCTTTAAAACCATGTTTATAACTATACAAATGAGAAGCCTTTGCATCTTCAGTACTGTATTAAAGTAACACCCAAAAAGCACCTATTAAATTAAAAAGAGCAAAATCTTGAAAAACCCTACTAGGAAATAAATTATGAAAATGGGAAGGAACCACTAATTACCTTCCATTATGAACAGAAGAAAGGATTCTATGGTTATGCATCAAAACTTCATCTGGGTCTTCAGTATCTATGCTACCCATATACACCACAAACACCTATAACCAAAATCAAAAAAATATTATTATTACAATCAAGAACTTATGCAAGAAGATGAAGATAGTAGAAGTGCGAGTGAAGGACTAACCTTAGCATAAGTTGAGATTGTAAGGTGTGCAAGAGACAAGGACATGAAAAGACCAAAAAGAAAGAGTGTATTTTTGTTAAAAGAAGCCATTTTCTGCAAGTCAAAAAGTGGGTCTTGGAGAATTCCTACAAACTGCAAAAAACAGGGGAAGTTAAGGAAGAATTTGTATTTATAAGAGAGAAATATCAGTAGGGAGGTTGGTCACATTTATACCGTGGGTGGGCCACAGTTGCACTAGTGTTAACGGTAGGGAACCACTGGCCCTGGGCTTGGTTCATAGGGTCATGCACTCATGCCACACCAAGAAAGATGCCAGATTTAATTACCCCTCAAGAATGAAATTAATCATAGAATATACTAGAATATAGAATAAACTTTAGACTAATGTGAAAAAAAGTCACTTCATATCTTCACAAGATCCATGCAAATATACATCTAAAATGACACTTACCTTACTTAACTATCGTGTGATTATAGTATGTGAGTTGTTGTGGAAAGTTGGCATTTTAAGTTATCATGGTGATTATATGATTCTTTTTTCTTCTACTATGTTTCATACCATGATTAAATGTCAAGAGGCTGATGGATTGGAAAAATGTGAAATATTTCTTTATTACTTTTAAAATAAAATGATTTTTTTTATTATTATCATAAATTGATTATTGTATAATTGGCCAAAATAATAAATGCAAGCACAAGTCGAGGATCCCAAAAATAAGCAAACCGTGGCTGTCTTCCACTTGACCCGGCAACTAAGGAGATGTGATCTCAAATCTGAATCAACATTTAATGAAAGTCTATATATGCTTTTATATTCAATGTACAATAACAGCAACTGTTTCATTGAACTTTTGCTATATTGTTAATGTGTTACTAACTAGTTTACAAATCCGGATTCTTTCAGGCAGAATGATTAAAATGCTGAAGTTAATATGTTATTATATTTGATCACGTTTCAAAAACTTTAAAGTTGGTATAGTTAAAGTCGATTTCATATATATGACTCCAAGGGTATCGTCAACATCATTGTTTCCGTTGTATCTAATTATCTTTTTATTTACAAAAAGTTACTTAATAATTTACTTGTTTACATAAATATAACCTCAATTATCAAAAGGCTTTTCGCCTAGCGGTATAAGAGAAATTCATCAATTAAAAAGTTGTGGGTTCAAGCCTCACTTGAGGCGTTGAGTATATATACTTGTGATAGTTGTACATAATATGTGTGTTAGATTGTACAGTTTCCATTCTAAAAAATAAATAAACATAGCCTTAATTGATTACTATAACACCTCAAAGCCTCAAAGCTTAAAGCTATAGACTCTAAATAAATTTCAAATTAGTTTTAAGTTGTAATGTTAAGTAAAAATTGCAACTTTAAGAGTAAATTGTATCTCAAATATAAGAAAATAAGTACGTGCTATGTTATTATCCACATTATATTTTATGGATAATAAAAGTGAGATGAAAAAAGTTCTAAATAGTGAAAGAAAGGAAATACAACACATAATTTATGTATTTGTTGATGCTTTTATATGTCCGTTTTAAGATCATTATTACAATATATGGTACAGTGTTATAGTTGTTTTAATAGATAGATAGATAATAGATAGATCGTAGATGGGTTTACGTGTCAACTTAAAAGATCCACTTACCATACATATACAATACAAATAGCTATTACTCCAAAGCTTCTACTCTCAAAGTTTGAAAATGTATTGATGTAAAACCGGAATTTATAATTTGATGTTAGTTTGGTTGAGCTTTTGACTTTTAAGCACTCCCTCAATAATACAACTTTTATTCTTGATATAAAGTTTTTGTTTCACTGTAATTTCTTGAATTGAAGAAAACTCAAAAAGAGTATACAATAATCAAATGCATTTTTATTTGGTTGTCAAATAGAGGTCGGGCTTACAGATTCATTCCTATTGCATTGTAAATACATTCATTCCTATTGCATTTCAATATTTATAGGGAACAAAGTAATTTTTACAAAACTCTGACTTTCTCTCACCCTTTTTAAATTACATATTAAAAAAAAAATTTGTAAAAAAATTATAAAGATTATACTATTAAAATCGTTGTTATTTTCTCTTCGATTAGACATTTTACATGATATACTTTTGAGAAATTTTTTTCCATTTTCTAATGAGTATAAAAAACTGTTCATTATAGTATCACGTGTAATACTGTGCAATATCACATGTGATGATAACTGAGTTGTTATCTCAAATATTCTTATTGTGAAATTCTGTAATTAGTAATTTAAAGTTAGCATATGATAAAATTTACAATCACATATGATTAAATGTCAAAACAATCACGTCTGGTTATAATTTTAATTAATCACATGCAATCTACGTTGTAATCATATGTAATAATTATCTATAGGGTTAAAATTTATATTTGATTACAAATACAATTACATTTGAATAAAACACACAAAATAACTAAATGTGATTCTAAAAAGTAACTAAATGTGATTACGACAATCAATAATATTTATGATCACATGTGATTATAGTTGATATTGCTTGTGATATTTAACTGTTATCACATATGATGTTTAATTGTTATTACATAAGATATTTAATTGTCATGAAGTATCACATGTAATATTAATTGCTATCACATGTGATATTAGTTATTATCATTTATGATAAATACATATAATTTTAAAATTCACAGATATAATTTAAAACATAAAAAGTTAAACAAAATGACTATACACCAACCAATCAATAATATCAATAATTACACATAATTATAGTTGTTCACTTGCCCTCCATAAAGATAATACTTTATTACAGTGAACATCGTTTTGTAATTTGCATTTATTTCCCAACTACGTCCTTTTTAATTTGAAATCACTTTCTCTTGGTGATTTTAATATGATTGCAATTCTACGCACATAAAATAAATTCGACCCGCGCACATACATCGAAAAATAAATTTAACTTTATTTATTTTTGAACAGTCTCACATTTTTTTTAGGGTCCATCTAAATATACACCTCATTTTCACTATTTGAACACTAATAATAATGTAATTATTAAAATATTTTGACTAATCATTTTCACTATATAAGCCCATATTAATTAGCAATCATTAGTGTATTTGACTTAATCCTTAAAGTTGTCTTAATAATTACACTAATCATTAAATAATGATCACTTTATATTTTTTTTTTTTTTTGTATTTTATCTTTACGTTTTTCATCGTTTTTAACGTTCTTTTTTTGTTTTTCTTCGTTTTTTACATTTTTCTTCATCTTTTTACGTTTTTTCGCGTTTTCTTCGTCTTTTTTACGTTTTCTTCGTCTTTTTACCTTTTTCTTTGGTTTTCTTCGTTTTTTTCATTTTTTACGTTTTGCTTCGTTTTTTTTTACGTTTTTCATCTTTTTCTTCGTTTTTTACGTTTTTATTCGTTTTGCTTTGTTTTTTTTACTTTTATCTTTTTTTTCTTCGTTTTTTACGTCCTCATTTGTTTTCTTCATTTTTTTTACGTTTTTTCGGTTTTTTTCGTTTCTCTTCGTTTTTTTACGTTTTGTTTCGTTTTTTTTTACGTTTTTTTACATTTTTTTTCTTTTCTTTACGTTTTTTTTTTCATTTTTGTTTACGTTTGTAATATACTTTATATACGTATCCAATTTAACTACGATGCATTGTAAAAGTTTATGCATTATATTATATAAACATGATGCACTCAGACTTATATGATAATGATGTACCATATCTTATAAATATGATGCACTGAATTTTTAAAACTTACAGAACCATGATGCACCATATCTTATAAATATGATGCACTGAATTTATATGATTACACGTAAAAAAGGTAATAAAAACTTAAAAATCGAACAAAAATGAAAAAAAATGAAGAAAACGTAAAAACGAAAAAGACATAAAAAAAACCCTTAAAAAAACGAAGAAAAAATGTAAAAAAAAAACGTAAAAAAACATGAAAAATTAAGAACGACATAAAAAAATGAAGAAATACGGAAAAAACATAAATTAACAAAAAATAACGTAAAAAAAAACTAAGAAAAACGTAAAAAGAGAATAAAAACGTAAAACAAAATGAAGAAAAACGTAAAAAAACAAAAAAACAGAAAAAATGTAAAAAAAACGAAGAAAAATGTAAAAAACGAAGAAAAACGTTAAAAATGAAGAAAAACGTAAAAACGTAAAAAAGCGAAGAAAAACGTATAAAACGAAGAAAAACGTAATAAACGAAAATTCATTTATGTGACGCTAGATGAAAATTCCCCAATCCCACCAAATCACCCAGAATGGAGGAGATACAAAACTGAGGCCGCATCCGCATTGGAAAGTATATATTTAAGCCGATAACGCATGTATACTGAAATTAATCAGAATGAAAGACAAATGTAATCACGACTCTTTATTTTATAAAGTTAGTACAATTATTACATGTTTCTATTTTTTAAATGCGTGATTTATTTTCTCGTTAATTATTTGTATTCCGATAACACACCGACAAAAATATATAATTTTAAGAGTGAAATAATTAGGTACTAATAATTATTTAGGTGAAATAATGAAAAGACAAAATACAAAATACAAAATAAAATAAAAAAAGATAAAGTGATTATTATTTAATGATTAGTGTAATTATTAAGACACTTTTAAAGATTAAGTCAAAAGACACTAATGATTGCTAATTAATATAGGTTTGACTAGTGTCCATTTAGTATATTTAGTGTTCATTTAGTAGCACCCTTTTTTTAAGGTTGTACTCGAGCCCCAAATAAAATTGTAGTCTTGGAGTCTTAACAGACTTTACTATTTTCGTACATTATTAATGGGTATTATGTTTTTAGTGTTAATCGATTAAAATATCCTTTTTTCTTTTTTACGTTTCGTTAAGAATTAAAAAGTTTGAAAAATTAATTAGGATCATCGATGAGATATATTTAATGATTAAGATTCATTTTTTCATTCTTTAAAAAATTTATATACATAAAAGAACTTTTGTAGAAAAGAAGAAGAACGAGATGTTGATAGATGAATACGTAAACAAAAATGTGTTTTTTGCAGTTGAGGATTTGACCGTTGCGGGGGAATGATGACAAGCATGCAATAACGGGATAACCGATTTTTGATGGCAGAAACATTCCAAAATTTTCTGTCGTTTTTGCTAATTAACTACTACTCCACTATCTATGTCACGTGTTTCTCACTAAACCCCAAAAGATATCTAAAATCGAACTTTACTCATACATCTCTTTTTGATGATTTGTTAGATTAATGAGAATTGCAATCTCTTATGTGTAATACTACTTTAATAAAGTTATTATTAATTAATCAATAAAATAAACATCTAATATTAGTATTAATTGTATTGTAGGGTGATATACTACCCAACATATGATTTGTTGCATTTTATCTGATACACAAGTTTTTTTTCTAGGTTTAGGATGGACAACATTTTCTTTTTGCATGGCTACTTATGACATCCGATTTGATAATTCAGTTTTTATTTTATTATTATTTTAGCAGCAAACACACAATGGTTTTTTGCTTCGACTCGTTTTTTGGGTGTCCTTCTTGCTTCTTGGAGCTCCCGTATGGCCGTATACACAACGATTCCTTGATTGGGCTTGGCCCGCACCTGGCCCATTATTAAACTTCTATGATTACTAGCCATGTTTACTAATACGTTACAAAAGTTATCCGATATCAATTTTTACCCAAGGCAGAAAAAAATTCTCTGGCATACAAAAGAGTTTAGGAACATTTTAATCGTAGCAACGATTTTGCTTTAAAAAAGTTCTTTTTAGGAAGCATTTGTTATAGAATTCTGTATACTTATAATAGCTTTAATATAAATTGTTGAGTCACTGATCTGACTAACTTAGTCACTGACCAATATGTATTATCTTTTCAGTGTGAAAAAAAAAGATTTATTTACTTATCCTTCTTGTTGATTCCTTTTCTCAAATTCTTAATGTAAATATATGTTTATCTAATTACATGTACATCCCTTTTATTTTTGCTACATGTTTAAACCAATTTACTTTAATTTTCATCTTCATTTTACAATTATCTTATATCTTATATAGGGTAATAGGAGTCCTTGTGGTGCTTATTATCATTCTGATTAATGACAACAACAAATGGGGCTTAGCTTTAGCCAGGTTATTTTTCTTTGTTACAAACTACATTTTGTCTTGATCATGATTGTGGTAGTATTTATGAAAAGTGGCATATATAAATAGAGGGATGATCTAAAGGAATGGGTAATTATGAAGAAGGGGGAATTTAATTTGAGTTGTTCGTTAACATTTTTCGTGAAGAATGTTATTTATCATTTTTCACAAAGAATGTTAAATCAAATCCCTGCCTACTATTTTTTAACATTTTTCGTGAAGAATGATAGCTAACATTCTTCACGAATAATGTCAACGGACGGCCCATATGAGCTTCCCCCTTCCCCATGATTACCCATTCTCTGTAGATCAGCCCCCTATATAAATATACGTAACTAATTAATATTTCCCATCGATTTTAGGAGGTTGCTGCTGGCTATTTTCTTGCTACAGTATATGTCGAGGACATCAAAGCTTTCAAGCCTGATCATGGTTATGGTAAAAAAGATCTTATTTTGTGTTTTTAAACTGCCAATAAAGGAGCGTCGACTAAATTGTTTGCTTATCTGCTTTAAAAGTAAACGAAATGCTTATTTTTAGATGCCCATTTCCTTTAACGAAAGTAGATCATAGACAGTTTTGAAAAGAGCGTTTATCGTCACTTATTTATAAGTATGGATATCCTCGTTTCACAGGATGCTCTATTGGGTTCAATGTTTCATTATTAGCAATTTATCTACTTAAAAAACGCAATAATAAGATAATATGTAAAATGTAGAATCCAAACACTTCGTTAGTGATTAATGTATGTATTAAAGATATCTCTGGGTTTGCTAAGACAGTTTTTGGGTATGAGCCACATTCAGTTTGGCCACTTGGAGCTTGAATACTGATGTAGTGTATAAAAAGAAGGAACACAGATTAAACCTGTTGATTCACAGAATATTAGATTAACCATTTCCAATACATGTTGATTCAAAGAATACCACGGTCAGGGTTGTTTCAACTCAATTGATGAACACAATTTGAGAGAAAAATTCAATTTTCGTAAAAATGACAACTGATTGTTCCATTAGCTCCAACAAACCCTAAAAAGAACAAGAATTTTGAATGGACTTGAAAAGAACTGCGGGTCAAACACAAGCCTAAAAAAATCAAAAAAATCATTAAAAAGCATAAAAGTGCCCATAACTCCTTCCAGAAAGCATTTACGGGCCACGTTGTGCTCCTCGCTCCAAGCTTCGTTTCAACAGCTAATGGGCCAAAAACAGAGCCTCGTAGTCCAAGTTCTGGCCATCTTCGTGAAGCCCCATTAGTCACCCGATCATGGGTCGCAAGAAACATAAGGACCCGATCATCGACGCTAAGGCACTTATTAGATACTATTGGATCTTGCGCATTACATACCAATTACAAAAATCAAGATTCTTGCAAGTAGTGCTGTAAGACTTGTTTCCCTTTATATGAATCTTATTGCATAGAACGTATGTTGAATATCAGACTTGATCAGGTGTTCTAGACCCCAATTTTGAGGCATTATTGGAAATGGTTGGGAGTGTCTTCTGAAAATAGGACTAATTTTTTGTCTCTTTTGAAAGCTGGGTATAGCTGTTTAGTGATACCAGGTGGAGTACAAGAAGCTTTTCACATGAAACATGATTCTGAGGTTTGCTTTAGGTCCAATTCACAAATGTGGATTAAATTAAAGTACTAGTGAAAGTTATTTGATAATTGATAACTTTGAGACTTATTAAGTACCACAATACGTAAATGTCTTGAGAAATTTATTTATCATAGATTGCCCTTGTAAAAGCATGGAGAGGATTCATACGCCTTTGGTCAGGTCAGGTAGGTGGTTCTTGTTTTTGCCTTTGGTTAGGTATGTAGGTGGCCTTTGAATGTTCATTTAGCACGTTATTATGTGGTATTGAGCAATCAGAATCAGATAATCAATTGTAATATAATGACAACTATGATTAAAATCGTCTTAAATGGTGCAGCCGTATGTTTACAAATGGTAGAAGCCACAAGGGAAGTTCTTCCTGAAACTCTCTCGAGTTATGAAGTTTGCGCCTATTATCTACTGGGTTACCTTTTGGTAAGCTAGATCAATCATATGATTCTCCATTAGAAAGTTAACCATTTTATCATAGTTATACTCAAGTTTTTGACGGCTTAATTTTGCGAGTCTTTTATACCCTTTCGGCCACCAATTCTAATGTTCATTGGTAAATCAATACATTCCAAGAAAAATCCTACACCCTCAATGGAAGAGGTATTCAAGTTATAAACATCATTTGCAAAATGTAGTTTATAATACTTGGCGGATCTTCTACTAATTTGATTTTAACTTTTTTGTAGGTTTCAAAAGGACATAGTCAGTTTGTAGTAGCACTTCAAAGTTTATTTGACAAGCATAAAACACTAGCTGGTTTAGTTTTCTGTATGAATAAGGGTGCGTTTTTGAATCAAGGATTATTTCACGAATCGTGTTTGAATCACTTTTCGAATTTGATATTTCGACCTTATATGGGTTACACGAAATTCGAATTATATTGATAATACGCGAACAAACAAATAAGATTTCAACAGAAAATCGTGTTCAATGTTTTGGATGATTGTAGAGAGAATTCTATGCTTTTCTGTTTATCAAGAATGTATTTCGTTGTATATTTTGAAACTAGAAAACAATTAGTTGACGGTTAGAAATGATATTTTCATAAATGGTCCCTCAACTAAAATTCACCGTGGGCGCTGCCCTCTTGACCCCCGCCATTTTAGTCGAACCGAGAACAACCTAGACTAGTATAAGTATGCGCTCAACACCTCCTAATTTGTGCTAGAACTATATCGAACCCCCTTTGATACATGTATCATTTTCATTATACTAAATGCGATTAAGTGACACTAAAATCACCAACACAATCTAGAGCTACATATTATGTGGTTGATACACATCATCATCTTGTCTTACTGTTCAATACGAGAAGGAATCGAAGAAACTTATTTTCGAATATACGTTGTTTCTTACTTAGGTCTGGAGACGTAGTAATGTGTTTGTACAATATTTTGTTTCTAGAGAACAACCAAAAAATATATTTCGGTCATCATTATTTTCTAGATGATTAATATATAGTATGTATGAAAAGGATCAAAATGTAATTTGAGTAAAGTAGAAGGGTTGTAGCCGCATAAATATATCTTGACTAAAAATGTTATAGAACTGGTCAAATGAGGGCCTAGCGGGATTTGACATAAATATAGGGATCATTTCGTAACTTTCATGCACAATTTCTATGCAAGGTTGCCACGCGTCAATTGACGGCGGAAACGAGCCAATATCCAGTCACACAAATCGAAAGTCTGGATTGCTAAATAAATGCAGTAATGAGTCGTTCACCGTCTATACTCTCAAATTGTGAACATTTATCACTTTGCTGAATTGTTTCTAGAGATTTCAAGGTTTTTGAAGATTAATTTCTGCAGGTAAATCTTTAATTCAGTTGTTATGATCATAGGGTTTGTTTTGAATTAGTACGGAGAATGGATTATTTGTATACCAAAATTTGAGCCCCAATTTTGGGTTTTTGAGTTGTGAATGGGATGGTGCACCTAAACGGGTTGTAACAGGGTCCAGTGATTCAAATTATGCTTTTTAACATCGTTAATTGTTAATTATTATTATTATTATTATTATTATATAGTTATATAAGATAAGTTTTATTACGTAAGATAAGATACATTAATTGGAAATAGTTTTATTCCGTAATAAAAAAGAAAATGTTTAACAAAATGTAAAGTATTATGTTGAAACATGTGCCCCACTAATCGACTAGAGTATTTCTTTTTAAATCTTAAAAGGATTTTTTACTTTTCAGAAAAGGTAGCTGTCCAAAATCCTTTTCATATATATATATAATATATATATATATATATAAGTAAGAAAAAGAAAATCATAGTTATGGAGTTAAATAAACGAATGATGTATCAAAGATGTAAATGAAAAAAAGGTCATATACGGCATGCAGAGAAAAAAGTGAACCATTTGTACCTAACAAGTAATATTTTTGCCCGCCGCAGTCGGCAGGAATTTAAAAGATAGATATTAGATGCATATGAAACTAATTTCTTCATCATTTACTAGTGTCTCTAATTTGTATTCATGAATAAATATGCGTGTTATGTTCATTAAAGGTGTACGTATAATTTGGGACTTTGAGTCGATAACAATATAAAATGTGGGAAAGGGGAGGAGACAAAATCAAAAACTTATGGCAGAAGTGACACTCGTTTTTTGTGCACTACATGTTTGTGCAATGACATTTCACCCAAGCAACACATATTAATTAGTTCTATATTTGCATGGCTATTATGTATACGTATATATATATACAAAAATGATTAAAAGGGAAGAGGTAATTTTGGAGGAAGAGGAAAAGTAAATCTGGATCATTCGTTAACATTTACCAAGGGGAGTTAACATTCATAAATGTTAACTCATCAGTGATGAGAATGTTAATTAACATTCATAAATGTTAATCCCCTTAGTAACAGGTCGCCCAAATTTACTTTCTCTTTTCTTTCAAGATTATCAATTCCCTGTAAATCAACGCTATATATATATATATATATATTTTTTTTTTTTTTATTAGAGCAAACATTAAGATATAATTTAGGGTGATTCTTTTTTATATATTTTTTATGTTGTAGTGGGGTTGTAGTGAAAGATCTTTTTAACCTGCAATATGAAGTTATTTAAATGCCCTTATATTTATCACGATAAATTGCCCACTTTCTTTGTCAATTGATTATAAGGTGTAATTCTTTGTGCACCAAGTTTTGTGGTACTTTTTTATTCCAAAGATTACATGGTGCAAAAATATATGCAATGAAACATGTTCATTTATGACTTATGAGAATTAAATGCGTTTCATGGAACTGCACACTATTGTTTAGTACGTGCATAAAAAGTTACAAGTTAGGTACTAGTTGCAGCTACCGTCATAAACTCCAAAGAACAAAATCTACCAAAAATATTAAAACACTTTAATGTTTACGGCTTCACTTTATAGTTGTGTAAAACAGGTTTATACAACTCCTATAGCTTTTTTGGGACAATTGTTGACCCGTCATGTCGAAAATGGAGGAGATAAATGGAATCCGGTCATCGGTGGAACCAACGCCGGCAGTGTTTACAAGTAAAATGGTGTCACCATTTCATACATTTGTTGCAATGATAATATGGCTGGGTTCTGTTCATTTTATTGTTCTTTTCAACCTGGCATCTTTTTTATTGTTACCATTTCAAAGATACTTATTGTAAGTACTTGTTTAGTTACTTATGTTTTTCCTTCATAATTGTAACTTTAACTCTATAAGTGGTATTTTAAACATAAATTAATTTAATCATCATCCTTTTTTTTTTTCTGCAGGGTATTGGGAATGTTTGTGGTGCTCATGTTCATCCCAATTGATGAAAATAGTAAATGGGGATTAGCTTTAGCCAGGTTTGAAAATTAATGTGGTACTTTTTGAATCAAAATTTGAGTTGAAGTGATTTTAGATGTTAATAAGATGTTGCATTTGGCTTTACTTGTTAGTCTAGAACTAGAATGCTCTTTAATGTCAGGATAATTTTTATTCAACCGTCATTTGGAGGCCCTTAATAATATCCAATCATATAAGCTAAATTTAGTATTACGTATTTCAATGATTATTGAGATTGGATATTGAACAGAAAGAAGCAACAACTTATAAGTTCTCTAAGCCAAAAAGATGCATCAAGATAGGTGAAAAGAATTAAGTTGATGTTAGTGATCTTTTGCGTTGATAGCATTCATCTCCAGTTCTTTTGCTTTTAAATTGAAAATACTTGCACAGCCATTATACACTTCTCTGATACAACGCTTAGTGAGACTATATGGTATACCACTTGCACTCCGTAGAAATAAGTCGATGATGTCAGTTTGATCATTTGAGCTAACATTTCTTGATAAGTGAACTTAACCGAAGCAATATTCATGGACTAAGTATTATGTACTCTTATTATCCCAATTTGGGGATTAATATATTTTTAGCCTTTCCAATATAAAATAATTCTTGGACTAAGTAAGTAGCATGTAATTAGTAATTTCCATCAATTTCAGGTACATATATAAGCATGTGAGTGGTTACTTTCCTGCAACTCTATATGTTGAGGATATTAAAGCTTTCAGTCCTGATCAATCATATGGTAATTCTGCTTTATCTTCTATAAAATTGTACCACAACTAAAATTTCATGACTAAATAATAGTCCCTCTTATGTACAGTTTTTGGATACGAGCCCCATTCGGTCTGGCCAATTGGAGCTGGGATACTATCAGATCTTACAGGTTTTATGCCTACTGGAAAAGTCAAGATTCTTGCAAGCTCTGCTGTAAGACTTGTTACCCTTCATCTTTTGAGGTTCCCAAATGTTGTCCAATATATTAATTATATTCACATTTATTAGGTGTTTTACACGCCATTTCTGAGGCATTTATGGACATGGATGGGACTTTCAGCAGCTACAAGGAAAAACTTTTATTCTCTTTTAAAATCTGGGTACAGTTGCATAGTGATCCCAGGTGGAGTACAAGAAGCATTTTACATGGATCATGATTCTGAGGTTTGTTGTTCTGTTATATTCTAGTATGATTGCTTGCATGGGCCTAAGTTATAAACATTTTATAGGTTGCTTTTTTAAACGCAAGGAAGGGATTTATACGCCTTGCAATGGAGAACAATGCTCCTTTGGTTCCTGTTTTCGCCTTTGGTCAGGTATTATTTACTTTTGCAGCATATTTTATTAAAATTGTGATAATTATGGTTAAAAGTTATATCATGTATTAAATGTTGCAGTCCTACGTTTATAACTGGTGGAAGCCACGTGGAAATTTCTTCCTGAAACTCTCTCGAGCTATTAAGTTCACACCTATTGTCTTCTGGGGTACATTATGGTATGCTCAAATTCGTTTGCTTTTATGTTCTTACAAATTACATTATTATCATTGTGATGTTTTTTCCTGTAAACTATTGCAGGTCTCCTATACCCTTAAGGCGACCAGTTCTTGTGGTGGTTGGCAAACCAATACATTTCAAGAAGAATTCTACTCCCACAATGGAAGAGGTATGCAAGTTATTAATCTTATTTATAAAGCTGGTTTATGTATATTTGACTCACCTTTAGCTCTTCTGGATACGCGAATGCTCTGTTTGTTATAATTGTATTTTCATGGAATGATCTTTCGATTTGGTTTTTTCATCTTTTGTAGGTTTCTGAAGTACATGGTGAGTTTGTGGAGGCACTTCAAAATCTATTCGATAGGCATAAAGCACGAGCTGGTTATCCTGATCTCAAGTTACGGATGATGTGATGAGATTGTGCCATTTAAAAGTTTATGCGAGTCCTGATGAAAACCAGTAAAAAGAATAATGTTATTAGATATCTACCAAGGAACTAATATTTATGGAAATGGAATGGAACCCCCATAATCTATGTTCTACAATTTCTCTCTCTAAAATGATTGTTTGGTTTTAGGGCCATCAGACTTAGCTCATTGTATAATTAATGGTGTAAAGTTCTCATGAGACTTTCAATGATATAAAGTATTTTATTTAAAGACGGTACATAGAGTTTGTAAGAGCACTCCTTATGGTTTTCAGCTGCACCCCAGGCAGTGCCTCGTGGTGGGTTTATGGTGGTCCATTTTGTGGTGTACACGACACTCCTTTTCAACTTTATTTGATTTGTTTTTTGTTTTGATATTGAAGTTATAAGAAGATCTCGGTCCAGTTGATAAGTGGTCGGTGAGTGAGTGTTTTTGTATGTTTGAATTGGAAGTAAGTGGTGATGATATGACGTTGGTGTGACACTTGATTATATTATTATGATGTTATGATTATGGTAGTACATGCCCTAATATATCTATATCAAATGTCTATCATTTTCAACTTTTTACTAGTCAATCTTGGTAAGGCTATTACTCCATTATTTAGGGCAACTGTTATGTCGGATAATATCCACCTAATATTGATTTGGGGAAGTGGACAAGCCACTAAATTCTTGTAATAGCATACACCAAATTTTTACAGCAAGAATGAGAATCAATATGTGAGCTATTTTTATAATAAGTCAAAGGAGTATATTCTTTGAAAGCGATAATTTACGTGTTACTTAATTGTTAGGTGCATTAAACAAGAATAATTACTCATAAGTTTATAACTTTACTTGTTAAAACTTTTTATATAAATAAAATCACTGCGTCGTACCCTGTATTTGCACATTGTTACACGTAAACTTGCGTAAATATCCTGCACTCGAGATAAATCTGTTTGCTTGATTATGAAACTTTAAAGAATTTGTTAACGTCCAAGTCATAAAACTTTTAGAGGTTTATGGTCGGTGGTGAACAAATGTTATATATAATTCCGAATTTTATTATGACATGATGAGGTTACATTTTTTTAAGGAGACTTTTATACATTTAAGATTCTTAAATCTTACTGTTTTATAGGGGGAGACACGTATTTGTGTGTACTTTTGGAAGAAAACTTACATAGTCGAGTATCACTAGTCTAGAGAAACCGTTCCAAGTTTGACATCAAAGGGTCGGAGAAAGTTAACATAACCGTTTTATGTAGGAGAAATGTTAAATATGCCGAAATATATGCTTATAAACATGGCTAATTTATTTATGTTTAGACATATATCTCGTGTACTTATCAAGCATATTTTAGTTTGAGTACAAAATAATGAAGGGTTTATGGGTGATTAATCTTTAACACTTCGACGTACGTGCAAATTCGGTTTGTGAATTAACTCAATCGAGGGTGGCTAAGGAATCAATCATTGGAGAATATTCATTGAGATATTTTCAAGTGTATGAGGTGCTCAAAGAGGGATTAGAGGTTACATTCATTTTCAGCTTTAGTGCAAAATAATGAAGGGCTTATGGGTGATTAATCATTAATATTCCGACGTATGTGCAAACCCAGTTCGAGATTAACTCAATCAAGGGTGGTTAAGGAATTAATCATTGGAGAATATTCAGGGAGATATTTCCAAGTGTATGAGGTGCTCAAAGAGCGATTAGAGCACTAGCACCTATCTCAGAAGATAAAGTTTAGGAGGGGAGAGAAGAGCATAAAGGCTCCATCCAATATGTGTGTGTTGTTGTTTGTGTTCCAACTTATCCTTATAAGCTTGAGTTTCCCCCTTTTATAAGGAGGAAAAAGGGTTAGGAAACCAATGTACTCTGATACACTATCATGTACTCTCTCCAATTCTTCATCTTTAAATTATACTCATACATACCGATAATATCTTTAAGCGGACATTTATACATATTAATTAGGCGCACTAATTGGCAATATCATATTGGTCATATGTCTTTGGATCGAGCACAAAAGTGGTCACCCGATATGGTCAAAAATGTTTTGTTACATCTTCACCACGTACACCGTAAACAAACTAAACCCATTTTTTTAAAGGCAAAAGTATGATCACAATTGAAAACTGAGATCCACAATTTTAAATTTTAGCTAAAAACATATTAAAAATAAATGTTACATTAACCATAAAAGAAATAACGTTACATTAATAGAAATAAAAAGAATACAAGAATTTAAAAGACAATAGTTTAATCTATTATGATTGGGAGCCTGCTATTTTAGGTTGCCTTTCAATTAGTCCCGTGCCAAATGATGGTTAAAGTGTCAGGTTTCGTTATGGCAAAAAATTGTAAGGGACCGACCCTTTAATTGGAAGTCACTTTCATCACTTTGAAATTGACGAGCGAAATTTTGATAAATGAAGTATGTTCATTTATGACTTAACTATGGGAGTTAAATGTGTTTCATAGAAGTGCACAATATTCTTAACTATATACATAAAAAAAATACAACCTGGGTACGTACCACTTGCGAGTTGCAACTACCCTTACATTTTGCTAAAATATAAAATTACTTTTATGTTTAGAAATAGTTCGTATTGTGATAACCAGGTTTATACAACTACCACATATAGCCTTTTGGGACAGTTGTTGACCCACCCCTTTTCGTATGTCAAAGACAGAGGAGATAAATGGAACCCGGTCATTGAGGAAACCAACACCAGCAGTGTTCACAAATAAAATGGTGTCACCATTTCATTCATTTGTTGCACTGCTAATATGGCTGGGTTATGCTCATTTTATTGTCTTTTTTAACATGGCTTGTTTATTAGTTTTACCTCATCAGAAATACTTGTTGTAAGTGCTTGTTTAGTTACTTATAGTTTCTTTCATAGTTGTCACTTTTTGTGGTTTGTTATAAAATAATTAAATTTAATTATCATCCTTTATTTCTTTTTTTTCTGCAGGGTCATGGGAATGTTTCTGGTGCTTATGTTCGTCCCAATTGATGAAAACAGCAAATGGGATTAGCTTTAGCCAGGTTTATTTTTTCGTTCCTGAAAAACTGTGAAAACAGCAAATGCTAAACTGGTGACTTGAACTTGAATTCGAACAACTTGAACTTGCACATTTCACTTGGGATTGAAAATTTGACATGAAACCCATTGAACCTTGCGGAAAGATTGAATTGAAATTAGAGCCTGCAAACTTTGAAAACAGTTGTGTTGATTGATCTCGTATTGATCGCATTTTTCAAGTGTTTTCTTATTGAATTGTCGATGTGGCTGAGAATAATTGACCGTGTTTCTTTTATGCATTCTAAATGAGGCGACAAAGATAGACTTTAACATTAACAAATGAAGATAGAATCCAGTGGACTAAGATACATTTTTGTAATATTGAATTTTTATAGAAGAAGAAGATCTTGTGATTAATTTGAGACATCCTAAGATATGATTTTTACAGTTTTTACGCAACTGTGAGTTTCACAATTTATCAATTTTGATAGGTACAACAATGTTGTTACGAGAATCTTGAGACTGACCCGAGAAAACCTCTACTCAAGGTCGTAAAACTCGCTAGGCGGGGAGTACTCGGGTGGGACCTTCCAGTGAGGTCGAGACGGGAAGTACATGGATTGGAATTTTCAATGTATAAATTTGGAAATTATATAATATCTACATAATATGTAAACAATATATAATATTTTGTTATATATACGCAAAAAATGTACTTGAAACAAAGTAAAAAAATTAATTAGTAATAAATAAGTAATATAAATTAAATATAAAGGATAAAAATGTAAATTTTTGTACTCTTTTTGAAAAATACTTGAACCTCTCACTTTTCTCTCTCACATCTCCTTACTTTTTCACCTAACATTTCATCTTCTTCATCAATCTTACTTTTCATCTATACTAAAAGATTCATGGCCGGAAATTCTTACTCCCCTCATCCGGAATTCCTCAACCCGCATCGTTGCTACTACTTTGACTTGCCGCAATTCCTCGGTCGTCAGATTTTGACCGCATTTGATCGTTGACCGAGTAATTAGTCCGATTTACACTGCCCGTAATTAGGCTGACTTTTACAACACTTCCCGTACTAGGTTGTAAACGTACAACCACAAATATATTGCCCCAATCTGATGAATTTTTCATTAGTAAACAAAAAGAAAATAATTTTTAAGCCAAATAACACAAGTTACAAATGAACTTTACGTTTTCATTACTGGTCATGTACTCATGTTGCTTTCAGATTGAGAATATCAATTCTGGTCCAGAATTTTAGAAACCAACTGTAAATTATATTCAATACAAAAACTAACTTTTAACATATTGGCAATTAGTACCGAGTTTCATTTTACTACCAAATTATAGCAAACAATGTTGATGTTGATATATCAAAAGCTGATGACATGACGTCTTATTTACCATTTAAGTGTATATGTACATGCCATGTAGATGACTATATATTTAAAAAAAGAAAAAGAAAAAAGGTTTAACGTTATCGTTTCTCATGTACTTGGCATTTGGTATGTCGCCATGAGCCAATACCATGCCTGCAAATAGTGCATCGATGAATGTCATTTTGCAATTAACCTGTATAACATGTTAGTTAATAGGTTGACTATCAATTATCATCAATGTTAATTATATCAAAACATATTTGGTTAACCTTTTAAAATTTGGTCAATCTCTCGAACTTTCCACCCTTACAACCCAACGGTCTGTTAATTTTGAGGGCCCTATGCAAAAAATAAAATTGGGCCTCTAAATTTTTTTTATATAAACAAAATCCATTAAAACTACGATACGTCGATAATTGTTATAAAAATAATCAAAACAAAAGAACGATAGTACAATAGATCTGCTCAAAGTTTATGTGCCATTTTACATTAAGTGATATATCTCAACATTTATTAACATATACTATATATAGTGGCTAAATTTCGGACCCTATTTTTTTCGGGGCCCTGTGCGGTTGCACACGCTACACACCCTCAGGACCGGCCCTGCAACCCAACATCGTGTTTCTGTATTACTATATAAACAAACACCCGATACAAAACACATATTATACATTTTTAATAACGTATACAAATTCTATCATCCACTCTCTAATTACACCATCCTCACCACACCACCGCTGCCGTTCTATGTTGATATAAGTGCTACTAAAGTGCAAGTTCATTTATGTCTTGCGTGTAATTTAAAGTTGGTTGCTATAATCGGTATAAAATGTGAAGGTCGTTTTTATTTCTTGCAGTTTTCCCTATTAAAGTGTAGGTAAAAATACATACTGCTAAAGAGAGTAAAGCATAAGCTATGCCATGCTCAGAGCAAACATCAGGATCTCCAAAGGGACTGCCTTTCTCTTTCTCTTTGCATACAGCTAGTAATATGATCAAAAGCATTTTGATTAGAAATAGTCGAAGTTGATGACTATTTTTACGAGCTAGATATTAGCCCATTAGGCCCTAAGTTATATATTATCTACAGGTTGCTTTTTAAAAAGGCAGTCAAGAATTTATACGTCTTGCAATAAAGAAGAATTCTCCTTTGGTTTCTGTTTTCCCCTTTGGTTGCATTTTTTAATCCTACTTTTAATACTGGTTTATGAACAGTATTCACTCACGTTTAGCTCTGTTGAGTTCGCAAATGCTCTGTTGGTTATAATTGTATTTACATGGAATGATCTTTCGATTTGGTTTTTTCATCTTCTGTAGGTTTCTGAAATACATGGGAAGTTTATGGAGGCACTTCAAACTATATTCGATAGGCATAAAGCGAGAGATGGGTAATGCAGTGATAGAAAGGAACGAAATACAGATTAAACCTGTTGATTCCCAAAATACCGGTTAATCTCTTCCAACACAACGTTAATTCAAAGAATACCACAATTACAATTGATTCAACTCAATTGATGAACACAATTTAAGAGAAAATTCAATTTTCATAAAATGACAACCGATAGTTCCATGACCAACAACAAATCCTAAATGAGAACCAGAATTTCGAATGGACCTAAAAAGAACTACAGGCTAAACACAAGTAAAAAAAAAAACATAGAAGTGTTCATAACTCCTTCCGGAAAGCGTTTTTGGGCCTAAAAAATGGGTAAGCTCCTGATCTCAAGTTACGAATGATGTGATGAGATTGTACCATTTAAAAGTTTATGCGAGTCCAGATAAAAGCCAGTAAAAATAAATGGCATGGAGCACATCTTACTACGTGTGCATTTGTATCGGTGGATAATAATTTTGAGACAGTGAGAGGCAAGTGTTATTTAAGAGAATCCACCTAATATTGATTTGGGAAATCTACAATCTAAACAAGAGTGAGAATTACGTTTTTAAATATGAACGTGTATGGTGTATCATGTGAACAATTTTAATTCTTTCTAACCATGGTTGGACCCCATAGAATAAGTTAAAAGGATTACATTCTTTTGAATTCCAGAAATAATTCTTTTTTGCTTTAATATGAAACTATAATGTAAAGAAGTTGCTAACCTTATACAGCTCCATAGTCGATGGTGTGAACAGGCCTTCAAGTTGATACGCCTTGAAAACTTAACCAAATGCTGCTTGATCACATTTAACATTACCTAATGCAAATCACATTTTGAACTTTAAGGTTCAAATTTGACATTAATAAATCCAAGTTCCAAAAGCAGATAACTATTAACTACCTTCCCTTTTTCCTTGATGTTAGATGAAGGAAGCAAACTTTGAGTCAATTCTTGTTGTTTGATTCGTGTTTTGTTGATAGAGACAACAACATTATTATCAAAATCTTGAGAGTGACCAAAGAAAACCCGTACTAGATTGTAAACGTATAACCACAAATTAACTGCCCCAATCTAGACAATTTTTTCCATTAGGATACCAAATTAATACCATTTTTTTAGGCAAATCATACAAATGAACTCTACATTTTTATAACCGATCATGCGTGTTGGTTTCAACTTGAGAAAATCTCAATTCTTTTCCATCATTTTAGTAATCAACCTTAAATTGCAGGCAACATTGAAACAAACTTAAAATATATTACCAACTTTAACAATCAAGTTCAATTATAATTAGACCGGTGCCTATGGCACCTTTCGTCCTCGTCTTGTGCCTACATGGATGCCACCTCGGCACCGTCTTGCTTCGCCACCAGTAGGGACCGTCCTATGGTCAATCGTCTTAGCTAGAACAAAAGGAGGACGGGAGCAGTGGCCAGAACGAAGGGAATTTGGGCAAGGGAAAAATCAAGATGTTTATATTTGATAAAAGGAAAAATTAGCTTACCTGCTTCTTCTTCCAGATTGTATCAATCCTCAATTATTTGAGCAAGCGGCCGGATTGTATCTTCCCTCAGGTGAAAAGCAGTTTACATTTAGGTTTTATAGATACAGATAGTTTTTGTTGGGCCAATTACGTGGGCTTTGCTTTTATAGATCAGTCCAATTTGTTTATAAATTTTTAATATAAATTAGTTTTTAATTATTATAATTTTTGTTATTAATATAAATTAATTTTTTAATTATTGTAATTTTTATTATTAATTAAAAAATGTATTTGTATTAATATTTAAGAATGACGTGGCGCTGACGTGGCACTGAAAAGTTCAGTCTTGCAGTCACCATAGGCAGTGTTCAGTCTTGAGTTAGTCCTCAGTCTTAGCGCTGACGTAGAGATCAGTCTTGCAGTCTTGTTCAGTCACCATAGAAAGTGATCTTACTACAAATTATAGCAACCAATGACCCGTTAAATCACCACTCATTCTTTCTATTGATTTATCGAAAGCTGATGACATCATATTTAATTTACCATTTAAGTGTATATGTATACACCAAGTTAAATACTTTTTTTATTTATAAAATAGGTAACACGTCATCATTTCTCATGTACTTGGCTTGTGATATGTCACCTAAGCCAATACCATGCCTGCAGTAGTGCAATTAACCAATGCCATGTCTGCAATTAACCAACAGGTAAGTTTAGGTTGATTGCTATAAGTGCTAATTAAAGTGTTAGTTTATTTATGTCTAAAATCTGATAAAAAGTTGGCTATTATAATCGGTAAAAATGTAAATCATTTTTATATGTAGTTAAAAATTCGTACTGCTAAAGAGAGTGAAGCATAAGCTATGCCATCCAGCTGGTAATATGATCAAGAGCATGTTTCCGAGGTTCCATGTCGTTCATAATAATAATAATAATAATAATAATCTTATAATAACTAAATCACTATAATCAAACTAGCTATTTTCTTTAATCAAAAAGGGAATGGGGCTTTAAGAGAACATAGTCACATACGTACGTTATTCACTTGTTTCCTTGTAGTAAGCCCCAAGATATCAATAGAATCGAACGCGAGAAATGAGCCTAGTGCAGTAACAATGAGTACTTCGAGAACAGGCATAGAATCAGCACAAAACAGATCCACAAACCACATTTTCTTTGTAACAATATGTTTTTAAAATTTCAGAAAAAGTAAAACTGATACATTAAGTTTTGATCATCAGCTTGTTATAGATAGATGAAACAAGAATTTGAAGAGCCCACATCATGGCTTAACAATTACCACAGGAATATTTTCTTAACAAAGTTGAAATGGAAGATATCAAAATATAAATACTGTATTACATTGTCGTCAACTTTAGCCCCCATTTTCTTGATACTTTTAGCAAGTATTATTAAATTAATATTTGATGCATTATTTTCCCCCCTTTTGTTTTTACTTTTTGAAATGGGCCTAACAGGGCCATTGAGATATAAGCCCAACATCCAGTTTTTCAGCACCATTATTTTAACCTTTTTAATGACATATTAACAGCTCACACAAGTAAAATTTTCTCTTTCTTTAAATCGATAATTTGTCGATTGACCATCATAATAGCTCGTGGCTTTAGTAACCAAACAAAATTCTCATTTTGGGTTATCAATAATAGTCACAATCAGTCTGAAATCAACAGATATTAAGGGCATGTAAGTCTGTACTTTTATTTAGTTTTTGCTTGATTCGTATGAATACACAACTAATTAAATTGAACTTTAAAATTTTCAAGTACAGAGTATAGTTATCAATCAATTAGATGATTTTTAATAATAACAAAGCACAAAAATCCTGTTGATCTTACATTCTCATTACTATTTATCAAATCAGATACAATATAAGACTATTTTCTAAGTCAACTGGTTGGTACAGATCACTTTTTCAAAATGGATCTTTGACCAAAACATTCTATAAGGTAGTTGTCTTTTGTATAGGAGAAAAAAAACAAAAATGACGACAACTGAACAAATTATATTGAACTATGTAAAAAATGAAACACATCAAGTAACTAGCCACATGAAGAACGTAGACCAAAGGGTAAGCGAGATTGATGCCAAACAATATGTCCAGAGCATGATCACAGAACATTCACTCTCACCAGCACCAAACAACTGCATTATTGTACCTGTCATATTAACAAAAAATGTCAAAAATTTGTTCCAAATTCGAAAAGATAGTGAGACTGGAATTGACATCCAAAGGTCATACCAATATTCATGGCTGGTGGGAGCGCAAATTGTAGCAACAGAACGAAAAGATATAGAGGATCAGCATGTACTAAACCGAAATAAATTGCTCCTTTCACTATTAAAATGCCACAAAGTGGCAAGAAAACATATCGAACTGCTGCTATTCCTAAGACAATTGGCAATGAGATACCAGACCCCTTAAGTCCTGCAAATCATATTATGTAAATTTATAGTAAGATCAAGCAAGAAACTGAGTACACGAACGTGAATTTAGAGATCACGTTAAATTACCTTTTAATAAGTTCCCACCGACAATCAGTGTCACAACTGGAATTGCTGCATTCCTAAGACAATAGAGAGTAATATTAATTAGCTTCTCTGCTTTTGTAAATGCACAATTAGAGAAAGTTCAAACAAAATTCAAAATTGTATAACAGAATATTAGTTATACCCTACTAAGGTTGCAGAATCTTGAATCACTCTAAGAGGAGCTGTGGTCCCTATTATTAGCTTGCGCATTGGTGCAATTGTTCCAATCGCAAACCCAACAATCTTTTACAGCAACAACAAAAAAAGGTGTTAATGTTCATTCACATACATTTCAGGATCCATCAATTAATAACATAATTAAGAGTTGGAGAAAGCAGTATACCGCTCCAGAAGTAGATGGTGCGAAAATTGCCTTCAAGTTGACCTGTTTTAGAACCTTCCCCAACTGATGCCTCATTGCATTTAACTTCACCCAATACAAACCATACTTTGACTTTTAAGATCAAACCTACGAGTAAATTGACTAATTCTAAATGAGACATAGTTGAGTCCAAAAAAATACCTTCGATTTTCCATTAACAGGAGTAGAAGGTGCAGATGAAGGAAGCAAACTTTCGGTCAAATCCTGTTGAATGGTTATTGATTTGTTGTTACCAGAATCTTGGGTGGGACCCGAGAAAAGTCGCACGAGGTTGTAAACGTATGACCACAAAAATACAGCCCCAATCTGATGATCAACATGCCATTAGGACCGATAATTTTAGTAGTTGTAAACAAATACAATATTTCAAAATATATGCGAGTAAAATTACATACAGCCATAGATAGTGAAGCATAAGCTGTGCCATTTGTATTGCAAACATCAGAGTCTCCAAATGGGCTGCCTTGCTCTTTACATACGGCTGGTATTATAATCAAAAGCATGTTTCCGAGGTTCCCTGTTATTCATAATCACAATTCCATCTTAACTACTCCTTTTGTCCAATAATAATTGTCCAGAACAAAAAATTATTATGAAATTAATAAAAAAATTACTATAGTTTTATGGAATGGTAAGCTAAGCTTTTACACATCCGGTTATTAAGGTATAAGTTACCTGCTGCACAAGTACCAAGGACGAGCGGCTTTAAATGTTGAGGCGGTTTAGCGATGATCGTAAGCACCCAACCAAGCGCCGACCCAATTATAAATGTTAAAAGGATATTAACAGGCATAAACCACCTACAATTCTCAACCACTTCAGATCTTTATACAATGACACCATACTTAAAAGCAACCAAAACTAAGCATATGATCAGTTAACAAAAACTTACAACGCGATCATGCTTTCGTACGTAATTGTACCAGCCAAGTTACTAGCCACAAGTGCTGGATTGAACACAAAGAATACAAGCTGTTCATAAAGAACAGAGCTTTGTAAGATCCAATAAAATTATATATATAAAAAAAAAAGAAGATGATACTGATTTTGATCAAAGTCAGAAATTTTCTTGAATCTTCACACTATATTTGATTTACTGTGAGAAAATTAAATAAAATAAACTTACATTATTGACATGTTTTCTTGAAGCTTCTCCTAAAATATCAATAGAATCCAATGCAAGAAATGAACCAAGTGCAGTAACAATGAGTACTTTAAGAACAGGCATAGAAGCAGCTGAAAGCAGATCCAAAAACCCCATCTTTTCTAAAGGAACTGTTTCCAGAAATCTCAAAAACAAACCAAATCTGATAAATTTTTATGAACACAATGGACCGGTGTATATATATAGATTATTATTATAGAGACGGTTACGCAAGGGTTTACTATTTGAAGAGCCCGATATTTTAAATTGACATCTTTTCTCGTCCTTTTTCTCGTTTTTAGTCTATTAATAAGATATAAATTAAAGCAAAACAAATTTAATATTTATAAATAAATGAAATATTGTAGTTGATTTATGATCAATTTTCTTATAATTTATAAACTCACGATAAGACACGACGAATCTAATTTTTATAAATGAATCAAATATTTAGTCAATTTTTTATATTGTGACTGAGATTTTTAATTTAAACAAATACATCAAATATTTAAGGGCTAAGGGTAAAGTTCCAATAAGAACACCTTAAAAATAAGGACGGGTAAGAACGCTTCATATCCGCAAATGTATCTCATAAATCAATAGATTCACATTCATACATCTCAAATATATGGAGAAAAATAGATTTGCATCCTAATAAATGCATAAAAATAAATAAAAACGATCGATGCACGATTTTAGATGAAAAATGTAGAATTGTGCATCAATCGTTTTTTCTCAAAGTGTATACATTTTTTTAGAAACGTGCATTCATTTTTCTTTGCATATTTGAGATATACAAATGTGAATCTAACGATTTTGTCGAGTATAAGTGCAAATTTGAAGCGTTCTTACCATTCTTATTTTTGAAGTGTTCATATTTGATCCATACTATAAGGGCTAAAAGTGCAACTATACGAAATAAATGTTGATCATTTCTAGTTTATAAACTCGCGATGTTATAAATTAATAAAATATTGTGGCTAGTTTTTTATATAGTTTATAGACCCGCGACAACACTATATACCTGCGATAACTCGGGACAGACTTAATTTTTATAAATGAATAAAATATTTGGTCGATTTTTTTATATAGTCTATAGACCTGCGATAAAGTCGAACGAATTTATTTTTTATTTGGTTGATTTTTTATATAGTTTAAATAACGCGAAACGAATTTAATTTTAATAAAATGAATAAAATATTATGGTTGATTTTTTTTATATAGTTTATAGACTCTTTAATTTTTATAAATGAATACAATATTTTGTCTATCTTTAAGGGGCCAAAAGTTTAATTGTACGAAAAAAAATAAGATTAAAATATTTGATCTATTTTTAAATGGCCAAAAGTGTAATTATACGAAAGACATTAAGGTCGTTGGATTGTAAATGGTGAAAAATAATAAAGAGTTCAGATTTCTCCATTATATTCTCTTTTACTATATATATATGAAAATATATAAATTATACTATTGCTTTATACCCCTTGTAACCCTCGAGTAATGTTCTTTTTGTCAACCTTTTTATACATAAAAATGTTTATAGATCGTATAAAAATTAACTATATCTTTTTTGAAAAAATTGTTTTTTATTAATATTTTAATTTCGTTTTTCTATAAATATTTCAATTTCGTTTTCTTGAAACAAATTTGCAAATTTTTTTGTTTCTGTAAATATTTCAATTTCATTTTTCTAAGAAGTTCAGTTTTCTTTTTTTTATAAAAAAAATATAATTGTTATGTAAAAATATTATTTTCAATAAAATCTTTGTTTAAAAAAAAAAAACTTCATTTTTTATTGTTTTTCTGAGTTTTAAATAAAAAACTTTTCTATTATAAGACGAAATAGACAAAACACAAATAAACAAATAATGATTTAATTTTTGATTGACGAATAAATTTGATAAAGGATATAAATTTGGTTAATTTTTTAATTGAATGTTTTGTATCGGTGATAATCTTATTTATTTCGACGAAAAAGAAATTCACCTTCTTATTTTATATTCCTACATTTAAAATCCGACTTGTATGATAGATACTAATAAGAACATAACGAGTATAAAGAAATGACAGAAAGCATCCTAAAAGTTTGATTCAATAGACAGAAAAGTTCAGGAGAATAGAATACGCTATGTAAAATTACTACCTACACACGGCATGCAAGTTCTTTTCTAATAAAGAAATGACAGAAAGCATCAAGTCTTCGCTCGTTCATTGGGATCGCTGACCCATGTGATGCGCATGTAATTAAATGTTTGCGTTAATAATATAATAAATACGAGGATTTCGCAAAATACCTACCCACATAATTTATTTCATTTTATTTTTCAAAAATATATATATGATTATGCGTATTCGAAATTTATCTATGAATAACAACACTAAATATATTAAGACGCATTTAAATTGTTTCAATGAAGTAAGACGAACAACACTTGAGACTTTTAATATCTGGTAAAATATGTCTGTTTATTCATAATAATTTATGGGCTGGCTTCCTACTTTTTTCTTGTCAATCATGACCCACCGTTATGTGCTACAAAATGATGTGCAACTGTTTAGTACTTTAGGCCCTGTTTGACACGGAGCTTTTCAGAGCTTTTAGGAACTTTAGCTTTTAGTTTTTGAACAAAAAGTTCATGTGAAAGTAAAAGTCTTATTTGACATGTACAAGCTTTAGTTTTATAATCAAATGAAAAGCTCGAATTTCCAAAGCTACTAGAAGTAGCAGTAGTTTTTCGTGAAAAGCTCCAAACATAAAGCTACAGCTACAGCCTACAGCCTACAGCTACAACCTACAGCTACAGTTACAGCCTACAACTATTTCACCAAAAATACTCTAGACCCGCTAAAAAGTCCTTTTAAAACCATAGTCAAAGTATAGAGAAACGCGACTTGAATCACTTTTTGATATGGACATTATTATACTATATAATTAAGTTACGCACTTTTTTGCTTTTGTAAATTCTTGAGGGCCATTAAGATAGATTAAATAATAATCAAATAATATTTAATATATATACATATATTAGATTTAAATTGTGTTATGCATGACAATTTAAGTTAAGTAATTTTTATATTTATAATCTTTATAAGTTTAATAATTTAATATTATTTTCAATTAGTGTTTAAATAAGATTCATAGATTTTTTAATTAATTATTATTATATTTAAATATCATCTAACTCTATCTAAATTTATTTTTTAAATTTAAATAATTATTTATTTTTAAATTTGTAAGAAACCGCTACATGTCATTTGCCTATGTGGTAAAATATGAAGCAATCTTTTATTCTCCTTTAGTATGTATATATATATATATCATACGCTAAATAAAAATTTCATCCTAAATGTCAATTTTTTACATCAAATATTTATTTTAACTTATTGTACTATATATTTTCATATTAAGAGTACTAGGTCTATCATCCCGCGATAACGCGGGACGAAATTAATTTATATAAATAAATAGAATATTATGACCGATTTTTTTATAGTTTATAGACTCGCTATAACGCGGGACAAATTTAATTTTAATAAAATGAATAAAATATCATAACCGATTTTTTTATATAGTTTATAGACTCTTTACTTTTATAAAGAATGAATTATTTGGTCTATTTTTTTTAATTTAAATAAATACATCAAATATTTAAGGGATCAAAAGTGTAATTATGCGAAAGAAATTAAAATCGTTAGATCATAAATGGTGAAAAACAATGAAGGACTCAAATTATTTCATTGTATCCCCTTTTAATTATATATAATAAAGATTTCAAGTAAGTTATTTAGATTAGTATTAGATTCATATTACTTAAATAATTAAAATAATTAATGTTATAGTTGGTTATCTAAACTATTGATACAACTAGTCTACGAGAAACAACAAAATATACAACAACAAAAATTAAATTAAAATATATTCAATAAATTAGTAATTAGCTACAAAGAGGTAATTTAAGGCGTAGTATGAAAATACAATAAATAAGCGATGGTTATGAAATTTCCAATTATAAAAGTGGCATGTTTCAATGCTTCAAACTTTTCGATTTTTCCACCTAACAAAGCCAAGACACTATCATCTCTCATTGGCAGACTAATGTATCGAGAATATCGTAATAACAAAAACTAAATATATATATATATATATAGATGGATGATCTCGAGGGAACGGTAATCCTGAGGGAAGGAGGAAGTTAATCTGGGCCGTCCATTAACATTCATCACGATTAATGTTAGTTATCAGATATCACAGAATGTTAGATCATAACCCATGCCTATTATTTTTAACATTCTTCGTAATGAATGATAACTAAATTCACAGTGATAAATGGTAACGGACGGCCCATATTAACTTCCTCTTTCCACTAGAATTATCCATTTCCCGTACATCAACCCCTTATATATATATATATATATCAGTGTCAGCAAATACGATAATCAAGCTACCGAGAACAAGAGAGCAAAAATAAAAATAAAACAAACAACTCAAACCTTTAGATTTTTTAAAGAGATAATGGAGTTTTAGAGGTTGATAGAAAGGACAATCGCAACGTGAAATTTAGTTTCTCTTACAAAACTTGACACTATTGAAGATTTTAAATGCAATGAATGTTAAGAAACAAAAGAAAAAGCACCGGGAAAGATAAAACTATTTGATAGAATCTTTGTTTGGTTACTCAATTCCTAAATATTTCAATTCATTTTTGTCACATAGTACCAAACACAATGCATGACTATTTCAGGTCACCAGGTTGGTTGGTAAACTCCTTGCAATCATTTTCTCAACAGGTGTGATTTTACCGCTTTAGATCGCATTTTTAAAAAATCAAACTAATGTAAAACCACACCTTTGTGTAATATTTGCCTATTTCTACAGATAACTAACAAAGTTATTATTAACAACAACATATAAGTCAGTCAAACGGATCAAGCCACGAGCCACATGAAGAAGGTAGACCAAAGGGTAAGCGACGTCGATGCCAAACCATAAGTCCACAACATAATTACCGAACAATCACTCTCACCGACACCAAATCAGGGTCAGATCTGAGGGTGTGTAGGGTGGTCTACCGCATTGACCGCACAGAGCTTTTGTTTTTTTGAAGGCCCAAAATATGAAATTTTAACGGTGATATAATTCCATTAAACGTTGTTTTGTGGTAGAGAAACTGAGAATTTATATAATTATATAAACTGATTTACGAAGTTAATGTACATAAATAAAGTTTGATTGTATGTTTTAATGGAGTGAGGGCTATTACCGGAGAAGACGACTTCTCTTCTTAACTTTTTGACTTTATTTATATTTTCTTTTTAATCTCCTCACATTAACTAAATGTACGACCATTATACTTATATTTTCTTGCTTATTATTTTAACCCCTTGATTTTCCTGTTTTATAACTTTAGTATGTTTATTTTTTTGTGTATATTAATTTTTAGGTGTGGCCCAACTTTATAAAATAACATTTTGGCTTTAACATTTTAGGTTATGAAAACTTAACAACTTTTTTTTAAAGTTGAATGTAAAATACATTATTCGTTGCTGAACTCTAATAAAACCTAATCTTAACAGCTACAAATTTAATTTATGTTATTTATTACTGTTATACTTACACTGCATTCTCAAATTTTGTTTTCTTGTAGAAAGGAAAAAAAATCAACTGGAAAAATAATAAAAAAATCATTCTCTAGTTTTTTTTAGAAGGAAATGATGGAGATTAATGGATTATGATGGTTTTTCATTGTGAATTTTTTCCGTTCATATTTCAGCGGATTGTGATGGAAATCAATTCATCTAACAGTTTTCCTTTCATTTCTTTTTCTTTCCTTTCAACACGAGAATATACGTAGGCTATCTTATATTATATTCATTTCTATCATTTTTCTCTCTTTTCTTTTTCATCTCATATTTTTCCATTAAAATCAATTATCGAAAATGCAACATTAACAAACACCTTAATTTTAATTGTCACACAGGACCATTAAATTTAATGGACCGTCCCTGCACCAAATAACTGTCTAATGGTACCTATCATATTAACAAATTTAACAAGTAACTAACTATATGGAGTTCATACCAATGTTCATGGGCGGTAGAAGTGCAAACTATCGTAGAAGAACAAAAAGATAAAGAGGATCTCCATGAATTAATCCAAAATAAAGCGCTCCTTTCACGATTAAAATGCCAAAAAGTGGCAAGAGAGTATACCTCGCAAACATTATCATGTTTCGCGTTTTTCAGTCTCCATAGATTGATACTACAACTAAGACTTAAAACAAGCAGTATAGCGCTCCAGTAGTCGATGGTGCAAACACAGCCTTCAAGTTGACATGTCTTGAAATGTTTCCCCAATGCCGATTTAGCGCATTTAACATCACTTTTTTTTTTTTTTGAAAAGCAGATTATATTAAGAAGTTAGCAGAAAGCTAACTAAAATTTACATATAGATAGCTAGAAGCGGGTTTTGAAGCCAAGCAGACCAGCTAGAACTAATTTTACTATTTTTATGGATATACCAAACAAAAGAAAGATCAACGATAGAATCTATTAAACATCTCTTCGAGGTCTCTTTGTATCAAACAAGCTAGCGTTTCTAAACTTTCAAATCACCCAACAGGTGGTCATCACAATAGCTTGGAGTAGTGAATTCATTCTCCAAATAGGAGCATTATCCACCCAAGTAATCAAATCATACACATTTGAGAGAGTAAATATATCTAAGTCACACCATTTACCAATAAACTACCACATTTAACATTGCTACTCCAAGCCACATTTTGGATTAATGGAAGAATCAGTCTTTGTTTGATCAAATCAAGTGAAAATTTGTACAAACGCTTTAGGTTGTGTTTGGTAGCAAGCATTAGAAGCATTTTGGAGCGACAAGCGACTAGCAGTTAGCGATTTGGTTGAAAAGTTTGTTTGGCAACAAAGCAACTAGAGTTTGCATATTGTCTAACCGCTTCTTGCTAAATGATTGATGATGAAGCATTTCAACTAGCAACTAGCATTTTGTTTCTGAAATTACCTATATACCCTCAAAAATAACATTCACACTATGCCCTTTTTCGTAATTTTACACTTTATAATTACTGCTACTGTTACGTTACCAAACACTTTTTTTTTTAAACAAACAACTACTGCTAACTATTATTGCTTACTGCTTAATGCTTAATGCTACTGCTTACTGCTATTGCTACGTGTCGCCAAATATACTTTTTAAAATTAATGTGTAAGAAAATTTGGGCCTAAACTATTGAATTCTTACAAGTGTTCTGTTTGATCTCAAAACTTTTTTTTTAAATAAAATTTAAGTCCTCGAAATATTAAAGATTGGAGTACATCTAAAAAGTTCAATGACTTGAAATTTGAAAAAATAAACTAACTAATTAAAATAGTTGCATGTATAATAGAAAACAATCATATAAATGTACGTTGTCAAACCATCAAATCAATTCACTTTTTTGGAACAGCAAAATTTGACATTAAACTTACTTAAAAAAACTATATTAATGAAAAAAAAATCGATCAAGATCATATTTTCCTTAATTTTAAAAATTTCTAGTAAATCAATTCTTTTCAACAAAAATTTAAAGTAAGAGTCCTTTTTTCAATGATTAAAAAAGTGATATTTTTCCTTTATCAGTACATTTTAGCAGTAGATTATTATTTTTTAGATTTACTACAAATAATCTACTACATAAATGTAAATATGTTATGTGCATGTTACAGCAAAAAAATAAAAGAAAAAGGTTGTAACAATAAAAAATTTGCAGAAAAAAGAAAAAAAGAATGTTGTCGGAATCTGGCTGTCGTCGGCGGGCGGCAGCGGACAGCGATTGGCAATTGGTGGCGGGTGGAGGTTGGAATGTAAGTAAATAATAAATGTAATGGAGAAAAATATGAGGGTGTAAATAAAAGTTATTAAGGTGACATGTATCACATTTTGATTGGGTCTGCTTTTTCTTTCTTCTACAAAAAGACTGTTCTCATGATCTCTACTATATATAAGTTTGAAAATATGTCAGTTTTAGTAAAGAATATTTAGTAAAAATCATAAATTGTAATCGGAAATTTAAAACTATTTCGGTCGAATCAAACCAAAAAGAAAAGGAACAATGATTCAACTAGATTCTACAGTTCGCTAAATCTGAGAATTGCAATTTTTTAACACCCGTGACAAAATAGAATCACGTCCCATTCTTTGGTACACGTAACAATCATATATCGTGATACGTTGATATGTTCTAATCATGCAAATATATCTTATTTTTATATAATAATCATACACATATCTAAGTCAATCTCTTTGCATTTTAACTTTATTTAATGTAGTTCGGAGTATATTTTATTGTACTTTATTAGGTGCTAAAAAACACGATTAGCACTTTGCAGACATCAATGAATAAAGTGCTGCTCATTCTACACCTACTCGTCTCAAAATAAGCTTGTACCTACCACCTCACCCCCATTCTCCACCTACCCACCTTCAACCCTTATTATCTTAATTTAAAATTTAAAAAATCACACTATTTTTTTTTCTTTAACAAAATAACTTTTAATTAAAAAGCTGCATCAAAAATTGTACAAATCACTCTTCAAAAGAGAGATAAATTCAACAGGAAACATAACATCTCACATAATAATTAATAATACAATATAAAATGTAAAACATGGAAATAAAAAGCAGATGGCCAATTGAACAAAAGTAAATGAATAGTCAGATCTATTATTGAGAATGGCCGGCAAATTTGGACCCATGCGGCCATGCCTTAAAATGGGTTAATATGGACCCCTTTCTATACATTTTGGGCTATTGGGCTAGCTCATGTATATTTGAGTGAAGGGAATTTTCAGTTTAATTTGATATTTTTGTTTTCGAAAAGAAAACAGAAGGATGTCTTTGTTTATCTCCACCGAGCTAGAAAAGAAAGAAAGATTTCGCTAATACTATCAAGTCAAAACGGGTTGTAATATATTCGGCTTGTATATTTATCTAGGAAATTCTATATTAAAATGTGTAACTGTGCATGGTTTAACCGATAATTCAGATTTAGTTAATTGACCGATTCGGCCAAGTGAGTGTTTCAAAAAGCAGCCGATTGGGTACAAATTTTTCCAGACAATCATATATGACTTGGTTTGCAGTTTGAAATTTTGAAGGTTAAATCGGTCATTTTTTACATTTAAAGGTTAATCATTTCCCTATAATTATGGACTTGACAAACATGTTGTTAGGTATACATAAGTTACGTGCATCAAGGACAGATTTGTTTAAAAGTTTAACATTATGAAGCCTTTAACTATTCAAAATGATAATAATTAACTGTTGAAAATGGTGAGTTTGTTGCACAAAATATTTCTCATGTACTGATATACCAAAACATTTTTTAAATGATAACAGACAAACTATAACCAGACATAAATAATACTACAAATGAATAAGATCAATTTAGTGTCAATGAATCAAATCAAGCAACAAGCCACATGAAGAACATCGACCAAAGGGTAAGTGAGATCGTTGCCAAACCATAAGTCCACAGCATAATCACAGAACATTCACTTTCACCAGCTCCAAACAACTGTGTTATTGTACCTATCATATCAACAAATTTCACATTTCATTAAATCCAAGAAAAACGGACGCTTAAAATTACCAATAAAAACTCATACCAATGTTCATGGCGGGGGGAAGCGCAAACTGTAGTAAAAGAACAAAAAGATAAAGAGGATCTGCATCAACTAAGCGAAAGTACAGTGCTCCTTTGACAATTAAAATGCCAAAAAATGGCAAGATAATTAACCGAACTACTACTATTCCAAGGACAAGTGGTAACGAGATACCAGACCCTCTGAGACCTGTAATATGTGTCTAGTATATCAGCAACGAATACCCAAAACGTCAATGTATGATCAAAGTTTACCTCTTAAGAGATTACCACCCACAATCAATGTCACAGTCGGGATCCCTGCGTCCCTAACATAACATTAAGAATTCGGTCCATTAGTTATATATTGTACTCAGTTCCTTCGTGATGTGGATCCCAAACTCTTTATCAAGAAACATGAGATATTTATGGGACACACAAAAATAAACTTTCAGAAAAGTTACAAATGGACTTTACCCTACTAAAGATATTGAATCTTCAAGTACTCGAAGTGGAGCTGTGGTGCCGATTAGTAGCCTACGTAATGGAGAGTTTGTTCCAATAATGAAGCCTACAATCTTTACGATATGTAAATCATGCACACGTTGTTACACTCTGTGTATATGTGTAAGAATCCATTATAATATAGTACACTGCAGGTTAGAAAAGGCAGTGTACCGCTCCAATGGTTGATGGTGCGAACACCGCCTTTAAGTTAACGCGTCTTGAAAAGCTCCCCAAGTGTTGCTTCAACTTATCAAGCATCACCTGATCCGCATTACATATTGACCTTTGAGGTAAAATCAAATACGAATACTCTAAGATTTGATAGCAAGAAACAACCTTCACTTTGGACTTCATGTTCACAGCATTTGAAGATGATGGAAGCAAACTCTGTATCAGCTCATCTCCCATGGTTCCTGTTTCTTTGACAGACACGACAATGTCGTTGCCAGAATTTTGGGAATGACCCGAGAAAACTCGTACTAGGTTGTAAACATAAGTCCATAGAAATATTGCTCCAATCTGATGAAATTGTCATTAGGGACAGATAGACGTGCCAGTTTATTGATTTCAAACAAGTAACAGTTAAAATTTTGAATATAAAATTACATACTGCCATTGATAGTGAAGCATAGGCCATTCCATACTCATGACAAACATGAGGATCACCAAAGGGACTGCCTTTCTCTTTGCAGACAGCTGGTATTATAATCAACGGTAAGTTTCCCAGGTTTCCTGTAATGCCATAATTAAGCACAACTCTAAAGCACGTTACCAAGAGGGGTTTATGCTCTTCTTACGCATGAGGTTTGTACGGTACAAGTAATGTACCTGCAGCACAGGCACCCAGTATGAGGCCCTTTAGATGTTGAGGTGGCCTAGTGATGATCAAAAGCCCCCATCCAAGTACTGACCCAATTATGAAAGTTAGCAAAATATTGACAGGCATGAACCACCTGTAGTTTTTATCAGTTAATCATCGGTTTAGTGACACGGTACATCAACAGTTGAACAACTAACATGTCGTTGTTAAATTAGATAACTAACTTATTTTTGTTATGCAAGTTACTTGACTATCAATTTGTTATAATACCCATGTGCCCACTTGAATGACAACAAAATTATATTTTAGGGACCTCATGTATAAAATATATATATATATATATAGTTGGTTACCCAAATTAGCAACAGCATAATGGTTAATACCATGCAATCAACCTCAAATAATGAGACCGATTTTAAAGCAACAAAATAATCCATGGCGTATAGAAGAAAACTTACGTAGAAATAATGCTTTTGAGAGTGATTGTTCTAGCAAGATTGCTTCCCACAAGTGATGGACTGAACACATAGAACACGATCTGATCACATAGCATGGAGTTTTACATGTGTCACAACCAGGAAAAAAACCGAATGATAAATCAAGTTAGCAATTTTTCCGAATCAAAAAAAGGGAATCAGCTAATTAAACACTAGAACATCCTACTTCCTTGTACTTTGAATCATCTAGCATTTCTTCGATTAAGTTAAAGAAAATCAAGAAATTACATTATTGACTTGCTTCCTTGTGCTTTGTCCCAAGATATCAATAGAATCCAAGGCGAGAAATGAGCCAAGTGCAGTAATTATGAGTACTTTGAGAATAGGCATAGAAGCAGCTGAAAACAGATCTACAAACCCCATCTTTTAAATCTTCAATTCTGTTTAACAGATTGTGCCTAAAATTCCAGATAAGAAAACAAACAAAATCTGATAAAGATCGGGATGTCAAAGTACGCGTGACTAAATAAAAAAAACTCAATAGATATAGGGGATTGTTTCTGAATTTATACTTTTGGGACTATACATTATTATAAAATAAAAAAATAAAAAAATAAAAATAAAAATAAAAAAGCCAACAAATCACATGCATATATGAGCAGAAACAATAAGTCACAACAGGAGAGACACAACAACTTACCATTCAATTCAACTACTTAATAAATTAAAAACTTTTATACGATATAGAAACTGAAATTACCAATTAACAGAACTAGCAACGGCCACACCATCTGTTGTTAACTTAGTGGGACGAAATAAAGATACAAACCATAAAGATATTCGAGTTCAAATTACTCGTTTCTATGATATTCAAAGCATTAAGAACTGGGGAAAAAGAATCTTACATGAAGTGATGGTCGTTTTACATAAATATACAACCTCTAAAATAATGTTGATATCAAATTTGCATGACAACTTATATCAAGAGTAGTCAATACGGAACGAACAATGGGTTTTTTTCTCTGATTTTTTATCATTTGTATCTCAGGTTCTCAACCAGGAATAAGAGATATAATATACACACGTCCTAGCTTGATAATTTACAGAACAACTAAGGTAATTATCAAATTTTTGAATTTTGATGGTAGACAAACATGAAGTGACAAGGTTATATTGTACCTCAGTTGAATGAAAAAGATGGAGAATCTAGTACGATATGTTTGATGTTGTCAACTTTTTGGCTTGTTCGCTAGATATTTTTTTATTTTTGTTGTTGTTCGGTAAGAATACACGGAGTGAGTTTTCCATCCAAAATGTTGCTGTAATGTGTCTCAAACGGTGTTCTCATTACAACATCTCAACCGCTGCCAACCCAATTTCTTGTGCTTTTTTTGTTTCTTTTTAAATGATACGCCCAGTTTCAAGATTAAATTTTTTTTTTTTCTAAATTCTATTTTCTTTTTAAATGAAATGGCCAGTCACATGACCGTTACTTTTAAAAAAGTAATTTTTTAAAATCCTATTATCTATCTACGAATGCAACACTTCTAACACAATTTTAAACACATCAAAATATTTTTTCTCATCTACGAACACATACTCAAAAACTCTATAATTCACAATAATGTCTTCCGAGTCTTCTTCCGAGGATGAAACAACATTGCAATTCATCATTCAAGCTTGTTATTTATTAAATTATTTGAATTTTCTTACAAATGGAACTTTGGATATAAATTAATAAACATTGTCCTGTCCTGAACACTGTTCTTACTGCTATAGTATTTCCGCTGAACACTATAACACTTGTATCACCACTCAAATGTGCTCCTATAGGCCTAATAGGCTTCATAATGGAACTTTGGATATAGCAAACGAGCACCTGTAAGGATTAGTGTGTGAGACCGCGATCCGCAAATTGACGCATGGGACTCACCTTTACTTGAGAATAAAGAGGGGAAACATAGCATGTCATAAGAGCGAGGCGAGGTTTGGAATTCTACGGCGAGAGGGACGCCTCGCGAGCCAGGCTTTTATAGATGAGGCCTTTTGGCGAAGCCAAGTCAATTTCGTGCCACCAAACCCTACAACTGATGAAAATGGCCTATGGTATGGAGTAAAGGGAAGCATGTACGTTGTCACACTCCCTGCCTTCCAAAGGTGCCTGAAGGACGGGCTACATATCACCATTTCTAAAAACTCAAACATAGCCAGATAGAAGAAGACTTTAGGACCCTTGTTCCTTCCTTTTGTTGACATCAATGTTTATAACTGAACTAATGAAAAATAGAAAAAAATAAATATTTCTTTCACATATAGAGCAGTATTAATCTTATTTCAAAAAAGATAAATGAAATATATACTGTTCAAAAGCTTATGCAAATGTACCTAAGTTCTGGTGAATAAGTTTATGCTAGGATAAACAAATAAATTGTAAACATTGTTTTTATAATTAATAGTATGATTAGAACTTAGAGTATAAAAAAGGGAATATTGTTTATTTTTTTGTGCAAAACGTGATCACGAAAATGGGTTGCTTCGTGTTGTTGGTGTTTGGATGCAAAAGTGACATTATTATTGTTGTTTTTTTTTGACAAAAGTCTAAGCCACAAACAAGCTGAAGGATGACAAAGTGACATTAGGTGTATATATAATAATATAATGAGAATATGTACGATCAGTTAACGAATTAATTACAAACACCAAACTAACCAACCAAATTTAATGTGTTTGACCATTTGTAGCTTATTTACTTCTATTCTTTACATCCCCGAATAATTCAATTATTTGGAGCGGTGGGATGATCAGTTTTTGAGCAGTTATTAAGCATTTTAATATTTTAATTTTGTTAAATAAGTTAGGAACGGTTGTTTAAGAAGTTTGGAGTGGTTGTGTTACTAAGCATTATACATTTTTTACATAACATAAGGCTTTTTAAAATTTTAAAATTAAAGTAAACACAAATATAAAATTTAACGAAACACAACAATATATAATTTCTAGATAAACACTGATAACATATCATTAAACCAAAGTATGAAATATCTCGATAAATGAATTCTTTTTTTTTTTTCTTTCGTTTTGTCAAACGAAGATAACAAATGAGAGAATTGCATAAAATATCTTACTTCGAATTTGAGAACTTTTTTAAAAGAATCAATAGCAGATTCTTTAAATTCCGAAGAATGTAACTTCTCAAGTTCATCCATCAGCCTCCTTGCTTCATCAAAATTTTCTTGCATGGACGTGTACATACTTTGGATTTCATCATTCCATTTTATCTCGTTGTTCACCTTAGCTTTCACTTTTTCGATCATCTCTGTTTTGTAGTCGGCATTAAGTTCCATTTGATTAATTGTAATTTCAATGTTTATAATGAATATTTTTACCATAAAAGTTACTTAACTAATACTTATATAGTAAGAAAGCAAGAGTATTACTATGTATTTACTATTTAAAGGAAGAAGATTTAGATGTTTAAGAAATCGAGGAGACTTAATCATTTCACAAAGTCGGGTATAATTTAATTTTAATTGGAAGTTGTGGAATTGGAAGTTCAATAGTAACATCATACAGTAATCGTTTAACTAAAACTGAGTAGAATTTAACATTAATAATCTAACCTAATTTATTATGATTGGTGGTTATGTTGTGGTATTGTATTGGAGCGGTTTGTGAAATTATTGTGGAGCGGTTATTGAGTATTTTATTAATAATTGCATTTAATATATATGTAAAATAATATAGGAACATGCATGCACACATAGGCAAGGTACTTAATACATCATATCATTTCATATATATACACATATATATAAACATAATATATTTAAAAGTGAATTTACATAAATTTTAATTTGTATTAATCAATAAATTGTGTATAAATAGAAATAAAGTAAATCACAAAGCTAAAATAACAATATCATAACTTTTATTAAATAACTTTAAGTTCAAATACATCCAAAATTACAAACATAAATACAATCTTTCAAATTAAAATTATTTCAACGTCTCAAGGATCTCATTCTTCTTTTTGATAGATTCATCGGTAACAAGTTGATGTTTCGCATCTTGAATACGATCTCTGTTAAGGAACAACCTTAAGGAAAAAGCATCATCACTATGACGATCATCTACTTGATTATTCAAAACTTACATCTTACGAGATGAATCACCAACACTGTCATTCAAAACTCAAAGTTTTAGCCTAATTTCCCTATCTTTTGACTTCAAAGACTCAATAAGCCTTGTGACTTTTGCTTACAATATTTAATTTTCATAATGAGCGGTCTTTTGTTTTTTGTTTGGAGGAGAAGATGTGCAACTATATGCCATTATTATTGGAGTAAGTTGATATTTTTTATAAAAAATGTGTACGTTGTGAATAGAAATAAGAATATGGAAACAAATATAGTAAAATCATATTAAAATATTCATTCTTCCACCATAATCAACTTTCAAATACCCACAACAACCACATCGATAATATCATCGCCCTTCCAACTTAACCCCAACCACAAAAATTAAATCAACAAAATGTGAAGTGGTTAAACAAAAAACCGGTCCAAAATACAACAACACCACTCCTAATTCTAATAAAACCACTTCAACCTTGCTAACAAGTGCCTTTTGGGCATGGGCCGGTCAATAGTTTTTATTATATTATAACGACCGCCAATATTATCAAGTTGCATATTTATGGCACAATCTTCTTGTGAATATTAGTGCTAGCTTGTTACTAGATGTGTCATAGTGTGATATTTAAACATGATATATATCATCATGCATAACAACAAACGGAACAAATATAATTATTTAATTATCATGTATACATATTATTCTCAAACATATATAATATCACCATGACAATCTTATAACATAACATCAAATTATTACATAGTTCTCAAACAGAAGTAGGACTCAACATAATATTACTATAAAGTATTCAATATTATATATAACAATACCCTAGAAAATTTGAGGGATGTTGTCTTTCACATGTAGATTAGTCAAACATCATAAAGTCAAACTCTTGCACTCCATTATCTTTCACAAACTCCTTCCAAAGTTTGAGCTTCATTAGCAAGGCCATTCATGGAGTGTACACATAGTTTTATAACATAAGAATACCTAGCAACTTTTGTAACACGATATTGAAGCTGAATAGCGAAAACCGTGTGATTTTTGGACTACACAAGATCAATGTTCACATTCACATGTTAACTCCACAATTTTCGGTTTTGAGCTTCATTAGTATGTCGGGAGTTGAATTTTTTTTTTTGTTTATAAAGAATATTATGTTATAAAAACGTTTTTTTATTTTTAACATCCCAATATACTAGAGGTTGCATCCAAACATATTGTTGGTGAGAATTCTTGTGCCGAACTCTACTCTGTCAAAGAGATGAAATTAATGTTGGGATATCCAAAGGATTTAAACTAGAAAATTGTGGTTGCAAAAGAGTATTGTTACTTTTGTTGTCTAAAATACAATCACGAAAAAGGAATTGCTATCATATTATTTATTTTTTGGTTAAAGGGGATGGAACCCCTTTGAATCATATTGTTACTTAGTGCTTGGATGTTTGGATGCAAAAGTGACCATGGATATTTATAATATAATGAAAATACACATCAATCATTAATTAAGGAGTTGAATATCAACTCCAAACTACTTTTGATTGTTTCGATATTATATTGATTGTTTCCTCACCTACTGTGGAGCGGTCTACCAACACCCCCCCCCCCCCCCCCCCCCAAAAAAAAATTGTATTCGATCAAAGCAGTTTAAATTTAACAGCTACTAATAGGTTACCTCAATTGAAGCGGGCTAAAGGTACCCACCACAAATGTAATTGCTAGGGGCGTAGTATCTCAAACCACTATATTAGCGGTGTTGGAACCTCACTTTTGAACCGGTAAACCGTTCACCGTAGTTTTTTGGACTCACTTTTTGATTGTCATAGCATTTTTCGAATAAAACCACTATAACGTCGCGCTATAAATATTCATTTCTGAGTAATAAAATTTGAACATGTTATCATTAATAAATTGAAGACACTGTTTTTCAATCAACCGATGAACAACAGAACATCTGATACATAGATATTTATTCACAAATTATATTCGTTTCCCTGTTAATCGAAAAATGAACAATTTAACATTTCACAAAACCTGTATGGAAGTTCTTAAACTTCAGAAAAGTTAGCTCTGTTGTGTCATCTTTGTAGTAACGTAGATGTCACGGATTCAAACTTTCAATCAGTTTAGGAGCAAACGTGTCGATATTCAAGATCTCATGATGCTTGCTAGAGTTCCATAATCAAAAGTATTTCAAAATATATAAAAAATGAATTTTAATAACACATACTATTTTAGAATATATAAACTTTAGAGCAAAACATAACCAAGAGTCACAAACTAGCAAGACGGGTTTGACAACCCAACCTGGAATCCATGTAGCCCCAGCAGCTGAGCCCCCTGCTTCGCATGCCGATAAGTTCATTGAACAGAAACATTGATCAATTCCTGCTGCAAAATATTTTCAGCTGGTATCAACATAAATAAAAATAACTGCATGTAACAGAAAAGATGACAAAGTGCTGCGTCTAATGTTAAAACTCAGACTAAAGCAACGTACAACCTTTGGGGAATGAACAAAACTCGATAGCATCATTGTTCTGGGTATATAACTTATAACTGCCCAAAGTACACATATAAACTCAATATACCAATCTACATTTGCAATTTTGCAGGGCAGTTCCTCAACAGTTAACCTCCTATACCACTGTATGCAATGACGAACATAACTAAAAAATTAAGTTCAAAATCATGAATCAGCTCATGGTGAAATTACAACAGGTGATGGATTCATTCAGGAAGCTTTTCCACCATCATCGCTAGATCTAGTTCTTCATCGGAATCAATCACGTCTTCAAAGTCATAGTAGGGTTTAACCTGTGTGACAAAAAATTTATCAAACTTTGCTACTTCAAAAATACAGGGTAATACACTTGTTGTGCATTGCACCTTGACATTTTAAATTCTCTACTAAATATTAGCTTATTAATATGTTATAATGTTCATTTATTTTGTTTAAATGTTCATATGGATACTGGAATTTTGACTTGACAGAAAGTAGTTGAAATAAACTTTTCGATTGATCATATATTTCTATGATGATTAATGGAGTGATATACTCTTCAGTAAAGTTACCTTTAAGGAACTTTCTAGACCCAAGTCAACGGCAACAATCTATTTGGAATGATAGACGGGTAATAGTTGACCATAGTTTACAAGAAATGACACGATTAATATGGTACATCTCGGGAAGAAAAAATATTTCAACTTTGGATGTAGTCAATTCACAGAGAGTAAAGTAATGGATCATACCTTGGGTCTTGGAGTGACGGCGTCAAAACTATAAAAGATGGGGGTACTAAAATTAGGAGATTCTAGGACAATGTATGCTCCTTTATTATTATAACGCTCTTTAGTTGCCTGAGAAGTGAAAACCACCAAATTATCAAGATAAAGGAAAGAGCTACGAGTTCTTCTAGATAAAGGAAAGAGCTATGAGTTCTTTAAGCACGAAAAGCTGAAGGGTAAGTCGAATACTTATATTACTTGTTGCGAGTACTATTAAAAATTGATTATGTGCATAATTAAGTTAGCTAGCCTTCTACATAATCAGTATGTGACGTCAAAATGGGCAATAGTTTCTAATTCTTGGGTTCTCAGTTTCCAATTCAAATGCTAATTTAACATAATCCCCTCCCGATTGCACAAAAATACATAAGTATTGTTGAATTAATAATCTAGACTTGTCTGTTAGTTTATTAGTAGTTGGGAAAAATGGCAGTTATCAAAAGTTTTTTAACTGTCATAATGGTAGCTTAATTAACTGTTTTCAGTAAATTTATGTAGTATATATATGTAATAATCCCCAAGAATTTTGTCTCCCTTTGTAAATAATGAATACAATATAATAAATAGTTTGTTTGTGCAGTAAGTTTCCTGCAATTATGTTTTGGTGTTCGATTAATTCTGCACAGCAGATTCTTTATAGGCTGTCATATTTTCTGTTTTCCAGCAACTATAATACACAAATACTCAACGTGCACAAATACATAAAAAATGAGAGAACTTAAAACATATGATGAATCTAACTAAGCATCAAACATAATTTATAAGTGCCAATAATGAACATCACTTGCAGCATTAAGTAGATCAATACATATCAGCAGTAAAAACACACCTGAAACTGTGGATAGTCTGGTGCACTGAAGATGGTGATGAGTTTCCCAGATGGTACAACATGATCTATAGTGTACCCTTCATCCATTCCTCCAAGACCAGCCCGTTTTTCCCTTGCATCAGGACCTTCATGAGATCTAATAATTAACTGCAAATACCGATCTCAAAGTTAGAATGCAACCTGGCCTATTAAGTCTTGAACATATTCATCCATCGTACAAAACAAAAGAAACTAGAAAGATCATAGTATAGATCATTAGATTGTAAACAAAATTCCTTCAATTTAAAGTAGTTCTAATTTCTAAATCATATGTTCTCCCCGACAGAAAACATATGGCTAGACTTCAAGGTCTTACCAAGATTTGATCGGAAGGGAGTAACTTATTTTTGAAAAAGTGTGTATGTGAAATAATTAGTCATAAATGCATATTTATATCTTAAAAAGAACTCAAATCAGCTATATAAGAGCTTGACATTAAGAATGAGTAACACTGGAGTTCATGTAATGGAAAGGGTAATAATTTTACACAAAATCTATGTTGGAGACTGATCAGACTTTAACGGTAATTGCAAAGTAAATCTACACATATAAACCAGGTTTAAACTTGGTCCAAATTCTTAATACATACGAGGAATCAAAAGAATAAATAAACAAGGACAAGTTGATAGCACTTAAAATACTTGTATTGTTAAGTAATGATGATATATTTAGAGGTACCTAAACATTTTAAGAACTAATGACTTAATGACTTGAAAGCAAATAAAATATTCATAGCATCACCTTAAGATCGAACTTTTTTAGGAAGTCTTCGGTGCAGTCTGGACCCCACAAAAGGCCGATACCTCTTTCTTTGTTCGGAGAAAGGCCGGGTTTCATCGACGGGTCAGACCACAAAACATCCCCGGGGATTAAATTTTGGCCTTCCCATGGAGGATCAAGAACAGATCGTCTAGCTTTTAATAATTCCTCCATAGAACCAAGACATAAAGGAACCGGCTCTGGATTCAGTATAACTTTACGGTTCTTTTTTCCTTTAGCTCGTTTTGATGGGGTAGCAGGTGTGTTACGAAAAATCCCTCCATGTGCGGTATAAACATGACCTGCTATAATAGAAGCAAGAGGTAGTCCTTCAAAACATCCGAGACACTTGCGATACACATGTTTTCCATCCCTTTTATCACCATACTTAGCCAACACTTCTTTTTCAAATCCATAAACCGACGTACAATACTTCGATTCATGATTCCCACGTAATAGAAAAACTCTATGCGGTATATAGACCTAGAAGAGAATCAAAACATGCCATATCAGTATGAGAAATGCAGCCTCTCAATTTGAAATATACATAGTTTCTCAAAACAGAAAAGACTCAAAGTTCTACATATTGTCACCAAAATTAAACATCAGCTTATTTTAAGCCAACAAATAAATAAGGAAGAACAAGAGATCTACCTAAAAATCATAAAGTTATTGTAATCTAATAACTAACATTGAATATTAAAGTCTCAAGTATTACTACCAACAGCATCAATACATGTCCTAATCATATATACTCTAAAAAATAAGTGATGCAGTTACTAATTATCACTCCATTAAACTAACCAAACAAATTACACACAAGACTTAATTGAATCAGCTAAATTATATGCCATACATGACCATCCAAAGTTAACTAACATACTTGATATATACGTTTACATATCCAAGAAACCTAAAATATCTCTACCTATATAGCAAAAACAATGTATATTAGTATTGATGTAAAAATTTAAGCTCAAATTAAAAAAATTAACTTACTTTCCAAGCTAATAAAACAAGAAAGGTTTCAAGCCCCCAAGCACCCCTATCAACATAATCGCCGTTAAACACATAAAACCTATTTTCACAAGGAAAACCTGCATCTTTCAACAAAAATAACACATCGTGCAACTGACCATGCACATCACCAACAACCACCACGCTTGATCCCACCACTTGATCAGCTTCAATTGTAATACAATTAGCTTCCTTATGTAAAATCTTTGATGCAGCTAGCACAAGTGCATCAAAAACTACCACCGGCAACACCGTCGGAAGCTCTGACGGCCGGAGGTTCTTCGATGACCAATTTAAGGTTAACATTAGGGTTTTGACCCAATCTAGAGTTAATATACCACCGACTGGCCATGAAACTGGGATCTGAGGCCGATTTTGAGACTCATCAGTGAGCATGTCAGAAGAGGAGGATGGCGGTGGTGGTTCGCCGGCGGCGACATCGATTACGGCGGACTCCAGCGGTAATGATTCGGTAGAATCCAAAGGTTGTGATTGCATTTTTTGGGCGTTTGATTAAGTAATTGAAATTGTGTATAAAGTGGACTGAAATTGTTGAATGTAGTGATCGTTTATTTTTTATGAGTTTGTGTTTTCTTTTTCACAAAAATAATCAAAAAGAATTGTTTTAATATGTCAGAGCTTCGTCAAGTAGCCCAACTTGAGAATTTTATTATGTTTTCAAAAGATGGCCAGGTCATACGACCCGCAAAAGGACCTGATCAATACTTAGGCCGACCCGATTCAATCATACAAATATACCACATACATGGCACACGGCTGATTTTATTTTTTTGCTACCAAACTAAAACCCTTTTTTCGTTTTTTTTCAAACACTTGAATTTTAGGGCGTCGTAGCTCACTTCATCTCCATCTCTTTCACATTTACTATTATTGATTAATTAAATTAATAATTAGTTATAATTTTATACACCTAATAATTATTTTGACCATTAATGTACAATTTATAGGTCTAACATAACATTCCAATAGAAAAGTATATCCACACGGACCACACCAACCCATAAAAGCTTAGTTAAAAAGGTTGATATTTCACCTTTTCATGTCCCACCTTCTATTACCCTCAGGCTCGGTGAAGAGCAAGTGCAACCAGCTCGACATCCCAGGACCCCCTTCTTTTAAGGGCCTCCGAAAAATAGATGTATATATTAGTTGATGACTTTAATTACGCAAAGTTCTTTCTAGAGCATTGGTTTTGTGTATTTGATTAAACAACTTGACGCAAGTTCAATCCCGGTTTCTATAACCTGCTTTTGTTTATTTTACTTTTATAGCAAATATGAAAAACATTAAGCTATTTTCAAATTTATTGAATACTTTTTATATTACTTGCAATATTCCAGATACCTACTATAGAAACATTAAACATACTTATGAGAAATGAATTTCGCAACCCTCATCTAGAAAGAATACTTTATAATATAAAATTTTCATGGGGTCTATTTATAGTTGGCCCACCGGGCCATAGTAATTCATGGGCCGGTCCTGATTACCCTCCTCGCCAAATAACAACAATTCCATATTTAGTAACATTATAACTTCATGATATAAATAACAAGCATAAACAATATACTTTAATATATATACGAGTAGTTGTTCTTTCTGAACATTGGGAAAACCAAATGGGTCACATAAGATACACCAAAGTTCGCTTGAGAAGTTATGGAACCAAAGGATTTTGAGTGAACTCCAAAAGGTTTTCGGTTCATAGACTACATGCAAAGTTCTTCAATTTTTTCTGGATTATTATGGGAACATGGAGTGGGTCAAGTTCATACAAGAAGAGGACAACAAGCAAACTAAATGGTGCTAGTAACCGGAGCGACTTGGTAGCTAGGGAGAATTGGTACAATCAAACGTTTATCTTCCAAACACATTGTGCAAGTTCAAATTAATTATCTATCATCTTTAACACGCCTTCTCAACTATATTGCTCCAACAGCTTTATTTCAATGAAGATGAAGATTCAACTCTATCATAGATTCATAGGTCATGTGGTTTGATAGCTTCTCTTCTTGTCTTTATATTATGTTTTCATAGAAATCTGTTGGATGTGTATAACATGATCGACGATATGCCACAGACAAAATTAGCTTCTTGAAAGAATCATATGCAATAAATAATATCAAAGAACAAGAGGTAACATATCTCAACTTGCTCTTATATAACTTTATATCTTGACTTACTTAAGTATAATACACTTTAATAAGTGAATGGTAGTGTTGATATATGTTTGAATAAACAACAATTTTTACGATGCATTCTATATTAATTAAGGTGGATATGATGAGATCATGAGAATTCAGAAATTTTGAAGGTTGAGTATGAACGTAATTCCCTATTAAAAAACTTCACATATATGAATGAATGCATGTATATATAGTTATAAATGTTTCTTCTCAGATACTATTATATTCTATATTAATTAGGTTTTTCCTATAATCTTTATTTTGCTAGCTAAAGTTATTATTATGAGCTTGTGTCTACATATATACTTTGCTTTTATAAACAAATAATGTTGAATAAATGACATGTTTTACGATGACATTTGCAGGTTATCATCATAAACGTGCCTTTGTAAGTGTCATACTTATATTTTGTTTATAGTTGATATATGACTTACTATTATGCATTTTGATAATGGGTAAGTGATACTCATTGCTACTTCAGCGCTTGAATTGGAGACTATGAGAGGGAGTTTTATGGCTATCATGATATAGGATATGGACTTCTAATATAAATGATATGTTGTGGTTATTGTTGGAACTAATAGTGAGGTTGGCAAGTTTCAGTATCCGTGAAGAAAAATGTACAAGTTGTTGATGCATAACTATTTGTACGTGTAGCATAGCAGAAATTATGTTGTGTGTATTGACTTGGTAAAATGGCATGGGGTTAACTTGGATGGCAATCAAGAGCTTGTAACCATTAGCCCCACTATCCCTCATATTTGGCTAATATGGTGATCATGGCTGATCACCATGATCTCGACTTCTAATGCCACATTCAAGTCTATAAATAGGGTACCTTGAAACCCTCTGAAAAACAAATTATTCATACATGCTACGGTAGTTCAAGCCAAAACCTGTTGCGGTTTTGCTTTGCTTATATGTCTTGCCATTTCGAGGTTTTGTGCTACTGCCAACAATATTACTTGCATTCGTTTGCTGACGAAACGCAACATGGGTCTGCCTCAATCCTGGGGTTGTTATGTTTGAGGCTTATAGCGAATTGAGCACGTAAACACCTTTCAGGACAGGGAACCTCTTCGCGTGCTAGACTCATTACGTGTTAGGGCTTCATCCGCTGCTATTCAGTGTTCTATTGAAGATTTATATTAGACAGAGAAGATGACGATCATTGATTAAAGGTTTTATCCTATCTAATTTATGTGTTCACATACTAGTAATTAACTGCTGTCTCAATATCTTTTGAATCCGCTTTATAACACGCCTAGGTGTTACAAAGCTTTCTTAATCACGTACACCCATATACAACAGGTATTAATAGAACTGCTGTAGAGAATATGTTATATGTATTTCCAGATCAAGTTAGCACAATGTATGGATGATTTGTCCCTTGGAGAGGTCTCGACTCTTTTGGGCCAAACGTTAGTTAGTGACCTGCGTCTGCATTTTAAACAATATGTGACATTATATTTATGTACTTTCATTCATGCATCTTATTCTGTCTAATATAGTTGGATGTTTTGCAATTGTTGATGGAACACACAGTTAGAGTCAGATAACCATTAAAATTTACTTATGGATTTATATATTAGTCTTTAATGATAATGCTTTATTACGAAGGGGCTCTTATACTAATGTAACTCTTATGCATTCTTTGTAGGTTGTATCAAATAACTTGTTTGAGGAAAACTGAAATGCTTGCGATGTCCTTTGTCCTTGCATAACAGTTTTAGTGTTCATTTTCTTTCGGTGAGTGTCCTGCACGTTTTACATGAGTGATGTTACCGTGATCCACTTCCAAGATTGAAGTACATGGATGAGACATGTGAGGTGTGATGACTTCTTAGTTCCGAATTGGGATATGATAACACTAAAAAAATAGAGAGCGATGACTGTTATAACTTAATTAGAACTATCCAATGGTGTTTGTGTTAGGATGCAGGCTTTCGACTATCCAGTTAGTCGTCATGATATATTGAGACGATTTAGCCCCTTTTGATTTTGTTTTCTACGATATCAACTTCTTAATAATACACCGCATTTATATTCATATAATCTACTAGAAGTCTTTACCAACAATAAACATAAAAAACAGTCATAATGCTGTCAGAATCTTTCGTGTTACAAATTTCTTATTTGTTTTCCGTTATCGTTTTATGCAGATCGACAAAACTGACTTTTCATGTCCATCATGGTATTGCCACAAATTGTAGCGTTGAATAATTCTTTGACTATAGACTTAAATTAAAGACTCAAATATTTGCGTGTTTTGTTTGAATTTTGGAATGTAGACGAGACGAATTAGATATTGGGAATACGTATATATTTCTTTTAACATAAGTAATATCAAAATTACATAAAACGGAAACACATAATTCGTTAATCCGGATAAAACTCATATTTTATTTGGAAAGCGGACGGGATTAATTAAAATTTTAAATATCATATCAAGATCAAAGTGCATTTGTTTTCCGTTTTTGACGTTGACCCTGATTATTTGCTGTAAGTTTTTATGTCAAATCGAAGCTTAAAAAGTCAGCATTCTTGAATTTTCCTGGGCTTTGACAACTGCTATATCTATGTTAAAACCGCTAAAGTATAAAGTAGTTAAACATGATAAAAAACGAACTTTACAACGGTAGATGTTACTCGTAATGTTCCAATATGCATTATCTTATCGGTGTTAAACTTTTAATTAGAAATAATCGTATAGTTTTATTTTACTTGGTTGTCGATAGTTAACAAGTAAATAGGTTGTCCACGAGACCATCCCATATTATGACACAAGGATTTGAAACTGAACTCTCAATTCACATCACATTAAAAAAAATTTAAAGACGAAATTAAGACCGGATAATGTCTATGATGATATGAAAAACTAAATTTTTTTAGTCTCATTAATTAATTTAATTTTCCTTTCTTTCAATTAACACAAATATATTTACATTGTTTAAACATAATTTCAATTAGAACACATTCATTATTTAAATAAAAAACATTATATATTGTTTTGAACGATAAATGATATTTTATATAAAAAAATCTTCTGGTAAGAAGTTAGAAGAAAGAGATATTACATGGAAAAATAAATTTTTGGGTTATAAATCCATTTCACCCATCTAAGAACTTGTTTTTTTTCTCCTACTAGAAATTTAAGTGAATGAAAGAAGCTTGGTATCGTTACAAAGCACGTCATATCTTGATTTTTGAATAGAGAAAAGTGGTCTCATTACGATTGCGCCATAAAAACCAAATGGTAGATTAAACTACCGCATCAAAGATTGAACGGACTCCTAACCGGAAGAGATGCGATCCGAAGTTGTAATCACATCATTAATGTTTGAGAATGTAGGTTTCACCAATGACCACCAAGAAAATATTACATTAATTAAAATAAAAGGAACATTACATTAATACTAATAATAAAATAATAATGACACAATTAAACTATTTAAATTTAAGACAAGTAAATAAACAAAAGTAAACTAGTAGTTTAGTCCTTGTTCGTATCTTAGTTAAGTGGAACATAATTAATATTGTAAAAAAATGCCTTGTCCGTCAGGTGACAATGTTAAATTGACTCGGTTGTTGAAGAGTTTGAACACTTTAAACATTAATTTTTTTTACCACCTTAACTATTATTTTCATTGTATCTTCTTCCTTTTATTTATTTAAAAAATATCATACTCATTTAAAATCCCCCCGTGTTTCCACACAAGTAATGTAAAACAAATGCGTAGTTCATTTGTTTTAGTTATATATAATGAATTAAGTTCAAATGAGAATGAGATTTTTTGTGAGAATGAAGGAATCAATCTCAACCATCCATTTCATCAAGAAAATAATACCCCCAACACTTTTAAAAATTGAATATATCACAAATGGCTAGTCAAAAATATATAAAAATTGCACCATAAAAATCGGCATTTTTTTCTCTTCGATTTGACATCTCACAAGGTATACTTTCGACAAACTTTTTTTTTCCATTTTTTGGTAGGTTTCGAAAATGGTAACACATGTGTTAGTCACCGGTAACACATGTATTACTGGTTTTCAACCCCAAAAAAAAAAAAAAAAAAAAAAAAATTATCGAAATTATATCATGAGGGATGTCTAATCGTAGAGAAAAAAAATGTTGATTTCTATGGTGCAATTTTTATAATTTTGTGATTAGCCATTTGTGAAATATTTAACTTTAGAGGAAAATTGGGTTTTGCAAAATGGATTGCTAGGATTCATTCATTTGTTCTCACTAAAATTTTCATTCTCATTTGAACTCAACCCTATATATAATAAATAATAAATATCTTAATAATCAGAAGATTATTTATTTATTAAAAAATATAAATATTGAAAATAATAATAGCAATGATAATAATATTAACAATTATATTAACAATAATATTAATAACTGTATGTTGCAGTTTGTATAAGATTGAGATAAATTTTATCATAACTTAGATTATCACTGACTTATCAAGAATAAAGATATTTTTCTCTGATGTTCATAGGCTCTTTGTTTTGTGGATCTTAAATTACTGCTTCGAGGAGAATTTTAACGTCTTAGTGGGTTTCATTGCCAACAGGTTTATTGGATCCTTCATAGTTGTTTCAGATTGCCTTGTAATTTTAGCTCATTTCCCTTTCTTAAGTGACTTTTGCACTTGCTTTCTCTCTTTTTTGTAGTTTTTTAATGAATTATTTGCTGATAAAGAAAATAAAATTTTATTATTATTTTTATAAAACTTAGAAAACACTTTTATTGTTATTAATATTAAAAAAATTGTAGAAAAATAAGAGTTGCGATTGATTAATTAAAAATTTGATGAGAACTAAGAATTTTGATCGTTTAATTTGGAGTTTGATTGTTAGTATAAATATAAAAAAATATATGGAGTAATATAGAGGTAATTTATTATTTTATTTTATTTTATTTTATACTGTTTGATATTAATATTAATATTATACATTCACAGGTTGTCTCATCTTACCCAAATGGATATATAGTAAAATTAATTATGCACAAAAACGCTTCCATTTTCAGATCACGAAGTAAAATTGAATTGTGTAAGGTGTATGCTTCCATTAATCAGTTGAATTTTACAGTTCTTAGGGTCTTGTGGCTTATATTTTAGGGTTTATGAGTTATAATTATGTCATACGAAGTGAACAACATGCGATTAACATATAACGCCGATGGAACAACTGTTTACGCAAACCCTAACGGCACCAGCGGTGGTGGTGGAGCAGATACCGGAGAAAATAATTATGCGTTAACGGCGACGGCAGGGATCACCATGGGTGGTAACGATGCGGTGAAACGGAAGAGAGGACGGCCGAGAAAGTACGTGGCTGACGGCGCTATGCCGCCGGCGATGACTTCGGTAGGGAATTCCGGTGATATTTCGCCTCCGACAACAGCATCAGGGAAGAAACGAGGTAGACCGCCTGGTTCAGTAAATAAACCAAAACATGAGCCTGCTGCTTCAGGTATTTATGTATAGATTTATTTATTTATTGGTATTGGTATTAGCACTTGCAAGCTTGTATATTATATTGATAAATTATACTGTAATTGTTTAATGAATTGGTCATTAGGAAATGTTTATTTTATTAGCTTTGTTTATGCTGTTAATCGTGATGAACGTGCACATATTAAAATATTGAAAATAAGTGCCAACCTGATATCTTGAAAAGTGAACTTGGTTTACTTTCGCTTCGTAGCTTTTAGTGTAAAATGTTAAAAGAAGCAGACTTTGATAGTACAAAAATTTACTAACATGGTCAACATTGTTTCGAACAAAATCTTATTTGAGGGTTATTGAGATCTGATGTTGGAAAATACTATACCAAATATGCATGTTCTTAGGTATGAGGATGGTTATGTATAAATGGTTTATTCCAATTGATGTCAAAGTAAATTCAACAAGATTCCCACTGGCCCTTTTACCTGCCAGAGTATATTATGACTTACGGACACTCATGCTTGATGACGAGACTGCCTATTGGACACTCGTTGGTAACTTATGCTTCAAATATTATATGAATGGTGAAAAAATTTGATGAATAGGGTTGGCATTATATGAAAGCAAAGTGCATGGATATTGTGGTTAGCATTAAGATTTAATCCATTCAATTCTCTTGACATTTAGGGCTGAAGGTAGATACGCTTCCTATTTACCCTTTGCAATCATCGCCTTTTATGGCATATGGACTTGGCTAATCTAGGTTGACATTTGACTAAGGGATATAAGTGAAACACATGCATGCATTTCCACAGCACTCATTGATATCAATTGACTAAATACGTGTATGGGATCTATTCTTGGCCAATTCTTCAAAAAGATTTGTTTGTAATCGTTTTCAGTCTTCAGGAGAAAGATTCAAGCTTATTGATATGGTCAATCCATATTTTGTGTTCTCTTTTATTGTAAGAACTTAGAAGTCGGAACTAATTATTCAATGTTTATTTAATATCAATATGATTATTGCTTACAAAATCATGTTTTTTTTCAGGTTCACCAGGAGCTGGATTCATGCCACATATACTTGATGTGAAATCTGGAGAGGTGCGTTTATGATCTTCTCTGCTTTTTAATAATTCATCATTATATATTTTTTACTATCTGCTTTTCAAAATAAAGTTTTTTTTTATTACTATTCGGATTTCAGACTCCAATCCTTTCAACTGAATCCAGCAATAAATCTAAAAATTTAAACGCAGTGTATCATATTCTGGTAAAATGAGAAAGTAGGGAACCACTTGTGTAATTAATTGTTGGTGGACTCTATTCAGTTAAATTAAGCTTCCTGCATGGTTTTTGGTAGATTGATAGTGTATTGCTGTTCCATCATCCATGTGTATTGATAATGCATTGTTGTTCCATATGTGTATTGCTGTATTTGGTTTATTTTAATAGCTAAATAAAAGCAAATGTGTATGAACAATTCTTTTTGTTCTACTTTATATGCTATATCCTCCCCGGTATGTAACCTCTCTTAATACGGAATATTTAATTTTTTATCCAATACAGGATGTGCTGTCAAAACTTGTGTGGTTCTCCCAGAATAGCACTAGAGCTCTGTGCATTTTGTCAGCCAGTGGTGCCATATCAAACGTGACACTTCAACAGGCAGCTTCTGGTGGCACTGTCACTTATGAGGTCTGTGTTGCCATTCAAAGTCCTTAAATAAAAGTTCATTCATGCTTATTTCAATGCATTATATTAATGTATGTATATGTTTTCTATAAGTTCTGATAAATCTCAGTGCTTCGTCATCACTATTTATTAATGTGTAGAGTTTTTGGATAAAAGATAATTGTAAATTATTTGTACAGGGACGATTTGAGATCCTTTCTCTTTCTGGCTCATTTATGTTGTCTGAGACTGACGGTCAACGTAGTAGAACAGGTGGGTTAAGCGTGGCACTATCCGGGCCAGATGGGCGTGTATTAGGCGGTAACGTGGCTGGGCTTCTTACTGCTGCATCACCAGTTCAGGTTTGTCTTCGCTCTCATTAAGTACCTAACTTGGCTGTCTCGACTTGTACCAAAATTTAACCTTTTTGATCCTTTTGACCCATTGTCTTGGAAACATTGTGCATAGTATGACCTGTTTTTTGGTTTCTGCAGGTGATTGTTGGTAGCTTTTCTCCGGCAAATCAAAGACAGTCAAAGGCAAGAGGGAGTAATGAAGCCGAAGTTGTAAACGCCCCAGCAAACCCTGTGTCTGGAAGCCTAAGCGAGTCTTCAGGTGGGGTGCTTGGGAGCCCTGTTGGCCAGAGCAATTACAGCAATCCACAAGGCATGGCCAATATGCCATGGAGATAGATTGGAAAATATGCATGTTTATCAGGAAACACGACTTGTAGGTTATTTATGCTGGTCAGAAGTTAGATTCTAGATGAATAGTATATGCAGGGCAGTAATGCAGTATGACATTAGAGTAACTGATATTTTAGGTATGACTTGTGAAAACTTCTTTTGTGTTGCAGGCTGATCTTGTTATTTTGACAGTTATTACCGAAGCTTTGCTTCATTACCTCGGGAGTGTTTGTCAAGGGTAAGGATTGTAAAAGATGGGATTCTATTTCTTTTGCAAGAATATGTGGAGGTTTCCTGCTATTCATTTGTCTATATTTTCTTATTGTTGTTATACTGCCTGCAGTGTTGCTGAGTATGTTGATATGCTTGTCGTTTTTACTCGAGTACATAATCAATAAATATTTTGGCAACTTTTCAGAAACATAAGAAATTAATAATTGGAATGAAAAACAGGAATGTTGTTTTAGTTGTAAAACTTTTGTGACATATTGTGGTAATATCTTGCACTTCTAACCACCTTGAGTATATAGTCATATCCTATTACTATTAGTGATTGTTGTTATGATATTCTTCATAAGATAGGTGATTGGTGTCCTGATATTCTCATGAGATGTTAACGTTCGAATTTTACTAGCTGCATATTTTGAAGTGACTAGAAAAATGGTTGAAAACAATCACGAGATATCCCGGTTAGGTGGCATATATTAAAGTAAAAGGGAAATTAACTAAAATATATTAAAAAAATTTATATCCCAAAAAAATGTACGTAAAAAAAAGTACCCTCCACATGCAACTCACAATTAGCGAGTTGTGTGGCCTTGGTTGCGGGTTGTGTGTTCGAACTCATGATCGGGAAACCAGCAGGCTGCAAAATTGTACCCCCAACCTAAAAATTTATGGGTTGCAGGTTGATGGTAGTGGTTTGTTTTGTGTAAATTGATTTATATTTTAAAATTTCTATTAATACTATGACCCTAGAATAAGATGATCATCAACTTATTTCAAAAACTCTTTCGAAAACGCTCTCATTTTTTGTTAGCTAAATACTCATAAACACTAGTAATAAAACATAAAGAACATTGTTAAGTAATATAGAACATAAGTTTTGTCATTACATTAATTTCAAGGGTGACTCAAATGTACACTTGAAAAACCCTAAGTCGATTAAGACACTTCTGATTCGACATTCACCTTTGATTTTCTGGAGGTTTCATACAATTGACATTCAAAGATGATATTAGACACACAAATATTTTAGTTTATTTATATATAAAGCTTAGCAACTTACTCATTTGGGTCTTGACATTTTGATGTTGAGGTGGATCTTGATTGGCTCGGCTCGTCGGTTCTATCATCAGTAGTCATGCAAGTAGTTTAACTATGCATATATTTCTTACATGGACTACATTGTTTTTTCTTTTATAGTTTCTCCTCTCCTTTGGAAGGAATACGAGCACGCCCAGATGGGTGACCAACTTGCCTATTCACAGGGACCGTCAGCAACATAGTCTGCAGATCACCTGGATCGATCCATTCTAAATGATAACCCATCAGGAGTATGGTCTCTGGGTAGGCCGCTCGATATGTCTCTGCCTGAAATATCTCTCGACATAGCAGCTTACTTCGTCATGGTTGTACTTATGTGCCACTACTATAATGTGTTTGCAAGGTAAACCAAACAGCTGTCGTTGTTTGTAATTGTATGTTCGTGTGTCAAGGTTGACAGTTTCATCATTGTTGCCTTCTAGCACTGTTGTATCGAAGCTCGAAAAAACTCAAGAATATTGTGATAGGGAGTATTCGTGCATGCTTACTTAGCGCATTAATGGACTCGACACTGTTTAATGTCATGTAAGCATATCTCGTCCTTGTAGCATGACATCTTGACTATCTTTCTCTCCCAACATCTGTAAGAGTATTAGAAAATGATTGTAGGTTCCGTGAAATCATACCCCAATGGTTATCGAAATATGAACCCATGTATGCTTACTATTCGTAGAACTTGACCCTACCGGCTTGGCTTTTCAAGTTCATCAACAAATGACGAGAACATAACTCATGAGATGCATCAAGAAAGACTGTTGAAATGCAAGTTGTAATTGAAGCAGCCCCATCGGATACGATAGTTAAATTCTCAATCCCATCATTTGATTCAATGGCGTTAAACAAATTTTTCAAGAACCACGTCCAATAATCGACCGTATCTCCTGCCCATAGTGGTAAGATGTCATTATTATCATCCATAATTACATCAATTAAGTTAGTCATGAATTAAGTTTTCTTCAAATGTGTCTCATCTATATATTATTTTATATATTCTGGTTAATTTCTCAAAATAAAAATATTTGTCAGCCTCAAAAAATATGAAAAAAAAAAAATTCTTATATTTAGAATAGTTAAAAATATATCCTTTTAGTGTTGTAAAAAGAATTATAATATCGATTATAACTTTGATTACCTTTTAACTTGTACCGTTGTACAAACCTGTATCCATTGGTCGGGTATATCTAGCAACGACTCTCAATTCTCATGATCGTTTTATGGAATGTTTATTATGTTTTCTACATATAAAGTTTGACTTTTATTGGTTAATACCTTTAATTACTATTTCATTGTATCATAATTAACTAATGATCATAATTTCCACTTTTTTAGTGTTACATCGCCCACAATCGTTCTAATAATGATAAATTAATCGGTCATATACAATGTGACAATTATAACTAAAAGAGTATGATAACGATTGAAAATAATAATCATTTTAATAATAATAATTGTAAATTTTTTATTTTAATTTTATTTATACTTTATATTATTATAATAAGTATTTTAATTATTTTTTATTTTATATTTTAAATAAAGATAATTATAAATTATATACACTAAAAAAAGTAATTAAATCTAGATTTATTCGAGTTATAATTTTTATAGTTATGTATTATTGTAAGAAACATAAATGTAATTTTTAATCTTTTATTTTTTCAATATTAAACCTATAGTAAAATGTTTTATAAAAGTTTAAAACGATTATTAAGAAAAATAAAAAGCCTTATAAATTTGTGAGGGAATTTCTCATTAACAACAATTAGACTGAGTATAATATATGATGTATATCTATAATCATAATCAATTGTAATTAACTAACGAAATCAAGGTTCCTCGTGCATTTAAGTATTCAACCCAACCAAATCTTGTTTTACATGAAAGCACGAATTGTTAATTAATAAATTAATAAACTAAAAAATATAAAAAGAATGATAATAATAAAGAATAATGGAAACAGAAATCGAAAGATGAGTTGGGTCGGTTTGACAGTTGTAACTGATGAGGAGAAGCACGTGTTATACAGCGTAACGTGGGACATGTGTTTCCTACGCTTTGCTAATGGATCAGATTTCCTTTCCAGTTTCCACCATCTCCTCTTGTTTCCTTTTGTTTTATATAAATTCCATTCATTTCCGTTATATTATTATATCTGTATAGTGTATATATTATATAATTATTTTATATGAAGTAAGTTTAAGAGAGAAAAAAAAATTGGTGTAAAAAAGAAAGAAAGAATCTTTAAATCTTTTGATTCAACAAATTAACTCTTTAATTCGAGAAAAGTGTTTATTAATGAAAATGTTTTTAAATCATAGATAAGTATTTATTGAATCACATAAAGCATTTTTTGAAATCATATTTGATAATAATGAATATCTTTATTTTTAATTTCAACATATTTATATTTTTTTGAAAAAAAAAATAATACCAAAATTATTATAATTTTATTCTTTACAATATTAGTGATTATTTTTTCAAAAAAGAAAAATGATATATAACTTAAATTTGTGTATCACAACTTTTAATTACTTTTAACTGTGATACACACTAAAAATTTTATAACGTGTATCAGATATTTTTTAAAAACTTTTTATCTCGTATTAAAGAACATAAGATTCTAATAATTTTGATATAATTTTTTATCAAAAAAAAAAATAGTTAATATTAAATAAAAAGTAAAATAGTTTATTCTTATCATTACTATCATAAAAACTAATCCTAGTTGAACATTCCCCTATATATCATATTTATATATATTATATATATATATAGGGAAAGGATCCATAGGAAAGCTTCAAATCTTGAGGAAGGAGGGAAGCAAATCTTAGCCCTTGATTTTTTCATAAATAGTTGTTTTTAACATTCATTTGTGATAAATGTTAAAATTTGAAATTATTTGTAATTTTTAAAATTCATTTATGATGAAATCAAGAGTTGAGATTTACTTCTGTCCTTCTCTAATTTTTTTTACTTTCCTCTTGATATAAAATAAAGAAAAAAGGAAAAAAAAAAACAATAAAAGGACATAAGATAGTAACGATTTTTGTGAATATCATTACATCGAGTACTACTGTAAGTAACGTTTCTAAAAGGGTGAGCGAGTAATCAAATTATAATCCGAAAAACGGAACCGAACCAATAAAAAAAGTTGAATAACCAATAGTTTTGATTGTAACTTTTAATTAACCGCAATCAGTACTATTATTTTTATTGTATACTATAGATATGTCTATTATAACTAAATCAACCGAATCAAACCGTAAACATATATAAGCTCTCTAGGTAAATTATTTTTCATTCTATGTTTTTTATCATATTCCATTCATTGAACATTTCATAAAGTATATGGTTTATGTTCTTATGATTGAGCATTAAATAACAAGTTTAGTAGTGTACGCTTTCAACAATGAAGAACCACTTATGTATTTGATTTTCTTCATGTCAATGTTATCTTCTTTAGTAAAATTCAAAAGGGAATGGCGATATCTCTCACTTGAATGAAATCACAATGGCTAACAAAAATTAAATGGTGATAAATCACATTCGACTGAAACATCGAATGTTGATATAATTAGACATGGCCTCTTCTACAACTTCGTTTTTTAGTTACTAATAATATCAACAATGATTGTTGGCATTATTTTTGTGAGTTTAATTATGAGTTTGTCACACTTTGGTTATCAACCAATCAATCAAAACCAAATTAAACCGTTGATTTTAACCATCAACTGATTCATTCTTTAATCATAATTAATCAGTTAATTATTAGAAAAATTGATTATGGGACCAGATGTAGGCCATAATCGCCCCAATCTTCCTACGTTGAGCCCTAGTTTCTATAAAGAAATAAGTTTTGGTGTTTTCTCGGTCTCAAAGAGCGAAGAGAGCAAATCTGGGAGTCGTTATTAAATTTGCTAATTTCATCTAATATTTGCTTAGAATATAATTAAAAAGTAGACTTAAGTTAAAAATAAGACTTTGAATGTTATTGCAAAATTTCAAGATAAGGGTATCATATTATTTTCTCGTTATGCATAAAGAGTTAAAAATAACACCCAAAAAACTTCAACTTACCGAAAATGTATACTCAATTAATAACCTCGTATTGTATTTATTTACTATATAAAAGTGAACAATGTAATCTAATCTCAAAATGTTTATAATGATACAATTGACTAAAAGTTAATGATGTTTTAATTGTTTAAATTTCAACTTTTTATTGTTTAGATCACTTAAATGTCCTTTTCTTATGATTTTAATTCCTTAAAGTGTTCGTTGCGTCGTTAATGTTAACCTTCCATCAAACTTTTGAAAGCTGGACTATTAAACTAGATAATTTTAACAGAGCAAAATCATTATAAAAAGTAAACTTTAAATATTAAACAATCAAATTTTAAAATATAAAGATCGAATATCTCCTGAAAGGCTAAACTAACAAAATTTAAAAAATTTAAAAATTAAGTCACTAGAAAAAAAAGAACTTAAAGAATTAAAACGTAGAAAATCAAATCATTATTAACTCATTAACCAATGTATTCTACATTATATATTTTTCACATATGCATCCGAGTTTGCATAAATCATTCAAACATCAAAACGGTGCAGCTTAAGTGAACGCAAAGAACTTTAAGTTTTATAATTTGTAACCATTTTTAGTAAACGGCAATTATATTTCATATGCCAAGTTATTAAATTTTATATATCACTGCTAGCCATTTGACATTTTAAAACGTACTTAACATTTTTATATCTCTATATCAATCTTTCTATCTCTATATAATACTAATTGAGAAGTCTTTTTAATTATATAACATGTTTTTCCTTTTGACACCTAGACAAACATCTTACGTGTCATCATTTCGTTTATTTGCTAACTTTATTTTACCACATTATTCGAATCTATAATTTTAGAAGGTAATTAGTGTCTTTTAATGCATTAATAAATTTTGACCTACAATTATAAAAGTTCATTATTATATAGATTCATATTCATATTAATATATATGATCAAAGAAACAATTTTACTTTATAATATTGGTTCAACTACAATAAATTGTAGTCAACTATACCTTGTATATAGTTAATAATCTAAGTAACTAATTAAAAAGATTTATTTGACAATATCCTCAACTTTTTAGAAAATATAGTTAACAGAAGTAAATTATGTTAGAGATTTTCATCACTGTTGTAATAAATGAAATGAATGATTCTACTATTTTCATTTGCATAATCAAGTTGAAGGTAGAAAAAAATGTCTGCAAACTTGAAGGTAGCATATCATTTTCACTTTCAGTAATTTTTTTCTTTTCCTCACAATTTTATTTACATTCCGTGTAATTAAATTATGAAGAACATGTAACGTCCACAAGTTTTTTCATCTATTATTGATTAATATATATATATATATATATTATCTAATATTTTGTATAGAAAAAATGAAGGATTCGAAGAAATCAAAATCATAGTAAGAACATGTAGTTTTCTAAAACTCAATCATTATATATCTATCATTGACTAACACATTTACTAATAGTTTATAACAACGAAAAAGAAGTACTAAATATAGAAAACTTGTTTGTATAATTTCATACACTTTTTTGTTTTTCTACATGACATTACAAATTTTAATATTTAATGACTTTTTATTTTGTTGTAGGATGATTTTGTTTAGGAGAAAATATTGGATGATGTTGTTATATGAGAAGATCTTTTCAACATCTTAAGAGAGGAGTGTGATGATCATGAGGTAGAAATTTTGAAATCACATTAAATTATGCATTCGTTATACTAATAAAAAAAATTAATTTATAACATTCATTTAAAGAAATATGTTGAGGAAGTTAGTACTTATAAAAAAAATAAGAAACAAAAATAATCGAATGAAGGTCACTTCCAAAAGCAAACCTTACCGTCTCAAGATGAAGATGAAGATTTTTATGGTATATTCTAAAAATCGATTTAATTAAATATAACATTTATATTCTAAAACTTTGAGTGTCTATGTTTCATGAGAGTTTAAACTTTTATGTTATTTTCATCTTTTTAATGTAATGAGTTTGTTTTGAGTGATGATTTTAATATTTATAAAAGGTATCACGTCTAATTTTATGTTGTATTATTAGTAATCTAACAAGTTGATTATATTTTATTTAAATCGTACATCAAAAAATGTCCATCTAATTATAGTAAAAAAAATTTTTTGAATATATACTTTGAAATTGTAGTTTTTTTAGAAGTTAATATGTTTATGATTCATGATAACTAATATAAGACATTTCCATTTTTCATTATTTAAATTAAAAATTCAAATAATTAGGTTTGCTTTTTAGCAACTTAATTAGAAAAAATGTATATTATCATTTGAATGTCACATATGATATAAATTGTATTTTATTGTTGTCAATCTTTATTAATTTGTTAGGCAATGTTCAATATAAAAGTTTTATTTGAGATATTTGACATCCTATGGATACCTTTTTTGTTTGAAAGACCTAAGTTTTCATATTATTTCAACATACATGTCGTAATTTTGTATTCTAGCTAACATTATTTGCTACATCATAACAAACTTATAATTTTAGAAGGCCATTAATGTTTCTTAATGATTTGATAAAATATAATTTTCAAATGTCACTATTATATATATTCATGTTATTATACATGATTAAGAAAATGATTTTATTTATATTACTAGTTCAACAACATCATACACTAATAAACTATATCTTATGGAGAGTTAATAATGTAATATATAATCATTTCAATGTCATATATAAATGAAATTAAAGGCGATTATTGTCAATTTTTTCTTAATTTTTCGTGTTACGTCAATTTCAAATGTTTTATTTACAATGTAAACGTTAAAATAACTAATTATACATTAAATGTCGTATTAATAATTTTTGTCACATATAATTATTGTTTAAAGTTGTCAATCAGACGAGTTTTAACATTAGTTTTAGATGTACCAGATTTAACATGGACACGTAATTTATATGTAGTCAGGGCCGGTCCTGAAGGTGTGCAGGGTGGGCGACCGCACAGGGCCTCGAAAAAAATAGGGCCCGAAATTTAGCCACTGTATGTAGTATATGTTAAAAAATGTTAAGATATATCACTTAATGTAAAATGAAACATAAATTTTGTGCATATCTATTGTACTATTGCCTTTTTGTTTTGATTATTTTTATAACAATTATTGACTTATTGTAGTTCTAATGGATTTTGTTTATATAAAAAAAAATTTAGGGGTCCAATTTTATTTTTCGCACAGGGCCCTCAAAATCAGCGGACTTGCCCTGTATGTAGTCACATGATTGAGATATAAAGTTATACAACTGAGATTTAATGTTTTCTTTGAGGAATGGTAAAAACATGTTGCTTATAAGTGCACACAATATAAATATATAACTGAAGTAAAAGTTTAAAATTTTGTGGCAATAAAGGTTGATAAGTGGCATTTAAAACTAACCTATGATTAGCTGACTATTCATAATGTTGTGCGTATATATGACTTAATCAACAGTTGTGGCTATGAGGATGTAAGGGCTCGAATCTATGACATTATAATGTTTGTGGCAAAGATGACGTCATCCATTACCAACTAAACTACACATTATTAGAAAAACAATGGAACCTTTTTTGTATCATCATCTAGCTTGATATTAAGCATTTGTTAATATACGGGCTGCAATAAACATAAAATGACTAAACAATTATGAAATAAGAGCTATACACTCAAATTTTGTAAACTGGGAGGTACGCAACTAGGGATGACAATTGTCACCCGATCCAATGTACATTCACCCCACTCGATTCATTAATGGTAGATATGGATGATCTAAATGGAAATCGATATGAACGTGGATGATTAGTGGATTGGATGTGGACAGAAAATTATTATCCATGGATTCATCAATTATCATCCAAAATGCATATATACATTTACATATACCAACACTATAAACTTACAAATTGTTTAAAGTTATAATTATTTATTTGGATCGTTCATATACCTTAATATCCCTAATAAATATTTATTTTCTCTTGTCATTAATCATCATATTTTTGGTAAATCTTTCTACATTCCTTATAGTAATACATCGTGGAAGTAAATTTTAATTCCCACTATACTACGGAGGTCACTAACCGGTGATAAACAACGATTGAAACGTATCTATTTAAGCAAAGAACAACATATAAAAGTTATATATGTTCAAAAACTATTTTTATTCGTATTTGTAACAAATTATGTCAAGAATAACGCAAAGTTAACAATTTTTTAAATCCAATTGATATCTATTAACCCGTTTCATCTATCGAATATGAATCTGAACGAATGATTTCTAATTTTAATGGATATGAATATAGATACAAGTGAAAAATAAATAAATAGATATAAATAAAACTTCATCCTATTTATATCCGATCCATTGACAGTTATTTCTGTCTGTATCTTTATACGCAATATGTAGCTTTTATTTCGTCAATTTAAAATATTGACATTTAAAGATATCAAAATCTATTGCTACCACGTAAGACTAATTATTAAATATAACTAGTAAATAAACTATAATATCTGGAATTCTGGATAAACAAAATATAATATTATTATTTTGGCATTAAATAATAGTAAGTATTAACTGGCGTTGCTAACAAAATAACCAAATAAGAAACAACCCGGATGCTGTTCCTTTCTTCCTTCTTCTTTATATATCAACCTCACACACAAAACACCTTAACACACAGTAGCCGCCTCCTCTCAATTCCACCTATTTTTAATTAAAATATATTAAATAATTCCTTTGAAAAGATTCCAAGGTCAATTCTACTCTCGTATTTCATTTTCTAATTTTTTTGTTTAATAAAATATTCAGGATCTGTGGGCTGCGCTGCTCGTTTTGCCTTATTATACAAATTATAATAACTATAATTGTTACAGACGTTATATAATGTGCTTGTTTGTTTAGTAGAACCAAAATTGAAATTTGTCAACGGCGATACTTCTAGAAGCTCACGCCGGCTATTTCAGTTTCTGTGATTTCATTTTCAAAATTTCAGATATCGTGTATTTGTATACGTATATATATATATATATATACGTTATTTGCGTTAGGTTTTGTAATAGAGATGGAAACAGGTGGTAAATCAGTAGATGAAGTGTTGGAAGAGATAATGAGAATTCATAGATCACTTCCTACACGTCCTGGAATTGAAGATATTGAAGGTGCTAAAATACTAGTTCGAAACCTAGAAACCGAAGAACAAGCGAAAATTGAATCGATTGTTAGGAAAAACAAGCGAAAGGATGTACCTGAAGAACTGTTCAGTGTTTTGTTAGAGATGCAAAAGATTTTACTTCATTTTCAGATTGAAGAACAGAAGAAGGAAGCTGTTAAATTGTTGGATCTTGAAAAATATCACCAGGTGTTCGATGAAATGATTCAGAGAGCTTCGAATAGTTGCGGTCCGTCTAGTAATGGTACACAGTCTGTTGCGTCGACTTCGAGTAGCTCATTTAGTTATGCTTTACCTAGTACGGTGAGTGTGACTACGAAAGCAGTTTCGAGCTCGTACTATGATGAAGAGCCTGTTAAAGTTTCTGAATTGTTTACTAGAGATGATAGTTATGTTAGCAAGTCAAAATTGGTATTCAATGGGGATGGGTTAAGAGCAGGGTTTCAATCTAGTGATGTTTTAAGGCCTCAGATTGTGGATTCTACACTAAAACCGGCTATTAATTCTGGTGAGTTTTTGTTTTGTTTCTTAAATTATTTGCTTTTATCTTATGTTATCCTGTTTTAATTGAAGCTTGACTGAAATGATGGTTTAATTTCGTAGGCCAAGATTGTGCGAAAGTGAATCCAATGAAGTTAGCTAGTCTAATCGAAGTGTCTTCAAAGAAAGGAACTAAAGATCTAAATCTGCAGAATAAATTGACGGATCAAGTTGAATGGCTTCCTGATTCGATAGGGAAGTTATCCACTCTGATCACATTGGATCTCTCAGAAAATCGTCTTGTTATGTTACCATCTTCCATTTCAGGCCTTTTGTCACTGACGAAATTAGATTTGCATTCTAACAAAATCCTCGAACTCCCAGAATCTTTGGGGGATATTCTAAGTTTGATTTATCTTGATTTACGGGCGAACCAGTTGTCGTCTCTTCCTGCTTCCATGAGTAGATTGGTCCGTCTTCAAGAGCTCGATTTGAGCTCAAACAACCTCTCAGTACTTCCCGAGTCAATTGGTTCACTTGTCAATCTACAAAAGCTTAACATTGAAACCAATAATATTGAAGAAATCCCACATATTATTGGTCAGTGTGTATCACTTAAAGAGCTTCTTGCAGACTACAACAAGCTTAAAGCTTTACCAGAAGCTGTAGGAAAACTCGAGTTGTTAGAAGTCCTCTCTGTTCGGTACAATAACATAGGTAGGTTGCCAACCACCATGTCATCCTTGACAAATTTGAAAGAGCTTAATGTAAGTTTTAATGAACTCGAATCGGTGCCTGAAAGCTTATGTTTTGCTACTACTCTTGTAAAAATCAACGTCAGCAACAACTTTGCTGATCTTAGATCCCTGCCAAGATCAATTGGGAACCTTGAGAATTTGGAAGAGTTGGATATGAGTAACAACCAAATAAGAGTCTTTCCAGATTCATTTAGGATGTTATCAAAATTACGAGTGTTGAAAACTGAAGGGAACCCTTTGGAAGGACCACCACACGACGTTCTTGACAAAGGCGCTCAGGTTAAATAATCGTTTTCAGTATTTTGTACAGTTAAAACTTTCAGATTAATGGCTAAATTTGTACGCATTATGGTTTTCAGGCTGTTATTCAGTACTTGAATGAACTCCATGAGAAGAAGGATGAGAAAGTTCAACCAATCAAAAAGAAGAAATCTTGGGCTCAGAAGTTCTTTTCAATCTCAAATAAACGCAAGCGAATCACGTTGACCACGTGAACACCTAAACCAGCTTCAACTAGTTTTCATGTAAGTCGATGTGTCCAGTGTTTATCATTCATATTTGCTTTACCTTTAAACCCTAAGAAAGCATCGGCAACAGAAAAGTTGATTACTAAAAAGAGGGAAAGCTTAAGTTTGCAAATTCCATCTGCAAATTGTTATGTGCGAATTTCTATAATCAAAATTCAACTCTTTGCAGTCGTGTGTTGACAGTTTGTAAATAATCACAGTGTTTGATTTGATATATAGTATAGTAAACATAGTTGACTAACATTATGGGCAATCTCTATAGTAGCAGTAACTACAATTGAGTAATTTCATGTCATGCAAACCGATCTGACTAACATTATGGGCAAAACGAAGAAATAATCTTACTTCACTTCTATATACAAAAATGTATAGGACCTATGAGTTTTATAAACTATTTAGCTATACTTATGCAGTCATGTTAAGTACATTACTTGTATCCAGTTCTTCCAAGTACAACCGGCATAGATAGTAAAAGATGTTAACATTTCAACCCTCACTGATTCACTGATGATTTATGTTTGATAATTTGATTAAAATTAGACATAGTTGATGTATTGCTATTGCTAATGACTATTAAAGCATAAATAAATTATTGATAAATATTCTCTTAATGGATTATGTAAATGCCAAAAAAGTTCCAGATTGCACTATCTATATTTTTGTCTTTGTTTTTTAGTTATCATCGATGAGTACAAATTCATTTTTGGACCTTATTTTTCAATGTAAATTGTTTTAGTTTCTAACAATTTTAAAGTATTGTTATATTTATTTTTATATAGGTCAAAGGTATATGGAGGAAAGAGGAAGAAGGTCATGAACACGTGGGCTTGTGAACAACATTAGGCTGTATCATAAATAACTAGTTTGAGGCTACAACAGAAGAATCCTCACATGCTATTGCTTTTATCCAAATTCAGGAGATGCTGAGCTGTCATGGAATGGAAAAAACCTAAGTTCTTGATGGGTCCAACTGATTCTTCAAGTTAGCATCTTCACATTCCCTTTATACAGATACCTCAATACTGTAGCATATCTTGTTTATTATTTATCATGAAAACAACATTATAGATGATCAATGAGTCGCTGTAGAAAGTTTCAACAATACACGTTGCGTAAAACGAACTTTTCAACAAAACCAAAGTGACTTATTAAATTTCTCCAGTGACTTGTTGATCGTTTAGTTGCTTCATTTATTCCATTTATTTGTTGTAAATCTGTAACCATGTATTATTTGACTCCAATACCTTTCTTTGTTCTTTTGTACTTGTTATATTTTTTGTGAAAAAGGAAAAAATAATTACAGTAGGTTTGGTTTGTTTTTGCTTTAGGTTTAGGTTTCAATTTGCATAACTGGAAGTGTATGTTAATTAATATGGTAGTGCTTCTTAAGATACAAATATACAAGCCATATATGGTTATGGTAGATCAGATACATGGATGAAAACTGTGTCAGACATGTGTCCTGAATAATTTGATATGCATGAAAATGGAAAACGTAGGATAACCAAAATGATTGATGGACACGTTTAAAATGAAAATCTGTTAGGGAACATAGGAAATTAATTATTCCAACTTTTGTTGGCTTCTAACTTGCATACCCATGTGTTGATCATATGGGTTGGCCCATGCCTATGAAAGCCTCAAATGTTATCAAAAGTGTGTGTTCTCTCTAATTGGGAGAAGGTATAGCTGTTGCCAAGTCAACAAATTGTTCGGTTGCTGTAAGCATCATAATGTCATCATGTTCGTATAAAAGAGCCTATAACGAGCAGATGTGTTCACCTTCCTAAAAAAAAACATGTATGTATTCAGGTTTTGGATGTTTAACTATAGCTGTCAATATGAAGTGATAGGAATACAAGAATTTATATGTAGATGGAAATTATGTCATAACTATATATGTTCAGTGATTAGAAAGAAGTAGTTCCTAGTTCCAATGAGTTAACTACTCTGAAGACCGAAATAATTGTACAAGACAAAATCATTCCTGGGAAAATAGCCATTAAACCAACGACCTTAACTAATTGTACAATGATAAAGAAATATATGCAAAATAGCCTTCTGACTTTTGAGGTGCAACTTTTCCCATCCTTTTAAACATAGCAAATAACTAAAACCCTCTCAGAATTCGTCTATGCTCATGTGGTAAACATGAATTCTATTCACCATCATACTCCATTTATCATCAACTCCGTTCCACCCCCAACAATGTCAAAAGGTATTTGTAATTCTTACAACGACCGAGCGTTTTTCAGCCTTAGAAATGTCAATACTGATGTAATTACCCTTGCATATTACAGATGGTTACAGTTTGCATTTCCTACTAACAATACTTCTATTTGTTGTATAAGATCAACTGCTAAAAACCGAGTCTCTTATTCAGTGGTATGAGCCTCTAACAGATCACCAAGAACCTATATACATTACTTAGCTACAAAATCAAGTAATCAACTTATTTGGAGAAGTCAGGATGATCATAGTGCCTATATACATTACTTAGCTACAAAATCAAGTAATCAACTTATTTGGAGAAGTCAGGATGATCATAGTGAGCGATATCCTCACAAGATGAAACATAAGCCACAGAAAAACATGTTTCCTAGGATGACAAAATCGAGCAAAACGAATGGCTCTTGGACAGAATGGTTGTTGGACTCCACTAAAAGCATGGTTTTGCAGAAGGCACCTGAAGCAGGGGCTTGTTTTTGCACACAAAATTAGCTAACACGATTATGCTTGAGCAAGTGGAATCTTGGCTCCGGTAACTTCTGCATCAGTGCTGATGTGTCCACTTGTTGGTCTGCAATAAGTAACATTGGATATCTAGTTAGTTTCACCTTTTTCAAAGGTATCTTTTTTGTCTGGGTAACAAAAAGCAAAGATATACTAAAAAGTTAATCACTCTAAGATCCAATACCGTAACTTCCTAAAATGGAGTAATATCCAACACTAGATTACCCCCATAAGACATTTTGTCACAATTTCAACTTTTATGAACACAACCTCAAGTTTGACTAATAATAAAACACATTCATCTTAAATTATACAATTATATTCAAATGTAAAGGTTTTACTTAGTTATTTGTGATGAAAGGTTTTACTTACAAGCCACTTAACACTTTGATGGTGTCATAGAATAGCCACTGTAAAGTCACGACAGGCCCGACAAGCATGATCCTGATAGGAAGACTTCTTGTAAATAAATTCCAAAACCCAATATTCTTCACAACCTGTTTACATTTTAAAAGATAACCAACAGAATTATGATGCTATAAAGAATTTCATCGAGAGGTGAAAACTAAAAGGATTTACCATCTTCAAAGTATCTGTCTTTTTGTTATTAAGAGAAGCAACAATATTGTCAGCAGGGTTTGAAATGATACTCCCAATAGATCCAGCTGTATATCCAGCTAAACATGTAACCCCGAGTTGTTGTGTGATTGAACAATCTTCCTTTTTTCTTTGAATTGCATGACGATAAAGAAAATCCACAGAGTGCTCGAAAGTTGAAAACATGATCATAGAAACTGCCCAAAAGAATAATAACTGACATTAAGACTTGGTATGAAAGATAATTTTTGTAGTCACTATGATCATACAATACGGAGGTGGAAATTTCAGTGGGCTGTGTTTGATCTAAAATGAGTCAAAACGAGATTATTAGCTAAAAGGAAAACGGGTAAAATGGGTTGAACAAGTTGAAAGTCAACCCAAAGTCTATTTTTGATGCATACGACCTGCTAAATCGCTTAACTCACAGATAGTACTATTATTTTTGTGATCGTAATTAACGTATTCTTTTTATCTTTTCTTACAAAAGAGAAAAATAGGCACGTGAATCAATCCAATCTGACCCCGCCAGTTTGACATGTAATAGAAATGACCCATTTGAACTTGAACCATGTTTGACCTTTGTTACCCGATCGACCCACCTTGACACCTCTACTATAATAGTATCTATCAAGAGAGTCAACTAATTACATGGCAAGTTACGACCCCAAAGTGGAATGAGCCCTTTGTATAGCCTACAAAACAAATTGTCACAATTAGAGCACCAATAGTTTTTATATTAACATGAGTAAAGATGAACTTATACCCCCGAGGACCTTCTGATGCATATAGCTTTGGAAAACCATCGACTAGACCTTTCGCAAAACGAGGTTGAGCTTGAAGACGAACTTTAATGGCCTCAAAAGGACAAAGAGCCACATTAGCAATCACTTCAGCAGATGCACTACTCAAGAAGAAAATTAAACTCTTGTTTTGGCCTTTTAAGTTGTTTGAGTAAATTCTCTTGAAGTACTCATAGAAACCGAATCTGCAAGCACCTTGAACACCATATCCAAAGAACTTCCCCGTCCACCCTCTTCTGAAAGCCGACACTCCATCCTCTCTCAACAGAGTTGTAAAGCTCGTATAAATGCTATGATACTTAACTGGATTCACCTAAATTCCCAAGACACAAAATCATCATGATATCCAATCTTCTTTGATCATGTTTTATAAGAAAGAATCAAGTAACTCCCAGTTATATAAGAAAGATTCATATACATATATGACAAAATAGAGGATCATGATCAAATAAAAAGGATTATAACGTAAAAAGTGTAAAAATGCACCGATACACCCCTTCTATAACACTGATGCATACGCGGTGTATTTTATGTAGGGTGTGCCTGTGAGTTATATAAGTGGTGCACCGCGCATCAGTGCTCTTTTTACACTTTTTGCGTTAAGACCTTTTTCTTTTTCTTTTACTATAACTCACTCAAATGAATAGCTACATATGAACATATATATATATATATATTGATCAATTCCATTCTAGTTCTTAAGATTGGAACTTGAAGAACAACAACAAATCATCATGACATACTAATAATAACAATCACAAAATCCTACATATAAAAAATGCATAAAATCTAACGTAATGAAAAATATATAAAGTAACGTAATGAAAAATATGTTTATAGACCTGCATATTGACTTTGAGGACATCAAGAGGAGTAATGGCGAGATGTGTTGCTCCAGCACTAAGCATTCCACCAACTGTGCAGATTCCATAATATTTGGGAGTAAATTCCTCACACAATTTTGTCATTTTTCTGTTTGGTGGTTTATGCGTTTTGTTTATACGTAATTTTGATTTGATGTTCAACAACCCATCTCCAAAACAACCTACACTTATATTCGTTTTCCTTTTGTTATGATCAAAAAAGGGGTAAGGAATTTGGTTTGCGCTTTAAAGTCACGCCTTGGGAATATTGGGAAGGGGTTTATGCGACTCGACCCAGATCAGTCGTTCACTGATCACCCTTTTGTTTTGTTTAGAATACGAATATAAAGTAGGGGTTAAAAGCAGGCTAATTGCAACCGGACAGGAATGTGCTTTGGTTTTTCTATAGAAAATATGTTTTTGTCTGATTTCGGGAAACTCAATAAAAATGTAAATTTTGTTCAAAAAGAAATATAAAATTAAATAAATAAGTAAATTTTACATTTGATATAATCGATATTAACTTTTTACCTTCTAAAATTACACCATGCTTTTTAGAACTTCTAAATTATAAGGATGATGATGGGACGGTTAATAAAAATATTCCATTACTAAGAATACTCACTTAATTTTATTTGGGTATTTTTAATAACGTCTAGTCGGAGTTTATCATTTTAAAAGGTATTTGGAGCTAATTTTATTAATAGTAATAGTTAATAGTTCATTACCGTAGGATATGCACGCTCGTGCTTAAAAATGATGTCTAGACTATAAAAAATAATATAGAAAAAGTCAAGAGACACGATTATTTTTATATAAAATATAATGAAAATTCAAGGGACTTCATTAAAGCTTTAATACACATTAATACTTGTACCTAAAACCATGACAAATTTAATGTTCCTTATACATTAGCTAACCTTCCTAAATTTTAAGTGAACTACAACAAATTATGCTTGTCTAAATTTATTTGCTTTAAAGGCTATCTTTTAACAAAATTATGTTATTAAATGAGACGTTAAAATATACATTAATACTTGTTGTTGTATAAGAATAAACTAAATGTTCCTCCTAGATTTTGGTTGAGCCTAGGAGTGCGGGCAAAGCTATTGCTTTAATTCCTCAACCTTGTAAAATCTTAAATTTTTTATGTTACATGTCAAATATAGAATAACATAATGATCTTCAATTTTATCTTTTAAAACTTTACAAAATATAAGCTCTAGACTATTAGACACATTTTATATAAAAAGTAATATCATATAGCCTCAAAATAATTTAAGCTGTAGGATGTTAAGCACATTTTATGTGAGAAAACTACTAGACTTATTTTTTTGTCATTCAATTTTAAGTGATTTCGTCTAAAGGTTCTCAACATTTCATTTTTGTGTCTTTAATATAAATATATATATATATATATATTTACTTATCATCAAAGTAATTTTCTCAAAATTTTAATGTTTCACAATTGAATTCTTTGATCACCTTTTTATACATAAACATTCATCATATTGCTTAAATAATTAATTCAATCAATTCAATTATGATTTGATTTAGTGAATGAGTTATTTTGAATTCTATAGTTAATTTAATATAATCTATTATTTAGTATAAAGTTGTTAAACGTCACATAAAATTTAACACTAAGTGACTACATAATATGTAATATTAATATAATTAAATTCAACACTAAGTGACTACGTAATATGTAATATTAATATAATTAAAACAAGTATATACACGTTACTTAATTACTTAATATCAATATAATTAAAACAATATGAGAAAAAACACGATGGCCAATCTTATTTCGTTAGAATTTTCACTCCAAATCACTTTCCCGTATAAATAAAAGTAAACGGTCAACTCGACCCGCGGAATGTAAACCCGTTTCAACATGTGGACCGACCCGTTTATTTTGCCAACACCCAGCCTGAGAGTAGAAGAAAACCTCAGATTCTAATACAAGTAGCAGTGGCATCGAATTGTAGTTGCAGATCACCGGATCTATTTATTAGTAACAGAAACAGAAAGAGATGGATCAGAGTGATACAGTTATTGTTGTGGACAGAGAATCGTTGGCAAAGAGACCTGGTGTTCTCCTCATTGGTTCCTCCGGCGTCGGCAAACGTACCCTTATCTCTCGTACGATCTAATTACTTCTCATTTGTATCTTAACTCTTCACTTGTAGTATTATCGATCGTTTTATTATTCCCTCATTAATCTATTGCTGTAGTTCATAAGGAATTAGGTTAACCTATTCAATTTTCAATAGTTTTAGTCATTATTCGTTTTCTGTAACCTTCTTGTTGGTTCATCTGTTTCCCCCTGTTCAATTTATCTTGATAATTATGGAAATTTTATAATCTACTAGTATTATTATTATTTTTTCAATTTCAGATTGACATTATGATGTTTTAGCTCTACAGTCATTCTATTGTGACCTTTCATGATTGTTAGCCAGTTATCTAAAGTTACACTCTTTTTGATGCTATGACCATATCAGCTTATATCTGGTATTCTCTGGGGATGTAGTGTGTACCATTTAAGCTAACATAACAGATACCAGTTTCTAATTTCTTCGTTTCTTCCATGTATATTATATAGTTTATTGATATAGATATAACATACAAGGGGTGGGGATCAGAGGGAAGCCAAAAAATTAGGGAAGGAGGGAAGCAAATCTCAACCTTGATTTCATCATAAATGAATGTTGTTAACATTCATATGTGATGAATGTTACTCAAAATTCAACATTCATCACAAATGAATGTTAAAAACGTTTATTTATGAAAAAATCAAGGGCTAAGATTTGCTTCCCTCCTTCCCCAAGATTTGAAGCTTCCCTATGGATTCTTCCCCAACATACAAGTATAGAAGTCTTTGTGTCCGATGTTACAGAATAAGTTAAGTAGGTGAAATTTAGTTTAATTGTAGAATAGAGCTTGTATTTGAAACAATACCTAGCAATTTAAGTATTATCATGTTGCTCTTTTTTTTTCATCTGAGTTCATGTCATTGCTTCGAAACTGTAGAAAGTGCTAATTTAAAGGAAAGTGTTTATTATTGAATAAATTTGTATGATTTACTCTGTTTTAGTGCCTTTTCTAACCCATATAGCTACTTGCATGTTGCAGGACTATTATCTCTAGAATTTGAAGATGAATTTGACTCCTCTTCTGACATTCTTGCTTATGGGTAACATAATCTATTTATAACAAAATAGTGGAGGTGTGGTTACTGGTTACCATATATTGTGTGTTTTTATGGTTAAAGGTTGCTTATGCTTATGTTATTCTTCAGATGGACAATTAACACAAAGTATTACACAGCTGATGTGGCAATGTGGATGGCTCATTTATATAATCAATTTTCAATCACAGGGGTGCCGATGTTTGATCAAGTAGCTGCCTTAGTCATGGTTTTCGACCTCAATAATGTTAGCCTTGTTTCATATTTCTGTCCATATAGTTCAACATTAAAGTTTCCATCATATGATCAATGATAGAGAATTTTTTTTGCATGTAGCTATCTTCGTTTTCTGAACTTAAGAAATGGGTTTCACACAATGATATTAGGAACTTTGACATATTATTATGCATCGGAAACAAAGCAGATCTTGTTCCCGGTCATCCAGCCCATGTTGAATACAGAAGACGTCTATTAAATCTTGACGAGTCAGCAGAATCTGGTATATCTGAAACTGAAGGAAGTAGTTTATTGGGAGATGAAGAATCATCATCTTTGGATATTAAGAGGTCTTGTATGGAATGGTGCTTGGAGCATAACATTGAATATATTGAAGCTTGTGCATCAAATCCTCGGTTTGACAAATGTAAAAAAACAAAATTAAAATTAAATTTCTCTTTTCTTATGAGTTTAATGTTACAGGCTTAATTATTTACCATCTGCTACATTCACTGCAGGCTTGTCAGTTGATGGTGATTCACAGGGTGTTGAGCGACTTCTTGGGGCTCTATCTGCTCATATGTGGCCCGGAATGGTGTTGAAATCTGGTGATACTATAAAGCAACCTTCACTACCTGAGCAAGAAGGTTTGCATACAACATTGGTACTTTGTAGAATGTGCAATTTGGACCAGTTTACTTATGACTGGGTTTATTTGGGTTATTTCTTATGGTCAAATATGAATTTTAACTAAAAAGTAAATGGTCAAATGTTGCCCGAAGTGTATATTTTAATCCATAAAATCTCTTAAATCATTGATTTAAATAAATAGATTATTATTAAAATTAAAATTAAAATTATATTACACTTTTTGAACAGGAGTTTTTGGCCTAACCAGCCAGACCCATTTTGACCCGCACAAAAGTTTACTCATTTTGACCTGTGACCCAACCCACATATATTCCCACTACATAACAGTATCTCCACGTCTTATTTGTGAAGCCACTTATTGTTTCCCATTCCTCCATAGATTCATCAGATGAAGAAGAACCTAACTATGAATTCGAGTATGAGATCTTATCAGCTGGATCTGTAGAACCATGGGATGATACAGATGTAGCATGGGTTTCTGCGACCGATGATGCTCCACCCACAAATAATACAGTACCAGTTGGGGGAGATATGCAGCCATCAACATCTCAATCACAATCACAATCACCCGAAGAAATTGAGATTGAAAGAGAACAAGCGATGCCTGAATCACATGAAGCTGATGAAGCTAATGATGAAGGTGGTAAGCTTTTCGAACTTGAGGATATGGAACAGTTGATGTCTGAGATTGGAAGTATGCGAGACAGCTTGAGGTTGATGCCTGATTTTCAGAGAAGGGAAATGGCTGCAAATCTGGCCATGAAAATGGCTTCAATGTTTGGAGATAGTAGTGGTGATGAAGGAGAAATAGAGCAATAGGTGGCCATAGCCTAAAACAACGCACTGTAAGCGCTTATACTTTGACATTTAGTAATGTGCTCTCATGTATGAGTCTTGATTTGTTTCTCGTTATGTCTGATGGTCATTAGAGATGCTGAAAAACTTGTAAACTAAAGCTAAGTTCCTAAATTTTGTGTATATGCTACCTGCCTGAATTGAGCTGCTTTTCTTCGTTAGAACAAAAACTCATTGTATTTTTTTTTTTGAATGTGTAATGTAGATGGTTTGATATTACGAATATGGCACATTACCGTATGTCTAAGGTTTGGAAAAAATTTTAGATCTCGATAAAGCTAGACATTTATCTGTCCTCATAAATGTTGTGGCTTCGATTTTAAACATGGATGGAGAACCCTCTGTTAGTTTAGTTTGTAGCTGATGCTGGGCTGCTTTTGCTCAAACTGAAGGTATGATCCAAGTGTGCAGTTGCTGATGCTAGTTTTTCAAGAGAGAATGCAATCCAAATATGTTTTGGCTTCAGCGAAACTGACTCAACAACGTGTATTTTTTGATTTTAGTAGTTATGTGTAGGAATAGTATACTTATTAATATACTGTTTTAGTTTCAAAGAAATATAGTCTTGGCTCCAAATGAGTTTGGGAACTAGAAAAGTAAACAAATCAAACATTTACGAATTGGTTTTTAAAATGAAAAAACTGGAACTTCATGTCAGCCAATGAATAGAGCTTCAGATTTTATGAATTTCTAGATGAGTTTATTCATTCCAGATTCGGGGTTTCAGGTAAAATAAATAAATTTGTGGCTTTAAACGTGCATTTATCAAACATAATAGGTACGGGAAAAAATAACATAATCTAGGTAATGAGTTATGCTTTCCGCATTACTAATCATAACCTTATCAGTAGTTGGATCATTATAAATATACTTACGATACGCAACCGTAAGTTGCCTTCCACATATTCTCTATTTAGTGAGTTCTTGAGTTAGTGTGGAACATATGCTTAACATTGTGTTCAACATATTCTCTTCGAGGCGGGATGCGTGAGCTAGTCAGCTTTGCTGGTTATCAATGTTTTCTCAAGAATTCTTTTTGTGGGGGCGATTGCCCCCTTTTCGCCCCTAGTAGATCCGCTTTTCTGCTTTTTGCCTTTTTTGGTCTATATATCCTATGATGATAATTATCAAACAGACACGAACATGGAAACTAGAGAGTCCTGGGCAAACGTTGATCTTTGAATTTGTTTAATTTGAGAACATGATCAACGTAGTGTATGTTAACTTTAATGCAAGAGGTCAATTCAAGTTGAAAACAAAAGACCATTTAGTTTCATGTCTAGTAACTGTTTTGATTCTCACTTAAACTTTAAGCTGGTCTTATAGATTGCGCATTCCATTTTTATATAAAAATTTAATTTATGACTCCATCTATTATAAAATCCTTTTCATAAATGATTATAGTTAGTGAGCTCCTTTATAGCCGAAACCATCGTTATCCAATTTGAAATAAAGTGCAAAAATATGAGTTTAAAAAGTATATCCTAATCCCTTGATTCTGGTAATGATATTCTTCTTGGCTTTTTGCCTACCAAGTGGTGGGCTAAAAGTATTATATGAGTGAGAAATATCGGCCTTTTTTTGTGAGCATGTTAGGGGACTTTGTTACTGTAAAGTGTACAAGACTTATTTTCTTCTTTAAAGTTGAAATTTCCAGACAATGGCCGTTAACATGCCTTTTTTACAACTTTTAAGGCCCTTAGATCCCCACCCCAAAACCCCAACTCGCTAAAAGGAAATGCTAATATCTGCAATCGTATATATGTCACCCTTTTGGTTTATAAAAAAAGTCATCAGCTTTTATTGTTCACAGAAATATCCAATGCTTTTTACTAAACCGTACTAATTCAGAAAACACAAACTTAAACGGGAAGAACCTTCACCATTTTTACATAATAAAACACAAATTATAAGTGATTTGTTAGTTTTGTTGCCTTATAAAATAGTGAGAAATCTTTATTGAAATGTACCAACAATAAACTTACATATTAACGTTATTATATGTAATGCATTCGCCCTTACAAAAGTATACTTACATATCAACGTTATTATATGTATTCGGTTACTTGTGAAAAGGGTAACCAATAATTTTCATATTTGTTAATTTAATTATTAATTAATATAATAATGTACGCCATTTTAGGGCACCTTACCCTTCGACAACCATCATTTTAGGGCACCTTTCTTTTTGGAGAAGAATGATGCGGGGTTAAAGGATTTAACGGTATTCTTTTTTGTATATAAGATGTTGAGTTTATGTAAATGATTTTTCGAAACTTCCTTTTCGAAAATTCATCACTTCACTTAAATAAATATAAAAAGTAAAGGTTGAACATACGAGAATATTAGTCGAGGTAACTTGGTTTTCTATATTCCTACTTGGTGCATAAACCGAATCATAAATCGAATTAATCGAAATAACTGTTTTAACTGAGAGGTAAAAAATGATGGTTCAGTTTTTGTTTTTATGATTATTACGGGTGTGGGGAAATTGAATCATAAATCAAATTAATTGAAATACTCGATTTAGCTAATAAAATAATACTATGATAAGTTTAACCTCACATGAGATTCATGAGATTGTATAAGTTTTCTACCAATTTATATTCACTAATCTTTTACACTCGCTAGCATGTAAATCCATAAGTAATTCACGTCAATGTGACGGCTTTACTTTTGGCTAAAAACAAAATCTCCTAACTGCACAAATTATACACACATCTGTAGGTTAATTGATATGATAAAAAATATGGTTAACAAAGTCTCCTTTGACTTAAAACTAAGATACATAAGCCGACTCTGATTTGTACGAAAACTTCATGTATCATGTCGCAATGCAAAAATATAAATTTTATAACTTGTCACAACATGTGAGTTAGCGGGTTAAAAAATTCTCGTTAAAAGTATTTAAAAATATATAACTTTTCCTAAGAGGTTCCCTACCTTTGATGATCAACCATAAGACTACTCACTAAAATGCAATTCAGAAATGAGAACTAAAAAAATGTACTTTTGGCTTCCAGCGTGAAAGGAGCATGCCTCGCCTAGTAATTTGTTATAAATCTTTGTTAGGCAAGTGTCAAATTTTAAAAATACAATGAATTACCAATAATGTATTCTACTTAATTGCCTGTTATTAAATAAAAAAATGTTTATGAGTACTACTCCACGACATTTCTCAAAAATAATACTTCATTTAAAGAAATAGTAAAGCATAAATGCCAACAACAAAAAAACATAGTTTGCAACTCTATATTCAGCAGATAAATACGACGTTCGTAATATTTTACCATTACAAATTGATAAATGAAATGGAATTAAAATTATTTATGGATATATTATCGAGAATCTAATCTTTTTGGGTTCGAGCTCAAAAAAGAATTGCATATCTTGAAAAGTTTGTAGTAATCATCATATATTGTATATAGTTGAGAATATCATCACTTCCACTTTTTAGTTAAAGTGGTTCAATAGCCTTGTCATTTATTGGAACTAAAATCTTATGAAAATTAATTGTGAGATTTTGCACATGAAGTTAAAGATGGTGCAAGGATTGTTGCCCTTTTTGAATCATTGCAAACTTTAAGCCTAAGTTGCACTTCATCTTTTTTTATATGTAATTGATTCATATCCAATTGTACTATTCACCTACTTTTTTGTCACAATTTAATTGTTCATTTAGAAATTCAGTCGGTTTTAAAGAAAGATCGAGCATCTTTACGATAATAAGAAGGACCCTGTTAGGGATTTAAATTTAGTATTGTTAATCTCAAATAGTAAAATAGATGAAACAGTACTAAAACTTGCTTTTCTTTTCTTAAATGAATTACTTAAAAGTTGGTAAAAGGTTAACTATCCAACTTGAAAACTACCCCTTCCTACTTAACTTACTTTTTGAATTAAACCCCTCTGCTTTTAGTTGGTTTAGGTAAAACAAAATATAAGACTAAGATCAATATCATTACTGAAATCACAGTTGTCGTTTGTTTGGTGTGATGGCTATTTAAGTTATTCTAAAATAAATAAAACAACATAATAAAGTTGATATTTAAGTTGGGCATTACACTATCTTATTATGTTTCATGTTTATTGCTTTATATCAATTTCGTCACCAATTCAGGTATGTCACTTTCTATATTGTGGTGAGCGAAACTCGATTTTGAACAAACATTCAAGATTCAAAGAAGTAAAAAGTAGGGTAATCATGTGTTGATTATGGACCAGTCAAGAGAAACAATTAATCATAACCAACTTGTTGATTCATGTTAATTTTATTCATCAGTTATCAGTTGATCCGTCTATCATGGGTCGGTTAACAATCGGTTTTTACGAAATTAAATTGAATATAATTGTAAGTAAAACCTTTCATCACAAATAACTAAGTAAAACCTTTACATTTGAATATAATTGTATAATTTAAGATAAATGTGTTTTATTATTAGTCAAACTTGAGGTTGTGTTCATAAAGGTTGAAATTGTGACAAAATGTCTTATGGAGGTAATCTAGTGTTGGATATTACTCCATTTTAAGAAGATACGATAATGTACCTTAGAGTGATTAACTTTTTAGTATATCTTTGCTTTTTGTTACCAGACAAAAAAGTACCTTTGAAAAAGGTGAAGCTAACTAGATTTCCAATGTTACTTCTTGCAGACCAACAAGTGGACACATCAGCACTGATGCAGAAGTTACCGGAGCCAAAATTCCACTTGCTCAAGCATAATCGTGTTAGCTAATTTTGTGTGCAAAAACAAGCCCCTGCTTCAGGTGCTTTCTGCAAAACCATGCTTTTAGTGGAGTCCAACAACCATTCTGTCCAAGAGCCATTCGTTTTGCTCGATTTTGTCGTCCTAGGAAACATGTTTTTCCGTGGCTTATGTTTCATCTTGTGAGGATATAGCTCCTATGATCATCCTGACTTCTCCAAATAAGTTGATTACTTGATTTTGTAGCTAAGTAATGTATATAGGTTCTTAGTGATCTGTTAGAGGCTCATACCACTGAATAAGAGACTCGGTTTTTAGCAGTTGATCTTATACAACATGTAGAAGTATTGTTAGTAGGAAATGCAAACTGTAACCATCTGTAATATGCAAGGGCTAATTACATCAGTATTGACAAAAAGTATTGATAAGTTTAACCATTGCCTTAAATCCGTATAATATATCTTTTATTATCATATATCAAATCAAATTTGAGAAAAGTATATAATCAGTCACATCTTTTAAAACTAAATCACTCTATCGTATTTGTGAACATCAACAAAATTTTCTTTTTCAAAAGAATTACTAATTCAAAATTGCACAAAAAGGATATTGTGACCTAATATGAAATTTGTCTAATGAGTTAGGTGTCAACGTGTCATCCCAAAACGTTGCAAATCTTTAAAGACTTCAAACCCTTTTGTAACCCTAAAAAACTAATCTGGAAAGAAGATGGAAGAAAAGCATGCTGATAAATCTGAAAGATTTCGTTGATGGTGGTGAATCTGGCCGGGGGTGGTGGTGGTTAAGGAAGCATTGGTGGCGGTGGTTAGCTAAGGTGAATATGGCGATCGTGAAAATGAGGCGACATTGGTTGGCCGGGTTGTTGCGGCGGTGATGGTTTCTTTAGAAATCTTGAGTCACACGTCATCATAGAGATTGGGTATCAAATTGCACATCATATTTTCTAGACACGTCGTCAGCAACAATTGCTTCAATGGAAACTGTCGTGTAGAATATAATAGTAAACAGTTACCTGAAAGAAAATAATCTGTATACTCAAATATGTAATTTTAAATTAGAATTCATTTAAAAATTAGTCGGTATCTCCAAAAAGATTATTTGGTAATATTTTTTCATCAAATTACTCTAAATTAATTAATAGTTACTCTTCTATTTAAATAAAATAAACATAAAAATGAAAGGTAAAAGGTAAAAGTAAAAGAACCATATAGAAAAACTCTATTACTACATTAAATGGCTTACATCAGTTTCTGGATCCAACTAAATTAATGCTTCGCCAAGATATCTCATCTTTTACTAGTGCATAAAATTCTCATTATATTCCATGAAAAAATGAATGACATTTGCACATGGAATGTATGTGAACTTATTAAAAGGAATCACGTTTATTGAATTGAAATATTATCATTTTTATCACGAATATCATAACTACCTAACAATTTGTTCAATTATATTATTTCCATTTCCACATGTCAAGTGATGATTGACTATCCCACCTCTTATTTACAAAGGTGTCATCGCACCTATAACTTAACACTTTTTGATGTACTTGACTGTGTTGCCACTTAGAAGAATGATTTTAAGCATGATAAGTGGGATATTTGTTTTGAATCTTACCCTATTTTCAGTTCACCTTTCAAATTCAATATGATTGAATAGATACAAACATAAAGTTTAGGTACAAACTTAATTGAATTTAACTGTAATAATATGCACCTCCGCATTCTAAATATCACGGAGAAGTCATAGAATCTCGTCCCTTAACTGAATATGTTTAAGAAATTAAACATTTGATCAACTACTTTAACAAAATAATTCACTCGTGAACACACAATTGGGCGATAATAGTGTTAATGTTGTGTTAAATGTCATGATACTTCAAATTTCACTCACATAAAAGACACATCATCCATACTTTAAATAATAAATAAAAATAAAAATAAAAACAGTGACTCTTATAGTCATATCTTCTCATTTATGGAGCTATGAAATAAAATCAAACTTTTTTTTGGCTATATGAGCCAATAGGGAGGTGACACGTCATTGACATATTCTGTCATTGGCTCCATTCTTTTTTTTTGGAACGGCAAATCTAATCTACTCCTAAAATCCACCTATGTCCCAGATGGGACTCGAACCCTCGACCTCAAGGAGGGAAGGCAACACCTGATACCGCTGGGCTAGAAACCCACTGTCATTGACATTTTTCTTTCATTCGCCGGATTAAGCATTTTGTAAGAAATTGAGTTCAAGATTAGACGTTAATGAGTAGCGACGAAGACATGATCAACGAGTTATTAGAAACCATTTATCGAGAAATTCGAGAAAGAAAATGAGGGAAGAATCGCAATCAAAAAGTGTGAATGATGATATCATAACTAGTAAGAATGAAAATCGAGTGACATCTCTTTAGTTTTCTAAGTGTCATACTGACTTTTTACAGAATACCAAGCGAACTAGTTGACTCTTCTAATGAAGAATGGGATGACCGACACGGTTATAATTGTCCACAAAGAGGGCGATTCGGCAACCAAAGATACGAGCAGTTTGACAACTCACGGTTCGATAACCCACGATTTGATAACCATCGTTTTGGAAGTCAACAGGGCTATCAAGAAGGTTATCGTGTAAAGGCTGAAATTCCTAACTTTCATGGGAATTTTGATCTTGAAGCCGTTTTAGACTGGTTATATAAAGTCGACAAGTTCTTCACATTATGGGTGTTCCTGAAGAGCAACATGTTAAAATCTTGGTTTACAAGCTTCGTGGAGGGGCTGGTGCTTAGTGGAAAATGAGCAAGATAATCAGGGAGGACAAGGTCAGCGACAAATAAGCGAATGGCCGCGAATGAAGCAGATGCTTAATGGCAGATTCTTACGTGCATGTTTTATATCAACGATACCATAACTGTGTTTAGAGTAAGGGATGCGGCGTTGAGTATACGTGTTAGTTTCTTCGTCTACAATCAAGATGTAATTTAAAAGAGACAAAGGACAAACAGTGGCCAGATACATTAGCGTCCCGAATCATAATATTAATTTAGTCTAATGCGAAATATAAAGCTGCAACTGACAAACATCGTCGGGTTAAAGTGTTCGAGGTCGGGGATGAAGTACTAGTTTATCTTCACAAAGAGCGGTTTCTAATAGGTACTTATAGCAAGCTATAACAAAAGAAGTATGAGCCGTACAAAATCTTGCGTAAGATAAACGACAATGCTTATGTCGTTGATCTTCTCGCTTCGATGACCATCTCGAAGGCCTTCAATATTTCTAATATTTGTATTATCCTCCAGCAAATCCCGAGAACTCAAGGTCGAGTTCATTTCAAGTGAGGGGGAATGATGTGGACGCGATTAATGAGTTAGTGGAAACATTTGTGGATAAATTTGAGAGGGAAAACAAGTGAAAAAATCGCTAGTAAAATATGCGGATGATAATGTCATGACTAGTAGGAATGAAAATCGATTGACAACATCATATTTATTTTTGTAAGTGTCAGATTGTCTTTTTACTGTCTTGAAATTGGACAACATTATCACTGTCACTGAAAAACGGTCTAACTTGCAAAAATCTTGACTCAGCTAAGAACATGGGGCAATTTTAGCCATTCAAGATCGTTTAAGGTCTCAAAATATCATTTGACTATTCTAATCGTCTTTAAGTATTTTAAATAATTAGTTATAGTTTGAATAAATGTTTAAGATCTGTTTCCTATTCAAATTAGGTCGTTAGAAATAAAGAAATAAAGTTTCCTTCCCTTGCAAGGATCGATAACCTTATATATATTAGGACTGTTTCCATTATCCATCACGTTTAGTACAATTACTTTTCAATTACGAGTTTGATTTCGTTTAGCGTTGACTATCATTTCATGTTCTGCGTCAGTAGTTTACAATTTGGGTTTGTTTGGACACCAACGGGTGAATTATTTTATTGAAATGTTTAGTTAAAGAATGAACTTTTCAACAATTTCAAGATGTAAATGTGATTTTCGCAAATATCACCCACCTTCATCACCACTACTTACAATAACCATCGTTCCTACATGATTTCATCGGCAAAATAATATATGATGAGTACAAAATATTTATTGCTTCGCTCTTATGCAGCTTCCATTTCGTTTGGTACGTTTTGAATTTTTAATGGTGGTAATAATGGAATATACAGCGGTACATACACATCAAGTCATCAACCCCCTTGGCTTGAAGCGATATTTTAGAGATCTTATGTTTTCGTAATTGTCTTATAGAATGATGAAACTACTGCCGAGCTTCTTCTTTAAACAATGTGCACTCCCTATGTCACACGACTCTATCCTAATGCATGTGTTTTATCTTAGGCACAAGTGCAAGTTGGTTCCCTCATATCACTTCAACCTAACTAATTTGAGAATTATATTTGGATTCAATGAATCTATTAAATTAAACATCATTTTATGAAATACCTAACTCCTTTTAGTTTACACAAGGAAATACAATCTATGAGCTACCATTATAAAATACTAGCTAATATTGTAACACATAATTATATGAAGGGCAAATGTCAGAAACAGATAACATAACTAAGATAACGGAAAAAGCTCGAAATAGGGAACCAGAAATCATACTGCAAAACCGAAATGAAGTTGAAAATTCGGCTATCGTTTTAGGGTCCAAGATAATCACATTTATCTAACGAATTCGTTGCAAATACAATCCATTCATCAGAACGTCTAACTTCACATGACTACATGGGTCATATAATTAAATGCACAACTTGTGACATGTTTAGCTCAAAACAGTTAATATATATTTCGAAAGCATTAAATTGGTTAAATAACATACAAATTTAACTAGTTTTCTCACTTCACGGTTAACAATTAATAAGGTGCAACATTTCTTTAGAAAGCCCATGGGAAATATCTCTTGTAACACTAGTATATTGGTAAAGCAAGTTTTAGCAATTGTAGCATAAAAAAATATCTTATGATATTTTGTGTTCATGGGTCTCACTTATTAGGGAAATAACATTAAATACTTGGACAAACTTCTTGTCAAAATGATATTAGTATTATAATCCCAGTCCTGTTAACGTGCTATACGATGTCGAGTTTTGGAGGGACGAAAATAGGACCGAATTGGATACAAATTTAAAGAATACGAGATGAAGGCATTTGTTAGATTGCAAAACAACAAAACATGATTGTTGTAAAAGTGACAACTCTTGTTTAAGCCAAACCACAATCATATACGATAGATATTAATTATATTGACATCATTCCACATGTCATAAAGATTACAATTTAAGAACAACATAGGAAGCCAAATAAATGGAGGCACGTCAAAAAGATGACGAGCTTGCAGGAATCGTTAGAAGCAAAATCTAAGGTGGACGAAAATTTGAGTATTTTAATGAAGTTCAATAAAGTACCCAAACTTTTTGTGATTCTGTTTCATGTATCACTATAAAACCGACTTAATTTAAACAATTTTAACCTTCTCAAGTAGTTTGTTTTCATGGTATCAGATCGATTCTCGGGGGAATATTTATACCGAATAAAGTTAAACTAGAAACATTATAAAAAGAAAAAGAAAATACTGCCTAATTTCTAGATTCGATACCACGTGTTTTTGGACCTAAAGTTTTTTCACTCTTGTGAAGCTACAATCCAAAATGATCACAACCGTCCAAGTTTACACAAGTTTATATTCCGTGTATCACTGATCATTAGACAACTAACAATAACTTAATTATCCAACTAATCAATTTAATCATCATCCAAATTAACAACACGTGTTACGGTAAATAATCACTAGAGCACGAACTATTATCATGTCGTCCACCTTTCCGTTCCGTTTCAGACGAAACATTTCCGTCAGAAACCGTCGGAAACTCGCCGCACTTCCGGCACCTCGTTACAACAAGCATCTGTCTACACGACGGACACGAAGAATGCGAACTGAGCCATAAATCAATACATCCGACGTGAAATCCATGCCCACACTGCGGCAATACACGTATCTCGTCACCGTCGGCGTACTCCGATAAACAAATCGCACAGTCGCCGGACGTTAAATTTCCGGCGTCGTGTTTTTCCTTCTCGTAAACGAACTTCGGTAGCGCTTCGACTATTTTCTTCTTAATTCCTTTATTTGCGGTCGGTTGGCTAGGGTTCTGGCGAGCGGTGGCGGTTGATCCGCGGCGGAGCCAAGCGCAACGAGCTACGGCAATTAGACCTAGCACGCAAATTAAAGCGCAGAGAAGAGCGGCGAGGATGACGACGAAATCGGACTCGACGGCAACGGCCTCCGGCGGTTCCGCTGATACCTGATCGAACGATGAAGATGAGTTACTAACGGAAGATAAGAATCTATAGGAACGAGGCATAGTTTGTTTAATTTGAGTGTAGGTGTGATTGAAAAAGTTAGGGTTTTAGGAGAGAGTGGATAGATTTTGTAAGAAGATAGAATTAGCTTGAATATTATATATACATATACATACAGGTTTGTAACTGCAGCTGGACATGTAGGTTTGTAACTGACAAAGGAATTATTTTATTTTTATTTTGTTTTTCTTAATTAATTAATACACTATTTTTCTGCATATTTTTGCCGCTAAAATTGCAAAAGTATATTTATCGTTAAACCTCTATTTATTTAATTATTTTAATAACTTAATGCATCAACGTACTGGTATAAGATAAGACGGGTTAGTATTTTTTTGTTTTTAAGTATAGAGATCGATGCAATTTATTTAAAGTTTAAGACGAATTATTTATTTAACCGAGATATAAACATGCCTTGACTACCTGAATGGTGATAAGAATGCATAAATATATCTCTTTCCAAATGATAGTGACAGAAACTTGTATTCATCCCCATTAATGAAGTGTCCAAATATCTTTCTTTTTGTTCAAAAAAATATCAATTAATTAACTAATATTTCAATTATAGTATTATTTAAAGTTTTTTTTTTAATATTTAATAATAATAATTAAATGTTTGAAATATCTTCACTCACAAATATATAAAACACCATGAAACACAATTAAGCATTTAAAAACAGATCTAGAAGAGAGGCAACTATAGCAGATTTAGAAGATGACAAGCGTTTTAAAAAATCTAAAATTATAAAAAAATAAAATTAAAAATTATTTGTGAGAGTTTATAAATTTTATCTATTAACAAAAACATTTCCCTCTCCATATAAAATAATTTTGCTCCGCCATGTAAGTATTAAAGATTAATAGCGTTGATAAATCTGGCCAAAAATGTTATACCGAATAGTTTGTTTTTTTGACAATTCAAAAATTAAAACAAAAAGGTCATCTTTGTATTTCGACGGAGTATCCATCTTTTCGAATTGATTGTTTAAAAAAGAGACATATGATATAAATATGTCCATTAAATATATATTAAAGGATGTAATAATATAAATTTTTTAGAAGTTTGGGAGAATAATTATCGACTGTTAATTTTCATCAAATAACAAAAATCTTACGTTTTTAAAAGTATAATTTTTTAACTTGTCACATTTAAGATATTTAGGGTATGTTTGGTGAAGTAGCTATAACTATAACTTTGGGTTTTGAGCTTTTTATGAAAAGTTACTTACAGTACCTTTAAGATTTTGAGTTTTTCATTGGATTCTAAAGCTACAGCTTGTACATGACGAACAAAACTTTTATTTTCATTGAAATTTTTTGTTTAAAACCTAAAAACTAAAACTCATAAAAGCTCTACCTCAAATATGTTCTCAGTTTTTAAAGTGAATATTTTCTATTAGATAAAAAAAAGAGGAGAAATATGAGGGTCTCAGAGTTAGCATACTACCCAATTGAATGTCACTGCTAAACCTGAACCACTAATATCTAACAAACCGTTTAAAAAAAAAAAAAAAACTCTCATCTAATCTCATATTAATAGCCGAGTCCTATGACATATGCTTACGAACTTTAAAGTTGGATCACCTAATTACACTGTATTACATAAAAGATGACATGTCCCTTTTTTGGGGTACCGATATCTACTTTAGTATAGAAATCAAAAGCCAGTTATAACATACCTTTTTTGTATTTATTTGTTATCAAAAGTATGATGAAATACAACAATTTATTTGTTATAACATACCTTTTTTGTATATGTATGATTGAAATTGAACCCAATATAATATCTCCACGCATAATTTACCACCGCATCATCTCATCGTAAAACAATAAGCGTTGCCTTTTCTAGTTGTGTAAATACTAAACAGCACGTCCTTTAGTTATGTTTGCAAACATGATTATTATGTAAAATGGTCGTGTTATATATACGAAGGATTAAAGATATGAAAAAGGAGGACAAAATTGCCAAAGACGGATTAGGATATAAAATTATGAACAAATTAGGATAAATATATGAAGATAAAAACAAAATGGCGACTTGAAGAAGAAGAGGGACAAGAAGCTCGCTCTGTTTAAACTTTTTCTTTTTTTCCTTTAATTAAAATGACAAGCAAAATGGAGTATAAAAAAGAAGATAAGATAACTAGATAAGGGGAAAAAAGATGGATTTTATGAAAAACAGTCTTTCAACGTTCTATTCCCACAGATTTCAGATCCCACAACAAAAATCTGTCCCCACATGCAAATCTTGTACAGTATCTACAAACCAAACCTCAATACATCGTACGGACATAAGTTACTCTGTTTTCGGTAATAGCAATCTATTTTCACAAGTGTTATTCGTATATTTTATGCAACATATTATATATATATATATATATATATATTGCATGTAAGATTGTTTCATCATATTGATTAAACTTGTACTATATGGTATCCCGTAAACAGGACCAAGTTAGTATATGTTTTTATATAGAATCAACGATTTTGTAGCTAAAGTTACGTTGATATTATGGTGGTAATATTGGTGCCGTTGACCGCATAAACTACATATAATTAGGTGTTGTTGATGAATCATTAATTAATATTTTACATCTTTTACTTTTGTTCTTTTTCATTATATATGATTAGTCCTTTTTTAACTTAACAATAACTAACTTTAGGTGTTGTTAGCTGCATATAATCATTTCTCTAAAATTATATTAACTTTAGATTAATGTTATTATGAAGAATTAAAAAAATAGGGAAGAATCTTTTTTTTTTTAATCGAACGAGTTCAGTTGATCTAGTAAATATAAATATACAGAGGCTCCGTTTGTACGTATAGACTTGTTTATAGTCTAAAAACTTGTGATTTCATATAACGTGAGGTACATTTGACCTAATTTGTACAATCACATCACATTATATAAAACAACAACAAAAAAGGTACATTTGTTAAGTAGTAGGTTGCTATTACATGTGATTGTGCATTAGCACGGTAAATAATCACTTGAACTAGAGTTACTATTATGTTGTCTACGTTTATCTTCCTCACCCAATTGTTCATTACCGACAGTTTCCATCGGTAACTCACCGCACTTTGTACACCTCTTGGTCACAAGAACCAGTCTACACGAGGGACACGAAGAGTGCGAACTCAGCCAAGTATCAACACATCCGACATGAAATCCGTGTCCACACTGAGGCAACACACGGATCTCGTCTCCATCGGCGTACTCAGCCAAACAAATCACACAGTCGCTCGAACACAGCTTAATAGCTTTCACTTTCGAGTCATAAGTGAATTTAGGAATCTTCTCGATCACCTTTTTCTTCATTCCGTTATTTGCGGGCAGAGGATCTGGAGTGTGGCCTTCACTAGCGACGGATCTGCGACGAAACCATGCACATCTAGCGACTATAATTAGACCTACTACACAGATCATAGCACAAAGGAGACCGGCTAGAATTACTACAAAATCTGACTCCACAGCGATAGCTGATGGCGGTTCTGCCACCGTTACCGACGACAATAATCTGCACGGACGGGTCATTGTTTTTCAATGTTCATTCAACTGTAAAATAAGTTATCTACGTTTTTTATTTGACTTTTATTTATGTGAAAGTGTATAGATAATAGTGGTAGATAGACTTTGATACTTTGCAACACAATAAAACAACTTAGTTATATACTGTATAATAACGTACGCGCGTGGGGACCATGTGTACAACTGCATATTCACATGATGTAGCAAATATGGAATTCTGTCCGCTGTTTGATGTGCTACAGAATTGGCCACGTAATGCTTCTTTTAACGAATTTTAATGTTATTTCTGCTAATATCGGCTACGACTAGATTAATTTCTCTAATCGTAACGACTACCGGTTTGGAATGTTCTATAAAAACATATGTTTAACTTTACTTTAACATATATATTAAAATTAAAATGTTTGACTAAAGATTGAAACTTAATATTGCAAACAAATAGTGACAATATATTGGTACGTGTTAGAGAAATATATTTAAGAATATAAATGTTTTTAATATAAATGGGTAGTAGTATAATCAATCAATATAAACAACATAAAATACAAAATAATAAGATTAATAGCAAAAAAATATAGAAAATGAGTTAAGAATGTTTAGGTCAAAGCACGCAAAATGTACTATTCTTAGAGAGAGACCCGCTGCACATGATGAATTTATATTAGTATGTTTCTCTCTCAAGATACGACAACTTATTAGATCATTTGTGTCCAATAAAAGATATACTATTGATGTTCACTTAGTACTCTTAAAATGTAGAAAATATGTGTAATAAAATAGTAAGATGCTTTACTTCACGTAAAGTATCAAAGCACCTTAAAAACCCAATTAATTCAAACGATATTTTCATCAAATGCATATTAAAACATATATTTAAGGGAAATAAAGATTACAATAAAATAGTCTGAATGAATTTAATGAGAATCACCATAAACGTTGATAACATTTCACTTGTTTTGAAAATGTGAAGTGCCATCTAGTTTGTGGTAGCGGATTCTTAAATGGATGGATCTCCCGATCCCGTCTATTGCCAATATTGAAGACATTTTCGATTTTATTGATGGCGTGAATCTCTCAATATGGATTAAGGAAGGTTGGATCTTGTTGTTGATACCGGTATTTGGATGTTTTGGAGGTTTAGAAATAATGAAACACTCTCGTCTTCTAAAATTAAGAAGAGCTTGCTCTTCAATTATGTTACAAGTTATGCTTTTGATTGGATGGGTAGTAGGAACAATAAGTTTAATTTAGATTAGAGCATTTGACTAAAAAAACTCAATTTTATGTATATCTATGTAACTATTTTGCTTTTTTAGCTTCTTGCTAGTGGTTGTGGAATAAAATTGACGTTGTTAAAAAAAAAAAAAAAACGTTCATAACATTTAAAACTAAGCCTTGGATACAAAGTGTATTTATTTCTAATTTTAAATTAATAATTAATAAATATCTTTTACAAAATATTTTCCAACAGTACGTATTTTCAAGTTTACAAAATACTTGTTAGGCATATTTATCATTTTGCTAAGGATAGTTACTTTCTCGACAACAAAGGAAGAGGGTTCGTCGTCTTGTTGCGTGCAACTGGCCCCTTAAAAGTTTAACTTAACGTAATGGCTTACTAGCTTCCAAGACGTAAGCTTTCTGTACCTACCAACACGGCAACACCTTCTTTGTTCGGCAAGCCTATCTTTCCAACTTGTAGGCGTTAACTAGAGACGTGATTTTTGTGGTCTATTTCGTACTGACCGATCGAGTCTCCTCTTGTATATTTGAGACACTCAAATTTCATTTTGTCATTTTCATTGTTGAGTTATTGGGCTATTTTTTAGAGTTGTACTATTCTTTTATATTTACGGGTTGTTTTATGACTTCTAATGTAATCTGTCGCTTTAGAAAAGATTTACCTACTTTCGTTAAACATATACTAATATATCGTTTACTTGAATCTTAATTGTCGCATAGTTGGTACGGCTACAGACACCCTTACTGTAGTCAAACAATAGTTGTCCTTTTCATTAAGCTCGAAAAAGAAATCGAGCTAGTTAAACTATACCATAACATATTACATTTGTAATAATTAATAATAATAATAATAAAGTAACCTTTGGAAGTTGGTTTTTAGGCTAATTTGAAATAATCATAAATGTCTCACATTTGACAAGGGGTAACTTTCGAATCTTATATAGGACGAATACTTTTAGAGGTCACGAGAGTCTCCTTAAAAAGAACTTTACATCAACCAAGTCAATAATATGTTTGGTTTTCATAAAATAGTGATCCACAAAGGTAATATTGAAATCACGGCTAGAAAAAAGTAATTTCAAATTTTGGGCATCATCTAAAGGTACAAATACACTACAAAAGGTTTACGCTAAAGATCAATAGATCATGAAAGTATGAAACATGTTTGATTCGGAAGCATGAGGAGATTTTTAGAAGCTCAAAATAGGAATCACCTATAAAAGTATTAACATAAGAAGGGGCTACATATAAACAATTAATTTATATAATATCTTTATTTTATATATCTTAAGGGTTAATAATTTTGTCAATATATTACATCGATTTTTTTAAATTAAAATAAGTACTTAAAATACATCAATTAAAATGTTTGATTTTCATAATTTTTAAAAAGAATCTACGTGTTAAAAATCTACAGTAAAGCTATGACATAATTTAGACAATGTTAACACTATTATTTACTAATTATCTTGTTTAGTATGATTATCTTTAAAATAGTTATTTGAATTATTCTTATAACAATAATTTATAATGTTATCATCCTTTTAATTTTAATCAATTAAAAAAAAACTGAACAATTCTATCAGTCAATTGAATTTTTGACAAAATTATTATCGTTTGATTTTTATATTATATTTAAGATTAAAAATAAAAATAAGACATGGAAGTTTATATATGGTAGTGAAGTGAGGTAGTCGAACCACTTAAGTATGTGATTGACCAGTTATAGGTGGACTATACATCATGGATTTGGGTCTATTGGGCCATCAAGATATGATCCCCTTGTAATTATGTATCTAGAAATCTTTCTCTACCATTGATATTGATAGATATAGAAAGAAAAAAAAAGTTGTTTTTGTTAAAATTTTCATTGACATGCTTCACAAAAAGAAAATGACAAAAAAAATAATAATAATAATAACATTTTTTACATTTACAGTTATATAGGAAATCAATACAAGTTTACTATTGCAACAATGAATGAACAGTTTAACAAAATAGAAGTGAATTATCATGTCAGATATTGCTTATTTAAGTTATTTGATTTTTGACGTTAAATCTATTTAAAAAAATATAATTAAGATATCAATATGTTTCCCGAGACTTGAACCCGGATCTTTTAGGTGAGAGCCGGGTATCCTAACAAGCTAAACTACAACGGAAGTTTGTCATACAGTTATTTCTTTCAAATTAAAAGTATAAACTTATCTGAGAACCGAAAAATTCTTGTTGAGTTCAAATTATTACATAACATCTAATAAAGAATAAAAGTATTAAAAGAGAGCTTCATTTATAGGGGTATAATAATTAATCTAATAAAACTTGTATTTTTTTCTTATGTCTTTTAAAATTAAATAAAAATTATCTTTTTTTCTTTAATTAGATATCTTGGATAGTATACTTTCGATGAACTTTTTTTTCTTACTTTTTGTTAGGTTGTAAAAATTGTACAATATAGTATCACAAGTAATATTGTATAATTTCACATGTGATATTAATTGTAATCATATTTAATAAATAATTGCATGTATGAAATTTACATATGATTAATACACAATCATATGTGAATAAAAAATCAAAATGTAACTAATTATAATTATACGAAACAAATAATATGTATGATTAAACGTTATTATAGTTGTTATCACATGTGATATTTAATTGTTATAACATGTGATACTATGTAATATCACATGTGATTTAGTTTTAATAACATATGATAAATACTTGCATGTTTGAAATTTACATGTGATTAATACACAATCACATGTGATATTTAATTGTTATCACATATAATATTAGTTGTTATGATATATATGATTATATGCTAATATGTCATATAGAACTGTAACTTGATAAACAATCACAAGATAGTTTGCTCTTAAGTATACGATGATCGTAAATATCCATGTAACGACATTTTCATAATAAATATTGTTAAATATTCTCTAAGAACTTTTATAATTGTAACATTTTCAATACATCTAACTAAAATTATAATTACAGTGCGATTAAAATAGTAAAGTTTATGACACCATGAATATTATACATATCCTTTTTAAAGAAATTTTGTTATTATCTAATGGTCATATTTATAATATCATTACTTACATTTCTCATTATACAAAATATCATATTTAGGGGACTAAACAAATAACATTATAAATAAGTCGCTGTCCACTCCAACCAACCTCGAGAACTCTTCTCTTAATGTGCAGATCTAAAAAATAACTCATTTATCAAAATCCCAATTCTATTTCCTCTATGGTTTCTTGATATCGCATAATTTACACATATTTATAGTAGCGATATCAGTCCAAATTGTATATTATTTTAGCTAAATTATGAACTTTTGATACTTAATTAATCTAGTTTAATTTCAGGTTAATAATCGAGAAGAGATGGAGAAAAGATGAAAGAATGAATGATTTTTGTAGCTTTTGCGAGGCTTTACCATTTTGGCCATAACTCCCTTATACGAACTCCGATTGAGGTAATTCAAAAGCTCAAATTCTTGGAACTCAAAATGCTACAACTTTTAAAAAGATTTTCAAGGCAAAAAAATCAAGAGTACTTGCCGGGTAACCCTATTACCCGTTGGGTACCCATCAGATACGGGAAAAAGGGTTAAAATACTAAATTAAATCTTAATATTTTTTTATGCTTTGTTCTTAGACGGCTTGGGGCGACTTTTGGAGAAATTCTAGGCCGCTAAACATCATTCTAATCATTAGGGAAGTTAAAGATCATCATCAAACATCCAAACAACATTGATTTTTCGGTTAATTCTTGTTTTTATCAACTATGAATTCTCCTTTGATTTTTGTTTCTTGTATAGTTGAACCCATGATTATGGGCTGATTTCTTTATGTTCATCTAGGATAATAACCCTAGATGTTGGATCATTAATATTTTGATTGAGGTTATTCTTATGATAATATGATTTTAATGATTGAACGATTTGTATTTTGATTTATTTAATTGATTTAATTGATGTTATGTTTGTTTCAATGATTATAAATCTTTACATTTAACATTACATTTACATGATTATAAATCTTGTGCTTTTGGTTGGACACAACAAAAGAATTGAATTAGATTGAGTGAAATAGAATATGGGTGTATCATACTAAGAAAAGTCTTGTATGATTTGTGATCTCTATGACAATAGGATTATGAGATTAAATCATCATGTTAGTAGGATTAGTTGATTATAATTGAGATGTTTAAGATGTCAAGGAAGCTTGCATTTTATATTCTTGATTAAGTAATTGAATTATGAAAACAAGTAATTCAATTGGTTAATTCTCATACGTTAGCTACCAATCTATTTTGATACAAATTGTCCAATACTAAGGGTAAAAAGTCTAGATGAACATGCTTCTCTACTCTGAGATACAACTATCTTTATTTGTTTTCCTTAGTTTAAATACAATATTTTGATCGTCTGTCATTAAGAGGCAACTCCCATATTTACCTTAGCTTAGTTAACTATAAATTATATAAACAATTATTGAAATACATCATCTATTTCTATGAGAAATATCCCAGTAAATTTATCATTGCTAAACTACTAGTCAATTATGTATACTTGTCTAGTTATATAATAGTCCATCATTAATATTTTTATTATTATTTTTGTAACACAATATTTACACATCACTTATCAACATAAACATCTTTATTTATTGTAAGTATGCATCCAATCCAAATACAAATAATATAAAATAACCACCAACATCATTTTTAACACCATGAACTCATGGCACCACACTTCATTCCAACCGCCACACCCTCGGCTACCATAGCCACCATAGCACCGTCACATCTGCAAGCGCATAGGAGAAGACAAACACTTCTTTAAATTATAAGATGCGTCAAATCGAAAATTTTGCAAGTTGTACTTGTTTGGGGATGTCAGTTGATGGCGACGGTGGGACGGCAGTTGATGGCGATGGTGGGCCCGCGATTGACGACAATGGAGGTTGATAATGAGGATGACAAAGGTTGGTGATGGGATTTTGATGGAAGGTAACGAGAGTTGCAGCCGAGAAGAATTATATATTATATATAGGTTCTGCCTAGTGTAAATGACCATAATGTCCTCTCACCCAAATTGAGGCTCAATAATATCTTTTTTGTACATAAAATGAAGGATACTATGTAAACTATTGATCTTGATTGATCGATTACTAAGATTTATTCTGTCATTCTCTAAAAATTATGTTGTTATGTAATGAAACTTACTTATCTAACCATAATCAAATTGGTATAAATATATATAGTTTTTTAAATAAAATTGACGAAACCAGTGAATAATTAGAAGAAGTAATTAGTGGGTTATTTTGGAACTCATCTTGGTCTACCAAACTACGTCTCTAACAATTAAACTGTTACGTATAAGAAATCTTGTTTTTGTCCGTTAACGGTGGCGGTGGATATATGGAAAAATAATCATAGTCTTCAAACACATCTTGTACTCACGCAAAGTAGTGACAATGTGATTATTAGTGTTCAATGTATGTATTTTATACGGTATTCAATACATCTTGTCCGTTAACGGACGTATGATTTGATTCAACATTACATTTATTAGTGTCCAATGTGTGTGTTTTATACGGTATTCATAAGGTGTTTTTATGTCCAGATGGTAGGTATGTGAGGGAAACAAATAAAATTATTGTATGAGATTTTTGATTGAAAGTGTTTGTTTATTTATATATTTTGTTTTATATTATTATATAGGTAGGTTAAAGTGAAATGAAGAAATGTAATTGAAAATGATATATATTTAATAGTAAAAATTTGCTTTATTTAGTTTTTGAAAATTCCTAAGTAAATTTTTTATATATTATTATAGATATACTCGCCGTTGAGTAATTGTGTGGCTCCTTAATTATCACGCTCATGCATAAGTTGCGAGTCAACCTTAATGAAGCAAATATGAGTCCTATTATAGGACCACGTTTTTCTACGGTTTTAGTTATCATTCTTCGAAAATAATTCAGATGCTTCATCATTTCGTTCTTAGAAAATAGTTCACATCAAATACGAATAAAATTTTATTTTTTGTTTTTTTGCTTATTTGGTGGTTAGTGTACATTTGGCATGTCATGAATTATTAAATAACTTTTCTAAAAATATATATATATATATATATATTATGTGTCTAATATGTATGATTAAGTGTGCATAACAACTAATCGATGATTGTGTAAAATGATCGATATAAAAAATTAGAGAAAATAAATAAAGTTCATGTGTCTTGCGATTTATAAATTACACATAACTTTAAACATATATTTTACACACATTTAATATTACTCTAAAATAATACTATGTGAGTGTATGATATGCTATATTCAATATTTGATTTTTTTAATGGATATAACGTGTAACGAAATTTATTAGAAAGTTGGGTCTAAATATATTGTTACTTCTTCTATGACAATTATGTACTGTTCACCAACAAAACTTTTTTGATTTAATTAAGATAATTAAATATTATCTTTACCTTTGTAGTGAATACAAACTTAAATTAAAAAATATAAGAAATAAATTATTAAAAGGACGATATAAATATTTATTTTGTCTTTATATGTGATAGGAAAGGTAAAATAATATATGTGTAGCTAGTGAAAAGATTAAAAATAACTAATCTTTATCTCGATTAAATTATGTACATACATAAAAAGAAGCTACTATATGGATACCTCTATATACACATACTTATATAATAGGATCCACACATACACTCATATAAAAATGTCCACAAAAGAATTTTAAGGTGTCCATTTAAAAAAATACATATAAAAAACTTATTTCGTTTACTCGTTTAATTAGAAAATAAATTTTAAAAAATCAAAACTATTCTTCCCTATGCAGTGACGGCGCTTGATCCAAATTTTATGGAGGGTAAAACAAGTCCACATAAGGCGGCTGTCAAACTCGACTCTTCTATTATCTCTATTTTTATTTTATTTTATTTTTTAATCAATGTCTAAATAGCTGGAATGCAAAAGGCAACTTTGCTTATGATATTCTGTCAGTTTTGTATTTATCCTATCTTTGTTAAATTTCTATTAACTCTCTCATTTATTCATTTTAAAATCTTTTATGAATTTGAGTTCGAATTGGCTTTTGGTCCAATATCTGCCGGGATCTTTCTTAAATCATCAACACCTTTTGTTGTTTATATAAATAGAAAAAAGTTAGACACCAAAAAAGCAAAGCAAAAAGAAGTTGTTTCTAAGGATAGTATAACCTCACAACTCACACAAAATGGGGTTCTGGTCGTTGTTTGAGACCGCATCCATGCCGATATTGGAGGTCTTGTTAGTAAGCGCAATAGGTGCAGTTATGGCTACCGATTACTTTAATCTTCTTTCTAATGACACACGCAAGTCGCTCAATAAGGTACTGTTCATTTCATACAGAGAAAGTAATTTATAGCTTATATGTTATCGATCTTTTTTATGTTTCAATCAAAAAGGTCTAAAAGAGGTAACTTTGTCACAGATTGTGTTTGTGGCGTTTACTCCGGCGCTTATATTCTCTAGTCTTGCAAATACTGTTACGCTTGAAGATATAATCTCATGGTAAGAGCTTATTTCATTTTGCATATATGCATGCATGTAAACATGTATACAAAATGTTGTGTTATTGTGTATACATATATACAAGTTTAGAGGAGAATGATAATTCTATTTCATGCATCAATGATAATTACTAATGGCATGCTAAATCTTGAAGGTGGTTTATGCCAATAAATATTGGAATAACATTTGTTTGTGGAGGAATATTGGGATGGATAGCAGCAAAACTAATTAAACCAAAGCCACATTTGGAAGGACTATTGATAGCTATGTGTTCCACAGGTATTTTTTCATACTAGTCTGTTTTTTTCTTCTTTTTTCCTTTTTCCTTCCTTGTTTAATATTATTATTAATTTTTGCAACAAGCTAGTGATAGCAAAATTGATAAGTTTTTCTTGTATTTATGCTCTATTTCATGACAGGAAATCTGGGAAATATTCTTCTGATAATTGTCCCTGCAATCTGCACTGAGGGTGGCAGCCCTTTTGGAGATCATAGTGTCTGTAAATCTAAGGGCCTTTCTTATTCATCGTTCTCCATGGCGGTGAGCTGACTTTTTATACATCAAGATTAACCAATATTAGAATCATACTTAATTAGCAACAACACCAAGTTCGGAATCTAATTCTTGATTATGTGCAGTTGGGCAGTTTCTACATATGGACATACACTTTCCAATTACTAAAAAGCTCGAGTTCAAGGTACACCACATTGATAGAAGCTGAAGATTCACCATATGAACCCAACAAAGACTTGGATACTAATGAAAAAGATCATCTTCTAAATGGAGAAACCCGAGGATATATCGATGTGGTTGTCCCTTTATCATACTCAAATAGTGATGACCCACAAATACAACCAGTAAGCCTCCTCATTTTTTGAACTTTTTTATACAACATGTGAGATCGTTTAAGTAGTTGTATGTAAATTTCAACTAAATAAATCGATACTTATAATACTGTACAGATAGTATATCTTATCATCCATGGATTTGTACATGCAGAGTTTACAACAAGGATTGGTGAGCAAAGATGAGAACAAAGATGGATCAATTTCAAGTAAATTTGTAGATATAATCTACAAAGTATTGGAGGAACTGATGGCTCCTCCAAACCTTGGTTCTGTAAGTTTTAGAATGCAGTTATATGATACTTACTGTCAGCACTTGCATCTTTACCACGTCGTTTAATAAATCTTATTCCATTTGTTCTTAGATTATAGGATTGGTTTTTGGAGCAACCCCATGGTTGAAAAACCTTGTTATTGGCGATGATGCTCCTTTACGAGTGATCCAAGATTCTGTAACCCTACTTGGGTATGCTTGTTTAAATTTTGTTCTGACTGGGTTGAAATCTGGTAATGATCAATTTTAAATTTTAATGAACATTATTTTACTTTGTTGTCCAGGGGTGGAACCATACCTTGCATCACTCTTATTCTAGGAGGCAACCTAATACAAGGTAAATAATCATAAGATTGAGCTTGTAACCTCTTAAATTAAACGTATTTGTCTTCCCATTGCCAACTAACGAAAGTTTGGACCATTTTCTGTAAAATGTAGTATAAAAGAACCATACATTTGTCATGTCTTGGAAATCACATAGTTTAATCCATTTTCAGGTTTGCGGAGGGCAAGCATCAAACCTATTATCATTATTGCAATCATGTGTGTACGTTATGTGATTCTTCCAATGGTCGGAATCCTGGTGATCAAAGCAGCCACTAGTCTTGGATTACTACCCTCGGACCCCCTCTTCAACTTTGTGCTATTGATTCAGTACACTGTGCCCCCTGCCATGAATATCAGTAAGCATTCCTTTTAATTTGATCTATGGCTTAAGAAAAATGTTCTAAGAATTAAATTTGATGTTTTCGAAAACAAGTTTGTTCATGAACAACAGAACACGAAAAGCAAAAGCACGTGTTCCAAATGTGATAGCAGCAAAACTTTTTGACAGGGATAAAAATGAGGCAACCCTGACCCATTGTATGGATGTCTGTAGACGAACATACTTGTACCCATGTCTTATTGTACTACTTATGAAAGAAAAACACTAATCACCATTTATATCAGACACTGATTAACAAGCATTTAGAATAAATGATCAGTGAACTGAAGCTTCAATATATCGTAATATGCAGGTACGATGACCCAATTGTTCAATGTGGGGCAAGAGGAGTGTTCAGTGTTGACAATGTGGAGTTACTTAGCTGCAGCATTTGCACTTACTGGATGGTCAACGGTGTTCATGTGGATCTTAACATGATCATTTATTTAGAATACATCAGCAAATAAAGTAAGCACTTAATGGAAGCCCAAATGGGCATACAGTTGGTCACTTCTGGGTGACATAAAATACACAAAGATTAGCATACAAGCTTTAGATCATTCACATATGGTAGTCCTTGTGTTCATCATTCATTTTGAATTTTATGTATCATTTGTACATATACATTGCCAGCATAGTGAGGCCAAAGAACTGAAACTCTATTTATTGGGTTTTACTAATAGGCTAGTGGCACACATAGTTTTCCTTCAGCTTATATACGTTGTAGAGAATCAGTTAGAAATATGCAATGTTAGAACAATTAGACATTTTTTTCCTTCTTCTGGTGTTCCTTTTTATATTTCAGACTATATCAACAATCTTTCTGGTAGATAATGTCATGAAATCTATATTACTATATATCTTGTACAGTTATGACGTACTAAACATAGAAGTTTACATATTAGCAGAGACCTAACAATGATCTCCATGTATTGGGAATTATTTGCAAATGGGTCAACAATTCATTTCATTTACAGTATAAATGATTACAATAAGAACCTGATGGACAAGAACACTACAAAAAGAATAATTGTTTCACATATTTTATGTAAGAATAAACAAGAATTCTTCATAAAATCGAAACAAAACTACCAAGCAGTGTAAGTGAGCTATTTTTCTACTATAATCTCAACAAAAGCTAGAAAAACGTATGTATCAATATCCGTTCAGAGTCTTACTTTGAAATGAGAGTGAGTTGAAGTTTGGGCCGGTTGGGTTGTGGTTCAACAACCTCCATATGGATCTGAACAGTCTGAAGAACACCATAAGAAACTGATCCATCAATCTTTTTGATTTTCTGCTGCTGCTCATCCACAACCCATTCTCCCCCTACTTTCTCACCTCTCATTGTCAAGTACACTGGCCCTTCAATACCATACCTACATGGAGAAACAAGATTAATGGAGTCATAACCTTTTTCCTTTTTAAAGGTTGTCAAGAAATACTATATACATTGACATCAAATTCTAGAGCAAATTCATTAAGACTTTCCAACTTATAGGGTGTTGGTATTGCTCTTGAGGAGGTCATCAGGTTCTGACGTTTGTAAAAGACAAATAATAAGAAAATAGTGTTTGACAAACCATCGGACAAAGTGATTATCTGCATTTTCTCAGAAGCAGGTTGCGACCTACTTTTTAATAACAAACATATTTTAAAAGCAAAAGATTGCAAAAGCAAATTCCAAACAGCGCCTTAAGATACTTACAAGATTCAACAAAGGAAGGTATAGTAAGTTTGTAATTATTTGGTAAAATTCTGCAAATGTAGTTCAGTTGACCTCAAAAGTCAAATTCTAGCAGCATATCATGTAGAGCAAACAACAAGTAAAAAATTTCCACAATCATTCGCAAGATGATAAAGGAATCAGATATCTTGAAAGTTAAGAGGTCATACTTGGGTACGAAAACAATAAATCCATTTGCTCTGATCTTCACAATTCTGGCTTCGGTGTCGGTAGGCCTGCAAGACGATAGAGAATAAGCATGGTGATAGAGAGAGGGGGTGGGGTTGGAGAGGATCATAAGGGTGATAGTTAATACCTTTTCCTGAAAAATATTATTGTGTGAAGCTCTATGGAAGAGCGGCTGGCCATTTGAGCGTTCCTATGCCGATAATTTAGATCGGCATAAAACATAATATGAGCAACGGACATTTACGATCACCATTCACATAACGTCATTTTAGTATTAAACAATTTTCACAATCATGATGCTTAATTTTAAACATCTGAAGAGTGAGGACAGCAGTCTAGTCAGAACAAAATAAAATAAAAAAAAGGCTTCTAATGCATTATTCGTTTTTAATATCTTACTGTCAGCAATGCTGGTAAGTTGCGGTTGGTCCTGGAATACGGTTGGCAGCTTGTATATTCCTAAAGATGCAGCAAGCAGCCTGTGCACTATCACATCTGCAACCAATATCAGAAAGCTAAATTTCAGAATGAGAACAATATCCTAGGTACCAAGTAAAAGCAGAATTATACTCCCAGTTACCAGCATATCTTCTAATTGGAGAGGTGAAATGTGTATATAGAGGTGCAGCAAGCCCATAATGGTGAAACTCTGGAGGGCTAAGATCCCCGCTACAGAAGTAAACAGCCTGAAGTGGAAAGTCGTATAAATATGTAAATGGCAAGATACTCCCAGGTAAAAATAATGAAATGAAGCACAAACGATTAAGTTGTACCAACCTGTGTCATACATCTTGTTGCCAGAATACGGATCAACTTATTAAAGTATGGATCATCACCCTGTAACATTTGATGTATGAGAAACAATTATTAAGAAACTGTAGACAAAATTCTTTTAATGACGCAAATGAACTTAAAACTAACCACAGCACGGTCAAGTGAGTCAGCAAGTGCTTTGGATGATGACACATCCAAGTCAAGGCCAACAGATGCAGCAGTACGCAACAAAGGTTCAAGCATCTCTTTAGTTGGACTAGGATGGCGCCTGTTAATAGATTTTCATGTATAAAAAGTTACATTTAAGTATTGCTTCAATGGTTATTATCCTCAAAGCACTATAAGAAGCAACACGTATAAATCAGGAACTAACCTCAGTAGTGAGCACTGAGCGAAGTTCTTGAGGATTTGTTCTGCAACCGAAACATTAGCAGCAAGCATAAACTCCTCAACCATTTGGTTTGCTTCTCGAATTTGATACATGCCTGCGGATAAAAACTATATCAGAATATCATATGTCATACAATTATGTTAAACTTTGACAGTTATTATCCTCCTGAAATCACACTGTTCATTCACATTGAGATACATAAAGCATAATATAATATAACCAGAAAGCTTGAAGAAAGAAAAAAAAAAGAAAAAAAGATTGACATGATAAACTTAAACTATAACTATTACAAGACAAAAAATTTATTACCGATATCAAGAGGATCATGTGTCTCAGTGTCAACTTGGAATTTGACTTCTGCAGAAGCAAGAGTTATGGCCCCTCTTTCTATACGCCTTTGCCTCAATATCTACAAGCCCAAGAGTAGTGTGTAAAATATTTAAATATTATTAAAGCCCATTGTTTGTGATAGCTAGGCGCGATATTCTTAAAGAGTTTATGTTGTATTGAAATGTAATATAATTTACACAAGCACCTGACAAGGCGGAAAAAGCTCATTAAAAGTAAGGATGACTAGATATATGATGAAAACTAAAGAGACATTTTTTAAATAAACAATGTGTTGTATCATTACAGTTGAAACTGTTATAAGACAGAAAATAACATCAAGTACATACCTTAGCTAACATGTTCATATTCCGTAAATCCACGGTTACTGGATCCATCAAGCGACTGAAATTTAGAAACTCCAACATCATGACTTGACAAGTAAACAACAGTAATAAAACAATAAAAGTATAAAGATCGTCATCAGATGTGAATGATTTAGACAAAGAACTAGTAAACTTTAAATGCACCTGTCATCCATCCTTGCTTGAGCTTCAACATAAGACAATGCGGCACATGACTTGATGACACTCTTTGTATATCTGGTAGATATAACATGTCCGTCTGCAGTCATTTCCTGAAAATAAAAAATGCTGTAAATAATATGCTATAGCTCAGCAGTAAAACGACATTGTAATCTTATTCAGTATGGTATAGGAAATCTTATTATATCCGAGCGATAAAACACCATACCCAAATAACAGAAAAGGCTAGCCTCTCCACATCAGCCCGAAGAGAACATATATCTGCAAAATTCCAGCATTCAAATCAAGAACTGACGATTCAATATTATCTCGCGAAGTCTATCATTTGTATATTTGAACACCCACAATAATACCTTCAGTAAGAGGTTTGGGAAGCATGTCAATACGACGTTCGACAAGGTAGGTAGAAGTTCCTCTTTGTGTAGCTTCACTATCAAGAGGTGTTCCGGGGTGGACAAAATTCGTGACATCAGCAATATCTAATCACATATAGTAAAGGACAAAAACAAGATCACTTCTGTTAATAATACATGTCAAGCAACAACTACAGTTTATCATTGTCTGAAAAATCAAAAACTGAAAACAATTTGAGGATACGAACTCCAACTTCAAAGTTTCCATTTGAAAGTGAAGTACAGTGCAATGCATCATCAATATCCTTGCATCCTGCACCGACCAGAAGTTTATCCATATGCAAGAATAGATAATCAAAGCCTGATTTAAATGATAATCTAAGAGACGATAAACTAGACTTTCCTTCTACCTGGTGGGTCGACGCTAAAGATACGTAAATGACGCAAGTCCTGTCTGATGGGATTTGACAAATCTTCCGCAGACACTGACCACGGTAATGGTGGCAAGCATGCCAATACTTGAGAAGAAAATGGTCTAGCATCTATATCATTCTCTATTAACACAACCTACATCATTTACCAAATTTATCAAAATTACATACAGATAAAATAAATATATAAAAATATACCCATCAAATCGATATTCAGTAAAAGCAAAAACACTAATTATAATACCTCTGTTTCAGTTTCTCGGTCTCCAATATCCCCTATTGTGCGAACATAATGACCAGAAGGGTACCTGGATTGGCAATCCCAAGTATCGACCGCAACAATAATTCTTTTGTCTAGAAGATTCCCAAGCTGCCGAGTTTGAATTCGTATCTTAGGAAATCTTCGATCCTTGGAGACAAAAAGTGCATGGGCAATACCAGCATTACCTGCTGGCATAGGCATTGGCTCCAAAGATCCACAATAACTGAAATACGATATCAAGTTAAAACAGAATCAACCAATCAGATGAATAAAGGACTTAATTTCGTTACACTTTATCTATTGTAATAGTGACTATAAAAGAAATTATATCTCATACAACTCCATAGCGAAGACACAAACAAGAGTTGCATCTTGCAACAAACTAAACACTTATGGTTGAAATCAAACTTACGCATGCCAGTTCCGCTTTATAATGCCAACAACACGTCCAGAAGGACAAGAAGAAGCAATATTCGCATTTTCAGCAGATCCTTGTGCAACATTTGCAATTCTTGGAACAACATCAGCACTGCTTGGTGCTAGGTGAACACCATCACCTTCATCATCATCTGGAAGACGATTGAAATGACAAATGAACAAGAAAATAATGATGGGTTTTTGTTATACTAAAAAACCGTGAAATGCTAAAATACCATCCTCAGCTATGTGAAGAGATTTTTCATTCTGCCATTGATCTTGAGGCAAAAGTTCAACAGCTACTATATCTCCATCAAAAGATCTGTTCATGTTTCCACGCCCAAAGATTATTATTTCATCACCAATACTCTCACTACCAACATACGCCTCAAATGGATTGTAACGGTTAACACGAAGTTTTCCTTGATGGAATATTCCACAGCGTATCCCAGCTGTAATCTCTGACATGGGCTTATGCTGGAGCAAGACAAACATTTTATTTTTAGAGAAAATGAATTTAAAACAGATACAACCATCAATTTTAGATATGCAGTTTTGGGCATTCATACCTCACTATATATAACTTTCTTCTTTGAAGGCCTCAAATCTTCAATTTCCATATCTTCAGAAGAGTGAGGTTGAACAAGCAGATCAAGAAGAGCTGGCTGACCAAGTGATTTCACATACGACTCCACTGAAAAGAAACAAAACAAAGAGTAAGCTGGAATGGACAGAGACTAATAATCAGTGGTAGTATAATCATTTGGTTATGCCATACCTGTCTCTGCAGATATCCCCTCTTCAGTGGCCTTTCTCTTATTTTCCCTGTCATTTGTAATCAATAAGATTTTTGTGGCACCACCAAGATGGTTCTGGTACCACTGAGACGCCACCCTAATAGCTGAAAAAGGCATTATTGTCAGTGTCTCAGTGTCAAAAATATAAAAAGCTTAATATCCACTATTAAGTTAACATAAACTTTAGACTTGTTTGCATTTTCATTAGTATCAGTCTCAACATAATATCAATTATCATATTACAAGAAAATTAAACATCACACCTCTGTCATTGCGATCATTTGGACTCTAGCCAGTCATACCCTTCACATATGTGTCCCTTCATATTGAAAAAGTAATACTGTATTATAAAACTACGATTCGGAAAACATAACGATCAATCTTACAAACAAAAACAAGCTTACTTATGGTGTTCATTAGAAAATACAAAAAATCTTCTTAACGGGTTACTAGTTAAAGCCCGCAATCTATTATAAACTCCAGAATTCTTGTTCTTAACCTCATCCATCACCACAGACAGCACCACAACATCATCAATTGCTGAATTCTCAAGCAAATCGATCTACAACATAACGTAAAACCTTTAAGCATGTCTCAACAAGTACTTAAGTTACTATATCTAAAATACCTTTCTTTTTAAGCAATCAACTGAACCATCATCACATGACTATAGCTAATTCTTATAAAGTATTACAACACATACATACAATACATAATTACATATAGATATAGATATAGATATAGATATAGATATATTTGAAGTTTACCTGATTAAGAACAACATTAGTATCAAGAACAAGGATTGTGGAATCAGGAGAAGTGAAACAAGCACCTTTCGTATCACAACTTTCACAAAATGAAGCTCCACAATAAATATCGTCTCTAAGATAATGTTCTCTAACAACCTGAAATTATATAAATGAAAGTTAATCTTTTTTGTTATCACACAGTATCTTTTAAGGGTTTCAAATTTTAGTTTGTTTTTTAAAAGAACTTACTTTAGTAATTTTGCCTCCTCTCGTTTTGCGCATGAATGACTTGCTTTGCAACATGATTTTTTGCTGGTAAACTAGATATCAAAATCGACGAAAGTTTATTTGGTTTGAGCTTCAATTTTTGCCTCAATGGCGCCGGTTTACGGTGTTTCCGTTTATTGATCGTTGAAGACTGCAAAAATTCTGAGGTTTTGAAAAACCCGGATTTAATATTTAGGTTTTATATAGGATTTTATTTTATGCAACGAGTACCCCCAAATACAAAAAAGAACCGCTAAATACAAAATATTTTCTAAACATAATTAGAGGTGAGGCGGGTTGGATGATGACCAAAACTCGTTAATTTTAGTACCGAATCGGATCGGGTTGTCCAGTAAATTGATGTTCCCAGTATATATTTATTTATTTATGATTATGATTATGATTAATTGATTGATTAAAATGAGTGCAAATTACATGAATTTTTAGATTACTTGACAGAGACATTAATCGTATTTTCTAACGATATAAAGTCTTATAACAAGTCTATAAGAACCAAAACCAGACCAAACGTTTCGAGGTTAGAAAATCACTAAACAAGTATAAGTCCATGTTTTCTTTCCGCGAGCAACGACTCAAGCTTACAAAAAAACCCTGTTTTAGTCGGGTTTTTAACTTGAACAGATATATAATTAAAACTACGTAATTTAGTATGATAACTTTATATTTATATACATAAAGTAATATCTCATGATGACCTGAATAACTTGACATTAGTATAAATGTGGTAACCTTTGGTTAACTTGCTTTTGCAATGGTTAAATCAAATAATAGTATGAACCAACTATTACAAATTTGAACAACAGGTGCACACTAGCGACCGATATAGCCTTTAATGACTAATTTAGCTAATACAAGTTTTTGCAGTCACTTGGAGGTGTTCAATGAGAAATCTCTCTTGATGCATTTATAATTATCAATTGACAAATCATCTGTTTCTGCTTTGCTTGAACTTCCTTCTGTATATTTTCTCTTGGAACGAGCTTTTATCGTCTCTTCTTTTTCATCAACAAATGAGAAGAACGTTTGAAGGGGTCCTGACTGGACGCTTCTACCAGTTGATTGAGAAAGGGCTGGATAGTGTTTGGTAAATTGGCGTACGATAAGTGCAAAGTATATGATGAGAGCGATAAAGCAAACTAAACCACATATCAAAAAGAGGCCTTGAAAGCTCGTTAATTGAAGCTGATCTACTTCAAATTTTGTTCCTTGTGAGGCGCATGCACTTTTCATTAGCCATTTGTCGTGGATCCTTTGTAGCTCACCATTTTCTGATAGTTTTAGAATAGCTGTTGACATATCAGCTGCTAGAGGAGAGTCTCGTGGGAAGGCCTGTGATAAAGTAAGAGTGACTACCATTAACATTGACTTTTAAAGTCAAATATTTACGAGTAAGAAGAGAAGATATGGTTTCTGAGTTCCAATATTTGAACTCCATATGGTTCGGATATAGGATTTAAAGTATTTACAAGTAGTATGTGCTGTTCATAGTCATGAAAACTGAGATTTTATGCATAAAGTTGATGTTGAAATTTACACGTTTGACCAGAAAAGTCAATGCTAGTGAGGAATAAAGCATCACTATAAACAAGTCAGATGTTAAGACTTAAAGACTCTTTTTGGTCGAATAAAGATCCTACAACTTTCATAAACGCATCTAGAGTAGAAGATTTAATGGTCAAATAAGTATAATGTATTAATTTTTTTTACTTTCGCAAAAACCATTGTTTTGGAACTTAATTCTTTGAAGATAAAATGAATCATAAAAACTTTGTACTTACAAATCCCCATCCATTTTTGGTGAACTCTTGACCAACAATGCTGAAATCACAACGGGATGAAAGAAAAAGCTCAACGTATGCACGTTGATCGACCACTGCAGCAACACCGCCATTGTTGGGTCCATCTCTTAATGCTTTTTCAAAGTCTTCAGGCATTGAAAGAGGTATTAATCGAGCTCTACTGATACCATATTCGGAAATAAGATAGTTATCAACAAATGTATTCTCTTGGTACCCAATGGGATCTTTGCTTGCCATCAAACTATCGATTCCTTTGATAGGCGAATAAAGTTTTTGAACAGTCAAGATTGAGGTCAAACTAGCAGTATAGCTCGAGTTTATTATCAGAACTACGAATAACCATAGAAGTAGAACCATACGACCAAGCGTGCTGAGCGTGTTTTCTCCTGCATAAACCATGAAAATAAGATCATCCAATTCTTTTGACATGTCACACCTACGGATTGATTTACCAAAGATGTTTAATCTCACCATAAAAAAAAAAAAAACTTACTAAAAATAACAAACAACACTTACTCTGGGAGGAAAACAAAGTTGAAAAGCTAAACCTGCAAACGAAAAAAAAACAATATCCAACCATGAGTGACAAAATTAACATATTTGGCTTTGTATTTTGAAACTGGTTATTTGATTATGAGGACTTGAAATTGATACAAAAAATGTTGTTTTACGTAGTCTGTTAGAAAAGAAATACACAAACAGAAAAGACACTTACCATAAAATCGTGACAATCTGTTTTCTAGGAGGACCCCGGAATTCATCATTTACACGATGTTCTAGAGTCCATACAACAGCTCCCACAACTATAAAAAAGACTCCTGAAACACACCACATTAACGGAGAGAATGGTCTAAGAAAAGCCCAAGTACTAGAGCTTAACCTCCTAACTGGTGCCACCACAACAAGCCCAGATTCGATAAATGGTTGCGAAAAGTCTGCCAGTCTTGTCCGATTAGTAGTGATAACAATATCACCCACCGCACCATCATAAACCTGGATTCCATTTATTAAATTTCAACTTTTTGAATAAAGATGACATACTGATCAGGTTGGTAACCAATCACAATGAGTTCATGTCAAAACAGATAAAAATTTGTATATGTAAAAACGGGCCAGGTCAGGGTTTTTGCTCTCCAAGTATAATTTTTTAAAAGTAATTATGAAGCATTTGTGTGTCAACTATGGGTAAGAAATTATGTCATTTAAGTAACAATCTAATGCTTTGAATAGATTGATTTAAATCCATTTCCTTTTATGCTAACTTTTTATCCGTTAAAGATAAACAGAAGCTGACACAACCAATTCATAAGTAAATTCATCGAAATTTCCATCTCGATCTATTATTGAGTGATCAAAGAAACAAGAAAGAAATACTCACGCCAGCGTGTATCATGCTCACGAGCTTGGTGTTGCTTGGGTTCTTGACACCATCTCCATGCGCTAGAAACTTATACGGCACAGCATATGGGAGTAAGTTTACAGCAGATGTAAACACATCAATACAGTACCCTGTAAATGCACCAGTGCTCTTTTGCTGTCCCACAAATTCCTGAAAACTAACTCGATTTGGAACACCGATTGCTAACTGTTTTCCATTTTCAGGAAAAACCCATCCACGTGGTTTTTTAATTGTTTGACCGGGCCAAATCGCAGTGTGTAATACCTTAGAAGAATTTGATCGTTGACGTGGGTCATTTTCTGGAGGAATAGTAGACAAACCTGAAATGTTTGACCAATACCCAATCCTCCTAACACCAGTACCAATCACATTAAGAACTTCAAATGCAGGAAAGTTTATATTTTTATCAGAAGTAAACTCCATAACTCCTGTTAATCCTTTCATTTTAACATTTAAGATGTCTTGAAGCAATAACTTACCACCATTAAAAATACTCAAAGATTCAAGATTCAAGATTCCTCCTTTTAGTTCTTTCAACTTGAGATCTTTTGAGAATGAAATGTTTCCACCTTGATCAAAGAAAACATCAAGCGCACGAGCAAGCAGCCAAACAGTGTCGTATGCATATAAACAATAAGTACTTAATCCAAATGTTGTTAAGTTTCGCCACTCAGAAGTGAACTTTCTTGTCAGTTCTGAATCTTTTATGTATGGTGTTAATGTAATAATCCCTTGCATAACATCAATCTTCTTTGAAGGAAGTGGAGAGCTAATGTCTATGACCGTTGATAGCCAATTCGTAGCAATCCAAACGTACCCATTCTCCAACATTCCAAGACTTTTAGCCACATCAAGAATATCTAATCCCCAATTTGCGTAAGTGTGCACAACAAGAACTCTTGACTCCATTAACGCAACTTGAACCAAAACATCGGTTATGTCTGTTTTAGTAGCTAGTGGTTTCATAGGTGCTTTATATGAAATCTTACATCCTCTAGCTGCTAACTGATCTCCTAATGAAATTATACCATTTCTCCCATGATCATCATCATAATAAATTGCTATAACTTGTCTCCATTCATAGTATTTAACTATATCTGCTATTGCAGCCATTTGGTAAAGATCACTATGAGTTGTTCGGACAAAAAACGGGTATTGGAGTGAAGATAATGTAGGATCTGTCGCTGTGAAAGACAAAAAAGGAACTTGAAGCTCATTTGCCACGTGGCAAATCACATGAGCTAAGACCGAACTTTGTGGGCCTATCAAGGCCACAGTTTCCGTCTGCATAACTTGTATGGCTATTTAAAGAAAAAAAACATCAGATCCGATAAGATCATAAGAATTTTAATTTTAATACACGTTTAAATGAATGTTTATGATGAAAAAAGTGAGCAAATGTTTAAGATATTTACCTTCGATCATGCTGAGAAATGCACTGTAATTGGAATCATGAAGAGTTATTTTCAACTTAGTTCCTTTAAGAATGGTTGGATCAGAATTCACATCTTCAATTGCTGCTTGTAAAGCGATTTTAGCCACTTTTCCAATGATGGAATCAAATGTCAAAATGGATGCAATATTTACGACATCCGGTCTACTAGAAACACTGGTATTGTTTAGCCCTTTAGTGAAACATCCACTGAAATTAACTACCAACACCACCAATGCCCAAACTAAAATCTTAGTCATTTTTCTTAGAACGGGCCAGTTTTATACACCTTGATATACAAAAATAAAAAATAACAATATTAGTTTCACTGTTGTCAGTAGACCAAATTTAGAACTTCACATTTCTATGATATAAAACAAGCAAGCAGTTGGAATAATGAAATAGAGTCTAGTAGCAAACTTGGAGCAATTTTATAGTTACTAAGTTGACAGTTCTAGTGAGAAAAATTACATGAATCTTATAATTAACCCATTAAAGCAAAACATCAAACACGGTGGGATTAACTTCAAAATTGTGCCATGATGAACCAGTACCCACATCTGAAATAACCCTCAATTCTCAACACACAGCGAGTAGATAAACAATATATGAACAAAAGAATTCAAAACATATCAAGAAAGTAACCCAAAATGTGAAAAAGATTACAGCTTCCCACAAATAGATTCATATAATGTAGAAATAGAGGGAGAGAGAGAGAGATTACAGGGAATATAGCAGACTAACAAACCATCCAAAGTGACCCAAAGAAGAGCAATGTAGACTGAAGGGAAATCTACAGCAAATTGCAAGATAGTTGTTTCATGTATGGTTTACAAGTCATTTGCTTTTTAGGATAATAATAATAATAAATTGATGAATGTCACAGGTGTTCTTACACCATGAAAGAAAATATATGTATGATTTTGTTGGTTTCTTCACGTGTACAGTGAATGGTGTAGAAAATTTCCCAGTTTCTGGTGTAGAAAATTTTCCAGTTTCTGGTGATAATTGTCACTGTAAAGCTCATTAAACATGTGTGATATGGACACAAGACAGTTAGGTTTCTTTTCACATGTTTCATCATTTCATCAGTAATTTTCTAAAACGTATTAACCATTAATAAACTGTTGATTTTTAGTAGATATTGTAATGAACTTATTAAGTTTCAAATGCAACTTTATAATCTGAACATCCGGTGACTCGGCGTACTTTTGAACTACAAAGATGGAGAGGTTTAGTTGATGTTTTCAATTATAGCTTTTAGCTGGATAAAAGTGTTTGATAAAGTTGTATTTGAAATATGTAAAACAAAATAATAAGAAATAAAGTGTACGTTTTTATGTCACAATTTTAACTTTTACGAAGTGTAACTATCGTAAAATTATAAGAGCATTTTTAATAAAAATAAAATTTAAAGCACTTTTAATTTGTCATTCATATTACATTAATTTATATTTTAAAAACTACCCACATACAAAAAGATAAAATAAATAAAATAATAAATAAATAGAAAACCTCCTACTCGATATACTCTAGACATTGTTCAATCAATTCGAGTATAACTTCTTCAAGTAATCAAGTGGAATAAATATGATACACGTATTGGTATATTGATTCGTTAAAAACCTTCTTTCGGGTGACATATTTGTCCCTTGGAATAATGTCACACCAATAACCACAAACATTTTTTTTGTCTGTACTATACCAGTACTCTTATTTAAAATCATTGTAGTTATGTCATAAATAAGTATAGGGTCTTTAAGTAGATAGATAAACATTTATATTATTCACATATCTATTATAATATTTATATATATTCGTTATTTAGTTCTAACTATATACATACATACATTATATATACTTATATGGGTATATTTATATGTATATAAATATTTTTAACTATTAATAATTTTACTACTGCTAATATTTATATTATTCATATATTTATTATAATAGGGTGCGGCGGGAATCAAGAGAGAAGCAAAAAAATTAGAGAAGGACGGAAGCAAATCTCAACCCTTGATTTCATCATAAATAAATTTTAAAAATCACAAATAATTTTAAAATTTAACATTCATCACAAATGAATGTTAAAAACATTTATTTATGAAAAAATCAAGGGCTAAGATTTGTTTTCTTCATTCTCCCAAGATTTGAAGTTTCCATATGGATCATTTCCCTATTATAATATATATATTATATATATATTTTATTTAGTTCTAATTGTATACATACATATATTATATATACTTACATATATATTTATTAATACTCATATCTATATTTATATTTATATCGATACCTTTTACTATTTATTATTTTACTATTATTAATAGTGTTTCTAGGATTATAAGTATTATTCTTAGTTTTATTATTCATTTTACTATTATATACAGTAATATTTATTATTATTATTATTATTATAATTATTATTGTATTTTAAAAATATAAATATATTTGTATTAATAGTTAAAAAATGACGTGATGCTGATATGACACTGAAAAGTTCAGTTCCCCAGTCATTATAGTCAGGGTTCAGTTATTCTTCAATTTTTCAGTCTTTGTAATGTGACGTTAAGATGAAAATCAAGTCTTCAATTCTAGGGTTATGTTTGGTGAAATAGCTGTAGGTTGTAGCTGTAGGCTGTAGGCTGTAGCTGTAGCTTTACGTTTGGAGCTTTTCACGAAAAGCTACTTCTAGTAGCTTTGGAAATTTGAGTTTTTCATTTGATTCTAAAATTAAAGCTTGTACATGCCAAACAAGACTTTTATTTTCATAGGAGTTTTTTATTCAAAAACTAAAAGTTAAAGCTCCGAAAAGCTCCATGCCAAACAGGACCTAGGTTGCATCACGGTGAGTGGATTTTCTAACCCCCCATCTTTTAAAACCTACTTCGTTTCTTTTTCGTTTTTCTTCTTTTTATTTTTAGTCGACATGTCTTTTTTAGCTTTTGAAATATTCCGTCCGGATGTCCAGTTTCTTTCACAAAAATGGTGGATCGAAAAGGAGATGTCTTTTGTTCAATTCCTACACCTTTGAATTGACGTCACGCGGTCAATAAAAAATCATACAAACTATATCTAGAGATACAAAAATATCTCATTTAATCTCTTTCTCAATAATTGAATGGTACCTGAAATATACTTGTAAACTTACCGTTTTGCTAATAAAGCCATATTACAATCTGTCCAATACTCCAATCCAATAACTATATTTTGCGCTAGTGTTGGACTAAGTTTTGAAATGATCCGAATACATTAAATATACATTTTATTTGTTTTTAATAAGAGTGGTACTTAGATATCGCATTTTCAATCAATTGTACTATAAAGACATATTTGTCGTCACTATGTTTACTCACACACGTTACTAATTTAAGTACTACCATATGATTCTTCTAACCAGTAACATTATACAAAGTGTTGTTATGTAAATTTTACTATTTTAGAACATTTGATAAAACATTATGCATAAATTATGACAATGTGACATTATATTGTCTTTGTGATGCAACGTTTCTATTGGCATTTTGCTAAATACCATATTTGATATGGACACAGTTGCCCTAGCGATTGACCTCTTATTTGGACTTTGGTTCAATATTAAGGACCACTTCGAAGTGCTAAACTTCAAATGTAATAATGATGCAACTAAAATCATATTTTTAAATTCAATTTCATGATTTTTTTGTGATCGTGCTTAAATACATTATACGAAACACGAGTCTTTTTCATTGCCTTGATCACCTGTGGAGAGTGATGCATATCAAATTACGAATACCGACAATACGTAGTTCATATGGAATGAGATTATTTGTTGTCATGTAAATGAATGTGTGGGTAATAATAATATAGAATATAAATATGAAAACTATTTATTAAATTAATAGTTATATAACTTATAGTTGCCGTGTATCTTAAAATGAAGTAGTTTTATCCGATGTAAGCCGTACATACGGGCGCTCAATTTTACACTTAGGGATTATACATATTTATTATTATTATTTAAATTAAATTAAATTAATTAAATTAACTTATTAAAAGAGGACAGATCTATGAAGCTTATGCCTTCATTATCCTACTTCTTAAATTTAAAGGTGAAAATTTAATATTTAAGGGTCAAACTCATTTATGTTAGTATGTCCATGAACTTCGAAAAATAACATAATTAATCCCTACAAATTTCATAATATTCTCTTATTATTTTATCGATTTGACATTAATTGTCTTTAAATTACAGTTAAACCATCACACTTTAATTAATATTTTTCATCACTCAAAACATAAAACAACAAATGGTTGACACTTATTTTATTGTAGACAACATTGTTTTATTTATATTATTTTACTCATGCACTATTCTAAATCAACAATAGTCTTTTTTTATTGTTATAATAAGTTTGTAATTCATTATATTTAGATTAAATATGTACCACAAACGGGTCTATAATGAGCCAATTATTATAAATTTTTATGTCTATTTCTACGTAGTCACGGAATAATAAACTAGCGTATGAAAAACTAAAATATAGGTTAACATGACTAAGGCCTGTCACTAGAGAGACCCTTTAGTGTTTGGATGAACTTATTTTTTCTAGTTTATTAACTTATTTGCTTATCTTGGTACAATAAGTTTACATTTAAGTGTTTGGATGGACTTATTTGATTATTCAAAAGGTGAAATAACCTTCAGATTCTTAGCTTATTTGTTGATATTCACATCCACTTAATATAAAAATAATTAACTATACATTTATCATTTTTTATCACTGTCACTTTAAGTAAAATACTAAAAGCTCAAAAACTAAATAAAAATTTCATTTATTAAGGTTTATCATGAATTTAACATACTAAAAAACAAAACTCATTTTTGCAATTAGGGGTGTAAATAAATGGGTTAGAACCGTATAAACCATAAAACCGGTCCAGGACCAACTCGAAATCGAACCAAACCGAAGCACAAGAGTCTAGATCCTAGTTCTAATGGCCTTAACGGTTCACGATTCTAATTTTAGACGTGACTTGTTTAAGCATAGTTTCTTGAACTGATGTTCGTATCAGGTGTTTTTTCTTGTAATTTAATCTGTCCAAGTAACTGCCGGAAGCTGGTAGGCACCGAGTAACCCACTGTGCCTTACATGACCTTTCAATCATGAATTTGAGTTGCGATTAATGAGTTAATATTATTGGATAGGACACTTGATAAAATGTGGACATGAAATCATGAAATTCTGTAGCTACGTGTTCCATTTTCACTTAAGTTTTATATGTTCTACAGGCTGATGAATCCAGCAAATTTGGGACTATGTTTCAAAATATTTAGCCTTTATGAAGTTAAATTCCCATTGAGTGTATAGATGACCTTTAGTTGTTTTAAGTAATATTATTTTGTATGATATAAAGTGTAAAACTTTTAAATTTATTTTTTAAGTGGGTCGATCAGATTTTGAGTCGTCCCAACTAGAAAGTTATCTAAATGAGTTAATCAATTGGATCGTTTCTTGAGTCCATAAGTCTACTTTTTTATCTGATGGCTCAATTCTATAACTAGGCCAAGTCGGATCCGGGTCAATATTTACTCTATTGACGGCCTTATGACAAGTCGCTTATGACCCAGTTAAATTTTAAATTGTAATAGGCCCATTTTTTCGGTCTACATTTTATATTCATGTACGTATCATTACTTTACTTAAGTTCATATGTCATTAATCACGTAATCCAAATGTCATGACTCTCCCTTGGCCTTTCCTTAAATTCCGATCCTCCGTCAATTAGTCCTATCATTATAGTAAAACATTACTATTTTGGGGCCAAAAAGTTTTTTTCATTTGCTAGTTACCAAATGTCATTACTATCGGTTGATCTTTCCTACAAATCTGATCCTCCATTAGTCGAAATAGGATCTCATATTATTTCCGTAATTAGATCACTTCTCCATCTTTTTCTTCAACTTCTTTTGCAACATTGTCTCTTTCTCTTGTTGGGTTATTCATGATTTGATAAACACACTAGGTTTCCGTTGTGTATTGAATCAAAAGGATAGATATTGATCAAGATTTTAATGATTTTTGGCATGTGGGTGTGCTTGATTCTTTACGAGTTTCGTAAAATGGAAGGCTATGGTTTAAGTTTTTGTAAAGAAATTGGTTCCTGGGCAAGTATTTTTATCTATGGATAAGATATTATTTGGATAAAAATTAATTTGTTATAGAAACCGAAAAGGGTTGCTGAAAAATTTGTACGTTGAATAGGAGAATAAGTTATTTCGTATGCATATGATGTGTTTATTGAATTGATTGAGTAAGGAGGAATGGGTCCCGAAACTGATGTGTGGCCTCATTGTACCTCATTGGATCATAGGTATTCAAGGGAATGTATGCCTGCTATGATAGAAGATGAGGATCCTGAGGATTTAGATAATGTGAGCCAAGCAAAGTTTAATAAGCCTCCTAGAAATGGTCCACCACCCGTGCGACATAGTATTAGCGAGGCATTATTGGTTGACACCTCTAATTTGGTGAGTTAATGTATCCCCTTGCCTTTTTGGTGAGCATAATTCATGAGTTTTCTGCAATCTTGATGTATCTTTTATATAAATGTTATGACGAGTAAGGTTCATGAGAAACAAGTTATTATGAAGAAAAGTGTTAGGAGGAATATGGTGCTAAGTTGCAAACACATGTTTTGATGCATCACTTTTTACATTTTGATCCACCTGTTTGTCTTTTTGGCGCATAAGGTCCCGAATGTAGTGCATCAGGACTCATGTCAGCACGATAATCTCCCTTACACTTTTCTCTATAAGAGTCATTATTACGTAATCCTCGCCCATGTTATGACATAGAATGTTGGACACATAGAGTATTAGATATTAGTTTTACATGTTTTCTAAGCCTTGTGCCGGTGCTATGAAAGTTGAAGCTCGATATCTTATTGTTGTCTTGCGATTGAAAGTTTGTGTTCGTTGTTTAGATGTCTCAATTGGCTTGGGATGTTGCCTTATACCATTTCTTTCATTTTGCATATCTGTTTTGATAGCCTGTTTTATACCATAGTACATTAGACTTGGTGTTCCATTTTGGTTTCTACTTTCCATTTGGCTTGCAATTACTGTTTTCATAGGAATTGTGGTGTAGTCTCGACGTTTCTGTATGAGTATCGTCATGTGTTTCTCATATTAAAAAGTAAAATAGAGATCACTCCTTTTTGATCGTTCAGGATATCTAATAATTTTTGTATGCTTCTTTTTATAGAAATTAAACCAAAATTCTGGCCCAGAGTCACCACAGAATGTAAGCTCTACCTTTGCACCTGCGTTCCGCTCAGGAAGTTGTTCTGAGATTGGTCCAAAACCATATATGGAGGATGAGTTTATTTGTATTGATGACCTTCAAGAACATTTAGATGCAAAATCAGATCACCCTTTGACTGGAGCATTTTATGGGGTAAGTTACCTTCTTTAAGCTCTGCCATGTTCCATCTTCTAAATTTCTTTATGTTAAATATGTTGTATACTAAATCAATATTCTAAGAAAGACTTGTTGACTGCATAAAACATGTTATTGATTGGTAAGGAGTTAGGAATTGGTCAAGCATTATAAAAAGATGTTGATAATTTCAGGTGTTCGATGGACATGGTGGAGTTGATGCTGCATCGTTCACAAGAAGAAACATTCTTGAGTTTATTGTCGAGGACTCTGATTTCCCAAATGGGGTGAAGAAAGCTGTCAAGAATGCTTTTGTGAAAGCTGATCATGCATTAGCAGATACTAATTCTTTGGATAACTCATCTGGAACCACTGCTTTGACTGTCCTTATATTAGGAAGGTAAGAAACTTGATTCAATTTTTGTGAACAATTTAACCCGTCATACAAATTTACTAGAGGTGATAGTTTTGACCCATTTACTTATTCCTAAGTTGGTTCAGGTATTGTTTAATCTTTAATGGTGTGAGACAAAAAATAACTTAAAAGAAACGGGTGAAATACTCAGTAGTCTCCCTAGGTTTAAAGCATAACTGTTTCCAAATCAAGTTCATCAAGAAATCAAATTCTTATAAATACTTATTGAAATTATTTGTAATCATACTCCACAAACTACATATTTATATTATTATTTTGAAGACAAAAAGAACCGACCAGTACAAAAGATTACTTGTTTATACCACATTTATTGTTTGCCCAACATTTAAGTTTATATAGTGGCCCACATAACCTTTTTGTTGGTTTGATGAATAATGCTTATTAACAGGAATATGATAATTGCAAATGCTGGTGACTCGAGGGCTGTACTTGGCAAACGTGGACGAGCAATCGAGCTTTCAATCGACCATAAACCAAGCTGCACTTCTGAGAAAAATAGGATAGAGAAACTTGGAGGTGTGATTTATGACGGGTACCTAGACGGTCAACTATCAGTGGCACGTGCATTAGGAGATTGGCACATGAAAGGACCAAAAGGTTCAGATGGCCCGTTAAGTGCTGAACCCGAGCTAAAAGAGTTAACTTTAACCGAAGAAGATGAGTTCTTGATAATCGGGTGTGATGGTTTGTGGGATGTGATGAGTAGCCAATACGCGGTTACAATTGTCAGGAAAGAACTTATGGTTCATAATGATCCTGGAAAGTGTTCTCGAGAACTCGTTAGTGAGGCTTTGAAGAGGAATAGTTGTGACAATTTAACGGTTGTTGTTGTTTGTTTCTCGTCGGACCCACCACCGAAGATTGAAATCCCGAGGTCGTATAAGCGAAGAACTATATCGGTTGAAGGGTTGGATGTGTTGAAAGGTGTTTTGCATCATGTTTGAATGCATAATTAGTGATATTATATGTCAAGCAAAACATGTTTCTTAGAAACACTTCTTTACATCACGTTTGAATGCCTACCTATTTTTTTGTTCTAACAAATCTTATTGTTATGTTTGACTTTTGACTGCTGGTTTAGATATTTGTATAATTTTACGTCCGAGTAGCTTCATTTGTTGATTTTGTCAAGTTTATTTGCTAACATGGAAATTTTTATTAGTAAAATATACTTCGTATTAAAATAGTGGGGATCCACGGTAGTAGGATAATACTCCGTATCCTTTAATTAAAATACTAATGGCTTGTAGTATAATACCCCCTATTCTTTAGTGTATTTCAATTAACTAATTAATAATTATAAAAAAGCTAGCATTCAAACATGCCAGCTGGTCTTATTCGGCCGTCAATTGTAATGGTATTAAAAGGACAAATCGTTTGAGGTCGGCCTTCGGTCACCGTCGATGACGTTGTTGTACTTCTTGGAAGGCGATGGCGATCAAGGGTACTATGTGCGGTGTATATTGGACCCCTTCATAAAATAATTTCTTATTTTTCAGTATCGTGTCATTGTAGGACTGATCACCTTCGATATTTCTTATTTGTTGTTTTGTTTGTGTATAAATATCAATCAAATAAAAATATGTAGTTGTGAAATATTGACAATTAAAGATATAAAATTATGTAAGGTGGGTTAAAAGAGAAATAAATTGTCTGTACCCGATAAAATAAGTTATAATATCACATTAACATCGATATAATTTTATTATCACATTATGTAATCACTTTTAATTATGTAAAAATATAAATAATTGGTATATGAATTTAATGTTGCAAATACATGTATATTTGTGATGTGAATGCATAGTTGTGAGTCGTGACATGTTTAGTATAAGATGCATATCGATAAATAATAGATTGATGTCAAATAGATTGCATACCACATAATACATTATACATTTTAAAATTCATTATAATCGCTTTACTCGAAGTATACTATGTCGTTTTTATACACTCTTGTTTTTCCACTAACTTCAGAAAAAAATGATTGAACTATTTATATCGAGATATCTTACAATCATAAATTTTTGATATTGACATATTGTATGTTCAAGTTCTAAAGTTAAATATAAATATTAAGTACGTGTATATATTATCTGAGTTACATATGAATATTAAGTACGTGTATATATTAGTGATATATATATATATATGTGTGTGTGTGTATGTGAAAACTTAGACTTAAATAACTCCAAACAACATGATAGTAATTTTCTATTTTTCAGGTTTAAACTTTTTATAATCGTAACGTTATCTAATATTATGATCAATCTTCGTATAAAAAGAAAAAAAATTGTTGCTCAGTTCAAACATATGGGGTGCTATATCCGGATTCAATGAACTCACCCATCTAGTCTTTACCTTTTTCCCTTCTGCTTTTACATTGAAAACTACGTTTGCTTGATAAGGTTCATCTCTCAAGTTGGCAAATGCCATAATAAAAAATAATTAAAAAAATAGAAGTTAGGTGTTAATAGTAAGGTTGTGAGGAGCTCGATTTTGATTGTAAGATTGCATGATTTTACTCTTCTACTAATAAAAAATTGCAGGTCAAAGTAGAATCGCTCATATAGTAAGATCGCAATGAGATCGAAGGATCGGTACACTATCTGATCCTACTTATATAGGATAAACTGTAATTCTTTTTAAATGGTTACAAATAGGCTAAACATATATATGACCCATAACCTCATAGTCTAATGTATACTAAAAAATTATCACACGTCTTTGTTTCAAAATGCAATCTTCAATTAACCTAAAATTTTAAAACTCTAAAATTTTAAATCACTCCGTTTGAAATTTCGATTGATATCTTAGATTAATAATATTCATTTGTAGCCTCATATTTTTTTAATTTATTATTACGTGCAATTATACTATACTACTATAATTTGTTTTAGTATATTTAGCCTAGTAAAAAATATAATTTGTTAACAAATTACATATCTTTTATAATGTAAAAATTTGAACATTACATTAAATTTTATAATAGTTAATTTTCTCAATGACTTGAATATTTGTTAAATAAATATTGATATCTTAGTAGAGAGGTAAGTTCATTAAAGTATAAATTTTTTTTAAAGTATGAGAGTACTAATAAGATTGTGTCATTTGGCACAAAACCCACTTTCCCCCACATTTTTTAAATTTAAATATCTCAAAAAGGGTAAGTCAAAAAATAATAAAAATTACACCATAAAAATCATATTTTTTTTCTCTTCGATTAGACATCTCACAAGGTATACTTTCGACAAATTATTATTATTATTTTTTTCATTTTTTGTGTGTTTACACATATGTTATGATTGATTAACAAAAGTGTTACCCGCGGCTATCACATGTGTTATTAACGACTATCACATGTGTTGCAATTAGTCGCCGGGTAACACATGTGTTATTTGTTTATAACACATGTGTTAAAGATTTTCAAAACCCACCAAAAAATGAAAAAAAAAAAAAAAAAATTCGTCGAAAGTATACCTTGTAGTATCTTAAATCGAAGAGGAGAAAAAGCTGATTTTTATAGTGTAATTTTTATAATTTTTTGACTAACGATTTTTGAGATATTTAAATTTAAAAAAAGTGAAGGAAAATGGGGAAAAGTAGAATTTTTGCCAAATGATACAATTTTATCGGTACTACCATACAAAAAATCTCATACTTTTTGTCTGTTATTAGAATGTTGCAATCCTCAAACCGATCTTACAATTTCAATTTTAGAAAAGTTCCGATCTTGACGACCTTTATAAAGGGACCTACTGTTTGCACCCCCGTGTCCCATCATCCCAACATTTGTTTCAAATTCTCATTAAATCTCAAATCCAATCATTCCTTAATCATCAACTTACATTCTATTAATTTTTAATTTTTTTTGTTTTTTAGTAAAATTTCTAATTGTACCACTAGTTAGCAAATTCTTTTTATTAAAAAATGTTTATTTTATTATATTAAAAAACGTTTTTTCTATTTTTATAAAAAAATACCCATTTTTGTAAAAAAAGAAAAAATTTATATAAAAGATTCCTAATTGTACATCCCCGCTATTATCAAATCAACTTTTTTTTTTTTGTATTTTTGTGTTTTATTTTTTGTTTTCTACTATTTTTGGAAGATTCATTTTTTATATAAAAAATTTTATAAAAAAATACATATTTTTATAAAAAAAAAATATTTTTTTTATACAAAAAAGAAAAAATATAAGGTTTTTATAAAATACACTTTTATATAAAAAAATAAAATACGTTTTTTGTATTCTTTTTATTAAAAAAAGATTTTATTTTATTTTATAAAAAAATACCCATTTTTATAAAAAAAGAAAAAAATTTATACAAAAGAGTCCTAATTGTACACCCCCCCTATTATCAAATCAATTTTTTTTTTGTATTTTTGTGTTTTGTTTTTTGTTTTCTACTATTTTTGGAAGATTCATTTTTTATATAAAAATTTTTATAAAAAAATACATATTTTTATAAAAAAAAAAATTTTATACAAAAAAGAAAAAATATAAGATTTTTATAAAATACACTTTTTATATAAAAAATAAAATACATTTTTTGTATTCTTTTTATTAAAAAAGATTTTATAAATACCCATTTTTATAAAAAAAAAGAAAAAATTTATATAAAAGATTCCTAATTGTACACCCCCCTATTATCAAATCAACTTTTTTTTTGTATTTTTGTGTTTTGTTTTTTGTTTTTTGTTTTTTACTATTTTTGGAAGATTCATTTTTATATAAAAAATAAAATACGTCTTTTTATTAAAAAAAAATCTTTTTATCAAAAAATGATTTTTCTACTTTGAAATAAAAGAATCATATGCACGTTGCCCTCATCATTTTACTTTGAAAGAATCAAAAGAAATTCATATGCACTCATTATTAGTAATTTGAAGGAATATTTTTTCATAATACGTTTTCATAATCTTATATATATATATATATATATATATGGAAAGAGCTTATCTGCATGTTACCATCGTCAAAAATTCATCCAACTTCATGTCATTTTCAATTTAATATACAACTACAAATGACATTTTTTACACAAATGACGAATTCTTTACTGATCAGGTATAATGTTTATTTAGATATTTCAATTTTTTCCTTGTTTTATTCTCAAAAATACGTTGCTAACTTTAAAACATGGAGAATTATTTTATAGGTGTTTCAGTCTCGGGAAGATTTGATGGAGTGGGTGCAAACTATCACACCCCCTAGATTAACTCAGGGTTAAAATAGTAATTTGACTCGGAAGCGATGGATAAAATAATATTATATATTATATTACAGAAAAGACCATAAAATTTCGCAAATTTATAACATTTAACTATTTCCGAAACAAAACACTTATAATTGTTATACAAATCCACATACATGTTAATTTACAAAACATTCATAAATATATCAGAGTTATGGCACGTGTCAAACATTCTTCAAAACCACCTTCCTGCCCAACCCACAAAAGACAAGCATAACCTGCAGGAAGGGAAATGGTGGGATTAGCACAAAGCTAAGTGAATGAATGTACAACTAATAATTCAACTTAGCATAACAATCCGTTTACACTAAGCACAGTAAACACATAAACTCAAGAGGATCGGCGGTTACTGAGGAACCCTACAGCCGCGGTGGCCCTCAGTAACACTTACCACAATCTGTAAAGGCCCATACAGAATAGGCCGATAACTTGGCACTACAACACCACAACACACTTTCCAGCGACAACACATGTATCTGGAACGTGTGTTGAACACAGTAGTAACCAAGTCCAATCGCAATTGACCTCTGAATAACACAGATGCCCGAAGGCCACATATGTATAACAAGCAGATATATTCAATCATAACTCAGACTAAATAGTCAATCAAGGTTTACGTTACTTGTTGTAATCACACCATTACAACTAACTCAAATTATGAGTTGCAGATCCACTCACCTGAGGATACCAGCTTACAAGCTCAGTAATCTTATATCACTGAGTCTTCTGCGTTTCTGAGAATAAACAGAGTACAAGTCAGTAGTCTGTTACATAATTCAGTGATTAATACTTATATAATAATCACACATACAAATCATTCTCAATAACTCACTCGGGGTCAACTGACGGGGTCCAAGGAGCTGGCCCCTGGCTGCGGTCCCGCTGGCAGGTCAGCGGGTGGGGTCAAGGGGCAACGCCCTTGCGGGGCTCGGGGCAACGCCCTTGCGGGGCTCGGGGCAGCGCCCCGAAACCTAAATGAAATTAGCCTGCGACATAAAATGGCGACACAACTTGCGACACAAACCTTGTGTCGCTAAACAAGTGTATGCGACATTAACATTGTGTCGCAACTAAAACATATGCGACATAAACCTTGTGTCGCAACATAAGCATGTGCGACATAGCCACTTGTGTCGCAGCATAACAATGCGACATAACCTGCGACATAACCTCTGTGTCGCAAAGATGAACACCCTTGTGTCGCAAAGATGAACACAGCAGACCCCAAGTCCGAAATTCACGAATTTCAACATGTAATACACAAATTAACACATATGAATGTATTCAAAACAAGTATTAACAATTATAGCATCAAATAACAAAAGTTTTACCTTGATTTCACGATTCAAACACTCTAATTTCAGATTAAAGCTTGCTTCTCACTTTCTTTCTCTAAATCTCCTATTTCTCTCTCTAAACCTCTCTTAAAACTTGATTTTTGGTATCTGGAAATGTTTAGAAACTAATTATGTATATATATACCCCACTAATTACACTTAAGCACCTCAATAATTTCATTTCAGCACGATCTGCGACACAAGCTGCGACACAACCCTTGTGTCGCACAACCAATACCTGCGACACTACCCTTATGTCGCAAAAACACTATAATAATTAACTTTTTATTTTTATTTTTTTTTTTTTTTTTTTAAATTTTGGGATGTTACACAAACTATAGCACGTGATGTTGGTTGTGTTATTGTTACTAAAAGATCAAAGAAAACAAATGACTATGTGTCTAAAGTTGTCCTTATGTGTGATCGTGGTGGCGTATACAGAGGTAAAGATTCTAGTAGATATACTTGGTCTAAAAAAACTAACTGTCCATTCCATTTGGCAGGAAAATATTCGAGAAGTAATGATGTTTGGACATTAATGGTGATATGTAATATACATAATCATCAACCTGCTGAGCATATGGAGGGTCATCCATATGCACAACGTTTGTCAGAAAATGAAGCTCGTTTGGTGGAGGATTTGACAAAAAAGAATGTCAAACCACGTGATATTTTAATGATACTCAGGGAGCAATATCCAAAAAATGCATCTACTGTCAAAACAGTATACAATTTTCGCGATAAAATTCGTCTAATCGAGCAAGCAGACAGAACTCCAATGCAGGTTCTTTTCTTGCACTTGCAAGGGAAAGGATATATATTTCAGTATCAAGCAAATGATATTTCTAATGAACTGGAAGAGCTGTTTTTTATTCCTCCAATATCAATGGAGATATGGCGTGCATTTTCACATGTTTTGTTAATGGACGCCACTTATAAAACAAACAAGTATAATATGCATTTTTTTCAAATTGTTGGCGTTACTTCAACAAACTTGTCATTTTGCATCGCATTCGTCTTTATCCATAAAGAAAGAGAGTACAACTTTACATGGGCATTAAATTGTCTAAAATTGATGATAGATGAACATGTTCACCCTCGTGTCATTGTAACAGATCGAGACCTAGCTTTGATGCAAGCTTGTTAAAAAGTCTTTCCAGAGGCTAAACGATTACTTTGTAGATGGCACATCTCGCAGGGCCTAACGCGAAACTGTAGGCAAATGATAAAATCAAAGCAAGAATGGGATTATATGAATACAAAATGGAACTTGTTATGTGAATCTCCAACACTGACAATATATTTGGAGCGATATGCCAAACTTGAATCGATATTGGTCAATTATCCAGGTACTGTCTTTATATTATAAAAAGAAATTTATATTTGATCATTATTGTCAGTATGTTTTGTATGGTTACATATTTTGTTAGATATTATTGACTTTTAAAATGAAAACACAATTGGAGGGTCATCCATAATTTGTCCTTTATGGTTTTTTTCACAAGTTAATAATAACATAAGGGTTTTTCACGTGAAGATGATATAATTAGTAGAAACCATTACCTTGTCAATTACGTAAATCTAGATATAATTAAATACTTATTATAATTATATTAATTCACTAGTTAATATTTTATTAACTTGAACTCATTTAGCCAAATATAAAACTAAATCATTTTATTCGTTTCATTACTTGAATAATATATACTAAACACATGATTCCAACATATTTCACAACAATTTCATGTATTTGAAAATTTCAGGTGTTCTTCGTTATTTGAATCATGTATGGCTGGATAAATACAAAGAAATGTTTGTGTCTGTTTGGACAGACAAATTTCTCAATTTTAAAAATCATACCACAAACAGAGTTGAAAGTCAACACTCCAACTTAAAGTTACGCTTGGGTTCATCAAAATGTAATTTACAAACATTTGTGTTTCATATTGATCAAATCGTCCAACAACAACATATTGAGCTGAAAAAAACTTTTGAGAAAAGTAGAATTGTTGTCAAACATCGTCAAAAATACCGAAACTTCCAATTGTTGTTTGGTTATGTTTCAACTCGTGCACTAGATTTGATCATGGAAGAACTTAAGAGGTCAAACGGGCTTGAGTTACATAATGAAAATTGTGGTTGTCAATTGCGAACAAGTTGCAGGTTGCCATGTGCATGTGAACTAGCATAATATTTTAATTCAGGTTAGTATACTTTTTGTACATATATGTTGATTTAGAGGAACTCTATAAAAATTTATTAATATTCTATGCAGGTCAATATATTAAACGAGAGTCCATTGATAGTTTTTGGAGAAACTTGATTTAAAGCCAGCTACAAATTTTGAAGAAAATGATATCTCTTGTGATGAAAAAATTGAAATGTTGAAGAAACATGTCAACAAGCAGTCTAAATTTTGGAAGGCAGGTATCTTAAGTAAAATAAAGAGTTTATATGATGCAGCAACAACTTCAGTTGTTGAGCCTGCAGTTCAAAAAGACACACGCGGGCGCCCAAATTTGAAGACTAAAGCGGTTAAAAGTAATCGTGTAAATGCTTCATTCAGAGTTCCCCCAAGTCAAGATCCTCTTACACGTAGTTTTTCGAATATGTCAAATTTAGATGATATAGACTTGAACCAGGAACCAGGACGACATAGTTCGTACGTGAACTCGCAAACGTCTTATTCAAAACAACGTGTAAATGCTTCATTTAGAGTTCCCCCAAGTCAAGATCCTCTTACACGTAGTTTTTCGAACATGTCAAATTTAGATGATATAGACTTGAACCAGGAACCAGGAAGAAATAGTTCACAACAGTGGATGCCCGAATTCTATAACTTCCAGCCGAACCAACCCCAAGAACAAGCAAGACACAGTTCATTTGTCAGCTCGCAAATATTTTATCCATATCAAGAAATACCGGAAACGCACAACTTTCGCCAAACCCATTACTCACATCCGTTAGTGCCTGAAATTCCAAGTATCTTTCATCCATACATCAAACAAATACAAGATGTATTGGGTGATGGAAATTGTGGATTCCGAGCGGTAGCAGTTTCTCTCGGGCGAAATGAAAATGATTGGCCCATTATTAGGTATGAATTATTGGAAGAATTAAAAGCACACTGGGAAGAATACTCTCCTATTTTTGAGGGTGACATAAATGGTATGTACAATATCCTGAATTCTCAAGAATTAGGTTTTGCACCATCGACACATTGGATGATTATGCCGGATACAAGTCTCCTAATTGCTAGCAGATATGATGTGATTGTTCATTTGTTGACTACCAGTAACAATAACACTTCAACATGCTTTCCGATTCGATCAAGTCCGTTGGATTCACAACATCAAGTTATTGCAATAGGACACGTCTTTGGCAATCATTATGTGTCTGTAGAATTACAAGGAGAATACCCGATGCCTCCAATTATGGTACTATGGCATTTCCACAAACAACCGTGTGCAGCTGGATGGGTGACTATGTATAAAAGTCGACTTGACAAGTACCCTCAACAAAACTCGTCACATTTTGATTATGAAGATTTAACATCTCCATAGAGGATCAATGTTGTATTTTTGTGTTTTATTTATTATGTTTTATTTCTTTGATTAATATGTATTGTGATATAATGTCTGGTATTAATAAAGTATTGTATTTTTGTGTTTTATTTATTGTGTTTTATTTCTTTGATTAATATGTATTGTGATATAATGTCTGGTATTAATAAAACATTGTTATGATACATGCGGTATTAAAATATAAAAAATAAAATTGAATTGTTTATTGTAATAAAAACGTTTTTATATAATCTTTTTTTTTTATGTTTTTATAAAAGTTTTAAATACAAATATAATACACTAAAAGATGAATAAACAAAAAAACATTATACACTAAAAGACGAAATTGGCAAAAAAACATTATACACTAAATGACGAAATAGGCAAAAAACATTATACACTAAAAGACGAAATAAACAAAAGACAAAATAAATAATGATTAGAGGGTGCATCCAGAAATTTTAGAGGATGCAAATAGAATATCCTTTTATAAATAGTTTAATCTGCAGATGATTCCAAATCACCGTCTTGTCTCACCTGACCGATATATAATTAATTCTTGATTTTTTGTTTTCCCATTTTTATATTTGAACTGTTTTCACACCTTTAAATAACTTTATATCAACAAGACGTGTTTGATACACATATCTACAGATCTTAAAAGATACTAAACTGCTAAAAATTCAATCTTTAAAGATTGAAGAAACTTCATTCGGTAATCAAGCTCACAATAAACAATCATCATGGGATTTGAAGAAAACAACAAGAAATCAGAAGCAAGTTCATCATCTCATGTACTAAATCTACCAAGAGAAACAACCCCACTTCTCAATTCATCAAAATCCACTCATCTTTCTTCCCAATTCAAGACTTTTGCAAATGTTTTCATTGCCATCGTCGGCGCCGGCGTTCTCGGCCTTCCCTACACTTTCCGACGCACCGGTTACGCCACCGGAACCCTAACTGTATTCGCCGTCGCTTACTTCACCAACCACTGTATGATGCTTCTGGTCAAAACTCGCCGGAAACTTGAGTCAGTCAACGGCTTTTCAAAAATCAATTCTTTCGGTGATTTAGGGTTTGTCGTCGCCGGCCCGATTGGCCGGACGTCCGTTGACGTCATGATTGTTCTATCCCAAGCTGGGTTTTGTGTAAGTTACCTTATATTTGTGTCAAACACTTTGGTCAACATTTTTAATTTGACTTCACCAAATCCTAGTGTTTTAGGTGTATCAGCTAAAAGTTTCTACATATGGGCATGTTTTCCATTTCAATTAGGGTTAAATTCAATTCCAACATTGACCCATTTAGCTCCTTTAAGTATATTTGCTGATGTAGTTGATATTGGTGCAATGGGTGTGGTTATGGTTGAAGAAGTGATGATATATTTGAATTCTAGTCCAGTTTTACAAGCATTTGGTGGCTTTTCAGTATTTTTTTACGGTATTGGTGTGGCTGTTTACGCTTTTGAAGGGATTGGTATGGTGTTACCATTGGAATCCGAAATGGAAAAAAAGGAAAAGTTTGGTAATGTGTTGAGTATAACAGTTGGTTTTATAGCTTTAATGTTTGCATCTTTTGGTGTGTTTGGTTATTTTGCATTTGGTGATGAGACTAAAGATATTATTACTACCAATTTAGGGCAAGGGTGGTTAAGTACTATGGTTCAATTGGGACTTTGTTTGAATTTGTTTGTTACTTTTCCTTTGATGATGAATCCTGTTTTTGAAGTGTTTGAGAGGATGTTTTGTGAAGGGAGGTATAGGTTGTGGGTGAGATGGGGTATGGTTTTAATGGTGACTTTTGTGGCTCTTTTGGTGCCTAATTTTGCTGATTTTTTGTCTTTGGTGGGTAGTAGTGTTTGTATTGTGTTAGGGTTCGTGTTGCCTGCTTTGTTTCATTTGATGGTATTTAGAGATGAAGTGGGTTTGCTTGGGTGGATTAAAGATGGAGCCTTTATTGTTTTTGGTGCACTTTTGGCTATTACCGGAACATGGACTTCTTTGCAAGAGATTTTTGCAACCAAAGCTTGAAAAGGAAATGGTCATTTCATCGCAAGGTGAAGCGATGACATTGGTTTTGCTTGTGCTTTTCAAATGAATATCGGATGAGTGATTGAATGGTGTATGTTTGTGGATATGTATGGGGTTATATGAAATAATGTACCTTCTTCGATCTTGATTCATGATTGTGAATCATTTGGGCCATGCTTAAGAGATGCCACATTATAATGATTGAATCTAAGGGATTGTATTCGTGAAGGTAAATTTTGTATTTGATTGTATGTGTACTTGTTAAGAAATTTTGTAAAATAATGTGTTTTTTTTTTATTATGCTTTTATGGGAATTTCTGTTTATTTGTACTGGCAACTACTTTTGCTCATTCACAATAGATGCATGATTCCTTTTATAGTTTTATTGATTGCAAATGTCAAAGCGAAATTAAATATTAAATATGATATGTACTTGTATATGCTGTCGTAGTAACAAATTTTTTGACTGATCTTCATTCCTATGCGTTTATATGTCCATTTGTTGTTGAACATTCCCTTCGTACTCACCATGGCCCCATATGTCAAAATCAAAGAAAACACATCCCTATCTATCCGCTTAACCAATATATTTGTAATGATAGAGACAAACAACTTTATTTAAACATACAAATGGCACAATCTACATCAAATTTCTAAATCTTTTGGAAAAAGAATACATTTCATCAAATTCTTGGTAACACTATGTTTCGACAGGCCAGTTACTCAGTGGATCGTTAAAGATCAAACCATTATGTTGCAGGGGCTAATGGGTAGCAGTCGAACCTCCTATATTTTGTAATCTACAGAACTAGAATGGATCGTTAAAGATCAAAATTATGATGCCAGCCTGCCAGGGGCTAATGGAGTAATGGGTAGCAGTCAATAGCTACCCATTTTTGCAATCAATAGAACTTGAATAGACACAGAACAATTGTAACTATTTCAAAGATAGTGTCTGCAATTCACATGATACTAATGAACAAAGGGATATCATCCGTGATGTATGATTAAAGCTCGGGGAGCTAACTCCCTAAAAGATGAGCTATTATTGTATTAATGTGCTATTATTGTAAATATACGATTACAGCTTGCAGAACTAATGCCCATTAACATGAACTTATATTTTACAAATGTGCGGTGTGCCAATTCAAAATCAATCAATAAACTTGAATATACATATACTATCTATATACCGAAGGAAGAATCACAACCTCAAACTCAATATGGCGCACATCCAACATCAAACAGCTACAAGTATGCACATAAACAAACCTCAACTAAATGGTCCGCTCCTCTCCATTTTTACCAAGTCCCGGGAGCCAAAAGGTGAACGCAAAAACTAAAACGCCTTCCAACCATCTACTTAATCTCTTCATGGTGTTTCACTCTCCACTGAACTCTTGAATGAGTCATGTGAGCCAAAAGGATCTGCATCATCAAAAGATGGGTACCCATGATTGAAATCAGAGGATTTGTTGGTGCTTCTCATGGAATCAGACCTTGAGAAAGATTCGCGAGGGTGAAATAGCGAATGCCCAAAATCAGAATCAGCAGTACTGTGCATGGAATCAAATCTGGCAAGGGTTTGAGGGAAGAATCCCTGATCGACTTCCGAATCTTGTGTTGTGCTACGAAATGAATCAAATCTAGAAAAGGTGTCACGAGGAGTGCTGCTGCTGAAGGAGTCAAATCTAGAGAAATTGTTGAATGAATGATCTTCTGGACCATCTTTTGCAAACATAGGTGTGCTGGGAACTGAATCTGCAAAAGCTGAAGCAAATGGTCGTTGGAATTCTCCACGAGGAGAACCAATATTACTATAAGCAGGTGTGCTGGGAACTGAATCTGCAAAAGATGAAGCAAAAGGCCCCTGGTTATGGAACAAGTTTCCAGGCGGGGATCCAGCATAACTATAAGTAGGAGTGCCTGGAACAGAATCAAATGTGAATGTGCTCTTCTTTGGAATCTCTGTTCTTATAGGGTTTAGGGCCCAGCTGTGAGAAGAACCAAATAGAGTATTTCCATCTAGACTATCCTGATCCATATCCTGCTACAAATATTAAAAATTGTGATTAGAATCAGTTTGAAACCGTTGACCAGCTAAATCACCTTGCAACATTGACTTCAATTGAAAACCAGTACACTAGTTTCGAAGAAAAAGTGCCCACATACAATGGAGTTTTTGCACTCACACATTTTACAATTTTTCAAAATTGGCTCATATGATAGTCAAATACCTTATGATTTAATAAAAGTTAATAATACCTTATGGTTTGTAGCAGTAAAATCCCAACCAGCGTCTGAATCGTAATGACTGTCAAATGTAGCCTTGCCTGGCTCATCAAATGTTCTTTCATCTGAAAAGACAGATTCACTGCACCAGAAGAAACATACAAGATTCAGAAAATGAACCACCTTCTCTTTACCCAAGATACTACTCTATATTTAAAGTTCCAGTTCATGACAGCGCAATTAATAGCATTTTTCAGAGGTGCCAGTTTCATCCATCTACTTATAATTTGGGTCCATTCGGGTTATATATCATCTGTAACACATCAAACGCGTTAAGAAAAGGGTGCTAAAATGGAAATAGACTGAATGGGTTAAATGGGTCAAAAGTTGTCCAAGGTGTATGTATTCATACAGCCTAGTAAATCATTTTTTGTTAAAAAAAAAACTAGATTACGGTTGAAATACTATAACTTCATTTATCATATTTGACATGCTCTATTTATTTATAAAAATAGAGTTTGTTGGGCTAAAAGGTATTTGAGGCAAACCTGACCCAACTCGTATAAAATTTTACCCAGTATGACCCATTACCCAAACCACCAGACTCGACCATTTTGCCAACTCTGGCATGTTAAATAGAAACTCAGTGGCAATAAAATTCCCCCACCTCTGGGTCTCTATAGCACGGGGTGAACTATCTTGGAATATCTTAGATGGGCTCCCCATTGACTTCATGCTAGCAGGGCTATCAGGTGGAGTTTTTACAGAGTTATCTTTATGTTTCTCCACTGATTCAAGCTCCGAAGTCATGTTCTTGGATTCTGGAAACTTTTCAGATTTATTGCTAGTTTGTGAGGATGATACTGTAGTAGAATTCTCATCTCCATAAGCAGATTTGTTTTGAACCGGCCAGGACTTCTGTTTTGGAGGAGCAATGACGTTTTGCACCTCAAGTGTGAGGTCTTTGACAAATGTAAATCCTGCAAGTTCCATAGATTCATCAAGATATAATTATAATAAACATTTTGAAACTCATATATAGAAAGAATACTAAGGTCATTCATAGGCCGGGTTCTGTAAGATGTATTTTCCTTACCTTCATCTTCAAACTTATCCCAATTTTCATCCCAGTCGGCTGCTCCTTCTTGAATGCCACCTTGCCAACCTAAATTTTTACAAAGAACAAATAATTAAGCAAATGAATGCACCTGACATAGATTTGGTCACAAAGGCTAAAATTTTAAGACCACTTGTAACCTGTGAAATACACACACTTTAGGGGTCATGTGAATCAAATTATGGTCAACACTTCATTTGAAAAGACATACCAAACAGAAAACTTAGTGCATCCCAACAACAGCCAGCTATTAGAGGGGGAGGGGCACCTTGCGATTGGAAACAGTAGCAAAACTCAAAACCAAATCAGGATGTACAATAACAGTGTGAATAAACAACTACCTCCAAATATTATACTACAGAGGAAGGGATTCAATATCCTCTATTTCTGCTGAAACTATAATTACCCAGACAAATATAATAGTATGTTCTATAATTTGCAAACTACGAAGGGGCAAGTAGTCCTGTACACTAACATCAATATAGCTGCACCCTCCAAATTGATCTCTAACATAAACAACATATTGCCTATGATTCAAGCAACATGCTATTAAGACACACAGAACTATGCTAATGATTGATGTTTAATATAAAAGAGCAGTGTGTAGTTCATCACAATTAACTACAAAGTATAACTGCAGAGGTAAAATATGACAACTGGACTTGCAGATATTACCAAAAAGTTGGGAATGATATATGGTAGACAAAAGATTACCAAAAGGTAGCTCAACCAGCAATGTCGGTTTCCCACGCAATCCATACATTTTGCAACGCTCATTTAAGGATTTTACTTGTTCCTCAAGATCCACTTGAATACGGTCAACTCGCACCTATTAATCATGCAATATGTTATTAAAAGTATCTGCAAAAAGGTAAGCCGGGGGCGGCCATAACATAAAGCTATTACTTTCACACCTCTCTCTCCTAATTTTTAGAGCAAGAAGCGGAACTACAAGAAAGCTTTCTATATCTTTATGGACAATCAATTCACTTTCGAAGTACGCAAATTATATGAACCCTAAGCAAAATTAGAATAAAAGATACCTGAATATCATCAGGTTTCGCATCCTGCTCTAGCTTGACAATTGCTCGGTGAAGCTCCATCTTCTTTTCCTAAATATATCAAGCACAAGAATTGTTTGGTCGACACTTTCAAAAAGGATAACGAGTTTCTATGATTACTTTTAAATGTCTAATAAAACTAGCTAATAAGTAGACCTGAATATCACGAAAAGTGGCCTCCTCGATAGTCAACTTCGAAGCTACATCTCCAGCTTGCTTGTACTTGTCTTCATATTTCTTTGACAGTAATTCAACCTGGAAAATAGATTGCTTAGTCTCCACTAAGTAGCTATCATATGAGTATATAGTTCTTCAGTTTTTCCAACATATTCAGGGATATACCTCTTTCCTATCGGCAAAAACCCTTTCTGTAATCTCATTTAATCGAGTATCACATCGGCTCTTGTACAAAACCTGAATATACAGAACATAACATAATTAGAGCAAAAGCTTTATATAATAACTTTTATCGAGAATTACGATTATAAAAATAATAAGATATAATATACGATAAGGTTTGTGGAACAAAAGCAAAAAGATTACATATACAGGGCTATAAACTTTACAAAGAGAGAACTTACAATTTCTTGCATCTTGTTCCTGTAAAATTCAGTCTTTTGTTTAGCTTCCACTATCTCTTTTTCAAGTTCGACAACCTGGCCCATAGAAAGAAGTGATCAACAGAATCAGAAATTTTTGTTTCCACATAGCTTCCGATAGATTCTAAAAAAACACCCGAAAATTAAACTTCAGTTGTTTAAACTTTTACATCATCGCTTCATTACGTTCATCTGCTGATTTGATAATCACATCTGAAGCTAACAAAACAATTAACATGTCCACCAATGTTCAGAAAAAAGAATGAGGAGAACAATAAAAACCATAAAGGGAATTACACTGATTATATATTGTACTGATCACTTATTACTAGCTGTAAGATTAAAGTTACACATGGAGTACATTATATGCGTGGAATTATGCATTTCACCTTTTTATCTGCCTCTGTTGCCTCCTGGAACTTTGAGTTCAATGAGTTCTGTTCCTCACTGCTAAGTTGGTCCACTAAATGCTTCTCCAGCACAGGAACTCTAGGCTTTTGTTGTCTAGGCTGCACATCTTCATCTATAGGAACTGGCACGGGACGAGGTGGCCTTGCTGCAACATGGCTAACCTGTCGTTGGGCAGTCATCCTATACCCTTGTTGGACACCTATGCAGAATAAATAAGATAATGAGACCAAAATAAGACGTGATTAAGTGAACTTAGCATCTGGAAACACGAAGAACATCACATAAATTAGCATCTACCTGGTTCAGGTTTCCAGGCTGGAGTGCCATATGACGCAGGTGGTTGACCTGATGGAGGCAATTGTGTCCCCTCATACATAATGCCAGCTGGAAGCACCCTCGGAAGAGGACGGCCTTCTCTGTACCGCTCCATAAGGTAGAGAGCAATACAAAATTCCTTCAAAGAAAGCATGCTGTCCTTGTCCTGATCAGACAAGTCCCATACCTGCTTTAGGATATCTGAAATACAAGAATAAGCATAGCAAACATATACCAGATTGTAAGATATAGTCACTGAGAAACAATAAGCAGATATAATTTGTGGCATATATAATTAACTGAGCCATATCATAAGTACTAGATACTTCAACTTGTTCAACCAAAATTCATAATTGAACAGTTTTTAACTAGAAATGAAATCCTAACACGGATAGAAGGGATTATCACATTGAAATGATATGATAGTATTTGTTTGTTAAAGATATGTGTCGTATTTTAGAAGGACTGAGGAAGGGGTAAAGTTTTGTAATCGTATCAATACAATAGAACAGAAAAGGTAATGCGTATCCTACCTCGTGGCAACCTCCAACTTAAGAACAGAGTGCGAGCCTGTTCACCCTTAATTTTTCCATCTCTGTCTGTATCAACTTCCACAAACACCTTGGTGTACTTCTGGATATTGGAATGTGTCATCTTTGGCCAAGGTTGTGAAGCTTGACTAGAAGGAATATGTTCAGCTCTAACTGGAAATGTGGAGGAACTTTCTACAGGAATTTGCTGATTGTGTTTCAAAGTTGGTTGTTGAGCAACATTGATTTGGGAGGATTGGCTTGACTTAACTGGAAACTGGTGGGCAGCAGGTGTAAGACCGTTGGATGACAAGACATTCATTTCAGGTGTAGAGAACGTAGGCACAACAGAATTGGGATTTCCCTGAAATGAAGCAGCAGAAGTATTATCACCATAAGTAGAGCCAGACACAAACCCATTTCCTGCAACAGGGTTGCTAGAATCTTTGATTCCAGTCCCATTCGCAGCAAACATATGACCATTTGGTTTGGATGCAGCATTTACAACTGTGCTGGTGGATCCCTGTGGTTGTACTGTAGCTGTCCACCCTGATGATGCAAGCCCACTACTAGGATTTTGAGAAGATACTTCCGCTATGGGCCTGGCAGTTCTTTCACCAAGCCAATCATTGAAGAGGCTTGAAGTTGAAGGACGTAGATTCAATGCTGTGTTCCCAATTGGCTGTCCATGACTCACTCCATGCTGTGGTTGCAATGTGGCATTAGAAAGCGGCGCCACAGGTGGCCTCATGTCTTGACTTTGCTGATATGAGTAACCCTGTGGCCCTCTTATACCCATACTGTGAGAAGCAACTGGAACACTGTCACGCATCTGCGTGGCAGGTGGCCCTGCATTTAAGTTTGGCTGTAGAGCGGGTAAGGCTCCAAGGTTGATCTGAGGAGCAGGAATTTTAGCAGAAGCAGGTCCATACAATGCTGCTTTCACTATATCTGAAGTAAGGTCTCTTTTACTTTGTGCAACTGTTACAAGTTTGAGAGCATTGTAAAACTCTGCCCGTCCTAGGTAACCGGTTCGATTTTTATCAGCATGTGTCCATATCTACATGATAAACTGCAATTTTTTAATACCAACGGCCTTGGGTAAACACAAAGAAACACAAATTAGGTTTAATTGAGATTAAACACGCATCATAGTACTCTAGGTCATCACAATCTCCGTTACCCAGAAATGTAGTTAAACATATTTAGGTGGTGGTTTGTAAGACCTGATGAAAAAGTGCTAGCAATTACGAGTGCCAGGTAGTGAAAAGGTTGTACATAGAACTGGTTTTAAAAGAAAGACAGTAATTGGTGTGTGTTCTGAATGTAACTTCTTATTACCAAAACTTTACCATTATTAACAGTCAGGAAATATTTTTAAAAGGATAACTGGATACTACCGAATAATAACTTAATAAAGCCACTGAATGGTTTTGCCATTATCTGTAGTAATCTTTTAGTTAATAATGTATGTTCTTACTATCAACAGGTCTTATAGCAATTTAGTTACATTCTATTTAATTAAACATAAGTGACAAACCTGACTGCAAGTTTTGATTTAAAAAAATCCAAATTAAGAAAACGATCTGTGTGAAATTAATGTAGAAGGGGAAACGTTGTACGATAAATGTTTTGCATTACGCATTTTAATAATATAAATCTACCACTCTAACTATCTAATCTATTTCACAATAGTGGCGCTGTTAGGTAATACTTAATGAAAACTAATGAATGACCTTGTCACATTATAACTTGCTATAATGTGAAACTAAACGTATGGAGCCACAAATTCCAGAATGTTGGTAAATACAGCATCACAAATATAACAATCAGTTGCATTTGTTATTATAACAATCAGTTGCACTTGTTATTTAAACATAAAATAGTTGTACGCAACTAACTTCAAATCAAAACATATAATTCATTTGATCAAACTGTTGTATTCCATAAGTATCACATTTAATAAAAGAATAGCATCTGCTTATTTGCGACTGTATAATCAATCTTTTCTGCAACGATTGCTTTTATGCTTACACAACGATTTCTATTACACTGAATACACCACCTTTTGATGATATATGACTCCATATCTTCAAACAACGGATTTGTTAACTTCATGTTACTTTACATCATGTTGCAATAAAAATTTAATCAGGAATCAGGACTATTCATTCATTTGTTATCGACCACTGATTTTTTCAGGTATATTTCATGTGTTTTTTTTTTTATTAACTGTAGTTCGAATATAATTAGTAAAGTCTTGGGACATCCCGTGAGTTCGATACATAGCACAAATGACATTCAAGTTTGGCTGTAAACACTGAATATTTTTACCTGTAAACACTGAATTGTAAGGACTTTCTAAGTAATAAAAGACTGGCACAAAAACCTGCCAAAGTAGTTATAGTACTTACCCTAACTTCAGCTCAAACATATACATACAGAAGTACCAAAACAACATTTCACCGACTTCAAATAATGCAAAATTCAAACAGTAGGAGAATAAATAGTAACCTGAGCGAGAACTGGCGTAGATAAACCAGAGGCTTTAAAGAAGGAAACAGCTTCAGTACCGCTAATTCGACCATCGTGATCCACATCTGCTCTTTTAAAGTACAATTCGAACTGATCCATATTCGATGCACCACCGGCCATTGATTCCACCAAATCAGGGAGAACCGGAATTAACAAAATGGAACGATCGAGCTGAATGATCTAATTGAAGTGTAGAAATGAAGCTGTACTTGTATTCACGACATGTAGCGAAACGATGTGTAACGGAATTACTATATATTGGATAAAAGATCGGTGACAATTTTAGGGTTTTTGGGTTTGTTGATCGGAGAGAATTGTGTTCGGAGATTTTAGAGGGTTAATAATATTCTCTGGTAAGGTAGAGCGGTGTTGCCATCAACGGCCAGGGAAGGGGCATCCAGGTAATTTTACTGTCTTCGTTTTGGATGCAGACCGGCGCTAGCGTAAACGAGCCCGGTATAGGCTTGACTCGCTTAAAATTTTTAACTTCGAGTAGTTTAAAATTAAGGAGTTAAAATTTGAAAGAGTTGAAATTTGAAGTCGACTCATTTTTAGTTTAATATATTAAATATAAATTCGATTTGTTTGTTATTATATTTGTTTAAATTTAACTCGAATTTAAATTATTTATAATATAATATTAATTATAAATTATCTATAATATTTATTTATTTTATGTAATTTTTTACTACATATAATAAAATTTACGATTATGATTTAAGTATTATATATATAATAATCATCCTTATATAGTTATATTATATATTATATATTATTTTATAAAAATAATTAATGTATAAAAATGAAATGTTCATTTAGGTTCGCGAACTTGTTAGAGCACGATATAAGAAATAATCATCATTATATAGTTATATTATATATTATATATTAAATATAAACTCGTTTCGTAAACTCATGCTTGAGCTCCTTTAAACTCGGGTCGAATCAAACTTTTGACGAGTCATGCTCGAATTGTCCAACTCATTTACCCCTCGACTACCTCTACAACTAAAGTGATTAATTATCTGATCTTAATCTTAATCTTAACTATATATAAATCATCTCCATCTCTTTTCTTAAAATTAGATTCAACAATGGTTAATGTTCAAAGTACCCTTAAAAATCATTAATTATCTTAATATTTCCAAATAAACCACTAATTTATAAATTGCAACCCTTAATTTTAAACTTTGCATATCCTTAAATTCAATTTTTAACGTATCATTTCATTAAATTTCTTCTTTTATAAGATGTAAGTAAGATCACAAAAGATATAAAAAATAAACCATTTATAAACAATATGATTTAATTTAAAATCTGAACTTTAAACATTGTTGATTTCTTTGAGTTTGATATTTGATTCAATATAGTGTAAAAAATAAAATTCGTGAATGTCAAATTAACGATTTGTCCCTGCAGTTATACGTCGGTACACTGCTAGTGACACATAATTAAGCACTCTTTTGATTTGTAATACTTAAAACAAAATACGTAACTGGCCTTTTTAAAAAAAAAATTGAAATGTATAACCAAGAGCATAAATAAATTATTTGTGCTTAATAAATGTTAAATATAATGGAGGCATTTTAAGGCATCTTAATCTTATAAGTGTCGCAGTTGTCAAAGATTATTGGACTGTTACGGGTTAAAAGTTCGATAATATTAGAAACGAAAAATGACAACATAGCCATTTGAGTTCAATGTTGATATACACCGTATCATAAATTAAAATAAAGCTCAGTTTACCAAAACTGAAAAGATGAGACAATCGAACAATACGAGATCCAATCGAAACACAAACTAATTTTTATATTAGGTTGATGATTTATGTTCAAATAAAAAACTTAAATATCGTAGGAACGTAGGATATAAGCTAAAATTATTTTTAAATATTCAAAATACGTTATTTTACAAAAAGAATTTCGTAGCTCATTATTCAAATAACTTTTATAATCTATTTTTCAAATAAAAAAAATTTCGACGTTTATTTTTTTATTCATAATAATCACATTTTATAGCTAGATAATCACATGAATAATATGTGATTATCAAAACCCTATTTGTGATTATCTTCAACACATGGTAATCACATTATATTAGAGAATGATCATATGTGATTATCATGTTATATTTTGTGATTATCTTGAATAATCACAACAATCACGACTGTAATAAAAGTTCGAAAAATAAAGTTAATATTTTTTATTTGAATTTTTATTATAACTTGTAAAAGTTATTTTAATAATAATTATTAAATATTTTTTGAAAAAAATGTGTTTAGATATTTAAAAAGTATTTTGAAAGTCATTTTTACATTCTCATAATACTTATATTTTTTATTTAAACATTCTCCATATATATATATATATAAATCACTATGTACATAATATGCTCCTTGCATCCATTACTAAATTTCTTATGATAATGAATGTCTTGATTGCAGAAAGTTGTTAATTTGTGTAAGTCTAGATGTTTTTAATCAATTGTCATCTATCATCAATCAAAAAGTTGTTAATTTGTATAAGTCTAAATATCTTTAATCTATCGTCACCTATCATCAATCAATTTAAAAAAGAAAGTACGATCACTTGTATGTATATATATATATATGAAAAGGATCTACAAGGAAGCTCTAAATCTTAAGAAAAAAATGAAGCAAATCTTAACACTTGATTTTTTCATAAATAAATGTTTTTAACATTCATTTGTGATGAATGTTAAATTTTGAAATTTTTAGTGATATTTAAAATTTATTTATGATGAAATCAATGGTTGAGATTTGCTTGCCTCATTTTTTAATTTTTTTGTTTCCCTCTTAATCCTCACTATATATATATATATATATCATAAGAGTATAAATTATTGTTTCAAATTTTACCACGTAGGCAAAATTGCCACGTGATAACCTCTAAATTCTTTAAATAAAATAAAATAAAATAACTAAAGTTATATAATATTTGAATATAATATTAATTAATTAATATATATATAAATTATACTCAAACACTAATTGAAAAATAATATTAAACTATTAAATCTAAATCTATTGTAATCTATAAATATAAATATAGATTTAAGTTTGAAAATCACCAACACCATATAAAAAATATATAAATTTCCATGCATGACACATGTTTCTAATTAATTTCGTATATATAAGAAAGAATATTTACCGTTAATTGTTATTTTCGTAATTCATTGAACACAATTTTGGATACTACTCAAATATCCATGTACCGTTTCATTTCAACGTTAAATCTAATTTAATGGTGCACACCAAGACATCGTTTCGACTAAAATGTAGGCAAAAGAGATTGTTACTACCCTATCCAATATCTTGTCAGGGCTTGGTTCATATACAATAATTCTTATTGTAAAACAAATAAAACAACATTTTAGTTAAAGGGTAAATTGGTAATTTTGTTTGTATAATTATGACCATTTAATTAAACTTAAAACTTCTCCACCTTTCTAGCTAATAACCCCTCCCCCTCCTCTCCTCTCCCCCATCACCCTAATCTCCATAACCAAGAACACAATCACCAAACCAACATTCTGATTGTGCACCATTGAAAAATTTACTGTGCATCATGTATTGTTATGTGCATCATCATATATATATTCTTCGTGCATTAATTATGTGAAGTTTGCAATCTTCAAATGGTATGAAATCTGTATCATCGAAAAATTCAGTGTGCATCACTAGAACATTTACTGTGCACCATCGGAATTCTGACAGTGCATCACCCGAACTTTGAAGTCTGACTGTGCACCATCGAAACTTTAATTTTTGACTGTGCACCACCGAAACTTTGAATGACCCTTTTGCCCTTCAGGAATATTTAATGAGTCTTTGAATTTTTTGAAAAATTAATTTCATCAAATCTCATCCGACGGTTGATATGTTATCTTATTTATTTTATGTTAAGGTTTGTTTTACGATAACCAACCCCTATCTTGTCACTACTCTTATTTACCTCTAACACATAACGATATTTAAATTACTAAGTGTAAGTCAGACCTTGCCATTCTTATCATTCAGAAACCTCAGGACCCTACCATGAGGGCACACAAATCTTTTTGAGACTAGTAACCGTTATTGACCGTCGCATTATCATCGATCTTGGAAGATTTTAAGAGTTTCATGTCATACTTATTCAATTAAACCTTATGATCCTTAATACTGATACCTTGACCGAGTAAGCATGCATCGGAGCTTAATTTACATCGCCCACATGGTCATCATTCCGCATTATCATCAGACAATAAAATTGAGGGATCGTCATTTTATGAGTTTATCATCGTTCTATCGTGTGTAATATATAATGGTTATCAACATGTCTATTACGTTAGCATAAACTAAAACCTATGGCAATACACATTTATTTATCATATTTTCTAAAGAGACAACAATGCATGATATTTGGTAAAATTATGTTGGAGGAAAATTCAAATGTGAATGAAATTTTTTGTGAGAATAAAGAGATTAATATCAAACGTTATTTTCATCAAGATAATAAAATTCTCACATTTTAAAAAATTGAATATCTCAAAAACATCTAGTTAAAAATTTTTAAAAATTACACCATGAAAATCAACATTTTTTCTCTTCGATTAGACATCTCACATGATATAATTTCAACGAATATTTTTTTTTTCACTTTTTCGTGGTTTTTGAAAACGATTATCACGTGCGATAGTTGACGGTATCACATGTGATAGTCGTTTTCAAAACCCACTAAAAATGTAAAAAAGGCTTCGTCGAAAGTATATCATGTGACATGTCTAATTGAAGAGAAAAAATGGCGATTTTTAAAGTGTAATTTTATATTTTTCGACTAATCATTTTTAAAATATTTAATTTTAAAGAATGTTGGAGAAAGTAGGATATTGTTGAATGAAGTTCTCTCGTTAGTTTTTTTTTCTCATAAAAGTTGTCTTCATTTGAACTCTCCTCAATTACGTTGTCTAATACTACTTGTTTAAGAGAATAAAATTAGATAATTAACTACAACAAAATGATCAAACTTAACTAGCTAGTAAAACACGTAGGGTATGTTTGGCAGCTGTTAGCTATAGCTGATAGCTGTAGCTATTAGCTGTAAGCTGAAGCTGGTAGCTGCAAGCTGAAGCTGGTAGCTGCAAGCTGAAGCTTTATTTGTAAATTGTGTTCGGTAAAGTAGTTGTAGCTGTAAAATTAAAGTGTAAAATGATCAAAAAACTCCTAAAAGCTAGTTGGAGTAGCTTTTAAATTAGGAGCTTAATCTTCAAAATAAAAGCTTTAAGCTTGTGTATCCAAACAAAGCTTAATTTTTTAGAGGAGCTTAATTTTCAAAACTAAAAATTTTAAGCTCCAAAAAGCTTCTAAAAGTTGCGTGTTAAATAAGTCGTAATCTAATTCGTTAAATAAGTCGTGATCTAATTCGTTAAACATACTAGTAATAAATTAGATATTGCTCCGTAGTTACTAAAAATAAAAATAAGAAAAACATTTAACCAAACAAGAGTAAAATGAATATGTTTAACTGATCTTTGAAACGTACTGTAATTAGTAACTATACTTATTACGTATTTATTAGTTATAAAATAAAATAGTTAATATTGTTTTATGAAAAACAAAGATCTACTAACCCCCATCAACCAAGCTTCAAAAGGGAAAAGACCAGACCTTACTTGTTTCCTTTCCTTTGAGAAAAGAGGGAAATGGAGACAACCAAAACCAAAGAATTTAAATAAACTCGCAAAAAGTGGAGAAAGATTAGAAGGCCACTACTTTCCCCAATTTTTTCTCCCATTAAATTCCTACAAAACATTAAAAAATAACTTCAATTTCAATCAATTCTATACCAACAACATACAATCACAGATCAATAGAATCAAATTAACTGATTAATCGAATCAATTTCAATCATGTCGTCATGTTCTTCATCATCGGCGTCTGAAGAAGATGAGGACTTGGATTCATACCGGAAAGGTGGTTACCATGCGGTCAGAACCGGTGATACTTTCGCCGCCGGTAGGTTCATCGCTCAACGGAAGTTAGGGTGGGGCCAGTTTTCCACCGTTTGGCTTGCTTATGATACACAAACATCAGTAAGCTTTTTTTTTTTTTTTTACTTTTAAAATTTGATTGCTTTCATTATAGGTTTAAAGTTTGAATTGGTGAGATCTGTGATCCGGATATAATTTTTAACCTAATTGGTGTATGCAGCAATTGATAAAGTTGTTTGTACGTGAAATCATATATTATGTCATTAATGGTAACAAATGTAGATCATTTCTTCAAATGCGTGCATATATACGTGATTTGTTGTTATGGAAGGTAAGTGTAAGGGTTCATTTATGTATCGCTTGCTATGTTATTGCGTTTATTCCGTTGGCTGCATTTAGTTGAATTATGCGAATGTTGAATGCCAATTGGACTAAGATCTTTAGAATGCCTTATGAAGTGTTTATATTCATACAAAGCTAGCCATTGCCCATTGCATAGCGATTAGGCATAATGAACATGCCTTTGTTGTATACCTCTATGGAAATGAGACTAGTATATGTGGTTTATCTTATTTTTGTATCATGTTCTCTTAAGTAGATTGCCCTATTCTACTTGGATCTTATTATGAAATGGAGGATCCTTCACTGATAAAACCCCTCCTATTTGAAATCATTGACTAGGGGGGCCTGCCTATATTTGGAAGATTGGGTTGTTCTAACTTAGTTTGATCTTTTAAGTATTAAGTTCATCTGTAGATATCTAGCCGGAGCTACGTTTATTGAACCTGTAGCATTTATGTCCGGATATATTACTATATTTAGAAAGTAGTGGAAATTTTATGTGATTTTGTTAATTAATGTAGTTGACAGAGTTGTACTGGGCACGTAGTTGTCTAGTTGAGATAAAATCTTTACGTAGGATATCTCAAATATATTATGTTCAAATCCTGTTTCCATAGATTGTAAACATGTAGCTGGCTACCTCTTTTTTTGTAATTCCCATTTTTGGTGTGTTTCAAGATCTTTCAAAACTAGGGGTGGCAATGTCATCCCATGTATTTATGAATGGTTTGACTTGAGTTATTTTTATCTCAAGCAGGTCAATGAATCAGATGAACTGGTCGGGTTGAGTGGATCAAAAAGGTTGAAAGTCGCCCAAAGTATATTACTGATGCATACAACCTTCTAAATAGCTTTAGACAACTGTTTTAATAATATGTTTTTGTAATCATAATTAACACAAAGTTTTTATAATAGATAAGTGGCAAACAAGTGTTTGTTGGTCAACCATCTCACCCGCTTGTTTTTACCCTTACTAAGATGGCTTGTTCCAACCTGAACTCGTGTTGACCGATTGACCGGTGACCCAACCTGCCTAATCAGCCGATCTTGCCAACGGTATCTAAATATACAAGTTAGAAATAAAGACATTCTTTTAGTTTCTACTTGAGTTTGCTCAATTTCAACTTACTATCGTGCAGTTGACCTATATCCTGAAGGACCAATAGGTATCATACTTTTTTCCTAATATGACCATTGTTTTTTATTTTACTATTAGAATTTTGGATGCTTGTTAGTTCTAACTAATAAAACCAATCAATGCTATCGCTTTTTGATGGTGCTTATAATGTTTATTTTGTTAGTTTGTTTTTCTCTTTTTTGGTACTTTGGTAGTTCTACTGCTTTTGCTTTTTATAAACTTTGTCTATGTATTTATCTTTCTTACTTGTAAAATTTAATTATAATGCTTTCGTTACCCATATATAGCCAGTTCAATGCTCCTCATTTTGTAGAAATACGTTGCACTGAAGATCCAGAAAAGTGCGCCAGAATTTGTGCAAGCTGCTGTCCACGAAATCGAGGTTCTTTCTGCTATCACCAAAAATGACCCTGGAAATGAAAAATGTGTTGTACAGTTAGTGGACCACTTCAAACACAGGGGCCCGAATGGACAGCATTTGTGCATGGTTCTTGAGTTTCTTGGTGATAGCATACTGCACCTCATCCGATACAACCGTTATAAAGGCCTTAACTTGAATAAGGTAAGGGAGATATGCAGATGCATACTTATTGGACTTGATTATTTGCATAGAGAACTTCGTATTTTACACACAGACTTAAAACCCGAAAATATACTTCTCGTTTCCACTATAAATCCATCAAAAGACCCTATTAGATCAAAGACAACCCCCATTCTTGAACGACCCGAGGGAAGTCTGACCGGTGGTGGAATGGTTAACGTGATTGAAAAACAACTGAAGCAGAGGGCAAGAAGAGCAGTGGCCAAAATTGCAGCAGAGAGACGAGGTGTGATAGGAGGGGGTTCTCCAGCTGCTAAGCCTGAAAGAAGCCTTGATAGTATTGGTTTCAGGTGCAAGATTGTGGATTTGGGAAATGCATGTTGGGCAGATAAACCAGTTGCAGAGGAAATTCAAACAAGACAATATCGAGCCCCTGAAGTTATACTACAGTCAGGCTACTCGTTCCCTGTTGATATGTGGTCATTTGCTTGCACTGCCTTTGAGCTTGCTACGGGTGAAATGATGTTTGCTCCCAAGCCAGGACCAGGTTTCAGTGAAGATGAGGTGTTACTTTTTTTTTTTTAAGTTTCCAAAAGGTTGTAAAAGGGGCGGGTCGCGCAGCTTTGGTGATGGGTAAAAATGTGTTCGGGCTTAAACATGGGATTATATGGACACGTGAAAACACTTGTTCACCAAACTTTTGATATTCTGTAAATAGGTAACGTGCCACATATGATTACAAATGTTAAAATAATATTTTTTAATATAATTACTTAGAAGGTTAAATGGCTCAGCCATACCCTTCTGACTACTTTTGACCCGTTCGCTTTTAAGCTATTTTCTACATGTTTGACCCCTTAAAGATAAAACCTAACCTGAATCAGCCCATAAGTTAGTAAATGGGTTGATGCCACCTCTAGTATTTCCTTTTATTTGGACATGAATCACTCCTAAATATTGACCATGGGACGATTTGCTTATGTGGCATGATCTGATGCAGGACCACCTTGCTCTAATGATGGAACTCCTAGGAAAGATGCCTCGGAAGGTAAGATTGATTCAGCCTACTCGATATCCATCTGAACAGAAGATACAAGTTATATTTACCTTATGTTCTTCTGCCTTTTTCAAAAACAGTTGGCTGTTGGAGGGGGTCGATCCAAAGATTACTTTGACAGACATGGTGACCTCAAAAGGATCCGTAGACTCAAGCACTCATCACTAAACCGTTTACTCATTGACAAATTCAAGTTTCCCGAAACTGATGCTCGTGAATTTGTGGATTTCTTGACTCCTATTCTTGATTTTGCACCAGAAAATCGGCCAACGGCACAACAATGTTTGCAACACCCTTGGCTCTGCCAGTCTGCCGCCAAGGCAGTGGCCTGACAAAAGCGATTGGGTGACTGACATGGTTGATTTGGGATGACGATTAAGGTGGGTAAGCAAAGAAGGGATCAGAAGTTGTTTTTGTTGCAGCTTATTATCCCTCTCGCCCTACCTATATTTTGTTTACATATTTTGTTTTTGTGAATCTCAATAATATTTGATTATGTTTTGAATTGACTACGATCTAATATAGACGTATATAGTTACATAAATTTGATAGTGATTCAGTTTGTGTTAACCCCTAATGCAATTGATTCGAGTTCTCTTACAACTTTTGTTTATCTTGATCATATACTCATATTTGATGATATGCTATTCAATCTGATCATTAGAATATATGTCTGAATTTGTACCCATTTACGTCTGGTAAGATATCGATAGTATTCTTTGATCCCAATTAGTGATGCCGCTTACAAATATTTTGCCATTTTATTAAAAAATTAATGAAAATAAAAATAAAAATTGATGTATCTTAATATGTATGTAAAGTTCAGAAACACACCCTGCTTTTGATCTTTTCAGGTCACAGATGACTAGATGAGCATGAACCTCGCACCTAAAAGAATGGCCCAACAATGAGTGGTGGGTTTTGTTGTTTCTCTAATCGTTCTATGTATACGTGTATATGAATTGTTGTCGTTTTATACTGTTCATAAGAGTATTTTGGTATATAAAAGAAAGTGTAGAGAGTAGTGGAAGATTGGAAAATGTATCCTCACGTATACATATCCATATAAATTTATAAAACACTAGTATATTGTTACATATATATAAAAAACTAGATAAAAGTCTTGCATGAAAATTACAACAAAAGATGATAATACAAAACCTTACATGGTTGGTGGTTATCACTATATTATATTTGACATGATGAAACAGTTGAGATTCCTGGGTATGGTATTAAAAGGGTTATCAAAAGCAAGTCAGAAAGCAACAACTCTAGCCGTGTGCAAATGCGCAATAATTGTTGAGTGAATGAGACTCTATCTAGTGTATGTAAAACACCACTCATCTAAGCAAAAATGATTTGGTGTGATTATACCACTTCTATCAAAAAAGAAAAATATAATGCCACGACTTCAAATATGTTCAGTGCTTAAAAAATGGCATAAAGTAGGTGAAAATGAAAACCGATATTGACTAGAATGTTTAGTTAGATCTCGCGTAACATTTTAGTGCATGAAATTGATTGATTATCTGTACTTAAGTAAAATTAGAAGTTGATGAACACCTTAAAGTTAGATTGGATTTTGAGATACCAAAAGTATCTTGTATGGTCATTCTGCACATAGTTATTATGGGTACCTTATAAACAACTCGGATTCGTAGAGAAAAGGACTAAAAAGTATTGCAATAACTTCACACCATAAGTTTAATTAGAACAATAAATACAACAGAAGATTTATTTATGATATAGTGCTTGCATCCATCATCATCATGTGCTTTAGGATAATAGATATATTTATATAAAATGACTATCAAGATTCTAAGAGTTACAAACATCACACCACTAAGAAAGGCACACTTCTTAACGACAACCCAAACACTGTCAAATGCAAGTGATATTTCTTTCCTGCAAAAACTCATTCGGTTTCGGTCATATCAATATTCGTTTGATTCAATCCATGAGGGATTTCCCAACCATAAAAGTATAGCACATGAGAGAGAAAAAACTCCACCGATCTTAAACCAAAAGTAGCGCCATGACACAATCTCCTTCCTGCCCCAAACGGAATAAACTTATAGTCATTTCCCACAAAAATCAATCAATGAATACTCAAATCTCTCCGGCTTAAAGCTCCCTGCATCGTCCCAATAATCAGGATCGGTTACACATGCCCATCCGTTGATGATCACTTTTTGTTTGTCATTTATATCATAACCATTAACCTTACATGGCTCCCTTGCATTCTTGTCGGAGTAATAAAGGGACCGGAGGGTAAAGCCTTAACGTTACCTTTATTACTAACTGCATATAACTCAAACGTTGCAACTCTGGTTCCATGATTGCTGTCCTCCCTTAAAAGGTTTATCGTACTTCAGTCTGTATCTTGTTCATCAAACGTTGCAAACCCATTCTTAAATTTCATATTGATTACTCAAGCCAATTAGTATTAGCCTATTAAAATACTTTTCTTACTAATACAATCAAAGAAACTAAAATAAGAGGAAACTAGCCCTGCATATAACAATGTGTTATGTAACTGAAATAAAAGAGGATGTAACTTTTAAACTACCTACAACAATTTTTTTTATGACTAGAATAATTTTCGGAAATTTATACTACGTTTAGTTAAGTAGTACTCTTTTGAGATCTTTAAAAATACGCTTTTTAAATTTTTTAAGTTTCTATTAGTTTTTAAGGATACAAAACTCTAAAAATGCAAGAAAGAAAAAATATAGATATTTTTCGATAAATAAGTGTGTCCTTGACTAATTAATTTCAATTTCTATATTAATAAAACAAATACATTTAATAAAATATTTTTCCTTCTGCAACTTCAGTAAATAATCACTTGCTCACTTTGCTTATTTTTTAAGCTTATATGCTTACGCCTCTAATCTTTAAAACGGTATTCGACCGCCAAATTTCTGCTTCTTCAAATCAAATCATAAACCCCTTCCTGTTCCTTCCGTCCGTCTTCTTCAACCTCATTCTATATTTTTCTGCACAGCCGCTCCCACCGCAGCCATTCGGTAATATTTTTATTATTATACTTTAGTTCCTTGTCCACTCCATTTATATGATCATTACATACACACTTGTATATGTATCTCGCTATATCTATACGCACGTAATCCTCTCACATGTATTTATCATCATATATGTACATGTATATACATGTGAACGTTGATGCTTGTTTTTATCAAACATGTAGCATCCTCGAATTTCCCAGTTTTACACCAGTAATTGTTCGCACTAAATGACTAATTTTGTATTATTGTTTGAAGAGAGGGTCAGTTCTATGGTTTTGCTGAAAGTAGTGGTGATGTGATAACTTTTAATTAGGTCGGGAATTTTGTTTTTTTGTTAAAATTAAAAAGTGTAGTGATGAGACTTTGGTATCCGTGAAATGTAGTGTTGCTCAATTAGGGTTTTTGATAAGCGGTTACGAAGAGAGGATTATTATTGAATGTGTGATGTAAAATGCTAATGTTAGTATGTAAAGAATAATATATTGTAAGGTGGATTTTGTTTTATGATAGATAGAGTAGTAGAGTGATGAAGAATTGGTATTGCTATCTTATTATTGGGCAAGATTGATGAGGAGTATCAAGTTATTGCCGGAATCTGTTCGCAGTTCTAGGCGTTCCGGCTTTCTTTTGTTTGACTTCACTAGGGTTGTAGAAGAACTGGTATTCAACAGTCTTGATGCTGGTGCTACGAAGGTAACTACACACATAAAAGATCAGCAATACATTATTATTTTTATGTTTATTTTATTTTAAATGTTTTTTGCAACATTTTGAAGTTCACATTTGTTCTCTCAGGTGATTGTAGCTTTAGGTGTCGGGACAAGCTACATTAAAGTTACAGACAATGGTAATCAACCTTAGTTCCAGAAGATCAATATGTGACCCAACTTCTATCTTTGTTTTTCTTGCTTGATTCTACTTAGTTTTGCAGGTTCTGGTATTACACGGGATGGATTGGTGTTGTTGGGAGAAAGATACGGTAATTTGAAAATTGTCTCATAGAATTATATCATTTCCATCCACACGATCATGTGTATGCTCATTACAACAATGTATCATTCTGTTATTTTCTCCTAAATTCGGACTTGTGGCTTACTGTGTACCAATTGAACGTTGGATGGTGGTTGGTTTGTACCTTCTTGCAGTTTTACAGCCTCTAGTGAATAAGTTTTCTGATATAAATGCCTAATCCCATAAAAGGTTTAATAGTTGAGAGGCTCAAACTTTTTTTTTTTTTTTCCTAAATGAGAAGTAATGTTTAGCAAGTACCCTGGGTAAACCATCTTAATAAAAAATTACTGCCTTAACCCTTAAAACCAAATAAAGTCTCATAGGTCAATTGGAATCAGTTCAAAATATTGTTTGCTTATCATGTCATATGATTGTGTCTATGTTTGCATATTTGAAGCAACTTCTAAGTTTGAGCAGCTGGCTGGTATGAACACTGTTCCAGAAAGCTTTGGCTTTCGCGGGGAAGCACTAAGCTCAATTTCTGACGTTTCTTTGTTGGAAGTTGTTACTAAAGCACATGGAATGCCAAATGGTTACCGCAAAGTCATCAAGGTATGGATCCTTTGGATGTTTCTATTAAGTACCTAAAATTCTGATGTTGATATTTCATGGCAGTTTGCTTTTCTTGACTATTATACTCTCTTCTTAATTATTCAGGGTTGCAAATGCTTGTATCTAGGAATTGATGATGATAGACAAGATGTTGGCACAACGGGTAATGTATTGTCAAGTGCTTTGATAGCACGTCTCATTGTGTTCAATTCTTGAACATTTGTTAGCACATGGTAGTTGTAAGGAAAAAGATTCAAGAGTATAATTGAGCTTGATGATCTTTTTCCTTTTGTTAGCTTGGCACGTTGAATTCCCGAGTTCGTGTCATTCTCCTCTAAACCATGATTTGCTGCATCTAGGAGTATTTGATTTATTTAATAAAGGCATTTCTTGGTGGTTGCAGTTGTTGTTCGCGATTTGTTCTATAACCAACCAGTTAAAAGGAGACATTTACAGTCCAGGTTCTTCTTTGCTTTGTTTTAAGTATCGTAAGTTATTGTATGGAACTGCTTATTTCTTATGCTGATATAATGTGGTTATGGTGTTATAAATATGAAGTCCCAAAAAGGTTCTGCACTCTGTTAAAGAATGCATACTGAGAATTGCTCTTGTCCACCTGGGAATCAGTTTCAAAATGGTTGATATTGAGAGGTGCACAATTTCATCAGTTTAAGTTTATGCTCTTGATTTATAATTATTAAGATTAAGAAGTTGAATTATAAATATGTCATCTTCGTGCAGCGGTGTTGACGTTATTAGCTTGTATCCTTCATCTTCTCCTTTATCCCTATTGGCGAGTGGTTTTGGAGTTGAGGTTTCTCATTCTCTACATAAGTTGGATGAATCTGATGGCAAATTGAAGCTTTCTGGCTACATATCTGGCCCTTATGAAACTATTTCTGTGAAGGTATTCTCTTATTTCATCCAATTTTGTCATCATTAATTTCTTATTCAGCGTTTCTTATCTTGCAGGCCTTCCAATATTTCTGTATCCACGTTATGCATTGATTATATTCTACAGTGTAATGGGTTTATGAGTAACAAACATATTACTACATTTGTTCTCTTTGACCTTTGAACAAAGATGTCAATTCAAGATATATATCCAGAGGTCCAATACATAAGTTACTGAATCAGTTGGCTGACACACATTGCTGTCCAGATTTGGTTAAGGCTGACATTAGCTCCCAATGTGGAAAGCGAGGCAGGTCTCAGGCATCTCTGGCCTACATATTGAACTTGACTTGCCCGCGAGCTCATTATGATTTAAGTTTTGAACCTGCCAAGACCTGTGTTGCATTCAAGGTACTATCTGCTTATGACCTTTGAGTCTTTGACTTACCATTGAACTCTATCATAGTTATACTAATATATTTTTATAATATTAGTATCATAGTTATATAAATATTCTTCGCTTAGTATTATTACCCCAGAACCAACAGTTCAATCTGCCAATTATCATCTGGTGTTTTTGTTGAGGGATCTAACCTAGTTGAAACCTTGATTGTGGTAGATAGTGATACGTACCTAGTTTAACTGACACAAATCGTCTTCATGATTATTGATTAAAGACTAATCAAGGGATAAGGTTGACATTAAAGTTCAAATTTCAGAATTGTATTGTGATCATTAGAACTATCTGTATTATTGTTTCAGAATTGGGATCCTATATTTACTTTCATCCAGAAAGTGGTTTCATGCTTTTGGAGTCAAGGTATTGCTTGGTTCAATTTTTATTTGTACCGGTTGAGGTGTTCAGTTATTAATCCTGTATTCCTGTATATGAATGAAACACCGTATGTCTGCTGATCTGTCAAGGTGCTCACATGTCTGAAGAAGATGATGTCTGGAATGGAGATGATACTCTATCCACCGGAGATGGTAATAGAACTTCTTTTTATAGTAACAGGCATTTTTGTGTGCCTTGCCGTTTTTTAATATCATTATTTCAAGTAAATTTCTATTCTACTCTCGATTAGGTGCTATTTTCAGTGCAAGTAAAAGTTCTGTATGGGAAAATACTCTCTCTGTTCCACATTACATGTAAAACTTTCTTATTTTGGAGATTGTATTGCAAGTTTTATATCTCTAGAGCTAGGAAAGTTAATTGCTTGATGCCTTTACTGGACAAGCATTGCTCATTTCTATAATTGCATAGGAAAAGTAACAAGTAACATCTCTTAAATCTCATTCATTATCTCTTAAATGATGATCCATCCATGTCAATCAGATCTCCTGAATAACTATGGACTTCCAAAGAAGAGGTGCATGACACGATCCCATCACGATCTTGTTGCTCTTTTCTCACCCCAGCTAGAGATGCCAGGAGAAGAACAAAAGCTTATGCCTTACGATACATGCAACCGCTCTCAAAGAACTGCTGTACAATCCGAAGGCTATGGAAACGAGTTGGACTTTGACCTTGTGCCTTACAATTCGCTAAAATTTAGTGTTGCATCTGTAGAAAATCTAAACCTAAAGACCAAGTGTAGTGTGGAGCTGTCTGATGTACACATGGACCATCTTTCAAAATCCAAGTGGAATCAAAACTCGCTGCATGCTCATTGTAGTACAAACAACAGATTACTTGTGAAAAAACCATCCGTTGTTCGTTTTCATTTTGATGATGGAGAGAACACTGATGATGGTATCATGAGGCCATTTCTGAGAAGTTGCTCCTCTCGCATGGATGTGTCACCTTTTGCTGGAAGCACGAGAGGTGACGATCATGTCAGATTTCAAGCTAACTGTTCTAAAAATTGGCTTTACATGAACGATAAGGTTGATAATGAAGAAGCTGATTGTAATATTCGAGGTTCTGAACCATGGCTGGATGACGCTGAAACTGTTTGGTCTCCTCCTAAGAATTCTTCTCTTCTATTAGAAGGATCATTTGATTCAATTTTGACTAGTAGAGACTACTTAATAGAGGATACCAGTCGTTTGACCAGTCCAGTTGCATCAATTCAATATTCTAGATCAAGTCATCGGTCTTCTAAATGTGACTGGTCTGATTTAAGTGAAAAAATGCATGATGAACCTCTAATTGATGTCATGTGTAAAAGATACTCGAAACACCACAGAGATAATGAATTTGACCCTTTTGAATACAAAGAATGGGAAACGGATATATTTAACCTTGATAACATGAGATACAGTTCTTCATGGGAGGATTTCTCATTTCTTAAGGGCCAGGTGAGTTGCCAAAAGAATATTAGCAACTCACAAAATGACAGTATTTTGTTCCCTCAACAGTATGAAACAGAGTGGACATGTTCTCCTGTAGCTGCATTGCGACACATTCCGTCATTATCTTATACTGATAGGGGAAAGAGCAAAATAGCTCAATGTAAATATCAGGAGAAACGGCAAAGAAGAAGCTCTTCAGCCCCACCATTTTACAAAGAGAAGAAAAAAATCATTGCCCTAAATAGTTGGATGAATGTTAACTCAGGGAAGTTCCATCACAAGACACTTAATGATATCCCTACTTTACAAGGTGTTTTTTGAAATTATTTCATGTGACATGATATGGATCAAACACTCGAAACTAACTCTTCACTTGTTTGATGTGCAGGAACTATTCGTCAAAAGTACGTTCATAAATCTCCAGGTGTTGATCATTTGGCTTTGGAGGAAGGTTCTGAAAGTGACTTGCTGTTTAAGTCTAAGGCTAGGTAATATAACCACATATGATGTATATGGTACACTGAATCTGCAGACTTGGTTTCATGGAGTTGTTCTTCTTACTTTCTAGACACGAAAAGCAGGACATCATTGATACGGCTGAGATTTCAGTTTATGAAGAGGAGAGGCCCCATTTCCTTGATGTATACAATTCAGATTCAGGTATTGTTGTTAATTAAGATATGACTTCGAAAAAAGGAAGATGTGTTTAGTTGGGTTATCACGTTTCTAAAACATGTGTTTTCATATTACCCCAACCCCTATAGATAAAGTAAGAAACAAATACAAATAACAAGTCGATAAAAGTAAAGGAAATTTTTTGCATGCACAATATGATGACACAAATCTTACTTTACACATTTCATGTTTCAGACTTCACCTTAAAGGATAATCTAGATGCATTAGACATTGGGGGAAAATGGCAGAATGGCTGTCCTTCAACTTCAGTTAAGTGACCTGTCAAATCATTTATATAGTTTGATTTATTCCCGATCAGTTTATCACTGTGGAATTGAGAAGTAAATTTCCAATTTGTGACTCAACTTTCTTTGTCTATGACAGAGTATACAGATGTCCAATGATCTTGTCAATCAGGATAGTATACTTGACATATCTTCTGGGCTATTGCACCTCTCTGGTGATTCTTTGTTACCCAAGTCCTTGAGTAAGAAATGCATGGTGGAATGTAGAGTTCTTCAACAAGTTGACAAGAAATTCATTCCAGTTGTGGGTGACGGAATACTTGCCGTTATTGATCAAGTATCTTAACTCTATTTGATCTTCAGATTCATTTGCATTCAGCTTCTTTAGTCTAACATAAATTTGACTTGAAGACTTGACCACTAGTATGGGTATGTTTGCAGCACGCTGCTGATGAAAGAATACGACTTGAAGATTTGCGAGAAAAGGTAAAAAAGTACTTCTTGAGCTTTTAAAAAAATGCTATGTAATAATATGGTATTATGGTCTAAATGAACAGTAAAAGTTGTAGGTTCTTTCTGGAGAAACAAAAATAATCACCTATCTGGATGCAGAGAAAGAACTGGTATTATCTATGTTTCAAACTCCCATCAAGTATTATAGTGATGCTCTTTATTATGTGATTGACTTGATTCTTTACATATTTGACACAGGTTTTACCTGAGATTGGATATCAGTTATTGAATAACTATTCTGGTCAAATCCAGAAATGGGGTTGGATCTGTAACTTTCATGCACAGAGTTCAGTGTCATTCAAAAAGTAATCAGATTCAAATACTTCTATTGAGACAGATTTGACTGTTTTCACACGTTTCTGAAGGGTTTCCCTTTTTCTTGCACAGGAATTTAAATTTCTTGAACAACCAGCCATCGGTTGCTACACTCGTCGCAGTAAGTCAAATTCTTTCAAGTTGGTTTTTTACCTACTATTTTCCATCCAGCTAAATGAACCTTTTCCTGAATGCAAATTACAAAGGAACCAAGCTGTCTCTTAGTTCTTATTTTTGTAACCTATCTATCTCTTATTTGGCATACAGGTACCATGTATTTTGGGTGTCAATTTAACCGATGTGGATCTCCTAGAATTTCTACAACAGGTCTGGAACATAGCATCTTTATTGTCTTAAGACCATACTCAGGCTTTATCTTTGAAGTTTTCGTCAAGTCTTTCAAATGTGCAATCTATTTGTAATTCTAACATTATCATCAGCTTGCCGATACCGATGGATCTTCAGTAATACCACCAGCTGTTCTTCGGGTTCTAAATTTCAAAGCCTGTAGGGGTACGATCCTCTACACCTCAATCATTTTAGCGTCATATCCTTAAAAACGTATTTCCTTATCTACACGTCATAGGGTGCGTGACATTATTAGTTCTTACTTCATTAAATTTTTTGATAAATAGGTGCAATCATGTTTGGGGACGCTCTACTCCCTTCAGAATGTTCTCTTATTGTCAAAGAGCTTAGGCAGACTTCAATGTGTTTTCAGGTGAGTTGATAAGTTATAAACTAATTATTCTTGACCCTTATTGGGTTGCTGTATTTTAAGCACTGGAAATATGATTTGGTTTTTGGTCCAGTGTGCACATGGACGGCCAACAACTGCGCCGCTGGTCAACCTAGTGGTCTTGCATAAACAGATTGCTAAGCTTGGAAATTGGAGCGATGGTTCATCTGGGCCATGGCATGGACTAAGCCGACACAAACCTAGTCTTGAGCGTGCGGCTCAACGGTTAAGTTCAGAAGGAGGGTACTGCTCGAGGTATGGACATGATTTAGATTAAATCTGTCTTGTTATTCACCTATACGTCTTAAGAAATCAATTTTGATATGTTTGTGTTGTATCTCATATTAGAGTAGTAAACGTTGGACATGGTTATATTTTTTAAAGAAATTTTAATACTTTCGATCTTTAAAGAATCTTGTTTTGCACTTTCAGTAGCCCAGTAGGTCGTTGGTTCAACTTCTATACTTCAAAGTCTATATAGATGGATTTGAATAGTTATTGATATATAATTTATATTCTCTCGATATACAAGGTAACTAACATTTGGGATCAACCAGAATAGGCTAAGCTATTCTGAAAGTTTGAGCCATGAGGTAAAATACATAATGACCGTTTTGCTTTTAATGTTGTTAGCAATAGCAACTCTTCAAGCCTAAAACTCCACTTCGAACTCATATTGAACTTGTTAGGTCGTGTTTGTCCTGTAAACTAATTAATAAGTACGTTTTAATCAACAAATATAAGTTATAATGCCTTCGTAGCAAAAATGTTTTACATTTCAATAGTTCTTCGATCTAAAATATATCTACTATATTATATGAGTGACCGACCATTGCTGAAAGAAATTAAACGGAGAATTGTTATCTTTGAATGTCAAAGTTATTTTATCATTAAGGTAACTTTAATTATCTACACCCAATGTATATTCTAATATTTTTGTAAATAAAAACTAGTTTTAACTTTTAAGTATGATTTTATACCATAGATAACAACTATTTTAAGCATAATAACAATTTAAAAATATGATGGAGTTGCAATTATCAGAAGATATATATATATATATATATAGGAGTGGGTTTAAGGGAGAAAGAAAAATTGGTAGAGAAATGTTTCTTTAACCCTTTGATTCAGCAAATTAACTCTTTGATTCATCAAATTAACCATTTGATTCAAGAAAAATATTTATTGATAAAAATGTTTTTTGAATCATAGATAAGTATTTATTGAATCACATAAAGCATTTTTTGAAATCATATTTATTTTTTTTGCTTAATCATACTTGTTTTTTATTTAAAAAATTTCTTTCTCCCCTTTCTCCTCCAAAATTTTCTTCTTTTTAAATCCTGTTACTATATATATATGTAGGTTGTTTCAAATACAAAAATTGTTAAGATAAAATAAATATAAATAAGATAATATATTAGCATGACAAGTGTCCTTAGATTTAAATATGAGTTAAATGTAGTCTATGTATTTCTCTTTCCTCTTACAACATCATTAAATACATAATTAAAACTGATCAAGTAACATATTATGTGCATCAATTTTATTAAGTTGTGCATCAACGTTGTCTAGTTTTTATTTATCGTGTATCAATCATTTTCTTTTTCGTTAACTGGTGTTTTCACGTGCACCAATCTAGGATTGTCTATTTTGCCCTTCCACGGCAATAACTATAGGTTTGACTCGGAAAATAAAACTGATCTCATTATGATACATCTAACGGCTCAGATCGTATCTTATTTGTTTTACATTAAGGTTTGTTTTACGATAACCAACCCCTATATAGGGGAAAGATCTAGGGGGAAGCTCAAGAACTTGGAAAATGAAGGAAACAAATTTCAACCCTTGATTTCATCATATATAACATTCATTTCAGATTTAAAATGAATGTTAATCCATATTTTGTTATTATACATCGATGAACGTTATTTAACATCATTTTAATGAATTTTTAGTGATAACATTCATTGATAAATGCTATAATCAATGTAAAATAACATATATGAGTTAATATTTATCATAAATGAATGTTTAAGAATGTTAAGTTGTAATTTTGAGTAACATTCATCATAGATGTCGATTTTGAGAGTTTTTTTTTGTTTAAAACGTACAATTATAATAACATTGTTTGATTAAATGATGTATATAATCAATAGATTCGTATTTCAAGCTTTAATGTGATGAACCTTCTTAATATTTTGATGATAAATGGATATTTAATTCCATACTTTTCTCATTTTTTCTTCCCTCTTTATGGTCATTGTGTATATATATATATATATAATTTAATGAAAGTCTCATCTTGTCTTATCAAGATGGAGGATGTAATAACTTTGAAATTATATATGATACAAATCATCTTGATATATAACACACAATTTTATTTTAACACACTACCTTTTCATACGAAGGAAGCGACATTAGTCTTTGATTATTCAGTACACTATGTTTGGAAGTATCTTGAAAATATGGTTTTAAGACAATATTAATGAATCCATAATGTAATTCACTTGTAAACAATTACAAATACAATTACAATGTAGTTAAGTCCACTGGGTCGATAATTTGATATAACTCTACTGCTTTCTTCTGTTAAATATAACTGGTATGTCCAAAATATTTATATTTATTATTAATTTATCAGTTAATTATATTTTTATTTTTTTTGAACGGCAATTATATATAAATATCTTCTTAGGCTTTTTACTTGAAAACATCAGAGCATTCCTATAATTCCAAATAGTCCAAAGAATTGAGCTGGTAAGAGCATCCAAGAGACCACGAACTTCTTTAATACACTTCACCGAAAAAAGCCATAAACATAAATTTGCATACGAATCGCAAACTGAAATATCCATTTGGGTCCATTTAGCAAGGTTGTTTCACAATTCTTTCGCTAAATCACATGAAAAGAATAAATGACTAGTTGTCTCCCGGTGATCTTTACAAATGAAGCATAACACGGAGTCTACATCGATTCCTTTTCATCAATATTGACTAACGTAGGAATTCGATCTAAACTTAACCTCCATATAAATACATTCACTTTGTATGGTAACCATCTATTCCACTTTGTAGTACTGTTGTTAATTATATTTGATATACGGAGCATATATTTATTAATATATTTGGTAAAATAAAGTATGCTTTTATGTGTTGAATGAAGCAAATTATAGCCGACCAAACTTATGTAGTTATGTGACTGATAATATCCTTCTTTCTTTTTAGAGGCTTACGTGTCCATCATTATTTCAAAGTCAAGTGCTTCCACAGACCCCATCTACATCAAGAAAAAAAAAAAGCGGGTCCCACGTTAGATTCAACGGTGTAGATCACGTCCAAGGCCTAAGATTCACGCGATCGTCTATCTTTGCTAATTAGATTTTATTTTGTCGTTTTCCAACAGTTGTACCGAATCAGACCGTCAAACCCGTTTTTCCATTTCTCGCAATCTCCGGAGCATCCTCATTAATTGCCACGTGTCTTCACATCATTGTCTCTCACATATTTTATAATTATGGTACCCAATCTTTAGAAAATATACATTAGAGTCCCTCTATGGTTTCATTCTAAATGACGGGTCATTGTGCAAATATTACGTAACACGTATTAGATTAACGTCTTGGCCTTGATTATACTAATGGTGATTTGCATATGTAGAATCTATATTTCGAAACACAATTCAAATAATTAGTAAATTTAAATTGTTGATCTAACTATCTAATTATTTCTTCATAATTAGCTCGCTAATGAAGTGGCGAGATTTATATGACTAATAAAGGGATATACGTAGAAGACGGTGAGCTATGTCCTTTGTCACAACCTCATCTATATACATGAATTGAAAACAAATATTAAACATAAACAAAGAAGAATTAAAACAAAATTAATAGAGAGCCAAAAAGTTGATCAAGTCCAAATTCTAATCCAATATGGTAATATGACGGACCAAAGAAACCATGCTTTGTCTTTTAGCTTTTGTTGGTATCAAACCGAATACATACGTTGAATATTGCTAGTTATTTATCTTGGATAAGTTACTATAAAGTATTTTTTGTGTATTTTTTTAAGCAACAAAAGATTGAAATTTGGTTACTGATGAATGACAAATTTACTTGATTATACTAGTGACAATACTGTGTAACGTCATACACAATTGTATAGTTTATTTTATAGAGTTTAAATTCTAGACATTGTCTTTTAAATCAAGGTCTATGACGATAATCCATTTTTGTTCTAACTTGAGTTTGTAATTTTGTTTCTTTCACGCATTTTCTTGTACCGTTATTGTTCAAAGAATATACTTTACACTATGATCCAATTAAAACTCTTGAGCTACAATATTGAACAATGCTTTATTATTTTAGAAAAGCATATAACACGCTAAAATAAACATAATTATATGACACATCTAGTCAAATATAATGTAACGAAAATATAAATTTTACCTTAAAAAACAAGTTAAATACATAATTTTATGATAAAAATAGTAAAGTATATATCTATTTCTAAAATTAATAGGTAGAAAGAATAATAAAGTTTTTTAATATACTTTGTTAACTTGTATAGTAAATATAAATAAAATATATAATTAATTAGTAACTAAATTTCAATTATGTTATTAATTCAATTTCAAGTATAACCTGAATCGAGCAAACACATTTGGATTATTACAATATCAAAAGTCAAACCATCAATTTTATTATTAGCTTTTTTTCTATTCGATTGTATCACTTATGATTCAATTTTTTGAATTTTGTGCACACCCTTAAATTGTCAAGTAATCAGCCTTTGGAGTAATCTTCATACATCGTAAACCTTTAAAACTAGAAGATCACAACACCATATAGATATCTGCATATCAACACTTTTAGTTAATAAAATAATTAATAATAATTTAATCCTTAAATTTTTAATATACCTTTTTTATTTTAACCATTCAAATTATCTTTACATGATTTAATCCTTATAATTCATCAAACGAAATCAAAACAAAAACTTCTCCATTAATCTTCGTCTCCAGTTACATTACACACACTTCGATTATCATTGTTGTTCATAACGAAGAACACCACCGTAAGTGAATCGCTAGTAATCACCGCCTAACCACACACTGAACGTTTCGTCGTGTCTCTGTTCATTTCCAAAAAAATGAAACACCAAACCTTAATCAGTTCCATAGATTTAAACACACATTTGATTTTTCAAAATTACTGAGATGGTCACCGTTTGTTGTTGTCGGTAGTCACTCACCATTGTCTTGGCATGTTATTTTGGCGATGATGGCATGAAGAGTTAACAGGGATAACAAAGAGGTAAGGATGGGCAGTGAACGAAGGTTAGATCTGATTTGTTATAATTAACTTTCAATAACAAAAGTTGAAAATGAAACAAAAAGGTGACTCATTAAAAATACCGGTCAAACCGGTAACAAGTGACCAAAATGGTTAACGTGTTAAGTCAACGATAGTTTGAGATTAATCACAAGTCAACCAACAATATTAGGATTAGGTTATGTGAAAATAAGTTGAACAGTTAAAACGAAAAAATGTTAAAAATTTGATAATTATATGTATTCTTAAACAATCATCTCATCTGGTACGAAAAACAAGGTAAGATCTCGAAATTCAACTGATAGAGCTTTCAAGGGTCTTTATTGCTAAAAGTTCATATTTCAAGGGGTGTAAATCAAAATAATTGGTTAAATAAATACGGAGTACTAAACCTCTCAGAAGCTGTCTTTTTCTTTAATTATATTATAAATAAATAAACTTTCAAAAATTTTAATAATAAAAAAAATAAATCAGAAACCGTATAAACAACCGTTCTACGGCGGTTTTCACTAAGCACACACAGTTGAATTCTCGCTTTGCCGGACATCGCCAGTTTCTCCCGCAGATCTAATTTGTTACCATATCGTTTCGAATTCGAGATTATTAGTGTCGATTTGAGAAATGTTTGTTAAAAAGCTAGTCGAAATCGCTTCGTTGAAGAAGGTAAATTCTCATCTCTGATCCTTATAGCTTCTATATTCAAATTTTATCATCGAAACTGCAGCGATTTTTTTTTAAATTGTTTTAACATGTTGTGGTTTACGAGATATTAATTTAATTACTCTGCTAATTAGTACTATGGAGCTTTAGCTTGCTTGATTTTAGTTGAGTATCAGATTAGGATACAGAGCTTAAGATGTAATTATCAATTTAATTGATCAGTAAAGACGCACTTTACGGCACAAATGTGATTGTGCCGATTTAATTTGTTAATCTTCATGTTATTTCTAACATTTTTGCAGAAATATAGCGTTTTAGATAAATTATTAAGTCCTTTGGGGATTAATTTATAATTCTTTTTATAAAAGTTGTTGAAATTTAATTAGTAGGACTCCTTTTTATTTGACTTAAATAGTAAAAATAGTACTCTGATATTGAGATCGGGGGACGAAGAATAATGACAGTAATTTTTAACAAGTCATTGATATCTAATTACTGTAATGGAATGTAATTGGTAAAAATCTGATTTATTGTCTTAAAGAGCAAGAGTTAGTTATAAATTACTACTAGTTAGGTAAATCATTTTATTTACCTTCCTTTAAGGCTTTGTCATATGCCCTTAATGCAATTATTTTTTATTTTTTATTTTATCTCATTACTAGCACCGTCAATGCATGTGAATTTTTAATTAAATCTTTTTACCTGATCCACATATTTACGTACGAGGAAAAGTGATTTTTGACTCTTTTTTTTTTTCTATTGGATAATTTTTTTTTATCATTTTTATGTTAATAATTGAACTCCTGTGATTTCGGTCTTCTGATTAGCCCATTCGATCCAATCCAATTCGTCTTTTTAGGTCCAGTAAAATAATTTATTCTAGGATGAATCATCACCCGCAAAGTTTAGTTATTCTATTACTCCGTATTATTATTATTAAAATTAAAATAAAATATTGCAAAAAGGGAGCAGAATTCAACTAATTTAGACAGTGATAGCCTGCTGAATTGCTGAGGAAAAATCTACATAAAGGCACCTTTCTGCAAATTATATAAATGTGTGTGTATGTGTTGACTGTGTCAATTCACGTAAACCATGATTAATCAGGTTACTGTAAGGTCCATTCTCCTAGTAATCGACTCAATGGGTGACCATGAAAGGATATCAGCGTGTTTGTGGTCTTCAATGTGTTCAGATAATAATAATACTAAACTTTCGGATGATCATATATGATAAGATCATAAAACTGGCTTGTAACTGAAAAGAAAAAAATATTTGATCTAGCTTAAGCTATAGTATAATGCACATTTACTTTGGCTTGACAAGTTTACTATGTAGTCTAGCTGTATGAAGTGAAATAAATGAAGTTACATTTTTAAGCAACACCTAAGTGTGCAAGCCAAGTCCAACGTACTCTGCCATTCTTTTCTACTAAGTACACATGGTGTTGCATTTCCCATGCAACACATTCTTTTCGATCTTGTACCCGTTTGCTTCGCATAGGCTACACAAGCGGTACACTGAACACCAACCCAATCTCGATGAAAAAAGTAGAAGCAACTAAAGAAGGGTGACGAAGCTTCTTTGCGTTTTATTGCAAAACATGAAAAAGTGTTTGAATCTTAGTTCATGAAAGTTAACAAACAGGTCATAACGTTGTTGTTGGGGATATCAGTTTGGGGTTCTGGTAGATATTTAGTTCCAGCTGTTAAAACTGTGTTGATTTCCAGCGGTTTGATTTAAGATGGATCTTATAAACTTGAATGGATCAATCCTTGCAATCTAGTACTTCTGAGTTTTGCCTGATGAGAAGATATCCAAGAGTAAACAATGCGTACAACTATTTTATAATGGCTGTTAGAAGGCCTTAATAGCGACGTTCTGACTCATAATTGATGCTATCATTGCTTGTGCTGTAGCTTGGAGGAAATGCGGATGCTTTGAAGTCTGACGCAATCAATCCACACCCTGTTTTCCATTATGGCCTCCCAGCTGGATGTAACTTGTTGGCTCAAGACCCTATTCAGAAGATTCTTGCTATGTCAACTATGTAAGCTTTTGTTACTTATGTCTTATGGTCATAGCTGTTAAACTTGCCCGAGTCAAGTTTTATTGAACCTAAATCAAAGTCACTCTGCATTCGGTATACTGACTTGTAAATACTCGTGACTCATACATTTTGATTTCATGCTAAACTCTTATATATCCGTCGAAGTACTGATGGACTTGTACATCGGATGTTCTTAATCTGAATATTTGTTTATATAAACTTTCTCTTTTTCATTAGAGATGGCCGGATTAAGTTATTTGGACAAGATAACACTCAGGCTGTATTGGAATCTCCTGAGGCAGTACCAAGCAAATATTTGCAGGTATATCATCTTTAAGATTTCTCCTATAATGACCATAATGCCCTCTTCATAAGTTTCTGTGCTCCGTGATGAGGAATTATTTACCGACTTTTCATACACTAATTTGACTGTCCTTCTTTTTCCAGTTCATTCATAACCAACAGTTTCTTATAAACGTTAATGCAAATGATCATATCGAGGTAAGCCATTTGGATTTAATTAATGCAATTCAACTCCCCTCTCATTTTCGTCTCACTGTTTGCTGCAACAAAGGCATACATACTTCCTAATATGCTAAATCCACCAAGTTAATGTGTAATCGCACATTCATATCTACTATTGTATATACATAGGTCTGGGACATAGACATGAAGTCATTAGCTCATGTGCACGTATATAAGGAACAAATTACTTCTTTTGCAGTCCTTCAACATACCTTTTACATGTAAGTGCTTCTCAAAATTCATAAAGGTGTCTAGCAATTGTAAGGATACTAGTTTTCTCACGACAGAGTGTTTATGCTCTCAACAGGTATGTTGGAGATTCATTTGGTAATGTTTCGGTTCTGAAGTTTGACAAAGAATTGTGTAATATAGCACAAATGAACTACCGAATTCCTTTTGTGGCATCTCACGGTGAGCCAAATTTTTTACTAGACTTGAGTGATATTGAGTGTTTTCAACCTGTCAAATTTCTATTTAAAAGCATCTTGACTTGCAGCATACTATATTAATTTTGGTCACAAACATTCATTTATTGATGGTAATAGCTACCCCTTTAATATTTTATGCATCCACAGTTTTCTTCTTTTTCACATAATATTGTGCATCATCCGATTATCGACGTTATGATCACTTATGATAAATTTCACCAGAAACATCCTCTTACAGTGTAACCTAGTAACTATGAAAAAATAAAATAGATGTCAACTAGTAGATATCAGTATCCATTTGCTGATAGTCTTTGTTTTTTTTTTCTTTTTGAACATTCCATGTGCTTGAAATTATGCTGATAATGTGGAAGATGTTTTGATGTATGTGATTTGTGTGTGTTCTTTCACCTTCTGTAATATGTATCCCATTGCTTAACTTGATTGTTCAACCTATTTAGGTAATTCAACAGAGGATCTCAATGATGCTGCGGTTATGTATATACTGCCTCAACCAGCAGCTGCAAGTAAAAGGTGACGTCCAATATCAGTTTTCCTTCTAAATACTAATGACTGTTAAAAATCTCCCAATCTTACTTTATGCGTCATTTATCGATTCAGGATTCTTATAATTTATAAAAACGGATTAATTACATTATGGTCGATTCAAGATAGCAAAACCATCTTTACAACTGGAGGAACTCTGATGCACTCACTAAACCACGACACTAAGAAAGTGACAGCTGCGTGCTGGGCTTGTCCCTTTGGAAGCAAAGTAGTTATTGGATACAGCAATGGAGAAATTTTAATCTGGAGTGTACCTCACACCACAGAATCAAAAACTGAACCTCTAAGTGATATAGCTTTAGGTGGGACCCAAAGTGGTCCGTTATTTAAACTAAATCTTGGGTATAAGTTGGACAAAGTCCCAATAGCCAGACTAAAATGGGCTTATGCAGATGGGAAAGCAAGTCGACTATATGTTCTTGGTGCTTCTGAATTTTCATCTGCCAACTTGTTACAGGTACTCATTTACAATAGTTTCTACGTTGATTGGCATTTAAGAATTTTATCTGGCTCTGAAATTGATTGATTCAATACGGCAGGTTGTTATAATAAACGAACAGATTGAATCTCGCACTACTAAACTGGGACTTGCTTCACCTGAGCCATGTGTTGACATGGAGATTATTTCATCCTACAGTGAACAGAACAAACACAAAGAGGATTGCTTTCTTGTGCTTGGCAAGTCAGGCCACGTTTATTTATATGATGATTCTTCGATTGAAAGATATTTAGTACAGTCTCAATCTAGGTCACCACCATCACTACCAAAAGAGGTAAAAGTGAGAGTACCATATGCTGACCCATGCATCACTGTAGCAAAGTTCATCACTGACAATCCATGCATGTTATCTTCTTCTGATGAGGTAGTATGCCCGTTTTTCACTTTCACTGAACGCAATTTTTTTTTTTTTTTTTTTATGATTCGAATATCATTTATCTTATAGAAGAAAGAAATAGGTTATTATATTCACACTGTTTGGTTTCACAGGAGTACATGTTACTGTCGAAAAGGATTCCTTCACTTCTTTCATTTGAGGCTAACCAAAAAGATGGATCTTCTTCAACTGGTTTTAGCAGTTTCTCAAATTTTAAAAACATTTATATAACAGGACACAGCAATGGAGCCATTAACTTTTGGGATGCATCATGTCCACTTCTGATTCATATCTTATCACTTAATCAACAGGTAATTTATCAGACGTTATCAATGAAAAAGATGCATGGAACCCTCATTGATGAAGTAATATGGAATATAAACTACAGATGAACCATAAATTAAATCAACTGGCTGTATTACTGAATTTTTAGAATCATCTAATTATCATTTGCTTCTTTTTGTCTTTCTTTTCCGATTGTTCTTATCTTTCTTGCGTCCACCAATGCAGAGTGAGGATGATCAGTCTTTAAGTGGTGTACCCCTGACAGCATTGTGTTACAATATGGAAGCACGGCTCCTCATATCTGGAGATCAAAGTGGAACAGTAAGTGTATCCATTATCAGATAGTAAAAGCTCGTCACATTTCAACTTGAACTGCGTTGTTTAGTTTATAAATTTTTATGCTTCAGGTTAGAATTTTCAAATTCAAGCCCGAGCCTTATGCCACAGAGAGCAGTTTCTTGTCGTTACAAGGTACTAACTTTCATATTGGTAGCTTACAAATACAGATATCATGTTATAGGCCACAAATAAGAAAACTGTTGAATGAAACTTGGAACTTTGAAAATACATCTGCATAGTCGATAGTCGATGTCATGTGTTCCTAAAATGTTGCAATCTCTATCAGGAAGTTCGAAGAAAGGAGGCAATATCGTTCAAAATGTTAAACTTGTGAAGGTTAATGGAGCAGTTCTTTCAATAATTTCTAGCCATGACTCCAAACATATTGCTGTCGGTTCAGATCAAGGATATGTAAGATCTCATTTCTCCTTTTCTTCGTTCCCCCTATTCCAACAACCACTTAATGTCAATCAATTTTTGATCCAGGTTTCTGTAATTGACGTTGCGGGACCCACATTATTATATGAGAAACGTATAACGAGTGAATTGTCTACAGCCGTCATCTCTCTGCAATTTGGGATGTGCAGCTTGCATGGCTTTGAGAAGTGTGTCTTAGTGGCGGCAACAAAGGATTCATCAGCTTGGGCACTTGAAAGTGAAACTGGGAATATACTCAACACTGCAGCAGTCCATCCTAAAAAACCTTCTAAAGCTTTACTTATTCACATGTTGGGTACTAAATCATACTTCCTTTTTGATGTTTTTGTATTCCTTGGTCTTATTTACTTTGTCTGTGACAAATGAAAATAACCAAATGTATATCACTTTGCAGATGAGCAGCGTACATCTGGCAGAGGATCTATTGGATCTAGGGGTGGCAATTCCTTTGATGATGGCATAGTAAAGGATTTATTACTACTATGTTCTGAGAAAGCTGCTTACGTCTATTCACTCCTGCATGTGGTTCAGGTTAAAGAAGTTAAAATTTTCAATATCTGTAGTAGTAGTATGCATTGTAAATATACGTACTCAGGACCAAAAGTTTACTTTTATTTCAGGGTGTGAAGAAGGTTTGCTACAAAAAGAAGTTTAATTCCTCAACTTGTTGCTGGGCTTCAACATGTTGTTCTGATACTGGTCTTGTACTTGTTTTTACTAACGGGAAGATTGAAATTAGGTGAACTTTTCGTCAAATAGAGATATATTAGATATTATAGATAATAATTTCTTTGTTGGAACTTAGTTGCCTATTTGACTGGAATTTCAGATCCCTGCCCGAATTATCCCTTTTGAAGGCAACATCAATAAGAGGCCTTGAACTTTCAACTTCCAAACCGAATTCCTTACCTGATAACTCTATTTGTGCTTCACAAAATGGTGATATCATCATGGTATATATTTTCGACTCCAGAAATTGAGACAGTAGCATAAACTTACGATTTAATGAATTTCAAAACTTCTATGCTACAGGTGAATGGTGATCGGGAAGTTTTAATTGTTTCAGTTTTACTCCAAAGGGAAATCTTCAGGTAATGCACAAAAATCAATTTATTCCGATTTACTTAAACTATATGCATATCTCATTCTTTCGTGACAGTGTTCTAATTTTTGTAGGCATTTAGACTCGGCCACCCAAGTTTATAATAAGGATCTGATAGTTCCACTAGGGATTCAGTCTGATCATGTTATCCAAAAAGAAAAGAAAAAGGTTCTGAATTCAATACAGTAGCTCTTAAGCTCCACTGGGATCTGATTGATATAGTATTGAATACTGATGTTTCTACTTACTGTACGCAACAGGGACTATTTAGTTCTATGAAAAAAGGAAGCAAACAAAAGCATGAGCCTGAAATAGAACCTGAGTCTGCAATAGAAAGCTTTGAAGAACTGTCAACATTATTTGCAGTGGCCAACTTTCCATTGGAGAGTGAAACCCGAGAAAAACACCCTACAGATGAAGATGAAGTTGAACTGGATATAGGTTTGACCTCTGACTTTTGTAACCTAATGATCCTACTTCCATTAGACTTGTGGTTTTTTTGCTATCAATTGGAACAGAAAAGGTAACAGTTTACATGCTCACATATTTTCTTTTATTAGATGATATCGACATTGATGGTCCAGAAGAGAAACCAAAAGGAAATACCATAATGGCAGGGCTTAACAAACAGAAGCTTACGAGTAAATTTAATGCATTTAAAGGTTAGTTTAAATTATCTTGAACATCACCCATATGTATCCATGACCATTTCTCAAGTATGCTTTTGAAGATATAGTTTCATATCTACAGGTAAATTGAAAGAAATGAATGTCAAAAAGGAGAAAATGCAAGTGAAGGAAGAACCAAAAGATGAGAAGACTGGTTCCATAGATCAAATCAAGAAAAAATATGGATTTAGCTTGACTGGTGTAAGTATCCAGGATGTCGATAATCATATTCCATTTTAATGATTAAATTATTTTTTAAGGTTTGACTTGTGAAGTTCTAAGCTGACTTGTAAATTCTGGAGTTGCATATAGAAGCGTATATATTGATATTTTTTTGGTGACATTGCAGGATACGAGTGCTGCTAAAATGGCACAAAACAAGCTGAGTGATAACGTACAAAAACTAAAGGTGCCACTGAACTTTTGATTTAGATAATTCGAACATACATTAATATAGTTTTCTTAGCACAAGATTTTACAGTTATGTACAAAGTCTTAACAGATTGGTTTGACTGATTATTATCATATAACCACAAACAATTTATTTGGGCAGGGAATCAACTTGAAAACAGCAGAAATGCAAGACAATGCACAGACATTCTCTTCGATGGCAAAACAGATGTTGCGAACTGCTGAAAATGATCGTCGGACCTCGTGATCCTTTAAATTGTGTTCTTATATTGTCTTTTTCTTACAGTTTTGTTTTTGAGTTGACCTGAATAGGCTTTGGTTGAATCATATTGGGGGTGAAAGTGTATAGGGATGACATTATTTTGTATTTTTTATTGTCTCAACTCGTGTAAATGATGGTATTATCATACTCTATGTATAATGCATTTCTCTCACAAAAATTACAACTTATATTGAAATAACATGTTAAATATATTTTATTGGGAATTCTGAGCCTTATCAATTACTTAAACCTTTAAGTATATTTGTTTATGAAATTTGTACATAAAAATTTGTGGTTTCACAAAAAGCAGTTGCATAGGTGTAGCTATGATCGAAACTAACTTGGCTTTGGCATAATGTATTACGTAAGAGAATAACAAGGTTCCTTTGTATCCTTTTTTGTTGTTTATCACATGGTTTCAACGTTGAGCCAATCACTTAGGCTTTAGATCCTCTTACATTGAAACCCAATATGTTCCTTCACACACAAAGAGAGCTTACGTTTATTTTTAAGATATATGTGTGTCAAGTTAATTTAGTAGAACGTTTGAATGTGAGAGAACATGACCTTTCAAGTTGAACCTGCTTCAACATGAAAGAATACAAATCAATCGTGCTTATTTTAACCGGACGAGAAACAGATATATATTAATTAAGACTAACGAAAAACGATATGCTTCAATATATTACCATATATATCATATAATTCTCACTAACGCCTTAAACAACAACCTTCTTCAGATTAATATTTGATCGAATAGGATCTTGACGCCGTCACATCAATTTGATACATTTGAGTAACTGAGGCATGTCCATATTCGCAACCAATGCTTTTGATTTCATGTAAAAGACCACTTTTCAGATTGTAAACAAATAACTGGAGGATGTCATGCTTCCAATATTTGAGTGTCATTAAGATGTCCCTTCTTTGTTCCAATAACCTAAAACCTTCATCTCGGCCATATTAAGAGGAGGAGGCGGGTTTTGATTGCACCGACAATGTAACACCCATACTTTGTGTTTCAATAGTACCCACACCTCCAAGCTGTTGTTGTAGGAGAGACACACGTATCCGAGTACACCATTGAGATCAACCAACTGATCATGACTAATCCAAAAAGTGTCCATTGCTGTTGGGGGAATATCAATCAACCTGAACTCCTCCTTCTTGACATCGAAGCATGTAATTTTGGGTTCATGTTTATACTCATGCTCGACATCAGCCCTTTGAATATTGCGCATTTGATCATACTTGATTCCCCGGTAGTTGTCATTAAAACCGATCAACCAATGCAAACATCCATGAGCAAATACACTTTCATCTTCAATACGATAAAACGGGACTTGAGGTATCTCCCGCCATAGATTCATTAAAATACTTAAAATGATAAAATAGTCATTTGTATTGTGTCCTTTTTGAGGGACTAAGAGTTGTGGTTTAAACTTTTTATAAAGTGGTATAGATGTCTTCGTTAGGCGCTTTATATGTGTAAGGTGGTGGAGAAGTGGATATTAAAAAGTTGGTGGATATTGTTAGTACGAAAAAGATGGATATGGTTGATATTGGTGATTTAGAGGCGGTGGTTAATATTGGTGATTTGGAGGTGGTTGATTATAATATTGAGGTTGAAGTTCTTGAATTGTAGTTTAAAACCACTACCAGGATGGTTCATTGATATTACTACGCAAAATACCTCTTGCACTATCAATGACGTTTATAGGACCTAGTTCATGCATGTTCAGTTGACTAATAAATTCCTCAAAATCATTTACTGTTCTGATCGTTGGGAATGGTCATGGTGCGATCAAGAAGATTATGGAGAAGAAGCTTCGTCTTATATTTCAAACTTATCTCAGTTTTTGTTTTTAAACCCAATTTTTTCATTATATTTTTTTCAGTAAAGAATTGCATGTTACATGTTTTAGTGGTGTAGCCATGCAGAAAGTCTTAATATACGCCTTGTGACATCTATTTACATATACTCCAAAGACCCGTTAATGTGTTCAAACAACAACTACCACAAACGCACATCTTAACCTTCTTAATTACTGGGATCAATTTTTGAAAAAATTAAGAAAACCAAAATTTGCAAAGTAAATACAATTTATTGTGGATTAATGGTGAACTAAACTAAGTACATTGAGTTTCATTTTTTTCAATCTCTTAACAAATTAACAGATTTGAAGAATGTATGAAAAACAATAATGAAATGATTGATTTTAGGTAATGTTATTTGACAAAATCTGGAAAATCCCGTAAATCTTATCACGGACATATAAGACATAAAGAAAAATTATCCAAAAAAAATTTACCAAACTTTGCGACACGGAGACCGGCAACACAATCTGACCAACGACCAAGTCGTTGGCCTGGAATTTCTGGTCAGGGAACCCGCCCAATCGCCGAGTACACACCTGGCCGTTGAGAGGACACAACCCGGTACGCCTCGACCACTACTCGGGTTGCGAAACAGGGGGTATTTGCTTTACTTTCATATTTTTGTTTTTTATAACAGTCTTTCAAAACGCGTAAGATGATGATTTTTCCATTATTTAACTTGTCTTAGATTGAAAACTTTTGTTAGCAGACAATATAAGTAAGACCGAGGGATTAGGTCTTTAGATGACATCAAATGTTGCAAAATTATCTAAAGTCATGTTATTAATTATTGAAATTGTAGATAGCATATAAAAACGGATAAAACATTTTGACAACTACAAAATGTACCCATATATAACCACATATATCATATACTTAATAATTCACTTCAAACCTAAGGTCCCACCCATTCATAAAGCACCAAAGAGTGATCTGACTTGTCAATAATAACAGCTCCACATTCATACTTTACATCTTTGACTTCAAGTGTCAGGTTATAATTTTGACCATCACTATCGGACATGGTCTTGCCATCTACAACATAGTCCAAGACTAGCGTTCTGTTTGCTTGTTGGTTGCGTGTTCTCACTGCAAATATGGCAATGGTCACAATCTTTGGGTCATTTGGATCGATAGGGGCCCAACCTGCACCATGAGTTTTGATGCCCAAAGTAGGGGAGATGTCAAAGAAAACTGAGCCCAAAATGAAAATGAAGAGGATCGCAGAGAGAAGAGTTTGACTACCCAACCCCATTAGAATGTATAAGAAAAAATAAGTGGTTCAGAGATGAGAACATAATTTGTGAGAGGTTTTGATCAGAACATATAGTGATAAGTTCACATGAAATGCGACAGTGTGATTAACAATGAAAAACATGTGAAATATGTGGTCCATATAACTTAACATGTACATCTGATCATACTAAACATGTAAGATATGAAAGCAAAGGTAAATTTATAAGTATTAGATCATAGAAAACATGTGAAATATGATACTAACGGTAAGTTCATATGAAATAGCATGCTAGATATGTCAAAATGGCTTAGGTTGAATTAGTTGGACAACTTTTTTTTTGCAACAAATAATCACATGTTTAAAACAACATATGGTAGATTCATATTTTGATCGTTACGAACATCTAAAACACTTGAACGCGCTAAATATGCTATAGCATACATAGAAATATATTGTAACACGAAGAAAAATAAAGCTTTTTTTTTTTTCCTTTTCAAATATTTACTTGAAATCGAGGATTAAAATGAAGAATCTTAAAACGCTTCAAATTCGAATTTTTAGTATTGATACATATTACATTATGTTTGACATTGATTCAGATTTAAATCTTTAAATTATACTATTAAAATTCTGAATCATACTTAAAGTTTACGAATCAAACAATATTGTAAATACTGATTCACTTCTATAACCAAATATTAATAAACTATAAGCTCGACATCATCATGTGTTAACGTATAACGCAATGCAAATCCTGTAATGCTATATTACATTTTAATGAGATCGCTGGGAAGCGTCTATATTTTCTTTCAAGAATGAAACAATCTGGTCAAATGTTAGATTAGAAAGTAGAAACAAAGATTTGACGAAATAAGAGCCATATGAGTTTCAAATCTTTTTCTAAAATTTTTAGATAATGATTTGAAATATTAACATCTATCTATCTTATATATCTATCTTATATACTAAAGGGAAGTTTAGAAGAAGCTATTATACTGACGTGGCATATTCTAATGCAATTTTGATGCTTAAGTGGCTTAATCTGATGCAAGGATTTTTATGAACTATTTGAGTTTTTTAAATAATGAGGAAAATATTAGCAAGTGCGAGTTTCTAGACTCACCGCTTTGTAAAAGTAAAAATTTGAAAATTACACGATGGCCAAGAATTCAAATTAGATTTCTGATATTAATTCTCTCTGCTCATCTTCTCTCTGTCATTCCGAATGCTTTCAGGTAATAAATATATACTTCTATCTCACACTTTTTATCCATTGAAATAATCTTCTTCTCTTTTCATTTTTGCTTTTAGGGTTTAAATTGTTCAATTTAGGGTTCTACCTTTAAATAGGTTTTATTTTTCTGGATTATATGGGTCTGGATTTTATTTTTAGTTAAGGGTTTGCATTTGTTAGATTTGTTTGGCTAAAGGTTTAATTTTGTTGTTACAAGATTTTCAATTCTCTTGATTTTGTTAGCTTAGGATTGTTAGATTTGTTTGGTCTGCAATTGTGTTTAAGTCTTGAGATGCCTCTAAACGAAGTTAAGTGGATTGGTTAAGTTTACCCTTTTTTTTCGTCTTATGAATGCTCAAAACTTTTAGAATGTGGTTGAGGATTTTAAGATATCTACTTAGTTATCTGTATTTATATATTTGACCTTTAATTTTGATAAGTTTGTTATAAACTTTGTTGCAGGTTAACGTACATTTGGTTGAATTTCTGTGAAGTAGGATCGAAGCTCTGATTAGTGTACGGCTATTCTAATTTGCACGGGTCTAAATTTGGTTTTAAGCTGCTTATGTTGATCAGTCTATTCAAAATTGGAATATGCAATACTTAATTATGGTTTTGGTTAGGTTTCTTGCTGATCACATCTTGGTGCCTAACATGTACTTTTTCATGTTAATGTTGTTTAACAGTTCTTTTTAATTTAATTTTTAGGTTTTAGAGGCAATTGGTAAAAGTAAAGATGTTGTGAAGTTGCAAACTTAGTAAATTAAGGTAGGTGTAAGTACAACAAACTTGTCATACAAGACGTATATTTAATATGGCATGAGGTTATACTTGTAGTGGTTTCGTTTCATTGTTTATTCCACTATATGTCTCCTTTATGGTTGTTTAGAAGGTTACTGAATTTGAAATCTAACTTGAAGCGATGAAACGGTAATTTCTGGATTCTATGAACTTAGTAAAAACTGATGCTTCATAAGTACATATATGTATTTCTATATTTCTACTCACTTATGAATGTTCTTTGACAATTTTCTTCTTCTGAATTTTTTGGTGTTAGACTTTTAATTGTGTTGTTTGCTAATTTTTGAAATGCATATATGTTGTTTTCTTTGTTAAAGACATTTATTAAGACGCGACCAGTAACTCAGTAAGGGCATGGAAAAGGAGAAGGTTAGACCAAAATTTTACTCATTAATTGATCTTTCGATTTTAAGCATGTTCACAAGCCATTTGTGAAACCTTTATGAGTGCCCATGTTTTTATTTAGGATAATCTTTTAAAGTTTGAGTTTTTGGTTTATTGGAACTAAGTTCAGGGTAACTAACTAGACACAAGACATAGAATACATTATGTTAGACTCCTTTATAGATGTTATTTTAGTGTTCTAATATTGTTTCTAATTATCAAATGCCACTCCTGTGGTTTTAGTGAATTACTATTGTAATTTTTAAGTTCATGTTTATCATTTTCGGGCCAAACTATAGATTGGCAATGGGATTTTACACAAAGGCATAAGGTGACAACTTTTGTAAAGTGTTTAACATTCACATTATAGTTCAAAACTTTATTTTTCTTTTTTATAGTTGTTTTGAAATTTATTTTAGAGTTTTAGTATTTATTAAAGGTGGCAAATCTGACCCATTTATTTGTGATTGGGTCAATTTGTGCTAAGTTTTATTAATTCCGGGCCAAACTCCAACTTTATTGGCAATGGGAACATCTCCTTTAACAAATTCTGTTTTGACCTTGCATTTGTTTCTAGGTTGGGTTGCCTGAAACAGTTTTTCAGATGAGTAGAGAGAAAGCGAAAAGATGAAGTTGTAGCAAGGCTTTCGGGTGAAAATTCTTGAGTATACTTGTGTTTTTCAAGAGTTACAGACTCAAGAGTGGATATCATATGATGTATTATGCTGCAGGAAATTGGAAAAAAAATCTTCGAGCAATGTGCGTGAGACCTAGAGCAATGGTGAAATTATTTTGTTGAAGAATCAAATCATAACAGCGGATAGGCATTAACTTTTTTTAGTTCTATTATGTATATAGTTGTGGCTAGAGTTGGGTTATCTACAATGGTTGGCAAAATCGTAATTAAGGTGATGTACTGCTAGAAACATTGTACTTGTGTGTAACTTTTGGTTTGGCATTTGAGTTGCTTTTTCTAAAAGATAATTGCAACGTAGCCTTTGATTACTTACAGCCTGAGTTCCAAAACTACCTTTATCTCTATGTTAATCCTTGGGTAGTCTTTAACTCTTTCTGACTTCTAAACTTTCAATTTGGTTTATTTAAAAGAGTTACATTTGGTCAATTGCAGTGACATTCCTTATAGTGACAAGAAATGGATAAATCAAAAAGACACATTTCTAAGGAAAATGTTAAACGTGTAGTTATTATAGAGAGAAAATATAGAAACGAATTCTATAAAGGAGTTCCAATAAAACTCGTGTAGACACGAGTTGCACACATCATAATACAATCTCTAATATTTATACAAAATTTAACACATAAAACGTTGCAAATTTTTTGTATAAATTGTATACAATTATAAATATATCAATTAAATTTTATAAATATTATATGACAAACTCGTGTTATCAAGAGTCACTTAACTAGTGTATTTAATATATACTAGACTGAAAATTTGAGGCTTTAAGAAGGTGGGGGCCTGTGCGGTTGGACTTCCCGCACAAGCCCATCACCGGGCCTGCACAGTAGACATGATTCGTTCCCAAATTCCACCTCTGAACTCTTATTCCCACACAGTCACACCGACGACTTATGTACAATACTTTTTAATGTTAATATAAGTATTAGTCTTATTTATATATTGTTAGAATTGTTAATAATTATTAATTACAAGTATTATTGTTTAAGAATTATTATCAATATATAAATCAAATAAAATTAATGAAAAAATAAAACATTTAGAAATAAATATTTTAAAAATTAGACTACAACGATTACAATTAAATGTAAGTAATATAATAAAAAAAACTTACGTTTAAAAAACTCTTGAAAATGTTGTTAAAAATAAATTAAGATAAAAATTTATATAGTAGTATTTTTAGAGGAAATGAATGAATTAGAGTTTTTTTTATAGAGAAGGAATATATTGAAATGATCTTTATTCTTTTTATATTTAAAATTAGAAATAAAGTTATTATCGGAGAGGTTATTTAATGAAGGATGAATGCAAGTACGTGCCCAGTGGAAAACTTTAATAATACTGATTTAATCACTAATAATTACAAACAACAAAACATTTTAAACATAAAAGCTAGCTAATATGAGTAGTATGTATCGTCCCTCCACCGTTTGCTGCTTTGGAATTTGCTGCTTTGGAATTTGCTCCTTTTGTTATTCTTTAATTTACCTAGTATTTAGTAATTAGTAGTTACCATTCTCTTAAAGTATATTTTTATTTTTAAACTATATGTAAACTATAAATTGATGTACATTTTATAAACTTATTATTGTTTTCAGCATGAAACGGCACATAGAATTCTAAGATTACAAAGGTAAAAATGAAATATTACATTCAATAGAGAGGTTTATAATTTTACTTTGTACGATAAAAAATTTGAAAGTTAAAACTATACACTAAAATTTTTTTTAAATTAAAACGTAACAAAACTATAAACTCAATATTTTATGTATTTATAGCTGACATTGATGACAAAAAATCGTATTTTAAATACCCTAATGTACCATTGAATGATAGTTTGAACTCTTGGGGTACATAATTATGTAGAAACTTTAATTTATAATATTTTAAAAATAAAAAAAGTTATCAACTGATCAATTGTATCAACTTTAATGTATAATAGTCGATCATACACAAAGTTCAGGTTTATTTCAATATTACGTTGGCTTTAAATATTTTCAGTAACGGAAAATTAAGAAATTCTATGTGCATGTAACTATGTAAGTCACTGACTGCTATAACGATGGCATTAAATGATTTTTGTATAATTGTATAAAATGCAAATGTTATAATTTATTAGATGAAACTTTGAAAAAGAAAATATTGCAATAACTCTGATACCAAAAAACTTGTAGCATAGAGAAATAATGGATTAAATAATTTGGCAACAGCGAAATGTTCCCAGAATCACATATACCATATAGTTGTTAATTTGATTTGATGTACTTCAACCTAAGGTCCTGCCCAAAGATAAAGCACATAAGAGTGATCCGGCTGCTCAATAATTCTAGCATAACATTCATGCTGATGATCTTTGACTATAAGGCTCATGCTGTAATGTAGACCCTCACTATCGGACATGGTATTACCATCTATCACATGGTCAAAGACTAGATTAGTCTCTGCTAGTTCGTTGTGTTTTGCCACTGCAAACTTGGCAGCGTTGACAACGTTGGGGTCATTCGGATCCTTGATAGGGGTCCAATCTCCCTCAAATTTTTTGGCACCCAACGTAGGGGAGATGTGGAAGAAAACGGACCCCAAAAAGAAGAAGAAAATGATTGTAAAGAGGTGATTTTGATGACCCAAACCCATTTTATGTGTAATAAAACGGGGGTTGTGACAAAGAAATGAGCATCGAAGTTATGAGCGGATTTGATCAGAATTTATAGCGGTAAGTTCACGTGAAAGACAATGGTATAATGAAATGTGAAAAACTTGTGAGCTGATATAAGGACCGTATAACTTAACATGTGTGTATTAGATCATCGGAAACATGTGAGATATGATGCCAAAGGTAAGTTTATAAGTATTAGATCATAGGAAACATGTGAACTTGATGCCGAAGGTAAGTTTATAAGTATTAGATCATAGGAAACATGTAAAATATGATACCAAAGATAAGTTTATAAGTAGAAGATCGTAGTTAACATGTACAATATGATACATCTGGTAAGTACATATGAAGACGATGCTAGCTATGAAAAAAATGGATCATGTTGAATGAGTTGGATAGGCGATTTTACAACAAACAATCACATATTTAAAGCATTATATATATGGGAGATTTAGATTTTGAGATATGTAGAAAAGTAAAATGCACTATATGTCGTAGCATACATAGAAAAATATTGTAACTTTGTAACATGAAGAAAAATAAATTGTACCAAATTTTAATTTGTTATATGTACACTAATCGCTGATCATGATATCATTGATTTGTGAGCAAATAAACGACCTTGTGGCAATATAAACCTTATCGTTTTTGTTTTACTTATAAAATTTCACTACGTTAGCAAAACCTTAAAACCAGCACATGCTTTGAGATAGGTACCTTTTTCTTATCCCTTAAGCACTTGTAGTGAAGGTTTGAAGCCATTGATTGAACTCAAGCTACTTTGTCATCAGAACGGTCTTGTGATGATAAGAGTAGCCCTTGGCAAGAACATAAAACAAGATCCTTCAAAAATCTATTCAACAATCTTACATGGAAACTTAATAAGTCGGCCCTTTTTCAACTCAACGGCATTTGTAGTAGTCACGAATTCTCTTGATTCCGTAATACTCAAAAATCTAGATACACATGATACATGATGAATAGCAAAGAATTTGTGAAACAAGATAGGTACTTTGACTACATAAATGGTAGAAATGTCAGGACTGTGGACTTAGCATGTAGTTGTACCATAGTTTGCAAACACACTGCAAATGAGCTACTGATTTGATAGACAGCCTTGACAAGATGTCGTACATGATGTCCAAAGGTACTCAGTCATTGAAGATATTTGTTTCATTATATCTCAAAACCTGCATGTAGGATGTTTGATAATAACTCAAAACAATTTATATTATTCCAGTAATCAAAATAATATATGTATGATATGATATTATTATCTTTTACTGTATGTTTGAGACTGAGACGACTACGTAGTTGTTACGATCACATTACCTTGAAGTTGAATGGTATTCACAATCACCATTCGTATAAGTGTTTGTTTTCCGCCGACTTGTTCTAAATTCTCTTGAAGAATTGAGTGTTTCTGACTTTCTGCTATAGCTTATTAGCTCGACCTTAATTATTTATATATTCTCTATATTTTTAAAACGGTCCCCTCGACTAATTATTTATTTTACAAATGTACAAAAGTGGGACTAAACTGTAGAAACTAACTAGATCTGTTAATCCATGCACGTAAGGTATCATACTGTGTGCATTGATATGGTGCATATCACTTTTTGAAGTGTACAAATTATAAGGTGATTTAAGATTATCTAACATTATCATAAGAAAAGACGTTAGCGTATCAATTACATTATTTGTGTTTAATTACAACCAAAAACTAGCTAACACAAACAAAACAAAAAAAAGAAACAAAAAAAAGTAAAGTGACGAGTGAAGCACGAATATCAGTATCAGCACATAGCATCATGTTCAACAAGAATACAGGTTAGTAATAATACATAAAAAATAATAACAAGATCATAAATATATCAATGTGTTTCTAGTCCAAGAATAGAAACAAGTTTTTCCATTGGTAAATTAACACAACCATTTAGACCACGTCTTCCAAACATATCAACAAGTAACGTTGTCGACTTTAATACACTACAACACAAAAACTGATTACAGAAAAAAAATTAAAAAAATTAGTGTTTTTTGCTACTTGAAGCAATCTACATTTGTATCAACTTCTTCGCCATCTCATCATGGGTTAAAGCTGTTGAGATAGAGAAAATCGTCACTACGACTCTAGGGCAACTTCACCATCATCTTCAAGCTTATCAGACGAGTCTGTGTTGCCTGTTTCTGGGAAGAATTCATCATCGGGGTATAGCATCTTAAAGAGCTGTCATAAGCCACGAATACAAAATCCCAGTGAGAAAGTAAGTATCATAGGTTGCAGATCATAACATTTTAAATATATATATAGTGAAGAGATCGGGTGAGAACTAGCATTTGTGTGAGAACTATAAGAACCGATATTTTTGGCCTTTGATTTTTAAAGTCCGCGATTTAAAAATTTGATGGGCTTTTCATTTTTTCCTCCTGCTACAACCCCCATCTCCGTTCAAAAAGCCACTCCCAACTCATTTTTTCCGGTCACGATTGCCGTCTCGGTTCCAATTCACACCATCGCTGCCAGTGATCTGAGTCACCGTGTGTATACGTCGGCCGGATCTTCACTATTATGTCATCACCACTTATCTATGGCTTCTTTGATTTTACGGTGACTTGGAGCATCCTATCACCACCGTCGTTTACCACTGTCGTCTACGGCGCCAAAAACCATCTCTAACGATAGAGATTAACGTTGATCGGTCGTATGAAAAAACCGTAAGGAACAACACTGTTCGTTTCATTGTCATTTTACGACTGCATCTATACTTTTTTAAATCATCTATCGTGGAAACTGAGAACAAGAAGAAAATTGCTTTGCCATTGACAAAATATTAAGTATGTACAGATTATTAGAACTTTTCGTCTTAATGTTTTTGACTATAATATTCGGTGTGAATTGTTGCGTGGATGACAAATATAATGAAATATAAGCCTTTTTTCAATTATTGTTCATAATTATTCATCCTATAATTTTTGCTTATAAATATAGATGAAGTCATTTATATGATTCTTTTTTGTTAAGATGGATGCATCTATAAAACTAGATGCATTTATGTGTTCTTGCATCCGATTATGTCTAATTATCTAAGCTAATCATATATTTGTAAAGATTGAATCTAATTATCTTTAATTACAAGTGTTTTATGAGTTTATACGAAGCATCTAATTATTCTCGGATGCAAAACATAATTTGCATCTAATATTAGTTCTGCATCTAATTTAATTTAAAGAGAAATACAAACTTGACCTACAACAATTTAAAGATGATTCAAAATTTGATTGAATGATGTATTTTGATATATTTTCTTTGGTTAAAATGTTAGTAATATGAAATTAAATTTAAGTTAAAAGAGTTGAGCAACTTATTCCAAAAAAATAGAAGTATGAAGAAGAGCTCGTGGATGATATATTATAGTTGTACTAGTTGCTTCTCACCCGATCCTCACCCTACATATATATATATAGGCTGGGGATCAAAAGGGAAGCAAAAAAATTAGAAAAGAAAGGAATGAAATCTCAACCCTTGATTTCATCGTACATGAATTTTAAAAATCACAAATAATTTCAAAATTTAACATTCATCACAAATGAATGTTAAAAACATTTATTTATGAAAAAATCAAGGGCTAAGATTTGCTTCCCTCCTTCCCCAAGATTTGGAGCTTCCCTATGGATCTTTTCCCTATACATATATATATATATATATATTAGCAGTTTCGTAGTGACCTTTCAACCATGAACTTGGGGGTTCAAGTATTGTGGATGAGACAATTGTATATATTCGTGGTAGTAGGGTGTGTGAAAAACAAATATATATATATATATATATTAGAGGTGTCGTGGTGACCCTTCCAAGCATGAACTTAGAGGTTCAAGTCCTGGGGATGGGACAATTGTATATATTCGTGGATTAATGTATATATTTGTGGAAGTTATATATATATATATACATATGCAGGGGAAGGATCTAGAGGGAAGCTCTAGGTCTTGGGAAAGAAGGAAAGCAAATCTCAGCCATTGATTGCATCATAGCTTGTCCAAGGAAGAAGTAATGCATATAGAAGGCCAATTTCACCAACTTTTATCTAAAATCCAAAATTAAAGCATGTATTTCATCGATTCATCAATCACAAGCATTCTAATATTTTGAATTCATCAAACGCATTCATAGAGATCGTCAATTCATCATGATACATATTCATCAAAAATTATGAATTTTGTGTGTAACTTTTGAGTTTTGTGAAATTTTTGATTTGTCAATTAAAACAATAATTTCATCGTACAAAACTTATAATCAAGCAATTAATTGAATTATGGTCATCATTCATCATCGAATTTCACAAAATTAAAATTTCCAATTCGTGTAACATTCATTTGTAATGAATGTTAATCAAAATTACAATTTATTATTCTTAAATGATTATTAATCATTGTTATAATAATATGTAATCATTATTTAATATTCACCTAGTTATTGAGTTCGTTATGTGGTTATTTTTTTTAGTCTTTAACATTCAACATTCAACATTCATTAGAATATCAACTTATAAATATTTATTATATACCGATGAACATTATAACATTCACTTCTGATAAAAATTTACATCTATATGTTATTATACACAACATTAAAACATTCATTTTGATTAACATTGTAGCTGGTATTCTTGTGATCGGTTTAGTAGGCATTTTCTTTAATGGTTCATACTCCGGATTGGGTTCATTCCAGTAGTAGTAATTGGATGAATTAAGTTGTAGACATGAAAGCGTAAAACTCAACGGATTCCCTTCTTTGTTTGTCTGATTTAAAGGAGAAGGTCCCGTTGAGTTCTTAATAAAAATAAGTATAACATTTTTTTATAAGTTAATTGAAGAAGTTATATTTACTCAACAAATTTCCCCTTATAGTATATGTAATTTAAAATTAATATTCTATTTTAATTATTAAAAATTACGTAATAACACTAAAAAACGTTATGATACGTCTGTAGAAAATAAGAACTCACACTGGGAATGTTTGACGAACAATATAAAGAATCATTATTATTTCGACACAAGAAAAGGATTTCATTCATGATAAATTTTAACTTATATATGTTATTATAAACTAATGAACGTTATAGCATTCATTTCAAATGAATATTAACTCATATATGTTATTATACCTTGATAAACGTTACTTAACATTCATTTTTTATGATTTTTTAGTGATAACATTCATTGATAAATGTTATAATCAGTGTATAATAACATATATGAGTTTAAGAAGATCACGTTGTAATTTCGAGTAACATTCATCACAAATGAATGTTAACGTCCTAGAAATGTCTATTTTAAGAGTTGTTTTGTTTAAAACGTATAATTATAACAACATTGTTTAATTAATGATGTATATAATCGATTGATTCATATTTTATCTTATTTATATCGTTGCTTTGACTCGATTGAATGATTTCGTGGATTTTTTTTGTCATTTTTCTTGTTTCAAACTTATTTTCGATTGAATCCAAACAATTGGTCATCAATTTCATATGACGGATTACGTTTCAGTGTTTTTCAATTGATTTTTGCAAGTTTCAAGCTTTAATTTGATAAATCTTGCTTGAAAATCATGTTTTGATAGTAAATGGGTATTTGTTTATTCATTTGCTATTGATTTCAAGTGATTTACAATTTTGACACGGTGTTGACTAGATGAAATGGAGGGCTGAGATTAACTTCCCTACTTCTCTCATTTTTTTTGTTTCCCTCTTGATCCCCACCCTATATATATATATATATATTTCTGAAGTAACTATTGATTCTCTAATAAGAACAACTAACGTAGATATTCGATTAACAAGACCAATCCATCTGTTTAGAGCTAGACTAAGACTTCGTCATAGAGGTGGCAATTTGATTCATTTTATGCTAAAATGGGTCGCTTTGGGTTATATCGACTCTCTTACGGGGCTAATGGGTATCCTTGGAAACTTAGCTTAAGTGAAAACGGGTCAAATACCAGTATCAGAGTATTGGATTTAAATTGCTATGTTTGTATTAGATATAGGAACAACATAGTTCAAAGAAGTGGGTACATTCGTAGGGGTTTTATAGCGACACAAAGGTGGCACTGCAATTTATCAATGTCTGCAAGTAGTTCTGGGAGGATCTGGCTTCTAATATGGGTCAATAAATCTACGTAACTTTCTGAACCTATTTATGATATGTCAGTTATCAGATGGACTGCTCCATATAGTGCTCCGATAAGATTTATAATTGGAGTTTGGCAGTTCTACTGTGATGTGAATTAAGGTTTATGCACTAATGCCCATTTGTAATAACTTCTTGTTTTTCTATAAATAAAATTCCTGGAATACTGGTCAAAGAACTGTAAGACCTCATAAATCTAATAAAATTTAATCAGTATTGTAATAAAGTAATTTTTGTAATAATACTTAACACATTAGGTATCTATAAAATTCAGTGAATTAAAGCCAAAAAACTGTTTGTAGGTCGGCCACCCTGACCTGCTTCAAGCTGTACTATAAGTTTACCCCTTTTGAGATATTATCCAACCATTCCGACCATCCCATTTTGCCACCCCTACGCAGACTAAATATTAGATCATCCCACTTATCTAATCTTCCACAAAACAGCATGAGTCAAAAACAAGGTAGCATTTGCACACATAAGATGAAATATTGGGAAAGAGACGATACCTTTGAAGTTGCACCCAGCAGATCATTGTAGTTCAAATTTCCATCTGGAGTAGGGGTAGTAACAACAGGTCCTATCGAACCCTAAAATCAAAGGAGGAAACCATCCAAAGATCAACGAACAGAATTATATAGTTGTGACAACCTTTCAATGAACTGCATAACATAAGATGTAAGGTTTTCATTATGATTTAAGCATAGCATAACTATGCAATTTATTTTTATATACTCGGAAATGAAGAAGGAAGTGTTTTGCTATTCTTTCAGTGCCACTAGTTAGGAGAATTAACAAAAAAAAAAGCACCTCAATCACATCCTGTATATACAATGCACTCCAAAGCAACGTGGGCTTTTCTTCTGTACTGTCAGTTGGATCAGTTGAAATGCTATCAGCTGTACCTGAGGCGTTTACTGAGAAAAGACTATTGATTACCGCACGCAGAGATTTTTTTCCTTCAAGGGCATCATCACATATGACTGAAATGTAGAAAACAAACCTGAAAAAGAAGAATGTTAGCTAAGGCAACCAAACATATTATTCAAACCCTATGAATAAAAATCGTAAAATGGGCAAGTTGGGTAACTGGTAACATGCCTTTAAGATGGGTCATATTGTACGAACTGAAGTGGGTCATGTAAGGTTGAGCCAAAACACTTTTATCTAAACTTTTATAAGCAATTCACAATTATGGCAATAATAATCCAAATTTCTTTAACGAAATGACTCAGGAGGTTTAAAGCACTAAGAATACACTTTCGATGACTTCAAAGCTGATTGACCTGCTCAACCCATTTGATGGGTTTCCAATGAAGCTCCCTTTTACCCATTTAACCAGTAAGGAAAAATATAACCCTAATTGGCCCATTAATAGTAAATGGGTCAAATATGCCACATGACCCTAATGAGATGATCAGTCTTCAATAAGACAATTATATATAGCAATAAGATCCGGTGACACTTCAAAAGAAAATATACAGAAATACAGAACTTACATTCCAGAAGGAGAAACAGCTAAACTGCTCCCAAGCTGGAGAACTCGGATTGAGGTAGTCTGATCAGGGTATAGAGCTAAAGAGAAACCAGAGTTAGGCAACATCTTCAAATTTAACAAGTAACCGGATGATGTTAAGCAATCATCTTACATTTAGGAGGATATATGACCAGACAATTAGATATATCGGGCTTCAACGAACTCTTTGTGATGCATATTCCCCGGGCCAACTTGCAACTGACATCTCCGACATTAAAGACATTAGAAACGTCTTGGAGAGATTCTGATGGAGAATTAACCAGTGAAGATGTTATGGTAAATGATGGATTCATTACCACCTGAAGACTGGTTAATTCCTGCCCAGAAACCAATTTCACGCCACCATAGTGCCCAGTTTCCTGCAAATTTCATCAACTAGTATATTTTAGACAAGATAAAATATATATCAGCAACCACTATTTGCATGACAATAAAATATAATAAACTCTTCAACAAACCTTGTTCAGAAGTAAAGATATCACTGGCATCCTCAAAACCTGTAAAATAAACAATTAATTAGTTTTATAAGCATAAAATTATTTTTATATGATGAATGAGTCCGCCAGCTTACATGACTTCAAAGTGAATAAAGTTACAAAGATAAAACGATACTAAGTTATCAGACATTTAATGCTTCTTCAAGTATATCAATCAAGTCTTGTATGAATGCCTTGTGCTGATTCACAAAGCAAGTTCAGTATACTAAAGACACCACTGAGCCAAGATTACAGAACTTACATAAAGACACCCTTTGACAGCAGCACGGCGGCAAAAAGCTTGTGCCAGTTCTCCTTGGCCATAAATGGGGTAAATTAAAGCACCAAGGGCGTTAGGAAACCTAGATAGACATATCATACATCACATGTTCATGAAAATTTCCATACAATCACCATATAGAGATATACATTAGAACTGTCTCAATTGGGGTCATACACGTTTATCTCAATGATTATGATGCAGGTCATTAGATCCTTACGAATGATAAACATGACACAATTGAGGTTACTAGGTTAGGATGAAATTACTAAACAAGCAGAGTAAAAAGTACCTTCCAACTGATGAGTGGTAAAGTGCTAACCGTTCTATCCCATCTCTTGTCTTGAGAACATCTTTACAGGATTCTCCAGCATCTTGATCATAATCAACCATGGCTATAGCATAGAGAATAATCCTAAAACATATATACAATAAAGTGACATAATTATAGCATTTCACATTTATTAATATACAAGTCAAAGACATTGACAATAGAAAATTACTTTTTTGTTTAACTAGAATGTAGTATATGCTAGAAACTAATAATTACGACAGAGCCACATTCATATTCTCCATAATATATCTAAAAGGTACAGTTTGCATATCAACATTCAGGGGTTCCACACCCATCATTCTTATCATCACAAATTTATTGATTGTCATCCATAAAAGTCTCAGGCAATCGAAATGTTAATCCTAAAAAACTACATTCGAAGTTAAAATCTATATATTCAATTCTTCACGATTAAACCTTGTTCATTGATGCATTATCTACGTACTAACTAACTACTCTGCTCATGCCTTTCAAAAAAAAAAAAAAACTAACTACTCTGCTCTATTCTACTTTTACTTCCAAACCTTTAACATACTAAAACAGCATATCAATAATGACGAAATGCAAATAAAAATCTACATGTTCATCAAGAGGGAGGCCACGAAACATTACGATTTAATTTTTGTAGGCAACTTCATCTTATCCAAGAACACGACAAATGGACTCTCCAAATCGTCATCCGAAATAATCTTCCCATCATCAACAACACCATCAACAGACTTAACAGCTTCAAGATGTCCCTGTACCAGCTTAAAAAAACTATTCAACTGATTCTTCTCACTATACTTCAACGTTCTATCTTTAAAAACCGCGCTCTTCGAATCCGGCACGTTCATTAAATTACCATTTCCATCACTAACATAACTAGCATCAATATTCTTAAACTCAACATACTGATTAGCTGTTGACTTCAACAATAAGTTAACAGCAAGGTCAGCACAAAACAAAACCCTAGGTCCTGATAAATCCAAATTAAACTTTCTAGAATGTTCGTTGATAGATTCATCGTAAGATGAGATTTCGCTATCAGAGTAGATAGAGCGGGAAGTGAGGTGGACAGCGGTGGTGGTATCTGACGTGGCGGTGTTGGATTGGTGGTTAAGGTTAGGGTTAGGGTTAGGATTTGGAAGTTGGAGGAAGGAAGTGAGGTCTTGGAGAGTGAGGGAAGAGTAGTGAGAACCGTAGAAGGGGTTAGGGTCAAGGTGAAGAACGGTTTTGCCGGCGGTGGAAGCTGCCGCGGCGATGATGGATTCCGGCAGGCCGGTGCCGATGACGATGAGGTCGAAGTGTGTTGGTTCGATCGGAGGGAAGGATTCTGGTTCCGCCATTAACGATTGTTTCTCGGCAACTCATGGCCGGATGCTTGATTCGGTTTTTGTTATTTATAAGCCGGTCAAAATCTGGTCAAACTCTATTAAAGTTGGCGTTTGGTTACTGGTTAGTTAAGATGAAATACCTTTGGGAGTCGATGATATTACCAGATACTTGGTTATAGTGATATCAGGTGTGAGTCACTAAATTATTTGTGTTTGGTTTAAGAGTTTTCGAATGGACGAATACAACAATGAAGTTGAGAGATTTCCAAACCTATTGTCAAAAAATTGATACTTTGCTCAAATTATAGATAGGAAATTGACACCGAAATGAAAAAGAGTAAGGACAAGTGACATTTATTGTTTTAAGAAGAGAAGAGTCACCCAACTAAAAAGTAACGCGTATTATTTATTAATTTTCATTTTCATCTACTTTATTTTACCTGTATTATATTTTTTTATTTTTATTTTTCATTCACACCTACTCCTACTCATTCTCACCGTCACCCTATCAACTGCCACTAACAGCCAACTGACTACGCCAGATTACCGCAACATTTTTTTCTTAAATTCTTTTTTTTTTTTTAATTATTACTTTTTTTCTTAAAGTTTTTCTTTTATTAATTTTTAAAAAAATACTATGCAACCACAACATATGAAATAACTTTAAAGGTTACAAATCACATCCCTTTATTAATGGACCCTTGATAGTTATTAAACATATTTTTTACAATTATTCTAGTTACTTAGGTATATTAAATTCAATGATTTTGTTCAAAAAACTTTCTTAATAATATGTTGGAGATGACAACGAAACGTTTTCTCAAAACATCACAATTTACGAGTCATTGAATTGTTTTATATATGGTTTACAAACACTTAAAAGTTTTCTAAATGATTGAGTTGCAAGACTTCATTTTATGGAAAACTTAAAATTATGTCCGTCACGGTGCAAAGTTAATACTCTGAACATAATTATAAGTACTTTTACAAGGGCACAACTCCAGATATCCTCAAACAATGGCTGGTGGATCAACGCCTCGCAGACCTTGTTTTTAGTTCATCATCAAATGTAATCGATACACAATCCATATTAAAGACACCCAAACAAAGTTTCGACCATGATCAAAGATAAAGATACTGAGAATGAGTTGAGTACACTACTAATATATCCCAAAACGTGTAGGGACATATTGATGCATGAAACACTAAACAAGCACATTGCAAAATGTTGCCTGAAAATAAAAGAAAGATGTCTACCGAGTAGCGCAATACACCCATGATATGTGATTCAGTCATCAATGTATAATTAAAATAATCCAAGAAAAAAAAAGTAGCACATAGGCAAAATCTAGAAGAAACGCCAATTTCGTAACTAACACAGCCCCATACAAGAACCAGAAACTTGATTTTTATATTACTGCCGAGATCTAGACTCAGCTCGTCTGGCTTCATCTGGAGTCGAAGGGAACAACTCCACATATCGCGACCCAATCATCTTCTTATCTTTTGCCATGGCTCGCATAGCCTCCTCAGTTGATTGAAACGTCACATACGCCTCTCCTGTCACCTTCCCATCTGGCCTGCAAGCAATATGCACTTTCTCATCTGCCACCCTATAATCTTTGAAAAACTCAAGAATATCGGATTTCTTGACTGTAAATGGGAGCCCTCTTAACTTTAGTATCTGGGTGTACTCCATTAAATCCTTGTTTATGACTTTCTTTGAGCGTGAAGGAGCTGGCCTTTCAAAGTAATCGGTATCAAAACCTTCAGATTTAACCTCATCAGCCACAGCATTGTAATACTCCTGTTTCTTGCACTTGAAAACCTCTACATACCTCCGACCCATATTCTGGTGGTTCTTTTGAACAGCTAGATCAGCCTGCATGGGTCGGGTGAAGACTACAAAAGCCTCACCAGTAAACCGACCACTCTTGTTGACCAGCAGCATGTCAACTATCTCAAGCCCGGAAAAGAACTTGAAAATATCAACATCAGTGCAGTTGAATGGAAGGCCACGGAGACGGACCACAGGAAACGCTGATGGAGGATATCCACCAGTGTGGTCATATGGATTGTAGCCGCCACTTGAACCACTGCTCACTGCGAAGTAGGGATTGGATTCCATCATTCTTGGTCTCTTTGAGCCGATCTCGTACCCATCTGATAACCCCCCGCTCCCATACATAGCCCTTCAATTATTCATACCCAAGGAAAAAAGTCCCCACTCAACCTTGTTAATAAAGCCAAACCCAGCCCATGTTTTCGAATAACTAGCTTTTTATTATCTTACTAATTGTGAAAACATGTCGTCATAAGTTTAATCATTGCTAATAGTACATCATCCACATAGTAATTTGATTCTTCATGTTTGACATTCATCAAAACAAGAGCACATAAGCATGCATATGGCAAACAGCAACATAAGCGAAGACAGAAATCTAATATATTAAAAAAAATATTCCGAGTTTCCTATATGAACTGGCACAGCTTCTTATAAAAGGTTAACCAACTATAGCAATTATTAATGATTGAAGTCACCCCGACTCAAATGAAAGACTGAGCACCTATTAATATAACCAATCTTACCATAGTTTTCAGAGACACACAAGTGGTTGTTTTTAAGAATTGTTTTTACCCAAAAAAGGATCTCGGATCTTCTGATACAGTTTTATAGTTGAACAATATTTTCAATGCCCTTTTAAGTTCAAAAATGATAAGCAATATCCAAGTCAAACTCGGCAACAAGAATGAATAGCCTTCGTTAAAATAATAAGTAATTTGATTTTTCGTTGTCATATTATTATTTTTACTTTTTGATAAAGGAGGACGGAACCTCCGCCAAAAAACATATTATTCCGTCTCTTTATAACTGAATTCGTAGAGAATTCATGGTGTAAGAATGATGGCATTCTTTTTTCTGTTGAACATATCCTCCTATTCTTATATACTATATAATCTCATTCTTCTCAATTTGATGACCATCGCTGTCTCAACTTGCAACTATCTTTGTGAGAACCATAAGTTGTAATTAAGATAATAGGACCTTAGTGAATTAGCTACCCAAATTGATACCCCTCATTTTAATAAAAGCACCAAGGTTATTCTAATTTATGTCACTTCAAACCAGGTTAAAGTTTTCTTATATCCATATTTTGGTCATCATTAATTCTCAAAGGCTAAAACAAATTACCAGCTTCAATATCAAATATCTACCCTAGATTTTTAAATTCAATATTGGATATAGTAAGGCATTAATTTTGAATACAATTCGATACAGGAACATACGATATTCAATTAAACAAGCTTAACACATAATCACAGCAAAATAATAATTCGTTAAAATTATATATACATATGTTGTTGAACAAACTTACCCCCTCAATCCGTACATGTCTCTGCAAAGCTTTTGACGCGGAAGTTGAATTGACGAACACAGGAACAGAAATTAAACAGAAAGTAAGGCAATCGGAGTTGATCGGTGGATGTTTGACGTGAAAACCCTAGCTAGGGTTACAAGGGAGGACTCACGGAGGTATGAGTGCGGTGAGATTTTAAAATCTAACGATTTCTCTTTTCTTCGCTTTTCTTTTGTTGTATTCGGCACATGATTTTTTTATGAGAGATTTACCGGTACACACAATTTAAAGCATTAAATACGAATTTAGATGGTATAATAATCCTTTTTATTTCTAGACACGAAAATCACCAAAATATAATAAACGTATTCAAAATTTCAAATGTAAGTATCATATAAATTGAATTTGTATCACAAATAAAAGATAATATAAATATAATTCAAAACCAAGTGAAATTAAAAAAAATATACAACATAAATCACTAAAACAATCGGTCACCCAATTGTCAAATTATATATAAAAATAATAATAACACGATATCAAAGTTAGCCCATCAGCTATACATAAAAAATAAAAATAACAAGATATGAAATTGAAATATGGTTACATTGTGAAATGTGTTGAGGGCCCACCGTATGCGTCTATTGAGTGTTTAGACCTGTACACAACAATATTGAATGTTCGTTGACATGGCACCTTTATAATGCATGGCACCCATGATAAAGTTGACAGCTCATTTATATTGCACGATCCACATAAGCTGATTGTTGATGTTTGAGATGTAGGTCATTTAAACTTGGGGCATCTCCAATATTACAACAAACATATATATTATTTTGGTGTAAGGATAAACATAAAAATAAAAAATTATCATCAAAAGCATTTTCTTCTCTAATGTATACTCCAATTTTTTACACATATTTCATATCATATTTTTTTCTACTAAATAATGTACATTGTAAATTAAAATACTTTTATTTAACTTGTATTCTTTATAAATTCATAAACAAATTTTAGGTTTATATTTATTTGATTACTTACAAACTTCTAGTATACCTTTTGAAGTTACGTACGGAGTATTTGATAAATGAATAATTTATACAAATTTAATCCGATGAATAGTATTATATCAAATTTTGTGAAAATGTTGAGTTAGAATACAATGATGTTAAATAATTATATCATATTGCTATCTTGGTTGTAGATGTTGTGTATCAATTTTTACACCATTTTTTATGTTTTGACTTTCCATGTGTACATCGAAGATGATCTTAATATACAACAATTTATTTACAGTCTAAAACTATTATTAAATATGGTTTGAACTTTGTAAGTTTTAGCTAACTTTTAGTGGTGTATAGTATAATTATTTAGTATATAAATCAACAAATATTGAATTTGACTAATATAATTTTATGTGGTATATTATATGTAATGTTTAACTTTAAATGTATAATACATTATGTAGTTCAAGTATTATGTGAAACGTGTAACACATTTTATATATAAATTATTGAAAGGTCATTCATATTGCAGTTCGAGGTAATTTTACAATTATGAAGTTGTGAGTTCAATTTATGATATAGAAACTATCATAAACGATTGTATATATTTAAATTAAAGTATGTGAGTAGTTGTCTTTCAAAACAAAATTTTTATATCTAAAATTGTAATTATCCCCAATATGCAACAATAGAAAAGTGACTTTACATAAATGACCACTTTACAACTCATGGATCTACAAGTCTGTGTCATTCGAAGAAAACAATTTGCATTGATTGCACCCATTGCGATTTATTTTTTTCTCATTTCAGCTTCTATCTATTAGAGTTTATGTTAAGTCAGTGTATTTGTATGGCTCAACCTGATGAGCTAGGGTCCAGTAGATCATTAAGGTTCAATGTAATCATTATAAATAATTCATAATTATAAAATTCGATATCTCACGAGGTTTCATTATTCAATATGATTTTAAAGCGAGTTTGATCCTCATACTTTGGTGGTTGAGTCATCTCCCTCTATGGCCAGCCACGTCACCTCTAGCCGTTCTAACCCATCATAAAATATCTTATCTAAAATCTCTCTACTTCTCTCCTTTTCTTTGATTTTCTAGCGAGACCCTAGTCGTCGCGTCATTTATCTAATTTCACAATCCAAAAAATGCACACTTGTATGTTAAGATCATATATTTTATAAGTTTATTTTAATCTCATGTCCATCACTATCGTTTAGTTATTGAAATTTCGAGAATAGACCAAGTTAAATTATTTCAAATGGAATTTTTTAGTACCTTCACCTTCTGTCACAATTTTCTGCATGAATTTTGTGTTTTTTGACCGCAATAACTATGTTTATGACAAAATCATAATATATATGGAGAGTGGTATAACGTAAGATAAAAAATATTGAAGTAATTACACCTGGAATCACTTAACCATTGTAACAAAGAATGCATAAAGATCGATAACAAAACTTCATCACCGTCAAACTAGTCTCATTCATTTTCATCAAATAATAATTAATAATTTAATAATAATAATACTCCGTAGTGTCCAAATCAAATACCGTACAACACTTGCAACAAATATATCCAACATCTATTCAACAACACCAAAAAAGTGAAATAAATGTTATTAGATTTATCAAAAAACGATACAAACAATTAAATCACACACTTGAAACAGTGTGAAAAAGCTTTCAACTTTCTCTTTCTCTGTATTGTCTTGGAAGTGACACAAAACGGACCTCATGCAAAACCAAAACCCCAAATATTCATATTCATAAAACCCTCAATTCACCATCTTCGCTTATTATGCCTTCTTCTGCTCATCTCTTCAATGGCATCCACCTCAAATGACTCACTCAAATCTCTCGTTGCCTTCCGCAATCTCAGCTGTCCAGGTAATCAACCACATTCTCGCCGTTCAATCACATTCCGCCGTTCAATATTTAATTAATTTCAATAAGTTTCAGTTTCTTATCAAACCTTTACGTTTTGTGCATTTTCATTTATAATTTTTTGTAATTACGATAATTATAATTATACACGAGTCTCGTCAACCGATGCAAACTGCGATTTCAATTTTTCAATTTATGTTTTAATTAGTTGATGTGGTGTGTAGTTTGTGTTTTAATTTTGTTGACTACAGAGTTAATCAGGACGGTGTGTGTGTACGGAACGGAATCGAAATCGGAATCGGAGGAAGTGGGAGTGGAAAGAGAATATGTGTTTCATAAAGATAAGGAAACTGATTATGAGGAAATTAGTGTTTGTAGTAAAATGTTTACATTGAACAAATTTCAAGTTAATTCTCAATTCGAAGGGCTGGTGGATGGTGTATGGCTTTGCATTTTTGTTTTTGATGCTGCTTCTTGGTCTCCTGCTCATATCAATAGACTTCCTACTCTTCTTACTATGTCTAGGTATTTATATTAATAATTTTCCATTTGTACCCAATTTTTTATTTTTTATTTTTTATTAATATAATCGTTATTCCATATTATAATTGTTACTCGTATTTGGGCAAACCACATCATGTTGTATGTATCGTACTTCTTAAATTACCTTTTAATGTAACTTGGTCACATTAAATAGCAAAACATGATGTAAGTTGGTTACATAAAAATGTTAATTTTAGATATACAATAGTAAAATGTGTATATTTTTATACATTTTGGTATAGTTTGCTTCTTTTATTTTACCGAAACTTAAAAGTTTTACTTTTTCACAATAAAATTGGTACAACTGGTTATGGTTGTTAAGAGGTAAGAAGTAATTACTGAATTACAGTAAGTACATTTAGTGGATTTAGTCTGCATGTTGAATTTTTTTCTGGTTTCTTCTGTTTGGTTCTGTACCTTTTTCTACTTAAGAATATTTTTCACCATTCAGAAGAAAATTTTCAATCTATGATGGACCACATGTGTGTTTGTATTGACATTTGTGAATTTATGATGGGTTTGGTGTTAATGGAGAAAAAGATATGTTGAATCTTAGATTTCAAGATTTAGCAATCTATGATGTTAATCTGTTTAGTACCGAGTAATATAGATAGCAGTACTGTTGTAGGTGGTGTTAGTCATCAAAAAGTTCGGGACTTTACGCATGTAACAACACCATTATAAACAGTTATAGGTGATATGCCCATAGATCATAGATGGTCTTTTAAGCATGTTATATTTAGGTGTAATAGGGAACGTCTGTGTGCCCACTGCCCAGACATAATTTTGAAGTTATAATCCAGATGGTGTGAATGTAATGTTTAAGGAGATAGGAGATATAAAAGCTTGTCTATATGCTCAAGTTTACTTGTTTACCATCTTACTCTTAAGATCTTCCATTTAAAGAACTAATTTTATGCATGCTATATGCCAACGGATTTTACAACTTAAAACATGGTTTTGCTTGAAAGTTGAATCTTGTATTCTTATGTCACCACATTTGCTCCGTTACTGTGAAGCTATGATAACTGCCCTTCTGTTGCAATCTCATTAAAGTGCAATAACAATAGTTTCTTAATCACAGAAAATGTCCAGGACCTAACATCAAACATGCATTGCTCTTGCTTCTTGCCTATATTTTATAGCCTGTAGCTAGAGAGAAGTGATGATAGAAGCAGAATATTAGTTTTCCAGTTTATTAATGCTTTGTGAATTGTGATGCTTTTGAGGGTTACTCTCTTCTTCAAACTTATTATATTAATTTAATATTATTTTAAATGATGTCAAGTTTAGCTCACTTCAGCGATTGGGAGATATGTGTGTCATGTCTATTGGATTGACATTATATCTTTATTTGTGATTCTTAGGAATCACAAGTTGGAGACAATCCCTACATTGGCTAAGGACCTTCAAACAATAACTCGGTTGAGTTGTCAAATTGCAAAGTCTGAACATTGTAGTAGTGAATCCGAGGAAGCAAGTAAAGGGAAAGAAGACAAAGACAATCGGTATCAGAATCATCACATGTGTCATGTGGATCTTAATTCTCTTCCTTTTGAATATTCAGATAATGAAGAAAGTGATCAAAGTTTGACAGGTTTGATTTCGCAAAATATTTTGGTCTTGTGACTGACCAACTTATTATTATGCATGTACTGCAAGATATATTTTGTGTCTGTTATTCTTCAGTTCTTCTTGATATATGTTTTTGAGAATATATTTTGTAACACGAGCTAAAGAGTACTCATTAAACTGAATTTCTTTGAAATGGAAGAAGAGTTGTTGAGTGATTAATAGAGAAGGCTCCAATGATACTTTATATGGTTGGCAATTTTACCCAGCTTACTGGGTGGTAGATTACAAATATAAAAAAATAATCAGTTGATAAGGATGCAACTTATCCTCCTCTTTTTCCATCAGCCGTATTGCTCGTGGCATAAGACCGTATTGGCGTTTCAATGACTTAGTCTCTAATGTATGCTCATTAATCCATCGTACGAGTTTCATTGTGTGGCTCTTAAGCTTTATTAAATTGATAAATTGCTTTACTGTAGATTGGTTGAAGCACATTCCTTCAGTCATTGGACTTGCTCATTATCTTAAATGATAACATATTAACATGAATGAACCTAGTGAGCCATTTTACACCTCCCCAAAACATATCTAGTGATGCTAGTGGACCCCAACGCTTAACCTAGACTCATTATTCATGGGCGTTCTTCATTACGTACTCACCTTCCACCAGTGTCCACTTAAACACTCTACAAGTAATTCCTACAAATCCCTTGCTAACTTTGTTGATAACTTCTCAAACTAATCTCTGTATTGGTCGCTAACCTCACCAGCTTTGACTTAAAAGTTTTCTATCATCACCTTTGAGAGGCTTCTGATGTGATTTATGTCTCTCGTCTTCCTTCATCTTTTCTTAGCCAGCTTGTATGTATCATTCTTTTTTCTTTAGTTTGTAATTCTATGATAGTCTCTTTAGTTTCTTTAGGTGACATTCATGTCTTACAAAGAAATTGTCTACAACCGGCAAATCATAAGCTACTGTGATATTGCCTTGTAGTTCTCCTTGGCTCCAGATTTGAGTTGGTATGCAAAAGATGCTTAAAACCCTAATTTTTTCGAGTTTTATAGTGTCCAGGGCTGGTGCACATCACAGGGCGTGGCATACATGTCCTAGGCTGCAACATGTCAGCACATATGCTGCGACCAAACTGGTCGCAGGGTGCGACAGTGGTGCGATCAGGAAGGAAAAATCACAACTGTCTGCCAACTTTTGAGACCGAGTCGAAGGGGTATCGCGGGTGCTAACATTGCCGCAGGCTGCGACAAGGATGCAATCAGCTTCTGAATGTTGCCTTTCTTGCTTCATTTTGCTCCAATTTCTGCTCTCATCTTCAGTTCTTCTCTGGTCTGGAGCTTTGGTCTAAATAGCAAATACGAAACAAGTTTATACCAATAACATGGCTTTTGCTACTCAAACCGGCTTATATGAGACGAATATTGCGATCTAAAATATGTGTATTTTAGGAGATCTCACTAACCATGGTTAACTCTGTTTCTAATCTAACACAGTGCGCCACTGCAGATGTTTCAGGGAAGAAAAAAAGAAGGGCAGCAACTAAAGACATAGCTAGCCTCGGCTTAGAAGATCTTGCCAAATACTTTGACGTCCCTATCATTGAAGCCTCAAAAAGCTTAAAGGTTGGACTCACAGTTCTCAAGAAGAAGTGCCGAGAGTTTGGCATTCCCCGTTGGCCACATAGAAAGATCAAGTCACTAGACGGTCTCATTTCTGATCTCCAGGTTGGTGTACTCTTCTCTTATTTACAGTTGCCATGATTGTCTCTAGAATTATTACATGCATAGATCTCATCATCATGAATATTTATTTTTTGGTTTTAAACAAGCCTTTGATCTTACGAAAAAATGCCAAAACAGAGCTTTATATTTTAGACAAACAGGAAGTTTTAAGGGTTTGCAAGCTACAAAAAACCATAGCTTGAAAAGCTAATTACATGTTGTATTGATAGAGTCAATTTGTAGACAGTGATTTTTTTGTGCGAATTATTATCTCTGCATCAAAGCTGTCAAGTTTTTTTAGTCACACAAAATGCATAACTAGTGCAGTTTGCAAATTGGAGACCACGATGCTATGATGCTTTAATTATCTGATATGAAGCACTCTATTCGGCCTAGATAAAACACATCTTCATGTTTTTATCTGTACGATTTTAGTACAAAATTTATGCAACAAACATTCAAAATACTCTTAAAGCACATAAAATGTGGAGGGACCACTTGATTGAGTGACAAGTGAAAATATGTAAAAACGACATACTTATGTTCAGTTCTCATTATAGGCACACAAGTTTTACGGGAAATACAACTTCTCATTTCTCTCATACTAGGCATCCAATTTCTGAAATAGCAACCTACTTTTGATCTTTCTACGAGGTAATATCAACCTATTTCTACTAATGGCCTAAAATGGAAGAAAAAGGAAGTTGTTGCGTAAAAGTAGATTGCCTACAATGAGAACCAAACGAATGTGGAAAAAACTTATTTGTTTAGATTACTGGTTTGCAATGATATACTGTTTCCATGCTAGCGAAATCTGGTGCATAAAATGTTTGTATGGATGTATTCTTTGCATGATAAAATGTAAATGACGTGCAGGAAGAGGTAACACGGCAGCAAGAGGAGGATCAGGTTGCGGCTCTGGCTGTCGCAAAGAGGCAAAAAATGATAGAAAGTGAAAAAGAAACTATAGAGAAGAAGCCATTCATGGATATCCAAAGAGAGACTAAGAAATTCAGGCAAGATATATTTAAGAAAAGGCATAGAGCTAGAGTTCTTGAAAGCCAATGCCGAACCTTGCCATTGTTTTAAGGCATAACTGGTTGTCATATTTCCCGGCATCATGCATCTAATCGTGACTTAGCGGAATCCAAAATTTCCTGAATCTGTGATTCTAAACTCGATTATCCTGCAAATAAAATTACTAAGAATTTGAAGTTATCATCGCTTTTTTTTTCTTCTGAAGATTCGGTAGACCTCATCTGAAGGTGAGTAAACCAAAGGGTTGGGTAAACGTTCTTAAAACGGCAGGGTTAGTTGACCATAGACTTTCTAAAATAAATTTTTTTTATTTTATTTATTTAAGATTCTATAAACAACTAGTGTGCCAAAGATAATCCACTTCTTTATAAGTGAATAATTTTTTAGAGGTTTTATGCATCAAAAATACATTTTATGAAACTTTTGATGGGTTTTACCTATTCGGCCAGTTTTCTGTTCTAGCCGTTTTTTGTTTCTACATATTTGCTTCGTCAGGGATTAAAACATATATAACATCAATCAATCCACAAATACAACGAATTGAATAGATAATTAGTTTTTCTTTTCCCATATTACTTGTTAATATTAAAATAAGTTTCGGAGGAAAATATACGCACTATATTCTTACTTTATCAGCAGGTCACCACTGACTCGAAAAAGCTTAAAATCTACATGAACGCCGACAATTACCATATTTTATTTAACCAAGTTTCCATACAATTAATCTGATACAAGTTAACACAAAGTGTACTTAACTGACAAATATTGATAATGGGTACCACTAGGCGACTATATTAAAGATGTGTTGCTTTCTTCTTATGTCTTATACATATCTCAATGTGACTATCTACAACTATGATGGGATTATAATCAAATGTTAAATTCGAACCTGATCAACAACGAAACAGTAAAAAATCAGGATTTATTGTTTAAATGGTAACAAGTTTTAATACCATAAAACTATCTTAAATAAATGTAAGTTTATGTTGAAAGTTTACGGAATTATTTGGACCGATAAAGTAAATGTTACTCCATATAACTATGTAGATCTTTACCAAATTTTTATTGTTAACCTATATATTTTGATCGTTTCCATATGAATGTGAGTTCAACTGAAAAGGAAAATATCAAATATTTAAAGAAGACTTGTTATAAAATCAATTTTTTATGGCAATAATCATGAGATTGTGTCTTTTATTTTTAATCTCAATATATATAAATTTCTTTGAAATAAATAATATTAAAATTAGTAAAATTTTATTCTCTTTATGTGAGAGTGATTTTTCTTTAAGAAAAAACATTTGATACATAACTTATACACACTAAAGAACTTATAGTGTTTATCATAAAAATTAATTATGTATCGAATATTAATTTTAAAAAAATTATTTTCTATTAAAGAATATAAAATTTTAATATAATTTTCTTTATAAATAGTTTAATTAATATTAAAATTAAACTTAAAAATATTCATTTATACAATCATATCATCACTATCATAATCAACATTCCTACCTGAACTTTCATCTAAATATTTGTTATGAACAATATTTTATTTTAATAATGATTAAAGATTAAAGAAGTGATGAAACATGCGGAAGGAGATAAAAAACATGGGACTCATTTATTGGACAAAGCGCAAGAAGGTATAGTGCTACATTTATTGGACACGTACCCATTTATTTATTTCGTTATAATAATGTAACTAGTTTAAGATCTGTGGAATTATTCATGAAAATTATATATGACGGCGTATCATATCTTATCAAACTATATAGATTCTTATATCTAATTAAGAATGTATGCTGTTTTCATTTGAGAGAGACGGGTGATTATTTATGTCGCAAAATACCAAGTATATTGTGGTCGTTTGTAAAGGTAAAACTTGGTGTAGCACGATTCACCTTCTACATCACCACCGTATTTAGCTTACTGAGAAATGCTACTGAGATGTCAACCATGTAGCTTACACGTGGGGCATTCCCAGATACGAAAATCAAACACAAGTGTTGAACGCAGTCTTTAACATATACGACATGAATAATTGATTAAGCAAAATAAAACATTCATATAAGAATTTATAAATACGTATTTGAAAATATATCGTATGAATTCTCCATCTTCTTCAATTAGTTTGGTTACATTCACAGCCATGAAATTTTAACCAATATCAATCTGCCAGAATTCCCTTTTATGCCCACAAGAACATTTTACACCATATAAACAAAATTATATAATATTTATCTTTGTTCATTGAAGCACATTATCAAAGATTTGGTGTGCATAAACTAAGCACAACTATTACCCCTTCGATGCCAAAAACCAGAAAATATGCTTATAAAAATCGAATCAGAAATGTGAACTTACTTATACTTTGCCATTAAATATTGAGATGAAAAACAATATGAAAAATAAAAGCTGAAAAAGGGTCACCAACCCAGAATGAAGTTGATAACATGAATACATAATGAAAAGTATAAATACCTGCAAAAATTAAACTATCGGTAATTTTGAGAAATAACAAAATTAAAAAAAAAAAAAAAAAACAACTACAGATTTAAAAAACTACTTTATTATAACAAACAAGAAAATGGAGGATAGGTTTGACTTTTTTTTTATTTTTCTAGATTTACTAACTAACTAATTAAAGTTGATTTTAATAAGGGTAAATTAGTCTTTTTTGTAACATAAATAGAGAATAAGTAGGTTATTAAAGGAATTAACAGTTAATTAACCTCCCATCTAATAGTCATGACTCTTTCAATATTTTTTTTATAATATATTATATACATTTTTTGCTCCAATTAACTAGCAATGATTACAAATCAGTGATGTTATTTTTATACATTAGTGATAGATAACAATAATAAAAAAATCAACAGATAACTTTTTTTTAACTAATCAGTAAGCCGAACTATTTTAAACTTCATATATAATTATGTGAACGTCGAATCCATATATATTAATTAATTAATACAAATGGACAACCATATAGTGTATATTAGACAATACCGTGTAATAAAATAGTATTAAAAAATATCAAGACATCGTTTAGAAATAATATAATTAATAATAAAACTAAAAAGTTATGAACACTACATTTTTAGGTTCTACATCTACCAGGCTCCAGTGCTATAAAAGGAAATGTTATAGAATAACACCACCCACAAAATCAAATCTGTCCACACAACCTCCTCCACTAAATTAGGTACGTACTTCATCTCTTCAAGTATGTTGTTCTACTGTTACATATACGCATATATGCACGCAATTATTACCTCATTTTTTTATATTTTGATCGATTATATATATATATTTATATATATATTAACATGTTTTAATGTACAGATGAAACGGTCACTTTTGTTGAATTGAGATGCAAGTGAATCCAATTGTTGCGACAGAAAAAGCTTTGCAAGTCTAAAGAATTTTGCAGGATTTTTATTTATTTATTTATTATTATTTTTTAATTAAATCATGCAGAAAGTGATGTGTATTTAAGGATGTTTCTTTTTCTTCTTCTGTATTTATATTTTTATCACTGAATTAATTTGCTTGCGAGGAAACCGGAACTTTAGCAAGATTACATGCACATTCTGATGTTGTGCCCGGCTTCAGGTTCATAATTCTATCAAATTTAATTTGGCGAATTAATATTCTGTTATAAAAAATGAATAATAATACTAATACTACTGTACATTTTTGTATTAATTCACCATGATGACTCCTTTGTTAAAGTGTTTCGTTTTTTGTATTCATATATTAATTTTTATAAAAAAATTATTCAAAAGCAGTTGTACTTGTAAAGTGTAAACTATTAATCTCAGTTTAGTAGTTATGATTTTTGCAAAAATTTAATGTGTAACTTTGATTTGATTAAACTGATAAATGACAGGAAAGAAATGGTAAAAGAAACATGAGGGAGCCTTATACACAAGTTATTAGGAGGCCTAAACTGCACAATAAGAAAACTCCTGTTTCGTATTATTTCAACCGGTCCAATCGCACAACACATTGCATTCATCATGGATGGCAATCGAAGATTCACCAAAAACAGAAGCTCACAGAAGGTGGGGGCCACATAGCAGGATTTTTAGCACTCATGTTGGTACTAAAATACTGCTATGAAATAGGCATTAAGTATGTAACCGTATATGCATTCAGTCTAGACAATTTCAATGCCCAGATGAAGTTCAAAACATTCCGGACTTAATGCAAGAAAAAGTCGAAGGGCTTTTAAAAGAATTAACAATTGTGAACAGATATGGTGTCAGAGTTTTGTTTATTGGTGATTTAAAAAGATTATACGAGCCAGTAAGAATTGCAGCTGAAAAGGCAATGGAAGCCACTGCTAATAACACAAACACATATCTTTTAGTATGTGTTACATATACTTCATCCCATGAGATCCCACGGGCCATTTAGGAAACGTGTCAAGAGAAAAGTGGTGGGAGTCGAGTAATGAATGAAAACGGGCTTATTAAAGTTGTGGATCTTGAAAAGCATATGTATATGGGAGTGTGGCTACTGATCCTGATATTTTGGTGAGGAGTTCGGATGAGACGCGGTTAAGTAACTTTTTGTTGTGGCAAATGACGAATTGTTTGTTGTATTCACCAAAAGCGTTGTGGCCGGAGATGGGGATGTGGGAAGTGGTCTATGGGATCTTGGAGTTTCAGAAGAATTATAAGTAATTGTAGAAAAAGAAGAAACAGGCTTAATGATGTGTTTTTGAGTAAGGCTGTAAGGTTATTTGGATTTGTGGTGTTATATATTAATATGAAACCGAATTGACAGAAACAAAAAATTAATATTAGCATATGCTAAAATGTTTATTTTGGTTTAAAAAATGTGCACTAAAAACATAGATGTAACCAATACTTAAGGACTCGGTAATGTGAATTTTAGTTGCACTTAGTCACTTACTAATATCTGATTATGTTATTAATTGTGATGGTCGCCCATGTTAATATGGACTTCCATTCCCCTTTAAACCCTTTTAAGTCAGCATGTCCAGCTTTAGTCCAGCAGTAATAAAGCCCATGAACAATACTTTGGATTTAGCCCATTATACTCGCGAGTCTAAACATAATTCAAGTATAGATTTATGAACTTTTTCTCCAAGGTTGAAAGATAAAGTGCACTGTGCACATATTCTAATATTATTAAATAAATACAGGCTGAGATACATGGATGAAGATGATCATAATATTGGATATGGTGGTGTAAGAGAAGCCAATAAATATTTTACAAAAGTATTATAAATAAGGAATATAATAAAGTTGCTAAATAAGTGAAAGCTACTTTAACCTTAACACTCATATATTATCATATATAAAATAAATACTAAAGGTTTGAAATATGATATGTGATTTTATGATCCTAAATGATCCTAAATGTGAAAGGTTTGAACAAGTCTGTACTTTGTAGCACAATTTATTGAATTCATACGTTTTGTTAATGGTAGAAAGTAGAGATTGATATTTGATCGTGACACCCACCCACCCACCAATAATTAGATTATCTTATGAAATACTATTAGATGATAATTAGGTTATATGGTATAAATTCAATTATGAATTTAGGGTACGTTAGAGTTTAATTAGATTTTCATTGTATTTAATATATAGTTGATTAATAATATGTTCTACTTATGAAGTTTTATATATTCTAACATGGTATTAGAGGAATCTAATCCTTAGACCTAATCTGCCACCTCTATACCACCTAGCCAAATCTCTATATCTCTTTAAAACCTAGGCGGCCATCTTGAGCTGCCATAACCATCCCCCTAAGTATATCTCCATCAAGTTCTTCCAACACTAGTCGTCAGCCACCATAAGCCATTGCTAACTACGGCCACATATCATCTTATGTTTTATTAACAACAACAACAAAAAAAGCAGCATGTTGTTCTGACCATAACTCCCAAGAAAAGAAAACAAAAGAAATTCCAGTTAAAGACGTTACCGCTGTCTGCCAACGATCTTTAACCCTTGTTTTGCTTTTGCTACTGCAGGTTGAAGGTTTGTCTCCGCTTGCTTTTGGATATCTTCAACAAACTATTTCTTACTTTTGCGATTTTGCGACTCAAATTGCGGGGAAGTATTAGAGAAAATATTAGTTGGGCCAAGCCCGATTGTAAATCTTGGGTAGGTTTGTGATGTAAGTTGCATTATATTATTATAAATAGGGGTTTCCTATAAATCTCTTCCAAATCTTCTCAAATCATGTATTTTATTTTTCTAACTCATCCTAAATTTAATCAAAATCTTCTCAAATCTCATCTATTTTTTTTTACTTATCGTTCTAATCTATATTCTAAATCTCATCAAAATCTTCTCATACCTCACCTCTTTCTTCTTCTTCTTTTTCTTCTTATTTTTCTTTTCTAATAATCAAAAAAGAAAGAAAGAATAATGCTAATAATTTGCTTGCTACCGAACATCTTCATCACCAATTATCGTTGTCGCCGCCTGATCAACACATTTAAAGCTTATGTCGTTGTTGTCTAGTTGTTATGCCTTTACTTTCTTTTCTCTTATTATTATTTATATTTTATGTATTTACATCCTCTTTAACTGTCCCTTTTTCTACCACGCCAAATGAGGAGGAATATTAGATGATAAATTAAGTTATATGACCCAAGTTCAATTGTAAAGTTAGTGTCTGTTAAATTTGAATTAAATTTCTATTATACTCTATAAATAATTAATTAATAATATATTCTTAAAGTATTTTCTATCTTTTAACAACCACAAATTTTTGAGGATTTCACAAGTCATGTGATACGAGAAAGACACGCCAACAACTTGGTCTAATTTACTACCATTGACTTATAGTCCATTCACTACAAAGTCTTTCTTTTTTCTTTTTCGATTTTCTTTTCCTTATATTCTTACTCTTCCACTATTTATATTTGATCCTAGCAAGGCCTAAACACTTACACTTTTGCAATGGCTTTCTCTAAGCATTTCTACACAATTGTTACCATTTTTCTCTTTGTCCTCATTCCACTTGAGGCTACCAGTCACCACCACCATCATGGACTCAAATCTCTCCACTTTTCACTTTACCAACATGAAACCATAAACAAAACCGGTTACATTGTTGTAAACGGAGTAGCTGGCCCGCCTGTGAGCCAGACCACTACTCGGTTTGGGACCCTATTCGTCTTTCAGGATCCCTTAACTCTTAAACCAAACTTTACTTCCAAAATTGTTGGAACAGCAGAAGGAACCTCGATCACTTCCGGATTAGACGGTCTTCAAAGCATCTCTATTGCGAAAATCACTTTGAATGTGAAAAAACACAAAGGGTCAATATCGATTGTTGGTGGCACACATAATATTAAGCCTTCAAATCACCCCGTAGTGGGTGGGACCGATGATTTTTTGTTTGTTCAAGGTTATGTGACATCGTCTCCGGTTAATCTAGTTGGAATAACTGTTACATACAAGATCGAGTTTCATCTATATTGGCCACCTTATGCATCTTCTAAACGTTAGAGCTTACTCAATAACAAGTGCTTGAACTTTTTGTTGTAGAATTCTATTTCGGATGGAAGGCTAGTTGAATAATTATAGTGATGTCTTATATTCGTTGTTTGGCTATGCTTTTACTTTGACTTTTTCTAGTTAGAAATAAGACAAATACTTTGTGCTTTACCTTTTTGTGATTTCATGTTCGCTAATTTGATATGAGTATAGCAAAGAGAGGAACTACAAAACATAAAGAAAGATAAAAATTAATTAAGTGCAAATGATGTAAAAAGTCGAAATTTTGACAGAACTTCAAGTGGGACCAAGAAATCAAAAGCCATCATCCTTCCAGGTTTTAATCGACTATTCTAGTCAAACAAATCCGATTACCATTTACACCCATTGTGTATCTGGGTCACACTTGCTAGAAATGGATCCAAAGAAAAATACCTATCCATTGATCCTGGTGTATTTGGAAAGGTATAATTATTATTATTTATTTCTTACATACAATCAAGGTTTGTATGAATACCTGTATTTGGTCAAATCAAAAGAAACTAGTTTAACTTTTCAGGCAGAAACTAATACACCCTTTCCATAGGATACAATTTGGGATTAAATTCAAAGAAGTTGATAGGTTTGTGGTTGATAAGAATGTAAGGAACAAGTTGGAATAAACCAAAGGTGAACACATGAATTCTAACATGGGCAATGCACAATATGGACTACAAGGAATGGTTTTAAAAAATGATCACTTTGGAAAGAAATGAACATAAATAAACCTTACAAGAAGCTTCACAATGAATCAGCGTGGAGGTTTGCGCAAACAGGGTCGATTACAGAAAATTCGACCATGGGTTCTTACAAACGTTGCTACAGCTATACTCAGTCCCGCCCAGAAAAAAGAAAACAATAATTGCCAAAGATCGTTCCGAACTGCACGGAAGGTAAATAATTACCAGGAGAACAGAAAAAAGGGCCCAGATAATATAAGTTGTGACATTTCTTCTTATTTATTTTAAAGTAAGACTACTAATTATCTGCACATTATCATCATTACAGCGAATTAATGACATTGACCTAAGCCTCCAGAGTTCAATTTTGATATTTCCATAGGACATTTGACTAATAGTCAAATTTCACTTGAAGCTAGCATGTGATTAGTCAAACACTTAAATTTCATGAGAGAAATATGAAGTATTAGCCGTACACCAAATTCGACTATCACATATTTGAGCATTATTCAACTTGATGGTTAGAGTTTAAAGATTAGGGCCAGCCATACAATGGAACCAAATGGGCTGCATAGGGAGACCCATTTATTAAACAGACAATGCATTCATTCATGTAAGACAAATCACAAGTAAGCACGAACTCACCTTACATGAGTGATAACATTGTGAAAAAGAACCCTATTATGATCAGTGCCAAAGCAAGAGGATTGACTGTAAAAAAATTAATAGAAAATCAGGCTGGTATAACAGAAATCCATAATATTTATCTTTGTATAAGTAACTATATTGACAGACTCCACTTTTGCCCATATTTCTTCTAGTTGTTATCATAAGTAATGCAAAAGTTCTGGTTTTTCATTAGATTGTATTTATTGCAATAGCCTCAATCCCTACTTTTTGGTGTCGTAGGACCCATATCACGGGAGACAGAAACAATGTAATAACTTGCAGTAGATCAATTAAATCCTACATGTGTAAAAAGCACAAATACTGTAGTAATCTAGTAAAATTGGGGAAAATAATGTCGATTTGAAATTCAATGATATTTAGCTTTCTTAAAGTAAAATCCTGAAACCAAGAAAATAAATCTGTAACTACATTAAAAGCACTTCTTTTTGGCCATCAAAAGATAAGCATGCTGACCAACCATATTGTTCAAGTAATACCGCATTAAGGCGTTCCAACCATATTTAAGAATCCCTTGAGCAGTCCTATGACAGAATCGGAAGAAAAAGAAACTACAAAGTCATCTAACCAAAAGTTGCTATTACTACAAATTTTCATTAAGAAATGCAAGATGCACTACTTTGGACCTTGGAAAGATTATTGAAATGTCCAAAATACCCTTCACTATCAGATTCTCCTTTTAAACTCATTTAAGTTTATCTGACAAAATCTCCTTTCAAAACAGGCGTAACCGAATACTGAATACTTATATCGTCCCCGTGATTAGCCCATACTGTTGATAAAAATATAAAAAGATAAAACGTGACAGAAAAATTGAGTAATGTAATCAAATGAAAGGAATATTGGTAACAAAGTATGAACATATTTTGAACAGTCATCAAAATTAGGATGTGTGCTAATGATTTCTTCCGTATCATAAACACCAAGCCTTTGAAGTTGATATTCCAACATATTTCGCCCAATCATGCTCTGCACCAATAAGAATTCAATAATAAATGATACCATCAAACTCTCACTTAAACCTTTTCACACTTTCTCACTTAACATATAAACAAGAAACAATTTGTTCTCACAATTCTAACTTGTCCCCTTCAACCTTTTCAATTAACAAATAGTACCTATCATAGAAATAATAATAATAATAATAATAATAATAATAATAATAATAATAATTATAATAATAACACTAAACGGATTTTTAAAATTTGAACAAAAGAATGAAAATATTACACAGACCTTTTCTTGATCAGAAAATCTTTAATTTGCTCATAAAGGATAGATAGGCGCTCAAAATGAACATGTCCACATATACGATGGAAGTCAACGTGCAAAAATCTACACAAGTCAACAGATTTAGCATATAGCAGAAATACTAAATATGATAAAGGATTGTACCTCACATCATCACTAAGTATATTCTGCACTGAAGTGGCAAACTGTTGAGTCAATCGTCCTTCACCACCATGCTAAAACATTTTCAAGAAATAGGTTATCCATATGTTCTTGCTGCAACATACAGATTATGACATGAGAAAATTATATATACCGTATTGACTAGATCAATAGCTAATACATTTCCATATTTTATCCTTAAATCCAAAAAATTGCCGTTCAGCAATTTGAGGCTGCAGAAATTACCATATAAGTCATAAAGGCAAAGGAAGTATGCTTAAAAATGTTGAAAAAGTTATACTTATGCATGGTACACAACAGCTTGCTGAGGTCTCAGAATATTAAACTTAGGTTTGTATGCTGTCAGGTATTTGTAATGCTGACCTACAAAATGGCATTGAACCTCTGACCTACAAAATCGACAATCAAATGTGATATTTGTAATGCTGTCAGGTATATAACAAAACAAAATAGAAAACCTGCACAAACGATGCAGTAAATCCTTTTAACTGTATGATTGTTCACTTTCCACAAAGTTTACTACATAACCATCGGGATCAGCTCCTCTTCTCCACAACTGAGTCCCTCCACTTATTTATGTCTTTATGATCCATATTCTTATAAGAAGTCTTCTGATAATAAAGGCGATAGAGATCGTAAATGAGTATAAGACGAAATCTTCCTGTTCTCCTAGTACACCTACATGCAATCAATGTGACATCTACGATATATAAACCAAGTGTTGACTGAAAGCTATAGCAAGCTGGTAATAAGCTAAGGAAATAACAAGGAACCATGGACAAAATAGTTATTGAAGGTTTAATAAATTACAAAAAGGAGAAAAAAAGTAATGAGAGAAAGGATACACCCCTGATAACAGGAAGAGTGTATGGATCAAGCTGTAAGAACATAATGGCAAAAGTTAGCGACGTTTATAAAGTTATAAACCAAAAATAGAGTGGAAAAACAAACCATGTTATCAATGAAAACTTCCAACATATAGTTGTTCCATTTGGAATCGAGGCTCTGCCTGTTCTCAGGAAATCTAAGTGCATTAAGCAGACGTAAATTTAACGGAAAAATGGCTTAGAGAAGGCATTATATTGAAGAAACACTTGCCTGCCTACAAAGAGGAAGCATTTTTAATTCATCACCTAAATCGTTCAATTGTTGGGCACTGCAAGATAAAACCACCAAAACAGTTCACCTTTTCTTTCAAAATGCAGAAATGTTATATTTTCATACATACCGTTAGGGAATTGGTATAAGGGTGTGATGATAATCTTGGATATTCTTTGAATCATGTACGGATGGCCTTCTCGATAAAGTATTTCAACCCCTCACTACCAGATAAGACAAAGAAAAACACTTAGAATCTTGGCGGAGAAACTAAGCTAAACAAGAGAGAAAGGATGCAACGTTTCACAAATAGACACCATGTTTATTCATTTTGGCCCCGCAATTCAGTGGCGGTCCAAGCTAGTTTGAATGAGTGTGCACCCCGTACTTACCGACTCATTCTATAACTTAACTTGGAATACCCTTTGAGCCCGAGGAGATCCCAACTACAGTAAAATTACCAACACATTCCAACATACAAATCAAAAACATTTAATTGGGAACTGGGTATTTTCTTCACCTTTTCTTCAGGTGAATTTATGAAGGAATGATCACAAGGGAAGAGTTTGAGTGACAAAACATTAAATATTATATGCCCCAAGTACGTTCTAACAGATTCACGATCCGTATTAACAATTAAATACAATCCTAAAAACATTAAAATCCAACTGAAGAATCATGCAAAATCAGCACTGATAAAAGCAAAAACTAACATGCATACATAAACATAAGAATTGTTAACTTCTAACTTTATGCAGGTACTTCACAGTTCACATAAGAACGGATATTTAAGTTACTTTGTTGTTTAACCATTAGGAACCAAATAATTAACACTGAAAATAACCTGCTAATCATTTTAGCATTCCATTAACACCAAAAACTGTTTAAATCTTTGGAGCACGGGCTGCAGCACATTGCGGAACTTCATCTACATAACCAAAATAATACACACATCAAATATTGATCCACAATTTTTAATAGAAGAAGATAATAAAAAAAAAAAAAAGGATCAAAGAACTAACCAGCAAGAGACATGGAACCATTAACACGACTAACTGCTAAGCAAGAACCCGAAGAAGCATCAGTTGGTTCAATGATATATTGATCATTGAAGTCCCATAATTTCATATGTGTGTACAGTATATGTGAAGGAAGTCCTCTCACCATCATTGTTATATCTTTTTTTGTATGTAACAATTGTAATGAAGAAATTACAATGAGAGTGTAAATGATTTGGGTCGTTTACAGAATTATATTGAAGAGAGGGTGATTAATTAGAGTGAAAAACAAATGATACTAGAATAGCGCCATGACTTGCTTATATTTCGAAAAGCTTGTATAAATGCTAACAGAATAACAGATTTCATATATGGTTAGTTATATTTATATTTACATCCTCTGTCCTAGTAGATATTTACACTTAACTCCCTTATAGTCCTATTTTAATTGTGCGATAGGGTTTGGAGAGAATAATAGTTCAAGAGTAAGATTGTTAGAAAGTCTATACAAGGACAAACTAAATCATACATTTATATGTTTTTGGGGTGAGTTTACTCATGCTGCTGATATGGTTTGATCATTCTGGCATAAAAATTGTGAGTTTGCGAATGTAATAGTTTACAAAATTGCTCAATTCAGTAGATTTTTCTCATTTACTAACATATACCATTTTCCGTTCTTGAAGTCATTTTTATATAAAACAATAGTTCCTTCTGTTGTTTGAAACTAGCTAAACTTATGCAGGGTAATAGTTATTTTGTATTTGTATATTTGAAGAGGATACTGTGAACTTGACGCAAGAATCTACCAACGTGCTAGCACTGGTTTACCATCTTCACAAGCCACAGTCGCCAAAAAAGTTGGTTACTGGCTCCTGCCATTCGAGCAGCCAGTAATGAAAGGCAATGCTTTGAACTTGGACTCTTGCAACCAAATGTAATTGCTCATGTCTAAATGTACATATTATCTCAATGTTGGAACACAGCTGAGTAAGATACATATGTTCGTCTTGCTGCAAAATAGACGAGGTCATCGCAATGTTTGCTCAACCAACTACACAAGAAAGTGCTAATTGGTACGGGTTGGTTCCTACTGTGATCCTTACACTTTTTTAATTTTGACTTTGAATCGTTTTAATTTATATTTTTTGATTGGTTGTAGCATATAGGTTTTAACAAACTAGACAACGAGGACATGAGGTAACTACACAAAACCACGGCTGGAAGGCTATTGATTAGTCTTGTCAACATGACTAGGCAGTGGAGGTGATACGATCTGCTTTAACAGTATATTCACAGTTTCACACAGCATTCTTTTCATTCACTTTCAAGCTACTCGAGGAACGTGCCCTTTGGTACATCTAATATTTTGTCTGCAATTTTAGTCCATGATTGTAGATCACAAGTGTGATGCAGTTCTTGTGAGGCATGGATAATCTTACATAGATATGCTGTGGCACTTAAGACCGTTCTCTTCTGCTTAAAGTTGTTTGCATATAGTAATTGTCCGAGTCGTGTGTTAAGTTTGATTGGATAATTACATGATAACAATTATAAACTATTAACTCTCTTTATTACTGTATGTATGACTTCTCATTTGTTTGACCCTTTCACTTTTTAGCCATAAAAGGTAAAGCACAACATAATTACAACTAAATGAGTCAATGACTACAAGGTAAAGCACAACATGAATTGGCTCAATTATAGGTAAATGAGTTGAACGCCTGCCAATGAATCTGTTAAGAGTGAAAGTCGTTGGAGAGTCAGGGACGGATAATTGTACTAGGCTATCAAATCTCTCCATCTTTTCAAGTCAAATCCATCGCATCATGTTGAAGACACGTTCATGCAGTCAATTACTTATGAGTAAGTTTTTTATTAGAGCTTACGCATTTTCGCTTTAATTACTTATTTTGTATACATCTCCTAATACACAGCTCGTTCTTATTATAACGGTTGCAATTTTTTCCCTTTGTGATAGTCAGTTACTTCTACTTTCTTTATATTTATGTGTAATAAAGTATATGATCAAATATTTTGTTTACTTATCAACAAAGACCTGTGACAAGAAACATGTAACAATTGCATAATTTTAAATACAATAAGTTTATGAAGTAAAAAGAAGTTGTCCCGGACACCGCTGGGTATTACACTAGCTTTCACTGACCAAGATTTCCCAATAGCCGCTCAACCGCAGCATGAACGTTACCTGCGGTGGCTGTCAGTGCTTGAAGATTCTCACGAGTATCGAAAAATCCCATTTCTTGAAGTTGTGCAAGTTGGGTAGCATATAGTTCTTCTGGAGGCACTGTTATTTATTTTGAACACAACAGCTATTAGTTTAAGGGTAATAACTAATAAATGAATGAGCATGATAGGGCAATATGGTTGTTATGCTACCGTTTGAATTGTTTGGTGCTGTAAAGCCACCTGTTCCTAGGCCACCAAACATGTTCATGAGCATATCCAAATTCATGTTACCAGGTCCCCCTGCTGCTATTGCCACACACACAAAACAATAAGATTTAAGACCATCAATATTAGGTTTAAACATCACAAATATATGCAGCAATATTTCCATTTTTGGAGAATCAGCCTGACACGATGATGGACATAAAGCTACCTGTTGCTCCTCCAGTTTGACCCCCATCCCTGCATACAGAAATGGCAACTTCATATCAGCATAAATTAAACCCAGTGTACTTAAAACATACAAAATTTCATTTATTACTTTGCTTTATCTGTTTTGCATATATGAAATTCCTATACATCATCGAGCTTTTGCATTTTGCTGCCAATTCAAGCCCAATCAAGTATTACAAACCAACCAAAAAAACGATAATGAATAAGGTGACTTACCCTGAGGTTTGTTGCTGACCGACTCCAGAGAAAAGAGATTGTTGTAGTGTCATCATTTGCTGTAATAGCAATAAACATGTCACAGTTAAGAAAATGAGTGAACTAACAATAAAGTGGCAACGTAAAAGTCTGAATGATCCATAGTCAATTTTTGAGATGCATGCCACTTTCATGGAATTAAAAACATTACTGAAGGAAGTCTCACCATAAAAATCAAAACAAAAAAATATAGTAAGAGGTCAAAATCTTCACATGCACATTTATAGTATGGTTCAAGCAAAAACAGATTTGGAGGTCTTGAAGACTTATTCACTGAAAAGAATCTGATAACCAAAATTCACAGTTCGTAACAAGACTAACTTTTAACATCCTTGTGCAAGTATGCAAAACCTGATTGACTTGGATCATCAACACATCTATAGAAGGGGCTAACAAACCATACTCGTCATATATGATATATCCATTGCCGGAGTGGGCAATGAGAACATTGTATATCATTAAAGTGACAAAGTACAACTTCACTAGATGAATTTTCCTTTTTGGTATTTCCCTTACCATTAAACATAGAAATGACCCTTCAAAATATATTTCACAATTATATTTTTTCAACACTTAATTGATTTATAATTGTTTTAAGATATAATCGATGTACCTGCATGGTCTCAGGGGAAGTTAATTGACGAATGAAGTCAGGATTTTGCATCATCTCTCTCAATTGTGGATTTGATTCAAGCATGCCTTGCATCTGTGGATTGAGGCCAAGTATCTAAACAATGCAAAATTCTAGTAAGTACACATCATAATGAAAGAGAAAAATTCGAACTACAAGAGTAACACAAATACCTGATTCATATATTGTGGGTTTGAAAGGAGACTTTGCATCATTTGTGAAATGGCTGGATTTTGCATAAGCTGGCTCATTGAATTGGGATCAGGTGTAGAGCCACCAAATAATCCCTCGAGACCTGGAACACCAAGTCCACCTAAACCACCAACTGGCAAGGACCTACCAATCACAGCAGGGTTTGTTGCAGCCGCGTTTGTTGAATTAGCTGCACCTGCAAACTCACATTAAGTTTATTAATACAGATGAAGCATATATCATAATATAGGAGTGAACAATGTTAATAAAGTTGAAAAAAGGTTCAACATATGAGTTGCAACTCTGAAATACAAAATGGACAAAAAATATAGGATGAAATAAATATGGGTAAGGATAGATCCCATGACAACATGTCCCTTCATCGAAACAATTTTACCTAGAAAAATGTGTAGTAATATTGAGCAGAAAATTATCACATCCGAAAAAGAGAGGGAATAATCGATGCATACTATCCGAAAAAGAGAGGGAGTAATCAATGCTTACCACCACCACCAGCAGCCCAAGGATTGGGAAGTGGATTGGTATTTGGAGCAGGAGAACCAGTAGTAGTCTCAGCAGCAGTGGTTGTAGGGTTAGCCGCCTGATTTTGGGCTGCACCACCCATAAGAGCTGCAAATGGATTTGAGTTCAAATTATTCCCTGCATCACTACCGCTCATTGTAGTTGCATTCAGAAATGGCTCCTGGACATTTTCGTACATTCGCCTAAGCATGTTAAAACCTTCAGGAGAAGATTCAATATTACTCATTGCTCTGTCTGTGTTACGCATCATTTCACGCATGAGTTCAGGGTTTCTTGCAGCCTCCATTGTTTGACGGAGGATCGCAGGATCATTGAGCATATGACCCAGCTCTGGATTCCGATCAATGATTTCACGCATTTGAGGGTTATTCATCATCATGTTGCGCATAACATCTGGGTTGTTCAATAAATTCTGAACAAGAGGCAGATCCATGATTTCTCGCATCATGTTAGGATTCTGAGTTAACTGTTGCTGCATTTGTTCCAATTCTGGAAGTCCAGCTCCAAACATGGCACCATTGCCTCCCAAACCACCCAAACCGCTTAAACCAAGTCCAGGAAATGGTGAAGCACCAAGGCCAGTTCCACCTGCAGGCCCCCCTTCAACCGAGCCAACTTGCCCTGCAACCGGTGGAGTAGTATTTGCTCTGGTAGGTGCACCACCTGCTGGGGTAGATGTAGCAGGCACAAAACCACGAACCAGGTGAACAGTGTGCTCTGCCTCCAAGCCTGTGACCACATAAAAAGACATTTGAGCAATTAAACTATCAAGTTTATTAATACCATATGATAGATATGATGTTACTTATCATTCTGGCGTTACTTATCATAAAAAGATATTAGGGAAATAAATCTTTCAAGTTTGTTAATACCTTAAGGAAAGATATAATGTTACACATCATTCTGGAGTGTATAAAAACTATATAATTGAACAGAGTTAAAAAATAATTCTACCAAATAGATTAAACAGACATAGCAGGCATTAAAGGTATCACATAAGTTGGCATGAAAGAAATAAAAAACTTTGGTCATTAGATCAGTGAATCATTTACTCTCTCGTGCACAATTACTTGTGAAGAGTTTTCTTAATGTTCCCTAGGCGACTGATAAAACTTATATGTCAATGTAGTGAAAAGCATGTCTGTTTAAGGAAAGTATCTTCAGGTTCATGAGGTCAACTCAAGTCACTAAAACTGATGTCCTCTAAATATGTAAATTGGCTACACATATGAGTTTGTTTCCTATTAATTCTCCACCCAAACCAAGTTTTTCCCACAATATGTGACGATTGTCCTTATTAGGTACACTTTCATTTAAGGCTACTTCTACCATCACGTTGCTTGGTGAGACTCATAACAGCATTGCAAGACAAAATTAGGTATTTGTGTGTGCGCATATGTATGTATGCATATACATTGTTTTTCATTGAGATCTATTAAATGCTTTGAGACATTTACTATAAACAGAAAGCCACTAAAAGAACTAATGACGTGAAATAAAGGGCATCATGAGATCTAAAATCTGATATTGGTAAACCACATGCTCTTGATTTCTCACATCATAAAATTTCGCATGTGACAGCTACTTGTGAAAAGAATGCTTTTCTACAACCATCCATAACCAACTTACACAAAAACTGAAGACTGTTAGTTAGAGAAACTTAAAGCCGTTATAAGAAGAGTAGAAGACAACACTCTTCATTGACTCCCTCCCTTTCATTTCAACTGAAGTCCTCCTATGAGTAGGAATTCTTTATCCTCTTCCACTACCATATAGCCTCGAACTGATTGGCTTAATCGGTTATATTTTAATTTTCTCGAACTATAAAACTTTGCCATAAAACACCTCAGCACAAAACATACGCTAAAAAATAGCCCTGGTATTTATTTATTTTTTGAAAAAGAAGGATATCAACCAAAGCTAAAACTTGTCTTCATTTACAAAGCTTTTAAGCAAATTCAACATGTAATACTTCCTCGTGACGTTAACAACAACAATATCTACTTGTAATACTTTAGTCACATTCATGCAACTATGACCTTATGTATAATAAATAACTAAATACATGATAGCTACAGTATCACTATACAATCACATAACTGATACACGATTAATAGAACCTAACACTTCAATCACAATAAGTATTCATATAGGAGTAATAATCAATCAATCGGAGTAATATAAGCAAAATACCGTAGCTCTTAAGAGTCTGATCGTCTTTCAAAATACGTCCTTTATAAATCAATCTCTGCTGTCCTGCCGGAATATCACAGTTCTGTTCGAGAACAGACTTAAAGGACTCAACAGACGCCTCGAGGCTAGCCTGAACGGCGAACTTCGTGCCGTTAGAGCACCGTACGTTAACAGTGACGGCATCACCGCTATCAGAGTTGCTAGAATCAACACCGTCGGTCACAGCACTATCACCGCCCATAGGGTTTTTACAGCAACTGATTAAGAGAATTGATTGATTGATGTGTGAGATTCGAATTGAATTGAATTGAATTGATCGATGGATGAAGTGGATTGAATTGAAAACCTAAAAACAACAGAAACTAGAAGGAGATATAAATGGTAAGGAAGGGTTTGATAATAACTTGGGGAAGGAGCAAGTATATTTGTTGTGTGCAGTAATTTCCGAAACGTATACCTCTTCAGAATGGACCCTTGCCCCCCTTTATATTTTATTTATTTATTATTTATATTTATATTTATACTTGATCCTTATTACTCTCGTAATTATAATTCTATAGATATTAATATAATTATCGTGTAAAATAACGGTAAATAAATAAATTATATTTGTTTAAGAAAATATTCATTTGAACATACGTTTAGTTAAGACAATTGTAGTTGCATGAATAAAATTGCTTGCATTTAGTGGGATTATCATCGTTCTTTTTTAGTGACAGATAATGTACATATTTTTAAGAAAATAAAGCTTTCTGTTTTTAATAAAGAATTTTTAAAAAATTATTATTTTATTAAAAGAATGTGAGTTATCAATTAATAACTTTTATATAGTTAACAACTAATATGCAAAATTATTCTCTGATTTTCTTGCTTCATACAAGTATTTTTGTCTTTGCATTTAGTTTTGTAGCTACCACAGGGGTAAAGATTCGAGAAGTAATTCTAGAAGTTTCTTACACGTACAACTGAATTGTTTTATTATTTTTCTAAACTTAATGACATTCGTTGACTACTTACAACATGAGATTGTAAGTCAAAGTTGAACGTTTGTTTTCCCACCACGGAATATTTTTAAATTTTTATAAGAGTTTTGATGAGTTGTTGTTACTTGTTAATGACATTTTTTATTGACTAAAATTTTATAATGGACAATGCATATGTTATGATTCTAGATGATTCTGAGCAACACGTCTAAATATATACAATTTTGTAATGGAAAAACATTAAACTAAGTATACACAATTTTGTGATGAAAAAACATTAAATCAATTATTATTGTACAAGGTTTGGCAGATGCATATTGAGGAAAAAGAGGATAAAACGATCTTAGTCGCTAATTTCGGTGATTAACGGTATAGATTTGTTGGATCTTGACAACAATGCATATCACATAAAATGCAATATGCACGTAATGTACAGTGTTATGAATTTGAGTTATTGATTACAAATTCAACGGCTCAGATCTTATGTCACTTCTTCCTTTTAAAATTGAGTTGACCCCTTATACCACACCATTGTATTCTAAACTTTGGTGGTTACATTCAAAATTTGCGGGCTAATTATAATTAACATGCGGTACTTGATTAAATAAATCCTCTCAACTACCAAGTTTTAAATTGCACGAAAAGGACAAACTTTATGTGGAAACATATATTCTAACTGCCAATTTTGTATAAGGTTGATGCAGGCAAGGTAACACTGATAGATATTTCCTAAATAAAGTGTGTCATGGAAGTAGCACTTTTGGATTTCAGACACAATTAATCCTAATACCAATGTATAATAACAATAATTTATAGTTACTAATTGCTAGTACATGCCATTCTCGCAGCTCCATGAATTGTAAGATTTAGCCTAGGAAGATCGTTGTATTTAAATGTATCATTTTCGTACAGCTGCAGGTAGTAATACCTTAAGCTTAAAGCTTGAACTGATGGGAAAAACTTTGGAAGACTTGGATGGCTACAGGTGGAGAAGCCAATAAACCAACAACAAAAGTTCCTAAAGCTTGATTATTATGACGCCGCATAATTCTTATTTTCGTCTAGAAACTGATTAGTGAATTAAGTCACCTGCATAATGATCAGCTAAACGAGTAAGTAAACAAAGTAAGCACAGAAACATCTCGTGTGACAATGAACTTTATATGGCTCCAATTTATGTCGCTTCCCTTGTGTACGCTTCTTGTTCCATTATAAATACAAGCTGCAGCAAGACATTTAAAAACGAATCAGCACACAAAATTTCTTATACATGAAAAGATGATCGACTTTAATCATATACATAGGTTGGGAATAGTACTCTCAAACAAGCACACAAATTTTTGTGACTTCAAAAACAAGCATACATTTGAAATTTACTCAGCATTGATTCGCCGAAATAACCTAACCTGGTTAAAATAGATGTGACATAACTTTTATAAAGTTGATGTACATGCCCGGATTTGGAGGGGCGTAAGGTGTACAACCACACAGGGACTTCAATTTCAAAGGGTCTAAATCTTAAATATTGACAATTAGCATAAATTGTTTTCCAGATGATTTAATACGATTAAACGAACCTTTATGACGAAGATGAAATATTTTATAGTACTATAAAGTAATTAGTGAAGTAGACTTAATAATCTACAGCCTGAAATTGTATCGGCAGAAATTGAAATGAGTGGTCAATAAGTAAGATGACTAGAAAGTTGGTGTGCTCTTAATAAGTTCTTTCTTTTTTCACATTTGCACCCCCTTACTATTATTTTGAGTTACAGTTTAGCCCTTTTGAATTTATGATCCATTCTATTACTCACAAATTCAAAGCCTTTTACACATATATTTTATTAGTTTAATACATTGATTTTGATAATGACAAAATGCTTTTAATTTAATGAGGAGACAGTTTTATAAACTTTAAAGATTTTTTTTCAAAGTTATACAAACTCAAAGTTCAGATTTATTAAAAAATAAAATTAGCGATATGTTTAAAGTTAAAAGAAGAAATACACATGTTATGAAATTTAATGGCAAAATCATATTAAAATGAGTACATTTACATATAATCAAAACTTTCGTTTTCAAGAGCCTCTCAAAACTTTCGTTTTCAAGAGCCTCTTTTCAATTAAAATCAAAGACCATCAAAATTCACGGACCGGCCCTAAATTGATGTAGAAGTGCTCGTAACTATTCAAAAAAACTTTCATCAGTATTACTACATTCAGATTCATGTTTTATGGAGCTTAATACAGTAGTGATACACCACTTGATGGATTTTGTGAATGACTTATTACTACAATTCCATTTGATAACAAATGAAATGGGTTCTGAAATTAAAAAGTTCATTAATATTTTTACTTGATGTGTTCCGTTTTTCCTTTCTAGCATGCAAATGCAATTTAATTTTCAATCTAATAAGAGGAATGTTCGTCAAACGAAATGTTAGACATAATCTTTAGTGATATTTACTTACTTGTCATACAACACATAGAAATACCACCAAAGAAACAGAGACATAAACTAGGATACTTTGTACTATTTAAAGAAACAAACAGAAACTCAAATCCATTATAAAATTTGTATAATCTTTTGATTATTGTCAATATAAACAAGGAAATAATGACATCAAACAACTAGAAAAGTATGTTCAACATGAACATTCATATGTTCATAGTTAAAACCATGACCAATTAAAACTCAAACTAACTTATACAACCCAAAAAAGGTTAACTCACTAGACACTCATCTCCTCCCACACCCCACAACCCCCAAACGGCAACAAGGAAAGTTGCTAAGTCAGCATAAAATCTTGATGTTTCTTCTGAGTTTAAGAACTTTTGTTTTGCAAAATTAGGTTAGTGTCCTCTATAAGATATTTTGCTGGCTCACATTTTGCTGCATAACCAAACTTTGATGTGTTGTATTTTCTATAAACGCCAGTCAATCTTCCTATTCCTGCCTTTTGATGGTACCCCACAATCATTCTTGAAGATTCCCTAAATAGAAAGTCAAATAAAACAAAATTTGAAAGTCCACTCATTAGAAATAGACCCGCCATTTTTTTGTAAATCAAAACTTTAACACTTACAAAAGCAGATCTTCGTTGTACTTAGTATGCCATTCGCAAGTCTTTGACCACTGATTCACGCCATAAAGACTACACTGAGCCGTATAGACTGATGCAGCCGCCAAGAACGACGGTGAGAATTTAAGCATCTCATACTCCAAAAGGCATAGCTCGATCAGATAAAACGACATCTGGTCAAGTTTTGACTCCGATTGAGCTGCCTTAAGGAATCTTTTCATAAAAACGTACGGGGTTGGAAGTGACATGTTAAATTCTAATGTGTTCAACATTAGTTTTTCCTGAAAAGGGTCAATAATTCCTCAATTAAATCATCTTCTTATCAATGAATACGATTGTGAGAATTCATAATCAATGGAAGTCGTTGACTTTTTAGTACCATTTCAAGAATTTGACTTCTTGAGTAAGCTTTGTCAGAGATGAAGATCAAATCATCGATAACGGGGACTGAAACTTCTTCATATTTACAAGCTAAGAGCAAGGCAACCAAACCAACTAATTGTAAACTCTTTCTAATCACAGATTGCTTAGCCAAAAATCTGTCAATTATGTTGACAGTCAAAAACAGTGTTTCACGCTGAAGGTCAAACTTGTGGTGTACCTGTTGTATTATCATAGTGGTATGATAAGATATCGTAAACTGAATCAAATTCGAACTTTCAGATTTAAACTTTGAGAATCCAATTGGCCCAAAAAGTTACCTCAATGAGCCAATCTATTAGTATAGCTCTCATCTTCTCATTGATGTCAAATTGTTGTATCATATAGTCTGGAGAGACCAAGCTACCTTGCTGCAAAGAGTTCAAGCATTAGATGCACTTCTTTCTAATTTGGAACTCGGAGTTTTCATTTTTAGCATCAAGAAAGTCAAAAGTAACGTAAGGTAAATTACCTCAAACAGCGCGAAGAAGATATTTTTATTTTACTTTGACTCGATTTTTACATGAAAGAAATCAAAATTTTCCATTTAATAGCATCAAAAAATTCAATTAATGTGCATGACTTGACCTTTTGAGTTAAAAACTACTTGTATACTCATATTATCGGCGTATAAAATTATAATATGGCAAAACTAAACTACGATTCCATGAAAAACCCTATTCAGAAATCCTACATTTCAATGTTTATGAAATTAAATTAAAGAAACCAAAATATTTTAGCTTCAAGATAGTCAGGTAATGCACATTGTTTGTCCTTGTGTGATAAAGAGGATCAAAATATTCAATATCTTAGTACCATAATACAGTAAAGAAAGTAGACTACAGTTCAATGAGAAAGCAAAATATTAATATTCAAAATTTCAAATACTCCACATTTAATGCAAAATCAGATTGAAGTCAATAAAGCATTCCATTTTTAGCATCAAGAAGTCAAGATCAAAGGAGCGATATACCTCCATACTTCTATAATGAGCATAAAGATCTTCAACATACTCAACCACAGCAAGCTGATTTCCATTATCGCTAACATCAATATCAATTATCGATTCCTCAAAAATATCCTCCATCTCAACCTCCTCCTGTCAAGATTTCATAAAAAGTCAAACTAATGATCTCAAAATAATTTTCAATCAAACACATTAATAGAGAATCAAAAACGATTACCGTATGCATATCCCTTTGATCCAACATCGTCTCCGATGCTTCCAAAAACATTGGCACAGGTTCATCTTGATCTTCCCATACTCCAAAACCCTCATATGATTGTGACCTCTCAATCTCCTAGTAAATAGTTTGAGTCAAATGTCAAAATCTTTACCAAACCAACAAAAATAAGTAAACTTGGCTGAGAGAGTGAGATTAATAGTACCTCAGGGAAACACTGTTTCTTGGCAATTTCTGCAGCAAGTTTCCTTTTTTTCATAAACAACACCAGATCACAATGTTAGTGAATCAATCAAATACACAGATTGCATAAACATTACTCCCAAATTTAAATGGTGTTTGGATCATCTTATTTAATATTTATAAGTGTTTGTGGCTTATTTTCCATAGCCTAGTCCCAACACAGTTTTTAGCTTTCAAAAAGAAAATAAGTTAAATAAGCAAATAAGCTCCTCAAATTAGTCCAACTGATTGATTTTTCACATCAATAAAAAATCCTAATAAACATCTTCTTTTAGTATATCTTAAAATTTGTTTAAGTCATTTAGTGCATAAAAATTAGTCCTGGAAATTAACACCATATCGAAGTAAATTTTAAAATTATTAGACTCGAATGAAAAACCAACCTTGATACCTATTTAATTTATTAACAAAAAATAATTATTAAAAAATATAAACATACTGTGATGAAGCTCTCTTGTTAGCAACACAAGGGTGAGGTTGAGCTTGTCTATCTACATTCTGATCAATCACACTCAAAGCTCTTCGATTATATCTGATTTCCGCACCGAATTTCCGGGCACCCATAACATCAGCTCCATTACCTATATACCCACACACACACACAAAAAGAAGAAGAAAACATTCATTAATTTCAAAATCAAACAATAACGGAAATCTTAAACAAGCTCAGATTCTAACCTAAAAGCCTACAGATTTGAAAAGGATACCTTGTTTGTTTGTGGGTTTCATCAAAGCATGATTGTTTTCGATTGGATCCTTCATTGATGACTAAAAATCCAAATTTGATGATATTTTTGATAAAGATATAAGCTTTCAAGAAACCCACAAATCAATGAATCGTAGAACGCAAACCAATACTATTAAATTTGTAGAGCTCCCATGAATAATTTACAGAAACTAGTGAACAAGATGTGAATGGAAGAAGTGTGTGTGCAGGTGGTCATTATATTTAAAATCAACGGCTATACAAAAATATGCCCGTTGGATATTAATCAATTAATCAATTTAATCAATCTTATCTTATATTACATATTACACTACTATTCGTCTACGTAATAAAATATGTAAAACTACTTTTTCCAGGGCAATATTTGCTAAGTAGATAGTTAGGATTCATTAGTTTCTTGTGTATTACGCATTAAAAGTTGTACAATATATCGAAGGCATTGGCTTTCGGTGTGGAAAACATGGCAGGCGCTATTTAACGTGTTTATACAGCAACGGTCTCCTATGAGGTTTTGACCCACGTGTCGTGTAGAAGGTGCTCGCAATTAAAAATGAGTAATTAAAGATTGTGATTTTAGATAAACAGGAAAGAAATATTCCTTTCCTCCCAAAAAGTATTGTTTAAATTGATTATCTTGAAAACTTATATTTTTTAAAAACTAAAAAAAAATGATGCATTATAATTACACTTAAAGTTTCTTTAATCGTTTAGAATATCATTTTAATACATGTCATTTGAATAAAAGAAGTTTATTTAAGTGTATTAAATATAATATATATAATTGTAAATTAAAAAAAATGTTTAATTTAAATAAACACACATAATTTTCTTGTTGAAAGATGACTTTTGGCACCGAACAAAAACATCTTCTTGAAACTTAGCTCGCTGGCTAACTTGTGCCTTAAAGGCATAGATTAAACTTCACTAAATACACAAAAACTTTTCAAAATATATCACAACATTCATTTATTAAACTCATTAGTTTTCAATTATACATGTTTAGTAGTTATGATTTATATTATTTACGAGAAGTTTGACTTCATTAAATAATCCTTAACCTATGTCATTAAGGAATAAGTTAGATAATCACTAACAAATTGTTATAGTTATTAATTTGTTATTCTAAATAAGCTTCGTAGTTTATGGATGCTATGAAATTAAGTAGTGAAGGCTGAAGGGAGGAGTATTGGGTGGTGGTCAACATCCTAACAACTCAACTTCAATAATATATTTAGATATAACTATGAATAAATTCATTAGATTTTTAAATTTATCTTCATTTATTATTTTTAATTATTACTTTTTAAAATAATTTCAGTCAAACTGTTTTAATTATAAGAGTAAAATTGTAACAAACTGTCATAAATCTAACATCTTTTTAAGGGATATTTTATTTGAAACAAGAGAAATATTTTTTTTTTCTCAACTTCTTATATTAGTAATAAGTAAATCGACTAATAAGTCGTTTCATTATAGTTATGTCTATCACTTTATTGTGAAAGACTTGAGCGGGTCGTTTTGCAATCGGTACCTTCATATTGCGCTAAGTAGAATTTCAGTCGATGATCGAAATAGTTTTTATGCGTTATTAGTCTTTCAATTATTCTATATAAATATGTTTTAAATTCCTTTTCTTCTTATTAATTGTAATTGGGTTATAGTTGTTTAGTTTACCTTTAGAAAATATCTCGAATTGCCAATTCACTACAAATTTCAACGGTTCATTTAAAACACAATTAATTAACAAATAAACATGCTAGTCGTTTAGGCTTACGTTCTTTCTTAAAAGTTGTTGGATTATATATACGATCAGTAGAGATTAATTGAATTCTATATATTTCTTCAAATAAAATAATTAATAATTTTTAATTCATGAAACAAAGATTTTCCATTTTAAGATGCACACGGTATAATGATAATATCTTCTAATATTTGGTTTAGTTAAAGTTAATTAGTCTATGCTTGTATGACACTGCTTATTTGCGTTTTTGATCATTAATTATATTATTTTTGAAGATTGTTGTTAAAATCTTATGTATTAGCTTGAGATAAAGCTTATTTTTTTTAAGAAATTTGTTCAAACTTTCGAGGTACATGACTTTGTTGCTTGATTCTAACATGCAACTAGTACTTATTGTTACTCCTATTTTTTAATTATTGAGCCCCTCTAACTCTAAATTCTAGCTCCGTCTAAAGGTAAATAATATATAGTGCTTACTTATATTTTACACAAATCAATTATATTTAAGATAACTTAAACATGTAAAAAATAATTATAATATAAATGCAGTTAATATATTTAATTTGTAATATCAAGTACTTTAATATTAAAATGGATAGCATCTGCACTTTTTGGATGAGGAAAGAATAGAGACACGCTCTTGCCCACTTTGAGCTTTTGACAAGAACCAGCTCCCCTGTCTTGAAGTTTGGGCGCATGTTACGCTGGTTAACAAAATATTAAACAAATAAAAATTCAGGTTACGTGTGAATTACAGTAACAAAATGAATTAATTAATGAATACTTAATCTAATGTATCTACCTATTAACTTATAGATGTTCAATATACTTCTAATATATTGGGAGAAAAATAATCTTGGGAATGAATTATAGCACATTGCTAATACGGAATACATTTTTTGGGTAAATAAAAACTTAGGAAGTGAGTATTATTCTGAAAGGGTACATAAATATTTCGAGAACCTATTATAGCTCATTGCTTGATCTACCATACTGTCGGATCGTTTGCCCAATCTTACTTTCCATGTATTGTAGCCAGAGTGAAGCATGTAGCACGGTCTCACCAATGTATGAGGTGCATGCTCAATATCACCTTTCATATATTGTCACTAGTGGGAAGCGTGTAGAATGATCATCGTTATCGGTTATCAATGTTTTTCAAGGAGTTAAACGACCAATTCCAATCCACATTGTAGGTACATCTACTAGATTGATTGAATTCAGCTAGGTAAATAAAGGAATCGGCGTGTATATTAAAAAAAAGAGAGTAAATAGTCAGAAGTTTATGACTTTTTTAGGATCTTACATTAACAATGTAAAACTCATACACTGTATTATTTAGAAAAGAAAAAAAAAAAACCATTTATTAAGGTACTTTTGTAAGAAGTCGGCAGAATCATGTTCTATGCAAAAAACCACCTTTTATTAAGGTATTTTTGTAATAGCATGGTTGTTTTTGAAAATAATTTGACTGATGACAACTGACAGTATGAAGAGCCTGTCGATCTTTTGCCTCAATTGAATATAATTGTCAGAACACCACCCAATTTTCAGTGGGCTTCTTGCGGTGTCTTTTTACAACTCATTGTGCATTAGCAACTTGTACTAGAAGGTCATTCTCAACAGATGATGTTTCTTATAAACTTCTTTAGTGTCAGGTCAGTCCCACGTTAGCATTTTTTAGAAAGAGTATCTCCTACCAATAGATGACTGAAAAATTGACTTTCCTGAACTCCACATTTACCAATAATACATTCACTGTACACACAAAACAAAATATAAAAAACAAGAAAAAGAAGTTGGCCCCACAACTTTTACATCTTGGAGCATCTTAGCTAGAAAGCAAATGGAAGGCGGAAGTCAAGAATGCCCCAAAGAAGCTCGCTACCAATGACATCTTTCGGAAGCAAACACTCCCAACAACGTACCGTCAGGAGTGGTCTAACAATCAACCTTATTTCAACAGTTACCAATTATTTAAGTACGTTCGGAGTTTAGACTTAACTTAGACTAACAAAACAAATACATCCAAATTTATGACACTAAAATGTCTCATACTCTAATGTAAAATGAATTTAGATGATCCTACTATAAAAGCCCAGGTCATTGAAAAAAGAAGCAATTCAGTTGTATTTAGATAAAAATGGTGAATTTGAATGAACTTATCCGTTGTGATCATGACTAATTATATATATGACCAAAAGATTCTCTTATTTAATATTCTAAAATATCATACAGATGGTAAAAGAATTCTTGAAGACTATGCTTGGTCAAATATTATATTTATATAAACTCATGAAATAAAAAAGTGCCACAGTTTTAAAAAAGACTTCGATATAAAAATGCCTACCAATACAAAATCTTTCCCATGGGACAAAATACGGGGAAATGATAAGAACTTTTGCTACATCACTGACTGCTAACTCTTGTATATTTTGTGAATGCAATGTTGCAAACTGGCTATAGAATAACTAAACTTGACTAATTTAGAGCAGGGGAAAGTAACCCATACCAGTTACCGATTCAAGGTGTCATTCACTTAAAAAGTGACGATAGTGGCAGCACTTGTTTCCTTGTCTTCTTCTTGTTTGCCTTTTGTTCTTTGATTGTTGACTGATCTACTCGAACTTCTGCATCTACATCGAGTCTTTCTTTGGATTCCTGAGCTTCTAACTGAGTAGGTAGATTTTCAATTTCTGTTATGGTTTCCATTGTGCTAATAAGTTCCTGCATTGGCGATCGAGACACGCTCGCCTCTTTTGTTTTCTCCATATCGCAATCCTGCAAGTTATGATAATGAGCATTAACTCCTCATTTGAGAAATACCAACAAAACGAACTATTCTTCCTCTCCATGTAGACAAAGAATTTCTTCTTTTGGCAAGTTCCAAATATAGAATCATTTGTTTAACTTTTAAGCGCTGGATTGACTGAATGTAAATGAAGTTATCAAGAAATTTGTAATAATTCACTTTCCGATATGTCCTCATATTCTAACTACCTAGTTTGGTAATTCATTACAACTATCATAATGGCATTGGCATGGCCCAACGAAGATCCCTTTATTTTGTTCATCTTGAATGGCATATTCAGTATATGACATGTAATCCAACAATTTCTTATCACATTATGAACTAATTAAACATTGCAATCTTTATGAGTATAGGTGGCAATTTCAACCGATTACTTATAGTCAATTTGGCTTTGTTTTATTTTTAACGGTCAAACGGGTGAAGAAAAAAAGGTTAGCTAAAAAGAAAACCAATCCGACAGATCAAAATCACCCGCAGTGCATTTTAATGCCCAAAATCTTCATGATATTCAAAACTTAGATCGTCTTATAAATTTAAATTTTGTAATCATACTTGACACCCCTATTTTAAATTTGACAAGTAATAAGGTGGATGTTAAAGCTTAAATGGTACCTCAATCTTCGGACAGGAAGAAGTATCAAGAACTTCAACATTCTGCTTATAAACATCTTCATCATCTTCAATCTTTTTCTCTGTGGCCACATTTTGCTTCTTACTGCTGTTTGATTTTTTATTCAATTTTTGCTTCTTGGGGCTATGGGCATTGGGTTGTTGTAACTTAGAATCAGATGGCATTAAAGGTAAGTTTTCAGCAAGAAAAAGTGGTGCAGGGAGGTTGTCTTCAATCTTTTTCTCAGTATCTGTAATTTGCTTGTTACTGTTGCTTGATTTAGGATTTAGTTTTTGTTTCTTGGGGTTATGAGAATTAGGTTGCCGTAATTGTGAATCAGACGGCATAACATGTGTATTTTTTGGGTGATTGTCATCGTCGTGATCAGTACTACAGCCCATAGTGTTGAGGATGATCTTTCCTAGGGCAAATCTAGTCTCTGACGCCTCCCCCTTTCCAAGTAACTCGTAGTTCATCTCAAACGAACTTCTTCCTTTATTGTGAGTTTCCACTTTATGTGTAAGAACATGAAAGAGTTGTGCAGCACCATTAGCGGCGTTCTTGGGTATGAATACCTGAAAAAGGAATAAAATAGATAACTTGCATTGGAAGTAATCTTACACTTCAACCTGGAACGGTAATCTCAGATAAAAGAGGAACATGAACTATGCTAAAAAAATACCAGTAGAAAAAAATAGATGATTGGATTGCCATTTGACAGAAAGGCAATTAACCATGATTTTTATCACTCGAGATACAGCCTTCATCCCGCAAAAAATGTAATGCTTCCTTTTCAAGGAGGTCACATAAGAATTGCAACGATTTCCGTATTTCGAGAAAATCCAGGTGTATAAATTGCACATTTGCATAATAGCGTTGTTGCAGATAAAGATGTGGCAATTATGACTCAATTATAAACATAAAGGTTGATTTGGTGTATCTTCTAACTCTAATTTGTCAAATAAATTAAGCTAAACGATTTAAACAAAGGAAAGGTCAAGTGAGTGCAAACTCATCTCAAATGTGTTCAAATAGATCAAACCTTCTAAATTGCTTTAGTTAAAAATTAGTTTGGTTTATTACTGTAATAATATAGTTTTTTTTCTTCATAATTACCACATTATTTTTGGAAGAAAATAAACAAAGTACCCGTTTTGACATGTTATCCAACACATCCATTTTGTCTTAGGGAAAGATATTTTAGATATTTGAGAAAAAGTTAAACATTTTTCCATAAACTATGTGCAAGTAAAACGATATAGGACTAACAAATAATGAAGAGTTCAAACTAATCACTTACCAAACCAGAGCATGGGAAACCAGAGAATTTTGACATTGTTTTATGCAGACTATCTGTATCCACCAAAACATCAATAGAATCTAACACCAGCATTGCTAACTTATTTAATTTTTCAGCAACCTCCTCATCAGAAATGAACTTATAAGGATCTGAAGTTTCAGGCTCAAAACTGACTAGTCCTCCACCATGTTTTCTTGCATAGTTGAGCCCATCATTCCAATTCTGATGATATAGAATAGAACCCAAAGTCAAGACTACAAAAGGATGTTGGGGTTTATTTACTAGTGCCTGATGGAAAGCCAAAACTCCAATCCTGCCATAAACAACAAGTGCTTAGTAATGGCTCGGATTAGAGAATAACTTACTATTATGACAATCTGGAGGAAGATACACTTTCACTAACAATGACTAATGATTGAGACCAACTTACCATAAGGTACAGGCAGATGGCTGACCACAACTAACAAACTTATCCATATGGGAGAACAACTTCTGAAATTACAAAATGAATATGTCAATAAAAAATACATGGCAAAAGAGAGAAGGAAAAAATTTGATACATTTAGCTCATAATCTACATTTCTCATCACCTACATTGTGGGTTCCATATTTACAAATCCTCTTAACACAGGAATGAGACCCACAAAAAGATGTGAAATGCAAAATAGGAAAAAGAAGTAACCATGATTTTTTTTAAATTATTTTTAGTAGAAAGGAAATCATTATAACAAAACATAGATTCAATGTCACAATCAAATACAGATATAAGGCTCACAAGCATACCATCAACATCATGGAACATTCCCCAGATCCACTGTTCTGTCTAGAAATGTAGGCAGCCTACAATTAAACGTTTCAAAACTTTGCTTAGCTTAACTATATCCTTTCAAAACAATAACGCACAAAACCATTTTGAGAATTACCTGAAAAGGTAGCAAAATCTCGAGAATGTTAAATCTGTGAAGTAGACTGAGTGAAGATTCCGCAGCCCCATATGACAGCATATAATCAATCTCCATCATTATCCTGACCTGCATATACAAGCTTATAAGAAGCACGAACAATGAGAATTATTTATTGTAAGCATACATTACATCATTAGCTTATGCATCACAGTTGTCGTTATGAACAGTACTCCTAATGCAAATTTTAAAAAGTACCGTGCTTAATTTCAAAATAGATGAAGCCTGTTGATGAATTGCGGTCTCAATATCCTTTGAAAAGGATAAGCCAAGACGAGCAGCAATTCTCAATCCCCGAAGAATTCTTGCTGGATAGAAGAGCACAATCAAAATCTACAGTTAGCTCATCAATATAAGTACTCAAATTGCCACCATACAGCTTCAAGCTATTCAAATAGATGTTGAAATGGTGATGAACTAAGTCAACTAACCACAGTCTTCAGTGAAAGACAAATGAGCAGGTACCAGTGTTCGTAGCTGAAACCACATCAAAACAGAATTAAAAACTGGAATTGAGCTTTTTTTAAACAAATAGGATTCAAGTTGAGAAGATGCAGATGATTATGTCTAACCTTTAGGTCCAATAAATCTTTCATTCCATTGTTGTAATCATAGATCTTGTAATTAAGAGGGTCAAAAAACAAGCTGCTTCCACAAATCATAGAAAAATCAAGAACAATAGATGTACAAACTGGAACTAAGAGATGAAAAACATAAAACTCTTCACCATGGCCACCTTTTTAAAAATAAATCTTCACCATCATAACCAGAAACAATAGGGATCATCCACAAGCATGCAGAATCATATACACAAAAGCAGCAGAAATACCTGTTAACAGTAAAGTCACGATGCATGGAGTTCTTCCAGAGGTTAAGGTCTGATTTGTCACAGCCTCTAGGCATTTGAGAGACAAGAAACTTTTCTTTACCTTCAGAATTTTTTGCTAAAGTCTTGAAACTTGATACCTGATATAGTCGGATAGAACATAGAAACGGATAATTTTAACTCAGATGATATATTGTATCACAAACATTATACAGAAAGTTTAAACAAACACCATACCTCAATAACTGACCCCTTTATATGCACCCTACATATAGGAAATCTACGTCCAACAATAAAACAGCGATGAAACTGTTTCTTAATCTGCAAAAACGGCACATATAACTATTTCAACAGCAGCATATACAACTACTAGGGATCGGGATATACATAACCATGAATTAATAGCCAGGTAAAATAGCACAACAATGAAGGAACTTCAAGGAATGAAAACCTGGTTGAGATCAGCTGTGGTGATAACATCGAAATCTTTCGGTGTTCTATTTAGAAGTAAATCTCTCACACAACCGCCAACCAAGTAGGCTTCAAATCCTGTTAAAGTTTGAGTTCACGTGAGAATTCAGAAATCAAAAGTTAAATACTGGAGGGCAAACCCTACTGCAGGATTGTTTTGGTGATGCACACTATCTCCAAAATACAACAATATAAAAAGCTTATAAGAACTCGCAGGAGTTCATGGTACATATAGTTAGTACCACACATTTCATGTGAGGTAATTCAATCGTCAAAATACCAGTGTCCATAGTATGAAAAACAACAGACTTTTAATGCAAGTGAATCGAATATGTGATATCTTGCAGCTCAATAATGCAATACACAATAGCATTTTATGTGTGCAACTGAATGTTCCCTACTATATATTCCAACATGAAAAACTTTTCCCTTTTATACTGAATGTATGGTGTGGCGTGTCTTCCTGTGTAGATCTGTGAATTTTGTTTTATAATTGAGGTACCAGATTGTATAGAGCAGTACAGGATTCAATTCTTATTTATGATTAATAGTAACCAAAGGTTGAACGGAGCAATCAGGTATCAATTTGCAACAAATAAAATGTGGCAAAATCCTTAACCATATAACTAAATGCAGTAAGAACAAAAATCACCTCTGCTTCGAAGAATCTTTAGAAGAGTATAGGGAGACGAAGGGACCATCATCCGGGTTATCCCCAATGATCTGGAATCCATCTTTTTCCATTTCGATATATTGATTTCACCTGTCAATTATCATTGAGTGCCAATAATTCATGAACTCATATTCACCAATAATTAACCCACCAATATAACAACAAGCTTATTAAAACTGTTCTTCCTTACACTTTCAGTTACCATAAAACAGCTACAGTCTGGGTTCATATATCCTTTTCGACATACATTAATAAACTGAACTACATTCTAAAAACAAAACCTACAAACAGCACAAATTGCTTCACAATTTTGAGTAAAATAGTATTATTTCAACGTACCTGGTTTAGAAACTAAATATTTGTCGCTACGAAGTTGAGGTTTATTTCCAACTTCAACGAATTTACCGTAAAAATACTGCATTCGAAATTTTATTCGTCAGTTGCTCACCAAGTGTTCGATGAAATGCCACAATATAACACAAAAGAAAATGAAAGATATGGAAAGAACCTGAGATGAGAGAAGAGGTTTGAAGCGAGATAGAAAAGAATTGCGTTTAACGGATATCGCCGCCATGGAAACGTCAAGGTGCGGCCAGTTGCCACGGCGGCGTTATGACTCCGGTGGTCATTGATGTGGTTATTTGGCGCGGTTCGTATGTTTGAGGATTCGAGTCAAAATATTATACCTTCTTTCTTTCGTACCTATTTTATTACTTTTTCAGGAAAATTTGTGACACATGCACACACTTTCTATGTGTTGGGTACTTGGGTGAAAACAAAAGATACATATTTGGGTACTTGTTTTTATAAATAAAGGGTGACGGTGTTGTTCGGATAAATTATTTGGGTTTTAGGTATTTGGGTTGGATATTTGAATTTTTCAAGTTTATAATTTATCTGTAGACAAAGCAAATAACATTTTGATTTTCTGGATTTGGATTATTTGGATTTGGTTCGGATCTGGATAATGTGTTTAAACCCGAATAAGATCAAATTATATACTTTTGAGTCTCGAAAATAATGTAAACTTTACAATATAACACAAAAAACTTTATATAAATTATTCTAAGTGATGTATATGTGCATTTTATATAAAGACTTGTATAAATCATACATAACATTTATATATAATTATATGTGTACATTTTTCGAATTGTTCGGGTTAATTAAATTCAAAAGTATTTAACTGTAATCCGATTCAAATAAGATTCGGATTACTCGGGCTTGGGTTATTTTGATTCGATTAATCGAATAAGTCAATCTATTTAACCCGACTCGAATTAAAGCCAAGTCAAATATTCAAATTGGATTATTTTCTGACACCAAATTAGATTAGTAGGAGGGAATAACTTTAAGTTACTCAAAATGCTAGATTACAAAATAATAGTAAAACATAAGTTAAATTATCATATTTAAATTTGCAAGGTTGTTAAAATTTAGAACCTTATCTTAAAAATCTTATACTGTTACACTATTAATCAATGAGAACTTATTTACATATAATCTATGAAAGCGTATGGTCTTCTTAGAAATTTGATTCCGATCGTTAGAAGGTAAGATATATATTTGATTCATTCGCTTAATATAACTAAAAATGTATAAAACTCTCATTTTTTATTAAATTAAACCTAACTTCAAAAGTTTTACTAGATCCTATCCTGGTTTTACAAACTTAAAACAATAGTAATATTCTCTTCTTCTTTTTTTATTTATTATATAAGAACAACGTTGTGATTATTATTTACAAAACAAATCAACACATTTTAAGGTTGTTACTCTCTTATGAAAATAAGATTAAAACTGCCAAGTTTAGATTTTCAACCACATTAAATCCAAAAAGTTGATGCATGTTCTTAAAAAAGTCTATCAATTTAGCTTTGTGGGGAAAGCTTTCAACTGAGAAATTGTGAGTCCAAATTTCATTTGAAACAAGAAATGTATAATATAATGTGTTATTCTATATAATAGATGATTTAGAATGTGAGAATATTCATCATAGAATTTTATTTTATTTTGTTAAAGATTACAGTCCCCCATAAGCAAGGTCTTCATGTTGATTATGTGCCAACCTGACGATGCTTCTTCAATCTGCAACCAAGATGCATCGTATAACTTTTAGTAATCTTTATGTTGAATTCCTAAAAGTTAGAGCAAATCTATCACAAAAATAAAAAGTTACCAAGGAGCCTGCCATGGCTACATTTTATACAGCAAATGTCAGTTAATGCAAATTTTCTTACAAACTTCAAGAATTGAGGTTGATTGTTCAATGTATTCACCTTTCTTTTAGGACATCCAGTTCTGTTGTAGCCTACTTCCTTGCAATACAAACAAATCCTTTTCTTTCTTTGAACATTCATACTCGATTCGGTACTAGATTTCACAGTTGATTTTCTTAGGTCGAGTAGTCTTTGATTCCTCAATGTGTTGCACATATTTTGGACGTTCTTTCTGTTACCAAACTACATGATCCTAATTGCTTAATGTCTACTTCAGAATTATCAATAGAAGTTACCGGACCATTTGCTTCTAATTCCATACCTTCTGTTACAGAAGTAACACTAGAAAAAGATACCAAACTAGACGGTTTTAGTTGCTTTGCATTCTTTCGTTGCACTTGTTCCTCCGTAAAGTTAACAAGAATCTGATTTAGTTTTCCAATTTCAGCAGGTGAGTCTCTGGCTTCTTAAATCACCCTTTTGCAATTAGATTCTATGGACTACAAAAGGGTTCAAGCACAGTATCATCATTTCCTACAACTATATCTGCTGACCTTGTTTCCTTTGGATGCTCTGCTATTGACTCATCTAGTTTGACTTCTGTCTTTCCCTCCAGTCTCTCTTCCAGATTTTGACTTTCTAACTGGGATGCTGACTTTTCATTATCTATTACAGCTTCTAACATGCAAATCAATTCCTGCGTTTGAGATTCCGGGGTACCAATCTCTGGTTTGTTCGTCTTATGATCCTGCAATGTATTACCAGAAGCATTACAACCCCCATTCCACAAAAAGAGGTTTGCAAGATGTTCCATTTGTAAATTAGAAGGCAGATGGTGATTGATCTCATGGAAAAAACTGTCATGGTCAACTACACAGCTCATAGTATTCAAAACCATCTACCTAAGGGCATCATTTTGAACATCTTGCAAATGCAACTTAGATGGTAATTGTGGTTGTTTTCTATCCTCCTTTTTGTGCACAAGATGTTCAGTTTCGGGACAGGAAGGCACTTGGTTGACCTCACTTAGATCATTGTGCCAGTCAACTCCACAGCCCATAGTATTCAAAATGATCTTCCCAAGGGCAAACCTAGTCTGGGGAGAATCCCCCTTTTTCAGTAGGTCATAGTTTATCTCAAAGGAACTCCTGCCCTTCCTGAAGGTTTCCACTTTATGGGCAAGGATGTGAAAAAGCTGTTTATTGTAAAGCCCTATCTTCCGGGGTATAAATGCCTGAACACATAGAAAAAGAAAAGAAAGGGTGAATTAACTTGTAAGTAACATTAAAAAAACTTTATCATCAACAAACAGTAACCTATACAAAGTCAAACAATCATGGCCCTTATCGATTAAAATAGTTGACAAAATAATGAAACCAAATTGATACACGTACCAAACCAGTGCATGGAAAACCAGGGAACTTTGCCATTGTTTTGTGCAGGCTCTCTGTATCCACCAAAACATCAATAGAATCCATCACCAACATTGCTAATTGATTTACTTTTTCAGCAACCTCAACGTCAGATATTAACGTGTGTGGATCTAAAGTTTCGGGCTCAAATTTGACTGGTGTTCCACCATATTTCCTTGCAAAGATACGCCCATCATCCCAACTTTGATGATAGAGAACAGAAGCAAAAGTCAAGACAACCAAAGGATGTTGGGGATTATTAACTAGTGCAAGGTGGAATCCCAAAAGTCCAATCCTGTTACGCGAACTCAAAAATTTAGTCAACTTTCTAGATTTACGCACAATGATATTTAAGCAGATGTGAGATTTCATTTTAGAATCCACTCACCATAAGCGAATTCCAGAAGGACCATCACAACTAACCAGCTTATCCAAATGAGATAAAAGTTTCTGTAAAACAAACTGTAACCATTATACGGATAGAAATGAGCAAAAAGACAACCAGAATTGGCACCAAAGTTGACTAAATTGGTACAGTAAGAGAAACCGATATATAGAAGGGATCAGATAAGTTGAAAGCAGCCTACATCTAAAGCTCATAAAACATGAAGAGAAGGCTTGCAGGCACAATACAGTGATACACTAATACAGGGGGATTGCATATAATCATCATACTTTAACAAGCTTTTCAATGTAATTAATTACTAATGGACTAAAGTCCAAATATTTCTTTTTCTTCGAATCAACATGTCCAATTTGTGTTATCTTATTGTTAGTCTACATCAAATAGATGAATTTTCATATAATTTAAGTAAAAAATGGTTAATATTGAATATTTTGAAAATATAAGTTTTAAGAGATGGGCACCGTGAGGGCATAGATATATGCAACTAACCCAGATTTTTAAGCACATATTAATACAATCATATTAGGGTTGTATCACGGTATCATCTTACTTTGGGTAAATATGGAGTCGTACGAAATAAACCTTCTCACCGTCAATGTTATTGTCATGATTAATCGATCAATATTGTTAGATGATTTTTCACTTGCTACACTGGATCGGATTTCACAGCTTCCTGAAGCTATTACTCACCACATACTCTCTTTTTTGAATCCTCCAATGGACCTCGTCCGAATGAGTGTTTTGTCTAAAAAATGGTTAGCTCTTACTGCTTCTTTCCCAATTCTAGATTTCAGTTTATCTGCATTTCGTACAGCCATGAAGGCATCCGGTAAGAACACTTTTAACGACGATTACGTAAGGGACAAGTTTTTTAACTATGTTAACTGTACAATCTCAAAATGTTATTATCAAAATGTCAACGTGCACATGTTCAAGCTCATTACTTCGTATGAAACTAAGGAGGAAAACTTTATTAATAGATGGGTTGAATTAGTTCTTAAGAAAGGTGTGCAGGTGATGGTAATTAGAATTCGTAAACACCCTCATGCTATATTGGATCAAAGAATGTATTGTTTGCCTAATGTGCTCTTATCGACATCTTCTTTAAAATGTTTGACAATAAGTGGATGTGAGTTGCCTTTGTCTTTGATGGTTGATGATATTAAGTTTAAGTTTTTAAAGCGGTTGGAACTTGAGGGCATTCTTATAGATGATGAAGCGATCAAGCATTTGACCACCAGTTGCCCTCTTCTCGAGGAAATTAGTTTTATTAATTGTTATGGGCATACAAGATTGTGTATTTCCAGGCTTCAAAATCTTAAAAAAATTGAAATTAGCTTATTGCGTGGAGCATTGTTTGAAAATTGTTTTGGAGTGGTTAAGAGAATAGATATTGATGCTCCAAATCTATGTGATCTTATCTTAATAGATGTAAATTGTGATTGTGATGAAAGAGTGTCCCCATCTATGAACTTGGGTTCATGTAAACGACCACCCACGATAACTTATGATGGACGTTTATCACTAAATACGAAATGGTTGGCTGACTTCTTATCCAATCCATTCATCGAAAAATTGTTTTTGACCACTCCCAGTATATGGAATAACCTGAAATTGTCAAGCAACTCCTTGAGGATAATTGTGTTGAATGGGCATTGTGAGTTGGATGAAATTGAGATCAATGCCCCCAATTTGCTTTTATTTAAGTACACTGGTGAATTGCCTCTGTCCGGTCCTTCAGTAAAGGATTTGGGCGAGTTGAAAACAAGCATGGAATGTTACCCCCCGCCTAATGTCTGACTCTCTTTGGTTCCAAAAGTTGAGGCGATTTCTGGGCAAGCATAATGGATTCAAAGTTTTGAACTTGTGTACTAGCCCGTCATTTTTCCAAGTACGCTTTTTTTGTTTTTTACCACTCGTGTATGTGCTTTTACTTAGACCCAATAAATGATATTGAATAATCTGAAATTGAGGTTGTGATTACGAATTGTCTTACAGAGTTCCATAGATGTTGCGGAACTAAAGGTGATTCATTTGCCACCTTATGAACTTTAAATGGTTTTGAGTGTGCATTAAACCGAAATTTGGTAGAAATATAAACCTTTTTCAACCAATTCTTCTTATTATTCTTTTTCTTCTTAGTTTACATATGAGAAGCTACTTCAACAAGAAGATGAAGGCCTGACTACTATTCAGTTTGTGCTGTCTTCCTCTTCTGAATCCAAAACGCACTTCAGAAACTTGAATGCCTTGTTTACGGCATTAGTTCATGATAAACAAAGACAAGCGATCACCTTCATGAAGCAATGAGTTAAACTATATTTATTATTTAAGCAGCTAATTTTACATAGAAATGCAAACTACATTCTTAATCAACCTCTTTTTAACTTGTTAAAATCCAACATTTGTCCAAGAAGCAGGATAATGGAACAGAGAAAGGTATACTTTTGGATACTTCATTATACACATACTGGATTATGCTCATTGATCATGTAGACTGGAATTTCTGCTTTGGAGGGATCAGTTGCGGATATTAGAGAGAAACCGATACAACTGAACAATTTGCTTTACTTTTTTCATGAAGATTCTGCTTTTCGTAGGAATCAATTGCAGAGTACTAGTAATGATTTAGGTTTTGTGTTTCGTAGGAATCAATTGCAGAAACTACTGAAAACTGTTAAATTTTGAACAAGTTGAAGACTTGCAGTGAACCTTATAAATATTATGGTTTTTGATATTTACATGCGTATCCGATGGTTTTGAATTCAGATATTGATGCCTTTACTGTATTTCTAGGTAGCTTTTGGCCTTTTTGCTTGATTGCTAATTGTTCAGCTAGTGGTTTTTCTTTAAGTTGACAGTTTGACTTTATTTTGTTGGACTGTCTTCTTTTGGTCTCTTTTTGCGATTTTGCTACAGTGGTTAGTGCATACGAATGCACTAAATTTTGATCGAAAATTTGTAGTGTGTACTCAACTTACGGGTAGTGGTTTTAATGCACTTAATCTGTTAAAACTAAAAAAAACGCACTTTACCTGGAACCTTCCTACGTGTAACCAGTTACCATATTTGTTGCCTAGTCAGCTGCCACGTAGAAAGACACGTAGATGCCTCGTAATATTTTAAAATGCAAAGGAATGCATTTAACTTACCCTAAATATCTATTGTGTATACCCAACTAACGAGTGGTGTTTTTAAAATACGTAACCTGTTAAAACTCAGACGATTGGCACCATCTAAACAATAACCCAAAAAAATGTTCTTGAATGTTTCATCTAGCGTACTACCAACAATTAATCAATTATAAAATAACAAAAGTTTCATCTTTTTAAATCTGCCATTTTTTCTAACCTCAAATTCATCTCATTCTCATCCAACATCACCACCTAATTGTCTAGTTTTATGAAATTTATGAAACCCATTTCTTCATTTTCAATCTAGACCCTCGTGTCGATTGATTTCTTGGGTTTGGACCTGATTCGAAGGTCATGAACCGGGAAGTACGGTTTGAGCTTGTCGGTGTAGTCCTTTACTATCAATCAGACTCCTGGTGATCGAATTTTTTAACAGTTACGATGTATATGGATTGTTAGTGGTATTTTGGCTTTTGATTTAACTCGAACATGCATGGTGTATAATAAATTTTTTATACAAAACCAATAAACCAGATGGTGGTGGTGACCATAATGTCTCGAGCTCGCCGAAGAAGAAGATCGAGGTCATCGGAATTTATAGTTAGCAAAGTGTTTGGAAATGCATCCAACTTACATATAATGTCTATTGTGTGTACTGTGACGTGTAATGCCACATGTACACAATATTTGAAAAAGGTCAACCGGTGACCGTTTAAGGGTCGAGCCGGTCAAAAAGTACATCAAATAACGATTTTGGAAAGTTAAGTGCATTAAAAACACTACCCGTAAATTGGGTACACACTATGAATATTTGACCAAAGTTTAGTGCATTCGTATGCACTAACCCCTTTGCTATAAGTACATAGCTGGCCCATATGGCCTGCTCTTAGGGTTCAAATTTGTTTGATTATTTTTATATTAATTACTATCAAGCTTTTGGGGTTGAACATATTCTACTGTATATTATACTGGTTCAAGACTCTAATGAGTATGACTGTTTATGCTCTGTTTGCTTTAGCTAAATTATTTCAACCATGAACCATACAATTAAAAACACGCTATGTGTGACATCCTCTCCTGCGGTCTGGTAATTTCTATTATTTTAATCGAGTATATAATTGTTTTAGAAATTATTTAATATTATGTGTTTCATTGTGAAACGTAGATAAATAAGTCCTTTGACTTATTGTGGCTAGTAAAATATTAATCGTTTTAAATTGTTATAGATGGCGGTAAAACAAAATAATATTTCTCGCAAATGGTATTTAAGTTCCAGACAAAAGATTTAGGACGGGTATAAAATTATACCATTTAATTATGCAAACCGACTTTGTAATCCTATATATATATATATATATTCTCAAGTCTTCTTCTTGTTTTCATTTGGTAAACTTGCAATTCAAAGGAAACTATAATCAAATTAGATTCAAGCTAAGCTTGTACTTCTGTGATTTCGAATTCAAAGCATCAGAGCTATCATCATCCATATCCTAATTGCATCAGATTAGAAACCCTTTCATTTTCATTTAAAAGAAAAGAAGTAAGTTTGATTTTGAGTGGGTAAATCAAATTGAAGCTTGATATGTTGTTAATAGGTGTTGTTTGATGTTACTTGAAGTATTAGAAACCATAGAATTGAGTCTTTTGAAGTTTTGGTGAGTTTTGATTTGAAAAACTCGTAGCAGCAGCGAAATTCGCAGTTCTCAGTTCGTCCTGCGAACTGAGTTGACTTGCGAAGCGAGTTGACCTGCGAACCGAGTTGCGAACCCAATTCCTGCGAACCGAGTTGACCTGCGAACCGAGTTGCGAACCCAATTTCTGCGAACCGAAATGCTGCGGTGCGAACCGAGATCACTGCGAACTGAAATTTTAAAATTTTATTTTGCAAATTTTGAAAATGCGTTTGAGACGCGGTTTTGTGAAAATTTCACTAACTTGGATTTAGTTGAAATTCGCATGGTCACTCGGAAACGACCCAGTAATCAAGGCTATATGTTCTTAGCCTAGGCAGATTTTGGCCATTCGGGGTCATCTAGGGCCCGAAAATGGCATTCTTTAGTTTTAAACGTCATTGCGGGATTTTCTAATTTCATTTTTGATTGAACTTTTGTTTGCCTAGACTTCAGGGATTACCTGATTGGATAAATAGGCTATAATGATAATTATTGAACGAATTTCTAACTTATATATGATTTTCTGTTTCAGATCAACGTAAGACTCAGTGATATAAGAATCCTGAGTGTGGAGACGTCGGAGATATCAGTAAGTGGATTCAGAACTCACCATTTGATTTAGTTGTAACTATTTGGTTACAACAAGTAAACTTAGATGTGTGTTAGACTGTTTAGTCTTGATTATTGATTATTAATCTACGTGATATATGAACCAATGTGTATTAATGTTATTGAGGTCAACGTGTAGTTGGACTTCTGGTTATTATGTAAATTACATAGGTTTTGATTCATTTGTTGTGTTTGAAACCTGCGTATGAGTTTAATAACTAATAGTTATCAGTCTATTCTGTATTGGCCATACGGATTGACGATAAGTGTTCTTGGGGAATCCCCGGGTATTATGATATCCCAAGAGCCACCGATCCTCATTGAAATATGTGTATTTACGATTATTTGGTGCGAACAACTAGTTATGCTAAGTTGAATGGAGTGTGATGAATCTATTCACTTAGCTTCGTGCTAACCCCTCATATTACTTCCTGTAGGATATATTTTGATTAATAGTGGGTGCAGGAGGGAAATGGTTGATCAAGGAATGTTTGACTGCGCTTAAGGACTCTGATATGGTTTTTTTAATAAACCAAGTTTTGGTGAATTATATAATACGCCGTCTTATGTAGTTTTTAACAGTTTGAATATGGTGTAAATATTGAAAATGTTAACTGTTTATGTATAATGTTTAGTATATATACAGATGATGTATTTTAAAATTTATGATTCCGAGTTTATTAATATAATATTCTTATATAGAATAAGGGGTGTTATACTATGTTTCGTGACATAGAGATGCATCATTCAAAACCGAGACAGTACATCATAATTTATAATGAGGGTACTTTGTTTAGATTTTGAAACTTCAACATACTAAAGGAAACTTATTGAGTTGATTCACTTGAGTTTAAAGAATGCCTCTGTACAATTTGATATAAACAGAGTGATTGTGTAAATGGTACATATCTTGAACTTTAAAATGATCACACTCCCAATATATCTAATCTAATATAATATATCTCAAAACAAAATTAAAATTAAAATTATTCATTTACCCCTATTACATTATATATGAAATTTACAAAATTATTATTTTAAAATTACTTCTTTATATATCTGATTTTGTCATAATAAGGTTAATAACTCTGAATTTAATTTACCTTATATTTCTTATTCCTTTTAAAATTTAATTGAACTTTAATCATTTAAAGTTACCATTACCGTTACACATAGAAAATTTGAAAGTTGAGTTATTAGTTTAACATATTAAAATATTGTCTATAAAATTAGAAAAAAAGTATTACGAAGTACTATTTAAAGATGACATGTCGTTCAACAAACATATTATCGCCTATAACATAAATTGATAAATGAGTTACCGCTGCTAAGGTATCTCCGGGACAACATACCAATTGAAAGTTTTGCTCTTCAACTACGCATCATGAACCAACACTCAGTCGGCTTCTCTTGCTAAAATTTGGATTCAAACTGTATGGTGCATGTTACCATAAATCAATCTACTCTTCCGTATGAGGTATTCTCTATAAAAGCACTAAAAGCTACTGGTATATGGAAGATTGGAACAGTTTGTGTACGTAGTAATCTTGTGATCAAGTGTGTCATTCGAGTACTCGAGTTGCTCCATCTGACCATAAGTAATGAGGTTCTTCACAACTTATTGTTTACTTGCAACTTCCTTGAGAAGATAAACATTTTATATTGCAGGGGTCTGACGACAGTCAAGGTTAAAAATCTTCATTATCTTCAAGAACTGAAATTAGAATCAACAACTTCATATGATATATTGAAAATTGATGACGTCCCTAGTCTTCACTTGTTTTCCTACAAATCAATGAAGTGGAGACCTGTAACATTCAACAAAGATTCATTAAGGAACGTGACTGAATTATATTTACCTGGTAATCACGTGATAGACGTTGCATTTTTTGACATGATCAGATTGCAATTTCCATTTCTCGAGAACTTGAACCTTGAAATGGAAGTTGGAGTCTCAAAAGGTTGGATATTACAAGTGTTTTATTGAAACGACTGAACCTAAAATTGTTGGAAATCGAGCAGATCAACATACAAGTTTACGCTCCACAACTACTTTATTTGTGTTAAAATGCCTTAACAATGCCGAATCTCTTGTTTCCAAATAGTAATGCTCCCGAATAAATCGAGCTTAAAGTAAGGTTGGCGAAGCCCATTGATTATTCTTTTATTCTTAAGATGAGGGAAGTACTCAATATATCAAGCAAGTTTGGCACTGAAATAACATATCGGAGTCATGTGCCACAAAATATCGATGTTGATGATTTGAAAGAAGGTTCCCATTTCCGTTTACAAACGTGCAACAACTACAACTATAATTTGATACATTTTCACATGATGACTTGGGGAAACACCCGTCATTTTTTGATGCACTTTTTACGATTCGCCATCCCAATTACATAAAGGCGAGCTATCACAGCCGTTACAACTACTTCTACGAGCTAATGATAAATGGAAAGATGAAAGGGAAGTGTATGATCCAAAAGATATCGAGTTTTAAAATCTTTGTAATGGAAAATGGGAAATTCTAACAGATTCTTTGAGAACTATTTTTGACAGGTAGGAATCAGTTGAATTGAAACTAGACTGGTATTCTTGGTAGAACCTGCTCATCTTTGGTTCAATTATTGGATTTAATGTTTGAGTTTTAAGTTGATTTGGTTTCTTTATAGCTTTTCATATATACTATCAGCGGTTTACTTACAATTCATGTTACATAGGTAATTTATGATATGAATTTGTATATACGTTGTCTTATATTATTTATCGAGGAGTTGTTTCATGAATGAGTCATTTGATATTGTATTGTATTGTATGTGTGTCCTATATCGTTATAAGTACATTTCACGTGACATAGTGTACGATGAATGATTGTATCATACCAAATTGCAATGGAATGATTCATTAGATCATATGTTCTACAATGTTTTATCCTTCTCAACACCTCATTAAATGGCTTATTTTACATGTAACTATCTTTTATAGGTATGTTGAGTAACAACCAAAAGTGGTTTGGATAAAAACACTTGCAATTTGGGTTTAGAAATGGCTCGGTTCAACAACACACATTGTTATTCTGTTTCCTTAATTTTTCTATATATATAATATAATAATAATATAATAAAATAAATGTATATAAATATGATAGATATGATACGATGACTACTATTAAAGAATGATCCAATTCTTCTAATAAAACAGTTCAATAGTTTGTAACCAATTCACTGTACTTGGTCGAATTTTAGTATTTTGACCCATTTCCTTTCAACTTTTATTGATTTGACCTATTTCCTTTCAAACTTATATATCTACGATTACCACATCGGATCGTTGTCTCAAAAAATACAGCCTCATATCAACTACTCTCACACATAAAGTCGATAAGCACAACAGATTTATGGTTCGAACTTTAGACCATCAGTGAACAATCTATCTTAAAGCCGGGCATTAACAAGTTGTATTATATACATTGCTGTTTATTATCTACTAATATGGTATTTTCTTTTAATAAAAGAAATAAATAAATAAATGCTGCAAGTATACCACCATCTGTTTTGACCCTATCCAAGTTAATAAAATTACAGTTTTACTCTTTTTAACCCTAAAACATTTTCACATTGGCAGCAACATTTGGGGGAACATCAGCTAGTCTTTTTCTATTCTCAGGTACGCCCTTTTCTTCTTCTTTTTTTGTTGACGTTGAAATGTTGAATGAATAAATCATTCTTTTAATACTTCCATCCTCACCCACTGATTCATTTGTTCAGGTACTGATTTTTATGTTGTTTAAAGTTACTAGAATGCTACTGAGATTGTCCAACATACTCGATAGTTGATAGAGTTAAGTATGGGTGATAACTGTTCGGAACCACCTATGTGGACTCACAAGAGAATAATCAACAGGTATTTACGAATACGCCATCGTATTCAGGTGGTTTTTTTTGCTATTTTTTGTGTGTAATAAAGTTAAATGAATCAAAGTTGTCGAATAACATCATTATCATTATATTATATTATATTATATTATATTATATTTTGTTTAATAAAAAGTCAAATACATACTTGAACAAAGTATTTATGAGTTACATACTTTTGTATAGTTTCATAATTATGTTCGTGTGTACAAACATTACTCATTTCTAACGTTTCATGTTTTTAAACATGTTACACTGACGTTATATTGGTTAAATCAAATTGTTTTGGTAGTTGGGTTGATTAAATGGAAGTTTGCCAAAATATTAAAAAAAAATCAATTTGGACCAAAACTGACAAATATACTAAAGTTGAGGGGTGCAAACTGTCAAATATCAATATGTACTTGCCGTTTACTTCCGAGTCCAACTCAGCTCGTGACTCGAGGAACATATGTAAAACGAAAATCTGTTGCCACTCAAAGTTTCCATTTTTATATATTTAGTTTTTACTGGAAATACGATTGATAGGGTTTGTTTATGCCATCCTCTGAATCTCCACCCCTTTTATTCAATCACAATTTGTGTTGATGTATATTCGGGTTTGATTGATTAGGGGGTGGTGGTGTTTAGATCCGTTAGGTTTTTGAAATAAAAAACACGAAATATATACATAGATCTCGATTCATCAATCAATCTATTCGAATTACCTACTATCGGTTGGTTATTTATCTGAAGGTTAGATTACCACCTCAAATGCTCTGCAGTAGAATCTATTGTATCATGCAATTTTGTTTTTAAGTGTTATTACTCACTGATATGCTGTATCTATTGTAATGTAGTTACTTGTACATTGTTAGGTTGCAGGTTTCTTTGTTTGTTTTTATTGATTTAAGCTAGGGTTTTACAGTTATAATTGGAGTTAGTTTTATATCAATATATGTATGTAAATCTCAATTCTGTGGTTTTTAATTGGTCGAAAATGATCTTACGGCCGACTGTGATCTGCATTAGGCGTTCTTATTCGTTGGAAGCACTTGGTACTTATATTAGCGTTATTCTGTTCTATTATTACACTCTTAAGATCTTATGCATTCTACTTCATTGTATGTTTGCGATAGATCTCTGTTTAAATAACATGAGGAACTATTTGCATTGTTGTACACCATATTAATAATATCCCGAGTCAGCGACTGGTTTGGCTGTACTAGTATTTACCTTTTTTGTTGTTTTGTTTTGGTGAAGTTGTTTTGCAAACGAGGAGAACCGGACATTAACAAAGGAAGACGTTGTTTGACACATGAATCATATGTCAGTCTAGTGTTAATATATATCAAGTTGATAGACAGGTAGAGTAGAAACAGAGATCGTCGATTTTAAATTAGATAGCAGTGTTTAGAAATTACTAGACAATGTCGGAAGCGGGAGGTGACATTGGCGGGAGATTAGAAAATGATGTTGGAGATGATCCCCAACAAGAAGCAAAATTGAACGATACGAGTCCTCAAAATAGCGAAGATCTTAACAAGGATAATGTTTCATCCATTGATAACCTCAATTCTAATGATACCCAAGATCACCTAATGCAAATGGTGGTAGATCTCAAGTTTCAAAATGAGTACTTGAAGTCTCATTTCCAGGACTTGAAAAACGTACACACGGAGTCAAAAGCAAAAGCTTTTGAGCAAAATGGGACATGGGAAGACTCAAAAGAGTTGCATGAAAAAATAGAAGCTTTGAATAGAGAACTTGTAGTAGAAAGGCAAACACGAGGTGCTGCAGAGGCGGCTCTGGAGCATCTTCGAGCAGAATACTCAGAAGCAGATTCCAAGTCTCAAGAGTTCGCTGCTAAACTGGCTGAAGGTTGTATGAAGTTCCTGTTTATCTTTTGACTATTGTTTCTCTCGCTTTCCGGTGTATAAACACACTCTATGTTATTGGTTTGATTACTGTATTGATCTTGGTAAAACATATACTATTGTTTATGGACACAGCTCAGAAGAGTCTGGAACAACAAGTAAAAGAGCGTGATGAGAAAAACTCTGAGCTTGATTCCAAGTTGAACAGGCTTCACAAGCGAGCAAAACAACGAATCCAAGAAGTTCAGAAGGTAATTTTGTTTGAGGGCCCTCTAAAACCATGCAGTATCCAATATATTTCATTACTGTTCTGATTTTCTTTTACTCAGAGATACCATAGGTTAAAGCATAATATTGATCCGGTACTTTAGCTGCTTATTGAAAAAACAAAGCATCCTCTAGGCTCTAGTTAGTCGCCATGTTGGTTAAGTATTCAGAAGAGTCAGTATGCCATAGCTATTGCTTACTTTGATGAAAACATTTATCCTTTGGCTTAGATTATGTAACAGAAAGTAAGATGGTTGGATTATTTATAAAGCAAAAACAAATAAATAGATCTTGAGCAATATATCAGGATGCTGTAGGGAAAAAAGTTTTCTTTTCAATAGCTATTATGGTCTCAACCAGCTACCACTTGAAGTAATAAGATGAAAATTGTATACGATTAATGTTTATTTGTAGTTTCTGAGGTAGTTAGAGCATGCTATATTTCAATTTGTGTATTAACTCTGCTTGGTTTTTGGAGATCATTTTCAGGAGAAAGATGACCTTGAGGCTAAGTATCGTGAAGTCAATGAAAAGTCGGAGCAGGCTTCATTGCAGTTGTCAGGATTGCAGCAGGAGCTTGATCGCACACGTCAACATGCTAATGAGGCACTTAAAGCAATCGATACTGAGAGACAACAACTGCGAAGTGCAAACAATCGGTATTTGAAGTTTCTTATTTCTGATTCCATATCTTCAAGCATCCAAAAGTTCCTATCTCTTCATCCATGCATGAATCAGTGTCTGTATTTTGTAAAATTATATATAAAATTTCCACTATTGACCATTACAAGAAATTGTAGAAAATTGCCAAATGCAGTAACCTGTTAGTCTATTACCTCGAAAGGGTATAACATAATTTATATTTATCTTGTAAGTTCAGTCTTTTGCATTCGTCATATATTGTCCCTTTTTTCTTGACTGTTCATTATCTCACTCGTATAGACTTCGGGACAACATCGAAGAGCTGCGTCGTTCTATGGAGCCTAAAGAGAATGCTATTGAGACATTGCAACAGTCACTTCTAGAAAAAGAGCAGGTTTTGAAATGTTTAAACTATATTGTTTTAATACTACATCATTACTTTATTATTTAAACTATATTGTTTTGATATCTTAGGCGTGATAATTTCTTAGAGATCCTATTGATTCTTGTGATATGCTCAATCCTATAATCTTTTCTCCATACTGCTAGCTGCCAACAAACTAATTAATCATCCTAGTTAAATCATTGACTGTGGCACTAAGAGAAAAAAAATGAGGAAAGTGTGATAGAGTAATATAATTATATTAACTGGCCTGATACAGATGCTGGACAACATGCGGGGGCTACTACAAGCTGCAGAAGAAAAGAGACAAGCCTCATTGACTGAACTTTCTTCAAAACATCAACAGGTAAAATTCATGTTTTTGTTTGAAGGTGAATATTATTTTTTAACTTTGGATCAGCTATACCTTGATACAAACTTTTCCCGAAGTAACATATCTGGTTTACTTCCCAGCAAATAGCAAATCTGGAAGCTCAACTTGCTGAGTCAGCGACAGATAGAACCAAAGCAACAGAAACAATCTCTTCTCTGCAGGTAATAAGCCATACATGGATATCTAGAAAAATATATTAAGGTTGTAACCATCCGTAAGTCTGACATTTCATCATTTTCTTATCTTAGAGACTTGTTGCAGAAAAAGAGTCAAAACTGGCAGAGATGGATGCGGCCTCAACTGGTGAAGCAGCAAGGCTTAAAGCTGCCATGGAGACTATTAAAGGAGAAATTACTCACTTGAAACATGAGCATGTATGAACTGAATATTTTACGAATTAATTATTAGTAGCATATTCAGCTGATGAAATGCATTTTCCAAATATTTAGGAAAATGAACAGGAGAAATGGGAAGCCGCATCTCAGGCACTGAGCAGAAAGCTAGAGATCGCTGAGGGTAACTGTGTACGTGCTGAAATTGAAGCTGCCAAAACGAAAAGTATACACACCTCTTTGTTGGACTTTTTATTTCAGTACTTAATATTATAAGTTACCTAATAATGGCAACCCACAGGTCAGATGGATCTAGAAATTTCTTTGCAAAGTCAACGGTCAAACACAAAAGACGCTGAATTGGGGGCTGCCAAAGAGGAGGTATCCCATCTTGTCGTTTACGCAATTACATTACAAATGTCTTGCACTCATTTCATCGATATCATTCTGAAATATTCTTGACTATCCAGATTAAGCGTTTAGAAAGTGAATTTGCTTCCTATAAGTCTCGTGCTCATGCACTTCTTCAGAGAAAGGATGCTGAGCTGGCCTCTGCTAAAGATAATGAACAACTCAAAGCACTTGAAGAAGCACTAAAGGTGTGTTTGTCTTTTAGTACCTATTTTACTATTTTGCATGACGGTGTGGTGCTGAGCCACACATATTACTCACATAAAACATCATGTTCTCTTAGGAAGCTGAAAATGAAATACTGGTAGCATCTTCTGAAAGGGACAAAGCCCTACAAGATCTTGAGAATGCTCTGACTTCCCATGACAAAGAACTCACTGCTAGGTAGCTTGCTACTCTACTTTTGAAGATATATAATACATTGTTTACATGTGCCATCCATTTCCATATTCAGAGATGAAGCTCTTAGCCTCGTTGAGCAACAAGTGAAGAACTTGGAAGCGAAGCTCACATCTACACTTTCTAGTCATCAAACCGAGAAAGAATCTTGGGAAAAGAACCTTCAAAATGTGGAAGAAACTTGGCAGTGTAACTAGTTCTAGTTCAACAATTGTAAATTTTTTGCCCCTAAGTTTATGTTTATGATGACATTAACTTTTCCACAGTGAGATTTCAGGCGCTAAAGTCTGAACTTGAACAACAAAAGTCATCACCTGGTGAAGCACTGCAAAAAGAAGTACAGGATCTCCAAACACGATATAAAAAATTGAAGGTGCTAATCGATACAGTAGTATGCTGAAACCAACATCAACTGATACTCTTGTTAACAGATGATTTGTATTTTAATATAGGAGGAACATGATTCATTTCGTGATCTTGCTGATAAGTTGATTGAAGAGAAGGACACTGAGATTGCAAGGCTTACAGACAACAATAAAAATCTTCTTCGTTCATTACAGTCAAAACCATTGGTATCTCCCTTTAACTTCTCTAACAATTATGTGTTGGGACTTTTCAAGATTATATTTGTTATCGTTCTCCTTGCTCTAATCTTACGTCTTGGTTTTTTTTTTCAGGCAAATAATAATGAAAATGGCCACATGGGTACATCAAACTCAAACACCTCAGTTGCAGAACAGCAGATATTGGTATGCATACTTTTGTTCTGTGAACTGTTGAGAATTGTCTGTTCTTATATTCTCTATTAAAATGCTTTGTTGTTTTTGCCTCTGCTTATAAACAAAATAAATTTAGTGATTATATATGTCTGTCTCTCATATGCCATTACTCACAAGAAAATACAAATCAATGCTTGGGAACACAGATTTTGGCGAGGCAGCAAGCTCAAAGGGAGGAAGAGCTAGCTCAGTCACAACGACATATTCTTGCACTTCAAGTAAGTCTTACAGGCTCTAAGTTTGAGTTGCTTCCTCAAAAATTTCTAGGGCAGTTTCTTAAGTACTTCATTCCAGGAGGAACTTGAAGAGCTTGAACGCGAAAATCGTCTTCACAGCCAACAGGTTTTTATTTTCGCCCTCTGCATATGATAATGTTTTCTAACTGAGACAATGTTTTGGACATTTTATATTTAACTTAAACGAACTTGAGACTTTTTTCACATTGGAAGTGGCAAGATGGGCGGACCAGACAGGTTGGGTAATGGGTCAAAACGGGTTCAAATTGAAACCAGTCATTTTTAATACGGGTTGAAACTTCCTAAATTGCTTTTATTCGAAGATTCAACATGTTTGACCCATTTGACTCGTACCCACTTTAAATTTTGTAGCTGACCAGTTTTGTGATATAACACAACCCTACTTGACTCATTTTTAAGTAAATGGGTCAAAACTGCCACATCAATTTCACACGGTCATTCATAATATGATGGGAACTATACTTCTAACTTAACTATTATTTGTTCTCATAACAACCCACAGCAAGCTTTGTTGAAGGAAGAGCTCCGAAATATGGAAAGATCAAAAAGAAGGGAAGGAGTGGATATGACATATCTAAAAAATGTCATAGTAAAGCTTCTTGAAACAGGTATTTTACATGGTGCTCAGTTGTGGAACCTCCCTAAAAGTTAAATTTCAGTTATACTGACAAGATCCATCAATTTACCTGGACACTGTAAATTATCTATCGTGCTTAACCTTTTGAATAGGTGAAGTGGGGGCTCTACTTCCTGTTATTGCAATGCTCCTTCAATTTAGCCCCGACGAGGTGAGAAAATCATTCAAAACTCACTTGAACAATTGCATTACGTGTCCTAATAATATATAAAGCCATTTAAGTTAAGGTTTTCATGTTGTCTCATGTTGAAGAGAATGAAGATTTGTCTTAGGTTCTAATTGATTTAGAGCATTCCCAATGACATTTTCGTATTGCCACCTCAATTTCCTCTTACGTCTTTCATGAAAGACTTCAGAATTCTCAAGTCCTCTTGTAAAAAAAGTCATTGTCAACCTATTCACTCCAATGCAAAAAGATCATTCTCAAGTCTTTTGCATTTCGCATCAAAGATGCCCTTATGAGATCGTCTATATTCAAAAAAATGGATAATAGGAAGTAATAGTTAATGTAGAGGTGGCAACTTGGGCATGTGAGAATGGTTCTGTAGAATGAGCTCAGTGTCCTCTCAATACTTTTCGCTCATGTTTATAGGAACTATAGAATTAATAGTATTAAAAGCGATTATAATAACTCTACCATTGAAATATAGTATGAAATTTTATTAAGAAAGTAAATTAGGAGTCCATAAGCATTTAAATACACTTTGGATTATAATTGCCCCATTCAACCCATTTGACGTATTTCAGTTCCAGATAAGAATTTACTCATTAGATCTGTTGAACGTAAAGAAAATAGCTCAAATTCACCCTTTTTTGTATAAACGGGTCGAAGTTGTCACCTCTAATTAAATTGGTTAAGTGAATAGTTGATGCCTTTGTTTACACCATTTGCTTCTATTCTCCATTTCCTGTTTTGTGGCCCATCCCAGTTTCTTCTTCTTACATCATACCATATGAAACAAAATGAATGTTAAAAGAACCCACAATCATATCTCCGTTTCTCATCAGTAACGTGAGTTTGCCATTGTTGATTTAAGCTGTCCAATTTTTCTTAAATCACTGTTGATCCTTTCTAAAGTTGTAGCTTAGTGCAAAAAGTTATTTGAGATCTAGCCAAAAAGTAACACCCTTATGACTACATGTCTAATTAGCTGTGTGTCATACAAATGCAGTTGCAAAAGTGTCAGAACGCTTATCGGACTTTCGCCGAAGTTCCACCAAGCCCAGGAGGTGAGTCACCAGGAGCCGGGGTCTCTCTCCTTTCGCGGTTCTCCTTCTCATAGGAAGTAGGAGGATGAACCACATAGTTGTGGAAGATGAGATAATGATTCTTGTAATTCTTTTAGTACAATTTAACGTTTTAATGAGCAACAATATGATCAGAGAGGAAATCATATACAGACACATTAAAAGATGAACAGAAAGTGTGATAGAAGCCTTGAATTTTTGTATCATGAATTCATCATAAGCAGTGGTGTATAAAGTTTGATGCATTTGGCCTTTCTTTTCTTCCATTCTCATGACGACTTGTATTACTACCCACCAATTTGTTCTATTGTCCCCTAAATTTTGGGGCCTCACTTTGTAATCCCATACTCTATTATTCTTGAGCCATAATTTTACAGCTAATAAAATTAATACCGAATAAAATAGAGGCTTTCTAGCTCAAATAAATTTGTTAGCTCACTGGTTTTATTTTTGGTCAATAGTTGGTTGACGTGTCTTTTGACATTTAACGTTGATGAACAATATCGTGGTCTCATACGGAAGTTGGAACATACAATACCCATACCTAAGGACCCTCAGAATCATGCCTGCATGTCCTCTGATGCAAATCAGACCAGTGGGCAGGGTCGTTGGTCCTTGCCCAATGAAATAGCTACTGAACTAGAGTGCCTTTCAAGCAGAGAATGGTCAGTAGAGTGTTAGACCTCATCTCTAATGACTTGTATCATTATAACAAGTTATTCAAACGACTCCTTTTCTCGTTACTTGCTAAGGCTGCAAGCAATCTGAGATAAGCTTGAGCTCGACTTAACAGTGTTAGGCTAAGCTCGAACTAGATTCAATTGGTCTTGCAATTCTTTGATTTAGGCTCAAGTTTGGAGACAGGAAGCTTCAAGCTCGATTTGAGAGCTCAAATGGCCAAAAGTAGCCCATAAAGCACGCTCGAAAGTTCGAAATATTTATAAGACTACAATTTAAAAAGGAAGCTTGGTTAGAGCTCCACCCAAAAATATTTAGCATAGATTTAGGGCTCATAAACATCATTAACATGACCCTTAAAGGTGTCTGAACTCAAATTATATAGAGCTCATTGAATCAACCTTATATCGAGTTCAAGCTTTAATCGCCAGATGATAACTAGAGTTTTTGCAGCCTTAGTGGTCACTCTTTAATCCCTTTCTACTAATGGCAGTTTGTTTCAACTAAGAATAAGTTTATTTTATTGGTACACATAACGATAATGGAAGCCAAACAACTTCATGTGTGGCCGGCTTTAGCTATATATATTTTTACAACGACTTCATCGTCAAACATCAATAGGTTATTAACCTTCTATGTGTTTCACCAACTCTAACTTGTACCATAAGAGGATTAGCCAACATATTAAGTAACATCGCAAAATAAATTTCATTTATTTTAACAGAACTCTATAGTTTGAAGAATATCGCCCATGGATCTTCCTTTGCAACCTGTGGTTTACATGTTCAAAGAAGACTAGATGGTTATACGGAGTACTCTCCGTTGGATCTTACCTCCTGACATATAGCTACATGTTCAAAAAAGTCTTTGCTTGCATCTGCCATAAACAACACCACATGCTATCAAAAATGTGATCTTGAAAATGATTTTTTTTTAAAAAAAATGTTTAGTAGTCGACATCACATACCATGTTTCATTGTTAGAGATGGAACTTGCTCTTCTACATAACCAATTACCTTGGCTGGTATTCCGGCAACCATGCTTCAAAAGAAAAACAGAAAATATTAGATCACATTAGTTTAGTAGTCATGTCTAATTAAGCAACATAATTACTCCCATTTGCAAGTAAATCATGCCTCACCTATGTTGAGGAACATCCTTTAGAACAAGAGAACCAGAAGCTATCATTGCACCTTCACCAATTTTGATATTCCCAAGTACAGTCACACTAGCTCCAATTAGCACACCTTGACCAACTTTTGGATGTCGATCCCCTGTTTCTTTCCCACTTCCTCCCAAGGTTACACCCTGTTCAGAACAGTATGTAAACTTTTTTAAGCTTGTAGATGGTTTACTGTACAGTAGAGGTGAGAATTTCAACCCACTTACTTCTAAATGGATCAAAATTGTCTTTTATATAATAAGGGAATGGGTCGAACTGATCGCATGGGTCAAACAGTCTGAAAGTCAACCGAAGTCTAATTTTAATGCACAAAATCGCCAATATTTAAAGATTTAGATTGTTATGGACTTATGTTAGTAATAATGTTTTTAAGTAAAATGAAAAAAAGTGATTGCAGGTTAACCCAACCCAACACACCCCGTCTTAACCTGTACTAAACTAACCTGCCCATACTGCATGAACAGTTGTAGTTCATGTTGATGAATTACAAACTCAGAATTCAATTTGCATTATATCAATGACTATAGATTAAGCCCTTACTTATATACATACAGAGTTCAACATAGTTGAAGGTGGCTAAGATCAGAGTGTATGCATATAAACCATTTAATTAGCTATAGCATAATTTGAGAAGTATGGACAAACTGATATACCTGCATTAGTGAAACTCTATCTCCAATAACAGCAGTTTCGCCAATAACCAAACCCGTCCCATGATCCAATAATATTCCTTCTCCAATTCTGGCAGCTGTGTAGCCACGCGAAAAACATCATATTTGGATTTTAAACATTCATATTTAATCGTTCAAATATACTTAAATCTACTATTAGTGCTCATCATTTTTGAAACAATACCTGGATGTATGTCAACTCCAAATACCTATGAAAAGTAAATAGTTTGTAAATAAATACTCCAACTTGGATGAATCAACTAAAACATACCACAAATAAGAGCAACCACAAAGCCAATTGTTACCTCACTAACTCGACTTTGTAGTGCAAGAGCCAACACTTTGCGTCCTTGATTCCACAAGGCATGTGCTACTCGATGTGTTTGTAAAGAATGGTAGCCCTACAAAAGTATATTGATCCCAGTAAATGACAGTTAAATTGAGACTTCACAATAAAGAAGATTTGGAAGCCAAGGAAGGGAAAAAAAAAAGATTTGGTAACAATTTTGATGACGGTACAAAATTGCTAGAGCAATATATAAAGAAGTCTAATTCATTAATACCTTTAAGTATAAAAGAGCAGAACAATAAGATAAACATGAGGGATCTCTCTCTTTAAATGCCTGTGGGAGGAAATTAGTTGAACAATAAAATCAGTTCCATGTTGAACTAACTACCAACAAAGAGAGAAAAAATCATTGCAACATATATAGAAGGATGATAGATACATGATAGTGAGATCACCTGTAAATCCAGGCGTATCGCCCGTTTAATGCCTCTGTTTTGAACCAATACATCACAAAATATATCCATTAATTGAGTTTCTAATAAAGTATTATTTTGGAGCCGGTTGGCAATAATAAATCCCAGTGCTCTCTCTAAACAATCATGTGACAGTATGCTGGCATATAAGAAGCTGCTTAATATCGGCTCGTTCTCTGCCTGAAAATTTGCATTCAAGAGCAAACTTATGAATTCTTTTTCCCATGTATCAAATTCCAAAAGTGTTCACTAAAAGTGCATCCAGTTAACATATATAGCAAAATGATTTCCTTTTACACATTAAACCAAACTAATTTCCATCAATTTAATGAATGATAATAGGCAACTTCCACCATTCTTATCCCTTTTCATTGGCCATTAACCAGATCTCATAATCACTACAATAACCTTATTACAAATTCAATAAAATAGAATGAAAAGAAAGTATATCTTTATGGGAAAAAAGATACTTCTTCTTCAATCCAAAGAAAGTCCAAATCACAAACTTTACATGTGTTATGAAATAGTACAATTTGAAGATTAAACATAATAATGTACCTCAATTACACGTCATTTATACTAAAGATCGGATGAAGTATCATTCTTTTTTAAAATTTAGTTCAATAGTTGATATTGTATTAAACTATTCATAATAAGGTCTTTAAACTCATAACTGTAAACTAAAACTAAAGTGGGGACTTCTATGGGCCAAAAGTGGTACCAGATAATTAGACTGATTAAGTTGACTTTCACCTAAATTTCTTTTTAAGCTAATCTTTCTACACCAAGTACATGCATCAAATAACTAAACTACACAAACCATAATTCATCCAAAAACATAATAAAGTTACAATCTTTATTCCAATACATAAAAATCACCCTCATATTATCACCCAACTCAACATGTTGACTTCGACAAATTTCATTTTTTTCCACGCTAAACTCTCCTCATCCACTATCAAATCAAATGAAGTAACAAACTATATATCATAATTATATCAATAACATAAAAAAATCATAATTATTTAAATCATAAAATTTTAAAAAAATGTTTGCAAAAGTACCTCAAGCTTAGCTTCTAATCTAACAGCATCCCAAATAGCGTCACCCACAACCGAACCGGAATTGAGAACCGGGTCGGATTTTGGAGACAACCCACCTCTTGCATAAACCGGAAAGATTCTTTCAACCTTATGCCGCATCACCATAACCGAAGTTGAGGTTGATGCAGGTGAATTAGGGTTTGAATCCGTTGATTCGGGTCGGACCATAATTGGGTTATGTTCATCAAGTTCTTCAAGAACCATACGTATGGAACGCATTTCTGATATAGAACCCAAACAAGCCGCCATTGATATAGCCAATAACTAGGGTTTCAATTGGATTCAATTGTAATGAAAAAGATGTGAATAATAAGATAGATTCGTATGTGTGCAGATTGCGGTTGATGGAGGTGATTGTATCTAATAGTGAACATCAATCATATATCATCATTGGGGACATGTGAAGTGCATATAATTTGTCTAGAATGGATTTTAGCGGTTTATTTGAAGGGACGCACACTCCATTTTTTAAAAATATATGGAAAAATAAGACGATAAACGTAGCCGTCGTTATGTAAGAGGTTTTTATCTAAAATAATAATAATAATGATAATAATAATAGTAATTTATAATTTATCTTTTATTTTTGTTATTTAGTGTGGTTATATTTTTCTTTAATTTTTGTCACTGAAATATGAATAACGTTTTTTCGGAGTCATTTTTCGCGTTTTCTATCAAAAAATTCGGTAAACAATTGATAACGTGATTAAATTTATAAATTTAATTTTACGATGTGAAATCTTAATTTAAAAATGTAAAAAGTAATAAAAAAAAATACACATGAAACAACATCGTTTTACGTGTTAAAACTTATACGTAGTTTGAAACTCTCGTTGAAATCGAAAGTATTTTGCTTATATAAAACGATGTCGTTTCATGTGTAATTTATTTTATCTTTTACGATTTTAAATTATGATTTCATGTCACATAATCAAATCTATAATCTTGATCACATCATTAATTGTCTATCGGATCTCCCAATAGATAGTGTGAATACTGACCTCGAAGGATAAAAGGACCATTTTTCAATGACTCCGAAAGACAAAAAGAATATAATGACTCAAAGAACAAAAATAAAAATTAATTGTTATTTCATACAAAAAAACTGTTACATAAATATAAAAGTTTCCATTATTTTATATTTTAAAGTTTTTATCTAAATGATTGGTATAGTATTGGTTTGATCCATCCTAGTTTTTTTTGTTGGATTAGCCTTAAGCATTTTAGTAAAACCTTGAAAGCGCACCTATTTATTTTAGTTTCCCTTTTGATTTATTATGTAAAACTGAAACCATGATTATCATCATAATATCTTCTTTCAAAGTTGTGGACAATTAGATGATGTAGTATTAAACTATTAATCGTTGCTTTAGTTTACTTTTAAAACCGGTTGCTTACATCTGTTTTTCCTTAAACAAATTGATTCTTTTTGTCATCTGCTATTACTCAACTAACTATAATTGAAGTTTTTTAGTGTTTTGTAATGATGGTTAATGTTTTTTTGCTTACGAATTAAGTGGCTAAAGTATACTAGATTATACAAACAAAAGTTATTATTCAATTGATCATAGATGGTAGGACTAGTAGTTACACGAAGAAGAAGGTTAAAGGGGTATTATAGTCATAATCGAAATAACTTTTAGTGAAAAATAGGTAAATACATGATATTTAAGTGATAAAAATGGATATTTATTTATGATACTTTTATATTAGGTTGGGTATATATGAAAATTTTGAAATTCTCCCTTTAAAAAAAGTACATTTATTATAATTTTAACCCTAAATAAAATGAAAGAACACTATTCTTTTTCTGGATTCCCTATCAGACGAAAAATTCGTTAATGGCAGATTGAAGCTATAAAAACTACTTTCACAAGGTAATAACAATACTGTTAATTTTTCTCTGTACGAATCTCAATAAATCCATCCATAAAAATACAAAAATGGCTCCGATTCTTAAAAAACTTATTTCCGTAACCCCATCACACCTCCGATCATGTATCCGTTCCGTAACCTACATGCCCCGACCCGGAGCCCACGGTACCGAACCCGTTACATCGATCACCCGACCCGGTACTCCCCGACCCGTTACTCTAATCCCCGGCGACGGAATCGGCCCGTTAGTCACCGGCGCCGTCGAACAAGTGATTAATGCTATGCAAGCTCCGGTCACATTCGAAAAATTTGAAGTTCATGGGAATATGAAAAAGATTCCTGATGAGGTTATGGATTCGATTAGAAAGAATAAAGTTTGTTTGAAGGGTGGGTTAATTACACCAATGGGTGGTGGTGTTAATTCATTAAATGTTGCTTTGAGAAAAGAATTAGATTTATTTGTATCCCTTGTGAATTGTTTTAATCTGCCTGGATTGCCAACTAGACATGATAAAGTTGATATTGTAGTGATTAGAGAGAACACAGAAGGCGAGTATTCGGGTTTGGAACATGAGGTTGTTCCTGGTGTTATTGAGAGTCTTAAGGTATGTTTTGGTTTGGTTTAATATTGCACATATGATGTTCGATGAATTGTTTAAGTGAATTGGGTTGCTTTTTTATTGTGGAATTAGAATTAAAGTAAAGTACTATAGCATGTTTGATACCGAGTACAATTTTGTGGAATGTCATCCAACATGGTAAAGGAAAAAGTGAACTAAGTTTATGTACTTGACTTTCGACTTTACGAGTGTAATGCCTTTTTAAGGAAAAGGGTAGTTATATGTGCTTATGTTGTGTCTGATTATGGTTGTGATGCTAGGTGATAACGAAATTTTGTTCGGAACGTATTGCAAAGTATGCTTTTGAGTATGCGCACCTGAACGGCAGGAAAACTGTGACGGCTGTTCATAAGGCAAATATCATGAAGCTTGCAGATGGTCTTTTCTTGGAATCTTGTAGGGACATTTCGAAAAAGTATCCTGATATCAAGTATAACGAGATTATTGTGGATAACTGCTGTATGCAACTTGTTTCAAAACCTGAGCAATTCGATGTCATGGTATGTTAATGTTACTTTTGTAATGTATCATATATAGTTACTGTACTACCTTTTTTGTATTGATTGTTGCTTCTTGTGTTGTTTTAATTGGTAGTCTATGCCATTATATGACTCCTTGTGTACAATCTTAGCTTTAATTTTTGTAAACTTTGTAAATGTTATTCCACAATGTATCTGATGAGGGTTGAGGTAGAAAATATGTAAAACTTGAACACAAAGATAAAAATGATAATGAACAATGTAATGATATATATCCGAGAGATAGGTCAATTCTCCTTGATGACTGTCAACTTCTGAGATATAAACCAACCCTCTAAATGATGCTCACTCGCTCAATTCTATTCAACAACGATAATAAGCATAATAATCCCCTATTCATATGTACTGTACATAGATTTTTTAACTAGAATTAACAATTTCTTATCCTAATCCTTATCCTTATATAAATAATACTAATACATATCTATTGAATATAATACTAATGTTATCCGTCTATAGAAGTTATCAATGATGCACGGCTTTAAGAATATCTTTATTTAGATTCGGTTCTTGGCTGCAGAATATGTTATAGTTCATACTACTTCATGCTCACCGAAGTAGTGCTTAGTTAGTCTATTGAAAGCCAAGTTTTTTTGTCCTTATGCATATGTCTTTTGAGAAATGAATTAGGATTAGGTCTTATTCCTTCTGATCATTTAGCATTTTATATGTGGGCCCATTGTGGATCACATTATGTGGAGAAATTCATGAGAGCAGTGACCCGAAATGGGAAATTATTAGTCACATATCTACATCTCTCCTCAATACGGAACAAAATAGAAGAATCCTGTGGACCAAAAGCAATACTATTATTATTGGGCAATCAGTATCAACGGCAGGTTGCATTAATTCTGTGGCATCTCGTAGTTAGTTTGTTATATTTATTTTGGAACAGATGGAGTATTATCTGTATGATGATTCAAAACTGGCAACTGCTAGCTACTAAGTTCATGAGTAGACTAGCATTTAACATAATGATGAAATTTTGTCCTAACATACTTAAGCTACATTATCTTTTAGTTAAATATGCTAACCACTCCTAATTATATATATATTGTTCCATAACTTATGACGCCTACTCTACCCGACCTCTAATTATTTCTGTGACTCCTAGATTTGGATTTGGGATTTCTCAAAAAATATTCCTCTTTCTAAAATGTCTCAAGTTAAGCCTTTAAATAACATATCGACCATTGGTCTTAAAGTGGTCAAGTGGGTCTCTTGTTAGTGTAATAATGGAAAAGAGGAATGCTGCACTTTCAAAATATTTATATACAGAATGACGTGTCAAAAAGCAATGAAGAAAGAGAAATGAGAATGTAGAATGTGCTCACTAAGATGAACAAAATGATTGGCTGATCGATTAAACTAAGTTACTTAGTGATAAAAATTGTTGCTGTCGTACAATGCGATGCTGCCTTTTAATTACTTAACCTTTGAACTACAGTTAGAGCACTATTGATAACAAAATTGCTGGAATCTTGCAGGTGACGCCAAACCTGTATGGCAACCTTGTTGCAAACACTGCTGCTGGTATTGCTGGTGGCACTGGGGTCATGCCAGGAGGTAGATAGTTATGAACCCTATTTCTTTATTGTTTGCGAAGTCCTAACTATGTGCAACCTTCAACAGTTCAATTCACTTTTTAAAATGAGCATGGTGGAATATCCGCATGCCATGCAAACAAAGTTGCACAGATTTCATGTTTCCTTACAACTCCATCCAAATACCTTCTGATATTAAGAGACTTTTTTATTTAAACACTAAAATCAGATTATTTCGATTTTAGATCATCAGTTTTAAAAATCAAATCTTTATAATTATTAGGTCAATAACTGTTAAACAATGAAGTAATGCTGATGGATTTTTACAGGGAATGTTGGGACTGAGTTTGCAATCTTTGAGCAAGGTGCATCAGCCGGGAATGTTGGGAAACCAAAAATGGTGGAAAAGAAGAGAGCAAACCCCATTGCTCTGCTACTTTCATCAGCAATGATGCTCAGACATCTCCAGCTTCCTGATTTTGCAGATCGATTAGAAACTGCTGTGAAACGTGTTATATATGAGGGTAAATACCGCACTAAAGACCTTGGAGGAAGTAGCACAACCCAAGAGGTTACTGATGCAGTCATATCTGCACTTTAGTGACTTGAAACATAAGCATAATCTAAACTCTTTTTCTGTTTTTTCTTATCTTGCTATCATTCTTGATTGCATTCTAACTAGGTGCTAGATTTCCCTGTACCAAAGTTGAAAAATGGTTTTGGTTCGAATAAGTCGATCCATTAAGCGTAACCTGTAAAGGAAAGTGATCGGTTTTTGTTTTTGGTATTGATGTTTATACAAATCAATGGCTTAAAGTTGCAAACTTGATTTGCTGAGTATCTTGTTATGTTCTTTAAACTTGTGACTTAGACTTTGTAATCGGTCAGGTATCTTTAAGAAACGATCGATTTTATACACATCTTCAAATATCATATACCAAATTTACCATTGTAAAACATATATTATAGCCAGCGAAACAAAAAAGAGTTCCGGAAAAATATGTACACTCTGAATAATAATGGTGCACAATGCCTATACAGAAAGTAAAGTAAGTGAAGTTTTAATGCAGCTACCAAGATACAAAAACTTTTATATGTATATATATATATATCTAATAATATACATATATATCAGAGTATGCCCTGTAAGCATTACATCCTATCCCAATGATCAAAACTTGTCAAAAACTAGTAACAGAGACAACAATTTCAACCGAAAATTAGAAAGATAAAGACCAGAAGCAAAGAACGAGTATTCATCACTTTGTGGATGAGGGTGCAGTAGCAGGATACCGAGTTAAGTCGAGTCGAATAATGGAGGATTGGACCAGATTTCCAAGATATAAATGTTTACCGATCTTTATCCCTGTCGTAACGAATTTCAATTCCGGTTCGTAATATCGCGCAACCAGCTTCCCGTTCAAATCCACTTGAATTGCCCCTGAATTTTTCTCTACCGAAGGTCTTTTCAAATTCTTTTCCAAAAATGCCAGAACCTTTCGCATATATGGATATTTACGTGCAAGATCCCATTCGTATGAATGCTCCTATCATAAAAAGAAACCATACAAACGAGTTAAGACTGTTGATGCTTATGTTTGATTCGGTTAAAAACCTATAAATGTAAATAAATCGGATCAGCACCTTTTTGTTTAATCGACTCCAGTTTGTCCTTATTAAAGTAAATTTTGGTGTTAATAATGTAACAAAAGAGATAACATATGCGCAGTTGCGCATTTAACTGGACAGATTTCAGATACCCAAAGGAGTAAATCCGAGAAGAGAGTTCACATTCTCAGTTCTTCAAGTTTTAACATTTACAAAGTTAGTCATTTCTTCTATCCTTACGACAAGTAATGTTACGCGTTGTTAGCTACATACAATACCTTGTTTTCAATTGTACATAATTAGATAGGACTTACCGCGGGAATCGCTATCCAGTAATGCCCATCCCCATCATACCGAATGTTATCGGGCATACCAAGCATCCTATCAATAAAAACGTCGGTCGAACCCTCTTTCTCCCCTTGTATGTAGTATCTCATGCATCTCATCCTGCATTAATATCAAGTCCCCAAAATGTCAAATGTCTGAGCTCTCTACAAACACAAAAAAGAAATGATCGGGTGACATTACATTGGGGTTTCACAATAGATAATAAATTCTTCATTAGGAGACATTTCAACGCCGTTTGCATAGTAAAGATCTCGAGCAATCACTTTGGTCTGTTTTGTAGACGGATCATAGCTCATGAGTCTACCATAAGGTCGATTTCCAAGTAAGTCTAATGCAAATTGGTGCAATTCATATTTCCAAGAGGCATCTGTGAAATACAAAACACCATTTTTCGCAACTGTTACAGCATCCGGAGTGCCAAATTTGATGCCTTCGGCTTCGGTTGCCAACACTTCTATTTCGCCATCTTCAGTTATTTTAAGTATTCCCTAAGATCAAAAGAGTTGGATAACAAACTAAACATAAAGTTGATAGATTTAATCATTTTATACAGCAGATTTGAGTTAGGTGTTATCAATTATCACTATGTTAAAAAGATTTAAGTAAAAAAAGCAAACATATTAAATGGGTTTCACGAGTCAAAAGTCATGCTATTCAATCGATCGATCTTTAAAAAAAAGACAAACTGCCACATCTAACACAACTTTTATATACAACACAACACATTACGTACATACACTACATATATTATTAAAACTTGGAACATACAAATTTCGGTTCACTCACACTGTTAGACCAGAGTTAATTGGTCAATGATATGATAATAAATATGATTATAAAGTTATTATATATGCCATTAAACGTTGAGAGCCCAAGTGGTAAAAATAATTCAAATATGAGCGTCATGACATTTTCTAAGTCAACATAGCTACTTTAGACGAAAGTATAACCATACTTAAATAAAAGCGACATTTTAGTCTAAATATTGTTATTTTCTGGATGTATCCGTAACCACTTATTAAACTTCATTCAAATATTTGAAAAACTGTATGACGTATCTATCAAATAACGAAACAAATATATTACGTATGCATGACAATGACAATGACAAAATATATATAGGGAGGAGATAAATGAAAAAAATAAAAAAGCCTTTGATTTTATGGGTCATTATCACGTTAATATTAAACTATTTAAAAGATAAATAAGTTGGATTACTTTAGCATATGGAATAATAGAATAATAACAATAGTAATAATAATAATATATAATATATTTATATATAAACAAAGATTCAAAATTCAATATCTGATAATATTATAACGAATCTGTGATCTATAAACGACTTTTTAATCATAAAATTTATTAAATATTTTAACTCATCAAACTTTTTCAAGGACTAACCTTGTAAGCATCAGCAACATAAACCTCACCGGAGTAACCAAGAGCGAGTCCAAGTGGCCTACCACCGGTGTTAACCCAGTCTTCCACTACCGAGTTATGCACGTTGACTCGTTTGATCCACCCATCAATACAACTCGTGTAAATCAACCCTAACTTGGGGTCAAACACGATATCTTCGGGTCCCAACAACTGACCTTCACCAATCTTTTCAGACCCATGGAGCACCCGTGGGTTGACCCGAGGTACTGCAGTAATAGGTGTTTTAGCCAGCTCATCAAGTGAGTAAGGAGCTGCATCAAAAGGATCGTAGTGGACTAAAAGTAAAGCTATTAAAACGGTGCCTACAGCCGTGACGAGTAGATCAAACCGCCATGAAGAACCGGTGGTTGGTGGTGTTGGTGAGTTGTGGGATGACGAGCGAGTTGACTCGGACATTGTGTGTGTTGAGTGTAACGTAGATATGTTGTCTCGAGATTTGGTGATGTTGATTTATATAAATTCAGAAGGGCAAATACATTTGACTAGACTTCATTTGTTTGAAAAGTCAATGTATGCTAGATTTTGAAAAAGCTTAGCCGCCATTATAGAATTTGTATAAAAGTTGTATATTTAGAGCATCTGCGATGGTATTTTATGAAAAAGTTTTTAGCAACAGCAAAATAAGAGAGAAAAAAATTATTTATTTATGGGCAAAAGTTTGTTAAAGCTTAAAAACTATCAAAAAACACTAAATTAAAGGTTGATAATGTGAAAAGTTTTTGCTTTCAAACATTTTCACATACTCTCTCCTATTATATTATATTTATATTAAAGTTTAAAATTTGATTTTTTTAAAAAATGGAAAAACTTGTTAAAATTAATCATTAGAAATGCTGTTAATAATATTAAAGATTGTGAGACAAGAATGGATATTAGTTAAGTACCATGATTAATGCATGATTGTTTTTTCTTTAAAAAAAGAGATCTTAAGTTTGTCATAATCTTAAATTCTAAATTGAATTTACTACTACCATAAGAGCCATAAGTAAGGTTTTTATTTGCATTTAATTTTTTTAATAAACACACAATTTTCTTTATACAATGAATGAATGAATGAATTACCTAACTAGTGATAATAGTAAAGACATTGCATTAAATTTTATTCAACTGTTAGTGATATGCATGTCTTCGGTATCGTGACAACCGGTCCAATCTGTTTCAGTATAAGAAACCGGCCAGTTTGGTGACGTAGAAATGTAAACTATAATCAATGGTACCATGAATGTACGGTAGAATGTGTTTGAGTGCATTTATATGATCAATCATCGGATCATGCATATGTAGACAAAGGAGGGAGTATTACTACACACCCTCATTTTTTCTTCTTAAAAATCTTAATTAATTTTTTAAGATCAAGAGAAAAATAAAAAAATTAAGAAATATGGGAAGCAAATCTCAACCCTTAATTTCATCATAAATGAATTTTAAAAATCACAAATAATTTCAAAATTCAACATTCATTACAAATGAATATTAAAAACATTTATTTATAAAAAAATCAAAGGCTAAGATTTGCTTCCTTCCTTCTCCAAGATTTAAAACTTTCCTATGAATCATTTTCATATATATATATATATATATATCTCAATATTTATATCAACATTTAGAAAAAAGTAGCACAAAAAGACAAAATAGTGAGAAGTAGAGTAGTGCAAATCACTATAAATTATATCTAACGGCATATAGTAGTGCAAGAAGTAGAGTCATAAAATGGCATTTTAATATGCTTTCCAAAAACACAAGGTTCACAAACAAAAGTAGAAGTACCATTACAAGAAATAAATTTACATGTCCTAAGAGAGGCTAAAGTAGCATCTCTCGGATGTCCTAAAAAATAATGCCATAAACTAGAAGCAAGAGCAGTAAAAGCGGAAGGTGGTGAAGTAGATGGTGAAGCTTGAAGCATGGATTTGGGAAGAGGATACAGGTTCCCCGTACTATTACGTACTATTGCATCTCATGAGCGGTGTTCCCGTCAGGTAATCCTTTACATAAGAACCAAAAGGATCAAAAGAAATAGAGACAAGATTATCTGTAGTAAAATGACGGACTGAAATCAAATTTTTAATAAGATTAGGAATATGTAAAATATTTTGTAATCGTAAAGGTGGATGAGGATGAGACAAAGTAGCATGTCCATAACCACGAATTAGAAGTTCATGTCCACAACCGACAATAATAATTTTTGGTGTGCAAATATTACCTTGAGTAGATGTCTTATGCCATGGGAAGTTGCGTCTGTGTCCATGTACCAATTGAGTTCAAGGTCTTAGTATATGTGGCACTTTCGATGTCAGTAGATTAGAAGCTGCATATGCTTGATTGGGCTGAGAACCGAGAATGTCAGGACCATTAGTGGGAAGTAGTAGTAGGTTATGGACAAGGGGGAACAGCCCATGGTGGCATGGTTGTTGCTGTTGCCAAGTCCAAGGTAGGATCGAAGGCAGCCCAATAAGGAGGACGAGACCCACTGTTGTTGTTGTCATGGCCAGTACCACGACCATAGTTTCCATGACCCCATCCCCTGCCTTGATTATGTCTGCGGCCAGAACCTCCACGTCCACGGTTCGAGTTTCCACACTCACGAGAAGTGTTGGTGGGTCCATGAGTAGGAGGGTTGGAATCATCAGAAGGTGCAACAAAGGTGACAAGAGCTGTACCCGCGGCTTGAGAGGCGGTGAGTGCTTGTTTGGTCTTACGAGTTACTTCAAGAATGTGTTTAGAACGGGCTTCATAGTTCTCCATGAGACCAGCAATCAATTGCAAAACAATTATAAAACAAGCCTTTGATACGACACAGGAGCACCAACATTGGAGAGTTGATCGGCTAGCATCTTGAGTTCTTGAATGTAAGCAGAGATGTTGGAGAATTTGTCAAGACGTGTTTTCGTGAATTCATTTTCCAAATAAACGGCTCGGGCACTTTTGTTAATCTTGAAAGATGTTCTGAAGAAATTTCCATGCTTGAGCAGCGCTGGAATCAGGTTCTAGTATGGCGCGAAGGAGATCGTTGGAGATAATACCATATATCCATTGAAGGACAATGGAGTCAAGGCAAGATCTGGTTGCAAGATCGTAGATATTAATATAAAATACATACGATATTTTCATGTATTTTCACCATAGACCGTGAACACTTAAATAATTTTTTTTTTATATTTATAATCATATGTCGTGCTATTTTTCCCACAACTTTCTTTGTTACAAATTAATGTTAAACTCTATCACTTTTATTGACCATAATTTAAGCAAAATATTAGAATAAACACATAACACAATTTAAAATAACTTATTAATCTAATTGTAAATTGTAAGAGATGTGAATTCGCCTGTGTAATAGATTTCTTAAGTGTTTGAGTTTATTTATGACATGAAACAACAAATTATGTTTAAAATATTTGAGCCTGTAGTCGAACAATATAAAAGAAATTGAAAAAGCAACCGTAAAAATGAAAAGATTATAAGAAATTATTGAATGATAAAAAACAAAGATATAAAGATGTGAAAAGGAGAACTTTGTAACATTTTTTTACGAATTCACCTTAAACTAAGTCATAAAAATGAATCTAATTATTTTTTTTCTTCATACGGGTCTCATATCTCATATCCTAAGATGTAAAATTTAAGGCCTTATGGTTTAAAATCTTTGAAGCTTTAAAACTAGAAATGCTAAAAATCCTTGTTGTTATTCTATATTTAACTATGATATCAAAAATTGAGATCACTTTACTACTTTTACTCTTGAGCCACCCATATTCTACTACTACTAATATAATAAGCACAAATAAGGATTAAACAAAAGAACGACGTGAAAAATGTAAAAGATGAGGTAAGCTATTTTCGTCTTAAAATTAAGATGTTCTTAAACTTTAAATTCAACAATTACATGAACAGTCGTCATGCCAATTTGCAAGTGCATTGTATAATGCAATGATATCACCTCGGATTATATACCAATGTGTAAGCACTGTATAAGCAAGAAGAATATACATGAAGATATAAATTTTAGTTTACATATATTAACTACTCATGCAACTTGCAGTTTTCTCCAATTTCAATCATTTAATACCAAGACTATTAGCAAAAGACAAAATTGAAGACGTCTATCTATGTCGGTTTATTAATTAGTGACTTATGTTGCTGAATATATAAAAAAAAGGGTACAGTAACTATTTACCATTACATGAACTCGGTAAGAAAATAATACTATCATCGTAATTAGGTCTGCAAACAAATCAAACTATTTCGTTCGTGTAATTCATTAAGAAAACTCAATTATTCGTATTCGTTTATATTCTCTCGTTAACATATCAAAACAAATATGATGCAAATGAATAAAAACTAACATACTTACATACATAACATATAGAATTTGAGGATTGAAATATTAAAATCGTGAAACTAATTGCAGATATACTAGGATTTAAAGAATTAAAGATTAAATATATATGTTATATATTTATATTTATTTATTAAAATTTTATTTAAAAAGTATATAATATGCAAATAGATACGAACTTAAAGAAATTATTATAACCGAACGAAATACTCGAAACCAAGTGACATAATCAAATGAACATTACAATACATATTAGCGTAAACGAGGTTCATGTTAATTTTTGTTCGTTTGATTATACAAATAAATATTTTTATATTTAAATTTGTTAATTTAATCAACGAATGAACAAACACAATCTTCATGCGAATTTTTCATTAATTTACATGCGTAATCCTAGTACAATATATTTTTAAGTGTACCCGTTCATATGTATATATATAAGAGTTGATTATCATAAAACAATCTTTATGGTAAAACAAATAAAATATAATCTGAATTGTTAGGTACATATGATGAGATCGGTTTTTATTATTAGTCAAAACCGCATTAATTACTTTTGATTAATAAAATTGACTATTTGTAATATGATGCACGATTTAAACTTTTATACAATGATTCACAATAATACAAAAATAATAAAAATTATCTAAAATTGATAAAATAAAAACTTATAATTCTGAAACGCATTCACTAGTATACAACTACTGCACGTAAAAAGCTGATAATTAAAATCGATATACGATATGCAACTGATGCACAGGAAAAATTTGGTGCACGATGATGCATAGAAAAGAAAAGTTCAACCGGTGTACAATATACAATATACGAGTGATGCAGATGACGATATATAATTACGCAAACAAAATTACTTATTCAGCCTTTGACTAAATGTTATTTTATTACTTTTACAATAAGAATTATTCTATTTGATCCAATCCATATATATATATTATATAGGGTGAGGATTAAGAGGGGAACAAAAAAAAAAGGAAAGTAGGGAAGCTAATCTCAGTCCTCCATTTTCATAACATTAACATTCTTATGTGATGAATGTTACTCAAAATTACAACTTAAATATTCATTTACGATGAAATCAAAAACTGAGATTTGTTTATCTCCTTCCCTAAGATTTGGAACTTCTCACTTGATCTTTTATATATATAGGTAAATGATCCATATATATAATGAATGAATGTTTAAGAATATTAAATTGTAATTTTGAGTAACATTCATCACATATGAATATTAACATTATGAAAATTGAGGGTTAAAATTAACTTTCTTACTTCTTTTCTTTTTTTGCTTATCTTTTGATTCCTGCATATATAGGGTGGGGATCAAGAGGGAAACAAAAGAATTAGGGAAGTAGGGAAGCAAACACCCATTTACTATCAAAATATGATTTTCAAGCATGATTCGTCTAACTAAGCTTGAAATATGAATGAATCGATTATATACATCATTTAATCAAACAATGTTGTTATAATTTTATATTTTAAACAAAAAAAACTCTCAAAATTGGCATTTAACATTAATTTGTGATGAATGTTAGTCAAAATTTCAACTTAATATTCTTAAAACATTCATTTATAACACATATATATTATTATACACTAATTATACCATTTATGTGTGAATTAACAATATTAAATAACATTCATCAATATATAATAAAATATAAGTTAACATTCATCTAAAATAAATGTTATAAATAATAAATTAAGCACAAATCTACATATATTGCCCCTTCAATTAAAACCGCTGTGAATCCATTTGTTCTATTGACCTGTATTCTCACCCCACATCAAGACGCCATCTAAAACCTTCCAAAACCCCCAGTTCTTCAAATCAAATTCAACAAAATGGGAAAGCTGCCACCATCACTCAAAACCAACAACAAATTAAGGATACCAATTCGATCGATCATTCAAACTCTTCAATCACCCCCTCAACAATCCCAATCCGAATCCCCACATCATAACCGTAAAACCCCCAATTTAATCACCAAAAAACAACCCACCACCACAACCCACCGTCCACCACCACCGCCGCCAATAACCTTCACTTCCCCCGACATCACCGCCGCCAAAACCCAATTCACTTCACTCACCACCGCCACAAAACATTCATCAATACTAAACAACAGATTTTGCAATGCTGTCTTACAATCATTTTCCTCTGTTTCTTCCAGCATTCAAGATTCAATTTTGTTTCTTAATCACATGAAAAAAATACATCCTTTATTCAATCCTGATAAATCTTCTTACCATATCATTTTATGCCAATCTTGCAAAAAACCAGACTCGAATCTTTCGAATGTGAATCAAGCCCTAACCCTAATGGCATCAAATGGGTTTGAACCGGATAAAGTGAGTACGGATATTGCAATTCGAACTCTTTGTAGCACCGGGCACGAAGATCACGCGATTGAGCTGATTAAGAAGCTATCAAAGTTTGAATTGACGAGACCCGATACGTATACTTACAATTTTATGGTGAAAACATTGGTAAAGACTCGAACTTTAAGTAGTGTGAGCTTGTTTATTAATGAAATGAAAAAGGATTTTCATGTGAAACCTGATTTAATAACTTATACTATATTGATTGATAATGTTTGTAATGGGAAGAATTTACGTGAGGCAATGCGGTTGTTAGATGTTTTGAAGGAGGAAGGGTTTAAGCCCGATTGTTATCTTTATAATACGATTATGAAAGGGTATTGTATGTTGACTCATGGAGGTGAGGTTTTGAGGGTTTACAAGAAGATGATTGAGGAAAAAATAGAGCCCGATTTAGTTACTTATAACACTTTGATTTATGGGTTATCAAAATCAGGTAAGGTTAAAGAAGCTATAAAGTTTCTTAACGAGATGGCGAAAATGGGCCATTTTCCTGATGTGGTTACCTACACTTCGTTGATGAATGGGTTGTGTAGAGAGGGGAATGCACTTGGCGCTTTGGAGTTGTTGCGCGAAATGGAAAATAAAGGATGTAATCCAAATGAGTGTACTTATAATACTTTGCTTCATGGGTTGTGTAAGGCGAGACAGGTGGATAAAGGGATTGAATTATATGGTGTAATGAAGGAAAATGATATGAAGCTTGAGTCAGGGTCGTATGGGACATTTTTGAGGACGCTGTGTAGGAATGGTAAAGTTGCAGAGGCTTATGAAGTGTTTGATTATGTTTTAGATAACAAAAGTTTGACAGATGTTGCTGCTTATACGACATTAGAGAGTACACTTAAGTGGCTGAAGAAAGCTAAGGAGCAAGGCCTTGCTGTTTGATGATTGGAAGGGTATGCCTCTATATCTTCATGTCTTCTTACTTAGGTGTATTCTTTATTAAGATTAGTTTGTCACTTTATATGGAGTATCTAAAAGAGGCCCCTCATTCGTTCATGTATTATTACTTAAATTATATAAAACAGAAAGCAAATTGACTCATATGTTGGCTGCAAATAGTCCTCCTTTAATATGTTTCATGATGTAACTTTATTTGGTTTTGTTTAACTGTGTAAAGTTCTAAAGTTTGCTTGATCAGTTCTGGTCAGCCATTAATAGTCATACACACTTACTAAACACTGTAAATAAACGACACAAACTGCAAGTGTGCAAATGGATGGAAGTAAAAGTCATTCCTTAACATGTTTCATGGTCTAACTCATATAACTACAAGTAGTTTTCTCAGTATGACTTATGTTGGGTTGTCTATTTGGGTTGACCCACAAACACATTTGTCCATTTTTTAGAAGTTATAAACTTTTAATGCGATAAATATGATTACTAAGGGCCTGTTTGGCATGGAGCTTTTAGGTACTTTAGCTTTTAGTTTTTGAACAAAAAACTCCTAACTGTAAAAGTCTTGTTTGTCATGTACAAGTTGTAGCGTTAGAATCCAATGAAAAGCTCAAAATCTCAAAGCTACTAGAAGTAGCTTTTCATGAAAAACTCAAAACCTAAAGCTACAGCTACAACCTACAGCTACAACTACAACCTAAAACTACAACTACAACCTACAACTACAACTACAACCTACAGCTACTTCACGAAACATGCTCTAAGACTACAATATTAAATAGTAACTTAAATTCTTCTTCAAAATACACTTCGGACGAATATCAACTCGTTTGCCCCGTTTCTGTCTAGCTATTATTTTTGGTTTGACCCCTTTGAAATACTACCCAAATCGACTCATTGTTTAGAAAGCGGGTTGAAATTGCCACCTCCATTAACAATGAATCTAAACCATGTGTTTCTTATAAGCTGTTAGCAGTTGGTTCTTCTTTAAGTTTTAGTTATATGGGCTTGGTTGTTGGTTGTAGGTTGTAGTTTTACGCATAGTATGACAGCCTGTCAACAATGGTTATGAAGTCGGCCCATTCTTTTTTGTGTTTCGATAATTTTGGTTATGACTGTTGCTTTAGGTTCGAAGACCAAAACTCGTTAAAGCCAAGTAATTGATGTACATATTTTTGCAAATTGGTTTCAGAGTGCACCACACTGAACACGTTTACATTATATGTATCGTTTTTAAAATTTTGTTGGTCGGTGCTATTTTCCGGAAACATTAAAAAAAGCATTATTTTTTAAAGGTTAGTTTTTAGTTGATATATGCACACCTAACATGGTATTGTCATCATCCGTCCTCTTGCTCTTTCTTTCTTTCTTTCTTTCTTTCTTTCCTTCTATTTATTAGTTATTATTATATCTTCTGCAAAAAGACAAAAAATATCAGATGCTGGTAAACTTGTGACTTTATCTTGGAGAATATTTAATTGTAACAATAAGTTGTAATACTTATTAATGGATGACTAAGGAGTTAACTTGCAAAGAGTTAGAAAAAAAACACAATGAAAATATTTAATAGCCCAAAAAACATTGTAACATTTAGGTTGTAAAAAATGTTGAGAATAATAGTGGAACATTTTATAAGTTTACTTGAAATATATTTTACAATTAATATGACTTGGTGTATACAAAAAATCCTGCATAAGTTGTTTTATCTGTGAAAGTGGGTCGTTATTACATGCATTATCCTAATAGAGTATGCTCGTACATCACAATAAAATGGGCAAACTCGAATACAAAATGTCATAGAAGATCGTTCTTTGCATTTGGACCATTCTTACTTAATGTAGTTTTTCCGTATGTTTTGGAAACTGCAGTTATTTTTTTAGTTTTTATTTTTTTGCTGATCTGTAGAGTTATTATCAATAACTTTAATGCATGGGTCTAGAAAAGTAAGTTTTTATTTATGAATACTGTTCTGTCTGTTTGATATTGATATTACACGGGATTCAAGTGTACGAGCAGATATGTACATACTCATCTTGCCACTAGAAAAACACAAATTAAATGACAAATGAACCGATTTGCAGGGGTTTGCGAGTCAGCTAGTCAAAATGCTGACTGGATATAAGCCTTAACTAGATCAGACCAAACTCACGTGACTTACATTTGAGTATTTGACCCTAGTGTAGTCTGAGCTTGACGTTTTCACAAGCATAAATGAGTCTAGAATAACAGAACTCGTGCTACAAAATAGTTAACTTACAAAAAGGGAAAACTTAGAGGCTTTTAATTGCTTCTTTTTTTCCCTTTTTCTTTTCATTACGAGAAGATGATGAAGAACACAAGACAACAAAACTATAAACGGAACTATAATAAAGAAAAAAGAACTCTACTTCGAAATGCCCATAAACATTTGACGGTTGAAATTTATACTAACCCTCAATGTAAAACCCTTAAACATGATATCATTGATACATGAACAATCTCTTTTTGGTGGTGAGCCAAAATCCATCTTTCGTATATCTATTCATGGCTATAGCTATGAAGATCAATATGATTGAAATCAATATGAGAAGAGTATATACACGTCTCGATGGTGGATTCTGATCAATGATGATATCTTCTTCCATGATCTCAGAAGTCGTTGGGCTCGATGGTTCATTTTGAGCCATGAGCTTTCTGTACTCGGCCTCCATGCCATCCGGTCCACACGGCAAGCTGATAGACCTGTTATGAGAGTTTTGTCTCACATAGGTTTTAATAGCAGCCATTTGGGTTTAATTAGTTGTAGCAAATGGGTTTGGTTTAATTGAGTATTTATTTATAGAATAAGACACAAGGAAACATGACAGATCACTAAGTTGATTAAGGCATGTGATGAGATCTCCTTCAAAAACGGGTTTCTTGATGGCCAGCAAAGTCTTTAATGACTTATTTATCTAATCCCCATGATCATGCATACTTATATTTATATTATATAATCATATCAATAGGTTTGTTAGAACTATGTGATTTATGTTTAGAGTCAATTGGGGATGATCGATCGGGTTGCTGCGTTTCATGTTGTAGTTTGTATCGGGTGACCTGATGTATTTCAGCTCATTGGAGATACGATATCCATATCCATATGTTTCATTGGAAGTATAATAAAAATTAGCAAATGATAACAATGGCTCTAAGAGTTGTCTTTAAGAATGAGTTCTATTATGCTTAAAATAGTTGAGTTTGATGGTTTAGTTGTTTATGTATCACTGCAGATGTGTTATATCCGTCTTAATAACAGCTTTAAGGGCCGTCGTTAACAAAATTCCATAGATTAAATGTTTTCAAGAAAAAAGAAACAATTGTGCGATGAATTAAATGAATCGGAGATCCTAATTCCAGTCGTAAACAATGAAAGTTCATTTTTTCTTTCTTTCAGCTTTTACTTAAAAGTATACTAGTTTATTTATCTTGCGTTTACGAGGGATTACACATAGAAATTTTAGTAATTGAGTCATTAATATAAAAACTTAAAATTTTATTGTTTATAGGTAATTAGTCTTTTTCAAAAACCACAAAAAAATAAATCGTTGAAAGTATATCATGTGAGACGTCTAATCGAAGAGAAAAAAATGTGAATTTTTGTGGTGTAATATCTACAATTTTTTCAGAACTAACTGTTTTTTCATATATTTAAGACTTAATTGCCCAAACCGTCCCTGTGTTTGTCCAAAACATCATTTTCCGTCCTTTTAACACGAAAAGTCGAGGATAATCCCAACTTTTGTCAATTTCGCTCACTAACCGTCCCCGATCCAAACCCCGTTAAAAAATCTCGTTAAGTAAGGTCACGTGACCTGCACACGGAGGTTAATTTCGTCAAATCATGTTCATCTCCTACCCACCTTCCCTTCCCTTCCCCTTATTTAATTCCCCCTTTTCCCAAATCAGGTGTAAAGCAAGAAGCAAAAGAAGCAGCAAATCGGTGTAAAGCCCTAACACAAAATCATGGTTCGTTGTGCCTGTAAAAAACCGAGTACAGTGAAAACTTCATGGACATCAACTAACCCAGGTCGTCGTTTTTACTGCTGTGCACAAATGGTGAATAATTGTGGGTTCATAGGATGGTTAGATCCTCCAATGTGTGATCGTGCTATACAAATTATTCCAGGGTTGTTAAGGGCTAGAAACGCACTTGAAGATGCCATTGTTGCACGTGATGAGGAAAAACGAAGGTTGAAGATGTATCTAATGTGTAGTTGGGTTTTTTTCGTTTTTTATGTTTGGTTTTTGAAGAATTAGGTGTATCAATTGTGTTTGAAAATATAACACCCCTTAAATTACCTCAGGGTTAAAATAGTAATTTGACTCGGAAGCGATGGATAAAATAATATTATAACTTATCTTACAAAATGACCATAGATTTTTCGCGAGTTTACAATATTAAAACACTACTGAAACAAAACATTCAAAAACATATCAGAGTGATGGCACGTGTCAAACATTCTTCAAAACCACCTTCCTGCCCAACCCACAAAAGACATGCATAACCTGCAGGAGGGAAATGGTGGAATTAGCACGAAGCTAAGTGAATGAATGTACAACTAACAATTCAACTTAGCCTAATAATCTGTTTACACTAAGCATAGTAAACACATAAACTCAAGAGAATCGGCGGTTACTGAGGAACCCTACAGCCGCGGTGGCCCACAGTAACACTTACCACAATCTGTAAAGGCCCATACAGAATAGGCCGATAACTTGGCACTACAACACAACAACACAGTTTCCAGCGACAACACATGTATCTGGAACCTGTGTTGAACACAGTAGTAACCAAGTCCAATCGCAATTGACCTCTGAATAACACAGATGCCCGAAGGCCACATATGCATAACAAGCAGATATATTCAATCATAAATCAGACTAAATAGTCAATCAAGGTTTACGTTACTTGTTGTAATCACACCATTACAACTAACTCAAATTATGAGTTGCAGATCCACTCACCTGTCTGCTACTATCCACCTCTCAGAATTCTAATATTACTGAGTCTTCGACTGATCTGAAAATACAACAGATAATGAGTTAGTAACTCATTTCGTAAGCGAATAACATATCTCAACGCATAGTATCTAGATAATAAACATTTATCAAGTTTAAATCATCATAATAGCACATTCTTACAAGCCGGTAATTCCCTGAAGTCTAAGGAAATAAGAGTTCAATCTGGAACGAAACTCGAAAATCCCGGAACGTCATTTACAAACTGAAAAATGCCATTTTGAAGCCCAAGACGACCCCGAAAGGCCAAAAACTTACAGGGCTATGGTACATAGTCTTGATTACTTGATCGATTCCGAGTGACCATGCGAATTTCATCAAAATCTAATTTTTAGTAAGATTTTCACAAAACTTAGTAACACTTACGCATTTTCAAAATCTGCACCATAGCGACATTGCAATATCGCCTCTAGCGACATTGCAAGCGATGGTATTAGTTATAATAGTTAGGTTAATCCGTATTTTAAACTAAAAATACCGTAATTCCCATTTAATTATTTCTAACAATTTTACATTCAAACATTTCATATAATTCGACTCAATTAAATAAAGTAAATAAAGTAAATTTACCTAAAAATACTAGGCCGTTGGGGAGGATGTTACAGAAAAAGATGTAATCTTCAGTTTATGAATTCGGTGTTTTGTTTCAAGATGTAATTTTTTTTGCAAGTTGAATGAATGTGTCACAGTTCAGTTTAGCTTCCCCTGTACAGAAATAGAATTTGGTTCCCCTGTACATACAAACAAGTTGCAACAAAACAAACAAGTTCATTGAGAAGTTTAACAAAACATCTAAATTACTTAGTACTTGATATATTTAAACAACAACTAAACAACATCAGTTTACTATTGCTGCACATTTCGAGTTGACCTTCTTGGTTGACTTGCACCTACACTTCCAGTCTGAGTACCTCTTGCTTGACTTCCACCAACACCACCAGTTTGACTCTCTCTAGCTTCACTTTGATTAACTGTTGGACCACCTTGACTACTAGCAGATCTCTTCCCACAACCTCTAGCATTGTGCCCAACTTGTTTACACTTGCTGCACATTTTTGATGTTCCGGCTCTACTCATCTTTCCAGCAATAACAAATGAGCTGGCAGGTTGACTCTCTAATTCCACTTCTGACTTTCTTCTTTTCTTCTTGGGCCTGCCAGTTTGTTTGTGAACCAGAGGTGGTAAAAGTGTAGTTGCACATAGGTTTTTCCTCCATAGTCTTCGTCCACTTATTGGGTTAATCTTGTGGGAGTAAACGTCCTTCCAAGTCTCCAGTCTATAAGCTGGATCAACATAGTCTTCAGGCACTCCTACAGCCATCCCATTTATACTCATATTCCATATGGCAGCAACAGCATGGGCACATGGAAAGCCAGTCAATTCCCACTTTCTACACGTACATGATTTTTCATTCATGTCCACCACATATTGGTCCATATGTTGCCTAGAACACTGGTACTTGTTTCCACCATTCCAAGTTACCACGTAGTTACCTGCCTGACTCTTTATCCGTTCAAAAATCTTGGTTGCAGTTGGGGTTAAACGTCCTTGTGTCTTCTCTGCTACTTGTTGAACAATGACAATCCTTCTCATTAAGTATTCCATTATATACTGAAGACATGTGATAATGGGTTGGTCTCTTGCATCATTCAATCTTCTATTCAAGACTTCACAAATGTTGTTCAACAGTATGTCACACCTAGCCCTACCTATATCATACTAAATATTACTAAACTGTTCAAATAACATTAATTGAAAAACTGTTTTTGGATAACTTACCACTGAAATGAGATTTACTCCAATGTTGTGGTGGAATCTCTTTCAACCACTGATAGCATCCACTGTCCAACTGTCTAATCTCCTCCATTGCACTGTCAAACTCCACAACTGTTGACCTAGTTGCAGCTTTCCAAAATAATTGTTTGTGTGTTGCTGATCTGTACATGGACTTCATGTTCTCATGTATATGCCTAACACAAAATCTATGTTCTGCACATGGGAACATTCTTGCTATTGTTTGTAATAAACCCTGCATATATGGTGAATTATTAGTCTACAACATTTGGATAATAAATTAGTCTACACATTATACCTGATTTACAAATTATACCTTTTGCCTATCGGATATAAAGGTGAAATTTGAGCTGGCTCCCAAACCCAATTCATCTCCCAGACACTCTAAAAACCAGCTCCATGTTGCTGCATTTTCTGCTTCCACTATTGCATATGCCAGTGGATATATTCCGTTGTTGCCATCAACACCAACAGCTGTCAATAATTGACCATGTTGCGGTTCCTTCAGAAAAGCCCCATCCAAACCCAATATATCTCTCATTCCAACTGACATAAACCCTGCCTTCAATGCACCCAAACAAATGTAGATCCTCCTGAAAATCCTTGTGTTTTCTCTAGGATTTGTACCTGGTTGGACATCTACTTTAACAGTTGTTCCTGGGTTTTGTGTTTGCAACTCTAGAATGTAATCTCTCAAAAGTGCATATTGCTCCTTAGCCTCTCCCTTCATTGTCCTCAATGCTTTCTTCTTTGCCCTGTATGCAGTTTGCCTTTTAATTCCAAGTCTCCAGTCTCTTTCCAATTGTTCTTTAAGAGCAGTACCAGGAATTTCAGGATTTGAAGTAATTGTATCTCCAATTTGTTTAGAAAAGAAGGTAGAAGAGGCCCATTTAAGTTCTCTTTGTTGAAGACATGTGTGAGTGTCATTAAATGTTTTGACCACCCAGGATTCATCCTTACATTTGGCCACATACAAAACCCAAGGACAGTTCACTACAAGCTTCTCATAAGTCCTTTTTGGTGGAATGACTTCACTACCCTTTGGTTGACCACTTGCAGCTTTCTCTTTCCCCTTTTTTTTACCACTTGCATTTGTTCTCTCACCTCTCCCATCCTTTTCACTTTGACCAGAACTAGGTGTATCACCTTTGCATTTGACCCTAATTCTCTGGTGGTCATTTTTGGCAAATACTAAATTTCTCCTTGTATCCACTGCATGCAGCTTAACTAGTTCTTTGACTTCCTTTGAATTCAAAAACACCTGACCCACATACCAATTCACTTTTCCTATTTGTGTTGCATTTGTTTGGGCCTGCTTTTTTAACTCTTTCAGCTTTCTTCTCCTCACCCTCCCTACTTGACCATCTGATCCAGAACCACTATCAAAATCACTAAAATCAATCCCATCAACTTCAGGATTGAAAGTTGTTTCCCCTGTACTATTCTGCTCTTGATCCCTTCCAATCCATTCCACTCCATGATCAACATACCTATCAAATTCTCTCATATCAACATCCACATCAACAACTTCATTGAGATCATCCTCCCTAAAATCACTGTCACTACTACTATCACTGCCATTTCCACTGCTACTATCACTTCCATTTCCACTGCTACTATCATTCATTTCAACATTTGGTTCTACTCTTTGTTCAATAATTGGTTCTTCATTCATTTCAAGGAATGGTTCTTCGTGTACTGGAATTTCATTGGTTGGTTTGCTAAAGTTTGAACCTAATATATCATCTAGGCCAGCAAAAGGGTCATCAAAGGGATCAAATGATGTATTACTATCAACAAATGGCAATTCCACCTCTGCAGCAACTTCATTTGGAGACTCATCAAACACTGGTTTGTACCCTTCATTATCTTTAACAACAATTGGCAATTCCACCTCTGCAGCAACTTCATTTGCAGACTCATCAAACACTGGTTTGTACCCTTCATTATCTTTAACAACAATTGGCAATTCCACCTCTGCAGATTCATTTTTTTTATTAACACCACTAGACTGCACCACTAGAGTACCCTTCATTATCTTCATTTTTGTATCCTTCTTGGCTCTAACTACTGGTTTGTTGTTATCATCATCATCCTCCTCTAATAACTCAATTACAACTTTGGATTTTTTAGGTGATCTCCAATATGTAAAATATGTTTTTACAGTGGTTATACCATGCTCAATAAAAACATCAATAATCCTATGTTTAATTGCATAAGGTATCATATTTATCACATCCTGATCACAACCTAGTGCATATAACCCAAAATCCAAATCAAGGTCTGGTTGTCTAAAATGGTAGTATGTAGCAACTTCATGATCATACTGTAACTCCCCAACCATAGCATCTATCTCATGGACTGAAAATTCGTCACTATCCACCTAGTCAACCCAAGACACTACACCCCCCACATACTTCCTACCGGGAAACTTACTAAAACAACCCCCATGAAACAACTTTATACTGAAAAACGTCGGATTACGCTCTGTAAAAACAACAATTTCAAAATGTATTTCATCAAGACAGTAGCATACAAAAAAAAATATTACTCAAATTTTGTAACAGTTCTTACCATACGCGCGCCTTGTCATCTCGATGTCAATGTCGTTCTCATCCTCTCGCATCCGCCAACGGTACATTGTGAATTTCGTTGTGCAATTTTGATGGTGCAATATCGTTTAAATATCGTTTACACGCGGGTAGTTTGAATGTGTTAAAATGAAGGTTTAAAGGAAAAGGGGGAATTAAATAAGGGGAAGGGAAGGGAAGGTGGGTAGGAGATGAACATGATTTGACGAAATTAACCTCCGTGTGCAGGTCACGTGACCTTACTTAACGAGATTTTTTAACGGGGTTTGGATCGGGGACGGTTAGTGAGCGAAATGGACAAAAGTTGGGATTATCCTCGACTTTTCGTGTTAAAAGGACGGAAAATGATGTTTTGGACAAACACAGGGACGGTTTGGGCAATTAAGTCTATATTTAATTTTAAAAACGCAAAGGGAAAGTGGGTTTTTACCAAATGTAGTTCTTTTATTGGTTTGCTTATTCTCACAAAAAATCTATTCTTGTTTAAACTATCTTCATTCAATGGATAATTAATGACAATATCAATTTGACTAACTATAATTAATAATGAAATCACAATCAAGATAACATATCAGTTAAAATTAACTTATAAAAATAATTATGACATCATTATTACTTTTTTTTCAAAAGACAAGAAAGATATCGATATAACAAATCACTAGAACACATCATCCTAGCAACAAAATCATGATACTTGCATTATCTTTTCTTACCATTCTCTTGATGCAAATGTTATATATTGTTGTTAGAAGAGGATGAGTAACGAGGATTTGTTAAAATGGTATATCATTAAACTTACTCTAATAATATGATTGAATAATAAGACATGCTAGTCATCTTGTCGGTAAATTACATTAAATAATTGTTACAAACAAGTACTGATGGTGAAGAAGTTGACATTTTTTTGTCAAATATTCTTCTATTTTCTTTTCACAAATTGATTGAACTGTTTATTTAGTCTAATTAAAGCAAAACGATTATGACATGATTAGTTTAATATAATCGTTAATAGTTTAATATATAATATAAACGTATGATTTACTTATTATATTAAAATAAAGAAACAGACTAACCTTTTCTCTTCAAGTATGAGTTCTACTTGAAGTTAGGCTCAGTTATTTGTAACTGTTTTAATATAACATTTATGAAGAGCTTTCTGCAGGGTCGACATACTTTTTTTAAAAGCATTGATGTACTCAATTTATCATATGTTATGTCAGAATGATAATGTGCAATGATAATAATCAAAATAAAAAATTAAATATGAAAGATGTCTTCACTTCCTTGTTGATCCAAGTCGACCATGAATCTGTAATTTACACATGTGCTCATTGCATAGTACGTTGCATCTTTTCAATATAAGGTCGGTACCCTAAGCTTGTTTCAGTTTTCAACATTACTTCCCCTGTATTCATATTTACCATACATGATGGCACATGGCTTCTATTATACATCACATGTATGTATCTCAGTGGCTTTCTAGAAGGATATTGTAGCATCGAAAAACAAGTTTAATGCTTGATTAAACCAATTTTTGCGTATTTATGTGGTCCATTTTACTTAAACCAATATAATTTGCTTCAAATTAGACTAAGAGATCTGGATTTATCTTGATACTAAATTCTGATATCCCATATGAAACGGATCAAATGATTCTCTTGTTTAACTTCAAATTTAGTATACCTTTCTCTTTTTTCTTTTATAATTTTTTTTTTTTGTGTGAGACAACATTACTACCGATCATGTTGATTAAAGATCTCGATATAATAAAACGACTCTTTAAATTGATAAAACAAAACCCTAATAACAACCGATTTCTCCATCTTCTTGCGACATATGTGTTGATGTGTGTTTTGTGCTCCTGTAAGTTATCAAAGTTTAATTTTATAAGAACACTATCTATAACACTCGTGGTGGAGATGTTCAATACCTCACCACGAGCCTTAAAAAGACACACCCTCGTTGTGAGCCCTTCATGGTGGGGGTGCAATGAGCGGATGAAGGCGTGGGATAAGTGGGGCCCACATGATTTTTATTTATTCATTAATTTTTTTGGTTACAACAGACAAAAAGTAGTATAAACTGTGGTACCACAAAATTGAGTGGTGGTATGTTACCTTAGGAAGTGAAATTGTGTTAAGTAGCGGTGAATAGGGGTGGCGATGTGACGTTAAAATGAAAGTTACAACTTGATGACTAGCACCATAGGGAGTGTTTTAATATCAAGATTATTACTTTTATTTTTTATTCTAACCACCCTCTCTTGAATGTTTGATATACTAGTCAAATCTTGGTGTGCTATTTGCAAGTTTGTAATCTTTATCTACATGTATTTATATATATATATATATATATTCAATTTCAAAGTTTGGGTTATTGATACTTTCTGGGTTTATTGAAATTGACTATGTAATGTTTACAATGTGCCTTGTTGTCACGTAGATAACATCTAATACCATTTAGGTAAGCATTTCTTTGCTTTTAAGGCCAATGTCCCACACTATCTCCCACAATATCTTATGATGTTATTTGTGTCCATAAATATGCCTTTGGATTCTAGCTTTTTTAAATTGCATATGTACATTAAATTACAAAATAGAGAAAAAGACAAAAAAAAAAGAGAATTAAATTCCATTTCAAATCATGCCAACCATTGAGCCACCGTCCGATAATGGATTCAAAACACCTATGTTATGAATACTAATATCATGTTCTTCATGATGCCTCTCTGTCTGCTGTAAAATCATCAAATCAAACAAAAATGAGTTTATTGCTTATTGGCCAGCGTAACATGACCTCATTGTTTCAGTTAGCATTACCTCATAAAAAGCCACCACTACATCAGCAACATTTAGGGAAAGGTCAACACGTGGACCAGTTAGATTTTAGTATAAGTCAAAATTTCCCTTAACAAGAATATGCATCGTTGATTTGTCAGAACTTAAAAGATTTTCATTGATACCTGCACGGAATATCATTTTATAAAAGATGCAATCTTTATCTGACACGTATATGTAAGGGAATTAAAGTGGCACTTTGTTAGGCTATACACATCATCACCGTAACCCTTTCCCAATGAATGAAGAAAGTGAACATATATCTCATTGGGGGATACTGGATACAGTTGTGTTGACCAAACTCCCAACACAACAAAGTCAAAGGCCCACACTACACAGATATCATATTTTATTTCTGTTGACAATTATGTGATATGCAAGTATATATAGTATACTATATATGGTAATGTTAGCACAACATCCTTAATTTGCCTTGTAAAAAATGGCTGCTTCAAAATTTAGCATCAAAAGCCAAACCAAATCCATTAGTTTGCCTTGCAGATCGCATCTGACGACTTTTGAAATCGAACAGCTGCTTCACAAGATTAAAAACACAACATTAGAAGCACCATCTGTAGAGGCAATCTGCAGTGGTTTATCCCAGCTGTCAAGACTGTACAAATGCATGAACAATCTTCTAACTTCATCAGCCACCCAAGTTTTGATGTCTCGTGTACAAAACAAGAAATGGGTCGATGAGTTAGTAGACGAATCTGAGAGATTTTTTGATATCAGTGGCAGCATCAGTGATATGATGTCATCAATCAAAGATCATAGTAGAGATCTTTCTTATTCTTTAAGGAGGAAGAAAGGAGAGTTAAGTATTGAAAGTAGTATAACAAAATATAATTGCTTTAGAAAGAAAATGAAAAAAGATGTTACAGGGTTGGTTGCAAGTTTGAAGCAAGTTAATAACACGATCACTAGTGGTGGATCAGTGGTGGTTGATTCAGATAACAACCACCTTGCAGCGGTGATTAGGGCGGTAATAGAAGTTGGTGAAATGACTATTTCGGTTTTTGAGTCTTTGTTAAAGTTTTTCTCTGTTCCGGTTTCAAAACCAAACAAATGGTCACTTGTGTTGTCGAAGTTAAAGCACAAAGGGACGGTGGCGTGTGAAGGTCAACAAGAGACAATGATTGTGAATGAATTGGGAAGCATTGATGTTGCATTGAGAAGATTATGTAAATACGGATCGATGAGTAAAGTGGGAAATGTGCTGATTGCAGAATGTAGATTGGAGAGATTAGAAGCTGAGATTGAAAGAATGGAGAGTGGGTTGGAGTGTGTGTATAGGTGTTTGGTTCAAACCAGAGTTTCTCTTCTTAATATCATCTCCCAGTAGAAATCAAGTCATCATTTCAGTCAGGAATTAGTCCTGCATAGGTATCAAGACTTTTAGCTGATATACCTTATGCTTTCAGTTTATTTTTTATTTTAAAAGAGTGTAGTAATAGTATGTAGTATGTACATTGACAAAAATGTGTAGCTATACTAGTATAAATATATTAATCTGTTTTAATTGTTCGTTAATTTGATCCTATCATCTTTCACATATTTTACGCGCTGGAATCATCCAATCTGCAAGAGTGTAATGTGCGATATGGTCATGCACTACGCTGACCGTAACGGCTATTAGATTTTGAAAGAACATGTGAAATAGAATTCACTCAGTCCACCTTGTATCAGGCAAAAATTAAAAAGTGACTTTTTAAAATTTATTATCTATCCAGCTCCTTGGATAATATTTGATTGTTGTCATTTCTTATTGTTAGTTAACAAGAATCACTTAACGAGTCAGGCATGCTTCACATGATTACTGTTATAATGTATAAGAAAGTTTTGTAATGGTTCATTTATATTAAAAAAATGATTTTAAGTGGACACTGAATCAATCTAATTAACGACTTAATACAAGTTGGTTAATGATATAAAATACTAATGCTAGAAGTAATAATTCTAAATAAAATAAATCCCATTTTTATAATACTGAAAAGAAGAGAACAAAGAAATAAAAGGACTGAAAGAGTGAGTCATATTGTGAAACATGTTTAGTCCCACATCGACGAGAAGAAGAAATTAGTGGTAATTCATATAACGGAGACCATAATAATGTTTCGAATTCGAGGCGCAATGGGTGCGCGTCTGACTTGGAATCAGAAGGTTGCCTGTTCGATTCAGGCCGAATTCGTTTTTTTATAATTTTTGATTCAACTCCAAAATCCGCCGCCCATCTCGCACGAAGATAATCCATTTAAAACTCTTGAATTTTTCATTTAAATAATTCATCTCGCATAATTCATCTCGCACGACAGTCGCTCAACGAGATTTAGACGTACTTGGTGGGCCATTTACCCTTACGAATCTATTTTCACTCTTTATAATTTATTTCCTTCACATTTTCATCCTCTGTTTCTGAGTTGAAGATACGGTAACTTCTTTTTTTGGATACTTTTTATCTTCATCTTCAGTTGAACTTAAAGTTTACTCAGTATTTACAATTTAACAATCTTGTTCCATCTAACATTTCTGAACCGTGGCTAATCTATGCTTTTAAACTTAGCGAACTGAAATGTCTTAGTAGCTAAAGGAAGGGAAATCAACCGAGACCCGTCAGTAATAATCATTGGCCATACAGTTTAGTAGTCAAGACATTATTTATCTTTTTAATATCTATTAGTTAGTGATTAGTATTAGTAAAGCTTCATACATGCATAAAATTCTCTTTATTAGTGAAGTTTAAACTAGATTGCTTGTTGAAATAACATTTACATGCATAATGAAAAGTCATTAAAATAGGTTGGTTATGTGGAGTTGTAACAAACTTTGTAAAGTTTAATGGGTTGTAGAAGATTTGTGAAAAGTAAAGAGATGTTGATTTCAATCTAATTAACGACTTAATACAAGTTGGTTAATGATATAAAATGCCAATGCTAGAAGATATAGTTCTAAATAAAATAGATCCCATTTTTATTATATTTAAAAGAAGAGAACAAAGAAAAGAAAAGAACTAAAAGAGTGAATTAGATACTGTGAAACATGTTTAGTCCCACATCGACAGGAAGAAGAAAACAGTGGTATTTTATATAATGAAGGCCAAAGCAACCTTTCGAATTCGAGGCGCAATGGGTGCGCGTCTGACTTGGAATCAGAAGGTTGCTTCTTCGATTCAAGCCGAGTTCATTTTTATAATTGTTCATTTGAATCCAAAACCCGCCGCCCATATCACACGAAGTTAATCCATTTAAAAGTCTTGAATTTTTAATTTTAATAATTCATTTTTTATTTTACTCCGAACTAGATTATAATTCACATATTCGCGAGATAAATACGTAATTTTAATTCAAATTTAATTGTAATTCTATTTTATTACATAACTTTTAATTTTTAATATTTATACGATTATAATTACTAAAATGTTTTAAATAGAGGGATGCACAACGGTATATCTGCGAGATGAATACGTAATTTTAATTCAAATTTAATTGTAATTCTATTTTATTACATAACTTTTAAATTTTAATATTTATGTGATTATAATTACTAAAATTTTTGTTTTAAATAGAGGGATGCACAGCGATAAATGATACAAATGATTTACGGTTTATAGATAACAAAATTAGTTGCTAACCATGTATCTTACCATTGCACCTATATTAATTTTGTATTTGGACATGTGAATAAAGAAAAAGAGTTGGCTCATCAAAACCTCCATCGTTAGAACATTGTCTAACTTCATATGCTACTTAAAAAAATAAAAAATAAATTTTACTCCCTAAATTTTTATAAATTAGTTTAATTAAATAGTGAATGATACATGTGTTTTTTTTGGAAAATTCACCATCGTGATCATTCGTGTAGTAATTGACTCACACGTAGGAGATCAAGCCCGACTTTATCTGGATTTAAAATCATGGTTTCAAAGTCCTGAAAGTAAAGATGCCCCGTTAGTTATATAAGAGCACATATCATAAAACATTGGACATGTTAATTAAAAGGAAATAGATCAAATGAGGTGAAGAGGTCAAACAGGTTAAAACTGCCCAAGCATTTCGAATACATGAACCTGCTACTTTATTCAAATATTTATATTACTGCATTAATTATATTGGCCACATTTAATTATCTATAATGAAATTTTGATTATGAGCGATAAAGTGTTCCTAATCATAAGCTACCGTTTTGACCTATAGAAAATACCTTTTTTGACCAATATTCAACCCGTCGATTTCACAACCTCTAGTCTAGAAAACCTCGGACCATATAGTCCAATGGGTTCAAGCAAAACGAACTCTCCACATGGAATGGGAACACTTCAGACGTGACCTTAGTGAAACTTAATGGGATAGTAAAGAGCTATAAAAATATCAGTAACAAAATATGTGTAACAGTTGCCATAAACATATCAGAAGTTCAAAAATATGCATTGAAAAAATAAAATATCAAAATTACAACGAAACTACAACTAAGCTACAAATCAAAAGAAAGATATAGAGATATCATATACCTATTTAGCGAGCCTTAAAGTTGTTAAAAAGCCCAAATCAATTGCTCAACAATCAACCTTATTATACTTACTCATGAAAATATGTTAAATCATAAGAACAAGATCATAAGCTATGAATAAATTAAATACAAGATTAGAATATACATGGGTACCTGTTGTTATCTAAACATGAGGTAAGTTGGAATGAATGTAGTTCCATCATCAGTTCATCTTCCCCAACTTCTTTTTATTGCTAAAGATGTAAGTTGTAGACGTCATTGTTTTGTTCCTAAATTATTAGTTACACTGATTGTTCTATATCATCAACAAAAATTATAACTGATAATATTTGGAAAGATTTTTGAAGATGTATAGCTGGAAATTAGCTGGAAACATTTGTTGACAATCATGTATCCTGTCCTACAATACATTCACTATTAGGCAGATGCATGTGATTTCTGGTGTGATCAAATGGCCATATAAAATTTCAATGAAGTGTTACCAGCATGCAATATTAATTGGAAAAATCATTCAGGTATGTTACATAAAGAGATTTTGATAGAAGTTTATTACTGTTAACCATATAAAATACAGAAGAGGTATGTAACTGCTTACCTCTGTGATTTTAGGTTTATAGGTGTAAAACTGAATTTCTCCGGCCTTCATTAGTTTCACTCATGCTACTCATCAAGGTACACATATCCTTCAATTAAGAGACATGCTTAATTTCCTGAATCTGGACACTGGTTGCCAGAAGTTGGACTTCCATGTAGCGGGGTTGAGCCAATTTATAGTTTCATGCATAACCCTCAATCTTTATTAACTCACACTACTGATGACGAACAAATTGAATTTCATCCATGTGGTTGTCGAAAGAGGCTCTAAGCCATAGACTCCCAAGCCTTTAATTGGACTCTTCAAAGAAACATGTAGGCTCTGACTTGCTTCAGTAATATCATACTGGTGTTCTGCACTAAGTTACAGTTGACACTACATAAAAAATTACTTCAAGTAATCATTACTAACTTTGGTTAGTAAAACCATCACAACTAACACACACAGATAAAACAATTGAATAATCAAAATTATATTAAATTATAAGATTATAAACACTAATAAGCTAACAGGGAATTGTAAAAGACACATAACACAACCTTCATTGAATGATTCACGAAGCTCACGAACCACCTCATTGTTCATAACAGCATCCCAAAGAGCCTTGTCCGATGACAAGAAAATGACCATTCTCTGCACCATAAAAACCAAAACTAAATTAAAAGAAGCAAATATGAACAAAACATCTAGCAAGCGTATATTGAATTATCAACTGTGTGTCAATAAAGACATACTAAAGGTTCATATTTGTGTTTAGTATTGTTGCAGTGTCTCATAAGCCACAATAAAAGTGAAATTGGTCCAAATATGTACTATTAATCACACTATTAATTAACGACTCAACACAAGTGGGTTAATGATATAAAATGCCAATGCTAGAAGATATAATTCTAAATAAAATAAATCCCATTTTTATAATACTGAAAAGAAGAGAACAAAGAAAAGAAAAGAACTAAAAGAGTGAATTAGATACTGTGAAACATGTTTAGTCCCACATCGACAAGAAGAAGAAAATAGTGGTAGTTTATATAATGGAGACGAAAACAACCTTTCGAATTCGAGGCGCAATGGGTGCGCGTCTGACTTGGAATCAGAAGGTTGCTTGTTCGATTCAGGCCGAATTCATTTTTATGATCTTTCATTTTTATTGCAGTTATATGAAAAAATAGAATTCAATGAAAAAAACTATATAAAAGTTTTAAGTTGTGTAAACATTGAGATTATATAACTTATAAACAAAGTTTACTTACAACCAAAAATTCATTTAGATCATATGTTAGTGTTTTCCTAATTTAACCTATTAAACAGAGTCTTGAATTTGTTACAGACACTTTTCATTCACGCACATTTCAGTAATTAAACTGGTAGTTATACTCTTCATATTCTTTGATCCATGTGTAATCATCGACGACTTGTCACCGCACGCACACTTTTAACTTCTTCTTCTCTTTCTCTTTTTCTTACTGTACAATAATTTACTTTACCGAACATTCAATAGAAATCATAATGAAAGAAACTAGGAATTTCATTGTTTACATGTTAAACTCAATTGGGTAACATAAGGTAATATTTATGAATTTAAGACATGTATGTTATCCTCGTGTAATGCTTTTCGATCATAGATGAAGTTCTTTTCAGTTTCGTCAATTTCGTCATAGGAACATATCAAAAGTGAAGTTCTCTACAATCAAAATTATATATGTATAAATTGGGGAAAATGAAAGCTCTAATTTTTGGTAGTTTTCTTCAACTTCTACCAGTGGGTTTTCTTCAAATGGCGGATTACATGAGGTTTCGGATCTAGTACCAGTGCCGGTGAAGTGAACGACAAGACTGAAAAACAGTAGATGGGGAAATTATTTGCTAGGTTTTTGAAGATGAAAGGTAGAAGATGAGTACAATTGAATGTGAGAGAGTGAGAGTATGAGAGAATAAACACTTGAAGGGTACAACTGTCAATTCAAATGTAACACTGCCCTATTTTGATATTAGCACTTACTTCAATTGTTAATTAATTTACAATTTTATATATTATAATTAATTAACGATAAATATCTAATGTTTAACAACGAATATTAGTATAAGATTACATATATTAAAATCAAATGACGAATATTATGTCTTTATAATGAGCATTTGACTTAGTTATACAAGAGGAATTAATTAATCTAGAAGTTATGATTTGTGAGTTCGAGTATTATGGAAGACGATGCATATACATGTCTAATCAGGATAATATTTTTAAAACCTGGTATAACATAACTTATAACATATTAAAAGAATGATACATTAGATATGATATATGTTTCAAGTTTCATTTGGAACAAAGTTATAGGAAAATTTCAAATAGTAAAATTTGTTATGGTAGTAATGGTAGAATGAACATTTTTAATTTTAATTTTAAGATAAACTAATTTTTTTGATAAAAAAATTATGTCAAAATTATTAGAATCATATGCTCTTTAGTATGAGATAAAACTTGTGATATATAAATTCAACTTGTATATCATATTTAAAAAAAATCAATCTCATATTATAAAGAATAAAATTATATTAATTTTGGTATTATTCTTTTTGTAAAAAATATAGACATGTTGAAATTAAAAATAAAATAATTCATTCTTATTATTACTACCATAACAAACTTTACTACAATAACTTATCTTCAAAGTTATAATGTATACAAACAAAATTTGATATATGAATTTGAGTATAATTGTATATAAAGCGTAACGTATTCAAACAAATGATTCAAATAGATATATATATATATATATTAAGTTTTAGACTCACATAATAAAATTATTTCAATTAAAAATGACTAAAATGAAAATGAAAATTTTTTGTATAATGTTTAGTGCTATTTTTTAAAATTTTAATATATATTATAATTTGTACTAAATGTAATGACTAAATTGAAGATTAATTTTTGTACCGAAATATTAAATTAAATATTCCTCTGCATACGTTAAAGACGAGCTTATAACATCATAATCGGGATGGCAAAGTGCAACAAATGGTTAAACGATGAGCTGGCGAAGTCGTATGCACTGTGAGTCTTGAACGCATTAATTGAGTGCCACAGTCGCTCAACGAGATTTAGACGTACTTGGTGGGCCATTTACCCTTACAAATCTATTTTCATTCTTTTAGATTTATTTCCTTCACATTTTCATCCCCTATTTGGCCATTTCTGAGTTGAAGATACAATAACTTATGTATATATTTTTCTTCATCCTCAGTTGAACATAAATTTTACTCGCTATATAATTTTAAATCTATATTTCAATTTAACAACCTTGTTCCATTTAAAATTTCTCAATAATCGTTGGCCACACAGTTTAGCAGTCAATATATTATTCATCTTTTTAGTATATATATTAAATATTAATATTAATTAATTAGTTACTAGTAATAGTAAAGCTTCATACGTGCATAAAGTTCTATTTATTAGTGAAGTTTTAACTAGATTGCTTGTTGAAATAAAATCTACATACATAATGAAAAGTCATTAAAATAGGTTGGTGATGTGAAGGCGTAATAAACTTTGTAAAGTTTAATGAGTTGTAAAAGACTTATAAAAAGTAAAGAGATGAAAAATGTTAGATGTGTTAATGACGTGACGATGTTTTGAATTTTAAAAAATAAAAAGCAAATGGATAAAAAATATTGATGTGTTAATGACGTGACAATGTTTTGAACCCTAAAAGAGTAAAAAGTATCGGAGATGCACTTGTATGTAATCCTCGTACAAAATGATAAACTAGCATTATGTTGTAACAGCATTTTAACATCACATGGCTGAACCATCAGTAAATTTAGTGACAAGGCAAAAAAACTATACGTGTACAAGAAAAGATTAAATGAATAGTTTCTTCGACAAGTAAACTTTTATTTGTCGCACTATCTAAATGATTCCTGCATAAAGTAAAAAGATACCATTTTGATGAAACAATCAATCTTGATAGGCCACGTTATGTAAAGTGAGCTAAAGTGTCACTATCTAAGGCTACACACTTCACCAATCTTAGCAAATAAAATAAGGAATTGAAGTTGCATATATCATTGAAGGATATAGTTGTGTTGGCCAAATACCAAACACAACACAAAAGAAAAAAGCCCATACTTTATGCAAATGATCATATTTTTTTAGTTATTCCTAATGACCAATAATGTGATATGAAGGTATATATACTACAAGGAACATATAGGATAAGATTATTAGATCACCATAACATACTGAAAAACATAGTTTGCTTTGTATCAATGGCTGCTTCTTCACTATTTAGCATAGGAAAAAAAACTAAATCGATTAGTTTACCTTGTAGATCGCATCCGACCACTTGTCAAATCGAAGAACTTCTCAACATAATGAAAACGATAACATATAGGCCATCTGTAGAGGTAATTTGCAGTAGTTTATTGCAGTTAACAAGATTGTACAAATGTATGGACAGTCTTCTAAATTCATCAGCCACCCAAGTTATGATGTCTAACCAACAAAACAAGAAATGGGTTGATGAGTTAGTTGACGAATCTGTCAACTTTTTGGATGTTTGCTGTAAAATTGGAGAAATGCTGTCAGAATTTAAAGATCAAAGCAGAGATCTTCATTGTGCTCTAAGAAGAAGAAAGGGAGATACGATTATTGAAAATAGTATCATGAAATACAATTGTTTCAGAAAGAAAATGAATAAAAAAGTTAGAGGGTTGATTGCAAGTTTAAAGCAAGTTGATAACATGATCGCTAGTGGTGGATCAGTGGTGGTTGATTCAGATAACCACCACCTTGCAGCTGTGATGAAGGTGGTAATTGGAGTTAGTGAAATGACTGTTTCTGTTTTTGAGTCTGTGTTAATATTCTTCTATGGGCCCGTTTTGAAGCCAAATAGATGGTCACTTGTGGTGTCAAAGTTGATGCACAAAGGGATGGTGGCATGTGAAGGTCAACAAGAACAAGGGATTGTGAATGAATTTGAAAAATTTGATGCTGCAGTGCAAATGTTATGTAAATACGGAAAGTCAAGTGAAGTGGGAAATTTGCAGATTGCACAATGTAAGTTGGAGCGGTTGGGAGTTCAGATCGAAAACATGGAGAGTGGGTTGGAGTGCACGTTTAGATGTTTGGTTCGAAACAGAGTCACTCTTCTTAATATCATCTCACAGTAAACATTTAGTCATCTTCTTAGTTAGGAATTAGTCCTGCATAAGCATCAACTCTTTTAGCTAATATGCTTATGCTTTCAAGTTCTTATGTTAATAGAGAATGGATGTACATTGAAAAGACTTTGTAGTTATGCAAGTAGAGGCATATAAATTTGTTTTGTTTATCTTTTATTTTTATCCTATAAAAGCTTTCTGAAAGTAGAACTTAGAAGTATCATCTTTTATCAAGTCTCCATGACATGAGATTTTTGACGGCATGCTCTTAAAGAATCACTATGCAACTTCTATTGTGCGAAAGTAAATATTATCAGCAACACACTATTCACCTACGTTTTTAAGTCGCGGTACTTTGTTACATTTGTTTATTGTTGACTAATGACCAAAATTGATACAAAACAAAAAGAAAGTCAATAGTAGCCCCGGAAAGCTAATTATCAACTTCAAACAGTCATAACTTTTATAGACAGAGGGCTATATATACTTCTATGATTACTATCGAGGCTTAATTATAGAACTTAAGACTCTGATATCGTATTTTCTTCAAATTACAAGATTTTATCTTTTTCATTCTATTATTGTAATACCTAATGGTAGGCATATGCAACTAAGTGGTTCTAGATTACTGTAAACAAGTTGTAATCATTCCATTAGAAAGAATATTAGTGTACTAGTATTTTGTTGTGTAGTGAGCATGCGGAATACATATAATATAGCCGAGACAAAATAGGAAAAACAAACACTTAATTTCAGCAATCAGTAGAGTAGAAGTCAATACTAGATCTGAGAATCATATAAACTATTAGATCTCATAGCTGTCAAAGGAAACATAATTGGGACAACCCAAGCATGCACACTTAAATAAACTCACATAGTTTTACCATCTATTTAGTCTTGTTGTCTTTTGCTGAGAATTCATCTCCTCGGCAACTATTCTCGAGGCAGCTGTCTCTTCCTTAATGGTGAGGTGATGGCCTTCCATAAAATTGGGTCCAAGTCGGTGGCATCTGTACATCACCCCAAGTTTCAATTCATTTATGAAGCATTAACCTTTTTTCATGAGCCCAAATGATTGATGATCAACCTTATAATGTACAACTTAATTAACTCCGCTTTCCTGTACATACATTTGTTGCATTTAGCTCCTTTTGGAGCCCTTTGTAGATATTGATTTCTTTTTTTTTTTAATAAAATTTCTTTGCTTTAACGAGAAAAAAGAAAAAACTTAAGTAACTCTGTCATGCAAAAATGATTTATGACTATCATGAATGTGATTAGTGATAAAACGTTATAATATTCTTGCAAGAGGTTTTAAGTTCGAATCTCATTAGGCAAAACATCTTGAGGGCGATTAGGAAAAAGTTGAAAAAGATCAGAAATATCTCGGTTAGAACATGTACATCAGAGTAAAATCCACTCTTTCATGTAACCTAAACAAGAAAAATCTCGTCCTTCTATAAAGGAATGATATGTGATACTTATATAAGTCATTGTAGATTCAACTCTCAACACGAAAAAAATATAGGAGTCCAATTTAACTTTTAGAAAAAAAAATAAACGATTGATAAGTTTAAAATGTGTGAATATTGTCTAATAAGGGTTTCAAACACATGATGTCATCAAATGTGAAATTTGAAAAAGAAAATGTGTGATCGAGTATTTCAAAATGTTTATTTAACGGATCATTAAACAAAGTTAATTCAGATTGCAGGATCCCTAACAATTTTGATAATTAAGGTCCAATGATATTTGAACCACAAATTAAATCCGATATTATGTGAAAAAGATCATGTTCAAGAAAATCAGCAGTCAACTAACCGTTAGGTTCACTACCTATCTAATAATTATTATGTACTGCTCAGAAAAAAAAACACTTGTTGATCGTTTATAATCAAGTAATGAAGAATGAATATAAGATCAGGAGTAGTCATATGAGTCGATATTGAAGTGTTCGTACAATTGTGAAATGAGCAAACGCCCTCAAAAAGTAGAGGACCTTGAGTATTTATACCTCAGACCTTAATACACATTATATACACAAAAGCTATATTTTGCTAACACGCAAATCCATTACAAATATATCTTCTAACATGTACCAATAAAATAAGGTAGAGATTTGGGGGTAAAGCTGGCGAACTTAGGACCATTTCATATTTTATTGGCACCCAACAGAACAATAGCATTATAAGCTGTAGGGCCAACACGTGTATATTTGTAACAATATCTCTTTCTTTGCTAAAGACTCAATCTTTACATGCCACGTATATATTTGAAACAATATCTATTACATATTTACCATAGAAATTTAATTAGGTGGCGCTTTTTAAGTGTATGAATAATGCATGCATGACCTCACTACATACACTTTGCCCATACCTTTTTAATAAACAATCTAGCTAACTAATAATTAATATCTAAGTCTACTATTATACCAGATAATCAACCTTAATCATGGGGAGATTAATATAGTAAAAAGCTGATAAATATAAATAGTATATATCATTTGGGACACTGTTGCGTTGGCCTAACAGTAGACACAAAAATGGAAAGCCCATGCTTTCATCACATGTTTTACACACATGTACCTATAGTTTTGTTTCTAACCCACCCACTTCACCCATAAACTTATGTGGGAAGCTACTTTAAAAATAAAAAATGAAAAATAAATTGCCAACTCATATGGAAATATATATAGCTGACCATAGAAGCTATACTTCCAATACAAAACACCTGATCAGTTTTAATTCCTTTTATCCTTCAACAAAAAATGACTGTTTCTACAAAATTTAGCATCAAAGGCCAAGTTAAATCCATTAGCTTGCCTTCTAGATCACATCCAACTACTCTTCGAATCGAACAACAACTCAACACGACTAAAACCGCTGCATTTATTGCAGCCACCAAACCATCAGCAGAGACCATTTGCAATGGTTTGTTAGAGCTTACAGAGGTCTACAAATGCCTGGATGCTCTTTTAAATTCATCAAGCACCAAACTTTTGATATCTCGCCCACAAAACAAGAAATGGGTCGAAAATTTGATGGATGAAACAGTGAATTTTTTGGATGTTTGTGGCAGCACAAGGGACATGTTGACACAGATCAAAGAACACATTATAGATCTTCAATGTGCTCTACGAAGACGAAAAGGAGACTCGAATGTCGAAAATACTATCACTAAATACAATTGTTTCAGAAGGAAAATGAAGAAAGATGTTAAATTGTTGGTTGGAAGTTTGAAGCAAGTTAACATGATCACTGGTGATCATGGATTAGTGGTGGTTGATTCAGATAATCACCACCTTGCAGCAGTGATTAAGGCAGTAGTTGAAGTTAGTGAAATGACTGTTTCTGTTTTCGAATCTTTGTTGTTGTTTTTCTCTATGCCGATTTCCAAGGCGAACAAATGGTCTCTTGTGGTATCAAAATTGATGCACAAGGGGATGGTGGCATGTGAACATCAACAAGAACAACAAGGGAGTGTTAATGAATTTGAAAGCATAGATGATGCACTGAAAAGTATATGTAAATATGAATCATCAACCGAAGAAGCTGAGAAGATGCAAGTTGCAAAATCAAGATTGGAAAGACTGGAAACTCAGATTGATTGTGTCAAAACGAGGTTGGAGTGCACGTTTAGGCAATTGATCGGAACGAGATCATCTCTCCTAAACAGTATTTATCTGTAAAGAGAAGTTTGCTTTCCTATCGAGTTCTAGCATAGGCATCGAAAATTTTAACCGATATGCTTATGTGTGATTTAAGTTTTGATTCCAATAGTGATGTACATTGTTGACCAAAAATCAGTAGTTAATATATTTATTTAATATTATATTGTGTATTTATTATAAATTCACGGTGTCTTGATATTAACCTATTGTGAGCTATCCTGAGATAAGGATTGTTTAAGGAAACACATGGTAAAAAAGGTGCGACTTAAAAGAAAGTCAATGCTGAAATGATCATGTACTGCAGACTCTCGTGCTTTGGAAAAGTCTGAATAATTGATTTTACCAGCAGGTCATTTTGAGAAATACCTTTTCTTTTTGTGAAATTTTGACTCTTTCTGTGAAATTACACTTCCTTATTTTTAAACTAGCTAATTAAATTAAATAATAAAATCATAGAAAAAGTAGATACATAGCCCACCCACGGACCAGATAGATCTTCATATACGTGAAAATTTCTTTGACCGTCAAACATGATTACCTGAATAAAAGTAAATTAAACCATATCAGATGCCATCTTTATGCGACATCATAGAAAAATTCTTTGACCGTCAAACATGATTTCCTGACTAAAGTACGTGGCACTCTGTTATGCTATTCACATCACCACCCTTTGCATATAAAAATAAAAAGCGAGATATATCTTTGGGGGATACAGTTATGTTGGCCAAAGTCCCAACACAACAAATTAAGTCAAGGAAAAGCCCATACTTCAAAGATGTCAAGTTTTTTTATCTCTCATGATCCATATTGTTATATGCAAGTATATATAGTACTACCATAATGGGTAAGGTTAATTATGAATACGAAATAAATACAAACTATATTTGCTTTGTAACAAATGGCTACTACTTCAAACTTTAGCATCAAAAGCCAAACGAAATTTATTAGCTTGCCCTGCAGATAACATCCGACAACTATTAAAATCGAATAACTAATTCACAAGATCAAAACTACAATATTAGAAGCACCATCTGCAGAGGCAATTTGCAGTGGTTTATCCCAGCTGTCAAGATCGTACAAATGATGAACAAGTAATTTCATCGATCAGCCACCTAAGTTTTGATGTCTCGAGAACAAAACACGAAATGGGTCAATTTATTAGTCGATGAATGGGTTAAATTCTTGGATATTTGTGGCAACATTAATGATATGATGTCAGAAATCAAAGAACATTGTAGAGAACTTCTTTTAGATCTAAAGAGAAAGGGAGACTTGAATGTTGAAAACAACATCATGAAATATAATTGTTTCAGAAAGAAAATGAAAAAAGGTTTTGACTAAATTCAAAACTAATTTACTTGACCCAAGCATTATCTTTTGTATGAATTAGTTTTTATTATTTTAGGCAAAATTCTGTCCTTTGATCGAGTCTAAAAATGTCCCTTTGGAGTTCCAATTTATGCAAAAGGGTCAACAAATTATGGCAGCCTTGGTTCACAAAAATTCCAGGGGTCAATCTTTGTTCATATGCAACTTTATTCTGCTATTATGTATAAATTCCAACATATTAATTGGAAAGCGATAGACTTACAAGTTTGTTATGTTGTGATACGAAAAATTGGATGTACGAAAAACTGAAAATAACAAAAAAATAAAAATCCACCAACACAATTCAGTAGAAGTGAATACTAGTATTAGATTTAAATATTTAATAGCTGTCATGAGAAGTGAAGGGAACATATGAGAGACAACCCAAGCATGCACGCATGCACAATTATTTTATTATATAATTCAGTTCACATATGTAATGTATATGGTATGATAATTTATGTCATTTATTCAATCTTGTTTTTTTTGCTAAAGCTAGGTTCATCTCGGCTGTCTGGATCATATATACTCTCATCCTTAATGGCGATGCATGTCCTTCCCCATGAACTGGGATTCAAGAGTCGGTCATGAATGTACATGAATCCAACAACGTACATTTAAATTATCACCGACTATTATTGTGCAATGTACACAAACATTCACATAGCAAGGACTCAAAAATATTTGTTAGTATTTGAGGTTGATAACCTGCAACTCAAACCAACTCACAATCGACTGTCTATTAATAGTGTGAAGTGCATATCTGACTCACTCAACGATTGTAACTATAGGGGTGTTCAGACTTGACCCGAAACCTAGTACTTTTTGTGGCATAAATGTCCCGCTCATTATCAACTAAGTTATACTTGAATTAAGCCGAGCCGGTGATTATATGTTTAATATATGTAGTAGTTTTAGTTTCTAATGAATTTGATTAAGTTAATTTCAAATGCTTGATGGAAAAAGTCAAAACATAATTCTTTTACTGTAAAATAAAATAATGTATTATATTGTCAAAAATTAGTGAAGAGAGATAAATAAAATAAAGAAATAAGTATGGAGGAAAAAGCACAACTAATGAGTGACCCAGTGTGAAACAATGTAAATTTTTACACCGTAAATCGAAGTTTATACTTAAGGGGAGTTATTGCTCGTGGAACACTATATGAAAAGAGACTTATAAATTAATTTGTACCGAAAGAAAATAAAAAGGAAAAAACATTAACTGACTCTACAATTCCTCTACAATTGCCCCTTCCACACATCATTAATCCCTTAACATTGGGGCTGTAACAATAAAAGTAACTTTGGTGAACATTGATGTATCTCTTTTATTATCTGATTTTATAATCAATCAAATTTCATAATTGTAGCATTTCATTTTCATGAGTTTTATTGGCACCAAAGAGCACAATCGTATCAATAGCTATGGAGGCAACACGTGGGTCAAAACCCCGTACGTGATCCAATTAGGTCTCCCCTGCAACACGTGAGCATGGAGCTAGCACAACTACGTATTTTTTATTTACATGATGATAATATATGCAAAGAGGTATTATAGGTCTTTTTCATTGCCGATAGTACCATCTCCTTTTTTATTTCAACCGAGAAGACTAGTAAAAGAGATGATGAAGAATGTTATATATTTCAGGAGATAGGTTAGTTGTCCGTAAACAAGTAATAACTGCTTCAACAAAAATAGATGGAATTGGTTCTAAAAGAGTCATTCTAGTTCGTTATCGATTGGTACACCACGTATAAAATAAAACAAATAAAGTTAAGAGAGAATTGTCCTGTACAAAAATCTCTTTCATCCTTCTATTCATAGAATATTACTAGACGTTTCTATATTTGTTATATTACTTTACTAATTATTCACTTGATAAATTTAGCCAATTTTATCTATTAAATTACATTAAATTATTAAAATACTCTCATCTTTTTCCAAGCACGCTACCTAACCTTAATTTTATCAAACCCCAATAACTCTGCAACTACCCCAAATTAAATACATCACAATTTCATGTTCTTTCATTTCTTTATCAACATGTTCATTATCAAAATAAATCTACAAACACAAATTCATTACACAAGTCATCACTTCATTCGTTGTATTCGATTAAAGTTTGACAGAACATTACATTTTTTTGTAATCTGAAGTATTAGTTTTTTATTACTTTTTAAGTATTCTAATTATGATATTTGAGTTATCTTATTTCTTATAAAATAGTTTTTTTTTTTTTTAATATATACTGATACTACTTAGTATCGTATTGTTAATATTGAGTACATCATACCACATCATTTGTTATATTGTACCCGAGCGATCCAAAATAAACCTACCTCCTTCGTACAAACATTTTAAGACCCGGTGAACCGCCTTCTCATTCTGCGTTCCCATACCAAAACCTTTCCAGTTTCATGTGACTATGATCTCATCTTACCCGGCTCTACAAATGCATGGATGATCTTCTAAAATTTGTCAGCCACCCAACCCTTGATCTTGCACAAATAGAACAAGAAATGGGTCGAAGGTTGATCAATGAATCAAGTTATACTCTTGGATGTTTGAGTCAGCACAAGGGATATGGTGACACAGACTAAAGAAGACATTATAGATCTTCATTGTGCTCTAAGAAGAAGAAAAAGGAGACTCGAATGTCGAAAATAGTATCTCTTAGATATACATGTATATATAGGGGAGGGATCAAGAGGGAAGTAAAAAAATTAGGGAAGGAGGGAAGCAAATCTCAACCATTGATTTCATCATAAATGAATGTTGTTAACATTCATTTGTGATGAATGTTAATCAAAATTTAACATTCATCACAAATGAATGTTAAAAACGTTTTCTTATGAAAAAATCAAGGGCTAAGATTTGCTTCCCTCCTTCCTCAAAATTTGAAGCTTCACTATGAATCCTTCCCCCATATATATAATAGATATCAGAATGTATACGATACCAATTGTATCATAGTTAGGAAACCTAGATAGGTATTAGTTTCCTAAATAATCTCATAGTTATCCTTGTATATATATAGACCATTGTCATGTTTAATAATCAACAGATTGTCTTATTTCATGGTATCAGGCTTCTAATATCCAATCCTTGGCCACCACGTTCTCTTCTTCTTCTTCTTTCACGAATTCTGCCTTCTTCTTCAATGGCTGAATCAAAAATCCATCCTGCTCTAATGTCTCCAACATAAAAAAATCGATACCAAATACAATTGTTTCAGAAAGAAGATAAAGAAAAATGTTAAATTGTTGGTTGGAAGTTTGAAGCAAGTTGATAACATGATCATGGATTAGTAGTGGTTGATTCAGATAACCACCACCTTGAAGCAGTGAATAAGGCAGTAATAGAAGTTAGTGAAATGACGGTTTCTGTTTTTGAATCACTGCTTTTGTTTTTCTCTTTGCTGATTTCAAAGGAGAACAAATGGTCACTTGTGCAGGGTATTAAAGTTTGCACAAGGAAATGGTAGAATGTGAAGATTAACAAGGGAGTGTGAGTGAATTTGAAAGCATAGATGATGCATTGCAAACTCTATGTAAATATGAGCCATCAACACAATCTGAATCAATGCAGATTGCAAAATGTAGAGTTGAAAGACTAGAAGCTCAGGTTGAAGGCATTGAAACTAAGTTAGAATGTTTTGTTTAGGCACTTGATTGCAACCAGAGCTTCTCTCCTCGACATTTATCGCAGTAAAAACTAAAATCAAGTTCCAAAGTCAAATATAGGCATCGAAATATTAGCCGATTGCCCGATTTGCTTATCTGATCCGATTTTTCGTTTTTGTTGCAATGTACATTGACCGATAACAATAGTTAGATTATAAATTAAATATAAACTTTAGCTGTTATATGAAGTTGTGTTATATATTCATTTGTGGGTGACCAACCTAATCTATATACGAATAAAGAGAGGCGGAGTTAGAATATAATGATCGAGGGATGAGAAAAGAAACTTTTTGTTAATTTTTTCATTTTTAGGAGGAAAAGGTATAAAGTACCATATAATTTCAACGAGTTCGACTCTTGATAGCTTGATGAAAATTTAAGTTATTTCTATTGGAGGATTTTGAAAGGCTATGTACCATTATAATTTCAACGTTGACTTTGATTTGATGCTTTTATTGTAACTTAATTAACATTCTCCCTTACAAAGCGATTGTCAAATCTTTGTTAGACGTAGCACTACAGATCCTGAACACGTATCCAGACCTTGGTGGTTGGAGAGTACTTCAAATTCTGGCTCAAAAGACGGATGCATTCGAAATAAAATCTTACGTAACAGGTAAACATCTGTAGCTCATGATGTTGATTACAAATTAATGGTGTCAAATATCCACATTTGTAACGACCATTATATTGCCAGATTGAAAAAATATGGATCCAATGAAGTCATATTCATGTCATATACTATACCCATCTATTTATTTTCATATAATGTACATTCTGAAATTATTTTTTCTAACAAAAATTGTTAACGGAAAAGGTTCCCTGTGTATTTCTTGTGTTTTATAAAACTTGATCTTTTGATGAGATTAAACATCGTAACAGTTCATGATGCTGCGTTATTTGTTGTAATAATTTGTCATATAAGAAATTGTTAGGAGGATCTTAACATCTTCACGACTTAAGTTTAATTTGTAGATTTAATTTTAAATCTCTCATATAATTAATAATTAATTAATGGTTAAATGATCATAGTAGCTCATACGTTAACAAAATGTATTTTTAACATCTTTGGATTCTATCGTTCGTTATCTATAAGTTATTCAAATAATAACATGCTTCTTAAATTGTAAGATCCATGTAATATGCTACAAAACTTTTTATACATAATATATATCATTCCCTTAAACTGAGTTACTGAATTAGTTAAATCCAAACTTGTCCATCGTAATTTTACTCAAAAAAATATTTAGTATAATCATTTTGGCTCATTTTTGTTTGTCGCTTTCAACTTTGGCAGTATATGGTTTACGGTTGGGAGCTCCCGAAAAGGATAGACCTGCATTGCAATTACTAACACTAATTTGGGAACACATTGGGAAAAAGCCTAAGAACGAAATCAATGAAATACTTGGAGGGCCACCGGATGCAGAGAAAACAAACTCTTCTCATGTACTATTTATTGCTGGAGAAATGGGAAATACTAAATTTGTAGTTGAGCTTATCCGTCGATATCCTGATCTCATGTGGAAAGTAAATCATAACAACCATACTATATTTCACATTGCTGTTGAACATCGTCATGAGGACATCTACAGCATATTGTACGAGATAGGCTCAATGAAAGATTCGATCACTTCTCTTGAAGATAAAAATGATAACAATAGGTTGCATCTAGTTGGGAACACTACCAAGAAAAGTAGAACTCAAAATAAGGCAGGAATTATTTTCCAGATGCAATTGGAAAATTTATGGTTCGAGGTATGTATATTCAATTCCATTATTTTACAGGATGAGTTTAACCGTAAAGTAGTCTATACCTATTTTAGTTCGTGTTGTAGGAAGTAGAGTCTGTCATCCCTCCTTCCTATAGAAAAAGGAAGAACAAAGATGGTCTCACACCATATGAGTTGTTCGAGAGGGAACACAGAAATTTACAGACACAAGGTCAGAAGTTGATGACAGGAATGGCTAACCAAAGTATGGTTGTTACAGCCCTTATTGCCACGATAACATTTGCTGTTGCGATTACCGTTCCTGGTGGATACAATGCGAATGATGGTGTCCCTATCTTCTATCGAAGTACAGCCTATCTCCTTTTCATACTAACAGATTCCATGTCTTTGCTCTCATCATCAATTACTACAATCTTGTACCTATCCTTTCTTACATCTCAGTTTACCACGGATGATTTAACGACAACCCTTCCCAGAAAAATCTTGCTTATTTTAGTGACCCTATTCATTTCCGTAGTATACATGACGCAATTTGCCTCAGCTTCTTTGTAGTATACCATAAAGAGATGAAATGGATACCTATTGCTATCAGTTTTTATGTTGTCATGCCGATCCTCATAGGTTGTTCACTACAATACAGTATTTTCCTCGATGGAGTACGCTTGATATATGAGCCAAGCTACTACGTAAATTTCAGGAAACATCTTTTGAACTATAAAAACCCGAAATTCTAGATATTGTCATAACTGTTTTTTAATGGGTTTCGTTTCGAGTTTTGCTTTGTAAAATGGTTTTAAGTTGCATGATGTATATTTTAAATACGAATATGTGTTGTTAGCTAACATTGTTGTTTTTGTTTTGTTTACCTATTGAACTGTTTGACCCAATTTTACTGTTCGACACGTTTCTTTTAATTAAGTTTATATGTATAAACCTAACTCTATCAAAGTGTTGAAAATAAATTACACATCAAATAAATCCAATTCACGTACTATAATAGTATCTCCACCTCGAGTTCACGAAGTAGGGGGCAATAGGAGTTAGCTAGTGAAATGACCTTTTATATTTTCTAGTCTTTAATTTGTTGTTGCTCTTCTCTGTGTCATGTTCTTAATTACAGTGTCCTTATCTTCAGATAACGAAATAATTGGATAGATGTATTAGTCTGTTTTGTAAAAATATTCAATTAAATTATTAATCTGTTCGTCAAATTAATAATTTGATATGCATTCAATATATTTTTAAATTGAATAATATAATTAAATTCATAAATCAATTAAATCAATTTGCATATTATAATCTACTAGATTATCAACTCGCAATAATGCAGGTCGAATTTAATTTTTATTTGATCATTTTTTTATATAATTTATAGACCCGTTATAATGCAGAAAAAAATTTAATTTTAATAAAATGAATCAAGTATTTTGGCCGATTTTTTTATATAGTTTATAGACGTTTTAATTTTTATAAATGAATAAAATATTTGGTCTAATTTTTTAGTTTAAATAAATACATAAAATATCAAGGGGCTAAAAATGTAATTATACAAAAAAATTAACATCGTTAGATATAAAAGGTGGGAAACAAGTTTAAAATTTTGACCATTTCCTTGAAGTATTACAAGTTTAAAAATGCATAAACACCATACTAACCCTCACTAAATTAAACAATCTATACTTTTCCCTTATAGAAGGTTTAGCTATTGGGTAATGTTAAATAGGCCTAACTCATTAACCTAACTCATAAGCTTAATCCATACAGTTTTTGACACATGGATTCCATTCATTCTCTCTCCTTATCTCATCCAATTATTTTCTCATCTACCAATCACATTTTTAAGCATATATACCTAATTAAGCATATGAATCATTTTCCTTAGCTATTTCCTTTAAAACCTTACAAATTTAAAGATGCAAAAGATTCAAACTAACAGTCACTAAATTAAATAACATTTATTAAATTACCTTTCTCATTAAATAAACCAATGTTAAACCTTTGACTAATATAATATTTGACTTTGGTAATTATTCATTCAATAGAAATGATCGCAATCAGTTACTAATAAATTTAGAAACAATTGTGTTTGAGAACAATAACTTTTTATAGACAAACAATCATTGAACAATTAATTATTCAATTTTCATAATTAATATTTCTCTTTCATCTATTTAACTAACATCTAAAATATATGATATATATTTTTAAATACTCATATGATAAACTCATGTGTATAAACATTTAATGGTATGACCACCGCAAGTATTAGGTTGCAAGCTGAAAACAAAAAACAAAAATAAATAAAATAAATACACATTTGTAAACTATTTTGTAAACTATTTTGATATAAAATTTGATGTTAGCCAACTACACATTCAATAAATAATTTTGAAATAATAATAAGTTAATATTGATATTATGCCGGTATTTAGAAACTATTTTTTTTAGAACACAATTACATGTTTAAAAATATCTCATTTATGTATCTACATCTATCGATTTATAGATACAGAGAAAAGTTCAAATAAGAATGTTAAAAAAGTAGAGAATAGGAAAATCAATAAGATTGCTCCATTTCAAATACCCATTTTCACCTTTTTAAAATAAATTAAATATCTCATAAATCGTACGTCAACAAATTATAAAAATTACATATTCATAATCAACATCATTTTATCTTTAATTAGAAATCCCACAAGTTATACTTTTGTCGAAATTTTTTTTTTCTTATTTTTAGTGGGTTTTAAAAATTCATAATGTTAAATTACATGTGATTTAAACACTAAATAATAATCACAAGCGATTATATCTTCAATCACATGTGATTTTAAATAATTATCATATATGAATTATCATATACTGATAAGCTAATAATCAAAGATCAATTTTTAATTGAAAATCACATGTGATTATATGTTAAATCATATATGATTAAATGTCAAACTAGCAATCACATGTGATTTTTGCTGAAAACAAATGTAATTTTAAAAAATTTATTTATAAGATTCATGTGAATATATATTAAGTTGTAATCACGTGTTAATTAAAGTATACAATGAATAAATAATCGTGTACCAATTTTAGCCTTTTATCATAATCACGTGTGATTTTCAAAATCATAATGTTATTTGTTGTTTTTATTTTATTCTTTTCGACTACACTCGTGTAATAGAGGTTACAACACAAACAATAAACGGTTAGGTAATTGTTAACCTGACAATTCAAACTAAGAAACAAGATAAATATACGAAGAATACGACAGAGATCTTCGATCTTGGAGATTGGTTTAGTCCACGGGGCTAAACCAGATGATTTCTTTCATTAATTTCGAACCCATAGTTACAAATACATAGGGTTTACTTATATAGAGAAAAATAAATTTGCAGAACAAGAAAAACACCGGATAAGGGAATGATCAAAATTCACATTCTCGATCCCTCCAAGATCACAAACAATCCCTCCCGGATCAAATCTTTTGTTCAAAATTTGAATTATCGATCTCTCTCGGATTCAAATTCATCCCGCTATGATTAGGCTATTTTTAGCTTTTCTTGATTTCCTTTCTACAATCTTATTTAGTTAATCTTCACGTCCCAACATAAATCCCATGACTTTCACAAGATCTGATGTTTCTTTCCCCGATGAATTAGACGGGACTTGGGAGCGAAAGAAACATCATGTTTCTATGTATCTGTTTACTCATTGGACTATTTGGCCCAGTTTACTTAATTTAGGCAGCATACGACCCGTTATCACTGCAACCTAGTTTTAGTGTTTGACGCATCTTATGTTTTATATATCCTTTCAATCTCAGCTCATTTAATGTGTTAAAATAAATTTCAATAAAAAAATAATCCTAACAACAAACAGCACCTCGAGTTCTTGAGGTAGGGAGTGACAGGAATTGGTGTTTCGAATCTTTGTTGTTATTTTTTATACCGAGTTCAAAGCGAAAGGTATGGTCCATTGTGGTATGAAAGTTGATACAGAAGGGAATGGTGGCATGTGAAGACCAACAAGGGGTTGTGAAGGAATTTGAAAGCATAAATAGTGCAACGCAAAACTCTATGTAAATATGAATTTATCAAATATCAACAGAGTGTGAGAAAATGAAATTTGCAAATGCAGATTGGGTAGACAATCGGTATTTTAAAAAAAGGGGGGCACTTGAAGAACATTGAACATAAACCCTCATCAATGTTAATTGCCCTGGTTCAATGTGATCTGGAGTCGATCAATTTCGAAATTTTAGTAAGCAAAAAACTATGTTACTTAGTGTAACAAAAGTATATTGCTTAAACTTTCAATTTGCTTTCACTACAATTATTGTTGTGTTCATTGAACCAAACAAAGAATTACAAATCATCGATAATTTAGCCACATTGAACGAATTTATATAGACAATGCCGCTTGCAAAATTGCATGACGTATTCTGGGCCGAAGGTGTACAATAATATTAAGCTTAATAGCAGATAGCCAAAGCCCAACCCATAGAAAAATGCCGCTTGCAAAATATGTTCTTTTTAGACAACAAAAATTTTATATACAAATTATTACAAATGACGTGGAATGTAAACCACTCAAATTCATTTAATTTCTCTCTTTTCAAATCATTGGTACGCGTCATTTTATAACAATTTATATTTATATTTGTGAAAATTTGTGAGTTTAACATTTCTTGTATATTTTCTCTGGATAACATATTATAAACGTAAGTGTAACATCCCAAAATTAAAAAAAAAAAAAAAAAAATTTATTATAGTGTTTTTGCGACATAAGAGTAGTGTCGCAGGTATTGGTTGTGCGACACAAGGGTTGTGTCGCAGCTTGTGTCGCAGATCGTGCTGAAATGAAATTATTGAGGTGCTTAAGTGTAATTAGTGGGGTATATATATACATAATTATTTCTAAACATTTCCAGATACCAAAAATCAAGTTTTAAGAGAGGTTTAGAGAGAGAAATAGGAGATTTAGAGAAAGAAAGTGAGAAGCAAGCTTTAATCCGAAATTAGAGTGTTTGAATCGTGAAATCAAGGTAAAACTCTTGTTATTTGATGCTATAATTGTTAATACTTGTTTTGAATGCATTCATATGTGTTAATTTGTGTATTACATGTTGAAATTCGTGAATTTCGGACTTGGGGTCTGCTGTGTTCATCTTTGCGACACAAGGGTGTTCATCTTTGCGACACAGAGGTTATGTCGCAGGTTATGTCGCATTGTTATGCTGCGACACAAGTGGCTATGTCGCACATGCTTATGTTGCGACACAAGGTTTATGTCGCATATGTTTTAGTTGCGACACAATGTTAATGTCGCATACACTTGTTTAGCGACACAAGGTTTGTGTCGCAATTTGTGTCGCCAGTTTATGTCGCAGGCTAATTTCGTTTAAGTTTCGGGGCGCTGCCCCGAGCCCCGCAAGGGCGTTGCCCCTTGACCCCACTCGCTGACCTGCCAGCGGGACCGCAGTCAGGGGCCAGCTCCTTGGACCCCGTCAGTTGACCCCGAGTGGGTTATTGAGAATGATTTGTATGTGTGATTATTATATAAGTATTAATCACTGAATTATGTAACAGACTACTGACTTGTACTCTGTTTATTCTCAGAAACGCAGAAGACTCAGTGATATAAGATTACTGAGCTTGTAAGCTGGTATCCTCAGGTGAGTGGATCTGCAACTCATAATTTGAGTTAGTTGTAATGGTGTGATTACAACAAGTAACGTAAACCTTGATTTACTATTTAGTCTGAGTTATGATTGAATATATCTTCTTGTTATGCATATGTGGCCTTCGGGCATCTGTGTTATTCAGAGGTCAATTGCGATTGGACTTGACTACTACTGTGTTCAACACACGTTCCATATACATGTGTTGTCGCTGGAAAGTGCGTTGTGGTGTTGTAGTGCCAAGTTATCGGCCTATTCTGTATGGGCCTTTACAGATTGTGGTAAGTGTTACTGAGGGCCACCGCGGCTGTAGGGTTCCTCAGTAACCGCCGATCCTCTTGAGTTTATGTGTTTACTGTGCTTAGTGTAAACAGATTATTAAGCTAAGTTGAATTGTTAGTTGTACATTCATTCACTTAGCTTTGTGCTAATTCCACCATTTCCATTCCTGCAGGTTATGCATGTCTTTTGTGGGTTGGGCAGGAAGATGGTTTTGAAGAATGTTTGACACGTGCCATCACTCTGATATGTTTATGAATGTTTTGTAAATTAACGTGTATGTAGATTTTGTATAACAATTATATGTTTTGTTTCAGTAATATTCTAATATTGTAAACTCGCGAAAAAAAATCTATGGTCATTTTGTAAGATAAGTTATAATATTATCTTTTATCCATCGCTTCCGAGTCAAATTACTATTTTAACCCTGAGTTAATTTAAGGGGTGTTATAGTAAGGGTTTGAGCTCGTATCATAAATTTTATTTATGTTTTTGCATCTGAAATACAGTAATTTATTTACAACCTGTGAGGCACGTAGTAATATCTTTTCGATCCGCATCAAAATGTCTACGCTCTTATAGGTTATTATACAATAACTTATACTAATTATATGAGCATTTGATCTAACCGCTTAAAATTAATATAATCATAGTTGAAAGCATGTATGTTAGTAACACTTTTCTAAAATAATTAATGAATACAACTAACATTTCATAGTTTGTTCATTATTCTTGCTTCATTTTATGCAATTTTCACTTCAGATTCAAGGATCAATGTTTTTCACTTTAACAATTCGGTAAAAAGCTTCGCATAATGCAGATCCATTGACACATGAGTGGATTAACTCAACCTACGAATTTCAATCGACCACCTTATTATTTGCATGTGATAAATATATATATTTTGAAAGGGGTTATTGTAATAAGATTGTTATTATGATAGTAATAGAAATGAATATTTTTATTTGTAATTTTAATATATTTATAATATTTTATAAAAGAAACAATACCATTACCACTACCACAATAATATTGCCACTATCATCATAATATTTTTAATGAACATATTTTGCAAAAGATACAATGCCAAAATTATTATAATTTTTATTGCATGATAGACTATAAAAATTAATATTTAAGTGGAGAAAGAGTATCGGATTTGATGATTAATTTGCTAAGTGAAATGAGGAAGATGAAAATAATGTTTTGTGCATCTAATAATGTATCTATACATATTTTAGATTTTATAACTTATATTTTACTCAAAGGAAAATAAATTTAAAAGAATAAAAAATATCATGTATGATTATTGTTAACGGAATAGTTAACGATCGTTAGTTTAAATGATTATTGGTGTAACGAGTTTTAAAAAAAATGATGATTGGTATAGTTAAAATTGTAAAAGATTATCAGTAAAATTTGAAACAAACTTAAAAGATAATTTGTAATTCTTTTCAAATATCGATACATCTTCACGTGATACTGATTAGTAATTAAGACCACTAATAGCTGTCATAACTTAATACATGCAGTCACATTTTAGTTGCATACAATTGTTAATTGCTAAAAATTTATTATTTTTGCAACCTTAAACATTATATTTATACCTTTCATAAACAGAGAAATAAAAGTTATATAAACAGCATATTGTAAATTCATGATAAAGTAATGAACTTCTAATAATTTTCAAATGTCCCAAACAATTTATTAATTATTCATCCAAATTCCTTTCATGTTATCTTGATACTTTTATTTAATTAGTAATAAAAGATTTCACAATAATATGAAAATTTAGTTTGTTAATTCGTGTGGGTTGTGCTTTAAGTAGTTTGTTAATTCATATTGAATCATTTAATCAGTTGATGAAATATTGTGTATTATTATTGCGCTTTCAGAATGTTCATGAAGTTAGAGAGTATAATGTTACCAAAGCCCACAAGATTGTACGATTAGTGACTGTTATGCGTGAATTTGATGATCGTGTTGAATGCACTTACTGAGTGATAGTTTTGTTAAATAACAGTTGATAGAAAGCTTACATTGGAGGCTGCAAAACGGGATAAATGATATATTAGCTGAAAGTGTCATTTTTACCATTAGACGTTATAATACGTTATGTGTGTAATAATGTGGTTTTGGTTTGTAGAAAACCATCATTCATATTAATTTCTATAGAGGCTGGCGCAATTCATAGTCGATTTTATGCCTACTAGTTTTGCGATCTCTAAGCGGCGCAAATTTATTCTTATGCATTACACGTCCAATTTATTTATGATGGGGATCGTTTGATTCTGGTGATATGAATTAGATTGATAATTATAGGGTGACCGACATATGTCCTGAATGCATTACAACAGGAACCTATAAAAGTTGCAAATTAAAAAAGTGTGAGTTACCATTACATTTTGATCTATGTGTCCTTTGAATTCTCTCTTTATCACATACTTAAACACATTATATATTATATTATATATACTTTTTATATGAAGTAATAATGTTTCTTTGGCAAGAGGGGTGATTGAAAAATATTATATCACGTAACGTTCATAACCGGCCAACACTATTAGCATATTTATAAGCTATACATTATATTTTTTCCCTTAAAACGACACGTGTATATTTACAAGTTTGAAATCTAATTATTTTACTAAACAAACCATTTTGATTGCAAATTTTGTTAATTATACTATTCCACATTTTTCATAAATTTGCCTCAAAATTATCGACTTTTTTAAAAGAAAAATTACTACAACTTTTATGTGATCTAGATGTTAACTTCAATTATCTAAGTCACATTGTACACTAAAAATACCTGATCAGCTGATTCATATTATAGTAAAAGAAAAATGCTCCGTATGATTTAATGTGCGGAAAAGTATTTAATTTTAGTCTGAACTTTTTATTGTGTGCTCAATTTTATTTTAATTTATTATGTGTAATAAAATTTCTAATTTTGATCTATTATATATATTCAATCCGTTATTACTTATAATTATTAATGTGACATTCATTTTCGATAACATGACAACTTATATTATTATCTGATTTTAAAAAAATACCGTCAACCGGTTCGAATAAATAATCAAATACATATAAATTAAACTTTAAAGTTTAAAGTTGCATGTGCATTTTATAAAGTGGGGCTTTAATGACTTTAGTGTCACTAATCTTAAAAAAAGATAAAAAGGGTGTGTGGATTGGGGGTTCGATGTTACCTTTTAGAGTGACATATTATTATATTATATTCGGAAGACCCCTTTTCAAAAGACGTTGACTTCGGCTATATATTGAGATTGCATATATGTTCAAATTAATAATCACATCTCAAAACTTTTTAAGTTGTCATTCATTCAAGCATAAGAATATACCATCGATCGATCGCTCACTGAAACAAAGGTATGTATAATCAATTTAACCCTCTAGTCAATGTTCCAAGCAATTGGGTTTAAATCATTATAAATGTTATCAGCTTTGCAGAAGATGAATCAAACAAGTGGGCAATTACCTCTGGTTATTGGGCATCAGCAGCAGCAGCACAAAGTCAATTCAGTTCCTTCAACATCTAACTCACACCCAAAACAACCACCACCGGCTCTACCTAGTCAAGAACTATTTACCACCGGTAATTAATTCCTGCTATCCATTTTTTACTGCTATTACTTTAGACCACATTCAGATTGTTCCGTTTATGAGCTTCAGTTCTCGTATTTACTTTGAAAGTTTGCTACAATTGATTTTTAGTTAATCTTAATTAGAAGAAACGATATAATATAATACTGCAGTTATCCCCCACCAAAACCTTTTGCCTATTGTTATTTGAGAAATGTTAGGAAATGTATTTTGTAATAGTTGGAAATAGGATTTACCTTGGTAGTCTTAGAATCTTAGATAGTATGGGTATTGAGCTTGGAGTATATATACCCAAGGTGTATTACTTTAATTGGACTTTTGCTCATTTTCTAATATTGTACGGACTATCATATCATCTAAATATCTAATACATATCGTTCATATTCGGTGTGTTTATCTTGAATCTTCAATATCTTGATTTACGATCAACAATGGGTATCAGAGCTTGGTCAATCAAGTATTGAAGATTATATGTTGTTGAATTGAACAATTTGAAGGAGAATCTTGGATTAAAATGAAGAAATTCAATGTCTGGGGTTTTAAGTTTTGCCGTATAAGCTTTGATCAAAATCTGATCAATTGAAGATGATATAGGTCAATTCCACTGGTGAATTTGTTCTAGGATTGATATAGAGTGAATTAGAATCGAATTCAAGGTTTAATCTCATGATTTCGATTATTTTTTAAAATTCTCAGTTGGCAGTAATGATGAACAGTGAACGAATTCGATATGAGTGTGTTTCTTTTACTCGATAGGTGAAGGATTGGATATTAAACTCGATATCCAACTAGAGTATATCGAATTCGATATAAAAGATAGTGTTTGTGTATCGTACTCGATAACAAGTGTTCATCCTGAAGACGTTATCAAACTCAATAGGTGAAGATTTTTAATTGCAGTTGTAGAAGACCATATCGAACTCGATATCATATCGAGATCCATAATAGAAATGTTACTCTGTCCAAATTTAGGTTTGGGACTTAGAATTTTTGGAGCAATCTCATCGAACTCGATATACAAAGTAATCAAACTGAAGACGTAAGTGTTATCGAATTCGATACTCAAGTAACTCAAGGTTATATCGAACTTGATAGTAAACTTCTGTCAACATCGAACTCGAATGTTCAGAAAGCCCAGTTGATATCGAACTCGATACCTGAAGGGGTTCTCATTTCATATTGATTTCGAGATCAAGTCAGAAAATCGTCTAAAGTGTTCATCCTGATTTTATTGAGGAAGAAGTTCCTGTTTGTTAACAGGGTTCGTATTATTAATTTGTATTTTGAAATTAAGTTGGAAATAGGATTTACCTTGAAATTAAGTGTTCATCCTGATTTTAAAGAAGTTCCTAAGGAGATTGTTAGGAAATATATTTTGTTATAGTTGGAAATAGGATTTACCTTGGTAGTCTTAGATAGTATGGGTGATGACCTTGGAGTATGAATACCCAAGGTGTACTATTTTAATTGGACTTTTGCTCATTTTGTAATACTGTATGGACTATCATATCAATCTAATATTCTAATGGGATTGTTCATATTCAGTGTTTATCTTGAATCTTGAATTTCTTGATTTACGATCAACAAGAAACCTATCAACCATTCTCATTTGAATCAATATGTATATAACTAAGTGAAATGTATTTGTTTATATGAGATGTGAGATAAGTTGTAGGTTTTTTGTTACTAATTTTGCATTGAAATTATTCTATAGGAACTAGAGAATATTACCTCGAAAATGGTGTCCCTTTATATGAAGCATCCATTAAAAGTGATTGGAAAGTTGCTGAAGCGATACTTGAGAAAAACCCCCAGTGGGTAAGATGTAGTGTCACGGAAAATGGTGAAACGGCACTCCATGTTGCGGTATCAGCAAAAAAGTCCAAACATGCTGACCAATTCGTGAAAAATCTGGTGGCTTTGATGAACAAAGACGACTTGTTACTTGAAAATCAAAATCACAACACTGCCCTCTATTTAGCAGCCGCAGCTGGAAACTTGGAAGCGGTTAAGATAATGGTGGCTAAGAACAAGGCCATGCTGACAACCGCTGGTGCTGGAGGACAAATGATGCCGCTGTATACGGCTGCCTTGTTTGGAAATTATGAGGTAGTCAAGTATTTGTATGAAAATTCCCATAAGTTGGGGGATGATGGTTGGACGCATCAAAACCGTGGTTGGCTTGTTGAGAAATGTGTCGAGAATAATATGTTCGGTAAGCATTTTAGTATCTAGTTATTTCAAATGGAGTGTTAATTTGATAGTTTGTTGTAAGAAAAAAGAAATGGAACAGTTAAAACTAACGGAGTTGAATTAATTTTGCGATTATTAACATCCTATATTTTAATCAAGTCTTTTTCTACACTTTTTTCAAAACAAATTAACAATTCTTGCCAAGTCGACTATCATGAAATTTAGTCTCGGCTTGTTTTATAATCACTTTGTTTCATTTCAAGATCGAGCTCGAATAAATTGTGTTCGCACTTGAGCTCAAATAATTTTTATCGTTTTTAGCTTGAGTTCGATGTACGTTTTCTAATAAACTAACTTTTCAAATTAAACTCATGTTACTTGTTTAAGAGCGTATAGCTCATATAAACTCAGCTATACTAGAGATATTGAGTTCAGTTCATTTTAATCATTATCTTTTTAAAGTTTTAATACACGTTCTTATATATACTAGTGTACTGTTCTTCAATTAGTTAAGTTCAAATTAGATCGTTTCACTTGAAATAGTTAATTGAGCTTTCGAATGAGCCGAGTCAAGTATTAATCAATTCAGTTCGGCTCATGAAACTAATTATTGGAGAATAAGTTTAATTTTATTCAAGCTTGACTCGATCACGAATATTATCAACCTCAAGCTTGAGCTAAACGAGCTCGAGTAGCTCGTTAATTGATCGACTCGTTAACACCCCTAGATTTTTCTAAGCGATCTACAATCAGTTCACCTTCATATTTTGATTAATAAATCTTCACTGCTCCATGATTTATCCATGTAAAAATTCTCTACGATTTCTCAGTTTTGTTTTCATTATTGTTGATTTTTGTTGCTTTTTTCGTAAAAATTTCCCTCACTAAGAAATTATCAAATCTTTTCTAGATATCGCAATACAGATACTGGAAGACCGCCCAGAACTTGCTGCTAGTGGGAGCGCACTTCGAGCCTTAGCTCGTAAGCCTAAGGCTTTTTCTGAACCGAAGTCTGGTATCTCGAGGACCATCAGTTCAGGTAAACATCTCTACCCATTGATGTGTATAATTACACCTCGCGGTCTCCAAGCATGTATTAGCTCTAGATTATCAGCTTTGGGTTCTAAAAAGCCTGTTCGTAGCCAAGACATGTTCTTTTTTAGAGCTCCCTAGCTTGTTTTGATATTTAGGGTTCCGGTGAAAACAATGAGTTTAAAAAAATGGTGAAAACATTTTTAGTTTAGGTTGACAATAGTAAAACTTAATTTTGTTTTGCTTCATAAACCATATCAGTTTATGAAGGACTCAAGATTTGTTTTTTGTTTGCTTCACAAAAATTTATGAACGAGTGAAGCTTTTTAAGCTTCATTGTATTTAAATAAGTTATGAAGCAAAAAACTCAAGCTTCACCCTTTCCTAAACTGTAAAGGTCCGCATGTTTTCACCATTTCTTTTATCTCCACTATTTTTGTGTGTGTGTATACTAGTTTTATTGCCTGTCATTAATAGTCACCAAATGGATATATAAACGCACAAGACTTTAAGTAAGAGATGTTGATTAAATAGGCAACCTTTTTTCTATGTTAATTAAATGTTAGAAATTATTATGGCTATACCATAAAGAAACTAAAACATGCGAGAAGATAAATTAAGCATTAAAATGTTCAAACACCTATTAACGTTCACTTATCAATATATAAGTATAAAACTTAAATAATATATAAGAATCATACTTGTAACATCATCATTTTAATTTGAAATCTAATAAACCAATCAAAAGCTATAATTTAATTAAATAACTTTTTTTAAATTAAGTAAAATTAGAGATTTAATGACATCATAAATTATGATTTTAAAAAATAAAACAAATAACTATTTTAATAAACATAGTAAACGAGATAATTAGTAAATAATACTACTAACATATCTAAATTATATACTATTAATTAATTAATGAATTAATATTTTTTATATTTATTAAAAACGTATATTCAGGAACAAAAGGAATCAGATAAAAAATCATCGTCCAATTTATGTAAAAATATATAGGTATGTAGCTTTGAGTTTCAAGTTAATTAATAAGGTTTCAACGTTTCATGAGTATGTATATTACTTATGATTAATCTAATATAATATGATTTATTAAAGCATCTATATTATATTAATTTTTATTCAACAAACTATATTAATATTACAATTTGTTTGTATTTTCATGAATATATGGAGTAAGTTTTAATTTAGGATGGAACAAGACATATTTTGTGCAGTAAGATGGATAAATGATTTTCATTGTGATTAGAGGCTCCATTATCATAACTTTATGTAATGAATATTGTTTTTAGGTAGTGTCATAGTTTAAGAATCATCTAATAATAAGATTCAAGTGGAAGAAGATAAAACTTAATTAACGTTCAAATAAATAAATGACGGTTATTTATTCAATATCAGTGTGTATAACGGGTATTTTAAATACTTTATTATTATTTTTTTAAAATTATTAACCCTTAAAATATATAGAAAAGATATATGATTATAAATTAATTGTTTACATTTATGTTAGTAGTCTCATAGGTGATTACTATTTAACTTACAAAAAGTTTATGTTTAAAATCACCCTAAACTACATGCAACACACCTTCTTCTACTATTTGTCTTTTCTTTTTTCTTTATATTTTTGGTTGCGTAACGATTTTTTTGAGGTTCTTAATAGTTTTATATTATTTGTTATATGAAGTGCTTCGAATTTAAGATTACTAATCATATTTCACGAATTACACTTGCAATTATTTTCAAAAATGTTCAAATAATATTATTTCGTATTTTTTAAAATGACCCGTGTGTACACACGGGTGTAAAAACTAGTACACAATATATAACAGACGCTAAGTTTATTGAAATGCCCATCAAAACGCACTTAAGGATGTGCAATTGGGTTGATGGTGATTAACAGATAAAACCAGTACTCTATATTGAATTTGCATAGCAGCTGGCCAAATAATTTCTTGGGCTGCTTATTTCATGAAGATGATCCACCTCAAAAATTGTAAACACAACCTGAATTGCATTTTAATATCCCGTGGCAGATAAGATCACCTTCAACATAAAGATTCCGTCTGCGAGTTATACTCCAAACTGCATCTCGCATGTAACATAAATCAGGACCCATTTAAGTTAAGATCATCCTCTTTATCAAACAATACAAAAATATATATAGAAAAAACCAATTTGTGAGATTAATAAATCTTTATAAAAATCATATTTCCGGTGAATATTCAAAAATATGTTATCTTCTCTCATCAGGACACAAATATCTAAAACATGAGATTTGCATATATCGTAATTAAATTAGGCATCATTATGAATACCCAAAACTGTAGATAATAAATCACAATCCTAAGGAATTGTATTCTAACTGCTGCACAAAATACTCCTGGAACAGCTACTCAAATCAATATGTTGCCAGTAAGCTAAAAGCATCTCATTGTCCACATGAATTCCCAATAATATCATTAAGCCCACATAGATCCAGGAGCAATGTATCCAATTTTTTGACTGAAATAGAGACAACGACAATAATCTGTGTTTCATCCAAAAATTTGAGTTGGCTCTAGAAGAAATGAGGATGTAGTTAGATGCTAGGAGTGGCAAAATGGGCTGGTTGGGTAGTGGACCAAATCTCTATTTTTTATTACTTAACAAAACGGGTCAGGTTGGGTCAAACCAAAACACTTTTATATACCTCTTTAGCCTTTCAAAAATTTAATGTGTTGAATCTATAGTAATACAATATCTAAACTTCGTAAACAATCATAATTTAGGAGGGTTACACATTTTGACTAAATATTGCAATTCAAACCACATTTGTTGTTAACAGGTCCATATGTGCACCTCTATGGTTATGTTCTACTCACCTCAAAACCAAAACCTGATTTTTTTAGAGCTGCAAGACATTGTTGAGTTGATCTAATCCAAAAGGCCATCATCAATTTGATTTGTGCTCACTACCATGGAGTTTATGTTATTATATAACCTTCAAGGGTCAATAAAATGCCTGAAAACATGTCAGTTGATATTCATATGCATATTAAGGCCAGTGTGTGATTGTAAGTTGTCTAATTTTAGCTGTAACGAATTGATTATAGCAATGACTATAGCAAATTTAGGGCACAATAATCAAATAATCAATTTTATAACATAAATCCTACACCCTTGTGAACTCTTCTACTGATGGTCTAATTTTCATTCCAGCTCTACCACAAATAAAATAGGCAAAAATATGTGAAGAACGCAAAATTGAGAATATACAACTTACAAAATAACCACCGATAAAAAGCTGGGCTTGACAACATATACAATGAATATTAATAGATTACAACCCAAACATATATGCCTGAAAACATGTCAGCTGATATTCATATGCATATTAAGGCCAGTGTGTGATTGTAAGTTGTCTAATTTTAGCTGTAACGAATTGATTATTCAAAGATGTGCACAAGTGATTATAACAATGACTATAGCAACCCAAACAACCAACTATAAGCAAATTCTGTATCAAATGGTCAATGAATATATAAGACGATCTTTATAATTTAGTGTCGACTATAGTTGGACTTGCAATAACAAGCCATTGCTACCCGATGTTTTAAGGGTTAAATCACTTTGTCACCAACATACTCTTCCTCATTTTTGAGATCATCATTCTACTCATTTTAATACGAATGTCACCAACATAATTGTTAGTTACCGCTTGAGGTCACCAACATACTATTTTTGACCGGGAAACATTATTTTTACATGAAATTGTCAAGGGTTAAAGCCATTTATCACTAACGTACTCTCCCTCATTTTCCGAGATCACCATTCACACATTTTAATACTAATGTCACCAACATACTTGTTAGTTACTTGTCAAAGTCGACAACATACTTGTTAATCAATAACGTTAATGATTAATTTGCAATCATAATTGTGTAAACACATGAAGATTAGTTCTAAAAATTACCAAACTTTATTTTTCATAAACTAATATTGGACATAAACTTTCTGTAAGAATTTGAGAATTTTTAAGTCCATATGTATTTTCTTCAGTTTAATACAAAACTATTACTAAAATAGAGTGTTTAATCATGAAAATTAGTTCCCAAGGCAAAAAATTATTGAAACTTTTTCCGAAGTGTTAATATTAGTAAATAACACCCCACAAAAAAAATTATATCATTTGAATTTTTTTTAGTATTTATTTTAATTTTTGTACTTTTAATCTTAAAAAGTTCAAGTCATTTGGAGCAATAAAACCCGATTTTCTAATATTTTAAGATTAAAAGCATATAAATTAAAATAAATACTAAAAAGAATTCAAATGATATAGTTTTTGTTGTGGGGTGTTATTTACTGATATAAACACCTCAGAAAAAGTTTCAATAATTTTTGACATTGAGAACCAATTTTCATGATTAAACACTCTATTTTAGTAATAGTTTTGTATTAAATTACAGAAAATACATATGGACTTAAAAATTCTCAAATTTTTACAGAAAGTTTACATCCAATATTAGTTTATGAAAATAAAGTTTGGTAACTTTTGGAACTAATTTTCATGTGTTTACACAATTATGATTGCAAATTAATCATTAACGTTATTGATTAACAAGTATGTTGGTGACCTCGACAAGTAACTAACAAGCATGTTATGAGTAGGATGGTGATCTCGGAAATGAGGGAGAGTAGGGTGGTGACAAATGGCTTTAACCCTTTTAGTATATGTGTGCAACATGTGAAAAGTAACTGGTTGTTCCGGTTAACGGTTGGTGACATCGAAATTTTTTTAACAAGTATGTTGGTGACATTAGTATTACAATGAGTAGGATGACGATCTCGAAAAATGAAAAAGAATACGCTGGTGACAAAATGCTTTAAACCATGTTTTAAATGTAGGCATGTCTTGTCTCAGATATAGGTATAGGGACCTAAGACAGAGAAAACGGTTCTAGTCTATAGTCAAATTCATATATAACTTAAAACTGCAAAGTAATTCTAGTAACTGAAACATTGCTAGTGATCTCCACCAAAATCCAAACCTAACCAAATGAGAGATACAATCCCGAAGATAAAAAACTGAAATCTAACCTTTAGCGTTGACAAACAACTCATCAACTATTGATTTATATTTTTGCATGTGACTGTCCAAAAAGATGAGTTTCCTTTACTATTGGTCTTATACCCGGCAAAATATGTTTACCTGATTATGATGCAATTATAAAGGTTTTAATTAATATCATGGTAGTAAAAAGAGTTTAGTGATCTCATAAGTTGGTTAAATCCAAACAAATAAGTAGTCTCCATTTCACATCAAATAACTATGACTTATCTATAAGGGTAGATAATTTTCTGAATCTATTAAAATAAGAATTACAAAAGGCCATGGGTTGACAAAAAAATGGCATTAAATACAGAAACTTCACGAATGGGTCTTTATAATCAAACCTAAATTTTATTAACTTGTATATTTTCTTTGTTGGTTGTTGCTTTCAGCTTTCAAATCCTTTTGTTATAAGGTAGGAGCTCCTGAGAAGGAAAGTGATCAGGCAGTGAAATTACTAAAAATCATTTGGGGAGCTATTGCAAAAAAACCTAAGAAAGAAATTGATGATATACTTAGAGGGCCTCCAAATCCACCGGAAACGGTTAAGCAAGATAATAAGGAAAAGACGCCACCTCTGAAAACTCCAACAAAATATTCTTCCCGGATACTATTTGTTGCTGCGGAATTAGGGAATACGAAGTTTATAGTTGAGCTAATTCGTCAATATCCTGATCTGATTTGGAAGGTAAATGATAACAATCAAACTATCTTTCACATTGCTGTCAAGCATCGTCATGAGGGTATCTACAACCTATTGTACGAGATAGGCGCAATGAAAGATCTGATAACTCCTCTTAAAGGTAAGAAAAATGATAACAATATGTTGCATTTAGCTGGGAAGATTGCCAAGAGCAAGCGACTTCAGGATGTGTCAGGAGTAGCTTTACAGATGCAACGAGAACTCTTATGGTTCCAGGTACATAAACACACATACATGTATATATATTCTTCTTCAACCTTTCCTTTTTTTTCTTCCTATCATTAGAATGTGCACAATACATAACTATTCTAATTTTTTTTCTACGAATTGTAGGAAGTAGAGTCCATAATGCCTCCTTCTTATAGAGAAAGGAAAAACAAAGTTAAACAAACACCATATGAGTTATTCACAAAGGATCACAAAGATCTAGTTAGAGAAGGTGAGAAGTGGATGAAAGACACGGCTAGCCAATGTATGGTTGTTGCAGCTCTTATTGCCACGATAGTATTTGCCGCAGCTTTTACAGTTCCAGGTGGATACAATCAGAACGATGGTATCCCTCTCTTCTATCAAAAAGTAACCTTTCTGGTCTTTGTAGTGGCAGATGCCATTTCTTTGTTCTCGTCTTCAGCTTCCATATTAATGTTCTTAGCCATCCTGACATCTCGTTATGCTGAACGTGATTTTGAGGAATCACTACCCAGAAAGTTGATGTTAGGTCTACTAACTCTTTTCATCTCCGTCGTAACAATGATGATCGCTTTTAGCGTCAGCTTCTTCATATTATACCATAATAATTTGAAATGGATGCCAATTGTTATTGCCGTGCTTGCCAGCTTCCCGGTTATCTTGTATGCTTTCCTACAACTTCCTCTATTACTTGATGTATTTCGGTCTACATATGGTTCTAGGTACCTCTTTAAGCCCCAAAAGCAGGTTCTTTACTACAGAAGTCCCCTGCACTAATTACTGTCGTTTCGTGCAATGGTTGTAAGTTGGATGCGATAACTATGTATTTTTCTTTTTGCTGAATAGATATTTTTAGTTGGTTCCTATATTTATTTTGATGTTCCTATAGATTGGTGAATCATATTTATTTGTCCATTTAGACTGCTGATTGTATTAAAAAGGTTCATAAACGAGTTTCCTTTTTTCATTATATATAAATCAAATAGTCATAACAACTTGAATGAGTTAATGTATTGAAAAGATTTTTAGATAGCTAAAACTAAATGCAAAGTGAAAGTTTGTTGTTACTTCGAATTAAAGTTTGAAGTGTTCACACGATGACTTAATTTTTGTGCAACTACATTTTCACTTTAATTTTGATATTTGTTGATTATCATTTCTTACAATTCATTCAATCCTAAATTAATTAAAATAATCGGCTGTTTTAAAAGTTGTATGGTAGATAATCGTTATTTGATAGTATATAGAAATTAGCTCTAAGAAAAATGTAAAAGGCTCATAGCTAGGAAAACTTAAGAAATGGATTAAAACGTTAAATACATATACAAAAAGCCAACATTAAATAGTAGTGACATCTTACCAGTTTTTACTGAAAAAATTATACTTAATTGTTTTTAGTAACCACTAGTAGAGTAGTTGGCAAATGATACTTTATCTATCTATATCTATGTCTATATCTATATCTATATTTATGTTTGTATGTATATATAAAACATTTCATCTTTACTTTAAAAAAATTATATTTTAAGATCAACTTTAAGATACATTTAAAAATCTATACTCTTTATATATTTATATCAATATCTCTTATAAATTATCTTCACTTTTTTCTTACTAACTTAAATGTGAAAGATCAAAAATAACTACTTTGTCCCTTTCATTTAATATTTTCTTTTGATAATTAGGACATTATGTCAACTCTCATGATGAAAAAAATTATACATTAAATATGACCATAAAAATTTAAAATTTATCATAATAACATAAAAAAAATTTACGATGAATTCACATTATTTGTATATTTTTAAAGATTAAATTGAAAATTTATATTATTTAGTTTTATAATTTCTTGACGTGAATAAAATATTTTTAAGAACAATTTCCATTATAGTGTGTGGCACCCACTAGTGTATATACTACATATAAATCATTTCAACCTTTTATTTTAAACAATTTTTAATATGAACTTTAAGACTCTAACATTTGAAAATCTGCTCCTATATTATACAACTTGCATTTATCATAACTACTGTATTGTTCCATAAACATAATATCTCCAACACAATGAGTTAAACTTCATTGTCGCTAATCTATCGGGAAATAAAGAAGAAAAACAACATAACACTATCTCGATCAGTTTACTAATACTTATAGATTTTGTTTTACGTTGGATTTCGCTACTGTATTTGCTAGTCAACTTCAATATATAAAACCTGAAAGCATGTTACAACTGAAACTTTTTCAAAACGACAATTGAAGGGTATAGATGGGAAGACTTGCAATATGTATATATACTCTGTTAATTGGCACAAGAATATATAAAGTAAAAATTCAACTATCTTGCAATATTCTATCATATAACCGAGACTCAGACTTTATGAATCACGTGGAACTTGAAGTCTTCACTTATTTGGAAGAATAATTCAACTGTAAAAGTCACATTCAGATGCATGCATGATTGCATACAAATATATAAATGTGTTTGAATAATATATTTTCGTTTTCCACGTTTTTATTAAAAATATTCATTTTGAACGCGTTTTTCAATTTTTCACTTTTTTAAAAAAAAAATTTCTAAAAAAATCTCATATTTTTCTTCAACTAAACGCACCCTAAGTTTTCACATATACTCAAAAATTATATTTCATTACATATAATGCTATCTTATACTTTTAATATAAAATAAATATTTATTTTATATTTATGTTTGAAGATACTACTTTATACTTTTACTTCAAAAATAATTAATTTTAACTTCACATTATTTATTAATAAAATATTGAAAATTAAATTACTTTTACTCTATTTATGAATATAAATATGACGTAATCAAAATAACGTATTTTTATCATATCTTTTCTTTTCATTATCGGTTTTTGTTACTTTTGTCATAATATATACGCTCACCAAGAGATTGTCAAACCTTTTCCAGATGTCGCGCTACAGATAGTGGAAAAGCACTCGGAACTTGCTAGTAAGGGGAATGAACTTGGAGTTTTGGCTCGCAAGACAGATGCATTATCTCCAAGAAAATATAACTTCGTTTGGAGAATCGTCATTTGGGGTAACATTTGATGTTACTTTTGATTTTTGAGATCTAATACCCTTTAGAAAACCGTTTTATAGAAATTAAATTGCGATTATGTCATGTAGACCTATTCTCGAATGTAATATCCATGTGATATGCTAGATATTCTATCAAACGGAGTTTACTAAAATTCCAACTTCATCAATAATTATTTTACATTCTCGTAAATATTTGGTATCATCAATCTAATTTATTTTCTGGTTCTTGGTGTCATCTAGCTAAGCAATATCCAAAACAAATCCAGTACTGCCGGGCTGCCGGCCACTATTTTGGCATGCCATAAAAGATTGAATAAACAAAACAAATTACATCTTCATGTACATACACATAAAGAGAGAAAAAAAAGATTGTTCCTAGACATATGTGTATCTATCTTCTATCTACATCTATATCATAACTCTTATAAAACGTTCACAAATCCACAAAATGCTTAAAACTTTTATAATATGAGTTTAATTACTATTTTATCTATCTCACTAGAAATATAAAAGCTATTGTAACATTCGTTAGCTGTTAAATGCACAACTATAAGAAAACTGTAAAAACAAAATATTATGCAACGTAACCAATTTACACAAACGTATGGAAACGATTTATTTATAGCAACCAATAAATGAAAATAGTAATAGTCAAACATATAAAGTCAAAACAAATATGAAGTCGAATGTCATGGCAATCAATACAGGAAAACAATAGTACTTAATTATATGCAAAATTAACTAAAATTACTATTGATAGTAAAAATACTGATATCGTCAAATTAAAACTTAGACTATCAAACTTTAACAAACGTATCGCATTCTTCAAAATGAACTCGGAATTTACATGCAATATCGTTGTTGTTAAACTTTATAAATTCATTACCCAAAAAGTTGATTTTAAGTCTAATGACTCTTTTGCTATCTATAGCAACCATGGACTCTAACTTTTAGTGTTAGCTTTTTGCTACTTTACCATAGGGGCTTGTTATGGATACCAATCCTTATTGTAACATTTGCTGCGATGCCAGTCCTCCTGTATGTATTCATGTATTGTTGCAATATGGTTTGTTTTTCGATTTAATTGGCTCAATGTAACGGTCTAGGTACGTTTTCAAGCTTCAAAAACATGTTCTATACTATGAAAACCCTGTGCTCTAACCATTGTCTTTTTCCGATTGTATTGCATTTTTTAAATACTTACGTACTTTATAAAATGGTTGTAACTTGCATGTAGATTATTATGACGTTATATTAATTGTTAGCATTAGCATTCATGTGTTAAATGGATATGTCTGGCCCAAAGTCAGTTAGATTTGGGTTAAACGTATTATTGGGTCTGGTGTGACTGTACAACTTATTGAAGTATGAACACGGTTTCATGCAAAAATGTTATGTACATTGTTCCGCAAACAACATTACAGATGCTAAAATGCTTTACATGAGCACACTAGCATATCTTGAACATTTTTATTGAGGGTTAAATCATTTTAATATTATTTTTTAATATTTAAAAGAACCAACATATAAAATAATATATCTTTTAATTTATGTAATATAAATTTGGAGAATGCTAACTATAGCCCTTAGGGCTATAGTTAAGCTTGCCTTAAATAACATTACAAACTTAGTTCACAATAAATTAAAGTGATTATATTCTATATTTATACTCACTTTCCATAAATACATATGTAAGTATTTAATATTTATGGAATTAAAGAGTTATAATTTTAGAAGTTTTGTTTTAATATTTATAGATTTTGTAAATATGGTATACTTTTAGAAGTTATAATTTCGGCCGACGAGGTTCGCGCCCAACTTTTGAAAACCGCACTACTTCAACAAAAAAACAATGGAAATATTAGTGGAGACTGCAAGAAAGAAATCAATGTTTAGGGCGTTCAAGGTTCTCAACAACCCGATCAATCCAAACTTGTCACCCGAGGAACAAGAATTTCTCCGTTCTTTTCGAGAAGAAGTTAAACGCGATTGTGTAGCGCCTACCCAACATACGAACGAAGACACCGACGAGGATTAGTTGTATTGCTTTTTAGTTATTATTAGTTTATCGCTTTTTAATTATTATTGTTCCGTAGGTTTTTAATTATTGTAATTTTAATTATTAGTGTAACGTAGTTGTTTAATTATTAATGTAATGTAGGATTTTAATTATTGTAATTTTTATTATTAATATAAATTAGTTTTTTAATTATTGTAATTTTTATTATTAATTAAAAAATGTATTTGTATTGATATTTAAGAAATGACGTGGCGCTGACGTGGCACAGTCTTTTTCAGTCTTGCAGTCACCATAGGCAGTGTTCAGTCTTGGGTTAGTCCTTAGTCTTAGCGTTGACATGGCACTGACGTGGAGGTTAGTCTTGCAGTCTTGTTCAGTCACCATAGAAAGTGATCTAATTACTCTACTTACAAATCCTGTACTTTATAGAAATTTGATTAAATTCTCTCCCTCCTTTTTTCATATGTTATTAAATTCCTCCATAGCTTCCCTCATATTGCTCCCATCTCTGTCACTTTCTCTTATCCTTACCCTTCCATTCACCCTATTCAGAATTTTGTATCAGTTTCATCTTCAAGTATTTACCGCCTTCCAATGTTGGTATGATATGCAAATGCTACTATAGTTTGAATATGTTACCTTTTCACTTTAAAAGTTAAATATCCTTACAGTAATATAAATAAAACTATAATAAAAATGGGTGATAATGCAAGTTGAAATAATTCGCTTATGTGACCATTACCTTATACACATTTTATTACTCTTTTTTTTACATAAAAAATATTGAATATTCATTTCACTTTGTAGTCTTTTGTAATAACTGAAATCAAGGTTTGAAATGTTCGAGTATTGTGTCCGTGGAATGTCTTAGTCGGGCATAGTTTACTTTCTTTAATATATTTAGTTGTTAAAAATAGTGAAGTTATAGGAAAGAATGTGTAAGATACTCACATCTTGAATCGAATTAAAAACTTGTTTAATATATTAAAGATGAGTCACCTACTTCAGGTATCCATTCCCCAAGGAACATTTATTATTACGTTTTTGGTATAGTAGTTGTTTCAACTTTTAATTTGTAGTTAATTGTTTACGAACTTCACTGAAGGATCAATTTAAGATCTCATTAAGTGAGTTATCTTCCAAATCCTCAAAGAACCCAAATGTAATATGGTAAAAATAATAGTAGTACTTCATGATCATGATATTGATAATATAGTATGAGAGTGAAAAATATATTATTTAATTAAGGGCTATTTAGTTATAATTTGGAATGCTTAAATAATAAAATGAGTATATAAGTAACGTAGTTTAGAGGTACGAAAAAAAATATAAGAATTGTATTGTCTCTAAAGATTTTAACTTGAGAGAACTAAGAATTATGACTTTGTAAACAACCGCTCGACCAAGTCATTATTAGAGACATAAAGTTGATAAAATGAATTATATAATAATCTTAAAAAGCTACTATTCACTAGCATTTTAGTTTAAAAATTGATACTAAATGATAATGATACTGATAATGATAATGATGGTTCATGTAAATGTATTGTTTGATGCATACATTTTTTTGAAGATATACAATTTAAAAATAAATATTGAGTTTTAAAAGTTTATGGGTTTCTTAAAATAGAGCATGAACTATTTTATCGAGTAGAATAGATTATTGTAGCAAGAAATAATAAATCGAATGGAATTACTTGAAATTCTCGATGGACGTTGACGTTGACGTTGACTACGACAATTAAGACGGTATATAATCCATATATTAGAATGCAGATCCAAACACATTTCAAGGCTTTTCAGTTTTCATTCAGTCATACACATGCATAATAATCGCTAGTTAAAATCAATCACTGAAGCAAAGCAAACTATTATTATCTGTTAAATCTTGTAGTTATTGTGTAGTTTTAATCATTACGGAGTACTAATTAAAGTCACTGTAGAGATGGAACCGCAAACAACTCCGACGTCGATCCCTAATCCACTACCACCTAATCTGCCTTGTATGGATCTAGTTACAGGTAATTACTCTATATCTTTCTGCTATCCATACAATCTATTAATTATATTTCTGTTTCCAATAATTTCCTTCATTCCTCTGGCCATAATGTTAACCAAGAATATTATAAAATGTTACAAATTCCACATGAAGATGCATAATTATATTGGGGGACGAATTCTTTAAAATCCTACTTAAAGCTGCCGTTAAAAATAAAAAATAAAAAAAATCCCTACTTAAAGAAGGAATTGATATTCAGAGTTGTCAACTTAAATTTAAGGCTCGATTTAATCTGGCCATATCATTTAGTATGATGTTGTTCAATCTTAGTGAAGAGTATATTAAGATGAACAGGGTACTAACTATTTGCATTGGAATTATTATACGTTAAAGGACCCAGAGCTGAATACCTGAAAACTGGTGTCCCTCTGTATGAAGCATCCATCAAATGTGACTGGAAAGCTGCTAACGCCATTCTTGATAAGAAACCAGAGTTGGCGAGGTATAGTATCACTGAAAATGGGGAAACTGCACTTCATGTTGCCGCATCCGCAAAAGGTGATCTCAAATTGATGGTAGAGTTTGTGAAAAATCTAGTTGGTATGATGCATTACAAAGACTTGGAGCTGCAAAATAAAAATCATAACACTGCCCTCTACTTAGCCGCTGCCGCTGGAAACGTTGAAACAGTTAAGATAATGATGGCAAAGAACAAGGTCTTGCTGACAATCGCTGGTGCAGGAGAGGCTATGTTGCCATTGTATGCGGCTGTCTTGTTTGGACATGATGATGTAGTCAAGTACATGTACAAAAATTCAAATTTGCATGATGATTGCTGGAATGATAGAAATCGTGTTTGGCTTTTTGAGAAATGCGTCGACAATGATATGTTAGGTAAGCATTTTTGTTATTTATTACAGCGACACGCATTGTAGTTTTTTTTGCTCTTTAATTATCATGATACTCTGTTATATATATGTGTGTGTTTTAGTCGAATGTTAAGTTCAAACGAGAATAAAAAAAGATACAGAACAATGAAAACTTTTAAATTATACGGTTTTTATACATATAAATGCAACAAATTACATATAAATGTTATTTAATGTCAATAAAAGTTAAAAACCACAAAATGTAATATTAATTAAATTATACATTATATGAAATGTTCATGTGTTCACACGCTAAATGTGTATACATGGATGAAAAAATATAAATTTGATTTTCAAAGTAAGTTTGAAGTTTTCTCAAACTATTTTGCTTTTAACCTTAATTTATATTAATTTACATATGTAATTGAAGCTACTCACATGTAAACGTCTCTATAATTTAATTTTTTTTGCAACTTTATACTTTTTTTTTGTTTTCGTTTAAACCTTTGACTTTTAGTCAAATCCTTTTGAAAAAAATAGGTGAACGTCGATCACTAGATGGCATCCTTTCATAACTTTTGGTTTGTTTTAGTATGTAGTTAGTAATTATACTTTTCTTTTCATTTATTCATTTTTCTAATTTTAAGTATTGCCTATTTTGTTAAAGGAGTTACTGAACATACTAGTTTGATAAAAGAATATTACTTTGAAAATTGTGATTATGTAAGTAGCGACTAGTGAGATTAGTAAAAATGAGTAGTACATTAAGCTTACGCCTTTTGCTAATTATATAGTACTAATAAGTTGATAAGGACTAAATAGGTGTAGTAGCATATATATATATTCCCTCTGGTTCATTATGAGTGTCATGTTAAAATTTCACACAATTGAAGAAAAGTATAATCATTACACTCTTTATTAATACAATTTTTTCTTTTCCACTAACAAATGTTTTGATTAATTGTAACATAAAAGTAGACATTTATTTGAGACAACTCAAAATAGTAATTTCAAGATTTAATATACCGAATTTGGAATGGGCAAAAGTGGAATTAGTATCTGAAATTGAAACTAACTACGACTCAAATTCATTCCTTCGATTACAACTATGTGTAATTAATTTTGTAATTAATTTAATAAGGTAGGGTTATTATTATGGAGTACTTCGAAATTGTTAATAAGAATTGTAATTAAACAAAATGTTAAGTGTAAGTTGGATAACATATCTAATATTAGTATTTTTCTCAGCAATAAATCTTATGTTATCATAATCTATGTTAAAACTAAATAAATTGCCCTTAGGACTTTCAGGTTTTTGAGGTTAGAGAGTCACAGTAAGAGGGTGTTTGGGACTTGGGAGTGACTAAATAAACTATTTATATAGCTTATGAATTCAAATACATAAGCATTTGGTTTTTTAAGTTAATAATAATCACCTATCTATTCTGAAGTAAATACAAGGTATATCCAAACAAATTGATATTCAAATAAAATAACCAAGATCACGACAAAACACCCCTTAAATTTTCACGTCTCCCTTATTCATCCATGTTAAAAATCTTTATGTTCTCTGAGTTTCCTTCTTAATTGATATTTGCCACTCCTGCCATAAAAGCTCCGTCGGTGATATTTCCAAATCTATTTTAGATATCGCACTAAGAATAATGGAAAAGCTTCCGGAAGTTGCTAGCAATGGGAAGACACTTGCAGCTTTGGCTCGCAAGCCTGATGCCTTTACCTTACAAAAATCCAATATCATCTGGAGATTCGTCATTTGGGGTAAACATTTTATTTAATTATTTATTTATCAATTTAAGATATCTAAGTACCCTTTTACTAATATAAGGGACTTACTTTACCTTTTAAAGCATGACGAAGAAAAAGAAAAATAAGTCCTTATATTCTCATTTCGTTTTGTGAAACTCTATCTTTAAGGTTAATAATTTAAATTACGTAAACTGAAAAGAAAAGGAAAATACATTAAGATAACAAACTTAATAGGGTTGAATACCTTTCATGTCATTTATCTAGTCATAAATATTTTGTAATTAACACTCATCTTGGCTAATTTTCTAAGTTATTGGTTTCAGTTGTTGCATTCTTTGGTTTAAAGATGGGAGCTCCTGATAATGAAACAAACGCATTCCCATTGCTAAGAAAGATTTGGGAAGATATTGCGAAAAAGCCCAAAATGGAAATAGATACTATACTTAGAGGGCCACGAGATCCGAAAAAGGGGGAGAAAAATTCATGGTCCGTTCAAGTTACACGACTACAAGTACTCATATCTAAACATCTTGCCAAAATGAAAGTTGAAACCAATAACATAATCAGTGGGCTACCGAAATCGACTAGTCAAGCTATCAGGCTACAAAATCTCATAACTAAACACCTTGAGGACATGCATGATGAAACCCATAACATAATCAGAAGTGGCCCGGATCCGGTTAAGCAAGACAACAAGACACCTTACGGTAAGGAATATCAAGCTCGACAACTAAACGACCTGATCTCTACACATATTGTAAGCATGCATGAAGAAACCCAGAATTTAATCAAAAGTTTTCAGAATGAGGATCAATTAGCTCAGAAGCTAAGGGAAGTCATTTATAAACTTATTGACCTTATGAGTACAGAAAGCCAGAAGATAACCCCAAAGTGTGAAAAGGTCACATACTCGTCTCGGGTACTTTTCATTGCTGCCGAAGTAGGCAATGCTAGTTTTTTAATTGAGCTCATCCGTCTATATCCTGATCTCATATGGAAGGTAAATGATAACAATGAAACTATCTTTCACATTGCTATCAAGCATCGTCATGAAGGTATCTACAACCTACTGTACGAAATAGGGTCAATGAAGGATTTGATAACTCCTCTCAAAGATGACAATGATAACAATATGTTGCATTTAGTTGGGAAGAGTGCAAAGACAAAAAGACTTCAGGCCGTGTCCGGAGTTGCTTTACAGATGCAACGTGAACTGCTGTGGTTCCAGGTACATATATTCCTTTCCATGCTTCTTGATTCGTGACAATATTGTTTTTCTTTTTTTTCATGACTTGTATAAGTCTACAACCATAAAGTAGTGAATAAATATTCTAGTTTGTTTATAATGTAGGAAGTAGCGGCTATGATTCCTCCTTCTTATAGAGAAAGAAAGAACAAAGATGGTCTAACACCGTATGAGCTATTCACCAATGAACACAAAGAACTAGTCACAAAAGGTGAGCAATGGATGAAAGAGACTGCTAATCAATGTATGGTTGTCGCAGCTCTTATTGCAACCATAGTATTTGCTGCAGCTTTTACAATTCCTGGTGGTTATAACCAAGACACCGGTAGGCCCTTCTTTAGTACTGCAACATTTATAGTTTTCGTTGTGGCAGATGCCATTTCTCTATTTTCGTCTTCAGCTTCAATTCTCATGTTCTTATCTATTCTAACCTCTCGCTATGCTGAAAGAGATTTTTTGGAAAAGTTACCCAGAAAGCTGATATTAGGTCTATTGACTCTTTTCCTATCCATAGCAACTATGACACTCGCTTTTAGTGTCAGTTTTTTCGTACTTTACCATAAGCGTTTGTTATGGATTCCAATCCTTATCGGTGTATTGGGTATGATGCCGGTCCTCCTATATTTGATGCTACAAAAAAGTTTGTTTATCGATGTAATTCGCTCAACATATCGTTCTAGGTACCTTTTCAAGCCTAAAATACATGTTCTTTACTATCAAAACCCCAAGGTCTAACGATTGTCTTTTTACAATTGTAATTGGTTTGCTTCTGTACGTACGTGCTTTATGTAACCTTTGAAAGTTGCATTTTCGATAATTATGTAATTTTCCATGATGAACCGATCTGGTTTCTTAATTGTTAGCATATATTCTTGTATTTAATACATTGTCCCCCCCAAAATCACTTAGATATGGGCTAAACTTATTGTTTTCGGGCCCAGTATCACCGTACAACTTATCAAAGTATGTGTATCATGAAATATTTTACTTTATTTTTTCATAAACAACATTGTAGATGCTCAAAGTTACAAGCTAGGCATATCATGAAATATTTTACTTGAGCATGCAACGTCTTACCATATCACTTTCACTTATGTTTTTTAATGTATGCTTTAAAGCCCTTAAACCAATAATTTTTTAGTTAATTAGTATATGTATAAATGTTTTTCATGATCCAAAAAACACTTACTTCCAAGGACAAATGTATTGAATGTGTATATATCCCTAGAAGAAGATCAATTGAGGCTGTAATCAAATAGTTTAATTATTAGTTCTAAAACATGTAATATAGGATATCGTAACAACTTTGTTTTGAAACTGTACCATGTAATGTTCAAGGGGAAAACATCAATTGGAAAATATGTATGATATATAAAAATACGTATAAAAGATTAAATTTATCCACAACATAAAGCAACATTTTACTCTGCTAGGGTCTGGAGTAACAACTGGTTTCGATCCTACCTCGCTAGCAACATAAAATCATTAAGCAACTACAAATAGTTGTGTATGGAAACTCAGTTCTCGGTTTCTAATATTTCAAAGAATAAAAAACCGCTTAAGAATATTCCAAAATCTTTCGATGAAAAGATTTTAGGCAGGATAAATTATAATTTAAAATGAAATGTTCAATCTTTGACATTATTTCTAGTGTTACACATCTGACCTCACCATACCGTGCGCAGAGCAGGATTGAGAACTATTGTTGTAAATCGGCTGTACTCCCGAAAGGATATTCTTGTAAACAAAATAATATGGTTTTCAATTTATAAATAAGATTTAGAAATCCATGATTTACATTTTTTCTATACAATGTTCCACTTTTCTAAAACAGAAAATGCAACATTATCCAAATAAACATGGAAATACTTGTTCTATACATAAACATGGAAATTTAGAATTTCACAACTAAAAGCATCATTAAAGAATTAACTCCTCTGTATGTTTAGAAACGAAAAGATGGAATTTTGGAAATACTTTACAAAGAAAGAAGTAGGTTGGAGCGCAGGTAGGTTGTATCGCCCAAACCGACACATGGGGTCCATGGTGATACAAGTTGACAAATATAACCACTTGCCAGTTTGAGAGACGCTACCAATTCCACCAAATCTTTTTAAAGCCACACAACTTTTGCCCGTAAGTAAAAAGTGTCGGCTCAATTTGATCACGTTCCCCTTACTATCTAACATTTTTTATACTGCTAGTAACATATGAAAGATCGATGAGCAACATCAAAATTGATATTTACATCACAATTTTACTTAATTAATGCACATGATACAACACTGTATACGTATAATTTAGTGTTGTATACGTATAATTTTAATATACACATCCAGCGTGATGTACAAGTCATCTTCCGAAAGGTTGATAGTAACCTTTTTAAAGGGGAGGGGCTTTATACACTAACCATGTCTACTTCTACTAAATTTACTAAGCGACCTATAATATATGATCATTATGTTTTTTTACTTCTTTAAAGTGTATTTGTTGGTTTGTAATCATGATATTACTGTTATTTTTATTTTTGTTACTTTTTGAAATAATTATGCTTTTTTGGTTATGTTTACATTTATTATTGTTAATATTCCTTCTTCTTCTTCTTTTTTTTTTTTTTTAATTATTATTTTGCTAATATAGCTTTTCTTATAACAACTAACTTTTCAGGATTATAGAAGTAAAATCATTAGATCACTCTTTATGGTTAAGCCTTGATCCGTCCTCAAGTCTATCTGGCCGCCGTCGTCCTCTACCCTCACTATAGGCACAGTCCCTTCCTAGCTTCATCGTGCTACTAGGAATGAAGGGAGAACAAAGGTGTGGTGTGACTCCATGCAACAGATACATGCCCAACAGCTCTAAACAGTTACAAACATAGAAAAAATAAAATTAATTTAATACTTTTTTAAAATCTCAACCAACTTATATATATACATACAATTATACCACATTATTTCACAAAATTGTCCCAATTATATCAAACAATTATTACGCACAATTTCTCTCAATTTTCAATTTATTTTACATCATATATAATTCAAACAATTTACTTTTGTTTTTTTTTTTTCTTTTTTTTTTTTTATCAAATCCTTAAATGGATCACTTCCAAAATTCTGACGAAGATTCCAATCTAGAAGATCTCAAAGCAAGTATTGCTTCTTAGGATTTGAAGGCTATGCTCGATATTTTTGAAGCGTTAAAAGAAAATGAAGACAAAGCCAAAAGTTCTTGGCAAAAAATATGTAGAAGGCATTTAAATAGAGATTGTCTCGGTTCCGGTGAACGTTTGTGACAAGACTAATTTGCCCCTAATCCAACATTCTCGGAAGATTACTTTCGAAGATGATTTAGGATGAGCAAGTCATTGTTTCTCCGTATATGTCAAGGTATAACGTCTTACTCTCAACTACCACTACCTTCATATTTTAGTTTTTTCATCAAGCGCGTGATTTGTACCGGTATACCCCTTTGTTTTTAACATTTACCAAAAGTGCACTTCCGCATTACGACAATTGGCATACGGCATGCCACCAATGCGCTTAATTAATACTTACACATGGGTCAACAAACTTCATATGATTGTTTGGATAACTTTTTGTAAATGTGTATTGTATTTATAATTGATTGAGTACTTAAGAAAACCTACACTACAAGACGTCCAACGTTTACATGCTAAACATGCAGAGTTACATGGTTTTCCGGGGATGCTGCGAAACATCGATTGTATCCATTGGCTTTGGAAAAAAATTTCAGTAGCATGTAAAAGTCAATACACATGAGGTGATCATGGGCATCCAACAATCATGCTCGAAGCGGTGGCCTCGTACGATATGTGGATTTGGCACGCTTACTTTGGTCCTGCATGTTCGAACAACGATATCAATGTTTTTAAGGAATCATATTTTTTTAGAAATTTACTCCAAGATCCAGCTCCTGAGGCAAGGTTTATTGTGAACGGGGTTGAATACAAGAAAGGATATTACCTCGTTGACAAAATTTATCCGGAATGAGTGACTTTTGTTAAATAGTTTAAATGCCCGATTGAGGAAAACAAATACAAGAGATTCCAAGAAGCTACAAGAAAGGACGTGGAACGAGCATTCAGTGTGCTTCAAGGTCGTTGGACGATATTTAAAAATCCGGCAAGACCATATAACATCTAAAAGATTAGAAGAATCATGTGCACTTGTGTGATTTTACAAAACATGATAACCAAAGACAACGGACAGAAAGACCAAAAAAACCTGTGCCCAAAAATAATATATTTTTGGGCACAGGTTTTTCGAAGTGGCTTAGACAAATCTTTTTTGTCGATAACCTCAGACCAATCAATCAAATATGGATTAATACGTAATCGATCGAACACTACTTAAAAACGGCTCTTCTGCTCATAAACGAAAATGTTCCAAATGTTCCTAGAAATTATTCCTCCCAGTGGACCATTTGTATCTATATGCGATATATCTGATCCATGCATAATATCATGAAAAATGGAGGAGAAATTACCAAACATTTAGCATTCCCTCACGCTTGGCGCCAATGAGGATTTTATTTGAAGAACGGGAAGTGTGAAGTTTTTTATCATCCTGGCGTCGAGCTATTTTTCTGCAGGACCTCCCCAACAGTATCGTCACCGCAGTAGAGTTTAACCACCAAGTTCGGGATGGATTGGTGTGGTTCCTCTACGCCTAGGACACCAGAATATCGAACCATGAACGAAGAAAGGCATGAGATAAAATAGTGATTGCGAAGCCCCAATTCTTGACTGGGGGACACCAAAAGCTATGCCCTCCCTCTCCTTGGATATATGTCAATTTGAGGAAGACTACCTCCGAAACCTGAATAGTCTTTCACGACGTTCTTGGTTGGATAGGTGGCAGTTCATGATCGTACGGACAGAGAATTACGCGATAGACGAACACATCATTCACTTCGTAATAATCTTATCGAACACATTTGGAGCCTGCCGTCAAAATTTTTGTGTTCGAAATAATGTTAGGCCTAACAAACCCACGAGCGAAGATACGGACGACAAGTAATTGTATTGTTTTTAATTATTAATAATATAACGTAGTTTTTTAATTATTGTAACTTTTTATATTATTAATGTAACATACTTTCTTTTTAATTATTGTAATTTTTATTATTAATATAAATGTATTTATATAGTATTTTAAGAAATGACGTGACGCTGATGTGGCACTGAAAAGTTCAGTCCTTGCGTCGGGATAGGAGGGTTCAGTCCTGGGTCAGTCATCAATCCTCATACTGATGTAGAACTAATGTAAAGTTCAATCCTCAGTCTTGAGAATATCACGATAGTGAGTGATCTTAAAAAACAATAACTTGATACTGACAACAAAGAATTAAGTTCAAATGAAAATGAGATTTTTTATGAGAATGGAGGAATCAATCTCAATCATCCATTTCATCAAGATAAAAATACCCCCTACATTTTTAAAAATTGAGTATCTCACAAACGACTAGTCAAAAATATAAAAATTGCACCATAAAAATCAGCATTTTTTTCTCTTCGATTAGACATCTCAAAAGGGATAGTTTCGATGAACTTTTTTTTTTTCATTTTTTGGTGGGTTTCGGAAACTGGTAACACATGTGTTAGTTGCTGGTACCACATGTGTTAGTTTCCGTAACACATGTGTTAGTTGTTGGTAACGCATGTGTTAGTTGTTGGTAACGCACGTGTTAGTCGCAAGTTATATGTGTTTTACCAATAACTAGGTAACATATGTGTTAGTCGCTGATAACACATGTGTTAGTTGCGGTAACACATATATTAGTTGTTGGTAACACATGTGTTAGTCGCTGGTAAGTGGTAACACATATGTTAGTCGTTGGTAACACATGTGTTGGTCGCTAGTAATACATATGTTAATCTCTGGTAACACATGTGTTAGTCGCTAGTAACATGTGTTACCAACCACTAACACATGTGTTACCGGCTTTCAACCCAAAAAAAAATAAAAAAGTTCGTCGAAAGTATATATATCATGAGGGATGTCTAATCGTAGAGAAAAGACCGTTGATTTTTATGTTGCAATTTTTATAATTTTTTGATTAGCCATTTGTGAGATATTTAATTTGGGGGGAAAATTGGATTTTGTCAAATAGATGATTATAATTCATTTCTTAACTCTCACTAAAATTTCTATTCTCATTTAAACTCAACCTTAACAAGAAATCCTTTTCAGCTCCTAGTATTTCTCCACCTTCTTACTTATTTTTTAGGTAGAATAATAAATTAGTTTCTCTAATTTTTCAAATCTTCCTGCTTTAGACCAAATATTTAGGAGAGAAACGTTATGATTGCTAAATAAATTCTTTTGGATCTTCACGTTTTACAAGAAAATAAGTAAGAAAACTTGTCCCTTAAATCTCACATGTAATCAGAATTTTTAAAAGGCGAAGCTCGATTTTCAAGAAAATATATATCAAAACAATAAAATAAAACTAGTATATAAAAGAGCTCCATTTTTACAAGTTATTACTAAACATACTAATTTGATAAGAGAATGATATCTTGAAAATTATAATAATGTTTTAAAAATTATGATAATGTAAGTGTTGATAAGTAAGATGAGTAAAAATGAGTAGTACATTAAACTTATGTTTTTTTAAGCCACACACTGTTACCCAAAAGTAAAAAATATCGAATCAATTGGATCACGTTCCAATTACTTTCTAACATTTTCTTTTTTAATATTATATTAGTAATATATAAAAGATTGAACATCAGAATTGATACCCAAATCACAGTTTTACTTAATTAATGAACATGGTATAACTCGTAACATGGTATAACATCGTATACGTATGATTTTAATGTACACATCAAATTTGATGTTTGTATAAACCATCTTTCGAAAGATTGATAGTAAGGTCAAATTTGTAATTACTACTACTCGTATCATTTTACAGGGTGATAATTTACACATCGATCATTTTTCATCTGCACACTATTGAATATGTTTTATGATGCTATATAGTAACGGTGTACCGAAAAAATTAATGATATACAAATCACAAGCATATTTTATAACTTTCCATTGATGTTGACTAATGAGTAATGACTACGAATGTCTATAAATCAATATTATAGATCCTTGTTAAGTCATGATTCCTTATATGATGATTTTATGATGACAACAACTCTTTGGTAATGCTATGATTATGGAGTTATTCATTCTGCAAAGAAATTCTTGAAGACTAAGCCAAGTCGTCTATATGCTGATTGCAAAGGAATTACTGTTTATCAGTTTACCCAGCAGACATAATTGCTAGTTCACCCAACAGACAGAATTGCTAGTTTACCCAGCAGACGGAATTAACAATTCACTCAGCAGACAAAAATCTTGTGAAGAATAACCAGCACAAAGAAGATTAGAGTCTTTTGATACTTACATCTTGATAATTATTCAGCCAAGTGATAAAGATCTGTTTTGTTAGTCAAGATCAAGTCTGAACATAAGAATGAAGACTCAGCATAGAGTCTGATGTTCTAGTTCACTCAGCACAGGAACTGAAGAACACTTTAGTTGTTACAAGCTCAAGTAAACCTGCTTACAACATTTGGGAACGTATGTGCATGACAAAATGACATCTTCAGAGGTTGTACTCAACGTACATATTTGTCCATTTTGGTTGCTTGTGTACATAATGTTTCCTTATCATGGTCAGCCTACAAGATAAGATATGCGGTGTACTTTCTGACAGACTGCAAACCTGGTCGTGCAGAGTTCATCAGAACACACAAACAACCATGTCTGAAGTCAACCAATGAAGATGAAGACATCTGGAAGACATCTATTGGCTGATCAAGCTTTAAGCACTACACAAGCTCGACTATAAATATCAGACTTAGGTTATGAAGCCAAGTGTGTGTGAATTCTTAGTTAATCAATTGTTAGTCAAAAGAGCATTTGTGTTAGCAGAATTAGTATTACTTGTAATCTGCTTTGAGTCTGTTCTCAGCTGATCTTAGTGATAGAATTATGTATTCAATTAAGTTAGATATTCCGCATCTAACTTGTAATTCTTTGATTTATCAAAATATAAGAATTATCTGAAAAACCACTATCCGTTCTTATTATTTAACTGGGTTAGATTCACAATTCTATTCTAACATAAGAAAAAGTTGTATTCACCCCCTCCTCTACAACATTGTTATTAATCTTTGGGACCAACAATCCTTAATTCATTATCTCATACTTGAAGAGCTTTCGATTTTAAGTTTTGATTCAAGCACCCATACATACATAAATTAAACATTAGTTTATCTTTTGGCATAGGTATTATCCAATTAAATCCTCTACCATGGTATCAAGCAATTAAGTTTAAATCGTTATTGATATTTTTTCAGTTGTCACTCTACGCGCAGATGAAGCAAATAGGTGGGCGATCAACCTCCATGAATGAGGGGAATCCCTTAAGCCAGCAACAACAACAGCAGGAAATTAACATTTCTGTTGCTCCACAAGCTAACAACAAACGAGTAACACCGAATCTAGCTTGTCGAGATCTACTTACAGGTAATCAACTGCTATTTTACATCACATTTAGTTTCACATCTACCAATAGAAAGTCAAATTTTCCTGTGAACTTTGTCTTAGGATTTGACACTGATGAAAAGACTAGTCTCATTGGTTTTGAAATAATAAAATTAAGAAATTTACACTTAATTTGTGCTCCTATATTTTGTCATTCGGAAGGTGCTATGCTTATTTTAGAAATTCCATAAGTGAGTCAAGGAAATGTATGATTATGGTATCTTATAGCTTTAGGTGTACTACAAGATGAACGGAAGTCATTTTCAGATCTTGTATTCATACAGAGTTTATATTATATGCCTTTAATTTCCAAAAAAAAAAACAAAAAAAATATATATGATACATAGTATATATATATGTATAGAGGTTCGTTATTGTAAAATAAACTTTCACATAAAATAAATAAGAAAGAATATGGACCATTGGATCAATCATTTAGTACATTATTAATTAATTATTTTTAATAATAAAAAAATTGATCTTTGGGGGTACAATGGACATTTAATCACCTCATTAACTATTTCTCACTCCTAACTTTTTAATTAGTTAGTATTTAATAACTTATTTATTAGTTATTTTTACAACACTAAGTTGATGCACGAATGTTAGAAGATTAATGCACAATCATTATTCTTGATTATATGGAAGAACCGGTAACAAAAATAGCGGTTCACAACCACACGATTCACATCAACTAAAATGGTGCACGAATGAAAATAACAATTCACAACCACATCATTCACACAAACGGGCGTAAATAAATTATGTACAACAACTTTTCTATATCTACTCTTAAAGAACTGATACACAAGTTGTTTACAATTAATGCACGCTAAAGATACACTTATTAAATGCCAATAAAAATGATGGGAAGTTTTTTTATTTACTTATTAAATGCCAATAAAGATAAGTCAAAATACCTAAAACACCTTTTAACCAATATTAAGTCTTAGGGACACATGACACCACCATAATCTATCTATTTGTTTTATGTTAAAGATTTTTGTACTTGATCCAAATCCCCATATATATATATATATATTGGTTAAAACTTGAAATTGATGGTTGATCTTTATTAATGAAGTGGGAAGAATTTTATTGCAATTATAGCTAGATAAAATAGGGTACTTACTAACTTTGCATTGGAGCTTCTTTGAAGGACCTAGAGAAACTTACAACAAAATTGGTGTCCCTCTATATGAAGCATCCATCAAAGGTGATTGGAAAGCTGCTAAAGCCATTCTTGATCAGAAACTATCGCTGGTAAGGTATTGTATCACTGAGAATGGCGAGACAGCACTTCATGTAGCAGCATCTGCCAAAATAAGCAAAAAGGTGAATGATTTCGTGAAAAATCTGGTGAGTTTGATGAATAGGGAAGACTTGGCTCTTGAAAATGAAAGTTTCAACACCGCACTCTATTTAGCAGCCATAGCCGGAAATGTTACAATGGTTATGATTATGGCGGAAAAAATAGGATGCTGCCGAGTATCCCTGGGGCTGTGGGACAATTGATGCCACTGTATGCAGCTGCTTTGTTTGGAAAGTATGAAGTCGTGAAGTATCTGTATGATAATTCAAAAGAGTTGAGTGGTGATGGCCGGACAGATCAAACCCGTGGTTGGCTTCTTGAGAAATGTGTTGAAGCTGATATGTTCGGTAAGCATTTACCTACTATATGCATCCTAGCTTTTTTTTGTTTATCATAATCTGTGCACGTGAGTGTACTTTCCTTTACTCCTTGTTTTGACAAGTAGTATACTGCTAGTAGTACTTGACTTAATATAGGTTCATGTTAACTTTTAGTTTATTCTTGAAAAATATGAGATCCACGTCACTTAACCTACGTCAATATGTTAAACAAAACTTTTATTCACAAGTTTTGTTGAAGATGTCCATCAGTTTGAGGAGGTACGTTAACACATACAATTAATTACATTAGCCATAAATTTGGCGGCCAGCTTGAACCAGATCTTGTAGTTTTTTATGCAGTGCAACAGATTATATCATACAAAGAGATGCCTTCAAAAACATTTAATACGTTATTTCATTTTTCTTCCTATGTATTTATAATTAACTTTTTATATGAAGTGTTAAAACTAACTAACAAAATTTTGAATAACTAACTATTTATGTCATCACACAATAAAATTCTGCCTTGTTTAAATTTGGCTCGAAAGCCTGAAGCGTTTTGTGAAACAAAATTTAATATCATCGAGAAAAGTATTAATTCAGGCAAGTATCTCTTCTCCTATCATTTCTAATTTACTCGTACATATTTTGTATAATCAATTGGCTTCTTTTCTGGTAGTGGCTTTCAGTTTTTGCATTAATTGGTTTAACTTTGGGAGCTTATGCAAAGGAAAGCGAAGCATTGCAACTACTAAAAATCATTTGGGAAGATATTACCAAAAAGCGTAAGAATGAAATTGATAAAATAATCAGAGGGTGGCCCGATAAGAAAGAGGAAAAGCTAACTTCTGAAAAGGTCATTCAAGTTCTGCAACAACAAAACCTCATTTCTGAACATCTTGACAAAATGGTTGCAGAAACCCAGAAAATAATCAGCGGGCCTCCAGATGCGATTATTCACGACACAGAGTCATCTTCTGGAAAGGATGATCAATCTCTGCAACTACAAATACTAATTTCTGTACATCTTAAACATACATGTTGAAACCCAGAACATCATTAGGCAAGACAATAAACCAGTTTATAGTAAGGGAGATCAAGCTCTCGAACTGCAAAAGCTTATTTCTGAGCATATTGTTAACATGCATGTTAATATATACCCAGAACATAATCAAGCGAGAATCTAGGGCAGAGGATCAAGCACGGTACCTACAAAAACTCATTTTTAAACATACTGCCAAAAAGCGTGCTGCAACAAATTTAAAGGAAACACACTCTTCTCGAGTATTGTTTCTTGCTGCAGAGATGGGCAATACAAACTTTTAGTTATCCGTCAATATCCTGATCTAATATGGCAGGTAAATGATAACAATCAAACTATATTTCACGTTGCTGTAAAAAATCGTCACGAGGGTATCTACAACCTATTGTACGAGATAGGCTCGATGAAAGATTTAATAACCCCTCTTAGAGATGAAGAAGAGAACAATATGTTGCATTTAGTTGCAAAGAGTTCTGAGAAAAAGTGACTCGAGTATGTGTCCGGAGCTGCTTTACAAATGCAGCAAGAATTGTTATGGTTTAAGGTTCATATATATATTTCTCTCCAAATACTTGAAACCTTTTACTTTCAAGATGATAAGAAACCAGGTCATATATTATTACAAACAAAAAGTAGTGTATAAATATTATTTGTTTATGTCGTAGGAAGTAAGGAATATGATTCCTCCTTCTTATAGAGAACGCAAGAACAAAGATGGCCTAACACCACGCTCAACATATGGTTCTAAGTACCTATTTAAGCCTGCAAAACAAGTTCTTTACTATGTAAATCCTAGGGTCAAGCGCAAAGCTACCTTGAAGCCAAGGGTAGCTCGAGCTATGTCCCTTTACTTTTTGAGATGTACTTTTTTGAAATGTGTAAGAATTAAATGTCCAATTAAAGTGGTTTTCGTCTATATTCTAGTTGACTAAATAGTATCTCGGGACGGCCGAGCTTCAGAAGAAAAAGTGATCATCTTATGTATAAAGTGTAGAAAAAATTATGGTGTTGGCACGCGCTATGCATCATTTTTAAACTATGGTACCATCTGTTTTAATATTCTGTTAGAAATCTGGGTTTGGTAACACGGTAGATGCGATCAATAATCGAATAATCGCGTCGGATCACTTTTTAAAAGTAATATTTCAACTCTATAAGTTATGCTTGAGTTAGACGAAATATATTTTGGGATAAAATCAGAGAATGAATATATTTTGACACAAAAACAGAAAGACGGAATGTTTGTCTTCATATCTTTTGTCTGTAAGCACATTCATTTAGCAACACGTACGGCTTTCAAAACTCTGAATGGCTGCCAAAACTCATTCTTAGTTCTATAGACATTTTTTTTCTAGAATCACGCAAATGAATAACTGGATTCCTACTCCAACGTTTGAAGGAATTATAATACTAGTTATTAATTATAAATTATAATCTATGCTTATTTAATTATAAATTTATCTATCTATTTCTGTTGACTAACTAAAAGATGATCCTCTGTTAACCATATACAAGTTTACTAGCATATTTCTGTAACATCCTCCCCATCGGCCTAGTATTTTTCGGTAAATTCATTTCCTTATTTACTTTATTTAATTGGATTAATTTATATGAAATGTTTGAGTGGGTAATTGTTAGGAATAATTAAATGGGAATTATGGTATTTTTAGTTTAAAATACGGATGTGCCTAAATATTAGAACTAATACCATCGTGTGTTAGATTAATGATAATAATACATCGTAGTATACGTAAATCATTATATATAAACCAAAATCCAAAAAAATTAATCCTCATTTTCATCACCATCTTCATCTCTAACACACACACACACACACAAGAACACACACTAAACACACACTTTCAATTGAAGCTCAAATCAAGCCCAAAACACCTTCAAATTGTGTCATTTAATTCGTAATTCATCATAGATCATTCCTGCAAATCGTTTCTGTGGATTAAATCAGATTAAGGTTAGTTTTGATTAGTTTTTGGGTTTTCAAAAAAAGTGAGAAAAGTTAGTTGGTTGGATTTAATTATGTGTTTTTATGTTAAATTGATGCATTTCGAGTGTTGGTTTATGTATTTACGAAGTGTTGGAACGTTCAATTGGTGAAAAACGTTGTTAGAATTTAGATTTGGGATTTTATTTGTGAAATCAGCCCAGTTTTCTGCAAAAACGCAGATGAACTGGTTTAGGCGATATTGGTGATATCGCCACCAATATCGTAGGTAATATCGTACCCAATATCGTGATTAATATCGCTTGCAATATCGCTAGTGATTTGGCGATATTGGTAATGTCGCGGCTAATGTCGCTATGGCGATATTGGCAATGTCGCTTATAATGTCGCAGATTTTGAAAATGCGTAAGTGTTACTAAGTTTTGTGAAAATCTTACTAAAAATTGGATTTTGATGAAATTCGCATGGTCACTCGGAATCGACCAAGTAATCGAGACTATGTACCATAGCCCTGTCAGTTTTTGGCCTTTCGGGGTCGTCTTGGGCTTCAAAATGGCATTTTTCAGTTATTAAATGACGTTTCGGGATTTTCGAGTTTCGTTCCAGATTGAACCCTTATTTCCTTAGACTTCCGGGAATTACCTGCTTGTAAGAATGTGCTATTATGATGATTTAAACTTGATAAATGTTTATTATCTAGATACTATGCGTTGAGATATGTTATACGATTACGAAATGAGTTACTAACTCATTATCTGTTGTATTCTCAGATCAGTCGAAGACTCAGTAATATTAGAATTCTGAGAGGTGGACAGTAGCAGACAGGTGAGTGGATCTGCAACTCATAATTTGAGTTAGTTGTAACAGTGTGATTACAACGAGTAATGTAGACCTTGATAGGCTATGTATTCTGATTTATGATTGTGAATATCTGTTTGCTATAATTGTGGCCTTCGGGCATCTGTGTTAGTCAGAGGTCAATTGCGATTGGACTTGGTTACTATTGTGTTCAACACAGGTTCCAGATACATGTGTTGTCGCTGGAAACTGTGTTGTTGTGTTGTAGTGCCAAGTTATCGGTCTATTCTGTATGGGCCTATACAGATTGTGGTAAGTGTTACTGGGGGCCACCGCGGCTGTAGGGTTCCTCAGTAACCACCGATCATCTTGAGTTTATGTGTTTACTGTGCTTAATGTAAACAGATTATTATGCTAAACTGATTTATTAGTTGTACATTCATTCACTTAGCTTTGTGCTAATTCCACCACTTCTCTTCCTGCAGGTTTTGTTATTATATTGTGGGTTGGGCAGGAAGATGGATATTAGAAGGGATGTTTGACGAGCGCCAAAACTCTGATAATTATATAGATGTTTTGTTAGATTATATGTATATAGATTTTGAAGAACAACAAAATATGTTTGGTTCAGGAATATTAAATGTTGTAAACTCGCGAAAATTTCTTGATCCTTTTTGTAACATAATATATAATTTTACTTTATCCATCGCTTCCGAGTCAAATTACATATTTAATCCTGAGTAAATTGTTGGGGTGTTATAATTTTCCTCTTGCAATATTCTATTAATCAGCCTAAACGTACTCTGACTTTATGATTAGTACCTATATATGGCAATTAACGTCATTTATTATTTAGTTTTTTAGTTTTTAGAAGAAAACTCAAACAAATGCATACACACATACATGTAACGATGTATTCACCGATACATACTACCAGCTGTCTTCGTAAGCAAATTATTTATCCGAAAAAAAAAAACGTAACTACTTAATTACCCATGCCATTAGGTGGCTGATATGTACGTGTTAACCTAGTTGTCAACAAACATAACTAATTAACCATACATACACATAGACAATCGTAAATGTAAACTTGTATGTGTAACAGTCACACGCAAATTAAACAAGATGAGAACACTTGAAAGAAAAGCAACAGGAATTGCCATAAACTTTAAGTAATAATTGGATGAAAGTAACTTACTTCTTATGAAAGCTATTTGATCCTATATAGGGCGGAGCAATGATAAAAACTATTGAGCTGCTAAAAAATTATATATATATATATATATATATGTATATATATTCATTTTTAAGCGGACAAAAGTCGTAAAATATAAGTGACTATATAATATGTCAACACGATGAAAGGTACTATATAATATGTCTATTGACAACTCAAATGATCTGGATCTAGCCTCCTCTTAGAAAAACCATGTTAATATTAATCTTATTATCTTACGTAAACTTTGAGAACCTCACGATCGGCTTAGAAATTGAGTACTTTTCTATCTAGAAGAAAAAAGTCATATGGACGTATAACAGTATTTCAATAATATGTATTCGTTTTATCAAGTCGTCTAGCTAAGCAATGTCCAAAACGAAATCAACTACTGCGGGCCACTATCTATTTGGCACGCCATAAAAAATTGAATAAACAAAACAATCATAAAGAGACAAAAATATACATGCCTAGACATATGTGTATCTTCTATCTATATCTGTATAATAACTCTTATAAAACGTTTGTAAGTCCACAAAATGCTTAAAACTTTCATAATACGAGTTTACTATTTTACCCTATATCTCACTAAAAATATAGAAGCTATTGTAACATCCGTAAGTTGTCAAATGCACAACAATATGAAAACTATAAAAATAAAATATTATGTAACGAAACCAATTTACACAAATGTATGAAAATCATTTATAGCAATCAATAAATGAAAATAGTAATACTCAAACATTACCGATTTAAATAAAGTCAGCTTCTATTGAACTATCAGTCAAAAAATTTATAAAGTTATTATTATGTGTGAAATAACCTATGAGTTGACATACGACAAATAGTGAAAATATGGGATCTTTGTAAATTTCAAATAAATAAAATTATAAAATTGAACACGTCATAACATAATGTGTTCATGACTAAGAAATCTTTCTACATTTATAGATACATTGTCTATCAAATTTGGTATGATTCTTAAAGGAATAATTGTCTTCTTCCCCTTGAATGGTTGACGAATCTATCGGAAGAAAACAAAACAATGAAACACTATCTCAATCAGTTCACTGTTATTTATAGATTTTGTTTACGCTATGTTGCGCGACTGTATATGATAGTCAACTTGATAATATATATCCTAAAAGCACGTTACAACTGAAACTTATTGAAAACAACAATTGAAGGGTAATTTGGCAATCAGCAATATCTAGCATAAATAAATAAGTAAAAAAAAAAAGCTTAACAATTTCATCCCAGTCTCTGTTAATTAGCACAGGAATATATAAATCAACTCTTGCAATATTCTATCATATAACCGAGACTCTGACTTTTTGAATCATATGGAAATTAAAACCTTCACTTATTTGGAAGAATAATTCAACTCTAAAAGTCACATTCAGATGCATGATTGCATAAAAATATATAAATGTGTTGAATAATATATTTTCGTCTTCCACGTCTTATTAAGAAATAAAAACACGCCAACCGCTACTTACTCTTAATTAGTTGGCAGAAAAAAAAGGTTTAAATGGAAAATTTATTTCATAAAAAATTGACAAAATTCTTCTCATTATAAATTCAGGGAAGGGTGGAGCTACCTTTATAGGTAAGAATAGCCTGACTACGAATTAATCTGATTTACCTACTGTTTACGTGATGTATATATATTTTAAATAATTTATATTCTATGTAAGTGTAGTGGTTCTAAGAATTGGAATTCAATCTTAAATCCGCTATTTAGTGGCGGATTTTAATGGGCAAGAGGGGCTCTCAAAATTTGAACAAATAATGATTTAAAAAGAAAAATAATATGTGCTATATAATTTTTAACTAATTTTTATAAAAAAAAATAAAAAATTTAGTCTTTAATAGAGAAATATTAATTTGGGGAAGGTGACTCAAATCCCAATATACAACTTTTATTTGGACTAAAACCCTTTCTTTTATGTAAATAACATGCTTAAACCTTACCATTATCATTCATTGTACAAAACAAGTAAGTTGGTATCTTTCACGTACATTTAACTTGTTTTGTAAAGAGAAACAAAAAAAATAAGGGTATGTTTAGTTGTGGAAAAAATTTCACAATTTTTTATTTCTAATTTTCTAAAAAATGAAAAGAACTCTCATTCTCTAGAAAAGTTAAAAATATGTTCAAATGTTATTGCATTTTTCATTTTGGAAAACTAGTTAAGTAAAAAGGTTTTGAAAAATTTTAAAAAAGTGAAGGGAGTGTTATAAAGGAAAAAAGTGAAATTTTTGTTTTTCAACTCCTAGTGATAACATGGAAAAGTGATTTTTTTATTTTCTTAGAAAACTTTTCTAGAAAATACCCATTTTGAACGTATTTTTCAATTTTTCACTTTTCTTAAAAAAAATTCTAATAAAGTCTCGTATTTTTCTTCAACTAAACGCACCCTAAGTTTTAACATATACTCAAAAACTATATTTCATTACATATAATGCCATCTTATACTTTTAATAAAAAATAAATATTTATTTTATATTTATGTTTCAAGATATTACTTTATACTTTTTTATTTTTAAAAATAAAGAATTTTAACTTCACATTTTTTATTAATAAAATATTAAAAATTAAATTGCTTTTACTCTATATATGAATATGAATATGACGTAATCAAAATAAAGTTAGCATATTTTATAGTATGAATTTTTCATATTTTAAGTCTATTTATTTGCTAGAACACATAAATATTAATTTTACGAAACAATTATATGTTTAAATAACTTTTACGCATCAAATAATTTTTAACACCCAATAAATATTTTCAAGATCTCTCACTATCACCACTAATTCAGAGTGAAAATAAAGTAAATAGATTAATGAGTAATTAGAATATCTCTACAAATTTGGAAATCACATCCCAAAACAATAATTCAACTTCACAATTTCAAGGCATCACAAATTTTACTTTGAGAAAATTTTAAGAGAATGTTCGATTATTCATGGTTTTGTCCATAAAATCGAGAACCCAAAACTCCGATAGAATTACTCTTATTCCTTAATTTCATACGTAAATCACCTAAAAATCATAATGTTTACAGTTATTGCAAATGTTAAAAAAGGATATTCAATAACAAACAGTTACTTTTAAATTTTGAGAAAAAGAAGTTAAAAAGATCTTTTTACTTAAAAATGCCTTATACTTTTATTTTGTTTTCTTTGCAATAATTGGAGTTGGTTCCTAATATTTAATACTATGTAACCTACTATTGGTAGTTGGGAAAGAATAATTTACCTCTAGTTGTCTGTAAAAGTTGACGTACGTTGACTTATAATAAATTAAAAGATATGTATTATATAAATCATGGGATGCATGTCCAAATAATCACTCACATATATTTCTAAGGCTTTTCAATTTTCATTCAACCGTACACATAATAATCGTTTTTATCATCACTTGCTGAAGCCAAGGTATACATTATCAGTTGCATTCTTTATGAGACAATTACTTATGATTTAATCACTATTAATTAACAGTTAAGTATCCTGTCACTGTACAGATGAATCCACAAACAAGTCTGCACAACGATCACTCACAAGGTAGCTCAAAACGACCACCACCTAAACTACCTCGTCAAGATCTACTTAATGGTAATTTCTATGATCCATATTAGTATTAGTTACTCCTCTAATATGTTCCATAATTTACTTATAATATCATGCTACATGAACATGATTATGATATCTGATCAGTACTGTTAGAAATACCACTGATGATGCATATATTGGATCCTGTTGAGCCTACTTAAAGTTGGAATTGATTTTCAGAGTTGTCATATCACATATGTATTTTACTTTAGTCTTACTAAACAACATATATATTTAGATGAATAGGGTTGTAACTAACTAAACTATTTGTTGGCATTGGAACTACATAAAAGGATCCAGAGAGGAATACCTCAAAATTTGTGTGCCTCTATACGAAGCATCGATTAAATGTGATTGGAAAGCTGCTAAAGTCATTCTTGATGAGAGACCAGAGTTGGTAAGGTATAGCATCACTGAAAATGGGGAAACTGCACTACACATAGCGGCATCCGCAAAAGGTCCCCAAAATATGGATGACTTTGTACAGAACCTAGTAAATAAAATGGAAAATGACGATTTGGAGCTACAAAATGCAAATCACAACACTGCCCTCTATTTAGCGGCTGCAGCCGGAAACATCACAACAGTCATGATTATGATGGCAAAGAACAAGGTCTTGCTGACAATCCCTGGTGCTGGTGATATGATGCCACTGTATGCGGCTGTCTTGTTTGGAAATTATGAGGTAGTTAAATATCTGTACGAAAATTCCAATTTGCTTGATGATGGCTGGACAAATCAAACCCGTGGTTGGCTTCTTGAGAAATGTGTTGAGGCTGATATGTTCGGTAATGATATATACATTTGTTTCCTTATAAAAAATATATGTTGAACAAGTTACAAACGGATTAAAATGAGAACATCTAACCTTTTATTATTATTATTATTATTATTATTATTATCATCATCATCATCATTATTTTATTATTATTATTATTATTATTATTATTATAAAAATATATGTTCGGTAACTTGATTTTCATTTTGAATTCCAATTTGTTGTTATTCCTTATTATTATTATTATTATTTATCACCGGAAGGTGTCTTTTTTGTTTTATTATTATTATTATTATTATTATTATTATTATTATTATTTTACTGGAAGGTGTCTTGTGCCAAAGCTTGTTGTTTTATTCTTTACTCTGTAATTTCTTTTTTGTGCAACATGTTAACCATTTCAACAAATTATGACTATTTTTTGTGAAGTGTACGATATTATATTTAAAATGCATGTTAAGTGGTTGACAAATTGTTAAGTGAGTTTACTAAAATGTATATTTAAGTGAAACTGATTTAACTCTATATAAAATCTAAATTTTCCAATGTAACAATCCTATTTTAAGAATCTACTCTAATATTTCGTATTTTGATTATGGTTTATTGAGGTCCGAGTGTGATTTGCAAACAGTTTTACTTCACATTTTGACATTTTACGTGGTGATTAATTTATGTAACGTATTTTTATCATGTCTTTTCTTTTTCATTATCGGTTTTTGTTACTTTTATCATAACATATACGCTCACCAAGAGATTGTCAAACATTTTCCAGATGTCGCGCTACAGATCGTGGAAAAGCACTCGGAACTTGCTAGTAAGGGGAATGTACTTGGAGTTTTGGCTCGCAAGACAGATGTATTATCTCCAAGAAAATATAACTTCGTTTGGAGAATCGTCATTTGGGGTAACATTTGATGTTACTTTTGATTTTTGAGATCTAATACCCTTTAAAAAACCGTTTTACAGAAATTACATTGCGATTATGTCATGTAGACCTTTTCTCGAATGTAATATCCATGTGATATGCTAGATATTCTATCAAACAGAGTTTACTAAAATTCCAACTTCATCAATAATTATTATACATTCTCGTAAATATTTGGTATCATCAATCTAACTTTTTTTCTGGTTGTTGGTGTCAGTTTTTGTGTTCGTTGGTTTAATGAAGGAAGCTCCTGAAAGGGAAAAAAAAGCATTGCCATTGTTAAGAACCATTTGGAAAGAGATTGCTAAAAAACCCAAGCATGAAATTGACAATATACTCAGAGGGCCACGAGATCAGATTAAGCAAGAGGAGAAATCAGCTTTTGGGTGGTCCGCTCAAGTTACGCGACTTCAAGTACTCATATCTGAACATGTTACCAAAATGAATGTTGAAACTCATAACATAATCAGATCAGGGCCGTCAGATTCTACTAATCAACACAGGTCAGTGGTCGTAAATCAATCTGTTAGGCTACAAAACCTTATTTCTAGACACCTTGCGGACATGCATGATGAAACCCAAATCATAATAAGAGGGTCCCCAGACTCGATTAATAAAGACAAGAAGACACCTTCCGGTAAGGAATATCAAGCTCTGGAACTACAAAAGCTCATGTCAAAGCATATTGCAGACATGCATAACGATACCAATATTATCAAGAAAATTCAAAATGAAGATCAGTTAACCCTGAAATTACGAGATCTCATTTTGAAATATATTGAGAAGTTGAGTATAGAAACAGAGAAAATAATTCCAAGGCATGCAAAGGAAACATACTCTTCACGGGTACTCTTTATTGCTGCAGAATTAGGAAATACTAATTTTTTGATTGAGCTCATTCGTCAATATCCAGATCTCATATGGAAGGTAAATGATAACAATCAATCTATATTTCACATTGCTGTCAAGCATCGACATGAGGGTATCTACAACCTATTGTATGAGATAGGCGCCATGAAGGATATGATAACTCCTCTCAAAGATAACAATGCGAACAACAATATGTTGCATTTAGTAGGGAAGATTGCAAAGCAAAAGCGGCTACAAGATGTATCAGGGGTTGCTTTACAAATGCAACAAGAACTACTATGGTTCCAGGTACATATATTCCTCTTAATGCTTCAAAGATTCTTGCAATATTTTTCTTTTCTTCTTTGACGATTAGTACAAGTGTAACACCATAAAGTAGTCTATAAGTGTTCTATTTTGTTTGTGTTGTAGGAAGTAGAGGCTATGATTCCTCCATCATATAGAGAGCGGAGGAATGAAGACGAACTAACACCACATGAGCTATTCACCAAGGAACATAAAGAACTAGTTACGCTAGGTGAAAAGTGGATGAAAGGAACAGCCAATCAATGTATGGTTGTTGCGGCACTTATTGCAACCATAGTATTTGCTGCTGCTTTTACGGTTCCTGGTGGATATAATCAAAACACTGGTATCCCTTTCTTCAAATCGAAAGCAACCTTTATGGTTTTTGTTGTGGCAGATGCCATTTCTCTATTCTCGTCCACAGCTTCAATTCTCATGTTCTTATCTATCCTCACATCTCGCTACGCTGAACGTGATTTCTTAAAATCTTTGCCTCGAAAGCTGGTTATAGGTCTAGCGACTCTTTTTCTATCTATAACAACCATGACACTCGCTTTTAGTGTTAGCTTTTTTGTCCTTTATGATAATGGTTTATTATGGACACCGATACTTATTGGTGTATTTGGTGTGATGCCGGTCCTCCTATATTTATTGTTGCAATATGGTTTGTTTTTCGATGTCATTCGCTCTACATACCGTTCCAAGTACCTCTTCAAGCCCAAAAGACATGTACTTTACTATGAAAACCCAAAGGTCTAACCATTTTAATATCCCGATAGTAGCGGGTTTGTTGTAAGAGATGCTTTGTAAAATGCCTTGTAAGTTGCATGTAGTTGATAATGAGTTTAAAAGATTCTGTAAAATGCTTGCATTTTTGTATTTAATTTACATTTAAGCGTAGGAAAATGTAATTATCTATGCTATGACAGTTATAACATGCAACAAAGTATTTGGGGTTATACTATGTGTAATAAACTTTCAATTTATTGTGATTGTATGCATTTTGGTGACGTGAAAACTTGTAATGATATTACGGTCACCTTATACATATAGATGGCATTCAACTAAATTAAAGCTCGGATAATTTGATACATGTTATAAATGTCAAAACATAAATAATTTCTTTTTTATACACTTAATTCTTTAATTTATTCCCCATAATACATATACTCAATACATTTTATGGCCCAAATTCACTTATAATCGAGCTAAAGGTAAGATGCATGGCTCCATTATCATTGTACAACTCAACAAATTAACATTATTTGTCAAAAAAAAAGAAAAAAAGAATAACTGATCTAATTCTTTTAGCATTTGTGGGTATCAATTATTATATTTTTTTATAAAATGAGTCACTACTCTAAAAATGTACATTCAAGAATATTGGTTACCTATTTATAGGTAGCAGGTCATATTTGTGATGTTGTGTTAAGAAATATGATGTGAAGGATGACATGGATTTTACATAACTAAAAAATTGCGTTATATTAAAATAAAAAATCAATATATCAGCTCTATCCTAACGATTCCTCAAATTAAAATGTTTAACCCGGTCACTCACTCTCCTAATCTGTTTCTCCTCATCTCTCTCAAAATCCACCACACCGCCACAACCATCACAATACCACCGCAGCTGCGACCAAACCACCACACCATAACAATCATAACCATACCATCATACCACAAAGCTACCACACAAGTCGAGCCACCACCACACCACCACTATGTAACCGTCGCATCTGGTGGTTTGTGGTGGTGGTTCGGCTAATCTAACATACATCCCTCTCGTTTCAGATCTGAACAGTATCAGATCGGTTATCATCATCATCTTATCGTCACTACCATTGTGTGTATATTTAACACTCATTTAATAATTATTAAAATATTAAAATAATTTATCAATTATAAATGAATGTATATATAATAATTATAAGGATGATTTTTTAATTTTATCTTCTCAAAATAATAAAAAAGTTATTTTATAATGTGGCATAGTCATGCACTCACCTAAAACCAAACCACCACACCATAACAACCACAATAATACCATCATACCACAAAGCTACCACGCAAGTCGAGCCGCCACCACACCACCATATGTGTAACCATCAGATCTGGTGGTTTGTGGTGGTGATTCAACTAATCTAACATACATCCCTCTCCTTTTAGATTTGAAACTACCAAATAAGTATAAGTATGCTATCATCATCATCTTACTATCACTACCTTTGTGTGTATATTTAACGCTCATTTAATAATTATTAAAATAATTTATCATCAATTATAAATGAATGTATATATAATAATTATAAAGATTATTTTAATTTTATCTTATCAAAATAAAAAAATATGTTATTTTATGATGTTGCATAGCCATGTAGGCAAATGTGATGACGTGGTGCATACGTGGGCATCTATGTAGATTGTTAGGCCTCTCCCAGCAAATGACACTTCTTTAGAGTTTTTTCAGTGCCAGCTCAACGTCACGTCATCATTTCTTCAAAAAGATTGAACGCTGCTAATAAATGACGTTTGTTCAAAAAAACTGGACCCTGCTATTAATTTAATTATTCTTTTTTCAACTAATAAAAATAAAACACATTAATTAAAACAAATAAAATTACATTAATTAATTTTAAAAAAGATAACATTACATTTAACTGAAATATGCTCGATAAGAGCATTCTGAAGTTGATGATTAATTATTTTGAACACAAAAATATGATGGGAAGTTTCAAATATGCTCGATAAGAGCATTCTGAAGTTGATGATGCATATTCGCATCACGGAATTCTCTATTCATACAAAGATTGTATTATATGTATATATTGGATGTCTGGTATTGAAAAAAGATATCTAAAAAATTAAAAAGTTTTTCTTTAATGTTAACGGATATATATTCGTTCGTATAAAAAAAATGAATGTGACCGTTGGTTGGGAAAAAACAACAAAAAAATCTTTTGGATGAGGAAGATGGCTAGTTGAAGACGAAGAAAGAAGCAGCTGTACAAATGACGTCTTTCGAAGATGCTCCAAAGACGTTCGGGAACAATGTCCGTTGACAACAGTCTTATGTGCGCAACTATGCGTCGACTCATTTTAAAATTTTAACATCAAGTCAATATACCTTTTAATATTTTCTTTTTAAATTAGTGATTTTTATTAAGAATAAAAAGTTAGTTAATATTCACAAAAAAAGAAGGTAATTTAGTTATATATTTTGGGGCAATATACCCGCATCAAATTTCGAGCACCTGAGTGATGAGTAAATGTGAAAGTGTAAAGCATCCATTTTAAAATGAATAAATTAATAGAAAAGTTTTTGAAATTTGAAAGCTAAAATTATCAAATATATATTAAAAAGAATGTCAAAATGAGTACATTTGTTTAACTATACCTATGTATGTGATCAGAGAAAAGCAATTTCTATTTTTAACCAGTTAAAATGAACTAAAAGTAGTTCAATAATCCAGTTTGATGTAACCGATTTACTAGCAGAAAGTCACTCATAGCAGCAGAACAAATAACTTGTTATTAACCCACACATTCTATTGTTTATATCACTCACAACTTTTGTCGTTATTTCATGACTAGTAGTAATAAAGCATGTTTTATTAATTGATTAATTACCAATTAGGAACTTTTGAATATAATGTAACACTTTCATATAACTTTTAATAACACCCGGAGGAAAGGTACTATTTTAGATGTGTATTGACAACTCAAATGATCTGGATGTAGCCTCCTCGTAATTGTTAGAAAAACCATGTTAAATATTAATCTTATCATCTTATGTAGACTTTGAGAACCTCACGACTGGTTTAGAAATTGAGTACTTTTCTATTTAGAAGAAAAAAGTCAATGCACGTATTAAATGCAGTATTTCAATTATATATATATATATTATATATATATATATATAATAATAATATGCTTTATCAAGTCATCTAGCGAAGCAATGTCCAAAACAAATCCACTACTGCCGGGCTGCCGGCCACTAGTTTGGCATGCCATAAAAAATTGAATAAACAAAACAAATTACATCTTCATGCACATACACATAAAGTGACAAAAAAAAGAAGATGTTCCTAGACATATATGTATCTATCTTCTATCTACATCTATATAATAACTCTTATAAAACGTTCACAAATCCACAAAATGCTTAAAACTTTTATAATATGAGTTTATTTAGTATTTTATCTATCTCACTAAAAATATAAAAGCTATTGTAACATTCGTTAGCTGTTAAATGCACAACTATAAGAAAACTGTAAAAACAAAATATTATGCAACGTAACCAATTTACACAAACGTATGGAAACGATTTATTTATAGCAACCAATAAATGAAAATAGTAATAGTCAAACATATAAAGTCAAAACAAATATGAAGTCGAATGTCTTGGCAATCAATACAGGAAAACAATAGTACTTAATTATATGCAAAATTAACTAAAATTACTATTGATAGTAAAAATACTGATGTCGTCAAATTAAAACTTAGACTATCAAACTTTAACAAACGTATCGCATTCTTCAAAATGAACTCGGAATTTACATGCAATATCGTTGTTGTTAAACTTTATAAATTCATTACCCAAAAAGTTGATTTTAAGTCTAATGACTCTTTTGCTATCTATAGCAACCATGGACTCTCACTTTTAGTGTTAGCTTTTTGCTACTTTACCATAGGGGCTTGTTATGGATACCAATCCTTATTGTAACATTTGCTGCGATGCCAGTCCTCCTGTATGTATTCATGTATTGTTGCAATATGGTTTGTTTTTCGATTTAATTGGCTCAATGTAACGGTCTAGGTACGTTTTCAAGCTTCAAAAACATGTTCTATACTATGAAAACCCTGTGGTCTAACCGTTGTCTTTTTTCGATTGTATTGCATTTTTTTAATACTTACATACTTTATAAAATGGTTGTAACTTGCATGTAGATTATTATGTGTTTTTCCAATTAAGATGACTATGTTTTATTAATTGTTAGCATTAGGATTCACGAGTTGAATACATATGTCTGTCCCAAAGTCACTTTGATTTGGGCTAAACGTATTATTAGGCCTGGTGTGACTCTACAACTTAGAGTATGTACCTGGTTAATGTTACGTACATTGTTCCAAAAACAACGTTACAGGTGCTAAAATGCTTTACACGAGCATTATGCTCTAAAACTCCACTACAAAAGAATAAATAAATAAAACAGAAAGAAAAAAAAACAAAAGAATCAAACGTGGCTATGGTGAACAACAAAGCACATACCGAACAAACAAACTGACAATATTCTTGCGTTATATTTTCCAGAAGCTTTAATATTAGTTAAATTAAAGATTCTAATACAATAAGATGTGACTATATGAATGTGTTCCTACTTCATCTACTTAGTTTTATTATTTAGATGTGACGTCATCAGCAAGTGGTAGTTCAATTTTATTTGTATAAATCAAAGTCGTTAGAACGTATGAGGAAAGTTTGTATTAACTTTTTATTTACTCGTTTGGTTTTAAAATTAAATAAGTGTTCACAAAGAACACGTCAACTAGGTTTAGAAGAGTTAATTATTTCACTTTTTGGTGGTCAAGTGCCCAATTTACTTACTTTTTGTGAAAATGTGTAAGAAAAAAAGTCCAATTAAAGTGATTTCTATCTATATTATAATTGACTAGATAGTATCTGGCGACTAGGCCGAGCTTTTGGAAAAAAAAATGATCAATCTCATGTATAAAGTGTAGAAAAGATTACGGTGTTAATACATGTTGGCGCGGTTGGTAACGGGTAGATGAAATCAATAATCGAATGATTTTTGTGAATTGCGTTGGATTATTTTCTAAAAGTAATATTCTAACTCTATCAATTATCTTCGAGTTGACCAACTTAGTTTTGAGATAAAATGAAAGAATGAATATATATATTTGACAAAAAAAAAGAAAGCCAGAATGTTTGTGTTTATATCTGTTGTCTCTAATCACATTCAGTTAAACAATACGTAGGACTTTCGAAAATCTGAATGGCTGCCAAAACTCATTATTAGTTCTGTAGACATTTTTTTCTAGAATCACGCAAATGAATAAATGGATTTCTACTCCAACTTTTAAAGGAATTATAATACTAGTTATTAATATTAATTATTTAATTATAAATTATAAATAAAGTCCTATATCTATTCTTATTTAATTATCAATTTATCTATTGACTAACTACAAGATGCTGCTCTATATATTAACCATATACAAGTTTAATAACATATTTCCCTCTTGCAATATTCTATTAATCAACCTAAACGTACGCTGACTTTATGATGAGTACCCCTATATGCAAATTAACGTCATTTGTTATTTACTATTTTATTTTTTATGAGAAAACTCAACTCTAACAAATGCATACACACATACGTAACGATGTATTCACCAATACATACTATATATCTTCATAAGCAAATTATTAATCAGAAAAAAGAAAAAAACATCACTACTTAATTAGCCATGCCATTAGGTGGCTGACATGTATGTGTTAAGCTAGTTGTCAACAAACATAACTAACCATACATACACATACACAAGCGTAAATGAAAATTTGTATGTGTAACAGACACGCTACGCAAAAACAAGATGAGAACACTTCAAAGAAAAGCTATAGGCATTGCTATAAACTTTAAGTAATTATTGGACGAAAGGAAGTTACTTCATGAAAGCAAACTTTCTATCTAATTCTTTACACAGTGGAGCTGGATAAAACAATTGATGGTTAAAAAATGTTTTTTTTTCTTATTCTTATTTAAAAAAGTTTCTTTCATATGTAATTTGAAATTTGTTAAGAAGGCAGCTGCAAAATTAATTGATCATCGTATTATATTCTTCCAAAATGAATTATGTCGGATCCAATTCTATTCACAATAAATTGTAGTACGGTACACCATCTTTTTAAATAGCCTTGTGACATCGATTAAATGTTTTTTAGCACGTTATAATAACAAGTTTATCTGTTTGAAACATAATTGTATTTGCACTTACTACACGCACCCCTTTTTCGAACTCAAATGATTTCTTATTATATCATCAACATTGATGGATAAAAGCTCAAAGGTAAATTACAATTACCAAGCATCGAAGCCTGCATGTGTGTATCTATATATATCTATATATTGACAACTCAATGATCTGGATCGAACCATCATAATTGTTAGAAAACCCTTTTTAATTGTAACTTGTTAATCTTATTATTGTAGACTTTTACTCCATTATTGGTTTAGAAAAAATTGAAGTCTTTTTCTATTAAGAATCCAACTGTAACACACAAATTCACGTACACGCATGACAATAATTAATAATTAATAGTTGTTTTATTAAATTATCTAGCTAATTGATAACTAAAACACCTTCACACTAGTTGGCCAAAACAAATTACTAGCCGGCCTGTTCATACACGTATAGACAAAAATATAATTGTGAAAGAATTGAAAGAAAATTTATAGTTAGGAATCGATAGTATGACCTAAGATTTACTCTTTTGATTAACTGTATTTGGAGAAGTAGAAATAATATAAAAAGCATCGCTAGTTTACGTCATTAACTTTTTATTTTACTTTTACGTATGTATGTATATGTATATGTATGTTTCTGGGATCAATGAAGGTTTTAATTAACGAATAGCAAGGAAAACCCCTGCCTTTGAAAAAAACTATGTCGTTAATAGGGATGTTGAAATGTGCATGTCCTTACTTCATATGTAAATAGGGTTAATTCATCAAAAGTGCAATGTACTGTCACAAAATGTTTTATATATACAAACTAATCATTTTATTGTCTGGGTATGCAACAAACCAGAAGAAACCGTTTCCATACTCCGTTTGTCCCGGTAACCGGATATCATGTTGCATATATCGATAAAAAATCTTCCAGTTTGTTGCATACCCTGACAATAAAATGGGTAGCTTTTATACATTCTTACATGTTGTCCCGGTAACCGGTTACCATGTTGCATATATCGATACATAATTGTCCAGTTTGTTGCATACTTAGACAATAAAAATGGTAGCTTGTATACATAGAACATTTGGTGTCAGTACGTTGCACTTTTAATGAATTAACCCTAAATATATATCGTCGGTTTACCCAACATATATATTAACAATGCAAGTTTTATGTGACATGAAACATTTGTTACATTCAAAAGCATGATTAATCGTTATACGGGTGTTTTTGTATTTATTAAATAAAAAGGGATTACTGCAGAATAATAGCTATGACACAATATTTGTATCTAATTTCAATTTGGTCTATTGTATTTAATTTCAATAATGACTACTGTATGTATCCGATCTTTTATGACGCGTAAGGTGATGTGATAACTTAGTCACATCATCTAAAATACCGACTACCAGACAAGAAAGTCATTGGATTATACAATAATCATTGGATATATACAATAGTCATTATTAAAATTCAATACACATAATAAACTAAAATGAAGTTGTACACACAATTTATCGGGCTATTTAGTCATATTAACATTTCCCAAATTATTATTGATGTATGTATATATGCCTTACAAAGCCAAATAAATGAATATAAACCCATATATAACTATAATCTACACGAAAATAATAAGAAGAATCGTATGTTTTCTTTAACATGAAAGTTTAAATATTACATTATTTCTCTAATTGTTAGTTTTCTGTACAAATTTGGATATCCCTTAAAAAAATAATGATGTTTTAGTAGGATGTTACGATCCCAGTCTGATCTTATAATTCCAACCTTGTAAAGATAAATGGTCATATGTAGGATTTCTATCTTGACAACCTTGATAATGACATAAAGAAATATCATGTATGATTTTAGAAAACTAGCAAGATATCTGTGCAATGCAGTGTAAAACAAAATATATCTTAAGTGATTAATCTTAATCGTATAGTATCAAATTTTATTCTTTTTCTATGTATTAACCATCAACATAAATTGTTATTGATAATATTCGCGGTTGACTCTTCTAATAATTTGGTTATATGAGAGTTAATGATGTATAAGATAAATTAACTGTTAAATATATTAAATTGTTGAAATTACACATTTTTAAAAGTAAATATTGAGTCGTAAAAGTTTTATTCAAATTTTTTTAAATAAAAGTTTGAAATGTTTTATGGAATAGTATAAAGTATAATTATTATTATTATAGCCGAAAACAATAAATTGAATTGAATTACTTGTAATTCTCGATAGACGTTCACGTTGACTATGACAATTAAGACCGGTATATAAATAAATACATCCATATATTAGAATCTAGATCCAAATACTCACTCACATTTCAAGGCTTTTCAGTTTTCATTCATTCATACATACACCTGCATAATATAATCGCTAGTTAAAATCAATCACTGAAGCAAAGCAAACTACTATTCTAAGTTAAATGTTGTAGTCATTGTGTAGTTTTAATCATTACGGAGTACTAATTAAAGTCACTGTAGAGATGAATTCGAAAACAACTCCGCCGGATATCCCTAATCTACTACACCCTAAACTGCCTCGTATGGATCTACTTACAGGTAATTACTCTATATATTTCTGCTATCCATACTCTGCATATTAATTACATGTTTCCATACTCTATATATTTCCTTTATTCCTCTGGCCGTAATGTTATTATGTTAACCAAGAATATTATAATTAAAAATGTTACAAATTCCACATGAAGATGCATAATTATATTGGGGAACGAATTCTTTAAACCCTTCTTAAAGAAGGAATTGATATTCAGAGTTGTCAACATAAATTTAAGGATCGATTTAATCTGGCCATATGATTTAGTATGATGCTGTTCAATCTTAGTGAAAAGTATATTAAGATGAACAGGGTACTAACTATTTGCATTGGAATTACTATACGTTAAAGGACCCAGAGTGGAATACCTGAAAACTGTTGTCCCTCTATATGAAGCATCCATCAAATGTGACTGGAAAGCTGCTAACGCCATTATTTCTAAGAAACCAGAGTTGGTGAGGTATAGTATCACTGAAAATGGGGAAACTGCACTTCATGTTGCTGCATCCGCAAAAGGTGATCCCAAATTGATGGGAGAGTTTGTGAAAAATCTAGTTGATATGATGGAAAACAAAGACTTGGAGCTGCAAAATAGAAATCACAACACTGCCCTCTACTTAGCCGCTGCCGGTGGAAACGTTGAAGCGGTTAAGATAATGATGGTAAAGGACAAGACCTTAGTGACTATCGCTGGTGCTGGAGAGTCTATGTTGCCATTGTATGCGGCTGTCTTGTTTGGACATGATGATGTAGTCAAGTACATGTACAAAAATTCAAATTTGAATGATGATTGCTGGAATGATAGAAATCGTGTTTGGCTTTTTGAGAAATGTGTCGACAATGATATGTTCGGTAAGCATTTTTTATATCACAGTGATACGCATTGTAGTTTTTTTGCTGTTTAATTATTACGATACTCAGTTATATATATATATATATATATAGGGGTTAGCTTCAAATGAGAATTAAATAAAAGGTGAAAATCGCGAGAACCACTTAATTACACATTTTCTCACATGTGATTGACTTCATTAATATGTGAACATTCATGTACATTTGATTTATAAGGAAAAAAGCCAAAAAACTCTAAAATTATATCTCAAAACACAACAATAAGAAATACATGTTCATAGGTGAACCATAATGTGAACAAATCGGTAAAATGTGTTTTAATACGTAATTTTTGGGTTTTTAGCTTATTTTTCTTTATCAATCAAATGTATATGAATGTTCACATATGAATAAAGTCAATCACATGTGAAAAAATGTGTAATTTAATAGTTCACACGGTTCTTACATTTTATTTGGTTCTCATTTGAAACTGAAACTGAATCTATATCTATTTATATGTTTTAGTTAAGGGTTAGATTCAAACAAGAATAACAAAAAAATACAGAACATCAAAAACTTTTAAATTACATAATTTTTATACATGTAAACACAAAAAATTACATATAAATGTTATTTTATGTTGATATTGTTGTCAAACAAAAGTTAAAAACAACATAATGCATGTTAAATTATACATTATATGAAATATTCACATATCAAATATGCACATGTGAAATTAGTACTTGAAATTGAAACTTACTATGACTCAAATTCACGACATATTGATTCCTTCAATTACAACTATGTGTAATTAATTTAGTAAAGTAGGATTATTTATCACAGGGGACTTCGGAATTGTTAATAAGAATTGTGATTAAACAAAATGTTAAGAGTAAGTTAGATAACATATCTAATATTTGTATTTTTCTCAGCAATAAATCATATGTTATCATAATGTATCTTTGCTAAAACTAAATAAATCAAATTGCCTTTAAGACTTTCAGGTTTGTGAGGTTAGAGAGTCACAGTAAGAGGGTGTTTGGGACTTGAAAGTGACTAAATAAAATATTTATATGGCTTATGAATTCAAATACATAAGCAATTCTTTTGAGTTAATAATAGTCACCTGTTTATTCTGAAGTAAATACAAGGTATATCCAAACAAATTGATATTCAAATAAAATAACCAAGATCACGACCAAACACCCCTTAAATCTTCACGTCTCCCTTATTCATCCATGTTAAAAATCTTTATGTTCTCTAAGTTTCGTTCTCAATTGATATTTGCCACTCCTGCCATAAAAGCTCTGTCGGTGATATTTTCAAATCTCTTTTAGATACCGCACTAAGACTAATGGAAAAGCATCCGGAAGTTGCTAGCAATGGGAGGACACTTGCAACTTTGGCTCGCAAGCCTGATGCCTTTACCTTACAAAAATCTAATATCATCTGGAGATTCGTCATGTGGGGTAAATATCTTATTTAGTTATTTATTTATCAATTCAAGATATCTAAGTACTCTTTTACCAATATAAGGAACTTACTTTACCCTTTACATCATGAAGAAAAAAAAGAAACATAAATAGGAGAGAAATAAGAGAAAAGAGAAAATGATGTGATTGGTACAAGTATACTCGTCAACCTTTTCTATAAAATTTATATGATTGTAACATTCCTTATTTAAGAGAGGAGGGAGAGTCTATCTTTGGAGTTAATTTTTTAAATCACTTAAACTGAAAAGAAAAGCAAATTACATTAAAATTAATAAACATGATAGGGTTGAAAACCTTTTACGTCACTTATCTAGTCATAAATATTTTGTAATTAACAGTCATTTGGACTAATACTTTTCTTGTTTTTGGTTTCAGTTTTTGCATTCTTTGGTCTGAAAACAGTTTTTGCATTCTTTGGTCTAAAAATGGGAACTCCTGAAAAGGAAATAAAAGCATTGCAATTGCTAAGAAAGATTTGGGAAGATATTGCGAAAAAGCCCAAGGGGGATATTGATAAAATACTTAGAGGGCCACAAGATTCAATTAAAATTGAGAAAAAGTCATGGTCCGTTCAAGCTACACGACTACAAGTACTCATATCTAAACATCTTGCCAAAATGAAAGTTGAAACCAATAACATAATCAGTGGGCTACCAGAATCGACTAGTCAAGCTATCAGGCTACAAAATCTCATAACTAAATACCTTGAGGACATGCATGATGAAACCCATAACATAATCAGAAGTGGCCCGGTTCCGGTTAAGCAAGACAACAAGACACCTTATGGTAAGGAATATCAAGCTCGAGAACTAAACGACCTGATCTCTACACATATTGTAAGCATGCATGGAGAAACCCAGAATTTAATTGAAAGTTTAAGTTTTCAGAAGGAGGATCAATTAGCTCAGAAGCTAGGAGAAGTCATTTATAAACTTATTGAGCATATGCATATAAAAAGCCAAATGATAAAGCCAAAGCATGAAATGGACACATACTCATCTAGGGTACTTTTCATTGCTGCTGAAGCAGGCAATGATAGTTTTTTAATTGAGCTCATCCGTCAATATCCTGATCTCATATGGAAGGTGAATGATAACAATGAAACTATCTTTCACATTGCTGTCAAGCATCGTCATGAAGGTATCTACAACCTCCTGTACGAAATAGGCTCAATGAAGGATTTGATAACTCCTCTTAAAGACAAAAATGATAACAATATGTTGCATTTAGTTGGGAAGAGTGCAAAGACAAAAAGACTTCAGTCCGTGTCCGGAGTTGCTTTACAGATGCAACGTGAACTATTGTGGTTCCAGGTACATATATTCCTTTTCATGTTTCTCGAATTCATGACAAAATTGTTTTTCCTTTCTTTTTCATCATTCGTATAAGTTTACAACCATAATGTAGTGTATAACTATTCTAGTTTGTTTATAATGTAGGAAGTAGAGGCTATGATTCCTCCTTCTTATAGAGAAAGGAAGAACAAAGATGATCTAACAGCATATGAGCTATTCACCAATGAACACAAAGAACTAGTCACAAAAGGTGAGCAATGGATGAAAGATACTGCTAATCAATGTATGGTTGTCGCAGCTCTTATTGCAACCATAGTATTTGCTGCAGCTTTTACGGTTCCTGGTGGTTATGACCAAAACACCGGTATCCCCTTCTTTACGACTGCAACATTTATAGTTTTCGTTGTGGCAGATGCCATTTCTCTATTTTCGTCTTCAGCTTCTATTCTCATGTTCTTATCTATTCTAACGTCTCGCTATGCTGAAAAAGATTTTCTGGAAAAGTTACCCCGAAAGCTGATTTTAGGTCTATTTACTCTTTTCCTGTCTATAGCAACCATGACGCTCGCTTTTAGTGTCAGTTTTTTTGTACTTTACCATAAGGGGTTGTTATGGATTCCAATCCTTATCGGTGTATTTGCTGTGATGCCGGTCCTCCTATATTTGATGCTACAAAAAAGTTTGTTTTTCGATGTAATTCGTTCAACATATCGTTCAAGATACCTCTTCAAGCCTAAAAAACATGTTCTTTACTATCAAAACCCCAAGGTCTAACGATTGTCTTTTTCCAATTGTAATTGGTTTGTTTATGTACGTACATGCTTTATAAAACTGTTGTAAGTTGCATTTTAGAATAATTATGTACTTTCCACGATGAACCGATCTGGTTTGTTAATTGTTAGCATTATTGAATTTAATACATTGTTCGGCCCAAAGTCACTTAGATATGGGCTAAACGTATTGTTTTCGGGCCCAGTATCACTGTACAACTATATATGTGTATGATGAAATATTTTACATTATTTTTCCTACAACTATATATGTGTATGATGAAATATTTTACATTATTTTTCCATAAACAACATTGTAGATTGTAGATTGTAGATGTTAAAAGTTACAAGAAAGGCATATCATGAAATATTTTACATGAGCATGCACGTCTTACTGTATCACTTTCACTCATGTCTTTTAATGTATGCTTTAAAGCCCCTAAACTCAAAATTTGTTGGTTAATTAGTATATTTATAAATGTTTTTCATGATCCGAAAAACACGTACTTCCAAGGGCAAATGTAACCAGAAAATGTAAATATCTGTGGAAGAAGATCAATTGAGGCTGTAATCAGAAAGTTACTTCTTAAGAGTGCGGAGGAGCAAGGATAAAAATGTCCTGGGCTAGTCTAGACTTTTAAAATAAATTTATGGGTAATTATAAGTTTAACATTTTTTTTAAGTAGATCTTAGACCCTTTCCAACCCTAACCGTGTCGGTAGCGTGTCAGCTGAGACACGTCAGCGCCACATCAGCACCTCTTAAACTGACACAAAAATGACAACCCAGGGTGTGTCATTTTGATTTCTAAGCCCCACACACATTTAAATAAAACAATTTAATTAAAATTAAAAATCTTGTATTAATTAATTTAAATAAAACATTACAATAATTAAAATAGTAAACTAAATTTAAAATAAAACGTTAGTTTTTATCTACATTTGTTTCAAAATTTTATACATTTGTAGACTGTATGCAACAAATAGAAAACATTTATGTTTTTCTTTTAAAATTAGAAATAAGAATATCCAAACATATTCGGAGTAATTAACTATAACATTTTTATGATTAGTATTGTGGGCTTTGTTTCCAATTAGAGTTGGGCATCCACTCAAAATTAATCTTTAAGTTTTGGCTTTTAAAGATATCAGATCCCTTCGCTTCTGTCATCCACTCTTCCCCACTTGCCGCCTCCCAACTCCCAATTCCCCATCCTCCATTGACGATGCAGTCGAAGAAATAAAACATTACAACGGTTGAAGAGGAAAAAAAAGAAAGAAATCCATGCGGGCTCGACACGAACCACTTACGTCTCTCTCCCCTGAGTCTCCAAACTGGCGAGAAACCACTGATGCGGTCAACCGCACGGCGGTGCCAACGTCGTCGATTAGCTTACGCGCGTCGGTTTGAAACCGACACTGCGCGTTGGGAACGGTCTTACTGGCTAGATTAAAAAAATTAATGGGTCTATATGGATAGAGATGGACTCAATATTGACTACCCATTTACAACATCCACTTTTACAAGATAAAACTTATATAATATTTTTTAATTTCCTTATTCTTTTTTAGATTTTTTTTCTCGTTTTTTAAACGTTTTCTTTTTTTCGTTTTTGCGTTTTTAACGGGTCTTTTTGTTTCTTTCAATTTTAAACGTTTTTTTTTTTTTGTTAACTTTTTTGTCATTTTTTCGTTTTAAAATGTTATTTCGTTTTTAAAAGTTTTTTCCATTTTTGTCTTTTTTTTTTGTTTGAAATGTTTTTTCGTTTTTAAATGTTTTTGTCATTTTTCATTATAAACTATAAACAATACACTTAAGAAATTCTTTTTTTATGTAATTGTAATTTCTTGACGGCCAACCGCACCCCTACCCCTCCCCCTTCTACGTCTGGCCTTTACTCTTTATACGTTTCTTTCAATATAGCACTATCATTTGGTAGATATATGGATATGTGTATGTCTTCGGCTTTAATAGTAATAAAAATTATTATTATTATTATTCAAGTTACTTTCCAAAGATGCTCTCATTATCGAAGTTGAAGTTACAAAAATTTAAAGTTTCATTTAATTATATTCTCCTCGCTACTATATGCATCGGTAGATGAGTTGACTATCGTTCATCGTATTATATTCTTCCAAATGAATTATGTTGGATCCAGTTATATTCACACAGTGAATACGGTGCACCATCTTTTTAATTAGCCTTGTGACATCGATCTAACTGTTTTTAGCACGTTATAATAACAAGTTATATGTTTGAAACATGATTGTATTTGTCCATACTACAGGCACCCCTTTTTTCGAACTCAAATGACTTCTTATTATATTATCAACATTGATGGATAAAAGCACAAAGGTATACTATAATTACCAAGCATCGAAGCCTGCATATGTGTATATATATATATATATCTATATATTGACGACTCAAATGATCTGGATCGAACCATCATAGTTGTTAGAAAATTATTTTTAATTGTTAATTGTTAATCCTATTATCGTAGACTTTTACTCCATTATTGGTTGAAATTGAAGTCAATAAGAATCCAACTGTAACACACAAATTCATGTACGCACATGACAATATTTAATAATTAATAGTTGTTTACATTCACACTGGTCGGGATGTGTAAACTAGTATAAAACGATTTATTTATCAAAAGTTAAACAAATTCAATATGAGTATACTTACAAAACTGAATAACAGCCAGAATCTCAATCTCTAACATATACAGAATAATAAACCACTAATTATTCATCAAAGAGATGAATAACTCAAGACCAGACTAGAAACACTAGATCGAGAGAGAGAGATGATAACAAGAGAAAACAATACTATGATTATTAAGTCACAAAAGAATATATTTTGTGACATATATTTTCTAAATATCGTACAGTTTGAACTCTCAATATCGAGATATTTGACACTTCTAGATATCTTTCTTCTACAGCTACACAAGTAGACTTCCAGCTTTCCATAAGATGCACTTTAGACCTTTAGCTTCTCTGACTTGATCATATTTGCTTACTAACTTGAATCAACTTAATTATCTGCATTTAATCAACATTTTAAGTTAAAAAATGTTGACTTTACAAACTAAGATTATAATATTAGAACTCATTATTTTATCAGCATGTCATAAAGAATTGAACAAACAAAACAAATTACTAGTCTGCCTGTTCATACACATATAGATAATTATATAAGTGTGAATACTTGGAAGAAAGTATATAGCTAGGAACCGATAGGATGATATAAGATTTACTCTTTCGATTAACTATTTTGCGAATTACAAATAATATGAAAAAACATCGCTAGTTTAAGTCATTAAATTTTTTATTTTATTTTTATGTATGTATATAGTATCAATGAAGGTTTTAATTAACGAATAGAAAGGAAAACCCCTGCCTTTGAAAAAACTATGTCGTTAAATAGGGATGTCGAAATATGCATGTCTTTACTTCATGTGTCACCTAGTAAATATTCAATGACTATTTATATGTAAATATCGTCGGTTTACGGAACATATATATATACATTAACAATGTAAGTTTTATGTGATATTAAACATTTGTTACATTCAAAAGCATTATTAATTGTTATACTTGTGTTTTTGTATCTATTAAAGGGGTTAGTACAGAGCAATATATTAAACTATGACACGATATATATTCCTAACTTCATTTGGTCTATTGTATTTAATTGATTCTTTGACGTGTAAACTATGACACGGTATATATATATATATATATAGTATTAGGATTTAAAAGAAAAAATTTAACGGAGAAGGGGGAGAATGATATATTTAAAACTATGATTAAGCAAAAAGTAAGTATGATTCAATAAAAATAAATATAGTTAATTTGTTAAATCAAATAATTAATTTGATGAATCAAAGGGTTAAAAAAAAAAATTTCCCCTTCTTCACCAATTTTTTCTTTTTCCTTGAACTCACTCCTATATGTATATATATATATACTAGATCTAAATCGTGTGATACACGACAATTTAAATTAAACAATTTTTATATTCACAATTTTAATAGGTTTAATAGTTTAATATTATTTTTCGGTTACTGTTTGAATAGGATTCCTAAATTTTTTAATTAATTATTATTATATTCAAATATTATCTAACTCTATCTAAATTTATTTTTAGTTTATTTTTTAAATTTAAATAATTATTTATTTATAAATGATGAGAGGCTGCCACGTGTCATTTTGCCTATGTGGCAAAATATGAAGCAACATTTTATTCTCCTTTAGTATATATATAGAATAGATATATAATAGATATGTGTGTGTGTGTGTGTGTTTGAATTCGGTTGAATACTTGAAGAGTTTAACGTTTTAAAATTTTAAGAATTTTAACTATCATGTGTTTGTGAAAATAAATGTTTGTTTGAACTTTGAGAATAACGTACATTAATGATGTACAAATTACTACCATATTTTATAAGTTATTGACGTTGACTAATGAGTAATGACTGTGAATGTCTATAAATCAATATCATAGATCCTTAATTATTATATCATATTTGAAGAGCTTTCGGTTTTCAGTTTTGATTCAATCATCCATACATACATACATAGATTAATCATTAGTTTATCTTTTGGCACAGGTATCATCAAATTACATCCTCTACCATGGTATCAAGCAATTAAGTTAAAATCGTTATTAATGTTTTGTCAGTTCTCACTCTGCGCACAGATGTTGAAGCAAATAGGTGGGCGATCAACCTCAATGAATGGGGGGAATCTCTTAAGCCAGCAACAGCGACAGCAGGAAATTAACATATCTGTTGCTCCAGATGCAAACAAGAAACGATTACCGAATCTAGCTTGTCGAGATCTACTTACGGGTAATCAACTGCTATTTTACATCACATTTAGTTTCACATCTACATGTAGAAAGTCATATTATCCTTTGAACTTTGACTTGGGATTTGCCACTGATGAAAAGACTAGGCTCATTGGTTTTGAAATAATAAAATTAAGAAATTTTACACTTAATTTGTGCTCCTATATTTTGTCATTTGGAAGGTGCTATGCTTATTTTAGAAATTCCATAAGTGAGTCAAGGAGATGTATGATTATGGTATCTTTGGAAGGTGCTATGCTTATTTTAGAAATTCCATAAGTGAGTCAAGGAGATGTATGATTATGGTATCTTAGAGCTTTAGTCCTACTACAAGATGAATGGAAGTCATTTTCAGATCTTGTACCGATACAAAGTATATATATATAGAGGGAAAGGATCAATATGGAAGCTCCGAATCCTGGAAAAAAAGGAAAGCAAATCTTAGCTCTTGATTTTTTCATAAATAAATGTTTTTAACATTTATTTGTGATGAATGTTAAATTTTAAAATTATTTATAATTTTTAAAATTCATTTATGAAGAAATCAAGAGTTAAGATTTACTTCCTCATTCTCTAATTTTTTTGCTTCCCTCTTAATCCCCACCATATATATATCTATATATTTATGTATAGGGTAGGGTTCAAATGAAAAACATAAATATCGTGAGAATGACTTCGAAATCACTTTTTAAATATCCAAAATACATTTTTTTCAAACAAAATTTAATGATTATTATTAAAATAACTTTTGTAAGCTATGATAAAAAATTTAATAAAAAATATTAACTTTTTTTCAAACTTTTTTTACAGTCATTACTGTTGTGATTATTCAAGATAATCACAAAATATAACATGATAATCAAATGTGATTATTCTCTAATATAATGTGATTATTATGTGTTCGAGATAATCACAAAATAAGATTTTGATAATCACATATTATTCATGTGATTATCTTGTTATAAAATATGATTATTATGAATAAAAAAATTAATAAAAAAAATTAAAAAAAGAATAAAACGTCGAAAAAAAATTATTTGAAAAATAGTTTTTAAAAGTTATTTGAATAAGGAGCTGCGAAGAAATTTTTTGTAAAATAACATGTTTTGAATTTTTAAAAATGAGTTTGAAGTCATTTCTTATGTTCTTACGATATTTAGGTTTTTTATTTGAACCTAGATGTATATGTGTATATATATATATATATATGTTGGTTAAAACTTAAAACTGATGGTTCTTTATTAATCAAGCGGGAAGAATTACATTGCAATTATAGCTAGATAAAATAGGGTATTTACTAACTTTGCGTTGGAGCTTCTTTGAAGGACCTAATAGAGAAACTTACTACAAAACTGGTGTCCCTCTATATGAAGCATCCATCAAAGGTGATTGGAAAGCTGCTAAAGCCATTCTTGATCAGAAACCATCGCTGGTAAGGTATTGTATCACTGAGAATGGCGAGACAGCACTTCATGTTGCAGCATCTGCCAAAATAAGCAAAAAGGTGAATGATTTCGTGAAAAATCTGGTGAGTTTGATGAATACGGAAGACTTGGCTCTTGAAAATGAACATTACAACACCGCATTCTATCTAGCAGCCGTAGCCGGAAATGTTACAACGGTTATGATTATGGCGGAAAAAAATAGAGATCTGCCGAGTATCCCTGGGGCTATGGGACTGAGGATGCCACTGTATGCGGCTGCCTTGTTTGGACAGTATGAAGTAGTGAAATATCTGTATGATAAGTCAAATAGGTTGACTGATGATGGTTGGACAGATCAATACCGTGGTTGGCTTCTTGAGAGTTGTGTTGAGGCTGATATGTTCGGTAAGCATTTACCTACTATATGCATCATAAAACTTTTTGTTGTTTATCATAATTTGTTTTCGTGTATATACTTTTCTTTACTCCTTGTTTTGACAAGTAGTATATTGCTAGTAGTACTTGACTTAATATAGGTTCATGTCAACTTTTAGCTTATTCTTGAAAAATATGAGATCCATGTCACTTAATCTACGTCAATATGTTAAACAAAACTATTATTCACAAGTTTTGTTGAAGATGTCCATCAGTTTGGGGAGGTACGTTAACACATACTTATAATTACATTAGCCATAAATTTGGTGGCCAGCTTGAACCAGATCTTGTAGTTTTTTATGCAGTGCTACAGATTATATCATACAAAGATATGCCTTCAAAAACATTTAATACACGTTATTTCATTTTTCTTGATTTGTACTTATAATTAGTTTTTTTATATAAAGTGTTAAAACTAACCAACAAAAATTTGAATTAACTAACTATTTATGTCATTACACAATAAAATTCTTCCTTGTTTAAATTTTACTTTCATTGTTGCTTTTGTTGAAACATTTTCCCTAACAAAGTGATTGCCAAACCTTATTTAGATGTCGCCCTTGACATAGTGAAAAGGTATCCAACACTTGGTAGTGGGAGCATACTTGGAAATTTGGCTCGAAAGCCTGATGCGTTTTGTGAAAAAAAATCTAATATCATCAAGAGAAGTGTTCATTCAGGCAAGCATCTCTTCTCCTATCATTTTTAATTTACTCGTACATATTTCGTATCATCAATTGGCTTCTTTTCTGTTGTGGCTTTCAGTTTTTGGATTATTTGGTTTAAGTGTGGGAGCTTATGCAAAGGAAAGCGATGCATTGCAACTACTAAAAATCATTTGGGAAGTTATTACCAAAAAGAGTAAGTTTGAAATTGATAATATACTCAGAGGGTGGGCTGATAAGCAAGAGGAAAAGCTAACTTCTGAAAAGGTCATTCAAGTTCTGCAACTACAAAACCTCATTTCTGAACATCTTGACAAAATGGTTGTAGAAACCCAAAAGATAATCAGCCGGCCTCCAGATGCGATTATTCAAGACACAAAGTCATCTTCTGGAAAGGTTGATCAATCTCTGCAACTACAAAAACTAATTTCCAAACATCTTGTGAACATACATGTTGAAACCCAGAACATCATTAAGCAAGACATTAAACCAGTTTATAGTAAGGGCGATCAAGCTCTCGAACTGCAAAAGCTCATTTCTGAGCATATTGTTAATATGCATGTTAATACCCAGAACATAATCAAGCGAGAATCTAGGGCAGAGGATCAAGCACGGTACCTACAAAAACTCATTGTTAAACATACTACCAAAACGCGTGCTGCAACAACTTTAAAGGAAACCCACTCTTCTCGAGTATTGTTTCTTGCTGCAGAGATGGGCAATACAAACTTTTTAGTCGAGCTCATTCGTCGATATCCTGATCTAATATGGCAGGTAAATGATAACAATCAAACTATATTTCACGTTGCTGTAAAAAATCGTCACGAGGGCATCTACAACCTATTGTACGAGATAGGCTCAACGAAAGATTTAATAACCCCTCTTAGAGATGAAGGAGAGAACAATATGTTGCATTTAGTTGCAAAGAGGACTGAGAAAAAGCGACTCGAGTATGTGTCTGGAGCTGCTTTACAAATGCAGCGAGAATTGTTATGGTTTAAGGTACATTTTCTCTCCAAATAAGAGACCAGGTCATATAATCTTACAAACAAAAATTAATGTATTAATATTCTTTGTTTATGCTGCAGGAAGTAAGGAAGATGATCCCTCCTTCTTATAGAGAACGCAAGAACAAAGATGGCCTAACACCACGTGAGTTATTCACCAACGAACACAAAGATCTGATTACCGAAGGTGAGAAGTGGATGAAAGCAACAGCTAGTCAATGTATGGTTGTTGCCGCACTTATTGCAACGATAGTATTTGCTGCAGCTTTTACAGTTCCAGGTGGATACAATCAAAATGATGGTATCCCTATTTTCTATCATAAATTAACCTTTGTGGTCTTTGTAGTGGCAGATGCCATATCCTTGTTCTTATCATCAGCTTCAATACTCACGTTTTTATCCATTCTCACCTCTCGTTACGCCGAAATTGATTTTGTAGAATCATTGCCTGAAAAACTAATGTTAGGTCTTGCAACTCTTTTTCTCTCCATAACAACCATGATGATCGCTTTCGCCGTCAGCTTCTTTGTACTATACCATAAAGAAATGAAATGGATACCTACCATTATTGGTACGTCTGCTATCACGCCAGTCCTCCTATATATTGTGTTGCAATATCATCTGCTAGTGGATGTAATTCGCTCAACATATGGTGCTAAGTACCTCTTTAAACCTGCAAAACAAGTTCTTTACTATGTAAACCCTAGGGTCAAGCGCAAAGCTATATTGAAGCCAAGGGTAGCTCGAACTATGTCCCTTTACTTTTAGAGATGTAATTTTTGTAACAATCTGTAAGAAAAAAATATCCAATTAAAGTGGTTTCCATCTATATTCTAGTTGACTAAACAGTATATGGCGAATACGCCGAGCTTTAGAAGAAAAAGTGACCATCTTTCTGTATAAAGTGTAGAAAAAATTACGGTGTTAATACTTATTGGCGCGCTATCATCATTTTTAAACTATGTATCATCTTCTTTAATATTTTGTTAGAAATCTGGGTTTGGTAACAGGGCAGAGGAAATCAATAACTGAATAATCATTGTGGGTTGCGTTAGATCACTTTCTTTTTCTTTCTTTTTTAACAGCAAAATTTTATTAACATACTAGTAAGACACTAGTAAAAATAAACGAGAAATAAAAAAAACATTCAAATACAATTTGAGTTACAATTCCAGTTTATCCAACTAATAAATAATGTCTTCCTACTCGAGATCCAAGTGTAAGAAAGAAATTTGATATCATCACTTAGGATTTCATATCTTACTTCTTATGCAAGAAGATACGTTAATTTCTAAAATGCCATAACACTGAAATTGTTGATTGAATAACAACATCAAATTTAACATGGTTTTTTCTTTGGGTATTACTATTGATCCGAACATGTAATGACACGTTGGATGACTTTCTAAAAGTAATATTTCAATTTTATAAATTATGTTCGAGTTGAGAAAGTTAAATTTGAGATAAAATCAGAGAATGGACCTATTTTGACAAAAAAACAGAAAGCCAGAATGTTTGTAATTATATCTTTTGTCTGTAAGCACATTCAATTAAACAATACGTACGGCATTTAAAAATCTGAATGGCTGCCAAAACTCATCTCATTATTAGTTCTATAGACATTTTTTGCTAGAATCACGCAAGTGAATAAATGAATTCCTACTCCAACTTTTGAAGGAATTATAATACTAGTTATTAATTATAAATTATTTAAAGTCCTATATCTATGCTTATTGAATAATAAATCTATCTATCTATTTCTATTGACTAACTAAAAGATGATGCTCTATTAACCATATACAAGTTCGCTAACATATTTCTCTGATTCTCTCTTGCAATATTCTATGAATCAACCTAAGCGTACTCTGACTTTATGATTAGTACCTATGGCAATTATCGTCATTTATTATTAAGTATTTTATTTTTTATTTTTTAGGAGAAAACTCAACTGTAACAAATGCGTACACATATATGTAACGAGTCCGATACACGCACCCCTTTTTTCGAACTCAGATGATTTCTTATTGTAATCTTCAGACCCCCGCACCTACATATATGAATGATCAATATAAGCAGACTTAACACAACTAAATCAAGTCTTCCTTTTTCAAGAAAAAAAAAAAAAAAAAAAAACTCAAATCTTGACAACGAAGAAACCACATGACACCCTCAATTCAACATGTACTGTGTGTTTATCCTATCCCTGAATAGGCAAAATCCATCAGTTTCCAAAATGATTCAAATGCAATATCTTTCCCATGAAAACCCCAATATGTAACAATTATCTTTTTCCGAATTTCAGTACGTGCTTTGTAAAATGGTTGTTAGTTGGTTGTAGTCTTGTAGATTATAATATGAATATGTGTTGAAAATTGTGAGCATTCTTGTGTTTAATGCATTGTTTGGCCCAAATTCACTTACATCTGGGCTAAACGTATTATTGGGCCCAGTATCACTCTACAACTTATCAAAGTAAGAAGTTATATTCAGAAGTATTACAGATTTACAGTACTTTATTTCATGAACAACATTATGGATGTTAAAAGTTCGGCATATACTGAAATGTTTTACATGAGCAATCTTTTTACAGCATTGCGTTCACTCATGTTCTCGGATTTATGCTTTAAAACCCTATGTAAACTCATAAAACTGTTGGTTAATTAGTACATTAAACATGTATTTCATGATCCGAAAATAAACACCTACTTCCAACCGCAAATGGAAAGTGTAACTATTTCGGGAAGACGATGGATTTTTTAGATAGTTACTCCGTCTATGATATAAATTGAGTGTATGAGTGCTAAAAGCCTAAAACATGTAATAATGATGTAAATTGAGAATATCATAACTTTGTTTTCAAACTGTATCAGTATTGAAACAATATTCAGTTCAGATCAATATAATAGTTATCCAGTTTTCAATAATAAGTAGCATCCTGATCGATATAAATGTTATTTCAAACTTTTTTTTTTTTTTCAGATTTGTTCATTTAAAAATCTAGCAGTTGGATGACATAAAGGGTTCAGATTTACTATTAATCATTTAATTGTATAACGATCCAAAAAGGTGCCATGTTATCATTGGCATAAATAACCACCATTACTTGGCATTGGCTTGTACATACTCCATAGTTAACTGGTATAAGGATATAAGTATATATAACCAGAGAAAGCACGTTACCATATTAATAAATAACAATAATATAATATGATATATAGAAGTGTATCATTTGACAAAAATCTCATTTTCTTTCACGTTTTTTAAACTTAAATATCTCAAAAAACGGTAAGTCAAAAAATAATAAAAATTACACCATAAAAATCAGCATGTGTTACTTTTTTTTTTTCTCTTCAATTAGACATCTCACAAGGTATACTTTCGATGAACTTTTTTTTTTTTCATTTTTTGTGGGTTAATACATGTGTTACACTTACCTAACAAATGTGTTATCCTCGGCTATCACATGTGTTATCAACGACTATCACATGTGTTACAAATGATAGTCGGTGGTAACACATCTAATAGTCGCTGGTAACACATGTGTTATTTACCAATTTTTAAAACCCATCAAAGAATGAAAAAAATAAAATTCGTCGAAAGTATGTCATGTGACATCTCTAATTGAAGAGGAAAAAACGCTGATTTTTATGGCGCAATTTTATAATTTTTTGATCAACCGTTTTTGAGATATTCAATTTTTAAGAATGATTTGAGTTTTGTTATTTTGATGAAAATAAACAATTGATATTTGTGATATTAAAAAATTATATACTTTCACTAAATTTTGTCATATCATATAACAATAATATAATAATCATAATAATAATAATAATAACATCAAAAACAATAATACTAAATAACTATGACAATAACTCTAACAGTAACATTAATAATAATCAGCTGACATACGTAATTTTAGAAAAAGAACAGAAAGATCGAACAAGGTCAAATATAAGAACTGAAACAAATTTCTAAATCTTTAATGGTATCAAATGATACACCTGACACCCATAACCGAATATATAATTAATAGGAAACTAAGTGCGAAAATGTAAAACAGAGGGGGTAATACTATAAATATTAAAGAGTTGGAGGTTCGAAATGTAATTTTATTTTCTGTTAAATTGCTACGTCTTCACATAATTACCAAAATACTTTATAATTCTCATTTCTGTAGTCTTTGACAATGACTTGAGCGAGTGAGGCTGTTCTTCTTTAAAAATCAATGATAGGATAAAACTATTCAAGTTCAATAATTGCATTTCAAGGCTTTTCAATTACATTCATTCATCATAATTACTTGCTCACAGAGGTATTATCCAATAAAATCATCAACTGTATTTATATAGTCATGGTGTGAAGAAATTAACAGGTTATAATAATCAATTATTGTTACTAATTAGTGGTGTGATTGTGCAGATGGCGCAAAAAAGTGTTCAACTAGACTCAATCAATGAGAAGAAACCCTTAACTCACCAGTAACAGCAGCAGGGGATCAACATTCTGGCAGCTCATGCTAAATTGAATCAGCAGCTGGAAATCAATAATTCAGTTGCTTCAACTGCTAATAACAATAAACGATTTACACCGAATTTAGGCTGTCGTGATCTACTTACCGGTAATTTACTGCTATTTTTACACTCTAGTGGCCCGGTTTTGCCGGTGGTTGACCAAAAGTATGATCAGGATTATAATTAGGAAAATTAGCATTTCTCTTTCACTAATTAAACCAAAAGTACTTGATTAAAAACGTGTCAAACCAAATTGAAGGATTCAAGCTAGCCATAATTCACGGATGCAGATGAGCAATGCCAAACTTGAGCTCGATGGGCACTTTAGGCTAAACTAAGTGTGGCTCGATAACTCGACGAGTCTTCATATTGCATACTTGAGCTTGGCTCGAGGTGGATTCAAGATCGTCTTGAGCTCGCCTCAAAAAAATCGAATATCTATATAAGTCATTTTTAGTAACCAAATTTATTCCAAATATATCTAAATAAAACATAACAATCTGAATACTCGATAAGGGCTCACGATAAGCCCTAAATAAGCTCAAGCATGGCTCTTAATATATTTCGATAAGGGCTCACAATAGGGAACATGAATGTAGGAACTTGTACGCAGGAGGGTAAACGAGCCGAGCAAGTTTGGCTAAACTGTAAATCTGTTCGTTTAACTTTAGAGAGCTCGGGCTTCACTAGCTTCGAGCCTTATGCGGATAGCTCGAGCTTGATTTGTGAGATATATTACAAGCTCTTGACTCAAAGACATATTACAGCTATATTTGATACACTAAAGTAGCAAATTACTTTGGGTTTCTTAAATTTCTTCACTGCCAATTTCTTACACTATCTGCTACACGTACACCTTCGCCATTGCCCTTTTCTTCATGTAGACCAACTGTGTGATCATAAGTGAAAACTTAGACCCAAATGTAGGTTAAAATTGTAACAATCTTACTAATCCGATCTAGCTAGCTAATTAAATACAATCACATTTACCATAAGGTAGTTGACCAATCATGCACAACTTTTTTATTTTTAATTCTTTAACAATGAATTAATCATGTTTAAAAAATTTCTACACTACTCATTGTCATGCTTTAATGAATTTAGAAAAAGGACATTTAATTTGATTATTTGAGTCTACCTTCAACACAATTAAGTCATGGTGTAGCTTTGACCACAAAAGAAAGCGCCTGATAGAAATGTACGTATACGTGAACGTCCTGCATAAATGAAACAACAAAAACAACAAGATGTTAATGATCGGTGTCCAAAACGCGAAATGTCTCAACTCGATCCTGGTTTTTCGACAGTAGTTAAATGTGGATGAAGAAATGAAAGTATATATATATATATATATATATATTTCATTGGAACAAACCTGGACCAAGAATACATTTATTAGACATAATAATAAAACAGAAAATGAGAAGTGCCATCGGGCCACTTGTGAGTAATAGAATTTAAATATCCCACTAGTGAACTATTTATATTTGTACTCTATATAACTTCGTAATTCCTATTGCATTGAGCCGTTGACGCAGAAAGTCCATAAATCAACTCATTAAAAAGTATATATGTGTCCATAGTTAATCAGATCCAGAGAATCATTCGTTTTCGATCTTCATCCACTCATTCATTCATACATAGTAATCCATTTTATCTGAAGCACAGGTATTATGCAGTTAGAGCCTTTAATTTAAATATGGTCATACTTTGAAGCAATATACAGGTTTTATTGATGTGACTTGTGACTCTGCTGCAGATCGATGGCTGAAAAAGGTGTGCAATTAGAGTCAATCAATGAGAAGAAACCCTTAACCGACCAGCAACAGCAGCAGGGGATCAGCATGCCGCCTTTAGCCAAGACAGCCGCAGCTAAATTGAGCCACCAGCCAAAGCCGAAGCAAGAAATTAACAATTCAGTTGCATCCGATGCTAACAAGAAACGAGCAACGCCAAAACTAGCTTGTCGAGATCTAATTACTGGTACTATATGCATTCCATTCTACTCTTTTACTACGGAGTAATATTTTTAGTTTTTACATTACCATACTGGAGAACAGATTCAACATGACCATATATAAGGTTAGGTTCGAATGATTCAGAATGAGAATACATAAATAAAGACGAAAATTGTGAAAATCACAACTCACAAGATCACGTGTTAGATCACATGTTATGAAGTTCAAATATTAATAGAAACTCAAATAATATTGAAATAGCGTGTTAAAGCATGTTGTATTTGATTTTTTAAACATGCGAATAAATATGTTTTCATACGTAACGTTGGAGTGTTTAAACTTCATTTTTTTCTTCAATGGAACATATACCAATATTTAAATTATTAGATAACATATATTGTTGGTGGGTTTTATTTATATTAGCCCGTTAGATTGTTGAGCTTAGGGTTTTAGTATTCATTTTCCATTTATACTTTGTAATAGTATTTACCATTAAGATTATGTTTGGTAAATTAGTTGTACGTTGTAGTTGTAGTTGTAGCTGTAGATTTAGGTTTAGAGCTTTTCGCGAAAAGCTACTTCTAGTAGCTTCGTTGAATTCTAAAGCTACAGTTTATACATGATAAACCAAACTTTTATTTTTATAGGAGTTTTTTTTTTTCAAAAATTAAAAGTTAAAGCTTCAAAAAACTTATAAAAATTCCATGTCAAATAGATTCTAAATATGAAAATATGAATATTAATTTTTATGATATCAGAGGTGGACCCCGAAATTATTTGCATCTTCCCTTTACCCTCGCGTCCGCAGCCGTCGTCTCTTCTCCTCACCGATTCTTCTTCCTGACGCAATATTCAAAGCTGCCATCAATCATCAATCATATTGTATTAAATCAAGACCTCGATTTCAATTTCAAACTCTCGGCTGCAACAAAACAATTAGTCAGAAAATTGCTATCGCCACTTTGCTATTACCAATACTTTATTGCTATTATTAATAATAACTTTATTGCTATTCCCACCTTTCTTCTATTTCAACAAAGGCCGTCGTAATCGTAATCGTTATTTGAGAAAAAGGTAATTTTATTTATGTTGAATTCTCCGTTCTTGCAATCGTTGAATTCTGCTATGTGTTCATAACGTTCAGTTTAACCACAACAGGCTGCAGTACGATGTCTCGTTTAGACCCGGGATGGATTATGGACACCATCACACATCTCACTTCGAATACAGATATTCTTGAACATAATTTTAATATCGACACTTTTCTATCTGTATTAATTGGTGATGGATCCACCATACACATTTCACACATGGGTCATACTACAATTTCCAACCTTACCGACACTTAACATTTAAATGTTATTGTGACTCCTAATATCATTAAACCTGTTAATTTTGAAGGCGTTGTACTGTAATTTTAAATTAGGCCCTTAATCGATTCTTTTAATTAAGTTTTGTGTTACTTTATTATATTGATTTAAATTAGTTTATCGAATTTTTATTAATTGATTTCAAATCTCAGAATAATTCTACTTCAAAAATAATTTTTTAAACATTCAAATTCATATACGAAATAAATTTCCTCTTAAAAATGAATAATGATAAAACAATAATTAAATATCTAAGGAGGAAAACTTTTTGATCAAAGAAACTAATTGGTAAACTTGAACTTTATTGACTTCCAAACTTAACTGTCCTTCAAAAAATTTCCTTGTTATATTTGAATTGGAAAAGTAAATAATAGAAAGAAAATATTTGAATTGGAAACAAATGACAAAAATCAGGGAATTGAATACATGACCAACAGCTACCAATTATTTTGCATTTTATGTTGGACTAGGATAGCCTTTTTGTATTAATTTAGTTTCATAAGTATATAACTATACTTTGAGATTATTATTTTGGGCTCCCAAATGAAAATTGGCCCTGTGCAATAGCACATGTTGCACAACCTTAAATCCAGGCCTGATTAAAAGTCTCATTTATGTTCGCCAATTTACCACCAATAATAAATGTTCTATTAAATCTTATCCTTATGACTTCTCTGTCAAAGATCTAAAAACTCGCCAATTCTTCTATGTTGTGACAATACTCGTGATCTCTATCTGGTATCTGTACACAAAGCTTTCACTGCTGCCCTACTCACTCAAAGTCAATCCCTTTAGCATCAACGTCTCGACCACCCAGGTGTACTGTCTTGAAATCCCTTGTGTCTAACAACTTAATCTCGTACCAAGGAGACAAAACCCCCCATCCAGTGGCGAATCTAGGATTCAAATTAAGGTGGGTCCATAAAAACTTGACTTCACTAAAATGACAAAATAAATGTTCACATATACCATTCGGGTTGGGTCATTAACACAAACATATAACATAAAATGAACAACATAGAGTTCGACTTAATACAAATTTCCCTGACGAGGTTTCATATCTTGAATAAAAATAATTTGTTTATTGAGAATATTAAATTTAATGACACATAAGCTAAAAAGAAGAGATGTAAGCAATATTACTGGTTCTTCCGGTTACTCGTTATCATGTAATCGACCTTCACACGAATTCCGATTACTCGTTATCATGTAATCGACCTTCACACGAATTTTGTCAATTTTATACATATATTAGTAATAGAAAAGGTATGTTGCTGACCTCAGGACAAAGATGTACAGTACGTAGCCGACAAAATGTGATAACCCTGATGTTATTGTTCTTTACCTTTCCACAAATCTTGTTCAACGTCAGCAAACCAAACAGATAGATATCGACATTCACTTTGTTCAGGAAAAGGTATCTACATGTCAAGTTTGTGTACTTCATGTGCTCTCTGGCTCGCAATATGCGGATATCTTCACAAAAAGTCTTTCTTCATTACTGTTCAACGACTTTAGATCCACTTTGAGCGTTCATCCTTTTTACGCTCCAAATGCAATGGCATATTAGATCATGTGTAGCGTTGGTAGGCGTTATCTATATCAGCCCGTTAGATTGTTGGGCTTAGGGTTTAGTATTCATTCTGAAACAACCCACTTTATCAGAGTGCGTAATTCTATCTTTTTTCCTCAATCAGCGGAAGCGTCTATTTTCTAACATTCTCCAACATCATTATATCATCCTATTATACATTTTAATCCTCCATTCCATATCCCGAGTCACTAAAATTTTAAAAACATTTGGGTCAGCTATGAAGCCTTGTGAGAATCACGGTTTTAATATAGATATTTAAACAACAATTTTCAATACCATTTTCAATATAAACATTTAAGCAACAATTTTCAATACCATTTTGTCATATAAGGAGTCAAAGATTCAATCTAACAATCTCTTTACGATTTCAATTTCACCTTTTCCTTTTTCCACAATTTGATGGCAAACCGTAGTTTTACACATCTCATCACTTTTCCACTTTTTAGTCACTTTCTTTTGTATCCGATTTCATTATTATCGAGAGAGTGAATAATCGAAACACTTATACAACATTAAACAATTTTATAAGCAGATCATATCAAAATAAACATTTATATCAAATAAATACAACCCAGTTTAAAAGTCACATGAAACTCACCTTGTAATATTAAACAACCGAGAGTTTGTTTTTCTTTCCATCCTCGCAAGACTATGATCATAACCATGAATCAATTTCTTTGTTGCCATTATCTTAATTTTTTTTTTCTTCTTGTGTTAGTTCCCTCGGCTCACACACATAAAGACATCAAACCCCTTTTCTTTTTTTTTCTTTTCTTAGCCGAAGTCATGAATTATATACTTATATTAATTACTAATTAGAGTTCTAATACAACTCTACAATTTTTTTATGTTTATCCGACTAAAACTCATATGGCATTAATAATAATAATAATAATAATAATAATAGTAATAATACTATTTTCACATTAAAGATTTATATGTATCTTTTTAAGTAATCTAGTTAATCCTTTTCATCAATTTATGTTTTTATAAAATTTTAAATATATATTCATAAAATTTGGGGCGTTACACATTCTCTATTTTCATATTGTAATAGTGTTCATAATGGAATGTGGAAATACAAACATTTTCATAAATGTGAATATAGTTAATCAGATGTGAATTAATATATATATATATATATACACACATATTCTGTATTCTATATTATATTTATTACAACTGATGTTTAATTGGTAATTAAAGCTAAAGTAAAAAAAAATGAGATGAATACGTTACTACTTAACTAACTATTTGCATTGGAACTACAAATTTAAAGGAGATAGAGGAGTATACATCAAAATCGGTGTCCCTTTATATGAAGCATCGATTAAATGTGACTGGAAAGCTGCTAAAGTCATTCTTGACAAGAAACCGGAGTTGGTAAGGTATTGTATCACAGAAAATGGGGAAACACCACTGCATGTTGCTGCATCTGCAGCAAAAGGTGGTAAACATGCAGAGGAGTTTGTGACAAATCTGGTGGGTTTTATGAAGGAGGAAGACTTGACACTTGAAAATGAAAATTTCAACACCGCCCTTTATTTAGCTGCTATGGCTGGCAAACTTGAAATGGTTAAGATTATGGTAGGAAAGAACAGGACGCCGCTGACAATCCCTGGTGCAAGCCAAATGATGCCATTGTATGCAGCTGCCTTGTTTGGAAATTATGACGTGGTTAAGTATATGTACGATAATTCCAAGGAGTTGGGAGATAATGGCTGGACAGATGAGAATCGTGGTTGGCTTCTTGAGAAATGTGTCGAGAATGACATGTTTGGTAAGCATTTCAGTATCTTGTTATTGCAATTACAGATTTTAGTTTCTTGGTGTTTACTGATTTATTATAATATATGTTTATGTACTATCCTCTCCTCCTTATTTTGATGAGTAGTGTCACATGAAAATTATGGGCGATAATACCATTACAGTAGAAACGCAGTATATTCTTCCATGTCTCTATGTGTGCAGTCAGTAAGTATAATAAAACTAACATCTGCAAATTGTTCAATATGTTCATTAATTGGCTTGAAGGGATAAGTTAGACATTTACATCAACTATGGGTTTTTGTAGATTGTCTTTGTCCAGATTTGGTATTCTTTTTTATTTCTTTTTTTTTCGATGTGGTGTCAATTAGACTAATTTAAACAAAATATATGATTCCAAATACATAGTTGAAACCTTTATCATTCTTATTAATAAGTGTTTTTATTAATTAGATGTTCTAAATACTTGATGAAATTTAATTTATGTCCCTTACTCGTTGTAAAAGAAAAATATTTTCTTGCTTTTTTTGTTTCTTTTGTTGTAACATGTTCTCTCACAAAACGACTGTTAAATCTTTTTTAGATGTTGCACTAGAGATCGTGAAAAAGTATCCAAAACTTGGCAGGGGGAGTGTGCTTGCAGTTTTGGCTCGAAAGCCTGAAGCATTTCCTGAAACAAAGTCTAATCTCATCAGGAAAATCATTAATTTGGGTAAACATCTCAGCTCGTGGATGTATAAAAACCATCAACCGTCTCAAAATGAGGATCAAGAAAGTGGTAATGGAAGTGTACCTGCAGGAAATTTGGGTCAAAAGCCTGAACCATCTCAAAATGAGGATCCAGAAATTGGTAATGGAAGTGTACCTGCAGGAGATTTGGCCCAAAAGCCTGAACCATCTCAAATTGAGCATCCAGAAATTGGTAATGAAAGTGTACCTGCAGGTGACCTGGCTCAAAAGCCTGAACCGTTTCAAATTGAGCATCGAGAAATTGGTAACGGAAGTGTACCCGCAGGAGATTTGGCTCAAATTTCTGAACTGTCTCCTGAAACGAAATCTAATGTCATCAAGACAACTATCAAATCAGGTAAACATCTCTACTTTTTTAATTTAATCATCGGGAGAACCATCAAGTGGGTACTCGGTAACATCTGTACTCCTTGATGGTTTTAGTTATTAAATACAAAATTATATTATATTAAAAAAGTTATTGCGACCTGTTAAAAACTTTGTAGATCGACTATACTAGTTAGTAAGACCACCTCCAAATCTGGTGCTCAAATTTGACAAGTGTAACAATAAAAAATTTAAATGGATATTTGCACCGTAGAAATGCCATTTTGTCAAAAGTTTAAATGGATATATACGTCAGAAACTTTGAGTCATAATTAATATATAGCATTCTGTTATATTTTGTCAAACAAGTTACTAAAATCCAACTTCATCCATTATCATTGATTTTACTCGTAAATATTTGGGATCGGTAATATAACTTCTTTTGTGGTTGGTGCGTTCAGTTTCAGCATTTATTGGTTCTTACATGGGAGCTCATGAAAAGGAGAGTAAAGCATTACCACTACTAAGAATCATTTGGGAAGATATTGCAAAAATGCCTAAGAAAGAGATTGATAAGTTACTCAGAGGGCACCCAGATTCACTTAAGAACGACAAGTCAGCTTCTGGAAGGGTTGTTGAAGCTATGCAACTGCAAAACCTCATTTCAGAACATAAATACAACTTGTTAGCCGGGGCTGACAAAATATGTAAACTTCAGGCAGCTGATTCGATAATTGCTTCGCAATTAGATAAACTCATTTCTGAACAACTTGTGAGGATTCATGTTGAAACCCAGAATATAAGTGCAGGGCCCCCTGATTCGATCAATCAAGACAACAAGTCAGTTTCTGGAAATGGAGATCAAGCTCAGCAACTACAAAAGCTCATTTTTCAACATATTCTGAAAATGCACAACGAAACCCAGATAATTATCAAGAATAAAGAAAAGGAAGATAAAAGTGGGCGACTGCATAAACTCATTATGGACCGCGTTATCCACATTAATAATGAAACCAAGAAAATAATTGGAGTGCCTGAAAAGGTAACATACTCTTCTCGGGTACTATTTATTGCTGCAGAAATGGGAAATACTACCTTTTTAGTTGAACTCATCCGTCGATACCCTGATCTCATCTGGAAGGTAAATGATAACAATCAAACTATATTTCACATTGCTACCAAACATCGTCACGCGGGTATCTACAACCTATTGTATGAGATAGGCGCAATGAAAGATATGATAACTCCTCTCAAAGATGACCATGCGAACAATATGTTGCATTTAGTTGGGACGAGTGCAAAACAAAAGCAACTCCAAGATGTGTCAGGAGTTGCTTTACAAATGCAACGAGAACTCTTATGGTTTGAGGTACAAATTTTTTTTCCTCGTTCAAGGTTAGTGTAAAAATTAAGTATTCTATAACTATATTATTTTATTTTTATTTTCTCTTGTAGGAAGTAAAGAATATGATCCCTCCTTCTTATAGAGAAAAGAAGAACGAAGATGGTCAGACACCACATGAGTTATTCACTCAAGAACACAAAGATCTAGTAACACAAGGTGAGGAGTGGATGAAAGGAACAGCGAGCCAATGTATGGTTGTCGCCGCACTTATCGCAACCATAGTATTTGCTGCAGCTTTTACGATTCCAGGGGGTTATGACCAAAACAGTGGTCTCCCAATGTTCCGTTCGAAAGTAACCCTTATAGTTTTTGTTGTGGCAGATGCGATTTCTCTATTCACATCTTCAGCTTCCATTCTCATGTTCTTATCTATCCTCACATCTCGATACGCTGAACGTGATTTCTTGGAATCATTACCCAAAAAGCTCATGTTAGGTCTTGCAACTCTCTTCCTATCTATAACAACGATGACAATCGTTTTTGGTATCAGCTTTTTCGTACTTTATCATAAGGGTTTGCTATGGATTCCAATCCTTATTGGTATATTTGCTGTGATGCCAGTTCTTCTATATGTTAAGTTGCAGTATTCTTTGTTTATTGATGTAATTCGTTCTACATATGGTTCTAGGTACCTCTTTAAGCCCACAAAACGTGTTCTTTACTATGAGAACCCCAAGATGTAACCACTGTATTGTTTTCTGATGCAAATGGTCCATTTCAAATGAGAGATGTAACCTGTTTGTAGGTTACACTTGGAGTATTATGTATTTATTAAGATGAATAAGTTTCGTTACAATATTTGCTTTTATGCTCCTAAGCCATATATCAATTAACTTTCAACATTTTCGTTATCCTGTTTATTCATTAGTCATCACACATTAGCCCCATTTTAGTTGGCATATATTGGGCTGCATATGGTACAGTACTTAACCAAATTATGGAATGTAATAAAGATCTTCATGCAAGCAATACCTGAACACATTTTAGGATGAGTACTACAGTGTTTTGTTTGAGAATGAACATCACGTGTGCAACATTAACCAATTTTAGATGATATGAAAGGTGCATTCTTTAATAAAGGGTGAAGATATGTATAACTTCTTTTACTTCATTTTTTTCTTTTTTGTATTTTTTTAACTTATGCAGCCTAGGGGTTTACACGATTTGGTTTGATCTGTTAAACCAAAACAGATTGAGGTGGTTCACTAACGTCAAGAACCGGTTTGGTTTGACGACTGCACTAATTTTTTTCCGGTCAAGTTCATAAATAACAGCAATGAGAACAAACGCATGTCATTCTTCAGAAGTGTCATTACTCAAGTAAATTTATTGATTAAATTATTTTATCATCATCTCATACTCTCGAATATAATAAAATTTGAGGTTTACTTTTTCAAATAGTTTTTTATGAGGTATAACCATTCGTTTTACACTTCTAAAGTATATTAGTAATGAGTGTCCTTAAAAAATCGATAATTGTATACGCTGTCATATATATCACATTGTCGATATCGTTCATTGAACATTACTAAATAAGTAAATATGAATGGTTTAATTAGTGACTTATCCGCTCCAACTTCTATTAGTTGCATCTAAGAGGTTCATATTGTACTTTTATTCATTTAAATATTGTTTTTGTGTTTCATTAAAGATTAAAACAATAAAAAATAGTATAATAATGTTGATAATTAATTCAACCTAAAAAAGTCTAATGAGTTATAATGAATTTTATAAAATAAAAAAGATGCTGACATGACACCGTACTGAACGTTGAATAATCCAATGTGCTGGCAATGGTGTAAGCAAAACTTCTCATCGAGAAAAGATCCATTTCTATTTCCTGTCCACACCAATCAATGGGCCCCGCATACCACGCCACGTACCTTTTCCTTCCGTTATTTTTTTCTTTTTTGATTTCTTCCATTAACATTTCTTCCCGACCGTTGCGCATAAAAACCCCATTTAAAACCCATCTTTTCTCTCACACACTCACACAGAAACACACACTCAACACCATTTTTGCAAAAATGAGCAACAGCAGTATCAGAGCTAAAAGCCATTGGAAGAAAGCAGCTAACATCACGAAAGCACTATTTTTCAATCGCTTCAAAACTTCCCAATGGTCAGTCAGATTTCTTTTTTTATTCTTTTTGATATATCAAATTTGATTTACAAGTTTTGAGCCCTAATTTAATAATGTGAAATTACAGCAAAACAGCAGCTAAACTGGCGGTAGCTAGAATAAAGCTATTGAGGAATAAGAGACAGGTGGTGGTGAGACAAATGAGGCGTGACATTGCTTTGTTACTTCAGTCTGGTCAAGATGCTACTGCTCGTATTAGGGTTTGTTTTTTTTATTAAATTTTTATCTATTATTATTTTACTTAATTCACTGATGAAATAGTTTCTAGTATTAGAAATGATGGATTTCATATATTTAGTTATTATGTGTGGGTAGTTGAGTACCGATGATTATTGCATGATGAGAAATTTAATTAGCTAAATGACAATTTTGTCCTCTTGAGACTACAAAGTTTTATATTTGACAGTGTAAATGTGTTAATATAGGTAAAAGTGGAAACTTGTAGTTATTTTGTGAAAGACTAAAATAGAAAGGTGGACAACAGTTGTGGGACAGAGGGAATATTCTGTTTCTGGATTCGGAAATCAATATTAGAGGTAGATTGAAAATGTGGGACATTGAAGTGAGCTGTTATGTTGACTTTAATCTGTGTTTGTTATACATCGAATAGCCAATGCAAGAGGTTGGTGAATAAACGTCCTATGTGTTTCTGCCTTTTCTATATTAGAAATTTATGCTGATAATACTCTGCTAGATGCTCATATTAGTTGTTTCAGTTTAGCTGTGAGTTTGCTAGAAGTGTGTTAGAACATATAGCATGGTTGTCTAATTTATAATTCCCTAAAGGCTAAAGCCCTTTATTGTGGCAAGAGCTTTAGAAGAATCACATTTCTGAGGGAAGTTAAATGGTAACCTATGAACTCATCTTCTTTGTATCTTGAGTGAACTACCAACCTTCCTATAACAAATATATCTCCTCACGACAGTTGATGAACCATCCCGTCAAAGAAAATCATTATTGTATGCTTCCTGTCCCTAAAGCTAACACCACTAGTCTGAAACCTTTTAATCTCACATTTGACCCTCACATGCCATTCGCGTAGTCTGTAACGTTTGATAGTGAATGTAGATGATTTTTTTTTAAATGAGAAGCCAAATTCTACTTATAGCTAACACAAAATTCTCTCATGTGAAGGTTGAGCATGTGATGAGAGAACAAAATATTCTTGCTGCTAACGAGTTTGTTGAGCTCTTCTGTGAACTGATCGTGCAAAGGCTTTCGATTATTGCAAAACAGAGGTATTTCAAAATAAAAGATATTTATCAGTTGCTTGTAGATCATATTAATGAAACCACTCACTGTTTTTGGATCGTTTCTTACAGGGAGTGCCCAGCAGATCTGAAAGAAGGGATATCAAGTTTGATTTTTGCAGCCCCTAGATGTTCTGAAATTCCAGAATTGGTTGCACTTAGAGATATTTTTGAGAAGAAATATGGCAAAGATTTTGTTGGAGCAGCTACTGATCTACGGCCCGACTGTGGTGTTAATCGAATGGTGAATATGTTTATACTTTAAGTATAATCAGTATATCTATAGACTTTGTTGCACAATTACTTTTCTTCACTGCTTTATTACTAGAAGATGTTGAATGTTTGACACTTGTCATGATATTTTCACAGCTCATTGACAAGCTCTCTGTTAGAACCCCTGCTGGTGAAGTGAAGTTGAAGGTCCTAAAGGAAATAGCCAAAGAATACCAAATTGATTGGGACACAACAGAATCAGAAACAGAACTTCTCAAACAACCTGAAAAGCTTATTGTACGTCTCCATTATGCAACACGGATGATATACTTTAAGCAGACCCAAATTCGTGTTTTTTAATCAATAAGGTTGTTCTTTTCTGCAGGATGGACCACATACCTTTGTCAGTGCTTCTACCATGCCTGTCAAGTCTACGACGGAGCAAGCTGTTCAGCCAAACAACCCACAACCACGCAGGTAAAAAGTGAACCCCTTTTAGGGTAGAGGAAACTGATATATACGAGTATCACCTAAGTTGTCAAAATTTTCTTTTATCTTGTCAGATACTCAGGTAATGGTCAAAATGTCATGCATTTTGATGACACAAAATCAGCTGCTGAAGCTGCTGCAGAGTCGGCTAAAATGGCAATTGCTGCTGCAGAAGCTGCTGCATACTTAGCCAGCAAAGACTCTAATCAGTCAACTCAACCATATGAATACATAAGTGGTTCAAATGATGGCAACAATTTCAATCCAGTATCTAGCAGTCCTGCCATCAGACAGAGTTCTGAAAGGTCTCGTGGTTCATCAGATGGTCTCAAGGGTCAAAGAAGATACAGTTATAACGCATCTGGAGTGAAGTTTGATGATTCAGATTATGATGAGCAACCCAAGATAGATTATAACAAGATGTGTCAAGAAGAAGACAGACCAACACGAAGACACACCTACAGTGCACCTCCTCGAGATTCATCTGTCAAGTTTGATGAATCAGAGTCTGACTATGATGATGAAATTGAGATGGACCATGAACATGATCGTTTTAGTGAAATGAACCAGGGTCCACCAAAGCGGCCTGCACCAGCTGCACCTTCTGCGAAACAAGGTCAGCGAGTTCATCCTAAACTGCCAGATTATGATACACTTGCTGCTCGTTTGGAAGCTCTCAAGCATCACAAATAGTAGGCCTATGAGATGGTCAAAGACAAGCCTTTTGGTCCGTTATATAATATGAAATAAACTATACATGGTAGCAGTTAATTTTGGATATGGGTCGGTAAAGAGTGCTGTTCTAAGCCTGTTTTACCTCTGTTTTGCTTCTTTTGACTTTGATCATTCGTTATTCATTACATGTGTTCCAGTATTTGCCCGTCTGTTGGAATGTTGGTATATTTTCATTATTATTGTTCACTTATATATTTGTATAAAAAAAGTCATCAATCACATCACATATTTTGTATATTGGTATAATCCGTCCAATCTCTGACACATTTGCTAACATGAATGAGCAAACTGAGTGAACAACAATGAGGGAAAGAACACACTGGGATACAATGAGTACGCGTTTTGACAATTTGAAGCCATACTATGTTTTTGGTTAATTGTACAAAAAAGTAAACGTTTTGACAACATGGTAGATGTTACTTTCTACACCTATCGAGTGTAGTAGTATCAATCAAGTAACAGACATGATATTTTGTGACTCAATGTCGGAAGTACGACATAAGACAACTGAAAAACTTATTTAGCAGACTTTTGAAAGAGTCAAAATATAGACGAGGTTGTTAATAATAAGTCTCCAAATCCTTTCCTTTCTAGACATAAAAATAAAAATAGTAAGTCTCCAAATTATAACCATTGGCTTATGAAGAGCTACTCAACAAAAACATGAACAAATTATTGTTTCTACAAAATGCAATAACGTTCAAACATTCGTTTCATTCATTCATAACAATATAACATTATATGCAAAGCGCATCGTGTTACATTTGCATCTTTCACTCCACAAAAATATCATTATTCTATCATAAGGGACTATTTGCAAAGCACATCGTGCCATTAAAGGTTTAAATGTTTTCTTTCAACAATATTACTGAATAGTGTTAAATTATGATATTATTATTATTATTATTATTATATAATGATTATCTAAATCTAAAAATATAATAAGAGTAGATAATACATCTACTCGTCTAGCATAATATACAAATTTTTTTGACTCGTTTACTCTTAGACAAATAGGTCTACGATTTAGTCGACTTTTTTAACTATAACAAAATAAGTTAATTTATAAAAGATTAAAATCAACATTTAAAACTTGAAAGAAGAACTTGACCCTTTTCCCAGTTTCGTCTTCCTTATCTTTGCAGACACTAAAAGAACTTCATAGCACAGCAAAGCTAGCCGTTTTTCTTCTATCTGTATTCTGTTGTTCTACTCCGTTACGTACTTCACTCTTCAACTGCCTTTTACAATACCCCACCTCAGTCATACGTTCTCTTTCTCATTTCTCATTTTTTTCTTATGTGTACGTTGAGTTGCCATGTTTCATTTTATGCAACAATCTTGATTATTACTAGTTTTCTCATAGTTTTTGAAGTATTATAATTTTGTTCTAGTTTGGCTAGTGTATGTTGGTTAAGTGCTTTACAAAATTGTCTTTCTTCATTGGCTTAAGTTGGGTAGTTTTGGTCTGTAAACCAACTGTTTGTTATCATGTGTAGCTTAACTTCAAAGTCTTGTTAATTTAGCTTATTATCATGGTGATCCAAGAATATAATTATTTATGTCTATTTTCCGTAAAAGGATAATCTTAATTTAACAAATTCAAACTACGATTTTTGCCTTTGTTTATCATGTTGTTTTCTCCTAAACAGTGTGTTGTTAATTATCGAGTTCAGTCATTTTAAAAGCAATGGATAGAATTTAAAGATGGTATTATATTGAACCTGGTGTTTTACAGATGCAAGTTGGTAGGGTGTTAGTTACAACTTCACCATGAATTTTATTCAATTTATGGGACCTATTACAAAGTTATAGCAAGCAGTTTTCTCATTAAAAAAATCCATGTGAATTTTGAAGATGTAAAGTAACCTGTTGCATATCAGAAGCCAGAAGTGAAATCCATGTGAACTTTGCACATTGAAGTTGGTCAATCTTGATAATCATCTATGTTCATTTTAGTACTGGACATACCTGAAGTTTTGTGATTGTCTGTCAAAGCTTAAAAGTTGCATAAGCTTGTCTCCACATATATTCGAGAATTGTTGATCCTTCATTATTTCATATTGTGATAATTCTTCTGAGTTGACAAACATTCGCTTTGTACCTGTATGTTTCAAGGTCCAACTTTTTTCTGTGTATCATTCGGCGTTCATGTTTTTCCCTCATACTTGTGCTTTAGGAAGATACGTGTACAGCTGAAGATGTCAGACAACCTCTGCACATTTTGATCTTTTAAAGGAACCATTTATTCTATACAAGCAACTACCGGAGTTGCCTGGAGTGAGAAATCTATTCGTCTGATGGTCAACACCTGGGGTGGTCATGTTCATTTATGCTACAAAATATCCGACGTTATTGAACACAGAAGCAAAGGTAATTTACCATGGGTCACTTCCATACTATAATAATCATTTGCAGAATTAGGAGATCGAGTATTGGGAATGAGTTGATAATTTATCTGAACTTATAGATTGTTACTCCATGCATGCTGGAATATAAAGTGTTGAATGTCTTGATTTGAGCTGATTCATGGTTGAGAAAGTTCTATGCAATCTTTGTATGACATCTCTTGGGTATTTAGACCTGAATTTTCTTTTCTACAACAAGTAGCAGGAAAATATTATTTAGCAGAAATGCTGGACAGCCATTAGCTCGATCTACAGGTATGAACTCACATGACAATGCTTATAAATTTTGTTTTGTTAGTCAATATGTTGCTGAAACCTCTAAGTTTCTCCAGTGCTTTTCAGATGAAGGCAAAGTATTGAATGATCATGGAAGTGACCTTTTGGTTTTAAAGCAGTTGATTTGGGATTTTGACTTTGAGACTAAGTTTGACTCTGAAGAGATTACCTCTACAATTAAGAAGGATGAAGGTTCTTGTGGACCATTTAGCAGAAATTGCCAGCCTGTAGAGGAGCCCTGGATCCTAGAATGGTCTGCCTTATTGCAATCTTTTAGACCAGAAGATGCTTTAAGTGGTGTAACACATAAAGGCGAGATCTCAGTTGACTCTAAAGTCAACTCTTTGACTCACTCCACATGTGACCAAGAAAACACAGCGAGTCATTTCATAACTAGGAGTTTAAAACTATATTTCCGAATGTGAGTACCCTGTCGAGGAACCTTGGCTATTCCAATCATCTATTGGAAATATAGAAAAGGATGGAAGATTTCATAATCAGCACCCACAAATTGCTGAAAGTTTTGGTGACGGGGATTGGGAATCAAATGGAAATGTTACGGAAAATGAAGATGAGATTGAAGAAGTTCTAGAAAAGCTGTCTTTAGGTAATGAGAGTAGAGTAAATGTGCAGGAATCCATTACTAAAGTTACATTGATAAACTCCTCTTTATGTACCATGCAAAGGATTGCTGTTATGGAGGATGAAATATTGGTTGAAATATTACTGGAACCTGTTAAAGATAATGTGCAATCCGATAGCGTATATTTAGGAATAGTCACAAAATTTGTTCCTCACATGGGTGGTGCCTTTGTAAATATCGGGTGCTCTAGACCTTCGCTTATAGATACAAACCATAACTGGGAACCCTTCATATTTCCTCCATTTCGCAGCCATAGTAAGCAGAGAAAAAAAACAAGCAAAAGTTAAAGACTCAAGGACCGTGATGTTATAGATAATTCAGTTCAAGCTATGCTTGTAAATGATGGAGAACATGGCGTGGATGACGAGTTTGATGACAAAGAATTTAATAGAAAGATACATTTACATCGGCGAACAGAAATTGCCAATGATTCAGATGAAAGTAAATGGGGCCCGGTTCAGAAAGGAACTAAAATCATTATTGTCAAAGAAGGATTGGGTACTAAAGGTCCTAGGTTTACTGCTTACCCAAAGTTAAGGAGCCGATTCTGGGTATGCCCTGCTTTTAATTTGTTCTATGTACTCATTTTTTCTTATCAGGACTTCAATTTAAGTGTACCTTTTTGTAAAGGTTTAATTTAAGTGAAGGTATCAATTTTAGCCCATTTACTCATGAATGGGTCAATTTGGGGTGTTCTTAATCTCCAATGGGTCAACGTGGAGTGCTCTTAATCTCACTTGGGTCAAATAAATAAACGACCTATTTGCGGAACGGTCAAACGGTTTGAAAGCCGCCTAAGTGTAAATGTAATACATGGAACCTTCTAAATTGCTTTGTTCGAAAATCAATATAATTATTGTAATAATATTGTTTTTTGTTAATGCATAAATCGCTTATTAAAATTTCTATAGAATAGTAACAAAATTGTTTGTGGGCCAACCCATTCTGACCCTTATCTGAGCCGCCTGACCCACCCATATTACTACCTCTAATTGTAAGTGGTATGCAGGTTCTGATGACTCAATTCAATAGTGTTCATATTTCCAAGAAAATTTATGGATTGGAGAGGACTCGGTTACGAGTCATAGCCAAGACTTTGCAGCCACCAGGGTTTGGTTTGACCGTATGGATAGTTGCTGCAGGCCATACCCTGGAAGAGTTGCAGAAGGATTTGGATGGATTGCTTTCAATGTGGAAAGGTATTACTGAACAAGCAAAATCTGCAGCTCTTGCAGTAGATGAAGTAGCGGAGGGTGCCATGCCGGTTATGCTACATGGGGCAGACTCACTCTGTTGTCCAAGACCTTCTTAATGATAAGGTAAAGTCAAAAGTGTTCAACTTATAACTGGAATTTCTGAATTGCCTGAGTCTTTGTGGTAATCGTGCTCAGTTGGCTGTCTTTAGGTGAAGAGAATGGTGGTTGATTCCCCAGAGACATATCATGAGGTAGCATCTAATAAACAAAATGAATCCATTCTGTGCTCTTATATATTTATTTAACACTAGATGACTCTTTGTATTTTCTCTGACATCTGGTAAGCGGACAAGATCAGCAATGCGCATCAGCTCCAATGAAGTACGGATTCTGCTCAAGGTATGTATCAGCACTATATGCATATCCCAAATGAGAAATGCTATCCGCTCCTAATGGACACGAGGAAATATTCTATAAAATATTGACTTTTGTAGCTCCCTAGGATTTAGCATTTCTCATTCTGAATAATGATATATCCTCCTGCAATATCTTCCTACTAATAATCCTAACACTAAGATGATGACACATGGAAAGATCAAGGTTCGTGATAAGAAAAGAGAACTAGTAAATGCCACATGTCAATTAGTTAGGGTATTAGGTGGATTATTAGGATGAAATGGTAGGATACTAAATCATTTTCCGTCATAGATATATACAACCCAATCAGCCGATTTTTAGGCAAATAGGTCGATTCTCCAGCTCTATTCTTCCTTATTTCAATTAGATTCTGTTACATGCTACTGTTTTCATGTGGACTAATTTGATGCATCAGGTTGCTAGAGGTTTAACAAGGGGTGCATTTGAGCTCAAGCCACTAACAGAAGGCATGGAACATGGAGATGATTTTGATGATGATGATGATGATCGAGTTGTCATGCCGTAATTACAGCCACCAGCGCCTATGAATACTTCTATCACCATCTTTGCGATCAAGAAGTGGAAGACTCCTGGAAAATGACATTTGTCATTTAGACATCATCCTTTTTTCTCCTTTTGTGCACATATTGAAGAGCTGCCGCGTGTCTTTTCTGTTCTAACCCCATTACAACATTCGATGTTCTCATCACTTGTATCACACATCCATTTTGACCGTGTTATCAAGTAAAATGAATTCTCTTCTTTTTATATGTTATCAAATTATAAGATAAGTTAAATAGTTGATGAAAAAAGCAAAAGGCACTTTCCCATAAACGTCAGTGATTGTTTCTTTAATTACAACATTATCAGTTGCTTTTCACAACAGGAAGTCCTCTAAACATACTCACAGAAGAATGCGTATTCTAATGCTGTCAAAACATTTGATTATAAAAAAATGGGACAAAAATGAGTATGCAAGATGTGTCTATACTAATATGATACAACAAACTTGTGTTGGGGAGAACACACCTCAGCAACATTTACAAGATAAAACATCCAAACATGTATAGGGTATTGACATTTGATCAAGTTCTTGTGCACTTGGTAATTGTTCCATTCTGTATATGCTTGTTCTTGCACAGCAAAAATTGTACAAGTTTCTAGACACCCCTTTACTGAATGGATAGACCCTTTCAGGAACTGATCTGCACATTGACGTAGAGTATAAACTGACAGGATGAAACAAATAATCAAGTATGATACTCGATTAAAAGTTTGATCTTGTGTGCCATGAATTCCAGATTATAAGTTCAGGCAAGTAACTGTGGGGATATTACATAAGGGCAACTTGCATAAAAAAACAAACTTTGATCAAATGGCTATCTCAGGTAACCAAACGTTTTAGCCAACAAAAAACCATCAAAGTTTCAAGAGAAAATAATTTTAGGGCAATCTTCAAAGTTGATCGGTTTCCATAAGCACATCAGCTCTAATTCATCATTTTGAGTTTTGAACCCTAAAAAAAATATTTAATCAAGAGAAGATTAACACTTCCTTTAACCCTTACAAGCATTACAAATCATTTCACTTATAATATCTTTGTTTGAATTACATTTCTTCAGAATTTACCTAGAAGTGAAACACATATACCAACGGGCCTCGTGTGTTACATCTAGCTCATATTTAAGTTTAAATATACAAAATGACGACATGAAGACACGAGTTGCAATGACTAACCTCATGTATGGTATACGACGTCGTCTCACCAGCTCATATGTAGTTTGATTTGTCATGATTAGATAACTACAAAAATAAAATAGGACGAGTGATATCTACTTGGATGCTTCATCAAGAGAAGTGCTAAATTAACATCCAAAAGTTCAAATTCATGAAAGTCAATAAAATCACCAAGTATGTATGCAATTTCTTCTACAAGCATATCACCATCAAAACTAATAGATACTATATCATACTGCGCAAGGATAAGAGCCTGGAATTGAACTTTAATACTTTCAGCATCCAGGTCGGAAGATGAATTGAAGTTTGGAAAAATTAAGAGAGTAACAGTAGTATGCACAAACATTTAATGACAATCAAGAGACTCTAATTTGTATGAGTACAACTGTAAAGTCTATCTAAAGATCAAAAACAGAAGGTATGGATGTTAAATTACTGTTTGAAGACCAAGTACTCACCTATGAAATAGAAGTAGGAGGACGAGAAATATTAGCGACATTAACAACACAGATAGCATTATGATGATGATCACATCAATTAACCTGATTAGAAAAGAAAAAAAAACGTCAAATTTGGCACCTACTTTCTTCACATAACAAGGAATTTTAAAGTAACAACCTACCATGCGTCTGTAACATGATCTTGTAGGTACTCAATATATAAGATGCCTGTCCATAGGCATAAAGCTGTTTCCTCAAATATGTACCACCTGTCAATCGTTACCCAAAGTGAAGATATCATTACAAAAGTTCCCTTGAGTAGGGGAAAAACGCACACACAGACAAAGAGACAAGATTCTTTTGTTGCCGTTTATATAGTTCACAATCAAAATAAAATTAGTAATGAAGCCAAGGTAACTTATTCAAGGAGGCAGCCGATCTGATCGAGAACTAATTTAGTGCATTATGCGTATACAAAATTTGGTGAATGTAAGTAAATAACCAGAGATAAATTTGTATGGTTCAGCTCTAGGTAGGAAGTTGCAGTCATCAATAATACAAAAATAAAGACAGTTGCTATTACACTGAGGAGTTTATGGGAAACTGAAAACTGAAAACTGGAAAACTATTCGAAATAAAATTTGGTTTTGTTTTCAACCAAATATTCAGCATGGATCCCTAAAGCTCAAACTACTAAACCCGACATTCAACGCATAAGCACCAAGGAAACCAAATTGTTATGATGAGAATTTTAACATGAGAAGAAAATCTCAAAAGACTCTAAGCTTCACTAAAGAAAGATGTATTCACTCAGTTTAACAGGCTACGTTCTTGTAACAAGCAACAAGAAATGGCCCATCTCCTATAGCAGACCCAAAGGTAACTACAATCAACAGTGAGTCGAGTTTGGGTGAACTAAGTAATGAACTAAAAACAACTAGAAGCTACTCATCCAATGTAAAGTGGAAACATCATATATTGAATAGCAAGAAAATTTTGTATGAATTACAATTCAAAAACTACCACAGTTGTTATATACAAGGTAATAGGGAGATTAACGAGCAATTGTATGAAACAAAAGCCAAAAAGATGTACACACCAGAACTGGCAATGGTTGCCCTGTCCTATGCAGGTTCCCAGCCAGACACAATGGTGATCAAACTGAAGAATGCATTTGTTGCAATCATAACAATGTTTTGTTCTTGGAGGCTGCAATGAAGTTACACTCAGACCATGTATTTAGTTTAGATTGCTACAAAAGTTTTAAGCAACTACTGTCTAGTTTAGTTTAGATGCATGATGTCACTTGTCAGTTATATATTGCCATATCAACCATATTTGAATCTTAAATTCCGCAACCATGAGAACACAAAAGCCTTAGTCATAACGCAGTTCGGATATCACCAACCAAATCAAGTATGTAAAAAGAAAGATGCAGAAGAAGAGAGGTACCTGCACCACATTACAGCAGGAACAGGTGCACATCCTGAAAAACAAACAGAAGTAGTCACGCAAGGAATCTTCTTTAGCATAATCTTATTTCCAAATGGTACCATAAAAAGAATTACCAAATAAGGAGTTTCTGTGCATTATACCGTATGTATCATCCCATTAAAGAAAAGATAAATTTAGTCTACCTGACAGATGTTCCACGAGGATACACATCCATCACCAGCTCTGTCCAGTTCATTCTGTTATCCACGAAAACGTTTTCTCCCCATTGGTTTTCTTCCAATGTCACAACTACACTCCCATTTTTTGCTTGGAGCACGTTGTCTTTGCTTGATCATACATATAAATACAAGAACAACACCGCAACTATTAGATAATATTTTCTATTCAGAAACACAAACACAATCCACTAAAACTAACTTTTCACCAGAAAATTTCTTTAACAGAAAGATGAACAAATTAGTTTAAACAGGTGCTTACTTTGAGATCTCCGATGTCCTTAATGAGGCATCAGTCCTAGCCAAATCTCTCATTGCATCAATCACATACCTGTTTTTTTTTTACAAATCCATCATAAATATGAAACAATGACTTTATAAATATATACGTCAATGCTAATTATTACTTTATTACTTACCCTGGAGAAGAAGCAGACGTAAAAAAATATTGAACTATTGTAGCAACAAATAACAACAAATACACCACTGTATGCCTGCAATTAGCAACTGTTTCAGATTCCAACCAAAATAAAAATACGAAACCGAACTACGGAGTAATTCGCTAAATTCCAAGCATAATCTTCGTAACTAGCATTAACAGAAACATCTAGTTTTATAATTTGAAAAAACTCACTAACAATGATTTGCTAATAATGTGTATCTGAGTGGTTACCATGGCTGTTTCTTCAATTTGTCCATAAATACATCGCCGAAAATAAAAAGAGGACCGAGGAAAATAAGATGCAGCATCACTAGTGTTATTTGCGTACACAACATAGATCGTCTAGCTGCAACCAATATTTACAGACATTTTATATACACAATTCATTGACAAATAATCATTAATCTAGAAAAAAACATACAAATAAGTTAAACATATATACATATAAAATCAGGCAGTAAGTATTACCGGGATCGGAGAGACAAGGAAACCAGTTGAAGCATTGAGCAGATAAACGATCGGATGTGTCTCGCGACTGGATGCAACAATTGATTATCATCATTATTCAAGTCAGTATTCGATTCGAACACTAAAAAACCATGGAAATTGATTGTTGCATATTTGAAACACTTGAGCTGCAAGTATAAAATGTGAGCTCGAAATGATTAATTAATGTTCGGTGAACAGAAGTCTGGACAGGAGAGGGAAGAAGTGTTTATGGCTTAATTTCACTTTTAGTCCTTTAGGAATGGTGTTTTAGCAGTCTTATAATCGAACATGTTACATTTTTAGTCCTTTATTTATATACGAAACTACAAAACCTAATGTATATGACATTTTCTTTTTCAGGCCTCTTATTTTTCTTGACATTACCTACATTTATAAATCAAGCAAGTTATTAACATATGTTATGTCAACATCTGATGTACTAACATCTTCCTAACCACACCATGAATAAAAATATATTAATTAAATTACGGAATTACCTTCTAAATATGAAGTATAAATACTTAGAATTGACCACAACTAACATCAAGTTTATTCTATTAATAGTATATAAAAACTCTGTGTTGTAACATTACTTAAAATTGTTGCATTTGCATTCCGAAGGTCCATTATTTGTGTCTCAAAACAAATATAAACCATTAACCCAAAAAGATGGCAAGTTTGTAGGATGATTGATCTCTCTCCCATCACTCTCCTTCCAAATTCATCTTTAGCAAAATCTGTTAACAAATTTCAATTCCCTCTTCGTTTCTTCTTCATCCTTTCTTGGGTCATAAAGATATTTTATATATATACATACGGCAGGCAAGCAATCATGGATGAAACGTCGGAGTTATCATGTTGGAATAACGACATGATGAACCCAGCATTGACAATGACGACACAAGTCTCCGCCATTTTGGTTTTGTCTCATGTTTTTCAGATTTTCCTCAAACCGTTAGGCCAACCCGCCCCCCTTGCTCAGATCCTAGTAAGTATGTCACATCATCTTTTCTTCAATCATTTCTCAGCTGCATGTTTTTATACCATTTTTTCGATCTATGACGTATGCATGGTCATATATACATTACAAGACAAGATACCGGAATATCAATGTTGTGTTTGTTTATATGAATTCATGCAAAAAATAAAAATAAAGCTTGTCGGGAAATTGTAAAATGACAGAATTGTCTCTCACTGCAAAGTTGAAAAAAGAATAATAATAATAATAATAAAATAGATAAAATAAATCTAATCAATTTTAAATGGTCAAAAAGATATATAAAAAGATACAGATTGGAGGACATTTTTTCATTTTAGAATTCTAGATGTGGCAAAAAACTATAATCAAAATTATTATTTTATATAGTTCTGGCAAGTATTTAGTCATATACATAACTAAACCATGTTGATACTTCGGTTGCCATGTAATACTTGGTTAACTATGTATGCATCAAATTTTCTAAAAATTGTGTTCTGATACATTAATTTCTGATGTTTCCGATTTTCTAGTGCCCTACATTTAATTTTCTTGTGTTCTTATTCCTTATTACAGGCGGGGTTCGTGCTAGGTCCATCAGGTTTATCTAGATCACCATCAATACATGTGTTCTTCTTCCAAAATTCCGCTATTGATTTCTATGAAAGCATGGCATTATACTGCAGAATAAGTATCATGTTTCTCATAGGCCTTGAAATGGATATCCCTTATTTAATGAGAAACTTACGTCCAGCAAGCATTATCGCGGGTGGTGGTTGTATAATGTGCACAATATTTGCAGCTGTTATTTCCGTTTTCGTTTATGAAGAAACAGGATCACGTGGATCACGATTCACATTGGCTTTAGTCATCACAGTGATTTTAGCCAACACTGCATCACCAATTGTGTTTCGTTTGGCTGCTGATTTGAAGTTTGCAACTTCTGATATTGGAAGATTAGCTATATCGTCTTCTTTGATTGGTGACATGTATGCAGTGTTCATTTTGGTTATAATATCAGGGGAGAAACATAAACGAACTGTTAATGGTTGGGCGCTTATGGCTTTTTGTTCACTGTTACTTCTTGTGGGAATTATTATTTTCACTACACACTTAGTTAATTGGCTTAATAAAAGAAATAGAGACGAAAAGAATCTTCAAGCTGTAGAAGTAATGTTACTTTGTTCTGTAATTCTTGTTGCGGCCATGACTCTAGAAACTATGGGATTTAGCAGCATAATTGCTTGTTTTCTGATGGGGTCCACGTTCCCACGTGGTGGGAAATCGGCTCGAACATTGTTGGCTATTCTTACGTATACGGTTCATAACTTCATCTTCCCGATCTACTTTGGTTACACGGGGTTCAAAGCAGATACGAGTTATTTAAATGAGTTGAAAAGAATTGCTATTGTTGTCATGGTTATTGTGTTGAGTATTGGTGGCAAGATTTTGGGGACGCTAGCTGCTTGTCGTTATTTAAAGACACCGTTAAACGAGGGTGTTCTTCTTGCTTTTTTAATGAACATGAAAGGGCATGTTGATATTTTGACATTAACAACAGCTTTTCAGAATAAAGTAAGTACTTCTTTAGCTTGATGATTTGATGTAAAAAGGGGGTGTTTGGGATTTCTTATTTTAGGTGTTTATCTGCTTATTGTTTTTAGTGACAGCAGATAAGCATATCCAAACACTCATTTAAAAGCTGCTTATTGGTTTATTTGTTTATTTTATAAGGAATAATCACTTAAAATTAAGCAATCACAAACACCCTCTTATTTCCGTTCATTTTTGCATTTAATGTGTTGCTATTGACCTGCATTAACATAAATTGTATAATAGTTTAACTTTTTTATGCTAATGCAGGTGGTGAACAGTTCAATATTTTACAATTTAATGGTATCAGCTGTGGTAATTAGTTCAATAATATCAGCTGCACTAATTGGTTTCTTGGTGAGAAGAGAAAGCTATACAATTGGTGTCAAGCACATACCAATGGAATTTCATAGTCCTGATAAGGAACTGAAACTGCTCGCGTGTGTGCATAGCCGCCACCCTGTCAATTCTATGGTAAAGCTCATTGTATCACTAAGGGGGTCAGATAACGTCCCTATATCACCGTACTTCATGCATTTAGTAGAGCTTCCTGAAAAATTAAAGAAAAAATCAGCACTTCATGAACAAGAAGAAGATGATGATGATATTGATGATGAAGATTACAATAGTAATGATGTGGTGGAAATAAATGAAGCTGTTGATATGTTCATTGAAGAAACACAAATGATGATTCATCAAGTTCAAACAGTAGCACCTTTTTTAACAATGTATCAAGATGTTTGTGATTTTGCTGATGATATTCGGGCATCATTTATTGTTCTTCCTTTCCATAAACATCAAAGAATAGATGGGAAATTTGAGAATGATAGGGATGGAATAAGGACTACTAATCAGAAAGTGCTGCGAAATGCTCAATGTTCGGTGGCTATTCTTGTTGACCGTGGTCATACCACTACGGGTACACAGGCTGCGGGTTCTGAATCTTTGCAGCAAATTGCAACTTTGTTTTTTGGTGGGCCAGATGACCGTGAGGCATTGGGGTTTAGTAAACGTCTTAGTACACATCATCATTCGAGTCTTACTATAATTAGATTTCTCCCGACATCTGCAAAAGACCCTAACGCCGGAATTAATGTTTCCCAAAAGGAGGATGATGTCTTAGTGGCTATAGATCATCAAACAGAGATTGACGAGGCTGACAGTTCTGCCTTAGCCAATTTTTATCACAGGTATGATAAACCCATTTATGTACTTTATGTAAATATGTGTTGTGTCTATGTCGAAATTTCAAGCTTATATGGTTTATGGTACTTTTTAGAGATGGTAAAATGGGCGGGTTAGATAACGAATGACAAATAATTTTTTGTGACGAATTTTGAACACTTCTTTTCAAAAGTTTAAAACTTTTTTAGGAATCGTTTGTGTGATACAAATGATTGAAAAATAGGTCAAACGGGTCAAATATAGTCCAAAAATTTTCCTAATACTCAAACTTCTTGAATCACTTTTATTAAAAGAATTAGAAGATTATTATTTTGAATAATATAGTTCTATACTTTTCTTGGATACATTACCATATGAAGTTTAATTGAAGAAGTGGACAAAAACTTGTTGATGGGGGCCCAATCCAACCCGACCACATTAGAAAGTGGTCTCATTTTTTACCCGGACTTGTTTTGACAAGTTATGCAATACGCTAATTTTGCTACCTATAGTTCAAAAAGACTTTCAAAATTTAACAGAATATGGTAAGGTTGTCTTGATGGCATATGAAAACTATTCATTGGTGGTATTCAGGTACGTGACATCAGGGAAAGTAAGATTTCTTGAAAAGTATGTGGACAACGGGGCACAAACAGGGATGATATTGAGAGACATGGCGGAGACATACTCAATGTTTATAGTAGGGAAAGGTGGCAGAGGAGACTCTGTATTAACCACCGGAATCAGCGATTGGGAAGAGTGCCCCGAGCTTGGTGTAGTAGGTGATTTCTTGGCTTCTAGTGAGTTTGATATTAGTGGTTCGGTTTTAGTTGTCCAACAACATAGATGAGTTTAATAATAGTTAGATTTATACATAATATTTTCAAGAATGAGGAGATCTAACCTCTCATGTTGAAAAAGACTAGCATTTTCCATCCAAGAAAGGTTGACCAAGTGGGTCGTAAGATCTAAAATGGAGAACTTTTTGGACATGATCTTGGTTAGTAGACACGAACGGAAGATGGATGTGACATTTTATGTTGTAGCTTTCGTGTTATAATTACTTGTTCGAGAAAGGGTAGACCGGTATTTTGGATGGTGTAGTTGTTTGTATGCAGATGTAGATTTTTTTTTTCATTGGTTACCATACTATAAACAGTGAAGCCAAGGAAACAACTATACATCAGATTCACTTTGAATGTACAAAAGAGAAATGACAGATGGAATTTCTATTCCTGTTAAATATTGGATTATGAAATGATGGACCGCGATTCACTATATATTATTTTTTCTGTGTGTTACAATACAAAAAGAAAATAAGGGTACGTTGATCGGTGTTGTGCTTGTTGTTAACTCTGTTTTATTCGTTAAGTCTGTCCATCTTGATCTCTTTTCAGAAGTCCTGCTGTTCAAATCTAGTAACCCTTCCATTCATTAAGCATTATATATCTTAGCTAGCCCACATCTATCATGAAGCCAAGACAAGCCAAGCTCGATCCAAGCTTGATTTGAACTCTCAATATTAAAAATATAAAGGGAAAACAATGTTTGCTGCTAGCATCCTATGTGCAGGTGCCAATAGGTTGTATAAACCCCTTAAGGCAATAAGTGAATATTCACCCGCGGAGCATAAATACTATGAAAAAGCATCCGTATAAAAAAGAGCAGCATTATAATTGTATATGAATTTTTAAATTAAAATGTCGTGGAGCTTACTTAGAGGACACAAACTTTCTAACTGCATCACTCGATTGGTGAGCAAAATATTTTTGCCTAAGAAATACATATGGATACCCGATAACAGAGAGGGGATGTGCTGGTTTTGAGAAGGAAAGTATTTCGTACCAAACTTGTTTGTCTCCATCCATCTCAATTGAAAACCTCTCTTCTCCGGACTGTTATTAACAAAACCTCAATGAGTAAGTTGATTCAGAAATCATAAAAACAATTCTATATAGATTACGCGATCTAAACAAATCTAACAGTTATATGAGACTATTCCTACTGCAATTCCACGTAGATATAGGATGCTAAATTTTCATGTCCAGATATATATTCTTTTATAATCATTTATCTTTTCTAATTTTATTCCCTATCTTCTTCATCTTTTTCCTCCATAAAAAACTGAACTTTCTTTCTTTCACTCTATCAAAGAGCAAAACCAGAACTAACCGAATCCTATAACATACTTCTCTTTAAACATTTACTTCAAGCATTCAGACTGAACTATAGAAAATTTTCAACAACCATTTCTGCAGAAAGCCTTGAATCAGTTCACAACTTGAAATGGATAAAAATAAAAAATCAACACTTCTACTTGCTAGCTTTAATAATTTAATAATAAATAAATATACAAAAAATGAAAACGTCACAAAAAGGGGAAGCACAAACCAGTAAGTGCCCTCCAAGAGTGCCTCCACCAAAACCAAAAGACGCAGCAGCCGTTTTATTGCTTCTAGTTTCCTTAGCATAAATAATCTGCAAAGGCATCCTGAGCCATGGTACAAACTCCTTCACACAAGCACAAAACTTCACCCCATTTTCAATTGGTGTCTTTGGATCAACAAATGCCCAACTCAATCCAAAATGCCTACCAATAAACAAAACAACACCCCTCAATTGTATATTATTAAAACACATTTTCTTTACGTATCTTCAAACTGTAATCATTACACCAAAATGTAACGAAATTTCACCGCATTGACATTGCATGCAATGAACTTCTTTTGTTTACCATTTGATGTAAGAAATTTTTACTCCGTTACACATGTATGAAAGTAACCTTCCACAGCAGGTAAAATATTTAGGAAAAGACGAAAAATACATAGAAATGCATCCTACTTTATCGTTTATATTGTATATTGTATGTATTGAGCTTTAAAAGTTCCAACCTTTTAACGTACCAAACTCTCAAATCTTTGATATTATATTTAATAAACTTCTTTTAATTTTGTAAGAATTCTGCTGACGTGAGTACGTGACAGCCATTTAGTCACGTCACATATCTACAAGTTACTGTGTAGGTTAGCTGCATACAATAGTAGCGAAATGAAAGTTTGTTACATTAAACGTTAAAATCGAAAGTCCAACACATACAATAAGCTGCATACAATAGTAGCGAAATGAAAGTTTGTTACATTAAACGTTAAAATCGAAAGTCCAACACATACAATAGAAAACAGCGATAGACGGATACAGTTCTACGTAGTGTGCCCTAGAATATTTAAGGAGAGATTATAAATATGTAAACTAACCTCCATGTTTGGAGAGCAGTTTTTGCTTTTTCATAAGCATCAGAGCCTGACCCCACCAATATTTTAGAATGATTGATAAAAAATCCATCTTTTGAAAGCTCTTTATCTTCTTTAAGCATATATAATGGCTTTGCAGTAGCTCCTCTGAATTTGCTGTCATAATTAAAGGTACCTGACCTGATGCATAATATATAGTCCCAACAGCTGAAATTAGGGTTGTTCTTGACAATTTAAAGAGAAACACAATATAAACAGAATGATGGATTGAATCTTACTTGTTTATGCAATCTTTCTGGTCTTTAGGTGAAGGGCGAGTCCAAGTCAAGAACACCATTATCGAATGCTTACAATTTTGATTGCATTTATCGAGCAACCAAACACAGGTAAGTGGGTTTAATTTTGACTTTTGAGGACTTTAAATTCGGTTGTGACTTGCGAGTTGCGGGCAAATGGATCAACGATGACAAGGCTGGACTACCGGTGTGGTCGTGTCGGGTCGAATCGGATCGAGTCGAGGTTAAGTGGATTTATAAAGCGATATTGTCACATGTATCAATTTTAGTACAAGTACTATGATTAGCTGTTTTTTACTCAAAAAGTTTATTTACGTAATATTCCATGAAATTAGAAAATCATTTCAATCATACTCAAAAATATCAGATTCTATATATACAGGAGGTTACTATTTAGATACTCCATATACAGAGAGAGGATTCACACATATACTCTCATATATGTTCATCTAAAAATTTTGTAATGTCCAAATAGAAAAACTCTATTTTAATAGCACTACTTCACACATATACCAAATTAAATATTTACTTTCTATTTCAACCGATTAAAAGAAAAATTAATGGGTAGAGATGATATTTTATTAGTGGAGAGATAAATAATAAAGTTTCCTAAAATTTTGTGCATTTTCAAAACTGACACTTAGAATGGGATGAAGAATGTATAAATTACCCGAATACTGACTACATAGTAAACAACCATTTATCACTAAATAGACCATGTCAGTCATTTTTTTCAAATCTAGACACACTTTTCGCTTAAATTGAATTAGGCATCCTGCGTACCGGGTGTAATATTTAATCCCATAATAATACGCCTTTATCACTAAGCTTCACCTAGTTGCACAATAAACCTGTTTTTAAAAATTTCGATGCGTACACCAGGTTGTAAATATATATTTTGGCAAAAGTTGACACATGACGAAGTCTTAGGATGGCGAAAGGCACGCATTGATCGGCATTTTTTGGTTGACCGGTGAAGCTTTATTATATTTGCCGTATTATTGTTGGGTTTCAAAAATGCCCCAAATACGCCAAATGATTAATCATATTAAGAGAATTATGTGCTTGGATTTTAAAAAAAAATCTAACAAGGTCTATATAGTGAAAAGGCACACGATAACCGGCCATATGGGTAATTTTAATATTGGCTAAGTTTACTTCATAATATCACTATTAAAAATTATAATAATTGTTGGGTCATTGATCTATGATGAATCAATTCCCTGGAGTTCTTCAAAGATAAGATGAAGTCAAAACTCCAATGATACATTATCTCACTGGTCGCTGCTTGACCAAGTCACTGGTGACTGCACTCCGTGGATTAGCTATCGCTTAAATAATCTATCACTAAGTGTCACAATCAGTATATGCATTGAACATTGAGGATTAATTAAGATTCAATCCACTGCAAATGATAGAGGTCACTCCTAAGCAAATAGTTGCTACTAGTAGCTAATCAACTCACTGGTATTATATATGACTATGCGTTTTTGCAATAAATCACAACAGTCGTTGTGATTGCATAAAAGGAGGTCACTGGAATAAATCAAGTCCAGTCACTCTACAAGAGCATGTTAGCTCGCAGTGAGTGAGGAAGCTTCTTATCCTCTAACGACTTCAGTAATAACGTAGTTACTAGACAATCATGTTCAAGTCGACATGCAAGTGTAATCCTTGTTCTACTGTTCATTAGCAACTAAAGAAGTCTGCAACAATAAAGAGTACGACAGTCATGCTTCATTGTGATTGGTGGAAACACAACACACGAATAATGCATGATCTTGTATGGACTATAGAAGATTCTCACCTAACCGTTTGTGTGTTAGTGGAAAGTCATTCTCATAGCGACACGTGTCATTATATATCCTAGATAATAAGATATATTCACATGAAATATCTGTCTATAAATAGAGTGACATGTTGTACTGGTTTGTTTACCGATTTGTAGCTATCATTTGATTTCAATCAGTGATAAAGATTGTCTAACTACGAATTTAGTAAGTGAGCAATAAAATATCTATTCTCACAACAAGTAACACTTAAACTTGAAATCATATTGAGTTAGTTCTAGCATAGGTTTTAACTATCACACACTTCAATATGTTGATGTAATTTATCATTAATAAATTCATCATTTAAGTTTAACTTGTGTTTAACTTTCTGTTATTGTGATTCATTTACTCAGTTTATTGTATAAATGTTTTAAAAATGATTAATAATTGTTAAGAAATTTTTAAAACACTATAATTAACTAGTTAAATTGTATTCACTCTCATCTACAATTTAAACTATATTATTGAACTCGGTATTACTTAATTAATAAGTAAGTACAAGGACTTTCAATAATACTTTGTTTATCTTTTAGAGCATCAAAAGAAATTGTCTATATTCCATTTTAAAAGTACGAAATTGGAGATGGTATAACCCCTATTGAATTGCACCCCCACTTTGTTATTAACGAGATTTTCTTAACTCGTGCGTTGTGGTAGGGTTGTCCAAAACATTTTTTGGCGTGCATTTTAAGAATTCATTCAAGTCATGTTTGATCTTTTATATCGTTGTTATCTAAGAAAATTTTGAACACTTTCATATTTTATTAACATGTTTGATCTTTTGTAACTACATGTTTTTAATATTTGTAAGCATTCAGTATTTTTTAAAAAATTAATAAGCTTAACACTCTTTTAATATAATTGTTCATAGCTTATGAGTTATGAGAATTGATGTACTCATATTCAAATCTTTGATTCAAATTTAATATTTACTGAATTAGTTATATGAGTATTCATTTTGATACATACCACTATCTACCATCTCTGTAACCAAAAGTCCAAAAGCTACGACCATATTACCAAGTTAATTGTATATCTTTCAAAACAATACCATATAATTTTGACCACACATTGACATACTAACATGACTACAAAAGAAAATACACATCAAAGAACATTTATGCCACACCTTTACACCGAATAGTCTAAAACACATCACTATCTAAAATTTGCAGCTCTCAACACCTCTACCATGAACTTGATCTATGTCAACAACTCCCTAATTTGACTTCCACACATCCTATGAGAGCATCAAGGTTGTATCTCTTTTATTTATCAACTCATTTGCTCTTTGTTGAATTCCAAAAAATTTAGCTACCCTTTTTCAAAAACTAAGTCAACCTGTGATTGCTAACGTATTAATAGTTGCCACAACAACCGTTGCATGTGTGTCCATACACAAAAGTGCAGTATGCATATAACACTAAAACTAAAAATGATCATCAAATGTATAATACAACATAATCAAAGTTTCATACATCTTGAACTTTTTCCTTAGAAACATAAATGAATTTTATAAGAATCAAAAGAACAATGAAATACATACACAAAACTTAACATTTTAAAAGACTTAGATTGAAACCTCACCCATTCGAGGGCTATTGGGAATGTAGATAACCGGTTGCTCAACTATTCTTCATATTATTTAGAGATGTGTGGGGTGTTAATTTTGTTTTTCATTAGTTTCTCATTTTGTGAACTTCTTTTTGGTGCTTTCCAAAACTTAATTCTTTCCTTCTTTTTTTTAAAGAAGAAATGTAACCTAAAACACTCTTAACGCCAACGCCGACACAACATTCATAAGTCGATATAACGCCCATATAACATTCATAAGTCGATATTCAATTACTAGCATCACAGTCTATATTTGATTCTTATCATCACCAATTTACAACACCATAAAACACGAACGCACATTGTATAATTTCACAACACATTTCTACGAGATACACCTCATGGAATACGTCGCCACCGAAGAATCAACAACGGGCGCACCATAAACCCTACGATAATCGCTCTCTAAACCGTAATCCATCATCGGTCTATACTCCAAATCCTCATCGTGATCGTACACAAATTCCGGAATCTCAATTTCATTCCTTCTCACATGGTCCCACAAATACGCTAATCGCGTCACATAGTTCAATTTCGCATATAACCTGCACCATATAAACCGATTAATCAACCATGCTTCACTCACTTGTACCTTATTCATTACAATAAGTACAATTAACAAAAATTTAAATTATTCACGTACCCGCCGGTGAAGATAAAACGGCCAAAAGTAGCGAGAAGAATTCTGGATTGAAGATCCGGATGAACGAAATAAACAGTTTCGAGATATTGTTTGACGGTGATCGGAATTGCATCGTAAACTGCTCGGAGAGCTGATATTCCGGGGAAATTATCGCTTTTATGAACGTCGGTGTGAATATAAACGATCACGAAAGGTCTCTCAAGTTTGGGAAATATTTTGATTTCTAGATACTTTTTCAATAAGTCAACGCTCAAACTCTTCGCTGTAAATTAAAATCAAAATAAAATAATAATGATTTATCAAACTTAAAAATTAACAATAAATTTTGAGAACCTATACGATCGCATAACGATAAAAATTACCTGGAAAGTTTTTTCCGATGATTCGTAAGATCTTACGGCCACGTTTATCTCTGCCTTTAATTTTGAAAAGATTGAGTTTGTGAATGAGTTTAATTTGATCAGGGGATGCTTCTTCTTCAGGCATGGTGGAATATTAATATTTTGATAATTGAGATAAATGATTGATGATGAAGATGGAGATTGGATTTGATTGTATTTATATTTAAATTTTGGAATCATTAATTAATGGAAAGTTCAAATGAAAGGGATAAAAAGTTGATCGAAGAAGATGAGATGGAATCTGATCCGACGGTGATTATGCGAATGGAATATTCGATTTGATTGAGCTAGACGAGTTTAATGGGTATGGCAGGTATCGAGTTGCTACAGTCTTTTTGAGATGTGTGCCATGAGGGTTGACGAATCTGAACCGTTGATTCTAGGATGGGTAACGTATGGTTCAATAATGGACTTCATGGCCCATATTCCTTTCATAATTCCTTTCCGTAACTTCCGGCTCCCAGGATGGACCAGGTAAATAAATAAAGTAAAGATGTAGAATAATATAACAAAAAGTTTATATTTACAAGGGAAATATATTAGTCATATATAATTGTAATTCTATAGCCCATTCTTTATATTTTTTTATAAAATTAGCTTTAAATACGGTTTGATTTTTTCGAAAGAGAACGACTCCCTCGAATTCTCAAGTATAGCCCCATTTTTAAGTGAAAATTGAAAATAAAAAAATATACTTTCTCGTAATTTGACGTAACTAATTCATTTTAAAAAAATGTATGGTTTAAATTTGTTATCTTTTTGATATTTTTGTAGTCAATAAAGCTATATGAACTTATAGTCATGTTAAGCCCATAATTAAAATTTTAACAAAAGCTTATAGTAATAATTAAAAATGGAAGCAATGTTAGGTTAACAAAAAGGTTAAAAAATATATATAGAAAATGGGATAGACCAATTGTGTGAAGGAAGAGATTCAAAAGAGAAAAATACATGTTATCTGATTGATTAAACTCTCATGCCATTTCATTTTGTATATTTTTGTTTGTAGAATTTGTGTAACTTTAATATTTCTCTAAAAATTAATCATGAAAGAATATGATAATTCTAAAGATCCACTTGTTCATATCATTGTTTGAATCGGATGAGTAGATTGTGATTTCTGATTGATTGTACAATTGACTTCTCTTGAGAGAACGATGAAATCCCAAATAGAATTGAGAAAAATTGATGCCATAAGAAGTGTCCGACAACTGAGATCACACCCGTTAAATATACCATTGTATAACTGCCAATCTAACCATTATCAACTGAAAGTTATAATTGAGCAGTTCTACACTATTTCGACTTTAGTCTCTACAATTTATATTAGATGACACAAACTTATAGATATTATTAGATCACTTAAGGTCCAAAATATATATTATTGGTAGATATAACACGGTTATTTAACGCAACACATGCACATCTACATATGTGTGTGCACTTAATATTATATATGTTCATAATGTGTACTTCATATTCTAACAAATCAAATATGTAAAATGTTTGATTAGTATTGAAGTGAAATAATTATGATGTTCATAGAGGTCAATAAACAAATATATAAACATGTTAACTTTGTATCAACTGTGTTTTTTGTAGCGATTGCGTTGATGTCGATATATGTTTAAGTGAATTTCAAGAGCATATATCACATGTTCCTATTATCTTTTGGACTTCGCAATAATGGAAGATCACTTATTAATTACTCAAACTAAACATTTTTCGGTTAACAGTAAGGCAAAAGCAACAAGTAATAGTTAAATCACGTGAGAGATATATGCAACCATTGCAACATTATTGATTTTTTTTTTTTTGCAGTAAACTGCTTTTTATCTTTTCATATCACATGTTGAGTTTCATTCTAAAAAAGTTAAAGTAATTCAGAACACAAAATAAACTGTGGTTTAGCTTTCTTCTTGTCGGTAACATGATAATTTGATACGCCACTATTTTTTCTACTAACCATTGTAAAATACTAATTGTACCTGTTATACGATATAATACTATAAAATATAGTTAGTAGTGTAGGGAGAAAAAATGGTGATGGATTAGTCACTTCCCAAAAAGAGCTACTGTGAGCTCGATTTCATGTTATGATTAACATACTAAAGCTCACATTTAGTTCTACAAATCATAATTTGTACTTCTCAAATCAGTGGGAGTAAATGATCGAATTCCACTACACATATTCTAAGTAAAAACTGCAAGAAGTAATCATACCACGTGATTATTAATGCAACGCAACATGTAATCATGATACTTGCTGCTGAACAATTCTGTTGTTACTAGGGACCATCTGTTTAGCATTTTATTTTAGTCCGAACATTAAAAAAGTTTTAAACACGTATATGCATCTCTGTTTTAGCTCTTACTTCACACATGCCACATATTTGAACATTTTATGGAGATGCTGAAGTAATTTTTGTTCTAAATCGCTCATTCTTCTAACAAAGTGATGTGTTATTTTTGAGTTTTGCAAGATATATGATTTGGTTACAACAGCACAAGTTGATGATTCATTAAATAGCTCACAGAGTGTGAAAGTAATAATTAAACATCTTCCATGGTCACTTCTAAATATGGAGCCCTGTCACATGAAAAAAAATCCCACCTTTATATTGTTAGTTAATCATGTCATTCATTATTTTTGTGGTTCAAGCAGTTGAAGTTCTATCTAAAATTTATGCATAATCTATTTCTGTAATTATTAGTTATAATCTTAGTTTAGTTATAATTGCACTTGCAATTTGCAGAAAGAAATAGAGTAATGAAAAGGATGAGAATAAGGTGGGAGAATGAAAAGTTGTGAATAATCCCACATCGGTGGGAGGATAAAATAGAAACAAGGGGAAGGTATTATAAAAAGAGAGGTTGGGCTGTATTGTAACGCATCTTTGCGCTTGGGGCAATGACGCAGTTAATGAGGTAATAACCGAGACGCGTCAATTGCTGGTTGAAAACTATTTCCAAACCCCCTCCTCGGCTTTGGCTTCGCCTTGGCCGTCGAGAATTTCTGGAAGGACTCCCTTCATTGGGTAAAGTCCTACTAATTTTAGTCCAAATTTTCTTGTTAAAATCTGACCCTACTTTACGTATGAATGAGGTTCTATATATTTGTTGCTTTTATCTACTTTTCCCTTTTTTTTGTTTAAAAAAAATTCATTTAATAATCCAACAAGAATACAAAATGCTAATTCCAAGTTGGTTCTTAAGATCTCAAATTTTAAAGGTCTTGAATGAGAAGATTGAAGTTCAGAAACAACATTGTTATGACGTAATTGTTGAGCAGAGGGTAGATTCTTGCTGACTATAGTTTTCATGATAGTTGGTATAATTTGCAGCGTGTAGAAGAAAGTTTGAGGGGCACGGACCAAAACAGTAAAGAACATACAATAGTACCAAGTTGTGAAACCATTTGTTGACGCACAGTAGGAGGATTAGGTTGGACATGGTTAGCCATAACGGATGCATTTGTATCATCTTATTGCTTGAACGACATGTCTATTTTTCTTTTTTCCCGTACAAGAACATGCTCCCAACAATCAGTTAAACATTTAAATTGTTGAAAATACATTAATCCAAGGAATGCCGTAGGATCTTACTTTAACTAGTCACTAAAATTTTTTGCCACAAGAAATTATACTAAAAAGTTGGAAATTAAGTGCAATGGTATGTCTAGGTGTACTTCTAGTCTTGTATTGTTATACTTTGCCGACCAACGATCAAGCATATGTAGGATGATAGAATTTCAGAGCCTATATCGTATATATGAATAAAGGATTTCGTTCCAAACATCAGGAACTCCTGGAAGACACCAATGTGTACAATCTGCGTGTTTGATGGGGTTTGCCAATTCTTCTTCTGTTGGAGGAAACCAATGTCTTTTGTAAATTGTAGGATGTCCATCTTTACGATACTCTGAAAGTTGTGTTATATTCAGTATTTCAATCTTAAAACTTTTCTTTTGCAGATCTTGTACCACTGATTCGACGGTTCTCATTAGTTCGGTATGTGTCGACTGTCCCCAATACCCTTCTTTCAAAATTGGTTCCGTTTCATTGAAGCAGTTTTCTCCCATAGCTTTCCCCCAATCTTGACCACTTAAAACACACATGTTACATTAGTAGCAATAAGATTGATACGGAAAAATGAATAAAAACAATTTATGTATTTATTAAATTAACAAGCGAATGCGTACTTTTGGTGTATAGGTGAGAGGCTTGTAAAGAAAATTCTAGTCTTTGTACGATTAAGGTGAATGTTCAGCCAATTCGACCATGTTTCTAGAGCCATTTCATATTGTGTTATCATTCCAGATTCGACGTAAGTTCTTTTAGGATTGTCCAATGATCCCCACCTAAAAACAAACTTCTCATGTTAGAATCTGTACACAAGATATGTGTATCAGCAATATCATAAACTCGATCATTGCCTTAAATGGCCAAGAAATACTTACAAGAGAGTCATATTAGGCAGAAGCCACCATGCATACGAGTCAAATATCAATATGTCAGCATCAATCCATTGTTTGGCATGCCTTTCAATGCTCTCAATCTTTATGTTCCGATCACTTACACGGTGTTTGATGGGATTGTCGCAATTTGATTCAACCAACATTGGTTCCCAATAAAAATCAATGGAAGCATTGTATTCCTTCAATGTCAAGTAGAACTAGAATAAATTGTATGCTGCAAATATATAATGCATAAAGAATGGATTCTTTTTCTCTTTTTGACTTACTGTTGCCCTGAAGGAGGTTAATGAGCCATGCCATTCTACAACCTTATGAGATGGTTCAACGATCCATGAGTCGAAAAGGCAAATGAGTGAAGTCCAATGGTTATTGCCTAAAGAGTCCCCTACAAAAACAAGTCTTTTGTCCCTTAACTGCTCCAACAATGCTGTTCCATTGAACCTATACAATTTAAACCCCAACATTGGTTAAATGTACATTTCATTGCAACATTGTTGTTCAATATATATAGAGGAAGAGAGAGGGAGGGAGATAATTAACCTGGGAAGGTCACAACCATGAGGTTGCCATCTCCAGAACTGATACTCGAAATCTTTTCTTCCAAATTTCTTGCACGCGTAGGCATATGCCAAGAAAGAACATTCTTTTTCTCTATACAGAGGTCTTGATATGTTATCATAAACCCAAATTCCACTGAAAAGATCACAACTTTGTATTTCAAATGAATGTTTCTTTTCCAATTTTGCCTTTTCAAGTATATCAAATCTTATGTCTATGCTACAAAAGTAAACAACTCCTATTATCACTCCCACAAGAAGCATGATCACTACAGATGAATAATACCCATGGACCACTTTTTGTATTTTTATATCCATTCCCTTTTTTATGGATCTTTCAAAATTTACCCCTATCCCCTTGATCATTGATCTTGTTGTTCGAGAGTGAGTTAAACCAAAAAAGAAAGAAACTATGTTAATTTCCAGGAATTTGAAGAAAAGGAGACTAGCAAGTCTTAATATTGATTAGCTTGCTTTTGATTTAACTTGTCAGTTGATCCGACCAACAAGATATATACAATCATATCAATGTTTCATACTATAATTTAAAAAGATAGTAGTAGTATTAATTTAATGTGTAATAACAGGCACAGTATCTTTGAATCCTGAATATGTTATACAGTACAAGTTTTGGTCTTAAGAATATCAAATAACATATGTCACACAAGTCTAATATAATATTTATTTGAAATCTAAATCTTTTATGTTAAATACTAATACTACTCGTGGCTTTTAAGACAATTATTGTTCCGCGCTCAAAATGTGGGTTTTTCTCTTGATTAATAAACTCCATCCTTGCTTTATAGTGTTATCTTTATTTTCCTAATAACCTTTTAAGTTAATCACATGCAACGCATGCAAGGGTAAACATATCATTTTTCATTCTTTCTTAACTAATGTCCACTGGTAAAAATACAATTTGTTCTTTTTTCTCCATCCCACCCATATGCTCTTAAACTTGCAAGTCTGAAGATAATATTAGGGTAGTTGGAAATGAGCTATAGATATACTCCCATGTGCATGTGATGTGATCTGAGTTAGCTTTTAAAAGGGTCGTCTGGTACTCCACGAGTGAGATCTTTCAGCAGCAAGCTTTTCAGTTTGGGTGCGAATAACGGACTAATTATCATTCGTTTGTGATTTTCATATATTGTAGGCATATTTTCAAGATATAGTACATTAACTTTATTTACGGAGTATTTGTTTAGTTTGTAATTTTGAAATGAGTAATCTACTAATGTAACTAGAGCTAACCTGAATGCTTGCAGCTGTCCCACATTGGTTCATGCATGTGAAATAGAAAAGAGGTGGGTATTATATAAAGAGAGGTAAGGTGCATGGAAAAAGTATCTTTGCGCTTGGGGCAATGACGCAGTTAATGAGGTAATAACCGAGACGCGTCAATTGCTGGTTGAAAACTATTTCCAAACCCCCTCCTCGGCTTTGGCTTTGCCTTGGCCGTCGAGAATTTCTGGAAGGACTCCCTTCATTGGGTAAGGTCCTACTAATTTCTTATACCCAAGATTTCAATAAATGAATCATTTTCATACCAAAGTCCAACTTGGACCGAAGCTGAACCTTGTGGTTACAGATGACAAATGATAGTACAAACGTATAGTTAATCAACATTATCTGAATTGTCAAGATTACAAGGTTGTTTTAACCCATTGTTTATGAAACATCTACTAACAAAGTTCTGTATAGTAATAACCTAGTAGAATGTCCCCAACTAGGACACTTGTATTATGACAAAGCTGAAATTTCTAGATTTATTGCTCTAAGTTCTACATAATATAACACGAGGTTCTGTGAGAATACAACAACATTGTATCAACTCAACAAAACACTATGGAAATTTTCTTATCCCATGTATGGATATATGTGAAATAGAGCTTTCACATGTATACAACAGCAATGTATCAATTCAACGTCTTCTGCACATTCATCATGGTTGAATATTGCCCTCGGCCTCAGCAGACTGTTTAGCAAGATCTGCCAGCTGGTCACTGAATTCACCAGCTTCAAATCCAGATGCTTTAGCAAGATCTGGGAACTCTTGATATCCCTTTAATACCTGGAGTCCAGAAACACGTAAGGCTTCATAGATGGAAGTTATGAAAGCTTTTCAAGTAGTGAGAAGTGCATTAATATAATACATTTGCTAACTTTTATACAAAGTTTTAATCACCATATCTTTTTAGTCCATAAGTTCTTGCAATTCAGCAATAGAGATATGTGTCTTAAACAGTTAACTAATACTGCGAATGTGTAAGGGTATCCACCTATGAAAACTAGAAAGAATGACAATTACCAAGAGAAATTGGCTAAAAAAAGGGCTACATACAGATGATTAAATTTACTAAAAAGATTCTGCTGTGAAAAATGTGTAGTGAAATTTGCTAACATTCTTTTAGCAAAGCTTCAAGTAAAAAACGTTTCAACAATAAAATGAGAAGGCAGAGTTATAGTTTATGTCAGCATCCTCACCTGACCATTGATCACCCACATTGGAAAAGATTCTAATTTGGCCGCCTTACACTCCTGGCTTATATCAGTTCCCTTTTTGAATCCATCCGGGTAGCATTCAACATAATCCAACAGCTTTGCTGCTTCACGTCCAAACATCTACACAAGTACCAGATTGAGAAAACATATTGAGTAACCAACACGATTAATACAGCGGATCAAATAAAGTAGCACATACTTATAGGACACTATAATTCTCAGTTCGATAGATGTCTAACATCTACATATAGTGATTAAGTCGAGAGCCGAACAGAGAATGCTGATATAGACAAATAATGTTATTAGAGGTACCAAGATGAGTGGGTCAGGCAGGATGGGTAACAGAGTAACAGGTAGAAACAGGTCATTTTTAGTACAGGTTAAAACAGGTAAAGTTGGGTTTTGCTGATCGACAAACACTTTTTGTCCATCTTTTAACAAATTATGTGTTAATCATGGTCGCAAAAAACAATAGTATCATAGAATAATCTAAATCATTGAATAAAAGAATTTGGTGGCTCTCAACCTATTCGACCCTGTTGACACGAACCCCTTTTAGCTAAAGCTTTTAATGAGACACATGGAAGATCTAACAGATGATATCATAGACCTGTGACGCATACTTCCATTATTGAGTACCTGTTTCTGCTCTAAACAGTGTGAACACCAGAAAGCTCCATACATTTTAGCTCCAACAGCTCGTAGGTGTGCTGCGAGTTTAAGAGCTAGAGGACTCGATGGTGCCTTGATCTCAGTTGGAGTGTATGGGAGGAACTTTTCCCCAAAGCTGCAGAGAAAAAGAGAAAGTAAAATAATAGCATATAGATTATTTACACGAACCCTGATGCATAAATTCTTCATAACAACACCAACATGTGATAAATGTAAAAGATGGGAGTCACAGAGATATTGTTGATAGTCACATTGAACTTACCGTTCAGGGGGAGGAGGGGTTGCACTATATGAGTTACTTAAAGCAGCAAAAACCAGACCAGCTATGCATAACTGCAAACCCACTTCATCTCGGATCTTTTGCCACCCCAAAATCTGCAGATATGATCAATTGAAAAGGTATTGACATCTATAATGATAAGAACACTAATGCCATGACAATTAGGATTACTCATTAACAGCTTTAACAGACCAATAAAACATAATTATAAAAAAATAAATCGTCTCTTTATCCAAAGTGATATGTAACTCATCTAACTTTTTAAGTGCTCGCTCACTTGGACAAAGTGGGAATATTAATTTTGTAAGACTGTGCCTGCTTAGAGGTGAAAATGTACCTTTGCAGATGTGAAGAACAGGGAGAATGACAACAGAACTGACACCAAACAGTAAGAGCACGAAGCTCCAGGAAATTGCGTGTTTAATATGTACAAAAAGTATGCGCTTGCAGTTGCCATTGAGGTAGTTGTCCCAAGTAAAATCAATCCGCCGGTACTTTCATCAATCCCAAAAGGCAAGTCCTTTGTAGCCAACTTTAGTGCTAGGAATGCTGCAGCACCATATGCAACCATTCCAATCAAAGGAAGAGGCATACCTGCCAAAATTGGAACAACTATTTTCAAGGTTGTCATGTATAGATAACCCATAGTTTGCATCGATAACTATCTTTGTACCTGGCCATTGTTTCTTGGTATAACTATTTGGGATGATATGAAAATATATGTTTCAAACATGAGACTAACACATACATACTTGCAGTCGAATATATCCATCAAATTACATTATTGACACCCAATTGTTCTTGGCATGATGGTCAGTTGTACCCAGATTTGAAATGTGTTCTTTCCTTGAAGATTTGTTTCCTTGTCAAACATAATTTCAGTTTGTTATCAAACAAAAATACCAATGCATACACACAAATAAGTATTTTTGTAAAAGTTCCATCCTTTTTCACTTTAGTTGCAAAACTAACATTTTAATCATTGACCTCAGACCTACTACTAGTCAAACTCGAGGTCCGATGTAGATTTTGTTTACGTAGATGAAAAAAACCTAAGGCCAACTGTTCTCATTTCAAACAATTTGCTAAAAAGTTCACTCAAGTTGTCAAATTTCTATAGAAACGTATAGTAAATCACATAAACACCAATAGTAAATAAGCTAGTTGTAAAATATAGTAACAATATAAGCAGATAAACGAAGTTAAAAAAGTACCATAAACAAGAGCATAATTGCTGTTAAGTATATCACCACAAGAACCACCTCCAACAGGACAAAATGCATCCGAACCGGTGAGTTTCGAATAGCTCAAGTAACTTGTTTCAAGAAACCCTAATCCACCAATACCTGCACACCAACTGTATGGTGAAATGCCAGTAGAATCTGAAGTAGATCCAGATTCCACAACATCCCTGCTCTGCTCATTCAAACACTTGACTCGTAGCAACACTAGTCTCCCATTACCCTTTGAACCAAATCAAACAAACATTTCATTAGATCAAATCCAAATAAGTAACAATTTATAATATGTATATGTTTGGGAACAACTCCAGCTCTGAAGAGTGGTATTGAATTGGAACAAAGATGTTGAAAGTACCTTGAGTGTGGCTGAGAATGAAGGTGAAAGTGAAAGAGGATGATGATGGCGATGAGGTTTTATGGTGCCATGAGAGACTACCGAAGATGAAAGGTTGATGAAGGTCGACATGATTGATTATTGATATTGTTAATCTTACTCTTCTCCAGTTGATTGTTGCCTGGTATTGGTGTTCTATTGGCCGGTATACTTTCCGATTTGTGTTTTTGACTTCACTAATTTTTATTTTTATTTATTTCAATTTTCATGAATATCCGTGCGTCACGTGAAATAAATATTAAATACTCCACTGATTGGGAGATAAAATAAATAAAACAAAGTTAGCATATCAAAAAATGATTGAGAGATGGTCAGTAAAAATGAAAGGCAGAAACAAGAAGTGAAAATATATAAGACTTACTATTTGAATGCTTTTTGGACTAATGGAACTAACACAATCGTACATGTATACAGGGTGATGAGACCGATATATATATACATATATATTGATTAAAAATATAGAGATGTTCATTTCGAATTTCTCAATATATGATATGTTTTAAATATTTAACTAAGTAGGTACACATGTAGATATACTTATTTAGACACTTATAACATAAAATAATTTTTAACTCACATTTTATTTGCTATTAGTTTAAACGAGACTCCATATTATTGCACTAGCATGTTCACAGTGTAAAAGTGTTTTCGTTTGGTAATATATTCGGGATTTCCTTTATATGAAGGTCAAATTTGATTGTCGATGTGGTTTACCTTAAAAGGTCGAATACTTTTCAACAATGATCATAGTATTAGTTATTAAGTAAAGTTTGTGATTTCATTGTAGATTAATGATCAATTACATAAAAGACATACACATAATATTACTTACAAATTGTGTATTCAAGTTTAACATTTTTTTTTTTTAACAATGACATTCATTAAAAGACAATCTATCAAGAAGCTAGAAAAGGAATTACAAAGGATTGTTTAACCAAGAGTTCCAACATAAGGCTTTATGACCTCTATGTTTGAGCCAAGAAAAAAAAATTATACGAATAAAATCAAACAAGTCGTTTTTCTTCATAGGATGAGCAGAAAAAACGATAGTATTCCGATACCGCCTTATAGACCATAGAACTGCCGAAGAAATGCAATACACCCGATCTTTCGAGACCCTTGAAGAACTCCAGTCTTCAAACTATTGAAGCCATTCAAAGCAAGTAGAAAACGAAGGCATATTAACATCAGTCCAAACACGAATAAGCCGCCATATGTTAATAGCCGTATCACACCTGAAGAATAAGTGTTCATTCGATTCCACACCGCCATTACATGAAGGACAAGAAATGGAAGTGATGTCTAAACCTCGCGAAGATAAATTTAAACGATTCGGAAGCCTATCCAATATAAGACGCCAAATGAATATATTTACCTTTCGAGGTAAGATTTTAGACCATCTAGTACATGGAGAAAGCGACGGAAGAATAGCGTTATCCACATGCACAAGAGTGTCATGCACTGTAAAAATACCATCATGAGCAATGCTCCATTGCCATGAATCTGGCGAGCTGTTCACAGAAACATGAGCAATTTCCGATATTAAATTCTCCAAAGCTTCTTCGTTTCTGCTTCCAAGAGATTGACGAGACCAATTCCATGACCAAATCCCGTTCGAAAGCCGATCAGAAAGAAGGCAATTAGCGTCAACTTCCAAGTGGTATAAACGATTATATCTGGTACTTAAAGCCCCATTACTGATCCAATTGTCCTTCCAAAAACGAATAGAATTTCCGTTACCCACGTTATGCCGTAATGTGTGTAACGGGATGATTTCTTTGGAATGTAACATAGAACAGGATTTAACTATGTTCGCCCATGTACCATTATAATGACACCCTTTCAGATCAATTCCCGAATCGATCCCATGGATGGCTTTTATCAGAAGAACCCAGAGAGAATCCGGTTTAGTCACAAAACGCCACCTCCATTTTTGAAGAAGAGCGAGATTAAATGCTTTCAAACTCCCGATATCTAAACCACCCTTTTCATATGAAGCCAAGCTGTTATCCCATTTAATCCATACCATCTTCTTTTGGTCACCACTACCACCCCAGAAAAACGAGGCCCGTAAAGACTCTAGATTCTTTAGAATGGATTCCGGGCATTTAAAGATTGACAAATAGTAAATACCAAGGCTTCCTAAAATAGCTTTTAATAACGTTAATCGCCCACCAATTGATAACAAGTTTGCTTTCCAAAAAGATAATTTCCAGTGAAAGCGATCTATCAAAGGTTGCCAATTTGAAAGTAAATTCATGTTCGAGCCTATCGGCAAAGCAAGATAGGTAAATGGAACCATACCGGGAGCGCAACCAGTGGCACGGGCCATGACTTCAATATCCTCCGACGAAACTCCAATCCCATAAACGTTTGATTTTGCTATATTAAGCTTAAGGCCTGAAGCAAGATAAAAGACATGGAGAACACAAATTATATTGTCCATATCTAGAGAATTCCATTATGAAGTAATAACTACGTCATCCGCGTAAAAAAGATGGGATATATTTAAACCCGAATCTCCCACCTTTATCCCACGAATCAATCCAAAACCAACCGCATCTTGTAATGCGATGTGAAGACCTTCCATAACGATAATAAAGAAGAACGGGCTTAAAGGATCACCCTGACGTAAACCACGTTTGATCGGGAATTCGGGAGTCGGGCTTCCGTTGACGAGTATAGAAGATCTAGAAGATTGTAAGCAAGCACGAATCCAACTCCTCCACTTAGCTCCAAAACCAATAATCGGCAACATGTGATCAAGGAATTTCCAACTTAGAGTGTTGAAAGCCTTTTCGAAATCGAATTTAAACATCATAAGTTTTTGGTTATGCTTTTTGTACCATGCCATAATCTCACTAAGAATAATCAGACCATCAAGAATTTGCCGTCCCGAAATGAATGCCGATTGTTCGGGACTAACCACTTTATCAACGACTTTTGTTAACCAATTAGCTAAGATCTTTGCTATAATTTTGTATTGCATACCAATTAAGGATATTAAAAGGACGAATTCTATAAACTAGACATATTTTTTATAAAAAGGTGCATGAAATTATCAAATTTTATAATTGCATGATACTATATTTATTTTTCTCTATCTTATATACTCCTTGTGTCTCAAATATTCATAACAAAATTGTACACATATTTAGAATAGTGCAATAGACTATTAACTAATAAAGTTTTTTGTGATTCCACTTTAATTTTTTTCGATTGATTGAAAGTGAAAATGAATATTTATTTAAGGCGTTCTAAAAGATAATCGTGTATACTTATATTAGCACGGATCGAGAGAGTATTTGAGTTGTTGTATGGTAAACTTCTGAATGACTTACTTGCATACGTATAAAATTATACACCATCTACTTAGTTACACCAATGTGTGGTCAACTTAACTACACCAAAATACCAATTTGAGCATTAAAACCAAAAATTATGATACCATTTTACATCCTAAACTTGTTAATATTCATAACCGATCATCTATAATCTATCATTAACATTGTTGCAAATGTTTTTTGATTTTTATTCTTTAATCTAATTTTCTTCACGAAAATGGTTGTAAATAATATACATTTGCGACAATGCTTAGCTTAGTCCTAAATATGAATGATAGATGTTTGGGATAGGTTAGAAAGGACAATTAGGTTATGATATGAAATGTCATCATAATTTATAATTGACATTTTAGTGTAGCTAACAACATATACAATGATAAATTTATTAGAATTCTTTTTGTGAGATTTCTATTTTTTTTTCTCCAATGGTTAAATCTATTTTAAACCTTTAAAACTATTAAAATACAGTATGTTAATAATAATAAAAAAGCGATAAAAGCTAACTCTGCCAAACCTATAGGTTAATTCTTCAACCTATTTTCCTATTAATTTAATGATTTTTAATGGGTTTACCCATTGGAGCAAAAGGTTTTTATAGAAACCCTCTTACACAAAGAACCTCTAATCTAATAAGTTTACTATTAGAGATGCTTTAAGTTAAGTTGCTATTCCCATTATAGTAAGGGCCTATATGTCGATCCCATAAAACGAGGTGTATTGTTGCCTTTTAACTAAACCTAGGGCCGTTTCTGTAAAATGAGCAAGCGCGTTCCCCTTTTAACCTACCTTTTTTAAATAGCGTCCTGCAAAAACCCTCGAATAAATTCACGATCTAGGGTTCTTCTCTGAAAAATAAAATGGTGAGCTCTTTTTCATTAATATACGTTCCTGTTATTTGTTTATATTTTTGAATTTGTTATGTTTGTATTACACCTTTTAATGCTTGTAACTCTATTTCTATTATATGCAGGCCGATTCTCCTCGACGAAGGTAAACCCTAAATTTTCAAATTTGATTGTATTACTTCATTATCATCAATTTGTGTTTGCTGGAGAACATTTTTTGGCATCTAGGGTTTACGATTTGTGAATTGTTGTTATCTATCGAATAATTAGATAATTGGGCGGTAATTGTAAGTGAAAATTATCCAGATACTGAGTATTGAACTCTGTCGATCGTCTTTTGGGATGGTATATTAGTATGATAGTATGATTAAGTAGTTACGATTCGAACTATAATATGACCAAAGTTCATACATTTCGGAAAAGAGGGAAATATAATAGTTATTAAATTTATTAAATTATATCTGCCTTATTTCCTGCTAATGTATGCAGGTATTCACAGTCTCCTCCCTATGAAGCACCATCGAGGTCCAGGTCTCGATCTAGATCAAGGTCCTGGTCAAAGCCGCCAAGAGGTAGGCCTGCATCTAGGTCAAGGTCCAGAAGTCGTGGAAGGTACGTTTTTAGTTCCGTCTCAGGATTCCGTATTGTCTACTTATTGAGATTGAGCTTTCTTGTGATGATGGATGTTTGTTTATGTTGACACCGTCTTTTTTGAACCTTGGTAGGGAGGAAGAGGTTGTAAACCCTGGAAATACACTATACGTAACTGGTCTATCTACACGTGTTACACAGGAGCAGCTCGAAGAACATTTTTCAAAGGAGGGGAAGGTTAGTTTATCTTTATAAACCTGATTTTTGGTACTACAATGTGCTTAAGTTTTTGGTAGCTGATGTATTGTATGGAACTTAGTGATAGGTCTATCCTGTTATATTTTAAATATGTCTAATTGAAAATGTTTGTTATTTTGTTAGACATTTGACCGTATATGTTTTTTGGTCAAAATTCTATCTCCGATTCATTTAGCAGATACACAAAATAAGGGTGTCAATTCATTACATAAGCTATAAATGTTGACTAATTGACGATATATGCTACCTTAGAAGGTGAACTGAAAAATAGATGAGCAATAGGCCTCTGACATATTGATACATACCTTGAAATCTGTGTGTTTTTCATTGATTTAGAATATTTTTTTCCAAAGGCCTTATTTCCTCAATCCCCAAGTGTATGCTTTTTGCATTTGCTTACTCAGCAAACCAACTCAACTCACGCTGGTGCTATGCATTCTTATACCAGTTTCTATGATACACAGTTTTTGTAACAAAGTCAGGGTGTCCATGTGGGTCTCATAAATTTGCTAATTCAATTTCCTATCCTTAATATTTTGGTTAAGAAATGATTGTCTATCTTTCTTTTGCCCTACAATACCCTATATTTGTATGTTCGTTCTTAAATGACTAATGACTGCACTGTCTCTCTAGGTGGCTAGCTGTTTTCTGGTTGTGGAGCCTCGTTCGCGCATCTCTCGTGGATTTGCTTTTATAACAATGGACACCGCTGAAGATGCCAATCGCTGCATAAAGCATCTTAATCAGTCGGTTCTTGAACATCGCCAAATAACTGTTGAGAAGGTAAGTTACACTGGCTTATGTAGTAAGGGATCTTTCAAACTTTTTTCCTTTTGACTTCAAGGTTTACTGGCTATATTGGATCAGTTATGTTGGCAGCAATCAAAGTTGATGAGTTCATCAATGCAACTTTTAAACAGCTTGATCAATGGCCAGCTAAAACAGCACCAATCATTTCACATGCATCATCTGATCAACTAAACATAGCAAGCTTATTGCTCAACTATATACAACCCCGGCATACATTCAACTATCAACTAATCAACGGTCATTATCAACAGCAAAAGCAAATTTATTCAACTGTCAACTAATCGACGGTCATTATCAACATCTAGTCAAGCTTTAGTGGCTGATGGGTACTAGTCACATGCATTTTCTTTCTTTCGTTTCTCTTCAGCCATCTTTTCATATTTGTTATGGAGATTGGGTCACGTCCTTTTTTTTTTTTTTGGGGGGGGGGTGGGTTGCTTCTGATGATTATGGCCTTTTTTATTTTCTTACATTATGCATGTTGATAGTTTTCGTGTAGTTGTACGATATTAATCCGTTTCTTTGTTGAAAGAACTTTTACTTGAAGTCGTTTATTTGATTGATTTCAGTCACGAAGGAAACGTCCCAGGACTCCCACACCTGGTCATTACCTAGGCCTGAAAAATACTAGGGACACTGGTAAGTTTTTGTTCTTTTTTATTTGCTAAAAGGGTTCACTTTTCATTTATTCCGTTGGCTGACGTTTGATTCTTTTTTTTTTTTAAAACTTTTTTATACGGGTTGAAAAGGTTTGAAAAGAGTCATTTCGGGCTGCTTTTGTGAAACACACTCTGATTGTTTGTACTATATCTCCATAAATATTTATTGTTAATTATAATATAATTTGATTATTAGAATAAAATGATTTAGAATGTTATGTGCATTTACAAGTGAACTTTGGACCTGTTTTTTGATCTACATGTTTGACCTGGTATAGGTAAAACCATAATGCTCTTTGATAATTATAAGTTAACAGGTCAAATTTGCCACCTCTTTATTGGTGTCTTATTGATGGAATTGTTGTTGTGTCATTTTCAGGCTATCGTGGGGACAGAGGCGGCAGGTATCGTGGTGGCTCTGGCCGTGATGATTATGGATACCGGAGATCTCCAAGGAGGTCCCCACCACCATATAGAGGTGGAGGTGGTCGTGATTACTCTCCACCTCCAAGGAGGTCACCGCCACCATATAGAGGTGGTGGGCGTGATTACTCGCCACCTAGACGCTCCCCTTATTATGGTGGCAGGTCAAGAAGGGATCGGACAAGGTCTCCTCCGTATTCCCCATACAGGAGTCCTGAAAGGCACTATGGACGTCGCTAGTTTAGCCTTTTTTCAGGTGTTGTTGACTGCTGATCCAGAATTATGTTGTGAGAGTGGATTTGTGAGTTTGGTAGTTTTTATCTCTTTCTGTAATACGGTGAATTGGCAGAGATGTTGAACTAAACCTTTTGTGAACTAGATGTTGGAGATATCCAGTGCATGGCTTGTTAAAGATTTTGTTGGTGGATAATAGTGTCATATGTTGTGGTTGCCTGCTCTTTACAACGTCAAACTTATCAAATTGATGCTGACTTATAAGTTTACATCACTAATTTCTAACAGCAACTTGTGATGATTTAAGTGAAACTGAAAATCACACTAGGGACACACTGATGCAGCATTAAAAACAGTGGGAATGTCTTGCATAATTGTTGGCTATCGGGGGCGACTTTGCAACTTTTTTCTGATGCATGACTAACGTATGGCACTCTACATCTCAAACTTTTTGCAACAATCATGAAATCCGCAAGTTGTACCCATGTTATGTGTTACAAAGATAAATATAGAGTGACATGTTTAAATCTTACAACGTTTTACTCACCCGCAATCACTACTTCATCTACTTTTTTTTCTGACAATATGTGAATTAGTATGTGATTTATTTTAGTGTTATTACGAAGAAAAATTCTAATGAATCAAAGATCTTGCATTAGAAGGTTGTACTATGTGCAGAAACTATTTTAAATTTTGATATTAAGTAAAAAAATATTATCTAAAAGTAGCCCTTACTCATTATACAGTTTCTCTCTCATAATTTTTATTTTATAAGCTGAACTCAGACACATTTATTCTAGTGTTATTAGGCCTACTGGGTTTATGTAGTAGGTTCATCTATGATTTTTCATGTATGAGTATGAAAAGCTCAGAGTTGAAAATTATACAGCGATTCTCTTTTTGAAATAAGAATTATTGGGTCAAAGGTAGCTGCTGCGGCATAACTATGATAAATCAGGGGGCACTACTCTTATTCTCCAAACTACTTGACTCCTGTTATTCCACCAGAAACCTGTATATACTTAGACGACTACATGCTCGAATCATAATCACAGGTATTTCCCGCCACGATTTCATCCGTGCAAAACTCGTTTTATCATATTCATCTTGTTCTCAATTACACGAAGCATTTACCATCTTCTCTTACACCAACCACAAATCAACGTTTCTCTACAACACCATCATCAGAGCTTATTCTTCCATCGAAAAATTCACTGATTCCCTCATCGCTTTCCGTGAAATGATCCGTGTTGGTAAACCGTTAGACCGACATACATTACCGGTTGTGTTAAAGTCCTGCAGTCGTGTCCCCGATTTACGGACTGGATGTAACGTTCATGTGAGGGTTATCTCAGATGGGTTTGATAAGGATGTTGCTACTTTGAATTCTTTGGTGACTATGTATAGTAAATGTGGTGACTTGGTGAGTGCACGGAAGGTGTTTGATGAAATGTCTGATAGAAATGTGGTTACTTGGTCGGCTATGATGAGTGGGTACGGGTTGTATGGGAGATGTGGAGAGGTGTTTGAGTTGTTTGAAAGAATGGTGGGTAGTGAGGTGGAGCCCGACGGATTTACTTTTACAGCGGTTCTTGCAGCGTGTAGTCATGGTGGGTTGGTGGATAAAGGGAAGGAGTATTTTGATATGATGAAAGATAGGTTTGGGTTGAGACCGAGTTTGGAACATTGTACGTGTATGGTTGATATGTTGGGGAGAGTTGGGAGGGTGGAGGAAGCAGAGAAGATGATTCAAGTGATGGATGCTCTCCCGGATGATGCGTTATGGGGTGCGTTATTGGCTGCGTGTAAGACCCATGGAAAGGTGGAAGTAGCTGAGAGGTTGGCTGAAAAGATATATGCAAGAAGTTTAACTTAAAGATAATTGACACTTTTTGCGTCATTGTTATACATTGTAAGTAGTCATTTGATATATTTCATATGCAACAATGGTTCTATTTATGAAAGTTTGAGCTATGGAAGTTGAAAAATGAAATTTGGTGCTCCTGATTAATGGTCGCATATGATCTAATCGTAGCTGAGTTTTTTAATTTTAGACTGATTAATTACACTATTGAACGTATAATTAACTTCTACATAGATTATGCATACTTGGTTCCTCTGTGTTAAATCTTATAATTAAGCTATGGTATCATTTAGAATTGAGGGCATTGAGTTATTTTATGCTCAATATTCCTTCGGCAATGAACTACTAAAATTGAAAGATTTCCACCATTAGAAAATTGGTTACAAGGCTTTAGTTCACACTTCATAAACACACCCACATATTTACTTGACCACAGTTCATTAATGCTTCTTGATTTTGCAATGGTCAGAAAAGTGAGTATGCAGTTTCCTTGACTTGACTTTCGAGTATCCTTTATTCCAGTTCATTCCCTTTATATATCATTGAACAATAGTAAACCTAACACACTTTAACTTCATCACAATGGCACGCATATGAAAAAACAAGTGGGTCTGAGATCAAGTAGTTAGGATATCCGGTAATGTTGGTGAATGGGCGCCCATTACTTTGCCTCCAACATCAGGGAAACTTTCAAATCCAGGCAGGGAACTTACGTTTCCATACCTATCTACTTGTAATGGATACCTTAGAAGATGACCTTGCAATATAGTCTGTTCGTCAGCTGTGTATCGTTTCCAGTTATCTTCAGCTATATTATAGACTTTGCTCACACATTCCAGAGTTTTGGGGTCCTTGTAGGTTTTTTCTAGCATCTCGCGATGCTCAGACCACAATGACATTCTGTAACCATAGACCTGAAAGCACACCCTTAAGTTTACAACTTCCTTCTTTTCTAGAGTGTGTAAGTTAGTTGCGGCTATATGCATATATTTTGAGACATCTTTAACTTGTGAACGATTAATCATGTCAATATTTATACAATATGATCGCAAAGTTAAACTTTCTGGTAGATGTGGCAAATTTGGCAGGGCTGGGTTAACCAGAAATACTTTTTTGTCAAGTTTTCTTCAAAAAGTCTATAAGTAGTTACTCATTTAATATGATCATTACAACAACTAATATTTTTCAGTAATTATCTAATTTTCTCTAGGAAAAATGCATTTCAAAAGGTTGTATATGCCTAAAAATACCGTTTGGGCAACTATCGACCCAGTTTACCTCTTAGATATGTTTTACTTTACTATTTGACGAATTTGCCAAGGCTTTCTAGGAATCATATTTGGTATTATTTTTGTAAAACCTGTCCATGTGGGTTTTGCTTATTTGCAGCCCAAGTGTGATGGGGTTGATATGAACCCATGGCTATTTCTCTGTCCTTTGAACCAGGCTAAGATCTTTGATTAATGTTGGCAGATCCGACTATTACATACTCTTCACCCACGATCATTCCTTTAGCATGCACATAAATCATGAACCTCTCGAACTTTTGCGAATCTGAGACCTATAAAAGCAATCCACTTTCAACTTTAATGAACTTGTAAACAACTCTACATATAGGAAACGAGTTGGATACATTTGTTTCACAGGTACATAAGTTCAGCAATATGATATGAAGTTCATATGTCATAAAAAGGTTGCAATACCTTCTCATCTGCAAATGTTGCATTCATTTTGAAAGGCACGTCTTCCCGTTTGCCAAGGCAGTAAAAATTTAAATACTCTTGAGGGTGTGCATCTAGCTGCATGGACTTGATTGCTTGTGCAACAACAGTGTACGTCATTTGCATTGTCTGACTCTGCACATTATGATATTTGGAAGCCAGATATATCATCTCAATTAAAATAGGTACACTTATTATATTTTAAAAAAAAACTATAAATACAATAAGAAGCTAACCTATAGAAAATACCTCCCAATACAGAATCTCTTGCACTATAGCAGAAGTTGGGATGCCTTCTGGCCACATTGGTATGACAACATAAACTGCAAATCTCTCATTGTTTCGGATCTTGCTTGATATTTTTTTAGCCAACTCCATTGGGATTAGGTTATCAGCTCCTACAATTTACCCAAGATAGTATGCACTCGCCATTAAAAAGATATTATCAAATACAATTAGTGTATTCTATATAACTGCATCGAGGGTGATAGAAAAAATGGACTGAAGTAAAGAAAGATGCACTTTTAACTTCACAAGAAAGTATACCCTCTCATTGAATTACATAAAAACATAGCATACCTGCATTTTCATATGACCATGCATAAGATGATCTGATGAAATTCTGATTTTTAATATAAATGAAATGCTGTACTGATCGGATCGCTTGGATATATGCTGTTTGAATACTTCTTTCAATAACCATATTTTTGGTAGCTATAAGATTCTGCAGGAACAGAATATTAACAAAGCATACACATCATCAGAACGGAGTACTTAATTTCATATTCATGACTGGAAGAAAAGGAGGTTTAAATTATCAACCTGTGCCTCAGCAACATCAACAGTTTTAGGGAGCCCTTTCAACGATCCAGAATTGATAGACCGGAAAATCTGCATAGTTAGAGAAAACCATGAGGTTTGCTTATTTTTATTTCCTTATGAGTTCAAGCAATTTCTAACCTGCACATGCCAGTTATCAGAATCATCTTCACTGGACACATGCGATAAAGGATCATCTTCAGGAACCACTGTGATCTCCATGTTCTGGAATAGAATGTCAAGGACTTGCAATCCACAAGATTCGGTCAATCTTTAACAATGCATCATCTTGCCAGTGAGCCATCCTTTTGGCAACTAATGCAAATTCTCTCCATTTTATCGCTTTTCTCCGTTGTTGTTCAAAGTTTAGCAGGACATCATATGCAGCAGGACCTTCAATCTTGCAGTGTAAGTCATGCCATGGCTACCTTGGCGCCTTTGTTCCTTCCTATTTTGGATTATTCATAGCTAAAATTAGTGAAGATATATGTAATTTGAATGTATACAAACATTTACTATTGCTTATAGTAATATTATTTTTCATCAGAAGATTTAGCAGGATCTCAGCCTGCCTAACAAGTCAGCCCCGAACATGTCATCATCTTTCACTTCAAACTCCAAGTGAACAAGCGCGAGTGCTTACGGAATATTGCACCGGGCTGTCCCACCTTATGATTGATAATGTGATAAGTAGATATGTAAATAATCCATTTGGACATGAGGCCTTATCGATTAGAAAAAAGTGAACTTGTTGGAAAAGCGGCTCAAGGAGAATCTATTTTTTTTTTAAATTAAAAAAATCAATCCATCCATTCCGCTGTAATATTGTATGTAACCTTAAATAATTTGTTACTGATTTAATATGTTTTCATAAAAGAAAAAAAATCTACCAAGGCAAGTGTCATGTTAAAGAAGATCATCATTTTTTTACTTATGTAATACTGTATATAGTGTTGAAAAGAGATTGAGTTATTGACTAATTGTAGACTTACGGATTTACATATTTTTGCTCTTAATTTATATGAAGGTTTTATCGTAGTTTTGGTCAGGAACAAAATTAGTAGAAATACTTTCACGTATTTTATCCATATAATGTACTAATGATATTATATATGTTGTGTTTTTTTTTCAAGAACATTACATGATATACTAATGCCAAATTTTATGTGACATTTAACGATCACCAACTAAGTAAAACATTAGACTTAACTCATTATGCAATTCAAAATTAGTTTCATACACTTAATCACGAGTCATGTATGATTGAGATGGTCATTTGAACAAAATAATAAATGATAATGCGTAAAGAGAACAATTGGGGAATTCAATCATGAAAACATAAAGAAAATGATAAACATAGTTTATTGATAGCCAACGGAAAACGAAGACCTGAATTTAAAGACATGAAAAATAGAATGTCGAAATCTTTTTAACGAAAAAACTTAGACCTAAGTGACAAAAAATGGGCCTAGTCGTTTTTATCACTTAAAATCAGCCTGAGATTTTATGACTTAAAACTCTTTGAGGTCTTAAAATATCGTTTTCTCACACAAAGTGGGTCTAATCTCGTAGAACTAATATTCTCCAAGGTCTTGAAAGACCAAAAGATGTTGAAGATCTTTGTCGTTACCATATACTAATACATATTGATAATTTACCTTCGAGCCACTCACTTTACCCTCAAGCCTCTCATGTATCTACTCTTACGGTCCTACCTGCACAACATTACCATACATACAAAAAAGAAAAAAAGTAGAACAAAAAAAGAAAGCTTGAATCTAAAGTAAGAAAATAAAAACTAAAAAAAAAAAAAAAAAAAAAAAAAAAAAAAAAAAAAAAAAAAAAAAAAAAAACAGGGTTAGCCTTTTTTTGTGCTCGTCCGTAAAAAATACCGCGACAACGCTCCAATGCTCACTCCAAATCCCTTTCCCGTTGTTGTGGCACCACGATTTGCGTGAAGGCCACACCTTGAATGGTCTAGTATGTTTTCTCAACTATCTATATCTATATCTATATCTGTAACCCTTATAATTTATTCCACACTTTCTTTTTTAAAATTTAAATTTATAAAAATAGAAAGTAATTAATGCACTATCTCTTTCTCTCATAATTTTTACTTTATGTAAACTCTTTTATATAAATAACAAATATTGACAAATATTAAAACATTCTACTTCTTATCGATGTTTTATATATTATTGATTTTCATTTATCTAATTTATTAAAATTTAATGTATTAAATGAGTCTATTTTATAAAAGTGTTAAAAATGCTTTGTTTGATACATATATAAATCAATTTTGCATACGATATGTTTTATATATAAGAAATGTTTTATATTTAGCTTTGAAATACTTAAGATAGATTCATGGATCTTTTGCTTAATATGAAATATGAAGAAGATAACAATTTGTGAATTTTTTAATATACTGTTTGAGTTCTCAAATATTTTGTAAGAATAATGCTATAACTTCCTAAAATCATCACAAAAACAATGAACAAATGTTTAGTTATTCGACTATTCGTAATGAGTTGTATCAACTTCATATCCTTCAAAAAATGACAGATATCCAACAATCACCATATTTCATATTTATTTATGTTGTACAACGCGAATACCGTACTAGTATAATTAATAAGTGGATTGATTTACGTGCTCTAAAAGCGCATGTTAAGATGTAATATCTTAATAAAAGAACTTGAATCATCTTTATTTCATATAGAAAAGTGCATATTATATTAATAAATTTAATAATAAACATTATTATTGTATACCAATCATCACCTTCACCTTACACTTTACCTAAGTCCTTGCTTTTCCTGGAACTGGACTTTTTATTACAATATTGAAATTCTTATTTGTTTTTGTTTTTATTTTTATTTTATTTATTATATTATTGAAATGAAATTGAAATTGCAATTCTAGAAACAAGAAGTTGTACTGTATTAGAAGATCCGTCACCGCGTTCCCTAAACAAAAGTCAAACAAGACTTCTTCTTTAATTTCCAATTCCTCCACCTTAAAATCAAATCAATTTCAATTATAATTCAATTTCATCAATCAAATCAATGGCATCGATCTACACCTGCATCGAATGCGGCACAAATCTCAACCTTCACACCAACAATCTCTTCCCACCCGATTTCTACTTCGAAGCCGGCAACCAAGGCACTCTCTCCTTCGCATCAATCGATTCCTCAAAATTCAGATTCGTTAAAGAAGATAAAATCAAACCCTTTTTTGAAACAGTTAATTACTGGGGGATTCAGAGGAAACGAACTAAACTTATTTGTAATAGTTGTGGTCGGCTCGTTGGGTATGTTTATGATGATGGACCACCGATGATGACTGGAACCGGACAGTTTGGGTTTGGACCTAGCGACGCCATTCCTAGGGCTCCTAGGTATCGGTTTAAGAATAAATCGTTAAGGATTACTTCGGAGACTTGAGGGGATATTTTATTAATTTTATTTTTATTTTTCCTTGTTAGTTTTGTGTTGTGTGTGTTGTTATTGTTGGTATTTGTGTTGATGTATGTATGAAAATGGTTTTGTAGTATGTTTTGTGTTTCATAAGTAAAGTAAGATTTTGACCAGTTAAATGCGTTCGGATTCTTTTTCTTGTTATACATAATACATATATGATAATGATAATAATGATATACGATGATTATTAATGTAATTTCATAAATTTATGTTTCAATATATTTTGGTAATTAATTGTATATTACCGGTTAAAAGGCAAATATTTCACATGTAACACACTTCAATGACACATGGGTGTCATTTTAACTTGAACTTAGATGTCTAAATAGTTAATCAATACATTTTTCCATCCCATTAAAAGAATTTGTATTTTATAGTTTGTATTGTTTGAGATGCTCATCCTTTTCTATTATTAATTATTATTATTATTATTATTATTATTATTATTATTATTTTTAGAAATACAATGATACTTTATTAAATAACAATGTAATGATTTCGTATTTATAAAGCTATTTGTATTTTGTTAAAAACACACTTGTGTGTTAAATGTACGTTTATAAACACTTGCATTTCAATAGTAAACACATGTTTAAATACTCCATTTGATCGCATTATAATTTGTAAAAATAACACAGTTTTAAGAATACAATTATTACCATTGTTCAATAAAAGAATTATTTTTTCACTTATAGATTTTTTGGATTTAATTATAATGCGAAAGTGATCATATATTTGTTTGGGATTACCCAAAATGTTAACATGACTAGTTGGAAAAGACTGCCCCTAACGAAACGAATTACCATTGTGTGATGACATCACTCTCAAGGGGTCACAACATCTCCGCTACTTTTTCCCGAGTTCATCGTAATCATATCAAATTATATAAACAAAACTGCCCGTAACAATCACTCGAATCAAAATCAGCAATCTTTAATTCTAGGGTTTCACTTGCGATCTTTTTTTTAAGATCTCAAACAATGGCGCCGAAAGGGAGATTACACCCTCGCGGTCCATCACGTAAATCATCATCATCATCATCAACAACGCTCATTTTTTCAATGCTGATTATATGTTTGTTTTTCATTTTAATCCTTTTAGCTCTCGGAATCCTTTCAATTCCAAGCAATTCAATTAGCTCTCAAAAAGCTCATGATTTGAGCTCAATCGTTCAACGTGTAACCAATGCTGGCAGGTCAGTTAACACTTAACATATTGTTTTTAATTTAATCTCAATTCTATAATTAAAACAGAGTCAATTTCCGAATAATGTTTGGATATTTGGTGAATTTGTAGAAGTGAAGGCAGTGATGGTAAGGTACAACATTGGGTGGAAATAATCTCATGGGAGCCTAGAGCTGTCATTTATCATAATTTTTTGGTTAGTATTTTAATTTAAATATTTAAAATCAGTAGATATATAAACACTAAATATTGCAAACCTTTATTGTTAGAATAGAGTGTTTTGGTGATTTTAGTATAATGGAAACGATACGCGTATCAAGGGGTTCAACTCTAGTTCTAATACAAGTTAGGAGGTGCGGAGTGTACACTTGTCTTAGTGTAGGTTGATCCCGGTATGACTAACATGGCGGGGTTCAACTCAAGTTCTAATACGAGTTAGGAGGTGCGGAGTGTACACTTGTCTTAGTGTAGGTTGATCCCGGTATGACTAACATGGCGGGGTTCAACTCAAGTTCTAATACGAGTTAGGAGGTGCGGAGTGTACACTTGTCTTAGTGTAGGTTGATCCCGGTATGACTAACATGGAGGGGTCCAAGGGGCAGAGCCCCTGGTGGGGGTCCCTGGATTCATAACAGGAAAACAGATTCATTTGAGACAACATGAAACAGAATAAGAACTCTCTCTACAATCATTAAAAACTTCGAATTTGATTTCTGCCTAAATCATATTTGTTCTTCGTGAATTATCCACAATGTAACACATGCATTAAGGGTCGAAATATCAAATTCGGAAAGTGTTCATAACACGATTTGCAAAGTGATCCGTGATACAGAAACAACCCTTGTTGATGTATAACTTTCTAACAGAGTGATGATATATTAGTCACATAAATGTCGATATAACATCTTCACATGACCGTTGTGTTTGAGATCATAACCTAGTAGTCATGTTGTCATTTCTGCAAAAATTGGAAGTCTGTTGTCATTTTAAAGAATTTTTGTAGGTGGTTGCTAGAATTAGTAATTAAGGCGTAGTATTTTGCTATTTTATGCGAATAACCACAGATGAAATCAAAGTTAAAAACTGAAGACATGCCTTGTGATTGTGCTTGAACAAAGACTCAAGGTCGCAGTTATGCTGCTTATGAAAATAAGTACAACTGAAATATTTTATTGTTTAATTGCAGTCGAAAGAAGAGTGTGAATATCTGATTAATATAGCTAAACCTCATATGGAAAAGTCAACAGTTGTTGATAGTGTGACTGGCAAGAGCAAAGATAGTAGGTATGCAGTTTCTCTCTCTATTTTATTTCTGATTATATACTTTCTACTATTTTAATTCTAAAAGTATCATTGGTTATTTCAATGATGTTCACATTTTGAATTCAGGGTACGTACAAGTTCTGGAACATTTCTGGAGCGTGGACAAGATGAAATAGTTCGGGCTATTGAGAAACGCATTGCAGACTTCACCTTCTTACCTGTAGGTATGTTTTGTAAGGACCACCATCAATCTTTTGTTCACTTATGAGTTCTGTATTCAGTTTTAGCTGTATTAAGAAAGTACCTTTGGACCAACCGAAAGAGCTTGCTTTGTTACTTGTACTGCAACCACTACCACATTTAGCTTCATTACTATTTGCAGTTGATCTTACGTTAACAGATAACTGATTTAGATTTGAATTTTAGAACATGGTGAAGGACTACAAGTACTACACTACGAAGTAGGTCAGAAATATGAACCTCACTATGACTACTTTCTTGATGATTATAACACCAAGAATGGGGGTCAACGTATGGCTACTGTTCTCATGTACCTGTAAGCGATGTCATTTTTTTAAAAGGAATTATTCATCTTATTCTGCGATCTCTATAATACCATTGCCATTAACAGATCAGATGTTGAAGAAGGGGGTGAGACAGTCTTCCCTTCTGCAACTGGAAACATTAGTGCGGTACCTTGGTGGGATGAACTATCTGAATGTGGTAAAGAAGGGTTATCTGTTAAACCAAAAATGGGGGATGCTTTACTTTTCTGGAGCATGAAACCAGATGCTACTCCAGATCCTTCAAGTTTGCATGGTCAGTTATTGTTTTAATACATATCAAATACCCTTTTCTAAGCTTGCACGAAACAAATTGTATGACACTAAGTAACTAACTCTGTACTGTTTCTTCTTATTTCATAGGTGGGTGCCCTGTTATTAAGGGGAACAAGTGGTCCTCTACAAAATGGATCCGTGTTAATGAGTATAAGGCATAATGTAGGTGATTACCATGTATTTGGAATGATATGTAATGACCTCACAAGTTTGGTTGGTATGGTGTAGAACTTCAATTCATTTGCGATTTTGTGCTTAATTTTATATTAGTATATCTTTAAAGTTATATTGTATATAATGATAATGACAATCGTCTAATACAACTCTTTTATTCCTAAAAAGTAAAAAGTAAAAAAAATAATCCAATTGTTTTATAGATGTACGTTGTTCAAGTCTTTTATTCCTGGTCATTATTCATAAACTTCTTAACACAAGATGATAAACCATATACTAAAACGGTGATAGCGACATTATAAATTAAAACAAATATACTGAAATGTAATTGCCGACACCAAGTGTGCTTCTGTAAATAATGGAAGACGTTGTCAACAAAACATGCATTGAGCAACAAGAACATAAATATAGTCAAAAACCTAGAAGTTATATAAAACCATGCTTCAATATAATGATGTCTTAAGGAAACAAAACTTAATAATTTGGTATTGAATTGTATCATACGTGAGATTGTATAATATAGTTGAGATAGGTTTTAAGTACATCGTTCTTCTTAATAATTCAACTTGGATGTCTAATTTCGTGAACACACCACGTTACTTATTGAAAGTAACATATACAAAATTACAATTAAACTGAGACAAAATATTCAACGGCGGTACATTCAAGTAGCTGGGTGGCCCCTATTGATGTATTGTTTCTAACTTTTACTTCTTGTATCTTTTCAATAACAAAATGTAATGACAAAATCAAGAAATGATATAAGACGAGACAAAAAGTGATTCAACGTACTGATACAAATCATATCTCATAAACATACTTTCTCAATGCTGACTACCTGTTTGCTTTTCATTTTGATCCTTCTAGCTCCTGGAATTCATCCGATTCCAAGTAATTCAGCAAACGCTTATGCTCTGAAATCCATCATTCAACGTTTTACCAGTGCTGGCAGGTCAGTTTCCGTTTATAAAAGTTTGTTATAATCTGTTGCTGTGTTTCTGATCCATTTTGTATTGGATTCAAACTGCATGGTTTTGTGTAAGCGCAGAAGTGATGGTTGCAAGGATAAAGTAGATCGTTCGATTGAACTGATCTCATGGGAGCCTAGAGCCGTCATCTATCATAACTTTCTCGTTAGTATTATTTTTTGTTCAATTTATCTAACTTGAATATGTTACAACTTCATCACGTTTGGGCTTGAACAAAGACTCGGTAGAGATACGTTTCTTTTATTTATGACAGTCGAAAGAAGAGTGCGAGTATCTAATTAATATTGCTAAACCTCATATGAAGAAGTCAACTGTTATTGATATTGAGCTTGGCGAGATCATAGATACCAGGTATGCATGCAGTTCATATATTTCTGATTAGATTGTAGCTACGACTCCATATAGTTTACTTAAATCACATCTTTCTTCAGGTTTCGCACATGTTCTTTAACACCTCTAGACCGAGGACTTGATGAAACAGTGAGGGCTATCGAGAAAAAGATTGCAGACTTAACTTTTTTACCTGCGGGTATGGATAACAGAAAGTACTATTTATTTTCTAAAAAGTTAAAATTAAAAATTAGAAAATACTATGAATCCTTTGTTCACCCCAGAAAGAAAAAGAAAAAGAAAAAGAGAACAAATACAAAAAACCAACAAACAAACAGATTTTCTAGGTCTTAAACAAACTAACTGATTTCAATTTCTGTACAGAGAATGGTGAAGGGCTTCATATTCAGCATTATGAAGTAGGACAGAAGTTTTTATCTCATTATGACTTCTTTTTGGATGATTATAACACCAAGAATGGGGGTCAACGGCTGGCTACAGTTGAGATGTATTTGTAAGTGATGTCTTCGTTTTTTGTATCGAATGGTCACATATTATGTTTAGTCTTCGATCTCTGATCTCTTTATATTTATTGTCGTTTACAGATCAGATGTTGAAGAAGGAGGTGAGACGATCTTCCCTTCTGCAACGGGAAACATTAGTGCGGTACCTTAGTGGGATGAACTATCTGAATGTGGTAAAGCAGGGTTATCTGTTAAACCAAAAATGGGGGATGCTTTACTTTTATGGAGCATGAAACCAGATGCTACTCTAGATCCTTCGAGTTTGCATGGTCAGTTATTGTTTTAATACATAGTATTAAACTAGTGACTTATATCCTCGTATTCACACGGTTCATATAGCTTTTCGTATAGTAAAAACTCGCCATTATACTAAGCTTGCATGAGACAAGTTGTGAGACACTAACTTTGTACTTCCTCATCTTGTTGCATAGGCGAGTGCCCTGTTATTAGGGGGAGTAAGTGGTCTGCTACAACATGGATTCGCGCCAAGGAGTATAAGCCTTGATTTTGGTTCAAGAAGTATTATAAAGCTCTAAGGAAAGTTGTTGCATGTTCATTCATAAATTACATAGGTATATCAGCACATTGGTTAGGTTCCTTTATGAAGTTAGTGATGATTAGTGAACCTGATTCTTTAAGTATTTTGGCAGGAGGATTTGCTGTACTCTCATCCAGTTAAAGTTATGCTTACAGTCGTGGAGAATGCCTGTGTTGCTCAAGATCGTTTTTATAATAGATATGTACAAATTAAGTCGTTTGTCGTATGTTTTATTAATATTTATAGTTGATGTCAAATTACCAAAAGTTGCATGGTAGTTTCTGAAATAAGATATTAGTCGATAAGGAAATGAATCGCCAAAAGCCACCTCATTTGTCATAACAGTTAATCAGAGACTTCAGGTGAACTTGCATGCACATCGACTTATTTCGAACCAATGAAGTTCCTGATAACATATTGCAAAATGTCCCCGTGATCAAAGCAAGCCAATTCCACCTGCAATTGAATATAATCATAAATATTACTCGGTTATTCACAATAATACATGCAATATATAAATAATAAATTATATTACCTCTGTGTCAAACCTTAGTGTACATTTGAATGACTTCTCATTGTCTGTTTTGACTATGATGTCTCGCCGGGGTTCTGCATCTTCCTCAGGCTGGAAACAAAGTGGAATGATACCCATACCGACTAAATTACTACGATGAATCCTTTCAAAGCTCTTTGCTATTTCCCCTTTAACACCCTGAGTGGATAGAAACAGGTCTTGTAATGCAGTTATAAAAAAGCTAAGGTCAAGTCAAACAAATTATAACTGAAAGTTTACCATCAACTTTGGACCATTTGCAGCCCAATCTCGAGGACTCCCCGTTCCATACTCAGCACCAGCCAAAACTATTGTATCTTTCATCTCCCTCTTATACTTCTAATTACATGAAAAATACGGTTATATGCATATATAGGTATAACTTCGACTTTTGTGGTCAAATCAGTTTCTTCTCAGTTCCAAATTTTACGTAGATTCTCCTGACTTCTTCAGCATGTTTAATTTGAAACAATCAATATGACTTCAAAAGTCAAAGGGTTCAAAGTAATACCATGGCAGCATCAAACACAGAAAGCTTCTCTCCACTAGGAATATGGATAGTTTTAGGTCCAACTTCTCCTTCCAATAATTTGTTCACTAATCTTATATTAGCAAATGTCCCCCTAACCATCAGCTCCCAACTACCATACTAATTAAAGTCTCTCCTATCAACCCCGAGTTCCATTAGGCATTTAGCTGCAGGGCTGTCTTTATGGATGTTTCCACCTGGTTGTAATTCCGTTGCCCAAGTTGACCAGGCAATATGCACCATGACCACATATGGACCTGGAGGGAACTTACTTATATCATTCATAGTTAGAAGACTCTTGTATATAAGTAGATTTTGGATCCCATTAGTATAGCCTGCTGGATGGTACATGTAGATCATTCCACATAGGGTGCCCTTCAGTTATGGTCTCATAAACAGATTTGAACATGTCAGGTAGCACGTTAGATTGCATAATCTGTATCACAATTTAAAAGGAAGCACATGTTATGTAACCTCACAAGCCTAAGTAATTTATATGTCCAAACTTATTAATGAAAAAGAACCACTGAATTTTACTTCATGAACACACCAAATTAGTGAATTACTAACCTATTTATATATCCAAATCCGAAACTGACATGTACAAATTGAGACAAAGTTTATGTCAACAGCGGACCATTCAAGGAGCAGGGTGACCCCTCAAAAGTCTAAACTACTGATGTAGAAATAGGAGAACGATGTATACTTTTTAACTTTTACTTCTAATATTTTTCTAATAATAAGATATATGTGACAAAATCAAGAAATGATATAAGGTGAGATAAAAAGTGAATTACATATACGTAATCAATAAATGATCTTCGCAATGACTACCTGTTTGTTTTTCTTTTCAATTGTTCTAGCACCTGGAATTCATCTGATTCCAAGTAATTTAGCAAACGCTTATGATCTGAGCTTCAACGTTCAACGTTTTATCACCAACGCTGGCAGGTCAGTTTGAGTTTATATTAAAGTTTATTATAATTTGCTGTGTTTCTGGCTTTCTGCTCCATTTTGTCTTGGACTCAAACTGATACTGTTTAATATGAGCGTAGAAGTGACGGCTGCGATGGTAGACTAGATCGTTCGGTTGAAGTCATCTCATGGGAGCCTAGAGCCGTCCTCTATCATTACATCCTCGTTAGTATTATTATTTTCAGTTTATCTAAGTCGCAGATATGTCAATATGTTCACACTTCCTCTTGTTTGTGCTTGAACAAAGACTCAGTTGAGGATTAGCAGCTTGTGGGAGCATACAGAAATAAAATACGGTCTTTTTTTTGTTTAATGACAGTCGAAAGAAGAGTGTGAGTATCTAATTAATATCGCTAAACCTCAAATGAAAAAGTCAACAGTTAGTAAGAGCTTGGAGAGATCAGAGATACTAGGTGTAGATTTCATATATTTCTGATTATTAAATTGTAGTTCTTAGATCACACATCTTTTATGCAGTATTCGCACATGTTCTCTAACATCTCTGGAGGGAGGACGAGATAAAAAAGATTGCAGACTTCACTTATTTACCTGCAGGTATGGATATTAGAAAGTACTATCAACCTTTTGTTCACCATAAAAAATTAAGAAAGAAAAATACTGAGAAGAAGCAGAGTTTGTAGGTCTTAATTAAACAATAAACTATTTCCAATTTCTGTTCAGAGAATGGTGAAGGGCTTCATATTCAGCATTATGAAGTAGGACAGATGTTTTTATCTCATTATGACTTCTTTGTTAGCGATTATTACACCAAGAATGGGGGTCAACGGGTAGCTACAGTTATCATGTACTTGTAAGTGATGTCTTTGTTTTTGTATCTCATGATCACGGACTATGTTTGGTCTTCCATCTCTGATCTCTTTACATTTCTCATCGCTTACAGATCAGATGTCGAAGAAGGAGGTGAGACGATTTTCTCTCCTGCAGTAGGAAACAGTAGTGCATTACCTTGTTGGAACAATGAGTCTAAAAGTTATGAAGGGTTATCTGTTAAACCAAAAATGGGTGATGCATTACTTATCTGGAGCATGAAACCAGATGCTACTCTAGATTATTCAACTGTCCATGGTCGGTTATTGTATTAATACACATTAAGTGATTTATATCGAGTGTTACATCCTCATATTCCCAAGGTTTGTTGATCTCTTTGTACTTTCTCTTCCTGTTGCATAGGCGAGTGCCCTGTTATTAAGGAGGTCTGCCACAACATGGATTCGCGCCAAGGAGTATAAGCCTTGACTTTGGTTCAAAAGGTACTTCTATAAAGCTTTAAGGAAAGAAGTTGTTGAATGTTAACTCATATATTTTATCAGCATATCAGCACATTGGTTACCCTTAAGTATTGTTTTAGTACACATTAAATAACCTTTTCTCTTGCAATAAACAACTTGTATTGTATGACACTAAGTAACTAACTCAGTACTGTTTCTTCTTATTGCATAGGTGGGTGCCCTGTTATTAAGGGGAACAAGTGGTCCTCTACAAAATGGATCCGTGTTAATGAGTATAAGGCATAATGTTAGTGTATATAGAAAATTCTAAATGAAATTTAAGGTACTAAAAAAGGTTATCACATTTAGATTAAAAATGAATACATAATGCTTATAACTAGTTTTGTAAATATATTCCGAGTAGCTACAAATTAAACAAACAAACCAAATTCCAATTAATTAATAATTAATTTAATTTATATTTATAATATAAAATGAAACGCATGTAGAAATTAAACGTACTATTTCGAGACTCTTAGTTACATACGTACATACATACGCATCGTTATCTATCACTAGTTAATCAAGCTAGCTAGGAATTTGGAACTCAAGTTGAATCAGCTTAATTCAAATCGCGACTGTATATGTGTCATGTGTGTGTGTGACGTGTATGTGTGAGTCACCGTTTGATTGACACCAGCCGCATGCCACTTCATTACTTCTTTTTTCCTTAAATTCTTGTTGACGTGTTCCCATGACAATAACGGTGCCGATTATTTGTAACTGTCTTTAATTATTAATTTCTAAGTTTTCCAAACCATATGTACTCAAGGTATGTTCGAATAATATGAATATGAAATAAAATTTAAACCAACCTATAAATATTAAATATAATAGCTAATAATAAAAAAAGAGTTCATTAAGAGGTACGTCCATGAAATATTTGCCCATGTTAAAACACAATCACAAGGTACGTCCATGAATGCTTATAACCTTCCAATTAGGTTTATTAGAGACTCATATTACTATCATAATCATATTGTTTCTCTAATCACAATCAAAGTAACGTGGAAAGTGATAATGCAGACATATAGAAACAGGGCCAGCCCAATGGGCAGCTTAGGCGACGGTCCAGGACTTCATATTTTTAATACTCTAATTATAATGTATAAAAAAAAAAAATTATAACCTTTGAACTTTTAAAAAAAAAATTTACCGTCAAGAACCTCATTTTTTTATTTCGTCCAGAGCCTCAAATTTGCTTGGAACACTTGCATTGATAGAAGTTCAATGATAGAAGTTCAACACTTGCATTGATAGATTGCACACCACGCACATATATACTTTCAAAGGTTCTTCAAAATTCATTAGAACATAGTGAGCCTTAAGGAAACAAAACTTAATATTTTGGTGATGAATTGTATAATACGTGATATTGTATAATATAGTTGAGATAGGTTTTAAGTTCATCGTTCTTCTTAATAATTCAATTTGGATGTCTAATTTCGTGAACACACCAAGTTACTTATTGAAAGTAACATATACCAAATTACAATTAAACTGAGACGAAATATTCAACGGCGGTACATTCAAGTAGCCGGGTGGCCCCTATTGATGTATTGTTTCTAACTTTTACTTGTATCTTTTTAATAACAAGATGTAATGACAAAATAAAGAAATGATATAAGAAGAGACAAAAAGTGATTCAACGTACTGATACAAATCATATCTCATAAAACATACTTTCTCAATGCTGACTACCTGTTTGCTTTTCATTTTGATCCTTCTAGCTCCTGGAATTCATCCGATTCCAAGTAATTCAGCAAACGCTTATGCTCTAAAATCCATCATTCAACGTTTTACCAGTGCTGGCAGGTCAGTTTCCATTTATAAAAGTTTGTTATAATCTGTTGCTGTGTTTCTGACTCATTTTGTATTGGATTCACACTGTATGGTTTTGTGTGAGCGTAGAAGTGATGGTTGCAAGGATAAAGTAGATCGTTCGATTGAACTGATCTCATGGGAGCCTAGAGCTGTCATCTATCATAACTTTCTCGTTAGTATTATATTTTGTTCAATTTATCTAACTCGAATATGTTGAAACTTCATCACGTTTGGGCTTGAACAAAGACTCGGTTGAGATACGTTTCTTTTATTTATGACAGTCGAAAGAAGAGTGCGAGTATCTAATTAATATTGCTAAACCTCATATGAAGAAGTCAACTGTTTATAGTATTGAGCTTCGCAGCTATATCATAGATACCTGGTATGCATGCAGTTCATATATTTCTGATTAAATTGTAGTTACGACTCCATATAGTTTACTTAAATCACATCTTTCTTCAGGGATCGCACATGTTCTTTAACATCTCTAGACCGAGGACAAGATGAAATAGTGAGGGCTATCGAGAAAAAGATTGCAGACTTCACTTTTTTACCTGCAGGTAAGGATAACAGAAAGTACTATTTATTTTCTAAACAAATAAAATTAAAAATTAGAAAATACTATGAATCCTTTGTTCATGCCAGAAAGAAAAAGAAAAAGAAAAAGAGAACAAAAACAAAAAACCAACAAACAAACAGATTTTCTAGGTCTTAAACAAACTAACTGATTTCAATTTCTGTACAGAGAATGGTGAAGGGCTTTATATTCAACATTATGAGGTAGGACAGAAGTTTTCAACTCATTATGATTACTTTCTTGATGTCTATAACGCCAAGTATGGGGGTGAACGGCTGGCTACAGTTGAGATGTTTTTGTAAGTGATGTCTTTGTTTTTTGTATCGAATGGTCAAATATTATGTTTAGTCTTCGATCTCTGATCTCTTTATATTTATCGTTGTTTACAGATCAGATGTTGAAGAAGGAGGTGAGATGATCTTCCCTTCTGCAACGGGAAACATTAGTACTTTACCTTGTTGGAATAGTAGTTCAAAAAGTGGTAAAGGGCTATCTGTTAAACCAAAAATGGGGGACGCATTACTTTTCTGGGGCATGAAACCAGATGTTACTCTAGATGATTCAAGTTTAAATGGTCAGTTATTGTTTTAATGCACATTAATTGATTTTTTTTTATATCGAGTGTTACATCCTCATATTTGAAGGTTCATTGATCTCTTTGTACTTTCTCTTCTTGTTGCATAGGCGAGTGTCCTGTTATTAAGGGGAGTAAGTGGTCTGCTACAAAATATATTCGTGCCAAGGAGTATAAGCCTTGATTTTGGTTAAGAAGGTAGTATAAAGCTTTAAGGAAAGTTGTTTTATGTTCATTCATAAATTACCTAGGTATATCAGCACATTGGCTAGGTTCCTTTATGACATATTGACATTAGTATTGTTTGGTGAACCTGACGCTTACACGTTTTGGCAGGACTATACTGTGCTAGCTCTCATCCAGCTAAAGCTGTGTTTACTTTTGTGGAGAATGCCTGTGTGATGATCAAGATATCGATTGATAAGTACAATTTAAGACGTGTGTTGTATGCATTATTAATATCTATAGTTGACGTCAAATAACCGGAATATACTTTTCTAGACATGCTTTATCTACCTATATGTATGCAAGCATCGTAGTTGCTGTAATAAGATTTCAGAAGTGCATAAACCTCGATAGTCGATATGGAATTGAATCATTGAAAGCCGCCTCATTTGTCATACAAGTTAACCAGAGACTTCAGTTGAATTTTGTATGCACATTGACCTATTTCGAACCAATGGAGTTCCTGATAACATATTGCAAAATGTCCCCATGATCAAAGTAAGCCAATTCCACCTGCAATCTAATATAAGCATAAATATTACTCGGTTATACACCATCATACATGCAAAATAAATAAATAAAAATAAAAATAAAAAAATCAGGTGGATTATATTACCTCTATATCAAACATTAGTGTACATTTGAATGACTTCCCATTGTCTGTTTTGACCATGATGTCTTGCCTGGGTTTTATCTTTTTGATATCATTTAAAAATATACTTTGGACAACTTTCAACCCGTTAGACACATCAGCGCATTTGACTCATTTGCTTTTCAGCTACATTTCTTTTCTTAATTCTACCCGTTTGATAAAACATAACCATAATATACTCATTCATAACGTAACATGTTACCTGGTGGACAGTCCCAGCTCCAGGAGGATCCATTGTCGAAAGCATATGCTCCCCATTTCAAGAAAGAGTAGCATTCTTTATTCCGTTCTAACTCAAGTTCCAAATTGTCCTGTAAAGCATTTTCCGTTCTTGAAACATCAACCAGTACCGAATGATCAATTACAAGATCCACAGGAACCTGCACATGTAACTATTTGTCAAGATTTGCACGAAATGTAAATAGTATAAATGTCATGCTCAAGAGCATATAACAATATAACCTAAACCGACTATATCCAAAAATAATGTCTTAAATATCGTCCTAATTGATGGTATTCAAATCTTACCAATGGATTTATTTTACTAGGATCACCACCGAGCTTATCCATAGCATTAAGCATGCCAGCAAGATCGACAATTGTAGGAACACCCGTAAAATCCTGCACTTCACCATAATATGGTACTCGTTTAAGCATGTGTAATCACACGTTCACAAAAGTAGCGGAAACAACACATTTGTATACAACATACCTGAACAAGAACTCTGGCTGGTTTAAAAGGAATTTCGACTTTGTTAGGAGAAGTCTGCTGCCAATCAAGAATTTTCTCTCCATCGTTTGTTGTCACTTGGAACTCGTCTCAGTTACGATTTGTTGACTCCAAAAGTATTCTAATTGAAAAGGGTAGCCTATCTGTCACACAAGCATATGTACAACATATGTATACATATAAACAAGATTAACAACTTCATAAACTAGTTCAAATCAACAAAATGCAAGTTAGATATAACAATAGAGCTGCCTTGTACTCATAATAAGTCAAAATTTGACTTTTGAACATTTTCAAATGTTACATGATATTCTCTAGAAACCGTAAAACTGAACTATAAATCATAGTATGCCAAACTGTAAATGTGACCCTCGGTCTAGGTCCCCGCATCGGTGGTCTAGGTCCCCGCATCGGTGATAACAAAATGGAGAGTGATTCGTACACCACCATTATGTGTGTTTTATGGTATTGTATGGTATAATACTATAAAAGACAGTTAGTGATATACAAATCATCAATTTATCAAAATACATCCATCAACAAGAGATTATGAATTCAAATGTCCAGTACGAAGTACTAAAATAATGTATAATTGATACATGAGTTTTTACATTTAATCAAAGCAAAAATTTAAGCTTTAAGTCATGATCCCATTAAGATTCTAAACCTGTATTCTATGGTCATATTCATGGTCCTAACATGATCAAATTCTCAGTTACATTACATCAAATTAATATTAATAGTACTATAACATATATTTTGGGTTTGGTTACATGAACTTAATCACTAAACCCATTGCCAAACACTCCAATTAGGAACCAAACCCATAGCCTCACACCAACCAAACACCCCCTAATTAATGAATTAATTAATTAATAAATAGGGTGATAAGTAATCTAGTATAACGAATCTGGAATCAGTGAGACAAGGTAAACTGTAGCATTTTCCAAATTCGCTGTCCCCTGGGCTTTTCCAGTTTAATCAATAGTTTTGTAAATGGATTCCGAGTAGCTACAAATTAAACAAACAAACCAAATTCCAATTAATTAATAATTAATTTAATTTATATTTATAATGTAAAATGAAACGCATGCAGAAATTAAACGTACTATTTCGAGACTCTTAGTTACATACGTACATACAGGGGCGGATACAATTAAGAAGACGGGGGTGGTGAGGAACCCACTTAAATAAACCCAAATAGTGTTTAATTTTTAATTTTTCTTAAAGGGCCCCCAGCCCACTAATTATTGGACCCCCAAAAATAGAATCAATTAAATAAATATGATATAAAACCTAGTAATCTGATTTCAAAAACTCTCGTTCAGTATCTTCAATTCTTTAGATATCATAACTGATTCATCAAAATCAAATGACAATCGCTTATAGTTTTTGATATACAACATCAATGGCAGGTAAGTTCAATTATTAATTTGGTGTTTTATTGTTCATTGATTTATTATTCATTGAATTATAAGTGATATTTTGTTTGTAACTACTAAACCCTAAGTGTATAATTTCTTGTGAAATTCTGAGTTTTGTTGGACTTGTAATTTAAGTTCAATTAACCATTTAAATTTTAACCCTAAGTGTGTAATTTAAGTCAAAACTAGGATCATTGATGTTAAATTACCTTTGTGAAATTTAGCGACTGATTAAATCTTCTCTAGGATAAATCGATCATTGATTTTTTATTTATTTTATTTTTTTGCGAATGAACATGGATTTGACGGCCGCATGAGAATATGAGATAATATAGTAGTTTACTTCAAGAGATATGTATGTATGTGATGGATATTTATTTATTTGTAAAGAATTTTGATAGTGCTTCTGTGCAATTTTGTAAAGACCTTCAATTTTGTTCCCCATTGCACTTAAAGTGCTTCTGTGCAAACTTTCTAGATAATACATATACTATAGTGATATAATTAATATTATTTATTTGTTCATTTGCTTTAGGATCATTGTTATTTATTAAATTTTTTAGTTATTTGTTTTATTAGAATTTTAGCTTTCTGATAAGAAAATTATTAATACTTGTTTGATTTGATTTAGATATCCGGAGTTTCTTTACAAGAAAAAGAAAAGAACCACCTTCAAGTGATGATATTGATAAGGAAACTCCAACTATAAACGTGACTACTAATATTCCACGATCGATCCCTACATCATCAACACCTAAACTAGTTGATTTGGATAATCTACCTTCGGATCCCGCTGAGAGGATACGGATTTTGGATTATCATCCTAATAAAAGAGATGAGATAAGGCGATCATATTGGCTTAAAGGACCTTGTCAACCACGTGGTCATGACTTCCCATCAAAAAAGGTAGGGAATAAAGATAGACGCTTTAACCCGGCTTGGTTTGATAAGTATGGTAATTGGTTGGAGTATAGTATAAAAGTAGATAAAGCTTTTTGCTTGTGTTGCTATTTATGTAGAGATTATATTGGGAACCAAAGTGGGAATGAAGCATTTGTGATGAAAGGTTTTAAAAGTTGGAACAAAACGGAGAGATTTGGTAAACATGTTGGTGGTGTCAATAGTTTTCACAATCGAGCACTTAAAAGTTGTGAAGATCTAATGAAACAAAATCAATCAATTGAGGTTGCTTTTCACAAGAAAGACGATAAAAAGAAGAAAGAGAATCGGATCCGATTGATTGCTACAATTGAAGGGTGTAGATTTTGCTTGAAAAGTGCCTTAGCATTTCGTGGTCACGATGAAACGGAAACATCTCTTTTCAAAGGAAACTTTTTGGAATTAATGGACTTGATTATAGGTCAAAATGAGGAACTTCGTAATTTATCAAAAGCTCCCGGAAATAATCAATTGTTGGCTCCATGTATTCAAAAAGATATTGCTACTTGCTTTGAAAAGGAAGTACTCCAATCGATATTTAAAGAAATTGGTGATGATGTGTTTGCTTTGCTAGTTGATGAGTCAAGTGATGTATCTAAAAAAGAACAAATGGCTATAGTTTTGCGGTATGTTGATTCACTTGGACTTGTTAAAGAGAGATTTGTAGGACTCGTTCATGTAATGGATACAACTTCTCTATCTCTTAAATCTTCGATTGATTCTTTCTTTGCGGATCATAAATTAAGTATGAAACGAGTAAGAGGTCAAGGTTATGATGGAGCAAGCAATATGCGTGGTGAATTTAATGGTTTGAAAGCAAAAATCTTGGAAGAAAATAGTTCGGCATATTATGTACATTGTTTTGCTCATCAACTTCAATTAGTGGTTGTGGCGGTTGCAAGAAAACATTTGGGAGTTGTGAACTTTTTTGACAAGTTATGCAATTTGATGAATGTGGTTGGTGCTTCTTGTAAACGGAAAGATATTCTTCGGGAAAAAGAGAAAGAGAGAGTAGCAAAACGAATTCGTAGTGGTTTAATTGAAACGGGAAGTGGTTTAAACCAAGAACTTTCTTTTATTCGGCCGGGAGATACACGATGGAATTCTCATTACAAAACACTTTTGCGCTTAGTTGATTTGTTTCCAACTATTATTGTGGTACTTGAATACGTAAAAAAGGAAGGCACTAATGGTTCAAGCCAAAATCAAGCAATTGGTCTTAAAAAGTATCTAACATCGTTTGATTGTGTGTTTCATTTGCATTTAATGTTACATATTTTAGGGCTCACGGATATATTGTCACGAGCTCTTCAAAGAAAGGATCAAGACATCTTGGAAGCGGTTTCATTGGTGACAACAACCAAAGAAAAACTTCAAAAGTTTAGGCTAAATGGGTTTGACCCACTTTTGGTGAAAATCACTTCTTTTTGTGATACACATGGTATTAAAGTGTTGGAAATGACGGAAAAATGTGTTAATTCGAGAAGACAAAGGGATAACATCACCAATCGCCATTATTATGAGTTTGATTGTTTCAACACCGTGATGGATATGATAAATCTAGAGTTTAATGATCTTTTTAGCGAGGTAAGCACCGAATTACTTCAAAATATGGTGGCTTTGCATCCGCGTGATTCATTTTCTAACTTTAACATATCAAAGCTAATGAGGTTAAGTGAGTTGTATCCAAATGACTTTGATCATATGGAAAGGATGGAACTTGAGAAGCAACTTGATATATATATTGATAGTGTGCAAAATGATGAAAGGTTTGCTAATTTGAAAGGTATTGCCGACCTTTCTAGGTTGATGGTGGAAACAAGGAAACATCTTTCTTATCATTTGTTTTATCGGTTATTAAAGCTTGCTTTGGTTTTGCCCGTAGCAACCGCAACCGTTGAGAGATGTTTTTCGGCAATGAAGGTTATAAAGTCAGATTTGCGTAATCGAATTGGTGATGAATTTTTGAATGCTTGTGTAATTTGTGCGGTGGAGAAGGAAGCACTTGCAAGTGTTACAAATGAAGATGTAATGTATCGCTTTCAAAAGATGAGAACTCGTAGAGGGCAAGTGTAGTTGATGTAATTGGTGGTGTTTCTAGCTATAGTTTACGGTGCTTTTAATTTGTGTTATTTTAGCTATATTTTTGTGTTGTTTTCGCAGCTATTATAACTTTTTGCCCCCCACATTTGAAAATCTTGGATCCGCCACTGCGTACATACATACGCATCGTTATCTATCACTAGTTAATCAAGCTAGCTAGGAATTTGGAACTCAAGTTGAATCAGCTTAATTCAAATCGCGACTGTATATGTGTCGTGTGTGTGTGTTACGTGTATGTGTGAGTCACCGTTTGATTGACACCAGCCGCATGCCACTTCATTACTTCTTTTTTCCTTAAATTCTTGTTTACGTGTTCCCACGACAATGACGGTGCCGATTACTTGTAACTGTCTTATATTATTAATTTCTAAGTTTTCCAAACCATATGTACACAAGGTACGTTCGAATAATATGAATATGAAATAAAATTTAAGTCAACCTATAAATATAATATTAAATATAATAATAGCTAATAATAAAATAAAATAAAAAGAGTTAAGCAATGAATTGTATAATTTCAATGTACTTCGAAAAACATATATAGATGACAACATGGTGATGAATAAAAAAGTGTGATGATGGAAGATTAAGCAATTATGTAATTCTTTTTTAGTTAAATGAAAAATTAAGTTTGGATTTAATTAATGAATTTAGAAGGCCTTTTTAATATTGATTTAAAATTAAAATGTAATCAATTATTTTAAATTTTGAAAAGAATAATTTTTTTCCAATCATTACCTGAACAATTTGGAATTCAACTTAACATTGAAACCGTTAAAATATAATACTAATAATTAATGTAATTATCTATATCTTTCAATAATATAGGAAAATAGGGAGTAAAGTATTGCTTGATTTAAAGATCAAAAGCTTTATCTCCTACGCTTACTGAATTTCCTGTATATCAATCGACTCTTTTATTTGATTTTTAATTATTGTTTGTTTTGATTATTTAATATAATATATAATAATTATTTAATTACTTTTATTAAATTGAAAATATTAAAGGATTTTAATTTTAAACTTAAAAGTGAAATTAAGGGATCGAATTGATTAATTCAAATTTTCAATTTTAAAAAAATTTCTATATTATATTTATTAAGATTTTTGTTAATTATCATCATTATTATCGTATGAATAGTATTTTAAATTATTATTATATATTACTTCCTATACAACGTTATAATTTTTTGTTTTACATTTTAAGTATAATTGTGTAATTAAATTTGTTAAACCTTAACTTGTATCTAACTATTTAAAGTGGTTAAGAGTAGACGAAGTGAGCTGATATGACATTGTCGTTCTCAATTAAGAACAGCGAGACTTCGATGTCTTCCACTTGGTTTCAGTGTTTTTGTGTGGTATTCTTATTCATCGTCTCACCTAAGACGCTGAAAAGTTTGATTTTTTTTGTTTTCTTTTATTTGATTGATTGAAAATATTTTTGTAAGCCCATTTTAACTTCGAGAAGAACACTGGTCACTCCCCTCAAAATCGTATCCAGTTTTCTCATTCATTGTTTCTTAGATCGCCAAGTAATTTTAGTTACTACACGTCGTACTGTAACATACCTTACTTTTATAAAGAAAACAAAAAAAAGTTATTGTGACGTATAAAAATAAAAAATTATAGTGATAATTAATAAGTGGCAATAAGTAAAATAACTTTTAAAACCTTCTTCAAATTAAATTTCTAATGATTTTTAAAATAACTCATAATAAAATACAATGTTTTTATTTAAAGTAATATATTTGTTTGGTAGCTAATGGTTTTTGATAAAACCACAGGCTCTACGGTGGATTATGCCTTTTTTTCTTTGTTTCTTTGACTTATAAAGCAAGTGATCCCTAAGGTGATACGGACTGTTTTTTCTCTAGAAAAAATTTCAACTAAATTATATAAAAAAGGATTATAACTAATTCTTTTCCCATGGTCACTTAACTAAAACTATTGTTTCATAATGGATCAGTTTTACTACTATATCGAAAGGCTTCTATATATAATTAATAGAAACAATTTACTTAATGTCGTATTTTCATTTACTTGCTAAATTTATTTTGCCACATCACAGAAACGTCTTTTCATTTACTTGCTAAATTTATTTTACCACATCACACAAACCTATAATTTTAGAAGATAATTAATGTGTAACTGTATACTAGGGTTGACTTCAAATAAAAATGAAAATTTTAGTGAGAATGAAGGAATGAATCCTGGTCATCCATTTTGCAAACCCAATTTTCCCCTAAAGTTAAATATCTCATAAACGGCTAATCAAAAAATTATAAAAATTGCATCATAGAAATCAGCATTCTTTTCTCTAAACGGCTAATCAAAAAATGTTGGGGGTATTATTATTTTGATGAGATGGATGGTTGAGATTGATTCCTCCATTCTCACAAAAAATCTCATTCTCATTTAAACTTAATTCATGTGTACTAATACATTCATAAATTTTAATCTACAATTATGAAAGTTCATTATTATATAGATTCATAGTAATATATATAATCAAAGAAATGATTTGACTTTATAATGTTAGTTCAACTTCATTAAATTATAGTCAATTAGTCAATTGTTTGGGTCTAACTTTAAAAACTTTTATTGTACAAGGTAAACTTTCAAAATCTTTCTATTGTATGTAATATTTTTCTTTTTGGTCATTCCAAAAAAAGTTTCTTTTTTTTTTGTCAATGCTAAAAAAGACAACTCAACATATAATAGAGAAGTTTTGAAAGTTTTCCTCATACAATAGAAGTAACCATACAGAACAATTATCCTCAAAAACAATGAAAAAGAAGTACGAAACATAGAAAATTTATATGTATAATCTCATACACTTTTTTTGTTTTTCTACATTACATTACAAATTTCAATATTAATAACTACTTATTTTATTTTTGTTGTAGGTAGATTTTGATTAGGAGAAAATATTAGATGTTGTAGTTATAGGAGAAGATTTTTTCAATGTTTTAAAAGATGAGCATGATGATTATGAGGTAGAAACTTTAGAATCACATTAAATTACCCATTCATTATATTAATACAAACAATTAATTTATAGCATCCATTTACATGATTATATTGAGGAAACGTTGGTATTTATAAAGAAAAAATAATAAACAAAAAGATCAAATGAATATCACTTTCGAAAATAAATTTTACCGTCTCATAGATGAAGATGAAGATTTTCATGAAATATTCTAAAAATCAGTTTATTAAATTTAACATTTAAATTATAAAAACTTTCAATGTCTAAGTTTTATGAGAGTTTTAATTTTTATGTTATTTTCATCTTTCTAATGTCTAGTAATGAATTTGATTTTGAGTTATGTTTTGTAATATTTATAAAATGCATTACGTTTGATGTTATGTTGTATTATTACCGACCTAACACGTTGATCATATTTTATTTAAATTATACATCAAAATGTTTATTTAGCTATAGACAAATTATTCTTTTTGAACATATACTTTGAAATTGTTACTTTTTTAGAATGTTTATGATTCATGATATTTAATATAAGACATTTCCATCTTTCATTATTATAACACCCCTCTTTCAATATAAGAATATAATATTAATAAATACGGAAGCATGAATTAAAATACATAAATAGTTTACATTTCCCAAAAGTACACCAAATTTCAAACTTTTTAAATTACAAAAGGCGGGGTATTATAAAATTACAAAACAAGGTTTATCACAAAAACCATATCAGAGTTCAAGAGCGCAGTCAAACATTCCTTGATCAACCAATCACTTCCTGCACCCACAATTAAACAAATATATCCTGCAGGAAGTAAAATGAGGGGTTAGCACGAAGCTAAGTGAATAGGTTCATCACACAACATTCAACTTAGCATAACTAGTTGTTTACACCAAATAATCGCAAACACACATAATTCAATGAGGATCGGTGGCTCTGGGGATATCATAATACCCGGGGATTCCCCCAAGAACACTTACCAACAATCTGTATGGCCAATACAGAATAGACCGATAACTAATGGTTATTAAACCCATACACAGGTCTCAAACACAACAAATGAATCAAAACCTGTGTAATACACATAATAACCAGAAGTACAACTACACGTTGACCTCAATCACATACAGCACATTGGTTCGCACATCACGTAGATCAATAATCAATAATCAAGACTAAACAGTCTAATAAACATCTACGTTTACTTGTTGTAACCAAATAGTTACAACTAAATCAAATGATGAGTTCTGAATCCACTCACCGATACCTCTGACGATTCCACACCCAGGATTCTAATATCACTGAGTCTTACGTTGATCTGAAACAGAAAGTCATACACAAGTCAGAAGTTCGTTCCATAAACATCATTATAGCCTATTTATCAAATCAGGTAATCCCTGAAGTCTAGGCAAACAAAAGTTCACTCAGAAATAAATTCAGAAAAAGTTTGCAATGCCGCTTAAAACTGAAAAATGTCATTTTCGGGTCCTAAATGACCCCGAATGGCCAAAACTGGGGGGGGCTATTACATAAATAGTCTTGTGTATTAGGTCGTTTCCAAGTGACCATGCGAATTTCATCAAAATCTTATTTTGCCTAAGATTTTCACAAAAAGACAAAAAGTCAACAATCTCGGTTCGCAGGGTTTCGGTTCGCAGGTCAACTCGGCTCGCAAGTCAACTCGCAAGCCAACTCAACTCGCAAGTCAACTCGCACCGCAAGTCAACTCGCAAGTCAACTTGGCTCGCAGAGTCAACTCGCAGGACGAACTGAAAACTGCGAGTTGAGCCGCTGTTACCAGTTTTTTTCGAACCAAAACTCGCCAAAACTTCAGAAAACTCAATTCTAAGGGTTCTAATACTTCAAGTAGCATCAAACAACACCTAATGATAACATATCAAGCTTCAATTCGATTTACACACTCCAATTCAAACTTACATCTTTTTCTCTTCTTTTTTTGAAAACTAAAGGATGGATAATCTGATACAATTAAGATATAGATGATGATAAATCTGATGTTATGAATTCGAAATCACAGGAACACAAGTATGAATTCAATTTTGGTTTTGGGTTTCTTGAATTTGATTTGCAAGTTTTCAAATAAAAGGAAGTAAGAAGAAGAAATGAGATATATATGAATTCAAAGTCGGCTTGCAAAGTCGGCTTGTGAAAAAGTGGTATAATTTTATACCCGTCCTAAATCTTTTGTCTGGAACCTGAAAACCGTTTGCGAGAAATATTATTTTATTTTACCGTCATCTATAATAATTTAAAACGATTAATATTTCACTAGTCACAATAAGTCAAAGGACTTATTTATCTAAGTTTCACAATGAAACACATAATATTAAACAATTTCTATATCAATTAAATAATCGGTTAAAATAATATAAATTACCAGACCGCAGAAGAGGATGTTACAATTATTTAAATTACAAATTCGAATAATTAGGTTCAATTTTTAGCAACTTGATTAGAAATAATTTATATTACCATTTGAATGTCATATATGAATTAAATTGTATTTTAATGTTGCCAATCGTTATTAATTTACTAGGAAACATCTAATCTAAAGGTTTTATTTCGGATATTTGGCATCCTATAAATACATTTTTTGTTTGAAAGATCTAAATTCTCACATCATTTTAACATATATGTCGGTAAGTTTCTTGTTTAATTTATTTGCTACATCATACAGACCTATAATTTTAGGATATCATTAGTATTTCTTAATGATCACATAAAACAATATATAAATTTGGAATGTCAGTATTATATATATATATATATTCATGTTATTACAAACGATTACGAAAATGATTATTTACTTTACATTATTAGTTCAACCACATCAAATAGTAGTCAACCATATAATATATAGAGTTAATAATGCAGTAATATATTATCATGTCAATGTCATACCTAAACGAAATTAATGAAGACTGTAGTTACTTTTTCTTAATTTGTCATGTTACATCAATTTTAAAAGTCTTATTCTCGATCAAAACATTAAGGCAACTAATCTTACAATAAATGTCGTATTAATAAACTTTGTCACATATAATAATTCTATAAAGCTTTACATCGAACGGGTTTCAATACTACTTAAATACATAGCCCATAGTATGTATAAAGAAACAATCGGATCCTTTAAAACGAGTTGGTCAAGAGATGAACACCATGTATTATTACTAATAAAACTAGTGTTTACGTTATAAGTAAAGTTTTTGTGTCAATTTTGTTTAAAGTACATCTTACGCGACACAATCTAAAGTCGTTTTATTTTTAATATTTTTTACTCGACTCATAAGAATAAACTTACAACTTGTAAAAGTTTAAAAGCAAGTAGTTACATAATCCTCTATGAATACAATATAAATAGAATTTTCTACTGAATTTGTTAGATGGTTATTATACTTTATTTTATTTTTATTATTTTGTTTATATCCACTATAAAAAACCACCGACGAAAAGCAGCCATAGTTAAGTTAAAGTGAATGCCGATGTCGACTTGTCACGTTCAAATTACATAAAATGCCAATTTGTCACCTTAAAAGTTTGGTTCAGTTTTCATTTCATCAATTTAGTAATAATATTTGTTAAATTGCTTATCTCATTCTAACCGATATGTCACATCTTTTACATAAATAAAGTGACCATACTTAACCTTTTATATGTGAACACAATTGGAATGTGTACCGTAATACTTGTCGGTATCAAACAAGGAAAAGCGTTACTTCACGAGTAATCTATTTTTTAAGAAAAACAAATTACATAAATTTTAAGTACTACTTGCAGTCTCATGAGTCACTTCAATAAGGATATAATTTGAATAATATAGCTCTGTAATCATATTAACTCACTCACTATTTTCATTTTTTATAATATGAATATGAATAAAAATGTATTAACAAGACACATTACAAATAATATCAAACTTGGGGTTAAGTGCTTTAAATATATTTGATTATGATTGTAATGTATATTCAATTTCATTTTGATATACGTCGTCAAAAAAGTTGACAACTGCATAAACAAGTCATTAAATATATATAATAACGTTAATTGAAAATATGATATACAAAATAAAATCTAAATTTTAATTAGATACATTATTTCCGAACACTTATTCTAATTATTTGTTGTGAAACATAAATAGCTGGGATGTTTATTAGCCACAAGTTTCTATGTTGTAACTTTAGAAAGATTGTTGGCCGAGATGATGGATTAATAAATAAAGTCACATTATAGGATTCATTCAGGTAAGTTAAGCCATGAATTCAGTAGTGGATGATAATTAGAGTTACAAAAAGGGGTTGACAAAAATACTCATCTTTCTGCGTTGAACATGTGAGAAATAGACTGACAAATTTGACAAGTCCACCGTCCAATTTGTGGTTGAGCAACAATTTCAACTTCAATTTTAATTCAATCATATATCAACCGCAATATTTAGACAAACTAAATGATTTATGTAAAAATACTATAATCCATATATGTATTTTTGTACTGGCGAGTTATTAAAAGGTACTAAAAGATAAGAGTCACTTTAAGTCTTTATTAATCTTGAAACTCGCCATAAAAGGTTACACAATTCACTAAAAAGTTACCCTAGCTAATTAATTAAGCTCATACCATACATCTAACCCTAGTGATGATGCCTAATTGAGAAACTTTTAAATTTAATGTTAGCCAGTCTTCATCGAAATATAGGAAATATAAGGTTTATATATTTATATTTTTATTCGAAAGTAAAAAGAATGCTTTCAAAACAACATTCAATCAACTCATATACACAAAGAAACACAATATAAAATAATATTGATACTAATGATAAGTAGCAGTAAATACAAATGGTAGTAATCATATAATAAATAATAATATATAAATAGAGATAGATATAAATACTAATATAAATAGTAGTTTTAAACTTCTGCAGTTGTTGCAGATTTGAGTGTCACCCTTGTTCTTATAGATCGAAATAATATCGCCGAGTCTATATTTATTTGGCATTTTGGCACTTTTAAAAGTCTTGTTGAAAAAATTTGTAAGCCACCTCACTCCACCGTCTCCAACGCACCTCCATACCTATATGGGAATTTGGTCAGATCTTACAGCTTTGTGTCTCCCATCTTCCGTAGGGCCAAGCCTACTTCCTCCTGTCGAATCCTCGTGCAGAAGCAGTTGTTTTGTACTTGTCCTGTAGCCTCGTGCTCTTTTATTATCCGCTTTCGTTAAAAAAAAGTAGAGAAATATTCTCCTAATAGTTTCCTAATTCCGTCCTCTTTCACTATGTTTTGTCCGCCTTCATCTTTGATAAATTTGATGTTTTCTAAATCTTTTTTTCTTCGCTCCCTGTGATTAGCTATCTTGAAGATATCATTAACTCCCTCTTTTGAGTCCAGTTTCCTATATAGATCTTCATATGCTTTTCTTTTGCTCTAGTAACTGCATTATTTGCCTCTTTTTTGGCTTCTATATACCTCTCTTTTGCCCTAGTTCTATTTGCTGGATCTTCATCCTGAAAATAAAAAAGCTCACTGAACCAATATATGCTTAATGGTTATTTTTGCTTGAACCTCATCACCGAGCCACCATGACTCCCTATGACCTCTACGTGCACTTGAAGTCCCTACAGCCACTCCTAGAGGTTCCTTGGCTGCCTCTTTGATGGTGTGTGCAAGGATGTTCAACATCCGATCCACTTCATTATGAGTCATGTCCTCCACGTCCTCAATAACTCTTTCTGCAACTGTCGCTCTATAGGTCTATGTCGCCTCTCCATTTATTTATTTTTTTCACAAGATTCGTGGTTTACATTCATCACACTCTTGTGTGCTCATCTACCTAGGATTGTATCCATGACCAACAATTTATGTTGGGAGGAACACGTCTCGATAGTCAATATGTGTGTCATGACCACCGCTATGGAAAGTAACTAGGCGAGCATCATCTTCTTGAAAAAAGAGTTTTCAACAAACAAGTCGTGGGCGGTAGCGAATTCTAGTATGGTTATTCCTTCTTCATTCCTCTTTTGCTCTTATATGTCAGTAAAGATCACCTCCTATTATCGGTCGGTGATCAACTGGGCACCCCCTCACAAGCTCATCCATCAATTCCCAGAGACTCTTATTTTCTGCTACAACCATAAAAGTATCTTCCTCAATTACTAACATCACTTACACGATCCTATCACTACACCTTTTTATATATATCACATTGTTTTTGCTCTTGAGTATCACAATTTGTAGTAACTTATCCCTGTTACAAAATAACCTTTTCATTTGGTCTCTTAAAGACACATTATGCTCACCTTTTACTTAGATTAAATGTTAACACGCTTTCTTAAATTTACGATCAAAGTTCCTCTACTCCATCTATCCACTCTAGTTGAAGTCACTCTATACCTCTCACTGAAATACGTAGATATAGGGCACTATGCATATGCAAGTGTGTCACGTATAGCATGCAATTATCTAAAAATGTAGCTATGCATCAAAATATCATATCTACCTTAAGCTTTGTAACGTAGGTATGGAAGAAAAGTCCCTATATTATTATGATTATTATCAATTATCAATTATAAATTATTATTATTTATATAGGTCAACATTTCATCACTTCAACACTTGAACATTCATTGCATAAATAATATTAAATAGCCGTATTGAAAATGAAGATTTTTTGCGGGCCCTTTTGGTGAGATAAGCATACAAAGGCTTTTATTTTGTTATGTCGTTTGGTCAAAGAGTTCCTTGAATGTGTCGTGTACAATGTTTTAAGAATCGGATATCAAATTGGCAGACTTACAGGTTCATCCATTTAACCGATTGGATCGATCCAATCAGTTTCAAAAACCTTGAAACTGGTATTTATATTATTTATATTTACATGTTTATAAAAAATTCCATAACAGATTCATCATCAAAGGAAGTCCAATTTGATAATTTAGATCTAAACATTTTCAAGCTATAATAATAAAATAAAAGATTTATTTAAAGCAATTGACACTTGAATAAATAAATAACTTTAGATGTCATGACTCATGAGTGCTTGTAGATAGGAGTATAGATATTTATTGAGCAGACACCTGAATCAAAGTAGTTGTTAGATGAGCTGGTCAACATGTTTCCATTCCATTGTGTGATCAAGAGCTCGATAACTGTAATTAGCATTTTAATTATCTTTTACTTTCACAAAGTTTAATAATCAAGCTACTACTTGTCCCACATCGATTCGAAGAAAATCTCAGCACCACTATCACCCCCTATATGATGTCTACCTAAACTTAACATAGAACAGGTCCAAATGGTTAACCAGGTTTATAAAATTACCGCCCGGCTTGGACATGACCCGGCGGGTTTTTACCGGTTCATATATTAGCGGTCGAACCTACGAACCGGTGCGGTTTACACAGCCTTTGCCGTGTATTAGTTGGTTTTACGCCCAAAATATCTTCCCACCCACATTTCTTCGTCCATAACCAATAAGAGATTATAAAAATGGAAGTTAGAAAAGGTCAACGTCACACTTTTTTACGTAATTAACATAAATACTGGGTATAAAAATCAACTTCCATATAAAGGCCATTTTTGAGGTGATCTACCGGTGAGCGTTACGATGTTTTTATAGGGAACTTGAAGTTTGAATTTTACTAGCTATATATTTTGTGGTAATTAGAAAAATAGTTGAAAAAAGTTATAAAGTACATCAATTAGATCATAATACATTCAAATGAAAAATGTACTATCCTCGTGTAAGAAAAAATCTCATCAATTTATTTCTATCTAATTATTTCATCTAATTTTAATTAAATTACCTTATATTATACCCCTACCTGAAAAGTAATCTTTTGTTCTTTATTAGCATACCAAGCTATACGACCTATAAAAGTATATAAATGTATGTATGTGTATATCTTATCTATAAATATAAAAGTATAAGTATAAAAGGAGTAACAGAACGACAAAATGTTACAATCTACAAAGAGAGTATATAAGCAAATTAATTAGTTATATTACAATGTATAACTAAAAAGTTATATACTTACAACATGTTATAATATACAAGTGTTCATAGAATAAGAATATAAATTCATTCCAATCTAACCTACCAAATATTCAACATAGATTTTTACAAGTTTTGCTAAAATACCATTTTCTTCTTTGGCCAACACCCTCTAATTCTCTGTTTAATAAAAGTATATTCCTACCCCTATCTTATGGAGTATTTGATTTAATTTAAATTTAAGTAAATATATAATATCTAGCAAGAGAAAAAAGGTCTTATCTTGGATCCAAAAGAAGGTGAGAAAGCTATAAATGCAATGTTGGTTTTTAAGTAGTTTCCTTTCATCTTCTTTCAACGACCAAGAATTTTTCTTTCTTTCTTCTTCTTCTTCTTTTTGTTCGAAGCTATAAACAACAACAATACACACAACGTGATTAAACCGTGAATCTTGAAAGCCCTTTAATTTCATCTTTGTATCATCATAAAAACATATAATCAAGACTGATTGATTAAAAAAATGGAATTTTTTTCATACCCATCTCGTTCATCTTCTTCTACTTCACAAATTTCTTCTTTTTCATTTGGAGATTTGGTAACAAAAGTCAAAGATTTCATCAGTTCTGCAATTTCTGCTGTTCTTGGCAACGTTTTCTCTGCTATTTTCACCTTCTTCTTTGCATTAGGTGAGTTTTTGCCTTTAATTATGTGCAAGTTTTAGTTTTAGAACACCCATGAAGAATTGGTGGATTAACAATAGGTTTTTACCACTCACAAAAAAATTGGATTCTGATTGAATTTTATTGTTGATATTTTTAATTTCCAGTGGGTACTTTATTAGGAGCTATGACTGGTGCTTTAATTGGTCAAGAAACTGAGAGTGGATTTGTTAGAGGAGCTGCAGTTGGAGCTATTTCTGGTGCTGTTTTTTCGATTGAAGTTTTCGAATCATCGCTTGTTTTGTGGCAATCTGATGAATCTGGGGTTGGATGCCTTCTCTACTTGGTGAGCAATTATGTTTCCTTACCTTTATCTCAAAGTGTTTTGATTTATAAAACCATTCAAAAGATTGAAAATTTTAGAAATAAATTTGAACTTTTGTTTAGAAAATTTTGTTTATAGAAGAATCCCTAAAAGATGATTGATTTAGGAAAATTAGTGTTAAAATTGCCTAAAATGATTCGGGTAGCATGCTAAACATGGATCCATTACACAATAAGGGAATAGAAATTTGTGTGGTTTATAGGATAACTACAACCGCGTAATATGACTAATGAGGATTAGAGAATACGTAAGGAGATACCGACATCTTAACCACAAATTGCGGTACATAAATATTCTCATTTTTAGGAGAGAACAACACCAAAGAATAACCAATGTTCCAAATATCTATTGTTGCTTCATGGGATCTCATATGAATTAGGATTCGAAGGCATCTCAACATAAATGGTTGATTAAAAGCCTTCTTGCCCCAAAAATTTTATTAAAGCTTTCAAGAATTATCCGGTTTTTATGAAGAGAAGAGTTGATAACTTCACCGGATCTTGTTTATTATGGAAAATGATGATGAAATGGTGATTAGTATCGGAATTTTGATGACTTTTGGCTTCTTTTTATACGATAAACCAATAACTAATACCACTTTTACCAAATTTATGACAGATCGATGTCATTGTAAGCTTGTTAAGTGGAAGACTTGTTCGTGAACGAATTGGTCCGGCTATGTTGAGTGCGGTACAGAGCCAGGTAAAGTTTGCAACCTTTGATCAAGCCCCTTTTTTCAGTGTTCCAATTTTAGTGAAAAAGGAATTTCCCGCTTTCTGTCTGTTGATCATTTTGGCTTTAATCTAGATGGGAGCGGTGGAAACGGGCTTTGATGAGGCACATAACATATTCGATGTTGGTGGTTCTAAAGGTTTGCCTGAATACTCGGTTGAAAAGATACCTAAAATCACTGTAACAACTGACAACCATTTGGATGATTCAGGCGAGAGGGTGTCGTGCTCTGTGTGCCTTCAGGTAATATTAGTTAATTCTAGAACTCTTTATAGCTTCTGAAAGACAAATTGGCAGGTTGAGTGGGTTGATAAACGGGTTTTTTTGTACACTGCAAAAACGGTTGGGTCAACCTGAAAAACTCTTTGTTCAAAATTTTTTAACTGTTTATGTTAATGTGTCAAATATGATCGATTACACTAATCTCATATCTCAATATTGAGTAACATTCAACGTGAGTTTTTATACGTGACAAAAAGGGTTGGGTTGACTAGAAAAACTGTCTAAAATTTTTGAACTTTTTATTAGTTAGCGTGCCTTATATGATTACAAAAATTTATTATTTCAGTAATATAAACTATAAAGTGTTAAACGACATCTGTGTCTAACTTTGGTTGTGGATCAACTCCTGGACTCCTGGTTCTATTTTTTTCTGAAATGATTATTATACAAATAATGATCGATTTTTTTGTATGTGATATTTTTTCAGGATTTTCAACTTGGTGAAACTGTGAGAAGTTTGCCACAATGTCATCACATGTTTCACCTACCCTGCATTGATAAATGGCTGGTACGACATGCATCTTGTCCATTATGCAGGCGTGACCTCTAAGCTTTCTCGTATACTCTTTGTAAATTCCCGAAGTGATACATTTTTTCAAGATATTCTGACACATAGGATGTTTCTTCATTTGTTTATATACTACATTTTCTTTTTGTATACGATAGTATATGTAGTTAGGTCATACAGTACAATATATGTATCGTGATACATTTGAGTGTCGATTAGTTAGATAAAGTTAACATGCTAGCCCTTAGGGGTTCTTGAGTTATTGCTTTGGCACACTGTTCTTGTTGTGTTATGCGACTCGTACGCTCTATTTCCGTTTTGTATGATTACATTTGTACGATCTGCATTGCAGCTAGTGTACTATTTCTGGGTACGGTCATTTGACTGGTTTCTATAAATCCGTTTTTCCATCTTTTTGCCAGTTTTCTTCATGACTAACAAAAATGTAGCACGACTTAAAATCTTTATCACATGTACTAGTCGAAATAGTGTTCTTGCATTGCGTTAGGTCATTAAATCTCTCGCTTCTTGGGATGTTTTTGGTGACCAAAAGACTTCATTAATGAAAGGAGTTGTTAGGTTTTAGGTTTCTATCAATGAAAGCTCGTCCACTTCCTCCTGGTTGAAATATACATGTACACATGTACTTGTGCCTTAATTTTCTTAGTCAAGATAAGATGTACTTATGCCAATAATGACAAGCATAGCCATTGTCTACTTTTTGAATAGGGTTTATTACTTGGTTATGTATCGAACTTTACAATTTTTATTATTGTATGTAACCATCTGTATATATCGAATTTGTAATTTTCGTATATTCTATGTAACCACCTTTCAAAAATGCTATTGTATGTATCAAACTTGTGATTTTTCGTATATTGTATGTAATATTTCCTTTTAAGTCAAGGCTAAAAAATATCAATTTTCTTTTTTGACCTTATAAAAAAGGAAAGTTTTCTTTTTTGTCAAGGCTAAAAAAGGAAAGTTAACATACAGTATACGAAAATCACAAGTTCGATACATACAATAGCACTTTTGAAAAGTGGTTACATACAATATACAAAAGTCACAAGTTCAATACATACAATAACACTTTTGAAAGGTAGTTACATACAATAGTTAAAAATGTAAATTTCAATACATAACCAAATAATAGATGAAATTTGTATCTTAATCTATTTGAGTTTGCTAATTTAAGTATATTGAGTGGCAAAAATATCCAAGATGTTTGAATTACAAGACTGAAATCATAAATTGCACCTTTAGTGTATTTTGACAAAAATGTTTCCGTTTTGTTAAGGAAAGTTTAGATATAATTATGACGTATCATACAATTAAGGCAAATAAGCAATCTAACATCAAATGAAATCGATTTGATGATTCATAATTTTGGATATAATTATGACTTATCATACATGTCACGCAAATAAGCAATGTTACCCATCAATGCCATGCTTTTGTAACCGATTTAATTATTCATAATTTGGGCCCTAAGTCCCTGCCTAAATAATTGGGCATCATAAGGTACCAACTTAAGATGAACGATCATCACAAATCTTTTACCTCATGTTAGTATCTGAAGTATGCTTATTCTGTCAAATCATCACAAATCTAAACATTATTATAATAAGATGTGAAAATTTTAAAAAGGTTATAAACAAAATAATCTATAGAAGAGGTGAAAAGGCCTATGATATTTTGTTAAGTTTTTTAACAAGTAACAAGCTATTATTAAATTATTTTTTCATAATAAATATGAACAAAATCAATTCAATAAACACAAAATGGATGTAAACTTGTCATTTTAAAAAGAATCTTTAAAGAGCTATAGCTAAAGTTGCAAATATAGTACACAACTAACATAGAGACAAGAACCCCAGCATCTCAACTAATAATGGAGACCGGTACTTGAACTGGACCGTCTTTATTTTATTTATCACCCCAACAAATCTATATCTTTACATGTTTTTTATGCTAAAAGTACTAAACTACCTACAATTAACAGTACTAAATGACAACTTCGTTTTCAAAACGACATATACGAACCGGCGATGTAAACTGCCCCTAATGAATCGTACTAAACGACAACTTTGTTTTCAAAACAAAGTACACTAACCCGTGATGTATATAAGGTAAATCATAAAACGAAAATCTCGTTTCAATACTTTGAAAGTGAACAATATTTTAGGATAATTTAAAGCACAAAAATTGATAATTATTTTGAATTTGAGTGTATATGTTAAGTACGTAAGTGCAATAAATTAAAATAAAATTGTTCGAAAATCATCTGTTATTTAATCTATTTATATTATATATTATATTCATATTTATGTTTAAGCAACAATCTTTGACATAATTAGCCTTTTGCGAAAACATGGGGCATTTTGTGACAATTGTGAAAGTTTGATGGTCAATTTGACAATCTTTTCAATCGAGTGTGGTGGGCATGAATGTATGATGACAAAGAATTGCTACCATTTTGGATGGTTGTTGAGTCGTGCGACCGGTTCAATGTCATTAGATTTCACCTATAACTTGCTTTTCTTTGACTTTGACCGCTCTGTATGTGTATTTGTGGAAATAGTATACGAATAATACAATTTAAACCTATGTATTGTGGGATAAATATCGTGAGAAGTTGTTCAAGTAGCCAGGAAATAGTTCTTTTGCACGAGTTTGTTAAAGTGCACGATCAATTTGGGCTTCGCCTCCTACTGATACTTATCAACGTCTAAGTTATGGTCGAAAGTCTTTTCTGTCTCATGTTTAGAAATCCAACAATGTATTTAGTATAATCGAGAGTAATGATAGCGAATTTGTTTACAGTGGTGTTTGTTTGAGTGTTCTTGAGAATTGGTTTTGAGCTCGGCATAACTATTGTTTGGTTTGAAGGGTTAGGATTAAAACTTAGGAATGAAAGTTAAAAAGTATCAAACATCACATCACTAATCCAACTCTCTTTTTCTTTTCAGATTTTTCATATTTTTCTTTTTTTCATTCTTTTTCCTTAAATTAATAATTAAAACTCAATTATAATTTTAAAATAAACACTTTTTTTTATCAAATTATAGAACACACTAATTTTCATGATTATCTTTCAAACATCGATAATATCTTTTAAACTTATTCTCAAATTCAATTTTTACAAAGGCTACCTAAGTAGACTTGTATCAAGTGTTGAGGTCTAAAAAAGGGGGTAAAATGTCGTAAAAGGTGACATAAAACTCAAATTATGTCATTGTGGAGTGTGAAATTTACTATCGCGTATTAAAAATCTAATCACCTATCTATACAACGTCTTAATTCGAAATATATAAATAATATATATATATATATATATGAATAATGATAATTGTGGGTTAATAAACAATAGCTTCCTAGTCATCCATCTTCTTCTTTCTGCACACAAAATACATACACAAACTACACAAAAAAAAAAAAAAAAAAAAAAACATGCGAAAAAGAGAAGAAAAACAAAAGGGAAACAGAGGAAAATAAATAGCAAGAAACACGTTTACGGCATATGTCGTTCGAGAATGTCGTCTCGAAATAATGAAACGTTGTCCGATGACGTTCTCAACAAAAAAAGGTTAAAAAAATACTGCTCACTCCATGGACTCTAAGTTATGACAGTAGAAAGAAAGTATAAGAAAGTATAACCTTTCTTAATTTCAATACAATCAAATATATTAATTGGAAAGAAAATATGTAGAGATTTTAATAAGAAACTTTTTGTTAATGTTTTGGTTTTATGTGCCGTCCTGAGGAGAAAAGACTTGGTCATGGGTTTTCCTAAACTCAACAAAAGTTTATATAAATACCACATCACTTTTACTATATATCTAAGTAAACATTATTATTATTATTATTATATTATTCATATTTGATTGATTGTAAACTCTACAATTAAGAGCAGTATCGAATTGGCGTTATGCACAAAATAATTACTTTTCAAATGCATTTTAAGATTTAAAATACAAAATTAATATGTTGATACAACTGATATATGACGTGTTTCAGTTTTTATCATGCCATACAAACAGTCTGACGCATACGTTATAATATAATAAAGCACACTACCGATTCTTCTGTTTATTTTCAAAACCATGAAACACACTCACTTGTCACTTAGTTAATCACTTATGTTTTTATGAAAAGAATATACATAATGTACGTCTAATACTTAGAATAAGATACGTTAAAATATGACAGATTGAAAACAACATGACATAATCTAAACTGCCGGCTTAAGTAAAAAAATTAAACAAAAAACCACAATGCTTCCAAATATTATCCCATCTTTTTCAGATCATTTTGCTTCACTTCTTCATGCACGAGAACAAACAATTTGAAAGAGAAAGAACATAAAAACCATAATGGGAATTATACACATCTCGAATCATTGAAAAACAACACAAATATTAGTCAAACATGGCAGCATCACAGCCAGCTAACCCACCATTTACGAACGAAAACCTTCACAATTCGTTCCTAAACAACAAGTATTTATGGGCGATACTCGCCGTTTGTAGTCTTACCCTCGTTGTTGCAGTCCTGTTATGTTTATGTAATAAGAAGAAGGTTTTAGCAAGATTCAAGCGACTAATCGAGAATAACAAAGGTTAGTCTATCCATTTTCCTACGTTATTATGTTCGCATATGGGTACTATTTTAGGATTTACGTGTTAAATAATAGTATAATTTTGTGTTTGATATAATTAACTAAATAGATACGATGGATGCTAAAGAATTGATGTTGAGGAAATTTCAAGTGCAAGAACTTGAAATTGCTACAAACAATTTTTCAAAAGAGCATCTGATTGGATCTGGTGCGTTTGGAAACGTGTACAAAGGAACATTTGAAGGAGATATAACCCTAGCTATCAAGAGGGCTCGCGATGATTCCTATACAAGCACCCATGAATTCCGAAATGGTAACCCCTAATTAACTTACTAACCATGCTTCATGACTTCATGCTTTGCTTCTTATTTTTATTTTTATTTTATTTTTTTTTCTTTAAAATAGAGGTGAGATTACTCTCTAAGGTGAAGCATCGGAACCTTGTTGGTCTAGTGGGCTACTGTGAAGAAACTGGTATGTAAAACCCTATCTTTATACCGTTAACTCTTAAACCACATTGATTTTAATACGGTATGATTTTGAATTTGAATATAGGAACGAAGGGAGTGCAAATATTGGTTTATGAATACGTCTCAAATGGCTCGTTGCTTGAACATATTGTGGGTAAGATTAACTTAAACAAACTGTTCATCGACAAATTATTATATCATTGTTGGTTCGTACTTAATCCTAATCAAAGAAATATGTTAAAAGGCAGGGAAAGAAATCCCTTAACATGGAGGCAAAGAGTAAATATAGCTATCCAAGCTGCTAAAGGTGAGTATGTTTCCTTATATGCAACCAAAACTTAACAGTATCAAATTTATGAAAATTAAGCGTGTATTCATTCAGTTTGTTATATTTGTTCGATTTTCAGGCATAGCTCATTTGCATGAAGGAATTAAGCCGAGTATAATCCATCGAGACATCAAACCGAGCAATATTCTTATTGGAGATCAGTTTGAGGCCAAAGTTTCAGATTTCGGGCTAGTGAGAACCGGCCCAATTGGGGATAACTCGTATGTTAGTAGCCAAATCAAAGGTACGCCGGGTTATCTTGATCCGGCGTATTGTACAAGTTTCCATTTGAGTCCCTTTAGTGATGTTTATAGTTTTGGAGTTATTCTCTTACAACTCATTGCGGCTCGACCTGCTGTTGACTCGAACAGGAGAAACTCGAATCATCACATTATCGAATGGGTAAGAAATTTTTTTAGTTTGGTTCATCGAAACGTGCTTTCAAAAACTTGAAATGGCTCGGAAAATAATTTTCATATGACCCCTTGTACTTTTCCGTCTACCACATTCACTCCCAAATATTTTGATTATCAAAAAGGCTAAAACACCTTAGGCAAGTTGACCAAGTCGTTTAGGAAGAAAACTCTTGGTTTTTTTAGTTTGGTTGTTAGTTGTAGATGTCAAAATCAAACAAAATGAAAAAGAATAAAGAAAGAAAACCTTTCACTACCAAAGTAATAGATTTTTGAAAGATTTTGCTTTCAAGGAGCTTTATTTCTTAATTACAATACCCTAACTTTACATTAATTTAATTTTAATTCATATAATAAGAAAACGATTAATTTTATCATAAATAGTAAAAAAAGGTTATGTGAAAATAAACCATGTACCAAGTCGTGATTTCCATTTTTCATGAAAAGGACATATTATATTAGTCAATTGTTTCTTTTCTCTTTAAATAATTTGAGTAAAGTACATTAAGTTGTAGCAAGTACCAACAGGTTTTGGTCTATTGGTTATATAGTTCATCTATAACTTGTTAAAAAACTCGACTTAGATTAACACAAACCTCCCATTTACTCCTTGTTCATACAAATATCATTTTAACAAATGTATAAGAATATGTGAGTTTTTGTCCTAGAAATATGTACAATGAAAGTGTAAATCAATTAACAAATTGTTTTTCTCCAGGCAAGGCCTCATCTCGAGCGAGGCAGCATTGAGGAAATATTGGACACAAATCTCTTACTAGAGCCATGTAACATGGATGTCATGCTTAAAATGGGCCTATTGGGACTTAGATGTGTCGTCAAAGAGCCCAAAGAAAGGCCCACCATGACACTAGTATACAAAGAGTTAGAGGCAGCTCTCTGGTCAGCTAATAGCTTCGTCCGACGCCAACTGCCGCCATGCCCTCTGGCAGCACACGTCGGTGGTAGATCGTTCGAACTCCGTGATCATCAAGGGACGGATCACGATTGTTCAGTAAGCCTAGATGGTGTTGGGCTTCAAAGATTTCGTGTAGACATTGAAAGTATGTCTTTTCAAAGCACAAGCATGAGATGTTTAGAAGTTGATAGTGTCATTTTTCGTGTCGATGATGATGGTAAAGCCGTTGACGAGGAGATGAGTCTTTGTATGGACGATTATCTTAGTATTCCTCGAGATTGATTGATATGCAAGCTTGTAAATAAATGATTAATCAATTATTTGAGTTGCGTATTTAGTTCACAAACAAATGTACACAAAATGATGTGCATCAGCAGATAGATCAACGAAATTACTTTCTTTTACCCTTACTTCTCTCTTACACAACATTTTGTATACAAATTTTCGTGAACTTTTTGTAGATGTAGCATTCTCATATCAAAATAGACATGATATGATACATGCATCGAATTAGTATTCTGTACAACAGATGGACTTGTTTTTGAAATTATTATTGCTTAAAAATAATTGTAATTTTCTTGTTCACTACTTTTCTATTCAACGAGTAACTAAGCTAATAATACTTACCTACAAACAGAATTATAATCTAGGGTTGTCGTTCTAAAAAATAAAAATTTGCCACATTGAAAAACATAATATGAAGGGAAAAAACGGCAGACAATTAAACGAAAATTGTACATGTTAAAAATATATCAAATTTCTAAGAACAAGTTTTACAAGATTTACACAACACAAGCTTTGAAAGGGTTCCTTCAAAATCTCCATGGATTTGAGCTATCTCCCTCTCTATTTTCTCAAGATTCTGCATTTCCCTCATTCTGTTCATTTTTCCAACTCCCACAAAGAAAATAATCCATTTTTCCGAACCTAACATGCTAAATTATACATTAAGAAATTAAATTAGAGACGGAAATTTACCTTTTTAACCTTCACTCGACTCCATCTAAGCACATGTAGGAGGAAACAAGAACAACAAGGATAAGTGGTGTCGCAACTGTTGCCATGATCCTAGGCGGTTGATGGTGGTGCTGTCATAGATTTTCCCGAGAGGTTGACGCCACCACCTCTGAGAGACAAAGTAGGACCTTTCCATGAGCTCGCTTTGCTGACTAGGTTCGAGTCTAGAAATATAACGACAACTGTAATATCATCATGGAAATGGCGCCTTACTCCCCTGTCGATTTTCTTTAAATCTGTGTACCTCATCTCTCTCTTCTTTGCTGCCTCCTGTAACGCGGTCTTCAGAAGTCTCCTGGCACTTCCCTGCATCATACAAACATTTTTCATTTCACAAACTGTCTCTAACTAATAGCATGAAGTGTGACTTTTTAACATTATATTTATAAATTTCTTAAATAATCAGACTTCGCGAACTTGATCATTAGTTGCTACTTCAAGTAGTACAAGTACATTCAAACATTACTTTATACCGTGCTTTATGTCGCAATTGATTGTTTGATAAAATTATCCAATATCATATAATCACTATCAAAACTGAAGTTGCAAATGCAAAACAAACAGTACCACTTACGGTACGTTTAGTTGCAGAAAAGTAAACACATTTTTCACAGAAAAAAAAAATCATGGAGAACTTGACAAATATATAAGTGTTCAAGTATGATTTTTACCGAAAAAGGATTCTCATTTAAACTAGAAAACTCAATTTTCTAACTTAAAACTTCATCTTATAGTTTTCAACAATTCTTTTCAAAGATAAAAGACTACCGTTTTCTACACAGAAAAATGAAAACGTTTAAACACGTTTCAAATTCCTCACTAGTTTTTTAGAAATAAAATATACCTCGCATTTTCTAGAAAAATGGAGATGGAAAATTAGGGTAGTTTTTCTACAACTAAACGCACTCGTCTTTTGTATTCAAAATTGCACATCTCACAACGTGTAGAGACTTACATTACGAGGGTGATTTTGCACTATATTAACAGCATCCTGATTGCTAAGATGTTCCCAAAGACCATCTGATGCAAATATGAGAAACTGATCACTTGGTTCGATTTCATGCACAGATATCGCTGGATCGGCAGTAAGTATTGGCCTTTTTATAGGGTCACGTAGACGAAACTTAGCATACAGTGGCTCCCTATTGAATTCCGCCTTTTTTAGGTATACGTCACCTATAGATCTTGATATCTGCAAGAATTGAAAACAATGAGAAAACAAACTAGGAATGATAAACAACTAAACAATGTAGCACGCAAACCGTACCTGTATGAGCCCCTTCACTCGCCATACATTATGTTTCAATACTACTATTTGTGGATCATCGGGATGCAAACTATGAAGCTCTTGTCTAACTGACTCTATACTCGCATTATGTTCCGTAGATAGTTGAATACCGATAACCTCCCCAGTTGCCTTCACAGTTTTTCCCAAAACAGCACGCGAGTCACCAGCATTAGCAATGTAAAGGGTCCCGTTGCAAATAACACCAACTAAACAACACGTTCCAACTGCAGCCAACTGCGGTTTCACAGTCCATTGTTTAGCAACAATGGATAAAAACCCTTCTTCTGTAGCATGAAAAGCTTTACGAATTACATCCATAGACATTGAGTTCTGTTCTGTAGTAAATCCTACAAACGTATACAAAAGATCATTATGAATTATCAAATTGTAACGGATTTTGACCTACGATTAACCAGCATAAGATTAAGGGTTAAGTGTTTGAAAACGTATCGAGCTTTACAAAAAGTGATATTGTATGTATCCAACTTTAAAAGTTTCTATCGTATCCATCAAACCTTCACTTATCACTATAGTATGTAAATGACCTCTTATAACTTGTAAAACGGTGACATGGCACCGGTTTTAATGATATCACAGGTGATTTGGCAACTTATATTGCTGCCACATCAGAAAAAAGGTTAGTGGATACGTACGCAAGTTTGATACATACAATTGAAACTTTTATAGTGTGACATATACAATCGATTTTTTTGTAAAATTTGATACATTTTAAAGCACTTAACTCTAAGATTAGCACTCACTTTTGAGATTCTGAAAAAGATGATCATTGACATATCGAGAAGTCTCAGGCCCACCATGACCATCATAAACTCCAATGAAGGTCCCGTATGGACCCGAATCAAGAAAGCTTAATGAGCCTGACTCAATCTGGCTTTGATCTTCAAGCAACATATTGGCTTGAACCACAGCCATTGAGTACTCACCATTAATGTGTTTTCCAAAATCTTTATACCAAAGAAGACCTTCCTGCCGGCCAACACCATCCGAACCGATATTATCATAACGGTCCGATGACGGCAGCCAGCAGGCTTTTAAAATGTTTATCAACTTTGATAACATCCCTCATTTCTCAACATCCAAAAATGGATGTAAAGGACCATAAATCTCTTCAGCCAGCTATATTCTTTTCACTGCTCAATTATAATTAATAATACACATAATCAAAACTAGGGTACAACATAATCATCAAACTAACGATATATAATCAAAGTAAAGAACAAGGATCCAATGAGTACAAAACAAGTAGTCAACCTAATTTGGTCAAATCACTTTTCTTGGTCAACATTTTGAACAAGACAAGTAATTGGTCAAATGAAGAATGGTATGAATTTAATAAAAACCCATTAACAAAATGTTGAAAATTTACATACCCATATAAGAAAAATCATTACTTTGTATACAATAAATCAAATTAAAGGCAAGAAAGATGACTTACAGCTCAAAGTTTGCAACTTTTTTCTAGGGTTGAGCTACTGAATCATATAAAACTAAACTGATTGAGATCCACAAGAAATCAGAGCAAATTATGTGGGTTCAGATCTGTAGATCCATTAAAAATCAAAACTTTGTATATACGTATATGTAATTATATGTGTGTATGTATATATTCCCCTCTACTGGTCTCTTCTCTGTATATATATGTGTCTGTATTGTATATATAATTTTTATATTGAGAAGTTTTGTTGTGAGCAAGTAGATATGATGAAGAGAGAGAGTGAGTGAAATGGAGACAGAAGGAAGAGAGGGAGGAAGGAGAAGATAGACATAGAAAGATAATTGAATAGTTGGGTTGGGAAGGCTTTTTGCCCTTTTTAACAAAATCACATCTTTTGGATTTTTATATCAACAGCTCGTGTTGTGTTTCTTGGTTCATTTTCTTCTCCTTTTTTTTGTTTTCTTGACTTAATCTTTTATTTTTATAAAACTAGGTAAAGAAAAATTAGTTTAAAACAAGAAAAATGTAGTCATCTCGTGCGTATTATTAGTAAGATATTACTTAAAAATTAAACCTTATTTAAATTTAGTCCAAGTTATATGATACAATCGATTTGACTATGACAATTTTGTTGTTGTATTATGTTTCTCGACAATGACATTAGTATGATATTATAAATAAAATAGAGTATCATATAACAATGAGGTGAATAAATATAATGTCTTTGTAAGCATTGTTAACGGATGATATTATTTTGAGAAAATATGTAAAATGACGACAATCATACTAAAAAGAATATCTTCTACTCAACAATAAAAGATATAAAGATATAGTCGTTATTGACTTTGTATTTCTCAAGTCTCAAATATATGTAATATTAAGTAATTTATTTTTAAAAAAACTTGAACTACGTTCAGAAGATAAAAAGTGCGGTGAATGAACCTACTTGACTAAGTGGATATGTGCACGTTTATTGTATAGATCATGATGTTAAGTATAATAAAAGAAAAAGAATAAAAGTGTTAAACCCATTTGCAATCTAATGTAATGTGTGTACATATGCAGTTCAAATCCACCTTCATACACGTACAAGTAAGATAATATTTAATTTTATAAAAAAGTTGGAAAGTGATTGCTTTAGACAAAATAAGCAAACCATGATGACTGACTTTCTATCCATCATCTAGTGTTGCGTTTGTTACGTAGATTTCTTCATTATGAAGGGTACACTTTCTTTTATAACCTATTAATTATTAATTATATATTTTTAAAACATGGGTTTCTCATGATACACATATTTTATTGAACCTTGTATATAAATATTCTCTCAAAAGTATAGTGTACGTCTCTTTGGGTTGTTTAGACACATACCCCTTTCATAAATTTTCAATTTATATTGGTCACGATTGTAACTATTTAACTATTAGGGAGTATTATTTTTAGAAAGATGATAATATCTAAATTACAATTTATGAATTCGTATAATATCATATAATTTTTAATACAAAATTTATATTATATTTTTATTTTATTCATGTCGATATATTTGTACGGTTGATATTACATAAATGTTTTGAATTGAATGAGAAATGTATATTTTTTATATATATGTCTTAAGTTTATCAAGTACGATGAAATCAAAGTAATTAAAATATTTCTTTTTAGTTAATAATAGTATCATGTGTAGATGTGAAGGGGAGTAAAATAATTGATAGGTATTACGTTATTTCACTATTTATTTGAAAAAAATATGAAAATTACATTGAAATAAATGTTTGTTTACATTGAAATAAATGATTGTTTATAAACGTTCATATCTACGTTAAAATTGGAAATAATAAAAAGTGGTGGTGATAGGTAGTGTAAAAGTGATTAGAATGTGATAGTTAATATATGATTCATTGTGGTCATGTGTGTTTAAAGTTGCATATATAATTAATTAAATATATGATAAAAAAGAAAACATAAATTTTTATATAAAGTAACAACCAAAGATATTAAATATTATTTTGATATTGATATGTTATTGAACGAACAATATAGTCATTTCACTTTGTTGAGGTTATATTAAGATAATAATGAAATGATTTATAGATAGTAAATATAGTGATATGTTTTTTCAAATGATTTATATCATTAAAAATAAATAAAATAACAAACTTGCAAAAAAAAAGAAGATAATCTTAAAACAATATAAAATATTACCACATGAATTAAGATGTAAAAAGATTAACAATAACGAAAGTTTAAATGAGGCTATAGTCTAAATACCTATTTAATAAAAGGGTAATGTTTTCTCTTTTGTTTTCTATCATATTAATGAAAAGACCACCATTTACTTTGAAAGGAGAAGAGAAATGAAACATAATGTGACTTTCGTACTTACACTAATTGGAATAAAAAGAATAGGACAACCACTTGCTAGTGTAGCTTATCGTCCGCGACTTCGCAAGTTTAAACATTAAATTTTATTTTAGAGGTGTCTCAAATCTGATGACATAGATTAGTTGTCATGAGTTAAGATAAGTACATATTCACTTATTTCGTTTTATAAACAATTGGTAAATTATGATTCATTGTAGCTTAGGATTGGATATCGTGTATTTCGTCTTATAAACATTAGTTGCAGTGTAGTTCATGGTGGTAATCACGCATTGAATAGATACACACTATGGTGTCCGAAGTGTGAAAAAATGTTCAAATTTGAGTACATAGCTCATCGATGTAGTTTGTAGTTCAATTCTAAAACCATTCCATAAGCTAACTTACTGATACGCAAGTCCGCAACTATCCATATACATTCTTGATCAACTTTCAACATTTACTTGATAAGGGTACTTAAACGTGTCTCATTGGTTATAAGAAAGCATGCCTTGTTATATGCCTTGCTCAAATTGAATAGAAAGAGGGTACTCACTTTGCATCAAAAATATCAACCAGAAGCTTTACTAATCTATACTATTTTATAATATATATATTCTTTTTTCAAATCTCTATAATTTAAGACTAAGTAAAATGGATTTCCACTATTCATTTAAACTACAATTGATCTTAACCATTTATTAACTATCTTTCTCTTTTTACCCCACCTATAAAAACTACCAACCAACATACACACAGTAAACACCTAAAATCACACACACCTCTGTCAACCGGATGACCACAAAAGTACACCCAAAAGGCAAAAATAAGATACTCACACAACATATGAACACACATAATATTATCGCCGTCGCCGCATTTTACGGGTATTAGGCTAGTTCTCATTCATAAATTTTAGACATCTAGCTACCAACCGAATGAAAATGATAAGGAAAGATCCTGATGATCATAACATAGGGGAACGAGAAACACGAATGAAAATGATAAGGAAAGATCCTGATGATCATACCATAGGGGAACGAGAAACATTACCATTTCTAAATTCTTATACCAACGTACCTTGCAAAATTGTTTTCTGACACACCTGCTTGTCCGTTGCACTCATGGCAAAACCAAACTCAAAAAAGAAGTTAGGGTTTAGGATAATAGTGACAGGTAGCAAGATCAAGGTTAATCCTTGCGCGACTAAATTTTGTCTACACTGCCAAATCAATCTCATCGACATATTTGTTTTGAAGTTCAGGACATTACACATGTAAAAAAAAAAAAAAAAAAAAGAATATCATAAACTTTACTTTAGAAATCATCGCATGTATAAGATATCAAAGAGAGTAAAATCAGTAAAAGACCTTAATTTTTATGAAATTAGCTCATGCTCCATTATCAACAGCTTTAACGATTAATGTTTTTCCATAACCGGGAGGCCAATAAAGCAAAAATCCTATCTCCAGATCAGCTCCATAACCCTAAAAAGGTAATAAAGTAACTATGAAACTGATAAAGTTTTTCAATAGTAATCCTTTGGTAAATCACATTAGTGGCAAAGATTTACCTCATACTCATCAGGATATTTGATACGCCTTACTATGTACCAATCAAACTCTTTTCTCAACATATCAAGACCAACAACGTCTTCCCATTTGACTTTGGAATGCTAGAGAATCCTGCTATTCTGACCATTTTCGCTGCTACCAGCAAATAATTAGAAGAAAAAAAAGATCATTAACAACAACTTTTCTACATAATTTGATAAGAATTAAACACATCTAAAAATAAAAATTATATAAAAATTATAAAGTGTTAAAATCATATACCCCATCGATCATTAAAACCAGCAAAGTTGAAGATAAATTCACTATATACCAAGACTCTTATTTTTATTATTACAAATCTGTTAGACATTGTACTTTTAGCGAAATTCTGAAGTAATTAATCTCCAAATTATATCATAGTAAATTGAAGTGCCTCGTTAGGAGTTAGGACAGCCTTCATATTCATTCTTCCGGATGTAATATTTTCTTTTGGTTACTATCAGTGCTTTCATTACTCATAACTGAAGTAGAAAATGTGACAAAAAAATCAAGAAATAATTGTTATTAACTTAATTTAATTAAAAATTTCATAGGCAAAGAGATCAATTAGTTGAACCACCATTTAAGCTATTAAACAACAAGCTCGAATCACATTGCACATGACAAGTGTGAAATGGTGTGACATAAATTGGTCGAGGCCATATTCCAGTTATTTAAATATGATAAATAAGTAATTCCATATTACTAGCAATGTTATTAACATAATATAATACTAGTAATAATAATAATTAGTTATATACATACATATACATATACATATAAAATCAAAAGGATGCACTTCTCTCTTTATGAGTTTTACCAACACTAAAATACTCCATAGTCCATATAGGACAGGTAAGATTTAAATTTGGTTTACCTTGGGGTTTGAATAACAGAGATGTTAAATCACATCACGTATTCACATGCATATACATCCACGTGCGCCTCATGTGTCCCCACGAGTGCCAAATAAATGCCGTTTTGGCTGTCAACAAACAGCTGGCCTTTTTATGTTTTTTATTTTTTATTTATTTTACCAAACCTACAAATTACTACAGCTTCCTCTGTTTATCTATTAATCCTTCCTATTTTATTCCTCTGATCTTATTATTACATGTCTTGTTAATTATACTCACTTAAGTCAATCGGAGATGCAAAGGATTGTTTAATTACCTACTGACATTCACTTAAAATTATATTATAAAATAAGAATATGAATATGAATATGAATATGCAAAATGATGACTCCTATAATTATGGAAGTTATGCCCAAACAAAAAAGTGGTATGTTTTCAGCTGTATGGTGATGGCAACGTAACAATGCACACATAAACTTAACAGTGGTTGGAAGGTTATGGTGTCCAGCCTGGATCTCAAGGACAACAATGGCCCGCAGGATATACCAAACAAGTATTGCAATTCAATATAAGTATACCAACATTATACACTCTTGTTTCAATCTAGTGCCTAACTTCATTAACTACATTACATGCACTATTTTTATTAAGTACTCTTAATGACGAAGTCAGGATTTGAAGTGAAGAGGGGTCTCACTTAATCGTAGAATGATAATAAATACTGTATTCATGTAATATACCGACAATGATCACGCTAGAAATATAGAAAATAGACAGAGACATAATATAAATAGCAATCTCCCCTAAATGTTACAACTAACGAAAATTACAAGAACAGTTTCAAAAAAACAATTATATAACATATTTTTAAATCACAAAAAACTATTATTTATTAATTTTGTTAGTTTGACGAAAAGGTTGTTTCGATGGACAACTCTAACCCAAGATCTTTTAAATCCGATGTGACAATTCTTAAGGAATACATCCCAGACAATGTTCACATGTTTCCTATGAAATTGCGAGGAGTTGATATTGAACCCATGATGTATTTCACAAAAGTCCATCCTCTTACGTCTCACAATGACATTTGCATTAGGGGAATCATAGCTTCTAAATAAGTTTGTTGATTGTTAGTTTGATCAAGCTACCATGGGTTTCTAAATAAATTGGTTGACTGTTAACATACTTGTTGCTTAAAAACTAGACCATCAGGAGTTTAGAACTTAAGAAGACCAACATAAAAGGTTTGTGACTTTGTATAGTGGATTTTGATCCTGAAAAAAATTGTCCCAAAAACCCCAATATAGGCTATATATGGGCTGACTTCATTAGAGTTGGGCTGGCTGGGGTGGCCCATGCAATCTGCATGCTTCCTTGCAAATTCGTCTTTTGTCGATAAAAGTCATATCTTCATTTATCCATGTGTGAAAGAAGTAAGAAGGGTTCCCTTACCATTCTGAAGTTGGAAACTTTTGGAAAAAAAAATAATAATGTTTGAATGAAATTGATAAATAAAGTATTTAAAATATTTTAATTTAGTAGTGAATTTTATTTTGTTGCATCTAATTTGACTTTACATTTTATATAGTTTAAGAATATCAAGTTAATACACTAATTGTATTTAAATAAAAGTTTTTTTACCTTTCCCCTCCGTTATAATAGAAAGTTCATTAATATTGTCTTATTGTAAGATAACATTTATATGCCAAAAAATACATACATTAAAAATTACTTTTAGAAGCATACATGTTGCTTCTAAGTAGTTTAGGCACAAACAATGTTTGTTGGTCAAACTTAGAATAAATGTTTCGTGTTAATTACCGTTGAAAGAATTCCGACATTACTTCATACTAGTGTTCGTGTTCATGTCCGGCAGTACTACTACTTCGGCCGTTGTACCCTATGAAACAAATGACATGTAGACGGTGAATCTATTTTGAAAGAATCGTGTCCAACACGAGTCTCGACTAATCATTTATAGATATCATTTTTGTTTCCAATCCCTTTCTTTTGTTTATTTCTTTATGCTTTAAACAAAATTTATATAGACATTCATGTATATAAATGTTTAATTGTTATTGTATTGTATTTGATTTGTTATTGTAATGAGATAATATTTGAGTACAATGTAATTAGTTCTATATAAATCACATATCGTTTTTACATAAGAGTTTGTGTATGTGTATACATGCATGTATGATAATAATATTGATATATATAGTTTAGAAGAAAAAGAAAGTTACAATACGATTTAGAATGTTAATAGAAACATTGTAATTCATGATATGATAGTTGATTAGTTTTTCAATAGAGTAGCAAAAGACAGTCGAAGATTTTCAAAATTAACGATATATATCCAAAAATAATTGTGAATTAAATATCTACACTAAGCATTTTATTATATCTATTACTAACTTTCTCAATCATTAAATTTCATTTCTTCGACACTTTAGATGTTGTTATAGCTAATTTATTGGAAAAAGAATATAGATGATATAACACCATCACTATTCATCGTTGTTGATAATTATATTTTATACTGTATTACACATGTATTTTGTTAGTTGAAAATCATACGTGTATTTAGATTATAGTTTATTATTTTTATTATTTATTGATTATGTGATAATAGTAATAATAATTATATTATTATTTATCATAATATTAATAAAAATAATTTGACAAATTTATACCTTTAAATATAAGATAGTAAATATTTATTAAAGTTACAAATAATAAAAGTTATAATAAACACTTATTTAAATGAAAATCGATGTATTCATTAAATAAATAAATAAATAAATAAATTATAAGTACTAAATAAACCTCTTTTTAAGATGTGGAACTTGGGAGTACTAAATTATAAATTATTTATTTATTATTTATTATTTATTATTTATTTTATTATATATTATTTAATAGAAAACTATAAGTGAATTTAATGACTCCTATGTTACGCTCTAGGCTCACAAAATAGACAAACCCAGTAAAATATTGTTTTGAATTTTAATAATCATCCATCTCCTCCTTTCTTCCGCCATACCAATCTGATCTGTCTCTCTCGCCAAGTTAACCCGTCCCGACCAATACAACTTCACACCCTCTTCAATTTCAACCAAAACCCTAACCCTAGATTCTCAAATTTCCAATTCCCAAACTTACCGTTCAATTCTCTTCAATTTTCAACAATTCACTGAATGAATACGTTAATCCCCTAAAAGTAATAGGTTCATGAGCCCTAACTTTACTCATATCATGAGCCTCGCACCTCAATCACCATTCACCACCAACACCGATCACGCCTTCTCCCTTCCGCCGTCGTCCGACGGCGACGATTACCTCGAACCAACATGGTACGGAAACATACAGTACCTTCTGAACATATCTGCCATCGGCACAATCACGTGCGTTCTCATTTTCCTTTTCGTTAAGCTCCGTAGCGATCACCGTCGCATGCCCGGTCCGACCGCCATTGCATCGAAGCTTCTCGCCGTTTGGCACGCCACCGGTCGTGAGATCGCACGCCACTGCGGTGCTGATGCCGCACAGTATCTGTTAATTGAAGGTGGTAGCTTTTCGTTAATAGTATTGATTTCAATTTTTTCTGTTACTATTTTATTGCCATTGAATTTGTATGCTGGAACGGCTTCTATGGTTGATCAGTTTTCGATGACGACAATTAATCATATCGCGAAAGGTTCAGGTTTACTTTGGGTTCATTTTGTGTTTCTCGTGTTTGTTGTTGTGCTAGTTCATTATGGGATTAATGAAATTGAAGGGAGATTGAAAATTACTAGGTTTAGAGATGGATATGGGAACCCTAGTGATCCTAGTAGTGCAAATTCATCTGCTATATTTACGTTAATGATACAAGGAATACCAAAAAATATAGGGGCTGAAAGAGATGCTTTAGTGGAGTATTTTCGACATAAGTATCCAGGAAAGGTTTATAAAGTAATCGTACCCATGGATTTATCTGCGTTGGATGATTTGGCTACGGATTTGGTTAAAGTTAGGGAAGATGTTACGAAATTAGTGTGTAAAATGGAATCACAAGCTTTGTTGTATGAAGACATGAACTATGGAATCCTGGTTGATTCTTATGATGGGATAAGAGGAAAGTTGGATGCTTTATGGCAAGAAGGGAAGGATTTATGGAGGCGGATTAGTGATGCATTAGGATTTTCAGATGACGAGAGATTGCGAAAATTGCAGGAACGAAGAGCTGATTTGGAGATGGAAATGGCGGCTTATAAAGATGGGAGAGCAAAGGGTGCTGGAGTCGCGTTTGTGGTTTTCAAAGATGTTTACACTGCCAATAAGGCAGTTCAAGATTTTCGTAATGAAAAGAAGAAACGAGTAGGGAAGTTTTTTTCTGTTATGGAGTTGCAACTTCAGAGGAATCATTGGAAGGTTGAAAGGGCCCCATTAGCAACTGATATATATTGGAACCATTTGGGATCAACAAAACTATCTTTAAAGCTTCGAAGGGTGTTTGTGAACACGTGCTTGTTGTTGCTACTTTTGTTTTGCAGTTCTCCTCTTGCTGTAATTAGTGCTCTCAAGAGTGCTGGGAGGATTATTAATGCTGAAGCAATGGATAATGCTCAATCATGGTTTGATTGGTTGCAAAGCTCCAGCTGGTTAGCAACTATAATATTTCAGTTTTTGCCAAATGTTCTTATTTTCGTGAGCATGTATATTGTGGTCCCTTCTGCTCTATCATATCTTTCCAAATTTGAGCGTCATGTTACTGTTTCTGGTGAGCAACGGGCTGCACTTTTGAAGATGGTCTGTTTCTTTCTGGTAAACCTGATTCTACTGAGAGCACTCGTTGAATCATCTCTTGAAAGTGCAATTTTGAAAATGGGTAGGTGCTATTTGGATGGCGAAGATTGTAAAAGGATTGAACAGTATATGAGTGCTTCTTTCTTGTCAAGATCATGTCTTTCATCCGTGGCATTTCTCATCACAAGTACTTTCTTGGGGATTTCTTTTGATTTATTGGCACCTATCCCTTGGATTAAAAGGAAGCTTCAAAAGTTTAGAAAGAATGATATGTCGCAACTTGTACCAGAACAAAGTGAGGAGTATGCACTTGAAGAAAATCAAGATACTGAGGGTCTCGAGAGACCACTAATTATTCCAAATGTTAGGGATGACTTACATGAACATGATCTTTCTGAATATCCCATAAGCAGGACCTCACCGGTGCCTAAACAATCATTTGATTTTGCACAATACTATGCATTCAATTTGACAATTTTTGCACTGACCTTGATTTATTCTTCATTCTCTCCACTTATTGTTCCGGTGGGTGCAATTTATTTCGGGTACAGGTACGTGGTTGACAAATACAACTTTTTATTCATCTACAGAGTTCGAGAGTTTCCTGCTGGAAATGATGGGAGATTGGTGGATACGGTGTTGTTTATAATGAGAATTTGTGTTGATCTATTCCTAATCTCGATGCTATTATTCTTTTCGGTTAGAGGGGATTCCTCGAAGTTGCAAGCTATATTCACGCTAGCGGTTCTAGTAGTGCATAAGCTTTTACCTTCTGAGAATGATGGGTTTCAGCCTGCATTATCGCAAAGCATACAAACTGTTGAGAATGTTATAGATGGACCCATTGATTATGAGGTTTTCTCTGAACCTAAATTTGAATGGGATACATATCATTCTTGATTTCTTTATCAATACAATATGTTTTGCACTAAATTTGTAGACTTATTTTTCTGGAGATGTACAGATATATTCACTTGTGTAGGAGAAGTTTTGTTGCTTTTGTGTTCTTTTAAATCAGCAAAACTCTTTATAGACCTCAGTTGCCATACTTTGTACCATGCTACCTAACATTCTCACAAATCCTTTTCCTTTCTGCAGCTCACGTTCCAAAAAATTTCATTCTTAACGTGCAATCTGTTTTACTTCCAGATTAATTTTGATGCTATGATCATTGACATAATTTATTGGTAATAATTTAGCCATCCTCCAAATGACTTGCTGCAATTTTTTTCTTTTCACTCCTTCACTTTGGCTGATGACTTTTGTCAAAAGAAAAAAAAGAAAGATGCTCATTAGTTGGGAGATGGGTACCTCAAATATTTACAAGAAATTGCCAAATTATAAACCAGTTAACCACCATATCATTCTTGCAAAAACAATGTTACCCAACTTAACTGTGTACACGAAACTTAGATTAAATTTTAATCAAACTATAACATAACACATATAGTTACATAACGGAAGAATGGTTCGGGTGGTTATTTACGCCTCTTTAATTCCAAATATCCACTTCACATGTTTAATGAACATTAATAAATCTTCTAGACATTATGAGCAAGACAAGTGTCGGTTGACAATGTGGTAGTTACATGGAAAGGAACCGGAACTTCCCAGTTGCCGGTAACCAAAACTCTTGATTCTTGAAATTCAAGAAAGAAAGAGGTGAATATTTCATGGAGTTTGTTGTGGGTGGTATAATTATGTTTTTATTGCTATTTACCCCTTCATATTTACTTATTATGCCACTTTTACCCCTTTTTTCTTCTCAAACTTCATTTAAAAGGTGCCAAAATTTGGTATTGAGCTGTAAAATTGATAAACCATATTTTTGTTGGTTTCATAAATTATTCAAACACTATATTTGTTTGAGGCGAAGCAACATGAACAGTAAAATTGTCATCAATACAATTTTAATAGGTGTTTTTACAATGGTAGTCTAGTATTGTGATACATATAGTATAAAGATGAAAATCACAAATTCAAGTCATATGATCATGTCTTTTTAATCACGAATTATACAATTTAACTCTTTAATATCGACCGTGTAATCGGTTGGTAAGGATTTTCTTTACGACTTTAATTGGTATGTTTATTCTTGCTTCTTAAACTTCATTTGAATCCTACTATTCTTTTTATTCTTTCGGTGAAAAACAATAAAATCTCATGATTCAACTAAAGTTCAAACGTGGTGAAAGAGTTGCAAAGTGGACTATCACATTATTGTACTATGTAAAATTAATGTCAAATTACTACACACTTTGTACTTTGAATTAATTGAATGTCAAATTACTTTATTAGTTAAAAACGTGTATGGTCTTTTTCCTCTTGCATACTACTAGGCAAATATATGTCTATTTGCCGCTTTTCATGAACATGAGTAAACTTGATAACGATAATACGCTAATGCATCATTGTTGTTGCGAAAGTTATGTGAACAATAAATTTCACGAACTATTAGAGATACGCACATCATGATCAAATAGACTCGTCACTTTATAAAGCGTTTCAACGTAAACATGAGCATGACATTGTATTTTTCATATACATGTTCTTCAATGTAAGTTAATTACACTAATTAATGCAAGCTTTTCACATTACGGTTTATGGTAAATGAAAAATTCATAGGACAAAGTTGTACAAGCTCCCTTAATTGTATATGGGACAACATTGCTACAAATTGTGCACTTACATGTTTGTCATCCTTCATGTTTACTTGTTTACACACACCCAAATAGAGTCAAAAGGATCATTAATTCAAGAGACTCAATAGTACAACTCACTATACTTTGATGAGTTGTCGCTCTCATACTAAAGCATCAAAATTTGACCAAATAATATAGAAAATAACTATAATGATATTTAATCTATTACTTAAGATCTATTTAAAATAAAGTGGTTTTATTTCCAATCGACAAACAATGTCGTTACATTAAGCCTAGTTTGATTGGTTGGTCTCAACATCTAGTAGATAAGGTCACATTATTTTATCTTATCACATCACATCAAACGAAAAAAAAATGCAAAACCATAGAAGAAAATTCATTCATAAAGTTCACTGCTAAATAGAGTTGTTTTACCTAATACGTTGAGTTAGCTTTGAAACTCACATAAATTGTCCATTTTGTATATCAATGTTGAACTAGGATTTCAAGGAACTGAGGAAGTTTAGCTTGAGCTCTACTCGATGATCTACATATAATATAAGACTCGAAAAGCTCAAGCCAAATCCTAAAGCTTGAACATGCTCATTATACCTATATTCATATCTTTTTTTCTTTGTTGTATGTATGTTGGTACAATATGTGAGGATAGCCATTTGATAGATGAGAATGTTGTATATACAATTTTTTAGGACTTCCTTGACTTTAGTTTTAATGTAATACAATATGCCATTTTTGAAAAATATTATACATATATTGAACATATATATTATATTCGAACTTGGTCAGATATTGACTCAAACAAGTGAGAGTTGCTGTTAAAAATATCGACTCATTAACAGCCCAACGTAACATCCTCAAACTACAAGAATAAAAAAGGTGTCATTGTGTATCATCACAAATCACAATAATACAAGGGCTGGATAAACAATAACTCAAACTATACGGGCATGATGCAATTATACTCGTAAACTTCTACATCAAAGAAAGAGAGATAGAAGTAAAGCTAATCTCACAGCCAACAAATCAAACGTTTTCCATGAAAGTACCCTCTTATCAACAACTTAAACACACTTGACTAGAAGTAAAAAATCCCCGGTGAAAAGGGTATAACCGTCATTTAACAGTTCGGAAAGCATCCAATTTCCGAGAGGTATAGATAAAGACACAGCTCTTTTTCTGTTACCAAAAATTTGTGTGTGTTTTCTCTGTAACTTCAGCCTTGAGAGGTCGGCGATCGGATCCTTTTTGTGATCCGTCAAACACAAAACAAAAAAACTCAAAAATTTTAAAAATATTTGGAACATCAAACCCTAGCTTAGCATAACATTCTCCGGTAATTAATTGTTTGTATTTCATTGCTTTCAATCAATTTCCCCAATTTTGATCTTGTCTTTTAGGTTTTAATTATATAAATATATTATATTATATTATCTATCTTTATATTTATGTAGAAAATTGTCGATCACTTATCGACTTAGAAACCCTAATTTGAGTTGGATATATCAATCCTATTGAAAACTGATCTAATTTGATTCAATAAAAACCCTATGGCTGCTACAAATTTTCAATCCGGCGACGGTGGGAATAATAGCCCTAATTCGCAACGAGTGATTGCATCTCCATGGAATCAGATTGTTCGTGGTGGTGAGTCGGAAGTGGTTTCTCCGGTGACGGTTCCGGTTGTTTCTCCGGCACCGCCGTCGTGGTCATTGATTCAGAATCAGGAGCTGGAGGTGGTTAGCTCACCGGATGATTCAGGTACTGAGGGTGGTCTGGCTGATGGTTCTGATAATAGTGGTGGTGGTAGTAAGAAGCCTGTGTGGAATAGGCCATCTAATGGAGTTGTGGAGGTTGTTAGTCCTGTTATGGGTGCAGCTTGGCCTGCGCTCGGTGAATCGACTAAACCTGCAGTTAAATCGTCATCATCGGATTCATTAAAAACACTTTCGGATGGTTTGTTGACAACTGCATTACAGGTAGTAGTTCCATCATCAGCTTTAGGTATGTAGTTGTTAATAGCAATCTAATTGATTGTTTCGTCTGTAGGAAGTTGGCAAATTGAAGCTCTTTCTTATTAATGATAATGATGATAAGCTCAAGATTTAGGTTTGAGTTAGATCATATTTTACCCTGCCTTAAAATTTAGGATAATGTGCGTTTAAGTGATTAGAAGGATAATGTACCTAGCTAAATTTTGATAAAAGTTAAAAAGCTGTTAAATGATTAGATGTTGTGCACTTGATGATTCGTTTCCGTGTTGAAAGAAGTGGCTAATTGGTATGGGAGTTTTTACCTTTAGATTAGAAATAATGACCCGAATCCACTTCTTGTGTGTATATATGTTTGCTACATTGTAGGTGACTGGAAGTTCGTCTCCATCACATAAACAGGCAAGTGCCAATAATGTAAATTCTACTTCAATACCAAACCATGTGGTACCAGCCAAGCAGAGGTCAATGAAGCGAACGGGTGGCAATTCCAGTGCAAATGTACCAGCTAATGGGGTGCTTTCTCAGCCGCCACCAACGAGCCAGGATTCAATTGTGGAAGCTCCACATATTACATCAGGGAAGCCGGGAAATAATGCTGAGCAGCCTTCTCCAAGAGACCATGCACATAAGGAGTCACCGAGAGGAGGGTTTGGATCACATTCTCATAGTGGTAATGATCACCATCATCAACGGGGTTCTTATAGAAGGGGCAATGGGGGGCAACATCCACGAGGAGATGGTTCGCATCATAACAACTATGGAGGAAGGCGAGACCATGATCGTGGGAATCAGGAATGGAATCAACAAAATAGAAGCTTTAATAACCGAGATACACATTTGCAATCTCACAGAGGTTTCCCCAGGGGTTATATACGACCCTCTGTACATACTTCTGCCTCATATATTCCTCCACCATTGCCTGTGCCAGTACCAGTACCATCTTTTGGCAACAATATGATGTACCCTGGTGAGGTTCTTAACATCAAATGGCTGTGTTGTAGCTTTGTGGTTTCATTTGATGTTTAAATCCTTTTGCAGATATGGCTTCTCCTGTAATTTATGTTCCTGGTCCACCAGCAGACCCTCTCAGATCCATGCCTTTTGGTCCACCGTTACCACCTCCGATGTACTTTGCTTATCCTGATCACCAGAAGTTTGCTAAGATAGTGAGCCAAATTGATTACTATTTCAGGTACGTCATTTTCAGAATGAAAATACGTTAACATTTGTCATTATTACTAGGAACTTTTCATCTATAGTGTTGTCGATGATTTAATGGCTATTATTTCGCTGCAGTAATGAGAACTTGGTAAAAGATACATACTTGCGGCAAAACATGGATGAACAAGGCTGGGTTTCTGCTAGCTTAATCGCAGGCTTCAAAAAAGTGAGTATTTAAGGGCTGTTCTGTTGATTCGTTTACTTAATAGATGATGCTTTCTTTCATTTTAATGTCTAGAAGTATGCATTTTTCACAAAGTCAGAATTTTATGCATTTAAAGTACACATACATCACTCTATGGATGGACAAACTGTGTTCAGTCATTGACATTTCTTTTGGATATCAGATATTTTAAACTGAATATGTGAGCTTGAACAATTTGACTCATTATAAGGGTGAGATTATACAAGCTTGGTGCTTGAGCAGAATCTGTTTCCAACCTTCCTTTGATTTCAAACAGTAGGTATTAGAGCATATTACTTTTCCATGCATGTAGTCTATTGAATCATTTTCATAAATTTCTTTTTTCTTTAAGTACATATGCTTTTCAGGTATACTTAATTGATGGAGACTAAAATGGATCATATTTTATATTAACTTGTATATTTGGATGCCCCATTTAACATGATTTTGAAACCATGGTCAGTAATCACATGTCTTATTTAAAGGGTAAACAGTCACCATATCACCTCTCACATACTAGTATTTCACTATTAATGTGATAATTTAGCGCTACCATATATTCTTATTTCTTCGAACAAGGTCTACGCTTCAGGTATATTGGTGTATGTTTGATATCATAAAGCTTCATCATCTTGATGTTCATTTTCTGCACATCAATATGTTTGAGTTGTGGGATCGCATAGTAAGTACTATATTATTTAAAGAAGTTTAGTTTGTCTTGACTCTGAATTCAAGTCTGAAAATGCTTATATTATTTTGTTGGATATTATTGCAACTTTGGAAGTGTGTGGGTTGTACCATCTCCTCACCTTAAATGGTTCATATATCTTAATGCATATTTGATGTGATGCACAGAGATATACATGTCAAAAGACATTGGTCTCTGCGTAGTGTAAATAATAATAATTACCATGTGTCACTCTCTTGGACAATTCACATGAAACTAGAGTAGGAAGAACTCGAAGACGTGCAAATAAAACAACTGAAAATGTCCCAATCTTATTTGCTCAGAGCCTAGTTTTTAGCACTCACATAGTTTACTTGGTCATTAAATGCCCGGCATATGTTCTCACAAGTGAAAGGCAACTCAATGCCTGTTCAAGCCTCTATGGCATTTGATCAGCAGATTAAGACATCTTATCATGATATCTGGTTCAAGAATGTCCTTTCCTAACAGATGTTAACCCACTAGGACATTTGGTTGAGAATATTGTAATCGACTAAGGCATCTTGTACACTAGAGACTTTAGTTCTTGTTGAATCATCCTTAGTGAATGTCTAGCCTCCTGAAACCTACTATGGACTGCCAATTATGTTCCTTGTTGATTGGGGTTTTTCGGTGTTGGCTTGAAAGTTTTGACCTTTTAAACATGGGACAACCTTGTACCTAAATTAGTTGCCAGGATTCGCCATCAATCCTTAGGTGGGAATGTGTGTGATACTCTCTTTCTCGTAGCACCATTAATGTTTTTGGTATCCCAAGAATATCATTAGCTCATTATAAACGTCTCTTTCTATATGTATGTATAGAGTTGATGACATATTTGGATTCCCTTGCAGTTAACTGCGATTGTGGAAGCTTTGTGCACGAGCCTTGTGTGTTACCCTTAATTCCTTTTGTTTTATATTTTACCATGCATAGTTCATGTTGTTAGTTCACTCTTTTTTTACATACTTGCCTCTCTTTCTTGAGTTATATTGGGCAGCTGAATTGATTCATTTATTACAATTCTAAATGTGTGTTTCGATCTCTGAGCTAGAAGCCGATTGTAGTCTCCTCTCTTTTGCCTAAGGAAGCTTATTGTGTTAATATTGGTCCGAAGTTTGTTTTGACCTGGTACAACCGCTTTGTCTTTAGGTTTTCTATAAAGCTGACATGATGTTTGGCCCCGTTACAGGTTTCTTCATTGACGGACAGTGTTCAGGAAATATTAGATGCTATGCGAAGTTCGAGTATTGTGGAAGTGCAGGTGCGTTTATTACCATGTCAATTTAGTCAACTTTTCACTAATAACTTGGACTAGTTTGTCTCTTTAAAAGTCGTCATTCTGTAACTTCAACATTGAACTTATAGTCGTCATATTCATAATTGCATATTCTTCTGTAAATTATTCACATCATTTTCATTTTTCAGTACGCACTTTCTGGTGTGTGGTTATCGTGTTTCCCTTGTAGTTTGAAAACTTTGGATGTACTCACGGTTTTCTGCATACTGTACTCTATAGGGTGAGAAGATACGAAGGCGAAATGATTGGATGACTTGGGTAATCCCTGCACCTGTTCAATATTCGAATCCGTCAAGCCCTCATGCTGATGGGTTGGCGTCAAAGCTTCAGGGTGTTACATTGCATGAGCCAAATTCAGCAAATCAGGTGCCTGTTGAAACTCATTTTAGCAGGTCGGCGTCTGAGGAAGTCACTAGTCATTCACAACAAGCTGGAGGTGAGGAGACGGTTCGTGTCAGTAGTCAACAGTCTGATTTTGAACCTGCATCAGGGGCTTGAGGCATACATCAGAGTTATTATCTAAAACTCGTGTTTTGAGAAGAGTGGACCTTGATGATGATATGGGCTATCATCCTTGATTCCCATGGAAATGATGTTTTCAGAGGCATATGGACAGACCAAAAAAACTTGAAAACCAAAAAAACCAAAAAAATTAAATCAAAAAAATCAAAAAGAGAGAAAAAAAACCCAGAAAGAGGAAAAACGTTAAATAATAAAAGAAAAACCAAAACGGATAGATTATTGTGATGGTAGTAGTATGGGTTTGTTGGATTTAAGGATTTATTTTCTTTGGACCAATGTCTTGAAATTATCTGTCCATTGTGGTTCTTTGTTTATGTTTGACTTTATACTGGGGGAGAATTTTGTGATTTACTCCCCCAAACGCCACATTCCTGCTGTTCTGCTAAGGGTCTCTGGCTCCCTTATCTTCTTTGAGGAGATTGGGATTTGTGAGATTTGATCACAGATGAAATGGATGATTGATTGTGTGATTATAATGTTTCTCTTTTTAAGTATTATTTGAATATGATGCGCTCGCAGAACCTTTTAAAATGGGTGCAGATGGTATAATTGCATCATTGATGCCTTAATTTGTATCTGTATCAAGTTATCCTATCACGAAGTGATCTTTACCAATCTGTTTCAGAATGTCCTGCGAGATAAAGCTTTGATTTTAGAAAATTGCAAATGCATTTAGCGGTACTCCAGCACCAATTCACCATGGTCTTCTTTCTTTGTATCCAAAATTGCTAACGCGATTGTGCTTTGGAAACAAATCTGAAGTAATAAGGTATGCAAGCAATTTTACAAGAGGAATCACTGAAAGAAAACTTAAACAACAACAAGCGGCAATTAGCTCGTTACCATTCCTTCACTACAGAAGCTTATTTCTTTCTTGAACCGAGACAAAAGGGAAATTTTTGAGTTCTTGATTACATTATCATATATCATCATGCTTAATTCTTAGACAGCCGAGGGTATAAGCTTGTATAACTTAGAAATTAAATTTGACAGGAATTGGTGAGACACCAAGGCCTATACCTAGGGATGACAATCGTCAACCCGATTCGCTGAATATACAATCAATCCATTCACTAGTGGTGAATATGGATGATCTAAATTGATATATAATGAAAATGGATATGGATGATAAATTGTCATATATGGATTCATCCATTATCACAGGAAATGCATATTTACAAGTATAAATATACATATCTATGACCAAATATAAATAAATATACATTTACAGATACATACACTATATGAAATGTCAAAAATCATTACTTAGATTGATTATAAGGTTCTTATATTTCAAGTCTTCAATAAATATTCGAATTTCTCTCATTATATTCCATTATAATATTTTAAGAAAATCGAGAAGCCGACATCATTATTTGTAATAAATATTGGCGAGTTAACTCTCTATGATTCTCAGTTTTCCACCATACAACGAAAGTCACTAACCAATAATAATAACGATAACAATGTTTCTATCTAAAAAAAAGCAATAAAAAAGTTTTTAAAGTTTCTCAAAAAATATATTTCAATTATATTTCATAATCAAATCTTCCTCCCAAAATGTACCAAACTCAACACAGATGTATCAATTGCTATGGGACGGGTCAGTTGAACGCTCAAGTATAGATTCCCTAAAATTACCAAATCGTTTACATATTTAATAACAAAGTTGTACAATATTTTTATTCGTCTCTAATATTTTGGTTTCATTTTGAGGTGGATGTTTTTTTAACAAATTTATAAATGTCCAATGGATATTTATTAACGCGCTTAATTCAGTAGATATAAATTTAGATGAATGATTTGATATGAATGTGAATACGAGTGAAAAAAGTAAATGAATATAAATGTGGATATAGCTCAATTCAATTCATATTTGATCCATTCCCATCATTACCTATGCTCCTTTCCATATATTTGCCGGGCGGTGGGCTAGTTTTAAACTTTTAAGAACCTTCAAAATGTCAAATATAAACAATGTAAACTCAGCTTTTTGACAAAGCTAAGGTTGTCAAATTTAGCTCACAGTTTTATAATAATGTTGGTTAAATTTGACAATTCTAGCTTATGGCCTAGAACATGGTTTATGTTCATTGTGCAAGTTGGAAAAACTGTTGGTAAAGATTATAGGCGAATTCGTGAACTCCACGTGTCGCAACTTCTTGTAGTTCTTGTACGAGGGCACAGCAGCAGCATATAAAATGCGAAAGGAAGTCATCGCACCACCCTCCCTGTTGAAATGACGTGGTCATCCTAAATAAGGAAATGAAAGTTCCAAAAATTTGTAATATATGGATGGAAATATAAAAGAGATTAATGATTACCGTGATTATCAGAGTCTTCCGAAGCTTCCTCCTCATGCAACAAGTATAGCAACAACATGACAAAATTAGAGACACAGAAACCACAAAGATCCTGTAAAACCATAAAGAGATGAGATCTCATTATGTCTTGGCCTTGTGTTGGCACTTGCAACTTACCTATAGGAGTGGTTTCCTTTTAGCAACATATATAAATTATTATGACTGAGCTAACCCATTTTTAACAAATGGGCTGAACTGCCATCTCTAGATATAATGCCTAAGCTCAAAAGAAAATTGCAAGATACAAGTGACAAGGTTTTGGATATCATCTTACTCGTGTGCCGCCCAGTTGCAACAGAAGCAATTTTTGGAACTGTTCCACAAGGAAAGAAGAAGGCTTTTATGCCTGCACAAATACAATATAAACACATTTCTTAGAACACAGTGTTAAAACAAATAATTCTGTAGTAGCTAAGGACAAGCTGTAAAGAAAAGTGAACTGGCAAGTAACTAGCAAAAGTATACGCATTCCATAATACAAAATCATGAATAGAACTTCATTTCCATTTTCAAATATTAAAGTAGAACATACACATCATCGGCTCTGAACAACATTCGAGTAGATCTGAATGCCATTCTTCACGTGGATAGGATCCTCTGTTAGAAAGTAAATATTTTCTACTTGCAAATGAAGAATTGCTTCTGCAAATTCACATGACACGTTTTAAAATATACACGCACACATAAACTAAGAAGCAGAAGAAACAAACCTCGACACATCTGAGTTACTCTCATCTTGATATTTGTTAATGCTACTAACATCAGTATAACTAGGCTCCTTCTTTGGTTTATTTGGCAAATCTGATACATATTTTGAAGCAACAACTTCTGTAACTTCAATTAAATGTTGGATAACCTCACATTGTCCTACATCTAAATTAGGCTGTGAATGCTGTAATTCCACATGCAGCTTTTCACTTTCTTTTTGGATAGCCTTATTGAATGGCAAGTGTGGGTAACTACATGAAATCGATTTCTTTAAAATGTCAGCATCATTATTTGATGGCACTGCGCTTCATAATAACATCTTGAACCTTTATGTCTTCATCATCTTATGTGTACTCTCGTTGGTCCATTTCTATATATTCCAATCTCTCCTGCTTACAACAAATTTCACAAACCTTTAACATGGAAGGATTGCTACAACAAGCATGCAACTTGCACACAACTTCTTTACTAGGCTTAACAAAATATGTAATTTTTTACCCAAGGTGCCCATTGAAAGGTGTACAAGATATGTATGCCATAAATATGAAATGAAAAGAAAAAAAAACTCAGACTTTCAACAATTTCAATTTAGGGTAGTGTTACAAAATGATGACATGACAGCTGACGTGTCAATAGCTTTGACCATGTTAACCTTATTTGTGAAGTCGGCCCTAACTGGAAACTCTTCTAAAGTTCAAGTCTTTTGTAAGCTCTGTTCAAAAACATAAAACTTAAAGAGAGATTAATATGTTACACCTAATATCCTTGCTCAAGAAAAGTTCATAGTTTTATACCCTGACTCGAGCATTATCAACAATAGTAATGAGAGGAACGATCTTCAAGTATCTATCTACTCATTTTCACATTTTGCACCTTTCTAAATTGGTAAAAAATGTTCCATCCCATCCCATAGCAAGCAAGCATAGATAACTCCGATCTTGACAACTATTGACCAAAATATAAGACCTTCTTAATGCATCCTCTAGCTGCTCCAAAGGCTCACGAGTCTCCGGGTACCTTTTATGTGCTCATGGTCTTTTTTGTGTTGGGAGCTTTTACCACTAGCATTCATAATCTTCAATGCATTAAAGCATGGGAGTAATTATTACACCAACTAACTATTATTCATCACTTTCCTACCTCCTTGGAACAATTGAAAGGGAGGTATCCATTCTTTTTATTGTCTATTACCAAAATTTTGATGTTTGTCAAGTTAAGTGCAATATTCTTTAAGTGCAAGCGAGTTAGACAATGTCAGAAGGATTATGATCATGTCGTAAAAAATGTCAATATTGCGATGTAAAACAGTAAGTTCACAACTGCTAACTTCTTGTGGGAATAAGATAACAGATGACAAAGAAGGGCAAATCAAATACAGTACCAAGATTTCAGAGGGCTTTATGATCAGCAACTTGCATTAACTTCGTACAAAATTATGAATTACTACCAACAGATATATCAATGATAAACCTATACTTGAAATGTCATTTTAGGTGGAAAAAAAGTCAACATATAAATTGTTGAAATTGTTCTTAATAGAAAATGGAATATGCAATTCTATATACAAATTGGGAAACCGAACATTGCTATGTTTGGTACGTTACTACCGATATATTTGGCATATATGATCATATGAAGAGATTTATCTTCATATTCAAACACCATTCGGTTTTAGTGATATGAACAATCATTTTGTTCAAGTCTTTGATTGAACAACAAATTCAAGATTTTAACTTGAAAATGCTTACCAAATTATTCCTTTTTTCACACTGACATCATAACTATCAAATAGGTAAGCATACATTCTTCAAGATCATGAAAAGATGCACACAAAAAGTTATGAATCTGCAACTAACAGGAATGATAAGTGCAAGAACAAAAGAGAAAAGCATTGGATTACGAATTCTTGACCAAACTACAGGATTAGTACATTACGATCTTCGAGTACTTAAAAGATCAAAATACAAATCAACAAACATATGAAAATGAATCCTTGACAAGATTAGGGCAGAAGAACAGTGAAATACAGCTAGTTTTCTCATTTTTGTTCTTATCTTTTCGTTGATCACAATATCGAACACGCCTTTTGACCCTTCCCCTTCTTTTTCTTCGTCTTTGGAGGCTGCAGAACGACTTTAATGGCAGCGTCAAAAACTTGCTTCACGTTCTGGATAAAACAACACTTTATTTAGCATAAACAAATCCTTAAATGGGGCAACATGTTCCAATGGACCCACACTTATTGTCCATTTTTAAAACTTCATACATATGTAATGTGTTAATTACTCATACAAAACCAATACCATTATGACAATAAACTAACTATTAGATTATCAATGATTTGATGAATGCATTAGATTAGACTTATGGCAACTTCTACCCATTTGACTCATGAACCGTTCATGCCCATTTGACCAAATTGAAATGAAGCACAACCCAAATCGATCTATCCATAATGGGATCAAAATCCCGTAAAAATCAAAGTGAACTTCAACTTACCAGCTGTGTTTTTGAACTACATTCAATGTACTCAGGAGCTCCGATAGTCTTCTTTAACTCCTCTCCCTATAATATGAAGAATATGTAACATTATGAATTCAAACATTTCAAAGCTTTTTCATTATCACAATTTGAAGTATGAGTTAAGCACCTGTGCAGTAGTAATGGGAGTTGCACCAGGATGGTCCACAAAGAACTGCTTATCATCCCGAAGATCTACAATCCATTAGAGAGTCAAATTTGTTAAACTTTATATACATTTGAAACACAATTTGAATGTGGGTCAATGATACATAGATGGTTCAAATAAGAAAAACAAAAAAGGAACGTTCTTGTAGATCCATATTCAATTCTATCTCAACAATCAAACGAGATTCGGTCAACAATTGTTCGCCAAAATGATCATTCTAGAAAGTGCACTTTGGATGGCATACTCATACTTTTTATGTACACAAAATTCACACACGTATGATAGTATTAATGCCTCATCTCATTATATATTCTTTACGACTTACCCAAAAAGACCTTTGGGTTTACATGGCAAAAGTTAAGCTTTGGATCTTTACACTACACAGGAACTACACAAAAAGTAGATGTGGCAATTTTGGATCTTTACTAATAGATAGGTCAAATGAAATTATCTTTATCTTTGATGGGTCAAATGGGTCAAATAAAGAAGTTCACAAAATAAGAATAAAAATAAAAAATGGGTTGCATGACACTCAAAAGTGTTTTTAGTGCATAACTGCATGATCATAAATCAATTTTCTTTGAAAATGATTATACTATTATTGTAATAAACTTTTGATAGAGTTCTTGCAATGAAATGTAACACAAATTAACTATAAAGATCACTTTAACCAAAAGGGTCTCAAAACAATCAACAAAAGCTGAGCTAGAAGTCCACCATTACCCAACCCGCATGTGATTATTGCCATTACTTTAGCGATTTAAAAATAATTACAATGATTTTAACTGTTTGTTTCATGAATCGCATAGTATGATCCAAATCAAAAAATTAATCGTAAGAATAAAGGGTTGAGAACGATTGACATGTCTTTCTCCTTGAACACAACAAAAGAAACTCACCGAGTTTTGTCCCAACAAGAACGATTGGGACACCAGGGGCGTAGTGCTTCAATTCTGGAATCCACTGGGAATATACAGAAATAGAGATGACAAAATTCAGTCGAAATTATCACGGCCATTTTGAAACTCATGAAGAACGACGAGATTCCTCACCTTCTTAGAAACATTTTCATAGCTGGCCTTGCTAATGAGTGAGAATGCCAAAATGAAAACATCTGCTCCACGATAACTCAACGGTCTTAATCTGTTATAATCCTCCTGTCCTGTTTCACAAAATGCAAGATCAACAAATGTATCAAATAAGTATTATTATAAATTTAATAGATACACGTTCTGAAAGGTTACCAGCAGTGTCCCATAAGCCTAGATTGACCGTGCTGCCATTGACAACGACATTGGCACTGAAATTATCAAATACTGTTGGGACGTAATCCTGTTTACAACACAATCAACAACATGCTTAGCTCCAATCCGGTGAAATAAATGATAATTTTAACTACAAAACATTTTCTGTTCTAACTTCCACATGATCAATCTCCAAATGATAAAAATTGTAAAAAAGGCACTTATCCAACTCAATTTTACACGGCATTGGTTAAGGATATGTAATTTGTATTATCTTAAATTCCAAATTAGATTTGTGACAAAATTTGATACCTAAAATGAGAGAATAAAAAACAAGAACAGAAAAATGCTCATATATTAATCACGTCTACCCACAAAATGCTGAAACAAATTTCCATACACAAAGAAAAGAAAAAAAGTACTCCATGAAATTTGTTAATTAATAGACCAGGCATGAGATAAAACTTATCATATTTAACAACAAAATTACCAGTCAGGAACATGAGAAAATCCAAGCAAACTCATCATCTTTATCATCAAAACGTTAAAGCAAATTGGGTCAATCATATACAGATTCTCCTATTGCACAAATCAGATAGAAATCAACCAAAATAGCAATAAAACATTAAACCAATAAAATCAAGAAGAATAATAACAGATCAATTCATGCAAAGTCATCATCTTTATCAAGAAAGCATCAAACCAAATTTGATACACAAATTCTTTTAATAATCTAAATAGGAATCAACCCAAAAAAGTATCAACAAGAATAACAAAAAAATTCATCATCTTATTGCATACACAAAAAGAATGTCAATCATACAAGATTCCCCTCTTTTATTTCATCAAATTAGATACACCAATCCTTCAAAATACCAATAAAATATTTGACAACCATCACATTCATCAAAAATTAAATTAATATCAAGAATATATCAACAAATAAAAGGGAAATACAAAATAGTAAATAAAAATTATAATAATTACCGTGGGGAAAGTGTTGCTGGTGTAAGAAATCAAGAGACATGTCTTTCCAACAGCACCATCACCAACCGTAACACATTTTATGAATCTTGATGCACTCATTTTTCAGATCTTCTTCTACACTCTCAGAAGACCTGATATCACACTTTTCAATAATTTCACCCTTTTTCTTCCTTTCCAATTTCTCACAGATTTCACCCTTGTTTTCTTTATTAAGAAAACCCAATTTTGCAGATTTTTTTTGTAGCCAAACCCCAAGAACAAACAAACCCTAGACAAAAGATGGCAAATGGGAAAATGTGTATGATGCAAAAACAGCTATTGTTGGATTAGTAAACCCTAAAAAACAGGAATTGTTTCACCGGGAAAGAATGCTGTTGAATCGTTCGGTTGGTGGTGCAGATCAACTCTTTTTTTTTTTTCTCTCTCTCTCACTGGATTTCTCGATTTAAAAAAGAGGAAAAAAGATATTGAATTGTGTGTTTTTTTATTGTGCCAACGAAAATGGGTTTTGTTTAATTTTTGCTATAATGGCACAAATTTGTCAATCTTGATTTATAAACACAACTGTGTGATTGAACTTTTAAATTATATTTCATTATTAATTTCTTATCTAAGAGTTTTGACTTTAGGACTTAAAAAATGAATAATTTGTTAAATCAAATAATTGTTCATATTGTATAGTAATTATTATTGGGTATTTTCTTGTTATCAGGGATTCGATAACCTACTTTTTGATACTACAACGACCCGACTTTCATGTATAAAGGAGCTATTGCTGTTACTATCTTACTATATACCGTAACTGTGTAATTTTTCAATATTTGTTAATGAAACTAGTATCTAATTATCTCATGAGATAACCAACAATCTTCTGTTTTCGACATGATAGCAATGTTGCGTTCCAAGTATTTGGTAATGTGGATGACTTATGGTATTAATTTTAACCCAACATTGCTATTATTACGTACAGTGTCTCTTGTAGCAATCACAAATAACGACCATACACACGTTAATGACCCCACACAAAATTAGGTTTGTAGTAATCAAAATTGATATTATATCAAAAATAGGTTGCGGGTTCAAATCGGTAGCACGAGGCATACACATCAGTCATTCTAAATATTAATGTTAAGTTGTTTCATAGATCACTCATACCATACGAGCCATCCGCATCGCTCTTTCCTTTCAACAATATATCAAATAATGAGTTGTAATAAAACACAAACTTTATTGGTTTTTTATATTTTATTAATATTTTTTTATTTTTTTTGGGAGCAAAAATCATGATTTGTTGAATAATGGTTTTTAAACTCATGTTGGTGTAGTAATGAAAAAAAGGAGTTGAAACTCGAATCAAGAAAGTTAAATGGTAAATGGGATTTAATCGAAAGAATGGAAAGTTTGGATTTTTGGAGTTAGTCTTTTCGGGTAACTACATTTATTGGGAGTAGACTGGTTAGGCTCGTGAGACTATCGAGTAGTTGGTTTCCAATTTTAACTTTTTATTCTTTTCTTATCTTTTTGTGAGTATTTATCCTTATATTATATTGATGATTTCAATTTCAATCTTAATGTAAAATTGTGAGATAAAAGATTTGAAAAATGAAACCTCTTTCCAGCGATGCCATAGAATGATACGCATATATATATATATATATACAAATATATACATTTTGAGGTCTCTATAACTGGGATACGATGATAGTCGATCACATCACATATTCTCAAAGACAACTCTGTATAACTTTACGCCATTTGACCCGTTTTTATTTTTACTTTTGTTATCGGCAATTTTTACAGGAGAAAGAATCCCTGTGTTGTGTCCCATTTTATAAAAAATATATATTATATTTTTCAATCCCCGTGTTTATTGTAGACGAACTTAAATTATGCAGTATTTCATTTGATGGGGTTCAATTTCAGTATTTCATTGTTTATTTATGGATTTTGCTAATTGTAAGTTTTAACTATGATTCATAATTTATTTTTATGGGCGGTTGGTTGTATAGTGATTAAATAACCAATTTAAGTTGTTTATTTTTGTTATTGAACAACAACCACCCGAAAGTAGTTGATGGTTTACCGCGGTTTGGAGATTTTCATTTTAAGTATAACACCAGCAATGAGACAACTTAATTGTAATAACAAAATAGCTTACATCCACTTTATTAATTTACCACCAATCACCATCTAGTTTATTTTCTTCTTCTTTCAAGTACTTAATCATCACATGCAAATGCATAACAAAGCTTTATCTTAAGATGAAGTGGCATTAGTTATAACAAGACAAAGTAATTTTAAAGAGCTTTAAAGTTAAGCCAATGATAAGATTATTGATTTTAAATAAAGATTGGAGTGCATATGAAGCAACTTCTCCAAGATTTGAGTGAGATTGGTTGCATGAAATTTTGGTTTGTGAGTGTGGAGTTTTGAAGTTGAAGGGTTTGGAGAGGCATCCACATCACTCTTTTCAACAAAACTTATTGCTTCAAATTTTAACAAAATGTTAACCTAATTCCTTATTGAGTCTTTATTTTAAAGTTATGCAAAATATATACCTACATAATTGTTCAAATATGTACCTATGCATACAACATCTGTTTTTATTGTAAATTATTATTATAAATGTAAATACGTAAAAATAGAGGAGTATCAACCTTTGGAGTTTTTTTTGGAATGCAAGACTTCATATCTATATTTATACCGGATATAAAGTTTGTTCAAATTGTTGAGTTTTAACTTTTAAATAGTAATTAAAATTACTTATTTACTGTTTTACACTTATAACTAATAATCACTTTAAATATGAAAGTTTTTATTTCAGAATTACTTATTTGCATTTTTTGTTTTGTTAGAACAAAGTTGATATTGTTACTTTTTTAAACTTATATTATCTATTTACAAAATTGTTAATAAAATTTTGTACTACATTATAAGAACTAAAAAGATTATTGACTTAAGCATATATAATCAGTGAGAATATATTTATAGTTATTTGTAAAACATTTGACATGTTATTTAACCAATTGAATCATTTGTCTATTGAACATGATTGAAAATATTATGTAACTATTCAAAAATGACATATTAACATTATATTTAAGGAATATAGTATTGTAAGTAATAAAGATAGATAAATTTGTTGTTACTGCTGCATTACGCGGGTAATATACTAGTTAATATCAATACAAATCTATATAATACATTGAACACAAAAAGAATTGGCAGGACAAACCTTTGTTAAAGCTATAGAGATTGGTTGACGGAATCTTCAATAGGTTTACAGTTTGTGTGATCGTTGTAGGTTTTAGGATCGTTTTTGTTTGAAGTGAAGTTTTAGGGCAGTTGAAAATTTTAAGGTCCTTTTATCGAAATGTTAATTTAGTATCGTTGTAATTGCTAGCATTATACTAGTTTTTTATGATTGCTTTTAAAAAGGGAATTTGATAAACAATGACTTAAGGGCATTGTATAAGAAGGTTATATATAACATTAAATATTAATTAAATAATGATATTTTCATATTTAAAATGTATTATAGATATTACATTCTATGTATAATTTATCAAATAGAAATTCAAAAATTTGATTAATGTAATTTGATATATAAAGAAGGGAAAATTACTAATTACATCTTCTGATCACAAGTACTTAACAATTTAATTCTTTGATTTAGTCTTTTAACAAAAATAATCCAACTTTTCTCGCCCAAATAAACGATCACAGCGATCATGAATAAAATTTTGAAATCTGAACGTTTGAATAATAAGTCAAATACAAATTAATTTTATTAATTATTAACTAGTTATAGGTCAAAGGTTAAACAATTGAAAAGAAAAAAAAAAGATCGAATGTGGGCCACGGCGATCACCGACCATAGCCACTAACTATAGCTGGACACGTGTGAACTTGTCAAGTATGTCGATCAATCCTGATTGACATTTAATTAATTAAAAATAAGAAAAGTAAATGTGGGACCTGAAACATCGATCAATCTTGATTGTATGAAAGGATTTAAAAATAAATAAATAAACGGGCCCACATGTAGGCACGATCATATTGTAATTATCATTTGACAATACTAGCATAAACAAAATAAGGAAACTTGTCCATATTTCAAGTAAAAAAGATTCTTAGAGATGAATAAAAAGCGATCACATATGAATACTTGTCATGATCGCCTTTTCTCCCTTTTAGTGATCATGTGTTATCGCATGTTTGTGCCTTATGTTGAACATTGAGTGGTTATGTCAGATTGCAGATCGCGTGTGAGCCCATTTATTTATTTATTTATTTTTTAAATCCTTCACGCGATCAAGATTGATCGACGTCCCAGGTCCCACAATTATTATTATAATTATTTAATAAATTAAGTGTCGAGGGGTTAATCGAGCTGACAAGTTCACACGTGTCTAGTTGTGATCGGTGATCGCTCTGGCCCACCTTCAATCTTTTTTTTTCTTTTTCAATTGTTTAACCTTTGACTTATAACTAATTAATAATTAATAGAATTAATTATTATTTGACTTAGTATTAAAACGTTCGAATTTTAAAATTTTATTCATGATCGCCGTGATCGTTTATTTGAGCGAGAAATGTTGAATTATTTTATTAAAAGACTAAATCAACAAAATTAATTTGTTAAATTTCGTTGTTAGTGGATATAATTAGTTATTTTTTCTATGAAGAATGCTACAATTGCCATTAAGCATTGTTTATCAAATTCCTAAAAGAAAAAAAAGAGCATTCGGTTACCTTTTGGTTTAGTTGAACGCCAAAAGTAAAAAGTTAATAGACCCGTTATGCATTTATTCATTTTGGCCCACACCAAAGTACCACTCATCAGATCATTGCCCAAAAACATTTGGTTGTCTAATTTGTCTTATGTGTCAAGATTCCTTATACTTTCACTAGGTGCTATGAACAAGTCTTAATGAATCAGATCAAGTGGGAATCAAAACAAATATACTTCATAAAAATATAACATATCTACATGTTGAAGCTAGTCCAAACTTTATAAAATAAACATACATACTCTAAAGCATTAGCCTCTTTACATTGTGCACTTCCTCGGGCCGTTTCGCATGATTATAAACCGTCTCGAACCCATGGGTCCACACGTTAGCAAAACCCGTAACAGCTTGAAATATATGTGGTAACCCGATTTGTAAGTTACTCAATATCATAGCTCTCGTTACCCCGATTGATTTCTCGAATCTGCCCCTTTCTTCCTCGGTCTTCTCTCGTAAAGTTTCCACCTTGGCCCGTTTGTCACCAACCGGGTCTTTCCCACTTGAAGAACCCGAAAATGGGCCAACCTTACGTTCAAGAGCCCGAAGGTCGACCATTTTTTTCTCGAGCTCTTTAAATGATGATTCTGACCTTTTCTTTTGCTTTTGTTCATCAGCTTGTTGGACTACTATGGCGTGAACTGCGGTTAGTAACGCTTTGATGCCTTCAGATGCGACTTTGTCGGGTGCGTTATCGACTACGAGATGCCATTCCTCACAAAGGCTGTAGATGGCGGAATCTTGTTTGGTTTGGGATAACGGGGTTTTCTCGAACTGGAAGAGGCTGAGACGTAGCCAACCGGTCAAAGATTGGACGTAATCTCGTTGACTTTTTATTAGGTTGCAAAAGGCTAGGTGCCATTGTTGGACCTCAAGCTCGAGCTGGAGAACCGCTTGTCGCTGGATTTCGGAGGTGGGGTCTGTAGACGGGATGACGTTGAGGTACTTAAGCTGCTGGACTATGTGCATTTGGACTTGGTGGCTTTCATATAAACTTCTCCACATGACCATTAATCTGCAAGAAAGTAAATATCTTTGAATACAGTTTTGAATAAAAAAAAAGTCAAATTAATGTACCTAGCGCATATGTAGTGGTAAAGTACAACTTGCTAATCTGATGACAGACAATTCTAGCTAGTCCTTTGGTTTTTGACCATATGGTACAAGATTTTGAGATTATTAAATGTACTATGTAAAAGACATCAGGTACTACTAAAAAAACAAGCTAGGGGTAAAATTTGTACAAAATAAACTTTGTGAAAGCTTGTTCTGTCGACTTGTACCAAACGTAACTTTAGTCGTATGTTCTGAATGATTAGTATGTGGCAATTACGACCCATTTTGTCGAATAGGTAGATTATTTTGTGTTTTATCTTCAACGGAACAAATGGGTCAACTGGGTTGAAAGTCATCAGAAGATCAAATGCAAAGAACACAGATTTTTTCACTAAAAAAGTGAGATTATATGATCATAAAAAAAGTTTCATAGTCATATTTAACGAAAAAAAGTTATAGAATGCACAAACTATGGATAGAGAATGTGTTTGTTGGCTGGCTATTTGGCCCGACCCATTTCAACCACCACCTAATACTTTCACCCAAAGTGAAGAAATAACGATGTTTACCGGCTTAAAATATGTTTAGTTGTTTCCAAATTAAAAGCAGAGGTAAATAAGAAGACTTACCCTTTAACAAGCTCAACAAGTTGTGGATAAAGCTCTTCCTCTCGGAGTTTGACTATTTCATCCGAGGTTGACTCGATCGCTTGTGAAGAAACCATCATTCTCGACTCCAATTTCTCCACCTCTTTCTTTACTTTCTCGGTCTTCATATAATCGGCTCTTTTAATCTCCATTTTTCTTAATTGTTCCGCCCTCTTTGCGTGCTTGATTTTCAAACCCTCCATATTCTGTAAACCCCAAGCAAAAAATCGTAGTACAAGTCAGTCAACAACAGTCACTTAAATCTTGCACGAAAAGATGAAATAACTGTACTGATAAAACTGCACTTTCAAGGTATGCATGTTTGATCAAGGGAGAATATAGTTACCTCAACCTCTTGGTACAACTTCTTTTCCCATGCATACAATCTCTCCACTGTAGAACAATGGCTGCCAGCTATAAGACCACCACCAACCGCACTAACTCCGCCCATGTCATCACAACCGAACTTTCGGAACATATTTAACTTCGGGGTTGAACTCCATGAGCTAAATAATGGGCTCAACTTCTTCCCATACCCATGAACCTTACCTACCACACATGAAATAAAATTAAGATTTAAACTTTTGACCTTTGGAAGTCTAACCTAGTGTAAGTGTTGATCTTTTTTAGCTTGGAGATTTCATCAATTGTAATTCATTGGTGATGTTATCCTATAACCAAAATAATCTATTAAATTTCCTAGATTTTGAAGTCTGACCATTGAAAGTCAAAATCAGACATATCATAATTGTGTATGCCATTTTGATTTGATAAAGAGAAGCACAATCTCATGTTTTCATATTACAGAAATAATAATCCACAAAAAATATGTCAAGGTTTCTTCCGTTCATATCAACTTTGTGTAGCATACCCTCATCAATCAGTCCCATGTAAGTAGAAAGATCAAAGATCTCAATAAAATGTGGCTCTACAGGGTCATTTCTTTAACCAATTCACGTATACACAAAAGATATATCAACTACTTAATATGGTTTAATTACACCCAAAATAACTACAACTTGGGAGGTGAAGATAAAGGCCAGTGAAAAAGACGAGGTGAATGACCAAAATAACTATGAAAATAAGTTAACTCGCGTTCGATAATGCAGACTACAATTGAACAAGACTAATATAATCAACATGACTAATTGACTAAGTAGAACACAGAATCACTTCAATTGAGTTTATACTTGATAAAGTTGTAGTAACATAAAATTATGTACCTCAAGAAACATAAGTTTAACAAATAACAAGCATTCTTGTTCTATAGTTTAACAAATCCCTAAAAGGCAATTATTTTCAAAATTGAAACAAAAGTAGTTTCCAGTTTATGCTATCAATTTATTTACTAAAAACTTAGAAAACATCACTGCATTAGTCATAAAAATGATGATAATTTAATAATATTCAACAGAAATTAACTACAACTTTGAATCCCCATGTGAATATTATTAATACTGTTAAAGCATGTTACTGTTTCATCAAGACAAATGAACACACGTGTGCACGTGTTCAATACTCATCACATCAAAACATATATCCTTCCCAAGTTGATTAACATAAAAGATTTTTAAAAAGAAAACATATTTATTTGATATTTTACCTGATGATCCTTGGTCGGGAAATGTACTCGCCGGAACTTCCAACAAAGCCGACAGCTTGCCACCGGAATCTGCCGCCTGAAGAAAATACTCATCAAGTTCTTTAATAATCTCCATCAAATCTTTAATCTTTGTGGACACAACAACCGCCATTTCACTTGAGGTGGCGGTGGACCAAGAGATCTTGGAGAACCCACTGACGGCGGAAGGCGCCGCCGCCACACTGGCAGCTCCAACGGTGGTTGTGACAGCTGTCTCAGAAGCAATGGTGGTTGACATGTTTTCCCATTCATCATCATCATTATAATCCACAGTTCCTGACCTTGTTGATGATGGCATGAATGGGTCCCAAAAATCCCACGTGGATGAAGGCGGTGGCGGCGGCGGCGGCGGAAGTGGGGTGGTGGTGGTGTTGGTAGTGGATGTGGTGGTTGTCCATGTTTCTGAAGTTTGACTCATGGGAGGTGGTGGTGGTTGTAGGGTTGGTGTTTGTGGTGGTGGTTGTGATGGTAGGGTAGGTGGTAGGTGGTGGTGGTGAGGGTGGTGTAGGGTGGTTTCTGCGGTGGCGAACTTCAGTAGGGCTGAACCGGTGGTTTTTAAAGATCTTAAATACATACCATGTGAAGCTGAAAAAGCATGTCTTGCTTTGACTAATTGTTTCATGTATCTTTTTCTTGCTTTACATCTTGATACCATTTCTTCTTTCTCTAATCTTGAGTAACAACACCCCATTTTTATTCCTCAAGCTTTAAGATTTCACATAAATCTCATCTGGGTATTTCAGGGTCTCTCTTGATCTTCAAAGAACATTAAGAAAAACATAAGCTTGATGATTTTTGATCAATGGGTAAATGTTAAATTTTCAAGAAAGTAAATCTTGAACAGTTTTAGGTTGATGATAAAAGAAGAAGCTCAAGGTGGTCAACTTTAACTTTTTAAAGTCAAAGACTGTTCATTTTAGGCATCCCAAAGTAAGCTTTCTTCTTCATGTGTATATTTTAATTACTTTCTCTCTCAAAATGTTGAAGTATGGATGGTAGTTGGGACTTTAGAGGGGGTCCTAGATTAGAGAGGTGGCAAGAAGACAAGTTTTGCACAAGTACTACACTTGAAATGAAGCCCTTTAATCCACATAATTGTCTCTCTATATGTATAGGTTTGATGTTTGAGTGTGGAGAGTAGTGTAGTGGGGGAGGAGAGGAGAGGCGGTGGAAGAAGACAAGTCTTGAGAAATACAGCCGAAAGAGCAAAAACAGTGTTGGGCAGAGTGTAAAGGAGTGGTTTTTATAATTTAATAAGAAAACTTTAGTGACGAAAATGCCCCTACAAGAGGTTAGTTTAACAGGGGTAAATTTGGGTGTATGTTGAAGTTTGAAGCTTCTTTATAGAACAATTATCTATTTGATTAAAGAATAAAAGTGGTTATTTCTTATTAGATGATCTTGTTGGGGTTAGAACAGACGCAAATTTGGTAGGAAGAAAATCTTTAACGATTTTCTTTGAGAATTACATAATCAAAATATTTAATCCTATTTATTAACGTAATCCAGTTTTGTTACCTCGTAAATTGAATCGTTCGATAATGGTTCAATGAGGGCATTTTCATATGAAAAGACTTGCTTCGATTGACACATTATTAACTAGTTAACTTGTACTAGTAATAGGAATTCATTTGATAATGATAATGACTTTGTAGGTTCTAAGTGTTACTATTCTTTAATTTATGGGGGTTTACTGTTTGAACACATTTTAAAGCGTGACGTGATTAATATATACACATACATATAGGGGATGATGGGACTGACACGTTTTCCTGTACACCCACACATAATGTACATCCAGGAACATTAGGGTGTTCATTTAGAATATCTCTTAATTTATATAATAAATATATAGACAACAATAGATCTGTCATTCATTTTGTTAAATTTATCAAAAGTATCATAGAGCCTGTTAATATGTATTTTTATAGATTTATTAAAAGTAGTTGTAACACTCTCCTCCCAATAGTGAGACAAGATGACATATTTATAATAAATAAGTAAATTTATAATACAATCTTGAATAATAAATAATAAAGTTTATAAACAATCAAAATATGTTATTTAAATAATAACTAAAAAGCAAAGTTTCCGACTAATAAAAAAAATGTAAAAATTTAAGTCAACTTTCAAGTTTTGAAGCTCTCGCACTCATCTATATGATCCTAATCACTTGTTGTAGGAAAAAAAATGTTCTTGAGCTAATTGCCATTATGTAAATGTTGACAGAGATGAACAAGTAACAATAATAATATCTCAGAGTATAAGAGGGAAATGAAATAAATAACTTAATTATTTTTTTCAAATTCTCTTGTCAAGTAACACCACAAATACAAGAGTAAACAAATGTAACAAAGCATGAAGCAACGAGTGTTTTGGTTAATTTACACCGAGTACCCAACAAAATAAAATATCCAATTTCTACAACACCAGAGCCAAATAATACCATATCTCACGCAATATACCATATAACACATTGGTCATCACTCCAGGTGGTTTCCCTAATCAAAAAGTGTGTATGACATTACACCATCACGACCGTACTACACAAATCGTATCATAGCATATCCTAGGATGCATCCATACTCCTCCCAAATAATCCACAAGCTCTCCCACGAGCATAAACAAATAACGACTCACTCCCGAGCATAAATAGATAATATCACAATAATGGAGACGCTGTTGACTAATCACACCGCCAAGGATAAATAACAAGTATGTGGTAACTCCATAAGTACTTAACTTGATATGCCTATCTCTTGTCTACAAAATTAGGGTCTTATGGTCGCACGATGAAGATATAAACCAACCACACACCAAATTATGTCCACCGTGCATATGAACCTAAATCAAATAAATCAAAACAGCTCGCAAACAAATGAATTGACCAAGTTTCCAAAAAATCATTTTGTCATGTAAAGTTTTCCCAAAATCATATTTCATGCAAAGTTTTTCACAATATATCAAATCTCAAATAACATTTCAACTTGTATAAGGAAATTAGATGACGCAAGTATGTCACCAAAGATATCAAAAGAAGGAACACAAATATCAAAGGATCACAAGGATATCAACAAAAGCATTTCAAAAAATGTATGAACATCCATACTGAATAAGTGTATAACGTTTTCAAATTCAAAATTATAAATATGTTAAAAGAAAGTAGCATATATTTAGCACCAAAACTTGTAAATGATTTTAGTGTCTATCAATCAGTTTAGGAAATTCATATTTACAATGGTTATAACTCAATGCATACAAATGCCTTCATATCACCTTGATTTTGTGTAAGCCAATCATAACTTCACATCCCCATCGATGTATTTGTATGATCTGTATATCGATAATCAAGATATAGAAGGGTATAAGTAGCCACATTATTCAGTGCATCAATTGCTCCATTTAATAGGTAGATATGGAAGAAGAAGAACAACGAAAAAAAAGTAACACAAGTAAAAAGAAAAAGATAAAAAGAATTTTCAGATTCTAACAAAAAAATAAATGAAAATCAAAATTGTAAAAATTACCTGTGCTTTTCCAAACGTCGGTGTGATTGCTTACTTTCGATTCTTTGAATCACAATCAAATATGCAAACATCCTAAAATACAAATCGCATTAAAAATGCTAATTTACAAATCCAAATCTTAATTGAGAACAAATAATTGCTTTCAAAAACCCTACCAGTAAAACGAAACTGAACCCAAAGACAACGGAGTTTACGGTGGTTGCCATTTGAATGGCTTCTCTACAGTGGGAAGGAGGTAGATCAGTAGATGCGATGATGGGAGCGGAGGAACATTGGAAGGAAGGAGAGAGACATGCGTGAGAAACTGAGAATGAGAACGGCCTTGCCTGTAATATCCATGCATATCTATTATTATCAGCCCGATTTTTTATTATAATCAGCCTGGCTGTAAAACTGTAAATGCTCCTCAGCCCGAATTTAAAGCCTGCATTTTAAAAGGCTAAAATGGGGGAATTGACTCCTACTTGTCACCCTGAAATTTTTTATTGATATCAACCTGAATTCTTGAAATAAATATGTAAAAACTCCCACTTGTTAGTTGTCAACCCGGTTTTAAAAAGGTAAATGGGTGGAACTGAGTCCAACTTATCAGCCCGCTTTTGTTATTGTTATCATTGTTGAAAAGAATGTGTAAAAACTACTACTTATCGGCCCGAACCTCAAAATGAAAAATGTGGGGAATTGACTCATGCTTACCGGTCCGAATTTCAAATGGGCAAATAGTTAATTTTGATGTACAGTTATGTTAGTAAATAAGTGAACTTCGAACTCTATCCAACGTTCTAGGAGTGGAGTTAACTTATTGTCATTGAAGTTAAATTATAATTATCCAACAACATCGACCATGCTTGGAAAGCTTTAAGAGGTTCCCTTAAGATGATCAAGATTTGTCAGGTCAGCTTATAGAAAGCGAAGCACACCTCTGATAAGGTTAAAATAGGTTAAAATTTGAAGCAATTATACACTAAGATTGAAAATTATAAGAATTGAATATTAATTACGATGCCCTCTAGTGAAAACAAAAAGTATCAAATCGTTCTAGTCGGCTTGTTCAAACACTCTTGGATTAGTAAAACATCAAGTTTGGTCGCTGATTCGGCTTGTTCAAACATCAAGCATTAGGACATTTTCATGATGGACCAAATCATTATCATTTAAAAACCAGTGACGTTTTTAATGCATAAACATCCCCCAAAAAAGTTACAGTACATAGGCCTATTAAAACCTAAACTATTAATAGATACTTTTAAAATCCTTAGCCCAAGATTAAATACACACCATTCAGTCCATCTTTGTCTAAATACTTCTTTAAATCCCCTCACTTGAAACTACGCTTCTGCAACTTTCTTTTGTAGTGTGTTCTCAGTTTCTCTTTTAAATTATGCATTCTCCCTACACAATAAGTAAATACGACATGTTGAATTTATATGTCAACGGTATCTACGATATGATAATGAACAAAAGCAGTCGAGATGTTAAGACATGAGTATTTGGGCTGTGTTTAATATCTAACGGGTCAAACTTAAGATATTGGCTTAAAAAGAATCAAGTCAAACAGGTTAAACGTCTCAAACCGTATAGGCTGAGGAATGTTACACATAATTGAAATTTTTCTAAATGAGCTGTGAGGTTTTAGAATCGATACAGTCTCTTCATATCCATCTTCTCATATACCAACTTCCTCATGTACCATATTGGTTTTCATAAATGTTGTAAACCATATTTGATATGGTATTAACCTTAGAAATGTGTGCGCCATATTTCTGCAATTTCATTTGGATATGGATGATCGTCTACAGAACCACGAATTATAGGTGCCATAGATTAATATTAGTTTGTATGCAATTTATATACGTGAATCCGTAACCAATGAACTGTGGTGCTGATACAATATAAAAAAGTAGATTACAAGGAGTGAAGTTATACCAGCTCACCATGACAGATGAAATATATCTGCTCAGTTGCGTTGCCTTGTTCCGTAATTAATTCCAGTGGAAGATCGTGCACTTTCGTTAACCGGAAGATATAAAGATAAGCTGTTACTTGAACTTGTTAAATTGTTAATATCACGAATGTAAAAGAAAACGTGATATATAAATAGTAAGTTATAGGATATAAAGTTGAAAATGTCGACCACTTCTTGTGGAAGATTGAAGAAACTGAACTAACCTCATCGTTGTCAGCATTTTTTCAAAACGAACAAAGATTAAACACTTTCAATGGTGAACTGAAAAATTGAACTTTCAAACTTTACATTTACCAATAATACCCCATTTATATACTTAAAACAAAAAGTAAAAGAAAAAGACTGATCTGCAAAGAAAGACGCATCAAAGACGTCTTCGATGGTTACAATGGGAGACGCTTGAAAGACCATTAAAACTGGACTAAGGTGACAGAAATATTCTTAGTAAAGCCTTTTCTATTATGTATTGCTCATCAAGTTGTATTGAGTTCTATTCCTATTGGAAGGGATTTAACCATTCTAAACATAGAAAAATAAAGCCGGTTAACTTGATCGACAAATTGACACAATTTAAGTAGGTGGTTGTAATCAGGAAATGAATAAGGACTTTATCTTTGGAGTAAAAATAATACATTAGTAAGGATGGAAGAATGCCCGGTTAGTAAACAAAATCACATAATCAGAAAATGTTTATAAGCAAATTTTAATAATTATATGTTATTTTAAAACATCTCCAATGCATTAAACCCTTTATGGTTTAAAACACCGGCACATTAACATTTTACTTCTTTTACATAAAAATAAAGAAAGTAAAATGAAAGTAAATGATATTTGTCTTTCTTCATTAAATGAAACACGTTGGAATATCTCTCAAGAAGAGTGTCCATAGGGTAAAACACATTAATTGATACAAAAATCAATTAAGAAAAATCATAATCAAAGTGTTTCTCTCTTCATTAAATGAAACATACCGTAATATTTCTCGAAGGAGCGTTTATCGAATAAAACAGAGTAATTGATGCAAAAATCATTAAAAAAAACTCATTAGAGGGCATGGGATAAAAAATATTGATGACATAAGTACACGCTGAGGAACTCTGAGAGACGAACACATAGGCTCTTTTTGTATTTTTACATAAAAAAAAAGTAATTATAATGGTTTTTTATTTATCATTTCAAAAAGGCCTATTAACATGTTTTTTATTAAGAAAAATAACATGAAAACAAGAAGACTTTCTTACTAGTAATTGTTACAATCATTGGTTTCGAGTGACACCTTGATTTATTAGTTAAATTAACCACAAAAAAGGAAGAAGCTAAACTCTGCATTTGTCATATGTTTATGTCAAGACTCTGCTATTTATTATGCTATACCTATATACTTTCTATAAAACTGTTGATTTTTCGAATTTTCACGTCGCTTATAACTGAGAATTCGGTTGCAGCTTAGTTAACGACAAAATGGTGGAAACCATAAGCTTGCAGTCTATCGGTTTTGTTAGATATGCATCCATTCCCACCTCCAAGCATTTAGCTTCATCTGATGACATGGCATGTGCTGTCAGTGCAACAATCGGAATATGCATATCCGTTCCCATTTCTGCTCTTCGTATTGCTTTAGTCGCTTCATAACCATCCATCTTTGGCATCTGCCATCTCATATACATGAAACATATGATAAGTCGTCATACATAGTCAGGATGATATGAGAACTACAAATATGGTAACAACGCGAGAACCGACCTTACATATACATGTGAAATTTCACATGAATGTTCTATGCCCTTTATGTAAATACCACATATTTTTGCAGTATTTACAAAAATGCCACTGTGTTTTGCACTTTATGTAATTTCATATGAAGTTGAATACTTGGTGGCGTTTTCACGAATACTTCACATTTGCAGTATTCACGAAAATGTCACCGTGTATTGCATTTTATATGATTTACAGATTGGTTCTTACCATATTTGCGGTTCTTATTTAAACATTTCCCTTATCATATAAATCTGAATACTTCTTATATCTGCAGTTTCGTAGTTTCATTACCTGACAATCCATAAGTATCAAATCGTATGGTGGAGGATCGCACATTTTTGTTTGAGTTTTCGATTCATCTTCCAAATGCAGCATTTGTAGCGCTTCCACTGCCTGCACACCATCGTTTACAACCACCACATTCGCGCCCATTTTTTCAAGCATTATAGTCGCTACTCTCTGGAGTATCGGTGTATCTTCTGCAAGTAAAATTCGCACGCCTTCTAGAGACTTCTGTCCATTCAAGGTCTTCGCTGAAAGTTCCATACAACTTGAATCACGCCTTGAAGAAACAGACACTGAAACTGTTCCATTCGAGCCCAATTTGTTCCTCTCTGAAGATATTTCAGAAACTGTTGAGCCCAATTTGTTCCTCTCTGAAGATATTTCAGTTAGCTGAAGAAAACAGTTATTTACACTTCCATATCGCGAACTAGAATGTGCACGACGTGTATCTTCAACTTGAAATAGTCCAACTGAATTTGAACTGATTTCCATCTTTTCAGAGTCGTTTGAACTCTCTGGATCTGAATTTACAGAATCAATTTCCACAAGTTCATGTGTATCATTTCCCAAATGCCTCATAGAAATCATTTTTTCTCTAATGGCAGCTTCCATTATCTGAATCATTTTCGCTTTGTATAATGGCTCATTCACCATCAACAAATGTCCTCTATTATGAAGCTCCATTTTAATAGAATTAGATGTATCATGATTTAAAACCCATGCAAACTTTGCTCTTCTATTAAAAGTGTCTAGGAAATTAAGCTGTTCTTTCCATATCTCTGTGCTCAGATTGAGTAGTCCAATATCAACGACTATGATGAAAATCGAAACCTCCATTTCTCGCTTGCTTAATGATTCAACTTTTGAACATTCATACGTCAAATTTTGGGCGTAACGTGTAGGTAGAAAAAGCTCCTGAAGTATGTGCGTCAGTTTGTTCCATTCGGATGCATTCCAGATAGGCACTCCAGTTTTAAATAGCCATTGGGACATAACCATTCTGCCCATACTTCCATTTAGTGCTAGCACTACCTGCAGTTATATTTTCAGTAACAGTTAGAAGTTGCTTTTAGTTTTATAGTATAATAGAACAACTTTTTTTTTTGTTGCTAACCTTCAAATTATGATTTGCATACTTTAGTTTGAAGTTGTCTTGTGGAATATCTAAAGGTGTACCGAGTAAAAGATAAAGTCGCATTAGAGTCCCTGGTCCATTTTTCTTCACAACTCTAATATCTCCACCCATTTTGTTAACCTGTTAATGTCGTTTTGCCGTTAGAAAACATTTTTCAGGCTAAAACAGTCTGCAGTCATGTTTTTTTTTCTTGTTCCTTAATAACTGCTTAAGAAGACCTTTATCTCACCAGAGTTCTAACGATGCATAGTCCAAGACCAGTTCCACCATGCCTGAAATTATATACAAAAATTAGTAACTAGGTACATTAAAATATGGATCGTTTATAACTGACATCGTATAAAGAAGATGAGACATGTATCATTGCTTACAATCTAGTCGTTGACGGGTCAGCTTGTTCAAAGCTTTCGAATACTGACTCCCATTTGCTTGAATCAATGCCTACACAAATAAAAATATAAAAGAAAATAAATAAATAAAACAGAATATCCGTTCTAAAAAAAAAAAAAAAACAGAATATATAATCGTCATATTTAAATACAAGATTCAAGGTCCATACCACAGCCAGTATCATCAACTTCAAACCAGAGAATAACTTTGTTTTCCTTCTTGCAGGAGCATAAAGCTTTTCGATCAAGGGAAAAGTTTCCATCATCAATAAACGAACATGGATCTTCACACCATCCTCTCAGAATAATGTATCCTGCTGTAAGTCAATTGCTAATATTAAACTCTGCAAGTCTCAACACCATTTAATTAATATAAAATTGAACATTTTATCTTGAGAAAATTGCACATACATGTAGTAAATTTGATAGAATTGCTGATTAAATTAGCAAAAATTTGGACAACTCTAGCAGAGTCCCCTTGAACTACTTTTGGCATATCATCTGATCATAAACAGACAGCAAAATAGATCATTTAGCATGAACATCTCGTATATATTGGCTTATTAGTGATAAAATCTAATACTCCGTAGTAATTATGCTCTTATATATGGTAATACCAGCAAGATCTATCACTGTCTCCACATTGTGATTTTTACACTGCACTGAGAACATATCGACTAGTCCCTCTAGTTCTCGCCCCATGTCAAATTCTGCTTCTTCCAGAACCAGTTTTCCTGATTCAACCTGCAATATATGAAAATAATTTTTTGTATTGATATCACTAAAGAACACGTAGATTTTTACTTTTGGAGGAACATGTTCCTTTAACATAGTTGGTTCATTATCAATATCTTCGTTTACGTTAAACTGTTATATTTCCTGGGTAGCATGTATTTAGACCAGATAAAATTATAAATTGTTTAGCAACCTCACCTTGCTAATATCCAAAATATTGTTAAGAAGCCGAAGGAGAGCTGTTGAACATCTACGAATCTGGCTAATCGTTGCATATTGCTCGTTTGTAAGACATTCGTCAGATATAAGAATGTCCAGCAATCCTATGACTGCAGCCATTGGTGTTCTCAGTTCATGACTGTTGAATGGAAACGTTAAAAACCATGAATCTACAACTATGCATTCTCAACATGTCATCTAATTTATGATTTTCACTAGAATAGAAAGTCCACAATTTATGACTTAATAGTATCTTTATGTAATATTACAACGTTATTTCAGATGTGTCATTATAAGTATTTATTAATAGAAAGAATGTTTGAATATTCACCTCATGTTTGCTAAAAACTGGCTTTTGTAGTTGCTGGACGCCTCTGCCTTCCTTCGCGCATCCAAATGGCTAATTAATTCCGCTCGTAGCTTCATTTCCTTAGACACTCCATTCGTCAATACAAAAATACACACACATCCTATAACTAGTATACACACAGATGCAGATATCAGTATCATCAACGTCTTAAAAGCTCTCTCGTCCACCTTCCCCATTATATACTTCCTTGGAATTATTAGAACTCCCACCTGCAACAGTATACAGAACGATAATTTATCGAAAGTTGCATACAAACTTAACATATATAACTCAGAAAAAAGTAAACATACCATAGGAAGTCTCTTCAAATTCAAGTAAAACGAATCGATATAATACAGCTCGTTGCCTAATTTAGCATTCTCTATATGAACCTCATGGTTCGGTGGTGGTTTGTTCCCATAGGCTTTTAGCAGCCACTTGGCCCCACTTTGTATAACCCGGTCTTGCGAGTCAACAGCCATCATAAGCTTTGGTCCAGTTGACGAGTTCCTCAATAATGACGTAGTTGAAGAAGTAGCTAACAACCAACCTTCTTGAGAAGTCAAATAAATATGTCCACTATGAAACCCGACAAGCTCTTTCATAAGCTGACCAACACTATAAAGCGCGGTTGTGACACCCACAACCGCCACTATACTTCCCTGAGATGCATCTCGAACTGGCATAGCAGCTGATAACAAGGGCGAATTTGTAAATTTGCTCACAGCTACATGCCATGAAGGTGCACCATATGGTACTTGTGAAATCCCTGCAATATTTATTAATTCGTCGGGTGGAATTGCTTTTTGTTTTCCGATCTTTTCACCAGTGTCAGGATCAAGTACTTCTCGGTACCAAAGTGCTGAAACGTTACTACGTATTGTTTGATCATTCCACCCTTGATGTGGTGATGAAGTGTTGACATCATAAGGTCCATCCATTGTGTAATTTGTAAGATCTGAATATAGATAATATGTACTGTTATCTCTTGGATCTCTATGAAATGCTTGAACAAAACCATTTTTGTACTTTATTGAAAGGGAATTGAGAGCTTTATGACTTGCGAATAACGCCCATGTGACATCCCTCATAGCTGCATATAACTGAAAAACCAAATGTATAATTTAGATTCTATAAATTTGAGAGCAAAATGGAATAAAAAGTGAGATAATAAACCTCAACTTGCTGTGCGTGGTTTTCAGGTTTGCTGTATTTTCTTATCACATATTCCGAGAGCTTGACTTGAGCTGTGGTTATTTCGACAGTTGAGTTTAAAATACTCCACATACGTAACACAGGACGCTGCAATAATTCATAGCGCAAACCATATGCTAAAGCATTTAATGATGTTCTTGTGTAGACTTTAGTGAAATGCCATGTTAGAAGGGTTAGCAGTCCTATAAGAATTGCCAACATTACCTGCCAAAAAAATAAATAAATAAATAAAGATTCAGCAAAACTTCAATTTATTTTGTGGCAGATATATTGAAATAATCTGAATTACTTGATGTTGTTGGTTGTATTTTTCAGTACCATGATGGCAAGTCGAGCTACAAACACGCTGTAGTATGAGGAGAGACAATTGGTGTTTGTGCACCGCAGTTGTTCTTGTTCCACATCTCTGTGTAGACTTCTTCGCCTGCAAGGCGAGGGGTATATTTCCCATGAATCTACAGCAGCATGAATTCTATCGAAAACCTGTCTTAGAAAAGGTGTCATTGGTGTGTTTGATGATCCAGAGATCACATAGCTGCCTTTGTTTTCTTTATGTGTCATTTTATTCTACTAAAACTATAGATTAAGAAAGAAAACACCATGAAACTTTACATATGGTGCAACTTCCACTATTTGGAAGGCCACCATTAAAGATTTTTATAACACTAAGAGTGGGAGCATATGGTTTTTTATTCACTTATTCCTCATCCACAATTTTCTTCTCTTTTTAATTGCATTTCCCATACCAATATGATTCAATGGTTGATTACACATGGAGTGTCAAGACATGTTTAATAACTTAAATCCTATATATTTGGTCAAACGTTAGTAAAAGATCATCAGTACACATAGTTTTGTATCTACTGTAATTTGAACTAAACTCTGTTAACACATAAACTTAACAGATTGATCTTTAGATAGTAAAGATTGAAACTTTATGTCTTCTTGAGTTTGACATTATATTAGTGAATAATCTGCATTTACCACTAACCAAGCACACGAAGAAAGCACCTGATAGTTCCTTTTAATGGGTTCACTTTGAATTTTCTTTATATGTTGACAGAGAATCAAGTTATTGGTCTAAGATACAAGAATCAGGAACCCATTTAGAGCTGTCTATGAAAACAACTTTCAATAGATAAGACACCTTCTATTTCATCATTCAATCAATATGATATATCTACTATCTTTTGTATTGGTAGTTGGTTTGAGCATTGCTGCTACTAAACATGGTACCATTTATGCTATGTGACTCATGTTACGCTAACAAATACCATCTTGTCACCAATTTTTTGGGCGTGTGAACGGTGTCTGAATGTGATTACACTTACAGAATTTGTATAATGGTAAGTCTAATTGTGACGCCTAATTAAAGTCCGGTGATTAGAATAATCTGGTCTTAAAGCATGAATAGTCATTAGATTGCTACTAGAGGTAGACAAAGCATGGGGTATAAGATTTTGATTCCCAATTTGATAAAGATCAAAACTTTTTCACTAGATATGTGTTAACCAAGAATGAGTGGGTCACTGGGGTTGCTTTTTATGCTTTGATCTCTTATTAATATTATTATTATAACAATAATTAATCTGAGTGTATTGATTATTTACCTTTTAGACAATAAGTTGTTGTTACCTTCATTGGCCACTATAGTCATTTGATATAAACTTAAGAACTACTACAAGGGGTTATCTTCTTCCACAATTAAAAAAAATATATATATATACTAATGATCATGATTAATGCGAACTAGTATTACTGAAATGCTGATATAGGAACATGTTTCAATGGTTCGTGATCATAAACAAAAAACTTTAGACATGTTCGTTTCAAAAAGAAGTGTGACTATTGATCATGTTATACTAGTGCAAAAATCCGTGTGATGCTCGACAGTGTGATGTTGTTTAGTTATTGCGTAAAATTTATATAATTATTAAAGTTTATGCTTTAATCAAATTACAATTTGATCATGCAGTTAACTAGTTAACAATTAACTATGTGGTAAGTATAACGTATGAGAAAATGGATCGGGTAGTTAACTAATATATTAAAGTTATTAATACAATTAATTCAAAGAATAAAAAAACAATAACAATTAAAGATGGTCATTAGTTTATTTAATCATGATCATTATTTATTTTATTAATTTTAAGAATAAAAAAAATAATAACAACTAATGATGATCATTAATTTAGCTAATCGGTCATTAATTTTAAGAATTAATACAGTCAATGCTGACAATTAATCTTGTTGTTATGATATATAAAGACACATCAATGATGTTAAAACTATAAATCATGATACGGAAAAAAAAAAAATCTAGAAAGAACTTATGCTTGATACCTCATATTTTACATACATGACAGTAGAGTCACATAAATAAACTAATTTTCTATTTTAATTATTAATAGATAAGTATATTTGATTACTTACGCATAATATTTAAAAAAACATTACATTTTGCTGTGGTATAAGTACAAAAGGCGGCTATAAACTAATAGGAGAAAAACCAAAAGCAAAGAGCTATTGGGCTTGCACCATTGAAATCCATCAATCTTTGACACCTGATTTCCTTTACATTCACGAGCTTTTGAATCTCATTTGCTAAATAAAATGGTATTTATCATCAAGAATAATAATAAAACATATCCTCTCTGTGTTTATATGCGTACAACTATTTTTTTATTACAAATAGATAGATGATGGGGACCAAGCTTTAGGTTGATCATGGATGAACAGTTAAATTTCTTGCCAAACTTTTATAAACATTAATGTAGCAATCCGTGTACCGACATATATAAGATGACATTGATGGAAGTAAAAGTGATTGTTTAGTGAAACATGACTTGTAAAGATCAATCAATACAAAAGTTTCATATTGTAAATACAATACATGCTTTTTGTTACTACTGACAAAAATGGTCTTAAGAGTTAAGGTAATTTGTGTATGTGTTAATATAATGGAGGATGAGATGTGATGTTATAAATTTGAATTCTTGCGAAGAACAATGAAAATTAATTAAAACAGCTACTTATATATGTTTTTATTGCCTTTTGAATTGAATGACAACATTTTAATTGTTATAAGTTTTTTCTTACATCCGAACTTATTTGAGCTTATGAGTATTTCATAAGGAGAAAAGCTAGAAACCTATAGCAATAGGAAAAGATCCTTGGTCTAGAGGTGCACAAAATCATAGTCGGGCCAGACTTAGGCGAAGCCTAAAAAAGTATTGACTTTTTCGGTTGAAACTTGACAAAGAAAACTAGGTCTACTAAAGTCCGAACGAATTTAGTCCGGATTTTTTTGAGTTTTTTTATTTTGATATTTGTAAGTACAAATTGTTTATTGGATTTATTTAGTATTATATAAATGCTAATTTTAGTATGTCTTAGTATCTGTTTGGGTAAAAATCAAGTTCCGGTAGTATTTTATAACATACAAGTGTAATATATGTACGATAGTATCCTATATCTAGATATCTATCGATAAAATTTAGTATATACTCTTATACTTACGGGATAAATAGAAAACTACACATATTTAAAAGGAATATGATATAATATACTAAAGATTATTTATGTAAAAATAAGATATATGTTATACATATTATCGGTAAAAACTCTAACATATATATATATATATATTTCAAACTTGTATTCTAAAATGGAATTAGGGTTTTTCTTGAAAAAGCTCAGGCTTTCAGGCTTTATTTTAAAAAAGCTTAGGCTTCCGGCTGTTTTTAGCTTAGTCGGACTTAGCTTGGGCCTGAGCCGAACCGAATTTTTATGAATAATTTCAAACCTCTTTAAAACTTTCAGGTCAAATCATATTTCAAACCGATCTTTCTTTAAACTTTTCTAGTTCCAGCCTCAAGTTAAAGTTCATCCGTACACCTCTACCTTGGCCTATCATTTTACTTTTTCCAATTTGGAATATAAGAATGAAGAATCAAACTATATAGGAGCTTTCGGAATATAAGAATTAAGCTTTTTGAGCTACTGGAATAGGCTAAAATATGTTTCATATCAGTACGTTGAATTTGGATAACTAGAATTTTAAGTAGTATGGTATCTTGAACTTGAAATTTTGGTAAGTTTAATACCCTAAGTCGTTCTTGTCTCGGAGCATGCCTCTCACATGACCTTTTTCCCTTTGTAAACTAACGGGACATTGACACCCGTTAAGGCGTTAATACATAATCTGCCCTACCTTTTCTTTTTCTTTCTTTTAAGCCATGTGTTCATCTTCATCTACAACCTAAAGTAGATTACCTTCAAATTAGGCAGGACATAGTGAATGAATATGTAGCAGCAAGCTGGATTAACAGTGAGTTTTTTATTTTATTTTAAATAACAACTTAGTTTCATTTTGAGCGATTGTACTTTTGTTGTTCTTCGGAGACATTAGAAGTTGGTTTTTTTGTCCTTTTGGGTCATTATTCGCACTGTCCATCGGAAGATCCGCCAAACGATGTAATTAAGTTTATAGTTTTGATTTTGTAACATGAATCGTAATTTAAAACGTAAAAAATGAAATAAATTACACATGAAACGACATCATTTTATGTAAGTAAAATACTTTCGATTCCAACGAAAGTTTCAAACTATATAATTATTTTAGATTAAAAATCCTTTTTTGATTTATCATTTTTGCTCCAGATTCATGCTCTGTATAAAAACTCATTGACTTTCTTTGGGTTCTATCATAATACCTTGTGCCTAATTTGGGTCAAATGATCTGATGATACAAAGATTATTTGTTATATTACCCAAAAGGTAGCTGGAAAATGTAGGGTTCAAACCTGATTCTCAAATGTCAGTTAGTTTACGGAGGGAAAAAAGTCACGTGAGAAGCATGCTTCGAGTAAAAACCGAGTCAAGGTATTTTATTTACGGCTTTTGGAAATTGAGGGCACTATATTACACTCTTAATAGTTTAAGATAATATAAAATTTAGTCATTCAAATTCTGGGTGTTAATTTACATTTTAACCATTGAAAATATAATATCGAAATTAAGAGTTAAATGTGAAAGATTTAAACTTATTTATTAGTCAGTTGAATTAAGTCATAAATGTTTGTGAACTGACACGTAATTCATTTGAACTATCTCTATTTATAGTTGTTGCATCGAATTTAATGTAATAAATAGATTTTTAAAATACGCTTACATTAAATGTATTTTATCTCCAATATAATGTAAAAAATTTACATCAAATATACTATCAACATATACATATTAGTCCCTAAATTATTATAACATTATACTTTGTTTCAATTAGTTAATATTTTGTTCAATTAAGTTTTTGTACTCTCAAGTTAACTGTAACTCTATTTATTGAATTTTGTATAGTTTTAATTTTGTGAATTATTTTTATTAATTAATATTTTAATTATCATTATTTTTATTAATTAATATTTTAATTATCATATAACGTAGTTAAACGAAGCATACAATTATATAAGTTTCTTCGAGTTTTGTATTCAAATAATAAAAATATATTAAGCAAAGGGTTAGAATGAAGCATTGAGAATTTGATATAATGTTTGGTATATATCGAAAATGATACAGATAAGTTAAGAATCAGTGAACCACTCAATCTCTCTGAAAAAATGGTTTACGGATTCAAATTATTATTATTATTATCGTAATTGTAATTGTAAAACAGCTCTTATAACTATATATCTAATAAATTAATTAAGCATCCAACAAAATATAACGAAAAGAGCAATTACCGACCAATAGCGAAAACCTTGTTTTGGTCTCATATGTAACAATATACTCCGTAACTTGCTTATTTTCATATCTGACTAAAAGTTTTTAATACCATTTTGATTTATAAGCAAATGAAAACATATACTCTTTTCGTCTCTATTAAAATATTCACTTTAAAAATATACGCATTTTTAAAAATCTTCACTAACTTTTATCAAACAAATATTACATTTACCTATTAAAAACTGAATATATTCATTTGAAACATATCAAAATATTAAAATGGACCTTTTAAATGGGGCAGGGGTCATTATAATACATGCATAATGAATTAATGACGAGCATTAGACAAAAGTATTAGTTGGCGTGATGTTATACAAAAGGTAAGAGGCACACCTATATATGATGATAGTGGGAGTACTTATCTCCACATTTAGTTTACGGAAGCCCAAAAAGGAATTAGCAAAGTTGAATCGTATGTAACATCCTTCTAGGTTTTTTAATGCATGCTGGCACTCACTGATTCCTCATAATTTCAAAGTGTTTCATGACATACTTACTCCTAGTTAATGGTCACAACAATGACATGTAGGAAAATATTGTTTTCACTTTCTTTTTTGAAAATCTTGTTAGTAGTGGTTCATTGAATACAAAAATCTCTATTACCTTTAACTTCAAGGAACTGCTTTGCTAAAATTTACATATATCATTGAAAACAAAATGAGCATATATTGTTATGATACCTTGTCTATAATCTTATAGATACAAAATTACTATTTTATACAAATTCCCTTTACAATTATAATACATGGTCTAAAATTACAAGTTATCTTTTAACTTTTATCAAATGATTTTTTACTTAGCAGTCTAATTGAGGAGACAATGTGTATATATATATGATGTGTGAGTTAAGTTGTTTTTTAACCATTTAATTAGTTCATGAACTAGAATGAAAACTTAAAATAAGTGAGTGGGTTATTACAAGTATCTATCAAATGATTAATAAATAATATATATTACACTTAGGTTTGACTTAATATTCAAAAAAGATATATGCCTCTTTGTAACAAGTTAGGTATGGAAAAGAAGTGTATCTTCAAGATTTGCACTCATCAATTGCATATAAAAGTACCATGTTCACTTATTTGGACTTTAATTTTAGGTCTTTAAAGTTTTTCATCTCCTAATTAGCGATATTAAATTTCAAATCTAATTGCTTCCACAAGGTTTCAAGTCCACAATTTCTTGTAATCACGTACATAAAAGTTAATTAAATAGCAAGCTTCGTAATAATAATAATAACCACATATAAATGATGATGAAGCGTGGCAAAATATTACTCAATCCATAGCATTTTTATTCTTCACATCGACAAATTACTATTTTTCTTTTACAAAAAGATTATATATTATATATTTGGACAATAACTATTAAATATTAATCTCATGATTTTACTCTCGTTTATTATTTTTAATAGTTTTTAATTAAATTTTCCTTTATTATAATAATAAAATTAACATTTATCTAACTAATTTTAAATAAAAATATTATTGGAGAACAATAAAAATAGCAAGTGAAAGTACTAAATATCTAATGATTAAGGCCTTTTTGTTCTTTTTTTTTTCAAAAATATTAAATATCATATACGATCGTTGTATTGCTATACTTTGCGTAAAATAACTAATTTCATTTGAATACTTCACAAGGTATGAAAATAGATTAAAATGTGGTGAGGTTACAAAACAAATATACAATAATAAGTATGTCAATAAAAACTCGTGTGAAATATTATAGTTAATGATACTCCGTAATTTTATTGATCAGAACTATATAAGATGTTACAAAATTATAATCCACGTGTTCATATGTATTTGTTCTAATTTAATGGTGCACTATATATGTATAAAAAAGAATAATAAAATTGTCATATTATTAAAAGTATATTATAATAATTATATTTTCTTAAACTATATATTTTTATCTTTAAACAATAAATTAAAATAAAAAAATATCATATTCAAATACGAAGTATTATTTTAAGATATGCATACGTCACCTATATATTCGATAGTCAAAGTATAACTTATGTTTTTTTCCCTTTTGTGTATCAATTTTTCCCTTTCTTTTTTTTTCTCTCTTTTCTTTACTTTTTGATTTCTTTTACTATCTTTTTATTTTTTTCTTTCGGTCTCATAACCTATCTTATATATATATAATTGAAAATAAATAAATAATATTTTTATTTTGTAGTACCATAACTTACCCCATATATATCTACAATAAAAAGTAAATAAATATATATGTAATTAGTTTTTTTGTATTTATTGATTAATATTAATATTGCTATCTATATAATTGACCTACTATTTATACATATATAACAATACTTATATTATGAATAGTAAAATTTTTGTCATGTAGTATTTTCTTTGTCTCTTTTATTAGTTAAATTTTTTCAAAAACTTAACTTACTATAATACACAAACTTTTATTTATTTAAAACAATGTTTAAGTTCATATCATTTTTATCTTCTTCTTTTTTCCTTTATGTTTGTTATATAATATTTTGTATTCTATAGTTACATTAATTATTGATTAATATAACTTAAAAGTATTAACGAACAAAATTAATTTTACGCTTATGTATTCTCTGATTATATTAATTATAAATTAATATAACTTATAATTATTAACTAATGAAATCAAAATTATGCTCATATAATAAGGTTTTTCGTTTGACAAGAGAGTGAGACCTTCTTCGATAGTCTCTTGCATTATAATATTGAAAGCTTCAAAAAATTTAATTTTATTGAAGATTTAAATTTTACAATTTCACTGCGAAACGCGAAGAAATAACACACTAGTTCGTGATATCCAAGACTTCCACAACATACAAGGATTTAACAATTGCATACATTAAATCATTTTAGCATTAATGATGGGTTTAGGAAGAGAAACTGTAGAGTTTACAGGGCCACTGGCCACTTTGGGTATCTCATTGGGTGTCACAGGCTGCCCATTCTGTACCCATGCAAGATATCCCCCTCCCATGTTGTATATACGCTGGAATCCCTACACAAATACATACTTTTATCGACTTATAAATAAATTAATAAATATTAAACTAAAATACTATATCAAATATCAGTTAAGTCAAAGGGAAAATGTTCTTCTTGATCAATTTAATTATTTTATTATATAATATAATTTGCTCTTGGATTTGCTCTTGGATTTTTAAGGGGTCAATTTAACACAAAAGTTGAAATGAATAAATATAACAAACTTACTGCTTCAAGCATATCGGTTGTTGCATATACAGAACGAACGCCGGATTGGCAACCCTTCATGTGACCAAAAGTTAGATAGTCAAAATGACGCAGACACTCAATATTTAGCAATTCTGGCATTAATTACCCTTTTTATCAATCCAGATTTTTAATTTAAAGGAGAAAGTAAATTAATATAAAGCAAATCTATATTGAAAATAATGGTATTCATCTATGAATTCAGATTAGTTTATTAATGGATTTGTTAGTTGACATACCACAATAAGATAATCATCCTTGGTACAAACTGCCAGTACTTGTTCCATGAAGTTGGGATTTTTCACCCTACCTGAAAACAACAATTAGTTAATTAATCTAAATTTTTTAAAAATAATTAACAAAATTATTATATTTAAGTTACCTTCAGGGGTATTGTACATGTAAGCAATATTGAGAACATCATTAAAATCAACATGACCTTTCTTAAATTCTTCTTCAGTCCTATGATCACACCAAAATTTGAATTCAAAAGATTAACTAAATAAATGCAGCAAACTAATTGTTTATTAAAAAAGAAATAAACTAAAAACACACAAAAGCACCTGACATCGAGATACCGATAGTTGCTGTTACGAAGAAGATCGTTAGCTTTTAAAACATCGACGTTGACGATCTGTGATTCTGGGCTACAAGATTGAATTAGATATAATAAGGATGAATATGCATATGATTAAAACAATTGAGTAATGATTAATTAATTATGTGATGCGAAAACAATGAAATTCGACTAATGTTTATCTACCTTGTTTCGGGTATGATGTTCATGATCAAAAAGAATTGAAGGTGCGTAGAATTGCTGAAAGAGTTCACAAGTAGGTACCAAAAAGACCATATGATATAAGATGCATGATGATTGAGGAACAAGATAGAGTGTGATTGGTCTATTTCATGGGTCCACAAACTTGTGTGTTAATTTTAACTTTTTACGACTTCCACAAATCAGGAGTGGATTCATTACTCATCAACATCTTTAGAAGATTTTATATTAAATTTCCTATTAAATAACTTTAGCTCGTAATTATAGTATATATATATGTACCATACCATGATTAGCTTGTAATTAGCTATATCTAATTAAATTAGATTAGTTTGTACACAGCCTTGTGTCATGTCCACATTCACGCCTTTGTAGCTATATCTAATCTAATACTTCTAATAAAAGTACGTTGAAATGTTAAGTCCTAAACTTTTAAAAAGAAATTAAAATTACGCATTTACCTTTCTTAAGTTCATAAATATAAATTTCTTCGCTTAGAAAAGTTTGCAAAATTATTTAGGGTACAAATAAAAAAACATCACTTATTGAGTTTTATCTCAAACATGCCTACTGGGCCAGCCAAAGAAGTGTTTTCAAAACAACCAAATCCGGACCAAGCCATTTTCACCCGTACCAAAAATGACATATTTCAACCCGACCCTCTTACCACCTTACTTAGAAAGCATGGAAGAAACCAACTACTTTGTAACATGAAAAGAAGTCAGCAAAGAATCATATTGATTCACTTATCTGAGTCAGAAAAAATGTACATACTCCTGCTTTACATGAAATTTGATCAAATCATGACGTTGATTAGCCAGATCACTAATTATAGAATGGAACTATATAATAAAGTGTGAATACCTTACAGAAATGCCTCAGAAATCTTACATTAATATTCAAAAGCACATTAAAATGACCAAAAATCATCATACAATTGTACTCAAAAGGTTTCTTAATATTCAAACTGAAATCACACAGATAATAAGGTATGCCAATCTTTCTAAATTATTTAGAAAAATAAAAAATAGATTGAAAAGATATATTCTAAAACTCGAGAAATTTAAATATCCCCTGAACAACTTCAAACAGATTATCTCGATCTAGAAAGTCTCTCTAGATCGATATAAAACAACACCATAATGTGAATGAAAACATAACATAATACCTAGAGAACAACAACCTTATAAATAAACTTATAAATTATATCGATCTAATAAAAATATATTGATTGATCGATTGATAATTTGATATATATTGATATATATCGAGTTAGCACTAGTATGTATTACTATGTATGCATTTTAATATCATCTATCTATATTAATTAAATATATTGATTCAACGTACTTTTATTAGATTAAACACTGTACTATATTAATATCATCTATCTAGCTATGTGTTTCATGTTCGTGACACATATGAACAAAATAAAAATAATAAAGAAAGAAATACAAAGCTTTTAACATATTATCTATCTATTCTATATATTAAAGGGGAGTTTGGAAGAAATCTTTAAGCTAACTTGGCACAATCTAAAGTAGTTATTTTGATGATGTGGCTTAATATGATGCAAGTTTTTTTTCTCTTTTTTTATATTTTATTAGTAAATATTACAATATTACATGCTTGAAATATGTGAGTTCCTATACATACAAAAGAGATTTGCAATAATTACATTATCTAAACAACTACACGCCTCTTCTTTTTCTACTGAGTAATTAATTTCGCGGCAATCAAGAATTCAAAATTTATACACATAGGTCACTAAAAAGACATGTATCATTTTTCTCATAAAATTAATATCTCAAGTATTGATTAAGATTTACATAAATGGGTCACTTATAGCGTTTAATAGAATTTATGAAATTTAATGTATAAAATGTGCCTAAGTGCTTGTGGGGTACTAACTACTTCTGTAAATATATACCAAGTAATTATATAAATATTTTTTAGAAAAACCTGTATTATTACGGGTCAATAAACTAGTATTTATATATAATTAAATCATAATAGTATCGAGGAATCTGAACCATTAATTGGATTCATTTCATGGTGATCAAAATGTGAAGATTTAATAGTTTTAAAAAATTGATTTTATAGGTGTACTCGTAATTATTCCTATTTAACAAAAAAAAGTCTCTCTCTCTCTCTCTCTCTCTCTCTTACATGATACTCTTTTATGTTTGTTAAATATGTCATTTTTAACACCTATATTTTATAATTAACCCTTTTAGGTCATATATTCTTTTAAATAACTTTTTTTCATATACGAATTTATATGAATTCATTTACAATTTAGAATTTAACCCGTAAAGCTCGCATGCTATTATCTGTATTAATCTTATCAAAACCTAAAATATCTTATACTTTATTTATATCATCTATGTTATATTGATCTTGAGGAATAACGAGTGAATGTATTGATAGTGTAGGTAATAAAAACATTATAACCCTTATTTATAACATCAATAATACTGGTGACAATGTTAACTCTACGTTATGAAGGAGTGAAAAGACTACAATTTACGTCCATACGAATGTGAAATTATATATCTAAAATCAATAAAAATTTGATATATTCAATTAGATGAATTATAAATAACTCCAATATAAAATAATTGTATACTTAATTTTGCGTAATTACAGGACAATTAAATAGTAGTAATAATAAGTAAAATAATTATAATTATTAATTATTAATAAAGTGAATCGCATTATTGAAAGATGTTAGTGACTTGTGTGGGTTAGGTATGGCTCCATCTTTTCAAATTAGAATTATTTTATTGTTATCAATTATACATTTATGATAGGTACATTTATATATTGTTGACAAATTAATGAAAATTAGCGTAAAACTTGGCGCACAGTAATGAATGAAAATTTTACATGTTGATATTAAGAGACAAATGTTTAGTGGTATCTGAATGCAAGAATAATTACTACTACTTTAATGAAAGTGATTTTTTATAATAGTTTAACTTATTGTAATTGTAAATACAAAAATGTAATATAAAAGAAGAAAGAAGATATTTAAATGTATTATATGAAATAAACTATTAATTAAATGATTTATATATTTAATAAGTAGATAGATAGAATGGTAATTTTCAATCTCCTCATTTAAGGATTAAGAAAGATAATATGAAATGATTAATATGAATTATAGATTTACATCAAATATTTCTATAATGGTCAAAGGATGATTAAATCATGTGCTGCAGCTAGATACATATTCATTTCCTTAGATATGAAATAATTAATATTAAATCAACTTACCTATTGGATTATGTTTTTTTTTTTTTTCCAATTTTTTGAAAATCATTAAAGGTATCACTTATTTTATAATTTTTGAGTTCTTGATACAATTAATGATATAATAAATAAGTATTTATTTTTTAAGTATTTATATTTATACCATAAACAATTTATAATAATAATAATTTAAATTTATCTAAAAAGATTGAGTCTTTATGTAATAATTATAAATTAACTACTACATTAAATGATGATAAAAAGATAAAAGTATTATATTATTATTATAATCTATAAAAATTAAGTTTTCAATAATGATAATGTTAATATGATATTTAGACAATATAACAAATACTTTTATTATATTTTTCACGTATATAGGTAGTTATTTAAAATAATTTAATTTAAAATGTTCACTACTGTTTATTTTTATCTGCATTCAAATTAAATAATGTATATCCAACATTTATATTGGTATAAACTTTTATTTAGGATGAGTAACGCAAACAAACAATAGTTACAAATATGACCAAACATGAAGAATATTATTAGTCACACCAGTAAATATAATACATGTATCTAAAGTTATACCAACATTACAAAGAATTTCGTTTCTACATATATATGAATATAATATTGACTTTTAAATGTTTAAAAACTCAACTTATACTATCTAATTAGTGTATGCAGTTTTTTTATAGTTTATAAGTACTTATTGACATTTCCATTTATATGATTTACACGTTGATTTATCTTACAACAATAATTAAATTTTAATGTAATTGTAATTTATCATAAATTATGATTAACTCAAACATCATACTTTTTATTGCTTTATGTACAATTTAATTTATTATACCAAATATAATATAAATAATAAATTATGTGCATCGCACGGGCAATCATCACTAGTTTAAATCGATATTAAGAGGTGATGATATTTATTAGGTCATGAAATGAATGAAAGGTCAGATCTTAATTTTGAAAATTCCATCTAATGGTTGAGATCGCTCTATTTTGATTAAATTTAAGAAGTTTATCTTTTTAATCACTTTCTTATTAATATTATCATATAATATGTATATATAATATATAAGGAGATAAATATATAAATAAATAGATTTTTTTTATATTTATCATTGTTCTAATATAATAAATTAAAATATTATTTATAAAATAAAAAGAAGAAAATATTATATATTTATTTAATAGATATACTATTTCACATAATAAAAATTAATAAATTAGTTGTTATCATTATTGTATTATACAAACAACGTGCTAGTATATCGTAAAACATTCTAAAACATTATGAGACTTAAGACCACTGACAAATCAATTATTATTATCATAACGGTATTAGATTATAAATTCGCGATAGAGACGAATTTTATTTTAATAAATTAATAAAATATTATGGTTATTTTTTATATAGTTTATAGACTCGCGTTATCGCGATGCGAATTTCATTTTTATAAATGAATAAGATATTTGGTCAATTTTTTATACAGTCTATACCTATGATAACGTCAGACGAATTTAATTTTTATAAACGAAATAAATATTGTGACATATTTTTTTATATAGTTTATGGATCCACAATTGGTTGATTTTTTAATACAATCTATAGACTTGCGATAAAGTCAGACAAATTTAATTGTTATAAAGGAATAAAATATTGTGGCCGATTTGTTTATATAGTTTATAGATTCGCGATGATACGGTCGATTTTAATTTTAATTTGGTTGATTTTTTATTTAATTAATAGACCCGCTATAATGCGTAATAAATTTAATTTTAATAGAATGAATAAAATATTGTGGACATATTTCTTATATGGTTTATAGACTTTTTAATTTTTATAAATGAATAAATACATCAAATATTTAAGGGGCCAAAAGTATAATTATACAAAATGAATTAAGATCGTTAGATTGTCAAGGATAGAAAACAATAATAGACTCAAATTCTTTCATTGTATCATCTTTTAATATATATATATATATAAAGAATAAAGATCAGAGCACCTCTCTATCTCTTATTTAATTCATATAGTTGGTAATCGTAACTTGTTCAACATTTTCACCCAGTAAATATCTATGTTGTTGTTTAAAGTGGTGTTGTAAATATGCAATAAAACATGAAGCTTTTTAGTTTTATCTACAAGGTTCGTGTTATTCGATGAGGTATTTTGTTTGCTCGGTGCCATTTTTAGGGGACTATTTGGGATTTGGCGCATCGTTGTTGCTTAAAACTGGTGTATTTTTCTTTTGGGTGTTTTATAGGTGTTAGTCGGTGACTTTTAGTATTTTCGGAATGTTTTATATTCTCTCGTTTCGGGCTAACTTCTTAATAAAATTTATTTAGAATTTCAAAATAAAAAATAAAAAATAAAAAATGTTGTTCTTACTTTCTATTTACCAATAAGATATGTTGGTTTTGTTGGCCGCTTATGTTTGTCCCAATTGTACTGTTAATCTTCCTGTCTTTTCTCCCACGTAGCTCCTATTTCCTTTAAAAATGACCTTCATTAGAAACAACCTTCTATGGTTGTGTTTGATAGCAAGTATTTGGAAGTATTTTGGAGCAACAAACGATTAACAATTAGCGATTTGATTGAAAAGCTTGTTTGACAACAAACCAACTAGAGTTTGCATATTTTCTAACCGATTTCTGCTAAATGATTGATGAGGAAACATTTCAACTAACAACTAGCATTTTGATTCTGAAATTACCTATATACCCTCAAAAATAACATGAGTATATTATAAATAATGTGTATATGCCCTTTTTCGTAATTTTACACTTTATAATTAATGCTACTGCTACGTTATCAAACACTTTTTTTAAACAAACAACTACTGCTAATTGTTATTGCTTACTGCTACCGCTACGGCTACATGTCGCCAAACATACCCTATATCAGTAAGTATCAAAACACATATTCTTTTGTTCTTAATTTCCACATTTCAATTCAAAATATATAAGATGAGTTAGTTGACATGCTTAAATGCATAAGTGTTTGACTAAAAAGATTTAGCTATATGTGAATAACCTCTTCAATCAAGAAAATGTGAATTCAAATTTTAATCAAATTAAATATTTTAATGTTACTTTAATATTTTTATTACATATTACATATAATATTTTAACATCTCAATACATCATCCATTAATAAAAGTCCAATTGTTTTTCTTTTGAAATTACTCTAACATTCCTCTTTGAGGTACCCTACCATACTGAGATTTGTTATACATGACAGATAATCATCAAAGCTCCACTTTACGCGTTGTTATTGTCACAGGTAGATCGTTTTCTACCCATGCAAGATAGCCCCCTCCCATGTTGTATATGTGCTTGAATCCCTAAAATATTAATTTCTTAAATAATTACATAATTATATTATTTATGTAACAAAACATTTGAATATCAAAGTAAACGCTAATTTGAAGACTTAAAAAATATACCGCTTCAAGGAGAATGTTTGCTGCATATACAGAACGAACTCCGGATTGACAACCCTTCACATAGAACATTCCAACATCATACAAGTAATTACATGTCTAAAATAATTGCTACTCTCTGTACTTGAATACAGAGAGCTTATACATGTATATAAATATATATATATATACATGATAAGTTTAGTTAAAAGCTAAACTAAAGATATATCATTTAACTGAAAAATGTTATTATTTATAATATAGAGAAAATAATTTACAGCTAACATTAGTTAACTTATGTTCTATTAAAAAGAGAAAAAATATATTAAAAAGTAAAAATTATAGAATATAAATATTTGCTTTTGATTGATTAAACAGTTGGCATCACATATGTTTTTCGCCTCTATAATTTAATTTACCACAATAAGATGATCCTCCTTGTTACATAGTGGCATTACTTGTTCCATGAAGTTGTCATTCTTCACCCTACCTGAAATAGTACAGTTGATTCCATTGATAAACTAAAGAATATATTTTTGTTTTATTGATAAAAAGAAAGTATAAATTCAGGATATCATAATCGCTTTGATTGTAACATTATCATACCTTGAGGGGTATTAATCATATAAGGGATATTAAGAGCATCATCAAAATCAGTATGCCCTTTCATGAACTCTTCTTCAGTTCTATCAGAAAAACAATAAGACAGTATACTCTTGTTATTAGTTTTATATAATTATATAATGGCATTAATTTAACATACGATGTGCTGTGAATTGAGATACTTTTCTAATGAAATCACCTGACATCAATGTAACGATATTCGCCATTGCGAAGGAGATCATTGGCTTTGTGAACATCAATGGTTATAATCTCCGATTCTGAGCTACAACATTGAATCAGAAGAATAAGAACTAGGTATGCGATTGAAATGCAAGAACGGTTAATCTTGAGACGAGCGTTAGCTTTGTGAACATCAACGGTGAGATTCATTGATCCTGAGTGTTCACGGTAATTTTGAGTCTTTGTATACGTTGTTTGAGTGGTCACGGTATTTTTGAGATGATATAAGATTTGAGGAAATAGATGGATTAGTGGGTAATTAGGAATATAATTAGCAAATACAGTGTGTGTTTGGTTACTTGGAGCGCCCACAAAGTTGTTTAATGGGTTGACTTTGTCTGTTTGTAAATTTACCTGCCCACAAGATCAGTTGTCTCGTATATTTTTCTTTCTTTTTGCTTCAAATTTATTATTTACCAAATAAATGTCGAAATATGTTATAAAATTTAGAATGATTCAAAACACTGTATGACAATTTATTATATTTTACATGTAGTATAAAGAAGGGGGTAAATTTTATATACATTTTAGAAGACAAACCAATTAATAAAAAAATAAAATTAAAGAGTTAAATTGCTAAATTAATAAAAGTTAAAAGATCAACTTGTCGCGAAGAAACGTTAGAGGTTGAAAAAAAAAATCAACGAAATTAAGTATTAAAGATTGCAAAGATAGTTAAAACATTAATTAAAAATTGAAGGAAAGTTATCAACTAAAAACATTATTTATGCAAAAATTAAGTTAAAAATTCAATATTTTTTTTTGCATTTCCTGTCTAATTCGAATCGAGGAGTGATTCGTACACTACTCATTGTGATTTATATTGATGTATTATATAACATCATAAAACATAGTTAGTGGTAAACATAAATTTATTTATCACTCGTTCGTATATAATGGTGATTTTGTATACCATAATTTTTATCCATTTGTCACTAACTTAATAATTCTTAACCATACATAACCTTATTATTTATTATAGGGCTAATTATATATATTCCCTACTTGAATCATACAAATATCATATATATACCCGATACAATTTAAAAAAATCATATATCGAAAACACTTATTTATTTAAAATTATAGTTCTACCGTTTATCTATTTCCCTCTTCGTTCAAACTTCAAACGATTACATCTCTGAAACAAACACGCCAAAAAATCGATCAAGAGTGATCACATACTTTTTTTCTTTTACGTATATATAAAGTATTACATTACATCATCTATTAATTTTATTTTTAATATTGGCTCCTAAGACACATTTAACGAGATGCAGAGAGACGGTGCATTGATGTTAAAATCAATCCAATCAATTGTTCCATCATGTTTTCAAACAAAAATTCGGTATTCTGGATCACCAAATAACTTTTCTCTTCGCAAGAAAGTATGGCGGCTTCTTTTACGCAGCAAAAAATTCCTTTTACGTACCCTCAAATTTCTAAAATGATTGATAGATAAATGTTATTTAATATATCATATAATTTTACTTAATTTACGTATTATTTTATTTTTTTATAACTTTTTATATATAATATTTTAAATAATTTTGTATGTATATTTACGATCAGTGTAATTTTATCTACATTTCGATATAACTTTTATTGTCATGTGATATTTATTTAACAAATATATATTTTTAGTCTCGGAATCAATTTTTTTATATATCAAAATGTAGATAAGAATAAACTGATCATATTGTAACATTCCAATTTTTATAATAATATATAACCAAATAAAATATATTTAATTGATTATAAGTTAAATGTTATAAAAATATAAATTAGGAGGCTTTTAATATATTTAAAAAGAATACGTAAACGACAACAACTACAATGAGAATAGTATATAGGCGATATTCATGGTGTGATTTGGATTTGAATTTCTTTAGGAATTTGGATAAGCTTTTATTTAAAATTATAAGATATATATATTATATATATATATGAAAGTTGGTTGTATTGAAATAGGTATCGAAGTCTATAAGTCATATGCCAAACTATATATATACACACACGTATTAGCACACAAAATAAAAGGTAAAGAAAATAGTTACAAATAGAAAAAAAAGGAAAAAAGAAAAAAAATTGAGAAGTATATAATGAGTGCATAGGTAAGCCGAGAAGACACAATTTTATGTCATGCAGTTCATGGTCGTATCAAGCATTCAAAATTTATATAATGAAGATTTGATGAATCGTAACTGAGTTTCACGTAACTTTTAAATTAAATTATTTTTATTATATAAATTATTTATACTAAAATACTTATAAAATTATTTAATGTTGTATAAGTGTTTATCGATTATTTACTCTCTCGATAATAATGGAATCGGATATCAAAGAAAGTGGCTAAAAAGTGGAAAAGTGGTGAGATGTGTAAAATTACGGTTTGCCATCAAATTGTGGAAAAAGGAAAAGGTGAAAATTGAAATCGTAAAGAGATTGTTGGATTAAATCTTTGATTGCTTATATGATAAAATGGTATTGAAAATTGTTGCTTAAATGTTTATATTGAAAATATTATTAAATATTTTATGTGAAAATCGTGATTCTCACAAGGCTTTGTAGCTGACCCAAATGTTTTTAAAAAGTTATTAATAAAAAACACAATAATTAGTTAATAAAAATATTTAAATATAATATAATAAACAATATATATTTTTCTTGAAAACTTCAAAGTTCCATACTTTATAATTATAAACCACGATAACGTTTACATACTTTATGTCAGGAGGTGTCGGGCACAAGCAGTTTAAAAACTCCATAGTTGATTTCATAAACTTCATTCTTGATTCGATAATAATAATACGAGTGCAAGTTCACAAAGTCAGGCCAACCATTATTCATTTCAGAAAACAGTCTCATTGCAATTCTTAGATTTTACCATCAATAAAACATAAAAAATTCAAAATGAATTGAGGAGAATATATTGAAATTGGGTATATTAATAATAACCATTACATAAAACTATGTTATTTATAATTGGGTATATTAATAATAAGCAGTTTCCATACTTTACCGTCTACTTTGCCTGTGTAGTATCAACATGAAACTATTGAAATTGAGTATGTTAATAATAACAATTACATAAAAGTCACGTTGATAGGAGGATACCCCATGCCAACTATTAGCCCACAATGGATTCATTTCAAGTATGATTGTGCAGCTGCATGGGCTACTCCGTATAGTGATCAAATAAATACTTATGATCAATATATGCGTGATATGTTTAATCGTAACAATTATGCAAACTCTATAATTATTCAAGTAATTGTACAAATAGTTTTTTATAATTTATTATTATTAAATAAAAGGTCTTTATCATTATTTTTATAAAGTACTAAATATATTTTCTAAATAAATATTGTTAATTAAAAATAAAATTAGATTTTAACAACAAAATGATGATACACTTAATGTTGATTTAGTCAAATCAATTTTGACCTCCATATAAAAAGCAATTCCCAAAAAGAATTGGTGTAATATCCAAAGGCCTATATCCTTTTACAGTCATTGAGTATATTTCTTATTTATATAGCTCGCTTTACGGTAGTTATGTGATTTTAATAGATTTTGGTTGATGTTAAAGTTACTTTTTTTTAAATGTATCGATCGACTTTCAGTTCATTAATTGCAGAGATGTGAGACTTTTAAGGAAGAGGGAGATATATAAAGAAAGAAGGATAGAATTGTCATTAATACATTTGGAAATACTTATTGTTGACTTTAAAATTATTATTATTTATAAATAAAATAGTGTTTAGAGTATATATGATATTTTTAAATTGTATTGGATATATATGATATTTGTATGGTTTAAAGGGAATATATACAATTAGCTCTTATTATTATCATTATTAGTTATTATAGTTATAGTTATATTATCATGTTTTTAGTAAAGTGTGAAATAGTTAAAAATCATCGAGTTACTGGCTATAAAAAGGACACTCTTTATATCATCATCCATTGCAATATTTGTTTCTGTTAAAATATAAAATTAAATAAGAAACAGGAACAAAGATCACAGAGTATTGCTACACAGGATCATTTCCCCTGTTTTTAAGCGGATATCAAATATGCAATCTTAAACAAAGCTGAAAACAGAGGAGAGCAAAAGAAGGGATATGGAAAAGGGTAAAAAGGCATCATCTTTAAGATGGGGAATCCTTCGTCGAGCCCTAATTTCTTCCACTCATTCACCAGGTTCTTATTCATTGTTCAGCTTCACTGAAAAACTAATTAAAAATATACAGTAGTAAATTTGTATATTTATTAATAAATAAATGTATTTTTGCAGATGAGAACAAATCTGAAAGCGGAGGAGTTAGATGTATATCTAGAAAACCTAATAATCTTCTAGGGTTCAGCTTAATGCCCTTTCATTTAGTTGTTGATGATCATAACCACAATCAAGAAAAAGAAGTTCGTGTGTGCTATACGTTGCCACCTAATCACACTGCCACCAACCTTTTTCTATAGTAAGATTTATGATATATATCAACTCATTTTACTTTTTTATGTTTTCCGTTTCTAGTGTAATGCAATAAATAAATAATAATACTTGTTTGTAGACTATTGTTATGTAATACTTCATTTGCAAGCTATTTACTATTTAAAGTTTTGATGTCAAGGAATGATGATGGCTAACTTATGTAATTTACATATATGCAGTCAGAGAGTGAATAATTGTGCAAACCTTAATGATTTTAAGATCTGTAACACCTACGACATTGACAACACGGGTCTTGTTTGTAAGTTCTACTTCCACTCGAAAGATCAGTTCCCATAAGAGGGATATGTCAATTCTTACCACGGTATACCGAACAATTTACTATAGCTATAATCCAATGATACACATAGAATTAAGAAACATAGTCTTTGTAATTTTCCATCTGTCAAATTCTATGAGTAGTATTTTAGTTACCTTCATTATACACGTGACTCAAATTTACTAATTGACCATGTTGGAATCTAGGAACATATTTCTTTTTAGTTATCTGCATGTAACACTGACTGATACAAAGGTTATAGACTTATAGTTACATAGACTGTGATTCTTGCTGCAAATGGAACGGCTGCTTTATGAAGTTTGTCCAAATTTTGTACTCGAAAGAGAAATGAAGTTAATATATGGTAGGTCATGAAATCTGAATTTGGGTGTCGTAGAACTATATTATTACTTGTGCTGTAATACTTTTTAGCAGAAGGAAGTTATGTGATATGCATGCATTACATAGAGTTATCTAGTTCGCCCCACCTTTGAAGAAGCCAATTCAATTAAATCAATGAGTTATACATTAGTCTTATTATTCCTTTCCTTTTTTATAATATTTATATACATTCTCATTCAAACAGGTTCTTGGCCATCAGAGGAAGTCCTTGCTTATTATTGTTTATCACAGCTAGACTTATTCAGGTTACTACATAAGTTTTGTCTCAAGCTACCGTCCCATTACTTCCTTCTTACCATTATTTGTTTTTTCTTTATATAGAAGCATATCTCGATCCTGTGATTTAGCTTACCTACTACTAATTCAGGTCTAAAAGAGTCATTGAACTCGGATCAGGATACGGCTTGGCAGGCTTGCTTATTGCAGCTGTCACGGAGGCATTGGAAGTCGTGATATCAGATGGAAATCCTCAAGTAGTTGATTGTATCCTCTTTGCTCCTTCATTGTAAGAGCTTTGATGCATACTTGTAAGAAAAGTATTATGTTTATGAAAATTTCCTTAACATTTAGATATTCAGCGTAACATAAATGCCAATTCAAGTGTATTTGGAAGTACAAAAGTGAAGCCAATGATGCTGCACTGGAATCAGGAAGAGCTCTCAGAAATTTCAAACAGCTTTGATATCATTGTTGCTAGTGATTGGTAATTTTACAAATTTGAATTTTATAAAGATGGCAAGATGGGAGAGTCTGGTTATGGGTTGAAATGGGTCATTTTAGTATGAAAGGTAAACCGTATGGGTCGTGTTGTGTTGACTTGCAAACACTTGTTGTCCACGTTTTAGTGTTTTTTTTAATAAATAATCAACCTGTCAGCTATGATTTCAAACTTTCAACCCGTTCCCCTTATAGTTAGTTATTTCCTGATTTTACCCAATTAAGATAAAACACAACCGAAGTTGACCCATTCATAAACATAAAACTACCTATAGGCGATAGTGGTCGAGTTATTGATGTGGGATGGGTCCAGAGTTCTAAGAAAGATGAGACAGAGAATACAGAAAGTATTCGTGTATATATTTTACAGAAACGTGAAATCAAAGTAGGCGATAAAGTAGCTGGAAGACATGGAAATAAGGGTATCATTTCAAAGATTTTGCCTAGACAAGATATGCCAATGGGTCAAAATTTTGCCACCTTTGCTTTATTTCTTATGCTCCTGTGAATAATGACGTTAAAATTTTCACATTTGTACATCACTATGCAGCACTTTCTTCAAAGAATTCCACAAAGGCCTTGTTCAGACAATCAAATGTTTGCTAAAAAGAGAAGGGCCCTCAGAAGCCATATTTTTGGGCCCTAAAAGAGGCACCTCATTGGATGAGTTCTTAATGGAGGTCAAAGAGAGTGGCTTGCAATTCACAGTGGATGAAATTTACAACACAGAAGTATGGAAGCGTCATCAAAGCTTCATTAATAGCGATGCCTCTTGGCCCAACTACGAGAAGGATCACTGCTACCCTTTATTGGTCAGAATTACACTTTAAACTTTGCAGGTTTTAGAATTACGTTTGTCGGTATTTATAGTACTTACATTTTACCTCTAGTCACTTCTACTTCTTTTTGCTGCATTATCTTCATAGAGAACAGATACAAACTAAAAAAATTGTCTACTCTATATCTTGTGGATGATCTTACTTTCTCCTTCAAAGACATTATTTTTATTGTTCATATTCCATCTACACTAATGAACCATAACCAAGGTAACCTAGTGGTTAATGTCCTGATATCCTTACAAAAGGTTTCAGGTTCAAACCTCACTAGCCGCACATTTTGAGTGGCCAGGGAAAGGGTCACGTGAATACTCCGGTTAGGTCGCGTACATCTGAATAAAAAATATTCACTCTCTCCGGATAATTTGAACCGGGAAAACCTCCTCTGTTTATCTAAAGTCTATAAAAATGTCTTGATGTAGTTACTTTCGTTGAGTGGAAAAGATTATGCACTTGTAGAGAAACTTAAAACCAACACACTTTTGCTAAAAATAAAAAGTAAAAAAGATCTCCTTGACCTTGTGTTTAACGTCAAATTTAAACTTTAACCTAAGGTGATTGTGGATTTTGGGCCCAATAACAAATTTAGAGAACAGAGAATTTTTAAGTAAAGGCCCCACACAAGTCAAGTAGTATAGGATTCACTTTGTGCTCATCTCCATGTGAGTCATAAAAACAAGCATACAAAAAGCCAAACAATATTCACATGAATGATGTGTAATATGTCCAATTCTAATTTTTGGCTAAAACTTGAAATGGTGGTTGTTGTTATGCCTTTTTCAACGTTATAGTTCGGATCTTGTTCAAATATTTATATAGGGTATATCGATATAATATCAAAACATGGTCTAGTTTCATTAGATCCAAATAGAAAATAAAGATGAGACAAAGCATAAGAAGTGCCAATCATGTGACACTTCCTTGTCAGGGAAACAAACATTTGAAGAGATAATAATTCCACGTGTTCATATTGAACCTTTGAGATTTGAGGAATATAGCATGCCAACCAACTCATACATGAAAAATAACCATATTTTACAAGGAGTTGCTAAACAAATGGTTGATAGGTTAACTTCCATCAAATAAATAACCGTCAACCTCAAAAAATCGACAGATCCTAAGTTATTGTTGATAGTTATGATAATTAACAATACAGTTCTCGGGACATTTTTGCCTTCTTTTTTGTGTGTTAATGCATTTCCAAAAATGCTCAAATGTTCCAAAGTTCTTAGCAAGGGTTTTGATCAAAAGTGATGGATAAGCATTGCATTTATAAGCTTAAACATTTACTTATAGAACTTCAATATTTCTTATAATAATTAACCAATGAAATTCAAAGGAAAGTGATATTATAATTATAGAAATGATGTTTAAATAATGTTACCTTTTATATGGGTATACTTATCAATTGCCTCTGGAACACTCTTTATCAAATCTCTCATAGTAATACTTGTGTTTTAACTACTTTTAAGACTAAACTAAAGAGCTCATTCGATATAATTAGGGCTGGTTTTGAGGGTGTGTAAAGTGTGCGATCGCATGGGCTCCGAAAAAGATAGGGTTCGAAAGTTAGTCAATATATAATAATTTTAATATATATCACTTAACGTAATATAAAACATAAACTTTCAACAGATCTACTATACTATCGTTCTTTTATTTTGATTATTTTTATAACAATTATCAACTTATGATAGTTTTAATGAATTTTATTTATCTAGAAAAAATTTAAAAGTTCATTTTTATTTTGTGTACAAGACTTTCAAAATTAACGAACTGACCCTAAATATAATCCGGTTAAAATATTTTATAGTGAACCATATTATTTACCTAGTTAAATAAATGATGACAACTACCAAGAAAGAGAACCCTACATATATGATGTCTTACAACCCCACAAGGCCACAATTGGGGATAAGGTCTTTCCATGTTTTAATGACTTTGTTGCCAAAACTGAATATAACATTCAAAAACATGGAGTGGTGCTATCTACTTGCATTTTAGGTTAATAACATTGGTTGATATTTGAACCCCTTTTATCCTTTTTCCGTTTAAGTATTTTGTTCATAAACTTTTGGAAATTCTTTGGCATATTCTTCATTTTCTTGCCATGGTGACACATGAGATTTATGAACACGGAAATTTTTAAGGAAAAACTATAAAGAAAAGAGAATAGTATTATTCACAAACGACCCTTTCATCTTAAGTCTTTTTAGTTTCATATATTTGAAAGTGATAATTTGAAAACCACTGATTTTTTATTCATTAAATATGTTTCATCGTATTAGACATACATTACAATACCATTAAACATATTTAACGATGGATAAATAAAAAAATTATAATATACAAATCACCTGCCGTGTATTAGTGGCGCTTTATGTGAATGATTTGTAGACAAAATCTACAAAGAAAGAGAATCATTTAAACAAAATAGACCTTAAATTTTAAATCGATGTTACATTTGGTATGATGCAATAAACGGTTGTTATAGTGTCACGTTTTGAAATAAAGTTTAAACTGAAGTAGCTGTGCGAAACTTGCCATTCACTAAAATACATACTATATACACTTTCACATGTACAACAAAAACACTAATGACTACATGCTAATAGACAAGTAACGTAACGATAAACATGGCAACGGCATGAATCTTGCTGAAATACGGTGTACGTAATCATTGATTGCTACGTTACAATAGTAAGTTATTTATTTATAATATGTCGATTCAAAGCCAATTATCTTACATGGCTCCTAAACATATATTACACGCCAATACCCTATTAACAGATCTTTAAAATATACCAAAAAAACATAAATAATTGTCAATAAGTTAATTAATGTTAGTTCAAAACTAATAACAAAGAAGTTGCACAAACCATTTTGAACCAATGCTTAACTCTAATTAATACCTGCTTTTTTTCATTATGTTTAATTGACAAATACCAGGGAGTAAATTCCATATGTAAAGTCAAATTCAAGTTAATCATTAAATTGCAATTTTCATATTATATATAATATAATATAATATATATATATATAATATATATATACATTAAGTAATGTAAATACCACAATGCTGAGTATAAACATACCAAAACTGTATAATTTTACTCGTGTATTTGTAAAAAGAACAGAAAAAACACAACTTAAATTTACTAAATTCTGTCTACAAATCTACTTAAAACCCGAAAGATATACAATTGGCCACAAACATTTGAAAACTAAGGCCATTTTCTAGAGCTCTAATCGGCACCAAAAACTAAAAATAAAAAAATATGTATAATTAATTTTTTATTGGAGAAACAACAGATCTTCTAAACTTCTATAACATCCAAACAGACGTCAATATGAAAGCAATAAACAAAACAACGAAACGCCGACAGCTTTAGCCAATGAGCCGCTGCCGCTACTCTCCGCCGATTGGCCGGCTCCTGTTGTTTTTCGGCTGCACACAATAATGATTTCTAAGAATTAATTAATTTAACAATATTCAAAATACGTAAATATTAAACAAATAATTGAAATGTGTAGAAAACTGATCGACACGGTAGCGTGGGCGGCATTATGTTTCTACCATTATTTTCTTTTATTTAACATTTTTCGTTAAGTCGACACACCGACTCTCGACACTCGACAAACACATGCACCGATCTCTATATACTGCATTATTTATTTATATTAAATGGTTTTTGACAAAATTGTTTAAATAAGCTGAAACTGACTATATTTAAATTAAATGCTTGCGTGTTGTCGACAAGAAAGTAGAACTTAAATCCTTGTCATGGCCCTAAATTAGGCCAACCAAAATCAAGATATCATGACATTTATACTAACTTCTTATAAAAAAGTAATATGACTCGCTTTCGTATGGTTATTAACGGTTGTAACCACTTTTTATAGAAATATAACAAAAAGGTACACACATAGCATTACCAACATACTATACTATTAATGGTTAATGTAACGCTAATAAAAACGTAATGCAGCAAGTACTAATGTCCTTTACTTAAGATACAGAACAAAACATGATTATTTTTATGTGCATTTTTAACGTGGACATGTAATTTTAGTAAAATATACCTGTTAGCCGGCGTAGGGCAAAATGTGATAACGTAGTTAGCCGACGAACACGTAAAGGTGCTTGTTCCATCATCGTATGCATAACTATACGACGTCGGACAAGCAGTTTTGAAATACTCTGAATACGACGTTGGACTGCACGTTTGCGGAGTTGAATAGGCCCCACTACAACAATACATTGGATCACCGAACGCTTCGCATGCACTTCTACATGCGACAGATTCATCACCATCACTGGCACGGGTCAACCGCAGCTCGGACGGGCAGTTTCTGTTCAAATCAACTAAGCATCCGGTCATATTACAGTTTCCGCCGGACCCACCTTGTGGTACCACCATCATGGGAAGATTGTATCTATAACGTATATTAAAAAAGATTAATATACGACTATTTAATTAGCATATATACAATTAGAATAACTTTTATGATATAAATTTGCACATTTGAGTATTATTTGTTTTTTATGCATCAGAAATTGTTGTCTATTCATATAGAAATTGGAACGACATTAGAGTATCTAGTTGTTTATAACAAAAGAGTTTCTCAAAAACTTACAATTGACGCATTTTTATTACATTTAATGTCAATCTTACAAAAAACATGTACTTCTAATGACACCGGTTGAAGTAAAACAAATCATATAATAATTTTATAAATAAGAAATTATAAAAAAGTGACACGTAACAATCTGTGTATTAATGTACAGCACTAACAATTTGTGTATTAATGTACAGCAGCACATTACTCAAAAATTGTCAACTGCACATGATAATTGGTTCCTATATTAATTTTATCATAAAGATTTGTTTTAAAATAATGCAGTCCTAATATGCATTAGTGTTACCCGTCTACAAGGCTGACGTCATAGAAATCCATTCCATTAGCTCCATTAAGTGTGAATTCAGCTAAGGTTGCCGGAGGTATAGCACCACCGCCGTTACATTCCACTGTTCCGGACCCACAATCACCTGTGACGCAACTAAATCTTCCGGTGGAATCAGTAGAGCAAAGGGTGCGACCCCACATCCGACCAGACCAACTAGGAGGCATCAATATAGAATTTGATTGGCCAGACTCTAGAGCAAACCCGGTGGTGGGTAACGGTGGTGTGCCGGCGCCGGACAGAAGACCGGCCCAAACGGGATATTCGCATTGATTGGTGAGTGTGAATGTTGATGATTGAATTAAATTAAATGTAGATATTAGATATAATAAAGTGAAACCATATATACATGATTGAAGCTGTGACATTGTGACGTGTGAGATTTATGATCAAACGGTGACGGTTGATATTTTCCAGTCACGGTGATCGGAGAAGGTGGTGAATACAGAGGATTTTGTGGTGATGTTTTGTTTATAACCGTTGTGGTTTACATAGATGGAGTTATTTACTTATTTATATAGGAGGGATGTTTTGACTTTGACCACAATTTGAAAATTTATTAAACGAGGGGAGTGAACATGTCTTTCGATAACTTTTTAACAACTCAACTTTTACGAACATATTAAAAAGCATTTCGATAACTTTTTTAACATAAAAAACCAATAATAACTGAATTAATAGTCAAGTCGAAAAATACCGACGTGATAAAAATAATAAAAAAAACTATCATAATATTAATATTAAGAAATATAAATAAAAGCTACTGTAATAATTTATTAATTATATATTATCTATCGACTTTTAACTCTACATATATAAGATATGCTATAGGATTACGTACAGTTATCATCTATATTTATTATTTATCTATTTTAAATTATATATATACAAGATAAGTTGTAAAATTTCGTATTAGAAAAGATTATTATTTTTAGAAAAAATATAAGGACACTAAATGATAACAATAAAATATAATAAATAAACAGAAAAGTAATATAAGAAATTAAGAATTGTTATTCATTGTATGACTATTATACATATATATAATGACGCGTGTTAGTGTGAAAATATTTGTTCAAAATAATGAATAAATAAATAAAATATATGAAGACATGAAAAATATGGATTGAGATGGGTGTTTTACCGTACGTTAGTTTTCCTATTTCATAAACATAAAACTATTCGAGTTGAAAGAAATGACGTTTGACTTATTAATATAAAAGAAATCTATTAAATTAAGAAGTTGTAAGTTAAAGTCTCGTATGAGGCGGTAAATATACGTGTTTATAGTGATCGCAATTTGCAAATAGTGTATTGATTATATCGTAAGCTAATCGAAAAACTACTTATAGTTGATAAATTATTTATGATTAACGATTTAATACCTCATGTTTAATATTTGGACTTTAGAAGCTAAGATTTGTAGATGGTATATGCCAGTGACATTAAATTCGATGCGTGAATCATATTATGTTTGGCTTACGAGTTGATCAGTTATAGCAAATAGGTAATATATAATATTATGTCGATTTAATATTATAAAAAGGTTATTCTCTATCAAACGAAAAGGGTGATTGTTTTGGCAGCCTCTGTCGACTGCTTCAAACGATACGAGGGAGAGGTACAAATGAGATTTGGGACTAGAACAAATATTCATCTTTAAATTTATTAATAATATTTATTATTTATATTTTTTTATAGATTTTAAATGTGGCGCCATCTCAGTTAACAAAATTTTATCGATCATCTATAAAGAATGTCAAAATTGATTTTGACTAAAAAAACTATGTGTTCACCCTTTTTTACTAAAGTTTTCTGTTGGGACGTCACCCAACTTGTTACACTACATTGATTTAACATAAATAAGAGACAATAAATGATTAAAAAATGGTTTGAAGAAATATAAAGACTACTAAAAATAACAATAAAATAAGTGATGGGCTTTTGGGCTATGAATAAGGCTACCCAAGGCCAAGGGTCGGGCTAATCACTAATGTGCCATGTCCAGCCAAACGCATCATTTTCATTTCTCCTGCTGTCTAATGTTTGACTAATTTCTAATTTAGATAGAGGTTCGTTTTTAAAATTTTGAAAAGGTAAATCCCTTTTGGCCATCCCAAAACGACGCTGTTGTGGTCGTTTTCATCATCTCTTAAATCTTTGTACTTTGATTACTTTATTAATAAAAACCATGTCGGACAAAGTGTGAAATTCAAAGCTCAAACCAATAAACTAGCTTTGTAACAGATCGATTTAGTATCACGACGTGTTTTTTTTTTTTTTTTTTTTTCACAAATAAGAACAGTTAAATGGCCTAAGAAACCCTAAACAACGCATGGTTTCTTTTAATTACGATTAATGATTTATACCATTATAGCTCATTACTATAGTTATTATACTCTTACGAGTTACGAGTTACGAGTCGAGTAAAAAATTTAAAAAATGAGGCGACTCAAACATCGACTCTTACATGACTTTAACTCTTACGAGTTGTTTATTGACTCGAAAAGGTAAATTTCCCTTTTGGCATTTACATTTTGAATTGCATTTTCATGTTTTCCTTTTTTTATCATTGTTTAATTTTGAAAACTTCACGTTCACTGAATAATGTTTGAGATTGACATATTAATTTAGTTGAACAAATCAAGTTCACGGTGCTCATTGTTTACTACTCAGTATAATACACATTGTGTAACATACTCACATCAGAGCCACACTACTATCATATTGATTATCACATTCAAGTTTATTTTTACCTCGTACTCATTATATATAATAAAATTTACATTTAAATATTTTTTACATTTTAAGATCACTATCTATATATCTATCTAAATATCTAATCTAAATCTAAATACACAAATAAAACAAAAGCAAAAGGAATCTGAACCACCCACCCAAATTAGTCTTCACCACTTTGCCTTTGCCACTCAACTTCGAAGGCAGAGTCACCACTCATCACTTCTGTGTAAGGTTGTGACCGCTTTGGTGACCACTCAGCCCCTCCCACTCCAGCTAATATGTACTCCCTCCATCCAGTTTAAACTTGTTCATCTTTAATTTCAACTAGTCAAAAATTAAATTTTATTGATCAGTTATGTAATTATTACACATTTATAAAATTATGTGCATATTTGTATTGTACAATTAAATTGAAACGAAGTGAATACCATTTTAGTTGTACTTTAACTAAAAAGAAAATTTTATATACGTTTAACAGCACGCAAATTATAAAAATGTAAAAGACTTCAGTGTATGAAGTAAGATCGTGATGTAAATATGTCTCAAATTAGATACGTGCAAACCCAACTATGCTTATTTCAGTTTTAATATCTAATAGAGTAAGAAGTCACCTCTACACCTATGGCGCAAGTTATCTGTACCAATTCATGTACAAGTCACCTTCCCGAATAATAAAACAAACAATATCCAATTTCGTCCAGCGGGTATGGGCTCCTGAACAGTAATGAACAAATAATATAATAAACTAATCATCAGTGAAAAGCAGACAATATATAGCAGTGCATACTTCATACAGCTACACAAGCATTTTTCCAAACCATCATTAAACTCATTGGAAAGATGAGGGGAAGAAATACAACTTACACTATCAAACTTAAAAGCATACACTACGCTCAATTCCAAGCCAAAACATTGGTTGAAAATACCAAAAGAACCACTATACAAACATAAAAAGATGACACCAACACAACCTATGTTTTTACGTACAACTATTTGTCCTGGTGCAAATGAATGAGTCTCTGTAGTTGTATCTTATGGTAACAAAGAAATAGGATAGAAGGTAGAAGACTCGTAATCTTTGACTTTTATCAACAGTACTCTTGGAAATGTCCATGGCGTTGTTTTTGGTTAATGTTTATGTAATTATCCGTGAACCCATACTTGCGGTTCTTAACAGCCTACGGAACTCTGACAAGCTAATCTTGCCATCTTTGTCAATATCAGCTTCTTCTAGAAGTGGATCTATCGAACCCTTTAGGCCTGTATGCTGCAACCAGAAAAGGAAAGGTGTTTCTAAGCAATTTGAGTAGAAGAAAAAGAAATAGTTAGTTTGACTTTAGAAGTCAAAGAGACAGAGTTTGACCTTTGAACTGAAACAGATAGTAAAATTATTTTGAAAAACTTGTGACGAGATCATACATAGACATGTTGGTGTTGAACTGGTATTAAAATCACTATAACTTCGAAATGGGAAGCAGTCTGTTTAAGTCAAATTTGACATCTCCATTTTCTGGAAGTTGGACTTGCATGCCGAATGTGCAACGAAGCTTAAGAATATAATTCCATGTTATAAGAAAACAAAAAGAAGTCTGAACATGTGCAACAGTTTGTCATTTTGAGTTTCTCCTAGAAGTGTAATATATATAATATATATCTCCAATTTGACTTGAGGTCAAACTAACAGATTTTCAACTTTGAATTTGAGACAAACTGCTGGAAATTCAAAAAAAAAAAATTATATTTGTTCCTCAATTCCGACAGAGAAGGTGGCATTGACCCTCTAGCCAAATATCCAATTGCAAAATGGAACTCAAACGGTCGTCTGTTTGACCTTAAAAGTGAAAGTTTGCATTGGAAGTTGTATCATTGATTAAAACGTGTAAACAGAAAATAACTTAAAATTAAACGGTTACCATTCTGAGTTCTTCAGGAGTAATATATCCATCCCTATCGACATCAAATTTCTCAAAGGCAGCCTGTGATAACTGCTGCCATTTTCCAGAGTTGTGTTCCTCTAACTGATGAACGTGAAGAGTGGCTGCAACAAACTCAGTGAAATCTACAAGCCCATCTGTGTTGCTATCTATCTGCATCACAAAAATATATCCCATCAAGATCACAACAAAAGGATCAAGAATAATTTGACATTCAAAGTAAAATGAAGTAATGAACAAAAGTCCAACAAAGTCATTAAAAAATGAAGGTCTTACTGCTTCTACAATCTCTGAAACACGCGATTCTTTCATTTTCCAAGGAAGATCTTTAGCAAGGGCCTGCCAAAATTCAGTCTATTTTTCAGTACACGTACTGCGATTCTAAAGTTTAGTTTGACATTTGAGGTAAAACATACCTCTTTCATTTCCTCAAGACTAATAGCACCATTTTTATCTACATCAATTGCATGAAATTGATCTTTCAGATCTGCTAGCTCCTCTTCATCAAGGGTGCTAGCCAATGCCTATGCAAGAAGATTGAATCTTAGAAGACTTTTCTAGGATCGCTTTAATGATACAAGATAGATACTTACCCGTAGAGCAAACTGTTTTAGGCGACTAAATTTCACAAATTCACGCATGTTGGATAGAACGGAGATGTCAAGAGGAATTTCAGAAGCATCACCACCTTCTCGAACCCATGGATGTGCTATAATAGTTGAACATATACTCAGAATCTAGAAACTTGTCATTAACTAAGGAACTATTTGATAAAACAATATGATTTAGTGTTGAATGAAATAATGAAATAAAGGCCTAAATGATTTTTGTTTAAACTTCGTAGTAAATGACAAAACATTACCATTTTTAACCTTCTATTTGGTTAGTTGTTGAAGGAAATAAAACTGTTTGATTGGTGTTAAAAATTCTAGTGATAAGTAAACAAGAACAAGGAAAATAAACATACATAGGGCTTGAGCAGCGGTAAATCTTGTACGAGGATCTTTCACGAGCAATTTCTTTACAAAATCTTTGGCACCCGTGCTTATGTTTGGCCATGGTTTGCGGCGGAAATCAGGTTTGTTTCTTAAAACCTATCATATTATAACAACTTTGGTAAGTTATCAAGATATCATCTAGTAAACGACCAATTATAAATTTGTTTCATTTAATTACCTCTTTAAAGATCCCATTTTCAGTTTTATCCCAAAATGGTCGGCGCCCGCATAGTAGAATGTATGTGATAACACCTATGCTCCAAACATCTGATTCGGGCCCTGATTTACGCTTTAATACTTCGGGAGCAACATAGTACGCGCTACCAACAATATCTGTAAACTTCTTTCCTACAATGATGACATAAACAACAAGTTTTCAGCATCATAATTATATCCACATTATGGCAAATCTATTGGATTTACTACTCTTGTAAATGCACTAAATAGAATGATTAACTTTTCCAACTATTGCATTTGTTTTAATTTCAACAAATCATTATCATTATTATTGCAAAAATTAAAATAAGGAAGTATACTTTATAAGACTAGCTGGGTACCCACGCATAGGAGCACGTAAATATTCCTTTTGATTTTCATTATATATGCAATATAATTTGAATATGTAGATGTTTATCGACTCGGATCAAGGGCTCGGATTCCTCTGTTTGTTGTTTGGACATTCCAAGTACTTAAAATTTAAATATTTATTATACGGTTGGATATTTAAAATGTCGTCCTAATAGAACACTTTTATATTTGGTTTTTTGATTTTATATTTAATATTTTATGGGTGAGAAATTTATTTGCATTGAACTGTATAGTTATGAAGGGGTAAATGGGCAATTTCAAATCCCTTAAACTTAAAGAATTAAGTAGTTGTATCAAATGCTTTACAAGTATACAAACAGCAAGCTTACCAATAAATTTGTGGAAAGTAAATGCAAAATCTAAATGCTGTATCCTATTACCCGTTCTATTACAACTGATTTATTTGATTTTAAATATCCAGATGATCACTTACAAAATGCGCATCCAAATATGATGGAGAAAAGATAAAAACACTTAAACTAACTACAAAAAAAGCTGATATTGCACAAACCTGGCTTTATAAAGTCCGATAGACCAAAATCTGTAGCCTTCAAGTGTGAATCGTCTTTTCGCGACTTGAAAAGAAAATTCTGTACAGATTAAGAAAATATGAGACGTTTATTATCTTCCTAGGAACAATGGGTCAATATAAGACATCGGCAAATTATGTGTTCTCAGACCTCTGGTTTCATGTCACGGTGTACCAAACCTTGTAAATGGCACTCTGCAGCAACTCTAAGCATTTGCCTGACAACGACTGCTGCATCTTTCTCAGAGTAATGACTATCTTTCCTGGATAAAAGAAACTAAGCTAAGTAGTCGAGCCATAACTAAAAATAAGGTGTGTTTAATTTTGTCAAAAGGGATTAGTATTCAAGTTGAACATTATTAAAAGTGCTTAGATTCTCTACCAAATTCGCAATACCTAATTACATTGTACAAGAAGTACCACTAATCAGCAAATTTAAGTGTTGAATTCGTCATTAATTCTAAATTAATATTGAATTTAGAAGCTAATAGGTATGACACAAAAGTCAACATTTCTGAACAAGATGGGAGTTCTTACTTTCCTAAAATCCGGTCCAACAACTCACCACCCTCGCATAACCTGAAAAGGGTAACCAATTACCATTAAGTCAATTTCTTGATAATAAAATCAAAGCACTGGAAAAAATACAATGACTTTATACTACATACTCCATAACTATGTACACGTAGGAGCTATCTTCATATGCGTTATGGAACTGAACCACATTTTCATGACCACTTAAAGCCTGCAATATCTTGACTTCTCTTTTAACATCTTCCACAGCAACCGGAAGAATCATCTGTTGGAAAAGGCAATAAAAATGTCTCATTTTGTTACGTTCATACTTGCCAACCATATTACTTTTGTTGGTGAAATGAAATATTATTTTAATAAAGTTAAACAAACATATGTGAATCTTGTACAACCTGTAGCCAAAACACAGGTTATATGTTTTTAGTTTCTGGCAAAAACTAGATATTTTGGTCAAATTATAAATACCAAGGAGAAGCAAGATTCAAGCAATTAGTCAACTTTTCCCATCTTCCAAAAGTTATGAACTTTAATTGATTAATCAAAGTAAAAAATATATTCTGGATCATGAAGACCCAAACTTAAAAGGAAAATACTAATAACAGATGCTACTGAACTATAAAGAAGCCTAGTCTTAACTTTAATTCAACAAACTTTATTAGCATCTCTAAGCAGAAATCAGTCAAATCATGATCATCAGTAGCTTACATTTAATCAAAATAAAAAACCAAAATTAGGTCAACTATAGCCCCTAAGCAAAAGTTACCTTATTTTTGTCAATTTTCTTGACAGCAACACGATCTCCATTAGCTTTATCGATAGCAACATACGTGTACCCAAATTGACCATGACCCAACAATTTCCCAATTGAATAATTCCTATCAAAATCTTTCAAATACCCAAAATCTGTTCTTTTCCCACAAGCAATCACTCCATTTCTTGAACAACACTTTCCTTTCCTTTTCTGGATCTCTTTGGGTTTCCCAGTTTCCCCATGCTTTCCGTTGGCAGTTGCCGGTCGGCGATGTTCGGCGGTGGAGGGTGTATTGCTGTTGGCACCACTGATTTTTGTGGTTGACAAACAAGCACCCATATCTTGAACCTTTGACAAAACTTGATCAAAATTGAAACTTTTTCAAAGGGTTTTTGTGGGAATTAAGTTCATTTATGAGGTGGGTTTATTAAATGCATATGAGGTTGTGCGAGAAAATAAGGTGTATAATAAAATCAAGAAAATGTGAAGTAAACGGTAGGATGATAGATGATGATGGTGGACGGTTGTGGTGGTCAAAAGACAACTTTTTTTAACCCAGGAAGAAGAAGAGAGAGATTGATGAGGACCCCATTATTGATCTAGTCCATATTTTGTAACAAAAAATAAAAAATTTGCTATTTTAATTCCTAAGTTTACAGCTTTTCATCTTGTTTTCCTGGTCTTTGTACTAGTTTAATTCAACATTCTAATACTTTTGCAATGGGAATATGGAAATTACCCAACATTTTGTATTATTACTAGGCACTCAACAAATAAATTAGCCTATTTATCTTTCACAATTTATACAGGCAGTTAATTTTCTTTTTTTGTTATTTTTTATTTATTACAGTAGAATTTATTTTTCACGGTCATTATAGTTCATCAACATTTTTAAAAAAAGCTAAATTAATTCTCAGACTTCATACTCATATGTTTCACGATTAAGATCATGTAATCTGTGGTAAAAAAATTTAGAATTGAACTCCTGACCTCTGTATTTATGTTGTATATTTCTCACTGCTAAACTATCATCACGAGTGCCTTTATCGATATTTCTATGCATATGATTGAATAAGTTTAGAAATGTATTACAAGTCTAATTCACAATTTTACACATATTTTGCCACGTGCTACTTGAACATTAGTGCACTGAATGATGAAACACATTTTTTTTTAAAGAAACGTTGATAATCGACAACTCCTATTTTATCTAGTTATTGTTGTTGTCGTCATATCCAATTACAATAATTGCATTATTATAAATGAAAATCGTTGTTGAACTACTTGTGATATAAAACTATAATAATTATAAATTATATGTATTTTAAACTTAATTTATAGCCCCAATAAATTCTAATACTCCACAACAGAAAAGGCTCCACGTTTGTGGGTTTCAGTTTTAAATACAATAAAACTTGCATCGTATGTATATTGACACCTACCACGTTTTGATTTTATTTCAATATATTTATAATAATTGAAATACACATTTAAATATCTTGTAACTGTGTCACATGCTTTTGTGTTTTTAAGAAGTTAAAAATTAAATATTCATGTGAATAGTGAGATTCAGTTCATTAATGTTGGGTTCAGAATATGCAAATATATATTTTAGATTTATTTATGCATGATTTAAGTTACAAAGTAGTGTCTGTCATGTCTATAATTAATGTTATACATTGCCCTTTAGTTTACAATGTAAAGTAGTAAACTACATAAATCGCTTTATAAGAGTTGATCAGTAAAAAGTTTATGATAGAGTAATAAAATATCAAATTTGTCCTTGTTTAAAATAACTGTGACTTTATAACTTATCATATTAAGAAATATATATATACTTCATTTATTTAAGATTATCATAATCATAATAAAAATAATAAAATAGGAACTTCAATCATCTAGAATTGTTAACTTTGTAAGTCTTTTTGAGATAAATAATAATAGTAATATGAATAATAAAAATAAAACAAATAAAAATTTTGTTATTCGAGTCAAAATACGCATGAACATTTGTAGCGTATACTTTCAAGCATTCTATATATTATGACGTACATACGCCTTCATTGTTTATTCAAATGATCTATCATGATTAGATATGCACTAGATGAGTTTTACTATTTAACGTGTGAATGAGAATTTTACGTCAACTATTTAAAGAGAGCGTTTTGAATTAGTCGTTTAGCAAAACTGATTGCTAGATAGTATGTCAAGTACTATATAAAGAAATAGTTAACATGTTTATGGTCTACTTAGTATAGCAGAGACTCAAATTGTGTATTGTCTTGTTTAATTCAAAGATGAGGTTCGTGAATTAAGTGAAGCTACAAATGAAAGCATTTTCATTTTGATTATTATCAAAATGAAACAATATTACTTTGTTTAATTTTGCCTGTTTTGTAAAAAATTAATCTGAAAAAATCATGCCTACAGGAAAATATATTTAAATCACTAGTTTTTGCGCTCGTATATACACACAGAACATTCAATATACGAAATCCTACTATTTGTACATTTTGAAAATAATCGCAAGTTACTTCATGAATTATGATTGGTAAACTTAAATTCGAAGCACTAAACAATACAAAATTATTAAAAATCTCAAAGAAAACATTAAGCAACTAAAAAATATGAAGAAAAAAAAAAGACAAATAGTAGAAGATGATGTATTGCATATAGTCTAGAATGATTTTTAACATAAATTTTTGTAAGTTAAATGGGAATCACCTATGAAACTGTTAACATAAAAAGGGGGTTACATATAAACAATTAATTTATATCATATCTTTTCTTTATACAAGTATATCTTAAAGTTTAATAATTTTGTCAAAAAATAATAGAGTATGTTACATCGATTTTCTTAGTTAAGATAACTACTTAAAATACACTAACTAGAGTGTTTAATTTTCATAATTTTTAAAAAGAATTATGATCATCATTTAAAATTGTTAAAAACCTACTGTAAAATTATGATATAATTTAGATAATATTAATAGTATTATTTACTAATTATCTTATTTACTAGAATTCTTTTTTAAATAATTATTTGAATTTTTGTAACTATAGCCATCATCTTCTTAATCTTAATCACTTAAACAAAAACGAACAATCCTATTAGTCAATTAAATTTTTGATAATATTATTTTCTAATTCTTATAATATATTCAGAATTAGAGACCCAGATTTAGAAGTTAGGAAGTAAAACCCCAAAATATCACAGTTCAAATTTTACAAGTTCAAATTTATCAACTTGAATATATATGTGCGCTTGCAAGTAAATCTATGCATTGAAGTATTTTGACGAGGTCTGCTTTTTAAAAGGAATAAAATAAGAATAATAAAAAATTAAAAAAAAAAAAAGGTAACTGTAGGATGATACTTATCCTACAAATTTCAACCTCAATAAAGTCGAATGGCCAACATGCACTGTGACTATGTGAGGTAGTAACGACTCTTCTACATATCACTTTTTTTTACAGTAGTATTATCTTTGTAACTGTAACACATTTGAAAAGACAAAAGCTCAACCAAAGAAAATCATACCAAAACTCGTATGTTCTTTTAATTAGTTCATAGTTTCCAATTCGCCAATTATAAAGGAGCCGAGCAACACGGGCCCACAAATAAGAGCTATTAGTTGTGCATATGTACAACTAAAATCTAAGATGTTCTACCATACCAACACCAATACTGCAGCCCTGCTACTACCATTATCTACAGATTACATGCATCTACTCTTTTTACTAATTCTAAAACCAGGGATGCCAAGTTGGATCCATCATGCATAAGTTTCTTGGAGTAAGGGCAGCTTCAACAAGTTCAGTCACACCTCTTTGCACTGACTGTGGTGGATCCACTGAATTCTCCTCCTAATTTCAGTACCCATCAAATAAATAAATCAACAAATAAATACAGAGAGTATGGAACTAATGAAATAAGAGAGGCAATCGGTCAGGGATTTATTGATTGAAAATATACCTCTTCTGTTACGAACTGAGGGGCGATCCCGTTAATCCGGCCAATTACTTGCTCCACGTTGGTGGTTATCTTTTGTCTGAATTCAACAGGGTTCAAGCTACCCCCACCTACAACTGGGGCCAATGGCATTCCAAGAGGTCTTCTCCATGACCAAGATAACAGTTCATCACGGAAAAACATAGCTAAATGATGCCACAGGTGTTGACTTTGCTACAATGCACAAAATTTAAAAGCACGTTAGCACAATGTATGGGTGGTTTGTAGGCTGCAACTAATGGGGTATTTGGCATTGCATTCTGAAAGCAGTTTCCGATTATTTCATTTTCGTGTGACAGATAAAATGATCATCAGTTTCATGTCGGTCTGGTACTACGAAGTGGAAGTGATTCAGACTATCGGATTCCGTTACAGGAGCAACTATAATAGAACTGGTTCTAATCAGCTTTTTAAATCAGTTAATTAGTAGCTAACAAAGTTGATTTTGATTATCTGCTTATTTAAGGGTCATTTAATACTTATACTCTTACATAATAAGAATCTGAGCAACACTTTCTGACTTTAGGATATCAAACAATTCACTTAAAACAAATGCTGAACACCCCCCCTAATTTAGGATGTCCCAAAGGGAAATGTGTTCATTTGGTAACGGAATACTACAAGCAACTCACCTTAGGGGAAACAACTGCTTGTGCTGCTGCACACATGGAAGACACAATGAGACCCTCAACGCCAAAATGAGAGAAAAACGCCTGCAAATTTCTTGTTAACCTAAAAGGCACTGGTTCATTGAACTCGATCATCCCATTGGCATCATATGCGGGATGAAAATCTGTTTGGAATATCTTCCCAGTGTTCTTAGCAAACAATATTTTATTAGGAGACCTTCCACCTATTTGTAGCATGAAAGATGTGAAACTTGAAAGGGCCAACTGGATGGCAAACTGCTTCTTGAAAGCCCACATGTGATTTCCACTCAACAGTGTTTTGTACATGTACTGAGAGAAGATATTGTCAAGGACATAATCTTTTGTAATGTGGTTGTATGCTTGAAGACGAAGATCCACAACAGCTTCTGGTGATATTTGGCCCGAGATTGCTTGGTTTAGCTGCTCCTTAAAATAGGCAATGGGTTGGTCAGCCTCTTTATTGTTTCTTGAACAATGATTCTCGTACACCTCCAGAAAGGTACTGTATGTTAGGTCATCTTCTACCATCCGCACCTGGAGAGTGGCCATATGTATTAGTTTAAAATTTGGGAAGTCATACAAATAAAGATATCACAAGATGAGTGAGCGCTGTGGATCGTGTAATACGGAAACAGGGACGAGATATAGTATCTATAGAAACAGCTTCTGGGGTACCTAGGCTATAGCAAATAATATTGGCAACATTCTAGAAAAATCTGATTTGTGAGCATATCTCTTATGTATCTCATACCTGGGACCAAACAGGGATGATTATAGGTGTATGAATGTTTATGTGGCGGCGTCTTGATTCTTTGTGCTTATCAAACATCCGATTCATCACACGGAAAAGCTGTAAAATACGTTCATCGCTCCTGGCATTTGGGGTCAAAGACGTCTGGACAATAAAATGGCGTTGGGACCCATCAGAACCTATGAGAGTCAAACGGCGAAAACTGCTCCCATGCCTACGCACGATCGGAATATCTGCCCCTACCCTATCTAACTTCACGGTATGATCAGGTGCAACTTCCTGCAGAGAGAACAGAAAGGGAAAATATTGATAAAAGATGTACACACACACAAATTATACCTACATACACAGACATAGATATGCAGGATGGAGTATATGTTATGTGTATGCATATAGTGTAGAAGTCACATTTGAACTTACTTGATCAGTGAAGTATTGTCCTGGCACCTCAACTTCGACCACATGGAAGTCACGCAACACCCTGCTTTCTTCCTCCAGCTTTAATACAGCTGGGAACCGATCCTCTACATTGCTCTGAAGAATGTTTTTCCAGTGCTTCAGTCTTTCCGTCAGATCAGATAGGGTGGCCGGGAATGTAGCAGTGCTCTCTGGATCAAGGTCACGTTCAAAATCCTGCTTGTACTCTCTGACAAATTCAACATGTTTGTTAACAGCATCTGCTGAAAAACACGCCCTGCAAACACCTGAGAGTTCCTTCTTAAGAGACTGTGGAACCTCTGCAGTTGTGGCAGTGGGATACTTGTAACATCGGTGCAGCAGAGCATTAACCACAGCCAATAGCCGCTCCTCTGGCAGTGTCACAAACCTTGAACCTATTTCCGTGAGTAAACTCTGCCAAGTGAAAATAAATACAAAAGTCAGCCAATTTAGTTAGCAAATATTCTTTTATATGACGGTTCACCCACAGCCTAATTACCTCAAGTTCACTAGCCAAGTTTGTGTGTTTGCTTCTAAGAGCTTCCATGATATCCTTGGCAGCATCAAAGGCACTAGCAGCAGAAGCAACTAAGCCCATGGCGTAGTTACGCCTTATAGCATTTTGACCACCATCATTAATGGATGACGGATTTTGTTGTTCATTCCCTCCCAGCATACCGCCTTCAGGAACTGTGGACCGTTCAGGTTCTTGACCCTGAGAGCTACCTCCATCATGAGACCCAACTGGGCCTGTAGACTGAGTACTCTGATGAATCTGGTTGTCTGAGGCTGAAGAACCACCACCCTGTCTGGCATTACCATCAGCTCCACCAGACATGTTTTGTTGCATTCTTTGCTGAGCCATTGCCATTCTCCCAAACTCAGATTTATTTGCGACGTCACGTCGTTCGAGCAAATATGTACGAAGCCAGTAATACAATGCCTATGTTGAAAAAAGGATACTTTAATCATCTGATATATATTATATTGACTTCAAGAAGCAACACGATACTCACCTGTGGATATACAGTTGCAACTTTCAGTAGAACAAGTTTGCAATGTGGGGCTTCAGACCTTTGCAGAGAGAGTAATAGTTGTGGAATCCAAGAAAGCCACACCCAATGAGGTATTTGGTCAACGTATTTGTCAAATGCTCTTCCTACGGGCTCATTGGAAGTGTCAAAGCTGAGAAGGTACAGAACACGAGCAAGGTGACTTCTAGAATTAGGAATCCCAAATTTTATTCCTTGAAGAAAACAACTCACGGCATACTCTAACCAAATCTCGTCATGTGTCTCTTTAAAAGCCTGTAAATACGAGTAGTATATTAGCTAATGAACTAATTAGCAAGATCAGTAGTAGTACAAGTAACAAATAAATGCATACCATGTCACAATAGTTTCCCCAGCTTATCCACCCTTTAGGCAGGTTCTTGAAAAGGCTTATGGCATTTGAATATGAAAGATTGGCCCCTTCACAATCATGTAGCTTCAACAAAAAATCACCTTTAATACGGAAAATTTCTGCTTTGTGTTTCACAGGGAAGTATTCCAGATTAGTGCTATTAATCAAATTAAGACCACTTGTAAGCTCTCCCTTCATTTCAAGATATGCCTTTGCTTGCTCCCTTATCTTAACAAAAGCCTCCTGCAAATGTACACAGAGAAAGCAAATGAGATAAATCCGCTGGTAAGACAGAATGAAAGAAGGGACGCAATAATTCTTAACATTCCCTAAATTAAATGTTAAAGTCTCAAGTTTCAGATTCTAACTGGAGTACCAATATTCAAGAATGAACGAAACAAACTATAAGTCGTCATACCTGTACTTCCATAGTAGAATGCCCATACATTTTCTCCAAAACGGTGACACAAACATCATGAAGACTCTGCTTGCGCGCAATGTGGGCAAGTTTATTGACATTCCACGCCTTGTCACGGTAACCAAGATGATGAAGTTGTGAATTCGTGTTTGCAAACTCTTTAAATGCGTCAATCACTGCATTATACATTTCATTCCTCCACTGAAGCAAGTCATACCATACAGACAAATTATCCCATTCGTTAGGGGTTCTGAGTCTCCACGTTTCAAGAATGTCTTTTAGATCAGCATATAGACCACCATGTACACCAACAGAAGCATTTCCAGCTAATTTGTTTCCATTGGCAATATCAACTATAACTCGGGCGGATTCTTGAACCTCTACCAGTTGCTGAAATTGCTGCAGAAGAGGAATTCTAGCATGAATAGACATCTCCGGCAACTGCCACCACTGTTCCAAAGCAAGGTCAACACCTTTCCCAACAATAGTTTCAGCATCACCCACACCACTGGTATTTTTCTCATGTAGAGAAAAGTACGCTTGGATTATACGAAGCTTTGGAGTTTCTTCAACTTGAGCCTTCGGAATTACATGCTCTTTCAAATAAGCCCAATCCGGTTGTTTCCAGAGACTATCAAGCAAAATTTCATAATTATCAACAAGTTTACCGAAGTCTGTCAATACGTCCCATTGACTGAGTTGACTTGCACAATATAACCATTGCTCCTCCCAAAGACACATTTCAGCCTTGGGTACAGTGTTATTATAAGTGCCCTGGGTTGCCTTAACCATGGCTTGATAAAAGAGACTTTGGGCACGCTGCCAGTAACCATGCTGAACAAGTGACAGCCCGACCCGTGTTTCAGCAGTGATTGACCGTTTCTTCCATAATCCATACCTCATATCTTCCTCATTTAGCAAACGGTAAAGTTCAGCAAGAGACTCGGAGCACTTGGTTTCGTTCAAAAACAGCATCACGTGACTTTCCAGAAGATTTAGTGCAATGTGCCATGCATTGTAAGTCTTCCCGATATATTTGATAAGCTCACTAGGCATCCGAGGTTGAGGGTGGCTTAACTGGAGCCCTTCTAATAGAGCTTGCACCACATTCGGCCTGTTACCCTGCTGCTTTTTATGATAATCTTTTGATAAGAGAGAAATGATTGGCTTAGCAAGTTTTACTTGTTCATCCTTGCATAAGGTCACCCAAACAATGGGAAACACCAACACCCATAAATGATACGCAACATTCGCATCTGTATGAGCAAGCTCTCTCAGTGGAATCACAAGATCACCAACCTGCAAGGTTAAAAGAAGCTAAGCAAAATGGAAAACACACAGAAATGCACATACACACATAAATGAACGATGCATCATGATACCTGAAGCCTGCTCATCTCACTCATAAACTTGGCATGCTTTGAAACAAGGGAATCAACGGTCAAGGGAGCATCTTCTGCCACCTCAGATCCATCAGTAACCATAGATTGGGGTCCAGAAATATCCGGAAGAGAACCTACAGATAGAAGAGATGTGACCTTCGCAGAGTTTGGAGGGAGTGTAATAGGCTTATTCTCGACTAAGATGGCAAGAAGAAGATCAAGGCCTTGTTTCAGCCAGAAGACATCAGACAAAGCCTCCCAGTCTTGAACTTGAATAATGTACTGCAACCTTGTGAACAGTGTTTTCTGAAGCGATTCGTGATAAAGGGAGAAAAACTTCATCCTCATTTCAGGATCCTTCGCTCTTAGGCCTAATAAAAATTGTCTCTCTACCTTCTGAAAAACTTCTTGGCGCAATGACAAAGGATACCTGTTAATTGATAAGATAAATGTAACTGTGTAAGCCTTGATGGCTTCACCAAAATATAATATGTATACTTAAATTTAAACTTAATGCATACTTATTAGCATCTGCACAAAGCCCATAGAGAAGCTCAAGATATTTCTGGTCCCACTCTTCAACAGAAGTTGCGGAGAAGTTCTGCTTATCAACTTGAGAGAGCTTCTGAAGGAAAGATACAACTTCTTTCGGAGTAAGAAAAGAAACAGAAGTCGTAGTCATTCCAGGCATACCAAAATCTTTGTCAATCCATCCCTTTATTACATCGAGGATGCAGAGAAGGACTGTGTGATCAGTTCCTTTCTCAGAGAGCAAGGAATTTAGAATCTGTGTTATGGACTTCTTAAAATCGGGCACAAGCATGACCCTCTCACCAATGAGCTTCATGACAGATTTAAGATTGGCAATCACCACTCCAACATCAGCACCTTGACGAGAAGAACTAACTGCAGAATCTGGGTCTGTTCTTTGGCCCTGGAAATAAAATAGCCAGCATAGCAGTGAGGCATGTATATTGTCGCGTATTAACATGCATGAGAACTAAGCAACATTTTCATAAGATGGCAATGTTGAACGACAAGTAAACAGAAATGCAAATGAGTAAACTGCATTAGAAACCAAAGCCATACTTGTCTTGCGTAGGATCCGGGTGCAGATGCCAAATCGCGTGCTAGACGTTGAAGAACCCGAACCAAATTGAAAGGATCAATGACATTCTTTTGCACTTCTGCTAAAGTTTGTATGATATACAGTACAAAGCTAATCATAGAAGCAGAGTTATCTTCACCAGCTGTCTGCGGAGCTGCAACAGATGCAAGGTGCTTCTGTATAAGCTCTTCCACTTTTTGATACAATGCCTTCACATCCTGCGGGGTACTGGTCGCTTCTGATGGAAAAGCATAAAAAACCATCTTCAACAACGAGCACAAAGACTTTCCAGCATCTAACATTTTATACTTGAAACAGGGCTCAAGAATCTGCAAAGCATTATTGATAGATACAATCAAGCCCTTTAAGCATAGATCCAGAGCATGATACGGGAATCATATAGAATTACTTACTTGAGAAATATGAATGATATTATTGCGGATGAACAAATGTGGTTGCTTCTCCAAAACTTTATTCATCACATCCAAACCCTGTGCCAGAGCTGTGGATGGGTCCTTTGACTGAGTTGGCGGAATGCTGCTTAGAAGCTTCTCTAAATAATTGAATTTAACATTAGCATTTGGCCACACCTCCAAAGCTTGCGATAAGAGTTCTAGAGCTTGCTTATACATAAGACTTGCTTCTTTGTCCTTTGGCTCTATCACCAACGCTACCTATTATAGAAAAGGCCACTCAAATATAAATATTTGCCAGCTGAACTTGAAAAAACTTTCCTCAAAAGTTCACGCTTCATAATACAAACACTTACTCTTATCAGAAAATTGATTATCATTTCCTCCATAGCAGCATTAGGTTTAAATTCCTCATCTGGTTGTCCGGTAGATCCTGGTGTTTCTATATTTGGAATTGAAGAGGCACCACCAGGTGACATGACACCAAGAGACTGTAGACCAGGCTCAACCTTTAATCGCTTAGTTGGATCTTCAGAAAATGTAGGTCCGTCCATTGACCGTTTAGTGTCAGCACCAGCTGAACCAAGGTTTGACCCATCATTATTCTGACTACTTCCTTCACCGTCATTGACTATTTTCATCTCATTTTGTCTTTGCCTCTCCCAGTTAACAACCAACCCAGCAAGTTCAATTGCAAGACGTCTGTTCTCAGAAGTAGTATTATATGGTAGACCAAGGCGACTGAGAGAATTGACCATTTGAGGTACAAACTGCGCCCTACAACTGTAGAAAAGATCTGAATGGCGAACAATGAGCTGGAATATGTGGATGAGATTAGGAATCGAGTGTCCTTCCTCCACAAGAATCTTTTTGGTGTAGCGTATCCAAATTGGCATACGAGAATTATCACCAATAGGTAATCTTCGTGGAAGTGCTGGCATTAATATGTCAAGGGCTTGTTTGACCAACATTTTGTTCTCTGGCTGGCAAGTTCGAAGAAGGGCGACAAACACCTGCAAAACCAGCTTTGGAGTCAGTAAGTCGCCCAATTTGACGTGGATCTAAAGTTGCTAAATCCGTGAAGAAAACTCGGGTTTAAAGAGTAATATAACAAGCCTAACTACGAGTGCATCAAGTGCAACTTCAGGAAGATGTAGGCATCTACAAGGAATTAGTTGCAGCAGGAGCTGATGATATGGAAACACTTATCTTTAATCTAAATACTCGTGACATAATTCATGAAGGTAACCTGCAGTATAATCTTCTCTGGAGCTTGATAGGCCTCCAAGAAGTGGCATACATTGACAAAGGCCCACTGCTTACTAGCACTATCTTCACGCTTGAGGTGATTCCATCCAAATTTTATAAGTTCCTTCCTATGATGAACAAGGTCAGTCTGGAGATACTTGAGAAGTAAAGTAGCAAGTTGAAGTAGCTCTATCCTCATAGGTTCATCATAATCAGCAGAGACCTACGCAAGATAATGTGATCAGTATGGGACATGGGGACCTTAACAATTGGAAATGGCATAACGTATCCATCATTTGTATCAATTAAGTTAAAAAAATAAAATAATAATAATAACAATAAAACATAAAAACTTATTGCTGGTCAATAGTTCACCTCTTCAGGAGGATCCAGAAGCTTGTCAACAATTGTTTTAATAATAGCAGTATCTATAACATCCCATGTTTGCTCATTCTGAAATGCATGAGCCAGCATTGGAAGGATCAGCATTTGCATGATAATCACCAAGTGATCATGACCCATTTGTTTTGATTGGAAGATGTTTAAAAAGTGCAAAAGGAGGGTTTTCTTCATACTCGGTGGATATCCTTCGGCCACCTATTGACACAAGTAGACATAACAAGTTACAAAGATGAGCTTCATTTTTACTCGGAAGATATATGAAGTTGCATATATAAGCATCCTTTTCCGAGGTAACTATACCTCAATGATGTAGAACTCCTTTAAAAACGTAAAATCAATGCGTGTATGGTATAAGAAGATTGAGAGGATTTCAAACAGCACATTGACTTCAGTTTTATCATGGCGTAGATAGTTCAGGAAGCATTTAACCAGCCACTTGCTCTCTTTCACCTGCACTTTGTTATGAAGGAAGAAACTAGAAGATCACACATCAAATGACAACATAAATAGCAGGTAGGTAAGTCGCTAATGTAGATGTCACAGAAGATTGTGTAGGTAATCGATAAACATACAGAGTTAATAGTCAGTAGATATTCAAATTTAATTAGTTTATGTTGGGGGTCTGAATATAAAAAGCTCCACCAATAAAGTATCTTTGAAATGCATCTTACATTGTTTACATTTTAAGGGAAATCTCCAACATAGTTCAAAAGCTAATAATACACTAGAACGCAAATTCAAAAAAAGAAGTTATCAATACAGTGGCTCATCTTTCCTAGATGAAAACGTAATAAAACATTTTAATTAAATGAATGTATGAAGATGCATATGGACAACTAGAAATCAATAAAAAAGATATCTACAACTGCACGCACGATAAAACTTATCTCTGCATTTCCAAAGATGCCAAGCGTACTCACCTGTACCAAACTCTGTTCCTGTTTATTCTGCAGCCGAGATATCCTTGTAGGGGACTTCCACAAAAGGACCAACGTATCAAATACAACGCGGTTACCCTGCAACCATCCAGGCATGAGTTTGACCAACGTCTTTATAAGAGCAAGACCCTGGAAATAAGCATCTTGCAAGACGCTTGGGGCTGCAGGGTTAGATTGAGGTTGAGTGTTGTCGTCGCCCCCCAATGAAGGAGTTTCTACAGCACCCTGAGCCGCTGATGGCTCAGCTTGGGGAACAAAAGACTCAGGGAACGCACTTGAAAGTATCTTCTCTGGTGACTTTGCAAGCTCTTCTCTTAAGGGCTGACCAGCATCTGATCGGATGATGTACATTAACCTGGATCATGCTCAAAAGAAAAATTTAGATGAGAATTTACAAAACGAGATTCCAAGTACAAGATACACGAATAACTCTACGGATCCTACCGGCGAAAATATTTTGCTTCACATAATCGAGCAAGAAAATAATCAACGGCAGCTTGTGGATAACGATTTAAGAACTTTGTCAGAGGAAGACGATAGGGACTGTTGATCTCACTATAAAACTGCCCAGGTGGAAGGGCTCCTTCTAATTCAATAGTCAAAGTTACAAGATCATCAAGAAACTTTCCTGCTGCACTGGGTAACAAGTGAAAAAGCTCGATGATAGCTGCATTGAAGTTGATAGAAGTGTAAATACATGTTACTATGTTAATATAAATTTTTTTTAAAAAGGAGAGCTTCTTCAGGGTCAAAAACGCAACCCACCAGCTGCCACTTTTGGTTCTTCCCCACTTCTCCAAGATTTTTGAATCTGTTGAAGTTTTTCTGGTTCCAACCATCTCTTCAGATGCTCCAATAGTTTGCCTCCCAAAGCCACATTAAACCAATGCGATAAGAGTTCAAGGAGGCGAGCCAGACCTTGCAGCAGAGGCATATTGAGGTTCTTGGTATGTGCTAAGTTAACTAGTATAGGCCTCAGGCTGCTCTGCAAAAGTTCTTTGGGCATCCGCTGCTGCAAAATAACCTTAATAACAAAATCACCACACAAAAAAAACCGGCATGAGTGAATTGCTTAATATGATAACACGATTTAAATGTTATGAAAACATTTAACATGGAAATTAATGCATAGTATCCACTGAACTACGTCCGCAACTAAGAGTTGTACTAGGATATGACCACCATATTTTCAAAAATCAATATATGCAACATCCTACTTCCTGGCAGGGATCACGACCCTATTGATTTGTGAATTTCAGTCCACTGTGTATGAAGTTCGGAACTTTAAAGTTTCTTTTGTCATATTCGTTTAGAAAAAATGTCAAGTCAAAGAAAAAAAACCTGTCGCAATCCCTCTTTAGCAACGGCTACAATTTCCGTCGTCCTGCTTGTCAAAGACTTGAAAAACATGGAAATGATTTTTGTACGTAACTCTGAGTGATTTTGAGTCTTAAAATCTGCCCAAGCCATTGCTGTGCATAGCAGTTCAATGCAAGCTGTACGGAGTTTGGTTAATGACATGGCCACTTTTGGGTTCATAAACTTTGCAACCCACACAGTCTCGTCAGCCTCAGCAATCTGCAATGCCTCCTGAAGAAAACTGACTAATTCTGGAGTCAACTTCACAAGAGGTGGCCTCAAGGCAAGGCAAAAATTCAAAGCTGTCACCGTCCCAACCTATAAAATACACAAAGAAAGTTAGCAAGCAGAAGCGTGAAGAAATCATGATTATTTACAGGGTGCATGGTGCTCACCTGTTGATCCACATTTTTTGACCTGAGAGGACGCATTAGAAGAGACTGAAGCAGAGGCTGGTATAGTGGTTCTAGTAATTCAGACACTTCACTACCAGTTCTACTAGCCAAAAGTGCCAAGCAGGACTGCACTATTTTACTGACTTTTACAGTTGCATTTGTATTTAATAACTCTGAAGCAAGAAATTCAACTACTCCTTGAAAACTCAGCCTGCGGGCTTCGCTGTTTGCTTCATCAACATTATTCACAACTCGGAGCACCTGAGTGAGCACCTGACTAGTTTCTTCTTGTTCTTTTGCAGCATAAACTGGGAGTCTTTTAAGAACAAATACAAGTCCTCGTACAACACGCACTTGGAAAACACATAAAGTTTCAACCGTGACCTTTCCCACCAGTGCACCAAGACCAGTAACCCCACCCATTTGAGCTTGCCAAGTACTTCCATAGCAACAGTGCAGTAGACGAGGTAGTAGCTGATCAAAAATGGGAACTCTAACACTCGGAGGTGGTGAATAAACAGGACTCATTGATGGACTAGAGACGATCATGGGAGTACCGGGACCCCCTCTTGACATGAGCACATCAGCATGTTTGGACCGAGCTAGTAATAGAAGAGTTTCAGAAAATACATTTAGTGCACTAAGAGCGGCTTTCGCATGGAGCCTGTTTTCATCCGCGAGCACCTCCACCAGAGCATCCAAAAATATCAGAGGGTCCAACTCTTTCAGATTAGAGCTGCCACCATTTCTTGGCTTCAAACTGTTACTTGTACTTGATGACAGCAAAGGACCGCCAAGAGGAATGGCAGAAACAGGAGCATTAGTTGAAGAATTTTCCAAATGAAAGATGATTGCAAAATGGCGGCAAACATTAGCAACATATTCATCCTTAGGGTCAACTAAATCAGTCTCAGCATTAGCAGCAATAATGGTCATAAGGAGAATCTTGAATACAGACTTTTCTGCCATTAGTTGTGTTTTAGTCTTGACCCCCAAGTCGGTCTGCAAGAGAAATTTACAACCATAGAAATTGAATGAAAATGTGCCAGCAAAAAACAATATATATTTATATATTAAGAGAGAGAGAGAGAGAGATAGCGAGAGAACAAAGACAATTAAGTTTGTGATCTCACTAAATGATTTAAAAACAACAAATTTAAGAGTTAATCCTAAAAGTGTAGGTTCGAAAGCAAGATATAACCCAAAATACCCAGAATGTAGCCTAAGAACAAGCAATAATCACATAAATAGATAACAAATTGCATATTCTTAAGTGCTTATAATATCTATAATAAGCAGCTAAGCAGTTTTTAAACGAGCTTTTTTGGGATTGCTTATCTGCTGTCATATTAAGCAATAAGCAGATAAGCCTTGATTAATCAATCCCAAATACCAATCATTAAATAGAAAAGGGGAAGAAAATACATAACTAGTAATTATAATTAAATGTAGAACTTGAAATTAAACCAACCTTTACATCAGATGCCTCAGATCTTCTCCAGGATGGATCAACTGATGAGACCAAAACTGTTGATAAGTGCTTAGATATTAACCCATTATCATGTATACGGCCTGGCAAATCAAGTTGCGATGACAAGCACACGCGTAGAAACTTCAACGCTTGTTTCCGATAAAAAGCATCCATGCTACTATTTTTGTTCACAACAGCTGCTATAGCAAGATTAATACATCGATCTAGAGGTACCAGAAATGGGGTTTCAGGCTCAAATGTAAGAATCAAGCGGAGTCCATGCTCTGAATTCTCCTTGCACTCAAGTGCAAGAGGCTCTTTGAGAAAGCGTCTATTACGACCACCCAACTTACCAAGGAGTTGTAACGATTTACCACCCCATGGGTAGGGTGCGGGCCTTAAGTGAGACCATAATGCTAAAATCACTTCAGACATCACATTTGCCATACTCGGTTCAAGAAAATCAGGATTTAAGCTATCAATCCAAAACTCAAGTGTTCTCAATCCTAAGCTCACTAGTTCATCACTCCCATTAAGACACAGTACCAGTGGCTTCATCAATCGAGGAAGGTGAGGTAACAGTGAACTTAGACGTGCAGGTAATGTTAAGCAAAGCTCTAGCAGAAGGTCCCTCATTTCTTCAGCTGTGGGTCCCTCAAGCATAGCCAACAACATATTCAAGCAAGGTTGTAGTATGGGAATCAAGTCTCTCAACAGAAGCTCAAATTTGCCACCACCTAGGGCGCGGAACAATGTTCTAAGAAGTTGCAAATAACCAAGTGGTCTTTCAACTTCACTTGCATTTTTCATGCAAGCTTCCACAATAACAGGCACATGAGGCTGCAAAATCCGTTCACAATCTGCTGGAGCTTTGGCTACAGCACCAAATAAAAACCGGAAAAGATGTAAAACAAGTTTTGCTGCAGGAGAGTCCGGATGCTTTAGAACATCAAGTTTGCTGCTTACAAGGAAATTAACCAATACATCTGCAAATGGCCTGAAAACCTTAGGAGCCTGAAGAAGAGTAGAAAATATGTGCACAAGCTGTGTATTGGATATCATGCACTCAAAAAGTTCAGGCATGCACAGTGAGAACATATCCATAAGATCTCGAGGTTCCATGATGGCCAAAATCTGGGAAAAGAGATGGATCATTTCTCTCTCCTCATCTTTCTCCTTGAAAAGAGCCAAACAACGCACACCACTTTTCAAGACACCAGAAGCTCTCCATACCTACCCAAAGCCATTTCATAAATTACTGTAAACATGACATTTGATAATAGTGTTTATCTGTGAAAACAACAATACCTCTTCTTCTCTCAGCCCTTTAAATGGCTGGCCTGTGGATGAATTGGGCGGGGTTGCAGGAAGCATCTGTGGAGGTGTTCCGTGAGTTGAAGGTGAAACCTACACAGTACTAAAGCATAAGATTGTATAATTTGAATGCGGCTGCGACAGAAGTGGACTTAGATAGTTAAAAACCTGTGATCGGGGCAGATGTGCGTGTGTGATGCTCCATATTATCGTTTTCATTCCTGGTAACAAAACAAGAGTAAGAGATTATGCACTAAAAAGGGTTCTCAAATTACAGCTAATCTTCATATATATTCCTGGACAAGACATTACTAGGTAAAAGTAATTAAATCATTCCTTAAATGTCATATCAGCTATAAAAGGAATGAAAGAAACTTACCCATAACCAAGGTCTTAATCAGATGCTTACAATCACTAACTTCTTTTGAGTGTTCCACAGGAACCTGAATGTTTAGAACAGCCTGGCAGACAATTTGGATGTTTACTTCAGTGTCAGTGTGCCACATATTATCATAAGTATGAGTGTATAACTCAATTAGCCTAAGTTATGTGTTTACTAAACTATTTAATTGTAATATCCTTTCATATATTTAAATAATATAATATAATGATAAGCTTACAAACAATCGTGTGTGGTAAACCCTAGGGACAACAAATGCGATGGTACATTTTACTAGGATAATACTACAGAGAAACTACGCTCCACTGTTTTCAGTAATTTTAATTACTTAAAGCTACAGCTACTGGCTTCTATTACCTTCCAGAGGCACTTAATCTAGTGCTGACTTGAAGGCATTTGTGGTGAGAGTAAACCCAAGTTATCAAACATCTCCTAAAGTCTAGCATAAAAACTGATATTCATGATAAAAGGTTTATTTGATTAGGATAACCTGCACTGGCAGCTCAAGCTTCGCCTTTAAGGTAGAGCGTTCCTTTCCTTCCTCTCCATCCTCCAGAAGCTGTTACAGAAAATGAACACCATTAGAGGAAAGATACAAGACTTATTTGACAAGGAAGAAGCAACTAATCTAAATGTGCAGTATGACAATGTTCTCATCTTCATACTCATTTATTTTTGTATAAGTAGCCAGTCTTGTAACTAAATGGGTTGATTAGCTATACATGATAATCTTACCCTTCTTTATCCCCCCTCCATCAAATCTCCGTTTTCTAACAAATTTATTATCTGAAACTTGTGTCCGGGATTCATCCTTATTTGGTTGGGTCCCTTGGTATGGCCTTCCTACATTATTTGCTTATACTAAGATTGTATGGCAGGAAGCTTTTGGACTTTCAATAACTTTTATCTTGTGAAGACTCAAAAAGCTTTTAGTGGTAACACAATTTATTAATTGGAAGTGGAATTTTGCAGGCAGAGACAACAGAATTGGAAAACAAAGGAATTGGGCAACCATATTTAAACATGTAATGGTCATAACTCGTAAAGAAATGGTCCCTTCTGAAAAAATGGCATCACTACAGTTGGTAGCAGCGGTGGGCTGAGGTGTTTTGAGATTTATTAAAAGAATAAATAGAACAAATAAACCACAAGGAAATATATTACTTATTATATTTTTACCAACCATAGACTTGTTTTCAGCCACAACAGCTGCTTTCAAATTCAAACTATGTGGAGCTATCAGCAATTCAGTGCCCAGCTTAAAGAAGATTGACAAGGAGGCAAATATCAATAGATATATACCTGTTTAACATTCCTTCAGTAAGCCTAAAAGTTGAGTTTGATGATTGATACAATTTTGCCCTTACCGAGAATCTTAGTGAATGATAAGAAACTGGTCAATTGCCTATGAGATAATGCCAACCACACATCATCAAACAAGTTTAGATTGTCAAAAACATTTCGGGAAGACATCAAGATGGTTCTAATCATCTACAGTGACTGCTAGCGGACTCACAAGTATTTATTTAGTCTATTTACCAAAACTCTAAGGACAAATAAACAGAAATGAAGGAACGTCCCTCATCGTAGCAAATATGATATCTTGTGATGAATGAAAGTTCAGTATCTGTGTTTTTATCGAAGTTCCAAGTTGAGCACTAAGATGTTTTATATCGGTCCTTCGCATATGTTCTGCCGCTATAACACATGGAAATTGAAAGTACCAACTTGAAGTATATGATATACCTGAGGAATACTACGCTTGAAAGTGCTAAATTTGCCAACAAAAGCATCCAATATTCGCCCCTACACATGAAAAAAGACAAGGCTACCATTATTTGAACACAAAAAAAACTATCTTGTTATTTCCAACATGGGCAATTGCAACTCCAGAAAGAATAGGGGATGAGACGAATAAGTCGTACAGATTCTTACCAATAAAATCCTTGCTTCGTCCATGGATGGCAGATCCACACCTTTCTCAAAGATTGGCTCCACCTAAAAACATATTAATGAAATAAACTTATGATCAATAACCAACAGAAACCACAACTAGATCTTTGACATCCTACAAAGAGAGCAGGAAAATAAGGGGATAAAACATTCTTTACAATTTAAACTGAGAGATCCAGACCGTACCAGATTCAGCATTAACCGTGCGCATGTGGTGTGAATGCTCAGAGATAGTGAAGCGTCATGCATATTACTCGAGAATAGGTAGATAATTCGTGACAACTGCAGGAAAATGATAAATAAACAGCAGTAAGACATGTAACACAGGAAGCAACACATTTGATAATAAATGCATATATTGATAAAGATGAAGCCAATAAAAACAAGCAATAACAGATGGGTAGAATGAGAAAAAGAAATAGAACTTGTTAAGCTATAAAAAAAAAAAAAAAAAAAAAAAAAAAAACCCCTGAAAGAAGTACATATAAGAGGCCACCGAATGATCAAACAGTATAATATAGATCATTAGTACAAGTTACCAAAGCATAAAATAACTGATGCTGATGTGAGGTAGGTAGCTGTCTCTTGTAATCATTGAATATTTGAGCGATTATGAGTTCTCAAGATACTCAGTTACTAACTAACTCATCCCACCAAAAAACAAGTCCCAACTCTCGATAGATTCTTTTCCCGCCTTTAAGTGTGAATGATGCACCATAATCCAAGTGGCTAGTAGCAGTGTTGTAAAAGTCGGCCTGGTCGGCCGACTAGTCGGTTTTTGTGGGGTGGCCGACCCGACTAACCCTAGTCGCTCACAAAAGTCGGTCAATGAAAGTCAATGCGGTCAACGGGTCAAATTTGGGATTAGTCGGAATAAGTCGGATTTTTGGTCAAATTCGGTCAAAGTCAAAGTTGGTCAAGATTTTAAAAAATCAAAACTAGGGTTTTGGAACACATTTGGACCGCTCTTTTATGGGTTTCTCTCTGAGGTAATACATGCACACACACAGGCACAAGCTATCTCACTATCTGAGTTTCTCAAAATCACGCACACCCACACAATTTTAACTTCTGGGTTTCGCAAAATCACGCAAGGACAGGCTTTCTGGGTTTCACAAAACCACGCACACGCGCACATGTTTTCTGCGTAACAATTATTTATGTTTTAAGTATTTGAACAATTGAACAATTATGTTTATGTTTAAAGACAATTATGAAAGTTTATGTCTGTTTATGTTTATAGTTCTCTTCTATATTTACACATATAATTTTGAAATTTATTATTTAAATGTAAAAAAAAGTCAACAAAAGTCAAAATCCAACTAGTCCTTCCAAGGTCCCGACCGACTAGTCCCCGACTAGCGACTTTTTCAACCTTGGCTAGTAGTGATTACACATAACTGTTAGGCTGTTACTATCTATATGTTAATGTTTTCCCTTCTTTTAAAGGGGTCCGGCAAGCATTGCTGCAGAGTACAATCCTCATAAATATTCTAGTTGAAAATTAGCTAGCTTACCAAGTAGTAAGTTTAGGGCACTAATAGCACAAAGTACATATTTCTCACCAATTCACCATGGGTGATTGTTTGTCTAGATATGGTCTTCTAATAAAGCTGACGTTAAACATCAAGCTTCATCATAAATTACAGGTCACTTGTTGGTAATTAGATGGAACCTCCCTTTTTGCTATATCTAGCCTCATCTAATAAAGGACTCTCAAATGCTGCTTATGTATCAGTTACGAGGCCATAATCCATCCAAGTTGATACAAGTACATTATTAAATACATACATTTTACACTTCGTTGAACAGTGTTCTTTCCATTAAACATTAGTGTGATTACTATTCTATATGAAGTAGCCGTTAATTTATTATAACTATATGAGGCCATTTGGCAGAACTAAAATTCACATGCTAAACCAATCAAAATTGTTTAAAAAAGTAAAGCATGAAATTTTCATAATGCTGCGAACCTGTGATAATGAGAGATCTCCCCGAACATGATGAACAATTTCTGCCAACAGACTATAGGCCAATGGTCTCAGTGTCTCAAAACAAGCCCGGCCAATTCCGACGAGAACCCTAACATAGTTCATAAATTTGCATAAGATACATTAGAATTTAGAAATTTATTTTTAATGCATAACAAAATGATGCCAGTTATGATGTTTAATGCAGCAGATACTTTCACACCTGTCCTGATGAGGGGGCATAACCAGGATTCTTAATACATGCTTTCACTTTTTATAGGAACTTTTCATATTAAAGTTGCATCCTTTATCTCATTATAATTACAAATACTTTCAAGTTTCAAAAATCAAAAGGAAAAAACGAGTTCTCAAAACCATCAATTTCTTCCATAGCAGACAGGCAGATTGTGAATACTGAATAGCTTTTCAACTAACAAAAAACAAAATTGGTGTTAAATTCCAATGGATAAGAAAAATCAGTAGCAAAGTTAGCAATTTTTATTACTTTTTTAACCATGGTTCAGACCTTTGGCCGACTAATCCAATGAGTCTAAGCCCACCGCCACACAGACTCAAACCAGGTAAAGCCCTCCCTTTTCAGAAGGTTGGCATGTCTACTTCGGAGTGTTTGCACCCCACGGGATTCGAACTTGAGACCTCCCACTATTTAGTGATGAAGTCCCAGGCTTTTACCAGTTGGGCGACCCCTGGTTGTTAGCAATTTGTACATAATACTGGTGTTACCTCTCTTCCAAAAGTGTATCAATTAGAGGAAACAAGCCCCTCTTAAAATCCGTTCCAAGGACATGTTTTAGTGCTATCAACAATTCCTGTGCATGATAAGTCAATTATATAAACCAGTTCACATACATGAGAGAAAACCTTAACTAAGCACACACATATCTAGAATCATACTATACCTTTCTAATGGAAACGGAGTCTGAACAAGTAACAAGCAGGTTGACAATGCTTTTACATATGCTTTCTTCATGTGGCCTGATATAATCAGCAAAGCTCTTCAAAAGGTATGTCAGGAATGATACCGTCTGCAACAGGAACAGAATACAGATAAGTAAATAAAATAATAGGAAAACTCACTAGTTCAAGATTTAAGCTTTAACAGTAATTTCGTCATCTAGGACATATCTCATGCATGCACAATTGTTAAGATTTCTGCACAACCAATTTATCAAAACAATCATACAGAAGTACAGCTGTGCTTGAATATAGCACCACTACTGGCCAAAAAATATAGCATGCTGACATCCTCAGTACTTCCAAGTTCCACATAAATTAATAGCACAAAAAGATGGTATATTACTTCATGTGTGATTAAAAAGGATAACAAAGAACTGATACTAAAAATTTACCTTAACTTGGGCCCCTTTTAGCTCTGTAAAGTGGGTCTTCAAATGTGGTGGAACCTTGTCAGGACCGGGGACAGAGATAGCAGCAACCATCAGTGGCAATAACTGAGGGATATTAGTCTGGACAAGCCGGTTATACAGCTGAAACAGAAACATAACTACCAAAGGACTCTCTGTCACAATTTTGAACGAACGGGTACTTGGATTAAGTTGCCCGGCCCCAGTACTTGAGGTAGTGGAAGAACCAACTTGATCTGAAATCTCCATCGGCTTCACATCTTCGCTGCCAAGAGAAGGTAAAGCTGACATTGATGAAGGTGGTGGCATGGCTGGAGCCACAAGTGCCCCGCTTTCAAAAAAATGGCTAACTGTAAGTCTAAAATTCTGATAAATTTTACACACGAAGTCAAGGAAAGGCTGCACTTCAGTTTCTTGAGTTGGTCTGAAATTCCTCAATAGATCAAATATAATGCGAATGCAGATCAAGCCATTTTCCTCATTGTCCGTCGTAAGCACGTGCATTGCAACTTTTAATAGCTCTTGAACAAAGGGCCTTAGCACTTCACTGTGAGGAAGACGATTAAGGATTTCGACAATAATGTTTCTCAACTTATGTTCAGGATTGTCAGTAAACTGCGGCTTCGTTATGTGATATAGAATCCCCGAAAACGGACGAAAATAACACTTTAAGAAATTCAAGTACTCCCCTGTGTGGGTTATCTCTAAACTATCCCGTACCTCCATCGCCATCTGAAGCCTGTTCTGAATAGCTGTCCAATTAAAAAAAACCATCATTTTTCATTCAGCCCAACAACATCCATACTACTCTAACTTCATATTCAGCATACAGAACCAAAATAACTCTCTACTGACATTGCACAGTAACTAAATTATTCACTATATTTCATTATCATAGTTTATAAACACTAAAATGAGAGTAATAATAAATAATATAAACTTTGTAACGAGTTCTACAGGTAAAAGACAGTGATGTTACATCAGTAACGCAATTCATATCAATTATACATATATATGTATAGTTGTGTGTAATTGTAAAGAGAGAAAGATAGAATGATTACGGAGGTCAGGTTCCATGAGATGGCGAGAATGCTGCTCGAAATTCTGAATAGGACTCATGACTGGATAGATATAAACCCTAGGTTTTACTCTGATCAATTAATTTAAAGCCAACACCGAACAAATGAAGTTGAACCTTAAGTTGTTGATTTCTAGGGCTAAATTGCTTCTCTACTTGCTAGTAAGAATTAGAACTGTACAGACTTAGGTTCCGTAAGTTAAATTTGAGAGTTGAATATACTGATTTGATAATATGCTCATTGATTTGGAAACTTGAAAGGGGTCAGAAACCGAAACTAGATTTGTTACGTGATCATTCAATCAAGCAGGTCTCGTTTCGCACACCCTACTCGTACACAGTTATGAATGCTCTCGCAAAATTTATAGAACCTAACTTACGGTTTCCGACGGGAGGTGATTTGTAAATTACACTGAAATTTCTGGAGGATTTTGTATAATATGTCCTTTTATTTTGAGTGTCTTGTAACTTTGTGCTAAAGTTTTATAATTTTTTTTATTGAAATTATCTTGAAAATAATTCGTGATTTGTTTGCTACTTTTTAAATTGCTTAATCTTATGTAATTTGAATTGGATTATATTACATTCGTTGTTTCCTGATAAAATGGTTAGAAATTGAACTCAAATTTCATTTGATTGGCTATTTGTTTAGCACAGACACATAGTTAATGCGATTTGATTATATTTGATTATGTAAAATGAAATATTTCAATTCTTAGATAAAGTAGATGTAATCTAATTGTATCATGGAAAGGAATTCAATTCATTTTTGTGTTATATTATCATAACCACAACTACTAAAATAGGTTAAATAATACCAAATTTTAATACCTTCTCCAACTGCCACATATCTCATTTGTCAATGTGATAACACATGATTTTATATTTTTTGCCCTACTAGTGAAAAGGTACGTTTCAATCATTACACTAACATTCTTGTTCAATAACTAAAACTTATATTAATATATCTTCCTATTATGATGATTAGGAATAGTCAATAGATACTTTTTGTCTCGTATTAATTATTGTCGTAGATGACATTTATCTCCTAACATTAAGCATTATTTTGTAATTGATATTATTTACATTTTTTATTCAACTCTTATAGGCAACCAAAATTATTATTTGAAACACTTGTAACCAAAACATTTATCTCCTAACATCGCCTCATTCACGACTTCATCCATGAAGCTTCAACCTTCAATTTTCTTCGCAACACTTGTAAAATAGATGGGATCTGCAATCACCATAGTCTATTAATTGTCAATATTCGACAAAATAAGACTTAACTTTTTGTTGAATTGTCTTATTGTGATTGATAGGTTATGGCCCAACTTAAGAATAAGACGGAAGTAAAGAACGGATAAAGGTATTTTGGCACATAGTGATGATATACGTTGCATTATTTGTTATTTGCTTTAGGTTGTGAGAGCTAAACGCATACAAGATAAACGACCTATCCAATACTCATGATCAAATATCAACCGAGACTCAATAATGGATAATAATGTTTATGTAAGTGATATTAGGTCGCAAACTAGAATGACTCGTGTTTGCTTAAAAAAGTTGTTATATGCTTGAAACGTTTGGAGGATTAAAACATAAATAGAAATATAAATGTTTTGGAAAGAATAATATTTTGTTTAATGTTATAGCTCATTATATTTAATTTGGTCAAAGTTCACAGTTTAATTATAAACTGAAATGGCCGATAAGAAAACGAACCGATATATAACAGAAAAAAATTGTACCATAATGAAATTGAAGCCAAACAATTTTAGTTATTGAAAAATCGAAACCGTTTATTAGAGTGGTGATTTGTACACTCTCTTTTTGAATGTAAACTCCACAAATGTGCATAAAATGTATTGTACTTTGTGCATTAGTAGTGTATGTATAGTTGTAGTATTCACATATGAAGAATGTACAAGTCACCTCCCATTTGGTTATGGATTGGTTTTGGTCGCTAATCGAACTAGGGGAATTGTATGTGAACACCTTTGCCACAAATAATGCAATATCAATTAACATATATGAGAACAAGCTAATGAAATACCCTTTAAATTTGTATGTTTTAGATAACTTTCTCACGAGTAAACCATCTAAAATCTTACTGTAGAAACACAAACCTAAAGCTCCACAATGCCACAATTTGATCTCAAATACTTAACCTATCTCTGCAAAATTAACATAAACACTTATAATACGAAAGACAACACTATTGATATAGTATTACTTGAGTTTGTTGCAAAATGTTGATAATCGACAATGTTGACCGACTCACCTATCTCACACTAAAGATATTGTAGAAGATAATATTCAAACAGGCTTAGAGGTCCGCTCATAATGGAAAATATGATAATTCTTTTTGCATAATACTCCCATTCGGAAGCAACTAAGATACGTGTTTAAAAGTTGACCCCAATTTTAAAATTGATTTCTAAAGCTTTCACCACAAAACTACACTTTTGGGGTTAATAGTATTACTTGAGCTTAATTAAAGTGACTTATTTTGTAAAAATAAATAAATAAAATAAATATATAAAATAACCAAATAACCATTTCAATTTACAAAATTAAAGCATAAGACTATTCAAACCAAGTCCTAACCGACAAAAATCATTTGATTTGTAGACTCATATTCTACGATTTATTAGGGTTTAATTACACGAAAATAATAGGTCATTGTTCTAACAAAAACAAAACTGAATTAAATCGTTTAGATAAAGATAAAAATAACGTGTAGAAACAATAATGGTGATATGTGAATACAGGCATTGCGTTTTGTTATACCTGCACTTACATATATTGTTAGGAATAGTGTTACATATATAAAAATGATAAATCATCGTATCTTAGATACAAACAAAATAAAAATAAAACATAAAAAAACAGTCGATCATTTACAAATTGAGGAATGCTACATTCCCTAAAAGTTTACAAATAAACTCCTACAAAATGACATGACATAAGTATTGGACCAATCAAAATATATCAAATCTTCTCTTTCTTACTTATCGCTCCTAATTTAATTGGTCCACATCATTTTGTGGATTGTATTTTGTAAAGTTTGTATGGCTCTATCATTTTTCTTTTTATAAACGGACTATGACATTTTATACTTCAAGTAATTAGCATACTTAAAAAAATTAAATAAAAATGTTAATTAGATGTTAACAAAACCCTTTACGGGCAAATCACCACATTTAATATTTAATGTTTTATATAAAAATTATCGGAGAGCATTGGTTACTTATTGATGCAAATCGTTATAGACTTATCGCTTATGGATGCTTAATTTGTTGCTATAAAAATGATGGAATCATGGACCCCATGTTGGTTGAACAAATTAAGGTAGATTTGATTCCTGCTTTCAATGAATTACATTTTAGTTATTGCCAAACGCATATAACACATTATTATAAAAAATGATTAAAAAGAATAAGATGGTGCAACCACCGAAACAAAAAACATCAACTTCAATTAACAGAATTTTAGTGAAGTGGAAGCCAAGAAATGTACATAATTCTATCCTTTATTACTCATATAAATCTTGCACATCTTCATTTATTTCATCAAACAATTTGTTTCAAGAGTGTATTTGTGTTTCGTTGCATGTACATTTTAAGGTCTTCCTTTTTGTAAAGTTTGGTTTTTAGGAGATGGAGGAGGGGTTGGTGGTCAGAGGTAGGGTCGAAATCGATAGTAGACAACCGTTCAAGTCGGTTAAAGAGGCGGTTATGTTATTCGGAGAAAAGGTCTTAGCCAACGAGGTTTACGGCAACAAGCTCAAAGAGGTTATATCGATTTCTAACGAAATGCATTATTTTGTTTATGTTTTTAAAATTTTAGTTTCACAATATCTGTTCTAAGTGTTGCTGAATTGAGAAGTATCTAAAAGTGTTTAAGTATGGTCACATTGTGAAATGATAATCATGTTTTTTTATAGAGTCAAACATAACTATTTTCAACCTTAAATGTATTATGATTTATGACCCTTCATTTGATCACCTTTTGCTTACAAATATTATGTTACACCGGTAGATTGAATTTTACGGGATGAGGTAAATTGGTGAAATATGATTGATCATGTAAATAAAAAATATATATTTTTAGAAATATAATTTTATTCAACTCGAATGTTTAATTATGAGCCATTAATTAAAACATGTTTTATTGAATTGTTATAACTATATGTGTGTGATTAGTTGCGGTAGTCTTGTAGAGAAGATTGATATATGTTCTTTTATAAATTATTTTGATAGATGAGAATCGTGAAGAGGGAAAACAACCAAGACGGATCGAAAGTTGGTCCGGGAGAGGAAAATCAAGCCGTAGGAGAGTCGAAAGACGAGAGAAAATTAATGGCTTATTATCTTATGTCGCTTAAACAACAACTGAACGAGACGAAATCTGAACTTGACCAATTAAAGTCCACAAGAGGACCTTGCCCAAGTCATTTCACACCCATTGAACATGAGATTGAAGAGATCAAATTCATTGGAAACCCAAAACCAACTCAAGTGAAGCCATCAGTTGAAGAGGAACGTGAACCGCATTATGACGATGATTTGTTTCGCTTAAAACAGAACATGTCTGTTATGTCTCATAATCCTCCATCAATCAAAGTGATTAAGAAGGCTAAAAAGAGAACCATATTACCATCACTCGGTAGAATTTTCTCAAAAAGTAAAGGATAATCAATATATAGTTATTCTTTAATCAATTCATGGTTGACCCTTAAACCCAAGTTTGTTACCTCAAACTGCAAACGTACACCAGAATGTTTTAGTTAAGTTTACTTTATTTCATTTTACTTTTTTCGCGTAAAGAAAACATGATGAGACTTGTATCAAAATTTGATATTAAATGAATTAGAAGAATCGGGCGTCATGTATGATTTTCGTATTACTGGTTTTCTACATTAATTAACTCTTTGATTTGTAAAATAGCAACGGGTATTTGTTAAACTAATAAAACAAAACTAGTCGTGGTCTATTCCCGCACTCGTAAGGAGGCGATTTGTCGATTTATGTGCGCAAAGTGATGGATTGAGACTGCGAATTTAGTTAGCCAAAATGTTGAATATCATAAATATTAAAAAAGATAAAATAACAAATTGTTATCAGTAAATTGTCCAATGATTATGGAATTGTCATTGAGAAGAAAGTAGGAACATATTAGGAGGTATTCGGTAGGATTTGTATAACAAATATCCATATAATGGTCACCTCTAGCCAAAAGACAAGCGGTTTTTATACATAGAGAATTATATTGCAGAACGGGAGGTGATATTTATGCTTTTGCAGTGGTAAATTTTCTAACACTTCTATCGGGTAAAATTGTTCTAATATTTTTTACTCAGGTATTTGAAGAGATCAACATAGAAAATAATATCTTTCAACTTTTATAATATAAATTTATACTAACGGTATAAAGTTTTGAAAGGGTCAAAACCCACCTTGTCCCTTAAGAGGTCCCCCGTTATCTTCTTGATTATTTTTTTTAATTTAAACACTAAAATTTCATACTATTTAGGCACATTGTACAACTTCCTTAAGTATAGTTGACGTAGAAATCATAAAATGATAAATATCATCTCTTATTGCAGAAAAGGCTTACATGCAATTAGCCTCTTGTTCCATGCATTGATCGAAGTGGACAACCATGCAAAAAAAGTTATGTCGGCTATTATTTGAACAATATTGGAACTTTGATATAAACAACAAATCTATATGGTAATCAGCGAAATTGGCTTCTACATCCGGTTCTGTGTCATGTTATCTCTGCTTGAAGACTGTAGGAAAGGTAACACCCCAATACTAATGACCAAGTTCATTTGGTTCAAGGTCAGTATAGTTGTTTACAACCAAATTTTCGCAAATAAAAGGAATTTTAGGGAATGTTATGTTGCAAATCAACAATATCATGTTTCCCTAAAACGTATTTGAGATCAATATAATATTTCTATATCTTGTATTTTAGTTGCAACACTTTTATTTTAACATGTTTTGAACTCAATAATATACATATACACAAAAGAAAAAAGTTGAAAATATAATGCAAGGAGTCTACTATTTCAGTCATAAAATAGCATTACATATGTGGAACGTTTGTGCTACCATTTACACTCCTTTACTATCATTTAGTAACGAATCTCATTTTCTTCAATGAGTCTCCTGCACTCAACAATCATCCACCAACATTGGCGCCGATGATTAGGTGATCGGTCCACATACACAAGGCGTACGGCTGAGCCACTCTATGTCAGCCGCCCAAGCAGTCTCTATAATAGATTGGTTATATCCCAATCTATCTAGATACAGGAGTCCAGTGAGGATATCGTGCAACTTGGCTGACAAACTATTAACTAATATCGAGGTATCCTCGGAAGCCTGCTACCCATGTCTACCAGAGTCTAATAACTCCGGCGTAACCAGTTTACTTAGCACAACCTTTCCACTGAGATGTCGACCTCTGTAATTGATCGTGTCGATATCCGCCATCTGTGTTTAATTTGAATATTCCCGCCACAGGAGGAGACCATCCGAATCCTGAAACGAAAACAACATAAAAGGATGTTAGAATATACTGTCGTCGTGCTGATGAATCATCTCAGTTAAGGTACAATCCGCTATTTAATTTAGGGGTTAGTGCATAAGAATGCATCAAACTTTGGTCGAATATTCATAGTGTGTACCCAACTTACGGGTAGTGTTTCTAATGCACTTAACTTTCAAAAATTGTTATTTGATGTACTTTTTGACCGGCTCGACTCTTAGCAGGTAACCGGTTGATTTTGTGCAAATAATGTGTACATGCGGCATGCCAAGTCATAATTCTTTATCCACATAGGCGTACACACAATAAACATTGTGTGTAAGTTGAATGCATTCCTAAGTACCGAACCCAAAAATTAAAAAAGCTGCTATAGACATTAATGTTTGAAAGTTATGAGTTTTCATGGTAGTTTTGAGTTCAAACTTGCATGAGAAGATGAAGATCGTGATAAAGAAAAAACAGGTGGATATTTCCTTCCTCGGATCTCTTTGTCAAATTTCTTTTCATAATTTCCAATTGGGTTTGCTTGTTTTTTCCTAACATTTAATTCCCAAATTTATCATCATCATGGCTTCATTGTAACCTTTTTGTTTTCTCCTATGAACACCAGATGTATTCAAGAAACATTCCCAGGTGTGGTTAGTTTTGATTTTGGACCAAGATTCAATATTTATTGTTTTAAAAAGGGTAAATTTCATAAACTATCAAACCTTTTCAAATTTTATAAACGGATTGGGGAAATGGGTAGCTTTGAGGCTATTGATCTTTCGAATTAAGATTTAGGGTTTATGTCTTTTTTAAAAGGGTAAATTTCATAAAGTATCAAACCTTAATTTTTGAATGGATTGGGAAAATGGGTAGCCTTGAGGCTATTGATCTTTTGAATCAAGATTTAGGGTTTATGTTTTTGATTTTCCGGCTGCCGGAAAAATGGGCCGCCGGAAAAGAGTGATGGAGAAGATGAAGATGAGTTGGAAATATAGGTTGAGTTGGCATCGACGTGTATTAATACGTGTCAGCTGACTAGACATTAAAAATGTTAACCGGATTCCACGTAGACATTTGCAGATAAAGTGCGTTTCTTTTGAGTTTTAACAAGTTAAGTGCATTAAAATACTACCCGTAAGTTGAGTACACACTATAAATATTCGATCACAGTTTAGTGCATTCGTACATACTAACCCCTTTAATAATTTATTGAGCTACTTATGTACTTAGTTGTTTTTAAAACACACTTCTTCATTTAGTGTTTGAATTAAACCAGAACATCCTTCAAAAAAAATTAAAGACACCGGCAACATAGTAAAATATACCAAATAAGCTCTAGATGCATGGCTTACGAAGAAGCGCTAAAATAAGCCAATAAGCTAAAGTTCGTATGTTTATCCCAACACTAAAATCAGCTTATCGGATGTTAATAGGGAGCAAGTCTTAAAGCCCACAAGCTCCATCAATAAGGTGAACCACAACAATTTTCAGCTGACCATAGAATACATAAATCAAACCAGACGTAAACGAGACAATCAATGCTTGTTAGTATCAAATATATAAAAATTAAACATAAATTACATTATTCCAATAAATTAAACTTCTCACACAATCACGTCATTTTGCATTAGTTGCCCAACAATGTTTTCATGCAGAAAACTGTTCGTTTGTGCTTCACTCCCATCAAATTAGATCATTGTCATCTTCTTGGAATATATACAAAATTACATATTAAGTATAAATCCGAGTCTTAATTGAAAGTTGAGTCAATCCTTCGTAGGTTTTATGCTTATGTCGATTTTGAAATATCTATATGGCATACGAATGTTAAGTTATTTAATTATGATCAAGTTGCACATATTCGTTTTTTGGTTCAGAAAAAAAAAACATTAACGATATTGGGCTCTAATGTCGTTTGAACATTACATATTTTGCGATTGTCGTTTGGACTTTGATCTCTTTACCCGACACGTCGGATCTTCATCTTCTGAATGCAAGTATTATGAATATCTATAACTTTGTATAAATGAGGTTTTGGAGCATGTGACTTACGACGAGATCCAAATCCAAATAAATATCTATAATTGAAATAATAGAATATAAGATTTTGAAATATGGGAGCTAAACGTTGGTATGTATTTTCTTTCTGGGGGAATTTAATGTGTTAAAAAAATTTATTTAAAAAATTTGCCTTAAAATTTATTTTTATCAAAATTTATCCTATTTGATCGCAAGTCGTTACTTGCGACCATATGTTTCCGCTTAAATTGCGACTTGTGACCAATATTTTCATGCTCGCAACCCGTGAGTTGCGACCGGAATTGCCACCTGGCTTGCTTTTTGCGTTTGGGTTACAGATAAGATGTGTTTTTTTAGATATCTTCGGATAGAGTTATTGGATAAGATTTTGATAATATTTTCTGGCACTTTGTAGATTTTCTGGATATTTTTGAATAGACTTATTCCATTTAAAATGATTTCATTTTATTAGTTGCTTTTCACAATCAAATCTCAATCTCAGTAGCTTTAAAAACACAAATCCTTACTCTTTGCAAGATGTACATTATGAGGAACTCTAACAATATACAACTTGATCCAACTACATTGATTATACAAGAAATATCATGGAAGGAAGAACTATTGATCTGAATCACCTCTTATTCTGCAAGTTCTTGAAGTCTACAAACATATTCTAAATATCAACAATCCAATCTTTCCAAACCTTGTTCGAGAATTTACCGACATTTTAAATTCAACACCATAGAATTTAAGATTTTCAATCGAGAATTTGTATGGTCACTCGATACTTTTTCAAGGTTTCTTGAACTTCCAAGGGAAGAAAAGAAATATTGATCAGGTACTCGAGAATTGACATATCTTGGTACAACAATGGTCAATTATGCAGATATAGTAAAAGAAATTTGTCTTCGAGAAGAACAAGTATTTTGTCTAAGTCATAGATGGGTTTATATCTAACATCTTCAACCGGAGATGAGGACTCTCTTTGAACATATTCGCAGCAATCTCATATGTAGGACAAGAGAAGCTTGTAAGGTAATGGTTATTGAAGCAGAAATTCTATTTTGGTTCAAGAAAGATGTGAAGATTAAAGTCGGCTACATCGTTGCTACCATCATAAAACGTGCAGTGACATTTCCCTTTGAGCCTCTACCATACCGTATGCTTCCGACCAAAATCTTTTGTCTCATCTCCATGGACATGCTCCTTCACATCAACCTTCTCTACCACCGATAGGAGAACGTTAAAAAGATTATTTGTACCCTATCTAAAATGTTTCAAAAGGCGTGTGTTATGGTAGGATCTAGGTTTGTGTTTGTGCGCTCTAAATTATTAGTTAACAATTTTATGTATCATTTATTATTTGTGATTTATTTTATTCGACAAGTTTTCTTGGTGTTCACTTTCTTGCGTTTGACGAACTGTTTATAGAAATTTTAAGAATTCCAAGAATCTCATAAAATCTTATTGAAAACAATTAAAAGATAAGGTATTTCTATTCAAAAACAGATAAGTCAAAACAGGGTGAAAAAAAGTCAAAAATGCTTAACGAGCATGACGGTCGCAGATCCCGGTTACGGGTCACAAACACCGGTTATCGGTCGCATATTTGTGCCCACCGTGAGAAATCTCAATTATTTCGAGTTTGTTTCAGTATATCATCAAACAACATCATCAAAAAACATCATCAAGTACTAGCATAATTTTTTTTCACAAAAACCGTACATCAAAATGCCTAAACTATGAAAAGAAGAAAAAAAGAAGGATGCATACCAAGTGTTCGATGAAATGCTTCTATAAATTTGTTAAAGTAAACTTACAACAGAAACGTGAAACACAATCATACCTGAATATTGGACATTATGAAACTTCAATTTTGTAATAGAACATGCGTTTGTGTATTGTTTGTCCTTGCGACTTACGTCACAGTTCTTGCGACTTGCATTCGTATATAAAAGAAGGTGGTTGGATGTGGCAATTAGTTGGATGGTGGTTGTTGGGGTGAGAGAATGTTCTTGGATGTGGCGGTCACAACAGAAGGTGGTTGGTGGTGGCGGTCGTGAGTGGTAGTGCAAGAAACGAGATTGATGGGGGGATGGGGTGGTTGGTGGTGGCGGTCGTGAGTGGTAGTGCAAGAAACGGGATTGATGGGGGGATGGGGTGGTTGGAGGAGCGCAAGAATCGAGGAGTGGAGGAGAATAACGGTCACAAGGGTCAAAAAGGGTGCAAGTCCGGTCGCAAGTCACGGGTCGCAAGTATGAGAATATTGGTCACAAGTCGCAATTTCACCGGAAACATGTTGTCACAAGTCCTGGGTTGCAAGTAACGACTTGCGACCTGATAGGGTAATTTTCTTAAAAATAAATTTTAGGGACATATTTTTTTAATAAATTTCTTTTAGGAAAAAAAATTTAATTTTCTATTTTTATATTATCAATTTGTAGCATAAAGAAGAGAAAATTATATATTATAAATGATTACTTATTGTAAATTGATATAAAAATAGTGTGTTTTAAATGTTTTAACTCCATTTGTTTATCTGTTAGTTTTTGATTTTTGAAAATATATTAAGAATACAATATTAGATGTATTATAATGATTAAAATAGTTTAAGTTGTAAGAGAATTTTAAGTATATATTAACATTTTTACTTCATATTACTTGGAATATATTCAAGTAAAATATTTTTCAAAATGAATTTTAGGTAGGTATTTTTAAAAGTTTTCGTTACGTGTCAAAAAAACTTAGAAAACAAAAACAAAAGTTTCAAACATTATTTCTCATATTAAAAATCTAAAAGTAAAATAAAAAATAAGCCATGCTATGTTAAAAAAAAGAAGGAAGATGAGTAAAACACCTATACATACATATATATATCTCACCCAATTTCCTAAAACTCTTAAAGATGATTGGTGTTCATTGACCATCTGTAAAATCTTATACTCCGATATATATACTGGTTAAAAATGATATTTTGAAAAATCTTGTACAATATATAAGATACTTGCAAGTAAATAAGTAACATTTTAGTCTTAGTAGGTCGGATATAATGAAGAATACTCTAATAATTCACCATATTTTTTCAAAGTATTTTAAGTTAAATAGAAACTTTTAGAATTACAAACATCCTTATTTGAAAAATCGTAAACTTTTCATTAACATCCTTTCGTATGTTTGTGTTTTATTTTAATTTGTTTCTATTATATTACCTAGTCATCCGGCCAACTCATCTGTCAAAGTAAAACGGTTGTTCTTGCTTCCCCGCTCTCTCTTTTTCGACATATGCGGCGGCGGATTCCGTCCTATTGAAGAAATTCAGCATGATCGCGTTTTCAAAACCTTGCTTTGTTCAAAAAAATATTCAGGTCGTGCATGTTTGCAACACCCTTTTTTTAAAAAGCAATTTATATTGACTTTTAGCTTTTAGATCTCATAAAAAGCTCCTAAAAGTCTTAAATGTTTAAACGTAATTGCCTTTTTCTTTTAATTTTCTTAGCAATCTCTTAAACAAAAAGTTAATATAAAGATAAAAGATTAATATGCATAAATAAAAGTTAGCATAAGAATATAAGATTAGTATGCATAAATAAAAGTTAACATAAGAATATAAGATTAATATACATAAATAAAAGTTGGGATAATAATAAAGGGGTAGTAGCCCAAATGTCTATAATTAAAAGTAACTTTAATTACAATAGTTGTATTTCTAATATGTATTATATCCTTTTATCAAGAAAATACTCCCATTTATTTAATTATAGAAGTTATCTTTCTAGTATATAGTATAGCATTTTATTAACAGAGTGCTTACCTTGACTAATTATCTTGATTAAGGTGGAGTGTTTGATCTTTCTTTATTAAAGAACTTTTGTACTAATAACGTGTTGTAATTTAAAAATAATTAAGACTCTATTAGCAATATAAAAGAACCTTTTAGTAAGAAATAAAAAAAAAAGATGGAGAGAATTAAAATAAAGTGTATCATTTAGGTACATTTCACTCATTCAACTAATCAAGTATCTATACTACTTGCATACACTATACATTTCATACTTTAAGATAATTAGGTGAAAAATTACTTGATACATTATTGATCAAAAATTGACAAAAGTAATATGCAATAACAAACATGTATAAATGATAATTCATAACAATTTACAACTTTTTATCTTGTTTTCCTTGTCTTTGTCTTTGTATTAATTTGTATTCTAATACTTTTGCAATGGGAATATGGAAATAACCCAAATTTTTGTGTTATTACTAGGCGCTACATATCAATTAGTCTCTTTATTTTTGACAATTTATACATGTGATTAATCTTTTTGTTATTTTTTATTTGTTATAGCGGTATTCATTTTTGAAGATCATTATAGTTCATCAATACTTCTTAAAAAAATGAAAAATTAATTCTTTAACGACTCTCCATTGACCATTTCACAGCTAATATGAGAGAAGTAAAATCACGTAACATATACTTAACAGAACATGGGGATAAGGATTGAACACATAACTTTTACATTTATGCTGCATGTTCTTCACCATTAAGTTATAATCGCGGGAACATCATTGTACTTCTACGCTATGATTGAATAAGTTTAGGCAAGAATTTTTTTTTTTTGAACGGCATATTTAAAGAAAAAAAACTCTAGAAACTAGAGAAGAATTACAAAGCAATTGAATAAGGATGAGACATCAAATCTATCCAACTAAATTTCTTTTTACATCTACTCGAAACATAAGTAAACGATCTAGCTACTAAACCATCAAAAACCGTCGAACGTCTCGGAATTGAAGAACCAAAAAGGATTTGGTTTCTGAAATTCCAAATCTGCCACCATGAAATGTAGAAAACCCCTTCAAGCATCAATTTCTTCTTTGAAGTGATACGGATATTTTTGAACCATAAGAGCCATTCTGCATATGAGGACACGTGAATAAAATCAATTTGCCACCATCTGCAAATCTTCTGATGTATAATAGACGCCATCTCGCATTTGAACATGATATGAGAAGTGTCTTCTATATCCTCGTCACATATCGAACAGAAGTTAGACTCCATTGACATTCCTCTTCTCTGCAAATTTAGTTTTGATGGAATACGATCCAAACTAATTTTCCAAGCAAGTATGTTAATTTTAATTGGAATGTATTTGACCCATCTTGTAGGATAATCGGAATGGGGCAAGACAGCATCATCTAACAGAATTCTGACATCTTTAACCATGAACTCACCATCGCCATTAAGGTCCCAATGCCATCTATCGTCTTGTAAAGATAACGAACATGAACCCAGAGTATCCCTCATATTTGCCAATTGATCAGCTTCCACACCCGAGCGAACTTGTCTACGAAATGAACTCTCTAGATCTGCAACCATCTTGTCTGCAACCGTAATTGATTTATTATTTTCCAAAGCATACAACCTGGGGTATTTAAATCGAAGAACTTGATCTCCTATCCAAAGATCCTTCCAAAAAGACGTTTGAACTCCGTTACCTATACGCTTCTTACAATGAGCCATAATATCTATCCCTTTCAATTTAAGACAGTGCACCTCATTTAAAATCTCTAACCACGTAGATCTACTACCATGATAATTGCGGATTAACTTGTGATAATTAGAGCCATGAATAGCAACAATAATACGATACCATAATGAATTGTCCCGATTCAAAAAACGCCAAATCCATTTGCATAAAAGAGCCCGATTAAGAGCCCAATAACTTGAAATTCCCAATCCCCCATTTGCTTTAGCAGCTAACACTTTCTTCCAAGGAACCCATGTTACTTGAACATGTATTTTATCACACGGTACTTGAACATTTCTGAATGATAAAAGACATTTTCTTGTGGCAAAAAGATTGATAACTGACAATTCTTATTTTTTCTAGTTTTTATTGTCGTATCAAATTACAATGATTGCATTTATATAGTTACATTATATATGAAAATTGTTGTTGAACTACTTATGATATAAAACTATATCTATTATAATTATAAATTATACATATACTAGTTATAAACTCGAGCAATACCCGACAATTTGAATAATACAATATTTATAATACAATGTTTATTCATCATGAATAGGTGATCGTAACTTGAAACTACAAATCGAACAAAAAAATCCAATGACTACTTTAAATAATTGAATTATAATATTAATATTATTAAATTAAATATAATTAATTATTTTTAAATTCTTAGATCGCTACTTTTGAAGAGTTAAATAAAAATATTTTCATTATTAAATTTTAAATAATTAATTATTTTTATTAGTTTAATATTATTTTTCAATTAGTGTTTGAATATGATTCATAAATCCTATAATTAATTATTATATTCAAATATTATCTAATTCTATATAAATCTATTTTTTAGTTTATTTTTAAATTTAAATAATTATTTATTTTTAAGTTATGAGAAGTCGTTATATGACATTTTGTCTATGTAACAGAAGGAGGAACCTTATAAATATTATCTAACTCTTTAAATATGTTTTTTAGTTTATTTTTAAATTTCAATCATCTAGAATCGTCAACTTTGTAAATATTTTTAACATAAATAAAAATAGTAATATGAACAATAAAAAAAATAATTATGATCGCAAGTAAATCTATGCTTTGAAGTATCTTGACGAGGTCTACTTTTTAAAAGGAAAAAAATAAGAATAATAGAAAAATTAAAAAAGTATGGAACTGTAGTATTGTAGTATGATACTGATCCTACAAATCTCAACCTCAATAAAGTCGAATAGCTAACATGCTCTGTGACTACGTGAGGTGGTAAGGACTCTTCTACATATCACTTTTTGTTACAGTAGTATTATCTGTGTAACTGCAACACATTTGAAAGACAAAAGCTCAACCAAAGAAAATCATACCAAAACGCCATCAAAACTCGTATGTTCTTTTAATTAGTTCACAGTTTCCAATTCGCCAATTATAAAGGACCCAAGCAACACGAGCCCGCAAATAAGAGTTATTAGTTGCATATGTACAACTAAAATGTAAGATGTTCTACCATACCAACACTGATATTGCAGCCCTGCTACTGCCATTATCTACAGATTACATGCATCTACTCTTTTTGCTAATTCTAAAACCAGGGATGCCAAGTTGGATCCATCATGCATAAGTTTCTTGGAGTAAGGGCAGCTTCAACAAGTTCAGTCACACCTCTTTGCACTGACTGTGGTGGATCCACTGAGTTCTCCTCCTAATTTCAGTACCCATCAAATAAATAAATCAACAAATAAATACAGAGAGTATGGAACTAATGAAATAAGAGAGGCAATCGGTCAGGGATTTATTGATTGAAAATATACCTCTTCTGTTATGAACTGAGGGGCGATCCCGTTAATCCGGCCAATTACTTGCTCCACGTTGGTGGTTATCTTTTGTCTGAATTCAACAGGGTTCAAGCTACCCCCACCTACAACTGGGGCCAATGGCATTCCAAGAGGTCTTCTCCATGACCAAGATAACAGTTCATCACGGAAAAACATAGCTAAATGATGCCACAGGTGTTGACTTTGCTGCAATGCACAAAATTTAAAAGCACGTTAGCACAATGTATGGGTGGTTTGTAGGCTGCAACTAATGGGGTATTTGGCATTGCATTCTGAAAGCAGTTTCCGATTATTTCATTTTCGTGTGACAGATAAAATGATCATCAGTTTCATGTCGGTCTGGTACTACGAAGTGGAAGTAATTCAGACTATCGGATTCCGTTACAGGAGCAACTATAATAGAACTGGTTCTAATCAGCTTTTTAAATCAGTTAATTAGTAGCTAACAAAGTTGATTTTGATTATCTGCTTATTTAAGGGTCATTTAATACTTATACTCTTACATAATAAGAATCTGAGCAACACTTTCTGACTTTAGGATATCAAACAATTCACTTAAAACAAATGCTGAACACCCCCCCTAATTTAGGATGTCCCAAAGGGAAATGTGTTCATTTGGTAACGGAATACTACAAGCAACTCACCTTAGGGGAAACAACTGCTTGTGCTGCTGCACACATGGAAGACACAATGAGACCCTCAACGCCAAAATGAGAGAAAAACGCCTGCAAATTTCTTGTTAACCTAAAAGGCACTGGTTCATTGAACTCGATCATCCCATTGGCATCATATGCGGGATGAAAATCTGTTTGGAATATCTTCCCCGTGTTCTTAGCAAACAATATTTTATTAGGAGACCTTCCACCTATCTGTAGCATGAACGATGTGAAACTTGAAAGGGCCAACTGGATGGCAAACTGCTTCTTAAAAGCCCACATGTGATTTCCACTCAGCAGTGTTTTGTACATGTACTGAGAGAAGATATTCTCAAGGACATAATCTTTTGTGATATGATTGTACGCTTGAAGACGAAGATCGACAACAGCTTCTGGTGATATTTGGCCCGAGATTGCTTGGTTTAGCTGCTCCTTAAAATAGGCAATGGGTTGGTCAGCCTCTTTATTGTTTCTTGAACAATGATTCTCGTACACCTCCAGAAAGGTACTGTATGTTAGGTCATCTTCTACCATCCGCACCTGGAGAGTGGCCATATGTATTAGTTTAAAATTTGGGAAGTCATATAAATAAAGATATCACAAGATGAGTGAGCACTGTGGGTCGTGTAATAGGCGGAAACAGGGACGATATAGTATCTATAGAAACAGCTTCTGGGGTACCTAGGTATAGCAAATAATATTGGCAAACATTCTAGAAAAATCTGATTTGTGAGCATATCTCTTATGTATCTCATACCTGGGACCAAACAGGGATGATTATAGGTGTATGAATGTTTATGTGGCGGCGTCTTGATTCTTTGTGCTTATCAAACATCCGATTCATCACACGGAAAAGCTGTAAAATACGTTCATCGCTCCTGGCATTTGGGGTCAAAGACGTCTGGACAATAAAATGGCGTTGGGACCCATCAGAACCTATGAGAGTCAAACGGCGAAAACTGCTCCCATGCCTACGCACGATCGGAATATCTGCCCCTACCCTATCTAACTTCACGGTATGATCAGGTGCAACTTCCTGCAGAGAGAACAGAAAGGGAAAATATTGATAAAAGATGTACACACACACAAATTATACCTACATACACAGACATAGATATGCAGGATGGAGTATATGTTATGTGTATGCATATAGTGTAGAAGTCACATTTGAACTTACTTGATCAGTGAAGTATTGTCCTGGCACCTCAACTTCGACCACATGGAAGTCACGCAACACCCTGCTTTCTTCCTCCAGCTTTAATACAGCTGGGAACCGATCCTCTACATTGCTCTGAAGAATGTTTTTCCAGTGCTTCAGTCTTTCCGTCAGATCAGATAGGGTGGCCGGGAATGTAGCAGTGCTCTCTGGATCAAGGTCACGTTCAAAATCCTGCTTGTACTCTCTGACAAATTCAACATGTTTGTTAACAGCATCTGCTGAAAAACACGCCCTGCAAACACCTGAGAGTTCCTTCTTAAGAGACTGTGGAACCTCTGCAGTTGTGGCAGTGGGATACTTGTAACATCGGTGCAGCAGAGCATTAACCACAGCCAATAGCCGCTCCTCTGGCAGTGTCACAAACCTTGAACCTATTTCCGTGAGTAAACTCTGCCAAGTGAAAATAAATATAAAAGTCAGCCAATTTAGTTAGCAAATATTCTTTTATATGACGGTTCACCCACAGCCTAATTACCTCAAGTTCACTAGCCAAGTTTGTGTGTTTGCTTCTAAGAGCCTCCATGATATCCTTGGCAGCATCAAAGGCACTAGCAGCAGAAGCAACTAAGCCCATGGCGTAGTTACGCCTTATAGCATTTTGACCACCATCATTAATGGATGACGGATTTTGTTGTTCATTCCCTCCCAGCATACCGCCTTCAGGAACTGTGGACCGTTCAGGTTCTTGACCCTGAGAGCTACCTCCATCATGAGACCCAACTGGGCCTGTAGACTGAGTACTCTGATGAATCTGGTTGTCTGAGGCTGAAGAACCACCACCCTGTCTGGCATTACCATCAGCTCCACCAGACATGTTTTGTTGCATTCTTTGCTGAGCCATTGCCATTCTCCCAAACTCAGATTTATTTGCGACGTCACGTCGTTCGAGCAAATATGTACGAAGCCAGTAATACAATGCCTATGTTGAAAAAAGGATACTTTAATCATCTGATATATATTATATTGACTTCAAGAAGCAACACGATACTCACCTGTGGATATACAGTTGCAACTTTCAGTAGAACAAGTTTGCAATGTGGGGCTTCAGACCTTTGCAGAGAGAGTAATAGTTGTGGAATCCAAGAAAGCCACACCCAATGAGGTATTTGGTCAACGTATTTGTCAAATGCTCTTCCTACGGGCTCATTGGAAGTGTCAAAGCTGAGAAGGTACAGAACACGAGCAAGGTGACTTCTAGAATTAGGAATCCCAAATTTTATTCCTTGAAGAAAACAACTCACGGCATACTCTAACCAAATCTCGTCATGTGTCTCTTTAAAAGCCTGTAAATACGAGTAGTATATTAGCTAATGAACTAATTAGCAAGATCAGTAGTAGTACAAGTAACAAATAAATGCATACCATGTCACAATAGTTTCCCCAGCTTATCCACCCTTTAGGCAGGTTCTTGAAAAGGCTTATGGCATTTGAATATGAAAGATTGGCCCCTTCACAATCATGTAGCTTCAACAAAAAATCACCTTTAATACGGAAAATTTCTGCTTTGTGTTTCACAGGGAAGTATTCCAGATTAGTGCTATTAATCAAATTAAGACCACTTGTAAGCTCTCCCTTCATTTCAAGATATGCCTTTGCTTGCTCCCTTATCTTAACAAAAGCCTCCTGCAAATGTACACAGAGAAAGCAAATGAGATAAATCCGCTGGTAAGACAGAATGAAAGAAGGGACGCAATAATTCTTAACATTCCCTAAATTAAATGTTAAAGTCTCAAGTTTCAGATTCTAACTGGAGTACCAATATTCAAGAATGAACGAAACAAACTATAAGTCGTCATACCTGTACTTCCATAGTAGAATGCCCATACATTTTCTCCAAAACGGTGACACAAACATCATGAAGACTCTGCTTGCGCGCAATGTGGGCAAGTTTATTGACATTCCACGCCTTGTCACGGTAACCAAGATGATGAAGTTGTGAATTCGTGTTTGCAAACTCTTTAAATGCGTCAATCACTGCATTATACATTTCATTCCTCCACTGAAGCAAGTCATACCATACAGACAAATTATCCCATTCGTTAGGGGTTCTGAGTCTCCACGTTTCAAGAATGTCTTTTAGATCAGCATATAGACCACCATGTACACCAACAGAAGCATTTCCAGCTAATTTGTTTCCATTGGCAATATCAACTATAACTCGGGCGGATTCTTGAACCTCTACCAGTTGCTGAAATTGCTGCAGAAGAGGAATTCTAGCATGAATAGACATCTCCGGCAACTGCCACCACTGTTCCAAAGCAAGGTCAACACCTTTCCCAACAATAGTTTCAGCATCACCCACACCACTGGTATTTTTCTCATGTAGAGAAAAGTACGCTTGGATTATACGAAGCTTTGGAGTTTCTTCAACTTGAGCCTTCGGAATTACATGCTCTTTCAAATAAGCCCAATCCGGTTGTTTCCAGAGACTATCAAGCAAAATTTCATAATTATCAACAAGTTTACCGAAGTCTGTCAATACGTCCCATTGACTGAGTTGACTTGCACAATATAACCATTGCTCCTCCCAAAGACACATTTCAGCCTTGGGTACAGTGTTATTATAAGTGCCCTGGGTTGCCTTAACCATGGCTTGATAAAAGAGACTTTGGGCACGCTGCCAGTAACCATGCTGAACAAGTGACAGCCCGACCCGTGTTTCAGCAGTGATTGACCGTTTCTTCCATAATCCATACCTCATATCTTCCTCATTTAGCAAACGGTAAAGTTCAGCAAGAGACTCGGAGCACTTGGTTTCGTTCAAAAACAGCATCACGTGACTTTCCAGAAGATTTAGTGCAATGTGCCATGCATTGTAAGTCTTCCCGATATATTTGATAAGCTCACTAGGCATCCGAGGTTGAGGGTGGCTTAACTGGAGCCCTTCTAATAGAGCTTGCACCACATTCGGCCTGTTACCCTGCTGCTTTTTATGATAATCTTTTGATAAGAGAGAAATGATTGGCTTAGCAAGTTTTACTTGTTCATCCTTGCATAAGGTCACCCAAACAATGGGAAACACCAACACCCATAAATGATACGCAACATTCGCATCTGTATGAGCAAGCTCTCTCAGTGGAATCACAAGATCACCAACCTGCAAGGTTAAAAGAAGCTAAGCAAAATGGAAAACACACAGAAATGCACATACACACATAAATGAACGATGCATCATGATACCTGAAGCCTGCTCATCTCACTCATAAACTTGGCATGCTTTGAAACAAGGGAATCAACGGTCAAGGGAGCATCTTCTGCCACCTCAGATCCATCAGTAACCATAGATTGGGGTCCAGAAATATCCGGAAGAGAACCTACAGATAGAAGAGATGTGACCTTCGCAGAGTTTGGAGGGAGTGTAATAGGCTTATTCTCGACTAAGATGGCAAGAAGAAGATCAAGGCCTTGTTTCAGCCAGAAGACATCAGACAAAGCCTCCCAGTCTTGAACTTGAATAATGTACTGCAACCTTGTGAACAGTGTTTTCTGAAGCGATTCGTGATAAAGGGAGAAAAACTTCATCCTCATTTCAGGATCCTTCGCTCTTAGGCCTAATAAAAATTGTCTCTCTACCTTCTGAAAAACTTCTTGGCGCAATGACAAAGGATACCTGTTAATTGATAAGATAAATGTAACTGTGTAAGCCTTGATGGCTTCACCAAAATATAATATGTATACTTAAATTTAAACTTAATGCATACTTATTAGCATCTGCACAAAGCCCATAGAGAAGCTCAAGATATTTCTGGTCCCACTCTTCAACAGAAGTTGCGGAGAAGTTCTGCTTATCAACTTGAGAGAGCTTCTGAAGGAAAGATACAACTTCTTTCGGAGTAAGAAAAGAAACAGAAGTCGTAGTCATTCCAGGCATACCAAAATCTTTGTCAATCCATCCCTTTATTACATCGAGGATGCAGAGAAGGACTGTGTGATCAGTTCCTTTCTCAGAGAGCAAGGAATTTAGAATCTGTGTTATGGACTTCTTAAAATCGGGCACAAGCATGACCCTCTCACCAATGAGCTTCATGACAGATTTAAGATTGGCAATCACCACTCCAACATCAGCACCTTGACGAGAAGAACTAACTGCAGAATCTGGGTCTGTTCTTTGGCCCTGGAAATAAAATAGCCAGCATAGCAGTGAGGCATGTATATTGTCGCGTATTAACATGCATGAGAACTAAGCAACATTTTCATAAGATGGCAATGTTGAACGACAAGTAAACAGAAATGCAAATGAGTAAACTGCATTAGAAACCAAAGCCATACTTGTCTTGCGTAGGATCCGGGTGCAGATGCCAAATCGCGTGCTAGACGTTGAAGAACCCGAACCAAATTGAAAGGATCAATGACATTCTTTTGCACTTCTGCTAAAGTTTGTATGATATACAGTACAAAGCTAATCATAGAAGCAGAGTTATCTTCACCAGCTGTCTGCGGAGCTGCAACAGATGCAAGGTGCTTCTGTATAAGCTCTTCCACTTTTTGATACAATGCCTTCACATCCTGCGGGGTACTGGTCGCTTCTGATGGAAAAGCATAAAAAACCATCTTCAACAACGAGCACAAAGACTTTCCAGCATCTAACATTTTATACTTGAAACAGGGCTCAAGAATCTGCAAAGCATTATTGATAGATACAATCAAGCCATTTAAGCATAGATCCAGAGCATGATACGGGAATCATATAGAATTACTTACTTGAGAAATATGAATGATATTATTGCGGATGAACAAATGTGGTTGCTTCTCCAAAACTTTATTCATCACATCCAAACCCTGTGCCAGAGCTGTGGATGGGTCCTTTGACTGAGTTGGCGGAATGCTGCTTAGAAGCTTCTCTAAATAATTGAATTTAACATTAGCATTTGGCCACACCTCCAAAGCTTGCGATAAGAGTTCTAGAGCTTGCTTATACATAAGACTTGCTTCTTTGTCCTTTGGCTCTATCACCAACGCTACCTATTATAGAAAAGGCCACTCAAATATAAATATTTGCCAGCTGAACTTGAAAAAACTTTCCTCAAAAGTTCACGCTTCATAATACAAACACTTACTCTTATCAGAAAATTGATTATCATTTCCTCCATAGCAGCATTAGGTTTAAATTCCTCATCTGGTTGTCCGGTAGATCCTGGTGTTTCTATATTTGGAATTGAAGAGGCACCACCAGGTGACATGACACCAAGAGACTGTAGACCAGGCTCAACCTTTAATCGCTTAGTTGGATCTTCAGAAAATGTAGGTCCGTCCATTGACCGTTTAGTGTCAGCACCAGCTGAACCAAGGTTTGACCCATCATTATTCTGACTACTTCCTTCACCGTCATTGACTATTTTCATCTCATTTTGTCTTTGCCTCTCCCAGTTAACAACCAACCCAGCAAGTTCAATTGCAAGACGTCTGTTCTCAGAAGTAGTATTATATGGTAGACCAAGGCGACTGAGAGAATTGACCATTTGAGGTACAAACTGCGCCCTACAACTGTAGAAAAGATCTGAATGGCGAACAATGAGCTGGAATATGTGGATGAGATTAGGAATCGAGTGTCCTTCCTCCACAAGAATCTTTTTGGTGTAGCGTATCCAAATTGGCATACGAGAATTATCACCAATAGGTAATCTTCGTGGAAGTGCTGGCATTAATATGTCAAGGGCTTGTTTGACCAACATTTTGTTCTCTGGCTGGCAAGTTCGAAGAAGGGCGACAAACACCTGCAAAACCAGCTTTGGAGTCAGTAAGTCGCCCAATTTGACGTGGATCTAAAGTTGCTAAATCCGTGAAGAAAACTCGGGTTTAAAGAGTAATATAACAAGCCTAACTACGAGTGCATCAAGTGCAACTTCAGGAAGATGTAGGCATCTACAAGGAATTAGTTGCAGCAGGAGCTGATGATATGGAAACACTTATCTTTAATCTAAATACTCGTGACATAATTCATGAAGGTAACCTGCAGTATAATCTTCTCTGGAGCTTGATAGGCCTCCAAGAAGTGGCATACATTGACAAAGGCCCACTGCTTACTAGCACTATCTTCACGCTTGAGGTGATTCCATCCAAATTTTATAAGTTCCTTCCTATGATGAACAAGGTCAGTCTGGAGATACTTGAGAAGTAAAGTAGCAAGTTGAAGTAGCTCTATCCTCATAGGTTCATCATAATCAGCAGAGACCTACGCAAGATAATGTGATCAGTATGGGACATGGGGACCTTAACAATTGGAAATGGCATAACGTATCCATCATTTGTATCAATTAAGTTAAAAAAATAAAATAATAATAATAACAATAAAACATAAAAACTTATTGCTGGTCAATAGTTCACCTCTTCAGGAGGATCCAGAAGCTTGTCAACAATTGTTTTAATAATAGCAGTATCTATAACATCCCATGTTTGCTCATTCTGAAATGCATGAGCCAGCATTGGAAGGATCAGCATTTGCATGATAATCACCAAGTGATCATGACCCATTTGTTTTGATTGGAAGATGTTTAAAAAGTGCAAAAGGAGGGTTTTCTTCATACTCGGTGGATATCCTTCGGCCACCTATTGACACAAGTAGACATAACAAGTTACAAAGATGAGCTTCATTTTTACTCGGAAGATATATGAAGTTGCATATATAAGCATCCTTTTCCGAGGTAACTATACCTCAATGATGTAGAACTCCTTTAAAAACGTAAAATCAATGCGTGTATGGTATAAGAAGATTGAGAGGATTTCAAACAGCACATTGACTTCAGTTTTATCATGGCGTAGATAGTTCAGGAAGCATTTAACCAGCCACTTGCTCTCTTTCACCTGCACTTTGTTATGAAGGAAGAAACTAGAAGATCACACATCAAATGACAACATAAATAGCAGGTAGGTAAGTCGCTAATGTAGATGTCACAGAAGATTGTGTAGGTAATCGATAAACATACAGAGTTAATAGTCAGTAGATATTCAAATTTAATTAGTTTATGTTGGGGGTCTGAATATAAAAAGCTCCACCAATAAAGTATCTTTGAAATGCATCTTACATTGTTTACATTTTAAGGGAAATCTCCAACATAGTTCAAAAGCTAATAATACACTAGAACGCAAATTCAAAAAAAGAAGTTATCAATACAGTGGCTCATCTTTCCTAGATGAAAACGTAATAAAACATTTTAATTAAATGAATGTATGAAGATGCATATGGACAACTAGAAATCAATAAAAAAGATATCTACAACTGCACGCACGATAAAACTTATCTCTGCATTTCCAAAGATGCCAAGCGTACTCACCTGTACCAAACTCTGTTCCTGTTTATTCTGCAGCCGAGATATCCTTGTAGGGGACTTCCACAAAAGGACCAACGTATCAAATACAACGCGGTTACCCTGCAACCATCCAGGCATGAGTTTGACCAACGTCTTTATAAGAGCAAGACCCTGGAAATAAGCATCTTGCAAGACGCTTGGGGCTGCAGGGTTAGATTGAGGTTGAGTGTTGTCGTCGCCCCCCAATGAAGGAGTTTCTACAGCACCCTGAGCCGCTGATGGCTCAGCTTGGGGAACAAAAGACTCAGGGAACGCACTTGAAAGTATCTTCTCTGGTGACTTTGCAAGCTCTTCTCTTAAGGGCTGACCAGCATCTGATCGGATGATGTACATTAACCTGGATCATGCTCAAAAGAAAAATTTAGATGAGAATTTACAAAACGAGATTCCAAGTACAAGATACACGAATAACTCTACGGATCCTACCGGCGAAAATATTTTGCTTCACATAATCGAGCAAGAAAATAATCAACGGCAGCTTGTGGATAACGATTTAAGAACTTTGTCAGAGGAAGACGATAGGGACTGTTGATCTCACTATAAAACTGCCCAGGTGGAAGGGCTCCTTCTAATTCAATAGTCAAAGTTACAAGATCATCAAGAAACTTTCCTGCTGCACTGGGTAACAAGTGAAAAAGCTCGATGATAGCTGCATTGAAGTTGATAGAAGTGTAAATACATGTTACTATGTTAATATAAATTTTTTTTAAAAAGGAGAGCTTCTTCAGGGTCAAAAACGCAACCCACCAGCTGCCACTTTTGGTTCTTCCCCACTTCTCCAAGATTTTTGAATCTGTTGAAGTTTTTCTGGTTCCAACCATCTCTTCAGATGCTCCAATAGTTTGCCTCCCAAAGCCACATTAAACCAATGCGATAAGAGTTCAAGGAGGCGAGCCAGACCTTGCAGCAGAGGCATATTGAGGTTCTTGGTATGTGCTAAGTTAACTAGTATAGGCCTCAGGCTGCTCTGCAAAAGTTCTTTGGGCATCCGCTGCTGCAAAATAACCTTAATAACAAAATCACCACACAAAAAAAACCGGCATGAGTGAATTGCTTAATATGATAACACGATTTAAATGTTATGAAAACATTTAACATGGAAATTAATGCATAGTATCCACTGAACTACGTCCGCAACTAAGAGTTGTACTAGGATATGACCACCATATTTTCAAAAATCAATATATGCAACATCCTACTTCCTGGCAGGGATCACGACCCTATTGATTTGTGAATTTCAGTCCACTGTGTATGAAGTTCGGAACTTTAAAGTTTCTTTTGTCATATTCGTTTAGAAAAAATGTCAAGTCAAAGAAAAAAAACCTGTCGCAATCCCTCTTTAGCAACAGCTACAATTTCCGTCGTCCTGCTTGTCAAAGACTTGAAAAACATGGAAATGATTTTTGTACGTAACTCTGAGTGATTTTGAGTCTTAAAATCTGCCCAAGCCATTGCTGTGCATAGCAGTTCAATGCAAGCTGTACGGAGTTTGGTTAATGACATGGCCACTTTTGGGTTCATAAACTTTGCAACCCACACAGTCTCGTCAGCCTCAGCAATCTGCAATGCCTCCTGAAGAAAACTGACTAATTCTGGAGTCAACTTCACAAGAGGGGGCCTCAAGGCAAGGCAAAAATTCAAAGCTGTCACCGTCCCAACCTATAAAATACACAAAGAAAGTTAGCAAGCAGAAGCGTGAAGAAATCATGATTATTTACAGGGTGCATGGTGCTCACCTGTTGATCCACATTTTTTGACCGGAGAGGACGCATTAGAAGAGACTGAAGCAGAGGCTGGTATAGTGGTTCTAGTAATTCAGACACTTCACTACCAGTTCTACTAGCCAAAAGTGCCAAGCAGGACTGCACTATTTTACTGACTTTTACAGTTGCATTTGTATTTAATAACTCTGAAGCAAGAAATTCAACTACTCCTTGAAAACTCAGCCTGCGGGCTTCGCTATTTGCTTCATCAACATTATTCACAACTCGGAGCACCTGAGTGAGCACCTGACTAGTTTCTTCTTGTTCTTTTGCAGCATAAACTGGGAGTCTTTTAAGAACAAATACAAGTCCTCGTACAACACGCACTTGGAAAACACATAAAGTTTCAACCGTGACCTTTCCCACCAGTGCACCAAGACCAGTAACCCCACCCATTTGAGCTTGCCAAGTACTTCCATAGCAACAGTGCAGTAGACGAGGTAGTAGCTGATCAAAAATGGGAACTCTAACACTCGGAGGTGGTGAATAAACAGGACTCATTGATGGACTAGAGACGATCATGGGAGTACCGGGACCCCCTCTTGACATGAGCACATCAGCATGTTTGGACCGAGCTAGTAATAGAAGAGTTTCAGAAAATACATTTAGTGCACTAAGAGCGGCTTTCGCATGGAGCCTGTTTTCATCCGCGAGCACCTCCACCAGAGCATCCAAAAATATCAGAGGGTCCAACTCTTTCAGATTAGAGCTGCCACCATTTCTTGGCTTCAAACTGTTACTTGTACTTGATGACAGCAAAGGACCGCCAAGAGGAATGGCAGAAACAGGAGCATTAGTTGAAGAATTTTCCAAATGAAAGATGATTGCAAAATGGCGGCAAACATTAGCAACATATTCATCCTTAGGGTCAACTAAATCAGTCTCAGCGTTAGCAGCAATAATGGTCATAAGGAGAATCTTGAATACAGACTTTTCTGCCATTAGTTGTGTTTTAGTCTTGACCCCCAAGTCGGTCTGCAAGAGAAATTTACAACCATAGAAATTGAATGAAAATGTGCCAGCAAAAAACAATATATATATATATAAATGTAAGAGTTAATCCTAGAAGTGTAGGTTAGGAAGCAAGATATTACCCAAATACCCAGAATTTAGCCTAAGAACAAGCAATAATCACATAAATTAATAACACATTGCATATTCTTAAGTGCTTATAATTTCTATAATAAGCAGCTAAGCAGTTTTTAAACGAGCTTTTTTGGGATTGTTTATCTGCTGTCATATTAAGCAATAAGCAGATAAGCCTTGATTAATCAATCCCAAATACCCATCATTACAAAGAAATGGGGAAGATAATACATACCTAGTAATTATAATTAAATGTAGAACTTGAAATTAAACCAACCTTTACATCAGATGCCTCAGATCTTCTCCAGGATGGATCAACTGATGAGACCAAAACTGTTGATAGGTGCTTAGATATTAACCCATCATCATTTACACGGCCTGGTAAATCAAGTTGCGATGATAAGCACACGCGTAGAAACTTCAACGCTTGTTTCCGATAAAAAGCATCCATGCTACTGTTTTTGTTCACAACAGCTGCTATAGCAAGATTAATACATCGATCTAGAGGTACCAGAAATGGGGTTTCAGGCTCAAATGTAAGAATCAAGCGGAGTCCATGCTCTGGATTCTCCTTGCACTCAAGTGCAAGAGGCTCTTTGAGAAAGCGTCTATTACGACCCCCTAACTTACCAAGGAGTTGTAACGATTTACCGCCCCATGGATAGGGTGCGGGCCTTAAGTGAGACCATAATGCTAAAATCACTTCAGACATCACATTTGCCATACTTGGTTCAAGAAAATCAGGATTTAAGCTATCAATCCAAAACTCAAGTGTTCTCAATCCTAAGCTCACTAGTTCATCACTCCCATTAAGACACATTACCAGTGGCTTCATCAATCGAGGAAGGTGAGGTAACAGTGAACTTAGACGTGCAGGTAATGTTAAGCAAAGCTCTAGCAGAAGGTCCCTCATTTCTTCAGCTGTGGGTCCCTCAAGCATAGCCAACAACATATTCAAGCAAGGTTGTAGTGTGGGAATCAAGTCTCTCAACAGAAGCTCAAATTTACCACCACCTAGGGAGCGGAACATTGTTCTAAGAAGTTGCAAATAACCAAGAGGTTTTTCAACTTCACTTGCATTTTTCATGCAAGCTTCCACAATAACAGGCACATGAGGCTGCAAAATCCGTTCACAATCTGCTGGAGCTTTGGCTACAGCACCAAATAAAAACCGGAAAAGATGTAAAACAAGTTTTGCCGCAGGAGAGCCCGGATGCTTTAGAACATCAAGTTTGCTGCTAACAAGAAAATTAACCAATACATCTGCAAATGGCCTGAAAACCTTAGGAGCCTGAAGAAGAGTAGAAAATATGTGCACAAGCTGTGTATTGGATATCATGCACTCAAAAAGTTCAGGCATGCACAGCGAGAACATATCCATAAGATCTCGAGGTTCCATGATGGCCAAAATCTGGGAAAAGAGATGGATCATTTCTCTCTCCTCATCTTTCTCCTTGAAAAGAGCCAAACAACGCACACCACTTTTCAAGACACCAGAAGCTCTCCATACCTACCCAAAGCCATTTCATCAATTTCGGTAAACATGACATTCAATAATAGTGTTTATCTGTGTAAACAACAATACCTCTTCTTCTCTCAGCCCTTTAAATGGCTGGCCTGTGGATGAATTGGGCGGGGTTGCAGGAAGCATCTGTGGAGGTGTTCCGTGAGTTGAAGGTGAAACCTACACAGTACTAAAGCATAAGATTGTATAATTTGAATGCGGCTGCGACAGAAGTGGACTTAGATAGTTAAAAACCTGTGATCGGGGCAGATGTGCGTGTGTGATGCTCCATATAATCGTTTTCATTCCTGGTAACAAAACAAGAGTAAGAGATTATGCACTAAAAAGGGTTCTCAAATTACAGCTAATCTTCATATATATTACTGGACAAGACATTACTAGGTAAAAGTAATTAAATCATTCCTTAAATGTCATATCAGCTATAAAAGGAATGAAAGAAACTTACCCATAACCAAGGTCTTAATCAGATGCTTACAATCACTAACTTCTTTTGAGTGTTCCACAGGAACCTGAATGTTTAGAACAGCCTGGCAGACAATTTGGATGTTTACTTCAGTGTCAGTGTGCCACATATTATCATAAGTATGAGTGTATAACTCAATTAGCCTAAGTTATGTGTCTACTAAACTATTTAATTGTAATATCCTTTCATATATTTAAATAATATAATATAATGATAAGCTTACAAACGATCGTGTGTGGTAAACCCTAGGGACAACAAATGCGATGGTACATTTTACTAGGATAATACTACAGAGAAACTACGCTCCACTGTTTTCAGTAATTTTAATTACTTAAAGCAACAGCTACTGGCTTCTATTACCTTCCAGAGGCACTTAATCTAGTGCTGACTTGAAGGCATTTGTGGTGAGAATAAACCCAAGTTATCAAACATCTCCTAAAGTCTAGCATAAAAACTGATATTCAAGATAAAAGGTTAATTTGATTAAGATAACCTGCACTGGCAGCTCAAGCTTCGCCTTTAAGGTAGAGCGGTCCTTTCCTTCCTCTCCATCCTCCAGAAGCTGTTACAGAAAATGAACACCATTAGAGGAAAGATATAAGACTTATTTGACGAGGAAGAAGCAACTAATCTAAATGCCCAGCATGACACTGTTCTCATCTTCATCCTCATTTATTTTTGTATAAGTAGCCTGTCTTGTAACTAAATGAGTTGATTAGCTATACATGATAATCTTACCCTTCTTTATCCCCCCTCCATCAAATCTCGGTTTTCTAACAAATGTATTATTTGAATCTTCTGTCCAGGATTCATCCTTATTTGGTTGGGTCCCTTGGTATGGCCTTCCTACATTGTTTGCTTATACTAAGATTGTATGGCGGGATCCTTTTGGATTTTCAATAACTTTCATCTCGTTAAGAGTTAATAAGCTTAAAATAGTAACACGATTTTTTATTAGGAATGGAATTTTCCAGGCAGAGACAACAGAATCGGAAAACAAAGGGACTGCGCAATCATATTTAAACATCTAATGGTCATAACTCGTAAAGAAATGGTGACTTCAGAAGAAATGGCATCACTACAGTCGGTAGCAGTGGTGGGCTGTTTTGAGATTTAATAAAAGAGTAGATAGAACAAATAAACCACAAGGAAATATATTACTTATTATATTTTTACCGACCATCAACTTGTTTTCAGCCACAGCAGCTGCTTTCATTCAAACTATGTGGAGCTATCAGCAATTCAGTGCCCGGCTTAAAGAAGATTGACAAGGAGGCAAATATCAATAGATATATACCTGTTATCCATTCCTTCAGTAAGCCTAAAAGTTGAGTTTGATGATTGATGCAATTTTGCCGTTACCGAGAATCTTAGTGAATTGCCAATGAGATAATACCAATCACACGTCATCAAACAAGTTTAGATTGTCGAAAAACATTTCGGGGAGACATCAAGATGGTTCTAATCATCTACAGTGTTTGCTAGCGGACTCAAAAGTATTTATTTAGTCTATTAACCAAAAATCTAAGGATAATTAAACAGAAATGAAGCAACGTTCCTCATAGTAGCAAAATTATATTTTGTGACGAATGTAAGTTCAGTATCTATGTTTTTATCGAAGTTCCAAGTTGAACACTAAGATGTTTTAAATCGGTCCTTGGCATATGTTCTGCTGCTATAACACATGGAAATTGAAAGTAGCAACTTGAAGTATCTGATATACCTGAGGAATACTACGCTTGAAAGTGCTAAATTTGCCAACAAAAGCATCCAATATTCGCCCCTACACATGAAAAGTCCAAGCTACCATTATTTGAATACAAAAAAAAAAAAAAAAACTATCTTGTTATTTCCAACATGGGCAATTGCAACTCCAGAAAGAATAGGGGATGAGATGAATAAGTCGTACAGAATCTTACCAATAAAATCCTTGCTTCATCCATGGATGGCAGATCCACACCTTTCTCAAAGATTGGCTCCACCTAAAAACATATTAATGAAATAAACTTATGATCAATAACCAACAGAAACCAAACTAGATATTTGACATCCTACAAAGAGAGCAGGAATATAAGGGGATAAAACATTCTCTACAATTTAAACTGAGAGATCCAGACTGTACCAGATTCAACATTAACCGTGCGCAGGTGGTGTGAATGCTCAGAGATAATGAAGCGTCATGCATATTACTCGAGAATAGGTAGATAATTCGTGACAACTGTGGGAAAATGATAAATAAACGGCAGTAAGAAATGTAACACAGGGTACAGCACATTTGATAATAAATGCATATACTCATGGAGATGCAGCCAATAAAAACAAGCAGTAACAAATAGGTAGACTGAGAAAAGGAAATAGATTATTTTCCCGCCTTTAAGTGTGAATGATGCACTATAATCCTAGTGGCTAGTAGTGATTCCACATAACTGTTAGTCTGTTACTATCTATATGTTAACGCTTTCCCTTCTTTTAGAAGGGACCTGCAAGCATTCCTGCAGAGTACAATCCTCATAAATATTCTAGTTGAGAATTAGCTGGCTTATCAAGTAGTAAATTTAGGGTGCACATAGCACAAAGTACATATTTCTCACCAATTCACCAGGGGTGACTGCTTGTCTAGTTCTGGTCTTCCAACAAAGCTGATGTTAAACATCAAACTTCATCATAAATTCAGGTTACGTGTTAGTAATTATATGAAAACTCCCTTTTTGCCATATCTAGCCTCATTTATTATGAGACTCTCTAATGCTCCTTATGTATCAGTTACAAGGCCATAATCCATCCAAGTTGATACAAGTACATTAAATAGATACATTTTTACACTTCGTTGAACAGAGTTCTTTCCATTAAACATTAGTGTGATTACTATTCTATATAAAGTAGACGTTAATTTATTATAACTGTATGAGGCCATTTGGCAGAACTAAAATTCACATGCTAAACCTATCAAAATTATTTTAAAACGTACAGCATGAAATTTTCATAATGCTTTGAACCTGTGATAATGAGAGATCTCCCCGAACATGATGAACAATTTCTGCCAACAGACTATAGGCCAATGGTCTCAGTGTCTCAAAACAAGCCCGACCAATTCCGACGAGAACCCTAACATAGTTCACAAATTTGCAAAAGATGCATTAGAATTCAGAAATTTATTTTTAATGCATAGCACAATGATGCCAGTTATGATGTTTAATGCAGCAGATACTTTCACACCTGTCCTGATGAGGGGGCATAACCAGGATTCTTAATACATGATTTCACTTTTTATAGAAACTTTTCATGTTAAAGTTCCATCCTTTATCTCATTAAAATTACAAATACTTTCAAGTTTCAAAAATCAAAAGGAAAAAACAAGTTCTCAAAACCATCAATTTATTTCATAGCTGACAGGCAGATTGTGAATACTGAATAGCTTTTCAACTGAAATGAACAAAACTGGTGTTGAATTCCAATGGATAAGAAAAATCAGCGAAGTTAGCAATTTTTATTTTTTTAACCATGGTTCCGACCTTCGGCCGACTAATCCACGGAGTCTAAGCCCACCGCCACACAGACTCAAACCAGGTAAAGCCCTCCTTTTTCAGAAGGTTGGTGTGGCCACTTCGGAGTGTTTACACCCTACAGGATTCGAACTTGAGACCTCCCACTATTTAGTGATGAAGTCCCAAGCTTTTACTGGTTGGGCCACCCCTGGTGGTTAGCAATTTGTACATAAAATTGGTGTTACCTCTCTTCCAAAAGTGTATCAATTAGAGGAAACAAGCCCCTCTTAAAATCCGTTCCAAGGACATGTTTTAGTGCTATCAACAATTCCTGTGCATGATAAGTCAATTATATAAACCAGTTCACATACATGAGAGAAAACCTTAACTAAGCACACACATATCTAGAATCATACTATACCTTTCTAATGGAAACGGAGTCTGAACAAGTAACAAGCAGGTTGACAATGCTTTTACATATGCTTTCTTCATGTGGCCTGATATAATCAGCAAAGCTCTTCAAAAGGTATGTCAGGAATGATACCGTCTGCAACAGGAACAGAATACAGATAAGTAAATAAAATAATAGGAAAACTCACTAGTTCAAGATTTAAGCTTTAACAGTAATTTCGTCATCTAGGACATATCTCATGCATGCACAATTGTTAAGATTTCTGCACAACCAATTTATCAAAACAATCATACAGAAGTACAGCTGTGCTTGAATATAGCACCACTACTGGCCAAAAAATATAGCATGCTGACATCCTCAGTACTTCCAAGTTCCACATAAATTAATAGCACAAAAAGATGGTATATTACTTCATGTGTGATTAAAAAGGATAACAAAGAACTGATACTAAAAATTTACCTTAACTTGGGCCCCTTTTAGCTCTGTAAAGTGGGTCTTCAAATGTGGTGGAACCTTGTCAGGACCGGGGACAGAGATAGCAGCAACCATCAGTGGCAATAACTGAGGGATATTAGTCTGGACAAGCCGGTTATACAGCTGAAACAGAAACATAACTACCAAAGGACTCTCTGTCACAATTTTGAACGAACGAGTACTTGGATTAAGTTGTCCTGCCCCAGTACTTGAGGTAGTGGAAGAACCAACTTGATCTGAAATCTCCATCGGCTTCACATCTTCACTGCCAAGAGAAGGTAAAGCTGACATTGATGAAGGTGGTGGCATGGCTGGAGCCACAAGTGCCCCGCTTTCAAAAAAATGGCTAACTGTAAGTCTAAAATTCTGATAAATTTTACACACAAAGTCAAGGAAAGGCTGCACTTCAGTTTCTTGAGTTGGTCTGAAATTCCTCAATAGATCAAATATAATGCGAATGCAAATCAAGCCATTTTCCTCATTGTCTGTCGTAAGCACGTGCATTGCAACTTTTAATAGCTCTTGAACAAACGGCCTTAGCACTTCACTGTGAGGAAGACGATTAAGGATTTCGACAATAATGTTTCTCAACTTATGCTCAGGATTGTCAGTAAACTGCGGCTTCGTGATGTGATATAGAATCCCCGAAAATGGACGAAAATAACACTTTAAGAAATTCAAGTACTCCCCTGTGTGTGTTATCTCTAAACTATCCCGTACCTCCATCGCCATTTGAAGCCTGTTCTGAATAGCTGTCCAATTAAAACAAAAACAAAAACATCATTTTTCATTCAGCCCAACAACATCCATACTCCAACTCAATAAATTACACTAACTTCATATTCAGCATGCAGAACCAAAATAAGTCTCTACTCACATAGCACAGTAACTAAATTATTCACTATATTTCATTATCATAGTTTATAAACACTAAAATGAGAGTAATAATAAATAATATAAACTTTGTAACGAGTTCTACAAATAAAAGACGGTGAAGTTACATCAGTAACGCAATTCATATCAATTATACATATATAAGGTGTTACATACATATATATATATATATATGTATAGTTGTGTGTAATTGTAAAGAGAGAAAAATAGAATGATTACGGAGGTCAGGTTCCATAAGATGGCGAGAATGCTGCTCAAAATTCTGAATAGGACTCATGACTGGATAGATATAAACCCTAGGTTTTACTCTAATCAATTAATTTAAAGCCAACACCGAACAAATGAAGTTGAACTTGAAGTTGCTGATTTCTAGGGCTAAATTGCTTCTCTACTTGCTGGTAAGAAGTAGAACTGTACAGACTTAGGTTTCGTAAGGTGAATTTGAGAGTTTGAATATACTAATTTGATTTGAAAACTTGAAAGGGGTCAGAAACTGAAACTTGATATTTTACGTGATCATTCAATCGAGCAAGTCTCGTTTCGCACACCTGCTCGTACACAGTTATGAGTGCACTTGCGAAATTTATAGAACCAGACTGTTTCCGACGGGGAGCTCATTTGTAAATTACTCTGAAATTTCTGTAAAATTTTGTATAATATGTCTTTTTATTTTGAGTGTCTTGTAACTTTGTGCTAAATTTTTACAGTTTCTTTAGTTGAATTTGTTTTGAAAATAATCCATGATTTGTTTTCTTGTTTTTAGATAAATTGCATAATTTTATGAAATTTGAATCATATTATATTACACTAGGTGTTTTCTTGATAAAATGGTAAGTAATTGACTCAAATTTCATTTGATTGGCTAATGTTTAACGGAGATACATAGCTAATGTAATTTGATTATATATGATTATGTAAATTAAAGGTTTCAATTATTTGGATAAAGTAGATGTAATCTAATTTCTATCAAGTAAATGAATTCAATTCATTTATGTGTTATATTATCATAACAGCGAATACTAAAATGGGATAATTAACATCACATTCTAATGTCTTCTTTAACTACAACGTATTTCATTTGTCAGCACGATAAGATGTGGTTTTGAGTTTTTACCCTACTCCTGAAAATGTACTTTCTATCAAAACATTCTTGTTCAATAACTAATACTCATATTAGTAGATCTTCCTATTATGATATGGAATAGTCAATTGACACTTTTTGTCTCGTATTAACTATTATTATAAATGACATTTATCTCCTAACATTAAGTGTTATTTTCTAACCGATATTAACAACAAATCTTAATTTCTCCAGAATAACATTCCTTGACATTATAATCGAACACACATTTTTATATATTGAGCATATAAACAAACTCGTAGCACATAATACACGTTATTATAAACTTCGAGACACATATAAATACTTCATACCTTCTCTTACATTGTTGTCATCCCTTCGACAAGGTATTGCACTAAATAAAGTAGCATGTTTTCAAGGGATTAATACAATCATATATGTGTTAACACAAATGAGGTGTGATTAACATAAATTATTTGAATAATATACCTTGTATTAGAATACTTTATACAGTATGATATCAATAAATATACCACTACGAATATATCACACTTCACTTACTACAAGTATTCAGGAATCATATCATAATAAATTTTAAAGCACACTACATATGAAGTGAAGGACATCAATTATCTATTTAGACGAACAAATAATAAGATGAAGGCAGTTAATTCACCCGCATATGTTGCAGGAAGGAATGGACAAGTATATACATATTTTTTCTCCTTTCTCCCAAAAAGCCTTTTTTCCCGAATCTTAGTTCTTATCTCTCTTATTTATTATGATTACTATCACTTTATAAACTATAAATGTCGTTGTGATTCATATTGGTTAGTCATGTGAAATCATTATGAGATAAAAGTTTTATTCTTATTTTGTGAATTCATTGCCCTACCTTGATTTAACATATTTCCAATAGTTTTCAAGTTTTTCATCTGCCACCTAATACCCCAGACGTAAACGAGAACGATTGTATACTAAGGAAACATGTGTCCCCTTTCGATAAAACAGCTTGTAGAATTTGTCTCCTTCACCCCCCCCCCCCCCAAAAAAAAAAAAAAAAAAAAAAAAAAAAAAAAAAAAAACTCCAGTTGATCATTCTCATGCCTTCTTGAACCTCCCGACCACTTCTCCGGCAACGACTCTACCGTCATACGTCACTGTTAACCAACTAATTTCTTTAATTATTATGGTGAGTTAAACAATGAGTTTTCGAGTGAGGTTCAACTATTAACTTCATTGAACATTCTAGCAAACCTACGTTTCTCGGTGAAGCTATATTTTCCGCAATACAAACGTGAGAATTGGTGCAGAGAATATGAAGGAGAAAGCAATAGCCGTTGGATGGAATTAGAGAAAAGGAAATATAGTTTTTGAAGTGAGTATAAATAATTAATAAAATGCATACAAAAAGATTCATTAGGAGCTTGAGTTGTGGTCCCCGAACTTCAATTTATTTTTTTACTTTCACGTGTCTAATTTATTTTAATTTGCTTTTATAATAATTTAATTTTAAATTTTCAAAATGAAATAAAGTTATGACACATTTCTCTAATGCCGTTAAGGACAAAATTGATACAATAGTTAGGTAAAATGAAGACACAAATTATTATTGACTAAACAAATGATCCTAAGTTATATTGATTTTTAAAGTACCTTAAATAAGAAACTTGAATGTTCTTAGTGTGTATATCATAAAATAGATATTTGTATATTGTCAATAATTTTTGTGCACTAAGTGTGTGTATCCGAAAAATAAGTTTGCTTATCTGGTTAATGGGTTGTGTGTCATAATAAGTTTATGTACTAAATGTGTGTATCAGAAAAATAAGTTAGTGTCTCTTATTACTAAGTTATGCATTAATATATTAAATGATATTTGGGTACTAAATGTGTGTATATCAAAAATAAGTTTGTGTATTTTGTTACTGGGTTATGCGTTTATACGTTACTCGTTAAGTTTATGTACTAAATGTGTGTATCACAAAAATAAGTTTGTGTATCTTATTATTGAGTTGTACGTTAAGATGTTTAATAATTTTTGTGTACTAAGTGTGTGTATCCCAAAAATAAATTTGTGTATCTTGTTACTCGGTTGTGCGTTAATGTTTTACTCATAGTAAATTTGTGCACTGAGTGTTTGTATCACAAAAATAAGTATGTGCATCTTGTTACTAAGTTGTACGGTAATATGTTAAATAACTTCTGTGTACTAAGTAAATGTGTGTATTCCAAAATGAGTTGTGTATTTTGTTACTGGGTTGTGCGTTGATAAATTACTTGTAATAATTTTGTGTATTAAATGCTTGTAGCACAAAAATAAATTTGTCTTATTACTAAATTATGCGTTAATATGATATCAACTTTGTGTAATAAATGTAACTCTTTGACACTAAAAATACATGGATAAAACGATTCGAATGATAGTGTTTGTAAGTTATATATATAACTCCAATTCATTGATATTTATGATTTTTCATATTTAATAAAAAGTTTTTCTTTATTAATAAAAGTGAGAGGAGGAGCGTGTGGGAGTATACGTGAAATGAAGGATAGGGGTTGAGTTGGAGACTTAAAAGGCTGGAATGTCATGTGTAACTGATGTTCTACATATTTACGAAAATTATAACATTTTTCTTTCTACATCCGCTCAAATATGACGATTTACATTTAGGGTCTATTTGGTGAAGTAGCTGTAGACTGTAACTGTAGGCTGTAAGCTGTAGGATTATAAAGCTTCTCAATTTTACAAAAAGCTAATTCCAAAAGTTTTAAGATTTTAAATTTTTTATTGAAGTATAAAATTATAACTTATAAAACCTTTTTAATTAAAAACTAAAATTTAAACCTCCTAAAAAATTAATGACAAATAGACCCCGCATCCGGCCACTAATGCAAAAAGAACAAAATCACGATAACCTAACTCTACAATTTGATTTGATTACTTTGTTGGAAAGAAAATTATCTTTAAAATATGGGAAATTAAAAAAAAAATATCATTTTTTTTACCCCTATTTAAAATTTTATCCTTTCAAAACTTAAATTACCAAAAACTATCCTCCCCACGCAAAACGCAAATTGCGTTTTGCGTGTGCACGGGTCGTAACACCCGTGCACGGGATCGTAACTGATCGTGAGCGGGATCGTAATTTTTTACCGGACACGCAATACGCAACAGGCAACTTTGCGTTTTGCGTGGGCGACCAGGTTTTTTTTTTACATTTTTTTTGTCCGTTTTCGATATGATTTTGTGACATTTTTGAGACTTTTAGAACTTTTACAAATAATATGACCCTAAGATAATATGATTATCAAGTTACTTTAAATATTCGCTCAAAATCACTTAGATTTTTTGGTGGACGAAACCTTGAAAACTCAATAAATTACAACAACTAACTTAATTTTGTGGCTAATGTTTCATATTTAAGCTAATTTTGATTTTTTAAAAATTAATTATTAACATTAAACCTGACCTGAATCTCTTGTCTTTTATTGAGACACAAATTAACACCTCATTATAGAATATATCGCCAAATATTTACATTCATTTTGTAGCTAACGTTTCATATTTCATGTTATTCATTTGTTTGTTGTCACAAAGTGAAGTTAGTTTACTTGTTGTAAACTAAATGAAGTTAGTTGTTGTAATTTATTGAGTTTTTAAGTTTTTGTCCATCGAAAAATCTAAGCGATTTTGAGCGAATATTTAAAATAACTTGATAATCATATTATCTTAGGGTCATATTATTTGTAAAAGTTCTAAAAGTCTCAAAAATGTCACAAAATCATACTGAAAAACGGACAAAAAAAGTCAAAAAAAACCTGGTCGCCCACGCAAAACGCAAAGTTGCGTGTCCGGTAAAAAATTACGATCCCGCTCACGATCAGTTACGATCCCGTGCATGGATGTTACGACCCGTGCACACGCAAAACGCAAAGCTGGCTACGCAAAATGCAATTTGCGTTTTACATGTGAAGGATAGTTTTTGATAATTTAAGTTTTGAAAGGATAAAAATTTAAATAGGAGTAAAAAAAAGGATATTTTTGTTAATTTCCCTTAAAATATTGGGAGTCGGCCCGAACATGAAGCAGAATGCAAAAGCCCTGAACTTAGCCCAAATCCATAAATTTCTTATTCGAGACATAAATGTGTTGACCCATATATTTTCAGAATCACGACGGCGATACGGCGGAATCCGGCAAATTACAACCTAATTCCCTCCATAAATCACTCCAGACTTTGCCCTAATTTTCAAAACCGTAAGACGACCTCAAACTTGTAGAATTAGAGAAGTAAATTATTAAATCAATTCGATCGATTCTTCATAAACAGCTCGTTCATGGCAGGTGAGTTATTAATATTGAATGACTTCGTAGCATGTAATAGATATGTTAAAATCTGTTACTGGTTATAAATGATTCTATATATATGTATTGTGCATAGGTGGGCAAACAGATGGAGAAGATAAAGTATCATTAGAGCTCACAGAAGAAATCATTCAAAGTATGGAAGTAGGCATGGCCTTCCGTGATTATGTAAATTTCTCACTCTGTTTAATTTCTGTTTTTCTTTTTCTCCCCGCTGAATTTTCTTGTTTCTCAACCCCTGCATTTTTTTAATCAACGGACTTACTGAGAAATATGTAGCTGAATGCATGATTTATTTCAATTGAAATATTGAATTCAAATTGGCCAATAAGAACACTATAACAAGGGTTCTAGGGTTTGCTAGGTTAGGGGAAAGGAAGTATTGTTTACGGTTTCTTCATGAATTCTTCGAAACTGGATGGATTATGTGAAACGGCATTTCTGTTTTGAACACTGACAATCAATGATTAATAAAGAAGAGTGGAGATCAGGTTGTGTGACTAAAATAAACAGGAGAATTGAATGTCTTCTTCGTGAACTTAATAGAATGAGTCTATAGTTACTCGTTTTTCTTAGATGCTTTATTTATCTAAAAAAGCAGATTACTTTGCTAGTGGGATATTATATGTAATTCAAAGAGTCAGTCAATGTTGGTCTCCAGCAATAATGCTATCTTCTACTGTTGGTTTACTACTTTTAAACTCAGTATCTGCAAGAACTCAACAAGAAACCGAAGATATCTATTTCAGTATTATCATGAAGAAGTACTTGTGTTTAACAGCCAAGTTCAGCTTTGTAACTTCATCTCATACAGGTAAATATTAAAATAGGGGACCTATAACTGAACCTGTTACTAAGAGTGAATCAACTCGACTGGTAATTCTGAAAGTAGGAAAAGCCTACTTAACATGCAAGAAACGTGAAGGGGAACGATTGCACTTGGTTTAATGGGGTATATTACAATTTTACCATAATACTTGGTTGTTTTCGGTTCCTGTTTCTGGATTATGAATGTCGATAACATTATGAACATGTAACTACGCTGGTTTCTGCTTTAAATATATAAAATCTTATTTTTCTGTGTTAATCTCTTATTGGTCCAAATATGTTACTGGTAACATATCCACTGAGTGCATTTTCAATCGATCAACTATACTATTGAGGTCGAGGTTTATATGCGTGGTTTTCTATATTATTTTTTCTGTTCCCGTATTGAGACTCAAGTAGAAATAGGTTTATGCTTTTGAGGTGCTTGAGTTCCATTTTCATTCTCTCAATTATTTTTTTGGTATATGAACCTTCGGTTAACAATATCCGTTACTGGAGATGTAAGTTGATCTATTATCATAAAGTTACGCCACAATTTTGCGTGTCTAGTTAATTAATACATTGAAACAAAGTTTTTGTCCATTGCAGAGTGGTAGGATAAGTTCAATGGATTTTCACAAGACATCAAATTTTTTGGTGACTGCTAGTGATGACGAATCCATTCGGCTCTATGATGTGGCTAATGCAACGTATGTCTTTTTTTTTTTTAGTCTATGCATTTTTGAAAAATTATTATTATTGTTGTTACTATTTTTTATTATTTGTATTTTTTTGTTGTTGTTTACTGTCTACAGCTTCTTAAGGCTGTAAATGAATCACTTTACTTAATTTTCGAGTAATAACCTATTTGCAGATGTTTGAAGACAATTAATAGCAAAAAGTATGGGGTTGACCTTGTTTCCTTCACATCACACCCCACTACTGTTATATACTCCTCTAAGAATGGATGGGATGGTTAGTGAATTACTCCATATACTGGTTTTTATAGGTGCTTTCTATTAGTGTTTATCTTTACTTTGTTTGATAATGCAGAATCTCTTCGGCTTCTCTCATTGCATGACAACAAGTACTTGCGCTACTTTAGAGGTCATCATGACAGGCACGCTCTCACTTCATATGCCATTTTACTTGCATGCATTTTTAGTGTCAATTTAGTCGCTCAACATTTTGTATTGTTGATCCTTTTAGGGTTGTGTCTCTTAGCTTATGTGCTCGGACAGAATCTTTTATCTCTGGCTCTCTCGATAGAACTGTTCTGCTTTGGGATCAAAGAGCTGATAAATGTCAGGTTGTCTTCACTCCGCTTTCTTCTCTTTCTAACATAAGTGTGTTTATACGTTCATACACATGAAACTACTGGTGCTGATTAAATTTCTAGTTTTAGGGTCTTTTACGTGTTCAAGGAAGACCGTCTACAGCTTATGATGATCAAGGGCTTGTATTTGCTGTTGCTTTTGGAGGTTCCATAAGGATGTTCGATTCTCGCAATTATGAAAAGGTATTTCTATTTTCATTTAATATATGAGGTCAATGATCAGCTTATATGTTTTGTTTACGAGTATTAATCTTCATGAGAATATTAATTTCCTAAATTTTCATCTCTAAAAGGGCCCGTTCGAAATATTTTCGGTTGGTGGAGATCTGTCAGATGCAAATGTTGTCAAATTTAGTAATGATGGTAGGCTTATGCTTTTGACAACTAGGGACGGCCGTATTCATGTACTTGATTCCTTCCGTGGCACACTTGTGAGTATTTGCATTGCTTAGATGTTGGATGATTTCACTTCGTTTATTGAGCTATTGTGCATGTGTTTTTAAGGAGCTTTTAAACTTCTGTGCAGTTATGTACATATAATGTAAAACCAGTCTCAAGTAATTCCACTTTGGAGGCTTCCTTTAGTCCAGAAGGATCGTTCGTAATATCTGGTAATGCGAATGCTATTTTGTACTATATATAATATGGATTAATAGAGACAAACAAGAATGGAGCCAAAAACTGCCTTAAAATACTTTTAAGCTTGCTGGCAGTAATCTAACTGCTGCTTTACAGGTTCAGGTGATGGTAGCGTCTATGCTTGGAGCATTCGGAGTGGCAAAGAGGTAATGATTCACTAACTCTTATAAACTGCACATGTTCTTTCGCACACCCCCAACAAAAAATATAAAAAGTTGAGATTAAGAAAATGCGTCATTCAGACTCTCCAGGACTCCGTGCAATCAAACCCGTGATTAAACTGTGGTTTTATGGATGTCATTTGTTACTTAATGCAAAACCATCATCTGGCATCTCATAACATTTAGAATTGGTAATACAACATTGATAGTTCTTTTGTTTTGGATCCTTATCATCTTTATTAGCATGAGTGAGAACCGTTCTAGTTGTAGAAAATCCAATCAAAACACCATACTTGGAAATTCTCATACTTGTATATTTTTTTTCGGTAGAAAGGTTAACTTTCACAACTATAATGTTTGTTGGGATTCTTACAAGCAGAATCGTTATGATAAATCTAAAATCATGAATAATTGTTACAATCATTTATCACTCTTGTTAACACTGTGATTTTCATGCTTTTGAGTGCCTAAGTTTATAGAGAAGAACATTTGTTGTAACTTTGGGTATGATTGGCAAAATCAGCTGCAAGTTGTCAGCTGAAAGTTGGAGCTGTAAGCTACTTAAATAGATATGATAGCTTCTTAATGTTCTAACATTCTTGCCAATACATTATCCTCATCCTGTTCCGGATTGTAATCCCGTATAAAAAATATAGCTCCATGAGCAAAAAGCTCTGGTCATAATGAATCCTGCGATGTATTGGTGATGAGTATATGACGCAGCTTGAGTAGTGAAGTCTTCTGCTATAAATGCATAAGGGGGTAACCTTTAAAAGAAGCTGTAAGCTGTAGTTTAGATGTAAATGCAAAACGTAAAATGACATAAGTAAAAACTTAGATCATAATGTTTATATTTTAAATACGTGGGTAATGTTATGATACTTTTAAGGGGGTGTTTGATTTGAATCTTGGTTTCACTATGGGTATAGGTATGGGATTGCTTTTTCAAACCCACCATCCCACTTGGCTTTGACATATGCCTAAATTTATGGTTTAATTCCCAATTTTTAAACCCAAACCCATTAAATCGACACCTTATATCATACCCATTCTCATACCCTTCTTTTAAAACCCACAATCCAAACACACCCAAAATGTATTTTGGAATAATATGTTAATATCTATATGAGATTTTTTTGTTAGGTAATTTTATTTATTATATTGTACATAGATACCCTTCTTTCATATGTGGAGTACGTTTTTCATTACCTTATGGAAAAATATCTAGTTGCTTGGAAAGGGTGTCAAAATATTATTAAAAGTTTTTACTTGGAAAAACCTACAGTTTATAATTTGTAAAAATTCCTAGCGATAAGTTCCACTGACTGAAACTATGGACATGCATGTGATTTCATAGGAGCATTTAAGTAATTATCGGTACAAAAAGCTTTTAACAAATTCTCAAGGCTTCTCTTTATAGCATTCAAAATTTGAGCATTGAGAAGCTTTTAAGAAAATTAAAAACCTCTGAATTTTTCATCCCAAACCCAACTACAAGCTTTTTGTTTTAAATTGAAAAGCTTAAAGTTCCTAAAAGCTTTGAAAAGCTGGCTACCAAACACACCCTTTGTGCCTTAGCATCCAATAACTAGATGGGGCAATTTTGACCAATTTACTTAAATGGATCTATTTGGGTTGGGTTTTATATCAAGCAGGTCAATTATTTTTTTTAGCTGAAAGTCCCCAAAGTCTATTTCTAATGCATACAAACTAACTTTTATTTTATTTGAAGTTTTAGAATATTATTGTAATAATATTGTTTTTGTATTCATATTTAAAGCATTAATTACTTGTAGTACAATCTGAAAACAGAGAAAAGTTTGGTTGGTGAACCCAACACGCCGTTTTGGCCATACTAAAAAGGCCTTGATTCAGTCTGAACCTGTTTTGACCTGTGACTTTGTGAGTCTGTGACCCAACTTGCCTGAGCTGACCATCTTGCCTCCTATATCAATAGCAAATGACTGTCCTATTCATCTGGCGCCTATGTTGTTTCATTTTGTATCTGAATAACTGTGCCATGTAACTGTTTATTCTTGATCTTCCCGTCTTAGGACTTCTGGTCATGACACTCTATCTTTCTGGTCTTTCCAGGTGGCTAGCTGGCTGAGTACTGTAAATGAGCCTCCTGTCATAAAATGGGCTCCAGGCAGTCTTATGTTCGTTACTGGTTCTTCTGAATTGTCCTTTTGGATCCCAGATTTGTCAAAACTAGCAGCATATGTTGGAAGAAAGTAGCCTTGTGCACAATAAGTTATTTTAGAGTATTGGGATGGCTGAACATGTCTTATGCTCTACCTGCTGTTTGCTCGCGATTTTGTGGACGCGTTCTGTGCAACTATCTTCAGAAGAAAGGCAACTCCTGTTACAGGTACCATAATCTGTACAGCTTGCTAATTGAGCCATCAATAAAATTTATTGTACAAAACTGTAATATCCATTAACCTAACTCACCGTTTTACGTTCTTGATTGTAGTAATAATGATTTTGCTTTTAGGTTTTAGATAACTCTGCTTATTCTGTTATAAGCTCACATATATTTTTTTTAAAGATAATTTGGTATATTCCACTGACTGAAGTGGCCGTTTGCTATTCCCTTTTAATTGATCCATCTCTTTGAACCAGTTGGACAAACCCAAAAGTACTTTATGCGCGTAAATTAGAAGCTGCAAAACAGATGAGAGGGAATTCAACAGTTTGAAGAAAGTTAGAAAAGTGAACTCTTTGTAAGAAGATGGCTGTTGTCAAACAAGAAAGTTGTACATTTCAACTATTCTACGGGTTTTATAGCATGATAAAGAAATGCCAACTTTGATGAGACTTAGATTCAAGTACTAATATGTATAAGAACATATTTAAGGTTTAATTCCCACTTTAGTGAATGCACTTTTTATATGATAAAGGTTACAGTATTTTGCCATTTCACATATGATTAATTGATTATCACGAAGTACTTAAGTACATTTCCTGAAACGAAGTAAAATTAAAGTGAAATTCGCCTAAAGTAGGTTGCCTTTGCTTCATGAGCTTTAAAACGTAAAACATTTTAGTATTTTATACAGTAGTATGTTAGTTAGATATCTAATTGGTACTCGAACAACACTTGTAGTTGAAAGTTATCCACAAAATGGGCAAAAACAAAGCACAACTTTAATAATAGTTGCAGTATGACACCTAGGATAAAGGAGATTGAAGTTATTCTGAAGACCAAGATGGATTCTTTTATATGAACAAGCTACTAAACATGTGTATACGCTTCCTAACTACGTTCCAAATGCACATAACTCCAAAAGCGTGTTACATTTAGGATTTAGCCATATAATATGCTCGATGAAATTGGGCCAAACTACGTAACCCAACAAATCTCAACAACAAACTTTTGCGGTAAAACACTATAGTTTGAGAATATCGCAAAAAGTTTGAGAATATTTCCTATCCACAACGAATTGAGCTTTGAGAGTTCAATTTAATCATGAATAAGTTTCTATCATTTTTTTTAATATACAACCTTCCTAACTTGTTTTATTCAATAAAATAGTATCATAAGAATATAACTTTTTTAATCATTGTAACATATTATATTATATATTATATTATATTATTATTATTCACAAAACTGAAGCAAGAAAAAAAAGGATGTTTACCCTCAAATCCACACAAGAAAGATGATAACGACAACTCTTAGGATCAAGACATTATTACATCATTACTAATTATACTCATATCATAACAACTTTCATGTCCCCGAGGATATTGGTTCAGATATGATATTTATGCATGCCTAAACTTATTAATGATATTCCTTAATTAGGGCCGTAGTTAACAAATATTTTGAATACATTAACATTTATATCTTTTTACATGAATCCATTTAGACTCTTTATTCAAGTCATTCGTTATGCCACATTTATCTATTTATCTAACGGTTATTAAAAAAAAAGTGTAGCAGAAAGATGCCAATAATAAGGCACACGTACGTAAGGTACTCAATGTTTTTTAACCTGACGTAAGGGTAGACAAAGTGAAAGTATAAAGGGCAGGAAGAAGTAGTACATATTACATGTACTTTAAGTTTATATCAAAATGGCAACTTGATAACACCAATATTGCATTAAAATATGATGCCATTAATTATTATAGGATATGTTTTATTCCATTATTTAACGACTAGTACCATCATTATAACTTCTCAGTGTACTTCTGGAACATCCCACGTAACATAAATCAAATACTTCATCTACTGAAACATCATCAAAGCATGTGATTTTTATCCCTAAATATACAAAGATTTGATTTTGAATCCATATATTTTGTACATATATATTAGTAATCATGAAGGGTGACAACATCTTATACCCATACGAATATAGTTTTTCAATCTTCTGATTAATTGAATCATACTATATCTTACCCGTATACACAATGCGTCGTACTTTTCAATCATACATTAAAGATATTGATATTTCATACTCTTTCACATCATTATTCTAAATACGTTGATATTTCATAAATTCATTTTTTAACTTATTTTTTAACATTGAGTAGATCGAGATCAGGAAGGCAGTCTTCCTTAGGAGAATAGAAGGGGGAAACTTTGGCTAATCCAAATGCGCAACACTCTGCTAAATGAAGCTAAGAACTAAAAGGTCTACAATAAATCGATCATTTATTAAATGAGACTAAGAATTCTCTAAGTCCACCATAAACACCTAAGTTGAAAGTAAACATGAACTTCGATTGGACCATATTTTAAACTTTTCCAAATCCTTTATTAGATTTAGAGCTTCATGAAAATTTGGTTGAATGAGAGAACATTCATTTGTGCATGAAAACACTTAGCCGTCCAGAAAATACTTAATTCTCTAGCCTTCCAAAAGAACTAGCCATGTTGAATCGATTAAGAAGTTTTCAGTAAGCTTTGCATTCCACGAACGAAGATATCCCATTCTTGCGACTTTTCAAAATATATAATACTCTGCAACGAGTCATCATAATTACCTTTGAGAAGTTGAATAATCATTGGTGCTTTCATCGTGATTTTTTTCATTTGCTTAAAAAAATAAAAGCAAAACTGGCCCAAACGGAATCAATTTTTGTAACTTGATTCGGTCCTTTCGTCCGAACAATTTAAACGATCCGGTCTAGTTTAAAATTTCTTAAACCGTCAAAAGCCAGTCCGTTTTAAATTTTCATTAAAAATCAGCCCCCGTGAAAATCCCTCGTTGCCCTATCTTTTCACCTCCTAAACTTATGCAATTCATGTGTATGTATGTATGTATATGTATGTACGTAGGATTGATTCTGTTGTAGCTGCCTGCTAAATGGTCCCATCTAGAATACATGTCTCATCCTTTCCCCGCGTTCCGCCGTCCACCTAATATAATCAATCTTTTCCATTTTGTCCCACTCAAATTACATCATACACAAACCTGATTTTTTGTCATTACTTTCCACTCCTAAATTTCAGTCAAACTATATGTTGCTCTTATCAACAAATGATACCTTAGGTGTGCTCGTGTTAAGGTTTTTGAAAGTTTACGATTTTAATAAGTTAAGATTCTTGTAAATATATAAATTTGGTTTTACAGAGAACAAAATTAACTTTATTGTAAAATTAAGCGATCAAAAGCTGTTGACCTAAATGCTTCAATATATTTCTTTTAACTAGAACTCAATTAAAAAGTTATTCGAATGTGAGGGTTTTAATTTCAGCTTCAACTCAATTAAAAAGTTATTCGAACGTGAGAGTTTTAATTTCAGCTTCAACTCCAGCTCTAATGAGTTCTTATTAAAATATATTTTGTAGTTATTGGACATGCATAATAGATTTTAATATATTTCAATTTATATAGAATTTTAAGATATAAAAATTTGAAAAACTATTTTTGTCGTGGTTTCAACATCACATCACATATGGTTCGCAAGTATTTTACAATGACCAAATTTAGAGTGTAGACTGACGTGATCTTTAAAAATTATTTATACTTACTGAAATTTGAACCTTATACATCAAATTCGGGGTGAAAATTCGGGTTGAGTCGGATTGACGGGTTAGAATTGGTCAACCTGAAATCCAACCTGATTTGATTATCGGGTTGAGTATTTTGACCCAACCCAAACCCCACTAACCCAGACTTGACCCATGTAACCTGATTTTTAATCAGGTTGATGAATTCTTGGGTCATTTTCGAGTTAAAGGGTTGATTTCTGGTCAAACGAGTCACATGGGTAAGATAGGATTCAATTCAACCAAAACATACTACAATAAAATAAAATATTGAAAAATATAAATAACCTCCAAGTTGTATTCGGGTTGGCTGGTCAACCCGAAAACTTATTAGGTGACCCAAACCCGATCTGAATTTTTTTTCGGGTTAACAGGTTGGCGGATAGACGGATTACGGGTCAAGAATCTTGAACCCAACCTGCTTTTTTCGTATTATGTCTCAGATCGTCTTGAAAATTGCCAGGTCTACATCAAATGTAGACGTTTAAAATCACACTTTTATGCTACTTTTTAAAATAATATATTTAATGGTATTTCATACGGGTAGGTTAACTTTGATCTTTAACCCATCGAACAAATCATAAATGTATTTGGGTCTCTTAATAGTTATTTGCCCTTTAGAAAAAAATACCACCTAAATAGTTGAAGCTAGCAAAATTTAAATACTTTATTCGTCTAATTTTTTTTTCCATATTACTATTTATATATGTTCGAGAAAAATCGTCTATGTGTAAAAAATAACTATTAAATATCATTAAACTGTCAAATTTACCATCATTTATTACTCTCAGTAACTCATTTTCTTGATTTTTTTAGTTAAACCTGCCTCTTATATAAGGACATATGTGTCATTTTATTAGTCTATCATAAATTGATCTTTTTTTGTTAGTGATTTTTTTTAAGGACTAAGAAAATATAACGTCTCAATGAATTTCCTTTTGATTCTAATAATCATAAAAGATCGAGTAGACTTAAAAATATATCTTTTAATCAAATAAAGATCGAACTTAAAAATGTATCTTTCTAGTGGGGTTAAATTAAGGTTTAGGTTAACGGGTCAGTTCATCAACTCAAAATGTAACCTATTAAGTTCGATCTGTTTGACCCGCAATCAAGCCACTAATCGATATTAACCTGAAACCAACATGTTAATTCTTTTAACTTTTTTGGTCGGGCTCAGGTCAAGGCTTGGGTTAACGGGTCAACCCATCAACTCAAAAGTTATTCATTAAATTTAACCTGTTTTGACCTGAAATCAAGCTACTAAGCAATATTAACTCGAAATCAACAAGCCAAAAATCCGTCTAATTTTTCCGATCGGGCTTAGGTCAAGGTTTGGGTTAATGGGTCGACCCGTCAACCAAAAGTAACTCATTAAATGCGACCCGAAACCAACCCACCAATCGATATTAACCCGAGAGCAACATGTCAATCCGTTTCGAGGTCGGGCTCGGGTCAAGGTTCAAATTAACGGGTTAACATGTCAACCCAAAAGTAACCCATTAAATTTGACCCGTTTGACCTGAAACCAGCCTACCAGCCGAATATTAACCCAAAACCAACATGTCAACCATTAACATGTTTACATCGACAGGTTATGAAGATCATGTCCGGATTAATAGTTTCGACCTACCAACTCGTTTATCAAATCATGTTGGGTTTAGTTTGGTACTTTATACTCGTCAACTTAACCTGACACCATTTATCACCCTACTCGTGATGATTAGTTATACATGTTAAGTAATATCAATAACAAATATATTACTAAAGAATAGTCATGGCATTACTTGATATTTTATTTTTCATTTTTCACTTTAAACCAACTTCATAGTGATTTGTTATGGTTTATCATGCATATAGTAATGATAATGATGATATGCATTTCTAAAAGTTCTCATCAAGTAATCAAGTATACAATTAAAATAAATGAATGATCTAGAGGGAAATGAAGTTCCTAGGAAATAAGAGAAATAGTGATTTTACTTCACATCTTCATTTCTAAATACTCCAATGAATACTACTATGTGTTTAATATTCATTAAACGTAATATTCAAAATATAGGCTTAGATATTATTTTCCTCATTCCTACAAATGTTACTCTGTAATTAACACAAATAATCAATAAATGATATATATCATACAGGATCTATCTAGTTATTATACAAATAAAGTATACAATTTTCGACGTTTTAGAAAATATTAAATTAAAGTACATATATAGCTTTATGCGATATAGAGGGAGAGAGAGTAAAGATGAAATCTTGATGATATTGAGTGAGGAGATACGGGAAGTGAAAACTACACATCAAGAGATGATTACCCGTAAGAAATTAGAAATATAGATAGCATACATCAGCAACCACTATATCCTAAAGTACACTGCTCCTACTTATTTAGGGTTCCTATCCAACCGTCGGATCCAATTAATTCATTTCAATCTCAATTCTCATCCAACGGCTATCATTTTGTCTCAAGATTAATGTAATAATGTACTAAAAAGAAAACCCTAATGAGGTAAGGTTTTAGGGTTAGATGAGTACATATTATCTTGAATTGTTGAAATCTAATTTCATCAATACTTAAAAGACTTGAGTGACATTTAATTAATTAGATACTATATATACACACAAATTCTTCAACGTATATAACCCATGTCATGCATTCGTATTTTGTATTTATATATAGAACTTATACTTGAATGCAATACAATGCAAACAAATGTATGATAATGAATATTAATAAATGACCAACCCAAATCTTAAAAGCTGAAATTGAGATTGAAAGAATAGAAGAAAAATGGAAATGAAACTGCAACAGTATGCATTCAAGTGATGAAATTAATATTTCCATTTTCTTGAAACAAGGATATTATATATATATATATATATCTATATATGTTTTGAAAGCATAGTAATAAAAACTTCTATCATTTTGCATCATATCATTCAAGTATTCCCTTTACGAGTAGTACGTACCCTTGTTGCATGTGATATATACCTTAGAATAATCTGCAACTTGTTTTGCGTCTAAAATCTATATTTGTAGCTAGCTCTAATTTATCAAATGTTATGAGAAGTATAATTAATATATGTTCGATCAGTCCGTTCTTGTAATTTGAAATATCTAGCTTCTCATCAATCGGCTTTGTTGTATTTGTGCATCTTCGTCGCTAAAAACAATTGACTGAATATAGTAAGTGCTTAGTTGACAACTTTATCCTAAGCATAATATATTTGGTAAACATATGTACATGGCAGTCAATGAAAGTTTAGTCGTAGTTTTAGTACTATATTGTTAAGTATATGTCGGGGGAGTTCGGAGGCACCAAAACAAAGTGTGTAATCTATAAACACACATTTACAACAATAAACAGATCAAAATTAATAACTAAGAAATTAAACAAAGCAACAAGATAAATAAACACGAACAATATGATACATGAATATCACATAGTTATATCTGATCTCCAATCTTGAAGATTGGTTTAGTCTACAGGTCAACCAGATAAGTTCTTTCATTAATTTCGTGACTTGGAGTTATAAATATATTAGGGATATATTTAGAGTACGAACTAACTAAGACAATAAGAAAAACCCATTAAATTCTGGCCCACTCAGAATCGCGCCATGATTGACCTCTTGCCAATAAATTGTGCAATGATCTCGCATTTTTCAGCAAATTCGTTTTTTCTTCGTTAAGTTTCGTAATCCTAACGACATATACACTGGTACTCTTTTTTATTTATGTCACAAACTGTATTTAGAGCCCTTGCTAGGAGCATAGGAGCATATATTTAGAAAGAAAACAGATAGTATACGTGGTATCAATGGGTATGAAGTGGAATAAGTTAGAAGCCATTCAAAGCAATTGATGGATACTTGGAATTACCAACTACGTATAGCCCTAAGAAAATACTACTGTATCCTCTTCATATATGTGATGTGAGTCCATAGTAGCCAATAAATGGATATTTGGAATATTTATTTTTCCGGCCGCCTTACTATCATTAAAAGGACTACGGAAATCTATAAAATAAGAATTGCATAGTAAAAATAAAACCTCGACCCATACCCTACCTAAACTCTATATTTATCTCCCATATAAACTTAACCTACATAGTTAAGATATCACTGCAATAAAAGGTACAATTATTTTCTTGGTGACATTTTAAAAGTGTCATAATATTTACAATTTTAATGAAATTTTATTAACTATGTAGGTATATTAAATATGACATCTTAGAGGTTTTGGAATGAAATAAAATTCTGAATCTGCATTGTCTATGAACAAGGAAACTATAAGTAATGCAACTATGAATCACAAGTAGAGTTCGAGCAACTACGTTCTTGTTGGTCGATATTAGATTCTCATATGTCGCCACTTTTGTCACTGGACGTTATAATTTTACTATTAATGATTGTGACAATTTTTATAAGATACATACCATTTTCAGGTCAAATGATATTTTAAAACGTATTGTAAAGGTCTTTATGTTCATCTTCCAATCGCCTTCTCGGAGAGACATGTGCAAAAATGACATGTTTGTCTCCAAAGCTAGTGTATTTTATTAACACATTTTATTCAAAGCTAGTGTCTTTTATCAACAAATTAATGCATGGTGCAGTTCATAATTATATTTCACTTATTTCCATTACAACCTTTTTGTTTCAATTTTGTTTTTAGAATATGTGAAAAGTTGAAAAGAAAAATAATTAAAGGACGAGAGAGAATGACTAAAAGGGTGTGTGACCAATCAAAAACGTCTATATCCATGTGGGACATCGGATCACTGCTTTCCGATTCCCCTTTTAGCATAGGAAATGTAATTCCCAATTCTGACATTTTACTAAACTGCCCTTAGGGTATATATCTCGTACGTACAAGGTAATTAAATCCCCAAACATTAATTTTTTTCAGGTTTATTTACTTTGAATGAAAATAATGTAGAACATTATGGAGTAATGGATTATAATATTTGTGCATAGTCACGGGTCTTATGATAACTTATTAATAAGATGATTTAGTGGTTGACAATTTGACGTCCGGATATTCTCATAAGAAGTCTTAGGTTCAAGTCTTACTAGCTGTACATTTTGAGTTGACTAAGGAAATAGTCGAAAATGATCACGAAAATATTCCGATTAAACCGTGTAATTCTGATTAAAAATACTCACTCTCACCAAGTAACTTGAATAGGAGAAACTTCCCTAATTTACTCACAGGTCTTATGATGACTTTAAGGTCGCGTATGTTAAGTTCGTGAACTTCGATACATAAATATTGTAGTGAGAAATATTATGTATGAATAGAGATGATTGTATGTTAAGTATTTAGAATACATAAACAATAGTGTATAAAAATAGTTATATATCATAAGGCATTAAATGAGAAAAACTAGCTCCTAGCTACTAACTTTTAATTAACTAACTTTTCTTTGGGTCTTGAACTTCAGGGTTTTGTTGTTTGTTCGGGTTTAGGCTTTTTTTTGGATCATGTAGATTGTTGGTGGGGTTTGTAGTTAGGTTCAATACATCTATTCCTCGGATGTAGTTTTTATGGGCGGGTGGTAGGTTTTTAAGTAGTTAGATCTTTTAGGCTGCCAAGAAGGTTCTTTTTTAGTATTTGCAGGTTTTTAAAGAACAATGATATGTATGTCAATTTTGATGAAACTTGTGATCTAAACCTTGATTTAATTACGAAAGAACTCTCAAAGGATGGTGAAACACTATTTGAAAATGGTATTACAGTTAGTTGCAAACTGATGATGACATTCAGTATATGAGCTTTTAACATGTAAACGAAGTCGATCGATATATAGAAACAAATGCTCTCTATTTCAAATTTTATTTTCAATAACAATTAAAGAACACAATATCCTCACACATATGATTTTGTAGCATTCATTCAACTCAATCAATTAAGAATCTCTAGTTCTTAAAGGCTGCGCAAGACAGAGAATCTTGAATACTATTAGAAATTCAAAAGTGTTAGTTGTGTAAGAAAAACCATCAAATAACTGAATAATAAAAAGTCGGGTTAGCTTTTAGAAATTCGAAATAGCTAGGTTTGCCAAGAAGGAAATAATAAACAAAAAAGTACGTTGAAGCTAACCACATATACTTTTTAGAATTTGATACAAAGTTAACTCTAATTTGCATCTATTTTATGATCAACTCTTTAGATAGTTTTACATTCCCACGTACTGTGAGAACATTTAATCACTAATGCGTGTGTGATCATATTAAAACTGTGGTGCATATATATGGAAAATTTCATTTATAAAGGAGTTATTTTTCAAGCAAAAAGCCTCGATCAAAGTGAACTTTTTAGGGACCACGTAATTTTTATCTTTTCGCATATACTTATGGATATTAAGTCCGATCGATAGAGCCATATATATAACTCTAAGATGAGATAAATTAATTGGTCAAGTTTGATTTCAAATCCAAAGCTCGCATGTAATTTCTTGCTAGTATAGTGAGAGTACGTTGATGTTAAAAAGGATATTTGATCGTGATATTCATTTATGTAAAGTATGATCGACTTTGTCACCAAGATAATAATAACTGAGCTAGTATTGATAGATTAAAGAAATATAACATATAATTAAAGTTCATGCTCGACTCGATCAGTTAGTCGATCATAAGTGTTCTTTGGGCTCTATGAAGATATTCGAAATGAAGTTTTTTTCCAACTCTAATAGACCTAGAAGTGATACGTACATTAGGAGATGATACGAAGCTTTTATCTTTTCTTTGGGTATCAGGTAGGCCAAATAACGTAATATACAAATGGATAGATTAATTGGATTAGTTATCATATCCAACTGATCAAGCCTTTTAAATGTAGGTTGTAACTTTTGCCCGGTTGCTCTATCTCCTTACTAGTAGCTAATATATATATATATATATATATATATTTTGCAATTGAGATAAAAGTTATAAACTCATGGCGTCTAGATATGTCTTCGTGATTGTATGTAATCTAGGTCTCGTTCACATAATCACAGTGCACCAGGGGTTGGAGTGTCAGTTTTTTTGTTTTTTGTTTTCTTTTCAGCTCGGATGCATATAGTCTAATAAGAGAATCATTTTAACCGTTGCTGAACCTTTTCTCTTGTCACCCCCACGATTGTTTGCCTCGGGAGGTTAGATATGTAATCTCTAATAAGAATATTAGGAACGTCTTACTAGTAAGCCACCTTGATAATGATTATCGTATGTAACCAAGTGTAACTTTTAGGTTATGGTTTAATAATGAATATATATTTTTCATATATCTAACATGAAACTATCTTCGTAACAATGAACTTAATTACAAACATCATACTTACACAATACATATTTGTCACAAACAAGATTTGAACCCTCAAACACTTGGGATCAAGATATCTAATCTACAACGTGTGAGCAGATAAGGAAAACTACGATCCTTTTCTTCAAACTAGAGTACTTCATTTTAGTTTGACATTGCAAAGACGAGTAAGACTTCATGCATCACAAGGTGTACATTATGTTAATCTGAAGAGAAATAATTGATAGGTCACAGGTAGCAAAATCTATGATATGTGAGAAAAAATTGATACCATACGCGAAATACTAAACTGATTATGCCAATTTTAAGTTAACCTTTCAAGTCCAGTACTAGATATTATTGCTCTAATCTAAATTTAAACATGGAAATGAACACAAGGGATGCCATAAAATTGAAATATAAAAATTAGCTCAAGAGATATTATAGCGTCATAGCCCTATAATTAAAGTAATGAAAAAGTGACTGGTCACAAATGGCTTTTCACTCAAGCAAAACCCTTGTGTAGCAACCTTTCTAGTCCCTCTTTTGTCCCTTACCCTTTTCAATTCTTAACATCACTCTGTCAACTTCAATCCTTCTCTTCCAGATATTATCCCCCCCATTCTCTCTCTCTCTCTCTCTCTCTAACTCACACACACACACACACACAAACTCAAAAACACACATTTAATTTGTTTCTGTGGCTGCATTATCTTCCATGTGCACACTTCTTCCTTTTTGCTTATATAAGCAGCCTAATTAGTACATACCATCTCCCTCATACATACTAGAACAACTAAACATTATATCCCTCTCTCTTACATACTAACACAAACACATTCTCACTGTTTGTGTGTGAAAAATTAATCTCTAGGTGTTTTGTGATTAGGGTTTACTTTGTTTGATTGATGAAGAACAACATGGAAACTCAGCAACAAGGAGATCATGTTCAAGAATTTGGTAACAAAAACAGTAGCAATTATGCATGCAGGCAAACTAGTACAAGGTGGACTCCCACTAGTGATCAAATCAGAATTCTGAAAGAACTTTATTATAACAATGGGATCAGATCACTAAGTGCTGATCAGATCCAAAGAATTGCAGCTCAACTCAGACAGTACGGCAAGATTGAAGGCAAGAATGTGTTTTATTGGTTTCAGAACCATAAGGCTCGTGAAAGGCAGAAAAAAAGATTCACTCCTGTTCCAGCACCACCATCTCCTTTCTCCGATCATATTGACCACCATTTACCCACCGCCACCGCCATGCAAATTCCGTCTCACCACCACCACTACCACCATCAAGATCAACCACAACATGTCTATGCTCACCAGCACAAACTCTACACCACACATCACATTGGTATTATACTCATCAAATTAACTCTACTTCTTACTTACTTTATGTCTTTTAATCATACCCATTACTAAACTTCCAACTTTTTCTTCTAAAGATAGTATTTTTAATAGTTTTTTTTGTCTGTTTCTATACATACCCATCACCAAGTCTCGAACTTTTTCTTGTAAAGATGGTATTTTAACTAGTATTTTGTGTTACTATACAATACCCATTACTAAATATTTTTTCCTTGCAAAGATAGTATTTTTACTAATAATTTGTCTTACCCATTACTAAATTTTGTACTTTTTCTTGAAAAGATTGTATCTTTACTAGTATTATTATGCGGCTTAATAATTTTAAATTCATGGGATCTTTTTCAGGGGTTCGTTCTTCATCTTCTTCACAAGGAGTGATGGCTGTTGGATGTGGCTATGGATCTGTTGCCATGGAGAAGAGTTTCAGGGTATATATGAATATAAGATCTTAACATACTCACAAACTTCATTAAAATACAACATAATATAATATATATACTGCATACTTAAGTACTTGAATCTTGTAGAGTTCTCTGATAGCATGCAGATCATAAGTTCATGGGGAATGTGATTACAATTATTGTGAGGAATTGGGGGTGTTTATTAATCTTGCATTAGCAAACTGATTGATTACCTAATTATTGCGTTTTCAAAGTGTTCAGATAATATTAATAATCTGATCATATGATTGAGTGAGATGATCAGCCCTAGATAATCAAATAGCAAATCCAAGATTCCAAAATGCATAAGCACTTAAAAATATAATCCGGCCCAATTAATTCCCCTGTATGATTATTATATATTTGTTAATAATTTTTTTAACCTATTGTATTTGTTATTAATATTATACGTGCATATATATTTGTAAACTGAAATTTCATTTGATCATATATGCAGGAATGTTCAATATCACCTCCTGGAGAGAATAGGGGTACAGGAGGAATCGGCCGAAATTTTGGATCAAGATCACGGGTGGGTGTTGATTCATGTTCTTTCTCTGGACAATTCAAGCCACCAACATATGATCACATCGTGGAGAACTCTTGTCGAGAAGAAGATGATGAAGGAGAAACATCAACGGAAATTGAAACTCTTCCATTATTTCCTATTCATGGTGGCACCCACAATGACTTCTTTGGCATGAAGTCGGAAAATTTGTCATCGGAACATAACACTGGAGGTTATTACACCGGAGGAAATTGGTATCATTCCGAAGGCCGGGCTTCTCTTGAGCTCAGTCTCAACTCGTATGGATACTATAATTAATGTAAGATATATCTATTTTAATGAGCTAATTAGTTAATTTAGTAGTAGTTATATCATGCATGTTCAAACTTTGGGTGATTTCTAATTAGTAATGGTACCTATGAACTCTTATAAATCAGGCTTATAATTACTGAATGTGTATATTTGATTCAAGTATTTATCTAGGCGGATGGTTCTTGGTTGATTTAAATATATAATTTAGGGATATCGTCTGTTTATTAGTCAACATGTTAGATAATTTTTAATGACAAAAGTTAATGAAACGCTGTAGATTTTTTTTAGAACAGCATAATAAAATCTCATTAAAATAAACGCTAGTAAGAAGCTAGCGCCAAAACAGAACTACATTGGAGGGATTTAGAAGTAGCAAAAAATGGATCACATGACCATTCGAACCAATTGAGATTACAACTACTTCTATGTTTAATCCAAGTGGATGTGAAGCGCTTAATGTCATCCCCGAGCGTTTCTTTTCTCAATTTTTTCTTGTGGAAGGTCACCTCGTTTCTATATCTCCAAAGCATCCAAACAGTAGTTTGAATCACCACATCCAAATGCTTCCGTTGTAAGACTTTCCCATGAGTTTGATCCACCGTATGAAGAATATTATGAATGCTAATTAGATTTGGGAAGGGTAGTTTCCACCAAGCAAAAAATGATTTCCAAAGATCTATAGCAATTTTGCAATTCAAGAAAAGATGATTTTGTGTTTCTTGATCGTCGTCACATACCGGGCATCTTGAAACGCTATAGATAGTATATATCATTTCATATATATATATATATATATATGTGTGTGTGTGTGTGTAACGCAAATGCTTCCCAAATTTCGAAATATGTGAATAGTATCATGTGAATTCAACGGGTATGGTGTATGTGTACTATTTTATATATTTGAATTTTACTCTACAGTGAAAGTGACAATGTAGTTGTTCGGGCTGGTAACTTCATTAGTATATAATATAATTTATAATTATATATAAAAAGGTTGTTGTATTAAATGTTTCCATTGACATATTATTCTATGTGTTTCATTTGTACTAATTACTCACCATCTTGGTTTTCAATTTATAGTCATTAACGCAAACATTCTATTTAGTTTTGGTAAGGCAGTGTTCATTTACACGAAACATTTTAAACCTTGTTTTCAGTATAAACTATATATATATATATATATAATGTATCTCTTTTTGTGTAACTTAATTAAAAAACAAATGTCAATTAATGATATCTTGCGGAATCAAGAATTTGATATGATTTACCCCTCAAAATAGCAAGTAACTCAGCTGTTACTCAAAAGCAATAATCAATTATAAAGAAGCTACAAATAGAATGATTCAGAAAACATACATCTTATGGAATCAAAAGTATCTGGTTTGGTCTTTGGACCACAATGCAACTGCAACTCAAATTCCTTCAATTAATCGAATCTCTATTGGACCACACCCCAAATATAGAATTGTTCAATTTTAATCAAATTGTTCAGAATTGCATAAATTTTTCTTTGACCAATCTCATCTTGACTTCAAAATTTCCACCATAAAATGGGAGCAACATGCCCATGAGATAGATAATTGGATTGATAAACATAATAATTTAGTTACAAAAGTTCAAATACTATATATAACAAAGATAAAAGCACCCAACAACCATACTTAAATTTTAACTGGGTTTACTTGGTCAATACTGAAAGACTTAAAAGTTGTTTTAATCACCAAATGTGAACTACAAGATGAGACTTTTAAACAATTATAGCGAGGAAAGTGTGGATATACAACAATAATCATGTTGAGAAATAGTCAAACAGAAACTATGCCTCAAAAAGTCAAACAATCCATACACTCTGCATGACCAGAATTGCCATTTCTTTATACCTTTAATTAATTTCACATATACCCTTTTCTTTGAACTATAAGCCACCAAGTAGTTTGCTAAAATTTGCAGAAACCGGCTGCAAAGTCTACCATGATTTGCCAATTGTGTGTATTCCCCTATGCAACACTTACGGGGAGAACAAGCCCTTCCTTTTGTGTATTACACCTGCGTATCATATGATGTGATATATTGGTCACAAAATAATCTCAATTTCGTTCAGCTGAAAATAGCTAACAATACAAGGGATATTGGCATAAGTGATTTATGCAAGAAATAATAATTTGAGACAATTTTTTGGGAAATGTGGATGTGCTGGTACATTAAAGCCATATTCTCACTCAAAAGTTACATATGTAATCAAGATACTTCTCGAATATTTTGGGCCACCTTCATTATACACTCCGATAAAGTTTTCAACCAGAACTTGGCCATTTTTGTCATTAGAAAGACTTGATGGTCTTTCTTAGAATTATTGTAGGGTACTTAACATGTGGCTAAGTCAAGCAATTTTCGATAAACTACGAATATGGTCAAACACTTAAATTTCTCATTAAACAAAAGGGTATCATATACGCCTCAACAAATATGTTTTGCTCTCATGTTGGCTAATATTTGACGAAGTAACAAATAGATGAGCACAAGATAAGGACAATGAAAGATGACATTCTAAATGTAAACTTACTTATTGCAATGAGATCTAGATGCATAGTTGTGATTGTCACAGTTTGTGCACATCCAATCTCCATCACGCCATTGCTTTGCCCTAACAGGTTATAGCATATGAAGTGTTAGAAGATTCTTGAAAGAACACATTAAAGCAAAAAAAGTGGTTTCTCCATGGCACACCAGTTAAAGACAGATTAATCCATGGTGTATTACACTTCATACAGGAATACAAATAAGTTCTTATGGTAAATAGACATTAGTAATACTTGCCCTGAGAAGTTTTACATCACATTTCCATTTCAACTCCATACCTTTTTTCATTAAGGTTAAATTAGAAGACTACTGTCATCGATTAAAAACTGACATAAGTGTCATAATATAGGTGCTGTAAGATTCAAGTTTTACTGTTTTGGTATATAAAAAAGTTAGATACATAAATTTTGACTTAATTGCATATAATAACCTCGTACTTACAAATTTGTTTCATTTTAGTCATTCTACTTGGTTTTGTTTTGATTTGATCACTGCATAATTTCAAAGTTTCCACTTTCGGTCATTAGGTAAACTGCTCGCATGTTGACGCATACATCATCACACTCTTTCATCTTATCAAGTACCGATTCAGAACATGCGCAAAAGATTTATAGGGTTGTACATTTACACGCACTTGCAACCACTGGAAATGATTGGCGAAAATAGAACACTGTAAATCAAGTGTAAGTTTTGAATCGGCATTAGAAAGATGAGAGTGTTCTTGAGGACTTAAAAGTGCGCGTGTGCATTTTGAAGATTTCCAGATAAAGGGGGTGAACATAAGGGGAAGGGGTGTGGAGTTTACTAAAGAGTGAAGGTGAAGGAGCGAAGACCTTTGCCAAAGAGTAAGGGAGAAGTGGACGGTGACATTTCAGTTTCCTCAAAGGGGGGATTTTGACCAAAATGAGGCCGCCACTAAAATGTGGGGTTCATAATTGTAATAAATTCAAGAGGAAACTTGTGTGTGTAGGGGGTGGATCCAGAGTGACGTGTGAGTTTAATGGGAAGCGAGAAGCAATCTTTTTCCTACAATATTCATTATTAAATGTACTCAAAATATTATCCATTGAATATTAGGTCAACAATATTATCCGGTAACCACTAATTCATATTTACCAATGAAAATTATAGGGGAATAAGTATCGCTTTCTTATTAATAAATTACTTTTCATACATTTAATCACCAAATCTGAACAAAACTAAGCAGAGGACCAAAACGAAACAAATTTGTAAGTGAGTTCTTATTTTATTCCATGAACCCTAAAGTATCAAATGAAGTGGACATGAAGAGAAAAGATGGATCAGTCAAAAGTTACCCTTTCCCAGGAAGTGTTGGCATGGTAATTATCTGAGGCAATTGCAGGTTGAGTTGCGAATGTTGCATGGCTCTTGGGCTTCCATCAGGATAGAGCTGTAAGAGACCAGCTGTCTGATTGGTGGCAGAATTCACCATCTGAAAAGGTGTTAAAAATGCGGAACTTGATATTTGCCCAAGTGGTAGATATGCCTGCTGCAGCTCCAGTGTCTACATATTAAAAAGTTGCGCAGTAAATTGACGCGTAAGTCACACCTAAATTACAACATGAAACTTTAAATCACCTCCCATAATGCCGTACACTACCTGCCCAGCATTCAGTCGTTTGTTATCCCAATCTTGAACAAGGTCTTCAGATGCCAACCTTTTCGTTCCCAGAGCTTTATGATAATAAGTAAATATAAAAAATGGTAAGTAATTTATGTTAGATATGTACTCACCAGTCAAACTAAATACTAGATGTGGCAACTTCACCCAGCAGCTTATGAGTATGACTGGGCCTATGTATCTCTAACGGGTAACATTCAAAGAAGTAACTTAAAAGAAAACTGGTTGAACAAGTCCAACAAACAAAAATGTCGCCTGAAGTGTGATTTAGATCCATAAAACCTTCTAAATGTACTTTTCAAGAAAAAAGATTATTGATGAAATAATAAAATGTTTGTAATCATATTTGACAGAGTAAATAACTAAGTATTGACATAAATATAGGGCCAACCCGACCAATTTGAATCTGCACTAAAAATCCATCTTTTATCCCTTACCCACCCCATCCAACCCTTCCTTTTTGACGCCTATAAACTAAATATCAACACTATAAAGTCCTGGTCAGTCAACATCAAGCTGTAAAATACACATTTCTATGGCACATCATGTCATCAGCTAATAAGTAACAAACCAATAAATAAACGGTACCACATTCAACTTATTCTATTGCATTAGTACTTGACTGTAAAAAAACTCATACAACAACAAGTACTGCAATAACTACATAAAGATAGTCATCTACATAGATGAAAGACGTCAAAGAAGATGAGTTGTTATTACCTGGAGGCATAGAAGCATCACACTTTTTGCACTGTAAATTCAACAGAAGCTAAATCAGAAGAATAATAACAGCAGTAATCATCCATATGTGTTCAGTTAGTCCACTTTGGTACCTGTGCTCGAGAAGAATAGTTGTGGAAACCACAAGTGCAGATCCAGTCACCATTGCGCCATCCTTTCGGAACCTGGCTGACTTGGTTTGCATAGGGAACTGTATTTGTAGGACCCATAGGCCAGGTAGAGGCTGTAACCCCAAATTTATCTGGGACTCCTAAAAGCCAATTAGGGCTGAGAGGAATAGGCTGTTGAAGAACTCCATTCAATCTTTGGTGTTGTAGTCCTTGTACCCTGGCAAAATAATGCGGATGAGTTTGCAGAGAAGCCCCAGGCATTGCAAGTGCTGGCATAGCTGCTAACTCCTTTGGTTGTCCACACTTTTTGCACTTTTCTCGTGAAGCATAATTGTTGTTAGTGCAGCCTATTTTGATCCATCGCCACACACACCAACCCACAAGGCAGCCAGGTACAGAAATAGGAACCCAAGGTTACGCACGCCAACCAGCCAATCACATACCAAACACACACAAAAGCACAAACTACTTAACCCAAATGATTGCATTTTTTATAATAAAATGAAAAAGTAAAATTTGTTTTGAAAAGCATACTACAAAAATAAAAAAAAGTGTATTGCTTGCCAAAATATGAAATTCATGCTCAGTAGTGTTAAAAATGAAACTAGTGATTCTGAAATTTAAAGAAATGAAATTGTTGGTTTATACTCGAGTATTTCATTCAGTCAGATTTCGCTTGGAAAAAGGAAATATAATTCAAGTCATCTTTAACAGCACAAACTACTCATTCACGACCATTAGTTGATTATCAAGTAAAACACATTAAAGTTTCTCAATGCAGTAGCATCAACAACAGGTTTCGAGCTATCAACTGCATCAAGTCAACTTAAATTTCATGTAATGTTGAGATTCGAGGTCCCATCATGCCAAGTAAGGAGATGCAGTTCAACTATGAATACACAAACAAGCCACCCTATGCAATAAAACTTGCTGTGGATTCCCAACTTCGTGAACCACATTTAAAGTTCACTTGTACTAGATGTAAGTGATAACTGGATTAACTGCTATTCTATTATAACAAAATCCCATATAGCAGTCAGAGAGTACCACAAATATATGAGGTACCTTTGTTTTGAGAATAAAGTATATTACAGATACTTTGTCAATATAATCCATGCCTAAATTGATGGAACATATGTGCCAGGTATCTTTTGAGTCCTAAATTAAGATATCAAATCCAGGCATAATTTCTTCCAACCATCACCACTATAAAAAAATAGTTATACAATCACTATGTTTTAGCTTTATTTTATGGGCTCAGCGGCTTATTAAATTTTAGAAACCCGATAAGCTTATTTGCTACAGCTTATTAATTTAAACCTATGAGCTTCAATTTTAGATCATAATCTAATAATGAGCTTATTGAATTTTCAAGAAGCCCATAAGAGTAGCTGATCCAAACACTCCCGATGAAACTCTTTAAGAGGAGTTTAATCTTGCAATTAAGCTGCTTATTGCGTTTCTTGTAAGCAGATAAGAACTTTTAGGTTTCAATAAGCAGCTTGAAATTGCTTACTGAAACTAACTATTCGAGTTCGATTCAACGTGCCATTGAATAAACTGTTTAAATAAGCAAAATCCTAAACATCACACTGATATAAACATAATAATCTAGAATCGTTAATAGAACCTAGAAATTGATATACATAAACTGTTCGTAACTAGAATTACATTCAGAACTTATAAAACAACAAATAAATCAATCTTGAAAGGAGATAAATTACCAGTACAGATCCAATCGCCGATTCTCGGTAACCATTTAGAATCAGCAGGTGTTTTGGAATCAACAAGCAATCGTGGTTGTTTGCATCTGTTACAGAACGATCTAAACGCATAGTTTCTGTTTTCACAACTACCGCACTCCCAATCTCCTTCTTTTCCTTCACCTCCTCCCATTATTCCTTCCTATTAATTAATTAATATATTAATATCTATATAAGAGTATGTATATCTATTTGTATAATCTGTGTTTTCGTAGCGCCGTCGTCTGGACGGGGAAAGTTTTCAAGTTTCCCGCATTGTCGTCGGCGCAAGCAAAAACGAGAGGGGTTTTGAGAGGGACGGGGATTATGGGTTTTGGAAATGCTTACTTTTACCCCTGTAGTCTTGCATAACGGCTAATATGGTCCTTAAAGGTTAAGATTGTTCTTTACAGTCCTTGCTTTTACTTAGTTTTTACATACAATTGTATAGTAATTAGTAAACTAAATCATATATGTATTGTATACGGTACATAAACTATGTACTGTTAGGAGTAAATTTAAATTAAAATTATAAATGAAATAATAGATTCACAGACGATGACTAATTTTATTTTACTTTTCACAAAACAAATATTAATATAATATTTTATATTATTATATAATTTGATAAGAAGTTAATCTTTATAAGTTAAAATATACAATAAATAATAGAAATATGCATATTTCTTCAAACAATTAAAATTTTTATTCTAACTTAAAACTCATTTTTTAATATCAAGTAATGTTTTTTTTTCTTCATGTCATAAAAAAAAGAATAATAATAATTAAATTATAAATATTAAAACCTACTTGTCAATTCCAACTACACTTCGCATCACTTTTTTTTTCTCTGACAAAAATTAAACTTTATATATAAGCTTCAACAAATGTTGGATGAGATCGTACATAACTGAGATCACAAAAAACAATCCTTTTGATAAACATAACTAGAAAAAGGGATATCAGAAATCAGAATCAGAAAACTAAATTAAAGGAGATAGATATACCAAAAATATATCGTGAGGTGGATGTCCAGGTATGTAGCCATATCAGCTTTTGCAAAATATTTGGTAAATTATTCGAATTCCAAACTTTAATAGTTTAATGACTATCTTTTGTTTACTTATTTACCCTTTAAAAGGCTATACAAACCATCATTGTTTCAAAAACCTTAAGTCAGTAGATCCTCCTTCCGGTTTGTTTGTCGTTGGGATATGTGTTTGTCCCATTCGACATCCATAATCCGTTCAAATTCCCTTTCACAAGTCACAACCCTCCATAACATTGATCCAGATGAAGAATTTAAACATTCTTGTAATGGTTTGATGCTTTGTGGTAACCATATATGTACTGATGATAAAATAATTACTGACTAGAATTACGTATATAATCCTACCATCAACCAATTCACTAGGCTTCCCGTCCCTGGTAATGGACAACATAAATCAGGTATGAGCATAGCTTTTGATCCTTTAAAATCACCTCATTACAAAATTATATATGTTTATTTTGATTACGAGAGATCAGGGAACTATTATTATCAGATAGATATGTATTCCTCACAAACTCGCACTTGAAAGCTTTCATATAAACTTACCATCGCTAGATTCTCTAAAAAGAAGTTTACTACCGGTGTTTATTGGAACAATGCCATTCAATGGATTGACAGTGTTGGATTTATTGTGTATTTTGATTTGGATCAAGAGATGACTTACGAAATAAAAACCCCTTTTGCTCGTCTTGGTTCGAATTACATAAACTATTTATGTTATGTACTTGAGTCTCAGGATCAGTTGCTTCTTGTTGAAATTTATTGTCCTCTCATTACCAAGTTCATAATATATGAATTGAAAAGAGATTATTCAGATTGGTTAGTGAAATACCATGTTAATCTTGATGAATTTGGTGGATCACAGTTTTCTGAAAGCGTGAACCGGCCTCATTTTCAATATGGTTTCGTACTTGAGTTTGATGTACGATCTCTTGTGTTGGGGAGTGATGATGATGAATCCTTCTTGGTGGTGAAAATACCTGGGAAAATCATGAGGTTAAATTTCGAATCAAAGACATACCACAAGCTTCGTGATTCTACTTCTTCTGCCCGCATCAAATGCTTTCCCGAATTCTATCAATGGCCAAATGTTTATCAGTTTGCAGCGTCTCTCTAAAGCTTATAATATGATAAGTTATCCATTGCTTAGGTACATTTTTTTTAGCTTTATGTTATCTGCAGTCTTCAATTCATATTGCTTGCGTAGTTCAATAAACAAGAACATTGGGTTATGTCTGTTTAAAATTCTTATGGTTTGATGCAGTTTTTTTACATCATCTCATTAGGGGTTTTTTCATTTTTCTTTCTGATATATAGTTTTTTCGATATATACTTAAATGGACTGTTTGCCGGAAAAGAATCTAAAAAATTATTGGTTAGAAAAAACTAGAGAGATTAATTTGTAAAAAGACTTCAAACATCTAGAGAGATTAATCATCGTATCCAAATGAAATCTAGAATTTGAGTACAACAAGGGTTTACTGACCCTTCGCATTGCGAGTTAATAGCTTTATGCATTAATAGCTTTGTTCTGACCCTCCTTTTCTGATGTATGTTTGTTTTGAACCGTGATCAACTCTTCACGAGTTCACGCGATGCATCAATAGCTTTCTGCTGACCCTCCTTTTCAATTTCCACTGTATGTTGGTTTTGAAGCTTTGTCAAGTCAGCATGCAAATTATCCCTCGTTGGTTGCAGGTCATGTTTTAAACATTGTGATAAAATAAAATATAATTTATACAATACAAGTATTCTATAAATTGTCATATTTATAATGGAATCCGTTTGCATACACCGATTTAAAAACTAGTCATAATATAATAATAATAATCATAATAATAACAAAATAAATCTTAGCCATTTTCTATTGAACTATAAAATATATAAATCATATGCAACTCATGAATAACTATAGGAATATACTGCAAGAAATTTTAATAAGAATGTATCACATAACAATTTCTTTCTCTCTTCTACATCACCATAGCAGTAACCAGAAAAAAAAATAAGACAAGAACTTGTTGAAACAAGTTGACGTTACCGTCGTAACAGTTTGATGTCACGAAATGTTAGCATTATGTATATATGTTTTCTCATTTATCAGTGTTTATTATTATTAGCATCGACAGGAAGAAAGAAATTAAAGAAAATCCATGAATCAAAATTGTTCTCCTTAGTACTTTATCGTTGTTCATAAGAAAATCGAGATTCTATAGATCAAATTGGCTCTCAGTAATACTTTAAAGTCGTTATATCTTATTATTAGTACACACTAGATCATCGACTCGTAATAACGCGAGTTTGATCAATTTTTTATATAATTTATAGACCCGTTATAATACAGTTTAAATTTAATTTTAATAAAATGAATCAAGTATTATGATCGATTTTCTTATATAGTTTGTAGATTCTTAATTTTTATAAATGAATAAAATATTTGGTCTAATTATTTAATTTAAATAAATACATCAAATATTTAAGGGATCAAAAATGTAGTTATACGAAAAAAATTAATATCGTAGAGTTATAAAGGATGTAAAACAATGAAGGATCAAAATTCCTCTATCATATCCTCTTTTAATTATATATATAAATATAAATATAATATAATATAATATAATATAATATAATATAAAGACAAAGATTACAAATAGAAATTGTGATAACACTTTCCACGTTACAAACTTATTAATCTAAACTAACCCAACCAAAAAACAAAGTTAAACATTTAGACAAGCAATAAGAGACATACAATATGTTAATGCAGTACATTTGTATATTTACGGAATCGTGCTCATTGGGCGATCATCAATTATTCCTCACAAGGCTACCAAAAAAAAGCGTTGTAAATTCAGCTTTCACTTGATCCCAATATTTGTAGTTTTTTTATTTTTTATCATCCAAATCCTTATCGGTTATAAATTAATGATCTGTTAAGCTATTACAAATTAGTATATATATTTATGTATTTTTTTTTAACGTCTTAATGATAGCTCTTAAAAGACGTTGTTATTATCTTTTTAAATACGGATAACATTGGTGCATGCTATTGACACCGTAATAATTAGGTGAGGTTAACCGATCAAAATTTTAACATTTCACATTTTCTACTCTTAAAACTTTTTTATTTGTATAAGATAGATCCCTCTTTTAAAGCTAACATCAACTATAGTTAGGCGTCAGTTTGTAGCACATAATATTTTAGCATAAAAATATTGTATGTATTTGTTTCAAGACTTTTGTTTCTTTTGATCTCTTAGATTTTAACTTCGATGACACTAAAAAAAATTCTTGGATTCGTTTAGTAAGGCACTCCCTAAACCAAAACAAATCAAAACAAGCCGTTCTAAAGTATATCCACTGTCTTCATTCAAAAAAGGCACCAAACTGCCGCCAATTACATCCCTTAGATACTTTCATCTACTTATATATGCTTATATGTTTACAAGGAACAACTAAAACAACACATTTTCTATTCATGGAAGCTAAATCAAAATGGGAAGATGATTCTAGCGAGTGGTATTGGTGGCTTTTGGTAGCGGTGATCGCAATTCTTGTTGCAGGAGCTGTGTCGGTAACTATATGGAGAGACTTCCATGAGCTACAAAACAAGGTTCCTCGTATTCGAATGCCTCCAAATGGTGTTACTCAGAAATATAGTGATGCTCTTCGCATTGCTACACAATTCTTCGATGTTCAAAAATGTAATCACAAATCTTGTTCTTTGAATTAACTTTGTTAAAGTGTCTTCAGTGGCCATATGCCGTAAGTAGAAAGTAGTCCCCTTTAACACTAAAATTTTTAAATATGGAAAAGTTCATTAATATCACAAAAATGATGTTACAAGTATAGAGAAGGTGACCTTGTTAAATTTATCAACTATATTGCACTTGCTTATACCTGTATGTTCTATTTGTTGCTAAAATTTGGATGAAATTGTAGCTGGAAGATTGGAGAACAATCGGATTGAATGGAGAGGTGATTCAGGGCTAGAAGATGGAAAAGATGTAAACGTAGATCTATCAAAAGGACTGTACGATGCGGGAGATAACATGAAGTTTGGTTTTCCTATGGCTTTCACGGCCACTGTTCTAGCATGGTCTATCCTAGAATACGGTCAACATATGGAAGAACTAAAAGAACTTAAACATGCTCAAGAATCATTGAAATGGATCACTGATTATCTCATAAATGCCCATCCTTCTGATAATGTCCTCTACATTCAGGTTAGTTAATTTAATATCTTATTAGCATGCGTTGTACTATTTGCATATCTACCCTAAATCAAATTTTATACTAATTTTTCACGCATTTGAAAGTGATTATCTGACTACTGCATTTTTTAGTCGTATGTAGTTAATTTAAGTACTTATATATAGTAAAAATTATTCCGATTATTTGTCACTTTACATGGAAATTATATACTTAATTGATGGTCACAACTTCAAAAATCATAAACACATTCAAACACTACCCAAAGTAGCCCGTTCGGTTTCAGCTGATTATCTGATACTAAATCTTATGTGACACATGATTCATCATTTTCAACGCATACATCATCAGGTGGGTGACCCAGAAATAGACCATAAATGTTGGGAAAGGGCAGAAACTTCATCAGAAAAAAGGCTAACATTTCAAGTGAACACTTCACATCCAGGCTCAGACGTTGCTTCAGAGACTGCAGCCGCAATGGCAGCAGCATCTCTAGTTTTCAAGAACCAGGATGCCAGTTATTCCAAATTGCTACTCGAACATGCCCAAAAATTGTTCGATTTTGCTAATAGTTATCCAGAGGTTTATAGTAAAAGCATCCCATCAATACAAGCCTACTATAACTCTTCTGGATATGTGGACGAATTATTATGGGCTGCATCGTGGCTCTACCATGCCACTAGAGACGGGTATTATATTGATTATGTGACCATAATGCACGGAAATGCTTTCGCTGATTGGGGTAACCCGACGTGGTTTTCTTGGGATGCTAAATTAGCCGGGACACAGGTATCGTCTGACTTTCATAGTCATCCAGTTAATTTATTAATACTATTATTATTTTTAACTGCAAACACTTTAAACGTGTCTCTAGTGAGACTTGATCCATAATAGATGGTTGCTGGGGCAACTTTGGTACTGCTAGGCCTGTAGCAGGCCAAAGGATAAAATTTGCATAAAGTTAGTAACTTTTTGTTTTTAATTTTCATTTAGGTGTTATTATCGCGAGTGAGTTTCTTTGATGAGGTAAAAGAGATATCAATTGCAGAAAATATGAACCTCCAGATGTACCGAAGAACTGCTGAGGCTCTTATGTGTACAGTTTTAGTGCCCCCAACAAGCCAGAAAACAAACGGTACGTTTTCAAGCTAAGATCAGAAAACCTAGCCTAATTTATTTTTAGCAGAATTTTGAAATCTCTTTTAACGCCTAATTATAGGTGGTTTGATATGGGTAAACGAATGGGATACGTTACAATACTCGATTGGCACCGCATTCCTAGCAGTAGTTTTTAGCGACTACATGTTCACCTCTAAAACGCCATATCTATATTGCAATGGGAAACTATTCGAGCCCATGGATCTTCGTGAGTTTGCTATTTCACAGGTACTGTTATCTACTTTAAAGATTTTACCTTAATGACTTGATTATTATTACACTAATTGGTCAGGTTTTATACATTTAGGCGGATTATGTATTGGGAAATAACCCGATGAATATGAGCTACCTAGTCGGCTATGGGCTTAGCTACCCTCAATATGTGCACCATCGTGGTGCCTCAATACCGATTGATGCAACTACAAGCTGTAAAGATGGGTTCAAGTGGCTTAACTCCACGAAACCTAATCCTAACCTAGCGATTGGAGCTGTTGTAGGTGGACCTTTCCTTAATGACACATATATCGACTCACGAAATAACTCAATGCAAGGTGAACCCACGACCTACAGTAGTGCCTTCTTCGTTGGTCTTATATCCGGATTAGTTACTTTCTCTAATGTCGTCCGTTCTTTCACATGATACAACTATTTTGATAGATTAATTTAGGATTGTTTTTTGTTAGTCATGGTTAGGTTTAACTGTACAGAATTTGTATGTAGTATAAATAGTTCTTGACGGTGAAAGGAAAATGAAGTTGATAGATATATGTGTTGAGTTCAATGCAACGGTGAACAATATTTTCATACATATATCCAAACAAACAGAATTATATAATTAACATGCCATACATATGATCATATATTTCAGTTGACAATATTTTTCCAAGGGTGTTACACCACCACATGAGAAAAATAGAAAAAATGTTTGAGGAATTACAATGATTTTTGTTCATAAAAACTTCATACGAAGATGAATGAATCAAATGATACGATAAGAGCTTATGTTCATGATCTCGTTCAATTGAATGGCAAATTTCATCACATGACAGAGAGCAGAGACAAGAAATCTTGTTCATGACAAGGAATGGTTAGTCCCATATCATGGTTGAACCCAAACTCTTCCTCAGCTCGTCGTAGCAAACTTTGGAACCCTGAGTGATGTAGCCATGATATGGGCACAACGTATCTGCTTCTCGTTTCACCAATGTAGACTACAAAGTGTCCCTTTGGGACGTCAGTTGGGTAGTCGTTGTCATTTCTAAAATTTGAGTATTTCTTCTTGAGAGCAAGTGTTTGTTTATTGTGTGATTTTCTTAGACCCATTATGGATTTTGTTTGTTTGTATGGTTGACAAGCGGGCGGTGGTTGTGGTGGCGGTGTTGGTGGCAGGCGGCTGGTGGTGGGTTGAAGAGGAAATGGATGTGGAGGGTGGAGTGATGGTGATTCTGTGAAGAGTTTATATAAGGAGGTTTGAGAGGCAAATGCATGTGGAAGGGCTGGCAGGTGGTAAGCAAGGTGGTTTTCGGAGAAAGTATGATTGTATAAGCATGGGTTCATACCCCTATGGGCTAACCCTACATTGTTACCTCTGTTGAAGACATGAACACATAATGGTCCCCATTCCATTTATGTATGGATGTGACAATGTATATGTATTGATCAATGTATTAAGTAACATAAGATCTCCATACATATGTGATGTTGGTGTTAAATGAATAATTTTTATAACTTTATCATTATTGGATGATGTTTAACACATTTGAAAAGATAATTAATTAGTGTTATTGAATACTATGATGAATTACCATTCTAAACTTGTTATAATATATTTATTTAATTTGATCTAAAAATCTTTAACAGAAACTACCCTGCATCTGTAAAGGTGCAAACAAATTTCTGGATAGGGTTATATGGTGGAGCCAAATTCTATGAAGTAATGACGGGTGTAGAAAGTGGGAAGAAATGTAATGTATTTATTAGGGATATATTTATTAATATCAAGGATTGAAAGAGGTGTTTGACATTTGGGGCCTTCAATCAACACTTTTCCACTTTTGGACTTTGACTTTTAGTTTTCGGTTAAACCTGGCTTTTGCTAACACCTCTCTTTGAATGGTAACGGACTTTAACATACTCATAAATATATCCAAACTTTGGTCATAACTTTGACAGCTATTAACAAACACTTTTAACACCTTTAAGAAACTTGTTTATCTGTTTGTTTAAAAAGGAATAATTCATAATTCATTGAAAATAAGCGACACATGTTTATTTATATACAAGAGCTTATTATTTAAGAAAATAAGCGCTCATGGATAAGCAATATCAGAAAATACCCCCTTATTAGAACAGGATTAACCAAAATTAGAAAAGCTAAGGCAATAAGTAGAAAAATAGACCCACATGAACCAATTTGGTCCCAAACGAAATGAACCATAGAAAATGGAGTCCTCTTTATTTGAAAGTGATATTAATATATCAATCATTTCAAATTCAAATTCAAAAAGCAAAAAAAAAGATGAAAAAGTGAACCGGAATTGTCCACCGCCGAATGCAACGTCGTACAAGGGTACAAATGACTTCGGCACGATCTAATGACACAGTCATTACTATTTTAAATGGGGTGGGAACTGAGAACGGTATGATTTGATTAGCTTCACAAGTTAGGTAGCGGGTCATTATGCACGATTAAATAGGGGCAATAGAAAAATACTTGTACGTCATACATACTTGTATAGTACTTTCCAGATATACATTCGAACCAAACTCGCTGAGCTAGGAATTCTATAACAGTGGATTTTGTGTAGAGTGTGTTCAGTATCAAAATTGTCAACCAGAATTGAAAGGTGAGTTTCAGTTTTGCTTAACCCATGAAGCATATATGGTGCTATGATCCACTCCAGGGTATAGGCATGGTTTACCTACTAGATGAGTCGACTTTATCATTACTTAACAAGTTCGCTGTGATTCTAAAGAAATCGTTTGTGTTTACTGTTGTATCACTAGGGCCAAATCTACAACTTCCGTAAGGTCATTCTAGTATTCTACACTATTCATACGAAAATGAATCAATTCACGTTGCATTTTATTAATAACGCGTCAAACAGGTAAAATAAACAAATCATAAAAGTGAATTGAATGGACCGAAAAGTCTTTCTACGTCATTTTAATACCTTAGTCATAAAATTAAGAAAATGGATAATCAACTCAAACGGGTCCACAACTGCTTAGATCCTTTTATAGTTTTATGAATGACTCACTCAAATTCTGTCTTACATGTGCATCCTTAGCAACATATCCAAATATAAACTTAGAACTTAGTCGTTTTGGATACTCCCATGTTCCATAATTGAAATCTGGTCACGTCAATACAGCTAATTGTTGATAAACATTCATCTGTCATATTATATGACTTGGTAAAAGACTAATTAAATAATCACACAATAAATTATATCTCCTATTGAAAGGGAATTGTAACTAAATAAAGCAAGTGTAACATGGCCTTTCAGCTACTTTCACATGCTTATGTCCAAAGGACATTCAAGGACATAACTTTCTGAAAACGAACTTATAATCAAAGAACATATAAGTACGATTCAAACCTACGACCTTTAACAGTGAGGATTATGTACAAGGAGTCCGTGCATAAACCTTATATTGCAGAACAAAGTGGAAGTGGATGATGGTTTACCTGATATTAGTTATTAAGTAAGCTTAAAGCTAAATGCAACGCTATTTTAAGCATAAGATGAGCTAACTGGTGGCTTTTGTGTTGGAGATGACCCTTCCAGCATACTTTATCGCCTTTTCAACTTTGTAATATGAGTTTGCACCAGAGGAATCACGTGGTTAATAAAAAAGACACCACAATCACATTATAATTGAAAAGAATTCGAGCAAGAATATACTGACCTGCTGACGGGCTTCTGCCAGTTTTAATAGCTCGTCTACCTCAGAAATCTATTGAACCACTGACCAAGTGGATGATCTTTAGTGTCAACTCTTCTTTTCTCGTGCACGTCTTCTATTGGTGCTATGATGTAATGAACAGAAAACCATAGTATAAAAAGAACGCTAATGTTAATAACACAAAAAATTGATGTAAGATTTGGTCTCCTGTTTATCTGATACCGGTCAAATTAAAAAGGGTTGGGCATAAATTGGCAACGTACTTTCACTTTTGTTCCAATGTAGGTAACGAACCGATTTTATTACCAATGTAGGTAATGTAGGTAAAAAGTGCTACGATTAGCAATGTACTTTACATAATTTTTCCAAGGTACGTAATGTACTTATAAATCATATTACCTACATCGACACATTTTTACAAGTACATTACCTACCTTGGTAATAAAATCGTTAGTTACCTACATTGAAACAAAAGTGAAAGTATGTCGCCAATCTATGCCTTTAACCCATTGAAAAACTAGCAAAAGAAAATTAATAAACGGTCAAATGGGTCAGACAGGTTCAAATTCGCCCAACTTGTATCTATAAAGCGTACAATCTTCTAAATCGCTTTATTCAAAACTTACATTATTATTGTATAATATTATAGTTCAGATAATCACATCTACCACATAACTAAGGTAGAAGACAAAGGTTGGACCAACAATTTCTCAAGCCAACCTGACCCGACCCGACCTGAACCCATTTTGACACTTCACCCAACTCCCTGACCGACCCAATTTGCGACATTAATAAGAAACATTACCAGGAGGCAAGTTCAAAGTGGCTGGAAGCTGTGGGACAGTTACAGATGGATGATTAAGCACACGAGAAAGAAACTCCAGTGAAGGGTTTGGAAAAACAATCTCATTATAAGATTCGACAATCACGGGTTTCCTGGTTGATAAAGGACCATGCTCCACTTCAGAGTATAACTTCAAATGATGATACCTGAAGTTAAATATAAAAGCATTATTTACAGATCACGAGTTGAATAAAACGGCTAAAAAGATGTAAAGAATGACTCACAAGTCTAACTATTTTTCACAGACATCATCGTGAAAGAATATTGAGATGGCAATATTGAATTCACCCCATCCACATTCAGTCAGCTCGAAAGGAGGTGATTCCACCACTCGCCTTGCATTATTAAAACTTGGATGCAATTGAAATACAACTTTCTTGATGACCACACCCAAGTCTTCATTTGTTGCCCCACGTACATAAACAGTCCACGCATGTGATTGAGTTCTAGTAAATGTTAACAATTCAATTCACATGTACACTATAAATCTTGTTAAAAACTCTTTAATAATAAAAAGAAAAAAAGTATCCATTACTCAGTAGCCTTTCGTCCAAGCCAAAATGAGATAGTTCCATAAGCAATTGAGAAACAGACTTTGAAATCTTTAATCTTCTTGGTCGAACTCTAAGAAAATGAAAATGCGCACATCAGACATCTTGAACAGTTCTATTTATATGATGAAGCTGCAAGTAAAGATTATTAGTAGGTTTCTAAAGTATTTAATGTACATTGTTTTATCTCAATATTTTACACCCTCTTAAAAGTTTAAACCTTGTCTAAAATTCTAAATTCCAAATACATCATGCTATGCATAATTGCATACAAAGTCAAGTCGATTGCCACTTTTCTTCACATCAATAATGCAATGCTATTGTGCATATCATAACATGAAATAACAATATTAACCACCATACACCAAAAATAACAACGATGACGTGTAGACTTCTGTCTTCAAGTACACTCTTCGACAAAAGTCATATGGTTTAACTAACTTCAGAAGCCAAAAAAGTTGTCATTTTAAAGAAATTAAACAACGAAAACGAGTATGAACAACATTTACATTCAATTATTAGAACTTCTAAATTTTGCTAAACATTTAATAGAAGCTAACATTATTTGTTACATGTATCTATATTTACCAGCTAGTAGGAAACTACAGGTACAAATTACACTAAACTAAAATAGAACAAATTAAATACTACGTAAATAAGGGTTTTTCTGAGGAAAACTACTCAAATAAATAAAGTACCTTGGTGTCTTCTTCTTGTTGTTGAATTTCGATCATCAGGTGGGGTGTTGATCCGGATTCTTCTACAGCATGCGAATGATTTTCATTTTAATCACTCCCCGTCATTATTTCGTTTTGTTTTTTCTTTTGGGAATTTTGACGTGTGAATTGGTGTGTGTTCGTAAGATGTGGGTGTAATGAGGGATTGAAATGTTAGCTTGTGAATTAATTAGGGTCCGGTAACGACCAGACCCATTTTAAGGAGGTAAGGTTACCATGACGAGAACCCGCCCTTTTTCCCCGTTGAATATACAGGATCACAATCACAAAATCCATGAATTTAATAATATTCTATTTATATTTTTATAAATATTAATATTAATATTAATTAATTTAGAATTAGGCTAAATATAGCTCCTTTATGGGTGATTGATAAATGTTAGTTGTATAATTAATTTATATTGTTGAAGTTTACTATTTAACTATAATTAATTTAACTATTTCATGGTAGTTAGCAGTTTTTTATATAGTTCTATAATTTTTTTATAAAAATTAACACTTTAAACCTAACACTCATATTTATATAGTTCTATAATGTTATTATATATAACTAGCGTCAAATTTCGCGCACATCAGCGAGACGAGTGAAGATTTTACATGTTGATATTGAGAGACAAATGTTTAATGGTATCTGAATGCAATAATATTTGATATTTCTTTAATGAAAATAATTTTTTATAATAGTTTAAATTATTATAATTGTAAATTCAAATATTGTGATATAAAAGAAGAAAGGAGATATTTAAATGTATTATGTAAAATATAATATTAATTGAATGATTTATATAATTAATAAATGAAGGATAAGTAGAAAGATAATATGGTAATTTTTAATATCTTTTTTTAAAGATTAAGAAACAAAGTGTTAAATGCTAAATAAAGATTATGGATATAGATTATAGATATAGATAAAATATTTTAATTTTAACTATTAACTATTTATGACCGTTAAGGGTGTGTGGGTATAGTTTTTAATGGGAATGAAAATAAACATCTAAATTCATCGTTTTATTTAAATTTATGTCCAAATTAATGATTAAATATTTCATTTTATAATATTAAACAAATGGAGTATAACAAACACGTTGTCGATGACATAATACATGCATACACACTCTTTATAAATACTCTATCTGTTTCAAAATAATAGTCCAGTTCTAAGTTTTTTTAAAAAAAAATTCAACTTTAACCGTAAGTATATTTGTTTGTGTTATATAATACTTGATGAAAATTATACCAATAATTATACATTTAAAACTCAATCTCATTCATATATTTTTCATCAAGTATTATATAACACAAACAAAATATATTTAAGATCAAAGTTGGAAAAAAAAACTTTAGAAATTCAAACTTGGACTATTATTTTAAGACGTAGGGCGTAATAAAGTAATAAATTATTACAATTAAATGTTCAATTTTTTAAATATATATAAATAAACTATGCTCTAAAGTTAATGGCACAAATTATTTTCATTTAAACAAATACTTTAACAAAAACTAAATTCATTGCTTCCTTTATATTTCCATAAATCTAAAGCATCCCAGTTTTATGGCTTGTTATTTATTATTTATCGTGCTTTCATTATACAATGAAATCAAAATTTGGTTTGGAAGTTATATAGTGTGAAATATATAATAATGTAGGAAAATTATAAAATGAAAAATGAATCAAGAAAAAAGTAGAGTTAGTTTTATTGGTTGTTGATTTTAGATAACACAAAGTATTGGTGTTTGTTGCTAGTGGGAAGGTAAATTTTGAAATGAATATGCATGTCGTTAATTACTAAACTTTATGAAACAAACTTTGTAGAAGAATTTTTTTTTTTTTGAACAGCAGTAGGAAGGGAAACGGGATGAAGCTTCGGGTCCGCCATCACCTCAAACCCGCACCCCGAATAGCATTAATATTAAAAAACTAGCAATGTGCTGGGATTACAATCAAATATACCATTTGAAAAACTAAAAACAAGATTACAAGAAGCTAAAGTTAGCAACCCCATGGACTTTCATTCCAATTGTTCCATTGAAGCCTTGAGTCTTTATCTTTGCTTCTACTCTTAATCCAAAAAAACAATCTTCCAATCAATTGCATCGATAATTCTACGAAGTTTTTAATTTCTTTGTCTTTGTAGATTACCTCATTTCGAAATTTCCATAACAACCAAAAATACGTATAAATAACACCCCGAAATAAGTTCTCTCTTCTTTCTTTAAGCCCACTTAGTATCGGCCATAATAATAAATCATGAAAGTTCAAGATTTGATTCGAGTTTAGCTTCCACCATTTTCCTATGAAACAAATCAAGTCTTTTGCATATTTACATCCAAAGAAAATATGACCTTCTTCTTCTTCTACTTCTAGACACAAAGGGCAGTTCGGGTTAACCATTTGAATCCCACGTTTGGCAAGATTAGCCCGAGTAGGAAGCCTTTGGAGCTCAATTCGCCAAACAAGTATGTTTACTTTTTTAGGAACAATTTTTATCCATTTGAACGAGAGATTATGCACAGATGGTGATATCAATTCGTCTATGATATGCCTTAGAGTTGATACCAAAACGTACCTGATGGAGACAGTCTCCATGACCACGCCTGATGACCGATTGATTCTGCCCCGGGATCAAATTCAAACAAGCTTCCAAACGGAATGTTTAAGCTTTCAAAGTCCTTCCCGATCTTCAGGATATTTCTCCAAAGACCGGGACATTTACCCGATCCAAAGTTCTCGCTCAGGCCACCTTGCTCCCCATTGAATCGTTTTGATAACCTTTCCCCAAAGACTGTCCTTTTCCGTGATTAACCTCCACCACCATTTACAAAGGAGAGCAATATTTTGCGCCCTAAGATTACTGATACCAAGACCTCCAGAATCCTGATGAGCGATCAATTGTTTCCATGACACCCAATTAATTTGTAGAAGAATTATGTAGAAAGATAGAAAATTAATAGGAAGCGACAACTATTCCCTATACTTCCTCTTACCCATATTTATTGGCCACTAACTATTGCCATCACCTGTCGAGCCTAGATTTCGATCGTCGTTTTCAGATTCTGATAGCAGCTGTCGGATTCCGACCTACTACACTACAATGTTGATTCGTGTGCATCACAAGTGTACGTCAAAATGTTCAAAATCTGACGCATCACAGTTGAAAAAGTTATACATCAAAAATACAAAACTAACACATATATACACCCGAGTTTTAGAACATGACAACTGTCAAAGTGCATCGGCATTACAATATCAGTCCATCATAATGTGAAATCAGGGGCATCATAGTGCTAAAATCTAATGCATTGTAGTTGAGAAATTAGTACTTCGAAAATACAAAATCAACACATATATAAGCTAATTTTGAAGTTTTATAGCATGAGAATTGTCAAGGTGCATCGTCCTTACAAAATGAGTACATTACAATTAATTTTTACAAACTAAATCTTTTTGAGACATTTTATCAAACACCTTGTATGTATTTTTAAAAATACGCATTTGAATAAAAACATTGAGATAAACACTTGAACAATGCTAAATATGTTGAAGATTAAAATGAAATAGTGAAAATAATTTCAAAGGTCGTTTTAGATCTACAAACCTATATTTAAAAAAAAATCAAATGGAAAAAATGTTAAAATGAAATATTAAGAAAAATAATTTTGGTTGGTCGGATTCCGGTGAATGACAGTGGTAGGCGATGTGCAGAGGTGGTCAGTGGCGAGCGGCGGTGATCTTTGACGGGTGGTGATGACTGGTTAGTCACCTGCTAGCAAAAGGTGAGAGGAAAAAATAAGAAAGAAAGAATAAGAGGATGAGATGAAATGACAGGATGAAAGTGATCAGATATCAATTTACTAGTTACTTTTTATCTTCTTATCTGATTCCTCATTTGGTCTAGAACTTTGTCCAGAAACTTTTTTTTCGGTGCACTCAGACTTAGATAATGCTAGTCGCACACATCCATTCCCTGACATACTAACCGTCTTAACATTTGAATTATTTAGAGCTTCTCAAACTACAGGGATTAAAACTAATATTTCTATAACTATAAGGTCTCATGAAGTATATTTTGCGATATTTCCTGTATCAGACCACCACCCTCGAAATATCCAACATCACTACAAAAGTCACAGAACCCTAACGACCACCACCACGGCCAGTGTCGCAACAATCGAAATCCGCAACCATAGATTCCGATCGCAAGAGAAAGGATCCTACTGATCCGGCTGTTGCTACTGGAGACCATCGAAGTAAACACAAACACCATCACCATCACAATCACAACCACAAGAAGTCAAAAATGTCGTCATCTTCATCGTCTGATAAAGTTAGGGCTTCACATATACTAATTAAACACCACGGATCTCGACGTAAGGCTTCGTGGAAGGATCCAGAAGGTCGTATTATTAGCAACACTACTAGAGACGCTGCTGTTTCTCAGCTCAAGGCGCTACGAGACGACATCACTTCCGGGAAGTCAAAATTTGAAGACGTTGCGTCTCGTTACTCCGATTGTAGTTCGGCTAAACGCGGTGGTGATCTAGGTTTGTTTTGACCTTGAAGTTTTTAAGCCTTTGTTAATTGTTAGAGATTTTTATATGGAGCATGTTTTTGTGAAATTCAATTGTTCATAAATGTTTTCACTTTAGAGTTGAGCTCTATAATAACTCCACCTGAGCTCCAAATTGAATAATTGGTTTGAGAACCGATGAAGGAAATGTGTTTCTCACTTAAAGATTGAAGTTTGAGGTTATTGCTTATGGCTTTGAGATCAGATACCTCTATTTATGTTGTGATGGAAAGTGTAGACAAATAATTGAGAATGATAGTGTTGGAATTCCTAAGCATATTAGGAAACAAGTTGGTTTCTCCTATAGTTTAGGAATTAGTATTCTAGTCAAATTGCTATAAGTTGATAGCTATAAATACATACCGAGATATGGTCCCTGTAAGATAACCAATTTGTAATTGAGTTTTAAGTGATTTTCTCAATAAGAAGTGGAGAGTTATTCCATAAAACATTGTCTTTTGATATCACGTTTGATTCTTTAGATAGTTAACTAGAAACTTGACTGTTGCACTTGCAAAGACTACGAGAACAGACTAAGTAAAGCCAACCTTGATTTTGTGATCCAGTCTTTCAGGCTTAATGTGTAGTAACAAGTTACCAGCTAATAGTATCTATCAGTTGAAGTATTGTAAAGAATCAAAGATAGTATGACATTTTGGTAAATTCTCTAAAAAGAGCTTCAGAAGAGTCTTAGGTAGTTGTGGCATCTCTTTTAAAAGGTCATGATTAAAAACATAAGTGCTTGACCATATGTGAAGCTACTAGCTTTTCGGTTTAATCTTCTAAGTTCTAACACCATCGTATCAATTTTACTTTTGTGTACTTAAAATAATTGGAGTTTGACATCAGCGTCACACTGTCACCTTCATTACATGGCCATTAGAGTGACTTTCCAACATGGTTGGCAATTGTGGCTGACAAGTTTTAAGATGTCCCAATAGAATCAAATGTGTATTTATATATGTAAACGCCTAGACTAGAATAATTTATTGTTAGTAGTGTGACTGACAAAATTTTACAGGTAGCTTGGCGATAGTGTTAATGTCAAGGATAAAAAATAACTTATTGAAAATATGAGTAAATCATAGTGGAGTGCAACAAGAAACCAAGTAATTCTCCGCCAATTAGGTGGGTTAGATTAGTTAATCAGTGAAAAGGTGATTGATTGAACTCCTGAAATTGACTTGGCTTAGGCAGTACCTGATAGAACAACTGGAGCTACTGATATTTAAGGTTCATTTGGTCAATCTTGTTGCAACTGATTGTTTTGAAGTTCGAATCACAATCTCAGTCATGGGCCCTCAGTCGTGATTCACTGTAATATGATTTGAAACGAAGTTTTATTATCAGTCTTGTGAAGAAAAGACGGCCCAATTTTTTTGTTTGCCTCTTTGAACTTCCTATTGTTTTCACTAGTAAATTAATTCTAGGTATTGAGTCGAGTGATTGTAATAGTTGAAATGTTAGTTACCGCATTACATTAATGCAGGTTCATTTGGAAGGAAGCAGATGCAAAAGCCGTTTGAGGATGCAACATATGCATTGAAAGTTGGGGAGATAAGTGACATCATTGATACCGATAGTGGTGTTCACATCATCAAGAGAACTGGTTGATTATGATGCTCTGCATTATACGTGGTAAGGACTCTTGTTGCTATTGCTCCTCAACTGCTGGTCATTCCACGTTGTATTGTTTTGTCTAGAAAATTGAAAACATTAATTTGAGTTTTAATTATATGAAATTTATTGACCAATATGGGCTTGATGGTGACCATTTGGTGAAATTGTGTTTCTTTGATGGTAGATTTTTTGTTTTTGTCTTCTCTCTTTATATTGAAATCACAAAATTAACTTTGGATAAGGGAATCCTTAAAGTTTAATAGTGCGAAGAGTTAAGTTATCAAGTAGCAATTCGGAGGGGTTGAAACTTGAAACGGGACTGTCGGAACAGTTAAAAATATTCTATTCAAATACTAGTCATTTGCAAAGAAGATTATCGTATCATCTTCAATTTGCTTCAATAATCAACAAAATGATAATGGTAACCTGTAGATGCCACAACCACTGCCATTGATATGGTGGCCTATTCGCAGCTCAGGTGCATATGTGGTTCACTGGTTCATGAAATAGTCTTTTATAAAAATGGATGGAATTCTAAGATGAGTAATATTTTGTTTAAGCCCCTGGAGTATAGGGAATCACAATTTCTGGTTGATATTGAAACTCTTTTTCGAAGAGTTTATGGTATGTTATCTCAACAAAACCAATAGTTGGCCGATAAGTTATTTATTTACTTAGTTAAACCGATTTTGTAAGTCTTTCCTGAAGAATTAATGACATATAAATGTTTAAAAGACAGTTTTTGAATGGCTCACTCTTATAAATAAAAAAACTTGGTTCAAGTACTTTATGACGGTTAAATAGTTTCTTTGACTTGACTATAAAAAACATTTTGAAATGTTGTACTATAATGATATATATGAACTATGCATTGAATAGAAATTTTTTTGAGAATGCTGTGAGGTATTTAGATGATTAAATTACAGTAGTACTTTACGCTTACAAGCATTAATTGGGTGTCAAAATGTATCACTAGAGTTGTAGTGCTTCATATCCTACGAATAATTGCATAAAAATGACCCGTGACACGTAGAGATGTACAATCATGCTTATTTACATTTACATGGTACGTTTAATTATTTGTACGTACTTCATGTAAATAACTTGCTACGTTATGTGATTTTACCTAAATTTTTATCTATTTCAGGGATAGCGGTCAAGCTTCCTATGGCCAAAGCACAAAGAAAGTTCATTAGACCTCGTGGATGAAATGTAATAAGTAATAACAGTAATTTTTTCGCCATCGGACAATCTCATTAGTTTGTTTAACGGATAATCACGTTGGATATTTGTTTTGGTTGTTTTGCTTGAATGAAAGTTTAACTTATTAAAAACATATAATAATGTAAGAGTATTATATGTATTTCGTCTCTATTGCAATGTTGAATCTGGAAGTCGAGTAAATCTTTTTACTACTGTATATCTCAATTGGAGATCAAACTAGGATTTTTGGTTAGTTCACTTTTTCCTCTTACTTACATAATATATATGATCACACACAAACACACATATATATATAGAGTAGAGGGGAAGTAAAAAAAATTTAAAATAATTTCAAAATTTAATATTCATCACAAATGAATGTTAAAAATATTTATTCATGAAAAAATTAAGGGCTAAAATTTGCTTCCCTCCTCCAAAATTTAGAACTTCCTCATAGATCATTTTCTTATATATATATACAACTTGTTCTCTAATTAGATTCGAACCCACAAACGATTAATGAACTTTTTTGAATTAAGACTGTAATTAATTACTGGGCTCCTAATGAACGTATTAACCCATCAATAAAATACATGGCTAATCCCATGAAAACAAGTAACTAAAAAATCCATTTTGCACATTGCTCCACAGATTTATAAGTTACCAATTACACACCGTTTTGATAAATAAAATACGCCACAAAACACTATAGGATGACTAATTTATCATAAAAATAATCTACACAAGCATATAAGTAAAATCATTTAAAATAAATTTGAACTTCAAACTCAACCAACAACCTACATATCTCACGTTTCATTTCCAATTACACAAATGCATGCGTCTCCTATAAGAATTCAACCTCTAAATTTTTTACTGATAAGTTCGTTACATGTATACCGTTAGTCCATTTCCAATAACACATATATACACATGTCTCTTACGAGAATTCAACCTCTAAATTTTTTACTGATAAATTCATTACATATATACCGTTAATTCAAAAATTCTCTGATAACTAATCAATTCTAAACATTTAATCAAACTTGTGATTAAAACCTTTCTCCTTATAAACAAACATACACTTTATTACTTACTTGATAAAGAATAGATAAACTTCACATACTTTCTAATTTTCTATTACACCGTTGAATTGTATGGGTATTAATTTATTTTAAAACCAACTTTTATTTAAGAAAGAAAAATGGAGGGTAAACTTTGGGTGTGACCGGAGAGAGAGACAAGGCATGCCAGGAGAACCACGGTTTGTATAGGGAATGCTAGACAACTTATGGGCCCACGTAACCTTAGTTACCTCCCCACTCAAACTCAACCCATTCAATTCAAACTCCGTTTTCTCAGTTTCCTATTGGCTAACCATTTTTATTTCATTAAACAAATCTTTTGGCCAGGTTTTTATCAGTTTCTTTCAATTTGTTTTTTCATACTACATTTTAACTACATTATAAGCTTGTCCTTAAAGATGAATCCACATTACTCTACCCACAAAATTAACATGAGTTTCACACGTCATCTGAGGATTACCTTAGTTAACTAGTATAAGTAACCTTTTGTACTTCCATATTCCAACCTTAAATTGTTGTGAATCGAAGTACCGTTGAATCCATGGGAGTAGAATATAAATTAACAAGAAGAAGTGTAACCAAATCGATTAATTAATTCATGGTTAACATTAAACACATGATTAAGTTATCTACTACTTCTAAGGAAGGTCTTGTTTACACGGAATATCCTTTAACTGGGTAGAATATGTGCTTCCTTCGGCTTCAAGTCCCTATGATCAAAATACCAAGTTTTCTATTCGTTATCTTTTTTTTTTTAAGTAAGCAAATACTATTCAGATCTCGAGATATATGAAACTTACTCATTAATTTGCACGTACTTGTACAATTAATCTACGTAGAGAAAATGCTTTATAACTTAGTGCATGTATCTAAGTTATTTTGATAGTACTATACGTAGTAATTTTCTTAAAGTAATTTAATACCATAGGGATTAACCTTTTACATGATAAATTATAAAAAAAAAAATCTAAATTAATAAAGCTTCATATGAGTGTAGTTTTCTTTGGAAGAACTATAAATTCTTCAAAAATACATATATATAGTGTAATTATATATGCACACTATAGTAAGTCTCAAGATAATAGGAAATCATACAAATTTTAATCCAACTGATGGTATATATTAAACATGTATATATAATATCGTTATTCTCCTGCTGCATGCATCTCTATGTATGTTTCTTCAAGTTCATAATTTATCAAATATGCAAATTCCAATATCAAAATGGTCCGGGTTTGTTGAGCTCAAGAATCCATTCAACTTCTCCCCGATCCCTCCATCATCACCACCAACTTCTTGATCCATACCACTTTGATAAAAAACTTCATTTAACCCAGAATCATGGTTCTCTACGAAGCTCGAAGAAAACACTTCTCCTACACATTGCATCTCCTTCTCGTGGCTCAGTTGAGAAGCGACAAACTTATCAAGATCCCTCCAGTCCCTCACTTCATTCACATCGATATTTTTACTATTACTGTTACTGTTGTTGTTCTTTGCATTTCGTCCTTTGATTTGATTAATGTCTTCTTGATGATAATCATCATATATTGAGTTTATAGGCCTCTTTAGTGATGGAATAGATGGACTTTCGAGCTGTGGAAGTTGTATAAACTGATTACAATGCACAACGTTTAAATTCTCGGCTGCTTCCAACTCTTGCTTGCACAAGAAACTTTGGGTTGACATAAAATTCGAAGGCTGAATTCTGGTGTAATCATGGATGGGTGGTATTATGCGGCTTGATTCATCGTAGAAGTAGTTTGATTCCCATCTTGTGGTGGTTCTTGATTGTCCCGAAGCGCGTTTCTTGAATGCTCGACAAACTACCCATCCTTCTTCCTGCATTTTGTCAACAGATTATAAATTTCAGATCCCATTGTTTGATTCTTTTATCAAACATATGATAATTAAGTTAAAAAGGATTTCTATCTATGTGTACGTGAAATTGATCGAATTTGAAATAATTGTATTTTGTAAAAATAAAAAACTTATACTAATATCTTGCCTTTTAGGTTGAATTTAGTGGCTTAGTTAGAAGACTTCTTCAATAAATTGAATTGATCTTTTAATTCACCTTTTTGAGCTAGTTGAGAGATGGTGATGAAAGTCAAATGCTTTCTTTACCATAGATACACACTCAAACTCTCAAAGGGTTTACCTCAAAAAGAATGGGCAAGAATATGAACACACAAACACATGTACTCAAAATTTGTAAAGATAGTGGAGAGCATGCATGAAAAAAGATGATTGAAATCCCCAATAAATTACTGTTTATAAAGGAATATAAAGGCATCTGAACAAATGGATATATATTAACGCGCTAGCTAGTTCTTTTCTTTTTTTTTTCTTCTTTTTTTTGCTTTGAAAATTATACAGGTATTGAGTGTAATTAATCATCTTCATTTGGTATGGAAGATTAAATACAAAAAACCCCAGAAGAAAATTTGATTGAGAAATGGTGTTACAAAATCCTAAGTAAATCCACAATATCCTTAGTTAAATGAAAAGTTTAATTTTATTATATGTCATTATTAGATTTATTTTAAGTGGGAAGAAATGGGCATGAAACACATACAATCACAACCATAATTAAGAACAGTTCTTAAGTCTACTCAATGGCCATTTAAATTATTTGGCACTGAATTTAATAGATCCACAAAAGAAAATTTGCAGCCAGACAAAATCATATAAAGAAATTTATCATACCGAGTGCTCAGTAGTATCTGCATGATATGATCAAAATCTTTTACAAAGATTTACATTGAAAGTATATTGAGAGGGGTAAGATATTACTCAAAGTGGAGGGCATGCATGAAAAAAAAAAAGATTGCAGAAGCCCGAAAAGAATTAAATCAATTAAAGTTGAAAATAAATATGTAAAGATTTTTAACTTACCGAGTCTAATTCATCATCTTCAAGTGTGCAAGCTCAAGTGGTTCAAATTCAAAATCCAAATTATTAGGTCTTAATGGTTTATGATGTGGTTAGAATTTTCTGTCGCTTAAACCTCAAGTGGATCATCAATCTGGGATTTTATCAATCTCCTATTAATATGTTATATTCTATTTCCCACAAAAGAAATCATTTTTGTGTTGTAAGATTCAACAGAAAGATCTAGTAACTGTATATATAATTAACCAAATGAAATGAATCAACAACGATTCGCTGTAAATTTTAAGCTATTCAAATCGCTTAATTACCTGGGGAGGGCCGTTTTCATCAGATTCGAGTCTGTATTCGTGCATAATCCAATCCGTTTTATGGCCATTAGGTGCCCTTCCTTGGTAAAAGACTAGGGTTTTCCTCATTCCTATTAGTCTTAACTTTTCGTATACAGCTTTATCTCTTCCTGTAGCCTTCCAAAAACCTGCCATGGTGGCCCTATTTGTTCGTGTCCCCGTGGGATACTTTTTATCCTTGTGACTAAAGAAATACCACTCACTTTGCTCTTCATATCCGATCCTGCATTTCTCTGAAATTAAAAACACGAATTTATGCTATAGTAATTAGATCAGGACCATTTCCGTTGATCCAAATAGAAGTAAGCAAAAAACAGTGAGTTAAAATAAAACCACATTAGCATAGCTTGTTATATATAGAAGGTTAGTGGATTAGAGATTCCAAGACACTAAAAAGAAGGTAAACCCTGATCCAGATATATAAATCAAGACAAGAAGAATATCAACTAATTAATTAAGGGGAGATTGATATATAGCTAATTTACCTATGAGATCCCATGGTTCGATTCTGTAAAGATCGATATCTCTAATGACGTCAAGATCAATCTTCTGAGATGCAACTTTCTTCCTGAGATAATAACCAACAAGTTCTTCATCTGTTGGATGAAAACGAAACCCTGGAGGAACACATGATGATTGATCAATAGGGTCCATGATCATGAACCAACTTGTAATGTAAATTTGTAATGTACTACTGCTTGAGCTAATTATGCATTCGAATTCACCACCTTATCTTTTGTTTGATTCTATATCATACAACATGATCCTTTAATAGTGATAAGCATGACAAACACATTTATAGCAATTTATATGCATACACACTGTACTACTGTTGGGGGTATTGGTGCAAGACACCAAGAAATATAAGCACATGAGGCCTACCTTTCTTTGTCAAAGTAGTAAAAAAAGTTAATAAAAGCTTAAATGTTTTGAGCTTGAGAATGAAACCTTGATAATACCTAATAGAATATCAAAAATAGGTTACCGAAATGCACTCTTAGAAACATGAGTTTCGAATCTTCTTTTAGAAAACAGAGAAGAGGTAAAAGGGATGGAAAAAGCAAAAGAGATTACTAAACAACTTAAAATATGACAAGTGTTGTAGATATAATCATCAACTCATTTGATGGTGAGCTACACTCAGAACATTGCTAATTATCCTTCTCTAGAAAGTCACATCATGCATCTCCCTCCTCTCTCTCTCTCTCTCTTTCACTCTCTCTTTCTCTCTCTCTCTCTATATATATATACTATACGTATATGAACAGATCAATTAAAATGTGTTTTAACAGCTATCCTTCTCTAACCTTATACTCGAAAAACACTTTCTCTTTCAAGTTTAGAGTAAAAAGTCATTCTCCAACCATACTTCATATTTGAAATATTTTTTAAAATAGAGTAAAAAATACTTCATATACATACATATATGGAGTATCACTATTCATCTTTCAATTATCAAATTATATATTCTATTGATTATCTTGCATTAATAAATTAATTAATTTAGTATATATAAGTATTTGAACGATGATTTTTGAAGTATATGATTGAAGATAGATATATTTTAGAAATGAAATATGCTTCAAATATGCTTTTTATCCTTTATATTTAGAGTTAGAGATTTGAAGATGGTTAGAAAGGGCATTACAATATTTTATTGACCTTCATTTACATCATCGATATTTAGACATGATGGTATACATGAACAAACACATGTTATATGGTTTTTATGAATTCTTAACTTTTTACGAAAATTTTGAAACTTACATATATTTTGTAATTGTATACATCCCATCACATGTAAATATATAAGTTTAAGTATATATTCTAAGTGTTACAATGCACCTCAATTCAAGTCACGTGTTGAGCTTTTTAAACCTTAGGGGTTGCTTGGTAAGTTACCCGGGTTTGATATATCATCAAGTTATATTAAAGGTTTGAATCTCATTTTTCATGCGCATTCATCCATACCGAACCAGTAATTTTGTCTATCACTCTCTAAATTCATAGCCAAACCCTCCAACTAAACACTAGCTTAGTGTACGTCTCAAGTTTAATATGTAAATCATATATGAGGTCTTACTCTTTCAGGATGAACGTAATTGAATCACCTTTTATGGCAATGTTCAACGACCCTTTACTTACGGAATCATGCCGCCATTTAGTGAGGCTCAAAATCACTCTCCTTTAATAACCCTCAATTTCATGATGCCTCACCAAGAACCATTCATGAAAAACCATTGATCCCCTTATACTATATTTATCTCTTTTTAAAGCATATATGTAACCAGGGAAACATCTCCAATAAATTTCTAATGGTAGATCACCAGTAGTCTCTCCGGCCAAAAATTAGTTTGCATCACATTTGACAATTTCCGAGTAAAAGACTTATTGATAAGATTTCCATTTTTCGGCCCTTATAGACCTGCTTTTAGTGTTCTGTAATTTTTGGTGTATATTCCATCATATATTTTTTCTTCTCGTGTATCAATAAACCGTTTACATTAGCTGCATATTTCACTTATATCGATCAGAACCTTTAATTTACCATGTAGGTTAAATAGTGCTCTAAGGGTTGTAATAAATATTTAAAATACTCTTGTAAACACAATGTACAAAATTAACTCCAACATGAATTAAGAAAAAATAAATATATACGATAATATTATCACGCTTCTACTAGTAGTGATTATATATCTGAGAAATTAAAAACACAAGGAGGGGGTGGGGGTTGGTCCGGTTGGACCCATGGGGCTCGGGCAATGGGTTTTGTGGGTAAATGGTAATGATGTTGTCTTGTGGGGAAATGTGAAAACGATGCATCAAATTTAAAGGGTTCTCCATGAAAAGAGGGTATGCTATCCTATACAACTAAAAACAATTGACATATATAGTGTGTTCTTTGATTTATAATTAATATGTATCTATGGCATTTAAAAGTTCGAAAAAATAGATGAGAAAAGAAGCGAAGTGTGTTTGTTTGATAGATCGAAAATGATTCTAAAATATAGAAGATTGTGGATCATCCCGGTAAGTTTTAAGAAATATTTGACAATAATTAGCCGGACTAGAGCTTCTAACAAACAATTAATCGTAAGGGAAGTTGGGACCGGGCTAGTAGATCACGCATGGCTGAATGTTTGTCCCCACGATTTTGCTTCATTCAATATACTCTCTGCTGCTGACGTCATTACCTAACTATCAAATCCAACAGTCAACCGTCGGCAATGAACGCACATTTAATCATATCACTTATTTATTTAAAGTTCATCTATAGTTTCTAATTCATTTCTCAATAATATTTCAGTCTTAAGATTAGTGACATACTAATCAATAAATGGTGGGTTCAATTTTAATAGAAAAGATATGTAGCGTATATCATATATAATGTTATTTCATATAATTGTATAATTACTTGTATTGATCTTATGATCAATTGAAGTAGTTACTTATATAATGTCTTTTTGCTTCTTGCTAGTTGTTAATGTATATTGCTGTTATGTTTTTTAAGTAATGTTACGTTTTGTATTATTTTTATATATCATTTGAGCACAATAAAAGGAAAAAAAACATTAATTTAAATTCCGTGTTGAATTCGGTAAGCATGACTAGCTAATTTTTAATTAGTAAGCAAAAGGTGTTGCCAATGTGGTGGCTTGCACAAATCGTTTTCATATATGATTTGTAATCATTATTATATATATAATATATATATAATATAATGAAATTGGTCATTACTTTGTCAACGTGTATCGAAGACCGCTTGCTTAATATCAATCTGTAACTACCAAGTAATAATCAAAGACTTATGATACGTGTCCTATCAACTATAAGTTCTACCGATTGATAAATGTGTGTTTGTAAATATTTGTCAATTTAAGAATAAGTGCATTGATAAAACATTAGTCGGTCATGACAGTTTTCAACTTGATGTAAGATGACGTGTAAATAGTTTAAGAGCTTGTAGTATACCGTATACAGTAAGCATGCATCAGACCCTATTAATCTAATCTAAATTAAAGTATTGTTTTCTCTTAATTATGTGAATCCCATGTGTTAATTTAAAGGGACCGTATATATATAGATTGTTCTTACGCTTTCATATGTATTCTATTTCTATTGAGAAACAACACATCATCATCATCATTTCATCATTCATATTGATATGATGATAACTTGAGCCAAATCATCAAGTTTCCTCATTTAGGTTGTTTGCTAGATCCATATAGGCTAATTTGTTTAATTCTCAATAACCAAAATGTTTATTTGAGTTGTGCATTTTCAGGTTGGTCCTCTCTTAAAAATATAAATAATTATGTATTAATTTATATTTTGTATAATTAACTAAAAAGTTGACTTTCATTTTGTGGAAGTAATTTGCTTATAATTTGACTCTTCATATGTATAAATTATTATGTGGCATCTGTACGAATTTTTGCAACGTAACACAATTAGGCATAACAATACATTTAAATATTAGTGTCGGTTAATATGTTCTCGCAGTTTGAGCGAGAGATCTTCAAATGTTCAAACTAAAAAGAAACTCTACTAATAGTGGGAAAGGAAGACTTTTAATGAAGATGTTAGTGTACTGATAGCGTGAGGGAACATGGAGAACTCGGACTTGTCCAGTTGCCACTTTGTCTCTAACAAAGTGTATGTCAATCTCAATGTGTATAGTGACATAGTGTTGAATAGTGTTGGCAAACATTTACATGACGCTAACATTGTCGCAATAGACAATAGTTGCTACAAATAGAGGAGCATGAAGTTCACGAAGTAGATTACGTAGCTCATTCGTTTCAGCAACAACGTTGGCCACACCTCAGCACTCAACCTCATCACTAGAGTGAGAGACAGTGGGCAGGCGTTTGGAGGACCAGGACAACAAGTTGTCACAAAGAAATACACAATATCCTGATAAGGACCGACGGGTGATGGAGCACCCCCCCCCCCCAACCCCAATCAGCATCTGAGTATGCGGTCAAAGTGGGCAGTTAGGTAAACATATAGTTGTAAACCATGATTAAGGGTACCTTGAAGATAACAAATGGTGCACTTAAAGCATTGAAGTGTGGATCTCGAGGATTGTGCATGAAAAGATAAATTTGTTGTATAATGTAAGCCAAATCCAGAGTACCAGAGTCATCAAGCTTAGAGTCTGTGTCTACAGATGTTTAAAATGGGTTGCAGTTGAGCAAGTGAACACACTCAAAAGTTTCAGTGGCATACTCCTTTTGCACAATCTACCCTATCCAATTTAATTTTACAGTTTTTGATCTAGTATTTGAGATGTACAAAAAACAAAAGATATATAAATGAACTCCTTCGATATCGTTCCATAACACCAAATCACCTATACATAAATGATTGGTTGGGTGGCTTCTGCATCAATTGTGTGATGAAAATTAGGTGAAGTTGCATGCTAGTTTTGTAATAAGTAACTATATATCACTTCGAAAAAGCGTAGATTCTCTTTGCATGGTCGGTATTAAAATCGGTGTTGTAATAAGTTTTAACGGTGGACTGCCATCCCTATCAAATCATAATCTATCTATTCATCGATTATGTGATGATTTAAGTAGAGAGATATAACTGTTGTATTTTATAGTCACATATATACTCTTAAGTATAATTGTATAGGTATATCGTTGTTTATCATCCTCTTTACAAAACAAAGTTACTTTCCTGCTAATTACTTTTGTGTTTAATTTGTTGTAATAAACTACGACTTTAGCTGTTTATTACATTGCCTAAAGGAAAATTATATATTAATGATCAAAGATTTATACTTTGTATTTGTATTACCTCAGTAATTATAAATTAAGTTGGATTATTGTTTTTTTTTTTTAATGCCAAATCTACAATATATATAACACGCTTATAATGTATAAATGCACCACCAATAACATAGATTCACTCGCACTCTTTTGATTGACGAGCTTATGTCATACCGCTAGGCTAGATGCTATCTATATGGTATTAAGTTTGATCTATATATTTAACAAAAGTAAAAATCAAAATATACAACGGATCCCAATAAAACTCGAGGAACAGACAAAATATTAACCAAAATATGTGTGTATTCAATGCTTCTTCTTTTTTAGGCTAAGAAACAAATTTTGAACTAAAGTTAGCTACCTATTTTGTTTACCGACAATTGTGAGGAAATATTAGAATTGAAAACTTGAAAGCTTTTATGATCAAGAGGTTAATACTTTTTAATTTATTTAGTTTATTTATAGATATAGATCTAGAGTAATTTTTTCTTGAACATGTCAATTGGATCACTATACATTTCAGTCTCGATCATTTCTAAGCATTGTCTATACATGAATTACTCACAAGGTCATTAATTTAGTTAACTTGTGTTCCATACACATCTATGTTCCATACTAATTAGGATAATATAATTGGTTAAGAAGCTATGGTTTGTTAGTTGTCGATTGAAACAATATTACTCCATGCTCTTTTATATATATACTAGTGTTAACATCCATGTAATACACGATAATATGATATTATTTATTTATTGGATGATATTTATGCAGTTATTAAAGTTTATGTGTTAATTAAGTTACAATTTGATCATGCAATTAACTAATTAACATTTAACTATATGGTAAATATAACATATGAAAAAATGGATTGAACAATTAATCAATATACTAAAGATAGTAATACTATTGATTCAAAGAATAAAAAATAATAATAATAATAATTAATCATGGTCATTAACTTTATTTTATTAATTTTAAGAATGAAAAAACAATACTAATTAACAATGGTCATTAATTTATCTAATAATGGTCACTAATTATATTAATTAATGCAGTCAATGCTTGCAATTAATTTATCTTTTATGATATACAAAGACACATCAGCAGTGTATATATAAAAAAAAATTCAAAACAATTGTATGTTTTACACCTCAGATTTTTGCATACATGGCAAACTATGATTTAAGCCACATAAACAAATTGATATCCTCTTTTAGTTATTAATAGATATATATATATATATATATCTAGAAACTCAATAAAGTGAAAGTAATTATGGTTGTAATGTATATACATGGAAAAGATTCAAATGAAAGTTTCAAATTTTTGAAAAAAAGTAAAGCAAATTTCAGTATTTGATTTCATATAAATGAATATATTTCATCATAAATAAATATTAAATTGTAATTTTAAGTAGTTCTAGAAATAAAGAGCTAATATTAACTTTCTTACTTTCCTTAATTTTTAATCTCATTCTTGATCTCCACCTCTTATATATATATCTAAAATTATAACATGCATGTTTCATATATCTTAATTTAACTGTTTTAACAAACTTATCCAATGTAATTAAGGTGGTGGAAGAGATGAGTATGGACGGTTAGTGGGACGGAGGAGCTGTCCACGTCGGACGGTGGTCGGCTCTAGTTCTTTTCTAATCATGTATGTGGTGGACCTAATCATTTTCATTTTTTCACCAGTATTACGAGTAATGTTTAATGCTTCATAATTTAATAATTTCATTTTGTAAATAGATATTGACTGAACCAATTCAAGAACAAACTTCAGCAAAAAAATCATAACCTAAAAACTTTTGTCCCTAACAGTGGATGGTTGGGAGGGGCCGGGCCGGGTCGGGTCCAAGTAGGGTCTTTGCCACTTTGACATTGACTTCCCTCCAAATATTTGCACACGTCATCCCAATTTCTTTTTTCTTTCCATTTCTTTAAAAAATATATATCTTTAGAGCATAATCCAATTCTTATTATGATTGCCATTATAAATACGTTGGAATATTTCCAATTTAACATGTTTAATTTGATATGTTTCATTTGTACTTCTAAGTAATTTTGTTGCTAATAAATTCATAGAGTAATAATATAGGTTAAAAAGGCTATTCAATTCATTCAAGTTCTAGAACTATTTTTCATATAGGTTAAAAATATATATAATCATCTACAAAATGTATAATGAAGTACACTACATTGTACAAAGGAATATAGTGTTTCACACTTTCACTTGCTCTATTTTTCATTGGATCAACTATTTCTTGACAAGATGATATTAAAGAGTTGTAACGCGATAACTTAATGCCGCGAAAACCTTCAATGGTTGCTAATGTTTAACATAATTAAAATAAGTACGTCTTAAACAATCATTCTAAATATTCTATAATGATTACGAAGTTATATGAAATAACTCATGCTTATATGCGATAAAGTGGTTTATGATTAGGAAAGAGTGATCTTAAACTTCACTCTTCATGGTATCAATTTCCCACTAACTCTTTCTACAAACACAACTTTTTACAACATCATTTTCAACCTTCTAGCTTAGGTACCAGCTACCTAATTTTATGTTATAAAATAGTTATCCTTAAATTCATATCTTTTCATTGCGCATATATTTTAAACAAAAACTGTATTTTCATCTTTAATTAGTTATATTAACGGTTGATTATTTAAAAACGCAACGTACTTCTATATCGTTATTTTAGATAACATATTTTTGTGTATCTCGAGTTCTTGTTATATTTTCAAACTGTCCTTTTCTCCCCCATTTCACTAAGTACCCTTACATTTATCTTTTGTTATGCGAATGAAATTATGACGATTATTGGAGTTCAATTTTAGTATTAGTATTTTGTTTCTATGACATAATCAATTTAATTAAATTTATAGTTAGTACTTGTTTCTTTTTAGGCCATTTATAGATAAATTGTCACTTATATATCACACTCGCTATGACTTCAGTCAAAATAATTATTGTGGCTAGTCATTTTCAAGAAGAAGCAAATATATGTCTCTGGAGTTGTTAGTTTCACTTTTCATGTCCTTGTAACATTTGGCGGGTTCCCTTTTCCTTACGTAATTTATTTCTTTTTTGTTGCAAGTATGATTAAATCATCATTTCGTTAAAAAACATAAATAATATCATAACATGTTTTTATAAACGATAATGCTTGTGAAGTATGATGAGTCTATATATATACTTGACTTATTTGGAAGCATTCCTATTCATACTTATATATTTTTATAATATAATATAATATAATATAACATAAGCTAAGTTTTTAGCATTTATTTGATTAGATTTATGCCGTATGATTAAAGATGTTAATGGTTGTCTGATCCGGTAGAATTTTATCTGATTCATTCATTATCGGTGAATATAGATAATCTAAATGGATAAATAATAAATATGAATGTGTCGTAGATGATTAGTGGATCGTATATGGATGACAATTTATTATTAATAGATTTATCCGTTTACTCAAAACATATATGCATACATACATATATACAAAAATATACGCATATATATCTACATATCCACATGAACATATACTATAAAACTATCAAAGTGTTGTTGAATATAAGGGTTGTAGAAAATATAATTATATGAATATTCATAACTTAATATATATGTTAAATAATTTATGTATATTTGAGTTCTTTTTGTTTTTATTTTGTAATATTGATTTATAGCAAATCGAAGTGCATATATCCATCGAACCAAATCAAATTTTGCTTCCAACCATATAGTAAAGTCATAATCAACGATAAATAACAATCAAAACATCCGTGGTTAACCAATAAACGTAGAATTACATGTTTACATTGATCAAATCTATGTTTATTTCAGTTGTAACAAATGCTCCATAATTTTACGTTTTAATTTTATTTGTTACAAATATTTTTTTGGTTTCATTTCACCATAGGAAATATTTTAGTAATTTTTTTAGATATCTAATGGATATTCATTAACTCGTTTAATTTGAAAGATATGAATATAAATTGATAGACTGAAATTAAAAAAATATGAATGAAGAAAATTTAAAGGAATGTAGATATAAATATGGGATCATCCGATTTGTATACAATCCATTATCATCCATAATTATGATAATGACATTGTAAGATTCCCCGATGGGTGAATGCGGGGCTAAAGTCTATGATATGTTATCTTCCTCCAAATTTGCAAATCCCCTTTTTAAGTTATATTTTATAAAAAATGTCTTCACAAATAGCTCGAGACAATTGCCGAGGTCAACGATAATTTGACTAAGATAATGAACGATTGTCGATACTCTAGAATGTCACAGTTAATAAGACGAAATGTAACTAAAGTAAAAGGGAGTTAATAACTAGTATAACCAATTTGTATCAATAAAAATAAAAATCAAATTTATAACATCTCAATCATTAAATAAATTGTAATATTTGTTATTTTATTGGATGATTTATTAAAATGAATAAGCAAGTACAATATCATACGGAGTAATTATGAATACAAAAATGTTCCTTGTTTATCTTTTGCTTTTCGTTGATGAAAAAATAGGTTCAGTTGGGCTGGGCTTGATTTATCATTTTAGCACACGAAAGGCTTATACTCTTATAGTAAAACCTCCATTAAGATAATACGAATAATTAAAAAAGAAAAATCTAAGTAATCAAACTTGGTCAGAGACTAGGACTTGCTTCTTCTCTATTTGGTCTTCTTCATGTGCAGACGAAGCTGGTGATGAGGTCTTGAAAACGAAATACTTAAAATCAAGAAAATCTATGACAGCTGAAAATGCGGTGGAAACAGATATGAGTCATGAGCAAGCATGATGATGAAGAAGACGGTTAAGAACAGATTGAAGAATTTATGATGATGATGAAGTAATCCATGTATTGTGAACATGGCAGCCAATGCCGACGCTGAGACAGCCACCAATGTCTTCCATATAAACATGGGCATGTAATGTACGTCGATGCTTCATTGAACTCTCTTTCTAACCTTTCCAATCAAAACTGATATGTGATGTGTATAGCCATTTATATACAAGAAAGTAATGACAAAAGAAGAAGCAATCAATGTAGATTATAACAAGGACAAATGAAAGCATATGACAATTCACATGATAAGTATCTAAACATTACATATGTGTGCGTCTGTATAGGTACATTAATTGAAAGGTTAGAATAGTTCAAAAAGAAAATAATGGCAAATTGGAAAAGGGTGAAAAGGTCAAACAAGAAGTGTAGGAAGCTCAAATCATGAACCAACAATGCACAATACAGTTAATACTCTTATACATCACAATTTTAATAGCTGATCAAATTTACAAGCACTTACCCTACTATAATCAGAAGTAGAACTTCCAGGCTATGATTTTAGAGATCTAAAAGATGATTTACTAACGGTAAATTCAAAGAGTTATTACTCGATAACCGATCTTACAAAAGGGGAATCAAGCTTCGCTTGAAACTATAACTTTTCCTGGAAGCTGGAGGAGTGAAATTGAGTCCAAACATCTCTTTGGGAGCATGACCAGGGTCTGATACGAGTCCAGCTAACTTGGCCACAACAACAGCACTATCAGCCACATGGTCCATGTCATCAGTCTGGCTCCATAACTTGTTAGCCAACTGAATTCTTCTGTACTTCGTGTTCAACCCAATCCCCCATCTAAGGAACAGACTCTCCCTCTCATGTTCCGTTAGTTTCTTATGCATTTGCTTTGTCAACATCTCTCTTTCACGACGTAGCGATCTTTCACTGTTCACAAATTCAACAAACCAGACAAACGTCATCATTTTATATACAATAGCTAAACCATTCAATACCTATTTTTTCATGCTTTATGTTACGTGTGGTTACTATAAAAGAACGTAAAAGGGATCTTACGTGGAGGAACGTGTGATAGTGCGGCCATCATCTACAGCCACATTAACCCGAGTGAACATGTCTTTAACAAAGGCTAATCGTCTACGCTCAACCTCCATGTAAATGGAGTCAGTTGGGTCACCATTGAATAGCAAAAAGAAGTAAGTTCTGTGCACAAGGGACGCATTGCACTCTTGCCAAAGTTCGATGATTTCTTTCTGCAGCTTCTTGAACTCCGAGGGCCAAGATGCAGCTCTGAAACAATCGTCTATTGGATCCAGACCTACGTTTTTGACACTCTTCATCCGCTCAATGGTAAGAATCTATAATTAACAAAATAGTCAATGAGTAATAATCTAGACACTAACCACATTATAATATGATTAAAAGCTGCAAAAACTCACTTGGGTATCTTCGCCTTGATTGTCATCCTTATCCTTGGCAGGATCTTTGGTTTCTGAAATGGAAGAATCTATTACCGATGAATACTTATCTTCAAATGGGATCTTCTTTTCTGCTTCGTTATCGTTATGATCAACGGTACCCTTTTCAAATTCTACATCATAGTTGAAAGTACAACTCTTCGTAGGAAAACCCAGAGGTCTTCCAGTGTAGTATTGTTCGTAACCATTTGGTGGAGTGCTGTTTTCTAGCTTGTTAAACCATGTAGCATGCATGCCCTCGTTACAACTTCTACTTTTTGGCAATTTGAAACGTTGACAAAACTCTAACAAATAATCATCTGCGTTAGGAGAGTTTGATTGTCTATCTTCCTGTGGTTGCCCTGTTTCATCTGTCTTGAATGATGATTCCACTTCTATATCTTCATTCAATGACAATTCCACTTTTTTATCTTCCTTCAATGACGATTCCACTTCTATATCTTCCTTTAATGGTGTTATATCTCTACCTCCGTTAGATTTGGGTGACATACATTCGATTTTAGAACTTATCATTTCCTGATTTTTAATATGATCATCGTGAAACACTGCTTGAGAAGAAACCCTTATCTTTGTATTAGGAGATGAACTATATGATTCTACAAATGCCTTTGGAACTAACTCATCTGATTCAATGCAACGAACCACCTTGCATAAGCCATGGGAGGCTCCGTTACTTTTCTCATCAATGTCATCCCAATCATGGCACGAGTCAGTATCACTCAATGGTGCGACTCTGATCATCGGCCTTATTGGCGTACTGTCAGGAAGAGAGTTGACCTCAAAGTCAGCAACTCGTATGTAGTTTTCTTCATAACTACTCTCACTACGCCTTGGAGAGTAGCGACTTGAACCGAGAGTTCTAACACTTCCATCGAACGATTGACGAGTATCTACCATGATCGAAGTCTCTGGCATATAATTTTCAGCTTCGGATGATATCTGCACTCGCAGATGAGGATAATTATCTGGCCCTAACTGTAACATACAAAGACAAAAGATAGGAATCAGAATCTACATAAAACACACAAACAAATCAATCATCCTATCATGAATTTATGATTTTACCCGTATTGATGAATTTTCATTATCTTCAACCACACGTAGTAAATCCTGAACTTGTGATTGAGCATCGTCTCTTTCAGCAATTAATTCTTCTATTTGCTTCTGCATCTGTAGTATTGAACAGTAGATGTTATTGGCAAAGAAGATTTCATCATGTAACAACTTGTTGCTCATCAATATTTGAGTAATCTAAGAATAAGAAAAAAAATTGATTACCATCTCAAGCTGATGGTCTTTCTCGCGTAGCAATGCAGTAGTATCCACTGGTACACGATTAGACCCTGGAGTTTTCAACTCGTTTTCTAATCTATCCAATTCTCTTTGCAAATATTTCACCAAAGCTTTATCCGATATGACCGCATTGACCTGGGCATTAGTACTCACTTCCTTTGCACAGCTTGCAAACAACAGTGTGTTTCTTGATTGCTCAACATGACTCCGTGCAGGACTCATGGTACAGATGATGGCAGTTCTAGAATTACCACCTAACGACGATTGCAGTATACGGGTTAGCTTTGAATCTCTGAATGGTATGTGGCCACTTCTTCCCTTACTGTATCCAATGACGAGGAAACACATGTCAGTTTAAATCTTATAAAAAATCTAACCTAATATGTGAACTTGATACTCCTATCAGGCTATCAGAACCCAGATGGTTAGACATATTCATAGCTAAAAGGAAGAAAAGTCGACTAACCTTAGCTTTCGAATTACAGTTCCCAGTGTTAGTAGACTGCGATTTATGTGGCAGCCCTCCTTTAACCTCGCACCAGCTGTCAATGACTGGGATGCACGCTCACTTCCAGCAAGATCAACAAAGTTCTATAGTAAAGCACAAAAGTGAAAATGGAGATTGCAACCCAAAATATATCAACGATCTATACTAAATTCACGCATACCACAGTAGAAACAAGTGTACTTGCGCTGTCCCTGCCTATATAATTGTGGGGCGAACTCTCAATTGTCTGCATCCAGTAATTGAATCAGGAAACATAACACCTTTTATCAACAATCTTATGCAATCAAAGCATATCTTTACCAGTCTGATGATTTGATGTGATCTTGAGCTTGTTTCGTTAAGTGATGTCTCCCCACTTTGTCTCTGAGCTGCAATGAAGCATTTTTAATTAGGTACTGAACTAAATCCTATGACTTGAGTACAAAAAATAGTCAACAATGTTCCAACCTTCACAGATGGACAATAGCTCCATCATATGATCCCAGTCCCTAACACTTTCCTCGGTGAGGTTTTCCACAATCGTTCCTCTCTGTTGAAATTATTCAACGTCAAGGATACATAAAAAACGATGTATCAAATGACATATGAAATGCTTATCACCTCTGGATCATCTAAAAGTCTGAGTGGATAGCCATCAGTGCTAAGGAGATCTCTGACAGATTCATTATAAATCTCCATGGCTTGGAATTTCAAATGAAAGTCCCGTTCGGGGTGCTACATACACATTGAACCATAAATGAGTGAAAAGATGTAACAAAAACATTTGAATGCTAGAAGTAATGGGATATATGATTACCTTTTGTACATAATCATATATATCTGCTAAAGTATACTCGGTAATTCCAGTCATTGTGAATGTCTTGCCACTGCTTGTTTGCCCATATGCAAATATACTCGCTGTCAAACAATCATAATTATAAATGAATATAACTAATAAACTACAACAACCTGAAGCAATAACTTACAAAAAACATTAAAAGGGAAAAGGGGATCTCACCATTGATACCACCAACTACTGATAGCACGACATCTTTTGCTCCATCCTGGTACACCTGCCTTGTGGAGCAATCACAACCAAAAACCCTGTCTACACTCAATTGAACACCATAGTAGAAAGAAGATAAAATGTCATGACCACTAAACAAAATCTTCAACTTAACAATATGTCATGCCAAAAAAAAAAAACATATAGAAACACATGATGAGTACTAAATACTGAAATGCATTAACATTTAAGATCTGTTACATTTAGCTTGAAATGATAACAACCAATGAGCCTTCTAATCCACATACTCTCTACCCTAACCAATGCATTAACAAAATTTAACAAAAACATGAGAACAACACTTTAAAAGTAAATTACCAAATGTATATGCAGATGGATACATAGATCTCTCCGGCACACTAAGGTTCCCATTCTTGTAAATCACTGTATTATCACCAAAACACTCCCAATCAGACACATCATTTGTAACAATCTCTCTCCCATTCAACGGCCGTAACCGCACAGACACATATATCCTCTCTCCATGACCACCGCCATTGTCCCCTGACCGCATCTCTCCACCACCACTTTCCCCCATTTTCAGCTCAAACCACAATTTTCACAGCCTATACATAACAATCTACAAATTATAATAATAAAAACAATATATTTGCTCAAAAAATCGAGTACTGGTGGTCCAGGTGACATAAAAGAGGGGCCAGCAAGCCGTTACGAACAAATAACAGTCATCATCTGAAAAAATCGGTAATAATCATTATTAAGTTAGCTACAATTCAACGCAATATGTATTATGCCATAAACATTATAATAATATATGCATACATATATAAAGTAATGATATAGAATTAAAAAGAAAAAAAAAAAAAAAAAAAAAAAGGCGTCAACGAGGACGGTGTATTTAAGCGAATAGTTAAAGAAATGGTCCCCGCAGATACCTATTTTTAATTTTACAGACTGTCATTGTCTTTTCTGAATGTTTTTCTACAATCATTGATGAAATTATGTTCTAATTAAAAATATTAGGCAAAATTAGGTTAAAATTTTTAATGCGAATTATGAAAAACTACCTCATTACATAATGTGATTTGGATTAGGTAAATTGTTGTTGTGCGAGCCGTGTACGGTTATATGTATCTCTCTCTTTCTCTCTAGAAGTCATATAAATAAATGTACTTAATGAGATGATGATTTGAATGTAGAGAGAGAAGTGTGAGAGATAGAGTTATGAATCTGCAGAGATGATGATGATGATGATGGAAGGAAAGTTAAAAGGGTCTATAGTTTGGTTATGACGTTTTACTATTATTGTAATTATTGTACGAGGTCTGACTTTAAAACAACTTATCGTGTGTCTCACACTCAAAATGTCCGGTGAGGACGTATAACCTGTTTGATTTTTATGATCCGTTAACGGTAGCGTTTTTCTCATTCTTTCAACTTCGAATGTGTTTGGTGACACGTAACATTTGTATGTATTTGGTGACACGTAATAGACGTTGTTTATTTAAAAAAAGTATTTAGTAACGTAGTAGTATTTATAAAATGTAAAATTATGAAAAGAAATATATACACGTTAAAATAAAAAACTAATCAAATAAATAATAAAATTATTTGAGAGTATATAGATAATTTCAGAAACAAAACTCTAGATGTTAGTTGAAATGCTTGCTCATCAAACATTTTAAATGGAAGCAGTTAAACAATATGCAAACTCTAGTTGTTTTTTTGCCAAACAAGTTTTTTAACCAAACTGCTAACCGCTAGCCGCTCTAAAATTCTTTCAAATACATGCTACCAAACACACCCTTCATCTATTAACATCAATCGGTCTTAGTGTCGTCTTTGTTTTATTTTTCAAGTTTGTTTCTTCGCAAAGAGATTTAACGACGTGCTTTGTGTGAGGTTATTTTTATTTTTTTATTTTATGTATATAGTAAATGTACTATTAATAATAGCGAGTCTAATCCTTTTAATAACAGATTATTTATTGACAATAGTAGATCCTATTTTTTTGAGAACCCATCATTTCTTAGTCTTTGTTAGATTTTTTAAAAAGGTATTAAAGTGACATGAAAAATAAAAAAGAAAGCCTGATTCTTGAGTGATCTGTCACACTGGCCAACGTGATATGGCGGTGAGTTGGATAATTCGTGGAGTTTTCAATTAAAAATTTCTAATATTCACTTAATTATTATTATCATCGCTATTATAATTTTCAATTGGAGCTCACTCACCACCAAACACAAGACCTTCCTTCCTCACTTCTGTTATCAGTAGCAAGTTGGACGGAAAAATAACAAGCAAACCTGTTACACAAGCATTTCGTATACGTACAACATAATCCGGCCAACACCAGTACACAGATCCGGCACTCAACTCCATCAAACTTATGTTTTAGTACCGTCGAAATTATGAAGAGCAGCAGCAACCATCAAGCTAGCTGGAAAAAAATATGCTCTTTTAAGATCTATAAATCGAGCTTCCAAATCTGTAATTGTGATCTCTTCTCCTGCTGTTAATGAAGTCCGACGACGTGTTCGAGGAAAAATGGTGGTGATGGCAGCGGAGTGAGCAGCGGTTTTCGCCGGGAAAATTGTTGTTTGCCGGACTTTGCTCACCGAAAAAATCGATCTTTGTTTTTGACGATGGTAATGCTATAAATCAAATAATTTTTTCAGATTATAGTTATATTAATACAATAAGGAAGTGTTAGGTTTTTGGGTTTGGAAGTTGACGGTGAAGATGATGATGACACAGCATAACTAGATGAGCTGGTACATTATTTTGGAATTTTTATTTGGTAGAAAATTTGAGAAAAGGAGATAAAATTGATTAATTCTTTGTTAAATGCAATAACTCTTTTTACATATTTGATCTGTATGGTAACGGGTAAAGTTTCAATAAAATCACCTTAATAAAAAAAAAAATAATAACGTTTCATATTCGTAAATCTATCTTATAAATTAATAGATTCACATTCATATATTTCAAATATCTGAAGAAATATAGATGCGTATTTTTTATAAATATATAAAAATCGAAAAAACGATTAATGCATGGGTTTAGATGAAAAATATAGAATTGTACATCAATTATTTTTTTTCAAATTGTATACATTTCTAAAAATATGTATTCATTTTTCTTTGTATATTTGAAATATATAAATGTTAATCGAATAATCTTATTAGATATATATATAAATTTAAGTGTTTTTATCTTTTTATTTTTAAAATATTCTTATTTGATTATACGTAATCTAATAGTTTGATACGTATTACAACTAGAAGTCTAAAGTTTAATATGTATAATCAAACTGTAGGCGACACAAGTTAAAAATTTGGGAATCAAACTCAATCTCAAGGATTTTGGCTTTTTGGATGTTGGTATTTTAACGGGTCAAATGTTTGACTGAAATCCCGCGTTATTTGTTATCATAAAATTATTAAATCCTAGGAGCGTCAATAAATAAATATGTACATATAATAATAAATAATCTTCTCTCTTATACTTTAAAAGAAAGTCATAATGATATCATAAGTAATTCTATAAGTTAATCTTAACTCTTGAATATTTTTTTATTGTAATCTCACCATTAATTTTAATTGATTAAATTGATGATGACATTGATTGATAATCTATTGAAAGATGAAACTTTAAATTTTAAATGTGAATAGTTTTTTTAAAGAATAAAATTACCAATTAGAGAGTTACATTTGGCAAAAACCCACTTCCCCCCACGTGCTTTAAAATTAAATATCTCAAAAATGGTTAGTTAAAAAATTATAAAAATTACACCATAAAAACAAACGTTTTTTTCTCTTCGATTAGAGATCTCACATGATATACTTTTGACGAATTTTATTTTTTTCCTTTTTTGGTGGGTTTTAGAATGACTAATAACCTATGAACAATAAAAATTTAAGTATTTTTATATCAATAATTCAATTATTAAAAGTTTTATGTGTAATCCGCGTAATTACGGAGTAAGTAAACTAGTAATAATAATAATTTCAACAAAAAATTTATGTGTGTAACGATATATTATTTTGTCATCTTTTAAATTGCATAAATAATAATATTCTTTTAGTCAAGTATGATTTTTTTATATTATATGAATTTTATATAACTTTTATTAAGTGTCAATTTACGATAATATACGTAAAGTACGTTAAGCATAGTGCATGTGACTACAACGTTGCACTTAATGACAAAAATGTTAAATCGATTGACATCTTACGTGAGTAATAAAGGCTACTTCTATCTTAAGACACCTTCAAATTATAAAAGATAAAAAAATGCATTTATTGTAAGAATAAAGATGTTTGTCAACATTAATACTGATCGATAGCTTTTATTAAGATAAGTATAATGTAGATGACTATAAAAACACAAATTTTGCTTGTTTTCTTCCAATTCTACAAACACTCCATCTTGGTTATATATTTACTTGTTTTGTAAAGATTTTGTAACTTTTGAAGTGTTACAGGTACAGAGCATAGTGCAATCGTGTCTATAAAATTGAGCCTTTTGAATTAAGGTTATTTCATATAAAGTGATTTGTACGCTATTAATTTTTAGGGTTAATTGTATTGTTATGTATCGAACTTTATATTTTTTACTATTATATATGTAATTACTTTTCAAAAGTGTTATTATATGTATCGAACTTGTGATTTTCGCATATTGTATGTTGACTTGCATTTTTTAGTCTTGATAAAAAAAGAAACTTTTATTTTCTGTAATGGTCAATAAAGGAAATACATCATATAATATACGAAAATCACAAGTTCGATATATACAATAGTACTTCTGAAAAGTAGTTACATACAATATTAAAAAAATTAAAATTTGATACATAACGAAACAATTAATTTTAATTTTTACTTGTACATCACCATATATCTTCACATTACTATACATATTTTATAATATTATATATTACAATATGAATATTGGACACGGTAGATATCAAATAGATACAAATTAATAATATTCGAATCATCACTCTTACATTATATCGTTAAAAGCTATAATGAACGGTGGTTTATGCTAATTGATAATAAAGACTAATAGCAATTGTTGTATGCAAATGAATTGATTGTATTGTAATGTAGCTAGGTGTTACAAATATTTTATATTTATATGAATAAAAAAATTGAGTCCACGTGACATTTTACACTTTGGTTTCTAGTCAAAGCAAAGTTAACATGTCAGTCACTTACACCATCTTCTATTGGACCCCTCCTTATTCTATTGTTCCATTACAATTTTAATAGCAACGCAAAAGAAGTGTAATAAAGTTTTACTTACTTTCTATTCTGAAAAACAAATATATAACGTTGGGTAAATTCAGATGTTATAGGTATATAGAAAATATATAGCTAGTAAAGTATCGAACAATTACTCCACATCAGCTTTTAAAAAATAAATATGTTAGTTTTTACAGATGTAGTTTATTTGGTTTCGAAGGAGATAATTTTATGTAAAATTTATGTAAAATTTATCACGTTTATAATACGAAGAGACACTTTTATAGCAGATTATTAAGTCAGTTTAAACATCGTCTTTTATGTAATGTTTCTAAAATGAAACGTGTAAGATGGTTGGTGTTTGTATTTATTAACATTCAGGAAGAAATATTAGTGGTATATAATTACGATGACGATGATGACGATAAAATGAATCATTTTTTATATAATAAATCGCACACAATTATATTTATGAAAATCCACCTTTTAACGGGAGGGGGTAATTCGATGCGGGAACTCCACAATCAAATGCTCAATTGATGGTGAGTGGACTCAACAATATTCAATTTGTACCAGCGGAATAGTGCATATGCACAGCTTGATAGCCGTATGCCCGTATCTACATTTAGAAAGTGACTCGTATAGTCGTATGTGTTAAGAAAATGAACATCGTTAACAAGTATAGAATAAATTGGCTTATAAATCTTTAACAGATAAATATGCTTTTTTAACATCCCAACACAGTATTGTATTTCAGATAATCATTTTATAATAGTAGTTACTTTACAAATAAAAAGAAAGTGTTGCGATAATTGAAAGCAAAGGCCGCAAAAGCCTAAAAGGGTGATTGAATATGAAAGGTAGGACACATTTGACCAATAACACCTCCATCTCCTTCAATAATTTGACGTTTATTATGCCGAAAAACTAGTAAAAAACACATGAATTTCTTCAATCTATCATTATTCAAATTATTGATATTCAAGTTCAGTATTTTCTGGAAAACAAATTTAAAAAAAAGAATAAGTGAAATTCATGTATCAAAAACTGTATAAATTAGACTTGTGAGTTATGTCTATTTAACATTATCCTTTCAATAAATAGAAATGTATTATTATAAAAACATGTGTGATACAATTAACAAAGAGATATCTCCTGACATTTTAATACTTCACATAGATAAGAAGATAAACTGTACTTTGGGTGTGTTATGACAATAATACTTTCGATGATCAACAACAAATCATGATCCCACGTGTCATGTGCTTAACTAGCTAGTTCATGCAACACCATTAATACAAAGTAAAACTTATACATGATTTTAGTATTTGGCATTTTAATATATCTTACAAGTAAATTTGTATTTATACAAGTTGTAATGTAAGGTTCATCTCCCTTATTTAAAAACTTTTTAGTTTTAATATCATAATTATTATAATTATAATTAATTACATGATTATTAATGAAAAGTTATTTGTTTGTTACTGATCGATAATACTAACTAGGTCTTCATGAGACTTGTCAAGAACGGTAAACTTGTAAAAAGCTTACCTTATTATGAGATTTTTTAAGCATATAGATAACTATTAGTTAATTAACACTACGTAGTTATTTTGAATCAAACATTATGAATGGAAACACAACCACTTTATGCTATTAATAATTTTGATAATTCGGACACAATGATTATCGGTACTGATGCATGATGCTTCTTTGACTTTCCATGTGGAATCTTGCTCTTGCTCAAAATACCCGGACCATGCATGTTGGAAGGAACAAATGTTTTTTGGTCTTACTCATATTTCATGATTAGAGCATCACATTATTTACGTAATTATAAATAAAAATATAAAAAATCTAATTAAATAATTGTAGACTTTTTATTTTATATCAAGAAAAAAAGATAGTAAAACATTGATAACCGATAACATAAAGAATTTAAACGTCACATCTTCCCACCTCGTATGTTAAGTATACGCCCTATATTTTACCCGCTAGAAAAAGATTGAGACATCTCATATTTGTGACATGATTTGCAAAGTCGTACCCTGTATACAAATAAATTTGCACTCAAGGGAAACAACAAGCACTACTTGAACAATCTTACGGTGAAAAGTTGAAGGTGAACTTGATTGACCATTCATATTTAAAAATTAGGTGAAAAAGTTAAGACACACTTTCATGTACATGTATGCCAACATACGTAATGTATACAAATTATTACTTCAATTATCAATCTATATCTTTCTAAAAATGTACATAAAGAAACAAAAGAAAATATGATGGGTTAGAAGACCATGAATCCATCCATTATATTGCTCAAAAAATCCCGAATTTGGAATGAAGAAAATAAGACACTTTCACATTATGGTATGACCATAAAAGCATGTGGGTCTATACTCCAAATAATATACCCCATTTGGTATTTATGTTGTGTTTTCATGAGTGTACATCTTAATTTTGAAACTAAACTGGAAACATTAAGACCCAACTTTAGGTAGTGTGCTCTTTTCAATACATAATGCCAAATTTAAATTTTTTATGACAATTCAACAACTAAAACATTGCATGTGATTATTCGTGGTCAAATACAAATAAATAATTATTTGACTCCTCGTATACTTATATATATATAATATATATATAATAATTAATATAAAATGGTTTGCTTATGATTAAACGTTTCCCCTGCTGTATTTTTCTTATTTTGTACTACTGGTTGATGATGTCATTCTTTTTAATCTTTATATGCGTGTGAAAACGATACATATATGTCGAGACCCTTATAAATCAGTAGTTTTAGTAGCGAAACCATTGTTAAATTTTACATACACAAAAGCTAGAAAAAGTTCCAATATATCTATTTACAATTGTTATTTATTGAGGTTATATTTATATAACAGTTATATCATCAAAGAGAGATGGCCTCACATAATTAACAAAAAAACATATATAGCACATATGCTTATTACCATTCATATTGGTTATTGGTTGTTTGTTTATTTGTTTTTGATGTGGATCCAAGTGTGGAGGATCGGGTCATTATATTTTTTGAGGTCAAAGATTGTGTAACAAAAGGGGCTTAACAGAAAAGGTCATAACTTGGGCTATGAGTGTCCGTTTTAAGCCCACGACCTAGCGAATCGAAGCTTTTAGCGAGCCCAACGTCGTGATAAACTGACAACGGTGGTTTACCCAACTGTCCGGCCCAAAATGCTTTTAGGCCCATTCGAATTCCTGCTTTCTTTTTAGGGTTTGCTTGTGGTAATGGAACAGTTAGTTGACAATTTTACGAAATTTGATTTTTCTCTCAAATTGTGTTCATTTTGAGTTGAATTGATTTCTAGCCGCGATATTCTTTGAATCAACGTGTGTTAGAAGGATTGTTTCTGGTATTCATGTGAATCAACATGTCCAATTTTTATTTATCTCGTTTTAGTCTATGTCAAAACATGTGTGTATTGTGATGATGTATAAATACTTAAGACATAACAATTTGTAAAGGTGCTCGCTCATTTTACTAACCTATATGGACTTTCATATCAATAACACATTCAGTTACACTTTGTATTCATATCACTGTAATTACATCTGCATCTTCAATTACTTATATCCAACTCACAATCTTAAATAGTTAAATGTCAAATAAAATAGGATTGTTGCATACCTTCCATGCATGTTCTCGAGGATAAACTATGATATTTTTTTATCTATACAACTAAAAGACATGTGATCACATGCTTTTGGATTCCCTTTCGAGCCAACTACATGCATGCATGAATACTGAATACCAATACTTGTCCTTTTCATTTACTACTCAAAAGGCTCAACAATAAAATCATAATTCAATGTATGTTTATATTTGTATATATATATATACATAAACTTTTGAGAGAAAATAATATGTAATGTTAAGTTACATAAACTTGCATAATACTAGTGTAAAGAAGATGTCATTTATGTGTATATAAGAAAGTTACTGATTAAACTATAAATAAAATTTTGTAGCCTTACAATTTTAAAAGTTATGTAATGTTACAACTTTTGAACTCATGATCAGTACATTTATAAATAACAGTCTTAATTAACTATTTAAACAAGCCAAGTTACTTTTGTAATACCTATAAGTTACTTTTATGTACATTCACTACATTGTAGAACCTTTTATTAAGTCTCAATAATATTAGGTTTAGTATGATATTATTTTTGGACATGATTAATTACAGCTTACCAATACATCGCCTGTTCTCGCCATGCCTTCGGCTTAGTATCCATATCTTTGTTGTGTACAAGTTATAAGATGCAAGGTGACACATTATTGAAGTAACTTAAGAAAGAAATTTGTTTTCTCACTTTAATTGTCTACTAGCTTTGCGATTATTAATTAGTCTCCATCTCCATCTCCATAATTATTAATAGAAAGTGGATTGGGTGAACTTGGTTGCGTAGGAAAAGGACATGGTTAGAGTGTCTAATTCAGTCATTAGTAACCAGAAATTTGTTATACTTTTCCAACACAAATTTTGTATCTTAACTTATTATCGTGGGGCCATGAAATTTGTGGAGTATAATATGTCATAAGATATTAATAACAATCTTCATGTCCCTTATCAATTTCCTTATTTTGAAACCTTGCAACGAAATCAAAGTTCGCAATTTTATTCTATTTTTATGTACTCGCATTTCATGACTATTGTAACACTTTCTCTTTTAAATGTATATTGAATGAATTTGTTCGCATTTGTCATTAGAAGGAAATCAAAAAATATATTATCAACACTTCAATACTACTCTGCGCATTTATAAATATACTGATGTTACATTTGATTGCTCACGCTTTTATTAAAGTATACGGAGTCGACTTATGTGTTTGTCGTTTTTCGCCCAAGAACGCCTGGGCAACAACTCCCAACGGGAGTTCTCCTGAAGTTCTTTTCAAAGTTGAGTTTCAAACATCGGGATTTTTTCTTTTTTAACTTTTTTTTTAATTTGGTTAGTTTAAAAATATTTTTGTTGGCCCTTTTTAACTCCGAATTTAACATTGAATCATTTCTCTCTAAATGGTACCTAATGTTAAACTTCAGTTTTAAACCTTACACCGAAACCACAACTCGTGCACTTAATATTAACATTTTGACTTTAAAGTTTGTACGAATGCATATACATAATTTCTAACAAAAGCACACTTTCAGAAAAGTCAAGTAGTATCAAGTTGGGCATTATATATCTTTTTCTAGGACCGACATATTTCTTTTCGAAATTAATGTATGTAATTATGATGATAATCTTGTTTGATAATGATTTCCCACCAAATCTTTTCTCAACCAAACCATTCACAATACTAAACATACACTCTTTACTGCAAAAGAAACTAAATAAAATAAATTAATTACTTTTCGTATTTGAAAAACGGTGTTAAGTAGTTAACCGTTATATCTTAATAAAAAAATATACGCATTATATAACTATATTTTATCATTCCTTAAACATGTAAATGTGATTTAGTATTCATAAAAATAAAAAGCGTGCAGACCAAATGAATATACTGATCTAAGCAACATACTAAATACTGTACATTTACACAACCTAAATAAGATATGTTTTAAATTTAAATAATTAAAGTTTATCCGCACTTTATATTATACTTGCAATTACACCGATTTATCCAGAATTTCATTTAGATAGTCAAATTTTCTTCTAAATCTCTCAAAATCCTGAGTAACACTATAAAAAAGTCTAACCGTCTCTGATCCCTCACCTTTTAGCGTTGTGAAATAAAATAAATTCGGAACTTTCACAAAAAGAAAAGAAAAAAGTAGACTTCAAAGTATAAAGTTTGTATAAAGTTTGTCATGAGCATTGATTCCAACGGCCCAATAATCTCTAAACCTTATTGGCCCAGATTTCATATGACCGGGTCGCGTAGATTTTCATACGGGTCAACCTTTTAAACCGGCGATCCAACCGGATTGACCAACAATTGGAAACTTGAGTTAGAAGTCAAAAAATAGAAGACCACAAATCCACTAGAATCACACTCATATAAAGCGACAAAAAGCATCAAATTCATCGATTGCACAGTTGAGAGTAAAAATGAGGGTTTCAATTTGGTTTTTGTTGATGTTTAGTGTTTGTGATGCGTTATCTTCTTCACGAATTCTGGAACGCATGCACAGTAACAGCAATTATTTGACTACTGATGAATTATGGTTTAATCAGACTCTTGATCATTTTTCTCCTTATGTATGACTTCTTTCCCTCACAGTTATTGTTTATTAGTATTAATTTTATCCATAGATTGCTTCTAATTATCCGAACTTAGAGCTGTCATGAATTTTTGCTTGTTAGTTAATTATTTGTACAGAATTTGAGATGTTTTTGTCTTATTGTTTACATATTTAATTTGTTTATATCCTCACACATTTGTATTTGAATTCGAATATTGAAGCATTTCCTTTATTTAGGTTATTATAACATGTAATGTTTTCACAGGATCATCGAAAATTTGGACAGCGATATTATGAGTACTTGGATGAATTCAGGCTTCCTGATGGTCCAATATTCTTAAAAATATGTGGTGAATCAGCATGCGGTGGGATATCTAATGATTATCTTGGTGTACGTCTTAATATTCAATAGTTTTGTATAACTTCTAATTATGCAATATGATATAATTGATCCTTTTAAGTTGATACAGATTTTAGCAAAGAAGTTTGGAGCTGCTGTGGTTTCGCTCGAGCATCGGTATTACGGAAATAGTTCACCATTTAAATCTCTAACTACTAAAAATCTACAGTATCTTTCATCTAAACAGGCATTATCTGATTTGGCTGCTTTCCGTCAATTTTATCAGGCAAGTTGTGCATTTAATGTATTTGAATTTAATATGGCGATAAGACTAATGGAGTAATCAATGTATTGTTTTTCAGCTTTGTGACATATTATCTTTCGCGATTTTGTAGGAATCGTTGAATTTGAGACTAAATAGAACGAATATTGAAAATCCATGGTTCGTTTTTGGTGTATCTTATGCTGGAGCACTTAGTGCGTGGTTTCGTTTGAAATTTCCTCACCTCACGTGTGGCAGTCTTGCAAGTTCTGGTGTAGTTCTTGCTGTTTATGACTTTACAGAATTTGATCAACAGGTGATGAAAAAGTTAGACGTTAGTAGTTAAGGCAATATAGTTGTGTCTCATTTTGCAGTACTTGTTTCAGTGTTATGTGATATTTACACACGTTTTCTTTTTGTTATGGCAGGTTGGTGAGTCTGCAGGACCTGAATGTAAAGCGGTATTGCAAGAAGTAACTCAACTTGTTGAACAAAAGCTTGCATCAAATGGTAAAGCACTAAAGACCACATTTGGTGCCACCGAGGTATAATAAAATAATATAACTATTTAATTTGGCACAGAGGGAATACTTTAGTAATTTTTATTAAATCGATGACTGATTTGTTATGTTGATTCTATGAAATATCTCTTCAGCTAAAAATAGATGGCGACTTCTTGTATTTTCTAGCTGATGCTGCAGCTATAGCCGTAAGTTCTCTTTCCGGTCTATATTGTTTATTCTGTGTATGTATAATCTATTTGCATGACTGACACTAGAATTATCATAAAGGTTGCTAGATAGAATATGGGTCAGGTTCGGTAAATCCGAAACGGTGTTGTCCAAAAATATTAAAATGATCAGTGTTTGTAATACGGTTAAAAAAAATATATCTTTTCAGCAATAAACTAATTATTGAATTAATTTGGGCGAGTTTTGATCTGTTTAATTTTAGGCTAATCTCTTAATTTTACCCGTTTGACTAATTATAGATAGAATATAACTTGTGAGCTGTGACCTGTAGCTGACGTGATATATTAATGTTGGTAGTTTCAATATGGAAATCCTGATAAACTGTGCACCCCTATGATTGAAGCAAAGAAGGCTGGAGATGATCTAGTGGTAATGCCAGCTCTCTTTGAATTTTCTGTTCCTAGGATCCTTTCTTTTTAAATAATCTTCAATTAAAAAACAAAAACAAATCTTTATGCAGAATGCATATGCAAAATACATAAAGGAATATTATGTTGGAAGTTTTGGAGCTGAAGTTCAAACATATAACCAAGAAAACCTAAAAAGGACCACCCCGGTTGCATACGAGTCTGCTGATCGGTTATGGTGGTTCCAAGTTTGTACTGAAGTTGCATATTTCCAAGTGGCGCCAGCAAATGATAGCATCCGCTCTTCAAAAGTTGACACAAGGCATGTACATACAGCCCTTCTTACTATTAATATATTTTCTAAATCTCATGAGTTTAGTCCCTTAACTTATTTGTCACCGCATATACCTTTTCTCTATTACTGTTGAAATGTAACCCGGGGATTTGTGACAGATACCATTTAAATCTATGCAAGAATGTTTTTGGAGAGGGTGTATATCCGCTTGTTGATGATACGAATCTGTACTATGGGGGCACAAATATTGCTGGTATGCTAAAGTCACATATTTTTGTATATTGTTGATGTGCACGTAACTACACACTAGGTTTTAAATGAGTTTTGGTTTAACCTAGGTGCTAACTAACATGCGAAATTGGTCAATTGACAATTAGGAACAATTAAGCCCAATTATGGTGTGAATCAAAGCATTAATTGATCTTCAATCTGTCGATCTTCTACTCCCAAAAGTTGCCTTAGAAGTCTCCTTACCTCCAGGTTTGGTTTGGTATGCAAAAGATAACTAAAACCCTAAAATTTTTGGGTTTATATGGTCGTATGCTGCTACCAGGATGCCGTATTTTCCAAACATTCTGCCATTTTTTAGGGTCCATCAACCATTGCGGGGTGCGAGATTGTCGTAGGCTGCGACCAGCTTCAGAATTTTCCCTTTCTCGTTCTGTTTCGCTCCAGTCCGGATCTTTGGTCTGGATAGCAAAGATAAAGCAATTAAGTATCATAATCATGTCATTTGCTACTCAAACCGACTCGAATTAGAGGGATATCGCCTCTTAAAATAGTATAGTTTAGGCGATATTATTTGTCATTCCAAAATTGCTGATGATATTTAGTCCAAAAGAACCATGCTTTTTCACATTTAAGGGTATTATAGACCTTTGATTTTCAGCCAACAGATCGTAATCTAATGTTGCAATATGTACATGCAGGATCAAAAATAGTTTTCACTAATGGATCACAAGATCCTTGGCGACATGCATCCAAGCAAGTATCGTCTCCAAGTAGTAAGTCTCAAAACCCAAACATTTTAGCTAATTTATTTAATAATTTTTTTTATTTACTTGAGATTTTCTACTGCTAAACATGTATCTTTGTATCTGTAGTGCCATCATATATAATGACTTGCGACAATTGTGGTCATGGAACTGATCTAAGAGGATGTCCACAATCTCCTTTAGTTCCTGAAGGTTAGTATACCTCTTACTAAAAGATAATAGTTTGCAATACTTAGCAAATTTGGACAAATTGTGACCAAATATTGAAATCTTATATTGCAGGAAACTCTAAGAACTGCAGCTCACCTGATGCGGTTAACAAAGTAAGACAGCAGATGATAGAACAGATAGATTTATGGTTATCTCAGTGCCATGAGGTAGGTAAGGGTTCCGCTTAAGCAGTTTTTAAAAACATGTAAATGTATAAATGATGCCACTTAATTAAGTACCAGGTTTTATTTAACACTTATATTTCCATGACAACATGTGTATAGTTGCTGTTGCGCATGTTGTTATATGTTATGTTTTTCTTAGTGAGTAATAGTGTGCATCATGATGATGCAAATAAGGCATACTTAAATTACCTTCGTTGATGCATAGGTTGCAACTTCTTTTTAGATGATATTTGGAATTTCATATTTTATTGGATGATTAGGAAAACGCATCTTATAGATTTCTGTCGAAACTACAACATATAAGAATCCATGATTCCATCTCAATATCATCAATAGCACGAAAAACTTATAGAATTGCTAGAAGTAGATGCTATGAACAAAAGTTGCAGTCTCCATGGGCTAAAGACATTAACACAAATTCATAATTTCTTTTTTGAACTTAGTAGACATATCCCTTAACGAACATTCCCTTTTTGGCCTCCTCGGACTCACCCTCCCCTGTGTATTTCCCGAGCTGAGCGAGAGAGTTGGCACTAGCCCTGAGCAGAAGAGCGTCCTGAGCCGCCTTCACGTTCTCGGGCCTTCCTCCCCATGTCTTTAGGCAAGTGTTCTGAAGGGCACGTGCATATGAGAATGACACGTGCCATGGGTTCGGGCTTTGGTTCATTGCATTCAAGTTGAGTGTAGCCTCCACCTCAGATTGCCCACCGGACAAGAACTGCATTTTTTATCAGTACCTTATGCATTAGATAACTTGAAAGTTGTTATTTTTTTAACTACATATAGGTTTAGAAATACTTGCCATGATGCCGGGAACTGCAGGTGGGATTCTTCTTTGGAGAAGGCTGAGAGTGTAATCAGCAACCTGTTGAGGTGTGGCCCGTTCTTTGCAATCAGCACCGGGTGTAACCATGCTTGGTTTCAAGAGGATGCCTTCAAACAACACGTTGTTTTCTGCTAGATAATAGAACACCTCAGCCCACACCTTTTGTGCAACCTCAAAAGTCCGGTCAATTCCGTGCTCTCCATCAAGCAAAATTTCGGGCTCAACAATTGGGACCAGACCATTGTCCTACAAAGTGCAGCATACGAAGATTTCAGACCTTGAATCACATGAAACCATGGTGTGTCAGTCAGTTTCTTACCTGAGAAATAGCAGCATAACGAGCCAGACCCCATGCTGCTTCCTTGACTGCAAGTGCTGTAGGACCGTTGGGAATGCTCACAACAGTACGCCTACATGATCAAGAAAAATGAATTTAGAGGTGGTGAATTTGACCCATTTGCTTATAAATGGGTCGGTTGTTTATGTTTAATGTCAAACAAGTCAAATTAAAAATCTAATTGAAAGAGAACTGGTCAAATGGGTCACAAGGATTGCAATTCCTCCAATGGATAACACCCAACGTCGTTTTATTCAAAAAATTAAATAATTGTATATTTGTAATAATATTATAGCACATCAATTATTTATGAGAAAGTCTAAACAAATAGCTAAAAAACTGGTTTAGGGTCAGCCCTATCCACTTCGACCCACAATAAAAATTCCTTATTTGACCATAATCCATTTTGACCCGTTCCCAGACTTGTCCGACCCACCCATTTTGCCACTCAAGCATAGACCGAATAAGCTAGTTTTTTGAGCAACAACATGGATTTACCATTTGGCAAAACGAGCACCCTGTTGGTAGTAAGCAGCAGAACGAGAGGCGAGTCCATCAAGACCTTGGCACCATGACTCGTCGTTTGAGCCAGCCAACGGCACTAGGCCCTGTCAAAGGTAATTCATGTGATTAGCCACTTAGTAGAAGAGAAACAAAAAGTAGTGCAAACCGATGATAAGTCTAGTTGTATTACCTTGTCGACCTTGATACCGGGAACAATCCCCTGTTCAACAAGGATATCGACAATCTTCTTGCCATCAACAGTCGATTGGTATAAGGTCTCCTCAAAGAGGATAGCACCAGAGATGTAGTTTCCCAGACCTGGTGGGGTCACAAGCAGGGTACGGTAAGCCTGGCGGTTGGCCTCGGTGTTCTCAAGACCAATAGAAGCTAACCGCTTTCCACAGGTAGCGTTTGACTCATCCATGGCCAGGATACCTCGTCCAGGGGATGCTACGGTTTTCTGCATTAACATATCCTCTTATCTCACATTCACACATAAATCATGTTACGCACGTATGTATTTATGTTTGAACACCTGATCCGACTGATCTACTGCCTCGTTGGGTAAGAAAAGGAGGCAGTTAAGTGGACATTTTTAGAAACTCCTTTATATACAGAGGGTCTTTGGGATTTTAAGTGCTTATAAAACGGAATAAGCACTTTTAGAGAGTAAAAAGAATTTTTGAAGTTAAAACGTACTTTGTAAGCCATAAGCAGTTAGAAATATGCCATTCAAACTATGTTTCATGCTTAAATATTTTCATTATTTGTGATATGAAGTTTTTTCGTTATCTAGTTTTTATTATTCCACAAACATCAATATCAACTTTACATATTAGAACTATTATTTACAGAAGTTACGAACCTACGTATGTTTGTGTTTGTTATAAAGTGAGCAAAAGAATTACAGAAATATTTAAGATTTTCCGAACATAAAGCTTTCTTGGTATTTAGTTGAAGCTAAGCATGTAAGTGTAAAATATGTCACCGGTCACTAATGGTTCGATGACAGCTAACGTTTTATGCTCGATAAACAATAATTCAGGGTTCTTAGACAATGCATATACATAAACAAGAAACTAGAAAAATTTTAAAAAAGAAAAAACACTAACTGCTGTCTTGACGAGCTCATCAGCGTATGAGGCACGAACAGTGAGTGCAGATGGTGCAGTCGAGTTGAACCGAACCGCAGATACCGGAGCTTGGCGGAGGGTCTGACCCTTGACCCAATCAGACTTATCAAGAATGGTTGCTGGAGATGGCTTGAAAAGAGATGCTGATGCCATGGTTGGTTTCAATGGACTCAACTTTTATCCTTTTGAATTAAAAACCACTCATTATGTGTTTAGGCTCACTGATTTTATACTTCCAAATGGCGTCACTAGTGATATGCATTTTGAGGCCATAATATGTTGCCCAATAAAAGGTTGCCATTTGGGTTGATAACTTTGCTGACATGGCAGTGGAAATTGAGCAGTTGTTAAGAGATGATATGTGATGAAGGGACGAAATTTGTTCCCTATGGGAGTCCTTATGATTGCCTTTTTCTAAACATGTAAAATTAGAGTGAATTTACATATTAGTCCCTGGACTTATGCTATGGTTACATTGGTTGGTACTTGTATTTTTCTTGTTTATTTGATCTTTTTATTCATAGTTTGTAAGAGCAATAATTTGTAAGAGTCGGAGAGCGGTGACATCTAAATAGTATTTTAGGAGAAAATTATTAATGAAAAGGTGACTTGAAATAATGTTTTGGACAACATTATGAACTTTAATATTTTTTTGAAAAATTTAAATAATTTAATAAGTTGAAATAAGTAATAAAATAAATTAAATACAAGAAATAAATTAATTAAAATAAAAAGTAAATATTACAAACCCTGAAAAAGTAAATTCATAAAAATAAAAAATACAATCAAGAGTCTCCAGAACTCTATACCGATTCTCATTCCATCTTCTCATGAATCTTCTCCTTTTCACCTTCTATTATAAACTTTGTCTCGTCCTGACAAGTGGTCCGTCAACATAGTCAAAATTCTTAGTGCGGCTTTAAGGTCCTTGATCCGGTAGTAACTTTGTTTGTCGTGACAGAGGCCTTCAAAGGTATTCGTGATCGAGTCATCAAACGAACCTCGAGAAGAAGCGACGGAACAAGAAGACGTTTTATGAGATTTTGGTTTCTTTTATTTTCCTCGCGGACGTTTGAACTGATCATCACCGAATAGCTCGGCGTTCGGGTTTTCTTCCTTAGCCTCGGGTTCCTAGTCCAAATCCAGTTCATCTAAGTGCACCGTCTCGTGGCGGTTTGGAACGTTCCGCCATTCGACGACAACGTGATCGAGAGTTTACCACTTTTGACTCATTCAAGAAGTTCCATGCTTGAAGACTAGTGAAAGTCTTTAGGCATTCCAACTTATATTGAGTCTCCACCCGAATCTGAAAGTCATCGGCACCTTCCCCACTTCTTTGTTGTGATTGAATCCATTTTCAAATGTCTCCCCACTTTTGGCATGCGGCATTGAGTTTTGTCCATTTTGAAGACAACATGTCTTTGATCCTTCAAATGGAGGTTTGCGGACATAGTATTCTTGCATGAGAAGATACCAAAAAGAGTCGTTAGATTGGACATTTCCTCGGTTGAAGTCTTTGGAAACGGTAATCCAACTTTGGGCTAATCGGAGTTCGTCATTCGGTTCCCAAAGGTTGCGGTGGGTATAAAACTTTTTAGCTTGTGATGGTCAAACCTTGGGTTTTTTTCCTTTCTTTTTTGACCTATTTCTATGAAAGGTTGGTGTCGGTACATCGTATTTAACCGAGTGCAAGTCGGGTAGTTGGGTGACCAGTTGTTGGGTGTTTTGTGATGCTTGCCACATTAGGAAAGCATTATACCGATCGGGGGACAATTTTGGTGTTTGATAGTATAGCATTTGTTAGTATTGTGTTTGAGGAACTTGGGTTTGTGGCATATTGTATGGAGTACCGAATCGGGGCATGTCAGTTGACGGGTTTGAAGATGTTGGTTGTTGTGAAAACGGGTTCCATTTGAAGTGTAAGTTGCACGGGTTGATTGGCTTGTTCGACATTGTGAATTATAGTGAATCATAGAGTTTTTGAGTTTTTTGAAGTGTGTTTGAAGATGAGAATGAGTGTTTTGATGTGTTCAAAATTGTTTTTGAAGCATGGTATCAGAAGCGGTTAAAAAATTTATGGAGCCTTAAGCGAACCTAAAGAATGAGGCCTTATTGATTTTATTTAATTACTATTTTTCTACCATATTTTGTTGCAAATTCAATAAAAATTTGTTCGATAAAAAGTAATCTATTTTTCTACATTAAAAAAAGTCGGTCCGTCCATTTCGTTGTGATATAGTACGTCGGCTTTATAAGTCTGTTACTAATTTATTATGTTAGATAACAAAAAGGAAAAAAAATCTACCAAAACAAGTGTTGTTTAAAAAAAAAACATATTTAATCTTTTACTTGTAGAAATATAAAGTTTTGAAGTTTAGAAAGGAATGAAGTTATCAACTAATTATTGATTTAGGGATTTACATTTTTTTCACTCTTAATTCATTTTGATCGAAGTTTTTAGCTTGTAATATAAATTACAACAACATTTTCATGTGTAATCTATAAATAGTTTACTAAATTTAATTGTATTGATATCATATATGTCTTGCTTTCATCTTAAAAAATATTACATGATATACTTAATGTTGAGTTTTATGTGACATTTAACAACTATATACTAAGTAAAAGATTAGATTAAACTCACTATGCAATGCAAAATAAGTCATCCACTAAATCGAGTCATGTTTGAAATGATTGAGTTGGTTATATTTGAGCAATATGATGAATGATCATGTGTAAAAATATGATTGGAGAATTTAATCGCAAAACATAAAGATTATGAGAAAATCACTTTGTTAATAGCTAATTTAAAACAAATATTGAAATTAAAGACACGCGAAATAGAACATCGAAAACTCTTATAAGAAATCACTTAACTAAGTGACAAGAAATAAGCCTAGTTGCCTTTTTCACATAAAATTGGCATAATATCATATATTTGAACTCTTTTAAGGCCTTACAATGATGTTTTTTCACATAGAGTGGATCTAATCTCTTTGACATTATATTATTTGAGTTCTTGAAGGCTAAAATATCTTGAAGATAGTTTTCGTTCTATATCTAATACATGACATCAAAAATTTGAGGCCTTATGAAATCGGAAGCCTAAAGCGCTTACTTCACTAGCTTTACCCTTGAGCCACCTCTGCATGGTACTTATAGATTGAAAATAAGATTTAAAAAGTAGGTCACATTTTTAGTCGTTATAATATATTTTTAATTTTTTTTCTTATAAAAAACAAACGGTAATATAGTCGTTGACCAAAAAAAACTTTCAGTTAAGCAGCATCGTGTGCTGGACGCCGTCCGATAGCGTTCTCGACGAAAAACGTCATATAACCGTTGACCAAAAATAAAAAACTTCCAGTCAAGCAGCGTCGTGTGCCGAACGCCGTCCGATAGCGTTCTCGATGAAAAACAACGACAAAAACGCCTTCACTCCCAATGTTGTAACCGGTAAGGTTTGTCTCATGTCCTGCATCTTGTCCTACATCATTCTTGGTACTTGATTCAACCATTAGTTTACTACATCTAAATAGACTCTAAACTACATATGGTAAAATAGACGGATTGTAGAACTTGTCAATGTTCTACTACATGGTGTAATGAATTGTGCAAATTTTAAAACTTTATTAGTAATTGATGTATTGATATTATTACGATTGGTTTATAAAAAGGAGAAAAAAAAAGTTGCATATCCTTGGAAACTTCAATAGTTCAACTGCTTTTAACATGTTTGACCCATTTAACCCATTGCTAACACAATTGAGGGTTTTCTCCCTGCAAGTACTATAACTTCATCAAACTACGTAAAATCTCGCCAGTTTTTATAATTCAATAAAATGTTAATACTGTTCAATAAAAAAAATGTGAAAGAGCTTCCACATTCCACATACAACTCATTCATAAAAAAAAAAATGTTTGGCACATTTAACTCACATTATTCTACAAACAAAATAGCCGTAATAGACAGATGAATTGTGTTGATGTGAGATCTGTAGGTAGTTTAATGTGATTACGGTGATGAAAATGGTGAAGAACTCTGAATGGATGATGAATCAACTCTTTGTCAAAACACACTCACCAGTTTTCTGAACATGATTTAGACAGTGCAAGCTAAAGACATAACAAAACTACTTGAATCATCAATGATAATGAGCAATTCACAAAAGTTCAAACACTAAATCATGAAAGTAATGACATGAAACCCCTTGATAACAAATTAAAGGGCAATAAATTACCCAAGAATTTGACCTCTGCAACAAAATACTAACTTCTTATGAGCAAAATTTTGGACTTCACTTGAAACAAACAGTTGATTCTATTTAAGATAAGTAGATGAAACCCACAGGAGCACATATGTTACCAACGAAGTTGTCACTTCTAAACTCCTTGGCCCTTTGAGTATTGGTGGGATAACAGACACCATCAAGAATGTTCCCACCAGCCATGACACAATAAAAGTTCCAACCCTGCAAATAAAAATACATCGAAGTCAACATGATGATCTTCTCTCATGCAAAATCCCAGAACTTCGGTTTCTTGAAGGGGCCAATTGCATAAAAAGTAGCCAATTTGGTCTGATTAATGTCAAGGGAAGCAACTTATTTTAGGCTAGGAAAAAAAAAGAAACAAAAGAACAAGAACACCTAAGTTTCTAATTCTGATTTATCGCTACGTAAGATAACCTACTTTTCAGGTGCCACCTTAGCACCATGTAAAAAAAAAGTTCATCACAGTCAAAGGTTACTGACACATCAGCCTCCATATCTTCATTTGGACCGGTTACCAGGTCTGATTACCTTGAATCAAAGTTTTTGAAATTTGGATGGTTTTTTCTAGCCTAAAAAACGATGTGATGTAAAATATAAATTTGAACCAAGTTGGCTACCTTTCATGCAATTAATCCTTCTTAAAGCATAACCCAAGATTGCTAAAATACAATAGTAAGTTAGTCTGATTTTTTGTATAAAAAGTAAGCAAAACTTAGAGTAAGTTGTTATTAAATAGTACCAAAATTACTAGATGGTATTATCATAGGAAAAGCCAAATATGGAAACTACGGAGCATACCCATAAAGAAAAGCTCTGAGTTTGCTCTTGAGCCGATCATGTATGAAGTATATTGCAGTAAACAGCGATAAGGCTACTTGAAGGGTGGGCCCTTCTTCGGTTGGAAAGAGTACAGTAAGAGCTGCAAGTACCACAAACACAATGGACGTTTTGATAATGAAGTTGGTAGTTGGAGTTCTAAACCTGCTTGTAACAGCCTGCACATAACGAGACTGACTTACTTCCCTCATCTTTTTCTTGACATTGATTTTGGGGTTTTTCCTCTCATAAAACTTTTGCATTATTATTTTGTCATGTGCAGATTCAATTGCATCAACACTTGGTTTATGACCAGCATATTTTTGAACTAAGAAGTTTCTAGCACTTTGGATTTCGTCTTCAGAAGCTTCGTTGCTGATGCCAAGTCTTTTGTATGGATCTTTTATGTTAATTCTTGGAAAGATGACTGCATTTGGAAGAAAACATCAGGGTTATTATTAAACGTAAAACGAAAACGAAGGAGGTTTTCCCTGTTCAGGTTACCCGAGGAGGGCGAGTATTTTTACTCGGATGTACGCGGCCTAACCAGGGTATCCCGTGACCGTTTCCCCTTTCCCTGGCCACCCCAAGATGTGTAGCTAGTGAGGTTTGAACCTGAGACCTCTTGTGAGGATATCAGGGTGCCAACCACTAGGCCACCATGGTGATGGTTGGTTATTATGAAACATGATTCGTTTAAATCACCAGCACACTGATTTCCACATAAACCAATAGTAGTCTTGGACATAACAGATACAACGATGCTTGGATGAGCTTCTGTTGATAATCAGATAATCAAATGTTTGAGAGTTTGATGTTTTCTAACTTATTAGAAAATTTAATACACTAGATAAAAAAACCAAAAATGATACCTTTGTGAAAAAAATAAGAGATGTCTTATGAAACAGTAAAATTCTCACGAATTTGGTTAAATGAAACGGGTACATCGAGTTCACCTTAGATATTTAATTATGTTGCATTCAATAATAAACTGATTATTTGTTGAAATCATCAGAATCAAAATTTGTTCATTCAAACATTATCATCTGATTATCATCACTTCAAGTCGCAACAAATAGACAATCAATTCCAGAAAGCAATCCAAAGACCATTAAATAATCATGCTGAAAAATAGAACATGACATTTAACAAAGTAAAGACATATTGGTACACAACTACGCATCAAAGAAACTGTTCCTCAGTAAAGCAGGCCTTATGCACGTGTTGGTGTCACTAACCATTTCTATACACAATATGAAACTATAAATTACCAGATGAATCATCTCTAGCATCACCAAATGAAGCATCCATGGCACATTTCACTAAACAAGTCCTTTTCGTGATATATCTCCGTGTAGAAACAGAACCGAAACAAGCCACATTATTCCGTCTGCTTAGATAACGAAATCAGTAAACTTATACCAATTCTAGTTACCACATACAAACTCATCAAGAAATGGTTTTACTAAATTACCTTTTTAGAAAAACGAAATCTCTACGTTTAGCCTGACCTTGACAAATCGAAGTGCGTAAAGCCGGACCCCGTGAGCTGAGGTGGAAGCAATACTTTGTAGGACTTCCAGTCAATCCAGATATATTCATCTTTTCTTATAAATCTATGACTCAAATTTTGCTCCAAATTTGATAGAAAGTCAAAGGCTTCAAAATATTAACAAACATAACATCAGAAAAACTTCAAAATTAACAATTTAAATTGCTAAGGGTTAATCACAATTGAGTATTTAATTGCAGTGTTAAATTTCATTCTATCAATTTCAAGTTCAGCTTATAAGAAAATTGCATAATTTTTTTTTACGGATGATTAATGCAACACATGAGCAAATAACATAATTAAAACACTCATAAAAATAAACAATACAAAGATGGATTATTACCTGAAGTTTCGAGAGTATTTATATAACAAGATAATGTAGCTAAGTATTGAATGAGATGAAAGGCTTTAATTTTATGCGTAAATGTTATGGAAATTTAGGTATGACGATTTTGGAGCAACAATCGGATTAGGAGCAGCACAGTAACAGGCGAGGGTTTTTTGGTCTGATTTTGAAGATAGCTTCTGAATCCCCAAAGTTAAGATACTTATACAGTTTAAAATTACAGGTAAATGTGACTCCGTTGTAGTCTAGTTGGTTAGGATACTCGGCTCTCACCCGAGAGACCCGGGTTCAAGTCCCGGCAACGGAATTTTTTATTTTTTTCTCATTTAACTTTTTGCATTATTTGACACTAATTTTCTCTTTGAAAAATTATTTTTCGTTACAGTATCGTAATATGTCAATGTTAATCAATTAATACATCTTGCCACATCTTACCGTTAAAGACAAAATGTAAAATACAATGTGGAGAATGATTTAATGGCTCATTAATAAGAATGTCCTTTCATATTGTTATTTTCATAAAGTGTTCACATTTGAAATTAAATAATGTGGTACTTGAGTATTGGCCCAAAAATTGCAACTTTGAGTATTGCTAAATACTTTTAAGCTTTTAATCTCTAGACAAACGATAAGGATTGTGTTTGGTAGCAAGCATTTTGAAGCATTTTGAAGCAATAAACGACTAACAGTTAGTGATTTGATTGAAAAACTTGTTTGGCAACAAAGCAACTAGAATTTGCAGCATATTTTCTAACCGCTTCCTGCTATATGCTTCATGAGGAAGCATTTCAACTAGCAACTAGCATTTTGGTTCTGAAATTACCTATATACCCTCAAAAATAACATGAGTACATTATAAATAATGTGTATATGCCCTTTTTGTAATTTACACTTTATAATTACTTCTACTGTTACGTTACCAAACACTTTTTTTTTAAAGAAACAGCTACTGCTTATGGCTTACTGCTACTGTTAACTGCTATTTGTTGCCAAACATACCCAAGGAATAATAAGATGAAAACGTATTTCTCTATAAAGATATAACCAAACGAAACCAAGCGACATTGTCTAATAGTACAACAACAAAATAATCAAAAAGATTTTCAAATGGAAGATGAAAAATACGGATAAAGAGAATACAGGTTCATATATAACAACTAATAAAATACAATTTGATTGAACGAACATTAATGGAGCACGATTGTGTCCGTTTATTAAGGTTTTATCGAACAAACTATTGAACGCGAACGGATAAACGAATGTATATTCTTGTTCATCTCCGTGCTTGAAGAAAATATGTTTGTTCACGAACATAAACGAACTCAAATAAACAAACATATAAATCAATGCATTCGTTAGTTAATATGTTAACATATATACATATACATAGGGGAGTGATCAATGGGGAATGGGTAATCTTAAGGGAATGGGGAAGTAAATTTGGGCCTTCCGTTAACATTCATAAATGTTAACTCCCCCTAAAAAATGTTAACGGACGGCCCAAATTTACTTCCCACTTCCCCCAAGATTGAAGCTTCCCTCTGGATCATCCCTCAATATATATGTATATATATATATATATAACTTGAAGCATTGGGATGCAAATCGAATACCATATTTACTATGACTATAAGTATATGATACATTCGATGAATTGTTTCTCGTTTAGCAACAACAATAAAAATACTTAAAATAATAATAGTAGATCTTATTATACGTGGCTAAAGGTTTACACAATAAATAAATATTATAGAAAAATTAAATAATACTAATGTAATAAACGAGTCAAACCCGAGCTGAGCTCAAATTTTATATATTAGACTCGAAACGAGCCGACTTTGAGCTCGAATTCTTTAAAATTTAAATGAGTCAAGCTTAAGCTTAGCCAGACTCAACTCGTTTACACCCTTCTTATTTCTCAGCTTATAAAAATAATAAAATGATATTAAATAATTAAATATAAACTATTAGTTACGAAAATTATACCGTATTATAAAAGTACTAGCATATTGCCCGCGCAATGCGACGGTAATATTTAATTTATCTATTTTGGTTACGTACAATAGTATGTTCGTTATATATAGTTTCATATTTGAATAGTTATATAACATTTTCTATCATTGTGTAAGAGATAATGATTCAATTGGTTAAATAACATGTCAAATGCTTTACAAATAAGTATCGATATGTTTGCATTGATTTTATATGCTTAAGTTAATGATTTTTTTTTGTATAGAACAAAATTGTTATCAATTTTGTAAATAGATAAAAATAAGTTCAAAAAAGTAATGATACCAATCTTCTTCTAACAAAACAAAAATGAAAATAAGTAATTTTGGAGTAAAAACTTTTCTATTTAAAGTAATTTTCATTTATAAATGTAAAAGGGTAAATAAGTAATTTTAATTACCATTTAAGAATTAAGACTCAATAATTTGGACATGCTTTATATACAGTATAGATATAGATAATTTTGAAAAAGATTAGGCTTTTTTAGCTTTTTGTACTTGATTAAAAAGAAAAAAAAAACCACTGTCCACGTGTTACCAAGTATCGGAAAGAATCCCCGGAGCTGCGTTCAACTCTAGTCAGATAAAGTCATTATATATCTCCGATACTTAAAAACCAACTCATTTGCAGCATACGATTAACCCCAATCAATCACTCTTTCTACGGTTACGTAAATCCCCTAAATTCACCCACCAATTAAATTAATTCACATACTACCCCCAATCCATTTCCATTTCTAAATATCGGATATACGCAATTTCAACTTTCTAGGGTTTTTTCATTTCATATCTCGATGAGCTAATTTAAACCCTAGCTCATTTAATTTGATTTAGCTTCCATATGATGGAAGTTCAAAATTCAGGAGCTGAGAGTCAAAGTCAACCGATTCAGAAAACCGACGGTGATGTGACGAAGATCATCGGAGCTCCGGCGACGGTTGTGGCAGATGGTGGAGTGAATGCGGAGGTAGGTAATGTGGTTGTGAAGAGGAAACGTGGACGGCCGCCTAGGGTTCAGGCGAAGGAACCGGCTGTTAAAAAGAGTAAAGAAGAAGATGAAGATGAGGATGTTTGTTTTATTTGCTTTGATGGTGGAAGTCTCGTGCTCTGTGATCGCCGGTTTGTGCTGATTCTTTTGCTTTGTTGATACATTTTTGTATGTTTGATATACATAATGTGTGTATCTATTGAGCTGCATGTGGTTAGCATTTTCATTATAGAGAGTTAGTTTTAGCTTAGTTGATGATAATATATGTATATATGGATATATACACTTTATAAGCTGATGAACAAGTGATTGTGTTATTTTTTTTGGGTTCAGCGGATGTCCAAAGGCATACCATGCTTCTTGTATTAAGCGGGATGAAGCATTTTTCCGATCCAAAGCTAAATGGAATTGTGGTATGTTGCTGTTTATGTTATTACTATGATTCATGTAACGTATTTTATTTTCTTCTGGATACATGTCAATGATGTCATATCTATTTCTAGGTTTCTCTCCATGAATGCCTAAAACAGTTACGTAATTTAGATTGTGTGCATTTAATTAGTTTGCAGTTACATTAAATTTTGAAAGAAAATATAATATAATCTATGTATGAAGTAAGTTGATTTTTAATTTAAGGTTTAGTCCAAAAGTTAGCAATTCAGTGTCTTTTGTAACGATCTTTCTATCAATTACAATATTTAGTCGAGTAAAATTGCAAGATTTATTAATATCTCGGTGTTTATATAATTTCAGGTTGGCATATTTGTAGCATGTGTGAGAAGACAGCCTACCATATGTGCTATACATGTACTTATTCATTGTGCAAAGGGTGCATTAAAAAGTCCGATTATGTGTGTGTTAGAGGTGATAAAGGATTTTGTACAGTTTGCATGAAAACAATCATGCTGATTGAAAATAAGGGAGAGGCAACGGTAAGCAAAACTGTATTTCTAATATGCACTTATTACATTTGGCGTGTCAATGGTTCGGATTGGATTAGATCTGCTATTGATTCCATCTGTTACGTGACCCAACTAAATGCATCGTGATTGGAACCATCAGCTAATGCATCATAATCTGCTCCATGACCCAGTGTCGGAACATCTTATTGTTTTGTGTGTGTGTGTGTGGGGGGGATCATTATTACGTAGAGTAGAATTAAAAAACAGTCATGCATATTTATGAAAACCATCTATATGGGTATATATCATTTAAAAACAAATAGATGTTGAAAAATATCAATTGTAAATGATCGCAACTTGAAATTAAAATCGTCACACATCATTCTAAGTATTTCTCTATATGGTCATTAAGCGTCTTTTGAGATGATGAGAAGTTGGATAGTATATAAAATAAATAATATTTATAATGCAAATGAGAGTATGTTGTTGTTTTTGACACTGGTCGGCGTAATGAACTTCAAATAGGATATAGTTATCTATTGCAAACATAAAAAGAACATTTTAAATTTCACACATACTATTATGAAACAAAGTGATGGTATGTTTACATTTTGTGACATTTGCCCCTATAAACTTTAAATGGAATTAAATACTACAATCATAAGATTGAACATTTGAGTTTTATTATAAATGGATCGATAGAGATGCATTATGAATTGACTCAAGTTTTATCTGCTATGTGGGTCGATCTGTTGGATCACTTGCTAGATGCCTAGATCAATGGATCAAGTTTTTGACCCGTTAAATCACATAAAATAATTGGATAGGATCTAGATCAAGTCCTGACCCATTGATGGACCTACCTAATGTAGCTTGCTTGATGCTGTATACTAGACTCTTCTTGAGACGTAAATCTTATTCCCTTCATTCAATAATTTTGCTTATATGTTCTCATCTGCAAGTTTTTCAGGCTAAGGTGGATTTTGATGACAAAACCAGTTGGGAGTACCTCTTCAAGGTATATTGGGTTTACCTAAAAGGAAAGTTATCTCTAACCCTTGATGATCTTACTCAAGCTAAGAATCCGTGGAAAATATCTAGTACAACTGCGACCGTCGAACCACCTGGTTCACATATTAGTGCCAGTGGTCGAAGAAGCATTACATCTGACTTAGCTTTTGCGAATATGGAGGCTAATGAATCCAAAAGAAGAAAGATAGTTGAGGAAACAAATGGACTCCCTAAGGAATGGGCAAGCAAAGAGCTACTGGATTTTGTTGCGCACATGAAAAATGGAGATACATCTGTGTTATCTCAGTTTGATGTCCAGGCGCTTTTGTTAGAGTACATAAAAATAAACAATCTTCGGGACCCACGAAAGAAAACTCAAATCATATGTGATTCAAGGCTACAAAGTCTGTTTGGAAAACCACGTGTTGGCCATATTGAAATGTTGAAGCTGCTGGAACTCCATTTTTTCAGAGAAGAGGATTCCCAGAAGAACACAATCAATAGTACTGCAAAACAAGGGGACACTGATTGCAAAATTGACAATATGGTAGCGGTGGTTAACAAGGAACGTAAAAATCACAGGAAGGGTGAACAACGCAAAACACAGAATAAAATTGATGAATTTGCTGCAATTGATGTGCATAACATGAATTTGATATACCTGAAGCGTAACTTGATGGAGAGCCTTATTGAAGATATTGAAAAGTTTCCTGAAAAGGTAGTTGGGTCGATTGTGCAAATAAGAATATCTGGCAGCGATCAGAAGGATGATATGTATAGGCTTGTACAAGTAGTAGGTAATGCAATGCAGTTTCACTACCATTTGCAGGAAAAGTTATGTGATGTCCGTAAAATTTACAATTGTTTTTTACAGGTACGACTAAGGTGGATTTACCTTATAAAATTGGTGATAAATCGGTGGATGTTATGCTTGAAGTATTGAACTTGGACAAAAAGGAGACAGTGTCAATTGATACAATTTCTAACCAAGAGTTATCTGAGGTGAATAGTTAGATCTTCATAATATAACTCCCTACTATATTGCTTGCTTTGACACTATATAAATGCTACATCAGTATACAAGGATAAGATACAGTCCTTTTTGTTTTTCAGGATGAATGCAGACGTCTGCGAGAGAGTATAAGATGTGGGCTTGTGAGATGTTTTACCGTAGTAAGTCTGCTTGCGAATATTTATCATGAATTATCTAACCCCCTGGATTTGCTAATACCATATTTTGTGACTGATCTAGGGTGAGATACAAGAGAAGGCAATGGCCCTCCAGCCAGTGCTGCTTGATGATGTGAGTTATTTGATTTCAAGAGAATGAGATATAGTAGTTTGAACATTGAATGAGAACCTGTAACTTTTAATCGAAGTATTCATGTCTTTCAAGGAAAATGTTTAGTTATTAGTAGCTTTGCGCTTTTTAAACAAAACTATTGGTTAATAGCTAATATGTAGTTTCAGTTCGAGAGCTTAATTTGTTATTATCTAGTTCAAAATTTCTATATTAATGATCTGATTTAAAAAATTCCTTGGCCAGTTGAGATAAACAATCCCCCAAAACTATCCATTCATAAGTAAATGGGCCAAACTTGTCCCATCTAATAAGAGATGTGGTTTCTTTGTTACTTTAATAAAGTGGTTTTCCTTCACTTCTGCAATGTAGAGGATGGAAACCGAGATGTTGCGGCTCAACCAACTTCGCGATCAAGCAAGTCAAAAAGGGCAAAAAAGGGGATATCCTTTGATTACACCGTACTTTATTTATTTTTTCTTTCATTCAGTTTAGCTCATGATAATTGATTATTCTTTGTGCTTTCATTCATGCTTTTGTTTCCCTTTGCTGGTTAACTTGTTTCGCTTTACTATTAAATATATGTTAACTTCTTTTGCTATCAAGTTCTGTAGCTTCTGCTAGTTTTATAACCAATCCACCTGAGTTTTACCTTTATGTCCTATTTCATCTGTATTCCTTGACGAATTCCACTCTTAAAGATTGTTTGAAGAAACTTCAACTTCTGAAGACACCCGAGGAGCGCGAACGCAGATTACGAGAAATTCCAGAAGTTCATTCTGATCCAAAAATGAATCCTGATTATGAATCTGATGACACAGAGGAGTATTTTAACAATGAACATGGTTTGTTCAACACCCTTTGAAAGTAGTGTTTTTTTTGTAGTTGCACATGGAGTTGACAAAATGGGCAGGTCGAGTAATGGGTCAAAACACATAATTTTTTAGTATGGATTATGTTATCCATACTTAAAAATAAAAAATAATTGGTGAGCCAAGTATGATTATGAAAGTGTATTGTTACAATAACAATCCCAAGCGGTTTAGAAGGTTTATGCACCTTTTTTTTTTTTTTTTTTTTCAATGGCAAAATTTTATTAACATACTAGTAAGACACTAGTAGAAAAGAAACGAAGATACGAAAGGGACATTTAAGTAGAATTTTGGATACTTTCAACCTGTTTGACCCACTCACCTGTTTCTTTTCAGTTAAATCTTTTAGCTTAACTCATATGACCTATTATAGACAAAATATACCCAAATTGACCCAGTTGCATATAAAGGGTTGAAATTGCCACCTCTAGGTGAACATATTCATTTTACATTTGACTTTACTTAACCAATAGTGTTGTGAATCTCTCCAGGAGAACATCAGAAGCCAAAGTTTCCCTGGGTCAGTGGCAGGAATACAATCACTCCTAAAAAGAGAGCTGAAAGTTTGAAGGATCAACCCACAAACTCAGGTGCCACAACTGACCCAAATGTTAAGGAGCCTTGTAGTAAGGTTAAAGCGGGATTAAACACAGGAAAGGATGTGTATGGGTTAAGTAGCTCGGGGAGACCACAGAACGAGGTTGATTGTAATGGTTCAACCATCTCAAAATGCAATCCTGAGGCTGCTGTGAGTTCATTGTTATCCAACAATGCTTCAGAATCAGCATCTTCATTTCTTTCTATCCCAGGCAATCCATCTGTCAATGATAATGCGTGGCATTACCGAGACCCTAGTGGAAATGTTCAAGGGCCCTTTTCTATGGTACAGCTGCAGAAGTGGAGTACAAGTGGATATTTTCCAGCTGATATGAGGATATGGGCGGGCCGAGAGGCCGATTCGTTACTTTTGAACAAAGTATTGCAAGAACAGTTTCATAACGACAATGGACAGTGTCCAAAGAACGTAGCTTGCGATACCAAAGTTGATAATGAAAGTGAGAATATCTCTGTTTGCAGTCCAGTTCCATCATCTACCATTCCTGCAACTTCATATGCTATAAATTCTGTCAATCTTGAAAAGTTACCTGACAATTTGGATTCTAATCCCCCAAGTGTTGCTTCTTTGACCAAGACGAATGAGTCAACCAAACCATTTGATACCCAAATTATGCCTGATATCAATCAACATGTTTCTTCAGTTTTAACTGTTGCAGATACAGCTCTTCTGGATTTGCCAAGTCCTTTACTGAAGAAGGAAAGCCATGAGATTGAGAGAATGCAAGATACTGGAAACAAGGAGCAGTCAAAGCTTCTCGTTCAAGACTCAGGGAACCCGCCTAACTGGAGTACTGCTTTAAGTCTAGTAATTGGTGGGACCCAACTTCCCGAAACAGCCGATGAATGGGCAAGATATCCTCCTGCTGCAGTCAAACCCGGGGAATGGGAATCCGGTCGTGTATTGGATCATCAAGTTGCTACTACAAACTCCACTATGGACCAACTTACTGCTTCAAACTCCACTATGGACCAAGTTACCAATTTGCCATCATGGAATGGACTTGGTGAAACGATTGAGTTTAGCACATTGGCAGAGGAATCTGTTTCAGATCTTTTGGCTGAAGTTGATGCAATGGAATCCCGAAATGGTGTCCCCTCACCTACTTCTAGAAGGAATAGTTTTCTTGAGGATTTGTTTAACGGATCCATTGATGATTTCAGTCCGACTGCTGATCAGGGTACAAGGAGTGATGGTTTTAGCTCTACTGCAGATATACAATTAGGTCGTCAATCAACGGGTTTACAGTTCTCTTTCGGGCTCGAAACCAAATCCACTTGTGCTGTTAGTATACCTCAAACTACAAGTTCGGATAATATGGGTTTTAAGTGGTCTGAAATGGGTGGTTCTGAGCTCCAACCACCCCGTCAAGACATGATTGATTTAAATGATTCCACTCGGGCCGAAGCCGATGAGGGAGAACGAGAAATCAGAACCAAAAATAATCAAATTGAAGAAAAGTCAAAAAATTGTACGTTTGTGATGGCCCAAAACCAGGCGGAATCACGAGAAGGAAGGAAGTCTAAAGAGAAAGAGGGTGAATATATAAAACCAGAGGTGGCCAGAACAAAGGTTGGTCATGGTTTTTCAGAAGCCGAGGAGGAAGGTGAATTTATCCAGCCAGAGGCTGCATTGCCACCACCACCACCACCACCACCACCACCACTACTGCCACTTCCGCCACCGCCACCAACACCAACAATGGGATTGGACGTGGTTGATTCAAAAAGAGCAGTATCTGGAAGACCGTCTCAAGTAACCACAAGTACAGGTCGAGTCCAAGCCCACACCAGTGCTAGCCGGAGCGGAAACGTATCGCTGGACTCGCACCATAGAAGGTCTAGTGGTGGTGGAGACAGATACACCAGTATCAGTCCAAGAGAAAGGGGTCACCATGTTGAAGATTCAGGATATAGTAGAAACAGTAGATCTTCATGGAGTAGACAGTCTTCATTTGGCAGTGGCGGCAGTAGCGGCGGTGGTGGTGGAAGTGGTTATTCCAGGCCACCATTGAAAGGACAGCGTGTTTGTAAATTTTATGAAAGTGGGCGTTGCAAGAAAGGGTCAGCCTGCAACTATTTGCACCCACAAGACAGGTAATTTTTGATGGTGGTTTGAATGGGTGACTGCCTTTTTTGTGTAATCAATATATGTTGTAGTATGATGATGTCTAGATGAAGTGATGAAGTTCATATGGAGTTGTGACTTGTAATTTATTCTGCCTATGATTCAATTTACCTCTTGTTCTCTCTGATACCATGTCTTCTCTTGCATTCAATGGCACTTGCACAAGACATATTATCTGAACACTAAAGATGAAACAGAGAATTCATGGAACATAACTTGCAAAAGACATCCTAATCGATGTATGAAGTATTATTTCGAGATATCTATTTGTATTTTTTTTCGTGGTATACCCTTTTGACACCAGTTATATCAAGCTAAGTATAGTGACACACAACTCTTGTTTGTTTGTTTGGCTGATATTATCTCTTTAGCTTTTCTGATTCAAAATTGGGTTCTTTGGACCATCTTTGATCTCTTCTAGTATTGGAAAAAATTATACAGTAACAATTAGTCAATTACATAAGAGATCGTTTATTTAAAATTGTTTACATTTCTTTTACTTCACTGCTAATATGTCTTCTATTGATTAGCAGATGTAAATGAGAGGTCATTTGTGTATATATGAAAAGGCTGAAGGTTGGAAATATAAATAATAAATTTTATTTGCTCACTAATTAATCAATAGCACGAAGTACTTAAGTTATCAAGATGTCATATAACTAGACATAAACCATATATCTTTTAACGATTGAACTTATTTGAATTATAGGCTTTCGCCCAACTAAGTCCATGAGTTACATAAACTTATGAGTCTTTTCTAATGCGAGTCTGTGACATAATCTTTTCTATGACTTTATAATGTATTAATGCAACTCAAGATGCGGGTACTCACTACTCAATTACTTTACTATAATCTTCAAAATTGGAGGTCAGAAAATGACAACTAAAAAACCTCAAAGGACAAATTTTGCAATTCGTTCAAATTCTCAATCAAAATTTCAAAACGGTGGATCACGATTACGGAGTCTACGCCGACCAGTTGAAAATTCAGACAAAATTTCCGATCAAATCAACCAACATATGCTAGCAAAAATTAGCAATCAACACCTCATCCGTCGCAATGCCATCGAAGTTAACGCAGACGCAGAGATACGCCGCAGCAGCGCTATTTGGATTATCCCTAAATCAGGCTCAAATTCACCAAACTTTTCTGTTAGGTTCTTACGATGAACTCACGGAAGATCGTGGCAGCAACGCAAGTAGTACCGATTCTGTCGCTGATGACCCTCAGCTTTGGGTTAACGAGTCCTCGGGGCTTCTCCGACCCGTTTTCAGGTTTTTTACTTTAAATATTCTCTAATTATACGAAATAGTATATATGTATATACTTGTATCTAGGTATAATACAATTCAATTGTACAGTTCAATGTGTGATTCTATCAGTGACCACAGTTTTCCCTATTGTGAATATACACCATATTATTGTAACTCCTATTGCACCTACTGCGAAATAAAGTTTTTTTGAAATATTTACTGTACATTGTAGAGTTTAAGGTGTGATTGTATCAGTGATCATAATTTTCCCTAATTTTGAATATTTAATGTATTAATTTATGTAACTTGAATTGTATGTACTGCTAAATGTAGGTTTTTAGAAGTTGATCGTTCAGCGTGGTCTGGTTTAGAGGAAACTGCTGGTTCTACGTGTCCGAGTCAGCATATTGGAGCGGTACGCGACTTTATAGGGTTTTTTTTAAAATGTGTATGATAAGGTGTTTGTTTTTCGACCAGTGTTGTTGATGTTATTGCAGTTTCTGAGATTACTGGTGGAAGAAAGTGGTGATGCTTCTGTAGAAGACTCCGAACATGAACTTGCTTTGTCTAATGCTGTAAATGCTATGGCAGCAAGCATAGAAACAACTGCTGAAGATTATGAGGCCAGAAAAGAGAAGCAACGTGCGTATGCAGACGAGTGGCAAGAAAAGTATGCCACTAATGAATCGAAGTCTGAATTGCAGAAAGAAGATGTAAATATTGAGCTGGAGAAAGATTGCAATAAGCAGGAAAAAGAGTGCGATAATAAGATGTTAAAAAATGAGCAGGAAAAAGATTGCAACAGTGAGATGTTAAAAATTGAGCAGGAAAAAGAGTTTAGTAATGAGAAGTTAAAAGGTGAGCAGGAGAAGGACTGCAATAGTGAAAACTTAGAAAATGAGCTGGAGAAAGATTTAAATAATGTGAAGATTAAAAACGAGCTGGAGAAAGATTACAAAAATGAAATCTGTAGAAACGAGCAGGAGATAGATTGCAAAAATGATAACTTGAAAGAAGAGCAGGAGATAGGTTGCAAGCCACCTTACACTAAAGAAGTGTCGATCGCAACCAACAGTGATGTTGAGGAAAAACTCATTGAAGAGGTGAAGATGCTCAGTTATGGAAGGAAAGTCACAGTTTTATATGAGCTTCTTTCAGCTTGTTTGGCTGATACACCTGAAGATAAAAACAGTAAATCTAAGAGACGAGGAAAAGGTTATGATGCTCGACACCGTGCTGCTTTGCGGTTGCTGACAACATGGTTTGACATCAAGTGGACCTTGATGGTTCGTGTTCCCATACGGTGAAAAAAGATCTGTTTGCATGCATGATGTGATCTTTAATATGTTCTAAAAAGTGGTTTTGTGTTTGCAGGAAGCAATCGAAATCATTGTTGCTTGTTCTGCAATGGCGGTTTTGAAACAAGAAGAGGCGAAGGAAGAGGATCAAGCACCAAAAAGCACGTGGACAAAGTGGAAACGTGGAGGTATCATTGGAGCTGCTGCTTTAACTGGGGGAACATTAATGGCAATTACTGGTGGTATAGATATAATATCTCGAATTTTCTAATCCTTTTGTGTATATAATGTCATTGGTATAATGTCACATGGTGTTTCTATTTTCTTACATCTTCAACAGGGTTAGCTGCTCCTGCAATCGCTGCAGGATTTAGTGCTTTAGCACCTACATTGGGCACCATTATACCCGTGATTGGAGCTGGTGGGTTTGCTGCTGTTGCGACTGCTGCTGGAAGTGTTGCAGGTTCTGTTGCAGTTGCTGCATCATTTGGAGGTGAATAAAGAATCACATTTTTTATTAGTTTATTTATAAGAATACACTGTCCTGGTGGGTAACAATTAGATTTAACTAGCTGCTGGAGCGGGGCTAACTGGGACAAAAATGGCTCGAAGGACGGGAAGCATTGATGAATTTGAGTTCAAAGCAATAGGGGGAAACCATAACCAAGGCGTGAGTTCTTTTTAGCTTCCTTTTTCCCCCTATTTTGTGACGATATTTTCTCATAATACTTGTATTATCAGAGGCTGGCGGTTGAGATATTGGTCTCAGGATTTGTTTTTGAGGAGCAGGATTTTCTGAGGCCGTGGGAAAGCCAAACTGATAACATGGAAAGGTAACTCGACAGTTGAATTTTTGGTAGTTCTTTTAGTTGATATTTTATCTTTCTTTTTTCTTTTTTTTATCTTTTGTATTTTTTTTAATGTCTAATTACACCAACTCGTCAGATATGCACTACAATGGGAATCCAAGCATTTAATTGCAGTAAGCACTGCAATTCAGGACTGGCTTTCATCAAGTAATTATTTAACTTTTGAAAATGAACTAATTTACTAATTAAAATATAGTTGATGATATACTCAATTTTTTAATATCTATGTAGCGCTTGCAATGGGACTGATGAGACAAGGTGCAATGATGACTGTATTAAGCTCTTTTCTCTCAGCTTTTGCCTGGCCTGCAACTTTACTTTGGTTAACTGATATTATCGACAGCAAATGGACAATTGCTGTGAACAGGTTTTTCATTTCAAAATTTTGCTCCTCCTATTATCTATTTTTGAAACTTAAGTTTGTTTTTCGACTTTATAGACATTTTCATGATTAAAAACCTGAATGTTTCATGATATTGAAAATGTAATTAATCATTGTAATTGTAAGTCATAAAAGGACAGTCTGACACCTTTTTACTGCAAATGTCAAACCAGCTCAAGCTGGAAGTAGCATTCCATTAATTCTATGTAAATCTCCACTTCAAAATTTTAAGTTTTCTGACAGATCTGACAAGGCTGGAAAGCTGCTTGCGGAAGTGTTGATCAAGGGGTTGCAAGGCAACAGGTACGATACATTTATGTTATGGCATTTCAGCATCCATTAAAAGGTCTTTGAAATGTAGTTCCATTTTTAGCTTACTCTGCTAGTAGACGTGGCAAGGTGGGTCGGGTAACGGGTCAAAATAGGTTTTGGTTGTAGCGGAAATTTGTTAGCATTGAGGAGTGGGCCGGGCCAGGTCAGTTGGCTTGCTATTGCTTTCTTGTCCATTTTTTGTTAGTATTTATAAAAATGATGAATGTGTTCATTATGATTACAAAAGCAGTATTTCTAAGACAATGATCTAAATCTTCGAGTAAAACAATTTTGGAGGTTGTCTGCATGGAAGCAAGACTTTGGGCGACTTTTAACTTATTTGACACATTCGACCTTGTTTCCTTTTAGCTGTATTTTCTTATTTGACCCGTTTGAGAGAAAACACAACCCCATAATAGTTTGGGATATAAAGCTTGCCCTTGTATAAGAACTAAGAAGCATGTCAATCCAGTTCTCCAGGATTATTGTGTGATTATAAATTTCAGGCCCGTGACCTTAGTCGGTTTCTCACTTGGAGCACGTGCGATCTTCAAGTGTCTTCAACATCTGGCTGAAGCCAGATATGGTAAGTGGTTGGTTTGAGAAATTAGGTTCGTCATAGTGGCTTTGTAGCTCGAAAGATATTAATGCACATCTTTAATTGCATTTGCAGATGGAATTGTAGAAAGAGTGATTCTACTTGGGGCACCTATTGCTATACAAGGTGAAAATTGGGGGGCTGTTAGAAAGGTACTCCATATACTGTGTAGCATAAGTTTGTTATTCAATGTCCTATTTTTCTTTTATTAAATTTTTATCTTTTTTTTCTCTCCGTAGGTAGTTTCTGGTAGATTGATAAATGCCTACTCCACAAATGATTGGATGCTGGGAGTAGCCTTTCGTGCCAAGTATGTACATCTTTAGTTCAATTATTCATTGATGACTCTCCGTCCATTCTATTTTATTACTAGAGTTTCATACTTCGCGAAGATTTAAATTTGCATCTACTACAGTCTCCTTACTCAAGGATTAGCTGGAATTCAATCTGTGAATGTTCCAGGAATCGAGAATGTAAGTTCACCATATTTCTCAACATTACATTTTGTTTTATCCCTTCCGTAATACAAATCTAAGGTTAGATAATTGACTAGCTTTTTCAGAACTGTGAAATTTTTGCATTTGGTTATACTTCTTCTGTATTTCTAATTCTTTAAAAGAACCGTTAAATTAAAATAACAAACAAAAGGCTGTAAAAACTAGATCTAAACTAAATTTTGTGTCTACAGGTTGATGTTACAGAACTGATTGATGGCCACTCGTCCTACCTATGGGCTACACAAGAGATACTAGATCGTCTTGAACTAGAGGCGTATTTTCCCGTTTTCAGAAAGAAATCTTCCAATAACTAAAGCAGGCTTGAGATTGTTCCTGCAGAAAAACATAGATTAATTTTTTGAAGAAACGTATGTATAGTGGCATGAGGTAGGTATAGGATGCCTCTTCCTTCATGTTATTTGTGTACAGTTTGTGTTGTGTTGTGTTTAAAATGATAAATATAACTTATAATGTCATGCTATGCTTATGCTTGATTCAACATATAATATGTCCCTTTATTTAACAGTTAATATATTGCAATAATTGTTTATTCTTTTTAATCAGGTTTATCTTTGTTAACGAGGTATATAAGGGAAATTCGAAAGAATAAATGACATTATTTGTCAATCATATAAATTTTATTTTGTTTAAAAGATATAGTATAATGTGAACTGATTTTTTATCAAAATAATGGGAAGTATTTTGGTACATATGTTTTATTTCCTGAGGTGGAAAAAGGTAAGCGTGAGAAGAACAATTAGAAATGGTATAGATGTAAGATGACAATAGAGTAGTTACTACTGTTATCCTGGGCTTTACTCGTCATATTTTGTTTCTTTTTTAACGTTGTTAGTTTTAATCGTTGATGTTTGAATTCAAATTTAGAAGCTTTTTCGAGTAGCTTCAACACGAACTCAACACGAATCAAATCGTTTTAAATATCTTTTAGAATTGATGTTATATAACTGTTTGAAATTTGATTGTAAGGGGTATTAACTCAGCAAGTCGTAGGTTACATCGTAATTATATACTTTTAACATAAAAAAGCCCAAGTTTTTATTTTCTATTTTATTTAATTTTAACCAATATGTCAAACTCAAAACGGCACAGTATGGCACACGTAAATAATCCCCCCAATTAAACAAAAATAGTGCGAGCGAGCGAAACACCATTTTTGGTTCCAATTTACTTGTGCGACAAATTTCTTAGCACTAACATCATCTTCCAAATCTGAAAGCAAAATTATCTGTGCGTCTGAGATAGATAGAAAGATAGATTTTGTAATAAGCAGAATTAGATAGTGAAATCGATGGGTGAAGAAATGCAAGGAGCAAACCCTAGTTCAAAAAATGATGATGATAATAAAAGTAATTTACAATTGTTGAACCAAAAAGGAGCTTCTAGAAAAGGTAAATCATGTAAAGGATGCTTGTATTATTCATCAACTCTTAGATCGAATTCGCGCAATCCTGTTTGCGTTGGCTTCACTCGTTCCCTTCCTAAAGGTATTCATTCATTCCTTCCACTTTTTAGCTATGTCAGACTTCTAAATATTGAATATATGGTTTGATTTCGGGTTTTTTTTATCAGGAATTCATGTTATGTTTTGATTCTTAACAATTTATTGATTTTTGCAGAATTCAGTTTGTAAGTAGTCAGTTGATGTTATTAGGTCAAATTGAGATTTAGGTTGCTTATAGGACGTCAAACGGATTAGGTTTTTTATCTTAATTGATGGAGATTTATAACAATGGAATAATTGAGGAAAAAAATTGACGTTTAGATTTATGCTGAAAAGTTAAGGAAAAATATGCATAAGTGGGTTTGTGCAACATTTTACACTCTGATGTTGCATTATTTTAATGCTGTGAATTGTGAAGCATTTTAGTTATTGTAGATATAGAGTAGTATAAATGTGTTGGATTTGTTATGTTTTTGTATGGCTGAAGGTGCTGTTTGAGTTATCATAAATTGTATCTATATGCTTTTAGAAGAATATCAAGCTTTTTGATTCTATGTCTCTGCTTACTTGAAATCATTTATTTTACATTTTAGCATGTAGGCCCCTAAAGGTAGAATTTGACTATAATTCTGTGTCAAAAAATAGTTTATTCAACTAGCCCTAACAATCACCAGTCACTTAATTTACTTATCTGATTCAAATCCACCCTAATAAAAAGTTTAACAGAAATTGCTATTTAGTTGAGGTGATGGGGGACGTTTAACTGTGTGACCCAATCTATTGTTGAATGAGGATAGATTGGAGTTGCTAGAGTTGTAATTTTGGAAGAGGAAATGAATCATGAAAATATATTAGAAAACACCGCACGATCCTGTGGCATGGGGTCTGAGACTGCTTGCTCAAGGCTCTTAGCGTATAGGGTAAATGGTCACGTAGAATCTTTTTGACGTGAGATTTTTTTATCCTAGTACATGAATTAAGTCAATTAATTTGTGGCCTTATCCACATTGAAAAATTTGTAGCCCGTATTCAACAAAGTTATGGCTTTTATGGTTGCCTCGTTATAGGTTTCTTGCTAGTGTATCTTAGCTTTTACTCTGTCCCACAGATTAAGAGATACATTCTGATTCATGACCTGTCCTTGTAATTTTTTAATGCAAACTTAGTGTGAACTTTGTTAGTAAGTGATAGGCAATAGTTCTAATGTGTAGTATATGTTCATACTTATATGGTTTAAACTGATTACAAAAATATACTCGAAAGGTTTTGTAGCCTCACAAGTTTTCAAGTGGCCAATTGATATTCATAGTGAATCTAGTTTACGTATGTGGGAAAGAGGCAAGATATGTGAAGCTCCGGGCTCAGGCATCTAACTTATGGTCCCATGTTTTAAATATCTGAAAGAGTTGTCATCATTATCTCCAAGTCTTACACCAAAATTTGATGGAAACATGATGAATTTTATCATTTGGTGGTGTTCTGCAATTGACAACTGAGTTGCAAGGAATGGCTTACATGGTGAATTCAGTTACCATTCATTTTGATCATTCTAATCTATTGAAATTTGGACGTCTTAATTTGAGGGTGCTTGTAAAACATCTAGATAACAATGACAACGAATTTATTGAAACAGTTTTAATGAAGGTATTTTGTTAAGAGACCAGTTAGTAAAGTTAAGTTTAAACCATCCTTTGACATCGGCGTGACGCTATGGCCGTCACTGGGAATACAGACGATATATAATATCTGTTAATTACACTTCACAAGTATTCTGATAATATTTTCTTAGTACATTTGCATTTGGTAGTTATATCACTAGCAGATGTATGTGGCATTTGTTGAACTTTGATATGTTTCAATTGTTTTAATGTCATTCTACATTTGATGGCTAAATGATGTTCTTGTGCATTGATGGTATCTGTAGCCTTTTGTCATTATGCCTCTCTGTGCTTTTAGAGTAAATAAATAGCGTCCAAGTGTTGTAAGTTTGTAACAGCATACATACCATATTACTGTTCTTTAAGCTTAAAGATATGTGATCCTGAATTTTAACTTTAATGCAGTACCTCGCTACTATGTTGGAGAATCTGAGATGGAAGCATCAAAAGAGGGTAGGAGCCTCGCTGATTTCAGATATGGTTGTGTTGGTTACTCTGTTTATTCGGATATGAAAAGTCACGATGGTGATGCACAAGAAACAGAAAAGGAGTTGCCAGTTTGTGTTGGCATTGAGGTTCTCTTTCCCTCTCTGTGTGTGTGTATTCCTATGTTTGCGTGCTGCTCTATTATTCATATGCGAGTCTCCTATTGTACAAATTCTATAACAGCTTCACTTACATTCTTGATTGTGTGTAGGTTCTGGTGGACAGAAAAGTTACTAATGCCAACTCTGCTCCAACTCATGCTCATAATAAAGGTAAAACATTTAATTAGCATCATGATAATAGTTTGTTTGCAGTTCTATTACTAATTATTACAAGTTAATTTACATTATTCTTTTAATCATCACCAAACTCACACTTGAAACCTACACGTACACCTTTGTCCCAATTAGGACTTGAACCCATAACCTTTGGTTATTGGCCACCTCCACCCAGTGTAGTTAAAGGCGGCGCCTAGGCGAAGAGGCGAGGCGTTTCTGTGAAGGTCGCCTTTATATACCTTAGGCGAGGCGTTTTACAGAGGCGATCGCGCTTGTTAATTAGGCGACATGCATCAAGGTGATCGCGTTCTCATGATTTAGGGTTTTGGTTCACTAACGGGTTTATTTTAGATTCCCAGCGTCTCATTTTTTTCCCAGGTAACAATAATGGATATTTTTTTAATAACAATTGTATTGACAAGATTTCCTTTTCATGAGAATATTATTTATAGATAATAAAAAACTTGAATTAGGTCATTAGGATCAGATTGAATTTAAAATTTAAATCAATAAAAGATAAGTTTTCTCTTTTCCAATATCCTCCAAGTTCCAAACATCCCAACATCCCTCGGGCTTATGATCAGAGTATTAGACTTTTTTAAAGTATCAGATTTTTTTACTTTGTTACAAGTTCTTTAGTTCATTTAAAGCTTATGTATTTTGGGTTTATCCTCTATAACACGACTATCTTAAAAGGTGTGCATGTTTTATGTCTTCATAGTATGCCTTTACTCTTTACTTTTGTGTTAGATTATGTGATATACGTCACTAGTATAACCTGACAGCTTAGTTCACTCGGGTGATCGCCTTTTTCCGCCTCTCCCCTTAGGCAAATACAGAGGCATGTCGCCGCGCCTTTGCCTTTGCCTTTAACTACCTTGCCTACACATTGGATGTGGTAGGCCAAAGGCTGTTGGCCACATGGTTTCTCATTAGATGTCGTATTTGCCTCCTACCTTTTGTTCCTAATAAACCTCCTAACATCTTAGGATGATGACATGTGGCATCCACTAATTACTCTCCTAATCTTGTTCCTTAATCTTTCCATGTGTCTTAGTATGGTGGTTAGGTTGATTTGTAGGATGATAAATCCTTACTCTTTTGTTACCAATGGCACTAAAAAGGTGTTTTATTGGATATAATCCCTCTGTCCCCTGGTCATTGTCATCCTTCTATTTTGAATGTCAAACCTATTTTTTGTGATGATTAATGGTGATTTTTTTATTAATTTTTATCTCTATTTATACTTTGTAATGCATATACTACATGATTGAGTTATCTTCTTGGCGCATAAAATAAATATAAAGATATTGTACTCATAAATTTGAACTAGTTCATTTGATACCTAAAGCCATGATATGGTATTATATTCTTGCCACTTGGTGTTGGTTTTGTGTATAGATACATGATGCATCACTTGTGCATAGTGGTGACTTGATTTGCACTTGATACGTTTAAGTGTATAACAAACTAATGCATTGTCGTTCTTTGTAGATAACCATGCAGCTCCACAACCACGAGTAAGTAGGCCAGCTCAATCTGCATCGGATGATTTCTTTAGCAGGCAAGTAGTTGTATTTATTTACTATGATGCTCCATTTGTTCAAGTCTCAGTTGAGACATAGGTGTAATGGGTGTGTGACTCTTTGCTGTTCCAATAAAAGTAGTGCTCCAATTTGCTACAGAAAAGTTGCATCTTGAGTTTAGGGGTCAAATAAGCTAATTTCAGGCTCAAAATGATGTAGTTCAAAATTTTGATAGTTCAGTAAATTTTATTAAAAATTCATCCCAAATTATTAATAAAAAGTACTGTGTTTGACTTTTTATATGTGTGCTTACACTTGCTCTCGTTTGAAACAGATTTACGAGAAATGCAAATGTAGTTGCATCAGGTGTAGCAAAGAACGTGCGCAGAGTTGGCAATCAAATAAAGGAAAGTGTTGATGACATTTTGTATCCATATCGAAGACGACCAAAGTAAGAAGGATTGACTGAGTAAAGGTCTAGGAATTGACATTCTTTATCCGTACTCAAGAACACAAAATCAAGTTTACTGATGATCTCGTGAGATCAAGAACGATAAAAAAAGAAAAAGAAAAGAATGCAAGAATCATCAAGTCTCTACTTTTAAGGATGCAAAAATTTTCATTTGTTCAAATAATGGATGTGTTGACACTAAAAATGAGAAGTCATTGATGATTTAGGTTTTGATATGCATCCTAGTACAATTTTTGAACACATACTGATAATTGCAGATATGAGTTTTATGTTTACTTTTGTATTGTATATTGTGACATGAGATTTTCTAAAACCCTTAATAATTCTTGTCAGTTTTCGGAACAAATTTGTTTGATTGTTGATCAAATTATATTTTGGTTTCACACCGAGTGTTTCGTCTGTTTTTGTAATCGTTGTGTTTGACTTTTCAATGCAAAGTTGCAAACTATTGTTTTTGCAAATATGTTGGAAGACTTCTCAATTAATGGTTCTCTTGTAATAAAATAATTTTTCAGTCATTAACAGTTTCATGGAAGTCAAGTATTTAAGTATACTTTATCATATTGTATGGAACAATCATTTGACAACTTATAACAGATTGATTAGTATCTGTGAATGATATGTTAGGTGCGGATGCCAACGTTATTATACCTCATGAATAATGATATTTGCAATTACTAGTAGATTGGTATCGTTGGTACATGCAATAGTTGTCCCACATGTGAGCTTTTGATCATGTTTTTTGCAAGGCTCACACGATGGTTAAACAAACAAAGGTGTAATATTTGCATCAAGTATATTCAGTTTCTTTGAACTAGGGAATTTTAGTCTGTGAGTTGTGACGGGATTGTTAAATTTATATTCTTGGCAAAATTCAATATTACAATTATTATTTATTCAATAAATTTTTAATCAGATTATGCATTATTAATTAATTATAATTTAAGCACCTACACTCATATAATGCTCCATTAAATTATTAAATTAAATTAATATATAAAACAAACAAATAATCAAAAGAAGAATTGGAATATATTATATTATTATAATATTACTTTAAATTTAACTTTATATAAATTTTGAGTTAACTTATATTTCAACAATTTTAAACCAAATTTGAAGTAAAAATAATTTTGATACTTTTGTTGAGTAAATATCAAATTTGACATTCATATTTATTAAATAATTCATTAGAATAATAAACAAAATATAATGATAACAATAGTAGAAAAATATAAATACAACTAATTACTTATTATTTATAGATCATTGGACAAGATCTAACTTACAAAAGTTTAATGTACAAAATAATGATTTGTTTCCTGCGTTGAGATAATTTTAATATATTTGTTAAGTATTAAATTTGACATTCATTTATTTACAAAATAAATTATTCATCTTTTTTTAAATACCAACAAAAATAGTAAACATACTATAACAATATTAAAAATATAAATATATCTATTTATTTATCATCTATCTAATTTGAATTGTATATATGTGCGTGATAGTTTATACCTTACAGGAATGCAAAATATATATATATATATATATGTCACTACAAAACAAAAGTTACACTGTGCATAATCATGCTATTGGATATATAGGTCTTACAAAATAAATTATTCATTTTTCTAAATACCAATGAAAATAATAAACAGACTATGACAATAACATTATTAAAAAATTATAAATACATCTAATTACTTATTATCTATCTAATTTGAATTATACATATGTGTGCGACAGTTTATACTTTATAGGAAAAAAAATAAAAAAATTCACTGCAGTACAAAAGTTACATTGTTTATAATCCTAGTATTGTATATACAGGTATAATTAGTTAATTACTGATACTCTTTTATGTTTTTTTTTAAGATCAATACAATTCGGCGTATTACCCCGTCCATTCCCTCCATCCATAGATAACGATAAAATAACTTCTTGTGCAATTCAATCCACAGCTTGTGAATATTCAAGACCAAAAATCTCAATTTCCAGGTTCCTAATTAGTACGATAATTGACATAGTGATTGGCTAGTATTAGCATACTAGTCCGATCAGCTCCCAAAGTAGTGTGTTAAACACTCACATTTGTGATTAGTGGCTAAACAAATCGGTGAGGCTATGTAACAGAGTACTGGACAACCGATTAGGTGGCTCTAAAATGTAATTTATATGATAAACAAATAAAAGTGAAATAATGTACTGTACTAAACAATATATGAAAATTTTGTTCAAATAAAACACAGAATTTCAGATTGCTCATGACTATCTAGAGCCGTAATGAACATCTTTTAATGGTATATGTTAATGTTAATCTTAGTGTTAATAAAGATGATATGTACACAATGAAATTTAGTCCGTATTATATAATGAATCATAAATGAATTGATTTTATAATTTACCGTATATACATTTGTTAATAAAGAAGATAACAGAGGGTTGATCAAGAGATATAACCAAATTACTTAGAATAAATCCGTAATTTCTAACACGGACAACAAGCCCGTCTAGCTCAGTTGGTAGAGCGCAAGGCTCTTAACCTTGTGGTCGTGGGTTCGAGCCCCACGGTGGGCGTTCCGTTATTTTTTTTGGTTGATGACGTGGCATACCTTCTTATTCCGAAAACGTGTACGTCGGAAACTTCATCAAACAATACAACCCACGGATACCAAAAAATATATATAAAAAAACTTTTAAAATCAACCAAACCTTTTATTCAGTTAGTCCATTCCTACACGCATTTCCCAATAAGAAACGATAAACATCCCCAAACCTTCTTCAAATCAATTTCATTTTCATTTCATTCCAATTCAATCAACTATTCATTCTTCTTTCAATATATATTTTGTTCGATTTCAACTTTTAGGGTTTTGATTAATGGCCGCTTATGCGGCCTGTATTCGGGCGGGAACTAAACTCCGATCCGTTCAGGCGATCAGTTCACCGGTTATCAGAAACGCGTTTGCACCTACAACGGCAACAACATCATCATCATCATCGCATTGTAATCCAATTAGCAACAGATTTGATTTCAGGCAGATTTCTCAACTAGTTCAATCTAACGGCAAACGTTTGTTTCTTGTTGATACCCTAGCGCTCGTAAGTCTGATTTTTGTTTTCTATTTTGTGAAATTGAATTAGGTTAAGCTTTTGTAGGAGGCTTTGAAGGTTTTTCGATGAGCTTATGTGAAAGGGCTTATTAGATTTCTAGGGGATAATAATCTAAAAAGCTTAAGCTCCATTTTATTGGCTTTTAGAAAAATGTAGACCCTAAATGTACCATTGTATATTTCCTTTTAATAGGTTTTTTTTTGGTCAATCTTCTTTTTCAAAGTAAAGCAAGAAACCTTTAGCCTTTATTTTTTTTAGGAGATATAAAAGCGCTAGGGGACATGGGGAGGGAGCCGGCGAAGCGTGTCTGTTGGTGTGTGAAATGTGATTACTAATGTATGAATTGATATACTTAATTATTTGATTTGTTTAGGTTAGGAGATTAGAAGGACAAGGAGTGCCATCAAAGCAAGCGGAAGCTATAACATCTGCAATAACTGAGGTTTTGAATGATAGTTTGGAAAATGTGGCTCAATCTTTTGTTTCCCAGGGTGAAATGCAAAGGGTTTGTTTTTTGTTTTGAATATAGATTTCTAATTTTGATTTTTTCTTTTTGGGCGATTAAATTTATATTTTTGTGGATGTGCATTATTTAATGTTCTTAGATTGAGATGACTCAAGATGGTAATTTGGGAAAATTCAAGTCTCAAGTACAAAGCTCTCAGGTAATATTTTGTTGTAGGATGAATGTAGATATTACAATTTTGAATATTATTCCATATGAGGCTGAAACAATTATCAAGGTTGAAAACATTATTATTTGGTCATGTTTTTGTAAGTATATTTATTTTGTTTGGGCATTAGACTCATCTTTAAGATAATGTTTGTCAAACCTAAGTTAATTGTATTTGTATATGACAAGACTAATATGTTTTAGAAGGTGCTTAGGAACAGTTAGTGTGCTATATTATGTAGTTAGGTTTCAAATGGACTCTTTGTTAGTTATAAGTTAAGGTGAATGCTTTAATCAAATGTGCCGATCTATTATGTTTCTTTTTGTGTGAGCATAAGAAATATGATTTACCAAAAGAACTAATGTGAGTTAATAGGCAAGTCGAAGCCATCTGTGCAATAGTTGGTTTTCTTAGAGTCTTTTATATGACATAGTAGTGATCAATTATTTTGTCAAGTACCAAATGTTAAAGTACCACTTGACAACAAGAAAAGTAGAGGAATATTGTGGACTGGAATCAGTGTAATATATGTTAGTCTGCAATGGTTAAGTAATGGCAAGAATGGAATTGACAGGGTTGAACTCTGTCATTAAATGAAAATGTTGGATTTATATCTGACAAATAATGACAGAGATGGTTTGTCTATATTGGTGGATGGTCTTACGCCTTCCTCTTTTTACAAACAAAGTATTCTTCGAATTTCCCCTTGCAATAAGTTGAATTTTCCCATCCTTTTGCAGGAAAATCATTTCTCCTTGTTGGAACGTGAGACGGAAAAACTGAGGAATGATATTGAGAAGATGCGCAGTGAGTTGAGGTATGTAAAATTTGACTATTGATTCAACTACTTGTTACAGCATATGATATGGTGACCAAATCAAACCGGCCTTCAACTTTTCAGTGGATTTGGTGAAATTTGAACCTGATGAACTAAGTGTCTACACTAGGCTTTTACATTTCATAACTTTATTTGTAACCCGAAAAATACTGATTTTTGATTTTGACTCAGGTATGAGATTGACAAAGTCACTGCTGGACAGCGGCTGGATTTGAATCTTGAAAGGGGGTAAAGAGATACATCTTTTATTTACTTGTTTGATTAAAATAATTGAGTGTTTTAACTAGTATCATACTTGCTTTTTATTTCAAGTTAACCCTTTTTTATACGAACCAACAATTATGAACAAATTGTGGAATTCTGTACTCAAATAGAACCAATTTGGCTTCTTGCTTTTACCGCCAATCTGTTTATAGTTAATGATCAATGAATGAATGCAGGAGAATTCGTGATGAGCTAGCAAATCAAAACCAAGAAACTGCTAACCTCACAAACAAACTTGATAGGGTAAGCACATATAGCCTTTTGTCCCACACAGCTGTCTAGAGACCCACTTTCCTTTTTACCAAATTGACTGACATTTTATCTTTGAAATGCTGTATAAAACCAGGAAATTCATTCGTTAAGGGCCCAATTGGAAGCAGCAAAATACGATGTGATCAAGTACTGCATAGGTACCCTTGTCTCAATTTCTGCTGTGGGTTTGGCCGTGCTGCGCATTCTCATGTAAACTGTAATTTTGCTAATTGTTATGATTAGCATTAACACATAGAGGAAAAAGATAACTAGTTTCACGCGTTTTTTATTGTTCGTGATTCATTAATGAAAATTGTAACATAATGAAACTAACTCGAACCATTATGATTGGTTCTTGCCCTTTTCAGTTGCACTTATTTTCTGTCTTGACCATTATTAGAATTTGTATGAAATGATAATTGGAGAAATAGTATGGAACCAATAATAATGATATTTAATGAAAAACTAATTAATAAAAATATGGTATTTATTTGTAGATGATTACTTTAGAATTGTTATATCTATTCTTCAAAACCAACAAATCTTGTTTGCAACCTTTTCTTTTAACAACATACACTCGATATTTACTCATCTAAAAAGAAGTGTCAGCTTTGAGTTGTATCGAATGTCTTAAACATCAAGTTTTCAAAATAAAGTATTGGTTAACTAAATATATAAATATGATAAACAAATTCTATCAATGATACAAATACCACAGAGGCAATGTTTTCAGAAATAAGTCAAGTCTTTTTTTTTTAATCATACTAGTCAGGTAAGTATTTATGTCTTTATCTAATTTCATCTAGAAAAAAAAAAGATCAAATAGGAGGAAGGGCTCTACTAATTTGGGAAAACTGGGCTATCAAAAAGAAAACACGGAAACTTCGAAGGGTAATATGTCATTGTATGAATGGATAAAATAAATGTTACGAAACGAGTTTTATTTATGCTATCAAGGTGCAAGTTGTTTTACAAAGATAAGTGATTCGTACATCATACATAACATAAATAGATCCGTACACAATTATAGTTGCGTTCAAACAAATTTATAATTAGCAGTTTACTTGTTGATTATGTTCTAATAATTAGAGGTCATTATTTCAAAACAGAATGTATACAAATTATCTCTTTTAGAAAAGGGATTGGAATAAGATGGGTGTTTAAACCCTGTTGGGATTTGGAAGTCTGATATTCTTATAGCTAAGAACCTTACATCATCTCATTTTAACTTGCAGTAGATAACATTAACATGTCAAACAATACATTCATCATAAGATAACAAGTTAGATTACGACAAAATACCAATATTCGACGTCAGCTACTTCTATCATTGTGATATCATCGATAAATGAGATTTATGTCCCACAAGACCAAGTAATGCAGCAACCATGATTATATAGATAATGACATATATTACATATCTACATAATTGCATATTTATGGGGGAAGCGTGTCGTATAGAAACCTTAAGGAATATTGAGAAGGATTGACATTTTTGACAGGAGTACATAAACATAGGATCAGGGAAAAGAGAAGGGCACACTTAAAATAGATACTTTTCTTCTCTTCGTTACGAAGTCATAGGGCAACTGGTCAACTGATCAAACGTTCTTCTACTAGCTACTCTTAACGTGGCTGGTTACCCAAGAACCGCCTCACATACTTCTCATTAATCTCAAACACGAAACTCATTCCCCTTATCTATCAATTGAAAAGATCAAATAAATTGACATGAAGTTAATTTTAAAATCTAAGAAAATTTTCTTTTATTAAAAATAAAAAAGTAAGGCATAACTACCTCAATTAAACAACTCGAACCAAGTGCAACCATCTGTCCCTGAGCAACCACTTTGCCATTTAATGAGATTGAACTTGCTCCAAGATTTTTGAGACTGAATGATCCATCTGTTTCCATCTTTATGATAGCCTGAGTAGATAAGCAAGGTATACCATACGTACTTAATAAATGCACTACTAAGAAGACATACACGTAAGTCATAACAGTGGGATAGATGTATTTATATAAACTAGATCACCTGCCGCCTAGATATCTTGTTTGCACGGCCTTCTTTTCTTAGATCAATATCAACCTCAGTGTCATCAGTCGACCTTCCAATTGTGACCTTCAAACCACAAATTTACTTATGATGGATAATAAAGATTAATAAAATAAAATAAAAACAGGATATGGTGTTTCAGGATCATGAGTACAATAAAAAATAAAAATAACAATTAACATATTAAATTGTGGATCATCTACAAATTATATCAAGCATGTAATAGCTGGTAACTATGTTGAACATATTAGAAATCCACTTTGGACTACAAGTGGTTAAGGCGCTACAGTGGATTCAAGATATGAACCAAAACTTATTCCTGTGATGTGTAACATTAATGCCAAAACTATGTTACCCGGATTGTCTCCATGTGGGTAACTGGTTGCCTAGTCCCTTGACAAAAAGATATGACGCAGATTAGAACTCTACTGTCTTCAAAATACACATTGTTACAGAACCATTCTAACCTTTATTCATAGATCCATTCAGGATGTTTTTTTTATGTATTTGAAAATAAAATTTAAATTTACAACCCTAGTCCTTGTTTCCTGTTTAGTTAACTTATTTAGCTTAATCAATCTAACTTGATAGAGATGAGACGTAATGCAAATCGATCCTTTTAGAGGTAAATGACTCGCCTTTAGCTCTAATTGATGGAGGAGAGTTCACAGTGATAATACAAATTTAACATCCATGATAGTAACCAGTGCACGTCAACATAGATATGAAAAGTGATTATGCAGAAGTAGCTATAGAACTGCTAATATCATCTATGGACCGACTATAACATATGCAGACCCAACCTATCTTTGGCCATATCCATAAATCTTACAAGGTAACAGCAAAAGAAAAGCATGGCATAGTTGTAGTCGGCTTATGCTTCACATATGAGCTCGAAAAAAAGAGATCAAACTGGGCATTTCCCATATTAGCATGCAAATGAGATGCTCATTAGAGCAACTGATAAGTAACTAAGTATCCAATATAGCTAGTCGAATTATCACGAGACTTAAAAAACTCAATCTAACATGAGTATAACAATTTCCATTAAAACAAAGAAACTAATCAGAGTCTTCATCAGACAAATACCTCAGTTTTCTTGATGTATTGCTTCAGATGACGGCCATAGAAGATGGCAAGGGCTCCCTGAGATGACATAGCTCTTTGGAATGAAGAACGAGCAGCCTGTTCCAGCCTCATTATCATCCTTTTAGCGTCCTCATTCTGATATCTTGCAACTGCAGATTGGGACAAAACCATCAATATACAACACAAGCATACAAGAAGCATGTGTACCATATAATAATAATGTGCACATCTTTTATATATGAGATAAGCTTTCTTGGAAGTCACCTGTCAACTTCATATAAAACCTTATCATAACACTGAGTTATTTTGTCATTACTGGGTTATCTATTTAACATAACATCAAATAAAATAATTGAACTTTTTATAAGCCTTAACTAAAAGGAGTTGTAAGCCTACCTTCACTTGTAATACATGAGTCCTGACTATGAGCCAAGTCCATTTCAAGTATCTGAAAGAGAACATCAACAATTAAAGGATGGAACTTCAGACTGTAATATAAACAACAGGGTCCCAGTGTATTACCATAGCTTCAACATCAGAAAAGTAAGGTACATCACCATCAATATCAGAGTTGTCCACATCATCAATATAAGTATCATCCATGGATTCTGGATTAATCATTTTGACAGAGCCAACTTCTAAAGGTAATGGCATCTCATTATACACCGCTGGGCTGCCTAAACCCTGTTTACAATGAAAAGAAACCTTCTGAGACAAAGTTATAATAGTAAACAGCTCAAAGTTGTGATTAAACCATGTGTACTACGCGATTAACGTTATGTTACCCGAAGTTCAACTTTACTAGCATCTTCCTCCGGCAGTCCATTCCCACTCATTTCTAGAGCTGTATGCACGGGCCTAGTTTGACTAGGAATTCTAAGATTATTAGACTTCAGAGGAAGTGGTGCGAGATATTCACCGTCAGGTGACTCATGTTTAAATCCAGAGCCAACAAGTAATGCATTTGGCCCACTTGAATGTGACCGGGAGAAACATGGTGCAGGATCTTTCCCTTTTCTTACTGAACTTGGCCCCTGTTCGCCATCCTTCTCATGGGATGAGGAGGATAATGGACCAACAGCATCTGTAGCAATTTGCAGTCCAACCGAAGGAGCAAATTGAGTAGATGGGTGAATCAGCAGAAAAATATCATCGTTGCACGGTATATCAGGGTCTTCTCTATTTAACGTGCAAATAATTTTCCCCTCGGTTAGCTGAGGAGAATCAAGTTGTGATACTGATGTTGATGGCACATCACCCTCCTGATGCTGATCACTATGAAATGATGAATCTTTCAACTCTTCTGGACATTGATTACAGGGAATCACTGTAGCATCAGTATTGCAAAATTCAACTTCTTGTACATCCTTAGCAATATCATGCATTGCATCTTTCACATCTACATCCATGAAAAGAATATCATCCTCGTTTGAGAAGTTGAGAAGAGAATCTGGTAGATCTGTATACTCACCATCCTGACCACTAGAATTGATAAAACCATTAGGTCTGTCTCCCAAAAGGGACACCTGGTGGGCCCCATCATACCCAGGTGAACTCTTACCCTCTCTTTGGTGGTCACATTCTACAGGGAGTGCTAATGTTTCTTCTGCAACCTGATGACTTTCTGCATTGTTCTCATCAACTGGCATATCAGGGGCAGAAACATCTTCTAACGTCTTCCAGAGTGGCAGCCTAGTTGATGGAGATGAAAATCCCAACGTGTGAAATGAAGCACTACCATCTGAAATAGGGGAGTTAAAAAGGTGTTTTCCTCCAAATCCAGCTGATTTATCAGATTTGGGATGATTTTCACTGGGAGGAGTTTCAGATGGACCTGAATCATCAATACCTGTGGCATTTTTCATTTCAACATTTGGATCAAAAGAACCCATTAATTCATTTTGTGAAGGGGAAACATCTTCAGTAAATTTAAATAATCCATCTTCCCTCATTGCTCCATTTATAAAATGATTTTCAACTGACTTATGGCAATCTTCCATATGAAAAGCATTGGTTGGATTATCAACAATAGTAGTTGTGGTAGTAGTAGCTATTGTCCCTATTGATTCTGGAAAAGCCTGACGCAAGATTTCAAAGTCTTTTTCCTCAAACCCCAAATTGTTTGCAAGACAGTCTTCTAGCATAACATTGCCACCATGAGCCTGATGATTACTTGTAACATTATGTTCTTGATGGTTGTAGTTATGAAGGTTACGTTCCTCAAAAAACCCGAGATTTGTAGAGCTAAAAAATTCATTTTTTATTCTCTTCCGCATGGCATAATAATGTCTGCGTATGCTTCCGATTCTTCTCTTCTCGGGGACCTTCTCACTTCCTTTCATATTCTCCAATTTAGATTTTGAAGATGGATTAGAACCAGATAGTTCAAGTTCAGCTATGCGAGCAGAGGCTTGAGCTGAAACATCCGGATCATAGAGAAGAGAATACCACCGATCTCGAAGTTCCCGAAATGTAAATCTGCGAGAAAATTTTACTGCCCCTTTAGCAAGTGCTTCAAGAGAAGCTCCACCCTGCCACAGGTAACAGGCAGAAAATTAAGTGAATGTATGAATTAAAAGAAAACAGTTGGATTGGCATATTGTATTGAAAGTGGCAAACGATATGTGTTCACTAGCAGCATAAGATGTACTCGTATATAATTGCATCAGGGTTATATGGGTTTGTTTGTTAAAACAATATCTGATGTGAGTTACACTTTTCCTCATGCGGTATATAGGATCTTGCAGTACATAGAAGGGTAGTCATGCTACAGGAAATGTATGTTAAGCCACAAGGCTAGAGCTTGAAGCATAGACTCAAGTTTTTGTTAGTTCCGTAATTAACCAAATACCAACATTTAAGTAATATATATTTCATGGAAAAAATTGGTCAGTTAAAGAAATCATAGGAGCAAGTGAGCAAGCGATCAATCCCCATTCTTAATACGAACTGGGAGATATAGACATAACATTATTACAAAAACATATCCACAATCAACGTTGCTCGTAATGGGGCCCATCACAATAAGAATAAACATGTGGAAGTTGATAACACAATTCATAAAGGAGAAGCTTGAAATTCGTTTTTATCGGTGTGCTTATCAGCCTATGTATCAACCAAAGACCAACTAACAGATGTTTTGACACTGCATTTGCCAAGTTCAAGTTTAAAAGAATTATATCCAAGTTAGGCATGAAAATTTGATAATTTAAAAGATTGAAGACGGTGAATATTCTATGTATTTAGAAGTAGTAAACATTCCAAAAATAGATTGAGAATCTAATGTGTGTGTATGCATTCTTGTATTTGGGATTAACATATATGAAAGATTTTGAAATTTTTTAAGAAAACCCACAGCCAAAAAATATTCCCAGCTCGAGAACCTACCCATCCTGCCAAAAAAGTTCTATGTGATTCGACTTGCAAGGTAACTAATGAAACCTAGCTAAATCAAAACAATAATAGACTAGCATAACCTTTTTCAGCTATATCTTAGAAAACAAAAAAGGTAACTAATGAAGCCTAACTAAATCAAAACAATATATACTACGCGGAATGATTTGCTAAAACATAATACAATTAATCGAAATACCCAGACCTTCCATCTGTGATGTTAGCATCAACAAAATCGTAGAAACAACACCTTAACCCAACTTCCATTATCTACAACTTGTCTATGGCACATTCCTATGAGGCACCATGTGCGAAGTGACCTTAAACTTCCCTAGCCTATCGAATGCACCATATTTAAGCAAAGGAAGTTTCATCGACTTGACTTAATGTCTGAGTTGGTATACAAATCGTATTCTATAAGCCCACATCCAGTGTACATTTAGAAATTGTATGAAGATCTAGGATAAATTTCACAAGAAAAAGCTAACATTCCCCACTGCTATTTTAATAATATACAAAGAGCATTAATCATTTCCCATATTTGAAGACTCCTTGAACTTGTAAAGATGTTATATTTTCACCACTCAAGGTTTCAGACCCACATTATTAATCAAAAGATCAACTGAATTTCAAATCTTACTTGCACTGTTATCGAATGTGAGGGGCAGCTGATTCCACTCTATTAGTTAAAAAGATACCAGAGAAGATATACAATCTAGGTTAGACTAGAATATGCCAAATGCTAATATGGGCACTGCATACATCCATATAGTTAGGTCTTATCTCATTCTCTGTTCAGAAAATTAATATAAAAAGCACTATATAAGGACTAGTAACTGTAACTATAACTATATGCACTTATGCACCAAATATGAGTTTTCCCATATAGCAGTAAATCAGAACAAAAATTATGTCACACATTTCTTCCGCTGATATGAATGCCTCTACTTTAAATAAGCATACTACACAGTCATTCAACTGACAATAATTAAATTTAAAACCCGAAATTATTTGTAAATCATGATAGCATACCATCAAATCCTACTATAAGTGACCTAATAAACATCGAACAATAACACAATCCCTAATCTCAATAGAGTAATAATAATATAAATTAAAAACATGTATACTAACCTCAATTGAATTCTTCAGCAGCAGGTCATCTTCAGGAATCCATGGAGAAGAAACAGAAGCCGTTGCTGTCATCTTCTCCACTGAAGAAAAAAGGAAACCCTAAATTCTCACTCAGTGAGTTATAGATATCGAATTGGTGTATTTATGATGGAAATTAGATAAAATTGAAGGTGAATTTGAAAGTGTAGCTCAGATTATAAGTATCGTGTGAGAGTAACATGCGAAAAAATTGACGAAGCTCATCGCGCGGGTAATGTATTTCTCTCGTACGAATAAAACCAGTGTTTTTACAGAAAGATAGAGATAGATAGATACAGCAGGTTTTTTTATTTTTTACTTTGTGTTTTAAATATTGTTTTAGAATTATATAAAGAATTAGAATTAGAATTAAATATTCTTTTATCTCTAACGCCGGATGTACTTTTCAGGAAAATAAGAATCCAACGTATGCTGGAAAGAAAAAGTATATTGTCAATTAAAGTACAAGGTCATCGTACGTAAGTATTAGTGTAACCACTACTAGCATATTAATGGTACATTGTGACGATTATAAATAATTTATCTACTTTTATTTATACGATAATTTGTTTTTGAAATATCATATCACCCTTGAATGATAATATTATATATAATATATCAATTAATTAAAATAATATATTAAATGCTTTACAACTAAATTTATGTTATTACCATTGTTATCTTAAGTCAATCACACTTATACTTTGTATATATTATTATGAAATAGACTATTATTAAAATTTAGTAAAATAAATGTAATATAAATTATTTACTTTACCAAATATATTTTGTGTCGATATATAATATAAATTGCATAATAAACTTTTATAGTTATTTAATATGGAGATAACTAAATGCATTGTGGATAAATTAAATTTTGTTTCATTAAATTTAACTTGAAAATAAATTTTAGATTTTAAAATATTTTATAGTATGTAGTTAGAGATTAGATATTTGATTGGTGTATATATATTTAAAATTTTAAAAGTAATTAAAACATACAGAAGATTAAAAAGTAAAAAAGTAATTTTGAAAGGTAAAACTTTTATATGTGAGTAAGATTCATTTCAAATGTAATAGGGGTAAATGAGTAATTTGAATATTTTTTAAGAATTTAAAATTCAACACAAAAGATACTTCATAAATAGTATGTTGAATACGCATATTTAAACCAATTTTTAGTTATAAGTTAAAACAAGAGAGTATATTTTCGGATAGCAAAGTCATACTAATAACCTTATTTACCTAGATTTAATTAAGGAATGAGCATGTTAAAACAAAGAATATGAAAAAGAAAATGTTAAAATTTGACTATAATCAGAGTAGATAATTAATAAGCATTGATCCCGACCGACTCACACAATCTCGTTTGAAAAGCCACGCATGAGGCACATTTTTGAGCTTACAAAGTGGCTCACTAAATAGGCTACCTAGTAGAACTCTCGCGATGCTTGAACCAAATGGAATTTGTGTCATGGAAAATTCACCTCCATTATATCAACTAGACTACTCAATGACACTTATATCTAAACTGTTATTAATAAGATAAATTACATTACATAATATTATGTAACATTTATTTTCATTTAACTTCGCCTTTAATCATTCGATTCATGTAAAGTTTATAACAAGTTCATCAATCAATCATTATAATATTTAAGTAGTTAAGTTTAAACATACATATATCATTTCATATTAGCTAATTACTTGAATAACTTATTAGTTATCACTTCTTTGATAAAAAAGAATTTCTTTATTTTTTATTAATAAAAATAAGACAGACATCTATGATTCTTATATCAATTAAAGTAACAAAATTATTGAACTATATTAACAAACGATTTGTATCCTTACAATTCTTGATTAGCAAATAGATTGAACCAAATATTTCAAACACATGACATACATTCATGTTTAAATGAAGAAAGAGAAAATAATGAATATCGTCAACAACATTTATTTTATGTACAATAAAAATTCAAATGAAAGGACGATGATGAAAAATTATTAAAATTAAAGGATACAAAATGCAATAATTTGTCAAAAGATAATTATTGAACCTATATTATGTGTTATTAATTAAGAGTATAAAGCTTTTCTTCAATAAAGAATAACAATAAAAAATTAAGTCTCTTTTTAAAGCAAATTTTGAGTACCATATATATAAATTCACTGAAAATGACAATTTATAAGGCCTAATTTCACCATTCTCAATCATTCGTTTATGAGGTGTTCAATTGGTTGAATTTCTAGTCAATAAAGTTATTTGCTTTGATTTATTTGATTTTTTGTTAATTCTTAATTTACCTAAAATCTAATTCAAAGTATATGTCATATGACCTAAACCAACCAAATAAAAATTTAAATCATTCAATTGGTTGACTTACCCGAATAAAAGAAGTTTTAAATTATAATATTAATTAAGATAATAATAAACAAAAACGTTTTAATAATTCATATTGGGTCATATGAATAAATAAATTGTATTTGATATATTCGAATTAGAGTTAGAATTAACATACTTATTCAATTTTTTGAGCTAAAAAATATTCAAAATCAAACGTGAAATATTAAACCAAATTTTTATTCGGTTTCTCCAAAAGCCAAACCAGGTTCAAATAATCCAATAAAAAACCGGAACAATAACTAGATCATTGAGGAAGTGTTTGACATTGCTTATTTATAAGTGCTTATGTGCTTAAAAAATAAGCATATCTCAATATATTTATTTTCAAGTGCTTATCTTTTAAGAAATAAATAAATAAACAGTGTCTAAAAAAATATTTATATTTGCTTATCTGCTTTTAAATTAAACAAATAAGCAAATAAGAGGTTAAATAATCGATCCCAAACACACCTCACTTATTCGGTTAAACCAAACACCCAACATCCGTTTCAGACGCGAGCTCCACCACAGAGCCTGAAGAAAACGACCGATACGAAGACGACGATGATGTATTCGTCAAATTATCGTTGTAATTTAGTTGGTATTATAGTTTTCATAATCATGCTGTTGATGATTATGATCCACGTGCCAAATAAAGTCGTAGCATCGAAGTCCACGTCAGCGTTTGTTGAAACCGTCATCTATTCCAATAAGATTGCTATTTTCTCCAAATCATACTGCCCGTTAGTATTATTTCTATTTCTGTTATTGATTATATAATGCATATGCTTGTTGTAATATAAATTGTTCGATAATATTAATACATAATTGATGTTAACTATTAAGATTTAAGACGTGCTGTATTAGTAATTAGCTGAAACTTAGTATTAGTTTTGCATCAATATGTGTTACATGTGATGAATTCAGATATTGTCGACGTGCGAAACAGATATTTAATGGACTAAAACAGCAACCTTATGTTGTGGAGCTTGATCGTCGAGGTATATGTATTAGCTGATTTTCAGTTGATTATTAAGTGTTGTAACGTTTTCTTTGAGTCAATTTCAATTGGAATGATATAAGGTTTGATGATTAAGGATTAATAATGTTGGATTTCAGATGATGGGTACAAAATTCAAAGTGTGCTGTTAGATCTTGTTGGTCGTCGTACTGTTCCTCAAATATTTGTGAACGGAAAGCATATTGGTGGTGCTGATGGTTAGTCTTTCCTTTGCTTTTACTATTTGTGCTTCTTAGTTACTTTGAAGTTATATGTAGTAAGGTTTTGTCTTTTTGTTTATGTACTTCTATTGATGTAGATCTTGAAGTTGCTGTCCAGAACGGTGTGTTACAAGATCTTATGGGTGCAAGTTAAATGTGAAGGGATATTGTTAGTATTATCTTTTGATGTAGTGTTGACTGGTGACTTTTGTCCTGCTGGCTTGGTCATGTAAAATGTAAATCAATTACTTATGAAAACATAATATGGAAGAAACTGATCATTAAGAATTCTGTATTATCTGTTTTTTACCAAATGAATTTACACATCAAGATTCTAATGGCTCGAAAGTTAAGATGTTCTGTTTGTATATCCTGTCTCTGTATGATCATGATCATGAAGCTGTTACGTAAGTGTCAGGTCTCCATGTTGACTTATGAACACTTAGTATTCCTTCTTGGTTCTTAGAAAAGGTTAAGTGGACGTCCCAGTGTAGCGACTTCAACAATTTCTCGACTTCCATCATCGTACTGGAGTCGTCCCGTACGATAAATTTCCCTCCTGGCCTTACGATCCTATCAACCTCTATTATAACAGGTGAGATTTTACACCTACATGAACCACATTGAAGCTCATGTGATCATTGATCATTTTGCAACATCAAGTAGCTTTGTGCATGTGTGTGCAGAGAAAATTTCACCTATTTTTTAGCATGGAGAAGGGATGATCTGCATGGAGGAGATCGTAAGTGTGAGGATATGAGCTAAAAGATTCACACCAATCATGGTAAATTCCGAAAAGACTCCTCTCAAATAATATTAGCAGTGTATCATGAGAGTTTGTGTTCACTACATTCAGCACCCATATCTGTAAGTCCTTCAATGCTGCTGCAAACCTATATAAAAATGGGTTTAGGGTTAGTCAGATTTCAAATTGTATCTAATAATTGTGAAGAAGGATTATAATTTAACACTTACTTAACCACCGTAAACAGCTCTCATGTCCATAACATTTCTTACATTGGTCCAGTTGAATCCTAAGTCACTAGTATATGATTTACCAACAGCGTGTTTCCAATGGTCATAATCTACTTTAAAATCAACTGGAGCTGGTTTTCCATAAATACCCATCTGGGATTTGTTTAGCCAGTATGGAGGAGTTTGAATTCGGGCTGGCCATTTTTCAGGCCATCGTGAACCTCTCTCTATGTCCCCTATTGGGATGTTGGGCATACATTCCTGTAGAGGTACATACCTGCCAATGAAAATCCAGATAACTTTTTATGTTTCTGAAAATTTGACATAGATTAAGGAAACTGAAAATGAGGTTCACTTGATGCTTACCATGCAGCATTTGGATCATCATCTGGTTTGCATATTGCTGGTTCTTGTTTCTTTCTTCCATTGTAGCATTCGTTTGATTCTGGTTTGTGGTAAATTGCCACATCAACTGCATCAAGTTTGTCCTTCTTGATTGTGACCAGCTCCCAACACATTGCCACCATTAGAGCAGACATCTCTAAGTATAGTTTATTATTTTTAGTTATTTCAAGACATTAATAAAAATATTGGAGTCGAATAAATAGATTCTAAAATGATACCTGCCCATATCCTAGAATCATCTACATTTTTCCGGTAAACAGGTGTTGCTGACCAAACAAAATAACCTCCTCGCCGAAGTAGACGGTTTATTTTCAGAAGAAGCATGCCACCTTAAAATAAGAATAGCCACTTAGTTCATATTGTATTTAAGGTTTCAAAGTTTATGCAACTGTATTCTTCATTTTATGTGTCACATCTTTACATTTTCTCGAATTATGGAAATGGACCGGTGGTGTCACATTTCTTTCTTCTCACATTACTTAGATAATAGGTGACAGTTTTGAACCATTTACTTATCACTTATGAATGGGTTAGTTTGGGTTATAGTTTTGTCTCTAACAGTTGGGTAAAATGATGAAAGATATTGAGGTTTCTATCGGGTCAAAAGTAAGCCAAAATGTAACTTTTCTTCACATAATCTCCTAAACCAATTTATTCAGAAGAATATAAATTATTATCAATTATATTGTAAACAGTACATATAGTTTTAAATAATTAGGTAAAAAGTCTTTCGGGTCAATGCAACCATTGAATCGTTACCCATTACCCTTTTTGCAACTATCAATTCAATGTGACCCTTTTTATTAAGGCAGAGGACCCTAGATTGAAATTTATATTGAGATAGTGTCAGGGTTATAGAGGTATGCGAACCTTCCTATGCCACGGTACTCTACAACGAGCACAGTGAATGAGCACAGAGAAAGGGAAGGCGGCGGGTGCCCGTGACAGCTGAAATTGCTGGTATTCCTCTCTCAAGAGCAAACTGGATTTGAGATTCATGTTCATCATTAGGGGCAAATGACATCGTCAGGATGTCTCTGTCAAAAAGGTAACCTCCAAAACTTGCTACACCACACCCTACGTCTAAAACCACTCTAGTGTGTTTTACCCATGCAATCTCTGGCACTGCCTGGGTAAAGTCTGGTGAAATATTTATTATGAATGATCTTACAAAGTTTTTAAATGAAGTTTTATAAATAGCTTTCGTTTACCTGTTGTAGAACATCAATATAGTGTAGAGCACCGTGGATAGATTGAGTTCCACCTCCTGGGAAAGCAAGGAACTTTTCACTCACCTTCAACCAATTCTGGTGCCCTTTTATCTTTGCCAAGGACTTGTGTGGTGCATTATGAAACCAGATCTGTCATTTACATCTTAAATTTTACCAAAAGACCAACTATTTATGCATAAACTTCAAGTTAGAAAAAGTTACAACGAGAAAAGTTTCATTATAGTTTATATAGTATTACGGATCTATATGCTCCGATTGGAACTTCTAGTTCCAGAACAGGTGGCTATATCTAAACTTGGAAATTTAGACCCATGTACTAATAAATGGGTCAATGAAGGTCATGTTACTTTAAAAGGAAGCGGGTCGAACAGGCTGAAAGTCGCCAAAGTGTAATTCACTGCATAAAACGTGATCAATCACTTTATCCAAAGAATTTCTCTATAATCTGAATAAAATTACTGTTTGTGTAACTATATGTGACACCAACTATTTATTGAAAATGAAAGTTTTTTGGACACCAAGTGTTTCTAGTCAACCCAACCCGTTTCTACCAGTACCAAACTCTAACTCCTTTTGACCTGTAGCCAACCTGCCCCAGCTGCCCATTTGGTCCCCTTTAACTATACCTTATCTCTGCTTTGAGGCCATGGAATAGGTGCTTTGTAACCCTCGGGTATGGGGACCAGACAGATGGGACCCTCCTCTGGGCAATGCCGTTCCCGAAGCTCAAAATGACTTCTACTTGGCAATTTCCTGATTGCTTTTGTGTTGTCCAAACAAGGTATATAGTCTGTCCCACTTGTAACATTGCATAATTCCCATTTGTAAACAGCTGCTACATCAGCCTGTCTATCTTTTTCATCGTCTGACTGACCTGCTTGAGTTTTCCATTCCTTTTTAGATTCGTTGGACTCTTTTGGAATTCCAGAAGAACTTTGATCCACCATCATTGTATTGCATTTCGCTGCTTTTGAATCATTAGTCGGTGGGATGATGGTGGGTTGTATCTTGGCTTCTTTAATTGACGGTTTTCTCTCTTTTGCTGGATGAGTTCCTATTGGTTTCTCTTCGTTTTGTATGTGATCCTCACTTGTTTCCTCGTTTTGTGGCTGTTCATTCTGATGATGGTTTTTATCGATTCTATTTTCTTCTTCTGTTATATCATGTTCTTCATTGTCTGCCGCATCCAATTTATCTTGTTTATCATTTTCTGTTTTTTTATGGTCATTTTTTCTTCTACGATCTTCATTTGAAATAGTGTGGTCAACCGTTGGGACTCCCTCAATACTTTGTTTTTGAGTCACGGTACTTTCCTCGGACAATTGAACCTCTTAAACTTCATATTTTTCTTATTTCTGAACATGCGGTTGTATATCAACTTCCATTCCTGTAGCGCTTTCAACTTGAGGTTTGGTTTCATTTGACCCAGTGCGTTGGTCAATACGTGCTGCAGAACCATTATTGGGTCTGATGGCATCCTCGGGAAGCTCACCAGGATTTTCTTCGAAAGCAGGAGTTTCAATAGGGATTTTGCGTGACCGAGTTTGAGAAGACGTACCATGAGAGAGTCGGTTTATGGACTTGTTTGAGGAAACATAGGAGTTAGAAGTGAGCATCCAGACACCTAAAATAAAGATGCACACAAAGATGACAGTGGTGACGGTGGATGCATAGGAACCACCTGAAGATCGTTTGGTAGTAGGGTGTTTTGCAGTGGCCATGGTGGTTGTTGCATGAAAGAGAAGGTAGCAAGATAGGAAGAGAATTTTTAGTTAAGTTTGTGGAGAGAAAACAAAGTTAGACAGAAGCATTGTCAAGATCCAAAAGACTAGGGTATGACCAATTTTTTTTCCACCTTTCTGCCTTCTCCTTTTTTCTCTCCTGGTCCTACACATTATTCTAGCATCTCCCAAAATAGGTCTACAGCTATTTAAGACTTAATAATAGTAGCAAATTAGCGAGCTGTGTGTACATGAGTTGTTTGGATATATATTTATTCATAAGTAATAAGTACGTTGATTATAACTGCAAAATTCAAGATGATTTTTGACTTTTTTTTCCCTTGACCATGTCTTTTGAAAAATAACTGTTTGAAACAATTTAGGGTATATCTGAAATTTACACATAGTCATCCAGATACGGAGGTAGTTGATGCTAGGATTTTGCCAACAAGTGTTGGTGTAAATATTGTTTATAGGTATTTATTTTGTTTGGTCAATTTTATGAATCCTTAAAATCATAATAATTCAATTGTATTTAAGATGTAAGATATGTACATTTACCCTTATAATTACAATTTTTTTTCTCAAGCAGAAAATTGTAAATCTGGTGGTTTCATGGATCAGTTTCAATTATTGTGGCATTAAAAATAGAAATGTGTGTGAGGGAGATTTTTCACAAGCTTGTAAGTTTTTCAAATTCGGTGATGAACCATCAAATACCACAAGTTATCTGACATCCGTGGATATTCCTGCACTTCTAACAGGTGCCTCGGTTAATGCAGATTTCTCAAATAATGGTTAACAAATCTCATTGTTGCGACCTCCAATGGGGCCTATGGCTTAAGTTGGGCAACTAGGTACTCTTCTTTTATCACTCTTGCTTTGATTGTTGTGATGGGAGTTATATTCGTCACTTAACACTTAAGTTCAACAAAAGGGAACCTGTCTTTCCGAATCTTGCTTGGAACTGGAATTAAAGCTCATATGCCCATTGACGATCGACAAGTACTATCACATGCTACATTTATTTGAAAAAGATACAAACCAAGTAATTGATGCTCTTTTCAATGGCTACATAAAAGTTGTGTATCTAAATATAATTACCCTATGATTTTTAGGCAGTTTGTCAATGCCCGGAACTTTTGGACAGTTATTTTGCATACAGAGGCGAACTTCAGTCGATACTTGGTTGGTATTTAGACGGTTCAAAAATTATTCACAATGCGCTCAAGTGTGTACAACTGTACAAGTATAACTTTTAATTTGTTCTAGTATAAAAAGCCTTGTGAGGGTGGTTACTATTATAGCTTTCAGAGTCTCGTGTACTCATTTAAATGGTTAAAGGGGAAGTCTATGTACGGGATCTTTATTTCTGTCTCACAAAGTTAGTTTAATATCCCACCTACTAATCAAAACACAATGACTGTAAGCTGGGCAAAAGTAAAATTCATGACAAAATCCCATGTATGTAAACAAAAGTTCAAATGAGAATGGAAAATCTTGTACGCATGGAGGAATCCATTTCAATCGTCCATTTTTATCAAAATAATAAGACTTTCACATTTTTTAAAAATGAATATCTCAAAAATGACTAATCAAAATATTTAATAGAAATTGTACTATAAAAGTCAACGTCTTTTCTCTTCGATTTGACATCTCATATAGTATACTTGCGACGAACTTTTTTTTTTCATTTTCTGGTAGGTTGTGAAAACGACTATCACATGTGATAGTCATTTTCAAAACCCACAAAATAATAAAAACAAAAGTTTCATCAAAAGTATATCATGTAAGATGTTTAATTGAAGAGAAAAAAATGGTAATTTTTACGGTGTAATTTTATAATTTTGTGACTAGCCATTTTTGATAAATCCAATTTAAAGAATGGGAAAATGAGTTTTACAAAATGAAGCTCTTTCATTGATTCTCTCATACTCACAACAAAATTTGTACTCATTTAAACTCCCCTTTAGGTATGTATACAAAAATCCTCTTATACTACAACCTCATACATATAAATGGCTTTATAACAAGCTCCATAACCAACTTACAGATATAAAAAGAGAGAGCTCTAGCGTTTGCTTAATCATACTAGCTATAAAAACGGTTCATTGTTGATTGATGGACTCACTTTTGTATGCGATCTCTGGTTAATCTTTGAGTGGACGTATGAGCCTTGCCTGTTCATGCCAGGTTCCAAATGACAACGTTTCAGTCAAGACTAGCAGCATGGGCTTTAAATGTGGCCTGATGGAACTCGAGGTTTGCCTTTCATGGTATCTAAGTGTTGGATGACGAATATAACTCCCATCACAATGATTAGGCAACCGACAAGTGTGCTAAAGAATAGTGCACCCGGTTGCCTTGTTTGAACGAACCCATACACCCCATTTGAAGTCACAACAATGAGATCTGTTAATCCATCGTTCGAAAAGTCTGCATCAACTAAGGCATGAGTTGGTGGTGCAGGAAGGTCGATGGATGCCAGTCTACTTCCTCCAGGTGAAATCACAATAGCCTCTTGATCTCCTGCTGCTAAGATCAAATGCTGATTATCATGCATCCGCAAATTGAACGGTTTCAGAGTGGGGATCACATAACCAGCATCCATCATCCCTGATGGGGAAGGAAGGTTTGACCATGTTGCACCAGTCAACAGCTGCCAATTCCAAACAGCTTCATGTCCGTGCAGCCCTGGAGAATAAGCTGTTACCTGCCACACGTGATCACACCCTTTAGTTTCAAGTGGTTTGTTATTAAATGAAAATATAATCTTCAATGAAAAGTATACCTCCCCTCGGTTTGTTAGAAAAACAATGTCTCCATGGCTGCCCTTGCGATGTTTATGGCCATCATTTGTTGGGATGAGAATTGGTGTAGCTACCTCAAGGGAATTCATATCTAGAGCTCGTCCAAAGCTTCTAGAATATTCTCCGTGTGGGAATAAATTGAAAGGAGAGTGATGACATATGGAAACATTAAAGAGTTGTTCTCGGACTGGTACACCAGATGTTGCAACAGCCCAACAAGGTCTTAAGACTTCCATTGATCCACTAACGACAGTTTGCTCAGCACCATTTCCACCAACAGCCTGCATACATCACAAGTTATATGTGAACATCAAATAAAGATAGTATCGAACTCGTAATAACAAAGCTGCAAACCTGGACATGATCAAGAACTCCATCACCGTTAACATCAGCATGCAGGCCACCCTCTTGAAGGTGAAGCTAAAAGAGCAAAATTACAGGGTTTATATTGGAGACAATTTGATAGGTGCATAACTTGCAGCCTTAGGATAATTAAAATACATAGGATGCATGAGCAAAAACTTTTATAGAAATCGTAATCCGTACAAATGTGTTGCAGTGAAAAATAAAAGAGAGATAGTTAGAATGCTTTAAAAATTAATAACATGCAGTTGAGGCAGAAGAGCTTAACATTCTTAATTCTCTGACATGAAGGCTAAGAATTAACGATGGATGTCACAAACTAGTGATGTAAGAAACTGAAGGTGTAGCTTGACAAAAAAAATTGCAGCAAGTTATTTAAATGATTCATTTAATCATCATGTTACCTTGCATAATGTGCGACCAGATGCCAAATGCAAAACCTCAATCCCTTCCTTTTCATGAGCAACCACAACATTAGGTACCCACCAAAGTTGCGTATAATTTGTAATTGTCGGAACGTAAGGTGATGCCTGCAACAGTCAAAAGAACGGGTTTTGTCAAACTAATCATGAACTTCCCCCGTTAAGATAAAAAAATGACTCTAAAAGTTTCACAAACATACAAGGGCACATAAAGATCAAGCCCATATAAAAATGGAATCATCTGGCCACATATATCTGTCCTGAACTCTAGGACAATTTCAAAAAAGATACAAAATTTTATTACAAAATTGGATGATTAGCCACTTTACCTTCTTAGTTTTGGCTGACTTAGCAAAATTTGCAGCTTTTCCAATCAAATTTGAAATCTTTTTGGACGAGTCCTTCCCTAGAGGATGGTTTTCCTCTGGTTTGTGGAACGGGTAGTTTGAAGTCTTTCCAGGGGTTCTCTTCACTGCCTTCCTTTTGTGGCGCCTAAAGTGTGCCAGCTTTAGCATTGTATCCTCCCGCCTATCCTGATTGAGAGAGAACTTGTTAGGTGATCTAAAAGTAGAAAGAAAAAAAAAGAAGGTAAATTGAAGAGCAAACAATTCCCAGAGATGCAAAAAACCAAAAACTAAGGCCTTGTAAACCCACCCAGTGATGCGGCATAGTTCCAAGGACTGATTCTCTGAATTCTCTGCATTCAAACTATTGTTGAAAAATGTTGAGCGACGATGATATCACATTTTTAGCAACAGACATTACCAAGTAGCATTGATATATCAATTTTATATTGTATTTTCAGTACCTCTCCTGGTTGACGCCTATTAAGAGCATGTACATCAAGCTTGTAATTATGTTGTGGAATTAGTGGAGATTCATCTGACGGGGCGGCTTCAACGTTCTTTTGTTCAAGACTAATAAATGTTAGTAAATAGAAGATAGTTATGCATTATAACTTTATAGGGTACTAAGACTAATAAAGACCCATAACAATACCCGATCCCGCTGATAGCGGGGTATGGGGGAGGTAAACAGTCATACCTCTACCCAAAGGTATAGAGACTGCTTCCAGGAAGTCCTCCGGTAGACCCATAGTAACAAATAATGTATAAAAAAGTAATAAATTACCCATAGTAGATCTCAATGAGATGAATGGGTATCTTTCGAATGTACAGAGATATAATACGAACTTCAAGTTACCTCGTTCTTTCTACTCCAGCGGAGTGAACCGGTTTTTGCCGCAAACGCATAGAATGCAAAATGGCGTAAATCCACAGCTGCAGATGCTTCAGACTACATGAAAAATCATTATCATCCGATACCAGAAGAACAGAGGATATATATTCGATACAAAAGGCACCTCAAACAAAACGTTAGTGTTCAGACACAATGGTATTCACACAAGAGAACAGTGGTACAGAAATCAAATGATTATTTTCTTACTTCTTTTTCACTTGCGCTTCTTCTATGCTGGTCGGCACTTTCCTCAGCCATCTTAATTTCTTCAAAAGGATCATGGTGCATCTGAAACAGTGCACATATATATGTAGTGAGAGGGCTTGGGCAATACAGGATCAACTATAAGAAAATGTGCATGTTCACCACTAAACATTGTTTGATCATTTTGACAAAAAAATAAAAATACGAGCGATAATTAGCATTTAACTTGATATTTTCACATAGTAAATAGTAAAGAGTGGATCTATGAAGATACTTTAATCCTTTAAAAGAATTTAACAGTGGCCTCCAAGCTTTACCCCAGAGCCTCCCAAAGTAGCTACTGTACTACCAGAGAAGTGGCTCACACAAGATAGGGAAGATGAAGTTAATTACCATGCTTTGCAAAAGTAGGTCAATTTGGCAATTATGAACCCCATGAAGTGAATTTCGAAAGTATGATATATGAAGCAAAAGGCAAAAACTCTGTTACTCAGCTAAAGCACAACTGTTGTATGAATGTCAGGATTAGTTCATCAATAACCATCAACTTGTGAATTGGATAATTGACAATGGGCTAATTAAAAACTAATAATACTTCTACATATTCATTCAAACGACAAAGTGATATATAATACAAGCTCATTGTTTAGGCCACAACAAAGAACTAAATCTCATACTGCTTCTAGTAATCAGAAAAGCTCCTAATTTTTCACATAACTCAGTACTATTATAAGTCAGACATGAAATCTGTCAAAGCTTCCTACTTGCTTTCCCTAAAGACTCATAATGTTACTCACAACTTGTATCATAATCAATAGAAGTTAAACAAAAGAATTAACCCATAAAGTGGTAACAATAGCAGTAACTGAACAATGTTATAGTAGAAACGCAAGAACACAACAGAACAGAACCAAAGGCATACATGTGGCTGCATCTCCATCCGTCCTCCAACAATCACAAGCCCAGCATCTCCATGTTTTAATGTATAATTAGTTACAGATATAGATATCTCCCTATGGTGAGCATTATGTGGAAAATCCTCCTGAAACAACCAGAAATTTGTATCAAGCAGGGAGAAAGTAGAGAAAATAAAGGTGTATAGTTAACAACATAAACTGAGCTTGCAAAAATTTACCCTCTATGCTCACCTGAACATTTGTCTCCCATAGCTTTTGGAGGTTGTGATCAAAGCACATTATAGACCAACCTGATGTCACAACAACCAACACCTGTTTTTGTACTTGACCACGTTTGAAAGTTCGATCAACCACTCCTGTTGCCATGGCCACTGCTCGTCTACCAGAAGCAACACGGATCTTATCAGGTAACAGGGTCACCTCTGCAAGAACACGAGCCTCACTAAACCCTTCATCCACACGCCTGGAGTGAGGCTCCAGAACCTGGAATAGTTTGAAAAAGGTAAGCACAAGGGTCACAACATTATGATACTATGGATGTCAAACGAGTAATTTAGTACATTATAATAATTGAGCATAACACATTACACATGGACTTGACATAAAAATATAAATATAATGATCAGACATAAGAAAAAGAACCTTCACGTCCATATACAAAGTTAACTTTTTCCGACCATAGAATAGAATTTATAGGCTTGGACATCAAAGTGAAATTGATAGAATGAACAAGACTCGAATTCCTGATTTGGCCACCATCTCGTCATATTTCTACTACTGGTAGCTATGTCCAAATTATTAGTATCTTCTGCTTTTATGTATTAAATTTTAGGCAGTGAAAAATGAATCAGATATTAACTAATTCCTAACAGAAAAAGTTGCAGAGAAAAAATTCTCAACTCCTAACATCCTCATAGAGAGAAGGGAAAAAGGATTGCGCAATCTGCAACATATAGTTGAGGACAAACTAGTATATGCAAAAAGAACACAGCATTTTCATTTGTGGTACTTCTACATACCATGTGTCATATGAAAACTCTACAACATATTAATCTAGAGATTTGACTGTTTTTCATAATCTATAATACTCTCCATCAAAAAAGAACACGGGAAAAATAGAAATGGGCATTCCGACTGTCAAAAATATGTTTTAAACTTATAGATGCCTCAACCAATACCTAGCAGTTACAAACATGCATGTACGAGCTAGTACAATTTAAGCCCTAAATATCACTACAAATCGATATATATATATATATATATATGTGTGTGTGTATGTGTGTGTGCGCGCGCGCGCGGTACACATACAATACCTGAATTTTAGCATCATGAGTGGCCACAAGCACCTCTTTCTTTCCATCACCATTAAGATCGGATACAATCGGTGGCGGAAGTCGTTCTCCTTCGTATTTAATCGGATATTCATCTGATAAATGATACCACGCTTCCTTAAATGAAAAATCACCTTCATGCTGATTTCAATAAATATAAATTAGACTAAGTAATCATGTAATTTCCGCTAAAAGTAAGAATTTGTAACCAATTGAAAGCTTATAATAACATCTAGGGTTTTAAGTCGATCAAAAGTATCAATTGAGATTTACCTGAAGTGAGAAAAAAATTGCGAAAGCAGCGAGCATAAGAATCGCTAAATCTCGCTTCCGCATGTTAAAATGATGAAGTAATTGTCTATTAATTTTGCTTTAATTTAATCGATTGATTAGTGATGATGAATTGCAGAGTGATAACGACGGTTTTCGAGTGTGTTCGAGCCGGTATAGCTGAGAGCTGCGATGGGACTTCCTTCGAGTCATTCTATTTTGCTACTATTGCCCCTAAGTTAGAAAAGTCTATAAAATGCCCCTTAGACTTACATTGTTATTACAAATTTGCTAAAAAGTATAATTACTCATCATAGATTGTGTATTTGTGTGGTTTAACTTTGTGAATTGCACTAATTATATATCAAGTATATTTCTTTAACAATCATCGGAAAAGAAAATAAAAATTATCATGAATCCAAAGTAACAAGTATACATCCAAATATTTCAGCTTAAAATCCTACCCCATTTGACTATACATAATTAATAATAATAATTACACAGAATACTCAACTATAATGATATCAGTGTATATCGTATTTATAATTACTATGACTAGATTTAGATATGTGCTAATTATTAAGTCTTACGACCTCTTTTGTAAAAGCAGAGTTTAAGCCGGTTCGTTAATTTTTTATTTTGTTTGTTTATTTATATTTATATTTTTTTACTTTTGTTCTATTTTGATTTGTATAATGAAATTGTATTGCCGGCAACTTCATCCAAATATAAATCAACAATTGTGCAACCCCTCATTCTCAAGTTGGAGTATCTTTCTGAGTAGAAACGTTCACATATATTGAAGGATTTAAAATAGGCTACAATACTTAAGTACATAATTATTAGATTCTTAAGAGTTAAGTTAAAAATTTTAAAAATTAGGTGACTCGGACCCTAATTCTTAAATGACTTTGACTCTTACAGTCGTGTCTGACTCTTCCAAGTCTTGTGCGACTCTTACGAGTTAGAAATCAAACAAAGTTTTAGTGTAATGTAAATACAAAATAGAAAAGGAAGGGACTATAACATATTTTAAATTAAGCCTTTTGTTGATTGTCTATCAACAATTTAACTATCGACTCTCACCGAGTTTTACTTATTTTAAGAATAATTTTTTTAAAAAATAATATACATATACATATAATTATATAGGAGTGGGTTCAAGGGAGAAAGAAAATTTGGTAAGGAAAGGGGATAAAGATTTTTTAACTTTTCGATTCAGTAAATTAACTCTTTGATTCAGTTTTAAATTATTATTTACTTTTTACTAAATCATAGTTGTTTTTTCTGAATCATAGTTTTAAATATATCTTTCTCCCATTTCTCCCCCAAAATTTCTTTCTTTTTAGATCCTGGTACTAAGCATATATATATACTGTAATATAGTGACTTTTACGAGTCGAGTCGAGTCACTAATTAAAAATTGAGATCCGAGTGACAAGTCTGAGTCACAAATTAATGCTTAGACTATTTTTCAAAAAGTTATTGAACTCCACTTGGTATACCTTGTAAACCCACTGATAGCAGCAGGCTAAAATTTTTGATGGAAACTCAAAACGGTTGCAGAGTCTAGAAGGTAAACTATATAAGCAATAACAATCAAACTAACAATATTTGTCTCAATAAATTAGTTATCCAAGCTAATATTCAACGAAACTAACTAACAACCCAAAAAACCTATCAATTCTAGCTAGCTGATTTGAAATATGATAAAACTAACATTATTTGACCATGAATAACTAAGCAAAAACTTAAACATACTAAGCCTGAGGAGTGATGGCTACTCTCTTCTTTAGGATACCAGTAACGATTATAGAACCACATAGAATCTGCTGATACAGCCACACTGTCCTGGTTACGATGCCAATTGTAATACGCATGCGTACTGTTCTTTATCTCTAGTAGAGCATGTCCAAAGCTCGCTTCCCTAAAAGCCGAGTAACTTGGTTGATTATCTATAAAATTGCATATAACAAAAATTCATTACAATGTGTTGAAAGGGTTAAGTTTATCAACTTTAATACTAATTGAAACCTTATATAACGAAACTATAGTATCACCTATCAGCATAACCTCACAGTTTCCGCCATCGCCTACAGTAATGTAAACTGGAGCAGAAGGGTCTTTAACTGGAGTACTTACTCCTTCGGTTATGTTCTATTAAATATTTGATACTATCTCCTACATAACACAATTTAAACATAATACTACTTAGTTTGAAATATGCTTAAATGATGTATGATTATAAAGTAATAAGGGTGTACGTACCAAGCGTTCATATAAAAGAACATGACCTGCAAATACAAGATCGACTTTGTACTTAACAAACCATGACACAAATACAACTCTCGTAGTTTCTCCTTCCTTATAATGGTACTTATTATTACTGTTGTACATTGGTGAGTGCATGAGAACAATCGCCTTCTAACTTTTGTAAGTTCTTGTTCGAGCCAAAGATATTGTGGAGTGTAGACTGCTATAAAAAGTCACTAGAAAAAACTTTCATGTTAGATGAAGTTTGAGCCTTTTGATGGCACGACGTTTCACGTTCACAACCTAAACTTAAACAATATACTGTACCATTATTTTGCACCAACACATGACCCCATCCTTCAAACGTTAATAAGTAATCAATTAATTAAACAAAATTTGAAACAAAAACATGAACTAAAATAAGAAAAATAAAAATAAAGAAATTGAAGATACAGGTTATATATATAAATACCTAACTTGGATTCAATCGCACCATAATCTGAAACACAACAATATATATATCAACTACCCAATGAAATACATTATTTAGCACAGGTAGATCGATATTAAAGACGAGACAGAAGACAATCGGGGGTATATCACGATAGAATTTATTTAAACAAATTTTTTAGGTAAATTTATTGATAAGAATAAATTAGTTTTTATCACAATAATGAATATCTTTTTTACAAATTTAATATACAACATGTCCATGGTATTTGTTTAGGCGGGATATGTTGTTATGGGTTTGGTGAATTTTCATGGTTCTTTGTAACAATGATTATTCAACAATTGACTTTGAGCACACGAATTTCATTAATATATCACCATAAATTGTACAGAAGACTTGCCATGAATGTTCAGTATTTGAACCACACCCTCTCCAAAAAAAAAAAACAGTACTTGTTCCTCACTTCCTTCATGTTAATAGGACCAGAGGACCTGAAGTCAGATCCCTCATCGAGCTCACAATTTAGAACCCCTGGGATCTTTACTAACTTATGTGAACCAACATTTCTAATCTATGATTAAATTGAATAAAAAAACCCTGTGAAAAATCTAGTTTAAATCTCTATGCTTAAATAATAATGGCCGTCGTTTAGTTGGTCTGTTTTAAGAGCTCAACTTAGACCATCTTAAGGTTAACCTTTTAAAGTTGGAGCACAAACAGCTTCGACTGTCAACCGTTTCAACGTGTTTGGACATGGGTCTTGACCAAAGTTGCTGTTTGATACAGTAACTGCACATCTCTCTTTTCCTATGCACCTCTGTAGAACATAAATTCCATAAGTCCCTACTTAATACGAGAACAACTGTCTATGCATACCACAGAAGCTGAGAAAAGCATATATAGTAGTACCTTGTTAACAACATCAAACGAGGCAGGAGCATGGCATGTTCCTCTTTGGAAGGTCCCACAGGTTCCAAGTGGAGTTCCAAAGCTTGCAAATTTAATTGCAGAGATCATTAAGCCAGGACTGCACTGAAGGTGAACTTTTGGTCTATGAATTACTTGTGTTTTCCCATAGCTTTCCATCTGCCAATCCTTGGTGTTTGGGCGATATTCAAATATATCAGCACATACACTTGTCATTGATCTTTTTACCAGTGAAATCCTTGTAGAATCTCCCCCGAGTTCTTCAAAAAGCACCAATAGATTCCCTGTCGGTTTTAACCATGACCTAGGCACATGGTACCTGCAACATTACATAATATGTCTATTTGTATTAATGGGTGTATGACGAACTGAGATCGAACATAAGAGTTATGCTACAGTCGGCGAGATGGTTGATTGGGCCGTTTGGATTGACTAACAAACTATTTTTTGTCCACTTTTAGTACCTTTTTTTCTAAATAAATAAAGCGTTAAATAATTATTGCAAATAATGATATTTAATTTATATTTATAATCAAAATCTTTGAATAAAACGTTTCAAGATGTTAAATGGATTGATATTAGACTCTGAGTGACCTTTAACTTGTTTGTTATTGACCCATTTCTGATTTCCCCAATAGCTAATAATTTCATTTGATCCGTTTGAGATAAAAACACAACTCAAATAAGTGGGCTAATATTTCCACCTCTAATTTAGTTATAGATATTGGCTTAGCTTGTCAAAACTTCAAGCTATCAAACCTAAGCAACACTGGTTGTGGTGTTTGAGTGTCTTTAAGTGTTCGAGGTTTTACCATTGTTGGGTTGGTCGGCCACAACCAACTTGACACTTAGGAGGGCGATAAGTTCCGGTATAATGACACCGTTGGCAATCACCAGTTGCATAAGCTGTCCAATATCTTCCTATGCTTTGACCATTAATCCACACTTGACCCTTTCCCATACTACGCATGTCCAGGGCCAATGGTTCGTCGCCATCGGGTTCATTGAAATAAGCCTGAAAACATGAAATAGGGTTAGATTTGTTAACGAGCTTATCACAAACCCACTTGGTTTGGTTCATCATACCTTGTGCCATATCAATGGTTGCTTCCTTTGGGCAATTAGCGAACCCTGAACCCATTCAACGGAAGACATACTGTTCATAGAAACAACATTCATGGATTCTCCCTTCAAACCGACCTGAGTGAATCCATGAGGCACATTTTAGTATACAACTCGATAATACAAAATTGGATAAAGGTCAATGCAAGTGGACTGAACGAACCTGGTAAGACCATTTTGCGTGGGTCAAATCATGTTTTCCTTGGTCAAGACCATACAGAACCACCGGACCTAGGACACCTGTCTCCCAACTCTCGTAATGTCCCCCAATATTCTTAAAGAAAAATAACACGTGTCAGAGTTGATCGAGAACTTTGAAATCAGCACAATAAAGAGATAAAAACTAACCGACAATCCCATGGCAACACTAAGTAGTGAGATTTTGTTGCTTCCTGGACGGAGTTTGATCTCCTTCTTGTATGTGATTCTCCTATTTTCCCTTGTTCCGAAAGCCGAACCTTGTAAAGACATTCAGGTTAAGGTATTCATGAGTTAATCACATCTAACAACCATTACATGGTTTTGTTTTATAGCTATATTACTTTTTATATATTTTCATGTACCTATTGAATGTTTTTTTAACATCCAATATCGAATTTAAGACATACATAGAAACTAACTGTATGTGATAAGTGGTTAGACCCTGCAAGAATACCTGAAAGTTGTCCATTTATGAACACATGGAGAGCATGCCCAGTGGATTGCACCAAGAGCTGTGGATGCTCCCCACCACGGAAGAATGGCTCGGATGAACCAACATCAACTCTGTATGATCATGGGTTTGAGACTTTGAGTCATGAAAACATTCCGTTTGTAAAACACAAAAATAAAAAGATTACATATAAAAGAAGTTGTCTTACCTAGTCGTATACCAAAGATAATCACTAGCATCTCTAGTAACATTTACTTGGTCCAAAAGACCAAATGTGGTGAAAGCAGAGTCTTCATCCCTAGTGGTTAGATCTTCGCTATACGTCTGCCAGGAAAACATCTCAGAATTCGTTGGTAACATTGTCATTTGTGTTGATTGAACTCCGATCTGCACAATTTTCAGATGTCAAACAATAAAACACGCCAATAAAATATTAATGAGTAACTAATCAAATGGCATACTTTTGCAGTATTGAAGACGACATTCCTACAATCAGGAAGAATGCTGATGGACCACGGGGGTAAGGTATGATGCATCTTATTAAACAACACTCGTGCAGTATTAGTTGTGTCATAGTTTGCTAGAAAAGCTGCACAATGTCCAAATCTGGAATAGTATATATGTGCCTGCAAATTGGTAATTGTTTAGTACAATTTTATATTGAAGTTCGAAATTTGAGTTCAATGAAGATAACCTGTTGATCTGCTCCTAAAGAGATAACAGTAGGATCCCCAGAAACTAAAGCCGGTTCACATTGTTTGATGGCTTTGTGAAGCTCGGTCAAATGGCCGTATTTTGGTTGTCTAATCAAGCCTGTAAAGATTCACATTAAGAGTGGTGGAATCCTTAAGACAATTGTTATACTCCCTCCAACTTGAAAGAGTTTGACTTTTCTGGTAAGTCAAGCAAACTTCCCAACCCAAAGTCAATGACTTTTTGTTAAGTTTCAAGAAATACTTGATGATCAATAGGAAAATGTTGAAAAGATCGATTACCATATTCATCGAGTGGAGCATCATAATCGTAACTAGTGGTGATGAAGGGGCCTCCAGCAGTGCGACCAAAGTTTGTGCCTCCATGGTACTGTATTTCAAACACAAACACTTCAAGTTTACAGTAAAAAAATATTAAAATTCTTACCTACATTCATCATTTAGTGAATTTGAAGACAAATGTAAATTTTATATACGACTAATAAGAAAAGAAAGAGAAAGAAAAACTAACCATGTAGTAATTGACAAATGAACCACCCTTCTGTATGAATTTCGCAACAGCAAACGCCAAATCTTGAACTGGTCTCTTGTGAATGACACTACCAAATTCCGAAAACCTATAACGAATTGAAAGAAGGGAATTAGAGTTTCTTTCATTTGAGTGTTTTTACGTTTAATAATGCAACTATGTAAGCACCATTGAAGATCCATAAATAAATAAATATGGAACCTATAAATAAAAAATTAAGAAATACAAAGAACTTCATACCATCCTGTCCATGCCTCAGTCCAAATTGTGGGTTTGTAAGGCTTGTTAGGCTTAAAAGCATCACAATAGAAACCATTGCATGTGTTTATCTGCCAAAAATACCCGCAATAAATTAATGAACATAGTTAGTTTTCCTTTCTTGAAAACATGAGTAAAAAAAGTATGAACAGGTCGTGTCAACATGATGTTTGTGAATGAGTTGGGTCGGGTCGGGTCAACGTGATGTTTGTGAAAATGAATCCGACCCATTAATCTGACAAACAAGATGACAAATGAGTCAGGTTGGAGTAATGGTTACAATAGGATCGGGGGCATCGTCTTGTTTGCACATGATCCAAGGGACACCTGTACGTAGTCCGACAGCCATTTCTGCAGCCCAAGTCATGTAGTTATATCCAGCAGCTCCAAATTTCTTATCTAGTGCCCCATACTCATTCTCTATCTGTAAAGTCATCATACATTATTACATAAATACTCAAATAGTTTATTGGAACAAACGATATGGTTTGCCACTAGCAAACCATATCGGAAATGATTATACCTGAGAGAGTATAATTGGGCCTCCTTGAGATTCAAACAGTTTTTCATACTTCATCAACTTCACAATTTTCTCAGTGAACCCTTGCATGGCCCTCTATAAAAATTTAGTAAATATATATTTAACTTAATAGGCTAATTTAGTATTAAATTAAGTGAAATGTAATAAACAGAGACATTGTCACCTTAAATGGCTCATTATCAGTTCTGAAACTAATGCCAGGCACATATTTTAGCCACACTGGAAATCCACTGCATAATTGTCACAAAAAACTATTAATATATCTATAATTAAGCTTTAAATTTGTTAGAATTGAATTTTAGCGTCCAACACAATATTAGTCCAACACATATAAGTGAACATAACGTTTCACTCTGGGATGTGATGAACACACCAATTCAATTGATGCATCCACAACAATGACAATAATTAGCTTAAACTACAAGTACATCGTACCTTAATTTTGATGCGTGCCTCAATTTCTGTGGTGTATATAATTAATAAAGTTTGCACCCAACAAAATTCGCAACATATAACACGTGTTTTAATTATAAAGAAAAAGTTAAACCATCTGTTCTTTTGAAATGCAATGTTTGATTTTTATTTTCATAAAAATAAGTAAATTAAAAATATTTTCATAAAAAAAAAACAAGCATCATAGTTCAAAATTCAAACTCATTTGAATTATTAAAAATAGCATGTTTAATATTTCAGCATTAAATATGGGAGAAGATAGAATCTATTTATTACGATCAAGTATTTGTTATTGTCCATAACATAATATTTAAATCTGACATAGATTCTTCTTAATTATTACTGACTTTCGCTACTGTTATTTTTTGTTGTACAGTTCATTGTACATCACATATTTATTACGGTAGTTTTTTTTAATATTTATATTCAAACATGAAAATTACGGAGTATTTCTTAACAAAAGTAATAAAAAATTACCCGAAATTCCACTCAGCACAAACATAAGGTCCAATTCTAAGATGAGCATAAAGTCCTGCCTTTTGTATTGTCTTTAAGAATCTCACCAAATTGTATCTCCCTTCAAAATTATACTGAGTTTTTTTCCAGACAAAAAATAGTTAGAGAAAACAAAAAGGAAAACACACCCCCTTTTATCATTAAGTTTTCGACATGTAATTATATATCAAATCCAGATATATTTAAATACCATAAATAAATATTTATATAATCAATACATAAATGAATTATAGTTGGAAAGTATGGCAGTTGAATGACAAAAATTGCATGGTTGTAATAAGTTGGATGGTCTCATACATGCGTACAAATATTTGTTTTAATTTCATATACCAACAAATAACATAATATGTTTTTATAACAGAGTACCTTTTATTACACCTTTTTATATAAAATAATAATAATAATAAGAAGAAGAAGAATTAAGTGCAACGCTTCTCTTCAATTATTTAAACCGTGGTGATTGCCCAAACTAACCCTTTAGAAAACAATTATGGTTACAAACATTTTAAGTAAAAACATTTTTGGAAAACCGAGTATTAATCCCATTACTTGTTTCTAAAAACATTAAGCAATCCCATCATGTTATTCTCAGTATTAATGCAATATCGTAACCATTAATTGCATGGGCTGTAGCTTAACAAACTTAAATATAGAGAACAACATTACATTTGAAGATCTACAAGATTAACTCCCACTTTTTGTTTATTTGGAATAACGTGTTTTTAGTTTAATATAAAACTTAGGATTAGGACTAGGTCAAAGTTGTTACAAAGTATTTTGAATTTAAAATTTTGAATAAAATAAAAAGAGACATTACAATGCCAGGAGAAGGCTCATGGACATTCCAAAACACATAAGTTTCAATCACATCCAATCCTCCTTCTTTAGCCTTCATTATGATATCTTCCCACATCTGCAAAAATTAATCAGCACAAATACAAATTCGTTAAATGCGGACAACAGATTGTGAATTCAAGTCTCATTAATGACATGTGAGTTAGCATGATCGCTAAAAAAAGATTTGTGATAAATGAAGACTTAGAAATAACACCTCAGGAGTACTTCTGGGATAATGAATGGAACCCGAAATCAATATTCTTCTTTGTCCATCAATAACAATGGCTTTGCCATCATACGTTACGCTACATAAAATCTGTTGGCAACCCAATTGAAATGCAATCAAAAACAACAAAACCCATTTGGAAATCGAGTTGATTTCCATGGTTTAGAGTAAAATCTTGAAAAGCAAATAAATATGGAGTTTGTGTTTGTGAAAGATTGTGGAGTGGTTGAGGAAGAACAAGAGCAAGAGTGAGTGTGAAATGAAACAAGAAAATAGAAAAAGAGAGGGAGAATGGGAAAATTTTATTTATTTTTTGTTTCTATTTTATGGAGCAATCTTCTTGCTGAGACGTATAGTAGTCTATATATATAGTCACACATAGTGGGTGTTAATCAGTGTGTTTCATTTGAAATTCTTGAGGTAATTAAATTAATTTTGTTATCAAAAAAATAAAAATATAGTTATTTATGTGATCGACATTATATTTTGATACACAGTTATTAATAAGCATGTTCGACAAATAGACAATCGTATGAAATGAAATAAAAGTCGTGACAGGTTAGCAAGTATACAATTAATACTTTCACAAGACTTGCTAAATAATTTATACATATTGAACTTTATAAAAGTAGTACACTTTTTGTGCATAGGACTTGGGAGTACTATGTTTGTTATAAAAGGTATTTAATTAAAGCATGAATATACTACACTTTTACAAGTGTAAATGTATACATTAAGTTGGCTGATGTACATTGTTACTCTAACAGTAAGTAGTGCCAATAATACAATATACTCCATAATTAGTTCATAAATAATTGTACTACAACTGACTCCGATCATATTTAAGCTACATAAGGAAATCGTATTCATATTCATAGAATTGAACATTTGCATATGAAAACCAGCTATGCCACTATGTAATGGGTGTATTAAATTAAATAGAATACAATATGACTCTTGTAAGTTATGAGTCGATTCTTACTAGTCGAGTTAAAAAATTCAAAAACAAAATGACTCAAACTCCGACTCTTAAATGATTTTTTACTCTTACGATTTATCTATTGGCTCTTCCGAGTTATGTCAACTCCTGACTTTTTACGAGTTAGAAAGTTAGACAAACTTTAAGAGTAATATTGGGAAAAAAAAATAGAAAAACAAATGACTATAGTTTTATTAAAATTAAACAATAGTGAAATTATCGACTATCATACTGCTCTAATTCTCTTGAGAATAAAGTTATTGAATAGTGATTGTCCATTTGACTGATACTTTGGAGACACTATAGAGAGTATAAGAAATTGTTATTAAATAAACAGTTGAAAGTTAATATTTGATTGAATAGTCAAATTTTTACAATAGTATCACACACTCGATTACTATATTTAATCTCAAATTTTAACTTTTTAAAAGTATATAATAAATACATTATATTCTTATTAGCTTATAGTAATTTACCGAAAGTTTATAAATTGAATTTAACTTTTAAAAGTTTTAGATTATATAAACTTGTCTATTAACTTTAAATAATCAAGATTTATAATTTTATATGTGTATATATGTTATAACTCTTACGAATCGGTTACAAATTAAAATTTATAGTTTTGAGTTGTGAATCGACAATTATGACAATATGTTAAAAGATTTCATACATTTTTTGAATTATTTTTTGATTAATGCTTGCAACATATGCACATAACTTGTACCTTAAGCATGTAATGTTAGTATTATATATCGATAGAATACAGGATGTTGGTTGCATTTTTGGTTCTAAAAAAAGTCATGTGATAACTAGTTGTATTGTTCAATAATGAATAATCGTTTGCAACTGTCTTTACCTTGGTCAACTTTACGCCACGTGAGTTCCTCTGCCCCCATTTTGTTTCATTTTTCCTCCTTTTGTTTTCATTCCCACATAAAAACATAACCGTGTGCTAAAATTATGGTTGATTATCGAAAAAGTTTGTGATTTTTCAATTATATTTTACTTTCATTCTTATATCTTATATATAAGAGATAAAGCTCAGAACTTCGGTTAAAAATACCAATGATAAGATAGATAAAATTATATTTAATGGTTGATAATATCATTTAAAACTTTTTAACCTTTTAATTTTAAAATATTTTTTTAATAATTTAATCATTCAAGTCTGTTTTAACTTATTGGTTTAACCCTTCAAAGAGTTAAACCATTAATTAAACTATTAAAAGTTAAATGTTTAAAATAGATAAACTTAAAATAGCAAAATTAACGTATAAAATAAATTTTATGGATTAAACCATCAAAGTTTTGAAGTATAAAGAGCGGATATCCCCTTAAAGAGTTAAAACTACCAAAACTTTAATACTTGAAAGATTAAGTCATACGGAAAAAAACTTCAAGGATTAAAACGTCAAAAAATGAAATTTATGATGTTTGTTGACCCATGTGTAAGTATTCATTAAATGCATTGGTGGCATAACCATATGCCAATTGTCGTATGGCGGAAGTGCAGTTTTGATAAACGTTAAAACCAAGTTTACCAATACAATCAGCCGCTTGATGAAAAAATTAAATACAAAGGTAGCGGTAGTTGACAGTAAGACGTTATACCTTGACATATACGGAGAAACAACTCTTGGCTCATCCGAAATCGTCTTCAAAAGTAATCACTCGGGAATGTTGGGTTTGGGGAAAACTAGTCGCGCCACAAACAATTGCTGGAACCGAGACGATCTCTATGTGTACGCCTTCTACGTATTTTTGGTCGAGAACTTTCGGTTACGTTTTCTTCATTTTCTTCCAACGTTTCAAGAATATCGAACATAAGATTCGGATCGTAACAACCAATACTTTCTTTGATATCTTCCATATCGGAATCTTCATGGAATTTTCAAAGGGATCCATTTAAAATTTGATAAAAAGAAAGTGAGTATTGTGTGTGTAAAAGACTAGTAATTATTTGATTAAATTTGTGTGTAAAATAAGTAGAGATTGTGAGAATTGTATTTGAAAAATGGTTATAGTTATATGTATATATATAGGAAAAAATTATTGAATTATATATATATGTTGCTTCATAGCCGTTTGAGTGTGGCCCACACCCACCCCGTGAACGGAGCATAAAAGAGGGCAAGAACGACACCATAGAGAGACGTTTATAGTTACTCACTTAAGTTAGTGATAGCTTAAACTTCAAAACCTTAACAACATGTAATCAAAATTTAAGTTAGTCACTCTTACTCTACTTTGACTACTGAAAGCTAAAACTTATATGTGAAAAATAAAATAAAAAAAGTTACTTAAAAAAGTGAAAATCGTATGCTACCTTTCAAACTCAAAAACATCTATGCGATTCTTTCATTAATTAACGAGTATGTATGTGTGTTTTAGTTAAACTTCCCATCATAATAACATGATTTTATAATATTATATGTATATATATTATTGTGTAAAGATTTGACCTTCCATAATAACATGTCAAATTATTTGAGTAGATAAATAAGCAAAACTGATAATTTACATATTTATATATTAAACATTAAAGAAGAGAATAACACTTTATAAGAGGTATCGATAATGGTAGTCATCTCGTTACATGTTTTTCATCCTAGATATGTACACATATATATCTTTGTACTTTATAATATTACATGCAATTATGAAACATTCAATTCAATATACATAATTTAGAACAGAGTTAAGAAAAAAAAGAAACTTAATTTCAAACTCGATTTAAACCATTTATCTTAGTTTATGAAAGCTGTTGATAGATTGCAAAAACTGGACCTACATACAGAATATATTTGAAATATAGTAAATAAATTAAACAATAGTTTCGTAAAGTAATGTGAAGTTTTTTCATTAATGGACGTATATCATTGCTGTAATTAAGGTGGTGACAGACAATGGCTTGCCAATCAGAAGTCAAGATCAAGATTTGCAAGAATTTAATTTATTATAAGTTTAAATCAACGCACCCATGGTGAGTATTATATCATAGTTTGACTAAATTCAAATTTTAACAATAAAATAAGGTTACAAATTAAATTAAAATTAAAATATGGAAACAACATCAAATTAAAGAACTGGCATGCCATAAAACTAAAAATTTAATTCTTCTGTCGTTAAATCTTTGATACTTTTAATAAACTTTATATATTTTAATATATTATTATTAATTATTAATATATATAATAATATATAATTTCACTAACAGAAAATTCATTGCTCTGCCATAAATTAATAATCATAGTTTTATATGTTTTTAAAATGTATTTTAAAAAGATATCAAAAGTCCAGTTAACTTTGAGTTAAAGTAAACACAACTACGTAAATGCTTTGGAATATTAGTCATACCAATAATTAAGGTAATATTTATACCATTTATTATGATGAACACACTGAAATTTCTTACTACTAATAATTAATCCACATAGTTTATTTGTTTTCTTGGCCAAAATCATACCCTCGTCTCTTCTCTTTTTAGTAAAGTTACATGTGTCATAACTAAAATTTGGGCTGGTTTCGGTTGAATTTGATTGAATAAGGATTAAACGTGTGACATAATATTAAGCTATTCATGATTTAACTAGTTGCTGATTGTATACCTCTTTTATCAAATTGTATACCCGAATATTATTTCAAGTTCCTTTTAATATACAAAAAATGAGATGATATTGATGGATGAAAACGTTAGGACAAGAAATAGAAAGTTAGAATATATGGTAGGTGAGATACATGATGAATTTGAACTTAATAATTTGTATGTGCCATTGCTTGATGTTGGAATTGGAATGGGAATGGGACCATAACATTTGTACCATAGTTCTTAATGGTGCCCCATACCCTTAGTTTGGAGGCATTATATATGTATTTTATTTTATGATTATCATACGCTATGCTATATAAAGATAACGTGAATAATTGTGTGCGTGTGGAGGGAGGTAGACATGATAACTAGAATCTCATGGATTCTAATGATTAAGATGTAACAATTACAGTTGATATGTTGATATATCATATAAAAGTATTCCCTAAAATGGGTTTTACGTCTCACAAGGAACGCTATCAATTCGAATTAGCTTTGCTGATTATTGATGTATATGTAGTATGATTAAACATACTTTTATACTCGAGTGCAGGTTGAGTGTAATCAATAAATTCATTGCACCAAAAGACCGAATGATCGAAGTGAGAGGTGATAAGAATCAATAATTGGATCATCTAAGAAGATGAGTTTTGTGGTGAAAGCTTGGCTCACCTTGAAGGAAAGGGTAGAGCCTGTGATGTTGTATGTGTTAAAAACGAGATAATATAATCTACTGTTATAAGGTGTTGTCATGATTACCATTTGAATAAGCCAAAATGAATACTAAGAATGTGAAAAACGAAATAATATAATCTACTGTTATTAATTAAAGTTTGAAGTTGAATCACACTTAGCAATCCCAATAATATACTCTTTGAATATATAAAGTTAGATTATGATAAACGGATTGGGGCCTCCAACGGTGAATTCAACAAGGTGAGAAATAATATATAGTTAAAACAAAACGAGTCCTCTTAATTTAAGATAAAAATTGGTCTTCTGATTTATTGCGTACAAAATTATCATCTCTCATGTTAGATTCGCCAAATTTACATTCATCATAAATAGTCATCCAAAAACGTAAAAATGATAATCAACTCTCGGAAGTTGGAATGGGCCGGTTTGGTCGTACATGGGCACAAGCACAATGGCATAAAAATACAAGGGTTGGATAAGTTTCTCTTCTATGGGCCAATACTTTTCTTGATGGGCCAATTTCTTGTTAAGTACGGCTAAGATGATAACTTTTAATACGAACGTAATATATTTGGCCCATTAAGAATGACAAATGACGCAAGACATTTATGGAAGAGGCATGGGCCATAAAGGGGTATCTTGTTGGGTTATCCACTTAAACATGTAGTCATCAACAACGACATATGAGTATATGACTCATGAAGTTTCTGTCTTTTCTTAAGGGAACTTCATTTTATTTTATAGATCGTAGAGAGTAACTCACTTAAACACATGAATGATCCTTAGAAGATAAACAATAAAGAAGTTGCCACATGATGTCCATTGGTCGTCCACTTTACAATTTCTAAAACGTGGTTAGTTTAATAATTATTTGCTTGAGTGTGTCGATGACGTATGTATATGTAAAAAGAATATTACAAAAAAACTTGGTCGAATTTAATGTAAAAAATCAATTTTAAATGTAGAATTAGGCTTTAAAAGTAAACTTAAGTGTCTATAAATGTATCTAATTATGATACAAATTTCAAAGTGATTGTATGCATCTATTATATATATCATACGCTTAGCTAGTGTATGTATACAACTTCTTATTAAATGTAATTGCTGACATGACATGTTTTTAATGACATAACAGTGATATGTCAAATAATATAATAGCATATATAATTATCACTTTATTAAAAATACCGACTACTAAAATAATAAATTATCATATATACAATATATATTATATTATATATTATATATATAATCCATAAAAATAAAGTTAAATATACACGCGATTATCTTAATTTTATCTTAACTATATATAAACCATTTCCATATTTTTTCTTAAAATTAGACTCAACAATGATTAATGTCCAAATTACCCTTAAAAATTATTAATTACTTTTCAAATGAACCACTAATTTATAAATTGCAAACCTTAAGTTTTAAACTTTACATATCCTTAAATTAAACTTTTAATAATATAGTGTAAACAATAAAATATGTGAATGTTAAATTAACTATTTATTCCCGCAGCTATGCACGAACACACGGCTAATATTTCCAAACACTCGTCGCTCAAAATATACTCATCCGACGAGAGCGAAAACAAAATCACGCTTTCTAGCTAAAACACTTAAAATAAAAGAAAATAAAAAAGGAAAGGTCAAAGGGTCAATTACGCGCACTCATCTAAATTAAGGTAAGAATAAAGTATCGATTAGCAAATTGATTTGATCAATACGATTACATTTTCACGGATAAATTTAGACCAGCTAAAACAAGTCCTAGTGACACAAGCAAACGAAAATGGCGAAACGAATGTCCGCTGTTAATTCTTATCGTCTTCTACTCATAAACCAAAACAAACACGTCTCTAATAAATTTAAAATTGTTGATCATAATCGCCGATTGATCCCTCATTTCAGCCGATCATCCTATTATTCAACTTCACCAGGTATTATTACGCTTTACAATTACGCTTTTTTGCACTATTCGTTTTTCTAATAGCTTTATTTTTATCTGTGTATGTACATTTAGTTATCCCTAATTTACTTGCATGAAGTTCATCTCACAATTATTTGTTTTGAGGTTTTTATATTACAGTTACTGTTACTTCTTTTTACAATAACTGTTTTCGTAGCTTCATTGATTTTGTGTTTAGTTAGGTGTTAATTAAATGTTGGAATAAGATGGTTTAACACACAAAAATGAACTTGAAGTGGATTTTATAGCTTAAAGTATTTTATTCAAGGTTAAGTATTTTGAAATGTACCTAATTTCCTGAATCAATTGTATGTATCCTAAGATAGATAGCAAGTCTTAAAGTATGTTAGATTGAAGATAACGGTTTATTCAGTTTACACTTTGGAAGCTTGATACAAAATATATATATATATATATATGTATATACTAATATATAAAGCATTTGCCCCCTCCCGCTCCTCACTTTTTAAGACTAAGTAAATTTAATCTTCATTGAATCTATATCACTTTTTAATCTCATCTCTTCAATTCACTTTAACCTACCTATATAATAACACACCTAACAAATAAACAAACACTTTCGACCAAAAATCTCACACAATAGCTTTATTTGTCTCCCTCACATACCTGCGATCTGAACATAAAAACACCTAATGAATACCACAAAAAACACACACATCGGACACTAATAAAAATATTGTCGAACCAATATTCGACGCCGCTGCTTTGCGGGAGTACAAGGCTAGTATATATATATGTATCAACTAACTAAATAACAAGACCAAAAGTCTAGTAATTAAAATAAGACTCATTGCTTGAACATTCTTTTCACTTTTTGATCGAATGAACACTCTTCAATAAGTTGCTCATAACTTTTTCGATAAAACTCCACACGAGAGACGATTTTCAGTTCATAAACTAGGCAGAAATTTGAATTATTATATGTAGTAATTCCGATAACCATTCACTCTTCAACTTCAAGATGAAAGTGACATCCCAATGTTAATTTCAACATTAAAGTAACCAGTCTTGCAGTTGCATTTGGAAGATTGTATCCAAATTCATATTGCTTAGGTATCCTATATTTAACTTTATATTCTAATATTGCAGGGTTTACACATCATTGTGGCCCTGTACCTCTAAAGCAGCTTCTTGCAACATTTAGATGGGATCTTCAGAAAACTTCCTTAATTCACATGCAAAATATGCCTGCAATCCAATACCGAAATTTTGGCTCATTGGCCTCCTCCAAAGTTCAGAGAAACCCCTTGTTTTCAACTATTGATAATGATGATATAATCTATTTTCAGAACATATTAGGGGTGAAAAAAGTTATTCAGGATAGTGAAGAACTACAAGCTGCAAATACAGATTGGATGCATAAGTACAAAGGTTCAAGTAAGCTTATGCTCCAACCTGAAAATACTGATGAGGTTGATATCTTCCATCTTTTGCCAAAATTGTTGTTAAGGCTAGATTGAAACACAAATAGTTATTCTTCCATTTGATTTCGTGCAGTTATCTCAAATTCTTAAGTATTGCAACTCCAGATGTTTGGCAGTTGTTCCTCAAGGTGGAAACACGGGTCTTGTTGGAGGAAGTGTCCCTGTATTTGATGAGGTAAAATTAGTTTTAAATTCTTTTAATTCCTCGTGCTTTACTTTTTGGCTTAATGCGGTTTCTCAAGTACTTGCAGGTTATTATTAATACTCGACGCATGAATAATATCATTTCATTTGACGAGGTAGGGTGGTCAGTCTTAAACTATTGTTAATCTAAACCTCTTTTTAATAATTCTTTTTATTTATTTATTTTTTAGATGTGAGAATCTTTGGCTACTGATTTCCAAATATAGATTTGTTTCTTTGCTCTTGTTTGAGATATTAAACTATTAGTCAATTAATTGATCAAGTTCTGTAATTGTGCAGGTTAGTGGAGTGCTGGTATGTGAAGCAGGATGTATACTGGAAAATCTGATTTCTTTCCTAGACAAAAAAGGGTAATATGCAGATGATCCACATATATCATTTTTCAATATGAAAATTTGGGCGCTTATTATCCTTCTGAATCATTTGTGTGACATTCTGTTCAGTTACTTTTTTCTTTCAGTTTTATTATGCCGTTAGATTTGGGTGCAAAAGGAAGCTGCCAGATTGGTGGAAATGTTTCTACTAATGCTGGTGGGTTGCGCCTAGTACGTTATGGGTCTCTTCACGGAACTGTTCTTGGTAAGTGTTTTCTCAGTTATTTACATTTAAGTATCTCAATTTACAGAAATTAGGATACATGTCCATATTGATGTTTCAGGTCTTGAAGTTGTATTGGCAAATGGTAGCGTGATTGATATGCTTGGTACTTTGCGAAAAGATAATACCGGCTATGATTTAAAGCATTTGTTTATAGGTGTGACAAAACTTTATATATGACCATCATATTAGTGAAAGATATATTCATATTTGGCTAATTTAATGCTCATGTATCTCTTTGTACTTTGCAGGAAGTGAAGGTTCTTTAGGTATCATAACCAAGGTTTCTATACTCACACCTCCAAAGTTGTCTTCAGTAAACATAGCTTTTCTTGCTTGCCAAGATTATATTAGTTGCCAGGTAATATATTATGTTTTCCTGATTTGATATAGTTCAGACGTTAAAATTAAAGTATAAACACAAAATGATATTGTTTGATGCTTAAGTCGATCTTTCTCTTGCAATGTGTTATATTTATTTGTTTTTTTCTTTTCTTTTCTTATCTTTAGTCCTCTGTCCTGTTTCTTTTTTTATTAGAAACTTCTCTTTCAAGCTAGAAGAAGACTTGGTGAAATATTATCTGCATTTGAGTTTCTCGATGCCCAAGCAATGAATCTTGTAAGTCCTGCAAATGTGTTCTATTATCTGCTATTTTAAGCTAATGTTTAATGTGGTCTTAGAAACATCACATGTATGAAAGAATAATTGTCACATTCCATTACATTCTATTGTAAAAGTTTTTTTCTTTTTACCTTTACGTGATGCACAGGTTCTTCAGCATCTAGACAGTGTCCGAAATCCATTACCATCCTCAATTTATAACTTCTATGTTCTCATAGAGACAACAGGCAGCAGTGAATCTAATGACAAGTAACTTATTGCTATATAATCTTTACATAATGCCTATAATCAATTCTCTTTGTATTTTTTAAATAGTCAACAAACATATGCACTGATTTTTCTAGGGAAAAACTTGAGGCGTTTCTTCTTCATGCTATGGAAAATGGTTTGGTAACTGACGGTGCCATTGCACAGGATTTCAATCAAGCATCATCATTTTGGCATATTCGGGAGGTTTGCAAAATTGTGTTACACAATTTGTTATATTCATGTAATCACGCTAATACGCTAATTTTATATAAATTCTTTCAGGGTGTTCCTGAAGCATTGATGAAAGCTGGAGCTGTATATAAGTACGATCTATCATTACCTGTTGATAAGATGTATGATCTTGTTGAGGAAATGAGAATACGTCTCGGTAACTATAATCATTTAATTTCGTTATACTGCAATGTTAAGAATCATGATTATGCCAACTGATTTATCGAATCTGTTTGTATAATTAGTTTATTTCCTTTTTAAATATATATTAGGTGATAAAGCAAATGTAGTCGGATATGGTCATCTCGGAGATGGCAACCTCCATCTAAATGTGTCGGCTTCACAGTATGATAACGATGTAAGATTCGTCTTCCTGGTTTCCAAAAAACCTGTGCTCAAAATAATAGTAGAAATGGACATTTTATTTGGTTCTAAATGTTATAAGAAAAGTGCAGATTCTGGCACAAATTGAACCGTTTGTGTACGAATGGACATCTCAGCATCGTGGGAGTATTAGTGCTGAACACGGTTTAGGTCTCATGAAAGCTGAAAAGATCTATTACAGCAAGTCATCTGAAACTGTAAATCTACTTGACTCGTTTTCTTCTCCGTTTACAAAAGAATCAGATATGATCAATTTAAGAAACAATTTTCATTTCTAAATGTACAGGTACAACATATGGCTTCAGTGAAGAAGTTGTTTGATCCCAATGGTATACTGAATCCTTACAAAGTTATCCCAACATCGCTCCTATCGTAGTTAAGGTTATAAACTCGATCCGTCACTTTTCTTAGTTCTTAAAGATCTAAAGCAAGAAGTCTTTATGTTAAAACAGAGTTTTGACATATAGAGTCTTCAATGTACAAGTGTGGGTGTCGAACTCATGCTGCAACTTGGACATGTAACAATTATTATGGCACATAAACATGTGTTTTTTTCTTCTTCTTCAAACACTTGGATAATTGTGTAGATTTGAACATCATCCTTCCCTTATATATCCAAAATAACTTATTCAACGAACTCCATGTTAGTATCTTCTCTTACAGAGAAAAACCATTTGTATATGGAAGCAACACACAAGGGTTCTGACTGTATAAGATTACTTCTGCTTAAAATTGGACGACACCGTTTTCTTTAATATACTTCGATAAGTTTAAAGTTTGTTACAATTACATCAAAAACCTCTGTTACATAGATTCCAACATAAAGGTGTGGTTTTATTCACACCAGATATCCATAATGAAAACAATAATATTTACAATCATGATTACTATAATTAAATCCAACATAAACATATAAAGCTATGGCTTTTTTCCAGATTCCAGAAATAATATTATACAAATTCTGCTATAGAAGTACCAGATGGAGAAGAGAAAATGATTGTGGTTATGGTGATCAACGACGTGGAGCAGCGGCGGGCGCTAAAGGTGGAGCCGCCACTTTCACCGAAGGTGGAGCGACAGCAGATGGTGGAGGTGGAGCGGCGCCTGGCGGCGGAGGTGGAGCTTAAAAATATATAGGGGTTTGAGAATAATTTATTTGATCAGTTCTACTTGAAAATTACAGTAAGTCGTAAAGAAAGAAAGTACTTTGCTGACCGGAAAAATCATCCAGCAGCCCCTAATCAAGAATAACAAGAATATAATTATTCTAATTGCTACAGGCTACATGTCAATCGGTGGGCTTCATTTTCATCATTTGGACTTAATAAAGTTCTGATTCTTTACGTATATGATTAGTTTTTGTCCAATTTGATTACAGTATCTCATAAGAATTGGGGCCGTGTGATTGTAAAATATTATACTTTCCAGGTAGTATAGATACTTTGAATAATGTATAAAAACCTTACGTTGCGTTTGTTTTACGGAATTGATTGAAATTCAATAGAATTGAAATTGAGACAGGGAAAGGCCCTTCCCTTTTGGGCCGGTTGTGGGCAAGGAGGGATTCGAACCCCCGATACCGTGGTTCGTAGCCACGTGCTCTAATCCTCTGAGCTACAGGTCTCACTCCGTCTCCACTGGATCCGTTCCCGGGAGTACCCTCAAAAAAAGGAACATTTGCTCTCCCCAACCATTTTAGGATTATATTCCTTAGTTTGTTTGGTTGAGTAATTGATAAAGTTAGACTACATTAAATTTCTTCCATTAAAAAAATTCAAATTCCTTTAAAAAAATTTCACGAATCAAACGCAACTTTAGTGTTAAAGAATACATTTGGGAACTCTTAATTTACTTGATTATTAAACATTACTTTTGTTCTTTTTTCACATGCAATCTTAACAAGTCAACTTTCTATTGGAACTTATACGGCGTTGGACTAGTCAAAAGGAAACCAAATACCTATTCGCTTCCTCCCACTCGTTCATGTTCACTTTATCAGCCGTCCACTTGCAAAAGTGTATATTCCATGTCAGCAAATGGCATTCGTTTTAGCTTTTACCCCTAGATTTAATTTATATCTAACAAAATCTTACACATAAAAGTATGAACATAATATTGTGCACCAGATTATACAAAAGTTGCTTTACTAACATTTTTTGTTGTCACAAGGGAATGCAATGAATTCATCATAATTATCAATATGTTGAAAGCTCTAACTAATTATTAAAATCTACTTTAAATAACTTTTTGGAATAAATCATAATTTTCCAAAATAAAGCTTAAAGTTCCACATAGTAGGCAATAATAACATTGGTCAGACTCAGATGGATGATAATACTTTTCCATAATGAAAAGGAACAATAATGTGAAATAAATAAGTCAAAGGACAAAGGTTGATAATATCCAATAGTTGAGGGACTATTTATATAACATTCTCCGTAAATATAATAAGTATAAATATAAATACTCACCGGTGTATCTGTCACACCTACACCGGCAATATCTCTTTTTCTCTCGTCGACCGTCATGACCAGCTCCTCAGCTTCTTCTCGCCAGGTTCACCTTTCAGCTAATTACTCCAAATATTTGTTTGTTACTATTTATAATTTATGATATACGTATTTGTTGAATTATTATGTGTTTCACTGACTTTGTTTTCTGAAAATTGAAGTGTTAACTATGAGTATTAGTGGTAAATTTGACTATAATAGTGATTATGATTCTGATGTTCGATAATTGATTTAGGTATTGAGTAAGATAGCTAGCAATCGACTTCAAAAAGAGTTGGTAGAGTGGCAGGTCAATCCTCCTTCTGGATTTCATCACAAAGTCACTGACAATCTTCAAAGGTTCTTTATTTTCTCAATTTAATTGATTTTTCTAGGGTTTCTTTGACCATAACTGTTAAATAATAATAATAATAATAATAATATCATTTATTTACTACTGACATTGACTTTGACTTTGAGATGCTCTAATATTTGGTAATAGTTAACTCGGTAATACTGATGAAATATGGCTCCAGTTTCTTTCTAACAGCGTTCTCGAGCTTATTTTCTCAAAATAAAAGCTCAAATAATAATAAAAAATTCTGCTAGATGCAGTGCAGTAATTGTTGCAATGTCAATACTTAATGAGTTGAAATACGTGAGTCATTATTGATTTTCTGCTTGTGTTTGAAGGTGGGTGATTGAAGTGTATGGAGCTCAGGGGACTATTTATGCCAATGAAAAATACCAGCTTCAAGTTGATTTTCCTGAGCATTATCCTATGGAATCACCTCAGGTCAGATCGATTGATACTTATTTTAAGTGTTTGAATACGTCTTTCACTTGTTTTTTGCTTATGTTTTTGTTTGATGAGATGATACTACAGGTGATATTTTTGCATCCAGCTCCTTTACATCCACATATTTATAGCAATGGCCATATTTGTTTAGGTAAGCATACATACATTATCTTTTTAACACCAACCATTTACTGATATGTGCTATTTATGAATCTCGCTCAATCTATTTGACCGGTTTCAGTTACGATTTAATTTGTACTAGGTTGATCTGTTTGCATGAAAATAAAGCCCAAATCGATCCTAATTTCACATAAACTGATTGAGATTACCCCCCTTAGATTATAGTTAATCACAAGGTTTGGTCTTTTCTTCATGTAGATATATTATATGACTCATGGTCTCCAGCCATGACTGTCAGCTCTGTCTGTATCAGCATTCTCTCCATGCTTTCAAGTTCAACCGTGAAGGTCTGTTTATTTTTTCTTCTAACATTTTAAAAAGGCTTCCTTGAATCTGTTTCCTATTACTACAGTATGTTGCTTGAGTAATATTAAAAGAGTATGGTCACTACCTGTTTCTGCAGGAAAGACCTGAAGATAATGATCGCTATGTTAAGAACTGTAGAAATGGAAGATCTCCCAAGGAAACTAGATGGTGGTTTCACGACGATAAAGCTTAATCAAAAGAATACAGTCATGACTCATACAATCATCTATTCTTCATAATTGCATATTTGCTTACCTCAAACAGAAGGGACCACAAATATCTGATGCCGTTGGAAAGTGGCTATGACTATTCGTTCTGACTGTAAATGAAAAACACATTTCTTGTTTGTTTCAATCCAACAAATCTTAATCATGTAACTCAATTGGTTTAAGGGATCTTATATTATATAACTTTTGTTCCAACTCCATCAAATTGGCACCATGAAAAATTACATTATTTAGTAAAAAATTGTCATATTCACTAAATAACTATACATATACACGTTGAAACTGAAACTGAATGGTTACTTCCCTGCTCGAGAAAGTTTTATGTATGTTTGCACCCTATCGTGGTACAATTACTAAAAAGAATAACTAAACTCTCAACATTGTGCTACAGTGACTAGTGTTCCTGTCTAAAAGAGAAGACTAACAATCAATGTGGTGAGAAAGAGAACTAAGGAGAGGAATAATACTATGTCAGTTGTTCTTCCGTGTCTGTTTGAGCAAATGCAGTACATTTTCATACACAATGAAAGTTATGGAAGCAGCAGGAAGATTTTTCAAAAGGTTTGCTGTAATGCCTCTGTAAAAACCTTTAGGACCCTCTAACCTGCAACCCAAATATGAAATAAGTATCAATTTCCACTTCATATCATCATTTACAAGAATTGAAATTTTGCAATTGAAAACACTCACTGAGCAGTTTTCGTCATGGCATCCCCGCTATCCACATATCTTGGAACCCCGTCTAACATGGGTCGTTGCTGCAATTAATAACGAACAATTTAAATTACAAATAGTCAAGAAACCAAAAGGATGAAACTTCATTGGAATAAGAAATGTAAAAAGATAGCCGTACCTGCAGACGAGAACGAATGACCTGAGTATGTTACCATGTAGAAATACAGAGCATGTTAAAGAAATTTCATTTTAAACTTAAAAATTGTCAGAAGTTTACATACTGATAGTTCCTACCTGGAATGGGTATGTTGCAAGAATGGCAGCCAGTTTAGAGGAGGCTCCTAAAGTTGCATAATCAACTGTAGTCTGAGGCAAATACGGGAAAACCAAGTTAATAATGCAGAAAAGTAAAGGTACTATATATATTACATTGTAAACTAAACATAACAGGTATTACTGTAGTATACAAAGTATGTGATTCGGATATACAAAAACATCTGTCTTTCATAGAAATACGCACATGCTAATGGGTAATAGTGGGCCTGAACCTTGAAAAATCATTCTGAAGAGAAGCTTACCAGTAACTCTGAGTTTTTAGCAATGGACGGATTACGTTTAGCCCTGAAGTCAACTAATTTGTTACGAAGCTCCTCATATGCTGTAAACTGAATGGCACCATGAGTGACCTACAGGAGAAGATGTCAATTTGTAGTTAATTTATTGAAAAAAAAATTAGTATGAAAATTAGGATGACACCCCAGATAGTATGAAGATGGTGATTGAAGGTGATAACTGGGTGATCCCTACAAAAGTGAGTTTAGGAAAAACTGTTTTTATGTTTATTTATATATTATATATTTCTGATTAACCACTGTAAACTATAATTCCTTTTAAAGTTTGCATTAAGCGAGACTGGGATAAGCAAAAGAACCAAGGGAGTTATGATGGTAAATTGACCAATATAAAACGAGCATTGAAACTGACAAAAAAAGAACATAACATATCTCATAGCATCTAGAACAGAAATAACGATACCAAATCTAACCAGAAAAAGTCCAGGTAAAAGCCCTTTGTATAATGCTCTCCATCCTTCATCTCTCAATATGGTTTTCAAAGCATCTGCCATAATACAATTAGGTTAATTGGATCCAAATTTATATATATATCAGTAGAGATTGAGGAGGAGCTACATGGAAATAAAAAATAACAATTCAGAAAGCACATTATGTCCAGCTTAACATAAGAGATTGACTGGTTGAGCATACCACCAAAACCAGAATATGGCCGAGATTGATTCTGAGGAGTCTGAAGTTGTAATCTTGTTTTCACAACCCAAACAGGATTGGTAATAAGACATACCTACAAAAGTAACAATTTTGCTGTAAGGACAAAATTAAATTCGAAAAACAAATCAAACCCCTTTAATTTTGTGATTAATCAAACAGCGTAAAGCAATGAGTACAACAAACTCACCAATCCTCCTGCTTCCGCAGCTGAAGCAAGATGAATATATGCACTTGTCTTGTCATGACTCTTCATATACCTTTGTTTAGCAGTGTTATAACTATAAACCGGAAATAGGATATGTCAAGAAGTCAATTACGCATGTAAATTGCATGCCAAGTTTAATGCATGAATATTATAGAACTCTAGAATAAGCACCAAGTCTCCAACAACATACAAATAAAAGTATAGACCCCATGAGACGGTTGAGCCTAACACTGCAGGACTAAAGCCAGAATAGAGCCCTCTGAGACCCTGGAAAAATATGGGTATCCGTTTAATTACGCATAAAAGACGATATCAAATAGAACATGTGCATGCATTATAGAGGTATGGAAGGAAATGCAATATAAATCCCTTATGGTTTAATGCATTGATGATCTTATCACTTTTCCTTAATTAGATAGACACGTATGATAGTTCATGTCAGTTTACTTTTTTGAATCCAATAATAAGATTTTTGAGCTTTGAATCTCTGTTCTTTGCACTGCTGTTCCATCCCCTTACTGAACATATATCAGTTAACAACAAGAGGAAAATTTAGATTACGAGAACACAGTGCATTAGGATTCATCATTTATCGAAATTACGTGTATCTTCAATCATTGCAAAATTTGGAAGAAAAAGAACAGAGTTATATAAATGTGGAACGAAAAAAGATTTATTTTAATAGTAGCATTTCATGCTACAGACTTACAGTCAATTTACACTTATATAATTTGTATGTGAAACTGTGACAAGCAATAATTCATATAGATATATGAATACATGTGTGTATACAAACCAATATTCTTCTGAGTTCTGACCCTAGAAATATGGAAATCATGATTTAAACATAACAAAGCAAATAATGAAACTGCAATTTTTATCAACAAAGAAATGATAAACGTATTTAATTTAAGAAAGAATATTAATAAAAAAAATGGACCTCTAATCGGCCAATGGTGAAGAGAGCATGAGGAGTGTTCTTATAGCACGGAAGGTTAGGGTTCCGACCGTCATAAACTGTTCAATTTCATTTAATTGTCAATTTAAATAAATAAATAAAATCTGGAAATAATAAAATCATAGTAATTGAGCATATAGATTGATAAGAATTACCCTGGAATCTGGTACGGACAACATCAAGGGGATGAGTAAAGGTGACCGTAGCAAGTCCAGCGATCGACCCAGCGACGGCGTTTTCCCATTGCCAATCTGTCCACGGCGACGCCGAAACCGTCGTCGTCATATAAAAATAGCGATGAAGGTTGCGTTGGTAGAATGTAAAAATGTATGCAAAGTGACAAGAAGAAATGGTAGTTCCATTTTGGGGGCCGACGGGTTTGCTATCAGATCCGTTTTATTCATTCGAGTTAAAGTCGTTAGCTTAACGGTATCCATCTATGGGTTGCCGACCCGGTTAGGTTATACAAACGGGGCTACTTACTCTATCGGTCTGTTTGGTAAACTAGCCGTAAGCTGTAGCTATAAGCTGTAAGCTATTATTTAATTTGTATAAAATTGTTTGACATATTAGTTGTAACTGTAACCTTGAAATGTAAAATGACAGAAAAAGACATTAATATAAAAATTAATAATAAACATAACTAAAAATAAATTTAACAAATAGTATCCACTACATAAATAAAATACTTTATTGTTTAGATAATATAATAATTATTTTTTTAATATAATGGAGTTAGTTATTAATAAAATATAAGAAGTTTACTATACGAGTATTATGAGAAGTTTGAATTAAAACAAAGTAAAAAATAAATTGACAAATAAAAAGTATAAATAAACATAGTATGATTTTAATAATAACAATAATAGTAATTATAATAAATATATGTTAAAATAACAGTAGTAAAACATTCACTCTATTTTGGTGATGATAGGTCGTGGAATATGAATTAACGCATCAGGAAAACAAATTAATTACGGGGTCAATTCAGTAATATTGCTAGCAAAAAGCTCTAGCCGCTTTCAAACGCTACCTCATGTAACGTTCTATTTTGAAGCTTTTTTGCAAATTAAAAGCTATTAAATTTTGTATCCAAACAAAGCTTTTAATTTGATAGAAGTTTTTTGTTCAAAAACTAAAAACTAAAGCTTTTAAAAGCTCTCAAAAGCTCATTACCAAACATGTCCTATATGTACGTTGTATTGACGGTCGTTTACGAGTCACAAGTCGAGTGTTAAATTCTAAAAATAAGGTGTTTTAGTTCTGGACTTTTATATGACATTTATTGACTTTTTTGAACTGTCTCAACTCGAGTCTCGTAGTAAAAGAACAAATAATAATGTAACATCGAAAAAATAAAAATAAATAAATAATTTTTTTTTCCTTGAATTATGTAGTATTAATTTTACTAGTTGATAGTGTCACTATTAACCCTTATACTTATCTATTTGTTTTGAGAATAAGAATCTTACATGGTGATTGTTTTTTTTTAAGAGATATCTTAAATACAATACAGAGACTATAAAAAGTTTTTATTAAAGAAACGAGTGGGAGTTGATGGCTGATCAAGTAGTCAATTTTTTAAAAATAGTGTCACCCATTTGATTATCACGTTTAATATTAAATTGCAACATTTTAAACAATAAATACAATACATTCTTATTAGTTTATTATAATTTACTTAAATTTTATAAACTTAATCTAACGTTTTAGGATTTTTAGATTATATATATTTGTAACTTTGAAAAATTAAAATATATAACATATATTAATAATTATTGGTATCTAATTTATATGTATTTATAATACATATACCCATTTTTCAAATCCCTAGAATTTAAGACTAAGTAAAATGGATCCCCACTATTCATTGAAACTACAATTGATTTTAACCATCTATTTTTCTATCTTTCTCTTTTTACCCCACCAATAAAAAACTACCAACCAACACATACACACAGTAAACACCTAAACTCACACACCTCTCCCCTATCTCTCTCAACCGGATGACCACAAAAGCACACTCAAAAGTCAAAAATAAGAGACTCACACAACATATAAATACACATAATATTATCGTCGTCACCGTATTGCGTGGGTATTAGGCTAGTTTATATGTATGTGTACATGTTATGACTTTTGCAAGTTAAGTCACAACAAAGAAATTTATACAACAAATTGAAATATATGATTTTGAGTCACGAGTCAACAACTATAGCTATATTAAAATCATAAAATGCAATTAATTAACACTAAAATCTTAATACCTAAATGAAGTTATAGTATAAACGTCATCTTGACCATTTATTCTATTTACTAAATTAGACTTTTGATGTTAAATTAAATTATAACTAAACATATATTTAAATGTTCAATTACAGCCATAATTTTAAGTTACAACTTTTGTAACTCCTTAGCGTGTAACACATTGTGTTTTTAAATTGAAACATACAAAATTATTGATTAACATTTTAATATCGCTTACGATCTATTTAAGAAGATCACTAATTCACATAAAAAATACAACTAAAAAATATATTGTAATTTTCATTTATGTTTAAATTAGTACTCCACTACGTAACGTTAATAATATGTTCGAATGCAAAGTTTTAAAGATGTCAAAATTTAAAATGAAATTTCAAATGAAACAATTGTTAAAGGAAATTGTTTCCACTACATTCGAGGAGGACATTGATATAGATGATAATATATGTATCGAGATGACCCTTCAACTATTAGATTGTAGGTTTAAGTTCATGGTTGAACATATATATATATTTGTGAAAAAATGTGTATATTCGTGACAAGGTGTATGAGTTCATTATCTTTCTAAAAAAGATAAAATAGTAAAAATGAAAATATATATGTATTTTTTTAATAATTTTTTTAAAACAAATAATAATTTAACCATATCAATCAAACAATCAATGGATCAATCAAAATTTTCTTTTTTCAAAATAAATTTGAAGTTTAAAAAGACTCGTGTTAGATTATGGGGAATAATTTATTCTTTTACACGGTGAAGAAAAGTCACTAGCATGTTAATGAACAAGTTGATTCTTATATAAAAAGAAAACACGATTAGCATGGGCACTAACTATATTGAGTTTGTAACATATACATAACTTATATGCCACAAGCATGTACCATTTCTATAAACTAATCAAGTATTCATATGTGATGACGTAAGAGATAACTAGTTAACTAAATAAGATAGGATAACAGACCATCATACTTATTAAACATCAAATTTTGATTTTAAGATCTCTCCGAATATAGGAACTTGCATACTGTCCTCATCATCTCATTAAAATCCAATTTTTCAAAGGTTTAGAAATATTTAAAACCTTTTGGATGAGCTAATTTGTTAAAACAAAATTAGGAATGAGCTAACCGGCTAAGCGACCCATAACAGTCAACAGAGTGGAGGGTTTCAAACTTGTAAACTTCTTCCGTTTCACTATATATCTTGCTCCTGAAGAAAATTTAGTTCTTAAATACTGTGGACATTTAGTTCCTGTAAAACTCTACATAATCAACCATAAGGATCCAGAATAACAGTGAAAACAAGGTTCAGAAGATCATTTGGGTCTCGACTCTCGAGATAGTTTTTCCAGGTAAGAAATGATGCTCAAACTGTTCAAATCTGGAACATAACTTGAGCAGCTATCTGCAATCCGTTACAATTATTTTGCGATGGATAAAACTATAACTTCCAACAATGAATCCATCTTCAAAAAAGATCAACTGAACTCCTATAACTTAATTAAAGAGCTTACATGGTGCGCTTTTCGAGCATAGATGAAATATAAATGAACACTTCTACAAAAGAAAAAAGAAAGTGTATGCGGTTAAGAAATCTGCCCATGATCTCCCGTGTTTGAGGTATGAGAATGCATAAGAAAATTTGCATCATTCACAAGCCTGCATATGTACAAAAATAGCAAAACATTTTAAATTCTTGTTGATAACAAAATAAAAGTTTGGTTGCGAGTTAGTGCACTAACAACCAGATGAGATGTTTACTTATCGACATACACTACATATAATAAAAGTAGTAGCACTTGAGGTATCTTGACGAATAGTATTTAAGGAAAATTTCTCCTACTGTTAGAGGTGACAATATGAACCCATTTTGCAAATATATGGGTCTATTTAGGTTATATATCTATTTACTGGGTCAAACTGGTAGAACTAAAAGATTTAGCCAAAATGAAGACGGATTAACTGAATAATTCAAATAGTAAAATGCATAAACCTCTTATGTAAGTTTATTCAAAATTTGTATTTTGATAGTAATATTATTGTTTTACTAATAAAGTAAATCATATTTAACATGTTTTCATATTTCATAGAAGTTAACCCAAACGACCTGTTTTGACTCGTATAATAATTACAATTTTGACCCATTACACAACCAACCCATTTCGCCATCTCTATCCAACTATCCACTATCCTAGGTGAAAAGGGGTGTCTTTATATGCAATGTCTCTAACACAAGTGGGTGCCTTTATATCAACGCTAACTAACTACGAGTACCATCAACATGAACTTGAATTGTAACAGGAACAAGTTAAAAGTGTAATCATTACTAGCACACACCCTCACAAAGCAACGGAGTACTTATTTCAAATGTACACTTGTTTATTTATAGATTATATTGCATTTCATTTAATATACAATTATATCTTTAATATCTATACCGTTTCCAAAATTAGGTAAGGGTAGATTGGTCTATTTCGTTAAAGATAGAGGTATTTGTGTCATTTCCATTCTTTAAACATTTAACTTATTGCAGAAAAGGGTTAAACCCTTTATAAGGGTGTAAGATGTAAGATAAGATTAAATAGAAAATCAAGAGTTGCCATATGGGGTGAACAGTAAATTTGATGGAATAGGCTTGAACATATATACAGGAACACTAGTCAAACTATTGAAGGTATAATGTACAAATCTCAATACCCTACAACTACAATGGATTGCAAAATCTATGAATCTACAATGAAGAAACACATTTTAATTCAACTTCGATTAATTGTGTAAGGCCAAATTCAAGTCAACTGTTATTGGAAATCAGCCTTCATTCAATTCAAGTGAAGCGATAATAAGTATAAGCGTTTGCATGTACTAGTAGTGTAATACAAACCAAGTAATATGTAAGAAAGTAAAGTCCCTTAAATCAACAAAACTTGAACAAATTTACATGATACCATTATAATTCAATTCAAAACTAAAGCACAAAAACGATTTTGTCACTAGTGTAATGCAATATAAACAAGTCCTTAAAACAATTCAAATAATCACAATCATACATATTCAAAGACAATAAACCAACTAAATTCAATCTGCTAAATGAAATTACCTCATTCCATAATAACTTTGGCCCCAATTGCCTTCATTTTTTCAATAATTTTCTCAGCTTCATCTTTAGGGACACCTTTCTTCAATAAAGTAGGTGCCTTTTCAACCAATTCTTTAGCTTCTTTCAAACCCAAATCAGTAAATGTTCTAACTTCCTTAATTATCTTAATTTTTGATCCTACATCAAACCCACCTTCAAGTTTCAAATCAAACGCCGTTTTCTCCGCCGCCTTTTCTTCCCCTTTCGCCGCTGCAGCGCCTCCTCCTTTGACTCCGGTCTTCAACCCCATTCCCGGCATCATCACTGCCATTATTGGCATCTCATTAATTCCCATTTTCTTCCTCATAACCTCCGTTAAGTCAGCTGATTCCAACAATGTTAAATTCATTAACTCGTTAACGATTTCCGTTACGCGAGGTGACGGCGTTGAATTTGAACAGAATTGTCGGATTGTGTGTAAATGGGTGCATTGTGGGATGTGGGGTTTGATTAAATTGGGGGTTGTTTGAAACCCTAACGAATGAAATTGGGAGTGTGTGAGGGATTGGGTAATTCGTTGATAGTAGTATTTCTTCATGTTAATGGGTTTAGTTTGTTTATTGATGTTGTATAATCATATGGAAGACGGTGTGATCGAGAAGTGAATAATAGGAAAATCAGGGTTTTACAGTGCGACGGCGATGGCTTTGCAAGATTTGTATTTGGGTTTAAGAGATTATTAAAAATATTGAGGGGTCATTTGGTAGTTGGGATAAAAATTAGGGGTATTTATGTAACATTTTAAAGATTTTTAGAAAGTTGTTCAATAGTCCATCTGTCTGATTTAAAGTGTAACATTTATATTTGAGTGATACCACTAAATCTCTTGGCAACTTTTAATTTATTATGAGTTAAAATAATGAATTTAATAAGTTCTTGATAATAACCGCTTCTTATAATGACAATAGTACATTATACCTATTGATGGGTTGCCCCTCATATACAAATGTGTGACTCATTAATCAGATTCGCAAGAATCAGATATGTGGATAATATTGAACACAAGTGAGGTAGCTACTTGGTTAGGACTCAACTTGGGGTAACTAGTTGCATACAACTTGCCCCTTCGTATCAATTTGAAGATACTTGCTTCCCTATATAAAGCTACTAGCTGATCATCACAAGGGGCATGATCAACATACTTATCTCTTTCTGCTATAACATTAAAGTGTATTGCTAAAGTGCATAAACACAAACTACACTTATCTTTGCATAAGTCTAATAGTTATCTTTATGACATCAATATTCTCACCTCTCTCCTAGTTACAACTCTAATTCTATATACATAGTTGATAACAATATGGATGTACATACATAAGATCGACTTGGTCCAAAACGATATGTATATACATACAACAAAGTTGTTCGGATCCGAATCTGGAGATGTGACGTAAAACCGATTACGCTAAAATGTAACGTGAGTTACCGATGGGGAATCGCCACCCGAGACAACAATCTCCTTTCATCCCTTTATTCGTCCTAACAATACCTCTTATTTCTTGAGTGGTAATAACATTAACAGGTCCAGGTGTTCCGTGATCATGACTCATAAACCAGTGATGATGACCCGTAATCTGAACCTGTAAATCTACGTATTATCGGTGTGGTCCGTAGGACCCGAAACAGAACTTGCCTCGTACGCTCACCCTCCATTGTCACTAAATTATAACGTATTTGGTGATTAAGGTGAGAAAATATTGGCAGATTAAAGGAGTGATAGTCATGCTGAGAGAATCTTTGTCACAAATAAAATGGCTAAAGCAACACACAGTATTTACATAATTAGTCTGAGAAAGTGATAGTTATGCTGAGGGAACCTTTTGATGGTTCTAAGTTCTAACCATGATAAATATATAAATAAATAAAATATAGATAATATTAAATCATGCTAATAGGGAAGCTGGGATGAAGAATCCCCTAGTTGACATATTCATACTCTCTGACCTTTCATGTTATATACTAATGTAATCAATCCACCCTCTCAAGATCCTTGGTGAATCCATGGTTTGGGTTATCATTTACAAATATGAGACATACAACATGTCCATATGAAACCTATTGGTATCCTAAATATGGATTAGAGCAGACGCATGGTAGTGGCGCAAGACCTCAGTGTCCGTCTCTCCGACTTATCTATGACTCTCTGCGACTCACCTAATTGTCTGATTTGCTTGATAGTAGGTTGCCCTGCACATCTTTGCATATCAGAAGAGCAAAAGTACAATGTCTCATTCTTTATATTATTTTATAATATTTGCAGTTGTGTACAAACGTATTTGTCCTAGGTACAACTAATTTAAGCTCAGGTGGAGTTACTAGGCATCCACTGTTGTTCCAACTAAATTTCGTTTTAGTGGAACCATGTTTAAAGAACATGAAGCGATCCACTTAAAGATACACGACATGGCTTCGCTAAGTTGTATGTGTAAGTGTGATATACAACCCTTCATATTGGTCCGAAACAAACCACCAATATCGTTGCAAGAATGAGGTAAACCTGCATTAATCCTTTGGGTCTCTAAATTGTCTAACTTGAAAGGCTCAAAGTTGGATCATGGGTTAACTTGATTCTTTAGCTTCTGATAAAAAGAAATGTTAGGCTGAGTTGGACAACCATAGTTGTCAAGTCATGCACCATTTATCATAATGCGAACCTCTTGAAATACAATTTAAATATACCTTAGTTTTCCAAACTAACTATTTTAAAGGTCAAGTTATCTCATTAGTCACTGTTAACAGGGTATCATGTATGAACATGAAAGAACATTTTTTCATGGACATAACGATTTCGAATTGAAATATGATTGGAGATTAGACAAGCAAAATAATGGTACCGGAGATAGTAATAATCACTATTCCAACACGACCACATGAACATAAGAGTCTGTCTAACCTCAGTAAAGTCTAACCCTGCCTTTAAGGTAATACGTTTCTCTCTTAGCTAATCTTATATAGCCATTATAGGTTCGAGTTCACAGCAGCAATATTTTTTAGGCTTGCAATATACAAGTTATAACCACATGACAGCACACATAAATATGTTGTGTATATAGTCCAACTTGTATATGGGTACTAGTTTCAATACATGATGTACAAGCTCACAATATCATAACCGCTTTGGTTCAATTTCTTCTTTACCTAAATAAGCAGCCTTTTAGAAAAAATGAAAATAAATAAATAAACATATAAGTGCTTGTGCCTTTACAAACAAAGGCGTTTTAGTGAAAACTTGCTCAAGTTCAGACTATGATAATCTTTGACTAAAAATTTGTTTGAGTTCAGATTATGATGGTGACTCATCCCTTCTACCCCAACTCTATTTTCAAACAAAAAATTTAAGGAAAATGAAAGGGTTGTGACGAGTTGTATCGCACAACATGACAATATCAAAACTTCATGGGATCTGTGTTTTACTAGGCTATACTAGAGGTAACTTTCCTTGGTACTAAACTTCGGATAATTTCCCATATCATCTTAGGGAGTCCAGACTAACTTTAGACTCCACACCAGACATCTTCCTCAAGTTCAAAATGTTTTCATTTATCGCCACAAACTATGGTTAGAAATACAATAATTCTCAATAACCAAAATCACCATGTATCGCATAATCCTCCATAGGTTCTTATTGTAAAATAAAACTAAGATTGAATCACGATTCAAGTCATGAACTGATATTTCACTAATAGAATAACACTTTTTATACTTTTTGATATAAATCACAAAAATGTTATGATGGCCTACCTGTCCTTTATCGACAAAATTCCTAAATAATGAAAAGAAGAAGAAGAAGAAGAAGAAGCACATGGACATCCCTAGTTAAGTATTTTTCAGAGACCCTGTGGAATGGGTTGCCCATCGGATCTAGCGGGAGCAGGGATGGTGGTCGTCTCATGTTCAACAACGATAATGCAGAATTCCTCCCCCAATCCATCCTATGTACAACTTATAATGTATAAAGTACATGAATAACAACAGTTAGTTAACAAATGAGCATGTGCAAATGGCTCCAAAAGGTGGAAAATAAACTTCCATGGTCGTGGTCTCACAGACCTAAGCTTAATATGTCGCTTATTTCAACTAAGCTGGCCTCTGTTGTCCATCAGTCAAACCCTCGATATCTACTTACAATAACTAAGTATACATAAGACACAGAAGCTTAATCTGGTATGCAATTTCTTTCCCCTCTATTAGTCTTTCAATAACTTTTATATGATTATCAACACATGTCGTGGAGAGGAAGCATAAAAAGGCTCCTAAAAATAGTCATTTGCACGAATTGCTAAATCCTAAAAATGCAACATTGTATATACGAGTTCTGGCAAAAAGACTAGAAGAAATTCGGTTCATAAATGGGTTAGCAACATAGAAATTTAATCTATTTACCGTACATTAAATACTACAAGAGAAGACTACATTAAAATGATCATTTCTCAAATTATGATTAAGGGAACTTTGATTGAGTCATATTATCTCTTACAGAAACAAGAATCACAGTACATGCATTTTCATTAGGTAAATCAAGCTTGTTTTTAGTTATCTATACAAAACAGGACAACTTTGAGAAATGTAATACTAATCTGTTCTAAACAAAGCAAATATTATAGGTAATGTTCGATAATATCAGTACAATATTACTACGCTGACTTGCTAATGATCTTTGAAAAATTCATAAAATAAACAGGGAAGTCATAATTATCAAGTTGGTTTTGATAAGGCACAGAGAAACAAAATATCATGTAAATCAATAAGCAACTCCTCGTTGCTACATGGTTATTTAACCACACTTGGTATGGATCCTTATCTAATAATGAGGTTTGGTTTCTCGGTTTCATATGCATAATTAATGCTCCAATATTGATGTTCTTCTTACTATTCGTGACTATGATCAAAGGATAGCATCAGGTTTTATATGTTTATTTGTAAACCTAACGAGCTTAAGGCAAGAAAATTATGTATTTTCTCCAAAGTATGTGCTACATGATAATGCGGCTAATTGGAGAGAAACAAATCGCATAGAGCGGCGTAAGTGCACCAAGAACTCTAACTGTATAGTGCATAAGTGGAGCAAACTACTTCAGAAACATGAAATTTATCACGCGAAGTTCTTTAAAATTAAATATCTCAAAAACAGTTAGTTAAAAAATTATAAAAATTACACTATAAATTACCTCTTCGATTAGACATCTCACATGATATACTTTTGACGAAATTTTTTTCTTTCATTTTTTGGAATAAAAATGTAGGTGTCTTCACATGAATAACTCAATTACTAAAAATTATATGTGTAATCTTATGTAATCGCGACATCTACATATTTAATCTAAATAATCGTTTTATATTTGAAAACAAAACAATATATTTACCCGATGCAATGTGCGAACATTGTGCTAGTAAATAGTAATGTAGCTAAATGGCTTGCACCCGCCATATCCGAGCTTTTGGAAGTTGGAGTTAAATAGCAGACTGATGTGCAGATATCTAGTTATAAAAATAGTAAACAAGTCAAAGCTAACTATTACACAACTAGGCAAGTGTACCTAATCAGATGGCAGTATAGCAGTGATAAGTCTACCAGGTAGTCTCTCACAGGAACAGTTTATATGTACTTTGAGATTTATTTGTCTAATCTATAATTAAGATAAAGGGATAATGCCTCTTAATGACAGGTAGTCAAAAGGTTTTTTAAATTAAATAAAACAACTAAATCAAATGATTAACCAAGAGGTAGAAGTATGTTCATCTAGACATTTCACCACTAGAGTTGGACAATAACTAGAAATGTATTAAACGTATAAGAATTATTAATCTAAACTACTTGTTTTCACAATGCAATCGCTTAATTGAAATCTTAAAATGCAAGTGTCCTTGACAAGTTATTAATTCCAATTATGATCAAATAATTCTATTAACTTAATGATCTAATCTATATAATCCTAGTGTCCTAGAGATTACTAATCATATAAGATGTCTCTAAATATGATCCACTCATACTATAATTCTATGAACCTAATTCAATTCATTTATTGTGTCCAATCAAAAGCACAAGATTTAGTAATCATGTAAATGTCATATTAAATGCAAGAGTTTTCACTCATTGAAACAAACATAACATCAATTGAATAAGTTAACTAAACTAAGTACAAATCGTTCTTCAATTAAACATTAAATCATACGAACAATCAATTCTAATTATCAAAAGTCCAACATCTAGGGTTATTAGTCTAGATGAACACAAAGTAATTAGCCTATTGTCATAGGTTTAATCAAAGAATGATTCATAATGTGGTTACAAACATAAATCAAACATTAAATAAACAAGATTCGAATGAAAAGAAATCAATACTAACTTCTATGATGATTACAAGAGGATAGATCACTTAGGGTGTCCCTAAAAGCTCTCCAAAAACTCCCAAAATCGTCTTTAATCCGTAGCTAATCAAAAGGTTAATGATAATTAGGGTTTAGGGTATATTTTAGGCCAAAAAGCTGTAACCGACCCTTCTACCCGGCGGGAAATGCAAGTACTCGGCGGGTACTAAGGCCTTCCCACCTGGATGAGTGCTCCTTTCCCGGCTAGGCCAAAACTGGTACTTTTTATGAGTACCCGGCGAGTACTAGGCCTACCCGGCGGGTACTTTTCATTTTCAACCCTAGGTTCCTTCTTGAAAGTTGTAGCCCTCTGAGTTCCGGAGATTTGGGCACTTGAATCACCTCAATCGGAGTCCGTACAAGGGAGTTATGGCCAAAACCGTGGAGCCTCGCAAAGCTACAAAAATCCATCAACTCTCGATCTTTTCTTCATATCTTTTCGATCTCTTCTCGATTATTAACCTGAAACTAAAATAGACTAATTAAGTACTAAAAGATTATAAAATGACTAAAATAATATACAAATTAGATAGATATCGCCCCTATAAATATGTCTAATTTAGGCGATATCAACTGCGAAATTAAAAATCAAAGTGGAACCAAAAATCTTGATCCATGGTCCCCCTAGGAGGGCTTGAAGTTGAAGTAGACGTCCAGAGGTGCTTTTCTTGATGGAATGAAAGAAATGCCGACCTTGGTCATGAAGTGGAAAAGAAAGAAGTAGCATGGAAAGGAGGTGCGCTGGAAGTAGAAAGATTTTTTATTCAAAGTTTTGTTCTTTTTTTCTTCTTTTATCTTTTATATTCATTTTTATTTATTCATATATTTTATATTTCTTTTCTTTCCTTTTTCCTCTTTTTCTTTTCTTTCCTATTTCTTTTAGAAATGTAATAATTTTGGTGTTAAAAAACAATGCTATTTCCTATCATATCTATTTCTCATTTTCTTTTGATTTGTTTTCTTCATTTTATTTACAAAGGAATAATTTCTTTTCTGTTTTCTTATGTGATGTTCTTTTTCTTAATTAGATTTAAGTTTACTAAAGATTTTAAAACATGGTAATTTTACATTAACAAATTTTAATTATTATCGAGTAAAATTTTATTTTTCAGTTTTTTTATTGAAACCTTTTAAACTCTAAGCAACTTACCTTATAGTTTTTTACTTATATTTGTGAATAGAAATAGTATTTATCAATTAATGGAAGAGATCAACTAATAAACTAATAGTTACTATATGAGTAACAACCGTTAAGAACCACTTGAATTTCGACTTTTAACATTCATAGTTGATCAATCTAATAGTTATGTATTTATTAATATATGTTAATTGCAATGTTAACAAAGTTTTGAATAATTAGCAACTTTAGTAAATTAAGATATTTCTAGACACATAATGTTCCAAATGCATCTTCATCTAGATGCATTCATCAAAAAAAAAAAAAATTTAATCAACTTAAATGTTTTACAATTTTATAAGAGCTTAAATGCATCTACGTAAATGTCCGATTAAACGAGATTGAAATAGTTTTAATCCAATCTAATAGTTAACAAAAAAAAAAAGAAAAAAAAAAAGAACAATAACATATTAATAAATATTATAGACTTAGGATTTTGATTATTGAGTTTGCCGAATGATTCATAGTTTATATTGTTTCTATTCTTTGTAGCTATACAAGTGCGCAACGAAGCACGGATTTCAATCCCCTTGAAGTTTGAATATAAGAGTTTTGATGAACATATTCCTTGAACCATTGTTAAGAGACAAACGTTCATTCGAAAACCGTCAACTGTCAAGAAATTAACATGTAGCTATAGCTAAATTATGAGAATTAACAATGAAGTTGATTATTTAGTTATCATTAATAACCACCCTATATTAGCTGCTGACCATAGCTCTGAGAGATATAATTAACAAATTTCTAGGTCCTGCTATGCTGCTAGCAGCATGCTAAGCTTTACCCAAACTTTAACATATAATCATGTATCACGTTGATTTAAGATAAAACAATCTAATGAGATCATAATGCAGGATTATCATCCCAATTCCCATAGATACATCAAAGATACTACAATTACTTGAACTTGACCTTGAAGATGCTATTATAGCTTATAGTGCTTGAAGTTTACTACTTAAACTCAATCACAAGATGCTACTATACTTTGAAGATTTCTTGACCATTTAAATTTGAGACGGTAACTACTTGAGCTTGACCACTTGAACATGACAAAATGACCACTTAAACTTCAGTACTTCACTACTTGAATTGAAAAGCATGCCTACTAGATTTTGACCACTTGAATTTGAGAGCACAACTGCACAACTACTACAACATGACCATTTGACTTGAAAACATAACCATTTGAGCAAGAAGACATGACCACTTGAAACAACAAAACCCTTGACAACACGTGAACCTGAAAACATTGAACTTGAAGAACCTAAGAACTCTTCTCATTTGATTTTTAATATTTTTAAGGCAATATTTGAAAGTTGAATGCTTAAAACCAAATAAATAGCCCTTAAATTATTATCAAAGAGAGAAGCACTTTTGTTTTGTCAACTATACAACATATTCAACTTATTTATCATATCAGAAATTAAAGCCAATTATTATAAATAAAAAAAGAAAGAAAAGGAAACAACATAATGGGGTAATTTTAAACTATACCACATAGTTTGCTTCTTTGACAACAAAAACATTGATCAAGCACAATAATCAGTTCTCCAGATCAAAATTCGAACTCCATAGAGAAGATTACACATATAATATAAATATATAATATTCGCTGTCAAAGTACTCATGTTGAGAACACTTTAACTGTATAATAGTAAAATAAATGGCGTGCATCCGAGCATACAGCATCCGGATGCCTGATCTTACCTCGTCTCTTCGAGTTCATTAAGGTATCAGAGATGAAGTAATGAAATGGTATAACAGTGCAAAATGGTAACTAGGTCCTGTATCTTCTCTCACTTGATCTAGAACCTGGAACCGCAGCAGGCTCACGTGTCCATGCTGCTTGACTTAATTGGATAAGCATCGTTAAAGTCATCTGACCGTATGTAACTTGATCCTCCTCCAACACCACTCACCTGCATTGTCTTGTGTCAAAAAGTTTCATAAACTCTTAAAGTTAATATATATACACTAATACACATATGCATTTATGTGTATATGTATGTATCCAAGTATGAGAACGTTCACTTACAGTGTCCAAACATGAAGATAAAATGGTCATCCCCGGAAGTGCATCAATTCCATGCTGCATTTGATAACAAGTCAGATTTTGCGAGGAAACAAACACAAGCTAAGAATACCATTTTTACAAATAAAAAATAAATTAAAGAAAGTAAACAATTGACATAGCCCACCTGTTTTTGTACTTGGGTCTTGTAAATAAAGCCACCACAGCAGAACAAAGTTGAAATGACAAAGAATCTGCTCCATGACATCATGTTAGCACGAAAGAACTTGCTAATGAACACATCAATTATCCAATCCAAATAACAATAAAACAGCAAGGCTATGGAGTTGATCAAGGATATAAGAATTGTGCAAATAAAGATAACTATATTGACATACATCCATGAAAAAATTCCAAATATAGCCCATCCTTTTGTAAATTTTCCCGTTCCGTTTTGCCTAAATTCTGCGATACTATATGAAGTTACGCATCAGGTCAATTATTAATAGACTTCATGAACTAGTCAAAAGTAGATTAATACCTAAAAATTGGAAGATAAGAAACCGAGTATTACCGCACAGTTTTGAAAGACTAAACTGGATAGAATCATAACCCTCCACTGGGATAGTTAGCTGAACCTCGTATGGACTATCACGTGCTGTTTCACCTGAAATTTATGCATGTGGATTTTAGAAAATCAAGTTGTGGAAGATGTAGAGAGTAAATATAGTAGAGGAGGCAATTTCAACCCATTTACTTAGGATCTGGTCCATTTGGATTACGTTCCATCTCTAATGGGTCAAATGGATAACAAAAACATCAGCTAAAAAGGAAGTAGTTCTTGGAAGAAAGTCACCCATAGTGTCTTTTTAATGCATAACACCTCCTAAATCATGTTGTTCACTAAATTAGTTTGACACATTAATAATTTATATAATAAATTAAACTTTTGAACACATTCATTATTTATATTATAAATTAAACTTTTGGAAAAAGAGTTCAATGGTGGCCCAAACCCGACTAGCACATAACCAAAAATTTTGCCTCCTCTAAAACGTAACAACAGAAACTTATGTACATCTCCAATCAATATTCAAGAACGTTGGAGACAAAGTTGTAGGTGGACTCCCGGTTGCTCCTGAGCCAGACAAGGTAACCTCCAAACCTGTGTCAGGAGAAACCTAGCAACAGTATGAAAATAAAAATTACTTAATGAGGAATCCAGTCATTAGAAACAAAAGAATGTGCATATCCAGAAGAGATGAATATACTTTTATAGTTGGTTTTTGTACTAGATGAGAAAGTGAAGCAATTGCGGTCATATAGAGTGATACTTGACTCTGGTCAGTGCCAAAACTGCAATAAACAAAGTTGAGCATCTTCTCAAAAGCATCTGAAGTAATAGTAATAATAATTTTCATATAAAAGGAAAAACAGAGTATGGACCTGTAGTCCTTGTAAGCCTTTGCATAACCGTATTGAGTCATGCCATTGTAAACCTAAGAGTCATTAAGCAGTGAACCAATGATATAATATTATTTGTCATTGTAAGTATTAATCAATGGTTTAATAAGGGCGAATAGCATAATATCTTACAATTTCCCATGACTGTGGAAGAAAACCCACTGTAAATCCTTCAAACACTCGTGCACCCCATTTCTCACACTGAATTGCAAGTTCAACAATAACTCTGCACTCAGAGTTTGGAAATAACTTGTAATTGCATCTCAGAACAATGTTTAATATAAGCTAAACTATCACGCTTGAGTTATAGTGTAGGAATACAAAAATCACCATATCAAAAAAAGAAGTTTTTTCTAAAAAAAACCTGCAATCAGAGTCGAATGTAACATTGCATACGCATTCACGTCCACCTGGGAATTCATGCGAAATAACATGATAGTAATTAGTCTAGGTGATAATATAGCAATAGTACCTTGAAAGCATGAGTTTCTTAAGTCATAAATAGCGTAGCCCATCACAACTAATTTATCAGTTTATCTCAGTGAACTAGAAGGATGTCAAAATATTTTAGGTTCAAGGAGAAACTAAAAGTCAAACATTCTCTGTATTCTGTAAACTCACATACTTTTACACCGTGCATTTGGACAATCACCACATATGATGTTTACCTGTAATCAATGAATGAATCAAGAATTAGCCAATTAGGTGATGGAAAAGAGCAAAAACTATATCTATGATTCTGCCCCTACCTATATACCAGAAAGGCTTAACTTACTGTATATTATAAGGTAACTTTGGCAGTATTTCATTAAGCTTACCTGAGCTGTACGCCCTCCATTATCGAAACTATTTTCACAGCGTAGAAGGTCACCATAGTCAAATTCCTGATATATAAAACAATCCAACAATTGAGACCATACCTTACCTAACAAAGAAAGTTGCTTGATATAAACCTATAATTCTTTACACTATAAATCTCTGGGGAGCAATTATATCAGACAAAAATATCAAGACAAAATTCATATTTTTTTCATTCATGATGCCACAATTCTAAAATTCAGCTTACTTGAACAAAGTTATATTGTCCTGAACCAGCAACAAAATAATTGAATCTGCCAAAATTAACATGCCCCTGCAGTAAGACCATACATTTACAATTGTAATCATACTTACACATCATTGATTAACAAAACGTACTTTCTGAAACTTATAGATTAAAAAAGCTAAAAGTTACCGGTGGTGCTCTCGTGTACACATCTTTGCAGAACCGAACTACGTAGTCGCTAACCTAAAGAAAATAAAACCAGAATCAGCAAGAACTAAACCTAATAATCCAGATTACCACAAACTACACCAACCAAAATGGTTCATTGTTATACAAGAAATTACCACTCCTTCGTACTCGAACAGATGTCCAAGCCGATCACTCTGCATAATATCTTAAAGAAAACAAATTTTCGTCCTTCATAACCAAACTAACTTCAGAAAAAGTGTGGATTTTTGTATATATGTCAAAATAAAAATCAATTGGTAAAATGCATTGATGGAAATAGATAAAAGTAGGATACAAAATCATAAATGTGACTAGAATTGTCAAAGACATAACAATTGGTAGCAGGCACCACCACTGAAGCAACACTTCTTGTTTGATACAGCAAAGCTGGAAAAAGAAAACAATGTTAACAAAATTATATAAAAAAAATGTTAGAAATAAAACATAGCTACAACGAAACTACTGATTTTACAATTTACCTGTTATCATTGTTAGGAAAAAACTGATCTTATGCTTCATACTACTATTACTAGGGGAAAACAGAGTGTAATGTTACTGATTTGAGATTTGATATTCGTTATCTGATGAATAAATCTAGGATTGTATACCTGGTAATTGTCACAATCAGGGAAACATCGAATAACTGATGATGATCATGACATTTAAATGAACTGCCTCTCAAGTAATATCATCATATTGTTTGATAGTCGTTATCTGACGAATAAATCAAGGATTGTATACCTAGTAATTGTCACAATCATATATGAAACATCGAATAACTGACGATGATCATGACATTTAAATGAACTGTCTGTTATTTTCAAATGAGAGATAAAATAATAAATAAATTGGATAATAATTATAATAGTGGTCCAGGCTTTTACCACCCTTTCTTTTTCATGTATGTTTTTCGGTACACATATAGAAGATGCAATCAAATAAACCTTTTTCATCCTCACAAAAACACATAATATGATAGTTATGTAAAAAGATTATTTGAGATGAGCATGATCCAAATGAACCGGAGTAGTTTGAAGTTTGTATTGGTTTTGGGTTTTCAGAATTTGGAGAAAATACCCATTTAGGGTTCGGGTCTAGGTCGGGTCAATTGTGGTTAAGGGTCGTGTGTCAAAAGAATCTTAAATAATATATAAGAATTATACTTGTGACATCATCATCTTAATTTGAAATCTAATTAACCAATCAGAGGCCATAATTTAATTAAAATAAATTTTTATTAAATTTAGTAAAATTAAGGATTTGATGACATCATAAATTATGATTTTAAAAAATAAAAAGTAACTATTTTAAGAGTAAACAAGATAATTAGTAAATAATACTACTAACATTATCTAAATTATATACTATTAATTAATTAATGAATTAATATTTTATATTTATTAAAAACGTATATTCGGGAACAAAAGGAATCGGATAAAAAACCATTGTCCAATTTATGTAAAATTTATTTAGGTATGTAGCTTTGGGTTTTAAGTTAATTAATAAGGTTTCAACGTTTCATAAACATTTTTATGACTTATGATTATATAATATAATATGATTTATTAAAGTCTATATTATATTATTTTTTATTGAACAAACTATATTAATATTACAATTTGTTTGTATTTTCATGAATTTATGGAGTAGGTTTTAATTTAGGATAGATTAAGACATATTGTTCATTAGGATGGACAAATGATTTTCATTATGATTAAAGGCTCTATTATCATAACTTTATGTAATGAATATTGTTTTTAAGTAGTTTCATTTCAAAAACATAGTTTAAGAATCATATAATAATAAGATTCAAGTGGAAGAAGATAAAACTTAATTAACATTCAAATAAATAAAAGACGGTTATTTATTCAATATCAGTGTGTATAACGGGTATTTTAAGTACTCTATTATTTTTTGAAAAGAGTATTAACCCTTAAGATATATTATTATAAATTAATTGTTTACATTTATGTTAATAGTCTCATAGGTGATTACTATTTAACTTACAAAAAGTTTATGTTTAAAATCACCCTAAACTATATGCAACACACTTTCTTCTACTATTTGTCTTTTCTTTTTTCTTCATATTTTTGGTGCGTAACGGTTTATTTGAGGTTATTAATAGTTTTATATTGTTTGTTATATGAAGTGTTTCGAATTTAAGATTACTAATCATATTTCACAAATTACACTTACAATTATTTTTAAAGTTATTTAAATAGTATTATTTTATATTTTTCAAAATGACCGAATATATCCACTTATATAAAAACTAGTAAAAACATAATAAAACATAATACCCCCGCCAAAAATATCATCTTTTTTCGAGTTCTTTACTTCAATTCATGTATGATGGTTTCAATCTCTAGAACACTAATTAACAACTTCCAAAATCCACAAATTACAACTTCCTCATTATAATTACAATCATCAAACACCTCAACAAATCCCTAAACCTTTATCTCATCTCCAGCAAACCAAAATATTGGAATCACATCTGGTCTCGTTACTCGATTCCTGCAACAATATCAATCAAGCGAAGCAAATTAATGCACACATCATCCGTAAACGCCTTGATCAATGCTGCTACGTAATCACCAAGCTAATTCGTGTTGTAACTGCTACATTTAACGTCCCAATTGATCCATACCCACGTCGTGCATTTCTACAAGTGAAACACCCAAACCCGTTTAATGCACAGCTTTGATTCGCGGGTATGCTGTTCAAGGATCTTTAATTGACTCAATAATGATGTATAATTTGATGAGACGAAAAGGGATCGGTCCTGTTTCATTTACATTTACTGCTTTGCGGAAAGGTGGCAGTGGTGATTGTGGTGTTATATTCGGGGTACAGATTCATGGCAGGTTTTTAGTATTGGTGGGTTTGGTTTTGATATGTATGTGTGGAGTTCTTGGACGATGCACCTAAGATGCTAGATGAAATGTCTGATAGAGATGTGATTTCGTGGACATCATGGATTGTTGCTTATGCGAGACGTGGGGATATGGAAGAGGCTGGCGAGTTGTTTGATAGATTGCCTGTGAAGGATATGGTGGCATGGACCGCGATGGTGATGGGGTTTTCACAAAACACTAAGCCGAGAGAGGCTTTGGAGTATTTTGATAGAATGGTGGATGCACGAGTTGAAACAGATGAGGTTACGCTGGCTAGTGTTATTTCGGCTTGTGCTCAGTTGGGTGCTGCTAAGTACGCTAAATGGGTTCGAGATGTTGCTGACAAAGCAGGGTTTGGGCCAACAAACAACGTCATGATCGGGTCTGCATTGATCGATATGTATGCAAAATATGGATGCATAGAAGAAGCACGTAAAGTGTTTGATGTAATTACAGAGAAAAATGTTTACTCTTACAGCTCACTGATTCTTGGATACGCAATGCACGGATGTGCACAAGAAGCAATTAATTTGTTTGAAAAGATGGTGAAAACGGATATAAAACCGAATTAAGTAACATTTTTGGGTGTTCTCTCTGCTTGTAGCCACGCAGGTTTAGTACAACAAGGTCCAAACTTTTTTGAATCAATGGAAAAAGAATATGGTGTTACACGAAACACTGACCACTGTACAAGCATGGTTGACCTTCTTGGACGTGCTGGAATCATTAACGATGCTTATGATTTCATCAAAACTTGCCGATTACACCACATTCTGGTGTTTGGGGAGCCTTACTTGGTGCCTGTCGTGTACATGGAAACCCTGATGTTGCTGAAATAGCTCCTAATAATTTATTTGAACTCGAACCACACACTATAGGAAACTACATACTACTCTCAAACACGTACGCATCTGCACGAAAATGGAATGATGCTTCAAGAATTCGAGCATTATTTAGATCAAAGGGTTTGAAAAAGAACCCTGCAGGTAGTTGGGTAGAAGGGGTAATTCATGATTTTCTTGCGGATGATATGACTCATCCAAGGACTTCTGAGATCAAGAAAGAGTTGCAGGACCTTCTTGATAAGTTAATGTTAGATGGGTTCTCGCCTGTTTTGAGTTCTGCCCCTTAAGATGTGAGTGACGATGAGAAGAAGAGGATATTGTCAGGTCATAGTGAAAAGCTAGCATTGGTGTACGGGTTACTGGTCGATTGTGGCGTCATTAGGATTGTGAAGAATGTAAAAATATGCTAAGATTGTAATGTTGTTATGTGTGGAGCTTCAAAGATTAGTGGTAGGGAGATTATTGTTAGGGATAAATGAGATTTCATCAATTTTGTAATGGTACATGTTCCTGTAATAACTTTTGGTGATAGTTTTCTGATAATTCTGTTTTGATATATAGGTCATGAGTCACATAAAGTACGAAAAAATAGGCTTGAGAGATTAAAGACAGATAGATGTAGATAAAATTCACTTTGATAGTATTACACAAATGAAGATCCAAACATACAAAAAACATATCCAAACTCTGCTGCTTGAGGTATCACACACATAAGCAGATTATTATTACAGCACCATGCATATCTACGTACACGATATGATGGTACATCTATATTTATGAATACATATTCAAACATGAATATGTACTAATTACTGGTTAACCCCTGTCAACTTGTCCTTAATCTTCTCCATAAGTACCTTCTTTTCATGTCCTTCTGCTTCATTTCCATATCCACCAACACCACCACCTACGGTGGTTGCAGCTGAAGTCTTGTGCTCATCGTCACCATGATCACCACCAGGTCGCTTCTCCTTGATCTTCTCCACCACACCTTTCTTCTTCCTTCTTCCTCCCTCTCCATCATCTTCCGACTGCACATTCAAACCCATTACATACTTAAATGAGATGTCATATGGTTATATCCTAAATACTCGGTAACTTATATGGTTGACAAAAAATGAACCAATTTGAAGTATGAATTGAAACTCTTTTATAAGTAGGTGCTGCATATATAAAACAGATCACTTGAAAAGTCTTTTGCTATCCCTCTTTTATTATTTTGTTAATTATCTACCTTCTTATTGAATCAAAACCTTTTCATTGAGCTTTACCATTGAAGATGACCTTAAAGCAAAGAAAACCTAAGTTACTATACACTATATGATAAGTCATTATCCAATACGTATTTAGTCACCTACGGAGCTGGAACTGCCATTCCCAGTTCGGTGGAGGATCCCATCGTATTTCCCTTCTTCATAGCCTTGCCCAGCACCGTTTCAAATGGTGTTTCCGGTACCTCCGATGTCATGACCAGTGGTGGTTGAGTGGATGGTGGTTCCTGCATGTAGCTCCGATGTCATGACCTGCGGTGGTGGATTGACCGAAGTGGGTTGTGGGCGTACTCATTGTTCTGGTGACCCTCTTGCTTCATGTACTGTTCTCCGTATTGTACCATGTTTTCTTCGGTGAAAAGAAGAATGCTAGCTCTAGCTTGAAAGTAAACTTGTGCTGATAAATAAAATGTATAAATAAACAGTTGTGTATTGTATGTGAAAGTTGATGAGAAATGAGATGGATTAAAGGGATATTATATAGGGATACAATTTGAGTTAATGCCTTAACCGAAAACGGTATGTGGAAGATTGGATTAAGAATGCATGGGATGGAGACAACCGTACACGTGCGAGATCGTATCAGCACGTGCCACGTTAATGTTGGATTGGATGTGTAAAGCTAGGTCGGCCGAGAATGCGGAGTTGGTTTGTCGATAAGGTTCTTATTGCAAATTTTACTATGACGATAACTAAAAAGTATAATAATATTCTCATTTGTTATCTACAAATATCTTTAAGATTTTGATGGTTTCATCAAAATTATCATCTAATTAAGTCCCAATTAAATCAATGTTGTATTCATTTCGACTTGAAATGTATGGTTAATATATATCTCAAATAGGTTAGCTCTAATTTTTGTGGTCAAACTACATATATATGTAATTGTATTAGTTGAGATTGTTATTAAAAAAAGATAAGTAATTAGCTCTTTAATTATTTCCTTAAATTTATGAGATTTTGACAATTGAACGGGTGAGATCATACTTTGTATGTGGACGCATTCTATCCCACATGTTGTTATGCGTATAATTAACATCCCAAATTCAGTCTATGATATGTATTATTAAGTAGTTAAAACATATTTTATTTGTCTACTTTTTATTGTTCTTTTAACATTTTTTGTTAGATTTAATAAAATGTGAATTTTGTTCTTATATTCAAGACAAGTTTAACTGAATGTTTTTATAAAATAAATAAATGAGAGTAACAAATGAGTATAGAATAGAGAATTTAATGATTCAATAATAGTTATTTTTGTAGCTAGGCAACCTTCTTTAGGCAAATAAAAATACTAGTGCGTGGATTATAAAAATAAGACGAAGGGAGCGTTCAAATAATCAAAATTGAATGTTTGACTGCGTTTGAATGGTCAATAGTTAAGTTAGAAGTCAAGAGAGTCAAAGTGTGGACTTAAATGTTAAGTCTAGTCAAAGTAGTATATTCTGTAGTAGAGAACAAGACTAACAAAGCTAAATGAATGATGGGCTAAAGTAGACTGTTAAAATATGAAAGTTAAGGGACCAAAATGTTGTATGCAGACCTGGGGGAATTTGAGGCACGACCAAAATCCGTCGCGGGTAGCTTGGTCAAGAGTGATGGTTGTTCATCGGGTATCGATGCGCTGACAGCAGTGAGAGCGTAGCCACACGACGGGTTTGAACATGGGGTCATCGCCGCGCGCCGACAGGTTTGAACATGGGGTCATCGCCGCGCGCGCGTGACGACTATTCGTCGCGGCGCGAAATGACTAGAACCAAAAACTAACCGGTTGTAGGTTATTATAATGAATGATTATTATCTAAACAATGAATATAAGAGTGAATATAATATGAAAGATGACATTATGGGGGTATTGTAATAGAGTTCTTATATGTTAGTGTTGTGTTGTTTATTTATAGCTCATTCACGTGGATCGTGTTTGAGGAGACATCTTGCTTAACTTTGATAGGAGCCTCAGATGAGTGCAATGCTTTTCTCTAAACTAGAGGCACAAATAGAGTGCAATTTAGTTGCTTACATATTCTTTATAGTGTAAAATAGTGTGACGTGTAGGATTGACTAATCATATAGACCCGGCATGAATCCATAGCTTAGTTGGAACTTGTTATAGAACCAATAGTGCGAAGTTTGAGTTGCAAGTTTAGTAGTAAGGATGGGTCGCGGTAGAAAACGAATGTTGTCATTATTATTTTTGCTTACTTTTTAATAGTATGAAAAGTATGTTTAAGTTACCTTGTTTATACATTGTCTTAGTCTAACTTTGTGTTCACTAAGCTTTCAAGCTTATACGTCATTGTCGGGTGTCTCCTTAGAATCTTAGATGATGGTGAACATGTATCGGGATCCAGGGGCAAGTTATATTGCTTTCCGAGCTCAAAGGTAGATAATGAATTGAGTTATCATATAGTTTGGCACCCATTTTAACGAAGTTGTATTCGAACAATAAATGCATTGGAATGTAAAAATTATACATGTTATAGTAAGTTATTAATTATTTAGTCAAGATTGACTCGTTTAGACAGGTAACTATTGACTTGACTTTTGAATAGGCCCATTGAGTCAACTCGACTTTAATCAACCCCTTTTTGTAACCCTTAATTGATTCGCTATAGTAATATTAATCATTTGAATTTTCTTTCACTCTCCAATATTGGTTGAAAATGAAATCCGGGTGTAACAGTGTGGAGCTTCAAAGATTAGTGGTCGGAAGATTAATGTTAGGGATAATATGATATTTCATCATTTTCGTAATGGTTTATGTTCTTGTAATAATATTTGGTGATATTGGAGTTAAATGATGGGTTTCTGATACACATATGTTTTAATTGATAGGCCTGAGTCACATAAGGCTTGAGAGATTAAAGACACATATATATGTATATATAAAATTGACTTTGATGGGATAACACAAATCAAGATCAAAACATACAAAAGAACATATCCAAACTCTGCTACTTGAGGTATCACATATAACCACAGAGCAGATTATTATTACAGCACCATGCACATCTACATACACGATATGATGATAAATCTATTCATGCATACATATGCAAAACAAGCATGTGGACTAATTACTGATTAACCCCTGGTAGCTTGTCCTTAATCTTCTCCATTAGTCCCTTCTTATGTCCGGCTTCCTCTCCTTCATTTCCATATCCACCAACTCCACCACCGCCTACAGTGGCATGAGTGGCTGAAGTCTTGTACTCATCGCCGCCATGATCACCACCAGGTAGCTTCTCCTTGATCTTCTCCACCACTCCATTCTTCTTCCTTCTTCCTCCCTTTCCATCATCCTCTGACTGCACAAGCAAACACAAAATTAAGATATGAGGATACTATATAACATGTTATATTTACATATATATATATATATATATATTTTCACATAAATCTATTTTATTTAAAATACATTTAACCTTGTAACTTTCTTATTAAAGTACATTTAGCCCCTCAATCACACTTATCTGTACCCATGATTAGTGTGGTTAGCACTAGCAGCACACATAACTTCCCGATAAAAGTAAGTCATACTTCAAAAAGGTTTAGTGACTAATTAAGAGCATAGTAGAAATGTACTGATATTCTGATAGAACACATTTTACAATTTTAATTACTCCATGTTTACCAAATGAAACGGGTTAAATTGAATTACGTTCGTGAAAGTTTTAAATGAATTACGTTGTAGAAAAAAGTACGTTACATGAAACAAACATCTTGTAAAAGTATGTTGGTAATATATATCTATATACACACACACATAGTTACTTTCAGAGCTCGGACTGCCACTCCCAGTTTGGTGGAGGATTCCGCCGGTGCCACCATGTTTCCCTTCTTCATAGTCATGACCAACACCGGTTCCAATGGTGGTTCCTGTAGCCAGTGGCGAATCTAGGATAGAAATTAAGGTGGGTCCATTTTTTATTTATGTGAAAAAATAACTAGATCATAAGAGTTGTCGGGTCGGGTTGGGTTGAGTTATAGTTCTAACATTTTCATTAGTTTATCCGTTAAAATTGTTTTTAAGACTCTCTTGAACTTAGGGCATAGAAATAAGTAATGGGAACAAGTAACAGTAACAAATAATATTGTTCTAACTAAATAAGATTGAAGGTAAAGTCAAAGATAAAATGTGTTTATTAAGTTCATTGCCTAGAACAAATTAAGGCAAAATAGATACAGATTTTGTACTAGTTTAATGCCCCATGTTTTGTGAAGTTCCATGTTTTAAAAACCTCAATATTTTATGGAGAAAAAAAGAAAGAAATAGGCTCAAATATAACAATTCATGTTTGTTTTATATTTATTTGAGAGCTTAAACTCTTATAGTCTATCAAAATAAAATACAACTTCATCTTCTCTAATTTCATTAGGTTAAAATTCCGCCATTAACAAAAACAAAGCTTCTAATACTTGTGTTTCATTTTAAAAATTAATCTCATCAAAAAGGTCCAAACTCGTAAGGAGGGTTCAAACTCATTTGCAAGGAGGGTCCAAACTCCTTAAAGTCAAATTTAATTAAAATTTTGTAGTAATTTTTTTTTTTCTAAAGGTGATCCATTGACCCTCTTTATATATACATAAACTCGCCACTGTCTGTAGCTCCGATGCCTTGGCTTTCGGTGGTGGAATGAAGTGGGTTGTGGACGTGCTCATCGGTCTGGTGAGCCTCTTGCTTCATGTACTGCTCTCCTCCGTATTGTGCCATGTTTCTTTCGGTGAAAAGAAGATTGCTATAGCTTGAAATTTATAAACTTGATGATGATAATAAAGTGTATAAATAAACAGTTGTGTATGTGAAAGTTGATGAGAAACGAGATGGGATTATCATGTAGAAATACGATTACAGTTAATGCCTTAACCGAAAACGGTACGTGGAAGATTTGATTATATATGCATGGGATGTTGACAGCCGTACACGTGCGAGATCGTATCATCGCGTCCCCCGTTAGTCTTTGGAATTGGAAGCTTCTAATGAATCCCAATACATGGAGATCGACAAATGTAAAGCCAGGTCGGCCGAGAATGTGGAGTTGGTTTCTCGATAAGACTTTAATTGCAACTTTGATGATGACTACTGGTCGACATATAGGGTAATTGCAACTTTGATGATGACTACTGGTCGACATGTATGATTCACAATTAAAAATGTTAAAATTATTTTTGTAGTCTAATATATTTATCATTTTTAGCTGATGCTCGATAAAAATAATACAATAAATTACATATTTTTATTTATAACTATTTTTAAGCATCGACATCTTCGATCGTAATATTAATTATGATGATCTGTTAATTTTTTAAGCTAAAATACAAACAAAATAAATGTTATTAGTTTAAGATTTACTATGAAGTACATATATATCAAATATTATTAGCCTAAAACTTACATATATATATATAAGAAAAAAAATAATGCAATTAAAATTACCTATAATGATGTGCGAATTTTAAAGACATTAGGTGTCACATTTTTAGTTAACATGTTTTTTTTATATAATCTACGATTGATGGTTGGATTAGCAACATAATACATTATTGATGGTTAGTTAAAAAGTGATACAAATCACATATTTGCTTAATTAGCAATCAAAGTTGACTCAAGATTTATGAATATAAAAAAAATTAGTATGATTGAAGAAATTGATTATTAAAAACTGATGGTGAGGATGTGTCAGCTTATGAAAATTAAGATTTTTCTTATATATACAGTAAGATACTTATTAAAAGTTTTTTAAATTTCTTATTTTCTATAAATATTTTAAAATTAGCTCTGCCATTTGGACCCAATAAGAGAGGCATTTCATTTGAATCTTGCTATTTGTTTGTATTCGACATATAACAACCTAACTAATTATTCTTATCGATTAATCTACCATTATACTAAAATATACTACACTAATTTAACTAAACCAAACGCTATATTCATTTGGAGTTGATATGATGATATATCTCTAAGTGGGTTTAATTTGAGTACCCCGTGTGGTACATTTCTTGTTGTTAACCTTCTAAAGTCGATTTTTTCTACTCTCCAACAATGTCGATGAATGCGGTTGAGTGTTCAACAATGCGTTAAATTCTTCTTTTTTTTTCATTCCTTTAATCTTAGCGTCCAAAAACATTGTGTGTGTCATTTTTCTCACTAAATGCAACATTAAACTACTCATATATTTATTTAAAACTGAGTTCTAACATTCAAACTAAATATAATTGTAACATATTACTAGTTGAGATTGTTATTAAGAAAATTTAAGTTACTCTTTATTTCTTTCTAGAAATTCATGAGGTTTTGACAAGTGGACGGGCGATATCATACTTTGTATGTGGACGCTTTCAATTCCTCTGGTGATTTAATCATGTATCCAGATGTTGTCGACTTCACATTATTATTATTATAATTCTAATTCTAATACATGTAAACAAATTTATTATAAGGTTCCATAAATCTTGTAAAATGTACTATAGAAAACAGCTAAGAAGAATATACATTACACATCTACGTACCATAATATACAACGATACGAACACTCAACATCGATCTCATCAGTATATATCCTCCCCAGATAGCGTTAGAGCATTAATGTTATTAATGCATGAGACATTTTTTTGTACAAAGAACCATTGAAACGCTCAATTTAATTTGAGTGAATAACTCGATTAGTAGATAAATATGTGTGGTATTTTCATAAAACGGTTTCTCAATTATTATTTTTTCATTGGAGTAAAAATGATTCTTTCTAAACAAAATTGATAAATGGATATGTTATCACAAAAAAAAACTCTTAAAAAGGATTTACCAAAAATCCATGAAGTAGATGTACGTCGCAAATGTTTAATGTACGTTATTTTAATTAGTTTGTGTCTAGGTAATGAGTTAGTGACTAATTTGGAGGGTAGCGAAGACTCTAAAGTTGTAAGGATTAAGTATATATTAAATGGAATAATGATGTTCATCCTACCGAAAGAAAAAAAGAAAATTTAAATTAAAAAAAGAGTTCAGAGAAAAAAATATCAGAACCTACTATTTGGTCACCATAGAGAGAGAAGCAATGTTACATTCATACAAATTTTACAATAAAACATCTACAAAATGATGTGTCATATAACATTTACCAATCAAATTCACTTTTTGTTTCTCTCTCATAATTGTCTTTTCTTCATTTAATTGGAACACCTCATTTTGTGAATAACTTTTTTGTAAAATTTTAGTGGCTCTATCATTTCTCGAGAGGAGAATGATGTAACTTAGACACGCACACACAAACAGCGGTTGATGTGACTTACATAGAAGATAATGAGACGGATATATACACAGAATATGCATCTAAAAATAATAGAGTATGGAATTAGAATTTTCCAATACTATACATATACATAAGGCCACTGCCATCCCTACGTTAGTTTTTTAGTCGGTTGGAAGTGACGAAACCGACGCCAATGGCACGGTTTCGTCACTTGCTTTGGTCGGTTTTTTTCGTCACATAACCGAAGTTTCGTCGTTATTTTTTCTTTTCTTTTTGCGTCTGTAAATTTAATAATAAAAAAAAAACTGACCGACCACTGATGCACAGGTCAGTAAGTTGTTAATCGATTTTAGTCAGTTTTAAAAAAATCTGACGTGGCGCTGAGTTGACAAAAACTGACCAGTCAATCTCAATCACGAATGGAAATAGCCTAAGTAGCAGTGGTAAATCAGGTCATACATACTCGTTTCCTTTTCACATAAGAAACCACATATGTGTGTCGTTTTCTATCTTTTTAGTATTGTTTTTAAGTTGAATGATTATTAAATGTATATTAAATGTATCTATCTAAATATATATAGGTATAAGATAAGATGTTTTTAATTTATGCAATTTCTCACATATATTTCACTAACTCTATCTCTATTTTTCAACGTAATTTAGTACTCGAATTATAAAATGACGATATAATAATAAAATAATTTTTTTATTAATCTGTCTAGACATACATAAAGTTTGTACTCGAGTGGTAAATTAGTATTCAACGAAGAAATTTAATTTGTTATAGTTTAAATACAACCATTTTGATTTATATATGTTTTAAGTGTTTAATGACAACTAGCTGTCGATATTCCCTTTTTAAGAAAATCATAGAATAGACTATCACCATCCGACATATATATATTAATTCAAAAACACTTCATTACTATAAACACAAATCACGACAGAAACATAGAAAACGAAATACAAACCCTGCTTTGCGTATCAAACACTCGCCCACAAAGTAGATTATTACTATACTAGCATCATGCATATATATGATGGTACGTACATCTACAGATGTATTTAATTAATTATACGTTTGTATTCAACCAAACACATGATGTAACTCATTATTTACTGGTGACCCCCTGGCAACTTGTCCTTAATCTTCTCCATTAATCCTTTCTTCTCATGTCCTTCCTCCCCTTCATTTCCATATCCACCTCCAAGACCACCGCCTACGGTGGCATGAGTGGCTGAAGTGTTGTGCTCATCGCCACCGTGATCACCGCCGGGTAGCTTCTCCTTGATCTTCTCCACCACACCTTTTTTCTTCCTTCTTCCCCCCTCTCCATCATCTTCCGACTGCACTCAAACCCAATACATACATTTAATATTAGTTCTAACGATACTAATAACTTGGCCATAATACGGGTGTGTGATGTATATATTTTTAAATGTTGAACACTGTATAAGTCAATAAGATTATTACATATATAGGCAGTAAACTATTTAAAGCATAATTAGTGGTAGCGTTTCGAAATTTCTTTTTACTATTCAAGCACATGATTATTTATAAGTAGATACAGAAAAAAGTGGTTGATTATTTCTTTTTAAGTCGAGTCAAAAGCTTTTGAAGAAAAAAATAATATATTTTTCGAAACTTTTTATTAACAAAATTTGTACGGAAATATGACATTCTTATAAAAAAAAAAAGGCATTAATAACTTTATACAATTAATTGTTAAAAATACGAAAGAGTATTTTATAAGATTTTATCATGAGATAGATGAAATATATATATTTGGTTACTTACTGAGCTGGAACTGCCACTCCCAGAACGGTGGAGGATTCCACCGGTGCCACCATGTTTCCCTTCTTCATAGCCGTGACCAGCACCGGTTCCAATGGTGGTTCCGGTACCTCCAATGTCATGACCAGCGGTGGTTGAGTGGATGGTGGTTCCTGTAGCACCAGTTTCATGACCTACAGTACTGGATTGAAGTGGGTTGTGGGCGTATTCGTTGTTCTGGTGGTGACCCTCTTGCTTTATGTACTGCTCTCCTCCATATTGTGCCATTTTTTCAAGTGTTGTTTGAAAGTAGAGATGTTGATGATTTAAAATGTAGAGATAAATAAGTGTTTATGTTTAAGTTGATGAGAAATGAGATGGGATTAAAGGGTATTATATAGGGAGAAAATTAGTTAATGGAATGATGGTACGTGGAAGATTGAAGATGCATGGGATGAAGAGAACCGTACACGTCCGAGATCGTATTATCACGTGCCACGTTAATCTTTGGGATTGGATAAGAAGCTTCTAATAAATCCCAACACATGAAATTCGACAAGTGTAAAGCTAGGTCGGCCAGGAATGTGGAGTTGGTTTTTCGATAAGATTTTTATTTATGATAATCTGTAACTGTTTAGTGATATTATATTTTTCTTATCCTTAAAAGTTGTACGTATATGTTTTGTAATATTATCCTTTAGGTTATTGGAATGGGTTTTACACCTAAGGAGTCCCAGTGAATATGTGGATTTACACTTTTCTTTATGGCCTAAAATATAAATACTTTACAAAACCTCACATATGAAATAATTAAATAGCAAATACTTTCTTACGTACACAACAACATTACATATAGATTTTTTTATAAATTAAAAAAAAAAAAAAAAAAAAAAAAAAAAAGAGAAAAAGGAAAAGAAAACGAAAAAAAAAACACGGTTATAGGCTTGTAGCTTAAATCAATAAATCATTGAATTGGATCACTTTATCTTACTTTTTCTTGAATGGACAGCTCCTAAAAGCTATTAGAATGTCTTGGGCTACGGGGGTCCTCAGCTTTAGCCCATCAGCTACACTAGCCCACTACCCTTATAAAACAAAACAGTGATTCATGTAATTAAGTCCCTCTTAATATGAAGTTTAGTTTACTTGTTAGCTCCAGTATTAGATAATAAATTGTACATATTATTAACCTTTTCCCTTCTTGAAGTCCTCCAGTTTTAGTTGTATAGGTTGTCATCTTTAATGATCTAATTCTTAACAAATCAATAGAACTTCAAGACGCATATAATTAAAGAAATTGTTTTACAATAAAAGAAAGATTTAGAAAGGGACCCCAATTTTCGAGCACATTATCAATTATTAAAAAGACTTATACAACATAACAATATAACACATATTTTTAGAGCATTTTACATCCAAAAGAATGATCATTTACATTCATCAAATATTTCTTCAAAAATTACATGCCAACAAAAAATATAACACTTATTGAGTAGTTTAATTCATAGATCCCACCCTCTCCTTTGGACTCGTAACATAATAACTTAAGATGTTAAAGGTATTGCCATATACAAAAGTAAACATAGAACACGAAACTAACAAAAAAACAAATGAAAATGTACATCATACCAAATTATACTTTTATCAATCAATTCCAACAAACAACCGTGACAGTCGATAAAAGTCATAGTTTGAAAAGGAAGGCTAACATGAAAAAGAATAAATGGTCAAGTTAGCCAAGAAGACTGCCTGGCAATCAACCTAACAAAAGGTCTTGATCGATATAGACCGACCTTTTGATAGAAAGTAACAGGCAAGTCATCCTTGGCTACTAAACGATGTTCTTCCCTTCATGTAAGACCACTCTTCAATTCATTTCCCTCTTTAGATTGCAATTTCTTGGGGTTCGTCAACTCCCTATTTATAGCCATAAACCCCATGAGAGAATATTATCAGGCATTATCTGTGTTCAAGTGATCATGCAAATCCCATTTCTCTCTTTAGGTAGGATAGGCATGAAGCCCATACACAAGTGTCTCATGAACCTAATCATGCAAGAAGAATATATTCTCATCAAAGCCTGGCTCGTTTCTTGCAGGAACCTTTTCAAGATAATATATGGAATAGTTTCAAATACGTTCGAATATTGTCTAATATATTATTTTGGATGTCTCGGTATAAGAATGACAAAAAACTTATCACTTTACGACTTGGTTTTTTGGTTGGTTGTAAAGATTTTCTCTAGTCATAGATATCAGGACCGAATTTCAATTTCCTTCTTCTACTTGATAGAAATGATGTAATTATTCTAAGAGTGGTTTATTGATTTGTTACCCACTTTTCCAAATTTGGCAAAAGCATAACCTTTATGTATACAGCTGACCTTTAGCCATGTGCATGAGTCATGACTCCTTTGATTACAATAAAAGGTTCTGTGACATGGATGCCCAGCCCAACTCAGGTCGGTCGGTCGGTTGGCTCACCTAAGATATTAAATATCGAATACAATGACTTTTTTAGTCTCACTCCTTCGTTTGCTTGGCAGGACTATATGGGCTCATTTTAAGCAGTGAGAAATATATCAGGAATCGAGGGCCTAATTAAAATGCGTAATCCTACTCTTTGATTTTTATATTAATACTCGTGTATATTTTTGTTTGAACTTAAACCAACGTACATACAAGGCTTGAGTTTATTTGGATACTATGTCAAACAAGCGGCTTGAATCAGGATCTGGCTCACCAATGTAAAATTTATTATGAACACACACACAAACCTTCACAAGACAGCTTGCCTTATCGATCTACACTGCTTGTACCCCTGTGTCTGTACGTGTGAGAGCTTCAGGTACTCATGAAAATGTAATTAGTGTGTTAGTGGTTTGTTATAAAGTTATTACGAAATGATTATGATATGATAATATGGTTTCATACAATATAAATTTATTCTGTGCCTTGACTGGTCCAAACAAGCTCAACCTTTGGTTCAGAATGATATCTTCAGAGCAACTAGTGTTACAATGGGTGAGGTGAGTGGTCAAAGGGGAAAAGCATGAACCTGATTCAGTGCCATCTGCAATATGTAATTTAATATGGTATTTGACTTAGATAATTAACGTGACCTCTTGGTTTTTTGAAGACTTTAACGCCTTTTATGTATTAATCTTTGATATAGTGAAATTGGTGACTCTGGACTTAAGTTGCACGGGTTGAACCATGTAAAGCTCTTTGTTATTGTGTATAATCTTTGTCTATTTTTTTATTCTTTAGGAACCTCCTTAACTGGTCTTTTCAGGTATATATATCAACAACACTAAAGATAGTATTTAAAAGAAATTGTTTAAAAGTTTAACGTCAAAAGAAAATTTATTACGATCTACTTTTTACTCAATAAAAGGTAACAATATTTTAAAAACAATAATGTTGACGCAAGTGCAAGTACTTTTCACATACATATTCGATCATCAATGGTTATATATATGCTTCTTCGTTTTCAAACTTAATAGAACATCTCACTTTATTCACTATGTTTACCCCCTTTGCCCTGTAAGTCCTTAACTCTGGTTCATGGTTTGGGGTAATCGACCAAATTTAATCCGTTTATTAAAGGATGATTATTAGAAAAGAGTAATTTGGACCTCCAAAAGCGTAAGATACTAATGTGAAATATGTAAATAAAACATGGTAAAGCGTACTTTTGTATTGTATAAAGCTAAAAGACTAATGAGGCTACACCTTAAAACTCTAGGCATTAATAATTAATATATATTTATTAGCATAGGGATTTTAATTTTTAAAAGGGATTAACTAATCTGCAATTTATGCAACTAGCTCGCTGCAGCCTGCATGAAACTGTGAGAAGTGGGAACCACAGAGCACGAATAAAAGTAACCTTGATATCCTCATAAATCCATTTATACACCGCGAAGCCGCCAACCCCATATATTTGTCTCAAATTACTTCCAAATCGTATACACACTATCTATGGTTTCCAAACTCGCGGTGCAAAATACTGTCCAATAAATAAAATTTCCTTGATCCAAAAAGAAAGGCCAGCAATTTGTCAGTCACATGGGTCGTTAATTCTACAGGGGTGATCATGGGAAACTGCTACTTAAAAGTATTGATGTGTGTGCCTGAACGCGTGCACAATTACAAACGTGTTTCATGAATACTTCATGAATCAGTGCAGTTACAAAAGTTAAGATCAATATTATGGTGAAAGTATGGGAACAAATTTGTAAAATTCCCTAACATTCACTTCATATTATTTTTGTTGATGATTTTGTCTGTTTGGAATATTAAACTAAACTAATTCTGTTGGATCAAACATGTGGACATAGTTGGAATTGTTCAGCTGAACAGGCACAAAATCTTTTAGGACCTCCACGTGACGTAATACCCAATTATAACAAGTCCATCCGGCAGCCCATTTTAAATCGTCTTTTTTAATTCTTTCTATTGAGGCCCAATATCCATCAAGTTGCAATACCATTACCATGTGCGAGTGATAGATCAAAGAATGTTTTCATAATAATTATTTTTGACTGCTATATCTTTTTAATCAGGTATATCACTAATTTAGTCTTATTAAATAGTTTTTGACACATGTAATTTATTTATTCTTTCTCATAATCTCATTCAATCATTTTCTCATATACCAATTACATTTTTAAGCACATACGTTCAATTAAATATATATATCATTTTTCTTTATTTTTACATCTTCAACATTGTTTTTTAACTTCCCGTTTTAATCATTCAAGCATAAATATTAAGATAATCCGTATACGATTAGACGTTTGCATGTATATAATATAATTTTATATACTAATTTCGAACAAAAATCACAAGTTTTTGGTGATGCTTTTAATTCGGGAAGCTTGCAAACGTGATAGTCCCTTTATTAATAATTGTCACTTCACAACTCCTAATTTTTTTTACTACTCACTTAGACATTAACTAGATATTTGTAAGAACTTTCACTATGTCAGCAATTTCTGCATATACTAGCAGGGTATCGGATTTACGGGGCCTACTTTCTAATTATAGCATAGTGCCCCCCAATCTCCGTATTCGGACTATTCAAAGGAATATTAGTGCGGTGAAGTTTAAAATTGAGACCTAGATATACGAAGTCTCCAATTATTGATCTTATGGTTACAGGATTTTTATAAATCTCATGTTAACCTGTTCATATGTAATTTTTATTATTCTTAAATTTTCAGACTACATTTTTGACATATTCTTTCCTTCCAACCCATCTACATATTAAGTGTAAGTACAAATTTTAAATACAACTTGAAATTTTTGTAGAATTTTAATGTTTTTTGCAAAAGAACAATTTAAAATTTATTGATACGTAGAAATAAATTTCACATGAACGGTCTCTTAGGCATATACAGATTTAAGAAAATGGTCCATAAACTTCTTTTTGCGCTAATAGTCCAAAAGATTTATTTATAATTTGTTGTATCCTCGTCTATCTAAATTGACTAAAGTATTTTAAACTATAAATTATATTTATAAATTTAAAAATGAAAGGATAAGTGTATTTTAGTCAATTTAAGTGGATGAAAAACTATGTATAAATAAAAAGTGAACTTTTTAAACTGATAGAGAAAAAAACGTTTCAAAAACAATTTTTATAAATTCGTGTAAACCACGTGAATCATTCATTAAATTCTTCTCTATTTTCAATTAGAATAATATAATTTTGCGTTTATGTAATCATATAAAAAATATTGAATACCAGCTAGGACACTAATGGATTCCCTTTTCCTCTCACGCTATTAGTGTGTTTCATCTAATCATCATGTAACTTATCTACATTATTCATTTGTTAAGTACGTGGAAAATCATATGAATCTCAATTACTTTTCTACTCCTGTTTGTCTTGTATTAACCAACGAATTCAAAAAGGGTTCTATATGTGGGGAAAATACCTACAAAAAGAAGAAGGCTTTTATTTTTATTTGATCTAGTTATGAAATGATGTTAGGTTTATATGTTGATTAATACTAAGATTATCTCCAATGAAATTCATTGTAATATCTCATTTTATCTTTAATAAAACTCACTTTTATAAACATATATGCAAGTCTCCCTTTACAATGTTATTTTTATAATTTAAACTTTTACCAAAAGAGATGGAAATACAAAAGGACAAAAGGTTATTGCTCATTTACATGACTATTGTATATATATATAGGTAAAAATAAATGTAAATTTAAAGTTTTACTAAAAAAATGAAATCACAAAAGGACAAAAGGTTAATGTTCATTCACATGACTATTGTATATATAGGTCATAGTACATTTTATGTTTGATAAAACTCACTTTTATAAACATACATACAAGTCTCACTATACATTTTATCAATATTTAGTAGCATGAAACTTATTTAAAGAGTAATGGAATAGTTATAGTTATTTACATTTTAAAGCACTTAATTCCTTTTATAATTTTAAAAAGATTAGCATCTTAACTTACGTTAATAGACAATAATGTGTGATCACAAAGTTTTGCTTTTTTATCGACAACAGAGAAAAAATAATGTGTGATCACAAATTTTTCCTTTTTTATCGACAACAGAGAAAAAATAATGTGTGATGATCACAAAGCAAGAAATCACAAAAAGAAATCTGTGGCTGCTGGGATTCGAGCCCAGGTCTCCACGGCCACAACGTGGAATTCTTACCACTAAACTACAGCCACATAGTTGTACTGTTAGCAGTAAGGATCTTTAAAATAGTGTTATACAAGTAGTTATGACAACGTTACCTTTTTTATATATTTAACAAAACTAATGATATAAATGTGACGACGAGAATTACAACAATCGGTAGGAAACTCAGTTTGTATACTTGGGTCGTGGATGGGATTAATTTTCATATTTAGGTTTATTAACTCGATTGATTCATCTCAATATTTAGCTAATGTCACAACAATTCAAGCTCAAAGCAACTTCCTTAAGCAAAAGTCACACATACATACATACATACATTACACCCATTATAGACGTTTTAATGTTTTGATTTGTACCCAAACTAGACGATTGGCTAACCAAATATCATTAGACCAAAGCTCTATTAGTCCAACCCAATTTTCTTAACTTGACGTGACTTGAGTAGATTCAAATTTTGATCAATGGTCTAACGTATGAAAACTTGAACATGAAGTTACAATTTAGCTTTAAACCATATCAATTAACTAAAGATATCTAGTTTAAGATTCAAAGTTCCATTACTAGATTCTGGCATTTGAAATACTATATTCTCAAATACTCAAAACCTCGATGGTATTTTATATATAAACATTTGTACTGACGATTCTTTAACTTTTAATGATTGAAAGTTAACTTAAATGATTCTAATAAAATTTATGACATACTGATAGCATTTAAATTTAAGAATAAAAATGAGTCGGGTTTGGGGCAAACACTGTCACTCCAAACCCGATAACTAAAGTTGGCTCCAAACCAGCTCACAACAATTATGTCAAGTGTTTGTAATCTGTAGATTCTGAGTCTCATTCAAAATATTATATGGTTGTATATGACCAGTATTGCAGAACATTTAACTGTTAGCATTTGTTACAAAAATGAAAAATAAAAACAAAATACACTTCACTATACTATAATCTGATCAAAAGCATTTTCCCCAACGTAAATTCAATCAGATTTTGCCCAAATACCTTTTAAATTAGTTCTATGCACTCAGCAACCCATCAATATTAACTGTTTTGTTCAATCGTAACTTAAATAGTTAAATCAGATTCTACTAATTCATATTTACTCTATAACATGCATTGCTACAAGATCAACTTCGTACCTTTGTTTTTGAAATGTTTTCACTTGATCTTGCAGATAACATCATAAATCATCTCTACCGATACTTGAAGTTCAATATCTGTTGCCTATCTTTTATTAGCTTCTTTAATTTTACATGCTTTCACTCCTTCTCTTAAAGACATGAGAGAAGTAATTGACTAATTGGTATTTGGTAGGATAGTTTGTAAACTTGAGTCTTGGATGGGCTTAATTTCTCACATTTGGGTTCATTTACTCAATTGGGCTAATGATTCATCAATAGTGGGCTAATATCCCAATATTTTAAGCACAACCCAACTTCTTTTTCCGAAAGGCACATAAGTCATAACTATTAGGCACATAGCTGTAAAGGCTCATGATTCAATTAGACTCGAACTTACAGTCTTTTAGATAATGGATTACTAGATATCGTTAACCAAAGCCCTATTGGTCCTACCCTGACTTAAACTTTGAGCTCACAATGTTAGCTCAAATTTTGATCCATGGTACCTAAATGTAACATTGAAAACTGCAACAAGTAGGTTACAATTTAGCTTCCACTATATCAATTAACGAAAATTATTTTGGTTTAAGATTCAAAGTTCCAACACTAAATTCATGTATTTGAAACAAATACTCAAATACTTACAAGGTCAATGCATCACTGCCCGTACATTTTCATTAAGTCCACTTTGTACCAACAGGCATTTTGCCTTGAAACCTTAGTTACACTAAAAATTTGGAATATGTGGGGGTGTGAGTTTGCCATTAAAACCAGAATTACTCTCAACCTACTTCTGTTTTTCACTTTCCTTTGCAGCCATTTCTTCTTCTCTTTTTGCGGCCAATTCTTCTTCTCTTTTTGCAGCCAATTCTTCTTCTTGTTTCGCCTTTATTTTTGCTTCTTCGATCTCCTTCCTCTTCACATCAAAGAAATCAATAAGCCCACCGAGCGCTATATCCGGATCATTGTCCTTAAGTAGTTGCTCCGCTACTTCAGCCGGGCTAATATCCACCTCGTTAATCAAATCCTCAATTTCCTCAAAAAGAACATGTTCGGTAATGTGAAGATAATTAGAAGCCAGCAATCGAAACCCACACGGGGTACAATACGACATGTGAATGTGCACATCCATACGACCAGGTCGAAGAAGTGCAGGGTCAAGTTTGTCTTTACGGTTTGTGGTAAATATAATAATCCTTTCGTCACCGCAGCTCGACCATAACCCATCAATAAAATTAAGAAACCCGGATAACGTTACCTTTTGTTCTTCGTGAAACCCTCCCCGACGACTTTCTCTTCTTGAAGTCCTAACCGCTTGCACTTCAACCCGATTATGCAACTCCATTGAACAATCAATATCTTCCACCACTAATATCGACCTATTCGCCGTTCCCAATAACAACCTTCGAAGATCCGAGTTTGACCTAACGTCAGTCAACTCCAAGTCATATACATCAAATTTTAAGTAATTTGCAATAGCCGCGATCAAACTCGATTTACCCGTCCCAGGTGGACCATACAACAAATAACCTCGTTTCCACGCCTTTCCCACTTCCCGATAATACTCTCTCCTCTCCAGAAACCTATCCAAATCTTTAATCAATTTTTCTTTCTCACTCGTGTCCATTGCCAGCGTGGCAAAAGACGACGGGTGGTCAAGGTTGACAGGGGTCCACATATTTGGCATGCCGGAATATCGATTATTTCCATCCAACGTAAATAACTTCACAGTTTTGTCACCTTGTTTCCTTGTTTTTGATTCGCTAATAATAAACGGTAAGTAGTCGTTCAACGCGAGATCTTTATGTTTACGGTGAAACGTAAGCTCCAACGATCGTTGATCGGATCTCGTAACAGATCCTCCGGTGACCAGATCGTGATCGTTATAATATTCTCTCCCTGGTGTCTTTTTCGACACCGACGACCAGTGAAATTTAACTCCATTGTAAACATCGGTAAACTCCTCATTGATTTCCATAGTAACGTTGATGTTTTTATCGCTTTGGTGTTTAGTGATTTTTAAGCGATTAATATCGGGTGATATTCGGGCTGAAAGGTGAAATTGTGCAGCTTTATATATTTCGTTTTCACGGAATCCGTCGAATTCGTAAATCACCATGGTTAACTGTCTAGATATCTTGTTGATGAGTTTGCGAAATCCGAAATAAAAGTACTCTCGGACTTCAGGTGGCAGGTATTCGCGAGAAACGCTGCGAACCACCATCGCGGCCGCGGCGACGGATCCGATGGTGGAAACGAATGTTTTGGCGATAGCGATTTTGGACTCAGTTGATGGAGACGACATGATCTAAATGAACGGCTGATATTTGATGTAGAGTGTAAGGAAATGGAGATCAAGGGCTGGTTTTTGTTGTTAGGTATGTGTTAGGTTCTATAGTGAAGTAGGATGTGCGTGTGTTGACTTTCATTGACTTTGAAAATATAGGGATTGGCGTGTTGACGACGAAAACTTTTTATTGTGGAGACGCGGTTTTTAAAGGCGTTGGCTTCTTCCTAGAAAATACCATGTATATGTTAACTTCAAAAGACAACAAGTAAACAATTTTTTATATGAAAATTGCAGAAAGTGAATTCTTTTCTGGAAATGTTACGAATGAATAAAACAAAACGCAATATGACATGAAATATAATTATGATATTAGTGTAAGGTACCTCTGTTTCATTGGAATAACAATAACAAAATATATTAAAATAAATAAATAAAGTTATTTAAAGTTTTATGATTCGTACCGTTTGACAAAAAATCAAGTTAAAAGTAGCTGTTTTTGTGATGTTACTTCGCAATGTTGACCAGCCTGCCGGGTTGTGTAACTGGACTAGAGTACATGTTAAAGACTTATCGTGTTTTGTACACTTTCGTAAAGTTTTACTTTGTGATTTCTCAGGAACGTCGGTCAAAGGTTGCTGGGTATCTTGATTACACTTGGTGAAGCCGTTGCCTACGTTCTACCGAGAATATAAGGCACACTGCAATTTTGAAAAAACGTTGCTTTTGTCTAAGTTTTTATTCCAGCTCACTTAGCTTGCTGCACAATTGCTATCAATAATGATTGTTTCATGTTGATTAAATTGATATTTTAGAATTTTGTAAAGGCGTATGATTTCAATGGTTTATTCTTGCTCCTCTTTTGTTATTCGCAGTTTCACAGGAGGAGTCCGATAATGGACATCAAATCCTTATCTCGGTATATTCAATAAAAATTGTAGCACCACTAACTTACCAATTACACTTACAAACATACAAATAAACTAATTTGGGATCGGCTTTCAAACTAAATTTTCTTCCGTAAAATCCCAGTAAGTGATATCAATTTATTAACTCTATAATTACTTAAACTTATCCATATATTACACGAGTGACGAGTATATAATTTAGTTTATATAAATCTGTAGTTTGTTCTCAAATTATATCAACTTTACTGTAATATTATTCATAATTTTTTATGATCACCGCTGTATGTTATTACTATTTCCAATGTTATATCATGTCGCAATGAGCGAGTATTCTGTTAGTTTATATTATATATTCCACCTCGAGTTATTAAAATCTAATTTGACTTATGCGGAGTAATCATTATAATAACTGAGCCTCCATATTTTTAGTTTAGGATTATCGCTAACTTTGCTTTAAAAAAAAAAAAAAAAAAAGTAATTGGATCGTTAACACTATGGATGCGGTACGGAAGGAGGGTCAATCATGTTAACCAATCTAATGTTAGTGGGGAACAATGGTGCTAGTTTGCCATCATACTCGGAAGAGACGTTATCTCCTTTTTTAGGTGGCGTTCGTGGTGCGCTTACTAAATCTACTGTATATCTACTGGGTTGTGAGCATTTTTCGTCAAGTCTACGTTCATTATCATATTCGAGAAATACAAGATAAAGAAAAAGACCTTCATAGTTGTAGGACACTCAATTTTGATGAACAAAATTAAGACAAACCTGCCCACTAGAAAAGAAAAGGTCTAAGAACAAAATACCAAGTCACTAAAAAGGATTTTTTATTTGTTTTTTCTTGCACTCATTATTTGTTACTTGGTAATTTGGTATAGCAACTTCTGATGTATTAATATATTAGTATTTAACTTAAATGTCAATTTAACTTTTCTTCTAATTTGCATTAGTAAGTATCCTTCTCAACTTCTCTTGTTTTCATTTAAATTTCTTCATATTTAAATTTGAACTTAATCATATTACAACTACTGCCACATAAGATGTGGTTTATCTTTTGTCCATCTAAATTAGAGAAAATTATAAATTTGATTTATTAACCAACTAAAATTAAAAGATTAATTTTCTGATCAACATTTTTAACAAATTAATGCGTCTTTAATCGTCCAAACAAACGATCTGATATATCATCAATTGAATTTCAAAATCTACCCGATAATTAACCATTGGTCAAACATTGTTGAAAAGAAAAAAATAAAAAAAATAAGATCGCAAGTGGGACAAGATTCGATCAAACACACAGAACCAACCAAATTGTGACACGTGGACACATTACGATCATGCAACCAACCAAATTGTGACACGTGGACACATTGCGATCATGCATGATCGCAATGTGTCCATGTGTCACAATTTGGTTGGTTATGTGTATCTGATTGAACCCTGGCTCACTTGCTATCTTATTTTTTATTTTATTTTTCTTCTTAATTGTTTAATGTTTCACCAAGATAAATTAATTAATTAGTGTTTGACTTTGTATTTAACGGGTAGATTTTGAAATTCAATTGATGATCGATCGGATCGTTTGTTTGGACGATCAAGAGTGTATTAGTTTGTTAAAACTTTTAGTCAAAAAAATTAATCTGTTAATTTTAATCAGTCAATAGATCAAATTTATAATTTTCTCTTTATATTATGATACTTTTATTCATAGTTGTTTTTATTAAAAACATTTTAAATAGTTTAATTAATATCACTGAGTTATATATTATTGGTATATATTAGAGTAATCTTATAATAGTGATACAATAGTTGTAGTGGAGTGTGGTTTGGATATAATTGACATCTCGAATTGAATACCACCACGTGTTCACATAAGTCGTTGCTCTTATCGGAGGTGGAGTCTGCTTAAACGGTTACATGTGAGATTTGTTTTACGTGAAGCTTTTAAGTTATTGATTTTGATAAAAGAATTTTTAGAAAGTAATTTTTTATAAAATTAACGAGCTTTAAAATTCTAAAGTTGAAATATATAATTACACTCTATAACTATAGTTTACGGTTAATTCGTCAAATAGCCACTTAAACTGCTTATAAAATATTTTATTTCAAAAATAAAGGTTTTTTTTTTAGTTTGCTTTACTTAATATTTTTAGAATTCATCTAATATGTGTTCTAACCTTTTCTTATAATGCACATGTTAAGTTTTTTTAGTAATATTGATATTTTCTGATTAAATTAGCAAGTATACTTTCATTAAAATCATGATTATCTTTTCAAATATGTCTTCGAATCTTTTAAACAAGTTCTAGTTTAATCAATGAGTTTAAATGATTAATTATTGGATTAGTTATCGGTTTTTAGTTGTGTTGATTATCCGTACGACACTAATTTTAACAGTACGTCACTAATTAGTAAATTGTACGACATTACAACACTAAATGTATTTATAAAACATACGGTAATTCAGTGTTGTACAACTAAGCTTGGTAGTGCATACACTACCCTTTCACTTATGAATTGGTTATGGCATAAGATTAACTACCAACAAATTATCTTTATAGCTTCGGCCCAACATTCATTAAGTTGGCTGTTTAATTTAAGCCCATCAGAAGTATCAGGCTACCCTTTCTAACTTCAAAGTTAGAGGCCGAAAAAATAAGCCTGACAGTTTTAACTATAAAATAAAGCCCAATAACAAATGTAAGAGTCCAAAACGCCCCTTTAATCAGCTGGTAAAAGTAGTGTAAAACCATACTTACAAAGGGCATGACTTCCCCAGTAACGACAGACTGTTTAATGAAAACATTTTCCATAAGTATATAAAACGTTAAAGCACAAAAAGGACAATAGTTGATTAACATGGCCGTATTTGAAAGTCGGTGAGATAGTCGATCGTTCAAAACCTTCAATCTATAGGAGCCTCAAATATGTATGTGTATGTAGTATGTATATTACTCTATTTAATAAACAGTTTGATTGTTCATTAATAAGTAGAAAAAATGAATCTAATTGTGTCTAAGATGTTTAAGTCATAATTCTTTTTATTTAATATATTATACTACATTTCATAATTATAATTTAACTTTATATTATAGTTGTTAATTAGCGTTTTTTACTCGAGGGCCTCTAAAATCTCAGCCATGTGATTAACACCATACACTTTTAAGACTTAATTTGATCACTCTCATTTTGTTCGTTGCTTTCTTTCTCTTTTGCAACTAATTCTTCCTTTTTGGTACTTTCTGTGCCCTCCTCAATTTTCTTTCCATTCTCCATCCTCTTCCCATCGAAAAACTTGATGAGTCCATTAAGAACAATATCAGGGTCATCATCCTTAAGTAGTTGCTCCGCTACTTCAGCCTGAGTAACATTTATTTTAGTTATCAAATTCTCGATTTGGTTGTAAAGATCATGTTGCGTGATCCCAAGATAGTTGGAGGCCAAAAGGAGAAACCCACATGGGGTGCAATACGACATGTGAATATGAACGTTCATACGTCTGGGATGAAGAAGCGCAGGGTCGAGTTTGTCTTTGTGATTTGTTGAGAATAAGATGATTCTTTTTCGTCACCACCACTTGATCATAATTCGTCGATGAAATTGAGAAAACCAGAAAAAATCAGCTAATATGACAAATTACAGTTGGCATGAAAATTTCTAAGTTAAATATTTACTACAAGTAATTAATAAAGTTATCAGAAACTATCAAGAATTACTAACTTTTTTTAACTTTATGTTGATCACTTCCATTGTCTTTAGCTTAAGCTCTAGCTGCTTCTGAAGTCGCTCGATTGTGCAACTCCACTGACCAATCGACGTCCTCCACTACTAGTATCGACCAGTTTGCCGTTGCTACCAACAACAACCGAAGCTCCGAGTTTGACTTAATATCAGTCAACTCCAAATCGTATATGTCAAAATTCAAGTAATTCGCCATAGCCTATCAAACTTGGTTTACCAGCCCCAGGTAGACCGTACAACAAATACTCACTCTCTCCACAAACCTATCTGTTAAAATATATAAACAGTTGTAATCTAAAATGAAACGTAAAAGGCTTTAGTTATATATATATATATATATTTGTTGTGCTGTTATTTGTTTCCTTTGAAGGTTAAAGATCAAGGGTGTTATGTGGAAGGTTTAAGAAGATCAGGGGTCAAATTGTAAATATTTAGATATTATTGTAAATAGAGTTTATCTTGTCATTTGTGAGTATGTACGTATAACTCTATTATTTTTTCTTCTTCTTTCTGGTGCACTCCCTGTACGCTTCTCTACTTCTTGTTTCTGTATCTGTTCAATCTAAGAATTGAACATTAGTATAGGAGTGTGTAAGAGTTTTTATGTGGTGAGATTTTGTTGGTTTTATTTTTGGGTTATTAACCCGGTTTAGTCCGTGTGCATATTAATGAAAGAGAGTTCTTGTTAGATCTTGTGTTGATCCTGTCATTTTTCACACTATCCAAATCCTTCATCACTTTCTCCTTAATATCCGTATCCATTGCCAGCATGGCAAAGTTGGCTGGATGGTCAAGATTCACCGATGTCCACGTGGATGGCTTGGAAACATACTACTGATCATTCGTATTGAACGTGAATATTTGACGTTTTTCTGTTCTCGTTTTTTAATCTCTGCCGTCCTTAACTATAAAAGGAAAGTACTCGTTCAACATCAAAACTTTGTAGTCTCGACGAAAAGTGAGTTGCAATAATCAAATATTTGATCGCGAAGTATAATTCGTGCCATCGTGAAATTCTCTTCGTGGTATTTTCTTATGAACCACGGACCAATCAAATTTGACTCCAATGTAAGTATTTGTGAACGTCTCGTATTTTTCACTGCAACCGCGACATTTTTCTGGTTAGGGTCCTTAGTGACTTCTAAACAGAGGATATCTGGAGACGTTTTAGCTGCAATGTAGAGTTCGGTTGCGGTGTAGATTTTATTGTCCTAAAACCCATCGGATTCGTATATGACCATTGTCAAGTGTGTGCAGAATTTGTTGATGAAACTGCGAATATTGAGATAAAGGTAGTCTTTGAATTCAGATGGCAATTCAGGGGCTACGCGAGGAACAACCATCGCTGCGGCTGCAATGGAGCCCACCGTAGAGATGATGGTTTTGGCGGTACGGAATTTGGATTTATTTGTTAAAGAAGACATGTTCGATCCAAACTAGGTGAATTGGTTTTGATCTATATATGAGGTAATGTTATACGTGGTCTTCAATGGGATTATATGGATGTACGTATACGTACGTAGATTACTTGCTGAGCAAACTAAGGTACAACAAGGAAAGTACTTCGTAGTATTAAAGTAAGTCCATTTTTCATAAGGAAATTAAATATATAATTTTTTCCTAATTTATATGAGTCGCACACTGCTCGTACAATACTTTCGAAATTTATTTATTTTTCATAGAAATCTTTATATAATGTTATTATTTATTTAAGTTGTAAACTTGAACATGAAAATAGGAACTTGGGGTTTAATTTTAAAATAACAACATCGGTTTCTATTTTCATTTTGAACCATCTTCTAATTTATTTTTTTATTTTATTATATTTAATTTTTTTTTCCCACAAAAGCTGTAGTTCGGTTAACTACTTAACTTTGTTCACCTTAGCTAACTTATACATTTTGGGTTTAGGATTCATTTCGAGGGTCTATAGAAATTGCAAGGACCTCTTTGGGCCTTAATTGGTCGTTAGGTTTACAATTTTGGTGTGGACTTGGCTTTTAATTGCATTTTAATTTCAAATACGACTATGCAAACTTGATGTTTTGAGTGATGATTATAGAAGGTCTTTGTTTGTCCATATTTCGAATAATAAAAATACTAAAATAACACAATAATATAGAATTACACAAACAATATGATTCATGAACATTTTACGTATGATACAAATGAAACAAACTTCCTACCACCGATCATATGAACCATGGACATTTGTTGACAAATGACACAATCATGTTGCATGTGGATATTATAAGGATATATACGAACTTTTTCTTCGGGTTTCTTTCCTTCAGGCTTTTCTTCGGGATTTTTCTCCACTGGCTTCTTCTCGTCGGGCTTCTTTTCTTCCGGCTTCTTTGGAGGCCGGTGCGGGTGGAGGTCCAATAGTTACAACTTCAACAAATTTCCCGGCCTTTTTTGTTCGTTATATTATCTCATAAGGATTTGCATCTCCGTAACTGTTAACGTTTCTTTGGCTCCGTCGATTTCTATCTTATCAACACCTACAATAATTTTAAATCATGAAATATAGAATTATTGTATTTGAATGACACCATTACTTGAAATTAATAAAGTACTAAATTGAAGACACGATGATCTCTTTTGCATATACTTATACAACTTATGAAAATCATACTAATATTACATTACATTTGGTGATGAAAACAAATAATTAATTGACAATGTATAAGAAATTACGAAAATATAAAAGGAAAATTACCTTGGAGTCCAGAAACTGATCTGAGGATCTTCTTCTTGCATTTCTCACAAGATATATAATTACACCTTCAACTCCCTCTCTATCTTTCAATTTCTTTTATATAAATAAAATAAAAAATTATATTAAAGAATAAAAAATAGAATCGAAAGCACAAAAGTGTCATTGGGTTGTTCACCATCCGTCTCAATATCTCCAAACTCAGCCATATTGATTTGTCATTTTCTTGTATATTAGATCCACAAAAGGACTTTTAGTTAAGCAAATTAATAATATAAATACAATGTTGTTATATTAGTTTTTTTTGAAAATACAAAGTAAATTTAAATAAATGTGTTTGGATTATGATCCGGTCAAAAGTTAAACTTCACAGAAACTTTTACTGGCTTTTATTTTTTCGGATCCTGGGCTCCTGAAAGGCCCAATAAACTCTACTTTAGGTATCATAGACCACGACGACTGAAAATGTAACTACGAAAGTGACAAAACCAACAGCACACGGTTATATACTTTAGGTATCATAATTCTTTTTTATTTTCGTCTAATTTTATTTTACATAATGGAACAAGTAGTACATGGATCTTGATTCATATGAACCATGGCCACTGGTTGACAAGCAACACAATTATGCGGCATATGGATATTATAAGGTATGATAGTACATTTCTCTTCAATCTTTGTATCTGTCGGTTTCTTCTCTTCAGGTTTCTTTTCATCGGGCTTCTTTGGAGGTGCAGGTGGAGGTCCAACTGTCACAACTTCCACACATTTTACAGCTTTCCTAGCTTTTACAATGATCTCATATGGATCTGCATCTCCAGTTATTGTTAATGTGTCTTTCACCGCATCGATTTCAATTTTATCTACACCTACAATCAATTAAAATCACAGGGTGTTAAATTATTGTGTTTGAAAGTTGCCACATCCTGAAACAACTAGCACAATAATTAAATGAAATTTTTTTAGAAAGACAAATACTAACGTGACTATACTACAAATATATACGTTTATATATGAATATATACAATTGTTCATCTCAGGAGTTAAACGCACCACCTCATAATTTATGGGGCACTTGAATACCACTAGACCAATTACGATTATAAAAACAAAGTATAGCTCAATAGCTATACTCAAAATTTGGAGTGGTTTAGATAATTAGAGCATCCACATCGAAGAAAAGCTTTTAAAAACTTTTTTGCTTGCCACATCAATTTTTTTATAAAGAAAAAAAATTTAACAAAATATTTGTCTCAAATGATAAAAAGTTTTTCAAAGTTTTTTTTTTTCAGAAATCATACCACACTTTCAAAAAAAAATTCATGTATGACTTAGATTTCTCAAATTTTTGCACAAAAATACTTTTCTTCCAATGAAGAAATTTTTTTCTAAAACTTTTTTATATAAAAAAAGCTTTAAAAAGCACTTTCATTGAAGATGTTCTTAAATTTCATAACAATACTTAGACTCTTTTCTAAAGAGGATTAATGGTCTTGACAAAATACAATAAACTAGATAGATAATAAAACTAAGTAATTTCACACAAATAAACATTGCAACACAATGCTCTATATTACACATATATGTTTTCATATCTATTCAAAATCATTTTCTTTGACATTAGCCAATTCTAATAATAATTTAAATATAGTGCCTGTAAAACTTTTTAAATGGGAAAGGATGAAACTAATTATACCTTGAATGCCAGAAATTAATTTGAGGATCTTCTTCTTGCATTTATCACATGATAATTGCACCTTCAATACCGTTTTCAGCACCATTTGCCCTTTTAAGTTTTATCTTCACTTCCTCTCCATATCCATCTCTCTTTATATGTATTTATTTATGTGTATATATGTGTTATGTATTAGGTATAGACATACATAAAATATATAAAATAAATAAATATATAATATATATTATATATATATTATAATGGATAAAAGAATCAGCCTGCAAAGTTTGGTTGTTCATCATTCGCTCTCAATGTGTTCAAACTCAGCCTCTTTAATTTGTCATTTTGTTTTATCGCAAAATATAGTAGTTTTAACTCAAATGGGTTTTTTTTTTTCTTTCTAATTTCGTTATTATAATCGACCATGTATCTCTGTTAACATATAAGGTCGACCAACACTATATTAAGTGTAGGCATTATATATATTGTTATCAATAAATAAACTGGTCCTACCAAATTTACTAGATAATAAAATTCATATTTTAATATATATATATATATATATGATGTTTAGAGTTGTTTTTGTTTCGTTGTTGTCATGTTGGTTCTAGGAATCAAGTACGTGATCATTTACGTCATATGAAAACATTGTGCTATGCAAGCATGCATATTAATTTATGCTGTTTATTTGTGTTCTTATCAGACATTCCGGTTAAATGGTCATGATCTTGAGTGTGGTCATTTTTTCAACCAGTGACTAAATTAAGCCATAAAGAAAAACATGGATGATTAGATATATGTGAAATATAAGTTTAATAATTGATATATACATATAGGGTTAGGTTCAAATGAGAATCAAATAAAAGATGAGAACTGAGAAAACTACTAAATTACACATTTTTTCACATGTGATTGACTTCATTCATTTATGAACATTCATATACATTGATTTATAAAGAAAAGAAAAAAACTAAAAAAACTTTAAAATTATATCTCAAAACACAAAATATGAAATACATGTTCACAGGTGAACCATAATGTGAATAAATCGATAAAATATGTTTTAATACGTAATTTTTGGGTTTTTAACTTCTTTTTCTTTATCAATCACATGTACATGAATGTTCACATATGAATGAAGTCAATCACATGTGAAAAAATGTGTAATTTAGTAATTTTCGCGATTCTCATTTTTTATTTGTTTTTCATTTGAACCTGAACCTATACAGTAATACATTTTCTTTTAAATACACGTACCCTTTTTGGCTCATGATGTTAGGTTGATTTGTATCCACGAGATATAACCAAAATCTTAATAAAGGCAAACGAAAAATTATATCAAAAGAATGATGAACAAGAAAGACGAAATTAAAGATGATTTCATTTCACCAAGTTAGAAACGAATTAAGCTAATTACAATTAATATACACACCTTAACGGCTTCTAACAAACTTAACACACTAACTAATAACTTTACACATTTAGACCATGAACTTTAACTTGTATGTTTGACACTTTCAGTCGTATATTATTCGATACGAATCATGATGTTAGAGACAAGTAGGAGGTTGAAGGATTATATAACTGTTAAATGTAAGCGTAATTTTCGTATTTAGAAACTTTTTAAACAACAAATAACTTCATTTTTGATATATGTTTCTATTCATTGAATTACCTTATCAAGTTAATGTTCATATATTGAAGAATATTAGAGTCAAAATTTCATGTGATAGCTCATGCCATCCAACTATTTGTGTTTATACTTAAGATTTGCAAGAAATAAGTATTCCTTGTGGAGTTCTAATATAACTAAATCTAATAAAGAAAATTTTGTATGTGTTAGTACAATGTATAAAAAATGTACGTTATTATAGCTGCAAAAGCGTCGCCTATAACAACACCATTGATAAAGCCACAATGAGTGTATTTTTTAGATAAGAATATTATTTGTTATTTAACAGATTAGGTGATTTTATTTGACTTTATGGAATATTATATTCTGATAGTTAGTATCAAGAATATCTTCTGTTTAGAGCTAGATCGATTAAAATATAAATCTAAACGCCACTCCACCTCAAGTTGCGGTACAGATTTATCTTAATAAATTAAAAATTAATTTTAAAAAATAATCATGACAATTATAATAATTCTAACGGTGTATTCGCACTATGTGGCGAAATATAAAAGTTTTTTATTAAAAAGAAAATTAAACCATCGTGTATTCAGATCTAACGCTTTACCTAAAAGAAAAAAAAAATAGTAGACATTGATAAATTCTACAATCACAAAGGCGAAAATAACAAAATGTGCAATAGACCGAGGCACAGTCATCAACAAATGCCATCATGATCTATAGAAGCTTGATACCGTACATTTATACCAACTTTCCTACAAGCATGCGACTAACGACAAAACACTTCAATATATACATCACTTATGATTAATAATGTAGTAACCAACTATATCTTCGCATTGTCTTTTGAACTTTGCACATTCACGCAACAACATATTTATTTATTAAAGATGAGAGGAAAAAGGAACAGGCACCGAACATTAGGTCTTCTGGAAGACACTTCTCGGTACTCAAACAACCCATAAAACTTTAAATGTACTCAGTCGAAAATAAGATATCGACACCAATCACTTGTAAAAATATGTCAAAAAAAAAGGCTAACAACCTGAAGTTGAATCATCACAAGAGAAATCAAAATAAGTTTATAACAAAGTCATCTTTTGAGAACTAGATGATCCAATTGGCTCAAAGTTGGATTGCCATTTCCAAATATGCCAACTGAGGAAATACGCAAAACAACGACTATTTTTATGTATCTTATTATGGAAGAGTAACAATCCCACAACTCTCCATTTATTCGGACCAAAGACATGTTGACCTCAAAATGGAAGATGATGCTAACTTTCAGATTCGGGGGAAGGCTAAATATAAATTGGAAACGCTAAAAACTTTAAAAGTTTTCAAGCGTGGAACTTTTTGAAGGACAACCAAAAGTGGTTAGCTCCCGATGTCATTATCGTCGGAAGGCGGAACGTTCTAAAATACCGCGAGACGGTGCACTTGGACGATTTGGATTTAGACGAGGAACCGGAGTTTAACGAAGAGAACCCGAATGTCGCACAGTTCCAGCGTCCACGGGGAAAAACAAGAAACTAAAAATCCCAAAAGACGTCATTTGGTTTCGCCGCTTTGTCTCGTACTTCGTTTGACGAGTTGATCACTAATACATTTCAAGAGTTCCAACAAGCAAATGTACTATCAATCAAAGGATCTTGAAACACAGCTCCGGATTTTGTTTAAGTCGACGGACCACTTGATGGGACGAGACAAAATCATAATAGAAAGGGAAAAGGAGAAAATTCGTAAGAAGATGTGATTTTCATCGGATTCAGGTTCGGAAGACGCTTGACACATTTTTTTTATATTTATAATAAAAAAAATTTAGAACTTATAATATTTATTTTATTTTATTATTAATTTAAATTTATTAAATTATTTAAATTTTTAAAAAATCAAAAATAAAACTCTAAACATTATCCAAATTATTATTTTTACTCGTTCACTTTTTTACTTTTTCAATAACATAACAATGTCCTTTTATAATACTATACAAAACACGTCTGTGTTGTAAGGTTTCCACTCTGTACCATCTTCAAATTTGCATGAGAAATTAAGTACACAAATTCGGTAATTAATCTTAAATTTACTCCATCAACTCAAGAAGCAATAAAAACCTCAATATATCTAAGTTATGCCCAAAATCATATCTTATATAATTATTACATTATTACGATGATCATTGTTTTGTAACATAATAAAATATTTTCCCGACAACCTCCTGGCTACGTTTAATAAGCTATATAATGTAACAAAAAATATGTTATTATTATTACTGATCATACCACTATTATGGTAGATACTCCATTAAACACCTTTTCAATAAACGAAAATTTATATTATATTATTTATTTATACAAATTATTAAAAGATAACATGAATTATTAATAAAAAGATGACTTGCTTTGTACATTTATTATTATGTTTTATCAATATAATAATTCTATTCTATTAGAGGATATAAATTTTGCACGATAACTAGGTTTTTTTTTGGAACCAGCAAATAAATATATAAATGAAAAAGAGAAATCCTAGCAAGATACTAGGAGAACCAAAACAAGCTATTGTCTAAAGCGAACAACAAAAAGCAAAATAAAACTAATCCGAATTAAGCATAAACTAACGGATTAATACACCATTTATTCCAATCTAACTCCCCATGCTTACCCCTAAACTTTCTCCAATAAAGATCTGGCACTGATACTTATTCAACTTAAATGCAATAGAGCGAGTTATGCACAAGTTGTTATACTCCTCTTTCATGCAAAACAACGTTTTAAACAATTTAAATTTAAGATAACAGAACAAAAAAGTTGAATGAGTATAAGTTAAGTAATCAGAACAAAAAGAAATAAGATAACATTTTTATAAATCGATCCAAGTAGAAATTAAAAATGACTATATAAATGCGTGTTTGAAAGCCTTATTTGACAGCCCTCGGGTGGTTTAGAAAAGTAGAGGGTGGGCTTGTAAATAACAGCAATCACAACTCATATCCCTTCCCATACCAACCAATCATTTTTAAACTCGCTGCCTGAACATTCTTCTAAAAACCTTAATTTCGCATTCAAGTTTACACACCTGCAGACTGCATTAAACTATGATAATGACACAGTTTGAGGCTCGAGTTGTGGATGGTAATGAAGTTATTAGAACTGCGGTTTACGCTTTTCAACAGGAAGCTTTTATTGAGAGTGGCCGGGATTACTTTCATCAAAACAGCGAATGTCATCCACCTTGTTTTTAATCATTTGGTAGGTGTTCTTGTTTCCAATACAACACTGTATTTATTAATGATTATGAGTTGCTTTTTATAGCTTCGGAACTTTGTTTTATATTCTTACTTTTGAGTGCAGAGTATATGGTACATTGCTGCAACTTATGGTGGTGTTATTCTGTTAAGGCAAGATGATCTAGCACTGTGGGCTGTTGTGGGTTCTTTTTCAAATGTTTTATTATCGTTCACATCAAGCAGATTTTAAATCAGGAGCGACTCGTTTCTGAGGTGTGTTCTGGCCCTGGAATGCCGTCTACACATGCCCAATCCATCTCGTTTGCAGTAGTATTCATCATTCTTTCAAGTAACCATCTTTACCTCTATAATTTTTATTATTATTTTCTATTCAGAAGCTATTAAAACTTTGTTGTAGACTAGTGAAGTTTGATTATGCAAATACTAAATAATCTGTTTATGCTCCTTGACAGTCATTGGATGGCTGGGATTGAATGGACTTCCGGTTATTCTTAGTGGACTCGTTAAAGCAGTTGGTGTATACTTGGTACGTATAAATGTCCCCTAATCACTTCATCTACACCATCATCACTAATTCCGTTGTGGTTTAGATTGAGATAGCTAACCATCTGACTTCAGTAAAACCAAAATGGCTTTCAAATGATAGAAGTCGGCACAATTTTTATCCTGATGCTTATGTTGTATTCTTTTCATGCAGTCATGGCTATGGGTTCTACTACGTTATCACACTACCTGCCAAGTGGTTGCGCACAGTGGAGGGGTCCATTATTTCTGTATTATGGTTTTGCACATGCAATGAGATTCTTCTAAAGGCATATAAATTGTGTTCGTGGGCTTAGATTCTTCTTTTTTAACGCTAATTGTTTCTATTCTTTGTTGACTAAAAAATGAACAATGATGTCTGTAAATTCATAAATGAAAACAGTATGCGCTTGCTAGCAAGCCAGCTTCTAATCATTGTATGGTAGTGAATTATGACTAGAATACTCATAATTCAAGCAAGAACTTTTACATACAAAATTCAATAGCATATGATTTGTTCAAAGAGTTTCATTTGTATTGTGTATAAAAGAAATACAAATTTCATTGAAGGTAACAATATAATGAGATAAGACCTATAAAAGCTAGGGGGGAAATGGTTCAAAAGAAAAGAACCCAAAAAGCTTTCGGCTCAATAAAGAGAAATCTTACTAGATGCTTCAAACTCATCAATACCTGAGTACCAAAATTGCTCGTCAAGTTCATCTATGTTGTATAGTAATAAAATTTTTCCGCTAATGGAAAGTTCTTCTTTTGAAGGCAATAACCCCAATACGCAATATATATCTTCCCATTGAGGATGTGAATGATCTCCTGCTGCAAATGCGAACACACATTCCCTAATCTTAATCCAAGACCATCCAGGTTCCTTTATAACACCTTTTGTTCTCATCAATCTCCTCATTCCTGCTGCTTCTCTCCACTTACCTTTAGCAGAATACAAATTTGCCAATGTAATGTACGTAGTTGCGCAATTGGGGTCCGTTTCAAGAATCTTTCTTGCAGCAAGCGTTCCTAATTCAACGTTTCCATGTAATCTACAAGCTCTTAAAAGAGTTGACCAAACAACATCATCTCCACTATATGGCATGTTGGTTATCATGCTTACAGCCTCATGAAGTCGGCCAGCTCTGCAAAGGAGATCAATCATACAACCATAATGTTCTTTAGATAAACTAAGTTTGTACTTTGCGATTAGATTAAAGTAACGAAAACCAAGGTCAACTAGGCCAGCATGGGTACATGCGGTTAGAACACCAATGAAGGTCACCGTGTCTGGCCTTAGAGCAACCTCAGTGAGCCGCTCGAATAGATCAATAGCTTGTTGACTCAAGCCATGTTCAGCATACCCATTAATCATGGCGGTCCATGACACAATGTCGTTATGTTCAGCCTCATTAAATACCCGATGTGATTCTTGAATGCTCCCACATTTTGAATACATATTGATCAAACCACTTCGAACCATAGCTGTATGGTCCAAACCAACACTAACGCAATGAGCGTGTAGTTGCTTCCCTTGTTCAAGAATTGCCATATTTCCACACACACTCAATACACTAGCTAATGCAAATTCAGTCGGTTTGGGTCCGTTTTTCCTCATTAATGAGAGATATTGAAAAGCTTCTTCTCCAAAACCACCTTGAGCATAGCCTCCAATTATAGTACTCCATGAAACAATGTCTCTTTGAGTCATTTCTTGAAAAATGATAGACGATAAATGTAACTTCCCGCATTTTGAATACATGGTCATGACTGAATTAGCTACAGACATACAACCAATGAGACCGTTATTCAGCACATGAGCATGAAATTGTTCACCCAAATCAGTCTTAGCAATATTTGCACAAGCAGAAATAACTGCTGCAAGAGTGTACTCATTAGGGCTCACATCTGATTCCCGCATACGCAAGAATGCTTGAATAGACTGGTGAAATTGACCTGATTGAACATATGCTGTAATAATTGTTGTCCAGGAAACCACGTCTTTTGTCTTGATTTTCTCAAACAAGTGCAATGCATATTCTTGTTTACCACATTTGCTATACATTGTAGTAAGAGTATTAGCCACAAATGAAGTCGTATCAAAACCTTTTTTCAATGTTTGTGTATGAATTTCCTTACCAGCACGTAACAAACAAGCATCAGCACACGCCTTTAATGCAATAGCCAGCGTGTACGAGTCATAATCCATACTGTTTCTGCATAAAGTAGCAAAATATGAAATTCCCTCCATGTTGAAACCAGCACGTACCAACCCAGTTATAATCGCTGTCCACGAAACCACATTCCTTATCGGCATCTCGTCAAACACTTTACACCCCTCATTAACTTTCCCAATTTTCATATACATGTCTAAAAGAGCACTACCCACAAAAACAGAACTCACAAAATAAGTTTTTACACAATACCCATGAAGCGATTCCCCTCGTTTAGCACTAAAACTAATAGCACATGCCTTGAGTGCTAGACTAAGCAAGAAGGGATCCATTTGTTGAGTTGGATCGACCCACATTTTGGAAAACAAAAACAAAGCTTCGGATGAATTAGAAGCCTTCACATAGCCAGAAATGACAGTAATCCATGTGACTTCATCTCTTTGAGGTAATTTATCAAACAGTTGGCGGGCGTCACTGAGCTTACCCGATTTAACAAGCTCTTTTAGTTTATAGTTTACTTCGTACATGTCGAATGGAGTGACATTGTGGGTTTCTTGAATTGATGGAGGTTTTATTATTGTTTGAGCATTGGCAATGCATGATGTTGTATACGATCTCCTGATACATATTCTGGCCGATATAACCATTATTCGATAACTTATTCGCCATACACAATTAGTTAGGAAAACGACGACGCATTGATGATGATAATGTTTCTGATGTTGATTGTTTAATATGCTGTTCGCACCTACAAAAAGTTTATGGTAATTCTCTATCTGAGTTTTGTCTTGTCTTTCAACTGAGACACCAATTTTTTTCTTTTACAAATATATTGAGTTTTCAAAACAATTTAATGCATGTAGTACAATATCCTAATACATATTTTAAGTATATTAGTAAAAAATTGATGTACTTTTTGCACAAGTTGCTGTCCTTTTTCTTTTTTACAGATATAGTATAGTTTATAAAATGGAAAATGATTTGCAGGTCTAAAGACATTGAGCTAAAATGGCCATAATAAAAAGAATAAGATTGCAAGTATTATAAAAAAGAGAAAAGCATGTCATATGTTAACCATAGCAGGTATTTTTAGATGCAATTGTTTTACTTATATATCAATGTTCTTGGTAGAATTAAGTAAAACTTACTAAGGTTTTATAGGGCATGAAAAAAACGTACACAGAGATCAAAGATGACATAATAAAGCTGCAGGACAATAATATGTAGTTAGTAATACAAACATCAATTCATATAATTGCTACAGTCTGGTTCAACATAATAAAGTTACCATGACCCGTTAGTCTTTTCGGGTCAAGTACAACATTTTCATTTCAACAACACAAATATAAATTGTTTTCGCCACCCTCCTGGACGTACACTATGCATCTCTAAGAGCGAGCAGTAGAAACATAAACATTAAAAAACCAAAACCACAAATATATTTTATCTAATAGATTTTTAGAACAACATCGGTATCATTATCATTAACGTTAGTTTCCGATAGGTTTCATGCCTCGTTTCCAAGCCAACCACTGAGCGCGTCTAGCAGCACAAGCCATCTTCCATCTTTGCACATTTCTCATCCTAGCAAACACTTTCCTAATTTGGTCAAGCCGGTGTCCTTGTTGGCTAATAATGTTAGCTGTCGAGGACCCTTGGCTAAGAACTATGTCGTACCCATCACCAAAAGACTCCATCCCTTCGGCTAGAAGTTGCCAGAACAAACCACCAGCAGCTGCACCACCATGTTTAGCCGAAAGGTATACATTGTTATAGACCAAGTTAAATAGTTGGTCTCTTTGGTACATGCTGAAATTCGGATCTTTAACAGATTTCCCAAATTCTGTCAAGAGTAACGGTTTCCTGAGGACGTACTGTGCGTCCCGGATGTGGGTTCTTAGCCAGTTGTTTAGGAAGTTGAGTTGAGTTTTATCATCATTGCTCGTTAACCTGGTTCATAAATAATAGATCAATAGCTAGCATATCAAAGGGCCTCTAATATATTAGAACCAGGGTAACCATCAAACAAGAGGTTGTGGGTTCATATATCATTAAAGACAAAACTTGTAAATAATGTGTGTACGTGTTGTAAATAAAAGAGATTAACAGTTTGTATTGTACTAATAGAAAAATGTAAGGGTAAAATGGGAAATTACCATTGGTCAGGGTACGAGTGGAGTGTGGCGAAATCGATACCAGGGATTAGGTTGTTTGAAATGAAGTCGGTTCCAATGTTGAAACCAGGATTCTGGGAACTTGTTTTACCATAGAAGCCCTCAAGACCTGCTTCTAGCAAGTGATTGCGGTCTATGGACTTCACATGTGCAGCCATTTCTGTAATCCATGCCTAATTATGATTATGAAATAAAGGGAAAAGGTTAATCTTTGATAGCGTTACATTATCTTAATCTAACTTCAATCAATTCGTTGACTAATACATATGGTTAATTCGGAACAAGAGAACAAGGGACTAACAATTGTCTTAAACTGATCTTAACGATTTATGTTTATTAATTTTGTGACAATCGAGTAGCTAATTCGGTTACTAGAGTATAAACATGTAACATATAAACCTCGATCAATATGTAACTATAGAAATTGTGAAAATAATACTCGTAATGTTTTACCTGTTCATAAAATTTTACAATGTTTTTAATATAAAGAATCATTGAGTTTCAACACATATGAGCTCTGAGAACCATTGTTGGTGTGGTGTGTGTAATGGTGCATGGTGCCACCAAATGAGGTGGGTCAGTAATTGTGGCTCAGGGAAATTACTCAACAGAACCACTAGGAACTTATGAGTTATGGCCACAAACTAATAATAGATCTTGAAAACGATTGGTCAAACTTTATTTCCGTTGACTTTTTCAGGAAAATCAAGAGAACGCACCAATGATTTAATCTCAGATAGAACTATATATTTCTTTCTTGATCTCAACTCTATAATTAACAAGGCTGCTTGAAAAGAGGTTCAACCTAACATCACAAATTGACCTTTTTAAGTTAAAGGAGTCAACTTTCATTTTCTTGCAACTCAAATTGACTAATTTTATTGTTGGTTTGAATGTTAAGAACTTGATTATGGTTTTTTGTCGTTTTATTTGATTAAAAATGAAACCCTGGTCTTATTTTATCAATATTGCATCTTCAATTGACTTGATTTGTCACAAAAAGTCAAAAGAAAAACAATAACAATAACAGATTAACAGAAAAGTCAAAGAAGAACCTGAATTGTTCTTCCTGATGTATCAGAAGTGCATCTGGGCTCATTCATGAGCTCCCATGCCATGATTGTCGGGTCATTCTTGTACATAACTCCAGTGATTGTATTATACCTAGTGAGCACAGTCTACATAGTCACAAGTTTTGAAAAAAGTTAATAAATAAAATAATATAAATTCTAAAAATATTTAGTTAAGTAAACTAATAAAGTGTGTACCTTCACATGATTCTTGTAGATACCCTTAACAACGGGATTTCTGAAGAAATCATCATCAGAATTTGAGTACTGGCCCTGACTTCTAGCCCAATTCACATACTGCTTTTTACCACCGAGGTTTTCATAATTGTTCACCAAACTCAAAATTAACTTTATTCCAAATCTTCTTGCTTCAGCCACCACAAAATCTAACCCCTTTTCAACCCCACAACAACAAAATCAAGAAAATGTCATCACCCTCATACCCACCAAATGTATTCCAAAAAGTTAAAAAATGATGAACAAAACTAATCAAAAGATGGAAAGTTTTTGTAAAAAAAATGTGATGTACCTTGAACATTTGCTCATTATAAGAACCAGGGGAGTATTGTAAAGGAGTGACACCACCATCACTAAAAGCCCAAGTTCTTGCAAGAGAGAGACCATGAGAAGATGCTTCTTGGAAAGCAGCTGTAACTTTTGGTCTTTGAGATGGGTCTGATGCTAAAAGCATTAACCAGTAAGCATTAAAGCCATTAGCATAATATGGACTACCATTTAACATGAAATGCACTCCACTTGTTGATATGAATCCACCATTTCTTGATCCTGCTGCCTCAGTCTTAAATAAACTGTTTTGGTTTTGTATCAACAAAGTAACCAGAAATACTGATAGCGCTAAAGTTTTCTTCATATTTTTTTCTCTAGAGTTGTGAGAAAAAATTAGGTAAGTTTATATAGACAAAAATAAAGCAGTTTAAAAGGGGTGGCGAGCCAATAAATGTAAGGTTTGTGCCCTTGGCCCTTGGGGCTTGGAAACAAAGGATGATGATAAATGATAGTGTGCTCTTTTTTAACTGTCATACTTACCAAAAATATATATATTGGAATTATTGTACGGATACCACAAACCTTGTTTATATTTATAGTATTTTGTATAAACTCTAACATGCAAAAAGAAAATAAAAATATATTATAAGCTTGATGGTAATATAACTTATGGTAGTTTGATCAATATAACTATCAAAAATCATTTTGAAACATTTGTAAATTTGTTAATGTTGATTATCAAGTTGATCCCAGAAAGTTAGTCATAACTTGCATGGGTTTTCAACCTCATATATCGTATATTCGTGTTATCAAGTATTTTTCTAGTATAAGGTGGTATTATCATCGAACTCGTTAAATATGTAATCATGAACGTTGTAACTTCTTATAGTTTTATGAATGGAAAATGTGCAAAACAATCAATATATATATATATATATGTATATTTGTACGTGAAGTGAATGAGGAGTAAAGGAGTAATTAGTGTTAGAATAAAACATCGCTTAATTTTCATGACGTCCGTAAGTCATAACTCACTCGATAACATTTCATAATTATTTATAAAGCATGATTGACTTTATGTTGTTATTATTATTATTATTATTATTTTTAAAGCAAGTCAGTCTCGCAAGTACGGATAACTGATTTTCAAGCTTCAAAATGTACACTAACATATTGAATTGATTTACAGTTAATTTATCTATTTATGTAGCATATGCAACTCTGTTCCATAGTCGACTATTTTACTAGAACAGTAAAAAGCATATGGTTTATAAATTAAGATGCAAAGTTACATTAAAATGAAAATAGATAAAAAGAAAAAACAAATAATGAAAGGTGAAATGGGGCATGTGATGTGATAGAAAGACGAATGAGCATGCCCCCTTTCCTTATTTTAATTTCTTTTAGACAATGATTTTTCAAATGTATAAAAATAAAAAAAACCCTCCACAATGAAATGGTTAATATATGACATCTCATTAACTTACTTCAGACTGTTGGGTAACGATCGTAATATATAATAGTAGGTCAGATCATGATGCATTTTTTAGTATTCTATAGTTGATTGTGTAATGCTTTACATAATACTCGATCCGTGGTAATACTAGTAATAACTCTGTATTGAAGATAAAACGTCAAATAAATTTAAAATAGTTATGCTAACATTATTAGTTTATCTCATGATATGTTACATGAAAGAGCTTTTAACTTATTGTAAACATGATAATTGCGTCATTTATTAAGTTTTGGTTCCATAAGTTAATTGAAACAGTTGCCAAATTATAAATTTCATGTTAAAAAAATGGTGTATTTTGTTAAGGAGTCACAATCTCAAAAGGAACTTAAAACTCAGAAACTTGTCGATGAAGATAATGCAATTAAAGCAACTCCGCATGAATTTGTTATGTATAAATATTATGGTTTTTGTAGAAAAACCTAAACCAAGTACTCCGTCCACATAACACCGGAATATAATTGTAGCTCTTATATTAATTGTTGAAAAACGTGCCATATTTAGATTGAGCAAACACAATAACAAATGCAATAAACTTTAAAGCAATTAAAGAACACGCAGAATTAACGTGTTTATATCCCATTGATGTAATTGGTTTAATTTATGAACAAGAACTGAGTAATATTCTATATTGATAATGACACCAAGAGACTTATCTGTAAATTAAACTAATCACATCGATTGAATATAACCACGTTAATTCTGTGTGTTCTTTAATTGTTTCATTAAAGTTTATTCCATTTGTTCTTGTGTTTGCTCAATCAAATCATGTCACGTTTCTCAACAATTGATGTTAGAGCTACGGTTGTAGCCCGATGTTCATGTGAATGGAATCTTTGGTAACTTTCAACTCCGATTGATGATCCAGGTGATCGTCTGGTCTCGTCTCCTGACTTGCGATGATACTAAGACTTGATCTTCAAAGAAGTAATATTATAAAGTAAAATCTTATCTGAACTTATATACTAAATTTCAAATGAGTTAGACTGAGAAATGTTAATAGGTTTTCATTGTTAATCAATTAAGTAATTTAAAGATTATATTTTTAATTATTTAATTGTATATAAAGATTGTACAAAGAAATACATAAAGAGGCAACTTCATGTGAGTATTTCTCTATCATATCCCCACCACATTTATCATAACTTTTAATAAAGGTACAAGCTATAAACATAACACATGGGAATAGGTTGGTCATCCATACAGAAATATGCATTAATGAGTTGTAGGGATTAGAATAAGAAAAAGAAAACCAATGTTATGTTTGGTACGATGGAATTGCATTAAATACATCTTTCCTTCGTTTTACCTTTACTTTCCATCAACAAATTTTATTAGTTTTAGAATAATTAGATGAATAGCAATTTTGTCTTTATATCTAAGAAAATTTAATTAAAAATCTTTATAAAATGAATAACTAAAAGTAATAATCGATGTAAAGTAACCTTCTATTTGAGCTAATCAAGTGTAAACATTTGTATCGAGTGTTAAGAGTTATAGGGTTTTGACATGCAATTGACGATTAAATCAAACACATCAATCTTAAGACTTTCACTATGAAATACTCATTTGTGTAAGCTAATAGAGTACGTTTCCAGTAAGTTTTGTAGAGTAACACTCGACCATTGTGATTTTGGTCAAGTGATATCAACTCCCAACATTTCGTAAAAAATAACTGAATATTAGTTAAATTGCGCTATTTGAGAAACGGTGGCATCGAATTCAAATGATTTCCAATTAGAGTTGTCGGTCTAAACAACAACGTTTTGTAAATCTATTGTAAATTAATTCGGTCAAGATATAAATACTACAATTTGTGCATAGGTTAAGTGTTTTAATGTTTAACTTGAGGGTAAGAAATTAAACAGGTCCCTCCTAAGATCTCAAAGATCTTTCCTCTATCCGTGGCAAGATTGTCGGCCGTGAGTTTCAGCCACATCGCCGTACGAGGTCAAAGTCGATCCACTAAGATTTACTCAATGAAAGATCAACGGCTCAGAGCAATATTGGGCATTTGTTATGGTAGTCCGGCCTCTATGGTATCCTATCTTCCCACCTGCAGTAGGCCCACAGTAATTGGCGCAATCTCCGCACCGGCAATGCCTTACACGTGGCGGTTGTGGAATGGCCCGCCACGATAAAGTCCCATAAAAGCAGCTCTATCGAACCACATTTAACCTGGAAAAGGGTTTTAAGTTCGTGTTAATTGCATTCTAGTCCTGAAATTTGCTTTGATATTTGCTGTACCCCAAATGAGGGGCCTGGTTTGATCACACACTCTTTTAGTTTTAAGTTTACTTTTTTGGGTATATTTTTTTAGCTCGATTTAGAAAGTATCATCATAGACTCGTACTTACACTAGTTAATAAGCCATTTTTCCTCATCTATTTACCTATTTTTTCTAATATAGTAACAAAAAAAGAGGTTGCTAAAGTTTAATTAGGATTTCAAGTAGGTTGCCCAGCTATCAAATTGGTATTACTAATGACAAAATTGATAAAAAAAAAAAAAAAAAAAAAAAAAAAAAAAAACCACATTAACACCCGCTAATAACTTTTCAATTGTAAAATAAAAGATAAAAAAAATCATGAATTTCTTGTGATCAACTGTTCATTAAGTGCTCAAAAGAAACAGTTGCAAGACCAACAATCAGAATAAAAATTAGAGACCTCTTATAACATTTGAATGGTTGAGTAGTCTAGACATCCATTTGGAATATTTTACATACTACTATAGTTAGTATCCTTGTACATTAGTTCTTCACTACAATTTTATCAGCATCAAACTAATATCATAACAATTAACAACCTTAAATGCACACAGATATTGTACCATGAAAATGTTGTCTTTTTGTGAACATCGTTACTATGAGTGATTCGCAATCCTAAGAAATTTGGAGGACAAAATTTACGACAACCAAAAAGATAGTTTTGCTCATGCTAACACCTTCCTATATCTAGATAATCAAAATTTTCTACAACAATGGAGTATTCTGAAGTGAAAATGCAGTTTACCATGAAACTCTAACGGCAATAAACACCTATACTGGTTCTACTCAATCAAGAATCTTCACTTTCATGTAAAATCGACACATATTTGGGATCAGTTTCACAAAGCTTGAATTTTGCCTCCATAGCCATAGTACCTAAGAAGCCCTTCATCTTGTCTCCAATTCTCTTTCACCTTCACTTCAACCTGTCATCACCATACACAATAAATAAGCAATCATATTTGATGTGAATGACATGTTAAAACCATACTGTCGTAACATAAATATATATTAAGGTGGTACCTCCAAGAAAACTTTTTTCTGCAAGAAATCTTCAATGTCGAGTCTTGAAGCCGTTGCAAGTAGTTTTAGAGCCTTCCCATCCTGGTTACATATAAGCCACAATTCGAAGACTTAGATTGACGCAATTTCCAAAAATAAAAAAACGTTTGCAGAATAAAATGTGAATTACAAATACAACCAAAGCTAACAGAAGCAAGAATGATATAAAGCTCACATGCCTTTCCAATTAGGATGATTTTCTGCGTGTTTTTCTCAACAACTATCTCGACTTGAATGAAGTCTTTCGCATTAGGTCTTGTTTGGTAATTTATTACATTCACCTGCCAAACATTTAGATAAATCTTTTTAACAAAAGAACAGAATTATAATTTGGAGACATATTGGCCCAAGGAGTGCAAAGTTACCTGGCATGCATAAGGTACTTCATTGCGGAATTGCATGAAGATCTTTTCTCTAACGATTTCTGCTATGAAGAATCTTTCAGGATGCTCACTAGTTATGTCCTGCTCCAAGGGAAAGATTAAACATTTCTCAATCAGGCAGGTACCAATCAACTATAGCGGTGAAAGATATACTATTAGCAGATAAGCACTTATTAGAAGACTAAGGGGGTGTTTGGATGTGTCTAAGAAGTGATTGTGTAATATTAAATAGTCTAAATTAGATTATCAGCTGTAACAAAATACAATATCTGGGATAGTGTTTGGATGCATTTTTGATGTTTGAAGTAGTAATAATCCGATGTTTCATTGTATTTGACTAATTCTGATTATTTAAGCCAATAATCAATAAAATGATCAAAATTGACCATTTTATGAAGAGAAAAACTATGACACCTTATGAAATGGGACTACAAATCTCAAATCAGGTTAAAAGAGGGGTAAATGTCATTTATTTTGTTGTAGTGGATATAAAGCTATTTAGTGGACCCTTATAATAATCAGATAATCAAAAGCAGAATCCGTTTATCCAAACATAAAAGGGATGATACTCAAATAATCAGCTCCAAAACGCAAATCCAAACACCACCTAGACAAAGACAGATTATCAAATCGAAAACTTATACTAACATGCCTTGGGATAATACGCTGGTCCAAGAGGAAGTTTTGATAGTATCCAATCCTTTACATCATCAACTCCATGACCATACTTTGCACTCACTGGTATAACTTCATCAACATCTGTAAATTTTTCATACCACTGCAATAATTACGATACTAGTTAGGCTATAATTATATTCAATTACTAACACAGAACCACTGATTAATCTGATCTTCTTTTTTTTTTTTTCGGATAAGGTTTTCCCTGTTCGGATTACCCGGGGAGGGCGAGCTTTTTTACTCTGATGTCGCAGCCTAACCGGGTTATCCCGTGACCGTTTCCGAACCCTTTCCATGGCCATCCCATGATGTGCTACTAGTGAGGTTTGAACCTGAGACCTCTTGTGAGGATATCAGGACGCCAACCACTAGGCCACCTTGTGATGGTTCACTGATTAATCTGATATTTCAGGTTAATCTTACCTGGAGTTTCTTTGCCATTTCACCAGGTTTTATGAGATCTCTCTTATTCAAAACAAGCAAAACAGGCACCTTACTTTTAAACTCTCCTACACCTTCTTGCAGCACTTCATCAATCTAAACCAACACACAAGTTAAACCAAATAATGGGAAAAGTTGTAGCATACACAGATTTTCATTTAAGGAATTGGCATTACATCTTGGGGCGTCTTGCAAGCGTCAACAACCACCAATACGCAGTCTGCATTGATTGTAGCACTGCGGACATTTTTCATCATCATTGAATCCAACTTATGCATTTTCTTCTCAATAACGCCAGGTGTATCATATAATATCATCTACACAACAAAATCTGTACTTTTTAAGACAAACTATACAGGATAACAGGCGTAAAAAGTGTATGTGTTGCTGTCAGGACATGAACAAAGTCAGAAATCAAACCTGATATTCTGGGGCAGAAGATATACCAAGAATGCGATGCCTTGTTGTTTGAGGTTTATCGGTTACAATTGAGAGCTTTTGACCAATCATTTGGTTAGAAAGTGTACTTTTTCCAACATTTGGTTTCCCTACAACAGCTACATAGCCTGTGATCATACATACACATTATCCATGTATTTCAGTCATTCGCTTTTATAGTACTTTGACAAACATATGTGTACATATAACAGCAAAACCGTGGCCAAGATTCAAAGAAATATGGCATTGTACATTTCATAGGTTCCTAATTAATGCATTATTTTGTCAAAGCAAAGAATTATGATACAAATTTTATATAAAAATGTAATACTAACATTTCTTGGTGCTGCCACAAGTTGAATACAGCCAACATATTATTATCTGCATATTTCCTTTTATTTTAATTTAAAGTTATACTAATTGCTAGAAAGTAAAGTACCGCAAATATACAATTCCAATTTATCAAAAAAAGAAAGAAAGAAGGAAATTGGAAGAAAATGAGTGAGTCACTGACCACTGCGATGGGTAGGGTCAAGAACATAACCAAGTTGTTCTTCCATTTCATAATCATCTAACATCGCCATGTTTCTATCTGGTTTTGAGCTCAACGACAAATACGCCGACGACGTTTCGTAGACATCCTCGTCTTCCTCTTCATCTTCTTCAATTTGTTCTTGTTTAAATTGGGTTCCATCGTTAGAAGAAGAAGACGGTGAGTATTTTTCAGGAGAAACAACGGCGGAAGAGGTGACAGCGTGGAATTTAAATTGGCGGCGAAGAGTGGTGGGGAAGGCGGAGATATGAAAACGGTAGAAAAAAGTGTTGGGAAGAATCGGAGATATGGTTTGGAGGGAAAGCTCCATTAGTTACTGGAGAAGTGGTGTTTTTTGTTTATGAATTTTGTTAACCGATTATTATCCCCATTATTCCAACCTTTCTTCTTTCACTCTTTTGAATGCTTATCTTCTTGTTCCTCTCTTGTTATATTTATTTATCATTTACCTTTTTATGTTGTTTAGTTCACAAATTAAGACTGAAATGTACCTTCTTCTTTCTTTTAAGGTTGCTGATTATACTTACAAATGGTTATATAATTATTAATCAAGATTTGTATAAACTAAAAAAGTAAACTATTGCATGATAATTCTTGTACAACTTCAAAATTTGTAACTAAAAAATAAATAAACAAAGAACTAAACCATAGCCACTGGTGCCAACCGTAGCTGTTAACCAATGGCTTAAATTGGTTTCATAACTACGAACTATTTAAACATGGATAATATCTGCTAACAAGCATTAGGTAACTAATTAAAAATGCTTATGAAAAAGCAGTTGTTATCCGTAACCATAAAGGAGACAATATAATCATTGAATTAGACTATAACCAAAGACCAATCTCAACTAATGTCAGTATTCACGGTTCACTATGTGACAAAGTTTAGAATGCGCAAAATTACACATTTTTAATCGTATAAGCTTTCAGTCCAAATTTGCATATATCAAGAACTATTAATAACATTCATATAGTGTATATGTAAGCCCAAAATGACCTGAATATACGGACATATAAGGTCCAAAGTTATAAAAAACAATATTGGTAGGCTGCAGACTTATTTCAACTTCCATACGCCAGACTTATTCTAAGCTAAAAATATTTAAAAGCACTGCTATTCACATTGATGCTCTTTCGACAAATTTTACTGTTTTATTGGCGTATGCAAAATCAACTCGGGTGAGATTGTATTCTCATCACTGGGCTGAACGACTGCCTTCAGAAGTTTGAGATGAAGGAAGGTCTGTAATAGATGAACCTTTTCCATAAGACCATACTAATGCAGCACTTCCAGCTGTAACCGCAGCAACAATTGAACCCCAAACCCACCTCTGTCTTCTCTTCCTTCTTTGCCTTACATGTCGCATTGTTTCTACACATAATACAAATGTCAAAACAAATTTCATAGCAGGTATGGTATGTGGGGAAATTGGACGGGTTGTCTAATGGGTCAATCAGTCTGGGTAGCATTGGCTTGACCCCAGGTACCTTTTCTCCAAAAAACCTACGTTATTTTTAAGAGGAAATAGTAAAAAATAAATAAAATGTAAATATAATAATAATAATAATAATAATAATATAATAATAATAAACATAAAAATAACTAGTGTGTCATATACTTAAAAGAAACTAAACTTTTCAATGAAATTAGAAGGTTTTATGCATTAAAAACACAATTGTATCGACTTTTACCCTATCTGGCCCATTTAACCCATTTCCTTTTAGCTAAATCTTTACTACCCGTTCCATTCACAAGTAAATGATTTGAAATGCAAGTTCTAATACCATGAACACTCACCAATAGTTTCTTGATTCCTTTGAGACATCTCATGATTGACAGCCTCATAATATCGCAATCTATCCAATAACCTAGCAATCTCAAAGTTTTTAGACTCTAGCTGGGATTCCATCTCTGGCTCAAGCTCAGCCTTTGCAACTCCCCTACCAATAGAATTCGAAACAAAGCGAATAAGATCAACCTGTCGTGATAACTCTTCTACAAGATCATTTCCAGAATGGTCCTGCGACACAGTAGGATCTTCAGGAAGATTCAGCCCGACAAAAGATAACTGCTCACGCATCCTCCCCCATTGGCTTCGCATAATCTTTATGTATTCTTCTGCTTGTTTTCTTTTCTCCATTTCCACCAATAAACTCAGTCGCATTTCACGTAATTCAGTCTCAACATCATGTGAAGAAGGCTGGGATCCACTCTCAGATGACAATTCTGAATCAAGGAATGATCTTCAGACTTAAACCATCACTACCATGGTTTTCTGAAGTATTTATGATTCCTATTTCTAAATCCAATATAAAGCTGTTATCTTTTTGTGGCATAATACAGGGCTGATTGCATACGAGTAATAAAGTAACCAACTTTGATCCAATTTCTAACTTAAACTAGATAAATTGACATCATAGTTTCAATATCTTTTATTCAGGGAACTAAATTTCAAATATTCCAACTTAAGGTAATTCGACAGTCAAAATGATGACCAGGGCACCTGACATGTGGGGATTTTAAGCATGTTGACTTATTCATTTGACCATATCAACTTTTCCGATATAACCTGTTATCTTAGGTAAGCAGCTTCAAGCCTTCAATCGAATAATTTGACTTGGCCTAAGCTAAGTTGGTTCCCTAAACAAGAAATCAGACTAAAGTTGGCCATCAAAATTAGCCTTATATAAAAGTATGAACATATTGCCCATCTTGTGGTTACTGAATATAGCAAAAATAAACCGAATTACCTTCCCACGCATCATAAAACTCTGAAGCGGAAGCATTGAGATTCAAAGAATGCTCCAACCCACAACTGCTTTCCCCATCTATGCTGCTCCTAACACTCATTGAATCTTGTGGGTCAAAGAAATCATCCATCTCACTGTCTCGATCCAACTCAATAGACTCCAAGTTATCCTGTCGAGCTGCTGCATCGTCATTAATATCTTCATTTCCACGTTCCCCATTAACCATTGCATCACAAACAATATCAATATTCCTGTCATTAACTAAACTACTCGATTCTACATCCTCTGCTTCTAAACTCTTCACTATCTCAATAATCTTTTCATCAGTCACAGCCTGAAGAGCTACATCATCTTCCGAGAAAGCCTTGGAAAGACGTGGCCCACGTCTCTTGTGATTAACAATGTAGGGCGATGGAGCAAACGAAGATGGGGAATAAGGGAGCGGTGTTGGTTCAGGGGTAGCGTACAACGCAGGTGAAATCTGAGTCCAATGATGCTTTTTTTCTAATGACTTATCAGTACCATTCACTCGACTCCCCTGCCTCGAATCATTTGCATTTTTATCTGCTGCCATTGGCTTATTAGAAGCTTTTGGTTCTATTAAACGATCCAAAGCAATCGTTGTAAAAGGCATTGTCTCATCAAAAGATCTCTACCTCCAACCTTTTCTATGACCAACCATAAAGCAAACAACTTTGGCATCAGAAATAGAACAAAATAAATCAATAGCAACGACAAACACAAATGAACCTAATTTTTTACTTCCAAAATATATGGGCAACAAACATGAATAGAAATAAACCTTATATACTTTGAGCACAAAGTGACCTAATTTTTCAGCACATTTGAGTATAATACGCAAAAAATCAGATCATTTTGTAAATAGTTACATAAAAAAAAAAAAAAAAAGTGACACGTGGCAGTTGTGCATCAAATTTTCCGTCTAAAAATGATGCACAAACCGTCACATGTAGCCCTCTCCTACATTCTTACCCTTTTTAACATGAGGTTTATTCTAAGAGAGCCAAAATGATTGATTCAAACACAAAAGTACAAAACTATACAGTTAACAGCTTCAATATCAGCGATTACCAGAAATTCAATAACTCAACATGACGTACATATATCAAAACCAATGGAGAAACACAGAATATAAACATAAAAAATTAATTCGTGTAAGAAAAAACGTATAAATGATTTGCAATTAAGATATACATGTACCTACAAATATGTATGTATGTATGTATGTATGTATGTATGTATGTATCTATATAACATTCAATAAACATGAGGAAAGAGTTGCACCTTAAAGAGAGAATTTAACCGCAGACAATTAGAAGGTGAAACAAAACGAATGATGATCGGTGAGTTTAATAGATCACTAGACTTGTGGAGGAAGTCGAGAAGAATCGTCAGCTTTCTTTTCTTAGTTGTTGGCTATCTTATGCTCCACGTATCACTCCACAACTTTCCCTTTTTTACTATTCGTTCCCTTCTTCTTTTAGTTTTGAGACAACTGAACCCCTTAAATACTAATACTTTACACATCTTGCTCCACTGCTTGTTTTTTTGTCTCCGTGGTTTGGACAACATTCTTAATGCCCTTTTATCATGTAGTATTTGTCTACTTGAATTTATAAAATTATATTATATAGTAACATATATGAAATAAATTATTAGGGAATTATCGTTTACTTTTTTAATTGACTATAAGTGTCATAAATAAAAGATATATCCTTTTTTAATTTATTGAACTGATTTTATTCCACGATTTGTAATTATTTGATATAAATATCCGTACAAGTAACTACAAAAAGATAATTTTGTTTTTTTAACTTTTTTTTCTAAAGATTGAAAAGTGTTTCATGTTAAAAGAAAAAACTAATAAAAATTCAGAACGCACATAGAACACACATACATACGTAAGAATAGAATCTTTATTTTTCATAATAAAAAAAAGTGAAAAATCATAAATCGTGATTTTTACATTTGTAGTTAAAGAAAAATATAGATTTTTCTTTTCTTAAGAACTTACTTAAAAAATATCGACTTGAATATGTTTTTAAAATTTTTATTTTTAAAAATATATATATTCTTACAAAATAGAAGGAATTTACCTTAACTAAATGCATTTATATTTCTTGTTTGAACATTGTTTTGAAATTTAAATGTTGTTTTGATTGTGTTAGTAAAAGTAAATTGAACCATGGGTTACCCTTTTAAATTGGAGGACTTATGGTGGATTAGAATCAAAGTACAAAGGACGGAAAGTGTAAAGGTTGTCATTAAACAAGTGAGTGGCCTCCGCCCGAGGCACGGTGATGATAAGATTCAGATTCCGGTCGGTATCTCATCGATGTTGATAGCCAAAAACCAAAACAAATTTATGTTTTGGTTCACATATTTTAGGTGGGAGAAAATATATACTTGCGATAGGTTTACAAGACAAATTCATCAGATCCCTTTTCAGCCATATTGATTTATTTTATATGCAACAATGGTATTTTGAGGATCATCGGATCAATCATTAATATATTTAGAATGCTTAAAGAATTAATATGTAAAATTATATAAAAAAGAAAAAGTTCTTTGATCAATTTATGTGCTATTAACATTTGTTAAGCCAATTATAGCTTGTAGCTTGATACATGAAGATTAAAGATAAATCTGATTAGTGAATAGAAGCACTTTCTAGAACCTTCTAAAGTTCACTGCACCATAACATACATAACCAATGAAATAATCATCTTCGACAATCATGATTCATGATCAATACCCTCCCAAACGGCCAAACGTATCACCATCGGTTGTTGCAATAAACCTTGTCAACCATTATATATCACGAATATCATGCAACAAGATGCATACTTTTGCTCTAAGTATCGGTCGACACGAATATATGTTTGAGCAACCTACCATTATACAATTTATATGAACTGAAAATTGTTTGTTAGATATTGACAACCAGCTAATACTATTGATTTCAATATAAATACTATGCATGAAAGCTATGGTTTTAATTACTCGATCTGTACAGTAGTTTTTATTGTTGTTGCTAGAGTTATAATTTACCACATACGATATATATTGTTGTTACTTTTAAAAACCTAAAAAAGATCTACGTAGTAGTAGATTTAGATTTAAATAATGATAATAATCCAATATATGTTAGTAATGTAAACTCTACAACAAATCAAGAGCGACAACATTTTTGTTTTTGCTATGTCAATTATTTCACTTCAGTTTTTAATAGTTAAATTTAATCGTAATTGACAATATTTTTCTACAACAAATTCAATAAGAGAGCGGTAGCAAACAAACAAACAAATCACCCCACGACGGCACGACACCCCTCTCAGAAAAAATGCTACTTTGACTTTTAAATTTATTACCATTATATAAAGCAACCATGTTTAGAATTAAATATATCATTGTGATTAATTACTAAGGTAACACCTGTTAATTTACAGTAGAAGACAAACAAATGTCTTTCAACAAGCTATTGGTTTATATTCTTTATTATGTTCATGATGTAAAAAAAATGTTGAAACAATAGATTACTGTCTAATATTGTTTCGTGAAGCAAGGATGGTCTGGGACAAGATGTTTAATCGGTGGAGTTTACGTAGATATGAAGTGTTGGATGTAGAGGAATTATTTTATTTGGGTCTGTCTGGGTCAAACGAACTGTTGATGGAAATTTGGGGATGGGTTATATAGGTCGCGGCATATTTAATTTGGAAAAACAGGAATGATAAAGTATTTGGTAAGAAGGTTTTAAGATGAGCGGGTTTGTTTCAAGAAGTGCAAGTAAGAAACTTCCAGTGGGTAAAGTCAAGGCTGAAAGGGAAAGAGCTAAAGTGGAACCAATGGGTAAAAGATCCTAAATCAGTGGCTCCATCAGGTGTAACGTGAAATGGGTCACAAGACAGCTGCTACAGGGGTGGAATTTTGCATACTGGTGATTGTGTTTGGCTCACTGTAATTAACGAGTAGCATGGGGTTGAAGTCTGTACATGGGCTAATTGAAATGTAGTTATGGATTGAAGTTTATATACAAGTGTAGGCTGCTCAGTGTTCGGTTTGTTGTGTGCATGAGAAATGTAGTTATGGATTGAAGTTTATGTATAGTTGTGACTAAGTTTTTGTTAAGAGTGAACATCAAATAAGGAAAACGAAGTTGGGCTCTAGAACAAATAATCGCGACGGAATCTGAGAACTTGTTTTTGGACGGAATGTTTTCGGCGTCACACATGGGCATGTGAGAATTAATACTCTCTGTGCAAGTTTAATCGCCACGCAAAAGTTAAAGATCGTGCGCGACCTCTGAGGCTGCCAGAAACTTGTTTTGCAAGATTTATCTTTATATAAATATAATCTATGTATTTGTAACCCTAATACCTCCGAGTTTAATAAGATTTCTCTCTAGTTTAGTCGTGGATTAAACCAATCTAGTTGATTGGATATAACCACGTTTGTTCCGTATGTTAGTTTAATTCTCGTACAATCTTAATAGCGTGTTTGTTTGTGTTTGATTTTTTTATTGTTTATGGGGTATAGTCTAGTGATTATACATTCTTGTTTGGCCTCTTATTTCCTAACAAGTAGAATCAGAGTTCGCGGTTTGAATCATTGGGAGCAATGGCAGATAAAAGCAAGGTTAAGATTGATAAGTTTGATAGTAGTAATTTCAGTTTCCGAATATGCAAATCAAGGATGTTTTGTATCAAAAAAATTGTACCAACCGTTGTCGGGTATTAAACCCGAAGAGATGAAGCAGGATGAGTAGGAGCTGTTGGATCTTCAAATACTTGGGGCGGATGAATTTTTATGGCCAAGAACGTCGCCTACAATATTGTTGGGGGAAACAACTACTGCAGGTGTGATAACGGCATTGTCTAACATGTACGAGAAACCCTCAGCTTTGAAAAAACTTTTCTTGATTAGACAGTTGGTGAACACGAAGATGGTTGAAGGTGCTTCGACAGCAGATCACGTGAACGGATTTAATTTGATCTAGACTAGGTTGAGATATGTAGGGGTTAAGTCTGAGGATGAACTGGAGGAAATTTTCTCGTAATCTTCGTTGCTCGATAGTTGTTCTGGCACGGTCAGTGCAGTTAGTAGTTCATCTGGAACTACGAAGCTAACTCTCGACATGATCCTTGATTTAATACTCGGTGAGGGAATTAGGAGGAAGAATTCCGGTGAGTATTCGGTCGAGATTATGAATGAGGTTTGGCTAAGCGGTGAGGTAGGTGTTGAAAGTCCTAGTCAGCTTGAGCTTTCTGATATTGTTAAGGGATCTGGAGCAGTGAGATCTCGGGAAGAGTTGAAACTAGTGAGAGTTTGACGTTGACTAAAAGCTTTGGGGTTTCTACGGATTTGATTTGTCATCTCGGTGCCACTAGAGTTTCGAGTCTTCGGTTAGATCATCTCCAAAGGCAACTAAGTTGCGACTGACCGAGTGGGGTGAGTAAGATTATTTTATGAGAGCCACGTTTAATATTGCATATATACAATGGGAGTTGGATAGTTGGGAAAAAATGTGATTGTCTGAAATCATGCGCATGTTTGTGGTCGGCGATCCAACGATGAAAGCGAGAGTGTTTGAGTGGATGATCATGGGTGTGGTGACATTCTCACGCGGCTGTCTTGACGGTGATATTCACGTGGTTGTACTACCGTGTGGTCTTCTCTTTGTTGGGAAGAAAGATCGTGTAGACGAAAGGCTCTATGGATGGGTTACTTGTGCACCGAGGGTGTTGGAGTCGGGTCAGGCTCCAACCAGTCTTTTTATAAGCTAGTGAGAGGGTGTTCAACTAGAGAGAGGTCTTGGTCACAGTTTAATAGTGGAGTTCAGTTAACTTGGTATTGAAAGTCTTTCGACTCAGTGAGGTTGCGCGGCGTGTCCTGATGGTTTCGACAATATGGGTTAGAACGAGTTCTCTTAAAGTGACGTTTTTTAGTTATGGGTCACTGGAGTTAGGTTGGTTAATCTTCTAATGAGAGATTGTTAAGAGTGAAGATCAAACAAGGAAAATGAAATTGGGATGTGGAACCAAGAATCACGACACGCTTTGAGCATAGGTATTTGGACATAATGTTTTCGTGTCACATATGGGCATGCGAGAATTAATACTCGTGGTGCGATCTCCGATGAGTCCAGGAAACTGGTTTTGCAAGATTTATCTTTATATAAATATAACATATGTAATTGTAACCTTAACACCTCCGAATTTAATAAGATTTCTTTCTAGTTTAGTCGAGGATTAAACCAACCTAGTTAATTGAATATAATCACCTTAATTATGTGTGTTAGTCTAATTCTCATATAATTATAATAGTGTATTTACTTGTGTTTGATTTATTTATTAATTATAGGGTATGGTCTCATGATTATATGTTTTTGTTTGGCCTCTTGATTCCCAACAGTTTTGAGTGTGGCTGTAAATACGTACTAATACACATGGATGTAATTTTGGGTTACTAATAATAAAAGTTTTACTTTCTCTAAAAAAACAATGTCTTTCAACGGGACAAGGATCAATAATACCATTGCATTGAACACACAAGTTGGTCTCATTCTGTAGATTCTCTAGCATATAGAATTTTGTTAAGAATATTTTATTTACTAATGCTGTTTTAGCACTGAATAATCGACTTTAACCTACAAATATATATTTAAAAAGTACGTAAAACCGAGGATTTATGGGAAACAATCAAAGAAATCATATACATTTTAAACACATAGCTAGGGTGTTCGGAGTTATAGTTTTAGAAAATTACACCATTGTGAATGTTCAAGATCTATGACACATAGTATATTTCAACTTCAAAAAAGTTTAATAATAACAAATAAATCCCGCTAATACAAAGTGTATGTTAGCCTTCGATCGCCTATTCCGAACGAAAGAGCATTAATAATCTCTCGGATATAAACACAATTTTATACTCAAAAGATCGTGCTCATGTACGAGTTCGTCATTTGTGTACGTATAGTATGGAATTCAAATAATGGAACAAAAATGAAACAACATATGCAAGATTTGAAAACTTGTTAATTAAACTTTAATAAGTAGTTAAGTAAAGGGGAATAAAGGATCATTCCCGCCATGTTTACAATACCATTTCATTACTAGAAACGAAATTTTATGCATCAACTTTTAGCATCTATTAATTAAGAGTTCATTGTCAAAAAAAGGATAACTAATATACTTTTTTACATTTTGAAGTATCAACTACTTTTTTTCTAGTTTAAAATTGATAACTATTCCAAAAACACACATTAAAGGGTACATTTACCAATTATGAACGGTAATATAAGGCTTAATACCACTTTTAGTGTATAAAAAACTAATAATATGAGACTAAACGTTCATTTCTCAATTTTTAATTTGAGTTATTTGAAGTAATTGATGTGTATAAATTAGACATACATTCTTTAATGTGTGATTCTAAATTAGTGATCCTTTTAAACAGAAAAAATTAGTTGATACTCCAAGATGCAAAAAGGTAAATTAACTTTTGCTTTTTCGACAATTTGCCCATTAATTAACATCTACAAAGAGTAGTACTTTTCCTTGAAATGAATCAATAGATGGCAGGCTTAGATTCATTAGCATTCCAACTACCACCTTCTTTAAGGTATTGCATGTACCTTGAGAACTCAGGTTTAGCCGTAGCTTTCTTCTTTCGGCTACTCCTCTCAAATATAGCAAAAATCGGGTGAACCTTGCTCGCCTTCTTCACTTGTTTATCGATGACATTTTCTCTCATTGGAGTTCTTTGTTCGGACTCAAATGCCACCGGCGAATCACCAAAGAAATTTGTAGGCAACGTTCTTGATCTGATCATCTTAGCGTCCTTTAATAGATCGTCCACAGGAGCTCCCCCGATGACCAATGGCTCGTAACCACTGGAGGCTTTCTTCATGCTCATAGCTCGAAACATGGCTCCCAAAGTGTAATGTGTGTTTGTGGAAGGAGGTGTAAATTAGTGAAGTTAGTGTGAGATTAAAGGTTTTAAAGACATGAAACTGTAAGTGATGACACCATATTTTAACTTCATACGGAATTTTGTAAAATGGTCTTCAATGGTGGGCGATACTATAGTTTAGGATTAATTAAACTTTCTTTGTCTCGTTAATAACTACATAAGTAAGTCAGCTTCACAAAACAACAAGATATTAAATAAAGGTTATGTTAACTACTCCTGATTAACAAAGATAAGTAAACTTTAATACGTTAACAAAATACAAACGATGTACCTATTCTTAGAATAATAAATTTTAATAACAAAACATAAATATATATATATATATATTAGTCAATGAAGTAATTTGATAAGACTTCAAAGTTTTGTTTTTTTAGTTTAGTTACTTCTGCTACAAGAAAAAGACCCCTTTAGTGACGAAAATTTAATGACGACAAATAAATTTTGTCACTAAAAGCATCCTTTAGTACCGAGGAAATAGGTCGTCACTGTGTTTTCATCCTCCCTACAAAAACAGTGACTACTGCCGAATATCGGTCAGTAAGCAGTCACTAAACAGAAAAAATGAAACTATTTATTCAGTTCAATGAATGACAAATTATAGTGACTAGAAAACCAGTGGTCACAGATTTGGACATTAGTGACGAAAATGGTTGTCACAAAGTTGAAGCATTGAGGACCATAATCATTGAGTGGTACTCCGTTAAAATCAGATGGTCTTACACTTTTACAAACAAACAAAAAAAATGTATTAAGACACCTTTTAGCTTTGTGTACGCTCGTCTTGACTCTTGAACCTTAAGGTGCTATCGAAGCATATCACAAACATATAACACTATTTATGGAGTATTTATATTACGTCTATTACCAATTTTAAATTGTTAATTGCTATCATGTGCTTACTAAAGAGTACTTTTAAATAATAATGAACAATCGAAGACGAAGAACCCTAAATCAACGATCGAGGAACCCTAGGAACAATCGAAGACGAAAAAGAAACACTCTCGAGAAATTGTATTCTCGATCACGTCCGCTCGCAAGGAAGAAATCCATATCACGAAGCTACTTTTGCTATTTTTCTTCATTATATTCTTTTGGTTTTCACATGTGATTGTTTGCTTACTTTTCGCCCAATTGTCAGTGAAAACCATAATTTCATTGGCTCACGCTATGTTTTCTCAGTCATTTGTGTGCATATCATATCCTATATCATTACATTGGAATAGATCAATTTGTTTAGTTAGAATTCAGTAAATTAACACCGGATCTGCTTGTGTGTTTTTTTACAGAGTAATTGGAGCAAATTGGAGATGATTAGGTTCGATAGAAAATGCTCAAATATATCTGCAAAAGAAATGTCCGTAAGCGATTCCTAAGACAGTAAGAATTTGCCTCAGTTTTATCTTTTGGATAATGAGATATGATTAGATATTTACTTGCAAAATCGTTTACCGGTGTTTTTGTTAATCTAGTTGTTGAGCTTATGAAGTTAAATCTAGTTATGAGTACTGGAAGTTTATGGAAGCACTAACATCTGCAATTTTGAGAAGTAGCTAGTACGACCAGATAAATCATTTGGCAAAAAAAGAAAATGCATAACTTTGTTTGAAGATGGGTTATACGATGATAGTTTCAATTTATGTCGTCTTCATATCTAGGTTCACATCTATTAAGGACCAGATAAATCATTTGGCAAAAAAATAAAATGTATAACTTTGTTTGAAGATGGGTTATACGATGATAGTTTCAATTTATGTCGTCTATATATCTAGCTTCACATTATATAGTTGAACTAATATAGCTCTTTAAAATAACTAAATATTCTATATTTGTTTGGCATTTAGGTGATTGATTAATAAACTCCGCAAAATAGACTCTTCTCATTGCTGGCTTGAGTACTTATTGATATTGATGCAGTAGCCTTTCCCGAATAATTTTTAGTCCCATTCAACCATACGAAGATAACTTCATTTCCTTTAAATTTAGTCGCTTCATGTGGCAGATATATTAAAGCATAACAGGAGTCCTTCAACTGCTAATCTTGATGTATGGTATGCTCATACAGCCAAAGCTTAACATGCATCAAAGAGAATGAGGAGGTTTGGCATACCTGAAGAAGTATGATATTCTTTCGCTATCTTCTATATTAATTCTTATTATAATGAAAGGTAAGCTTCAATCCACTTTTACATAATAATGTACATGGAAATTTAAATGACACAAATTGTTGAATCTTCACTTGGTTATTAAGTAATTGTCTATTTTATTGAAATTTTCCGTTGTGTCTGGTAGTTTCCAGAAGGATATATGGATCCAGCTGTTCTGTATCCATTCGTGACATATTTTTTCGGAATGATGACCTAGGAGTGCTACACTTCTATGCCTAAAGGTAATGTCCGAGAACCCTACTGGGATTTCTTATAAGTATTCTTTGATCTCGTTTTTAGTTTGGATCAAAAAGCCTTATGTTATGCGAGTGGAAATTATAGATCTCACCCGAGGCCTGCAACCAGCCCAGGTGCCACGCTCACTCAACCCTATGGATGATAATAATGCAGCTATCTGCTTGCTGGTACTAGACCCTAATCAGGTGTAAGTTCTTTCCTAGTTTTATATAAATTGTTGTCTTTTTACTCGTTACATGCACTCCTTGAATTTTACGAGCAATGAGAGGATTACCTTGAGAACTTCGAGAGAAACAGATTTCTTGGAATTAAGAAAAAGTTGATCTATAATCTTTTTGTTGTTAGTTAATCTATGTTAAAATGTAATAGTCCAAGCTGAAGAATGCAAGTTGCTGTCGAAAACATAAGATGAATGTTGCTGAGTCTTAGTTCCTGATTTCAAATGATTCAGGTAACATTTTCGTTTGATTGCTAACACCCGTTATTCTCGTTTGAAAATTGTCTCCTCTTGCATCTTTAATTTCATGAGTTGGTCAACTTGCCACCTCTTTGTTTCCTCATGCATGTCTTGATTTAATGAGGTTATACATCAGTTAGGGATGTTTAAGATAGACCGTTTGGAGTCTCTCCTATCAGAGGTATTGTATGCTATTTTCTACAAAGTATTATTCAACTTTAGTCAGGTTGAGTCATATTTAAACTATTTTTTTGTATCTTATCATTGTAGATTCTGGATATAACGATGCTCAGGTACTGATTTTGTACTTTGTTACAAGGGATGGAGAGATGTTAGTGATGGTTGAGTAAAGCAGTTTAGATGATACTTCGATCATGGAGCAGACATTAAGAAAAGCTCGAGAATTTGGGAGTATATTGGGGTCTGAAGAATAGAAGATTCTTAAGATGGTTTTGGGACGTTTCTCCACCTTTTTTAATCAAAACTTCGGCTTATAGTTAGCACTTAGTAGATAATAGGTGACTTTGGTTTGGTCTTTATCAGAATCATCAAAAATTTGGAACGCCGGGATGTAATTGTTGTTATGTTGTGACATAATAGTAATGTGTTTGTTTTTAGTTATGATCAAAATGATTTACGTATGTAGATAGACTAATATTCTATATTTTTGTTACAATTTATTTGGTTATAAATTTATCATCAAATAATAACAGTAAAAATATAACAGTGAATGAAGACTTTTAGTGGCTACCGACAATCAAAGATAAGTGACAAGTTACTCTGGTCACTGCAGTCAAAGGTGAGTGATGAACTCTTTTTTGTCACTATTTAGTGAAGAATTTTAGTATCTCGTGTCTAACGAGGGACTTACGCCACCGTATTTGTGATGGAATCGTGAAACTTGGTTGAATTTAATATTATAATTATATTTATTCAATAACTTTTTTATAAGATCAGATATTTTCTGAACGTAAGTGACTACACTTGTATATTACTCTATAGAATTGAAGCTAACATATAAAAAAAAATCTAATAATAAAAAAAGTAAATATAAAACATACGGAATATTATGTTGATACACACTTTAACTTTATACAAACTTTGAATTAACTTAATAGTTTAATATTGTTACGTATATCAAATTTGACACAAAATAAATGATAAATAATATTACATATATATTGTTACCATTTAGCATAAGTTGTAGGACAAACTACTATATGATCAATATTAGTAAATATAAATAAAACTAATATCTTATAATTTATATATCATTTATCCACTTTGGATTGTACATATATGTGAGATAACTTGTAGAATTATCAAAAAAATAAAATAATTTGGAATGATAGCAATATTAAGAAATATAAATAAAACTAGTCGCTTATCATCTATATATCATTATCTTATTTTGGAACTGTACATATATTTGATATACGTTACCATTTAATTATTTATATGATAATAACAATAAGAAATATAAATAAAATAAAAAACGTTTATATATCATATATCTACTTTGGATTATATATATATATATGTGAAATCGGTTGTATAATTTCAAAAAAAAACACTTGCAATAGGTTGTATGACAAATTAAAATTTAACAACATCAACAAATACAAATAAAACTAATAGCTTGTTATTTATATATCATTTATATACTTTATTTTGTAATTATATATATATATATATGTGTGTATATATGTGTAGATATACGTAGGTAATTGAAATTTGTGATGCACTTATAGTGACAAAAAAGTGACTGCTTGATTTTCGATAAAGTAGTTGGTGACGGTTTGCGCGCCTTTAGTCAAGTCACTAAAATCATTTTTTCTCGTAGTATTGTAACTTCTTTTACGATGTCATGCGATGTATATCTAATATTCGTAATATTTACTAAGAGCTAATTAGTAGTATTTTAATATCTTTAAGTACAAATTCCTTTGAAAGCTATGTAGCTATATTTTTATTAGTCGTGAGTACAATTAAATGTATAGACAAAACTTGCCATGTTGGATCTAGAAGATTTATTTTACCATTTCGAAATAATTGCGTGAGATCGAGCTGTCAATGAGTTGGGTTGTTTGACTGTTTGTGAGTCATGATTAGTTGAAAAGATGGCTTAAAGTTGGAATTTCCATTATTTAACGGATAGTAAAATCTTATTGAATTAATATCCTTTATCTAGAAACAAACGAAAAGAAAAAAAGATTATCCGAATAAGCATATATAATACTTAGCGAAATAGATTAACCACGCTAGTTACTCAACTAAATCCGTTCTCGAAAGTTTTCATTTTTACATTACCCGTGACTGAAGAGCAATCACCGTAGCATGAGTGGTGGCCTCGTTATGGCCTCACAATACGATGTCACCATTGTGCTTGTTGAGTGGTAGATAATTTGAACGAATTGGACTGTAAAAGATTCTAAAACGACACGATTTAAATGAATATATATATATATATGTATATATAAATAGGTTCGTAAAAATGAACGATTCTAGTTGAGAATCTTTCTTGTTCGATCACTTCCTTTAGGACTCTTACAGTCTTACCTGGTTAGTCTTCGCGTGAACTTTTTTTTCCCCTTCTATAGTCCAATAAGCACCGCCACAACTTGGCCCTTATATCGAAGGCCAAAACTTGATCCGAACAGAGTGTTCAAAATATCCGTATTCAAATTCGATATTTAAAATATTCGTATTTGAATATAATATTCAAAATATTCGAAAATTCGAATACTCAAAATTCAGATATCCGAACTTTGAGATTCAGATAGTTGCTTTCAAAAACGTTGGATAATCGGATATTCAGAAACCTGAAAATATCTATTTATTTAGTATTTGATATTTAATCTAGTACTGTATATCCTATTATGTAAACCTAAATTCACTTTACACTTGCTGCTTTACATGTCTGTAAGTGAAAATCTCCGCCTCTAACAGTGGATCTCATATTCTCATGCTCCGTTGAAAGTGGGTACATGAACTCAGCCTCCTCTTTATTCAATTTCAATATCGATACTTTTTTCTTTCTCTTATTTCAAATAACATTATTTGTTTGTTGTTGCAATTGGTTAATTTGATTTAAAGGTATAATCAGTTTCTTTCTTTTTGACTTTGAAAGTCAAACCTATTTGTATTCTTTTCAAACTTTAAGCGGACAAGCATTTTGATTTAATATTGAGTTATTGTATTTATTTGGTTGTTTTTGATAGCAAAAGCTATTTGTATACGTATTCTTCTAAGTATGAAGTGAACAGACTGAATTTTAACTTTGTTTTTCCTTTTTATCTCTTGGAGTTGATTTCGTTAACAAAGTTCGCAAACCTCTGATTGCTATTTTCTTTTGGTCATTTTGTGTTACATGTATTCATCTTGATCTCTTCTTCTTACCATAAACTGAAATAATCAATTCGGTAATTTTTGGATTTTTGGGTTATCCAATCTTTGAATTCGAAATTTTGGATATACGGAGTTTTGGATTTTCGAATATCAAAATTGACTACCAACCCCTACCCACAATGGGATAGATAGCCTATCGGACAAAATATGGAGCAACATTTTATTCTCCTTTAGTATATATAGATATAGATATATATATATATACTAGGCGTTGAGCCCGTGCGATGCACGAGTGTTTAAAAAATACAGTTATATCTTTAATTGTGAGTAGTCCAATAAATTAGTGTCGTTAACTCAAAAGGTGTAATTTTCATTAAAAATGAAAATAATTAATGACATAAATCAAACCATATTGAAATAACAAATTTGTATGTTTAATAAATAGTAACCTATGTTTACGGAAGGGAATGAATGAGTAAGAGACAACGAACAAAATTTAATATTTAATTTATATGATATTAATTAGGATTATTAGGTTATTAAATTGATGTGGTTTGAAGATTAATAGGATTAGTAGGTAATTAATTTGAGGTAGTTTGGAGATTAATAGGAGATCGCCACATAAACAACTTATAATTTGTAATTAATGAGAGATTGACATATAAGCAATTCAAAATCTTATTTTATATATATAGGTAGATATGTTTCCTACATTCAAAGCCTATTATTAACTAGAGAAGAACAGAGAAAACAGAGTTACACATTGTAAAACATTAAAGTATTCATCTAGCTATATCCAAATACACATTTTAATAATTATTAAATGGTTTTTTTTAATACAACTGTTAAATAAATACTACCGGTAATAAACAAATTTTTATGACGATTTTATGAATGACTGTTTAAGTGGAACTTTTTGTGGCATCTTTAATTTTAGTAAAAGGCTGCATAGTCATTTGATTTGGGTCTTGGTCTTGTTATATTGGGTTTAATTTAGATTTGAAAGAAGACAATGGGTGATGAGAATAACATAAATCTAATAAGTTTGTTTCACTTTGGAGATAAGGGTAGAATTATAATGTGTATGTGTGTTGTCATTGTGGTAATAAAATTTATGTGTACCTATTATTTACAAAAAGTAAATCAATTAAATGATATAGATGTATTATGCTTCTAATATTATCAACAATCTCAATTTAAAAAGAAAAGAAATTGATGACCTCACATATGTACGACTGACGTTTAACCTTTTATATTTCTCTCTTATTTTGGTCAACGATGCACTAAAATATCTACCATAACAACTGACCAAGTCAATTAATATCTCAAAGATATTTATGTTCATTTCTAGTGATAATAAAGTAACAACACGTCTTATTATTCATATAAAATAAAAAAATTTAAGTTTTTTATAAGTTTAAAGTAATAAACTATCAGTATCCTTGTATCATAATTTTTAGTTGAATCCGATGAATACCCAAATAATCTATTACTTTAGATTTTCTAGAGCGTTACAACTAATATCTAAACAACTAAATGCGGCAACACTCTAAATCATCAAGGAAACTAATATCTTTCTCAAATGAATGCGTCAACACTGTAAATCATCAAGGAAACTAATATCTTTCTTAAACAGAATCACTTTACATTAATCAAAATGATAGTAACAATTTTTAATGAAGCATATCAAATGGACCATATATAAATGTACAATAAATACAATATAAGTTCAATTCAATTTGTATATATAATATATATTAAGGTGTACAACAATTCTCAATCATAACAACTTTACAAGTCAAACACCTAGCTACTCGAACACTCGATTCTGATCGACGAGATTATTAATAATTACTTGATTAATCAATACAACTAATTATCAGTAGATGACTGGCTTAGCTGAATTAGCACGCCAGATACCACCTTCCTTTAGGTACTGCATGTACCTTGAGAATTCGGGTATAGCAGTCGCCTTCTTCTTCTTATTTCTCCTCTCGAATAAGCTAAATAACGGATGGATTTTGCTCACTTTCTTCACTTGTTTCTCAATGAAACTTACTTTCTTCCTTTGTTCAGTTACAAACTGCACTGGGTAATTGCCATAGAAACTGGCAGGCAATGTTGCGGACCTAAGCATTTTAGCCTCCAACAACACGTTCTTTTCGTTCGAATCGCTGATTAATTTTTCGTATCCCACGTGAACTTTCCTCATGCTCATTGCTCTAAACATTGTTGGTTCTTGATTATGTAGAGATTAATATTATTGGATGGCTAATGGCTTGGTGGTTAAGTGTGAATTTTGAAATGATTAAAAAGCGTGGGAGATTGATGATTTTATAGGGGTGGAAGATATTATTTTGAAGTGGAATATTATGGTCTTTAATGGTTGGCGATACAATAAGAGTAAGATTCCCGGAAAGTATGTATGATGTGAGATTTTGGTCCAAGTTTTAAAATAATAATATCTCGGTCTCCCTCTATGTGTGACATATGATTTGGTGGCATGAAGAAACTTTGACTATATAATACTTAGAATTCGTTCATACGTGAAAAAAACATTAAAATATGCAAAGAAAAACAAGGTGATGTTTATTTTATGGAACAGAGTGATCATTGTTAAATGTCCTTTTGCCAAGTTTAATATGTTTATTTATTTGAGACCTCATAATTTGCAACAGAACTATTAACCATGTATTTTATCTGTAAGTGAAGAAATTCGTCCTACAAACATGATTCGTGACATGCTCAACTAAGTGAAGTGAATTTTTCATGTTCGAATTATCCATGGTAGCTTAAATTATGAAAAAAAATATGCATCTTAAATAACATATAAATAGAGTTAGAGGGTGTATTTGATTTTGGAGTAAATTACATTTTTGGTCATGTGGTATGCACATTATTTCACTTCAAACTTGTGGTGGATCTAGCACTCTAGTAGGGGGTGTCCTATTTCCCATCCTATGAATTTAGTAGTAGAAATACATGTAATTTTTAATAGAATTCAAGTCCGCGTACAATTTAGTCTCCCATAAATAGTGCACTTGTGTGGAAAAACATTAAAATAACGCCATCTTTATAAATTTTTTACTTGTTTCTAAAGAATTTTTTACATAGACTAGGTTTGATTTTTAGTTTTTAGCTTGGTATAAAATTTTTCTATAATAATAATATTTTGCCCCCGCTATATAGAATCTTAGATCCGCCACTGCTCCAAGTCCCTAGGTCAAAATTTTGCAGTTTGAGTCCCTCGACCCGTATTTATGTTTTACTGTCGGTCACTAACCTTCACGTCAGTTAATTTTACTCGTTAAGTCAGTTTACGTGCATAGCACACGAGGACAAAAATAACTTTTCCATCTTTTCCTTACCTTTTTAGACCCTTATATTTTATGTACAACTAATACGAATATTTTATATTTACCGATTTAGATAAGGTTTGAATCGCAAACCTCTTATTAATAAATCCCTCTCGTAGAGCTAGATCAAATGTCCGTTGATATCCACACTTTTGCAATGAGACCTTAGCGATCAAGAGCATATAATAGTAAGTGGAGATCGACACTTTGAATCTAAATTGCGGTTAGTTCATAATTGTAAATGAAAGTTCAATTGTATAACATTTGTACATATATCCGATAGATATAAATGTAAATGTATGAAACAAAGCAATGCTACTTAAGGTGTACATATAAAAGGGTTTATATTTTCAAAATGTGTTATATTTTAGAATTTTTATTATTGTATGAGATGAACTTTAAAAATTATTATTATATGTATTTAAGATTAGAAAACGTTTAATGTATGCATTTTAACTATTTTTTGATACATAAACAGACGTTTTTTTGTAACTTTTATGCATACAATAGTAAGTTAAATAATACATCAGACATTTTTGAAACTTCAATACATACAACAGAGCTTTTCAAATCGCCAGATACAATAATAAAAAATTAAAGTTTATTACATTTTAAAACAATTAACACCATATAAAATCCAATTATTTTGTTTTTACTGACATACCACTTGCTATAAACTATGAGGTTTCAATTATAATTACCTCCTGGTCTTCGTCCATGAAAAATTAGAAATAAAAAATAGATGTCTAACAATTATTTTATTGTTTCTTAACAAATTAAGTAGAAATAATGTGTGTTAAGTAATATTTGAAACAAAAGTAGAATAGTTAAGATCAGTATAATTGTTTGTATTCCTAGGAAGTATTAAGTAGGTACAAGAAATAAACATTTTAATTACAAAATCTACTGCGGTAGTCATAAAAAAGTTACATATGCACAATTTATCACCAATTAATATTTTTTCTTTTTAAATCTCTCTGAATGGAGTAAAGGTTTTACCTAAAGCATCCTCTGTTAATAACGTATGATATTTACTCACCTAAGTACATAACGGAAACCATTTCAACTAAAAAAAGTAAAAAACCATTATAAAAAAACAATTGTTTTGGCAATATATATTTTTGATGAAAATGACTGTTATAGATTTAACGAGGGGGATTTTTAACTCCGGCGTTACAGCGGGATAACTAAATCTACATTATTTTTTATTATTTTAATTAAATTAACACTGCAAATATTATTCATCCAGCAAAGTTTTTTAGCCGAGTCACATCTTTTATTATAATATAAGTGTATAAGCTTATAAAATACTATGTAGAAATTAACATACTCCGTATAAAACAATCAAATTGTCAAGAACAAAAATAAAATAAAATATATTATTATAATAATATTACTCTAAAACCATACAATTTTAACTTTAAATAAACTTTAAATTAACGCGTTATTTAAATATTTTTATATCAAATTTGACATAAAATGAAATGATAAATAATATTAAGTTATATATATAGCACACATTCTAATGATATAGTCAAAAATATTTTACACCAAATACCTTGTATAATATTTTAATAATCAGTTAACCATAATAATACCCCACTACTTTGAATTGTATATATATATATATGAGACATGTTTAGGATTACAAAAAGAAAATAAAAGATAAATAAAATTTTTTTACTGTATGACTAAAATGTTATTCTTTATAACTTCATAAATATATATTGTTATCATTTATGTATTATTCATATGCGTTTGATTGTACATATATATGTGATATGTTCTAAGATTGTAAAAAAAGAAAAAGAATGTGTTACATGACAAAAATATAATTCTTTATTTATTTTTTTAGAAAAAGACAAAGAAAAATATAATTCTTTATAATTTCATAAATATATATATATTAATAATTTATATATCATTTATTTATTTTAAATTTATAATATAAAATATTTATTCTTAAAGTTGTAAAAAAAATAATAGAAAATTAATTAACAAAAAGACAAAAAAGACACCGTTCATCCGGCTAATTATACCTGGGGGTTTTTCATAACAACAAATAAAATATATTAATTGGAAAGGCTAGATAGGACTTAGACAAAAAAAATAGATACATTACTACATTAGAGGGACCAAACAAACGACAAAAAAACACCACCTACACCTAAGTAGAACCATTTAAAGCAAAGGAACTGATCATCTTATAATTATTTTAAAAAAAGTTTCAGTTCAATTCATATTATTTTCACATTAAAGTTATACTGGCACTTATTTTAATATATATTCTTCACATTATTTTCATATTAAAAATTAAACCCGCATTTATACACCTTTTACCTTTATAAATAAATTACATACAATATAAGAGGTGAGTTCATGAAAGTATGAGTTTTTTTTAAAGTATGACAGTACCGATAGAAACGCGCCATGTGGCAAAAACTCATTTTTTCCCATTTTTTAAAAAATTAAATATCTCATAAACGACAAGTCAAAAAATAATAAAAATTACACCATAATAATCGTCATTTTTTTCTCTTCGATTTAAGATCTCACAAGGCATACTTTAGACGAATTTTTTTTTTTTTTTTCATTTTTTGGTGGTTAACACATGTGTTATGATGGATTAACAAAAGTGTTACCCACGGTTAACACATGTGTTATCAACGACTATCACATGTGTTACAATCGATAGTCGGTGCTAACACATGTGTTAGTCGCCCGTAACACATGTGTTATTTGTTTATAACACATGTGTTACAAATTTTCAAAACCCACCAAAAAATGAAAAAAAAAAAAATTCGTCGAAAGTATACCTTGTGGTATCTTAAATCGAAGAGGAGAAAACGTTGATTTTTATGGTGTAATTTTTATAAGTTTTTGACTAACAGTTTTTAAGATATTTAAATTTTAAAAAAGTAGGGGAAAAAGTGAAAAAAAGTAGGGTCTTTGCCAAATGACACAATTCTATTGGTACTTTCATACTTTTAAAAAATTCCATACTTTAATGATCTTTTGTCTACAACATAAATAAAAAAATTATAAAAGTAATTATCACTAAAAGTGATAGCTAATATTTAAAAGTCATAATTTTATAATCAAATAAAAAAAAGAGTGATCACATCAAAATAGTTATTAATTATTTTAATAATCACTCATCCCACTCTCTTTCACTCTTAAAGAATTATAACTCTGATCAACCCTTGTAATTGTTCAATTTTGACATCTACTAGACACCAAACTGAATCTCGTCCAAGATTTATAGCGGAGATGCATGTACTTTTACATATTTAAAGGTTTACAGGGTTAACGCATATGTGGGACCATATTAAGTTATTCATGTTATTTTATTATATAATATATATATATATATATATATATATGAAGTGTCTTTTTAAAAAACACAATTATTATTTTACTCCTAATATTACTAGTAGTAAGGGTGGCAAAACGAGCAGCGGGCATGTTTGGGTAGACGGGTCAAAACGGGTTCGGGTATAAACGGGTACGGGTCTAAATGGGTACGGGTCTTAACGGGTTCGGGTCTAAATGGACTCAGATCTAAACGGGCTTGGGTCTAACATGCTCGAGTTTAAATAGGCAAATATAAAAAATGAAAAAAAGATAAAAACAAAGAAAAAAACGTATAAAACGTTTAAAAACGAAAAACGGAAAAAACGAATAAAAAAACGACAAGAAAAAATAGCGTTTAAAATGAAAAGATGTTTAAAAACGACAAAAACGAAAAAACGTTTAAATACCAAAAAACGTAAAATGTTTAAAAACGAAAAAACATTTAAAAACGACAAAAACAAAATAGCTTTTAAAAGGAAAAGACGTTTAAAAACGAAAAAACGAAAAAACGTTTTAAAACGACAAAAAAGAAAATTTTTTAAAAACGAAAAAACTAATATAAACAGACTAAAATGAAAAAACGTTTAAATCGAAAAAACGTTTAAAACGTAAAAACTATTTAAAAACGAAAAAGCATTTAAAAACGAAAAACGTTTGAAAACGAAAAAAAATCGACAAAAACAACGTTAAAAAAACGAAAATGAACAAAAAAACATTTAAAAATCTAAAGAATCGAAAAAAAATGAAAAAAAACAGTTTTAAAACGACAAAAACGAAGAAAAAAAACGTAAACGTAAAAAAAAGTTAATAAAAAAATGAAATTTAAAAAATATTATATAAATGTTATGTTGAAGAAGTAGCTGTTGCCCAATGGGTACTCAATGTTGAGTCCACCTCTACCCATATAGACCCCTTAATTTTTTTAATCATGCCTAGTAAGACCCACTTAAAAAAATTGTTAAGCCCATAAATACCCATAAATCTATTTTAAAAGTCCAGAATAACCCATAATTAAGCATTTGAGCTATTTTTGCCACCTCTAAATAGTAGTTTTTGAAAAATCTAATTAAATTTACTAATATATACTTAATTTATTGAATTCTCATTAATACTATAATCATTAAACTATAATTTAATAAATGGATAATATTTAATTTTAATTCAAAATTTTATCTATACTAATAAATATAATTTTTGAATATAATTTTTTAAGATAAAAATAATTATTTTGCCCATACATCTACTAAGACTTCTTTTAAAAATCAAATGAAATTACTAACATAACTGTATATTTATTAATTTCTCTTTTTAATAGAGAACCCCTAACATTACTATAAGTGTTTAAGAACCTAATAAAATTTACTAACATACCTTACATTTATTGAATTCTTATTAATACCATAATGATTAAACCATCAAATATCAAATATAAAACATTTAATTTTAATTCAAAAACTTATCTATACTAATATATAAGGGTGGCAATTGAGTGTTTTTAACATAGAAATTACTATCTTGCTTCTACATTTACTAAAACATTTTTTAACCAATCAAAGAAATTACTAACATATCCATACATTTATTAATTTATTATTAATACTATCATCTTTAAATCATAAACTAATTAAAACATATGACATTTAATTCTAATTCAAACTTATCTATATCTTTACTATTGTATAATTTATTTAAGGTGTTTTTTAATAGGGAAATTACATTTTACCCGTAATATTACTATTAGCCTTTGAAAAACCTAATTAAAACATATGATATAACTTTTGAGCTATTAGGGGTTATGGGATGTGACAATTAGGAACAAAAAGGTTGGGACGAAACAAACGCGTTGGCAAACTACCAAAGACGGTTTGTCCAACTTTTACGTGGCACTTTTTAGTGGGATATCAAGCTACAATACAAATGAGTTGTAGATTCTATCTAAAAGTTTAAACAACCCTGAGTTATAGCTCAAATGTGGTGTATCAATAAGTTTTTTTCGATGTACAAAGTATATTAATTTGTGATTGTAGATTTCATTTCATCCAAAACGTATACTACGTATAAAACTTTTTAATTCACATCAAATTAACGTAACATTATTCCTAATCTACAATAACCACCATTGCAGACACTAATATTTCTTATTTATACTATTTCATTACAATGCGCGATAATATTGCTAGTAAAATATTAAACGACGTCCTTCTGGATCTGGACGACTCTTTCACATTTAATTACTCTACGTTCTTAATCTTAAAGGTAAATGCAAGTTATCTCGAACTAAATTGTTAAATATTTGACTTTACAGTTTTAGTTAATGACGTATTAGTCAGAAACACAACAATAATAACAACAGCAGTAACAAAAACAAGAAAAAAAAAATGAAAAAACTAGTGACAAGTTAATATATTAGAGCTTGCAACGCATCTTGAAACAGAAGCAAAACCTTAGCCTAAAAGTAACAATGAGCACCTCTAACAAAATCAAAGTAATACAACACCTTGACATATATTTGTAAATCTCAATATCATTTACACCAGTTAATAAAATCAACCAAATTACCAATCAAATGAGAAATATGATTTTCAAGGCTATATCATGAGATAAAATTAACTAACAAAATCAAGTGTACATATATATAAAGGAAGAACGATATTTGATGTGCAAGAATACATAATATTCAGTTCTTTGTATACAATTAACAAAGGTATGAAATATTCTAACTGTATCTAAAATGTATAATCATAATCTTCGTGCAATAGAAAATCAATCGTAAGAACACTACAAGTTAAAGTCTAATATATCAAACTCTCGATTTTGTCAAGTTTATTGGTAGATCGATCAGTTTAAACAAATGATCATCAGTAGAGGACAGGCTTAGCAGAACTAGCGTCCCAAACACCTCCTTCTTTAAGGTATTGCATGTACCTTGAAAACTCAGGTTTTGCTGTAGCTTTCTTCTTACGACTTCTTCTCTCGAACAAGCTGAAAATCGGATGAACTTTGCTTGCTTTCTTCACTTGTTTCTCTATGACTTCTACTTTCTTTGGAACGTTCGGTTCTATTTCAAACTTGACAGGAAAATCGCCAAAAAAGTTCGCTGGCAACGTTGTGGATCTTAGCATCTTAGGGTCCATAGTAGATTGATCGCTGACTGTGGATTCGTTGATCAATTGATTGTATCCTCGCTGAACTTTTCTCGTGCTCATCGATTTAAACATGGCTCGTGAATTGTCAAAAGGATGAATGATCGTTGGTGTTTAGTTGGGTGTGAATCTGAATGTGAATGTGAATATTGTTGAAATGGTGAAAGGCGTAAAGGTTTTAATATAGGCGTGCAAATAATTTTTCAAAGGTTTTTGCCTTTTAGGAATTTGATTATTTGGACATGTTTAAAAGTCAACGTTTAGGTGATCACATAGCTACTCAATATACAGATGTACTTAGTTAACATTAAAGGTAATGCTGCAAGTACTCTCTTTTTCTCGGTGCATACTTCCCTGCATAGAGATATAGAAGGTGTATTTATTCAAAATTATTAATATATACTATTTGTTAAAATAAAAATATTATGGTAGATCATACAAATTCTAGATAACATGAAATGATTTTTATTTTGTATTGATACAAATTCTACATTAGTTATTTACTTTTACTCTTTCTACAAATATAATTTATCTATTTTAATAAGGCAATTTGTGTTAACTTTTGGCATCTCAATAGGATCAAGATCAGTAGGCCGACAGTTTTTTCGATGCGTTGAACTATCGTAAATCATAATAAATGAATGAAAAGGTGTTTCAAACTCAAACTAAATGACATCATTTTGGGTGTGTAAATGATCTTTAGTGGAGCTCTTCCCTTATAAGTAGTAACTACTGTTAAAGCATATTGTAAGTACTTGAGTCATGTAAATATTCAACTTTAGCCTTCAGATATCTCTTCGACTGTCTGAAACCACGTCATAACAAAAATTTATGTCGGCTATAAAATAATCAAATAAATTTTAATATTAAAAATTTCTAAGATAATTAATATTTTATTTATAATTAGCACAGTACTCGCGCATTGTAATAGGGGTAAATATATTGTTTCGTTTTCAAATATAAAACGATTATTTAGATGAAATATGTAGATATCTATTGCTTTAAGTTATAACTGTTTAATTATATATAGTTTATTTACCCACAGTTATGCGGGTTACACATATAATTTTTAGTAATTAAGTCATTTATATAGAGACACCTAAGCTTTTATTTAAAAAAAAAAAAAAAAAAATTTTTTTGTCAAAAGTATATCATGTGAGATGTCTAATCAAAGAGAAAAAAATGTTGATTTTTATGGTGTCAATTTTACAATTTTTCGACTACTCGTTTTTGAGATATTTAATTTTAAAAAACGTAATGAAAGTGTATAGGTGATATAAAATTTGAAGATTAAAGATATATAGTATTTGAATTGGTATTAAGGTAATTTAGATATTTCATAAAAAATTTAAAATAAAAATATAATATATAATAAAATTGTATAGATTAATAACGACGTAAATTTGTCAACCCACTTTTGTTTTCATCTTAAAATTGTCAATAGATTTTTGGAGATATCACATATAGCTGTACTAGTTTTTAAACCCGTGTATACACACGGGTGACACTATATCAACATGGATTTATCATGTACAAATCTTAATTCTACTAATTAATGATTGCATTAAAATTTTTTTTAGTATAACGACATGTTTGATTCACATAATTCAAAGGAGTTGAGTGAATTGGATTGCATTTGAATTTTATTATTTGATTAATGCGTTTGGTTCAATTTCAAAAGTAATTGAAATTGATCAAATTGTATTAAATTCAGAGAAATATGGTTAGTTATAAAAGTATATATACTCACAAGCAAAAATTCTATATGGGTTTTAAAATTATATAAAAAATAATTTGATGAATCATTAACTTGTAGAAATTGAAGAAGATTGAGAATTGGGTCGGAGGTATAGACACGATTTTGTTTTAAGAAGTTGATATCTAACAAATAAAAACTAATACCTTTAACTTTTCAAAATTTTCTTAATACAATGTACAAACGTTCAATTACTAAATATAAATTAGATTCACAAATGGAAATTATGACGGGCTACATTATTTGTAGTAAAAGTTAATACCAATTTTTGTCAATATTAAATTGGGATATATACGAATATATAGAATAAATCTTTTGAATTTAATATATTTTATTTAAAGGTCATCTAATTTTTAATTTTAAAATAGTTATTTGAATTTTTTTTTAAATCATAATTTATGATGTTATCATCTCATCTCAATTTTAGTCAAGTTAACAAAATTATCAACTTATTTTTTTTCTGTTGTATAATGAAAATCAAAAGACCGTGAAGTCTTGTAAAATTAGTAGATTAGGTTTTCTCACGACCTATTCATTGTCTTTTTTCGTAGACTATAAATCAAAATTTTATATTTTCTGCATATTTAGTGTTATTTTCATCATATAATTAAAATTAGTTAATGTGTCTTATTACAAGTTTACAATCAAATCAAATTAATATTTAATATTTATGTTGTGCTATCTCATATGCACTTAAGGACTGAATACTCGTCATCACTTATATAGCGATTCATTACAAAATTAGTTGGAAGCGAAAAGAGATGGCTCGGTGACAAGTTGGTGGAGAAAGAAGCAGGTCAATGATGTGTTTAACTGGAAGGACAATAACTTTTTTTAAGGCATTAGCAGGGCCGGTCCATTGATTTCGATGATCTTGTGCGAAAAATAAAAATGGGCCGTAAATTTTTTTATATATATAAGCAAAATTCTATAAAATTACGATAAGTTGATAATTGTTATAAAATTACCTATGATATGAGTAATGGGCTTATAAATTATAATCAGTTATTCTTAATGGACTACAATTATTAAATGGGCCATGATAATGTAACAAAAAATGATGGAAAAGCCTTTTAGAAAAAATAAAATAAAAAATGTGGCTTTCAAGATTTGAACCTACACCAAACAGAAATGGTGTAAGATCAAAAGGGGGGCACATTGCCAACTTATCTACTGTACATTTATGATTTGTTTTACATAAAATAATATATATTAACGTATATTATATATATTGACTAAATTTCGGACTAAATTTCGGGCCCTATTTTTTCCTTGACTCTGTGAGGTCGCACCCCTTAGGACCGGGCCTGGGCATTAGGGAAGATTGTATATATTAAGAAGATATTGGTTAGCATTAGGTACCTACTACAATTCTACTTCCAAAATATTTGCCGCATAATCACATGTAGATACTTGTACAAATCCTTAAATTATATACCTATTGTAACAATACTTTCGGCTATCATCCGATTATTTATGAATTTCTAATTATTCATTTGATAGAAGATTATAATGTTCTTTTAACTTATGTAATAATATTAGTAAATCGCTTAAGGTGCATCCTATTTTATATATTTATTTACAACATATTAAATTATTTGATTTTTAAATAATAATTTATTATGATGATGTCATCAAATTTTTAATTTAACAAAATTAAACAATTTTATTGGTCTGTTGAGTTTTTAATGATGTCATCATCCGCTTCATATATTATATTTATTTATTTAAGATGCTATTAATAGTATATATGACAAGTGCAACATAAGCTAAAAGTTAAATAAATATCTTACATATGCAGTTTTCGAAAATTTTAAAATATACAGAATTAGTTCATTATTTATACATAACTACACATAATAATTTTCACAGATATTTATATATTTATAATATATTTCGTTAATATGATAATAAATTCATAGTGTATACAGTTAATGATCGAACTCTTCTGACATTTCGGTTAAAACTACAAATCATTTAGTGAACGTTATCTTCTACTAAAAAAAAGTCGAGAAATAATTTAAAACCTCAAAGTTATAGTATCTAAAAGGGTTTATTATTTGGCTATGACGACGGTGGCGAATTAAATCGAATGAACACGAAGTTTAAATTGAATCGAATGAGATGATAACCACAATTATGAACAAATCAATGTGTGAATCTCTGCAAGGAACATGATTGAGAAATTGAGAAACGATGAGATGATCTGCAAGGGTTTCGATAGTGAGGAAAATACCTATGCTCTTTAAGTTAATATTAAAACGTTTGGGTAATTTAGAAAATGTCTCATAAATCTGATCTATTAATTTATTTGATTTAATGATTTGAGATGATTTTACCGCTCTTTAATTTTTAAATATACTTAAATAAAATTTTATCTGTTCTTCACTAATACGGTATTAAAATACTGCCCCTACCATTTTGGACTTTTGCATAATAATTCAATATTCAAAGTACTCAAGAAGTAAGTTTGTTGACTACCGTGTCATTAACCAAAACTTATCGACCAAAAGGTCACACTCATGACTCAACTCTTAATATTTCTTCATTTCTTATTTCAATCAATCAGACACAAAGAATAGTGTTTAGTGCTATCTGAGAGTCACATGATGCTAGTTGCGACAAAAGGTTCAAACAGTTTAGAGTTTGTATTGAAAACACAATTATTATTTTAAGTATAAATTGTATTGTATATCATGTTTCAAATTATCAACGTTATAACAACTCAATGAAAGAACACTTAAAACAAATACAGTAGAATATAATACATATTCTTGAAACAGTAGTTTCCCCTGTTCCGCCTATTAAATCGTAATTTGAAAGATGGTCTGATTAGATCGATCTAATAAGGGTGAATTTCATCTATGTTCTGAAAAGATTATATATCCAAAGCATGCTTATTTAGCATTTATATTATGCATTAAAATCTATATTTTAAGTATATATATGATATAATAATTTTCAAATTTCATAGGGATAAGTATGCAATTCTGTCGTTTAGACAAATATGATGCATAAAGACACACGTAATTGGACGAAATTAGATGAACTATATAGCAAAAACTAAAATAGTAACCACTAAATAAGTTGCATATCATATGTTTCACGCAAACTCGCGCAATGTGATTATAATAATTAACTAAAAAATAAAATATGTTATTCGAATGAAATTTTTTTATCTTTAGTATTCGAGTTTCAATGTCAATGCATCAATCTGTATACTAATTTGACTCATGTACCACACTTGATCTTCTATCCGTAGTTCGTTAAAATAAGTTTCTATAATTTCATAAATATATGTAAGAAAGTATTTATTATTGAGCGTGTCATTTTGATGCATAAAATAAACTTTTAAAAACAATTGCATCCATTGATGGCCAGGAAGCGAGTTGCGAGAATCGGGTTGAGAGTTACGAGGTATCGAGTCATTGACCTGGTTGCAAAGTACGAATTTCGTTGCTTTTATTTTTATTTTTTTCTTTCGTATTTAATACCAAGCATTATGAAAACTTTAAACTGTATGAAACATAATACGTATTTTATAATACGATAAATTATAATCTTAAAATATGGTACTGATCATACAATAATTGTATGTGTCGCAACATTTGCTGTATTACCTTAGGTTGTTATTATTGCAAAATTCATCTTCACCATTTATGGACCTTCCAATAGTGTCACCACTTTTATTAACTTATGAAACCACAGATAATAAATATTTTATTTATCTATTTAGATTGAGTTGATTAATTAATGTGAAATTGAGAGATATGTTAGGAAACAAATTGTACTTTTATAATTTTTAAGTTTTAAAAGAGAGTGTGTGAAATATTTTTTTGGTGAGTATAGATTTAACGTATTATGAAACCGATTAGATAAGCATGTAATCTTCAAATAAAATTATATTAAGAACAATTGTAATATTTTAAAAAGAATAACTGGAAGTTTGATTTAAGTGTTTGAATTTTATATGATACATGCTACTAGCCTACTATCGGTGTATTCACAAAAACATATACGACACATGCTGGCTCAAGTTGGATTGACCTGAAAGAGTCTTTTTCCAAATCATTTTGTATATTTACATATAATTATCATGTTAAATATGATCACAAAACTATTTTATTTGAGTAAAAATTATAATTTTTGGATAAAATGGTCAAGGCCTTTATACACTTAGACGATGTTCGACCCATTTCACCTATTTATAGTTTCTAACGGGAGAGGAATCACATTATTCGATTATAAAGCAATGTCAATATGTGCATCTGGATGATCTTTGTGAGTGTCATATATACCTCTATGAGAACCCTAAAGCCGAAGAGAGATACATTTGTTCTTCACATGATGCCACCATTCATCAAGTGGCAAAAATGATTAACGAGAATTGGCCACAGATCACGTTCCAACTAAGAATCTAAACTTAATATTTACTTTCATTGTGTTTCTTGGTGTTGATGTGATACTTTATCTGATTCGGTAGGTTTCCAGGGATTGACGAGAAGCTGCCAATAATTTCTTTTTCATCAAAGAAGTTAAATGGCATGGGGTTTGAGTTTAAGTAAGATTTGGAGAAGATGTTCAAAGGAGCTATTGCTAGTTGCAGAGAGAAATGATTGCTTCCATATTTTACAAATGAGGTCAAGAAGGGACTACTGATATTTTCTATTAATCGCCAGAAAATCGTTGATGAAGCGGTGAAATCAATAAATTGATAATAAGATTTATATTGCAGAACGAAAATTATATAATTCTTGATTTTATTTTCGTTGTTTGGTGATGATAACACTAACTGGTTAATGCACTACAGAGTCGATGTACTATTGTGTAAAAGTTAAAATAAATAAAAACATTTGTTGAAAAATGCGTAGAACCATATTCCTCGATGGCCCTTTGGGTAAAATTGTACGCTGTTCTTGTTCACCGCCAAAATTATACCAGCTAACCAAGATAGATAATCGCATTAACCATTGACAGGGGAAAGAAAACTGTTGAAGGATACAACAGTTGTGTTATGGTTTGGTTAATATTCGGTCTTTTATTTTTAAGAGTAGAAGTTTACATCTCTTTAAGTATTCTTCATTACAACTTTTTCATACATTTCTTAACACTCCTACCGCCATTGTATTTTCTGCACCAATAAACAATGCCAGATAAGCAAATCACTGCCTCAAGCTTTCAACAATGTACGATGCGTACAGATCCCTGCCATCACCGATACTCACGTAAGATAATATGTGCAAGAAACATATAAATATATATATATATATGCAGGACTCTGGATAACTAATTCTCACATGGAATACTCAATAGCTTTGACTGCATCTTCAGCAGGGAGAAAGTCGTTGACTTTGACCGATTTGTTCTCGTTCTTCTTGTCTGCATCAATCAAGCTAAGGAAGGGTATACAATGCCAAAAACCAAAATAACAAACAAAGAGCTACTTTAAACCAAATTTAAGTGTGGATACAGTCCTCAAAGAAACGGCGAATCTCAGCAAGACGATGAGGAGGTAGTTCTTTGATGTCAGTGTAGTGCCTAAATTCTGGGTCATCTGCACATACTGCTATGATCTTGTCATCCCCTTCACCCTGTTAAAACAAAACATTTTCCAATACAAAGAATCAAACAGAAGATTAATGACACTAACATAATTCATCAGGTCCTAAATCCAGGGATAACCACAACGCTTTTCGATCTTTAAAATGCATTTGGGTGTTTATCTAATTGTTTGTATTAGTGAAAAGAACATAGTCAAATTAGTGAACAGGTTTTAACCTGATCAATCATAGGCATTAATCCAATAGCACGTGCACGCAGGAAGGTGCCGGGCAGTACAGGTTCCTGTATAGGAATTAAAAACGAAAACACAAATATCAGGTGGAGTGATTTAAATTTGAACGAAGATGCAATAAAGTTCCAAAATATCATATCATGGACTTATTTTATTACCTGCATCAATACCAACACATCCATGGGATCGCTGTCTTCACAAATGGTTCTTGGGATGAAACCATAGTTGTGTGGGTAAACCACTGACGAGTAGAGAATCCGATCTACCTATTTTAGGAAATGTTATCTGTCAACAGCGCACCAGCAAATATAGATTCTAAAACAAAGATACATATAATTGATAAAGTTGTTCAGACTGGACCACCCTCTGAGAAAGACAAACTAATAGATTCTTGAGGACCAAACTAGAGGCAAATATGGCATTAGCAATTAAGAAAAAAGTTGCAATTTCCAAGGGACATCCCACAAATGGGAATTCTTGCAATTTTTAAGGGGTTAAAATATGAGTGTATCAGTAAACAATTCCACAAACCTTAATTATGCTGATAACTTATCAAGTAAAAGACAACTTGATAAGAAATGAGTAATGAGAAGTTTACCTTGATGAGGCCACTTGCCTTGTCAAGTTCATACTTAACTTTGCTGCCTTTCCCAATTTCAACCACCTGCCATATATTTAACGTAACTTACATCAAACTAGTTTTTAAATACAAATCTCACTTTTCAGAACATCCATTTGGAAAGAAGTCGAAAAGCATACACAGTTGAAAACTTGAGGTGCACCAGGCCCTGCATGTATAACCACATAAAGAATCTTTGAGGACAGAATCATGATCATTTGAAACTACTTTTCTAATCACATAAGAGATCCTTCTGAACATTTGTCATTATTATACTCAACAGTACAAAGAATAAGGTGCTTCACTTTATGGCACAGTATTGGATAAGAGGGCAATATGTGAGGAGGATAGAAGCTTTACCGATCTCCAAGTCATGCCAGGGATGAGCAGCAACAGATCTTCGTGACATGGAGTTGAGAATCCTTTCATTGAGGCTCACACGATTATTTCCAGAACTTTTTGCGCTTCCTTGTCCATCATTAGCCATGTTTACCTTCAATATAAGAGAATCTGTTTGGTTCATAGTAAAAGATGCAACCACGAAGAAATTTATTATACCACTTGTCAACACAATTATACAAGTGCTAAAACAACTTCACTTAATGAACAACTCTCTCCACCTACTCTAACAGAAAAACACTCAAACAACTTAACTTTTTTGATCTAAAACAAGCCCACAAAGTTACAAGATAGGGAGTCAGAGTTCAATGGTAGATTTGTGTATATTGTCTAAATCTTGGTTGACCAAATATGACTAGCAAAGATATTGACCTCTAACTTGATAATCATTGATATTAAGTCTTGTTGCAATCTAAACAATGGAAGTGCATAACTTTATTTGCACCATTTTCTTGCAAGTTTGTGATACATCACAACTACAACTCCTGAGGTTATCTGTACTCTTGGACATAAATTAATTAGTCTAGCTGAAAATAGTACAAAAAGTAGGTTGATGATATTAGATGCAAACACATGAAACAGTCTACTAAAAACTATCAAACAAACAACAAACCTCATGTTAACACAAAAACATATACAACTATTCATAGTATAGGTTAACATCAACTCACGAACCAAATAATTCAAAAACTGGTGGGACCCTATTAATATCATAACTTTTAAAAGAGGGGCTATAAATTTGAGAAGAGAATTTGTAATAAATAAAAATTTTGTTTACACACAAACACTATGCTGAATATGATTAATCAGCTGACAAAATTGTTATACTATGGGGGTGTTTGGGATTCCATTTTTAAGAGATTATTTGATTATTGCATTTGGAAAACGCAAATAATCAGCAAAAAAGAATGTTTGGCAAAATGTGATTATATGCATTTTGCTAGAGAGAAAAAAGCAGATTTAGAATGCTTTTTCAGAACGCAGTTTTGAAAAAGCAGAGTCTGTTTTAAAAACAAAATCTCAAACACCCTCTAATTATTAAAGTCAACATTTTACTCCCAAATGAACCCTGGTTTAACTCTATTATTTAATTGATAAACATAATACTGAGTCCTGATTGTAGATTAAAAAATTGACTGCCTCAATCTAACTAAAGTGAGATAAATAGTTCTAGTTAGTACTCCATTAATCAAAAAACTTATTCACTAAACGGATATTCGAAACTTATTATAGAATATGCTTTACTTAAAAATAAAAATAAATAATCCACACAAACATGCACACACTAGAGACACTTTTCTAGTAACATCAAAAGAATTAGGTCCAAACGTCAAATCCTACATCATCTAAACTGAAGAAGACGAAACAATGATATATCGATATCAGTACAATAATATAATATAAAACCCTAATTATTCAATCAACATGCTATCCGTTTCACTCGCATTGAATCAGAACACAAATCGATCTCACAATAACAAAATTACTAACACAAATATCACACCAACATCATAACGCTACTGAAACAATGAATATGCTAATCTAATTGATGCATTCACTTGATCGTTTAATAAAACAGTAAAGTAATCAGTGAATGATATCGTAGAATTAGTGAGAACACTTACAGATTAACAACGAATGTGACTTCTGGAGAAGAAATGTGAGGGGGAAAAAAGAAGAAGGGTGGTCGTATAGTGGACGCAAAAGTGTGACCCTTTGACCCTTTTTCAAGACAAAAGAAAAGCAGCCTGTCTTATAACCGTCGATTGGTAAGAAATTTAATCGACGGTTGATGGTTTTACACGTGTATTATACTCTGCTTAAACAGTTATTTCCTCACGCACACTCACGTCCGCTAATGGAATTAGTTTTACTCTAGTCGTTTTTTATGAGAATATTTTTGTTAAGGGAACATCAAAATAGTAAGTGGCAGACTTTTTTTTTATTATTCGTGGAGGTTAAAAACTTAAAATATAGTTTTATTTTAGAAAATTAAATATTGCATTTTTTAACAAATCTCAAACATGAATTAGTAAATGTACTAAATTTTGGTTAAAGTGCAGTAATTTACAGATGTTTAAATTTATTAAAGACAGCTTTAAAGGTCGTCGTTAATAGAATCTTTTTTTCTTTTTTGAATGTGAAAATTTTAAATGTAATAGAGAAGACGTGAAATAGATCTATATCGATATGTGAGTAGTGAGATTACCCCTATTCAAGTCCATGTTTCCTACTAATTAGATCACTCAATAATAACATATCTTCACAAATGAATTTGTACGAGTGAAATTAAGATGTCCGATGTTATATAATCGTGAAAAATGTGTTGTAGCATAATTCAACTTAGATTATGTTGACATCATTTAGTTATATATTTAACTGCAATGCAATGACAAATTGTACAAAACATCCCCACTCGAGCATGTCCGAATGAACATAATCTTAACCAACATATCGATTTAACCATGAAGGCTAACTATTGAAAAGTTACAATATATTCATCTATAAAGTTTTAGGGGCCATAAATGTTCATTTTCGAAAGTTAAAGGAATCAAATAATAAATTACTGCCTCAATTCCGTTTTCCTATGTCACGGTCACGGCTCCCTTCCGAATTCCGATTCTCTCCGTTCAGCCTTTTTTTAATCTATTGGTCACTTTTTAACGTTTCAGCAGTCGAATTTTACTGTGAATTACAATCGCGTATATAGCAAAGGTATGATTTAATTTTGTTTTGCAACTCTCATTTTCATAATTGGTACGCGCAATTGATTTTGATTATATATTGGTACATCGATTCTAGTAAGCTTTGTAGAAAACCTACTCTGATTATATCTCTTGTACAAATGATTGTGATTTCTGTGCTAGATGATTGCCAATAGTTACTGATGTATTCTTTTTTTAGCTCAATCTTAAAGTAAAAAGAATTAGTTTGTTTTTTCAGGTGAAAATGAGCCCTTAGTAGCAACAGAAGTTACAGACGTACAGTGCACAACTGCACATATACATTTCTATAGTAGTACAAAATCAAATATAATACAGCTTATATTAAAGATAAAATGACAATCAAGGACTCAAGGTCAAAGCTTGTAGCTAGTTCACCAACGATTTCTCCACCGAATTCATATGGAGCTGTTGTTTTAGGAGGTACATTTGATCGCTTACACGATGGTCACCGCCTTTTTCTTAAGGTTTGTTTTCATATGTGTTTTCTGTTTCACGTCTCAAACATTAAAAAAAAATACCTAAGGAAGCATTTTTGTTATATCTATCTGAAACTAAGAGAAGCTAAGAATGTTTATTGTAGGTAGCTGCAGAGTTGGCTAGGGATCGAATTGTTGTCGGTATTCTTGATGGTCCTATGTTGTCCAAGAAGCAGGTTCGATATATTCCCAGTTCGATCTTTCATACCAATACATCACAGAGTGATTAGTAAACTTTTTAATTTTATTCAATTGCAGTTTGCCCATCTTATAACGCCTATTGAACTGAGAAGGAATATAGTTGAAGATTACATTAAGGTGCTACACTCTTTCTTATTAAATAATGTTTATGCTTACTACTTGAGCGACCATTCTTTGATGCTGTATTAGGAATGGTGGACTATAATGTGGTTGAATGCATGGATCAGTAGTTGATTCATTGTATGCTTACTGGAATAATCTATAAGATCATTTTTAATTGGTTTCGTGTATATTGTTTCGTCCTTTGATATTAAATTATTAAAACCTTGCCCAAATTTTGAATTTGTTCATTATCTTTATTTCAGTCTATCAAGCCTAACCTGGTGGTTGAAGTTGAACATTTAACAGATCCTTATGGTCCTTCAATTGTTGATAAGAATCTGGATGCCATTGTTGTCAGGTTTGATCAGTTTCCGAATTTTTAGATTTTGCACATTATTGGTAGGAGTGCTAATGCTAATGTGGCCTTCTTTCTTTCTTTCAGCCAAGAGACTATACCTGGTGGATTATTGGTAAACAAGAAGAGACGCGAGAGGGGGCTATCACAATTAAAGGTGCGTATATATTCTGTAGGTGTTTTACTATTTTGCAGATAATGGCTGAATGTATGGGCTTTTTGCAAATTGCAGGTTGAAGTTGTAAATCTGGTTTCTGAAGAATCTAGTGGAGAAAAACTGAGTTCCTCTACATTGAGGAAGCGTGAGGCTCACGTTGCTGGAAAACTTTAGTTAGGTTAACAGGTGTGCATCTGTCACATACTGCAGTAAAACATTTGGCATGCAACGTAGATACAAATGCTAGTATAATTTCAAGATTTGTTGAAATACTTGCCTAGGAATATCATTGAATCGTATACTTGTTCTCGTTATTTTATCAATGATGTCATTAAATTTCAACTTTGAGCAATTACAATCGAGATATTAAAATAATTGAACCTTCAAATTTACACTTATTTCCGAGAGAATCGTGCGTCTGGTATATATAGTTAGCAAGGTGGAAGATCCTTTGGTGGAGGGCGGACGGCCTGATCTTTTCCTGGACCATCTTCCACCACAAACGCTGTCTTTAAACCCCACCCGGTATGCAACTCCAAATGACAGTGGAAAAACCAAACACCTGGATTATCAGCTCTGAAACGAATGGCTGACCAACCACCAGTTGGAACACCGACAGTATTCCTTTCTGGGGGATCCACCAAATTATACTTGGCTGGATCCTTAGCTGGATCAAAATTCCCGATGCCTGTTCCAACCACAAAAAAATTGTATCCATGAAGATGGAACGGGTGGGACTCAACGCTCAGTAAATTGGTGTCCTGAATCACTAGTTCAACTGTCGAATTGAAAGTGATTTTGCTCAGTCTGGTTCCATGTGAAGTGAAAAGATTTGCGGTCAGGGGTGCACCGGTGTAGTTAAAAGCTTTTGGTGGCTTATCAGGGAAATCGAGTGTAAACACTCCTTTCATGTTGGAGTAGTGGGCTTGGAGAAGCCCGGTTCGTGGCATCATGAACGTGATGTTGTTTAGAGAAGCCGAGAGTCGGGTTCCATTTAAGCATGTAGGACACACACTCTTTCCTAACCCAATGGTAAAAAACAAGTTTCGGTCAACTTTCAAGGGGACATTTGCTGGAAAGTTAGGAGTGTTGAGGCTCCGAAGTTTTTTGTTGTAGCTTAATGCGAATGCGGTGTCGTTTGGAGATGGTAACTTTGGGAGTGATGGGAGAACAGTATTGGGAATGCCTTTGTACTGGAAGATTGCAGTGGCCGTTTTGTTGTCGACGGGAATTGGAACATCCTGGAAGGGGCGGACAGCCATGAAGTAACGTCCTGGAGCACGGTTGGCGTAAACTAAAACATTTGTGGTTTGGCCGGGAGCGATTAGTATAGCGGAAGTGGTAAAGGGTTTGGTGTAGACGGCGTCAATCTCTACCACGGTCATGTTGTGTCCGGCAACAGCGAAAAAAAGCTCATCATTGAGGGCAGCGTTTATGATCCTCAGAAGGTATTTCTTCCCTTGCTCGACTTCCATCGCAAATGTATCTAAAGAGCATGAAAACAATGTTCAAAACTTGCACAAAAACAAAATTATCGTCTAGTTATACGACACAAAAATGATACATGTCTTACGTTTTTCAGAGCACGGAAATAGTGGGCCGGGTTTGCCGTTGATAGTGTGAGCATCAGACATGTTAGGAGGCAAACCCATGGCATTCCCCTGCTTCACAATCTCTTCCACATCACCATGCCACCATTCTCCTGAAACATATACATCTCCCTTTAAATATAACGTAAAATGGAATAATTAGACACCAGATAAAGTGGAGGGATGAGTGTTTTACCGAACACCAAGACTTGTTCGCTATCGGGTTTTGGGAATGGAAATGGAGTTCCTTGTTGGGGTAAAATTACAATAGCACCATAAACCGTAGCTCGGAGCCAAAGAATATGAGCATGCCACCACAGTGTCCCTCTTTGACCTGTTACATTAAAGTCATAAACATAGCTGTTTCCAGTCTTAATTGGGCATTGTGTTATGTATGCTGGTCCATCTGCCCATCCGTTAGCGTATTGTTTCAACCCGTGCCTAAAGTGCCAGACAATAAAACAAATGAGCATGGTTGGTACCAACTACATTAACACCTTACAACTCATCATGAACCGTGAAACGTACCAGTGAATCGACATGTTGTATTGTGCATGATTTGTAACGTTGATGATAACTCTATCGCCTTCTCTAGCGTAAATAGTAGGTCCTGGAAACCCCCCATTTACCGTCACAATGGGTTTTGCATGACACAGCCGGCTCACATTGTTCACTTGTACCTGTTAGTATTTGAGTACGAAAACCATCATTTTACATCTCAAAATAACGAATTTCAAAAACTACAATTTTAACTCATTGAAGCTGGTTTTGAGTCTATATTCTCATGTACCCACACAAGTCAAATGCGTCAATGTAGTTAAAGGGGGAATGAACTCACATCAAACTGATACTTCTTGGTCGCAGCGTCCGTTTGAAGAGAAACCAATGACACAAATATAAAACCAAAAAGGAGCATACAGCCAGTTTGGCCAGAAAGGAAGCTCGAACCACCAGAATACACCATATTTCGGTTGCTGGCCAGAAAGTGGTGTATATACTTGTGAATGAAGAGACGAAAATGAAGGTGGATGAGATATACATTGAAACATGTATTTATATATGTGTGACTACAGGGATTAGGTGAAGGAGAAGTAAGTTATATCTAAATGAAAACTTGGAAGTTAAATATGTGCAGATGATAGTTTGAATTGAAGGTTTGGAAACGTTATTATAAAATGAATTTAGTTTGTGCAAAGGTTGTGTATTAGGAAAGATTTATGGAATGTGAGAGTTACACAAGGCCAACTCCTATATGCTATTTTTAGATATTGTTTGGTAAATATTGTGTTTCATACGAGACATTGTTCAGGCGTATTATGCAATCATAACTTACCTTTTAGAATTCTATTATTAGTATTTTATTCATAAAACAGTGATGGTTGAAGTCGACCAAGTTGGGATTGTTAACTTGTCAGATATCATGCTTCAGTTTCAAAGTCGTTTTTCATTCAAAGATAGTTTATGTTAATTTAAGAGTTGAACAATTATCGAACATTTGAACTCTTAGTTTGTTTTGTTACATTTGCCACGTGTGTCAGGTGTTATGTTTTGAATGCCACATCCGATAATTATTTATGCTTTTCAGTCTTAAATATGTTAACGAATGTAATGTTGCAAACTTATTGAAGAATGTATTATGTTTGTTGTTTTCAAATCAGAAAAACAGTTAGTGACGATCGAAAATGATATTTTTATAAATGGTCCCTCTAATAAAATCAAGATTATTCATTATAATAAAACAATCAGATGATATTAAAATTACCAACAACACTTACTCTATAAATTTCGCTCTAATTTTCGTTACAAAGAGAATTTCGCTCCAAATGTCGAATTAGAGCGAAATCCATCTAAATTTGTCATGTTTATTTATTATGAAAAAGTGCATTTTGCTACCCTGAACTAATAACCTTCACTCACTTGACTCGGTCACGTGCTTGGCACGTGGCTTATATTCTGTTTAATTTTGACCGAGCGTGCACAACTTTCTAGTAATTAAAATAAAAATCTTCAAATTGATAATCAGAAACTGATTCAAGTCCTCTCTTCAAGTAGAATTTGGGATGGTTTACACATAAGAATCAATTACATGCATATCTTCATGTCCTTTTACTTCTGTGTTTTTCTATCCAAAGCTAAACCCAACTTTAGTGGACTTGAGTAAGATCTTTATAATCGTGTAAAGAAAAAAATACGATTTATCATTCATGCATGTAGATAGATGATAACAGTCATAGGAATTGAATGTATGGGTCTTTTTAACCTTAGAATGTTCATTTTGTTTTGACCTTATGCGAGTATACCCTTCGATTACAAATCGGATAATACGTACATCCCGATTAAAATTGGATTGCCATCCTAAAATTTAGGGTTCTTAAGTCGAACTTAAGTAAATGCAGTTTGAATTAGAATTGTGAAACACCAATGTACAAAAGATATGAAAATCATTTATGTGATTGAGTTTTATTCCTAAAACATCTCAAAAGCGAACCATCATAAGAAAATGAGGTGGAACAAATGTTTGAAATCAGAACACGCTTGATTATCTAAGCTTTTAATATGTCACATCTAAATTATTATTTTTTAATAATGTAATTTTTATCTAATGAATGCATTTTATTTTAATTAACTTATTATGTTATTTAATCTAATCTTATTAAGTTAATTGAAATTTTAAATGAAAAAATTAGAAAACAAACTGAAAAACACTAAAAACTCAGTATTCTTGAATATCCCAGTTTTCAACGTCAATATTTTAATCAGCATTTTTCAAAACACTGTCGTCTACTCATTGTACATCTACAAGTTTTGAGTTGTTGGTTTAGTTGTTACTTAAATCCAAATATTTAAACGTATATATTCACGTTAATCGAGAAAATTATTGTTCAGAAAAAGAATAACTTAGAAAGTTAAAATATACTATATTTGTACGTTACGATTATATAAATTATCATCTGACTAGTTCGACTAAGCTACTAGTAAAATTAAAGGAATGATTCGGTACATTGAAATTCTGATAATGAAACATTGCAATTGTTGAACCATACAAGAATTAATTAAGGGTGTTTTTGTGACACGTAACAGTAGCACTAAGTACTAGCAATAGCAAAAGCAGTAAGCAGTAGCAGTTAGCTGTATTTATTTGTTTAAAAAAGGTGTTTGGTAACGTAGTAGTAGCAGTAATTATAAAGTGTAAAATTATAAAAAAGGGCATATACACATTAAAATAAAAAATTAATTAAACAAATAATAAAGTTATTTGAGGGTATATAAGTAATTTCAGAAACAAAACTCTAGTTGCTAGTTGAAATGCTTGCTAATCAACCATTTTAAATGGAAACATTTAGATAATATGCAAACTCTAGTTGTTTTGTTGCCAAACAAACTTTTAACCAAACCGCTAGTCACTTGTCGCTTCAAAATGCTTGCTATCAAACACACCCTAACTTCTTCGGGAACCATATTTGACTGTCAATGAGGTTAGAACGGAATTGGTAGCAAATTGATTGGACCATTTAAAGCGGGTTGATATCGATATGTTCTTATATTAGTGTATTAAAGTGGTATCATATCGTTTTGGTACCACAAATATAATGGACGGATAACTAATACACATATACATGAGTAAACCCATATATATGTATCTAATATTCGATAAAAATCAAAGACAGTAAATATCAATGAATCTCAATCTCAAATAAATAAAAAACTCATCATTTAATGAGATAGAAAGTACAGTGACAATGATAAACATATATAATTAACAAAGTTGTTTTGGGTAGTGTTATGTGATTTAATAATAACACGAAGTTACAAGACTTAGCTATATATCAATAAGCAATACACTTACAATTCAATTTAACTAAAGTGATAAAAATGTGAATTTTTGTGTAGCAAAGAATACTAACTAGATTCGTATAAAATTACAATTGTATCCATATATGATGGACAATTATGATTTTCTCCTTCTTAATCATACAAAAATACCATTTTGTGTTTATAGATACTTCATATGATCATACAAATAATGTTTTACAACTAATATTTTATTTGAATAAATCTTTTAAAATATAGAAAAATATATAATTTCGAGTATGTACTAAAATGGGATAAAGTGAAAAAATAATTATATTAAATCGAAAGTATCAACTTTCTTTTTGATTATAAAATGAGTATTCAAATATCGAATCGTTTGAAGTCAATTGATAATGACACCGGTTCAATTCTATAGAAATACTCACCCCTACTTTTATTGCATAGAACTAATTGTAGCTTTTGCAATTTGGCAAAAGCACAATCATAATAAAAAGAAATTAGAAAACAAATTAATGTTCAAATAAATGCTTTAAACACTTGCAAATTTACAATCATCTCCACGAGATCCCATACATCATGTATATGAATAAATGTATATTATGAAGTTAGCACGGCGGAAGATCCTTCGGTGGAGGACGGACGGCTGATATTTTCCGGGACCATTTTCTACCACAAACGCCGTCTTTAAACCCCATCCAGTATCCAACTCCAAATGACAATGAAAAAACCAAACACCCGGTTTATCAGCTCTAAACCAAATGGCGGACCAACCGCCAGTTGGAACACTAACCTTGTTCCTTTCTGGTGGGTCCACAAAGTTATACTTGGCTGGATCCTTAGCCGGATCGAAATTCCCAACACCCGTCACAACCACAAAGAAGTTGTACCCCTGCGTAGGTGAAACGGGTGAGATTCGACGCTAAGTTAGTGTCTTGGATCACAAGTTCAACGGTCGAATTGAATGCGATTTTGCTTAGTCTAGGTCCATGAGAAGTGAAAAGGTATGCTGTTAATGGTGCGCCTGTGTAGTTAAAAGGTTTTGGTGGCTTATTGGGGAAATCGGTTATAAAAACCCCTTTTATTTTCGAGTAGTGGGCTTGGAGAAGCACGATTTGCGGCATTGCAAATGTGATGTTGTTCAAAGAAGCCGAGAGTCAAGTTCCGTTTAAGCATATAGGACACACTCTTTCGTAACCCAACGGTTAAAAACAAGTGCCTGTCGACTTTCAAGGGGATGTTAGCGGGGAAGTTGGGTGTGTTGAGGCTTCAAAGCTTTTTATTGTAGCTTCAAGCGAACACGGTGTCGTTTGGTGATGGTAAGTTGGGGAGTGATGGGAGAACGGTATTGGGGATGCCTTTGCATTGAACGGTATCGGGGATGCCCATCTGTTAGCGTATTGTTTCAACCGTTGAACTTGTGATCCATGTTTTCTGACACTGGAAAGGAAGCTCGAATCACTACAAGACGCCATGTTTTCTGACACTCGATAGCCAAATGTGGCATGTTTTACGATGAATGAAGAGAGAAACAAGAAGGTAGATGGAGATGTAGATACAAACATGAGTCTATGTATATGTGTGGTTATAGTGATTAGGTGAAGGAGAAGTAAGTTAGATGTAAATGAAAAGGTTGAAGTTAAATATGTGCAGATGAAAGTTTGACTTGAAGGTTTGGAAATGAAATATAAAATTAAAAAATTAATTTGTTTAAGGTTTTTGTTTTCTGCAAGATTTAAATAATGTGAGAATGAAGATATGAAGATAAGAGGTACATAAGACTAACCAATTTGCTAAGCTAGCTAACCAAAATTGTCTCTACCCTAGCCTTTAGCTTTATCGTTAAGCAAAAGAAATACATGATCTTTCTATATCTTATATTTTATAAGTTATAAGTATCTTACTTTAGTAAATTTTAACACTTCTAATTCAATTAATCTTGTGTACATATGTGATTCTAGTTTATATTGTTTGAAGAAAAATATTAATTTGATTATTATCGTTGGCCCTTTTTGTCATTTGATATCCACATGAATTATACCCATGCATCTTAAGAGATACATGGAATGAAAAATGTACATACTACTTCATGTACTACCAACTGAAAATGACTTCACACTTTACCTCTGAGTCTCATGACCTTCATTTTATTTGACCTCTTCCTATTTCAATCGATTAGACATAAACAACTATGAGTCGTGAATTACAGAACATTAATAAACTCATAATTAGAGGCGGATCTATAACTGGGACAGAGTTGCAGCTGACCCCAAGGAACTTAAATTTTCACGAAAAGAAATTGTTGTAAGAATTTAAATGATATTTTTAAAAATTTTGCTTCATGAAAACTATAGAAGAAAACAAAGCAATTCTCTTTAATTTCCCCCTATATTCAAATTTCTTAGCTCCACCCGCCCCTCCTCATGACGCTCATTCTATGGGAATCACCTCATTCTTGAATCATGTCGTACGACATGTCATTGGTCCTAATCTATGCTATTAACCTCTTGCCGGATGAGTAACCGTGGGCCTAACTACCAAACATGTGCTCTTTGTGTTCCTTATTAGTATTCTTGTGAATGGGTTTTTATGCATCTTCATGAGGAATACAATTAACAAAATTAGGGCATAAGTTTGGAAACTCTACATTAAATAGCCGATAGATTAATTTGCTACCCAATGTGTGTGTGTATATATATATATGTGTAGCCACATGTTTAAAATTAGTAACCATTTTCATCAATGAATATAGGGTCTAAGAAGGTCTGATACCATGAAAGACAGACAAACAGAAGCTTCAAACACCATCGAAATGTGGTCTCGGTTTTATCCTTCAATGGATCTATGGTACCATCTCTAATGATTTACTTCACACCATTCTTGAACCTGATACCACTGCTAAACAAGCATGGGATTGATTGAAAAGTATTTTCCAAGATAACAAAACTCTGGGGCTGTATACTTGGAACAATAATTTTCCGACACTCGTCTTGAAAACTTCCCCAATGTCTCCTCCTACTGTCAAGAATTAAAGATGCTTGCTGATCAACTTGCTAATTATGGTGCACCGGTACAGAACCGACGTATGGTTCTCCAATTAATTGTGGGTCTTAACGAAAGCTATGATTGTGTTGCCACCATCATCCAGCAAACCGATCCTCTTCATCCCTTCTATCAAGCCCGTTTCAAACTTGTTCTTGAAGAAACTCCGAGCCAAAAAAGCATTCCATTGCTTTCATGACATGTAAAGTATTTTTCGTGGAAACATCAGTAACTAGAGTGTTTTCGCATGCAGTTACATGTGAAAAGAGTTGTAAACAATTTGTGATTTCTATTTGAATTCATACCATATAACAAAATTTTAATACATAACAGTAGCTTACTAATAATTAAGCTTTTATCACTTTACAATCATGCAAAGATCAACCGAGTTAAATTGCCCCTTGCAAAATATTTATGTGAACTCAATAATATTTTGTAGGAACGATCCATCGGGTCCTCTAGAGTAAGTTGCCGTTTTCAATAATGATACAAAGATCCAGGATATGTTTGGGGTGCATCTTATAGAAGTTTATGAAACCTTATTCGATCGTATATAGTCTTCTTCTTTTTTTCTTTTTCTTTTTTAAATTTTAAAGTTGTTAACATTATTTGATTGGTAGTAAGTTTAGGATCTTGTTGAATAAATTGCTTTATAAAATAAGTTAATTGAAATAGTTATTTTTCAAAAAGAAAATCAATTGAGTCTATAAAAAATTAGACTTATACAAATACCTCTTTAACTATTTATTTTTCTTCCTATTGATTTTATTTATATTTACTTTAAAACATATAACCAGAGTGACATATGGTAAACAGTTAAAAATAAGTTACTGTTTCCTTTGTGTCAAAATAATTGCCTATATTTTTATTTGGTTTAAAAAAATATTATCCAATATTGTACAAAAAATTCTCATTGAATATACAGTTATAATTATTTATGAAAATGCATTAATTCTTTGAGAAAAATAGGAGAGGTAATACATAGGAAGATATTATGTGTTGACAATGTTGTAATAATCAATGGACAAGTATTTATTTATTTATTAATACATATTAAAAAGGGAAAAAACTCAAAAGGTTAAAGGTTTTCTTTTTCATTTTTGCTTTTAAAAAATTAAAGAAATAAAAATCTATAACAACCAAAATACATACCGCCAGATCATTACTGAATCACTGTAGTAAATAAAAATCATTATTGTTGAAACACGCGGAGTCAATCAAAAGGAAGTGGGTGAGTGGGGTATAGATTTTTGAGAATAATCAATCAGGAAGATCGTCTCAGTAAACTGTGCAACGTGATAATAAATCAAATATTCAATATCAAATCAAATAATAATATAAATTCTGTTTATATTTTTACATAGCACGCTTGATTCAAGGACTTTGTTTCCCTTCATCCGAGAATCTTCATCCGCCGGTTCCGGGAACTGCGGCGGCGAATACGCTGGGGATCGAAGTAAAACTATGGATCTACTCTTTCGCTCTAACCCTAATTACATTACACTAAAACGGCCTTCTTAATTACTTTTCCTATTCAGTCCTAATTTTATCCGATCGATTCAGAGGTATGCACTTTCAGCTTGTTCTGTTTTCTTTTAATTTCTTACATTTATTTATTTATCTGGTATTTTGTAAGAGGAGACTAATTCAAAAAAATTAAATTCATTTATTATTTTTGGTGGAAGTTTGGTCAAATATGGCAAGTTTTATGTGTTCACACTTTATTACATTCAAACTTTCAAAGTCAGCTTTCTGTTTTTCTAGCTACAGTCGTCGCCTTTTAGATCTATCTATATTTGACTATTATTTATTGTTAGGGTTTTCGTTTTTATTGGAGAAGTCTTTAGGTTTTGGTTATTTTTTGTGTTTCTAGAATTGAACTAAAGATTTGAACATCAAGATGTCATTTAAAAATATTGTGAGGGAAATGAGAGATGGGATTGGGAGCTTGTCAAGAAGAAGGATTGAATCGAAAAACTGGCGAAACTGTACGCTATCACATATTGTTCCTGATGTAGCTTCATCGGAATCGATAACTGAAGGCCGGTGGGCCCACTTGCCTCCTGAATTGCTTTTAGATATAATTCGTAGAGTTGAAGAGAGTGAGACGTCTTGGCCTGCTCGAACTGTTGTTGTTTATTGTGCGTCTGTTTGTAAGCCGTGGAGAGATATTACAAAGGAGATTGTTAAGACTCCTGAAGAATGTGGAAGGTTGACATTTCCTATATCTTTAAAGCAGGTTAGATTTTGGAATTTGATGCCTGTTAGACACTATAGTTGCTACTTTATTAGGATTGATGTGTTTTTTATACTAAAGTTATGTCTTTTTAACTTTTAAAATAGCCGGGTCCTCGTGATTCTCCAATTCATTGCTACATAAAAAGAGATCGAGCGACTTCCACTTTTCGGTTGTACTTTGGGCTGACTCCTTGTAAGTAATCATGTCTTGTTTATGGAAATGTATAGTTTGCTCAAGAGCTCTGCAATTGCTTTAATATTTTGTGCTTAAGATGATTGTACATAAACTGCATTCTATTTATGTGGTCGAAGTAATCCTATCTTATCTTTTAACCTTTTCAGCTAACATTTTCACTTGATATATTAACAGCTGAAGACGAGAGTGATAAGTTATTGTTGGCGGCCAAGAAAACCCGTAGAGCAACAAGGACAGAATTCTTGATTTCCTTGGTGGCGGATGATTTTTCACGAGCTAGTTCTACTTACGTTGGGAAACTGAGGCAAGTAAAAAAAATACTATGTGTGTATCATGTAGCTCCTCTATTTTTAGAAGTTTCTCTATTACCACAATGCTTGTTATTCGAGGTGTCAGACTGTCAGTTTCAACCCAATTATTTTTGAATGTGTTGTGTTTTATCCTACATCGGTCAAAAGGATCGTAAAAAGTATAGCTTAAAGGGAAACGGGTCACACGGGTTGAAAGTCACCCAAAGACTATTATAAAGGATCCGGTCCAGCCCATCTGAAACTCAATCATTACTAAAAGATTACCCATTTTAATCTGAACTCTTTTGACCCATTACCCATCCCACCCATCTTGTCACAAGATTATTCTATTTCTCAAACATTTGTGTACAAGTCAAGGAGTCAAGTAGTTATCTAAAGGTTAGGTTATGAGTATCAAATCATAATGATCAAAATGTTATTTTTTATCTTTTCTCTGACAGGTCTAATTTTCTTGGAACCAAATTCACGATATATGATAGCCAACCTCCAAGTGATGAAGCCTTCCAAGCTAACCATAGTCGCTCAAGTCGAAGATTTAATACCAAGCAAGTATCTCCTCGACTCGCAGCATATAATTACACTATTGCTACTATCTCCTATGAGCTCAACGTACTGCGTACGAGAGGCCCTAGAAGAATGAATTGTTCAATGCTTTATATACCCATCTCTTCAATTCAACAAGGGGGCACTGCACCCACCCCAATATCATTCCCACAAGAGAAACCTCTTCTCAAATCACCTTCTGTAAAGAAAGCCGTCACTGTCTGCACTGACTCTTTGGTCCTTAAAAACAAATCCCCAAGATGGCATGAGCAATTACAATGTTGGTGTCTTAATTTCAAAGGACGTGTTACAGTGGCTTCCGTGAAGAATTTTCAGTTAGTAGCTTCTGTTGATTCATCTCATAATGTGTTGGACGCAGAGCAAAATAAAGTGATTCTGCAGTTTGGAAAGATTGGACAAGATATATTCACAATGGATTATCGGTACCCATTGTCAGCTTACCAAGCCTTTGCAATCTGTCTCAGCAGCTTTGACACAAAACCAGCATGTGAATGACAAGTTTAAACTCTTTATTAACGTTATCTGGGAGATGATGAGTAGTAGTTTCTCCTTGTAGCAATTGTAGTTATGTCAAACATGTCTTTTGGTAATTGAACTCTTCCAAATTATGAGTATATTTCTTGGTTTTAGATGTGTTATATCTCGGGATAGGATCTGTATTTTATGACATTACCACGCCTTAGTGACTTGACTTGGTCTTAGCTGGTGGTGTCGAAATGGGCGGGTTGGGAGATTAAGTAACCGGTCAAAAAAATGTGTCCTAAATTTTGATATTTTTCATAATGAGTGTGTCAGATGTGTCGAATATGCTAATGGAAGTTATATTACTAGTTCTTAACCATAATCTAAAGTATTTATCATCCAAGACTACTTTTGTGACTTAAAATGTGTTATTGTCACTAAGGACAAAGGAGTAACTTTAGCAGTTGGTTCCATCTCATGACTTTAAATCATGTCTAGAATTTTGGGCAATGAGTACCATAAAACCTGGTAAATTGAGTTCTTTAACACATTGCCGTCTCCAATAACATTCACACAAAAAGGAATAGTGTTGGAACAAATTATTGAATAAGGTTTCACTAACAATGAGAAATAATGACGAATTAGGTACAGAAAACAACTTGGAACCACAGCTTTAAGTCTCCTTAGGTCGGAACCTGAACAAACAACAGGGTCTCTGAACCTTCTTTTACCAAATTCCTACACTTTTTAAGAATGACAATATAAACTTCTACAATGAATCAGTACTAGTAGCTCCTTCTAGTCTGCCTGACCATGATTCTGGCAAACCGAGTTCACTGCCACTGGGAAATCTGTACTGCCTGCTGCTGAGAATTTGTCATGGAAACAGTATAAACAAGTTTGTTATCATAGTTGACATTGCAATCTAACAAGCTAACTAATCACCTCAATTGTATGCTACACGTAACATTGCATAGTAGAAAGTGTTTTGAGTTAACTTTTGCTGGATGTTATTTGGCCTTTTTTTATTCAAGATTAAGATGTATTATTTACCTCTGTAGGCAAAGAAGCTGTCCATATTCAAGTCTGCACTTGAAGTTGAAGCTGCAAGTTTCATGGTTAGAAACTGAAAAGAGGATAGTAACTAAATCAGCTACTGTATTACTTGTAGTTGAAAATTGACCCCCAAAAAAATATAAAAATAAAGCCTTTACCTCAACATCCCTTTGAAGGCATTGAACATAGGTAATGATTTCATCAAGAATTGCAGCCTTGTTAGTGATGTTACTGCACCCTGGAACCAAATCTTGCAAACATTGCATTTTCTTTTTTATTTTCTCCCTTCTAACCTATATCATCACATGTTTATAAATGCTCAATGAGTACTAATGAAGGGCTATATTTGTATTATTATTTAAACATTAGAGCATGATGTAAGTAAGAATGAAGATTTGGTAACTCACTCTTTCAGCTAAGCTATGGCTATCAGTGGCTTGACCACGACGAGCCCTCACATGAACGTAATCAGACTTCGGATACATGTTTGGCTTTGAATTTGCATCGCGAGTGTTTCTTTTAGCCTTCTGTGGTTCAACTAATCCCGAATCACATTCAGCACTCTGCTTCTGGGAGTCCAATTCTACAACATCAATCTAAATACCACATTAAATCCTTCCCTAATTCAATCATAGTAATATATAAAACTTATAGTAATTATCATGATAATATAGTTTTAACAGTTATACTTTCATTTTAGTCAAATTATTGTTAGCTATCATATTTGTTGAATTAATCATTTATTTTTGATAGTTAACATAAATGCAATGCAACTTATCAAGTATTTGCTTAATAACTTTTACTTAAAATATACAAGAAGTAAAATCCCATTATAGTTCAGCAAAGATTTTATTTGTATTGTCATACATTTTTTAAAAATAAAATAAAAGTCACAAGTACAACTTGCTCTTGTATACTATAGCATCAAAGTATCAAACGGTGTACTAAAGTTTCTGTATCAGATATATTCACCTGGATCACATGATTGACCAAACTTTCATGATTTTTATCAAAAACCTTTTCTTCTGTCAATTTCTGACCATAATATTTCCTTAAGTTTGTATTTTTAAATTTACTGTTCATGAGAGTTTTTTTTTTAAACCTTGGTTTCCACACCACCTTTAGTGGGTCACTATTTCACGGGGACCAAACTCACCGTCACAAAAACTTGGCCTAGATAAAGCTCTCCCTAATAAGATTAGCGTAGCCCTACAAATTGTTTGCATTAAGTGGGACTCTTCAAAGAGTTTCACGAAGAAATAAATAACAAAAAAAGTTATTGTAGCAATTCATGTTATAAAATTCACATCTAAATTACCTCAAGTTTTCTCTTCTTCATGCTCTGATATTCTTCAATAACAGTCGTTACATTCGATAACTCATCAACTGAAGAACTCGATAAGTTAGTGATCGAACTTCCAATGAATTCAGAGCACTGAAAACTATCAAACATGAGAGGATCAGATTCAAATGACCAATCAAATTGTGGTTCAACGTTCACTAGACCACGTTGAAAATGAGATTGCATTTGATGGTGTGAGGGTGGAGACTGATGTAAGATCTGCAATACTTCCTGCATTGTTATTATAGTCTCTAGTCGTCTATATTTTGAATTTACTAAATGTGGTTGAAATTGTATGTTGGTTTAATCTGAAACCGAAGAGATTTATTATATAGACGAATACAACAAACGGACGAATGGGTGCCATGACCTTGAACGGCGGTGGTTGGGACCACACGAAATGGTTTTAACCGACGCTGTTCAAATTGTTATCTTAATGTAGTTGTATATACATGATGATGATGATGGCATATTTATTTCAATTCTCGGGCGATGTCTAATAAATTGATTCAGGACCAAGTGATTGTGTCGTGTCGGATTTTTCTTATATACTTCATTCATCCTGCAATAAGGGTCTGCAATCGGTTATCAAAATTACATTGTCCAGTAGTGAAGATTACTCTTCTACTCTTACTTTTTGCATAAACTTTTATGTATCAATTTTGAGAAAAAAAAATATATTAAGGGTAAAATGGTAAAATTAATATAATCCTTTTGAAATTGGACATTTATTTCTAAACAAACTAAAAAGAAAAAATGAACACTTATTTTGAAAAGAAGATATTATAATCTAGTTGTTCTTAAAATGTTTTTTTTTTATTTCCTTGTTTGGTCATTGAGTTGATTTTGACACTTCATACACGAATTTTTAACCGTTACTGAGTTGCTGATAATAACAAATAGATGGGTACACGTTTTATCTTCATCGTTCAGCTACTCATATGTAGGGAGTCCATCGACAATTGTACATAGTACGTGGATTAGTTTCTGATTAGTAGATTTTAACATCATAAACTTTAATAAAGTTTTATAATTATAATTTAATGAAAATAAATAATTTTAAGTAAAAAGGATTATAATTTTTGTAGATATCTTTTGCGATATTCAATAGATAGGCGGAAAAAGTAGGACGATGTTTAAGATTCATCAAATCTCTAGTCATCATGTCAATTTTGTCTTTTATTTTGTGTCATTATCAACTTCATTTAGCGATGCATTTAATTGATGATTAAGTTTGAAACAATCACAAATGTATTGCTATTGCATTTGAAAATCTCTTTAATAAAATGACAAATTTTGAGATGATGAAGGTCTTGACCTTCTTTTTAATATACTTCTTATGTACAATTTTCATGACAATGTTCTTACAAAATTGATAATTAGCAATGTTAATCGGTTTATGTACAATTTGCTTTAGATATTATGTGAAAAACAATCTTCATAATGACTTGAGGCACCTTAATAGTTTCGAAACTTTATTAAAATTTGTAGGATTACTAATACTAGAAGTTGTTACGTTCAACCAACATTTAAACCACATTCCATGATGTATTCAAACATATCTATCATGAACAACAACCATTTAGTAGTAATAAAAGTTTGAGTTAATTGTATAATTGATTTCTATAGCCTATACACATTTATACTTTCAGACTTTAGTCCTTGTATTTTCTTTTTTACACCGGTAAGTCTATACACATTTATATCTTCAGACTCCAGTCCTTGTATTTTCTTTTTTACACTGATAATTCAAAAATACAAAAGTTACTGCACTTTTAGTTTATGCTTCAACTTAAATAAATAAAATACCCTTTTCATCTTAATTATTTAACTAAATAGATATATTTAGATATATATTATATACTATATTATATTATTATTATATATATAAACATAAAAAGGAAAAGTGAAAGTGAAAAAAATGTCCTAAAAAAGATTAAAAAATTTGCCCCCAAAAATTTTGCAAATTTTTTTTATTCCAATTTGCTCCACCCGGTCGCAAAACACGGGTCGCAAAGGCTCTTGGTTTTGTGTCCGGACATATCCTCGAGTACGCGGGTCACAAGGGTCCTTGCGACTTGCAACCCAAAATTTGCGACCTTGCAATCGAAATTTGCGACACTGTGACCGAAGTTTGCGACCCGAAATTTGTGACCTTGCGACTCGAGGCTGATCGTTGCCGAGGTCGCATATATTTTTCTTGTACTTTTTTGAATTTTTTAAAAATTGATTGAGGGTTAATGTTTAATAACACTTCATATTGACTGTAAATTTTACAAATTTAAGATTTGAATTTTTTATAGCAAGTTATGAACAGTCAAAATGCGTTTAAAAGTAAAAAAGTTATAAAATGTCAAAATTAAAAGTTAAGGAGGTCGAATTTCAAAAAAGAAATTAGAATAAATTTAAAAAAAAAAATCTTTTTTTAGGGCAAAATTTCAAATTCCCAGATAAAAATATGTATACACGTATACACCGTTAACATAAACATCCTCCTCCAATTTGTGAAATCACAATCTCGGTAGTTGCTCCGGCAAAGACTCGTGAAAATTATTTCATGAATCTTTTATCCAACTATTATACAAAGACTCGTGAAAATGTAGCATTACTCAAATGTTTTCGATGGCTTCTAAGAAGTTTCGTCGGTAATATCTTTTGATGTAGAGTCCTTTCATATGGAAAATGCCAAGATTAGACATGTAGCAATACATGCATTTCCAACAAAACTACAAAATAATAACACGTTTAAAAGAAAAAACTTCATAATTATAAAATGGCAATAGTAAATTTGTAATCTGACACATAAAAACAATATTGTAAGTTTTAAGTATATCACTTAAAGGCAGTACCACTAACATACGTTGTTATTTGACGACTGAAATTTAAGTCGGTTTTTATCCTTCATATTGTATAGCTTTCATGGTTTTCTGTTCGTCCATAAAAATAACCTAACTTTCAATTAAGATCAATATTTTAAAAATAATATAACGTTATAACATCTTATTTCTCATTGCCTGACAACACATATAACTATCCACGCACAAAATCTAACTTTGAAACACAACTATTATTTTATGCTAAGGATTTTGCTTGATTTTGTTTATGTTAAGAAGCGAAAATATATACACAAAAAAAGGCCACTTTTTGTGGGACAACATAATGTTAGTATTAAAATTTGGACGGGACATTACCTACAAGTAATTCAGACCCATCCTACCGGTATTAAAGTTTGATTTTGCTAATAATAAAAGTGGCAGCTATAAAGATAAGAATTGCCCCACCACTTATTTTTATAGCCATACATTCCTCTAAATTATGATCGCTTCAGTACTTGTAAAAAAGAACCCAATGTACCAAACTTTCATGATCAATCCAACAAATAACCAAGACCATTCACTAATTTGATACATACAGTTATAGTCATTGACCATAGTCCTAGAGCCTGCATGTCGTAACAATATGGCGACATCCAAACAGCTGGTCCGAATGATGTTTCATTTCGAGTGCTTCTTAAGGCACGGGTTATTAAGTCGTTATAGACATTTATAATGATGAGAATAAACCAAAACTGAAACGTGAAATTATAAGTTAGACACGAAGTATACATGTGATATAACCGAAATTATAGGTGCAGATGACTGCAATTTGAAGAAGTGAAGTAAAATAGCCAGTTATATATATGCCTATAAACTAGTTCATGAAGTCAACTAACTTAACATTTACAATTTTGTCTATCAGCAGGATGAATTAAGATGCCTAATTCTTGAAAAAGTAAATAATGTCATCTGCAAACTACTATTCTACTAGGAGCGCTATGAACAAATGATTACAAACCTCACAGATCTGGGCTTACGAGAAAATGAAATGCAAAACCTGCAAAAAGAAATGGTAATTGTAGATCATATAAACATGGTCAATTACAACGCCTTCTAAATGATTATACGATACTTCTTTCAAAAAATAAAACAAAGACTTACCTATACTTTCCTTTTATGAGCCAAAGAAGCTCTGGACATCAATGAAAACTTGGATAGAATCCGTGAAGCTTTAGAAGACGTCTTCTTCTCCACATGCAAAGTATCGGAAGCCTTTGGAACATCATAAACCGGTGCATCGAATTCTTCAACATAATCTTCATGCTGTATATCTCTCAAAAGCCGAAGCATTTCGTGTGCTTTTGCTTTCCCGTTATCATTTCCATTAATGGAAATAGAAACCATAGCAGGGATCACTCCTTCATCCATCACCAACCGACAATATTGAATGCTTTGAGAGCATAACGAAAGAAGAATCTCCAAAGCCTGTTCTTGCTCCTCACAACTTTCACTCTCGAGAATTCTAGCAATAAAAGACATGCACCCATTGGTCTCTGCGATTATACTTTTATTATCTTGATTTCCACATAGATTTGTCAGTATTGCTATACAGTATCTTGAAAGTGAATCATCTTCAGAAAGTGTAACCAGTTTCGGTATTAGGTCTGAAGAAACAATCAGTGAACGAACGTTTCTGGTCAAAGTCAAATTATAAGAGAATCTTAAGGGCCGGTGTTTGAATTTCTGTGATTTGGGTATCGAGAATCTTGAAGAGATAAGTAAGAGAACCGGAGGATGCAATTTCTGATCGACAGTTTTGGTGGGAAGACAACTCTTCTATAATAGCAAGGGCTTCTTCTATCACTTCTGATTCAAGAAACTCTGCTATTAAAAGGTATGCGTCTTTGCTCAAGTATTTTATAATTCTGCAAATAAGAAAAACCAAAACTCTTTTCTAAAACCAACACATGAAATGACAAAGAACCAAATATTTCAAGAACCGGGTAGAGGTGGCAAGATGCGCGGGTTAGTAATGGGTTTCGGTTGAAAAGGGGCACTTTTAGTATGAGTTGTGACATGCAAGCATTTCTTTTGTTCATTTTGTAAACTTGTTTTATTTAAGTAAATAAATAGTTAATCATGAATACAAAAATAATTTTAGAGAAATATTAACAAAAATCATTAAATAGAACAATTTTGGAGGTTTTACTTATTAAAAATTAGTATCGGACTGCTATCAACCCATTTGACCTTACACTTATATTTTTAGGCCGACCCAGCTGAGAGGGTTGAAATCGATAACTAACGGTTGATTTCGACCCATTCATAAGGAATGGATTGAAATTGACCCATAAGCACTTTTTATTTAAAACAGGTACCCAATATATAGAAATAAAAATAATATATATCGAATATCTGTCACACCCTAAAAGAAAAGAAGTTAACAAACCTGCATTTGCTAACCAAAATCAGCAACAACAAACATCCAATCCTCTGAGCTTTTGCATCATTTACATCACGTGCAACCGTCAAGAATCTGACAAGCGATCCAATCAAATTCTCGGATGACATCAATTTACAAGCTACATCATCATTTTTCAAACGGGTCATTAAATCTTCCACAAACTTGCACTGAAACTCCCATGGAATTGTGTCATCAAGTTCTACAGGTAATTCAACCCCAAATTCACGACTATCCTCAACGATTTGACTGTTATCTAAAGACGTGAGAGATAAATTACTGTAATCAACCGGAAGTTGAAGACTGTACATAGAACTCAGACTATTAATTGAAGAGGAAGAATTCTCCCACGTGTTAGTCAACTGAATAAACGGAACAGAAACTGTGATTCTGTGAGTTTCACACCACTTTGAAATAAGATCCTTCATGGCAGTATTCGGTACCAACGCAGTATTCAGTAAATGCTTTTTAGTTTTTGGACATATATCATGACCTTCATCAAACCATTTCTGTATCCACATTCGTTCATATGTTTGACCCGAAGCTATAACAACAGGATCATACATTAACTTGAGAGAAATCGGACACTTGAACTCTTCAGGTGGATCTTCTTCACGGTCAACATAAAAGTCAACCTTCTGGGAATTATAATCTTGATTTTGCAAAAGGCTATCGTTCTCTATGCATCCAGATGTCATTGATCTAGTGTACTTATTTAGCAAATCCAAAAGGAATAATAGAATCTGTTTCTTTTGTTGTTTGCTGCTTCCTTCACCAATCAGATTGAGAAGTTTCTTTATGGATCTTCTTTCGAATAAAAGAGATCTATGGGATGTAATTTGAAGCTTTTGAGTGGCTACCCGAATATAGTCGATGCGGTTTTCTTTTTCTAAATGGTTACCGGTTCTATATCCTTCGAGTATCGCTCTAACTGCTTTCCCAGCCTCTTCTTCAGATGTATCTAAACTAAATTTTGCCAACCCAAGCTCTGAAATTATCTGGGAAATCTGCAGGTAACAGTTTCTAATCAATCTATGATCTCAAGCAACATGTATCAACAAATTGAATTTGATTGAAGAAAAAAACTTGAACGAACAATCTAATTAGTGAGTCATATATGACTACATAAACCATATTATTTCACTGACAATCTAATTTTTTAAATAAAATGATTTAGGAGGTTTTATGCATAGAAAATACATTTTGGGTGACTTTCGACACGCTTGACCCATCCATGTTTCCTTTCACTAATAACCTTTTTGACCCATTTACTAAGTTCATCGATATGTTACAAGAATCACCAACATGTTGGTTAGTGGTACATTCATATTATATTATCAGTATCAGATAATTGGACTAACCTTTGATGCAAGCATCACAGGAACCATATTTTGGATCTGACTCAGCCCCTGTTCCAACAAATTTTTCGCTTTTTTACATCTCGCCAGAATTGTATTTCCTGTCAGTGCCTGAACATATTCAACATAAACCAAGATCAGAAATTTTTTGTTGTCCATACTAATGAAACTAAAAACATCTCACTTGTCAAAATGAGAAAATCCAAGTTGGCTTATCATCTAAAAAGGCTAATCTTTCAACACACCTACCAAGTAGAGCTTACTCGACTCACTGCAGTCACGAATTAACACTTTGGCTCTCTCAATGGCATCATTTAACAAACAAAGTGACTGAATCCCGGATGAACATCGAGGCCTGGCTGCTTCTATTTCCGGAAATATTTTATCAACCCGATCAACTAACCTCATTAATTCTGTGCACATAACCCTATGCACCTGATAACACCAATATGTCACAAACATATGAAACTCTGAGCTTGATCATATAATGGTATATCACAAAACTTGTACAAACCTTGATGTCACGAGGCGATGGCAGTTTCTCAACAGCTTCAGCAACATCAGTTCCCATTTTCTGAAAGAAGGTTGAAAACACAAGTTGTTGGTTCATAAAAGAAGGTATTTATAAGCTTAACACATAACTGAAATCAGGGCATTAATGGAGTGTCAAAGTGAATTGATTGTGATTTATGGACGTATAACAAAACATGTACCAATAAACAATTAAAAAAAGTAGTGATAACCCAATTGCAAAGTAAGAATTTTCAATAGGTAAGTTTATTATAAGAACCTTCTCTATCTTAATTGTTGAAGTGTATAACTAAGCATAAATGTTCAAACATCAACGCTAATAAACCACAAGAAACATACATCATTAAATTAAATATGATCAATCTTACCTTCTAATTATAATCGCCAAAAGGACTCTGCCTGAATACACTAGGAAACTGCTACCAATAGCTAGTACCGCCACAATTTCTGAATTATACCCAAAATGTAAAATGTTCGATTTTTAAGAAAACCTTTATGGGAAAGATTAAACTAATCCACTTTTACAAATCAAATTCCCAAAAAAAATTAATCTTTTGTGGGTAATTTTGTTTTATTTTTCAAAAAATAACCAAGAAATGGTTCACAAAACGCTTTCTTGATCACCAAAAACCTGCAAAATCAGAATAAAATAATCTTTTTTTTCTTTTTTATTATCAAATATCTCAATTCACATGGTCAAATCAGACCAACCCCAAAATAAGTCAACCAAAATCAACAATTGTAGATGAACAAGCCAAGAAACATCAATTGAAAAAGGGTAAATAATAATTTTTTGGAGCAAAACTGTTCACAAGAAGTTGAAAAAGTTCAAAAAAAGACTAAATACAGAGGCTTCTCAAGGGGTATAGCAATTAATATTGGAATCTTAAAGGGATAGAAGATGGTATGTTTATGATATTGGGTCTACCACCTTGAGTTACAAAATACTTGTAAAACAGAGGAAAAGTAAGAGCACCAAAAGTTAGAAAATAATAGTACTACACTACTACTAATTTATTCGGTCAAAAGATATAGCACCCAAGTGAACAATCCAAAGCTTATAGAGACAAACCACATTTAGTATATTGGATTTGAATTTAGTCAATTTACTGCTCCTATTGCGAAGAAAACTTGACATGATCTTTGTGTACTTCTCGTTTAGTTAGGCACGTATTTCATTGTAATCTTAAATATAACGGAGTATAAGGATTCAATTATATTATAATATTATTAAAATTAAGAAAGTTATAACATTATAAAAATAACTCAAAATAGTTATTTTAAAAATAATTATAGTAAATAAAATAATTAATAAATAATAATACTAACATTATTTAAATTATATCATTGTTTTACTGTAAGTTTTCAACAACTTTGAATGATATTGTAGATTCCTTCTAAAAATTATGAAAATCAAACACTTTTATTATTGTATTCTAAATATTTATTTTTAATTAAAAAAGTTGATTTAACATAATTCTTTATTTTTTTGACAAAATTATTAAGCCTTAACATACTCTATTATAAATATATGATATAAATTAATTGTTTACATGTAGTCCTTTTCTTATGTTAATAGTCTCATAGGCGATTCTTGTTTAATTTACAAAAATTTATGTTTAAAATTACTGTAGACAATTGCAACAAACCATCTTCTACTATTTATCTTTTTTTTTCTTCTTACTTTTTAGTCGTTTAACAGTTATTTTAAGATTTTTAATAGTTTTATACTTTTTGTTATCACAAGCGCTTCGAATTTAAATTTACCATTTATATTTCACGAATTAAATTTATAATTATTTTTAAAAATATTTAAATAATTTTATTTTATATCTTTCAAAATGACTCTACGTATACACATGTAAAAGCTAATTATATTAACATAGATCTCAAATTTATTTTTCAATTAAGTTTCATATGAATATAATTGGTAGAATAAGTATGAAATGACTTTATGCATAAATCAGTTAATGAATTTTTTTTGTTCACTTTTTTGTGTTAACAATTTAAATGATAAACATAATTATTTTACCTCTAAACTAAATAATTATTTACTTTTTATTGAATAACAAACTTGCCTTTTATCAATTTATAAAGATATTAACTATTTTATTATTCATGAATCATTTGAAGAACATTTAATTAGCTTATTTAATAATTTATCTATCTACCTTAAAACACGTAGATACTCAACAAAATGTAGGACTGTAATATGCGGCAATACATCAAACCTTAATTACACAAAGTCAACAAATTGATATTTATTAAAGCATTGATTACGTAAATATATAAATGAAAACGACAATACTTACACGATCAGGATCATTAAAATAGATCTAACATGAACATATAAATAAATGGTATTTTTCAAGAAAGAATTGTTTACAAATCATAAAAACGGAAATGCCATACAACGAGAGAAAATGCTTGTGGTTTACGGTAGTCCACAGAGCAGCGTGACTGAAGTCGATGGAGCTGCGACGGTCGATGGAGGTGAAACAGCGGCAGACACTAGAGGTGGAGCAGTTCTTAGCGGATTTAATGGCTTCGGAGGTGACAGATGGTGGCGGTGGTGAAGCGAAGATGACGACCAGAGGTATAGCAAGTACGATGCTTGGTGAGATCTACGTCAACAGGATTCGTTCAGCAACAATTGTGGATGATGAAGCAATATGACATATCTGTATATCGTTTTCTTACTAAGTTTTACTGTTTTAAGTTATGAAAATTGTGTATCAAAATATTCTAGTGTACACATAAAAAATGCAATATTTTTGTTCATTTAACAGAAATAATGGTGTAAATGTTACTACTTTTTCTATTAATGTAATAAAGTAGTACACTACTACACTCAAATTACTTTGTATAAAGCTTAGGTTTGTATTGCAAATGTCAATCCAGGTTAAACTGCTAATAGCAAAGCCTTCAAAATGTCAAGTCAAATATGGAAATGAAGCAATAACGAGTTTTGTCTAAAAGGCGAAGGTCCTACTTAGAAAAAGAACAAATAATAATAATAAAGTAATTAATATTTTGATGAGTGTGATAAAGACATAACGAGTAATGTAGATAGATACCTTGATAATAGTCTCTATCTACTTGTTAAAAATAATGGGCCTATATACAACTTTTATTTGGTCCCTTCGTATCGACAAATCACCTAACTCGCTTCTTTTTCTTCTCCGTTTACCTTTTCAAATAATGGCTAGTAGTTGACCACCAAAATCTTGTTTTTGACTTCTTTTTTTCATGGTTTTCGTACAATAGCAAAATATGATATTTACTCCCTACATTTGATTTGGATTTGGTCAATTCAATTCGATCCACAAATCAAAACACTTATTTTTTTCTTGTACAATTAAATTAATAAAAAATGTTCAAAATATATTTCCCCCAAACGTACAGTATTTTGGTGTAGATGACATTGACCATCGAAACCTTGATTCGTAAGACTTTCATACAATAACAAGTGATCATAGAGAAAACACGTTAAACATATACAAATTATATTTTGTGACGTGTCTTTTCGTATCCGTATTTGTATAATGTGCAATTAATTGTTACTCCTATAGGAAATTAATAGTAACTTGAAACCATCAAGTCATATGTAAAAAGTATTATAAAGAAAATAAATATAGATAAAAGTTATGAGTATTTACAATTGTAGAGCGCTCTATTTACCAAGAGGAAAAATAACTATTGAATGAATAATCATTTTGTCTCTTAGTAATATATATGTGTGATATATTAAAATAGATAAATCAATTGATATTATTTTCGGTTTTGATTATATGTGTGTGTGATGTATTAAAATATATAAATCGGTCAATATAGTTATTTTGTCTCGTTAATGTGTTTTTGTGATATATTAAGATAGATAAATCAATATAAATTGGTTAGAGAATTGTTATGTTTACTATCACATCTATAAATATTATTATGTTAATTTTAATTACGATTAACATACATAAATTTTTAAAAATGATTAATTCACTCTAATTTAATTCAAACTTATATTTATTGAATAACTTCCTTTTATTGCTTTAAAATAGTTTAACTTTTTCAATAAGTCACCTCTTTTATTATCGTATGAGGTGTATTTTCAAAATTATTATTGTATGTATTAAAAATGTCAATTCCGTCTATAATATGCACACTTTCCTTTTTGACCTTCTATTGTATTTTTCAGGAAAAATACAACTGAAAGTAAAAAAAGGAAAGTATACATATAATAGATAAAATTGGCATCTTCAATACATACAATAGGCAAAATGAAATTTTAGTTATCTTAACTTTTAGTTGTATAGTCATCACATAATACGTATGTTATCGTTCCGTTACAACGCGCGAATCAAAAATACTTTCTAATTTATATTATGTAGGTTGAGAATGCCACAGATGTATTTACGGTAGATTACGAAAAAAAAAAAAAAAAAAAAAAGACTAGTCCCCAAGTTTAGTGACATAAGCAATTGGTCAACTTTTAACTAGTCAAATCATATTTGGACCTGGTCGGGTCAGAAGTTCCCGAATTTTGACCTTTGTTTTTTCTTTCCTGGTTCGTTTCTTTTTTCTCCTTCTAGTTGAAACAACCAATATTCTCCCGTCATTATTTTGTTTCTTAAACCCATGTTGCGATTCATCATTCATGTGACTTTTTCTTTCTAAAGTACGGGTAGAATACGTATGATGTTTTGTTAAAAGTGAATCTAGTATTAAGCAGTTCTTTTATGTACGTAATCCTAGTACAAAACCAAACATTTGTTTTGCAAATGTAAATGTTTCACAATCGACGTATATTCCGAAACACCTGCAAAATTTTGTAACATACGGACGGGCATATCTTGTGACCATTTGGGCCCGGCTACAACTAAATTTATTATCCAAAATCATTGATCAACAAAATTCATTTCCATGACATTTGATCAAATATATATATATATATCGAATTTCACTAACAAGACTATTATGAGGCTTTTTAATAACTTATTTAATTAATGACAGAGTAATTAATTCACTGAATTTTCTTTTTGGGAAACATCACTTTGGCAAAAAGTGTTTGAGGTGCTAAATTGATAAAAAGCAAGTACAAAAAATATATAATACTCCGTAAATGGCCCAAAAACTTGTGGTGGATGATGACAATACGCAATATAATACAAGTTAACTAGTAATAATGAAAATAAATAAATAATAGAAACGAAAATGACAGTAGATTAAACAGTGTTTCAGAAGCCTGCTTGGGCCATATCTAGACCCCATCCACCTATCCATCCAACTTCAACCGTCTTGGTCTGACCACAATAGCCCACATCCAACCATATATTTACTTTATTTTGTATTTGGTTAAAATTAAGATATATATCTCTATTTATATAAATTTCTGGGAAAACATGAAAGCAATTATATTCATCATGAATACTTAATTTTTATCAATACAAATATAAAAAAGTAATAACAATCGGTGTTATGAATCGTAAGCATTATTAATAATATTTGTTTAGGTTAAACATTAATTGATGAATATTAATTTATAAACTCATTAACATTCATTGTAATTGAATGTTACCAAAAATAAATATAAAGTTGGTGAACTTTATCATCAACGTGTATTTGACTAATATTCATTGAAATAATATTTCATTGATAATTTTTAAGTGATAAACTCATTAACGTTCATCATGACGTTCGTTCTATGAATGTTAACGAGATTAAAACTTAAAATTCATTAACGTATATTCTTTCAATGAATATTAGTCAAATACATATTTTCGATCAGTAGTAACTAATAATATCCACTTCGGTTAGCATTCACCAATGATGAATGTTAACAAGTTATTAACTTAATTTCCATCAATTGATATCAACTGATGTTGTAACTTCTGAAAAACAAGTAATCCATGAATGTGAGTATTTATTGCATCGGTTCTGATTAATATTTATTAGTAAAAATATTTTTTTTGTACTTTTGATTAACATTCATTACGCATGAATGTTATTGTTTTACTGCTTCCTGAAAAAATAGTGTTTCCCTCTAGATATGAGCCATATATGTATATACTAGTAGCATACTCGCGCGTTGCGGCGGAATATTATAAATAAGAAATATTTGTAGTTTACAGCCGTGACCATCGTGAATTAGGAATAATGTTTCATTAATTTGATGTGAATTAAGAAGTTTTATACGTAGTATATGTTTGGATAAAATGAAATCTACAATGACATACTAATGTACTTTGTACATCGTATAAAACTTCTTGATACACCACATTTGAGCTATAAACTTCGGGTTGCTTGAACTTTTTGAAAGACTCTATCAACTCCTTTCTACACTACTTTGATATCCCTCGCTAAATGCTATGTAAAGTTGCTAATGCAATAAAAGTTACCTTGATATCCCTCTACATTTACTAAGACTTTCTTTTTAAATCAAAAGAATTTGCTAACATAACTCTATATTTACATAAAGTCTTAGTAATTTTATCTTTAGAAAATAACTATAACACCCCTCTTTCTATATAAGAATATTATATTAATAAACACGGAAGCATGAATTTAAAGTACATTAAACAGTTTACAATTCCCAAAAATACACTAATTTCAAACTTTTTAATCTACAAAAGGCGGGGTATTATAAAAATTCTCCAAACAAGGTTTATTACAAAAACCATATCAGAGTCCTAGAGCGCAGTCAAACATTCCCTTGATCAACCAATCACCTCCCGCACCCACAATAATCAAAACATATCCTGCAGGAAGTAAAATGAGGGGTTAGCACAAAGCTAAGTGAATAGATTCATCACACTCCATTCAACTTAGCATAACTAGCTAATTACACCAATAAAACGTAAACACACATAATTCAATGAGGATCGGTGGCTCTGGGGATATCATAATACCCGGGGATTCCCCCAAGAACACTTACCGTCAATCCGTATGGCCAATACAGAATAGACCGATAACTAATGGTTATTAAACACATACACAGGTCTCAAACACAACAAATGAATCAAAACCTGTGTAAAACACATAATAACCAGAAGTCCAACTACACGTTGACCTCAATAACATAGTACACATAGTTCACATATCACGTAGATCAATAATCAATAACCAAGACTAAACAGTCTAATACACATCTACGTTTACTTGTTGTAACCAAATAGTTACAACTAAATCAAATGATGAGTTCCGAATCCACTCACCGATACCTCTGACGTCTCCACACTCAGGATTCTAATATCACTGAGTCTTACGTTGATCTGAAACAGAAAATCATACACAAGTCAGAAGTTCGTTCCATAAACATCATTATAGTCTAATTATCCAATCAGGTAATCCCTGAAGTCTAGGCAAACAAAAGTTCACTCAGAAATAAACTCAGAAAAAGTCCGCAATACCGCTTAAAACTGAAAAATGCCATTTTCGGGTCCTAGATGACCCCGGATGGCCAAAAACTGCCTAGGCTATTAGAATATAGCCTTGATTACTAGGTCGTTTCCGATTGACTATGCGAATTTCAATTAAATCCGAGTTAATGAGATTTTCACAAAACCGCGTCTCCAAAACACTTACGCATTTTCAAAATTTGCAAAACAAAAATCTCTTTTATAAACTTAGCGACACAACCCTTGCGACACAACCACTGTGTCGCACAACAGAAACCTGCGACACAACATTGTGTCGCAATACTCAAAATGGCCGCCTTTAGCGACATAACCACTGTGTCGCATAACATTAAGCGACACAACCTGCGACACAAGCCTTGTGTCGCAATGATGAACAGCCCAGTTCCCAGATTCAAAATTCACGAAATCAAACATGTAATACACAAATTAACCTATTCCAATCAGTGTAAATCATATATAAACAATAATAACACATAACAATCAAACCCTTACCTTGAAATCACGGATTAAAAGCTCAAATATGATCAAAACCCAACTTAACTTTACTTTCTCTCTAATTCTCTCTCTAAAACCAATTTTAAGTGTTTAGAAATGACTGGAAATGGTCAGGAAGTACTAGGGCGGTGTATATATATTTTTATCATCGAATTACACTTAAGCTCCTTACTTAATTTCAGTTCAGCCCGTTTTGCGACACAGTCCTGCGACACAACCACTGTGTCGCACAGACAACCTGCGACACAACCCTTGTGTCGCAGAAAATCAAAAACTTACAAATTTTACAATAAAACACATAATATTAAATAGTTCTAAAACAATTTAATAATGGGAATTACCAGACTGCAGAGTAGGATGTTACAATAACACTTAAATGCTTTATATATTAGTATAGAAGAATACACGTGTAATGCAGCGGGAAACGTTTATTAGTTTCACATTAATTCGATATATAATATTATTTTTCTGAAATATTTTAAAAATCAAAAACTACATTACAATAGACGAAGAATACTATTTTTTTTCACTTTTTAACAATTTTTTTATGTAAAAAATTGTAACAAAATAACCAAAAATTAAATATATCATAATATGGCATTACAAACTCGATGGTCGGGTCCAAGTTGCTAGTGCCAAGTTTCGAGTTCTTAATGGACATGTTGTGAGTTTTGGAGTCGTTTTGTTGAGTCTAGAGGTTTAATTTTTACTTATTTTTTACTTTTGGTTATTTTTTCTTGTATTTTGATGTTAACACTATCTACGTTAGATGGTAATCCTAAGAAACATCTAATAATGTTTGTACTAATAAGAATTTAATAATTAGGGTAGTCAACCTAATGAACTTTTTAAAAAGCTCTTAGTAATTATATGTGTCAAATAGTCATTTTTATCTTAAAAAATACATCTCAAATGCATTATATAATAGTATATATATAGATAATAGTCTATAGATATAGAAAAGTTTAAGTTAAAATTAAATGTCACATATTGATTAGTTTATGGTTTAATAATGTTTGTATTAATGATAACTTAATAATTAATAATTAGAGGTATGTTAATTAAATGTTATAAATTAATTAGTTTATAGTTTAATAATGTTTGTATTAATAAGAATTTAATAATTAATAATTAGAGGTATGTTAGTCATTTATATGGTTTTTTAAAAAAACTCTTTATAATTATATAGGCAAAATAGTAAAATCTATCTTAAAAAAAAAGACATTGAAATGTATTATATAATAGTATAGATATACTATAGTATAGTAATATTTATACTGTTATATTTAATAGAAATATATTAAAACTGTCCATTACGAACTTGTATTATATGCATAAAACAATGTAATGTTTGTGGTGTGAGTGAAAATCATGGTGTAAATATCACCTTCTTATGTCGTTTTGTATTTTTGTTATATTATATTGTAGCACATGAGATGATATTTACACCATAATTTTAGAGTGAATCAACCTTTTTAAATTTAAATATCCACAAATGATTATTACATTTAACGAATACTAGTTACAAAGTAGTCTTCATTGAAATAATCATCAATGAATATTTAGACTAAAATTCATTACTTTCCTTCTTCTCTCAAAAATCTCACTTTCCTCTAAATCCATTTCCATATATATTATATTGTATATGTATATTTGTATGGTAAAGAAAAGTTCAAATTAAAAATGAAAAATCTTGTGAAAATAGAGGAGTCAATCTCGACCGTCCATTGTTATCAAGATAAAAAAAACCCTCAAATTTTTTAAAATTAAATATCTTAAAAACGGCTAATCAAAAAATTATAAAAACTGCACATAAAAATCAACATTTTTTCTCTGTTCGATTACACATCTCGCATGGTTTACTTTCAACAATTTTTTTTTTCATTTTTCGGTGAGTTTTGAAAACAAATATGACATGTGATAGTCGTTTTCAAAACCCACCAAAAAATGAAAAAAATAAAGTTCGTCGAAAATATATCATGTTAGATGTCTAATCGAAGATAACAAAACGTTGGTTTTATAGTATAATTTTTTGACTAGCTGTTTTTAGAAATATTAAATTTTTCAAAATGTTGGAAAAGTAAGAATTTGTCAAATGGAGCTCTCTAATTAATTCTCTCATTTTCAAAAAAAATTGTAATCGTTTAAACTCACCCCTTCTATAATAGTATTATATCTATATCTATACTATATATAATGCATTTTGATATTCTATTATAAGAAATCTTAAAAATTAAGATTTAATATTTATAAATAAAAAATGTTTAATTTTCATTTTCTAGTAATTTTATTCATTTCATATTTTTCTTATTATTAACCACCTATTTCAAATTTATAACTTTACACACTAAATTATCATTATCAATTTAACATCATAGGTAATACATTAAAAAATAATAAACACAATTTACAATTATCATTAAGTTACAAAATATAATAATATATTATATATACTCTGCTTCATAATGCGAGTATTGTGTTGTATTGTTATATGCATCTAAACCGATATGTCCGACTAATATGATTCAAGTATTTAGTAAGATGGTTCATGTTAAAACGCCAAAAAAAAATGAAATATGAAAACCTTTTTAGGAATTAAAGCAAGTTATAAGTTTTCATATCCATAAGTTTTCTTACTTTGTCTACGAAAGCAATGTTTCGCTATAAACATCAATTTCATATATTCTATCAATAAATATGCAAAATATTAAAATTCTCGCTTGAAGCCACATACCTCTTATCAATACAGCTGGGTTTTTTTATTGTCTAGTGAAATTGGTTCCTTCCTTCCCTAACAACTTGGACAAAAAATTTTGGTCCATTGTTCTTTCTTTTATATTCTTCAAAAAGGATGTTTATAAAGGCTAGATGATGCATAATTAGTACTCGTTAGTTCACTTAATTCACATCCGACTAATCAATGTGCACGGATTAAAAGTTAAAAACAAGGACTAATAATGATTACATGTTGAAGTTAGCTAGAGCTTAATGATTCATAATCGTTTAGGCATATCGCGTAACAAAGTATATTAGGATGGCAATGACAAGAACAGGTCAACGAATCTTGGAGCATGACTTTTCAAGAAATATTTGATATGATAAGGATTCCAAATATAGGAAAGATTGATGTACTTAAAGGGAAAGGAATCATTTTTCTTATTTTTCATGAGATTGTGCTCACACAAAAAAATGTAGCACATATTAATGCCAGTCTTTAAAAAGTATATAGATATAGAACTTCAACCTTTTAAGAGAGAATTATTTAGATGAATAAAGTCGTATTACTAATTCTGGAATGCGTGTAGGTGTGCTTGTCTGTTTGTTTCTATATTTTAAGTATGATAGGTGACAATTTTAATCTCGAGAACACAACATATTGATAAAGCGATAAAATATAAGGTTTATTATTTGGTTATGTATCGAATTTTTTATTTTTTATTATTATATGTAATTACCTTTTAAAAATGTTATTGTATGTATCGAATTTTACAATTTTGTATATTGTATGTAATATTTCCTTTTTTGACCATTACAAAAAAAGAAAGTTTCCTTTTTTGTTAACGCTAAAAAAGGCAAGTCAACATACAATATATGAAAATCACAAGTTTGATACATATAATAGTAATTCTGAAAGATAGTTACATACAATAGTTAAAATTATAAAATTTGATACATAATCAAATAATAAATCCTAAAATATGTATATGACCGCGTGTTAGAAAGATTGTACTTATTGTCACAAAACTGGTAGTACAAGTCAGATTAGAAAACTGTAGCATATTGGAGCAAAGATTGATCATGGGCCCATTTTTAAGCTACTATTAACCCAACTCAACATACATTATTACAACTTTCTTTTGTTGTGTTGCTTATGGGTTTACATGTGAACTTTCTATTGTGGTTAAAATGACATGACCTTTTTTTTTTTACGGCAAATCAAAACTTAAATTAAAAGAAAAACATGTATAAAGGGAGAATACTATGGTGACAAATGATAACATCAAGGATGAATATGAGAAGAGAAAAAGTGATTAAATGTATTAATCATTCAATGTATTAAGCATATTATTAGGTTAATTTATTATTCGTATCTATCCAAACTTTAAATAATAAAGGCCAACATAAATGGAATTTTTGTACAAACTTTCTTTTCACTTTTTCCAATATCAATTGTTTGAGAATCAAAGGGTCATTGCTTGGCAGTACTGTGGTGATTTTTTAGTCAATAGATTGGGGGTTCAAGTCCTGAAAGAGACAAATGTATATATTTGTTGATGAAAGTATATATTCGTGATACACAGGATGTGAGTATTTAACTTTTTGAAAAAATATCAGCTGTTTGAGATGATATGGTGGGCGAGAGATAAAATGGCTTCCACAACCAAAAAGTTAATGCTTCAAAGTCCAAACTGCTTCCAATTAGGATCTGTTGTGCCAAGATATAATGTCAACTTGGATTATGACATAGATTCCTGATAATATCCTACTTTTAATCAAGAAATATGGTCCACTTCATAATAGCATAATAAAAGATGGAAGAATTTACGAATTTAGCCATTAACACAATTAGAAACTTGTAGAGGTTGGAAGCAGTATACTTACAGAAATGTACACAAAATGAAAATACAAAGCAAATGACCATGACGTTTAAGCCGAAGCTTTACCACAATAAGGAGAGTTTATTAGGGTCTATACGCTAAAGAAAACTTTTAGAATTTACTATTCTCTATTATGTGGGTCTCATTTTCATTACTCGCTACACGAAGTAAATAGGGCCAACAACCATATTATCCATGTTTAATGGCGCACAAATGGAAATGGTAATGGCTGAATAAGATTTTGAAAGCTCATGTCCTAGTTGAATTCGGAAGTCAAAATATAAATATTTCGTTGAAAAGAAATGAAGTTATCACGAACATCATCAAAGAGTCGACTGCAATCTAACAGGTTATAAGGTTAGACTGATGCAGTAGGCATGTTTATTTTGAACAACATATAGACAATTAGTGATCTTTCCTGTTCAAGAATAGACATAAGACTACATAACTTATAGTAAAACTGACTATTGAACTAATCAAGTAGATAGCTAAAAATAGAAAGTAATGATCCACAAACTCATTAAATTACATTTAAGCAGGATATGTTACAAGACATGTATGTATTTTTATTTATTTTCCTTATTTTCTTCAACAACTAATTAGAAAGTAGATTCAGTCAGGGCCCAAGCCCAAGCCCATACCCAATATAATTTACCCAAAATGGTCACATTTAGTATGCCCCCAAATCCACAGGTTTAGAAACAAAAGACATCTCGCACTACTCTAATATGAGAAGTATACAGTCTCATACTTATTAGCAAATTAGAAAATAGTCACCAGCCATTGACTTGCAGGGTTGCACAACAAGAACAAATGCCCATCAACATAAGGGAAAAACAGAATAATATACATCCATTAGTTCCACTACCAATGTGCCTTCAAAGAGATTCAAACTGGCAAATACTAAACTTACTTATAACATATTAATATAGTTACGATCCGTACAGCTTTTCCTTAGATACCGATTCTCATACTTTATGAGCTATTATGCTCCATATGTGGTTCAAAAAAACAAGTCTACGTGTTCATAATTTTTCCCTCTTGCAACTTATACTCACCCAACTGGACAAACCCCACCACCTTTTTCCTCCTATTTATAACCAACTTCACCAAATAACATCCTTCAAACCATCCCTTGACTTCTAGTCATCTTCCTTGACTGCATCCGTTTTTCGTACAAAGTATATAACTTTTTTTCTAAGTTTCAAAAATGGCATCAACCTCACTCTATTCAAGTAGCTCAAGTTCATCTTGGACTCCCCAACAAAACAAATTATTTGAAAGAGCGCTTGCAGTGTACGATAGAGACACCCCTGACCGATGGCAGAAGATCGCAAGGGCAGTGGGTGGGAAATCAGCAGAAGAAGTGAAGAGGCACTATGAAGTCCTGATTGAAGACCTTAGGCACATTGAGTCTGGCAATGTTCCTTTTCCTAACTATCGATGTTAGTTTATGTTGTTATGCAGATCTGATAATATGCATTCTATATATTCATATGCCTTCGTCCTCATACTATGTGTGGGAGTCTACTGTACTGAATTCCATCAAGGAGTAACTAGTATTGTCCCTTGATTTCACATATTGTATTTGTAATGCATTAATTGGCATGTCAATAAGCTATGATTAAATGTAAGGATTTCCAACAAATTATCCATTATATATAGCTTGCAATAGCAATCATGCACAATAGTCGATAAATTTAATTATGAAACTAAAAATCTTTCTGATCAGTAGTCAGTAAGACAAGTTTTACAGAATGTAGATTGAAACAAAATCTATAAAGCTATATAAGGGATATATGAATAACACTTAAAAATGTCAATTACAATATATAAAATCATACTATCTTTAACTTTCATTTTTAAAACGCAAATCTGAATTGAAAATATAAGCATATAAAACAAAACACAAAAATGGCCATTTAAGAACAAAACAAAAATGAAGTAGCTGTAACTGTGTAGCCACGGATCGCCATGGCTAGTTAAGCACAAATACAGAATGCAGGACTCAAAAACACAGGCAGGTTTCAGCTTCCTTTAAACAGCGTTCTGTACTACTGTGATTGTCCTAGATACTAGGGAAACCGTCATAACTGAAGTATTTGATGCAACACAAGATTAGAATCATAACAAACAAAAGTTACTAAACATTAATATCTTATTTTATATGAAAACATGTTAACAGGTTTAATATATGGTAAATGCAATAGTAAGACACGTTCAATAGAAATTTCCTACCCAGTCATACAGACGACATTGCAGTAACAAAAGTAACAGCTGAATCCTGAAGCTGGTGGTGGTAAGACGGATGGGCAATGGCTTGTGCAGTTCCATAGTTGGACAAATTATTTGGTTCATGTCAAAACTAGGTAATTTACATATGGGTTCAGTTGGTTGGCCCAGTAATACCAGTTTGTCCTTTAAAAGTTTACTACTCCATTGACCCAGACTAAAGCGAGGCACCTTAAGAATATCACTGATGTCACAAATTAGAATGAAAGCGATATAAAAAATATATGTAGAATAACATAAATATAAAAAAACCTAGCATTGTGAAAGGTAAAAGAAAGTTAGTAATTGTAGATGATGGAAAAGTTCACGAATAATATGTCGTAAGACGTTACATGTTTATATCATCTGTCATCATGTAAGTTACCCTCTTAACCAATTTACCTTATATTAAGAGATTAATGGTAAGTACATCATACACTTACGAGTTACGTAATAAGTAAGGATCAGTTATTATTTAAGTACTCCATATTTAGGTTTTCCATGGAATGTAGTTAGTAGATGTATCTTTTATATTGTGTTCATATGTCAAGCTTTAATAATTTTAATTTTTGATCATTTGTTGACCTTGTTCTACCCATTTAACCATTTTTCCTTGTAGCTATTGTTATATTTTGTCAGTTTGAACACTCATCAATAAATCAACGCATAATTTTGGATATACAAATAGGTATTACACTCGACTGAGGCAAAAAAGTCTTGCCATTGTTGATACGAAAACTACACATATAATCCAATTTAAAAGTTTAAACATGAACCAAGCTTGCAAAATATTGCTTGACCTTGAACCCTCCGCGAAGTTGCTTTCTTTTGAACACGAATCAAGATTGAAAACTTTGAACTTGAACCCGCATGATGTTAGTTGATCTTAAACATGAAACTCTTGGTTTGCCATATGTACTGCTTAAAATGTGAACAAATAAACATAATTACTAAGCTTCAATTTACTGGTATGTATATTCGAACCTCACAAAACTGTCTCTAACAAGAAACCGGGGTTGCTTAAAATAATATATGCTGACAGAGTTGGAAGTTTAAAATCTTATTGTGACAATTTAACCATCTTTTTTAACTAGGCATGACAAATATCTTATATCAACAAATTGGACCGTTAGGATAATAGCTTTTTTGTATCTATATATTTGTTTTCTTCTTGAACATATTACCCTTTTTGGATTATAAAACATGATAAACATCAGCAATATAGAACAAATCCAATGCCAAGTATGGAGTGGAACAAAAGGAATAAAGAAGAGTAAAGAAGAGTAAAGATATTCATATTAGACTAAAGTTTAAAAAATTAAAAAAGAACATAAACAATTTGACTGGCAAAAGCGAAAATAAATAAAAAAAGGCTGCTACTAATAAAACTAAAGCTTAAAAAAAATACAAGATCTAAATCTAAACATCTTCCTAAGGTAAAGAATTTTGAACAAGATAAAGGTCGCCCGTCCCCACATTTCCACGTCATCATGGGTGGGACTTCACGATACGCCACGTCACAATTAATTTAACATATCTTTTTTCTTTCATCTAGTAAAGTCATGAACGAGGCCAGGTCTGTCAGTGACGTTAAGCCGCCACGAAAGGAACGGCGAATCTCTGTCGTCCACGTCATCCATAAACCTATATTCGTTCGATGTCACAGCAGCCGGCGAATAACAAGATGGCATTTTATAGTTGGATTGTGAGTAATCATTAGCCCATTGGTTCCCATTCATCATGTATTGGTGGTGGTATCCCTCCGTCATGTCGCTGCCACCGGACGCCACCGCGGCTGCCGCCGCATTCGCTCGTCTCTCCTCTTTCTTGTATCTAATTCCACACGCATTGCACAATGACTGCAAATGAACAACTATTAGAATTCAAGTTTTTGTACCTCATTTAGCTATTTTTCGATTATAAAATATAAGATTTTGAAAAATGATCATCTGATAATACATTTTCAAAATCAAATAATCAGTTTTTTCGGTGTTTGTTTGAATGTTAGATGATTAGCAAAAGCAAAATGATAAATTAATATTACAAATAATAAAAATATAATTATTTGTATAAAAAAATGTTGTTACTTATTATTTGTGCAGTAACTGCGTATATATTGTCTTGTTATTTGAAATTATGATAATTAGTCATAAATTATTATAGTAGGTACCTTTGGGCCGCGAGGTCCATTTCTCCAAAGTGGAGTAGAAGTGGTGTCGCAATTAGCACACCGCCTAGAAAATAGACTATCATTAGTGGTTGAAGCATTACTACCACCATTACCGCCACGATTGGCTTTATGAGCGGATGGTGTAGCGGAATGGTTAGAAGATTGCAAAATGTTCCACCAATTAGACCCACGACGCTTTTCATGGTGCGGTTTTTCATAGTCGTTTGATAAACGAGTAGAAGGTGTGCCTAAAGACAAAGTACAATCAACATTTGTAGGTGAAGAACCATAAGCACAAATTTCTTGGTCATATGGCATTGGGAATATAGTAGAAAATGTGTTTGGTTGATAATGGTATAGACCACATGAACATGGACCCATCATGGTTGAACCTGTACACCTATTCATGGTTGTGTAAGTGTCAATATTTGTGATAAAATGATGAAATAAGGGTCAAAGGGAATGGCAGTGAACAAGGTGTTGTCGTTATGTTAACGTTGTTTTGAGTATGTTACTATGTAGATTTGTGGGGCCAATGAAGAGGGGTAAGTAATGGCTTGCAAATTGCAATGAAAGGAGCAGTGGGTTGGGGGTGTTTATATAGGTATACACGAGTGGGTCCCTTAGAAGTGGAGCTGACAGGAGTGAATATTCCACATTTGTTTTTTTGTCGTCTTGTCTTGTTGTTTGTCATTTGCAAATTGCAATGGTGATAATTATTAGTTTAAGAGGACGAACATGAATCAGAAGTGCATGTGGTATTGATTAGATCATATAGTCTTAAGTTCTATCATCTAAAATGATCGATTTATTTGTAATTCTCTATGGACAGGTCAAACGAATACACATTTGTATATATAAATGGATTTTGAAATAAGATAAAATGAAAACAACTCAAGTAACAAATATATGAAATAAAAATATTTCTTACTATGTATATGTGTATATATATATATATATATAAATAAGAGTGGGTTCAACAAAAAAAGAAAAATCGATGAAGAAAGGAGATACGAATTTATTTAACCTTTTAATTCAGCAAATTAACCATTTGATTTAAGAAAACTGTTTATTAATGAAAATGTTTTTGAATCATAGATAATTATTTATTGAATCACATAAAACATTTTTTAAAATCATATTTATTTTTTTGTTTAATCATAATTGTTTTTTATTTAAAATTTTTCTTTCTCTCGTTTCTTAAAAAATTTCTTCTTTTTAGATCTTGTTAATATATATATATATATATATTATATAAGAAAAATTACAACTCCCACATTATATAACACCTAATATTATATGTACATTTTTCTGTTTTTAGTTCTATAATGGCAGCCAGAATCCTTCGTAAAGAATCAAAAGTAAGGACCAATTAAGTATTAAAATATCGAACAGAATTTCCAAACATTGTTTATATCCTTCATTTATAAAAAAATTCAGATGTAAACATATAATAAAAACTAAAGAACGTATATAAGGAAAACTACAACTTTCATAGCTTCATTGACATCATCACCATTAAGTTTTTTAAGTAGCTATACGATATGAAGACAATTTTAGCTATCTAAAAATATTATTATATCATTTTTCTTATTATAACTTGAATGTAACACTCCAACATATTTGATAGTCTTAACACGTTCTTAACATCTATATAATTTGCACATACCATCTTAAAACTTGTTTTAATCTACATTTTTCTCTCATCTTTACTATATTAAAACACTCTTAGCAAGATAAAAAATAAAATACTACAAAAAACTCCTTATCCATAATCATTATCATGATCAATACTATGACATAAAACTATTTATATCTTATATATAAACATGCTAACTAAAACTGTGACATATAAAGTCTTCAAAATCAATGGCCAATATTATTCTTTACATGTAAGCTTTAGATTAATACCATTCCGTTCAATACATACATTATACAAATTCAATATGCACTAAATGGATACTTTAAATTTATAGTTTCTACAATTTTTCATATTAAATTGTCAATAATGATTCTTTCTTATCGAATGCTAACTGTTCAACATGTTATTTGCTAAAAATTACAAAGATATGATAACTAAAGAATGATCAAAATTTCATGTCCAATAATAGTTACCAAACATCCTACGTAATTTCTACTAGAAACTTTAATTAGTATTTACAATCGTTGGTAATTTTTTTTAAGAGAATTATTGGTGCAGTTAAAAGCACTTATATATTTACCGTAAAAATAGAGAGTATAAAGTTAAAAACAGAATGGATATAAAGACGTATAAATTTGATATTGTGACTACACCTATAATATCCTCTTATTCTAATAGTATTTTAAACGTATTATACGTGAGAGACTAGATGGTTTGATTCCTATTTTGTTATTGAGTAATACATTTAATACGTGACAAATGATTTCATTCTCTCATATATCTCAATCATCTTTTCAGTTCTCACTTTATGCAGATGTTCAAAACATAATATTAACAATTTATATTTAAGACCACCTATAAAACTTTTAAAATACTCAGTAATTATCTTTTGGATATTACCAATTATCTTACTTTGTAATAATTATAATTTATGGGATATAAAAAGAGAGATTCAAAATGGTATGACTGAGACAGGGTTTTGAGGGGGTTGGTTTTTTTTAGGGAATGGTCAAAAGAAGCCACGTGACCAGGGGGAACAGTCTTCCATGGATCTACTTCTCCGATCACGAGGCGCACAATCCAACTCTCTTTCAATTACCATTATACCCCTTAATCCATTATTTATCTTAAGTAAAGAATATTCATTAGCACATCGGACATATGTTTAATCACCTTTTGTTAAAATGTGTTGTAGTAGTGTGACTTCCGTTGTGGAACTGTCTTGGATTAGTTTAGTTAGTTATCTACTTTCGTTATGAAAAATGATATACATATATATATATGTGTGTGTGTGTCTAATATGTGGATGTGTTTTTAACTTTATTTATTTTATAAAAATAAATACATACAAGTAATCAGAATAGTTGTGAGAGATGTGTTGAATTGATTCGAGGATTGAACCAGTGAACCGGATAAGGACCATGGGCCGAAGTTGAACAAGGAACTTGTCTAACACTTGAATGACGGTGGCTAATGTAGTTGATCAGTGTAGTCACGTGATTGGGAAATGAAGTGGCTAAGTTTGGGTATGGGGGTGGGGGTCCAGACCAGGGTGTGGTAAGTGGGTCACACTCAAGGAGTCATATTGAAAAAGAAAAAGAGGGAATCAAGAGATTTTGTTATGATTATAATTATAAAAGAAAGAAAGGGGGTGATAGAAATGGGAGATACTTCTGCAATCATCAAAGCAACCTATTTTCCTCTGGGTTTTGGACAAAATCTTTGACCCAAATTATTAGTATAATTGACCAACATGGATAAAAGCAAATAATTATTCACTATTGTTCTCAAAAACATATACATATTGTCCTACAACCATGTCTTATTAAGTACACATAACTATAAGAACACAAAACTACAAAACCCCGTTGGTAAGTAAATCTTGGTTGTTTAGATTTTAGAATATCCTTTTCGTAAGGGCAATGATCTCATCCGATGGCAAAGCTAGATTTATTCTATCATCTTTTTTAATTAATGTTAAATATACTTTAAAAATTATACGTCTAAATATATATATGTATGTCATATAATATTATACATGAATTTCACTCATTTTTATCTCATTATATTTTCACTGATCATTCTAATATGTGTACTAATTAAATATCTTAGTAAATCTTCGTACTTAAATTCTAGGCGCTTGAAGTAATTTGGACGATTTTTCTAGTTTTTTTTAGAGTATCTTTATTGTAAGTGCAGCTATATCAAAATTCGACTTACACTCCATTGTTATATGATGACGTACTAATGTATCAAACGTTGTATTGTAACTTGATTTGAAGTATTGTCGTATTGAACCTACCGCGAAAACACAGATCAACAATATTAATAAGGACATATTTTGAGAAATTTAGAGTGCGAAAAATCAAGACTTATTTGCAGGAATCAAATTGTTTTAAAAGAAACAATCTACATGAAAAAGGATCCATAATCATATTTTTTATTGTAATCATGGAGAACTTAGTTTGGTAGACATTATTTGAATGGATTTTTGTAAGGTAGAAATATGAGTCAAACATATTGGTCAAAAAGACCGTGTTGTATTACTTGGGGTGTAATCTAGGGACAAATATTTGGCAAGAACAACTTAGAAAACAGACAAAAGTGAAATGGGCCCACATTGACAGCCACAGTCATAGTCCCCATCCCCAAAGAACAAACACAACTCCTTTGGAATATGAATCGAATCGACAAAAAGATTCAAACAAAACATCAAAACACTTGGAGATCGAGCGAGAGAATCAGATCGTCTTGAGATTCGTGACGGATGTACCTTAAATTATTTTCATGCACTATTCACATATTTTAATTAAGAAAATTAATAGTAAATGAAAGCATTTGATATTTTTATATCATATCATAACAAATATAAAACTATATGGCTTCTTTTTGTAATTTTCAGAAGAGAAAAGAACTCTATTTATAAACGTTTCAACTGAAACTTCAAAAAAGAACTAAATTGTTTGATAGAGCATCCAAACTACCTATATATGGATCAAAAATCAATTAATTACTTATATTAAATCATATTATAATATACTTGAATGATTAACAAAGAAATCGACTTTGATATATGCACAAATCTATTATTTTCCCTTCATCTATACCATTAAATTTTATATATGCAACCAATCAAATTGTTAATACGAGAAGTCAAACTTTTATAAGGAAAAACCATTTTCCCTCATATAATTTAGTGTATAAGAAATACTTCTGTAATACTTCGTATAGGATAAACAAAGTAACTTCGATCTTAAAGAAACAAATAAACGTTACTCCGTTTATTGGTCATGTAATGATTAAAAGTTATTAGTACAATTTGAAAAGTGATTTGCATGCATGCAAGCAAAACTTAAATCAACGATATAGAGATGGCACGTGTATTAGTTTGGTAATGTTTAGAGTTGATAAATAAATGCATGTATATGATGATTAGCGCATGCAATCTTTCGTAATTCGTTCCCAGCCGCAATGCGGGACCTACAATATCCAACTCACCAACATCCATTCATCATTATTCTTTTACTTTCGTTTCTGGAATGATGTGTCTAGTTGACCAAAATGCTCACTATTCTTCTTCTTTAATTTCTTTTGAGCTAATGGTATGTGTAGTACGTAATGTGTACTATTAGTTGGAACTGGATTTGGAGTTTAATGTGTGTTAGAAGATAGAGCTGGATGTTAAGAGTTAGAAGTTTTTATTTAGAGTTAGAAGTCGAAGGTTTTATTTTTTAATATGTGTTAAATAAATTATAGTGTAAAATGACATAATAGATATGATATTTTAATAAAGTTAGAAAGACAGGAAGGATAATACTGTAATTTAGTAATTAGGAGACTGGACTTCTTTGAAAAAACTGTTGTGAGCAGATTCTTTTAAATAACTTCTTTAAAAAGTCTTATAAACAAAATCTATATCCAAGTTTAATCAAGATACAACTAGCAAACTCGATTAATAACAACTTGTTGTACCATATTCTTTTTATTAAAACATGTGACATGTTATATTGAAGGCCAAACTAAGTTATGAATATAATAATTGTCGTAAGTAGGTAAGATGTTCGAGTTACTACAAATTAAGATCTTCGAATTATGAATTTTGAGAGAAGCTTCCTCGTATGGATGAGAGTTTTGAAGTACTAAAAAACATAGACCTCAAAAGGATAAACAAAACAACTTGAATTGATGAATAAACGCTTTGGTTTTTTCTCTATCTAGAATACCAAAACTTATGAGATTGCTTTTGGGGGCCAATGTGATGTTAAAGAAAGGTTGGCAAATGAGTTTAAAGGAAAAGGGAGGTTTGATGAAGAAGACAAGAGAGAGATGGGAAAGTGGAATATGGGGTTTTATGGGAGAAGCCCCTAAACAAGAGTCTTGTGTACTTTGGGAAAAGTTAAAGATTTTGAACCAAGACAACTCCTACTTCTTATTGTCTCCTCTATGGGGATCTTATTTTTTTCTTTTTTCTTTCCTTTCTTTTTAATTTTTTAAAATATTTGTCTCTATAACTACCATATGCACATCTAGTCATCTACGGTTTAATTAACTTGACGTTGAGAAACATATCAGTTGGATATACTAACAATCAAAATGCGCGGCTTTTCTAATCATTTTGGATCAAAACTCTGGAAAACAGTTAAAATAAATAAATAAGTTATAAATCATATTTATAGCTAGCGAAAAGCACAAAACTTGTGTCTTATTGAGCTAAAAGTAGAGATTAAATTTACATATATAATAAATTAAAAGGGTATAAAATACAAAAGAAAGGCATTGTTTGAAATACTACTGATCGTCATAAAACTTATATGTTGTTAATAGTATAAATGATATCACCGTAAATAAATAACAGGGAATATTTATAACTCTTAGTAAATACATAGTTTCAAGAGGAGAATGATGGTTTTAACAACATCCACATGATGTCAAATGTGTAGGCTTTGATTTGAAGCTCGATCATTTACAATTGCAATGATTCAAAGTAAGACATCTAGTTTCCTAGTCAGCTCTTTGAACAAGCCAGCTCATCTATGTTTGAAGGTCAGCTTTTGTAATCAAGTTGTTCTAGCCATAAGATTACCTCATCCCTCAAGTAAAATTGAAAGTCTAGCTTGATATTATGTTTAAAATAACTATTTTTTAGAACAATGTGTATGTATCATTATAAAAAGTAATTTGGAGTAGGTTGTCAGGCTTGGATGGTGTATTATTGAAGGAATTTTTAGGTACAAACTATTTACTTGTACTGCATAAAGTTTCTATATCGTCATTGTTCAATTTAAATCGGATATATGATTATGCACTTTCCGAACTTGTTGAGTCTACAGAAAAATATTTAGTTATGTACTTACGGAACATAGTGAATATGATTATACACTTTCCGAACTTGTTGAGTCTACAGAAAAATATTAAGTTATGTACTTACGGAACATAGTGACTATTGGAAGTTTACATAATTCAACGGGAAAATAATATGTCATTTCTTACTCCATCGTTAGTAAGCAGTGTTGTAAATGTTAGAAGGACGCTTTTTGATTGAAGTGGCCAACAAGATTAACGGTCTTTAAGGACGAAGGATCATTAGGATGAAACGATTCTTCGAATCATACGCTACAAGAGATCTGAAACCGAAGAGTTAAATAATACTTTGGCCGGCGATCCTCATATGGTAACCCACACCACATTTAAGTAGATGTGGGTTGTACGCCACGAATGTCAAAAACCTCCTTCGGTATGGGAACTATGTGATATCATGTTAAAAGTAGTGAAGCATAGAGAGTTAAAGAGAAGTAGAGACCCGTTTTAAAACGAGGGGGTGAGTCATGTATATAGGACTCACTTTGGGTAATAAGGTGTATCCTTAGATACATACATGTAGATGGCCATTGGATGAGAGCTTGCATTCCATATACTTGTCTGAACCTTTCTTCTTTTGGAATATCATATATGACGTATGAATTCAGATTTGGTTTTGTGTCGGACCCTTCGGTTTCTTACATACTTAGTCCTTTGGTTTCCTATTTCACCTTGCGGTCCTTTGGTTTTTTGTGTCGCCATGGTACATCATCAGCCCCCCAATCAAGTTCGTTTATATTTACTTTAAACATTGCGGACTAGATTTATTATTTTTATTGGCAATTCCCGTATTGGTGATCGAAGGCTTGTTCCCGTATTAGTTTTGTTGATTTATTTTTATCTAAAGTTTTTGAATTTCAAACTTTGAATTGATTTGGTGTAGCCAAAAAGCTAGACACGTTGATCGAAACGTTTCGTTGTTGATTGATGAGACGTGTATGTTGGCTTTCCAGCCAACGGTTACATTTTGCCCCTATATATACTTGATCTCGACTCTTTGATTATGATACGTTTGAAATCATAAGAATTTGTTTTTCACCTGTGACCGAAGGATCTGCATTCTCCGGCTTCGTGTCTACGTTCTCCATCTCCCTTTGGTTTCAGGTGTGTTCCACCTTTTGTCCTTTCTCCTTATAGTTTCTTTTTTTGTTGTTGTTGTTGTAAAGTTAGATGGCTAAAGATAATTGGTATAATTGTTTTTCCATTTTAGATCAGAACTGAGTAAACTTGTTTTGTAAGAAATTTAATATACCGAAGGATATTAATCCCTTAAGCACTGAATCGGACAGATTGACTGACTAGCCACCCAAGGGAATGATCAGTGTATAAACCCGTTTCTTTGATTATGTGAACATGTCGTTTCCCTTTTCACGTTTCATTATATCCATTGTCTAATATCATAATTTTCACATATCATAATTTTCACATATCACAATTCGCACAGTTAAGTGTTATTAAAGTATCATGTTTCGAGATCCAATGTAGAGCATTAGGCGTTGAGCCTACGGTCCTGCTTTTAAGTAAATTTTATACACTAGGTCACATGGGATATTGAGTCACCATTAACCTTTGATCCGGAGGTATTGCTCCTTTATGTATAACCCAATATCCTTCTAGCTTGAAACATTGGAAATGTAGACTTTTTTGGGTGAATGCATTAGTTGTTCCTATTGCTATGGTGTGGAAACCGGGAAATGTGGCCTTGAAATATGATATACCCACCGTTTTGGAGGCTGGAGAGGTTAGCTTTTCGTAGATGGGAAAAGTCATACAATCACTAAAGGAAAGAAAGAGCCAAATTGTGAAAGTTGCTTGCCGATGTTGGTGATCTTTACAATCAATTAGATAATCTGAAGCATAAGTTGGAAAGTGTTGCTCAACCACTGGAAACTGATGAGGTTTTGAAGAATAGGTTGAAGAATTCCAAGAGGAGGGAGAAGAAAGCTCTGAGAGATATGGAAAATTGGAGTTTGTTGATCTTGAAAACAAGTTAAAAAGGTCGATAGATCAAGTGACAGAGAAGGGTTCTCAGGTTGTTAATTTAACTTCTCGCGTTTCTAAGTTAGAGAGGTTGTTGTAGTATGAGAAGAAGAAGAATGATGAAGTGATGGTTGTGCTTCAATCAGAAAACTCATATTTGGTAAATCATGTTACTAATTGTTGAGTTAGGTTTCTAGTTTATCTGATGATAATGATCAGTTAAGGGAAGATCGACAATGCTTTGCGAAGAATGTTGTTGATCATGCTTTTGAGAGTCTCCGGGTTAGTCATGAGTACTTGGAATCTTTAGGTGATGTTAAAATGAGCAGCATGGATGTGGGTGTACTTAACTACCAAATATCTACATAATGTAGGTGATTGTGGAGTAACAACCAAAGGTGGATCAGATGTAGTATGAAGGGGCGATCAAATATGGCATGAATGGCCAATGGAATGTTGCATGAAAAGCCGATCGAAAGCATGAAGGGTCGATCACAAGCATGAAGGACTGATCAAAAGCATAAAGAACCAATAACGGATCGAAAGCATGAAGGACCAATTAAGCATGAATGATTGATTGAAAACAGAAGGACCGATCAAAATTTTCAAGTGAGTCGAAATGATGTTGGAAATTTCGTTTGAAAACCGAACACCCGAAAGGAATCAAATTAGTAATCCCGATGAAAATAAGCGGTTGCGTTTTGGAACTGGAAAACCGATGAAGATCCAAAAGAAACTGAAAGAAGCTAAAGACAAACCGAATTAACCGAAAGCGATATCGGTTGTAGTCAACTCATTACCATCCCCTTCTCTTGAAACCCGATTCGTTGTGGGTTTAAGCTAAATCTTTTATTCAGTAAACCGATTAATAAAATTGAAATATTGAAAGAAAAAAAAAACATTAATGAAAAATGTTATAGGGAATATAGTTGTGAGCGAGCAAATTTAAATTATTTACTTTTTTACTCTTTCGGTATCCTATATTTACATTTAGTTGAAGAAATTGGCTTAGTATAATTTTGGAACTTCATTTGGTCATTCAATTATCAAGAAGTTGTTTTAAATAACATCAATACTTGATATTTTTGTATATGTTTTTTGAATCCACTTAAAATATTCTTGGCTGCTCCCCTGTTATCCAAAAATTGCTAGAAGTGATTTTTTACATTCTAAGAAATTGCTACATTTAATGAGAATAGTGAGCTTGTTCCTATTAAGAATACATAGCCAATAGTGCATCGAAGGGATTTGTGGCCAAGAGTGGAACCGAAAGGACACTTTTCAACATATAATTGGTTATCTCCTTTACCTTATATTTTTCAATATCCACTTGTGATCCATTGTACATGGCCAGGCCTATGGCTTCCATGTTAATAGTAGATCCATAAACAAATATTGACGAGCAGTAGGTCAATTTATCAAAAACGTACACAAAATAGGGAGATAGTAAATTTGAGTTTTAAATGTGTACCTTGAGGCCAACATTTTATAGAAATATCCAAATTCGTGCTTGGTTTTCTAATGAGGACTTGAAGCATTTTCGTTCGTGGTTCTATGGATGGCGTCAAACGTTGCCCCGTCGATAAGAAACAGTGCTGCTAATACTGAATGTCGCATCGTCATTAACATAAAATATTTTATGCAATGCCTCCTTCCTTTTCTTTTCTGTTGTAAAAGACAATACTTATAAGTTACAAAATAATAATCATAAATGTGAAAATATATAAAAGTTGAAAGAGTGAGCATATAAGTTACAAAATAATAATCATAAATGAACATACTTTTTATAACTCTCGTTTCCTTGATTTTATTCTGTTTCCAGTAGAGGCCAATTTAATTGTGTGAAAAATAAAAAATAAAATAAAATTATAATTATAATTTTGTTATAATAAAACGTGTTAAGAAACAACCTTAGACGATGATGGGCTTGGATAGGGCTCATCTTCTTGTGATCTAAAATAAAGGCCCAATGTATAAAAAGTCGTTTCCAAAACTTCATAATAACGAAAGTCAAGTTGTCAAGGGACCATTCCTGCACATTCTAAAAGAGAAGCAACTTACTAGTTTTGCCGCCAGTTAGGTCCACAAATTTTATCCTTCCATTCTCGATTGTGAGGGATACATTAGAAAGAAAAAAAATACAGGAAATAGTTACAATTAACATCAATGGCGAACCCTAAATTGAAGGTATGCTGCTGTTGATACCTGTAGTCTTTTAGTCTCTACTCATGAGTCATGAAGGCTTATCTAGAAAAATGATTAATAATCAAACCCTAGGTTTTATTGAGTTTGAATTTTTTAGTTGATTTGTTTTGTTGTTAAAAATGATGAAGGATGTGAAGATAATATTAGGTTCATCTTCAATGGCTCGTAGGGAAATATTAAAGGAGATGGGATATGATTTTACAATTATGGTGAGTTACTACTATTACGAGTAATATATTCATTAATTAATTCTCTATAAAAAAATTGATTAATCTTTAAATCATGTTTTTTAGACTGCAGATATTGATGAGAAGAGTATTAGGAGGGAAAAGCCAGAGGATTTGGTAGTGGCTTTAGCTGATGCCAAGGTACATTCTTGTGCTTCTTTTTTTTTTTTTAATGTGTTAATTATGAAAAAAAGAATTAATGCTATAATGATTACTGTTTAATGCATTCGTACGTTTTTGCTGCATATGTGAAAAGAGGTTATTGCTGTTGTTGTATGTTGAACTTATAGTAATTAACTTCTAGTATATGATAATTGAGTAATGTAAGCCAAGGCTAAAACTTGTAACCATACTTTGTGAATTATAAGTTTGTAATCTTTATGAATTGAAATTTTGAAACATTATCATTTAAAAATGATCTTATTGCGGATAGGGGCGGACCAGAAATAAGTTTAAGTGGAGCAGAATTGACTCCTTTGCTAAAAATTTTATCTTACTAATATGACTATTTATTGGTTAAATACAACCTAAATTGACCAAATATACAAGTATCTGTATCCTTTCTATTAAGCATATCAAAATATGTCATTTTTTTTTTTTTGGTTTTGATTATAAACCTTGACTGGTGAAATATGTTATGTTTGGTCTTAAATCTTTGGTCGGTTCACATGTTGCCATGTTGGATTAGGTTTGAGGTTCCATAATTTGTTAGTATATTCAAACTTTTAACAACTTTAGGGGGAAAATGTTCAAAAGAAATGAGAGGAAGATATATGTAGGATAAAAAGTGTGACATACTATTCTCAGTTATGATGCTCTACCAGCTAAGATATCCATATACTCATGTAAATTATAGCAAAATTTTCAAAAAGATTATGTAACTACTAAAATCTTGGGGGGGGGGGGGGGGGGGGGGGGGGGGGGTTGCCTGCACTGACCCAACCGTGTCTCTGTCCCTGATTACAGCAAAGCTTGGTTATTTGCTAAATTGAATTCTGGTTTACCACGGGTGATTTTTCAAATTTCCGTACTTAAATCTATTTTGTAATTATCAGGCTGATGCAATCATTTCAAGGCTTGGAATTACTGGCCATAAGGAGGAAAATCATCCCACACTGCTCCTAACGGCCGACACAGTATACATTATTCTCTTCTCTTTTTTCATCAATCTATGTTTATAGAAAGCGTATGAAGTATCACAAGAAATATGATGCATCTTAAGAACTTAACATCTCAAGAACACGAAACACTCAATAGTTCATCATGAATGCATTGGTCAGTGTTCCTCACCTACATTTGATTTAATTTTGAGGTGGTGGTATATGAAGGGATGATTCGAGAAAAACCATCAAGCAAGGAAGAAGCACGCCATTTCGTCAAAGGTTTGTTCAGTCAGCTTGTTACGTACTTTTTCTCTGAAAATGTTGATTTGTTATAATTATTAAAAATCATGTGTTAGCTTGTGATCTTTCATAGGATATTCAGGTGGTTGTGCAATCGTTGTCGGATCCGTAGTAATAACTAACCTTACCACAGGGATCAAGAAACGTGGATGGGATAGGTCGGAGGTAGTTCTTTTCTGCATCATCATCATCATCATCTTTATTCTGCATTTGAATAATCACTAAAGAATCAAGAACAACTTATTGAGGGTTCATGAAAAGCGGATTTAAAATGGGCTCCCTTTATAAGAATGTAGAGGCTTAAATTCCTTAATCTCTTTAGAACTGTTATTACGTTTGCTGATTCTTCTTGTTGTGGTGCAGGTCTATTTCCATGATATACCAGATGAGGTCATTGATAAACTGGTAATGTGAAATTAAACAATACTTACTGTTTTATTCCACAAAGTTGTGGTATTACTACCAAAATAATCTACAAGAAATATTGGACTCTTACCTAAATCTCCGATACGCCTTCAATATGGACAAGTTAGAGGAATGCAGATATTTCATATTCTTTGTAATTATTTTCCATTTCAAAACTTTCGTGAAAAATAAACGTGGCAATTTTTCATGGTGTGGTATAAGTTTAGCTCTTTGGTGTACCAATAGGAGCACATTTTTCTTGTTTTTGATTTTGGTTAGTGTGGTAGGTAGAGGATGGGGTAACGCTTAATGTTGCTGGAGGACTGATGCTAGAACATCCACTAACGGCTCCCTTTGTTGACACTGTGGTATGTGTCTCCCTATATACACATGCATATATGCTCAAAACTTATACAGCTTTTATAATCCGATTCTCTTTATTGTAGATTGGAACTGCTGATGGGGTTATGGGACTCTCTAAATCTCTTACTGAGAAGTTACTTGAGGAATCTCTTGAGTCATCATAGCTGCACAAGTGTAACTCTTTCAAATACTACGAATTTGAACAGCCATTTTTATATTAGCTAGCTCATGGCGTATGACCATGACATTTGAATACAGGCTAGTTTAATACCTTATCATCTTCCAATGTACTTTCGAGATCGTTTCATTGATACTTAAAAGCATTCGGAGATCCAGAGTGCGAAGTTTATGAATGTTCTAAAAAATGGAAATGATAACTTCTTTTTGAATGCATCAAGTTGTAAGATTCTATTTGAAAATTGTCATTTATATATTTTATTTTATTTTATTTATATTTATATTTATATTTAGTATTAAAGGAAATCCATATATTGATGGTATAATAAAATCAATTATTATAGCCTTGTTTTGTTTGTAATAAGGAAAATATGGTTTGGATGATTAGTTAGTAGCCACAAATTATTCTAGTTAACCATTGTCTTTATTCACATGTTTGTTATGAACCGGACCCAACTATTTTTGGCTTTCCCATGATTTCTCCATTTAATTAGTGGGAAATAAGATGGTGTCTTTCTTACAAAGGGTAAAAATGTCTTTTAAGTAAGTATTTCCGCTTTTAGTAAACGAATTACAATTGGACTGATAAGCTGTGGGCAAGGCACAAGAACCCAGTTTCTGGAAGGGCAAAACTGGAAACTCAAAAAATCAATCTGCAATAAACAAACAAGTTCTCCCCTGTTTCTGATCATCACAGCTAAATTCGGATTCGGAATCATAAAAAAATAAGAAGAAAAAAGTCAACCATGACTCTAGGATTGATAAATGCGAATCCAATAGTACGTGAGAAGAAAGAAAGAATCAGTCGAGCAACAACAACGGATGTTGTTAATCATCATCATGAAGCTGCCTTTGTTGATCCTCTTGATATTTATGATATCCTTTTCTTTTTCTTTTCAATCTATTGATTGTGAAATGATTCTGTATATCGAGCTGTTTTAGCTCCGTCTTTAATTTTTATTTACTAAATTGCTGTCAATTTGGGAAATTTGAAATATATTTTAGTTGAAGTTGTGATTGTGATCTTTGACATTTAGATAAATTATGTGAGGGATATAAGAGATCCGGAGCATCCGTATTCGTTGGAGCAGCTCAGTGTTCTTTCCGAAGAATCTATCACCGTCGATGAGAAGCTCGGCAGAATACTGTGAGTTTATTATATATTCATTTTTTATTTATGCTTCCACTGTATTGTAATCATCATGATTATAGTAATATAATATAAATGAATATTGATTTTGAGATATTTTTAGTTGCATGATTGTAGTAGAGTAAATAATTTTTAGAAGTTACTGCATGGTCGTTTTTGTTGATTTGGATTTTTGAAGTGACCATACTTCATTATTGGACTCTTAGGCCATCTCCAATGTTCCTCTATAACTGTCATCTATCTCTATATATAAAGATAGAGAGGAAAAATGCACTCCAACAGTTCCTCTATATTTAGAGATAGAGATAGAGGAAGTCAGATTTCCTCTATATATAGAGGAACACTATTCATCCTCTAAAACTTTAAACCATACTAAATATATTTATTAGTCATGTTTATATGTTTTCTTATAGTTAATATTGTTAATTGTTAATTGTTAACAACTAATTAAATAATATTATTAAATAAATATTGTTAATTGTTAATAAATTAATATTATTAAATTAAATACATGCAATAATACAAATAAAAAGACAACATTCATTAATGATAAACATATTAGAATAATAAACTACAACTTAACGATTACAATTAGTTAGGATTACGATTGCTAAATGAATAAAGGAAGCTAGACATAATTACTCTTACTATATTTACTATCTATGTTAAATATGTTTGTTACATATTTTTAATACTTTCAAATTTACTAAATATTATAAATATGTTTTCAATTATAAATGATATTTACAATTAACTATTTATTATTTAATGATTTAAAAAGATATATAATAGAATTAAATAAAGTGATTGTTAACTATAAATTAAATTTGATAAATATTATAGAGGGGGAGTTTTAGAGGAAATTGTTGGAAATAAGTTTTTTTTAAAGGAGGAATATGCTGAAAAGATTTTCTATTTTCTCTATATATAAAGATAGAAATAGAGGTATGGTTGGAGATGGTCTTATAAAACCATGGGGGCGGTGTACATCATAGTAGTGTTTTGACTTCAGATTTTGATTTTGGGGAAAATATGTAACGCGTAAAGTTCGATGACCGGGAGAGACTAAAATGTAAACACGTAAACTTGAAGGACTGAGAATGTAAATTACTTTTGATGGCACCCAGCGGTCCAAAAAATCCATAAAGTTAACTGCAAAGATGTTATCTCCTGATTTTTAAAATATATTTTTGTCACTTATTTTAAGAATAAATAAATTTTAAATTATCACTAGTTTATAGTTCTGTACTTAAGTTTTTGGACAATGACTTTATGGAGGGTACTTGATAATGTTGTATTATATGTTGTAACAATATGGGCATATTTGGCATATAATATTTTTTATATATGTGGCATATTAATGATACTTTACTTCTTGTTAGGATTACTTTCACTCCAACCATTCAGCACTGCAGTATGGCAACTGTAATTGGTCTATGCCTTAGAGTTAAACTCAAGGATTGTTTCCCTCCTCATTTCAAGGTCAGCCATCTTAACCTTTGATCCAGCCCGAATTACTCAGTTACTAAAACATTTCTTACCTATCTCTTGTTGATGACATTTAAAGTGTTTGACTATCAGTTGACCCCAACTGATATTAGGCTGTACCTCAAGTCAAATGTTACTTTTGTATAGGATATCAGGATAGAGAGAGTATGGACTATCCTAAGTAATTTAAAGTTTTGATCGATCCAAGGGATATCAGTTCATTTCTTATTGTCATTGATACGGTCCTTCATTGTTAATCTTATATCCTCTAATGATGGAATATTGCAGGTGGACATCAAAGTGGCTCCTGGATCCCATGCAGATGAAGAAGCAGGTAAACACGTATGCTACCAATAGTTGTAAATCATGCGCTTACTAAGAACGTTTTTAGAAAACTTGAGCTACAGACAACTCTCTTTATCAGAAAATTGAGAAGTCGTTTGCAGAGCTCAAGAAGTAAACGTAAGTATGTTAATGTCACTGCACAGTAAATTGGACTACTGTGATGGAACTTTTGAACTGAAGCTGTTAAAGACTTTTTTTCATGGTCAAGACTAGAGGTGGCAAAATTTTAGCCATTAATTTATGAATGGGTATTCCGGTTATTTTTTAATTTCTAACGGGTCAAAGATGTGGTATTTGTTAAATATTAGCTCAAAAGGAAACAGGTCAAATGGTTGAAAGTGCATCTGTAATGCATAAAACCCCTTTTATCATTTTATTCAACTAGTTGTATTATTATTGAACCAATAGATTTTCTGCAATCGTATATTACACTATTTGTTTAAAAAGACAGTCTTGTTGTTGTGGAAAGAAACAGTTTCTGCCCGCTACCAAACCCGTCCATTGTTCGACCTTTAGTCAAGCCCGCAGTTATTTGAGTCATTCCTAAACCACACCATACCACCAACTCCCCATTCGGTTATTGAAGCTGCAGCCACACTTGGTGCTTGAAAAATGGCTAGTTGACGAGCTTTTACTTACTCATTTGTGGCTCTTGAGGTAAGTAATTTGTTTGGTTTGTTTGCAGTGAACAAGCAATTGAATGACAAGGAAAGAATTGCAGCTGCCATGGAGAATCCTAACCTTCGGCAACTTGTTGATGAGTGCCTTCACTCAAGCGAGCTGTAATCACTCTGCCTACTCTAGTGTATAGTAAACTTACTTTGTGGCCCATGTTTCCGATAGTAATCAGTCTGTTTTTTTGGATCAACGAAATGTCTCCTTTTTGAAATCTCCGAGCAGTTCTCTTTTTCATGATCATCTAAAATCCTGTAATGTTCTATTTGGTATTAAAAAAGCTTATTCTTGTTCATGATGTGGTGTTTTACATTATTATTGTACTTTTAGCAGTATGTGGCATTTGAGCCATGAGATGAGTAAATGTGTTCTGTGAATTTGAACTATGTTTGGCTAAAAAATATATGCGGGTCATATGGGTTGAATAGGTAAAAGCTTGTGTATTCCAGTACTTACACCATCATAAATTGCTTTATATCAATAGTGTGATTTTTGTAATAATATTTACTTTACATATATATAAAGTTCAGACAAATGCTGGCGAGTCAAAACCCAAACCGATCCGACCAGTTATGACTCCTTTTATATAATCTATTGTTTCGTCCCGTTATCTAATCCGTCAATTTTGCCACGCATGATATTTTATTTAATATCCATTGTTCATGATTTGTCTGGAGTTTGTCACTGAATGACAAAGATATGTCGCCTAGTAAACAATATTGTATTTGTAAATAATATAATATTTGTAACTATAATAATTGTTTAAAATTTTGTGATTTGGGTGTGATGATAGTCATAGATAACTTGAATATAACTTTGGATCGTATATGAAGCATTTTCATATTATAGTATTTCAACCCAACTATTGCCTCGGGATATATGAAATTCACAATCGGACAAGACATAGTCAGACTCCTATTTTGAGACAACAAACAGCTCGAGCAAAATATATAATTGATTTTATATTTTTATCTTGATTCATTAAGGAAAAATCTCTTATATGAAAGACCAAATCTTGTTTATATACATAGACAAACAAAGTGATCATTGGTGAAAAGTCAAAACTCTTGATGAATGGTCATAATCATATGTAAATAGTCACAAATACCATTTCAAAGAAAATAGTGACGAAGTTAGTCGTGAATTTCTATAATTGTCACTTATTGCACCCTTTGAACAGAGATGTCTGTTCATTAGTAACACTCTAACAACGACGATTATTTCCGTCATTAAAATCAACAGTCACATCTTTTGAACCATTGAAACAGATTAGTGAGCACAAAAGTTTGTCACTTATAACAACAACCAAGATTCACATCCTTGATTTACTTTCAATATCTTTTCCATTCATCATCCCTAGCAAAAAGAAAAAATAAATAGTAAAAGGGTTATTGGTGAAAAATAATGTCGTAATTTTTTTCCTAACTTCTACCCTTACGTTTAAAACTAATTAACAGTGCCACACCTTCTATGTTTGATCCAATAACTCAAATTTCCTTCTTACTCTTCTCTCTCGATAGCTTCACTTTTTTCTTAATCCTAAATTTTTTTATCATATGTTGTGTTATAAGTTAAATTACATCCCGGATATATATAAGCCCCCAGCAGTGAATAAGTAAATATTATTTAATAAGATTTCTTTTTAATATAAGTCACGTCTCTCTCTGGCATTCTGCCAACCAATTTGAGCTGAAAGATTCAAAAGTCAACCACTTATGGAATCTATTTATTCCCACTGAACACGACCTTCATTCAGAAACCAAATAGAAACAAAAAAGATGGGTGATCTGATGAACAGAAGCTTCAGGTTTGATTCAACGAGATCATTCTCTTTCGACGCTAATAAGTTCACCAAATCTAACACGTCTCGCCTCACATCAGAGATAGGTTCTTCACAATCTGCCAGATTCACGACCTACGAAAAGCTATCTGATTCTATGCGTCTCGCTGATGTTGTTGAATCTAAAACTAGTCATGGCTCCCGTAGTAGTAGAAAAGGAGCTTGGAAATTTGTAACCAAAGTATTCTCCCTAAAGAAAGCTGGCGGTGATTCTTCCTACACACGGCAACCAGATCTGAATCGTCGATGGCCTGTTCAAGGGTGGTGATAGATTGAATTGAACCAGAATGATTATTCTGTTGAAGTCGAGCTGTTTAGTTTGAGTCAACATTTATAACGATAGGCTGAATTGTGTAGGTAATTTCCATATTCATTGTTTTTATTATAATTAATTAGAAGTTGAATAACAAAACTCTTGCAATCCTTGATATGTTCAAAGTTAGTAGACATTTATCTATGTTATCCCTTGCAATGTTTTGTGACATGAACATAATATGTGACAAAATTATTTTGAAGTACTGAACGAGGACGGAGTTGGTAGTTCATAGTATGTGTTTCAAAAGTCAAGTTGGTGTTTCAAAAGTCGTTTCAATCTAGAGGAAGGTAGCTTAACACCATATGCCCTTTCATATCGAACTGTTACATGACATTGGAATTCATTTAAATCAATTTTTTAGCCATCTGACAGTCAAAATGTGATTTCCTTAACTTCTTTTGTTATAAAAAGACATTTTTTTTTCTTCTTCAATCTTGAGTAGTCTTTCACTTCTAACTACGTTCATGTGATTGGTCCAACTCTTCATCACCGATCGAGGTTGAAAATACAACTGGCTCAGTTATAACTACATGCCGATCATGTGAGAGGTAACCTAACAATCCGGATGGTGGCGCTACCTGATGCATCTTCACCAATAACTCCTAACAAATTAGGTTCGTCTTGACTACGGTGGGATTGATGTTGACATACTTTTTAAGTGTGGAGTCTTCAAAATCAACTAGGGCTCCCACTTGATATCAATTTCTCTTTTTGATTCTTGATTTTTAAAACTCACGACGCCATCAATTGTGTTTAGGTAAAATCTGCAACAGAAGTTGGACATGGAAGTAAACTAAAACCGATGCTCTATCTCACAAATATTCGGCAACATCATGACATGCTACCAAACAATATCATGATACTACAAATATTTGACTATAGAAATTACAACGATCCATCACATTTCTACATCATACCATATTCTGTACCAATAATATTTGTAGAGATAAACCTTCAAGGATGAACTTATTCCACAAAATACGATTCAAACCAATAGGAGCTAGTTTTGCGTGGTAATTAAGTATTAGAACACCACAACACCAATTGTGGAAAACGGGCATGTCGTCATCAGGTAGATCTGGGTGGGTTCGAACCACCAGCTTCCTAGGAAGGCAAACGATTTACACTGCCTTCCTAGTCGCTCTTACCAGTTTCCGAGCTCACAGATCTTTTCGCTTGTCAAACGTTGAATAACCATTGCATTTTTATTTACGAAATATGATTATTCACACGAACCAACATTCAAAGCAGCTTCAACACCAAATTGAAAATCAAGTTTGTTTAAACATGTTCATGTAAATATAATGAGCATCCAGTGTGGTGGGTTTTGGTATTGGCATAAGACTCCATCTACCCTATTTTCCATTATTTGCCACAGCCTCCATCTTCTTTAGTACTACTGAAAATTTAAAATCTAATCCTTCTAGGGGACATGAATAAGTGTCATATTAATATGTGACACACATTTAAGATAAAGTACATATATTTCTCGTTTTGTCAAATCTCTACTTTACTCTTTCCTTTATGCATAAACTTTTCTGAAAAATGTAAATGTAAAACAAATAAAGTTGATTATATACTTTTAGAAGTGAAAATTCTTTTTTGAACAAATTAAAATGAAAATATGAATACTTATTTTAAAAAGGAAGGAATTGAAGTTTTGTGCACATTATCAAAAGACGAATTTTTACTCCTGCTAAAAACCTTGCATTCGTTTCCAAATTAGAAAACAAATTATACCCTAAAATTTAGCTTCAGCAGCATAATTTCAAAAAGTACAATTTGGTTTCAGATTATATATATTTAAGAAAGGTGAAAGTACGAAAAAATATAAATTAAAAATAATAGGTGATGTACATACCACGATAACCGACTTGAACAGGTCATAAAAATGAAGACTTGTAAACAAGGTGGACGCTGTTATACATACCAAGCCTAAAAAATCTGTTCAGTTTATAAAGACTTCAAACTAAAATTATAATTAAATTTATTTAGATCACAAAATATGACTTTCTTCAAAGAATATCGACGTCATACTTATGACCAAGAGAATAGGTGAAAAAAGCCAAAACTGCAGATCAGACATACCAGCATTCAGCAAATAACTATAACAGAGAAACAATTACAGATACAAACATCAACTTTAGAGCTTATAGCCATCAATTCGACCTCATAAGTCATAATGTAAGATTATGCTGAATATCAAAACTACTAATCTAGTATGAAACTATTATCCATTTACAATACCATAACTGTGAACAACAATGAAGGAATAGTTACTCACATGGTTTATGATTGATGGAAGTAGAGCTGGCAACTTCATAAGACGCTTTGATGCTAATACACCATTCATTCACCTACCAGATTTAGATTCATTGAAAAGTACACGTTTCTTCAAATATGCAACTGTAACACAACAATAACCTGATGCCACAGTCAAACCAGCTGACTTGAATGCCTTTTTAAAAAAAGGATATCAACCATACGTATCTTGGAAGGTTAGAGACCATCATTACTTGTATATGATATATGATTTATAGGGCAACTTTGGGCCAATATTGACAATCGACCAGAAGGGTGAGATATAAGATAGAATGAGCACCTTACCGCCAGAAACACAATCAACAACTGACAGGGGAGGAACCAGGGAAACCACCCCATAGTTCCTCACTTCCTCCCAAAAATAAACATGATATCTTCTTATTAATAATTTTGGAGACCTGCCAGACAAGCTCACCCATCATGGCAAAGGCCAGTTAAGTATCATATAGATACACATACAAAACAAAGCAGGGTATAAAAATATCCAAGAGCACAAAGCAGACAGAATAAGAACCCAATTCCAGGTCACGACAGGTCCAAAAAGAAACAATACGAACACAGAGACATCTGTCATTTTGGCAAATCTTCAAGTCCACGCCTTTCCGTATATCACCCATCAAACTCTACCTTCTTTAGGATGCATCAACATTTCCATCGTCCACCCTCGATAACTCTTTGCATCTTGTACTATACAAACCACACTCCACAGCAATAATCATTATACATCTTCATGTAGGAATCACTTGAAAATTTTTCCAGAGATAATATACTTTGTTAGAAGAACCTAGAGACTAACTACATGAAATAACACCTCAATATCCAAATGTTACAACTCAATATCCAATACTTGAAAGCTAAAAAGTACAAGAATGGAGTTTCATTGGGAAATCATACAATACAACGAATAATCGCAAAGCTTTATAATCACAAGATGGACAACATGATATAATGAATCTATTGACAAATTAAAGACTTGCAACTTTTCACAATGGAAGTAGTATGTAACCCTATTGTAGACAAAAGCTAAAATATTGATTAAAAGCTTGCAAACAACATTACTAAGTGAAACTCTGCTTATAATGATGGAATTGAGGTCAATCTAATATTTTATGAGAGCTAACCAAATAAAACATTGGTTTATCCATTTAATGAAAATATATATACATAGTAGTAAGGCCAAGTTGTTAAATGACGACATATCATTATGTGGATATACAAACACTAATGTATAATGTATGTTAAATATATATTGTAAATAGATCGCTGTTTTGTTATATGGAGAAATTTGGTACCTTTCCACTGTCCGCGTTTATTATTCCTTGTGTTTGCAGGCTGAATAATCCTTTTGATGCAGATTGCTTGTGGCACACACACACACACATTCGAACAAACAATCACAGACACACACCACACCTGGGAGGAGAACCCGACCAAAAACAATGCCGTGCGATCTCCTCCCAAACACCAAAAAATATTCTTTTTATTAGGATCAGGTGTGACCTGCCATGCGAGCGCACCCAACATGGCAAAGGCCAATCAACAGAAAACTACATACATATGTTTCTGTATAAAGCGCTAATAAACCTTACATCTACAGTACAAACCTGATAGCATACTTCATACTGCAATTCCTCATCAGTAAATCATTAACAACATCAAGGTTCCACAACAAACACATTAAATTCACCTCTGCGATTTAAAATTTGTGAAGTTAATTACACGGAACAGAGCTCCAGCCCTATGTTCACAGAGTCGCCTGATGAGCAGCAATAATTTTTAGCAATCTAAATGAAGTTCAACCATATAAACCCTAAAATCATCGATACAACAATAGTTATCTATTCAGCAACTAACTATATTACGATTAATCAATCAACTTGAATTACCACCGACTCAACAATAATAATAAAATCACCATAATCCTAATTGAGCTTCAAACTATTATAGCCATAAGAAATCGAAGCTACATATTAATTCAAAGGAATAAAACTTTACCTCGAAAGCCCAGATCTAGAATGAGCTGATGATAAGATTATCATCGATACGATCGTATGGTGATAATATTATCTTAGAATAAAACATAGACCATCAATACGATCGAAGAACATTTAGGGTTTGCTGTGTTGTGGCGGCCGATGGACCTAACAATTTATGGAGATTTGGTATTTATAAACAAATGGACGACTGAGATGATGGGGATTATTGTAATGGCGGTTTGTTTGCGGGCCCATAGATGCGTCCTAGACAAATTCTTCTTTGATGAGCTGGCTATCGATAGGCGCCAGCCAGTTATAAGTAACCACGTGTTATAAAATGCAGCTAACTAAATCAGAATTTTATAAAGTTTTCTTGTTTAGCAATTCAAAGACAGGTGTACCTTTACACTCCCATTATTCTCAAAAAAATTCCAATGGACCCCACTCGCTTAATCTAATCAATGTCACTAATTTACTTTTTGTCTTTTCTATTTAATAATTACTAATAAAAACCTCTTAAATTCTCAAAAAACCCTCTAAATGATCCCACCCTCTTAGTATAATCAATCATTCATGTTTCCCACTATCTTTTTACTTTCACAAAATCCTCATTTTTTCTAAAAAACTCTCAAATGACCCCACCCCCTTAGTCAAATCACTCAATTCGTGTTTCCCACTAACATTTTTAAAAAAAAAATATAAGTTCATAAATTGGATTTAAGTGTTAATTTTTATAAAAATATATTTTTTAAAAACTTGTTTTAGTAGTTACGGAATCTTTTACAAATATTCGAATGAATTATTTGACGTGACTAAAGAAAAAGTAGAAATTATTTGACGTGACTAAAGTAAAAGCATAAATTATCTGACGTGACTAAAGTAAAAGCATAAATTATTTTACGTGACTAAAGCAGGGTATTATTTGAAAATACATATTCGTATATTTTCCTATATAAAGACGTTGAAAACTCATTAAAAATCACAAATCTTTCAACTCTTTCTTTCACTACATCATAAACACCTTCTAGTTTCAGAATAAGTAAATGTCGAGTGACAATGATAACACCATGTTGAGTGTCTTTATTGCATAACTTAAAGCTTTATAAAATTCATAATATTAAAACTCAAATATTTATAAAATTTTCTGTTTCAGCTGTTTTGGTTTATTTGAATGAGGTGTGGTTGGAAAAATATAAACAACTATTTGTGAGTTACTGGACAGACAAAGTTCTTAACTTAGGGAATCATACAACTAATAGAGTTGAAAGTCAACATCATCTACTGAAGTTGCACTTGGGTTCATCACACTCTAATTTAGACAGATTTGTATACTTTATTAATCAAATCGTGGAGGGGCAGCATACGGAGATCAAAGCAAGCTTGGAAAGAATTCGGATTTTTATTAATCCTAAACACAACACATATATGTTCCAACAATTATTGGGTTATGTTTCGAAAAACGCAATAGAGTTGATCTATCAAGAACTTATACGTTCAAATGGTCTTGAGATAACTTTTAACAATTGTGGTTGTATATTGCGTACAAGTTGTGGGTTACCCTGTGCATGTGAACTTGCCACACTTTACTCGGGTTAGTATATTCAACTATAGTCGGTTATTAATTCAAACTGAATATCTATTACTTTCAATAAATGATATTATATTTCAATGCAGGTCGGTACATCCCAATTTAATCAATTGACGTATTCTGGAGGAAACTTGATTTATTATCATCCACATATGTGCAAGATGACGATTTAACTTGTGATGCAGAACTCGAGCAAGTAAAACAAAGTTTTCAAAAACAGTCAAAGTTCGGAAAAAGTAGTATTTTAAGAAAATTAAGGGGATTATTCGATGCAACGACAAATTTTGTTGTTGAACCGACTGTTCAAAAGAATACCCGGGGACACCCAAATATGAAAGATAAACAACAGAAAAGTAATCGTGCTAAACCTTCAAAAGTTGTCCCCCCAACCCAGCAACCACACAGGTATAGTTATTCTAACGATTACAAATTTGACTTGAACCACTCACCGTCAAGGTATAGTTCTTACGTGGATCTGGAACCATCAAGACATAGTTCTTACGTGGATCCGGAACCATCAAGACATAGTTCATAAATGGATTCCGAACCAGTAAGATATATTTCCTATAAGAGTTCGGAACCACCAATGTCCAACTCGTATATGAAACAGGTGCGGTGATTGCTTCATGTTACAATGTGATTGTTCATTTTATTAGTAAAAAAGAAGATACGACGTGGCTACCGCTTTGGTCTAGTCCGCCCGAAAACCCACAAAATGTTACATGGGTAATTGGATTTGTCCACGGTAACCATTTTGTTAAAGTTGATTTACAAGGAAATTATCTGTTGCCTAGAATTCATCCGCAATGGTATAGGTTTAAACGAGATTGTGCTACTGCATGGGAAACATTGTATTTGAATAGAGTATAATTATTGTGTATGTATTTTCGCAATTGTAATATTTAGCTTGTTTGATTAAATAAAATTGTTCGCAATTGTAATATTATTTTGATTGATGTTTAAACACTTATTTTTGTTTGTATATAATCAATATTTATTATATATATTACTATTTAAAAAAAAAAGAAAAAAAAAAGACAACAAAACATAATAGGACAAAACTAATGATGTAGAGGGTTTTTTGAGAATTTTTAGGGGTTTGTATAGAATTCTCCTTCAAAAAACAGCCAGAAAACCAAATTATCTTTTTAACTGTTATAAATGAGATTATCCAATATCTTTCTTCCTGTTTTTAAATAGAATTTATTATTGTTATTTATTATATTTTATTACTTTAAAGTGTATTACGAATTTTCTTATTATTACAGTGAATATATTTTTAAAATTTTTATTGTATATTCTAAAACGCGTTAATAGATGAAATTGACATATTTAATACATACGATAGATCAAATGAAAGTTTATCATAACAATAGTAAAAAAGACAAACTATAACCAACAACTGACTTTTTAAGGGGCAAGTGGGGTCTCGACCCATCTGAAACTTTGTGTTGTTAATGTATATTTATATTCCAGTAGTTAAAAAAATATTATTTTTTATGTTGGCCTCTCTAAATATTAAGAAAAAAATATTAAAACAATTTTAATCTTTCAATAAAAGTGTTCAAGATCCACCACTTTATAATACACTTTTACATAATAAACTTTTTAAAATATATAAAAGATAATATTAAACATGCTATAAACATCGAAATTTAAAAAAGTGTCCATGATTTCCGGTAAATGAAATATCATTCCCTCCATCATAATAAATGATCCTAATTATTATTCTATAAATATGACACCTTTGTACCATTCATTTTCAGTTAAACCCTTTTATTATAGTTAATATTTTAAACCACTCAAAACAAATGTTATTTTTTTTAGTTTATGTTACCTGTATTAGTTGTAGTTATTATTAAAAATTAAATTAAAATTTTAATTTATTAATTAACGTACAAAAAGCATATATGTATTGAAAAGTTAACGTAACAATAATAATTTGTTTCTCATATTAAAAAGGATAAGGTTTTAGGAAGAAACTCAATTTAGAAAGAAGAAAAGGAAGTCAATGAGGAGGGAACAAGTGTCCCCCTCATTCCCTCCCCATTTCTCCTTCATTCTTAATTCTTCATATTTCTTTTATTTTTTTATTTTTAAATTCGGATTTTAATTAAAAAAAAATTAATTAATTCGTTTTTTTCAGTTTTTTTCGTTTTTCTTCGTTTTTTTATGTTTTTACCGTCTTTCTTCATTCTTTTACGTTTTTCTTTGTTTTTTTGACTTTTTTCATTTTTTTACATTTTTATTCGTTTTTTGACCTTTTTTTTTCATTTTTTTTAATATTTTTTTTTACGTTTTTTTTGTTTTTCTTCATTTTTTCTTCCTTTTCTTTTACATTTTCTTCGTTTTTGTGTACTTTTTTTTCCGTTTTTCTTCGTGTTTTTACGTTTTTTTTCATTTTTCTTTGTTACTTTAACGTTTTTTTTTCTCTTTTTTTCATTTCATATATGTTTTTTCCCGTTTTTCTTTATTTTTTAATATTTTTTTTGTTTTCCTTCGTTTCAATTACGTTTTTCTTCGTTTTTATGATGCACCCAGACTTCAAATCTGATGCATTGATTATTCAAAATATACAATAAAATATAGTTATTAAATAAGATAATCGTGCATCATATTATAAAATATGGTATATCGTGGTAATAAAAAAATGTCACTCTAATTTCTAGATATATGATAAACATTGTAATCATTTAAGTATGGTTGCATCATAGTTATAAAAATATGGTACTGTAATTTTGAAAATTCATTGCATCATATTTATAAGATATAAATGTTTGCGATCGAGTAATATATACAATATCATTATCATATAAGTCTAAGTGCATCATAGTTATAGAATATGATGCAGTAACTTTATACTTTTACGATTTAGCGTAGTTATAAACTGGGAAGTTTCAAAATATGGGTGCATTATAGTTATAAAATATGGTATTATAAATTTTAAAATCCATTGCATCATATTTGTAAGTTATAAATGTCTGCAATTGAGTAAATATACAATATCATTATAATATAAGTCTAAGTGCATTATAGTTATAAAATGTGATACAGTAACTTATGAGTCCACTATTAAATTAATTGTTGTTTCTTATGGGGAATAAAGAAGGTATTTATTGCTGAACTTAGACTAAGACACCAAATATATTAGACGTCGAGATCTATACTCATCTAAAGGGTAAATAACTTTTTCATGCAAACTATATATTTGAGATATGATTAACGATCCTGCCATTTAATTATTTAACAGGTCAACTTAACTATCTATACGGAGTAGCAACAGTGTTGTTTTCATGTTGGTCTCGACCAATAATAATGTCACCTCTACAAACAGATATAAAGTTTGCATTAAACATTAAACTTGTCCCCGTAAATCTGCATAAAACAATAAATGTTGAACTTCTCGAGCAATATGTTTTAAAGCAATTAGTTAAGGTATATTTCCTTCTTGTGTTTTAATAGATCCCTAATTTATCTATTGAATAGGGTTTTTTTCTTTCAAAATGTCATTAAACTATGTATCTATTAAGTGATCAATCTCTCATATTTTACAATATTCTTCTATAATTTATGTATTTATTTATTTATAACTTTTTCATATAATAGTAGAATTTTCGCAAACTATATGCTTATCAGAATAAGTACTACTCCGTAATATACTATAACAATATTACTATATATATTGTATCTCCATTAAGAGAAAATGACAACAAAAAGAAAAATATTCATATGCTTAATAGTGTTTCTATATATTTGATTAGTATTAGTATATGATAAAATGATTGGTATAAAAAATAAGACATAATAAGTAGGATCCGTTTATTATCCCGTATATAAATTAGACATTTTTTAGGCTATGATTTGTATTATTCTAACAAATAATTGTTAAAAGGTTAATTATAATGTTAGAACGGCAACAAACAATTGTTAGAGGTTATATTGTTAACTACTTTTTAGCACTTGTTCACCTTCAACTCTTATAATACACACATTTAGTCCCTCGTTTATTCATTGTTGTACATAATTATTGTGTTATTTGGAGCACTGAATATTTCCTCGTATTGCATTTTTGAAGTGTTAAATTGTTGAGTTTGAGAAATCAAGAGCATATACTTAAAAGCATAGTATCCTATATTCCTATATACATAGTTGAAGGACGTTTATGCAACTTACCCAAATTAACACACAGGATACGAAAGAATGCATCACGAATAGCGTTATTACTTGCAGATGAGAAGAAAAAATGGGAACCAGAGAGAAAGATAGAGTTATAGAACGTCTTATACCACTTGCGAGATTACGTGCTGGTGGAGGTGGATTCAACGATGGTGATTCCAAGTGTTCATCGCCGGCGGAATCTTCTCCGGGATCTTCTTCCAGCTCTCCCTCTCAACATTCCGGCAAAGAGGTCTCCCATTTTATGCTTCTCTCTTCCTGTGGTTTGTAATTTCCGCACGGTCTGCAAATTTTATTATTTCTAATAATTAATGTGGTTCCATTTTATTCATGCATGATCTATTCTAGGCTTTAATGTTCTTCAGGTTTAAATGTCATCATTAATTAATTGCCTTTGAAAGCAAAGGATAATGGAATGTAATAGGATATGAGTATTTTAATTTCACATGTGTTCAATTTTTAGTACCAATACTTTAAATATTCTTTACATTTAAGGTCATTGTTCTTGTAGAAATATAGTAATTGAATTTGTAAAATGAGTTTCAAACCATTATTTGAAAAACTTCAGAAATTGACAGGTTCTACAAGTCCAATGACATGTATATAAAATTCTTTGAGCTTCACTTTAAGAACTGGAAAAAGATTCAGCATTACAGTTGATGTGGATTTACTTATTTTTATAAATAAGTTTCGGCACGCACATTATAAGTCTATAATGAGTGCTAAAAGTGGGAATATGTTAGTGGTAAGTGACCAGGATCGATGGAAATTTGATTCGTGGAAAATTTCCGAGAACAATTGAATCCAAAGTTTTCTTACGTTTTGCTAAGCTGTAACAGAAAAACTACTTGTCTACCTACATAAACACGCACAATATATATGCTGTTAAGGCTTAATAGCAAGAACGGTTTAGAAGTATTTCTTCTTCCATTTGCAGGCATTTGTAAAAGTCATTCGCAGTTGGGCTTCAAAAAAATTCATGACTGGATGGTTTGTTCTCAATATATCACTAATCTCGTACTTTAATTGTATTCTCATTACAAGTTTATATAAAATGAATTTGAACACATATAGTATGTCGCTAAAAGCTGTTTATTTTGCAGTGTCATTCTATTTCCCATAGCTATCACATTTTACGTAACTTGGTGGTTCATTCATTTTGTTGATGGATTCTTCTCCCCAATTTATTATCTTCTGGGAATTAATACATTTGGTTAGTCCATCTACTTTTGCTTATTTTTCTTCCATATTGTTAAGGCAGAGAAATAACAACTGTGATACAATACAACAGTTCAGACATACATCAGTCATTATCAACAGATGGAAGTCTAATGTATGTTGACCAACACCGTGAAAAGATTTTGTTCTTATGGCTACTTCACAGGTCTTGGATTTGTGATCTCCATTGCGTTCATCTTTTTGGTTGGTGTGTTCATGTCATCATGGTTAGGTGCATCTCTACTTAGCTTAGGGGAGTTTATAATACAAAAGATGCCTTTCATGAGCTACATTTACACGGCCTCCAAACAAATTAGTTCAGCAATCTCACCAGGTGATGGTTCACAAGCATTCAAAGAAGTGGCAATTATAAGGCATCCGAGTGTTGGAGAATACGCAATTGGATTCATAACGTCAAGTGTTATCCTGCGTAAAAATACAGGGGCTGAAGAGTTATACTGCATCTATGTGCCAACGAACCATCTTTATCTTGGAGACATAGTTCTTGTTAATTCAAAAGATGTTATGAAGCCTAACATCTCAGTTCGAGAAGGCATAGGTACATAAGGATGTTAAATCATACCACATAGTTAAAATTTTAAAAACACCAATAGATATACATAAGCCTAACTAATTTTGTGACAAATGTACAGAGATTGTGATATCGGGAGGCATGTCGGTACCACAGATATTAACCACGACGGATTCCCAAACAACTTTGGCTCCAAGAAGTGGCAAGTATGCTGTTCCACAAGTATGATGTATACTCTTTCATTCTCTTGAAAATACAAATAATGGATTATGTGGTAAATACAAACAAGGTTAAACAAGCCCTTGGTAGCTTAGGGATGCTTTTGATGTATTGTTGGTTGTAATTTGTAATTAATGACATTTGTATTCTTTGTAAATCAAAAGAGAAACAATAAATTAAATAAATAAAACCGCATTTTGCTTCTCTCTTTTCCTATATTATTTTCTTGGATCTGGTTTTAAACACTTCATAATAAAGATGTTTTGTTAGCAATAAATGTAATAACACCGTCACAATAGCAAAATAGACGTCGATTATAGGCAATGTTAGTAGCATAAGAAAATTCCACTTCGTCGACTTTGAATTTTTCTTTGAGAGGCACTGCATTAAAAGAGATAATACATAACCCTTCCTTTCTGCCCATTCTCTTTGAAATTCTGTTTTACCAAATGTTCTATTACATGGAACCTACTTAAAATTCTGATTCTAGATCCAAAATTCCAATTTCTCACCAAAAGACACATAGTATTCCATCAACAGCCCAAAACTTCCAACAAACGGATCAGGTCCCAGGTATGGCAAATAAAGAGAAACAAAAAGGGCAAAACAGGCAAGAAGCGTTTTAAGTGTTGACAGTTGACAGCATCCCTCCAGTAGCTGTGGGTATGACCACCTCCCAACCAGGGCCTTTGAGTGGAACTGCACTCGCCAAGAAGTCTGGTTTCCCATTTGCCTTTGCAGGCCCAGCAGCAATCAGATCGCTTCTATCTAAAACCCTCTCAAGATCCTCATCACTGATATCCGTTTGTATCATTTTGTCTTCTGGATCATCATTGTCTCTCAGAAGTGACAGCATGTCATCTTCCTAAAAATATCAATCAAACCCCAATAAGGAGTACTTTATAAAACAGATTCTCCATAAAACACACAAATGTATCTACAGGATTATATACCTCCAGGACTTCATTGTTTGACTTTGCTACTCTTTCCTGTTGAAATTGACCTCTACCAATCACCACATGCTCAAGCTTCAACTTACGGAAAGCTCTTTTCAGAATTCGGCCCTGAATAGATTATTCAACATTATATCATATGTTTTACTCAGAAGATTAAAAAATACATTAAAAAAATAAAATACCTCAATAGACTGGGCAGTTGCAAGCCTGTACACATGAACAGGTTTTGTCTGGCCAATTCTATGGCATCTATCCATTGCCTGCAAGTCCATTTGAGGGTTCTGGAGACCAAATGCGTTGAAAATGTTAAAGTGTTAAAAGGGTATCGAGTGAAACGGGTGAACATTAGATAAATTTGAATGCTTTACCCAGTCACTGTCATATAATATGCAGGTATCAGCTGAGGTGAGATTGATTCCTAGCCCACCGGCCCTTGTGCTCAGAAGAAATATTCTATAACTGCTATTCACATCATTGAAGTCCTTGATCTGTTGTTTTAACATAATAATAGAATAATAGAATATTACTATACTTCAGTAGTTTAGTCTACATATGATTTGAACACTTTGAACAGTTTATCAAAATCTCAATCAACAACAAACACTCTAAGAAAGTTATGAGGAATTATATTAATATACTTGTTGTCTTCTCTCCTCCAATTTCACATTGCCATCTATTCTGCATACTTCCATACCCTTTTCGCTGAAGTAGTAATGCATTATATCCAAGATTTTAGTCCATTGGGAGAAAATTAGAACCTGTTCCAAAATTAAGCATCAGTAGTCAGTAGAAAATTTTTAAACACACACACATACAGATAGTAAAGTAATTATCACGAAGCAAAAGTCTTTGAGAGGGAAATGTTTCATGTCTTGCAATCTACTAATTTGAAATATATATCCAAAACACATGCATAAATATATTCTTTTTTATGTTTTCAAGAAATGCATCTCAACACCAAGTATTTCAGGATTGAGACACTTAGTGGTGCAAAATACAGAAGTGGTGGCATACTTTGTGCTTGCGAGCAAACAGCTTTTCCAGTAATCTTTCCAGCAACTGAAATTTCCCACATTGACCAACTATCTGTTCTAACGGTGGATAAAAACCTGTTCAACAAATAGATCTTTTTTAAAAATTTACCAAAAAGCCAATCATATATAAGTATAGGCATGAAATGGCACATACAGGAACCCTCAAAAGCTGCCTCTAAGAGGTCAGGATGGTTGCAATTTTTCCGGAGCTGAATCATCAAATTATTCAGCTGTCCTTTTGTGCCACGACCTGCATTATCTCACAGTAACAAAAATTGAAAAAACGGTTTCACCATGTCATACTCTGACAGATTTTCATTTATGTTTCTTGCACACATCAAAGAATACAGAGTATTCTTGAAGTGGCATGATGATGGTTGGTTAACAAGTCAAATCAGGTAAATTTATGGCAAGGGTCAGGTCAGATGGGGAGTGGGGAACAACCAGTCAAACACTACTTTTGTACCGTTTTAAAATTATTTGTGTAAGATTTCGATTATAAGAACTATTGAAAAAACATTAACGAACTAATTTAATAAATTCTTATAACTTTGTTTACAATTTGGATGGCTTTCGATCTGATTGACCCGCTTTTTTTAGTTAAAATCTCCAACTATTAAATGTTTTATCTCAAGTCAAATTAATTTTTTCATAAGAACTTATTATTTCTTAGAAAACTTAGAAAAAAATGACTTGCAACTCTAAGTCTTACGTGTCAATCTTTTACAAAAATTTCCTCTAGACTTTTGGTATTTGTAATCCAGAATACAGCAGAGTATATACACTTGTAATATATTTTTGATCCATGTTTTGTAATATCTTAAGGTGGTGGCATGTTGTATTATCAAATCTAATAAAGTGAAATGTGCATTACCAGTGTCCACTTTCTCTCGCAGATACGCTTCCAAGGACTTGTTAACTAAATGATCTTGGAAGTTTCTTTGATGCTCAGTGAGAGTAGCGTATAGAATTATCTCTTTCTTACGAGGAAGCATATGCTCAACATCCTCTTTCATTCTCCTCAGCAGAAAAGGACGCAATATTCCATGCAATTTTGCTACCACCTGTTAATTTCATATCCACCATGTTAAAAAAGTTCTAAAAATGAGAGTTGGGAATAAAGTATCTAAGCTTGTACATACTTTTGCTTTTCTCCCTTCTTCCGCCTCCTCATTGTTGGACTTTCCAGAGAAATCAAACCTAAAATACGGATAATATTATTGAGTAAAAATGAAAAGACATAAATAATCACCTTCACATTTTCTTTTGTTTCACTAACGAGAACCACAGATATAAAGTCATGCAAAAACAAACTATGTCATTTTCATCAGGAAAAGTAGTCATGTAAAATATAGTATGTAATCATAGTGTGCATATAAACTTGGTTTTTTTTGTGAACGATGAGCAATCTCCTTCATGATATTGAACATGGTTAAGCTACATAAGCTTGCAAAACAGGAAAAGTTATTTATACTTGGTGATATGTACAGCACATTAATGAACATCACACACATATCATACGATTTTTAAGTATGAAGAGTTTTCAACCAGATGCATTTACCAAGACTCAAATTCTTCATGGGAGGAGAATATATCAGGCAAGATAAAGTTCAGCAACGACCAAAGTTCTGCAAGATTGTTTTGCAGAGGTGTACCAGTCAACAAAAGCTTGTTTTCAACACGCAACCACTTTAATTCCTTCACTAATTTGCACTTTGAATTTTTCAATCTGTGACCCTGTGAGTCATGAAAATCAGTGAGTAATTAAGATACCAGAATAGTTTTGTGTGACTAACAACAAGCATGACACGATCTATAAAAAACAAGCTGATTAAAAGCACCTCATCAACCACAAGATACTTCCAATCGTAGTGCCTCAAGTACTTTTTAGCATCATTCATCGCTACTTCATATGAAGTAATTACAACGGGAAATTTAGGGCCTACTGCTTTTGGCATGTGCTTTCTCCTTAATTCATCCCTTTCCTTCCTATCCCCATGGTAGATAATTGCATTCACAGAGGGCGTAAACCTTCAAAAAAAGAAAAGGATGAGTTCAACATTTAATTTATGAGAAAACCAATACAACAGCAACTGCATATAGAGCGAGAGATACAATACCTAGATATCTCATTTAACCAGTTTGCCAGAGTAGACAAAGGGGCAATAACCAAGTAGGGCCCATCTAAGCCTTTCCCTTTAAGGTGTGCAAGAAAACCAATAGTTTGGATTGTCTTGCCAAGCCCCATCTGGTCAGCAAGAATCCCGTTAAGTCCGTTTTGCCAGAGTGAGATTAACCATTTGACACCTTTAAGTTGATAAGATTTTAACTTTCCACCAGTCAACAAGGGAACAAGCTCAGCCTGCTCCTTTTCAGCTCTTTCTTCCTTACTGAGATTCAAATAATCAGAAGGAGTGCCTTCTTTGGATCGTGTAAGCATGGCTGCAATAGCTGTCTTAGCCCTCCTCTGTAAACACAAAGCAATATCATCAGAAGATGTATCATCATAATAAACTAAACCTATTAAACAATAAATATAACCGAGTCATAACATCATATGTCCAAGAAACTATGATAAAAAAGGACATATGTAGATCCATTCATATCGGTATCTACCAACCTACGTAACTTGTATACCCCAAACTATTATAAGCAATTACAGGTTAACTTATAATATAAAATGCAATTATGTACGTAAAATAAAACATTACTGTATTGTAATTTGTCGCAGCTTTTCTCTTTCTACCACGACCTTTCTTCTTCTTCTCCTCCTCCTCCTCCTTGACATCATTATCATCTTCAGCCAACCCATTCTACAATGACAACTCACAAAATGTCACCAACTTATAATCGATACAAGCATTAAAAGAAGATATTGGCGCATACATTAGTGATGTCATCCATTTTCTCCAATAGAAACTCAGAGTAAAGCTGAGTCTGAGTAAGAAGCTCATCAAGTTTGGTAAACTGCGTTTCACTCAAATTAGGTGCTTCCTTTTTCAAACTTTCTTCTTCCATTATCCTTTGTTGTTCAAGCTTATCCTCCTCCTCTACCATTGCATCTGGTAGCAGACAAGACTCCCCATTTTCCAGCTCAACAACTTTGTCCTTGCAAATATCCTTCAAAACAAGTCAAAATTGTTAAAAAAAACTGCAACGTCAAAACATAATATCTAGAAACATCTACTACATAATATATACAACATTACAACACACACTATGCAGATATGACATAGCAGAGCATACCATACAGAAAAATACTGAACTATAGCATGTAAGAACTTTGAAATAAATAAAGCGTAAACGGAAGTGTAAATAGGTAAAATAATGATAACATACCTCTTCTTCAAGCACTGAGGTCGGTGAATCTGCTAGCGGTTCCTCCGTGACGTCATTTTTGGGCACCATTTCTCACTTCAAAACCCTAGAAAACTAAAGTTCATCAATAAAAATTAAATTTCCAAAACAAAAAATCACAAATATAAGTATATCAACACACAGAACTTGAACTAAAAATAAAATGCCTTAAATTTTTAAAACTAAAACCTAAACAAATCAGAAGTCGTACTTCGATATTCATATATATATCAACAGATTAGAATTAAATCAAGCATAATTTGTAAATAAATTTGTAGTAGTGAATTAGTGAGTGACACGTACTTCGATTAGTGCAAGAACGTGGTGGCGTGGGATGATAGAAGGTCTTCCGGTAGAAATGGAGAGTGGGAAGAAATGCTTTTAATGGAGGAAACAAAAAAAAAAGAGGGAACTTCTTTTTTTTTTTTTGTGTGTGTCTGTGGAATAATTAAATAATTAATTTAATTAAATTAAATGGACTTGTCTGATCGAGGGAGTGGGCGGGAAAGGTATAATTGCCTTTTTGCCATGGAAAGACGACACAATTACCAGGGGATGCCATTCTTCATGAACAGTCACCATTTTCAAATTTTATACCATTAATCGATGAACTCTACGAAGGTACGTGTAGTTGCATTTGCATTATTTATTTATGATTTATTTCATCAAAAGTGTAATGTATTTTTACTAAATGTTTTATGTATACAAACTATTTATTTTATTGTCTGAGTATGCAATAAACCGAAAGAAATCATTTACATAGTTCGTTGTCCCAATAACCGAATACCATGTTGCGTACATTTATACAAATCTTCCAGTTTGTTGCATAACTAGACAATAAAATGGGTACCTTTAATCCACGTCACTTTTTAAAAAGTTTGAAAAATGCTTACAAATACGTTCTCACTTGTTGCCCCAGTAACCGATTACCATGTTCCATACATTGATAAATAATTGTCCAGTTTGTCGCATACATAGACAATAAAAATTATAGTTTGTATATATGGAACTTTTAGTGAAAATACGTTACACTTTCGATGAATTAACCCTTTATTTATACAATAATTGAAAATAGTACGGTACAAAACAATATCGATGTTTTAATTTTTTTGTAAAACAAATAATCGAGATGTTTGAATTTGATTGAGCTTTGATTTAAACATCAATGACCATTAACTAATTAAATATTTTTATCTGATTACATTCTTGAAAATCAATCTGTAAAATCCAAGTTAATTGTTTACTTATTCAATTTCAACAAGTGAATTTTCAAGTTCAACCAACCATTTTCTAAATATCAAGTAGATAATTAAAAATGTTGAGAAAATCTTTCATTTGTCTATCACTATACATTATATATAACCTATCTAGATTACGTAAGGAATTGAACATGAACTCTATTTACTCCCACGTTTCCAACCCGAAAGCAATTGCTAGAAGAGTGGCTAGATTGCTTGCATTCCATAAACGCCTTATACTTTTAAAAAGTTACATAGCTAACTTGTTTAGAGAGATGAAACTATGAACTATGAAGTGTTGCTAAGGGGTGCCTAATTCGATTCACCCTTCATACATACTAAGACCGGTTGTAACGCAACCGTGAAGAGCCTCCACTATATCAGCACGACCACCACAGTGGCAATGGTGACCGTGGTGAGTTGTTATAATGGTCGGACGACAGTAGCTGCACGAATAACCTTGGGACTCATTCAATTTTTTATTTTATTTTTTCATGATTTTCGATTAAACTAATAAAAGGTTTTTTTTTTAAGTAGTTGACTTTAAAAAAAAAAATCTTTTTTACTCATGTATATACACAACAAAAATTCATACAATTCACACCAAATCTATACAATTTATACATACAATCACAAAATGTTATCATCAAAATGGATACAATTAATCGTGTAAATCATATTTTTGATGATTCTTCGGAAGACGTTGAACGTATAACAATTTTACAACAATGCGTCGAGGAAAAAAAATAACATATTGGGGCACAAAGTTCACGTTCACAAAAAATATGTGATCGTATGTATATATGAAGGGATTGTGAAGGTGTCGAACAACGTTTGATGGAGAACAATTTTTCCAATAATCTAAAGTATCCGCCTAACTTGTTTAAAAGACGTTTTCGAATGCGTCGGGAATTATTTATCCGAATAGTAAATGGTATTGCTACTTATTCTGTTGATCCTCTCCTTAACCATTTTTTGTTTTTTAAGCAATGTCCGGATGCACTTAGACGGGTATGATTTACTCCTATACAAAAGTGCATGTTCGCTATATGACAATTGGCGTACAGGAAGTCTCTGGATATGTTCGATGAATACTTACAAATGGGTGAAAGGACGCCAACCGATTGTTTTAACAACTTTTGCAAGTATATATTTGAACTGTGGGAGAGCCTTTGGATGATTGGCTTAGTAAATATGAGATAGGGAGAGCCTTTGAATGATTGATTTTACCGATTAATGGTGCGATGACCCTTATAAATTCATAAACACTAATGATGTGATGTCATACTTACTATTCACGCTAAAAAGAAGTCGAAAGCTTCATATGTAAAAATTTCAAGAGTGAGCGTCATGCTGCTTGGTCAGCTAAGTAAGTAGGCAACGATTTCATTAGCAATATCATTTTTATGAAATACAATTTTAATCATTATTGATATTTTTGCCACCTTTATATCTTTAAAGAAAAAGATGACTATAAGAGGTCAATAGTCATCGAAGAAAGACCAATTAAGGTTATGTTAAAAGAAAAAGTAAAACACGAAAAGATAAACTAAGTGTAGATAATAGTTCGAGTAGTTGGATACATTTTATATTTAATTTTTACATCTGTATGTTACAACCTTACAATAGCTTCCATATTTAATTGACATGCTAATAGAGTTAAATGCGTAATTTCCGTTCATTTGAAAAACATGTGTACTCCGCATGTAGCTGCCCCCTTTCCAGTTATACTCACGAAGGGGTGTGGGTGTTATACCTTCTATAGGGTGTTATACCATGAGGGTTGTGGGTGTTATATTTATTATAGGGTGTTATTTTCGTCGGTAAAAGAAAATGTATTATAAGAGAGAAAAAAAACTTTTGATAAAAACATTATTTCAGAGAGAAATAAGAGAAGATTTTATTTCAAACTTACTCCCATTCGTGATTAATTTTCTGCGACGTGTATTTTATATTTACGTCTAAGTTGCTTTAAAATTTGACTTTTGGAAAAAACCACTGCACATTAAGTCATTAACTGCTTCTCTAATTGTTGCTGCCAGATATTCTTCGTATCTTTTTCTAAGGAAGTTACTTCCCAAACAAATGCCCACTACCTGTTATGTATATTACGTTACAGATTCAAATAGATTTATTATAAATTATAAAGTCACTTATACTCTTTAATTATATATTATGCGTCTTACACGAATGCTTATAATAATTGGACGTGGATACAAATTGGACGAAATCATTGGTTACCAATGCATTTTAATTATATACTTGTAAGTTATAGTTAGACTATTATGTTATATAAAATATTTTTCTATTAATTATTCATAAATTGAGTTGGTATCATAGAACAATTTATATAAAGAGTTTCATTGTTCGTTCGGTATCAAAATATGTTACATTATCGGTAAAATGGTCATTTTATGTCATACGGATGCTTCAAAATAATTTCATAAGGCCCGTAAAACAATATTTGACGGGTAGAGTCGTATCATAGTTCCGTTGATGTATGTATACCACGTTTATAAGTTTATATGGATGATAGTATGATACCACGATTTGATGGAGCTACAATTTGGATATAAACAAGGTGTGATGAATGTAGAAACCAGTGTTACTCACAAATAAAATGTGTTAATAGCTACGTACCACGATCCAATTTGAAACCACCAAAACTGCTGTTACCCAAAGAAGAAATCATAAACCACTTGGCAACCAGTCTCAAAGAAACGACTAACGATTACATTGCATGTTCTGACTTACTATTCTCCAACATGGAACAGGAAAAGCAATACACTCATCAATCCGATTAAGTCCAAGAAAGAAATACAGGAGGTCACGAGAGCAAACATAAAACAAAAAAGGAACACAAGCAAGCACATAGTGCATATTATAATTTGAGAAGCAGAAGCAGAACCACGTCAGTACCCATACTCGCGCGAGACTGACCTGTCAGATCGCCTATACTCACGATCCTTGTCACGTGGTTCAGCCTTTAATGGTTCAAAGCTATCATCCTCCATCTGATCATAACGATCATGATCACGGTCTTGAAGTTCATACCGGTCTTGATCATCTTGACGATCATAGTAATCATAGCCTCCCAGATCACGTTCCGGGTCAGCACGCTTACTGTTCCCATGTTCGGGTTGATCATACCATTCCTCAGGATCACCATGTTCATAGCTTTTTTGTCTATCCCCATGCTTGTCTCGCTCATGTCTCTCAACCCGATCATATTCATACTCCTTATCACGAGATCGGCCACGGTCACGGTCCACAGGTTCAACATCAGCCTCCCGATCCTTGTCACGATGGCGGTCACTGCGGTCGCGGCCACTACGATCACGGCCACGGTCACTGCGGTCCCGGTGTCGGTCACGATCACGACCACTACGGTCCTTATCCTTATCTCTATCCCCTCTGTCAGACTTCCTGTCCCGGTCTCGGTGGTGCCTATCTTCCCTGTCCCTTGGCTTATCATGAGACCGCTCACGGGACTTCTCACGTTCCCTCTCCTTTACCCTTTCACGAGACTTCTCCCTCTCCCTGAATCATTACAATAATCAACACCCACCATCGGTTGAAAAAAAAATTCCATCATTTGTTATAAAATATAACACCCATCATTTCTTAAAAAAACGTCCTTCACTTGTTCAAACTTCAAATAACATATATCATTAAGAGAATTACCTGTCCCGCTCTTCATGTGCTCTTGGTTCTGCAGATCGAGGTGCCCCCCCTGTTTGTTGTTGTTCTCTGCCCATCATTTACAATTGTACTAATAAGTACATTAACTACCACAGGAACAAGCTAGCATGATAAATGCCCAATGATTATTCAATATCTTTCTATTCTTTCTTTTACAATTAGAATTTGATTAAAAAAACAATTATCATCTGATGACATTGTCTTCTTATGCATATGGAGTAAGACAGCAAGGATTTTGCTCACAGCACACATAGTGAACAAGGGAATTAATTGCAAGCACGATAATTCTGGCAGTCAAAACTCTGGCTTACGACTATTAAAACAGAACTTAATTTGATAACATAATTGAACAGTGAATCCATTGAATGAAGACAGAAGTGTCTTTAAATAGACTCAAATCCTAACTCGACCAATACTGGGACTGTACACCTAGCCTATAGTTACTAAACCCTATAATAGAAGGGGTTTTTTCTAACTTGTGCCCTTGGGGCACATGATAAGAATCATTAATTACACATGTACACTTATAAATCTTGTCCTAACTGTAATTCCTTATCAATTGGCTTCTTTTCTTTAACTCTTCCAAATCCATCTTTCATCTAATCCATCCATTAAATTAATCTATTTTATTTGAAAATCCAAACTAATAAATTGATCTTCCTACTTTCTTTTACGTCCGTCAAATATATAAAACTTATATATTGATACTGATTATTGATTTGTTGAACTAATCATGTGTCCTCAGGTCACAAGTTAGACAAAAAAAAGGATAAACATAAGAAGGGCAATGACTCTCCACCATAAGACTCCTAATAAAATAAAGTTTCCCAACTTAAATGACTCTTAAGTAGACAATGTTTCCTATTGATAGAAAGTTTCATTTTAACCATATTGCCCAACTCGCAATAAGCTTCAAAACCCGAATAATTGTCTGCTTCCAATTCCCAGTCCTCATATGCAAGTGTATCATGTCTTCCATCATAACATGCATGCAACATGTAAAATAAGAAGATTTACCTCCCAGAGTTTTTCTGGTTAACTTCTTCACCTCCAACCCTTGTTGTTCCCAGTCCACCACCAAGCCTTCGCGGTCGCCAATTAGGAACTGTTCTACCACGTTCAACATCCACAAGCACCCTTCTATTATCAAGCTTCCTTCCATCGGCTTGTTTGTATGCAGCTATTGATTATGTAAAAAAACATCAGATAATCAAATGATAATGTCATGAATATGTCAAGTGGCAAGTCAACAAGGTTTTCTTGTAATGGGCCAAACTGGTTAAGCTAGCTTAACCTGTTTGGCCCATCAAATGATCAATAGCCAAACAGGTTAACTCATATATATAGCTTAACCTGTTGAGCCCATCAAATGGTGTGAAACCATCAGCTATTGATCATTTCTAATGTGCGAAACAGGTTAAGCTATAAGAGTTAACCATAGAAGGAAACAAGTCAACAGGGTTGAAAGTCATTTAAGTTTATTCAAATGCATAAACCTCCCAATAGTTTTATTAAAAAGGTTATATTATAAGTAGTAATTATATTTAGCAGTTAGCACATTAATTAAGTATTCATAAAAATTAGAAGAAAAAATGGATTATAAAGTGTTCATAGGTTGGCTGAAATTGACAGCACCCGTTCCTTTAACCCTTTTGATTTGTTACCCAGCCCACCCCTATTGCCACCTCTCATGAGAAGCGATACACAATAACAATTGACAAAAGAAAACCTTTCATGTCACGTGTATGCATGTACTCAATGAATGCATATCCTCTCGGTTTGTTTGTATCTTTATCAGCAATCAGACGAACCTGAAACTCTTATATGTTAAAGCAAAAGCCAAAGGCATAGTAATATATTTTCTAACAGAATATAATGACAACATTTTGCTCAATCTAGCATGCGTAGTGTCAATGAAAAAGTTAGCAATTAAATTAAATTCCTAATGCACGGCAGACAGGCACTAAGCCTCAATAGCCGTGCTCACCTTTCATTAAAACGCTCTCCAGGCGAGATGCACCTTCACCATCACTGCTAGAGTCGTACATTAACTGTGGCCAACTTACCCTCCCCTTACCAGGGACTATTTACAAAAAAATATGTTACTACAAATTATATGCTATATGTATATATAGTACCGGGAAATCTTCTCAACTTCTGAAACGTTTTTGATAGCCTTTATACGGAAAAGTAAAATCTCAGTAGCAAGAAATGCAAATACTGAACTTAGAAAAGAAGGGTAGAGATGCACTCCCAATATAATTTACCCAAGTTGACAGTCTCCATTAGTCGCTGAAAAATTGCCCAAAAGGTGTATACATCATTGATCTGCTCAAGTAGGAGATGGTAGAAACCATGGAACATGATGCCTTTTACCTTGAACGTTACTAGCTGAATGGTGGCTATAAGCAACTAGATTACCCAAAATCCCGGATTCTTGAAATTGTCATTTGATTAACGATACAAAACAGGGGAAAAAAACGGATAGGCTAATAGGGTGGGTAGGCAATAATACCTGAAGAACAATTACCGGTTTCACTGAACCTCCAACAAATATTTTTCAGATTCCAGAGCATCGTAAGACATACAAATTTCTCAAACTTACCATATTGTTGAATAGATCTTATACTAGCATCATAATCACAAGTTGTGCTAACCACCTAAGTGTGATCATATGGCAATATAAATACATACTTACAATCCTCCAAGCTCATTGCTTCAGAAATCATATGTGGCTACCAAGAATTTAAAAGGGCATTGCACATGGCATTAATAATCCAATCATAAAGGTTAAGCAGTTAGCAGACCAAACTTAAGTTAACTTCATTATATCTGAGTTTTAAACGCTTAAACTGGATCTCATGATTCCCATATAAACTCCAATGAATAAATCCAGTTCAATGATTTATATATAATTTCCATTTTCCAGATAATTTTGTTACTAAAAATAATAAGATCTGTCAAAACAGACGCTGAAATTTTTGTTTATGAGAAAAATTGCTCACGGCAATATTGCTCAAATGATTATTTGTTCAACTTCACATTTTCATTTATAAAAGCTTTTTGCAGACAACATGTTTTTGATGTTGTCCACATACCACAAACCGAACTTCTTACCGAACAAAAGGCTATAACCTTGAGCCCCTTTTCAGGGTACTCTACAAAACCTACCCGTTTGATGGGCCCATACGCCTCAAACTCCCTTTTAATTCTGCTCTCAGTTGTCTCGTAGTTCTGAAAGTAAAAAAGAACATCAAGTTAGTTAAACAAACCAACTGAATAACAGCAAGTCTATAAACCCAATAATGCAATCTATTATATTACTCACGAGCCTAGCTACAAACAATGTCTTGTATGGATCTCCAGATATATTCGGGTCACTGTTAGGATCATCTGCAACAACCACAAAGATTCCAGTCATCAATATCTCTAGAGCCAATCAACTCAAAAAAGAAAAAAACAACGCTTTCATACATTTCTCAAGCTCCTCAGCAGCCTTTCTTGCACCTTCTTCAAGCCGTAACTGGTGAATCCTAGCCTTTTTTTGGGCCTGACTCACAAGGATACAGAAGAGGACATACAATTTTAAAAATCTAGATGCATGCCTACAACCCAGAAATCAAGTTTGTTTTATACTCTAAACAAAAATGATAGCAAATCATTAAAAACGAAAAAGTTGACCCTGCCAAAGATTGCAAAAGAAAGCTTTTTCAGAACTTAGATAGTTACCTTTACAGTTTCATCACTTAAAAGTTGGAAAACCATGATAAATAGATACAAAAAATCGAATAAATCGGTAGATCCGTATTTTTTGTATCGTTCTACTTCTGATATTTATATATATAGATGTTAAAGTTAGAGTCGCGAATTGTGTTTCATTAACTCGAACTAGAAGTAAATTAACCAAAAGATAATCACATATGATTAAAATGTTCCCCAATTATTAGGATTCTAAATTCAATATCTTACAGGAGTTTCACCCTTTTGGACAGGCGGAGCATATTCAGGATCAGTGGGCTCAGCGAAGTTGCTGACAAACAGTGCCATGCCTTTAAAAAAAAACAGAAACGAAAACAATTAGACTTCCAAAAGAATATTCACCAATAATATATAAATACAGTAAATATATACAACATATATGAAAAACCTGTGTATGGTGGGCACTTTCTCTTCTCAGGTGGTGGCTTATACTCCAACGGAGGCCGTGGCTCAAAAAGCTTTAACAAATTATTCGTTAATCCAGTTGGATGACTCTGTCCAATCTGCAAGATGTACCGTATCCCAAATCATAATCAAGTATCCACGGAAATCAATTTTTCGTAACTTTGAAAATTGAAAGTACTAGTTGCACTACACTAGAGCTACTAAGGATATGTACGAAGGAGCGAAGACTTGCATACGGAACCCAGTGGGTAACGCGGAGTATATCCCGGTTGAAGTTGGTTTACATTAGGGATCAACCCTTAGCCCTTTCCTTTTTGCCCAGATCCTTGATGAGTTATCACACGAGATACAGGACAGCATACGATGGTGTTTGATATTTGCCGACAATATTGTGTTAGTATCGAAAACGACAGATAGTCTAAATAGCATGTTGGAGAAGTGGAGGAAGGCCTTGGAAGACACAGGCCTACAGATCAACAAAGAGAAAACGGAATACCTACATTGTGATTTTAACAAGAACGAGAGTGGACTGAACGACAGAGAGGTAATCCATATTGGTGACCAGATTCTACACCATAAAGAGTCTTTTAGATAACTAGGGTCGGTGCTACATAAGTCAGGGAGAATAGACGAGGACGTTACACACCGTATACAAGTAGGTCGGTGGAAGTGGAGGGCGGCTACAGGAGTATTGTGCGACAAGAAAGTCCCTTTGAAGCTGAAGAGAAGATTTTATAAGGTGGCAATTAGAACTGCGATGTTATACGGGTCAGAGTGTTGGCCAATGACGAAGGCCCAGGCGACTAGGATGGAAGTAGCATAAATGAGGATGCTAAGGTGGACATGTAGTAGGACCATGTCTGACATGATACCAAATGGAGTTTATAGGGAGAAATTGGAAGTGGCGACTATTACCAACAAGCTGAGAAAAGGACGACTGAGATGGTTTGGACATGTTAGGAGGAGAGCACAGACAACACTAGTTAGGATAGTGGAAGCCATCACAGTTGATGGCCATAGGAGGAGGGGTAGACCTAAACTTAGGTGAGAGGATAAACTAAAACTCGATCCGAAGGAGCTGCAGCTGTCCAAGGACATGACCTCTAATAGAATGCGTAGCGGCTTAGGATTAGGATAGAAGAGTATGGTGAGTAGGCGGTTTTAGGATCTTCTAGAGTACCTAGGCATACCAGTTTAGCAGTATATATTATATAATTTTTACTAATCTACATTGATCATTACTAAATTTATACGTATTGTATATACTATATGCATACTTATAGTTTAGTATAATATATACATATATGTAGTTAGGTTTATGAACTCTCTAATATTTACTTATATTATATATATATATCACATTCATATTTACTAGGGGTGAGTATGGGTCGGTTTGGGTCGGTTATGACCTAAAACCGAACCCATAACCGAAGTTTCGGTTAACCATAATTACAAACCGATCGGTTTCGGTTAAAAGGTGGGTCGGTTATCGGTTAAATGATCGGTTATCGGTTAATTTGACTGTTAAATCGGTTAACCGTCAGAAAATGGGTATCTTAAATTAGATAAACATGTTTGAAAAATTCAATCAAAACTTTAAAAATATCTAACCCATAAAGTGTTATAAAATACAAAAAACACTTTTTATTAACTACTAATACTTCACAATATACAACATTTGTGTTTAGAATAATTAACACATACATAATTGTTACAACAATACATTCCAAAACTTACCTACATATATACTTGTAGGATATCATTAACAAGTACTTTTAATAATATCCTTTATATTTAATATATAAACAATTCAAATACTATTACTATTTATATAAAGTAAACAAAAGAGTATTAAGTATAAAAAGAAGTAATTATAATAACTAGTGGGTCGGTTCGGTTAGTTTGGTTCGGTTAATAACCGACCCAAATTAATCGGTTAATTCAAAATCAATAACCGAACCGCCGGTTAATGATTTGGGTCGGTTAATTTGGGTCGGTTAAGTCGGTTAATTCGGTTATGGGTCGGTTTTCGGTTTTTCTTGCTCACCCCTAATATTTACTAAATCCATATATTCTTATATATTTTGTATATCGATTACATTACCTTTTTCCAGTTATTTACTCTCTATTTTATATTTATATCGAATTCATTATACCTATATATACTGATATTATATTAATATCTATACTATATTAATATTTTAAGTCTATAACATATAGCATACACATATTTATATAGTATGGCTGCATTTTAACCATATTATAATAGATTTTCATACTTATTAACTTATAATATAGCCACACATTATATACCTGTATATTTTTACCCTAGTATACAAACACATCGACTAACACATCGGGCTAACATATATTTATTTTGTTACTTATACTCATTTTGCAATACTACATATATGTTCATTTATGACGGAGGTCTCCCTGAAAAAGGCCTGTCTACATCCTACCTCCCTATACCGCCAATAGCGGGATTGGGTACTGTTACACTCAGACAACCAAGCTAATTAACATAGATTCAACCTCACATCATCTCCACTAAATAACCTAACCTAGACTAAATTATGTGAAAACTAACTCTCAATCGAAACTCTAACTACAATCACCAGTTAGAATCAGCTAATTATGAGTTTTATTAACATCAAATAGAAGCTCAAATAGCAATTATATAATATTAACCAAAGCTATGGCACAAAAAAACACACAAGCAAATAATAATTAAAATAGAATCAAATATAAGTTTAATTGATAGATATGTGTACCAGCTTCATTTGCATAAGATTAGCACGATTCTGTTGTTTCGTACGAGCCTGAACAGCGGCGTTGTTGTTGTTGTTGCGCATGAAAGGATCACTGAAATCGCCCATGTTTTCCGATATCAGATCACAGCGTCTTAGGGTTTCGATGTGAAATCAGTAAAACGGTTGTTTAAATTGATCAATTCAAACTATTTGGTTATTAATTGCGGAAGGGAGATCGATTTCAATTGGTTGCGGCTACCTAGTTTAGAGCAAGGGTTTTGATTATTGACGATATCGATTTACGGGTACCGAGTTGAATCAATACATATAACTCGGTGCTAGCGAACCACCGGTTTGGGCCTCTGTATCTGAGTGTCAATACCCGGCCCATTTTCAAACGCGGTAAACGAAAGGAGCAGAGTTAACGAGTCATCAAATTTTCAAACTTTCTATTTTAACCCTTCATTTCTAATTTATCATTTTAACACTTTATTTTAAGGGTGACCATTTAATTCACCATTTACCTTGTGTGTGACCTGATGTATCCGGTTTATTTACAGTTGGTATCTACGTGGCTTTTGCCCAATTAAGGGATCCTTGTGGGCATCTGATATGGATATCTTATTTATTATTATTATTATTATTATTTTATTATATGAATATAATATATATAATACGATATTTATTATTTTTCATCCTCTACAATTTAACGATCTTAATTTTTTTTATACAATTATAACTTTAGCCCCTTAAATATTTGATATATCTATTTAAATAAAAAAGATAAACTAAATATTTTATTTATTTACAAAAATTAAAGAGTCTAAACTATATAAAAAAATCAGCCACAATATTTTACTCATTTTATCAAAATTAAATTCGCCGTGCGTTATAGCGGGTCTATCTACTATATAAAAATATCGACCAAATAAATGTTTAAATCACAAAAGTCGGTCATATATAAAAAAAAATTGACTAAATATTTTATTCATTTATAAAAGTTAAATTCGTTACGCGTTATTGCGGGTCTATAAACTATATAAAACAATCGACCATAATAATTTATTCATTTATAAAAATTAAATTCATCTCGTATTAAAATCACTAAGACCACTCCCTATGGTGACTAATTAATACTGCAAGACTGACCTCCACGTCAGCGCTAAGACTGAGGACTAACCCAAGACTGAACGCTCCCTATGGGGACTGCAAGACTGAACTTTTCAGTGTCACATCAGCGCCACGTCATTTCTTAAATATCAATACAAATATATATTTTAATTAATAATAAAAATTACAATAATTAAAAAACTAATTTATATTAATAATAAAAATTACAATAATTAAAAAACTAATTTATATTAATAATAAAAATTACAATAATGAAAAAACTATGTTATATTAATAATTAAAAAACTACGTTACACTAATTATTAAAATTACAAGAATTAAAAAAAGTCTATGTTACATAAATAATAAAAACATTACAATAATTAAAAAGTCTACGTTACAATTACTCGTCGTCCGTGTCTTCGCTCGTGGGTTCGTTAGGCGTAACATTATTTTGAATTTTGACGGGAGGCTCCAAATGTGTTCGATAAGATTATTACGAAGTGAATGATGCGTTCGCTTATCGCATAATTCTTTGTCCATACGAGCATGAACTGCCACACTCTCCGACCAAAAACGTCGCGAAAGATTATTCGGGTTTCGGAGGTAGTATTCCTCAAGGTGACATATATTGCGCCAACTGCCTTCGGTTATCATGTTGTGTAGAATCACACAAGTGTACATGAATCTTATTATCTTGTTAATACTATATGGTATTACCGGATTTTTAAGTATCGCCCAACGACCTTGAAGGACACCGAATGCTCGTTCTACGTCCTTTCTTGCAACTTCTTGGAATCTCTTGTATTTGATATTTTTTTCCTCGATCGGACATTTAAACGATTTAACAAGAGTCGCTCATTCCGAATAAATTCCGTCAGCGAGATAATATCCTTTGTTATATTCAACCCCATTCACAATAAACCTTGCCTCCGGAGCTCGATCTTGGAGTAAATCGCTAAACAAATCTAATTCATTAAGAACATTAATATCGTTGTTCGAACTTGCAAGACCAAAGTAAGCGTGCCAAATCCACAAATCGTACGAGGCCATCGTTTCGAGCATGATTGTTGGATGCTCGTGATCACCTCGTGTGTATTGACCTTTTCATGCTACTGGACAATTTTTCCAAGGCCAATGCATACAATCGATACTTCCGAGCATCCCCGAAAAACCATGTAACTCCGCATGTTTAGCTTGTAAACGTTGTACATCTTGTTGTGTAGGTTTTCTTAAGTACTCAGTCGAGTATAAATGAAATACCCATTTAGAAAAGTTATCAAAACAATCATATGAAGTTTGTTGACCCATATGTAAATATTCATCAAACGCATCGGCGGCACAACCGTATGCCAATTTTCGTATGGCGGAAGTGCACTTTTGGTAAACATTAAAACCAAGTGTACCGGTACAATCGGGCGCTTGATGAAAAAAAACTAAAATATGGAGGTAACTGTAGTTGAGAGTAAGACGTTATACATTCACATATACGGAGAAACAATGACTTGCTCATCCTATATCTTCTTCGAAAGTAATCTTCCGGGAACGTTGGATTAGGTGCAAAGTAGTTTTACCACAAACGTTGGCCGGCACCGAGACGATCTCTATTTAAATGTCTTTTACATATTTTTGCCCGAGAACTTTCGGCTTCGTCTTCTTCATTTTTTTCTAACCGTTCAAGAATATCGAGCATACCAATTGGATCGTAAGAAGCAACACTTGCTTTGAATTCTTCTAGATCGGAATTGTCGTCGAAATTATTACAGTGATCCATTTAACGATTTGATAAAAATATAAAGTATTTGAATTATATAGATGATGTAAATAAGTAGAAATTGGAAGAATTGTGTGTGGTAATTGTTGATATAATTTGTGTGAAATAAAGTAGGAAATGTAAGAATTGTGTGTGAAAAATATAGTATAATGTATGTGTATTTATAGTGTTTGAGAATAATTGAAAAAAAGTTTTTTTTTCCTTGCTGCCCGTTAGCTAGCCAATGGCCCAACATTCACTGGGTTTCTTCCAGTTCTTCGCGTCCTGCGTCCGTTCTGCACAAGATGAAAGGGTCATAAGACTGTCCCAAGACGGTACTGTGCCTATGATAACGAGAGGCAAGACGAACAGAGTGGCAACCACATGGGACGAGGACGAAGACGAAGACGACCATTGCCATAGGCAATGGTCTAATAAAGAGCCACTGAGAAAGGAATTACAAGAGTTAAGGTAGATTGGAACATGGGTCACTAGTCTAATATACCCAATTAAACTTTACATTAGTTCTGGAGTGCTAGATATCTAAAGAAAGAAATGAATAAAGTTTTGACGTCATCTCCAAGAGTATCACTCCTTGGTTTCTATATCTCAATATAATCCAAAGTGTAGTAAGAACAACAACTTCAAAGTATTTCAATAAACCTCTGGGTAAGTGAACCAAGCTTAAAATGATGTAGATATCGTGAAGGTTAAAAAGCCGAGGGGTAGTGAATTTCCACCAACTAAAAACGCTCTCCTACAATTTTTTCACAATACAACATTCGGTGAAAAGATATATTTTAGTCTCTAGATCGTCATCACATGAAGGACATGTAATCAATATCAATGCCCCTCATGTCTAAATTCATCCTGGTAACGAACTCATAAAACCTTGAGAATTTAGGAATAATTTACCTATTGAAATTATATAATAGAAAAGCAAAGCCAGGAACCCACATTTTCTAAAATATAAAATTCTAAAAGAATCGAAATATTGAAACATATGAAGTTCCAATATAATCAAAAGATTGAAACAGAGGATCACCATGTTATCATCATGATCAAAATCCAAACCCCACATTGAATATAAAATTAAGAAATGGAAAATCAAAGAACAAGTCTAATAACCAAACACCATTCTTAGGATTCATGCAAAATTTTAAGACTTTTTATCCATTATTTTGCATGAGGATCTGTCTATAAGAAATCTAAGACCTTTTCTATACAGATCCTATATATTTACTTATAATTTGACGGAATTTCGGGATAAAAATTGTTAAAGTTAAAAATGTTTTACCTGTATGAAGAATATAGAAAGGACTTGACAATGGAAAGAGAAAGAGATCATTGCAATTTTAGAATTTCGAAAAGCCAACCCTATCTTTCTCCCCTGTTACCTTCCTATAAAATTGGAAACTTGATTAACTGGTAGCTTATTAGTTGGAAAATAACCTGACAACTGTCCTTTTTCAATCTCATAACAATAACGAAACACAATAATATCTTAGTACGACAAAATAATTCAAGAGAAAATACTTCTTCAGTAAATGAGATAAATCTGCGCACAAGAATCAAAAGCTTGTATATTTGTTACAACCAAATGAACCATTGATGCATACATTAGTACATTACTATATTATAGAGGTGGTAAATCAACTCGTTAAATGGTAAACACATCAATCTGGGTTATAGTTTGAATACAACGGGTCACATTGGTAAATTTGGAAAGAAGGCTAAAATTGAAACCAGACTGGTTAAAAGTCATCAAACGTGATGAAATACCTTTTCTTTTTGGGAACTTATCTCTCAAACTTATCAACTCTCTCAGTTGTCCAGATGGGCTTTGCATTACTGTATTATGGAGTTTCATGAGTATATTATTCCTCGCTTCTTGCTAAAACGTTAGAACTTCGGATTTGGGAAGCATTAAATAGACTTTGAGAGCCATGATCCTTTTCTACAGTTTTTCCCCTAGCTGCTTCAAATTGACGAAGTCTTCGGTTGCCAAGTTGACTTTGACCCACCCACATTGAAAGTTGCAATCGTTGTACTTCCAGATGATAACACATTAAGTTGATGTTTTCTAGAATAATATGAACGAAATGATGAAAGAAGCAAGACATAATGAATCATAGCTTTTATTTCTTTACATTGATAAGGGATTTCTACTTCTTCAAAATATATAAGTTTACACAAAGTCATCACTATTTACACTGTTTTTGTCCGTGATTAGGTATTTGAATTTTGGTGTAAAAAGAGAATGCCAACATAAGACAACTTCCTAAATCAGGGTTGAATTACATTATCGCACAAACGAAAACAAAAACTCATAAGTATATGTCATTGGGTAAATAAAGCCACTGTCAATTTAAGCCACTAACAAAACTGATTAGCACGCAATTCTCCAGAATATTACTGTATTAACAGTGTCAACTTAGTTCAAAACTTCAAATGCACTTAGCTGCTAAGCTACAGAATCAATAAAAATAAACTGAACATCTGTTTGAATAAGACAGAACTTGCTTCATAAGTTGCAATGAGAGTTATATTTAAAGGGTGGGAAATGACAGCAGTTTACTTTAAAAAAATGGTATACAAATCGGTAATTTGTAATAAAAGAAAGGACAAAATGCCCAATGGGTGATCTAAAAGCTACCCATATTGAGCAGCCACCCCCCCCCCCCCCCAATGTCAAAGTGTAATAATGACGATAAAAATCATAAAGACAAACATTGTACCCAGTAATCATCATAGAAAACCTATCCATGTCAAAATGACAAAATTAAACATGTCAAAGCACTTCAGTGATCCCAAGTACTAATATGTACAAAACACTCCTCGTAGAGGCAAAACCATCCTCTAACTAATGACAAAATGCAATCTTAAAGACATGCTGGACTCGAGCCAGCTATAGAGGCGAGGCTATTAACATAAGGAAACAATTCTCGAGAGCCTTGCAGATACCATGGTCCTTCAACCTTTTGATCTTTCACGTGATAAGCATAGAGACCAAACCACCTATCAGTCATCATGGTAACAGCAATAACGTCATCACATGAATTAGCCAAAACTAAGCAATCCATCAATTCACCATCTTCAACTCCATTATTAGAAACATTGAAAGATATGGTTTTTTTCAGGGACATCATACCACCGCCATAAACATCCAATGAGCATGATCTTGTGAGATGATGATATTGCGCTTTGACATAGCATATCTCTCCATTGATCTTCGACAGTGAACCTCCCTGACTAAAAGGGATCGTTTGAATCCCATAGATCTCATTCTCCAACTCAAAGGCTAATAACTCACCACTTGTCGTTTCCCAGTAAACAACTCCATCCACAAAAATCCCATCACTTTTTACATCAGATTCATCCAAATCCACACATATCATATCAGATATCCTCCAAGATTGTGTCTTTGAATCATAAATATCAAAGTACACAATGGGTCCCTCAGTAGGATCAGGAAGAGAGAACGGGCATACAGCCTTATAACATGGTTCGAAGTTAAGAGAAGAGGGTTCAAATGTGAGCACAATTTTTGGTTTTTCACCATGGTAATAGCTCGAAGGTGGAAGTTTGACCCACTTATTACATGCAGGGTTACAAACAAAATATTCATTTGGATCAGCTAAAGCTTGGCAAAGAAGCAACCCATTGCAAGAGCTTCTAATGGAAATCTGGTGTGGAATGAAAGCTAGAGAAGGGTAAGGAACACCATAAGCAAAATGCTCAAGTGAGATGAAACGAGTAGAATTTCCAGCTTCATTTTGAAAGAAACCAGAGGTTTTTCTGAAGTATTGACTTTGCATGTGTGCAAAGAATGGGCCTGATATCCACTGGTTCCATTCTTTTGAGACAAGTCGAGACCGAACTAAAGATTTGGCAGGAAGGTAACGAATGATGTGGTTCTTTGCCACCTCTTTTATATCTTCCTTTAATCCGATAAGAGCAGGGAATTCAAACAAGTCCATATTCGGATTCTCAAATATCATGTCCATTAAGTTGCGCTTTTTACCCTACATTTTAAAAATGAGGAAGCTGAGAAGATATGAAATTGACATCACAAGCACACATATACGAAAGATAGAAAATTCCAGTTCAGATGACATTTATGATAGAGAAATATCCTCTAAAAAGTTCCCATCAAATTAATTGGTACTAATGTATCATATACTCACTAATACTAATGAGAGCATCATAACTGGTAAAAATTGTTCTGTTTCCTTGGTGAGTTTATAACAACTATTGGTTTCTCAATTGAGTTTAGGGTAGTTCTTGGATCGAAGGTATCTAGATTGTATTTAAACATTGATTAGACAAGAGTTGTACACTCATGTATATGAACTGGTACAACTTTTGTATCAGCTTTACTAAAGGTTATATACAATTTTCTCAAAGACAGATTTTTAAACCATATGCCATGACCTTTCCTAAACTTAGTAAAAAAAAATAGAGTGATTTATGCTAATGGCTAGCCTAAGATTCTTATTAATCATTTGCATTATTCACAATGATTTATGCTAATTTCAGTAAGGGATAATTGATCTAAGAAAAAGAATACACAGAAGTTTAGCTTCTATAGCAATATGATCATTAGACAAAAATCCCTTATATAATTATCGACAAACAATCCAAAGGGTTGCGACACATTTGATCCAGATTATATAGAATATTTACACCGAGGATGAGTAAAGCCATATGATCTAAACATACACCTACAAGATTACGAATCCTCCTGACACTTGCTCAATACATATACTTACAAAACTCATTTATCATTTTGACAAGTGTCGATTAAAAAGATTTGTTGGAACAAGTTTAGGAGGACATATTATTACTACCAAGGGATAACAAACACTTTCAGTAAAATGAATTATTAGGTTAAAAGACATAAAACATGAGATAAGTGGTACCTTTTTTACCCTTTCAGGACTTGGTTGCATTTCTGAATCAGTATTGAATGCACTTTCGTTGATTCCCATGTTTACTCCTTTGAGATCAAAGTTGGTTGCACTTTCGATTCCCGTGGCTCCTTTAAGATCAAAATCAACCGCCCTTTTGATTTCCACGTCTCCAGTAGAATCAGAATTTGTGTCATTTCCTAATTCCACGTACCCTTCTGTATGATCAGAATTTGTTTCATTATTGAATTCCATTTCTCCTTCTGATTGAGAGTAAAAGAGCTCGCTTTCAGCCACTCCGTCAGTTATAACAAGTGCATCAGATACTTCAGAACAAAGAAGATCATAAGAACCATCATCCGAAAACTCCTGAAACGAAACAGAAAAAGAAAAGAATAAAATATACATGTCATTTAATTACACCATTTTTTACTGTTTTTCAGAAGTTACTGCTATATAGCATCACGTTACTAGAATAACATCTTCATTGCCATCTAAATCTCAAATCGTACAAAACTGAACAAGACAGACACGATTAAGAATGTTCAATCACCTACACCAAGAACAACAGTATAACATATAAAGACCAATAAACCAATGTAAACAAAACTATACCATGTTGTTAGAAACAACAGCATCCATGTTCACATGTTCCGGTTCACTATCATACTCATCGATGTTGACTAATTCAAAAGATCCATCACTATGAACTTCCTCTTCGCTTTCCATCGTCAAGTTATTATTAGCCAGTTAAGCCTAATTAACAGCTGATCCAAAAACAGTCTGCTTTATACATCCAAACATACACACACAAAAAACGTAAATAATTAATAAATAAATAAGTCAAACTTATAGCAATATACATGATATTATATTATATTATATTCAATATTCAATTATTCATCAAAACGCACACATGAATGTCTGTGAAACAACGTGTAAAGTAAATATAAGAAATCAATCAGGGTTTATAAATTACGATACAGAAAAATAAATCAAATGATTGATCACGCATTAATGTGATCAGATAAAGGGGGAGTGAAAGAACTTACCAAACGTAAAATTCGAATTGATCAGTAATAGAACCTAAAATATTGAAAATGATAATCGATTAATTGCAGAGCTACTGCTATATCTATATCTATATATCTATATATAAATAAAATATAAAATATATTTGCGTTGTACCTTCTGCAACTCTTCGTTGCATGTAACGAGAAAATTAAGTTTGATCCGATGATTTAATCGCATCAAGTCAAGGTCAACGCGTCAAAATAACTAAATATTTTCTATTTTCTTTTGCGTGATTTTCACGGAATTAAGCAGCTACTCAACGGGTTGTGTTTTCCTTTTCTTTTTAACTTTATTTTTTTTAGTTATTAACTAGTTTATTATTTACCCGCTACGCGAAATTAAACATGAAATTATTTTATACGGAGTCATTAATAATTCATCTAAGCTGAACATATCAAACTTTTATTGATTTCATATATATAATTTCATATTCTTCGAATATGAAAAAGAGTTATCTAAAATAATACATAAACTAAAATTGTTAATTATAAAATGCATGTACTAAAAATGACATATTTAACAAACATAAATGAGATGTCATGCAACAGATGATGACTTTTTTGTTAAATAGGAATAGTTATGGACACATTTATAAAACCAAAATTTTTAATAATAATTAAATCTTGATTTTTTGAATCACCATAGAATGAACTCAATCAATAGTTCAGATTCCTCAATGGTATTCTGCTTGATAATGATAATGATGATTAAAGGAAAAAATAAATTTGATCAACTAACAACCTTTGATTCCTATTTATTATAAACTATATTAGGAAAACAATCTTAAGTGATTTTAAACTAATAGTAATCGGTAGGACTGTGCAAAAGGGCAGAATCGGGTCGAATTGGGATTGTACTGGCTCGTACTGAGAATTGAAAAACTGCGAGTTATAGAATCGAGAACCGTACTGAATGTCACCGATTTTTTTACAGTTCGGTTAGCCTGTGCAAAAGGGCAAAACTAGACCCAGCCGGACCGTACCGAGAACCGAAAATGCCTAAAGCACATAACCGAAAATGGAACCGATACATGTATATTCAGATCGGTACCGGTACAGTTCTCTAGTTCTTTCGGTATGTACCGTTTTTCGCACAGGCCTAGTAATCGGATACTGAAAATCAATTTATACAAAATAATTTTTTCCAATAAAATATTTCAAAAGCAGAGACTTCCTATCAAGGAAGTTGAAAAAAGTAATATCAGAATAATAAATGAGTTGATTCTAAGCATATACTTCAAAATTAATATTTTTATGATAATGAAAAGCAAATCTTATCAAAATGACAAAATTTTAGTTTCAAAGAGTATTACATTAAGCTCCTACATAACGTATATGTTTTAATGTCAACTCACATGTAACACTATAACAATCGTTAGATAATTTATGCATAGATTTTACAGATCCAAATGTACTATGAATGACACAACTAACCACCTTACTAAATCCTACAAACTGTTGACGTGGACTAATTACACCGCTAATAATAACGTCACATTCCCATTGCCCCCAAAATAAGTGTTAATAGCTCGAAGTAATACAGATCAAAATCATATAAACCGACTATAAAAATAGTTTCATAATTTTTAGTGTCATGTTTTACATGCAAGTTTAAAACATTCAAAGTAAAGTTTCACATCAAGTCACAAATAAGAATGAATAAATAATTAGTCTAAACGAATATGTTAAACTTTTGAAACATACTAAATAAAATTGCAAAATCATTAATATAGTAACATGGAAAAAATAGCAGAGATTAAAAGTGATATTCAATTTATTTGAAAATAAGAATCCGTACCTTAAAGGGTTACAATTTGTATGTTTCGGTAATAACTCATGGATGCAGTTTCAAATTACTTTTTTCTTTTCTCTTTTAGCCGACTTAAAACAAAGTAGAGACGATTGAGACTTGAGAACGTGTGATTGAAATATTTACAGGTTACTAACTCTAATGAATTAAGTAAAAATATTAGTTTCTGACTCTTTGAGATACATTAGGTCGAAAGGTTCAAGCTCAATACAGTTTGTTTTGCTTTCAATCTTTTATGTTAATATTCATTAATAGTTATAGTTATTTATCTCATTATTATTATTATTATTATTATTTATTATTATTATTATTATACGAGATAATGCAAATCGTGAACAGATTTGATCGTTAATGTACTTGACATATTTGATTGAGTTTTTGTATCTTCTTATTTATTTATTTATCACTATATGTAATTATCCATCGTTATGTTGACCAAAGAATTTAATAGTTTTCTACCTGTTAACTTAATTATTTATTTACCAAATTAACTATACAAAATTACGGATATCACAATATCTTTTTTTAGGAACCATGTTTATCAAGTGTATTGGTCTAAAATTAACATGATATATACTTACCGTAAATAAACTATTTCTAGTGAATAATAAGATATCTAAGTTTAATAACCAAATAATATACAAACGTGACATCTATACTCTATGTGAAGTTATGAATCAAGTTAGACAAATAATTGTGGTTGAAAAAGTTACCAAGAACGCAATAAACTAGTGATCAAGCAAAATTAAAACACCCCAAACTACAACGATCCGACCCAAAAACACTCTGAAAAAATAACGAAAAAAGTGAAAAACAAAAAATAAACCAAAATGGGATGACCAGTTGACCACAGTTTTCTGCACTAAATACTTGTACATTTTTAAATAACTACTTTTGGGTTCACAAGGGCCACTTTCATAGTCCACCTCACATAAAAAAATGAACCGGATCCTTTCTTCCTTACCCGTTTCTTTCATCTAAACCGACTCCATGACCGGAATTTTAATTCTTATTGCCCACACATTTTATTCACAAAATACCTTATTTGTTTATGTATTCGCATCACAACTTCTACTTAATCTTAAGCAAAACAGATAATTAAATGACATTTTCTAAATCATTATAATCATGAACAAAGACATACACCAATGGACATAATTACCAATAAAATAATTCTAGTTCATAATCATTAATTAATTTTAATTCAGAAGAAACAGAATTACCTTAATCACGATTACGCATGCAAAAACTTCCTCTTAATTGCTTCTGTCTTTCTGTTGTAAATTTCGTAGCGAATTTTCTAGGGTTTATGCGACTTTTCGTTGTATGTATTAATGAAAATGTGACAACGTTTTTTATTATTATATATAAGTAACCAAGGGCGTTAAATACGGTTAGCATCACGACCAACCGAACAAGTCGTGATCGCCCTATGACTCTGATTTGTTTCCCTTTTGAATATTTTACAACATCACCCTAAAGTTTATGGTTTTTGACAACTGTTACCCTCCCATTTCTTTTTTTGATTTTTTAGTAGTAGTAAAAAGAATGTTTATTGTCCGGTTTGACCATTTTGAGCGTAAATAAAATTTAGATCAAACCGGTAATAACAGTTTGATAAATTTTCAAATCAAATTATTCAAATATGTTTGATGAAAGTAGTTTTTCGTGACAAACTTAATATTTAAAACTACAACTACAACCTACAACTATAACTCACAACTATTTTATCAAACATATTAATAATGATAATAATAATATAATATTAGTTATATATGATAATCATTCTTTAAACTCAATCCCATTTCCAAACGCCATCTTATCAATTTTCTTAGCTATTTTGGATAATTAAATGTCACGAATCCTTTTTAATCAATGAGAAAGTGCCATGTGAGAGATGACAGCAGTAAATGTACAGCTGAAGTGAAAATTTGGTTACTAGATATTTTCATTGGGGAGCAAGTATTATCATATCATAAATCATAAATCATATAGAGAGAGATAAAATGGAAATGTTTGTAGGTACTTAATTGTATAGCTGGAACAAAACACTTGTACACCAAGTAATGGAGCAATTAACTTGAATACTGAATAGGGGACCAAGTCTTTCTAAATATATAAAAAGGGAGCTTAGTTCTCATTTTCACACTTATTTTTTATTTCTTTATTTTAACGATATCTCAGGTTTATAATTGACAAGAAAACAACACGACACATAAAACAATAAGTTTTGTGAGTTGAAGAAAGAGACAAGTGAAGGCTGTAAGCAAAAATCCAAGCAATTGAGATAAATAGATAATACCTAAACAAATAAGGTAAGAATTTAGGTAATTTTTTTTTACTAACTCAATATCTAAAATACATATGGGTCGACGGTCGAATGTTCTTGTGGAAGTAATATTTCTACTATTGGATAGAGGTATGACTTTTTACATCTTACCTCTCTTATATCCGCCCTCGACATGTTTGGGTAGTGTTATTGTTGTGTTATGTGCTGTGCATTTTTATAGTAAAATTGAATGTGTTCACGGTCACAATTTTGTTGGATATGATTCATATGTTATATGGAATATAATGTAGCTAGCTAGTGAGCTTGGTTAATTATTTTGGTGTTTGAGAGGTTTAACAAAAGCTATTTGATGGTTGGTAAAATGGTCGAGTTTGATTTCATATGTTATCAAACAATACTTTGTTCCTATTTATCTTCCTAACAACAATATAATGATATATGGAAAAATAATGTTAATCAGAAAAATTAGTGGATGATACATGTCTTCTTTTTTTTAGTGTAGGATACATGTCATAATCTTAGAATGCCGGAAGAACTATGGGAATAAATATGCAGGAAGAAAAATCATTAGTATGAATTTGGATTTCGAGTGGAATCGGGTATAGATCGACTTTTGTTTTGACCATCTAACCCAAATAATAAATTGGGTCTGGTGGGCTGGCCTGCTAATCTAACCCAAATAATAAAATGGGCCTGGTGGGCGTCACAGACTCACAGTAACACGGTCACTATAAGTTTGTGAAGTTATCCCCAAATCTTCAAATTTCACAACCTGAAAATTACTTTACCTTTTTAACATCTCCACCGAATTCCCATGACGACGGTGAGTCCTCAATCTCAAAAACCTCACACAGTTTCTCAACACAACACTGTTTTTTTAAATTAACCAAATATTTGATTCCAATATCACAATTATTATTTCTAATAAATTCAAAAACTCAAATTGAAATGAGGGATGACGATCCCCTACCGGTATCAACTCCTACAACAATACATACATCATCATCTGTATCGATCTCTAATAACAAAAAAGAAACCCTAGATTCTAACATATTTAGAAGAAGCCGGTATAAATTTTGGGCGTTTGCCGCCATTATCCTCCTTGCGTTTTGGTCAATGTTCACCGGCACCGTCACTCTCCGACTCTCCGTCGGAAACCTAAACCGATTATCCGATGAAATCTCCGGCGGACCTATTTACGAAGATTTCGACGTCCTTGTACGGTTTCGTTTCCTTTACTGTGTGTTTTTGTGTGTGAATTTAAATTAATTGATTTGATTTTGGATTTGAATAGGAAATTGAGGAAAGAGAGAAAGTGGTGAAGCATATGTGGGATGTATACGTTAATAGCCGTAGGATCAAATTACTCCGATTCTGGCAGGAAGCGTTTGTGGCTGCTTATGAGGATTTAACAAGTGATGCACCTGAAGTTAGAGAAGCTGCCATATCCGAGATCGCAAAGATGTCGTTGCATTCGTTAAAGCTTGATCCTCCTCCTATCCGATCAACGGTGCGTATTCTATTTAAAACACTAGATAATTTGATTATTTTAGCACTATAGTATATTGTGATAGTTGTGACATTAGAAAGGATATAACTTCGATTGAGTAACAGGATAGTCTTTGCATTCATTCAAGTGGTTGCATTATTGTTACTGTGTAGGTTGTTGATGGCAGTCATTAATGTTATTGCTTTATCTCTAGCTCGTAAATTATATGCACTCACTTAAAAGAGGTGAGGTTTTAAGGGGATCAACTTTATACGCATAAACTTACGGATACTTGAATTGACAATACACATAGAAGCTGATTAAGGACCTAATTTTGAGTGCTTGATCACCACTATGTAGCTTTAATAAAGGATATACTAACTTGACCTAGAATATGTTTCTATGTATGTACTAATTTTTCTCTTAGAGAATAACATCTATTAAGATAAGAATTTAGTATATAAGAGGCACTTTCACTCCTATAACCACAATGTAGGATGCATAAGGTTTTGAGATACCCATAATCCATATTGAGTTCCTGAGTGTGAAGTTGGAATAGCCAGGGTTGAAGATAATCCTTAATGATGAAGTGCCTCATTTTGAATAAGGTTTGTACTTATTGATGTACTGTTCAATATATCAAGATAGAAAATGCAAATTCGTCAAACCAAGGTAGTTGAAAGGCTTGACATAGGTGACTAACCCTTATCTTGTCTTAGGCGAGAGAGGAAAAAGGCTAGCCCTCGAGTGAAGGATGTAATCTGGTAAAAGTTCAAGATTTTGTACATGACATTTTATGACATACAAACATAGAAGTAAGAGCATAATATAGAGAAAATGAAAACAGAAATACCTAGATTCTAATAGCCGACAGGGATACAGTTGTTAATGATACATTATCAAAGAAAAGAAGTCTTAAGTGAACTAAAAGCCTAAAAAGTTTGTAGTTTCTCATTCTCTTAACAGCAGAACTTTTGTGAAGAAGATGAGGGTCCATGGAGGAGAGGCATGATGTTTCTAACATATATTACGAAGCGGACGCAGACCATCAGCTTACATGAGATAACCATTTTACTATAAAGTAAAAAATGTAACACTAGTTTTTGATGGGTTGTAACCAGGAGACTGATTTACCCTCACAGCCAGAAGGTGTCGCCGGCCTAGTTTTGCTTTTAACTAAAGCTGCCTCGCTTGAGCATGTTACAGCTGACGTTGCCACAAGGGTTTGACCTAAGGGGCTAGGCACCTTTAACTACGATGCTTAAAACTTGACCTCATTTTAGGAAAACGCTTATGCCTCTGCCTTCTTTATAAATTATCACACTGTAGCCAGTTGAAGAATATATAATGTACAGTACCAACACTGGTACAGATTTCTATTTGTACATATAGCGATTGCTCATTTATCTGAATTATTTGTAAATGCAAAATCAGTTAGCTGTTTTTTATTTTATTAATGGCATAGTGGCCCTAGCCTTGCAGTAAATTACTCAACTATCTTCTCAATAGAAATTAAAAAATGCTGACCAGTTAGGCTAAGAGTCTTACAGAGCTGTTGTCTGACCTATTGTAGATTGATAGTCCCAAAAGACTTACAAGCACGCGTAAAGTCTAAACTACTTGTGGGAAGTAAGATTTGGAAGCATGAGTGCACCACCTCTCAGCCTTTGTAGCTTATGGTCTATTTTGGATTAAATATATAAATTGAGGTTTTTATGGTGATAGTAGCTTTAGTACAACATCCAAAATCTTTTTATTCAGAGACTTAGATTCTTCTTGTAATAATAGTGTTTCTTCGATTGTATTTATAGCATTGGTTTTTTATTAAAAAATTCAAAATTGGACAAAGTCCTTTTGCCCCTTCTAGATAGTAATATTTTTTTTTAATACTAACCGAAAAGATTATAGATTATATTAGGAACGTAGTCCATAACAGGAGAGGGTGGAGGATAGTCATGGAAATAAAGGCATTACCATATGGCTTGATATACATAATAATTTTATCCAACTGCCAAAACTTCCATGACCCTCTGCCACATCTCGAATCTTGATATATGTTATTCACACATAAAAGGTGATTTCCTTATATTTCCCACTGTAAGATACTAGAGGCAGGATGAAGCTTACAACAATCATATATAAAGAATTATTGAGCATATATTCTGTAAAGATATAGATAAATCCTGATGTGGTCTGTTTTCATGCTTCTAACAGAATTTACAAGAACTGAATTCAAGGCATGCACAGCAGAACAACGGTGGCCTTCCACTACAGTAGTTCATAACTTGAAGAAAACTTATGATCATATTCGCGAAGAGTATCGCCATTCTTTTATACAGGTTGAATCTACTCATTAAATTGCTCATGTCGTTTTGCAGTTAGTAAAGGTAGTTGTGAGAAATTATACCACAGTTTCATATGTTTTTTACACGACAGGTACAGACACTTCAATTGTATTTATATATATAGGAACCAATTTCGGATATCTTGTTTCTATCTTTGTGAATCTGTTTATTTTGTGATTAGATGAAATGAAGCAAAGAACTTGTTACACTTTACGCACAAGGTATCTTTTACTAATCATGCTACTTTATGTCATTTCGCCACAAGATCGTATTCAAGTTATGATTTTTTCCTTGGCTATTATATCAGTTATCTTTTACTAATCATGCTACTTTATAATACGGTCTTAGTTTTAATGCTTATGTGAAATGTATAAAAATGATATTTATATTATTAGTTTAATCACCAGACAAATACAAAAGAAGTCTACATAAACATAGGCTTTGGTATGATCTAATTTACAGAAAGGAAAAGGTGATAAATGAAAAGAAATAGTGTCTCAATTCATGTCCCTTCAATTCCAATTCAATAAAGAGTGCAAAATATCAAGCAACCAAACCAAAAGAGTATGTGTACGACGGATTTATGGTTACTTTTATCTACAATTACTACTTACAAGCTAGTAACAATTAACAAGTTTATTACGAGATCATCGAGTAGACTTATCAACGAGTAAAATTACTTTAAATCATTACAATTTTATCAATAACTAAAGGGTTAATGGTATGAGAATGCATTAAAATTTATCGTTTTTGCTATTGTATGTATTTATATATTTTATAAGTTTTATAATGTGTATTAAACTCTCTGAAAAATAGCGACACTTGATAAAGATTGTGTGTGTGGGGTAAAGACTGCGGTTTCATCAATACGGTTGTTTCACAAAACATTTTACTATTATTTGTACATTTATAAGTACACGTCATTTGATCTTTATTTCTCTATTCTCTTTCTCTATTAATATTAAAACAAAACAAGACGATTGAATTGAAATAGTTTGTGTCCGTTGAATTGTACATCTTGTAGCGTTTGAGTTGTATTTTCATGCAACTATAATCGTTTATTTACCGACAAAGAAACAAGTCCGTCGTAGAATGCATGGTTCCTAGACTTTGTGTCGACCTTCTGACCAATATAAAACAATTTGTGAGGATGAAAGAAAATGTAGGCTCATAAAAAGTATCGTTAGATTGCGAAAAATTCTTAACGCATTTTTTTCCTACTAATTTTATTTTGTCCTAGCGGTATATGAGTTTGTCAAATACTTTTCAATTAAGAGGTTATAGGTTTGCGAAAACTGCTAAAAATGATATATATGTGTATATATAACGACTAAAGTGATAATTCATCTATCTTTAACTAGTATCTAAACGGTTTTTAACTACTAATTAAATTGTCACATTAATTGCTATATGCAAAATCTACTTTTACAAACACTAAATATTTACAATAGCATCGATAATTAATTAACTAGTGATGATTTAAAGATCAACAAACATCACTTGCCAAATCTCCGAGAAAGCTTCCATGATCACACCATGATGAACCCTAGTATTAAACAACAAATAACATTGCAAAAGTTGCTTCAAATCACTCTCTTCATACATTTGATTTTCAACAATCATTTCCATCATTGATTTCTTGAAGTCTTCATATGGATTCTCCGATCTCTTCACTACCGCAAAGCTTTCTCTCACCTTTCCCTCCACCTTACACGGCATTAGCTTCTTAAACACTGACAATCTTGCCGGTGATCCCCACCCAGGCGATAGCTCACCACCTCTTATGTCATCCTGTATTGTTCGCACTCGCTCTGTTGAGAAGCTTCTAGGAGACGAGACTTGGGATTCAGGTGGTTCTTCATACTTTCCGCTATCATCAATATTGTAACCGGTGCTAAATTCGTAGCTATAGGTGCACTACAACAAATATGCAAATTGTATGCATTCATTTTCTACACAACTTATGAAAATCCATAATAATTAAAAGTGTAAAGTTATAATAACTCCTAGAATACTTTGGACCAATATATATGTGTAGCTAGAGGATCCATCACATTAACTTATTCTTGCCCTTCCATTTATCTATTTCATATATGATTAGTCTACATTATTATGAATTAAAGTTCTTGTAAATGTAATATTTTTATGTCTATTTACACTTAAAAAGTTAGAAGTGAGTGCAAGACTAATTTGTAACTTTTAGTTTCTTCATACTTAATTGATTATACACTTTTAAATGTGTTATAAGGTGTACAAAACTCTTGTAAGTCTAGCATTTCTGGTTTCTCAATGTAGAAAAACTGTAAATATGTAGAAGGGTTAACAGACAGATAAATTATTCTACTTTGAGAAAATGTTCAATTAAGTTACTGAACATTTAATTTGTTAGATTACTCACCTTTTCATTACTTGGGGTTTTCTTTTTGTAGAATGGTGGAAGCTTCAGTAAGGGGATATAAAACCCTTGGTTGTTGTCGGAATTGTAGATTTTTGACCCAGGGGTGTCAACATCACAGACTTTAGTAACTACGCGTTTTTGTAAGTACTCTCGAGACCTGGAACCACACCTGAAAGCAGAGGAGACGTGGCTCCTGAAGGAAGAACTGTGCGGTGTCTGTTTTAAAGGTGGTGGCGAAGTCGTGCATGGAAAATCATCGATGATCACATTGAGGCGTTGACAAGGCGACGAATGGTGTTCCGGTTCGGTAGAAACGTTGTTCGTTCGACATGATCTAAATATACTAAGGATGAATTTCACCATTTTAATAGGTGGTTTCCTGTGGATACAATAATCCAATGCACTTTTATATACGGAGTACTTTTGTTATTATGTTATTCGGTTTTAATTAACTTATTTTTTAAAGAATTTTTTAAACTTTTTTTTATTTTCTTATAAATATTGTATTTGAAAAGAGGAAATATAAACAAGACGTACATGAAGTAGTAAAAAGGACAGATTCGATTGATGGAAAAAGCAGTACAATATTGTTCAGGCCAACTTTTCATTGAAGGGTCGATCGAGCTGAGTGACTTGAAAATAAAGCTCAACCACCTGGTTTCGTTTGTACATTAATGTCGTCTTCATGTCCATGTATCATCTTGCTTAATTAGTTGCCTTACATTAATTTAAGATCACAATTAGCACCCTCTAATTACTTCACATTATAATTATATTATAATTATATTATAATTAATTTGTGCCCAACTCTTTCTTAAGAGCTCGGATGTAGCCCTCAAGGTAATTAAGCATGTTCATTAATTGAGCCAAAACCGTATCAATGAAACTGAAAAATATAAAATAACATAACCAAACGTTCATCTTAGTTAGTCTAGCTCTGTTTTAATACCAGCAGTTCGACCCTTACCCCGGTTACGAAATGAATACAGATTTAAGGATTGTTTTTCTATGCTATGTATTACTCTATTATCACTTTTTTATTACTATCTATAATGCATGTGTATTTATTGAATCATAATTTTTAAAATTTAATCAAAATTTCTAATTTACCGTCAATGTTAGATTACATATTTATGGCATAATCAATTATATAAATTTACAATATAATGATCTATTTTCAAAATTAAGATTGAATTACTCATATATTATTATAGATTTCTACCGTGTCGTTATTTTAATTGCAAAATTATATATTTGCCGCCAAGATGTGTGTCTATAGATACGTTTTAAAAGTAATTTCGCATCACTAAACTCATACTTCACCTAATTAACCAGCTCGCAACAACGTCTCGCATTTGGCGCGTTTTTTCCAAATTTTTTATTTTCTACTATTTCCGAAAAATAGTAAATTTTCCACCATATTATGTATATACAAAGACATTTGGATGCTGATTTGAGGCTACAAACAAAAATTCTTACCTTGTTAATATTATATCGTAAAAATGTTAAATTTTCTGGTGCGTTTTTTTATTTCCTCATAGATTTCTACCGTGTCGACATTTTAATTGCAAAATTTTATATTTGCCGCCAAGATGTATGTGTACAGATACGTTTTAAAAGAAATTTCGCACTACTAAACTCATATTTCACCTGATTCATCAGCTCGCAACAACGTCTCGCATTTTACGCGTTTTTTTATGAATTTTTTATTTACTAGTATTTCCTAAATATATTAAATTTTTTACCATATAATGCATATACAAAGATATTTGGATGCTAATTTTACACTAGAAACTCAAATTCTTACCTCGTTAATATTATATCCTAAAAATGTTAAATTTTCTGGCGCGTTTTTTTATTTCCTCATAGATTTCTATTGTGTCGTCATTTTAAATGCAAAATTTTATATTTGCCGCCAAGATATGTGTGTATAGAAAGTAATTTCGCACCACTAAACTCATATTTCACTTGATGGACCAGCTCGCAACAACGTCTCGCATTTGGTGCGTTTTTTCCGAATTTTTTATTCTCTAGTATTTCCTAAAAATAATTAATTTTCGACCATTTAATGCATATACAAAGACATTTTGATGATAATTTGACACTATAAACTCAAATTATTACCTCGTTAATATTATCTCGTAAAAATGTTAAATTTTTATTTCCTCATAGTATTCTACTGTGTCGTCATTTTAATTGCAAAATTTTATATTCGCCGCCAAGATGTGTGTGTATGGATACGTTTTGAAATTAATTTCGCACCACTAAACTCATATTTCACCTAATTGAGTAGCTCGCAACAACGTCTCGCATTTGGCGCGTATTTTCAGTATTTTTTATTTTCTAGTATTTACTAAAAATATTAAATCTTCTACCATATAGTGTATATACAAAAAAATTTGGATGCTAATTTAACTCTATAAACGCAAGTTCTTACCTCGTAAAAATGTTAAATTTTCTGGCGCGTTTTTTTTATTTCCTCGTAGATTTCTAGTATGTCGTCATTTTAATTGCAAAATTTTATATTTTCCGCCAAGATGTGTATGTACAAATACGTTTTAAAAGTAATTTCGCACCACAAAACTTATATTTCACCTGATTTACCAGCTCGCAACAACGTCTCGCATCTGGCGCGTTTTTTCCGAATTTTTTATTTTCTATTATTTCGTAAAAATATTAAATTTTCTACCATATTATGCATATGCAAAAACATTTGGATGCTAATTTGACACTACAAATTCAAATTCTTACATTGTTAATATTATATCGTAAAAATGTTAAATTTTATGGCGCGTTTTTTTATTTCCTCATGGATTTCTAATGTGTCGTTATTTTAATTGCAAAATTTTATATTTTCCGCCAAGATATGTGTGTGTATATGCCTTTTGAATACAATTTCGCACCACTAAACTCAAATTTCACCTGATTGACCTGCTCGCAACAACGTCTCATTTTTGGCGCGTTTTTTCCAAATTTTTTATTCTCTATTATTTCCTAAAAATATTAAACTTTCTACCATAAAATTCATATACAAAGACATTTTAATGCTAATTTGACACTATAAATTCAAATTCATATCTCGTTAATATTATCTCGTAAAAATGTTAAATATGTTGACGCGTTTTTTTATCTCCTCATATAATTCTATTGTGTCGTCATTTTAGTAGCAAAATTTTATATTTTTTCTCCAAGATATGTGTATATAGATACCTTTTGAAAACAATTTCGCAACATTAAATTCATATTTCACCTAATTGACCTGCTCGCAACAACGTCTCATTTTTTGCGCATTTTTTCTAAATTTTTTAGCCTCTATTATTTCCCAAAAAATATTAAATTTTCTACCATATAATACATAGAAAGACATTTTGATGCTAATTTGACACTATAAACTCAAATTCTTATCTCGTTAATATTATCTCGTAAAAATGTTAAAATTTCTGGCGCGTTTTTTTATTTTCTCATAGATTTCAAATGTGTCGTCATATTAGTTACAAAATTTTATATTTTTCGCCAAGATATATGTGTATAGATACGTTTTGAAAGTAATTTCGCACAACTAAACTCATATTTCACCTAATAGACCAGCTTGCAACAACGTCTCGCATTTAGCGCGTTTTTTCTGAATTTTTTATTTCCTAGTATTTCCTAAAAATATTAAATTTCCTACCATATACATATACATAGACATTTTGATGCTAATTTGACACCATAAACTCAAATTCTTACCTCGTTAATATTATCTCGTAAAAATGTTAAATTTTCTAGCGCGGTTTTTTATTTCCCCATAGATTTCTACTGTGTTGTCATTTTAATTGCAAAATTTTATATTTTCCGCCAAGATGTATGTGTATAGATACATTTTGAAAGTAATTTTGCACCACTAAACTCATATTTTACCTGATTGACCAGCTCGCAACAACGTCTCGCATTTGGCGCGTTTTTTAAATATTTTTTTTTCTAGTATTTTCTAAAAATATGAATTTTTTTACCATATAATGCATATACAAAGACATTTGGATTATTTTTGAAGTAGACAATTAATTTAAAATTTTCCTAAAAAAGAAATGGGAATATTTAAATGTGATGAGGTAGACGTATAATACTAAAGTTAGTCGAGGTCCCATGCAATATGACTGTTATAAATAGAAAATATGATAATGGTGGACAATGATAATTATGTTAATAATAATGATCGTAAATTTTTGTTTCAATTATAGTTTATGTTATTAAAATAATTGTATATTTTAATTATTATTTATTTTTATCAAAATAATTGTATTTTAATTATTATTATTTTATATTTCAAATAAATAAAGTTGTAAAAATTAATAGATTATAAAATGTTTCAATATTTGTTGGATATTGTATAAGTAAGTTGTTAACGTATATTTATAGGATATAAGGGTATACAAATATTAATTTTTTTTTTGATATTCGTTATAAGTCAGAAATATAAAAATACTTTACAAAGAAATATAAATAACATATCATATTCAGTTTCACTAGAATAAAAATGCGAATTGTAAAAGCCCAAGTCCATGAGTGATAAAGTCCAATTGATAGAACACGCCCGTTAAATATTCAAATGACGAAAAGCCCCCGAGGTTCATCGCTCTCATATAAACCCTGGTATCATCTCCAAAATTATTTTTTAAAAAAAAAGAATAAATAAAAAAAAATGATGAAAGCTTCATTCAGAGGAAGCTCGGACGCCGATAATTCCGACACCACCGGTTCCGTCGTAGTCAACGCCGGCGGCATCAACTTACCATCTTCCATCACCGGTGACACTTTCGTCAACCCTCCTTCCGTTAACGTACTTTATCCGTAGAAAACCCCGGAGCCTTCACCGTTGAACGTCCCCAAACAGGTACATATTAGTATTTAGTACTATCGGATTCAATTTTAAATAATACTTCCATTTTTTAGCTGATCATCCGATTGATTGATTTAACATGTGTAATTGGGATGTACGATTTCAATTCATAAATAGCGTTACGGTCAATGGGAAGCCGTTGAAATTTACGTATTCACATTCAATAGTTGAGAAGAGTACAGCGTTAGACGGAACACTTTTGTTGGATGCTAATCATAAGGTTTCGGCGAATTATGGATTTGGTTCGGGGAATTGTAAGGCGAAGTATTCTTATGTGCATGGTAGTGTGATGGCGGTAGAGCCGAGTTATGATTTTGCGGATAACTCATGGGATGTAGCTGTGTCGAGGAGGATTAATGAGGATAGTGTGGTTGGGGCTTCTTATCAGTCGTCTACTAAGGTTTTGGGGTTGGATTTGAAAAGGAATTCGTTTGCAAATGGAAGCTTTAAGGTAATCTATATCTGAACTTGCACTTAACTAGAGTATTTGTTGTAATTAATGAAATATTAGTTTATTTGACATATTTGATTGAGATTTACGCCCGTGATAAATTATGCAAATGAATTTTAACTATTCCAAAAGAAAGGGGCAATTCAAATGCTTCATCGATAAACCCCTACGTCTCTTCCCGTCCAACTCAACGCAAATGAATTTTAACTATTCCAAAAGAAAGGGGCAATTCAAATGCTTCATCGATAAACCCCTACGTCTCTTCCCGTCCAACTCAACGGGAGATTGAAGAGCGGTTTGCGCTTTGCGCCCCAACCCCCTTAACTAATTGATGTTTGGTTGAAAGAGTTAAACTTAGAATGGACATGGAACTGTATATAATCTGTGAATAAATTTTATGTATAGTGACAATAGAGATGTTTATGTAGTGACAAAGGAATTGCTGAATTCAACGGGTTGTCAGTAAAACCTTTTGGAACTGATAATTTTGTTTACTGCATTGGTAAGAATATACTGGAGGAAGTGAATAGAACATGACCTCATTTTTCTCACTCTATCTGTTTTGTGTTCATTTACTGAGTAGCATATATAACCAAAATCTCAAGACAAATGAAGTTGTGAACACTACTAAGTTTTAAAGTAGAGCATACGCTAAATGAAAAAGAGAAGAACATACGACCAAATGACAGGATTCAGGCATTGAACCAAGAGGAACATTTTAACTAACATAAAAATTGATATCCAGAATTCAGTAAAAGCCTCATATCTGACCTATGAAAATAACTTGGAACAAGTATTTGCTTATAACCAAATAAAATCAATCATTCAACAAGAAGATAAAATATTGAATACAACCTTTGTATCACTTACCTTATTGATAAGGTCAGGCCAGATAAAAACATCTTGTGCCTATGTGAGTGAGAGCTATTGGCTTCCTGTCTGTTGAATCATGTCAACAAAATAATGTATATAGCGGTTTTATTCGATATCTATCTATCCCAAATGGCTTATGTCTAGGTTTCTTTTGCAGCCTCTGAGTCAGTACTAGCCAAACCAAGTTCCTTCTCAATTTTTGCCCAAGCAACCAAAAGATAAGGAGGGAATTTCTTCCTCATCGTCCTGATCATCCCTTTTGCGTCCTTGGTTCTTGACTTTTTAGCTAACCCTTCAACCAAATACTTCAGTGTATTGAAATCTGGTATCTTGTTGACCTTCACACTGTGCTTAAACACCTTATACCCAGTCTCAAACTGCTCATTCTTACACAAATAAAACAACAAAGTCCTAAACGTGGCAGCATTTGGGTTGCAACAATTTTCTTCCAGTTTATCATAAACCTCCTTCGATTCTTTCATCATCCCCTTCTTACAATAACAAGTCATCAAATAATTATAACTTATCGTATCAGGCTTCAACCCCGCGCTACTCATTTCCTCGATCATTCTCTTGATGTTCTCAGGCTCACCATCAACTGCATTCATTATCCTAACATTATTCGCTGCAACATCTATCACACACCCTCTATTCACCATCTCATCCCACACCTTCTCAGCTTCAGTAGCATTTCCTTTCTTATACAATGAATGTATAATCGACGTATAAGTAATCCCAGAAATCTGAACACCCTTTTCATCCATTTCCTTCAATTTCTCCATTGCCAATTCAGGTTTACCAGCATCACAAAAAGACTTGACCAATATTCCATACGAATACTCATCCAGTATAAACCCATACTTCACAGGCATTTCATCAAACAGTTGGGGTGCACGGTCAAAATTCTTACAGTTCACACAAGCACTAAGTAAAGCATTAAACGATAAAGACGACCTAGGAGTTTTGAGCGCTTCCATCTGATTATAAGTATTTAAAGCTTGCTCAAACATACCGGCAATGCCGTAAGATCGAATGAGTGAAGATAGAAACGATTCATCAGTGATTCGAGGATCACTTTTGTGTGATTCAATTAGGGTTTCAATATCGGAAAACCTGCGAGATCTCGCAAGGCGTCGAACGGTAATCTGTTGAGCATGATTTGCGGATCCCGGTGACGATGTAGAGTGGTTGGTTTTGACGGTAGAGTATATATCAAGGGCTTTATCTGTATCGTGTTCGGTTCTGAGTTTCGATTTGGCTTTGGAAATGGTCATGGAAGCTGGGCTTGTGGTGGTGGTGGTGGTGGCGGTGGAGACGGCGGTTGAGAGATAGCGGGCGCGGCGGAGGATGGCGGAAGACGATGATGACGCCATGTTTAGGGTTTTGGGTTTAGCAGTGAGTGAGTGAGTGTGGTGTGGTGTAATGTAATGTGTATGGCTGCTCAGAGTCCATATATGATTCATTTGGGCCTTTGCTAAGCCATGGGTTTAAGTTTAACCCGCTAAGACTCTAAGAGTACAGTAATTGTTATTGGACTAATTGCAAGTACTCGTAAAGAGGGTAAACTCTTTTTCTGTGTTTTTATTTTTATAGCTTTTGTGGTTTTTAAGAAATGAATTATAAATGCAATAATGAAAATTGTCTACCTGAGATATTGTCTAGCAAATTGTAAACAAAGGTTACGATCATAGGACTTTATTCACCGTCAATTCTTCAAAGTTTTGGTTAACTCTTTATATAACTAAAATTTTTATATAAGTTACAAAACTAATTGAAGATGAAATGACCTTCAATGTCCATTTTAGCGACCTCTAACATTTACAAAATGTAACACCATATTAAAACTTAACATAACGATTTATATAGAGGATTTTATTTACATTGTGTCAAAAGATAATGAAAATTCAATTGGATGGTAGTCTAGTTAAATTTAATGCAACAAGGACTTGATCAATAGACTAAATAATTGTCGGTGTCGAGTTTTCTATTCTTAAATCAAAATTTGTGCGTGTATAAACAAGCCCGTAAATGAGAGAGTGCCCGATGAAGGTCTCCATTTCAATCGGACCTTCAATTTTTATATATAATTTACGTACGTAAGTTTTAATTATAAACTCATTTTTATTAAATATAAAAGTTCAATAACTTTGGATATGTTTGAGAACGGAAGAAGAGTCAATAAAATAATTCATGAGGTTATTATAGTAATTTTATAGCTCAGAAGCTCCATGCGGATTTCATCGCTTCCAACACTAGCGTTTCTTAAAGAGCTTTTAGATTTAGTAAAAAGCTTAAAGTTTCCCTCATTCAAACAGCACTTTCAACTTAACAGGCTGTTTCATTAGTTACGCTTCAAGAGACAGGGTCTATCATTGTCATTATCTTATAAAAATTTGTTTATGCTTTTTAAATATGTGATATCGTACTCCTTTGTCTTATAATAAGGGTATGTTTGGCGACACGTAACAGTAGCAGTAAGCAGTAGCTGTTTGTTTAAAAAAGTGTTTGGTAACGTAGCAGTAACAATAATTATAAATTGTAAAATTACGAAAAAGGGCATATACACATTATTTATAATGTACTCATGTTATTTTTGAGGGTATATAGGTAATTTTAGAACCAAAATGCTAGTTGCTAGTTGAAATGCTTCCTCATAAAGCATTTAGCAGGAAGCGGTTAGAAAATATGCAAACTCTAGTTGTTTTGTTACCAAACAAGCTTTTCAATCAAATCGCTAACTGCTAGTCGCTTGTCGCTCCAAAATGCTTGCTACCAAACACAACCTAAGTGTCTACAATCAATTTTCAAAACATTTAATAAATTATATTGACCGGTAGTGAAGTTAATTATATTACCCTTACTTTTTTGTACAAACTCTCATTTATCAGTTTTGAGAAAAAATATATTTAAGGTAAAATGGTAAAGTAACTATATTACTTTTGAAAGTGAACACTTATTTGGAACAAACAAATATGAAAACATAAAAATTTATTTTGAGACGGAGAAAATAATACATAATTATACTTTTAAATATTACTTTTGTATACGTATTTGTTCTATTTGACTATATAATCAAGGTAACATTATAATTTTAAATAGTTATTTTTTATTTATTTATTTGAATGAAAGTTCAGATTTTTCACTTTCTAACGTTTGTATTATTTAATAAATTTAGATAATTAAAGTTTGTTATTATATTTAAATTTTAAATGTACTGGATATTTATTTTAGATCGGTTATTAGACATTCTCTTATTACTGTTATGAAATTTCAAAAATTATGCCTCCTAATACTACGAATCCAGACATGAAAAGTTTAAAAGGGAACAAAGACTTAATTCAACAAGAAACAAGATGCATTATATTCATCCTTTCTTAATATTGAATTATTGGTATTTATATAATCAGGATACAGTTAGAAAATTATTTTTGAAGGGAAGAACATAAGAAAAATCCTCATTAAAAGGAAAATATCAACAATACCTCTTAAATATATAATTTTTTTATTTTTTAAACAGTCAATTATTATAAATATCTTTAATAATTAAAATAATTTATATCACATAAATTTTGTAGATGGAGCAGCTATCCTACAATACCCCCATTATGTGTTTGCCACTTCTTATGATAATAATAATAAATAATAAATAATAATAATAATGTTCATACGACAAAAAAATATAATCGACCAACCTTAACTTTTGCTTAAATATATGTAACACATAGATAATGATTAGCCCGAAAAATTGACTAGTCATTGTTTGTATACGTATTTGTTTCTGACTTGATAACTAAACTGTTATTCTTATGTTAAGAATATTAGACTATATGATCATAGATACATAGCCTTTTTCCATTACTAGCTAATAAGTTCAATAATAGGCGTCATGGTGTTTTGTGGGGTATCCTAATTCCTAAAAGTCAAAAGATAAAAAAAAATCAATGAACCCTAAAGTTTTTCTCAAAAGTTATCAGCTTAAAGATAATGTAAAATTACAAAGGTCTCCATTAACAGTTACTGTACAGTTTGCTGTAACAAGTTGTTTGTTTTTATCTTATTAGTCTTTATTATTGAACTTCATACTAATTTGGTGTAAAAACATCTAATGAAGTAATGATGCTAACATAACATTAACATGGATCATAGTACATTCAGTTTTAGTTAGGAGTACTCCTGTTAACTGTCAATCCATTAAACGTTGTCTTATAAACATCGCGGTACTAGTTTTAGTTGTAAATTCGTTAACAAAATTTTATGATCTTTAAAAGGTTGGTATCATCAAACCATTCTGGTTGCGTACATCATCGAGCTCCCAGAATTTAATTTCGTAAAGGGAAAAACTGCAATGTAAGGGTGAGTGCTACGCATAAGGACACAATTGGACTCTATAAAGTCAACTTTCACAAGAATAATAAGCATTTCCATTGTGACATGTATCTTCAAGTTGAAACTGGAAATGACGCAAATTATTAAAGCCAGACATAATTTCAGATTAAAAAAAGTCAACAACATACAGAATCTTAGATGCACAACATCGGATTAAGAAAAAGCAAGTTGGCATAGGTTGATTCCTTCAATGGTCCTAAGCAAACGGAGATCCAGAGTCACATAAACTTTTTCTGGATTTAATTATACATATAGAGATAAAATAATAATTTACATCAAAATAGTAACATAAAAAAATACTTATATAAGTAATTTAAGCTACTTACTACAAACAAGAGTTACCAAGCTCCTACTGTGTCCCCATGTCTTTTCCAGTGAAGTCACCACTGCCGCCTCTGCCACCACGCCCAAACGATGAAACTGCAGTCGTAACATCAAGAGTGCCACCAATGGAAGTCATCAGAGCTGATAGACCATTGGTATTTCCACCACCAGCAGCCATACCCAAACCAAGAAAATCAAGAGTGGTATGCTTAGGCCCATATACAGATGGAGTCCCCATCATGAGCTCTTCCAAACCTGACCTTCCATCATACCCCACTCCGAGCCCGAGTCCAATGGTTGCACCACCATTTGTGTCATCTCGGTCGAGCCCAAATCCCCTAAGAAGCGATGCACCGGAGGCGGATGCACCCATTTGAGCAGCTTTCTGAAGTAACGCTGTCGCTGACATGGTTGGCTGAGGTGGCGGAGCATATTGCCGAAGCTCCGGTCCGGCTGTCCTGAAAATTGAAGAACTCTGATTTGTTGACAAACATAGTGATATGGGTTCTTGGTTTGAAGATGGTAGTGTAGGATCAGGTGTTTGTGTACATTGGGTCATGGATTGAATCAGATCTTTGAATCCAGTCGGTTGAGGTTGTGGTTGTAAACTTTTGGATGCAGTTGATGATGCAAATAAGCTTGCAAACACACTGCTGCTTGTGCTTCCTGTATTGGTTGAGCTGCAGCTACCACTACAGCTTCCGGTCAAACCCGCCACCAATTGTGGCGGATCGTCCACAACAGGTCCAGAATCATGATTTGACTTTGAAACTTCTGGCAATTCTGCAAGCAAAACCAGCAACATATATATAACGATTCCCTTTTTCTTTTGTCCATTTTACCAAGATTTGCGTGTAATGGAACTCCAAATGATTTAAAAAAGCAACAGCAAATGACAAACAACATAACAGCAGGACAAAACAGAAATTGAACTTTTTAAGATATAAATAACGCTACTTGTTAAACCTTATGTTGTTATACCTGGAGCTTTTGAAATACACAAAACTGAAGATGCTACAGGAATTACAAGAGTGGAGGTAGGTGGAGTTGGAGGTGGCGGGAGCGGTAATGTAGGCGCTGATGCGGCTGACGTTGATTGAGGTCCTGATTCTAAAGATTGAGGCTTTTGGTCTTCATCTTTCTTCGTTGGTTCATCTTCTGGTTGACCTTTAGCACTCTCCACCGCTAACGCATCACAAAATGCTCTATGGGTAATAAAGCTATCCCTCCTTCACATACACACACCAACAAAAATAAAATAAAAATTCCTCAGCATTCAAAAAATAAAATCAACTTTGCTTACATGTTTAGCCAACAACTAAAGACTGACAGAAATATCTAACCTTGAAAACAAAGTTCCACAATCACATTTATACTCTCGGGTTCCACATATCTTCAAATGAGCCTTCCAATCAGACTGAACTGCGTATTTCTTCGAACACTGATCACATTTCCATTTCTTCTCACCGTGCTTCCTACAGAAATGCTTTTTGATCCCCGTGAGGTCACCTAAAGCCCGTGAAGGATCATGATGAACGCATGATGGCTCAGGACATACATAAACTCTCTTCCTAATCTCTTTACTTGTCCTCTGTTTAAGCTTCCATGGCAAATTATGTCCTCTTCTATGAAGTTGCAAGTTTTGGTCTCTTTGAAACCCCTTATTACAAATTTCACAAACAAATCGGTTTGTAGCCATTAACGTCTTCGGTGATAAGGCAATCACCTCTGCATCTGGATCTATATTTTTTTTTAAAAAAAGCAACTTACTTTTCAACTCAATTCAACATAATAAGCTTTAAACCTAAGATTCTAATAAATATAAGCTGAAATCATTTACTCACTAATATATGTATTATCTAATAATAAAGGAACTCGAATAGTAACAACTACTAACTAAGATTAATAAATTAAATATCATAATCACAATTAATTAGATTATGAACAAAACTGGCTGAAATCAAATGTTACCTGGCATGCCGGCTAAATTCCGTTTACGTTTCACCGGCTTTTCAGTTGGCGCCGCTGTCTGATTCCCCGGAGATGAAACACTAGCTTCGCCGGAGACGGTGGACTCGTTCACCGCCGACGAGTTATCCAACTCAGTAGTCATGATGACTCAATTATTTCTAGGGTTTTGCTTCAAGTACTGCCAACACTTTTTTTTTCAAACTAGGGTTAGCAATTAATCAAGCTAAACATTTGATTGCATCTATTTCGAATCAAAACATAAACTAATCAGCAAACTAACAAAAGCCATATCAAAAATTCAGCTCAAGTGTTAAGCTCACAGTGATTTAAGTCATTAGTCACCAACAGTAGAAAAACAAGGGTTTCGGAGCTTCAGACACTAGCCCTAATTTTTAGCTATATTGATTGAAAGAAATATCGATAGAAACAGATCACTAGAATCCGAAATTAAAGCGGAAATAATTAATAGTGAAAATTAAGTATGATGGAAAGATCTTAGAAGAAAAAGTGAAAAATTAGATAGAGAGAGAAATGGCAAAAAGTCTTCGTTTATGAATTTATCAATAAAAATAAACATAAATAAACAATAAACAATAAAGTTTACATTAGTGCTCATATTTGTTGCTGTGAAAATAAGGTATGAATTCTAACCAATGAATAGTACGTCACATCTCTTCTCATTATCATAATCATTTTATTTTTAAAATTTCTTTTCACATGAATACATTGATTTTATTATCCGATTGTTTGTAATCTTTATTATTTGATTGATTCGATTTTTTCTCGTGTTCATCCATGCAACTTTTTTTTCGCTATTAGACCAATTTAATTTTGTTACCTTTAATTCCTTTAACTTTATCATCCAAACAATCAAATCATCTTTATCATTTATCACGAATAACTGATCGTAATTATTGAAACAATTTAATTCAAGTTGGGATTCGGAGAAACATTCACGAAGCCAGTAATCACAGAACCAAGGAGATGAGTTAACGAATGTCGATCACTAATCGGGAAAATTATCGACGATACAGTGTGTCACCATTACAAACATCCGAGTGTTTTGATCCAGAGGCAATATATGACGATAGTAATCCATTATGACGAGGTATTACATCCATCAGCAGTGTTGTTTTCTAGATTGTGTCTGAAATCCCACAATCGATGTTGTCGTCGTGAACCTTGTTCACCAACGACATCATCATGAAACCTTTTGTGCTAGAAACAAGGAGAGATAAAAGATAAAATATGCTCCTAATAAGTTGATTGATGATCAAATGTGATTGCTTTGAAAGAAGACTCGATACAAGTAAACAAACTAAAGTTGTAATTTAAAGTTTTGGAAGCCTAAATGTTGGTGGAATAATTGTCAAAATCTAGCTAAAGAAACTTGAGTAGTTGAGGTTAATTTTTTAAACACGTTGATTTGGTTTTTTTTTTTTTTTTTTTTTTTTTTGTGTATAAATGTCAACCACATTTTTATGTGATTTATATTCGTGCGGTTCTTTTAACTATAATGAGTAATGTGTGATAGCAACTAATATCACATTTAATAGTTACTAATATCATATGTGATAACTACTAATATCACACGCGATATCAAGTAATATCACATGTGATACTCCGTAACAACTAAATATCTCATGTGATAACAACTGTAATATCACATGTGACCATAAATATTATTGATTGTCGTAATGACATTAAGTTACTTTTTGGTGTTCTATTCACATGTGATTTTATCTGGAATTACATGTAAATTTTAAACCTACAAATAATTATTACATGTGATTACAATGCATATCACATGTGATTAATTAAAACTATAACCACATCTAATGTTATCGTGTTTAATCATTTGTGATTGTAGCTTTTATCATATGCTAACTTTAAATTACTAATTATAGTCACTTGTGAATAAGCTCATTTGACAATTTAAATGATCAAGTTAAAAACTCAGTTATTATTACATGTGATATTACACAGTATCACATGTGATACTATACCGTACAGTGTTTAAAACCTACCATAAAATGAGAAAAAATATTTGTTGAAAGTATACCATATGAAATGTTTAATCGAATAAAAGAAAATATTAATTTTTATGATACAATTTTTATAATCTTTTGATAGTTTAACTTTTAAATATTTAATTCTAAAAAGTATAAAATAAAGTGAAAATTTTATTAAAATAACTTATGTATTTAATTGATTCGTTCATTCTTACTGAATTTCTATACTCGAAATCAACGAATTAAATATAAATATTTTGAAAGGGACCAAATTGGGATAAACATTAAAATCAAAATATTTGGTCGTCTAACAATGGTTAGTTTTTAACGAATGGTTTTAAGTAACCATAGTTAGATTAGAATAAGTGTTTGTGGCTTCATAAAGTCAAATTACTTTTGGTCTTTGGCCTTTTTAGTTTTGGACCAATAAAGGTTCAACACGTGTTATGAGAATATTTTAGTAGTCCAAAATCTTAAATTCGGTCATAATTAATCCTACAGGTTACGTGACTTAAACAAATTTAACGTGTCGTTAACAATAACATATGTAAAAGGATCATTTTATAATTAAAGTTACGTCGTTTCTCTTTTTAAAACAACAAAGAATCGCACTAGAACCATATATTTTATAAGGTGAGACACAATATTTATATTTTTGTATCAAATGATACTTCAACTCATAGCTATTGATTGAAATGTTTAGACATATTACCAGGCTAAAAGTTATTTGATTAAATTATTTTAACTACTTTTGTGATTGATTAACAACTCAAAGTTTACTTGTTAAGTCAAACATATATATATATATATATATATATATATAAACATTAGTAGTTAAATTCTTGTTTTTTATATAAATTGTTGATTAGTTTATGTTATGTTAGTTAAGATCCACCTATTTTATGTATAAATGATCAAACACTTTAAGGAGTTAACCAATTAGAAAAATAGTTAAGTGGTTGAATAACTAAATTAATGAAAACACAAAGTTTTGAGGATAATCCTATGTAAACATAACTTTAAAATTGACATTCAGTGAGTGTTTGGTTAATTTTGTTTTTCAGTATTTAGTTGGTGTTAGACTTGACTAAAAATAAATTTATTATTTTGATTAATTTTTGAAAAAATTGTATACTATCATTAAATTAAACAAACTAATTCAAACAATAGTAATACATGGTCAAAACAGACATAAGACTAACCTCTAACTGTAAAAGATTTCATCTTATCAGAAGTAAAATGAGAAGCAGCCAACAACCATTAAACTAAACTAAACACATGTCTATTACAACACTCATCTATAAAACCAAAACAAATGACAATGACCATACATACAAATGACACTCATACACAAAGGACAAATAAAAAACTACCAAAGCCAAACAAAATCATGCAAATCACTCTACTACACTAATTATCATGATTCTTGATCAACACTACTACACTTCTTTAACTATTCGAAGGGTAATCATTAAGTAATTTTAATATGGTTTGAACCTAACAAGCATTCCCCCTTTTTACAGTATAAAAGAAAAACATGCATAAAACTTAAAATATGATTATACTTATAGGTGATGTAATCGGTGAGGCTTAACTAATACTGCCTTAATACCTTATTATTAAATGAAATTAAAATTAATTGGTCGTTGATGGATTAATTAGGTAAGTCAATTCAATTTAGTGATAGTTGGAATTAGTCAAACAGGTTTGGTTGTTGTTAATAGTATATATTAGAGTTTTTTACTAGACTCGTGTGTTTAAAAAATAAGTCTACCAAATACACGTCTCTTGAGAGATATATATGCCTAACACATCTTTTCCATCTTTAACTTTTTTTTAATAAATAAATATAAAAACCAAAAGGATTTCGTATATACCAAACCCCTAGCGGCCTTTCCGATCCTCCCACCCCCGACTCCGACGTCCCTTAATTCACGGCCACCAAACCTGTTATAAGATCATCTTCGATAAGAAGTTTCTTTTTTTTTTTTTGATAAAAAGGTTTTTGAAAAGCTTAATGCCACTGAAGCTAAAAGTTTTTTTTAGTAAAAGGTTTGTCAAAATAGAGCTTTTGCTCAATAATTTTTTAGCTAGTTAATTTTCATTTGACTCTCTCTTTAATTGTATTTTCACTTTGTTCCCTTAATCCAAATTAATTAATTAAACTAAAATGAGCACATGATATATAGTTTGACTAGTTTTACGAAATTAACATACTAAACTAATTTGGAACATATACTAGACTTGAAAACAATGATCCATTTGTTTAAAGGGAACTCTTGTATTTGGCCATTTTTTGATTTTTTTTGTATTAGTTTTTTCATAATTGCTTAACGAGCTCATGTAGCTTTTTATTTTATTTGTAATTTACTTTAGTGTTTTCAAAAAAAGAACTTTTCATTATATTTCAAAATAATATACTACAGTAACGTAAATGGAGTTTTATAAAACAACTGATATGGAAAGAAATAAATTTGTTAACTTCTTAAAAAACATAAATGTAATTGTAAATTTAGGTAAAAAAGAGCTTTTTCCATTAGAGTGTAAAGCTTAACACTTTATCCAAACAAGTACAAAATGATGTGGCATAAAAAAAAAGTTTTTGAACAACTTAAACTATTGTGGATACCCTAAGATCAGATATATTAATGTTTTATTTATTGTAATTAATTTTGTAATATTTAGACGTTTACATTCAGATGTATTGAATCAATTTGCCACCATAATTTTTTCCAAGTGTATGTCATGGTCAATGGTTGTTAATTTTGTAGGAGTTGCTGTATAGTGTTTGGCCTTTGGTGACTGTTTTATTAATATTTCTTTTGGTTGTTCAAATAGAAAAAAGAAGATTTGATACTCTGTAGTTCTCGTAAGTTCGTGGGCATACAGTCGATGTAGTTAAAGAAAAGAAGATAGATAAAAGGCGGATGAAGATCAAGATGGATTAAAAAGATGTACGTAAAAATAAAGAATGATATCAAAGGGTTCTTTGGTACAGTGGTATGTGAGTCGCCTCTTAACCTAGAAGTTGTAAGTTTACGCCTAATGAGAGTCAAAAGATGTATTTGGTGATTATGTTTTACATATACATAGGTTTAGTCATAAACTCTTATAAATTGTCGTATTCTTAGCAGTATCAAAAGATGTATTCTGTCTTGCTTTTAGAAACATCAAAAGTTATATACTCGTATTGAAATAGAAATATTCTCTATGAAGAGTCTTATATTGCGTACCCCATTTTTTTAATATGTTTTATTTAATTTAATTAAATGTAGGTCAGGTCAAAACTCTCTGTATCCAGCTTTAATCTCGATTTAATTATTTATTTTCATTCACCAATTCCTTTTGCTATTAGTAGTTCACAAATTTCTTCAATCCAAAGTCCTTTGGAGTGTGGTTATGTGTTTGAACCAAAATTCTTCTTCTAAATCTAAGATAATCCTAGTCTATATTTACCAAACAACCCATGATATAGCCGTATTTCAGGTATAATATTAATAATAAATTTTATATACATCAAACTACACATAAAATTAGGTGCAACAAGTTTATTTTAAGGGACTAAACATGTATTTCATATAATTAAAGGATAAAAATGTAAAATCTGAAATTACTTTTATCCTTCGGTTAACAACATATCTCTCTAACCCCATAAATTAATCCGTAAAGTGTTTCTAAACGAAAATAAGAAGTGGTGAACGTGTCTAGACGACGACGATGATGATGTTTAAAGGTTCAATTATTTTCTCAAAACGGGCTTTCGTGTACAAGTAGTAAGAATCAATTGAAAACTTCACTTTGTCATTTTGTAGTTGCATCCTCTGTTTGATGCTTCTCAACTTTATGTGGTTGGCGTTTTGTTGCTATTTTGATGTACAATTTCTAATTTTCTATGCTTCTTGTTCATTTAGTACGTAGTTTCTTCTTAGTCCACTTGGTGTAATTTGTTAGCATGCTTTTGTCTTTTAAGTCAAATGTTTGAGTTATGATATAAGAGCATGATATATCAACTTAATAATTAGCTTTCAAATTTGACCGGGCGAATCTTAAAGTTGCACTTAGCAACGATAACATGTCCCCCAACAAGATAAATTTGACTAAATTCACATAAACATAACACAACTTATTATTGTTATTATTATTATCTGTCAACACAATAACATCACTCTTCATCAATTTATCGACCATAGTTTTCTCGAATGCATAAGGAAGTTATATTAACCATGCTAGCAACACACTAGGATCAACAAAGTCCAAATTGCAAGTCACACCTTACAGATACAATTAAATACCTTATGGACGGTAGGGCCCACCTGCCCCGCCTCGATTGTGGACCCCACCTTCCCTCGCCGCTTCCTCGGCCTCTCTCATCCTCCTCCTCATTTCTTCCTCTTGCCGTCTAGCTAATTCACCTTCTATCTCTGCCGGTTGTCGCCCTCCTCGTCCGGCATCCCATTCCCTTTCACGTTCTTCTTCCATCAATCTTTCCTCGTCCTCAGCACACAAGGTGCATTCTAAGATAATCGATTCTGTTCCAGCCGACAAAACTTCATCAATTAACGTTGTGTTGCTGACATCAAAAGACTTGGCCAACACTTCTTTATCCAACGTTTTAAGAATTGGTGTCTTTCCTGCTACATATTGAGTAGGGTAGTCTTCTAATGTCATTTTGAACCCCATGAATAAAAATGACTCGTTGTTGGACGACATTTGAGCCACGGGATAATATCTTGGCACCAAAAATACATCCCCTTCTTCAACTTTAAACCTCGAGTTCTTGCACTCTGTCTCACTTGCAATTCTAGGACAAACCACTTGAACCATTCCTTGTCCTTGCAACACAATCCCTATTTCTGCACTAGCTGGGTTCCAATGTGGTCCCATCATCGATCCCTTTTAACAACAAAAATATCACAAAAAACTCAAAACCATTAATACAATAACAAAATCTCGTGGCATAAATAAGTTTTGAACAGCTGATTACCTCGGTTAGATTCACCATAAACACACCGAAATCAGTGTCTTCGAATAAATCTAATTGGTCTTCAGTCACCATAACACTCCACCCGTTGGGACTTTCGACATCATGATTCGCCTCGAAAATATTGTATGCTTTCTTTTTGTTCTTTTTCTTTTTATCTTTCTTTTCATCTTTTTTCTTCTTGTCTTTTTTCTTTTTGTCCTTTTTCTTTTTGTTTAAGACGTTGAAGATGTCATTGTTATTGATTCCCAGAAAGGCCCCAATAACTCGAGAACCTACTTCGGACATGGAAGTGTTCGCACCGGAATGTCCTTGCACAATCAATGGTTGCCCTTCTCCTGCTCTTAGCTCTTCTATTACTTTTTGTGACACCTGGAAATAGATAACAACTTTATGTTTTCCATCCAAAATTTTTGCTATGTGTTTAAACCATTGATCAAACTCTAATTAATCATCTACCATATAAAAATATATTTACATAAAAAGAGAGATGGAGTTTACACTGAGGGTTGCTTGAAGGATTTTGTTGTCAAACCCTAGCACCAGATCATGTAGCCCGGCGTATACTTCTGTAGATTGTTTGTTCTGCAACATTTAGAACAGATTGCAATTAATGTATGCTTAATTATAATTAAGGTAGTTATAAACTTATATATACAATGCTAATGTCTTAAGGGATTCAAGCGATATATGCTTATGCAGTTATAAATATTTACAGTTAAGGGGTACGTGTATCATATTGCTTATTTCAAAGCGTTTATCTGTTTAACAGATAATTACTTGTCGACCTAACTATTTTCAAGTGCTTATTTCTTTTAAAATAAGCATATAAACTTGTTTTCGGGAAATTTTTTTGTGATTGCTTAGTTATATGCTGTAAAAATAAGGAACAAGTAGATAAACACAAGTATAAGGAATCTCAAACAATAACTAATTGCGTTTATAAGTTGAAGTTCATACTTGTAGCTCGTTTTCTGAATCGGAAAAGATGGCGTAAATTTGAAGTTTGTCTTGGGACTCTAACTTGTTCTCCAGGTAAAAGATAGTTTTGGGGTTTAGCCTATAGATGTCACCCTTCTGTAACTCTATATGCTGAAATTCATTGTCATCTTCCTCAAAGTTGTTCCAGCTCAAGGTTCCGATGCCTGATGATATGATGTGAACAAAGTAAAACGAATTCTTAATTAATAGGAATTTAGTGTTTTTAGGTCAAGCTTATATTAATGCATTCTTTAGGTATGCAACCATCGGTTAATATCTATTTTTACTTAAGCATGCATTAAATAAAACGTCCTAACTAATTAATACACTAATTGTGTAATTAAGACGAAAATAAATCGCATTGCAATTATATATATGAAATCACTACAGCAAAGTGTCTATTTTTTGCACTTTTAAAAAGTTTCAACCTTTTTATTAGTTGATTAGTTGTCTGCGCTTATAAATGTGCAGAAAATATTTGTATTCTTAAGTGTGAAGAAATTTAAGAAGTTATAACATTTTTCACACTTATAATAATAGAAAAAGGTAAAAGTATGTTCACACTTACATGTATCAATACAAGTAATAAAGTTCCACATTTAAAAGAGTAGAAATTATTTGTGATACTCAATTTTTTCACGCTTTCTCTTGTGTCAAGAAATTAGGTGTAACAATTGTTTTTGACATTTAAAAGTGTGAACAAGTTCTGAATTTGTACACGTTTGTAAGTGAGCACATTTATTTTTGAGTAAAGGATTATACCCGATAAGATTTAGATTGTAAGAACATTTTTTCTCATAATTATAAATGTTAATATTGGTATTAATATTTATATTTCGTCGTACTTATTGTGAACATTTTATAGACGTTAATAAGTGCGAAAAATATGATTGTGTTTTTCACTTTCTAAAAGGATGAAGAAAATAGTGTGAACAATAACATTTAACATTTTGTCGTAGTGAATTAAAATTTTACTTAGGAAAGACGTACATTATTAACTTACGATGTTTGATAAAATATTAAATTAAATCATCATTTAAAAAAACATAAAAATATAATGACACTGTTTGAAATAATAAACTAAAATCTACAAATACTCAATGAATTCTGCATGTTAAATATATATATATATATATATATAGATAAACTTGGATTAAAATTATAATAAGACAATGTTACATCTGCTAAAGAACCTAATTTCTTACTGAGTTTTAAAACCGGTGATTTGTATTTTAATCCATACACCACTTGATAATGCTCTAACTTATGAGGTTTATACATCGGGTAGGTAATGCATGTTTTGGTGGTGTACGATTAAAATTGGTAGCGTACAAATCACTACATTTTTTGTAAATTGGTAATCATTTATAATTGAACTATATAAATACCAAGATCATGAACTTTTTGCCCTCATTTTGTTAGTTAAGGATACTATATTAAGTTATTAACATCTAAACAATGGCTGCACTCTTTCTTCTCAACTCAGGATTGTAATGAGCTTTATTAATTATTAGTCATGCCTACAACAATTTGAACATTGCACTATATAAAACTCAGTACAATTATGCCTTTTAAAAAACGTGATCTAGAAATTTGAGCTTAGTTAAGAATTATATGATAGTACCTGAGTTGACATACAAAACCATTTCTGTATAAAGATAAACAGGCAGAAACTGAGAGCAAGGATTCATGGTAATAAAATGGAGGTAGTAACATCCATCGTTACTACGATCGCTAATTTTAACGGCTGAGATTTCACCAAACTCCGTCGACACTAACTGCCACCTCGCATCTTTCCTCACCGTTGGTCCGTCACTCACCGGCACCGTACCACGCCGACCATCACCACCATCTAAAGCTGTTGTTGCAATTGCATGGGGAAAATTGAGAAAAAAAGATACAACAAAATATGCATAGAGTAAAAGACAAATTGAAAAGGGATGTGCTCTCATTTTCGTAATTGGTTTTCTTGATGTTGTGAATGCATGTTGGGATGATCGTTAAATAAAGTGACTGAAGTTTGACGTGGCATTGGGTGCTGAACAGGTGGATGGAAGTGGGCCCACACTAATTCTTTGGTTGTGTTCGTCTTTTGTGTACAGTGGTTACTAGTCAGAGGTAATTTCTGAGAAGTTTCTTGCGCACCATGTGAGCATTTCTTTTGGAGTGATCCATTTTGCAAGAGGAAATGTATATCTCGAAGTAATATATATATATATATTTATTATTTTATAGAAAGCCTAGTAATGAATTGCATTCTTTCATCCAAGTTAAATTTGGCTGTAATAGTCTATTCTGAAAGGGTAAATCAAAATGATACTTATTAATTACGATGTTTACTTTCATGAAAATCATTTGTTTTAGGATGTTCTTTTTTTTTTATTTTTTTTATTTTTTTTTTTTATTATTATTTTTTTTGACACCTACTTATGGCCTAAATAGTAGAATGAAATGTAAAATACAGTTTCCTTAAACGAAGATAATATTGAACCTTCTATTGGGCTTGAGCTAAACAATTGGGCTCTATTGAGCCTTAGACTTTGTGTTCTAACTTTTGGAGTTTGGACCAATGTACGAGTTTCGACTTTCGACTAACCTAGCATCACAGATGCCGAGCTGGAATTGTATGCAAGCAACGCTCGATGCCCATGAAGTGGTTTATGAGTGTACGACTCTACGAGCAGCTGGGTGGGACCCAATCCCGCTAACTTCTTACATTTCTAAATTCCTTTGACTTAGAATGACTTTTTATTGTTGGTTCTTTATAAAAGGTTAAACTTCTGTTATGTGTTTGACATTTTTTAACCAACAATTACAAATTACAACTTAAAGTAAAAAAGACCAGCTTTAGACTCTAGATATATTTAAAATGTAAGAGACGTTGATATGAGAGTGTATTAAACTATGATAACATTAATGTACTATTATGCTCTTGAACTTGTCAAACATAAATTAAACCAAAACACACTACAAGACCCTTGTTAATCAAATAACAAATGACACTCTTTGGTCTCTTTTATTCATTAACACAACATACATAAGTTCCTATTTATTATACAAACACACATTACCTATATTCCTCTTCATCGGATTCAATATACTTGAACGCCACCTCCCCACGCCGCTCCCCTGCCCATATCCGGCTCTTGCCACCCTCCTCGACTACCACCTCCTTGCCCCTCTTGCCACCCTTGTCGTCCACCACCTCTTTGGCCCTCTTCCCATCCTCCTTGGCCACCGCGTCCTTGCCCTTGTTCCCATCCTCCTTGGCCACCACGTTCTTGCCCTTGTTCCCATCCTTGGCCACCACGTTCTTGCCCTTGTTCCCATCCTCCTTGGCCACCGCGTCCTTGCCCTTGTTCCCATCCCCCTTGGCCACCGCGTTCTTGCCCTTGTTCCCATCCCCCTTGGCCACCGCGTTCTTGCCCTTGTTCCCATCCCCCTTGGCCACCGCGTCCTTGCCCCTCTTGCCATCCTCCTTGGCCACCACGTCCTTGCCCTTCTTGCCATTCTCCTCGACGACCACCTTCTTCCTCCTCTTGTTGTTCTCTTTGACCACCTCCTCCTTGTTCATCTTGCCTCTCTCCTTGATCACCACCTCTTCCATGCTCCTCTTGTCGAGGTCCATAACCACCTCCACCTTGCCTACCACCTCCTCCTTGGGCACACGAAGTACATTCATAGATGATTTTTTCCCTTTGATCTGATAATACCAAATCCAATGTAGTGTCCCTAACGTTGAAAGACTTCGCCAACACCTTTCTATCCAACCTTTGGAGAATCGACAACTTTCCCCCTAGATATTGAGGATTGTTATCCTTTGAAGTCATCATGAACCCCATGAAAACAAACGAGTCATTATTGAATGATAATTGAGCCATTGGATGAGATTTTGGCACCACAAACACATCACCCTCTTGAACATTAAACCTCGAGTTCTGGCACTGCGTTTCACTTGCAATTCCAGGACAAACCACTTGTACCACTCCTTGTCCTTGCAACACAATTGCTACTTGATCTGTTCCTGGGTTCCAATGTGGTCCCATCATCGATCCCTTATTTCAACAATAAAACATCATAAAACCTTAAACCAAAGTATAACAAAAATCTCTTGACATAAAACATGTTTTAATTGAAAACCTTACCTGTCTAAGATTCACCATGAACACACCAAAATCCGTGTGTTTCAACACGTCTAAGTCTTTTCTAGTGACGGTTACACTCCATCCGTCGCAAGTTTCAACATCATGCTCCGCTTTATAAATGTTGTCTGCCTTCTCCTTGTTCTTTTTGTTTCCAACGTTGAAAACGTCATTGTTCTTGGTTCCCAGAAAGGCTTTGATACCACGACGTCCCAATGAACCAACATCCCGCATAGACGAACTCCATTCAGTCTGTCCTTCCACAATCAATGGTTGTCTTTCTTCCCCTCTTAGCTCTTCTATTACTTCCTCTGGCATCTGAAATTAGACAATAATAATTTGCTTCACACATAAAAATTTCTCAATTAATTTGTGACACTCAATTTTTTGCACTGGATTAATTAGCAGTATGCACTTTTATGTTAGCAATATATATCATTGATTCAGAGGGAAACACTTTTTGGGAGAAGGAGAAAAGCATTGACATTCACATTAATCACGACGAATCTTAAATTTACCAATAAAATTATCAACAAAAAATTATTTTTACCAATAAATATTAATTGAAATCGATGTTAGAAAAAATATATTTACGATTGAATTTTAATCATAATATTAGTTGATAAATATTAATTTAATAAATCATTAACATTCATCATCGTAAATGTCAGTAAACATTCATGATGATAGAATATTAAATCATAACATTAGTTGATGACTATTAATTTAATAAATTATTAACATTCATCATCGTGAATGTTAGTAAACATTCATGATGATAGAATGTTAAATCATAACATTAGTTGATGAATATTATTAATTTTTACATTCATTATCATGAATGTAACGTAATGAATGTTAAAGATTTATAATCTAATATTCATTGATTAATTTTATAATTACATAAAATAATAAATGAATGAAGCTTAATATTCATAATATTGATTTTGACTAATAGTTATAAAATTTCAACTTTCTTTTTATAGTGAAGGTAAAAATCCGTCACGATGAATGTTAACGCTTACCCCTCCCTCCAAAAAAGTCGTTTCCCTCTGATCATATATGTCACATATATATATATATATATATATTCAGGGTCGTGAAATACTGCAATATGTTTCAAGAGATAGAGAGAGAGAGACTTTACACCGAGGGTTGCTTGAAGAACTTCATTGTCAAAACCAAGTACCAAATCATGAATGCCGGTGTATACCGCGTCAAATTGTTGTTGTTTCTGCAGCATGTGATCAATTAATATAGTAGTTAGCATCTATTTATGGAACCTAGAATATAACGTATAATACTAATTATATAGGGTTCAATTCATGATACTTGTAGCTCGGTCTCTGAATTCGGAAAAATGGCGTAAATCTCAAGTATTTGGGCCTCGTAGCCGTAGCCGTAGCCGTAGCTGTAGTTCTGTTGGTTTTGTATGTAGAAAACAGATTCGGGTTGTAGTGTGTAAATGTCCCCCCTATTCAACGTCACTTGTTGGAGCTTAGTATCGTGGTCATTTTTCTCGACGTTGAACCAATTCAGGGTTCCACTGCCTGATCATGTTACCACGGTAATACGAATTAATAAATCTATAACAAAAAGTGACCAGTAGCTATTCACAATTGGATAAATAACTGATTTGAAGTCTAATCGGTCATGTATTGTTGACAACACAAACGATATACCATAAACACTTTCTTTCGTACAAAAGATGCAAAGTTCTGGACAATTATTATTATTTAGCTAATGCATTTTAATAAATTCCATATTATATTATCTTGTTTTTCGCCAAAAAAAGTATAAACAAGATATCATAATGTTGACATACCTGAGTTGACATATAAAAGCATTTCTGAATGAAGATAAACAGGCAGAAACAGAGAGCATGGGTTCATGGTAATAAAATGGAGGTGATAATATCCATTATTACTCCCATCACTAATTTTAACAGCTGAGATTTCACCAAACTCCGTCGACACTAACTGCCACCTCTCATCTCTCGTCACCTTCGGCCCGTCGCTCACCGGCATCATTCCCCCATCACCACCACCTCCGACTAAAGCTTTTGTTGCATTTGCATGGGGAAAGTTAAGAAAGAACGGTACTATAAAGTATGCGGAGAGTACAAGACAGATTGAAAAAGATTTATAATCCCTCATTTTGGAATTTTTTAAATTTGTTTGTAGGGGATACGAAGGAAGGGCTTAAAAAGAGGGAGTGTATTGTGACGTGGCATTGGGTGTTGAGCAAGTGGATGCATGGTGAGTGAGTCATATATTGTTTTCGTCTTTTTCATGCAGTTGTATCACGGGATACGTATTAGCAATACTGATCTAATTTTACTGTGTTTCCTGGAATTGTTTTTTGGAAGGTTATACAAGAAACAAATTAAGTATGATAAATTATTAACTTATACTATAAAAATAAAATAAAATGGTATAGCTTGTATTAGGATCGTGATTAAATCAATTAATACAAACTCGAATCAGAATTAGAACCGACTCGATTTAAAATAGAGTTGAGCACTCAAGTTGAAATCGAGTGTATAAATACTTTTGACTCGTAATTCGGATTTGATTACGTTAAAATATATGGATAATTAATATCTGAGTGTGCAAATAAAATATATAATGATAATCGAATCGACTAAAACTCAATAGTAGAACTAGCTAGCTACGACACAAACAGGTAATGAACCGGTTACCCGGTTGAAAATTATAAATATATTGAGGTAGCTAGGCCAACTTAGTTACAAGATGCGTCAAATTAGTAAAGTCTGATATTGATAAATAGGCTAATGGCAATATTTCTATCTTAATTGCGCTTGGGCTTGGGCTTGTGTTTGTGCCGGGGCTAACTCACTTGAGCTAACTATATAGTAAGGCTGACGATTTTTCACGTGACTTGAAATTTGACACAAAACCGACTTGAAAATAAGTAGATTTGGATTGGGGCTTTTGACTCACGAACCCTCAAACCTACGGTTTTCTTAATCATATTTTGGTCACCGAAATAGTTTTTGAGTTGACCCGACAACTCCAACAATTTTAAAGGTAGTTAAAATTTTTAAATATTTATCTTAACTTAATAAACCAAAGTGTTTAATGATATTTTAGTATTAAATTTGGATGAACATCTATACTAATATTTAAAGCATATTGGTATTTTATATATAGAAACTTTTAAAACTAAGACTCAACATTTCTATATATTCATTTTTATTTAATATTAATTTTATCATATTCATAAGACTCACCACTGTATCCCGAATCCTTAACTCTACATACGAGTAAACTACCGTTGTTGAGTCACTATTATAGGTAATCCGTGAAGAACACACATAATATACGATTATCTCCGAGTCATAGTTTATAATTAAACATTGTATTCCGCTGTATCATACGAGTATTAACATGATCTTTTTAGGATCTTATAAACATTTTTATGTTTATTTATGATAAATTATAGATTTAGAGATTTACCATGTGACCCATTTGATTCGAAATTGATCTATTAACTGGAACATACCCAAAAATGTGTTGACTTGATTAGATAAATAGGTTACTTGGATCGAGTCCGAGTTAGCAGGTTTTAGGTTAGATTGAGATACTCAACCTGATTAGAAAATCAGATCAAAATTGTATCAACTAATTCTGACATACCAATCCGATAATTCGAGCAAGTCAATTTGACTCGATTCGAATTGTCACCCCTAGTATATATGCAACACGAATCCAAATGCCTCGTTCCTTTAGGCCTTTATATGACCAATTAATTACACCAATATTATTTCATCTTCAACTTTCATATGTGTATAATAAGTTATTTCTTTTAGCTTAACAACTCCTGATCTTAAGTATCATCTGTCCACAATATTTTCACGTATTTTAACATGATCAATTTTATACTCAGAATAACGGTTAGTAATTGACGACTAAACAATATATAAAAACAGACAAAACAAAGATATTACTCTTTTTGTGCAAGTATACCATTTCCTTTTTACAAATAGTTTGGTTTTATGGGATCGGAGTATGAAAGTATCAATCAACAAAAGGGTCAAAATTCTCGTAGTTGACAAATGTCAAACACATTAGTTCTTTTAATTACACTTCCCCTTTCTCTAATTCTAAGAAGATTCTCCCTTAAAAAAAAGGAAAGAAAACAAAAGAATGAACTTCTAAAAAAAAAAAGAAAGTAAAAATAGATATACTTGAAATCTATATATTTAATTTTTATTTTAACATTTTGTAGGCATACATAAGAAAATAATACATAAGAAAATGAGTGTGGTTCCTGGAAAAGTATCAAATTAGATAGGAAGGTAGAATGAACATCTACATCATCCATTTAACAAAGAAAGAGGATCAAAGGTCAGAAATGATGTATGTGACAATTTTGTAAATAAATTGGAGTTCAGTGGCAAAAATAAACGGACAAAATACATACAGAATGTAATTTGATCCTCCATGACTCCCAAACGTACAATCTCTTAGAGCAACAATTTCTCTCTCTAAGACCCTCGCGATTTTTCCCCAATCACACTTTTCATCTAAGAACTCAACAAAATTCAATCAAAGCAGGCAAAAAAAAAAAACCACGAAATCAATTAAGAAACAAAAGACGGTAAACGAATTGAAGACATCAATCGAGAAACCGTTTAAAGCCGTCACCAAAACAGTGACAAGGCATAACGCAAAATAAAAATAGAAATCAATTCGTATAATTTTCACCTCCATCTTAATCATACACGAAAATTGAAGAAGAAGAAACATAAACAAAATTAGAGGTTAAAATTTTTAAATCTAAACGAGTTTAAGGTTAGCTTTGTAGATCAAGAACAATTTTCAGTATTATTTTCACTATTTCGTCTTAATCTTCAACATATTCAGATTTTTCAAGTATTCTCAAAATTGTTATTCAGATATGTATTTTTATTAATGCACATAAGGTGTTAGATAAAATATCTCAAAAAGATTTAGATTGTCAAAATTAACTGTGATGCACTGATTTTGTAATGACGATACACCTTGACACTACTCATGCTGTAAAACTTCATAATCAGCCTATTATGTTTTGGTCTTATATTTTTGAGGTTATAGTTTCTCAATTACGATGCACTCCGATTTTAACAATGTGATGACAATAAGCTTAACATTGTGATGCACTGATTTGTAACGAAGATGCACCTTGACACTTCTCATGTTGTAACAGTTCAAATGGACGTACATGTGTCATTTTATACTATTTTGATGTACTACCTTCTCAATTGTGATGCACCATATTTTAACACTGTGATGCATATGAAATTAACATTGTGATGGACCAAAATTCTATCATACAATATTTCTTATTAATGTACCAAAAGTTATAAATTAACGGTGATATGGTATAATTAGAATCAATGCATTATACTTTTAAACGTTATACATCATATTTATCAACTGGGTGCATCGTACCTAAAAACTAGGTGGATCATATCTATAAACCGTGTGGAGCATAGGTATAAATATGAATACCATCTAATTCATATACTTTTTAGACCACATGAGATGCATGTGATTTTGAAGTCTGATACATAATTTTTCAAAAAAGCAAGAAAAAGAAATTAAAACAACAATAAAATGTTATTCAAAATGTTTAAATAAAGATTAAAATAAGAATGAAATAAGTGTTAAAAAGTAAAAGAAAAAAGATAAAAAAATTCAAAAAGTGAAAAAAGCTAGAAAAAACAAAAAGAACCAGGCCAAACTCTGACGATCAATGGCAACTTGCCGCCGACAGTTGGTGACGGTAGCAGGTGGGAGAGGGTGTGGTGGAGGAGGGATAAGAGGGGGAAAAATAAGAAGAAATATTAACAATAACTAAAATACTTTTAATGTCATATTCTATAAATGTTGAGTGTTATTATCTTATTAAATTTTTATTTTCGTAGCTAAAATTACTTTTATATTTGAATCGATCCCTAAAAAAAACTTATGGCATGAATTTACTCATATGCTCGTATATATGAGTATCAATTACAGTACATAATTTTAATCAGATTATAGAACAAACATAATTGATAAAAAAATGTAGTGATTTGCAGATTTTTTTTATTGAGAATGTTATTTATCTCATCTTCTTCATTCAACTCTCAAGTTAATCAAATTAGTATGATAAACAAACTTTTTAAAAGACATAATAATGGCTTGTTTTTCAGGGAAAAATACTTCTAATAATTTAGTTATTATTAACACCAAAAGGTAATCATGGGCAAAAACTGAAAACCCCATATTTTCTTTCCTTCATCTAAAAGGAAACTTTAAGTAGGCATCTTTCCAACCAAACACATTCTCATTATTTGGTCAAGAAGAACCTTATTGTCACACTAGTGTCTGTTTTTTTAATCTGCTTTTGTAATATTACCATAATAATTGTGTGTCAAAGTTCGATTTGTGATGTTTAATAATATTATATATATAATATATATTCGTTAGTAAAATATACATGCTAAGTAAATTGTTTGGTTTAACTGTATTAGATCCTCTTACATGATTGTTTATCATATTCTTGTTTACAGTCTTCAACGAAAAAGCTACATATAAAAGAGAGTAATATTATCGTTACACGCAAATAAAAATCTATAACAATCAATATAAATAAATAGAAAACTTTGGAGTTAAAAACAAGGACATGCACCTTTCTTTTCTTTTCTTTCCGAAAAGCAAAACCAACCTATCATCCATGGCCTCATAATATTGCGTGTTTACTTGTCCCAATAGAAGATCAAAAGATACCCTTTACTTTTCAATCGACTCCTTTTTTTTCAAAATCATGTTGCTGTAATAACGTGTATAAAATACATCTATAGTCGTGAGTAGAAAGGGCATTTTAGTTATTTTAGATAACAAATCACGTACTATAGAGACGGACGTTGTAATTTGTTACACTGCCCAGCTTTGGGTTCACTATCTTAAACCTACTGTCTAATATGATTAAACTTTTGCAGATACGCAAACTGTAAAAGTGACAAATTAACTACACGGATTAAAAGTGTAATTTTACCCTTTTTTAAGTATTTATTTCGTATACCTTTAGAAAACGGCCCTAAAACCTCTTTTCGCCTTTCTTTTCTTAGTGTTTTGCCTCAATGGCATGTTTTATGTGCATTTTGGATGTCTTTCTCTACCTCCATCGAGAATGACTGATCTAAATCAACAAGAATCTCACAACTCTCTCTACACGCACCTTTTGTGACCTACAAGTCTCTTCTTCTTTCATCTTTTCGTCCACGTCACTCTAAACTTTAAATTCAGGCCTCGTGTACTTCTCGATCTATGTATTTCGAAACCTTAATTCCTAATTTCTTGATGTCATAATTTTGCGTATATATTCGCTATCTTCCGCATACTGAATTATTATGATTTTCATCCTGAGATTGCAACCTTTTATTTACTATATATGGATGGATTGTCATTTTCTTATATCTTAACAATCCAACAATCAATATACGGATAAATGGTAAGTAAACAGATGATTAAGTATGAACTTTCACCTAGATAAGTTAGAATCTGATCAGATGTGCATCGACAATGATTGTAATTAGAATATAGTTAAATCATATATATATATATATATATATATATGCGTAAGCATTCATTCATTGATCCACTGTTACATAGTTTGTTTACATTACTTCATGCACATGCAAAATATCATTAACGTTTTATTCACAACGATTGATCTGATTAACAAAACTAATTAATTTGAATGTTATTAACTAAAATTTTAGCTTTTGCTAATTTGAATGCAAAACTATTTTGAAAAGATGGATGTAGTTTATACAAAATCAAGCATAGTGGAGGAAACGAACACTGAATTATATAGTAATTTAATCTAATGATACAACTCGAATCATAGAATCAAATCGTAAAAATCACACTTGAGGATTTAGGCCTCATATTAAAATACGTTTATTTCCACGTGAGAACAAATGTGTTCACACCATGGTACAAAATATCATTTTGTTAACTTGAATATAATTATACGTCGATCAGTATATACGTAAATAGAAAATATAATATAATTTATTAGTAACATATAATCCACATTATGATCGGATACTTACTCAACCGGTCATATATTATTTTAAAATTTATTTATTTATTTACGATATATTACCTAATTCCAATTTTTATATACGATGTTGGAGCTTTTTGAGTTGAAAATTGTATTTATTTAGAATCGAAATATCTTTTTTATTTTTTTATTTTCATAATCCCCATAAAGACCTCAAAAACATTTCTGAGAAGGTGGTATTACTTTCCCTTCAAAAGTATACGCATAGAGTGGATTTTTTTAAAAAAGATTCTTTAGATAAAAAGAACGTATGGAAAAAGAGGTTTTACATACCTTTGTATATACTTTTCGTTTTAGTTATTTGTAAATAATTTTTAATTTTATATTACAAAGACGTAAGTATACTTGGATTATACCTCACATATCTCACACATAATTGAAGCTTTCAAAATTTTGTAGTGTCTTGAACTTTATATTATATATATATATATAATATATTGTTATTTCTCGAAATGGAGCTTTCAAAATTGTTATTGTAACGACCTGAAATGTGACATCAGTTAAAAAGGATAAGAAAGATTATCCGTTGAGTAAGTAATCAGATGCATCTAATACAATTGTGATCTAAATATCTAACTAGATCGATATCCTCCTGTACCATGATCATGCCAAAAAAAGAATATATATTTCAATGTAAGACTACTCACTGTCGTGCATCCGTCTTAGAAGAACACCATAAACACCAATATCGCTTTTTCTGTCTTTCTATGGCATGCTTTGTTCAAGCGATAGAGAAGACGGAGGTAATGTCACAACCTAATCCTTTTGTTTTCTTATGCTATCTTTTTATGTATACAATAAATGTATTATTAGTAAGTGTGAAACTTTAAGCTGACATTTCAATTTTTCAGTTTTTATATGCAATATTCAATTTTGACCAATTCTTTTATAAAAATTGTTGACATAACATTGAATTAACAGTTCAGTTCTTCACTTTGTGATAGTGAATGGTCTAATAGTTTAACATCGTACCCTGCCTAATCTAAAAAATTATTATATTATTGTATCTCGTTCGAACTACGTACACTGTATAGAAACAACAAATTAATTTCACGTTTACGTTTAAAAATTGTTCCAAATCGTAGGAGGTCAACCCACTTAACTCTAAAAAGAAGCTAGCCAACCAAAAGAATCAACAAAAGCCAAAAGTAAACTCATCTTTCCAGACTAAAATTTGTCAAACACAAAAGATGTTATGATAATAAACTTGTACCACATGAAACAAAACTTGTACATTGCCTATATTTTTAACTTTTTCCCCCTTTAATATCATCCCCAAAAAGCAAAAGTCGTTTTAATTTTTATGAAAAAAAGAACTTGAGGATGAAGCTTCTATGATATTGTTCAATCAATCAATCTTCTCCTCAACCTCGTGTTGTCAATTCATTGTCCCTAATTTCCATTAACATGGCCGTCCATACCCCACCACTTTCTCCGGTTACAAAACCTCATATTCATAACCTCACATAACCCCCTTTCACCCACAACACAAACCTCACTTCATATTTACAAAACCTTTACTTATTGCATTACATTTGAGGAATGAAATTACCCTTTGTTTCATCCCAAAACAATCTAAATTCACCTAATATTAAACAACAAGTTACTAGTGTTGCTAGTGGTGGTAACGTAAGTAATCGTTACGAACCGAAATCGGTACTCGACGTACAACGTAGTCCGCCAAATTCGGCTGATCGTAATAATAGTAATGTTGTGTTTTCATCGTCAGATGATCAATTGGTGTTAGATAATAACAATGAAAATGGAATGATTCATCAGTTAGAAGAATGGGATTCACTTATGAAAGAATTAGGTCTTCATGATGATTCTACTAAATCTGCTTATCCACTTGATCTCCCTGAGCTGCCTCCGATTCACACGGAATCAGCTGCTCCCGCAACCGCTTTGTTCTTTCATTCCGATTTCGAGAACTTGAATCCGAATCTACACGCGCTAGATTTCATCGATGACGAACAGAATAATAACAATAACGGGTATGATTACGTGGACGAGTTGATCCGAATAGCTGAGTGTTTCGAAACACGGTCTATTCAGCTAGCTCAAGTGATACTGGCGCGGCTCAATCAACGGCTCCGAGCTCCAACCGGTAAGCCGCTTCAACGGGCAGCTTTCTATTTCAAAGAAGCGCTTCAATCGCTACTCACTGGTCCAACTCGGATGACTCAGTCATCTTCTTCGTTAGAGATTGTACAAGCGATCAAAGCATATAAAACGTTTTCTAACGTTTCTCCGATTCCGATGTTTTCGGACTTTACGGCTAATCAAGCCATGCTAGAAGCCCTGGACGGTGCGATGATTGTCCATGTCATCGATTTTGATATCGGTTTAGGCGGACATTGGGCGTCTTTCATGAAAGAAATTGCGGAAAAATCGGATGCTCGAAAGGTCCATGCTCCCGCGGTTAAAATAACAGCTATCGTTCCGGAAGAGTACGAAATGGAATCGAAACTGATCAGAGAAAATCTCTGGCAGTTCGCTCGCAGTTTGAAACTTCGATTCGATATCGAGTTCGTTTCGTTTAGAACATTCGAATACTTATCGTTTAAATCGATTAAATTTATGGAAGGAGAGAAGACCGCTGTTCTTCTCTCATCAACGGTGTTTCACCGTTTAGGCGCTGGTTTCGTAAACGACATGCGGCGAGTTTCACCACACGTTGTCGTTTGCGTTGACGGTGAAGGAGCGATGGGAGGAGAACCGTCGTTCTTCCGTCAAACGGTGATCGATGGTCTCGAATTTTATTCTACTTTATTAGAATCATTGGAGGCGGCAAACGGTAGTGGTGGCGGAGGTAGTGATTGGATTAGGAAGATTGAGATGTTTGTATTGCTGCCGAAGATAACGGCAGCGGTGGAAGCGTCGGGACGGCAGGTGCCGTCGTGGCGGGAGGTGTTTGCTAGGGCGGGAATGAAGGCGGTGGGGATGAGTCAATTCGCTGACTTTCAAGCTGAGTGTTTACTGAAACGGGTACAGGTCAGGGGGTTCCACGTGGTCAAACGACAAGCAGAGATGGTGCTCTGTTGGCATGATAGGCCACTTGTTGCCACGTCAGCATGGAAGATTTAGTTACATTAAGTATGAAATTAGTCGAATACTATAGTAGGGTTTTATTTTCTTTGTTTTTCATTTTTACTTTCCTTTTTGGCATATTGTGATAAATAAAGTTAATATTTGGGGATTAAGTGGTAGATAAGAATGTACATCTGATTTATTTACTAGCAAATTAGTTACCACTAATTAGACTAATGGATGAATCTTAAATCTCTAGAAGCTACTCCGTAATATATATCTGTTACCACTAATTTGACACAAACCGAAGAATCATTTAACATGATGGGTCGTATTAGTGAGAAATAAGCCATTCACTTAAACTAAACAGTGGCAAACAACAGTCAAAAGACATGTCAACTTGTGGCAGAAATACAACCATTACCCACGGAAAAAGGGGGAAATGGCCCATATATGCGAGCTTAAGCTGAGTAATGAGTTAACAACATTTAAGTTTTATCAATGAATCCTAAAGTCAGTTTGTTTTAAATACCGTTAAAAGAATTTCCTCCTAAATCGGTAATTGTAGAAATAAAATGGCTCGATCGTCACATTCTTAATCCTCACCTTCATCATCTGCCTGAGATTGAATATGTCCATCGAGTTTCAACACAGCATCAGGTTCACAAGACATATTTAACTTATCCTGTTCAACCAATACAAACTATCAATGTAGAGGTGGCAAACTAGGAGGGGTTTGATTAGAGGATCAAAATGGGTAATTGTTAAAGAGGTTGAGTCCATTTTTCTTTTTAATTTTTCATATAGAATTCTTTTAACAGTTAAACGAGTTCAATAGAATTATATAAGCTATATTATTATAATATTAGTAATTAATGTTTTTATAAGGTAGTATGCATTATAAAAAAGTTTGGACAGCTTTCGGCACGTTCCCATTTTAGTTTTAGAAAACATATTTGACCTCTTTGAGATAAAACCGATGTGCTAGTTGGGTCTAGGTGTCAGAATTCACGATAAATGATATTGTATTAACAAATGTATATGGGATCAGGAGTTCGCATAAACCTTCATAGAACTGTTTTCAGATGCAAGCTTCTTGCATTCCTCAGAAAGCCTCTGCAACTCATCTTTGAGATTGCCATTCTCATTGCTGAGCACCTGAACTCTTGCGATTAGCTCTTCACACTCGGCCTGCCCATACATTATTTTAGTACAACTATATTTCAGATATACAAGTTTGCATTATTATATGCATCAGTAACAAAAACTAAACTAAATGAACATAAACTTGTTTTATATTTACATATATATACTCCTTCAATAGCTACATCCTAGCACTATTGCATAAGTACATCGGCCAACCATTATTATTATTATTATTTTCCGCGTGCACTGCTAATTGATTTTAAAAAGCTATCAACACGAAGTATACGTTACCTGCTTGCGCAGTCTCGATTTTCGAGCTGACTCTCTGTTGGATTGCTTCCTTTTCTGTCTCTTCAGTTCCCGCTCATCTTGCTGAATGATAGTTGCAGCAATCATTAATTAATATATGTCGAAAGTTTTATTACAAGTTCTAAATTTTTTCCAATATATGTTTAAACTTCATTCATACCCGAGTCCATTGATCAGGAATCATGCCTTCACGTCCCACTATTGGTGGTGGAATCATTTGTTGAGAAACATCACAAGTATTTGGTTGCATTTCCACAGCTACATTTCCTGAAGAGGGATTCCACAAGTCTATCCCCATATTTAGATTGCCAGCAGTAGCAGATAAATGATTGGCTGCCAATAAAATTTGAATTACACATTATACCAATAGTCAAATGATGCAGAGAAAAGAAGGTGAAAGTGTGAATTACCATCTGAAGAACCATCATGCTCACTCTCTGCGCTGCTAATGTTCAAATTATATAATCAACAACAATGAATAATGTGGTAAATCAAATTACAAAATTCAATATTAGGTCTACAAACCTTTGGGTGGTAGCAGCATCATTCCCTGAACTTGATGCCGCCTTCCCACCCTCTCCATTCCCGACAACAAAGACATTTCCATTTCCTAAAGTACCCTTGTGCTTTTTCTTTTGACCCTTTTTCTTCCCATGACAGGCCTTTGGCTCCATTTCTACAACTGGCTGTGCAGTGCTTGGAGTCTACAAGAATTATTATCAAGAAAGTGAAAACTGACCACATATATATCAAAGGACTGATGGGCTTCTAGGATCTAAAGTATGATTATTTTTTTACGTAATTCAATAATGGAAATGTAAATGAGGATCACCATAGGCATGCCAGGGTGAGCATAAACTCCAGCTGGGGGGTATAGAGCAGGGTATGGAATTGGAGTACCATATGGTGGCATCATAGGAGGCTGAAGTAAGTTACATAAGCATAAATAAATTAGTACAAATATAAGAGGCTGGAATAAGTTACATAAGTAAGCATAGACGATCACCTGGCCTCCCCATATGTACGGATGAGGAGTTGGAGGTGAAATGTTTGACCCATAAAACGGTGGCGTAACTGCACCACCATAATAAGCCTAACACAAAAAGTGTAAACCTATATAAGAATCTATCTCGATATTCATCAGTAACCAAATGTTTCTACAAAGTACCTGCATTGAGGTTGACCAATCGGCATATGGAGGTGGATTTGCTTCCTGAACATAAAGACATAAAACGATAGGATAACTAACATGAAACGCAAATAAAAGTTGATATGTTGCTCAAAATATTTATAAGAAAACCTGAGTAACCGTCGGCTTAGAATGCTTAGCAGCTGAGCTCCCTTCACCAGCTCCCATGAAATCTTGAGCTTAAAACTTTTGACACCTACAGAAAATTCTGTTATTTTTTTAGATTCCAACAACCCAATTCTTGGTGCATCCGTTTAGAATTTGGATCTTTCTATATTTGATTCTATGATATCCAACTCCTATGAGTTGATTAGTTTGTACAATAATTGTCCCTTAATATATAATCTCGTTATCAACAAATAATATTCGTTATCTTTTGATACCTCAGCTGCTGTAAACGAACTACCTTCAGTTTTTGTAAAATCAAACCTTCTATGGCTAAAGTTATAAACTCTTCAAAAATGTTACTAGTTTCTAGTGTGCAACTAATTTGTTACTACTTCATAGTATATGGTTAGGAAATGATTAACAATTCAGACAGCCTCAAAACCAATTATCTAGCATCCCAAAATCATAAGGGCAGCTAACTAAAATATAGAGTACCTCATACTACATGGTTGGTTGGATTTATTAGTAATTTTTAATACAAAATAATATACTCTCTAAAAAAGAAAAAAAAATTGGAGCCCTAATTGTACTCATGTTCTGCATACTAACACAACCACCTACAAATACTAACACTTGACGATTCCAAAAATACAAAATTAAACTAACAAAATAACCACAATAATAAATGATAAATATATATACATATACATTATATATATATGAAAAACAAAAAAGAAACAAATATCAATGGAAGTATAGAGTTATATATAACTTACTTCAAACAAGATGATTAGTGCTCGTTGTCCTCTGTAGCAAAGCCTCAAAAATTCGAATCGAAATAAACTTAACAAAAGGGGATTGGTCGCTTCTGCTAATCGGCGGGAGAAAACCGCCGTGAGAGGGCGGTGGTCCGGTAGAGAGGGTGAGATGGAAAGGGGTGAGGTTAAGAGATGACACGTAAGGTGGAAAATGGTTCCAGGTGTCAACCGTAGAGTGGAAACATATGACGAGGCACCAAAGTTTAATCCAATAGGTAATTATGTAATTTTTATATTTTTAACAAAATAAAATCCAATTTACGTTACGTATAAACAGCGGATTTGATGTCCTTACTAACTTTGAAAAATAAAAAATATGTCTGGGCCGGATCTAGGGTAAGTCTATGAAATTATGAATGATTGAAAATTCAATACGGGTATTATTTTTAAGTTTTCCCAAGAGTAATGCCACGTAAATATTATAACATAGAATCAAGCATTTTTAACGATTAAGTTTATTGTTCGATTTCATTTAATATGGTTACTAATACACGCCACTGACACAAATATATATTTATTTATGAAGACGTATATTTATCTCAACCTCATAATCTTAATTAACAACCTCATATTTTGCAAATTTATCTCAAAACCGTTAGATTAATGGCATTTTAGTTGAACCATAATCAAATTTAATAATTTTTGAGGACATTTAGCGCACTAAAATAAATATAATTTTACCACGTAAACAAAATTTTAAGTTATATTCATAATTAAATTAACTCTTATATCGCACAATTCATAAATGATTTAGATAAATACGTATAGCAAGCTTTTAAAATATAACAAATTGACAGTAAATCAACATCCTTAAACTGATTTTGTGAATCGTGATACTTCATCATACCTTTTTGTAAACAGCTTTAATAAGATCACAAGATTCCAACTTGACTTGTTGTTCTTTTCTTACTTGTGATCACTTACAAACACTTGGAATATATATATAGGACGGAGATTAAGAGGAAAGTTAAAAAATTAAAAAATGCAAGAAACAAATATCAACCCTTGATTTTATCTTAAATGAATTTTAAAAATCATAAATAATTTCAAAATTTAACATTCATCACAAATGATTTGATCTCTATATTAAAAAAAAAAAGAGTTTAATTTTAAAAATCGTATCCCTTTAATCCACCTTTTATCACAAACTTCATATATCATATTCCAGCAACCCCAACTAATGAGTTTAATTTGTAATTTTATTCTATTTTGCCTACTAAACACATGTCAAATTCTAACTCTTTTAATAGAATTCAGTTCTTTTGATAGAAACCTTGATGACAACCCAAACGGGACCTTAGAATTGCTAGTCTAACCGTGTAAGCCAGTTAAATACCAAACGCTCGTTATCATCACTAATCACTAACTTTTATTTAAATTAAATGAAAGAAGAAAAAAGAAAAATGTATTGCATATAAAATCCGTGGACACCTGATTGCCACAATTTCTACCAACTTTCAGTAAATGGTCCACCTTTTTGTTCTCTTGTACTAGCACTTATTTTGAAGGGCCACATTATGTCACATAAATGTTTATGGACCTTTTTCGTTATCGCTTAGTTTTAAACTATATTACAGTAATATATATAGATGTAATTATTTGACCTTTGAATACGTAGTTGTTATGAATAAATTTCCTCCCGGGGAACGGATTATGAACCTCTAATTGAAAGTTTCTAATGCAAAAAACTTATAGGTTTAAGAGCGTGGCAATTTTACTGGAGCAATATGCGATAATATAATTAGGTGGCCTGTGTAGTACGTTGTTGTTGTTGTTGTTGTACATTGTTCTTTTTATTTTAATGGTATTGTATGCCATTTCCAAAAAATATATACATGCATTGATTAGCTAACGAGTCAATATTTGTATTCTATTTTTACGTGCATCTATGTTCAACCTAAATTCGTCAAGTTATAGTCAATGGAGTTGTGTGTCTAGGAGCTCTATCAGTCTTCACAAAAGATGGTGTTGAAACCATGCAGAAGTTAGTGGTAACACATACTACGGGTCCCTTTAATTTTCCTATTAGTACTACATGTCAAAACAAATTGTGCTACATGTTCTATAAATATTTAAACCGTTTTATGTATGGTTATATATTATGATTGCAAAAAATTAAATAGATATATCATCAAATTTGGTGAATGAAATTTCTTTCTTTCTTATACATCCAAAAAGTCATTATTAAGTTTAACACCTTTATAATTTAGAAGTGTTGAATGATTGACCACCTCACACATCCTAAAACAGTCAAAATTTAATAACCAATAACTTGACGTATCTTCTGAAACTATATATATTTACGACATCAATTTTACTACGAATATTACGTAACACTGTTTCTTAAGTTTCTCATATGCTCACTAATAAATATTTTTTATTATTATATTATTATTAACATGTGCAACTCCCGTACAACTTGAAATCCCAATTTCAAGCTCTAAATAAAGGATAAAGCGAAGCAGACAGACAGACACACGCACAATAACTAATATACGTTTTTATTGGCATAATTAGAAATAATTTTACTGCCCTTGCTTGCTGCCATTTTTGTGTATTTTTAACAGCTGGCTACTAGATTTTACGAGTTTAATCTTTCCTTGAGTACATATGCATCGAACCATAAAATTAACTTAATTAATTAGTTACTATTGAAATACTCAAAATCAGGCGCTAGCTAAACATATATTTGAAACTGTTATGCGATTAGCTTTGACTTTTGTATAAGGATAAGATAAAATAAGATATACTCCATATTCGATTGCTCTTTTGTATAACATGTATTAAGATTACTCCATATTCATGTATGTATTTAAGATGGTATTTTTCCATACCAAATACTTGAATACATTAAAACTTTGGCTACCAAATACTTGAATACTTAGATGACTACTAATGACGTTGAAATCAAACCAAATCAACATTGACTAACCAGCTATTGCAGTTACTACTTGAATCAAGAGACACTTAAATCATATCATATATATGAATAAACTATATAAATAAAATTGCCTGAACTTTGACCTTTGATAACATATATGCATATAATTCAATATCAACTGGGATTACTTTTTTGAAACAAAACATGACTTGCAAAGTGAAAGAATTAAAAATCAGTTTTCACTTGAATCCAACAACCTACTAAACACATTCCATTTTAAAAATAAATAAATTAACCTATTATTTTATTTTCTTGTGGTCTTCTAATGTATGCATAAACTAATTATTGTTTGGAAAAGTTGGTACCTGATTAATGAATGAGATAATGAACCTCTCATATTTAATTTTAATTAAATATAAGAATTATGTTTCCTCATAGTGAAAGATAATAGATCTCACAGTTATGTTAACAATGCAAATTTTAATTATATAATTGATATATGTGGACTGTAATGTTCAAATTGAACATGAAAAAAATCCCTAACCTAATTGATTGTTATTAAAATATATCTTCAGAATATATTGAATATATGATGTAACAAATTATAATAATCATATCATCTTGAAAACCATATTTGAACACCTCATAAATCATAATATCGGGCACTATTAAGCGACTTTTTTATCGGGTTATGCGGCCTAATTATCATGCACTCTCATTACGAAGTCAATTCACCATCACATGGAACACGACCTTTCACCTTCTACATTCATATTACTCTTATTAGATCAAAACTCACAATATAGTGAAGTGGTTCGTAAATAATTCATGCATCGTGGCATGTATTGCCATCGCCCATAATAACAATAACTTGAAAAACAGTGCTTGTAATTTGTACCAAGTTTTAGCCAACCTACCACACTATCCCTCTCTATATATACTTGTCACTCAAACTTTCTACATTCACCATCACTTGTACTGGTTTTACTTAATAAATCAACGATCACACCGCCTTTTTTTTTGGCCGGAGATCAACCACCGATTGATGGCATCCTCAAATGATATTTCTGCGATAAGAGAGGCTCAACGAGCACAAGGTCCAGCCACTATTCTTGCTGTCGCCACCGCAAATCCATCTAATTGTATCTATCAAGCTGATTATCCAGATTACTATTTTCGTATCACTAAAAGTGAACATATGGTTGATCTCAAAGAGAAATTCAAGCGCATGTGTACGTATTCATTTACTCTTAATTACTTCCTTATTTTTTGATTATAAAAATTTGAAATCGACATAAATATATGAGTTTGAAGACGTTAAGGTCACGTGGTTAATCTTCTTACAAGATATTTTTTGTTAAAAGATCTTGAGATTTAATCTACATTACTTTGTATTTGTTACTTCAAATCCATGTGTTTGATATCGATTACAAGTTAGTTGCTGTTAATACGTTGAACATCAAAGCTTTGATCTTGAAACATTTTAGGTCTAGGACATTTGTGATGTAAGTTTCGCCAAATCTAGGACATGTTTTACGATAAACTTTTTGCAGTTTTTAGCTACTTATGGCTTTTAGTTTTAGAAAATAAGATCGAATAAAAAGGTGTGTCCGGATGTAAATATGTTTAACTTCTAGTGTTTTTTCTAAAAAAGATTTCTAGCTACTGCTAAACATTTCTATAAAAAGAAGTGCTGACTAACTCCAAATGAGATCTTGTACTTTCTGATTTTAACTATAATTTCAAGCTGCAATTGTAACTATTATATTTTTTTTCTTTTATACTCTTTCTATTTAAGTTAAAATATTCACTTTAATTACACATATAATTTTAAAAAATGTTTACTAAAGAGCAATTGGCCTAATCAAAGTAACCCTTCAATTATGAGATTGTGAGTTCATGATCTTTGTCTTTCTAAAAAAATCATTTCTACCCATTAACATCTTTTTTAATTCGTTGTGAAATGAAAAAAATAAACACTCACTTAGAATAATTCAATCCAAAATTATAATATGAACATTACAGTGACAGACAGGTAGTAAATTTGTAATTAATCTACTTTCCTAAAGTAGAAATTTCACACCACACGTATGTAGCTGTAAGGTTAGAACGTGAACCCATAACTTACCAAACACATGTAGACCATTAAAATTACTAGCATACTGATCAACATATATCATCGTTAATTAAATACTTACATGTTTCTTAATAAATATTAATTCTATGCTTGAAATTTGCAGGTGACAAATCTATGATAAGAAAGCGACACATGCACATTACAGAGGAGTATCTAAAAGAAAACCCCAGCCTTTGTGAATACATGGCTCCATCACTCGACGCCCGTCAAGACGTCGTAGTGGTCGAAGTCCCAAAACTCGGTAAAGAAGCCGCAACAAAAGCCATCAAAGAATGGGGCCAACCCAAATCCAAAATCACCCATCTCATCTTTTGCACCACGTCCGGAGTCGACATGCCCGGGGCCGATTACCAGCTCACCAAACTCCTCGGTCTCCGTCCTTCAGTTAAACGCTTTATGATGTACCAACAAGGTTGTTTTGCTGGCGGTACGGTTCTTCGTCTAGCAAAAGACCTCGCGGAGAACAATAAAGGTGCTCGTGTTCTTGTTGTTTGCTCCGAGATTACAGCTGTCACATTTCGTGGACCCAACGACACGCATCTTGACTCACTCGTGGGTCAAGCATTATTTGGAGACGGGGCAGGTGCGGTTATCGTGGGGTCTGACCCTGACTTGACAACTGAGCGGCCGTTGTTTGAATTGATATCGGCTGCACAAACGATTTTACCGGACTCTGAAGGTGCGATAGATGGACACTTGAGGGAAGTTGGGTTAACTTTTCATCTTCTTAAAGACGTCCCCGGGTTGATTTCGAAGAATATAGAGAAAGCGTTAACACAGGCCTTTTCTCCTTTAGGAATTAGTGACTGGAACTCGATCTTTTGGATCGCGCACCCCGGTGGTCCAGCTATACTGGACCAAGTGGAACTCAAGCTTGGTCTGAAAGAGGAGAAAATGAGAGCCACTAGACATGTTCTCAGCGAATACGGGAACATGTCTAGTGCCTGTGTTTTGTTTATTATTGATGAAATGAGGAAGAAATCCGCTGAAGACGGTGAAAGGACCACCGGGGAAGGGTTAGAGTGGGGTGTTCTGTTTGGGTTCGGTCCGGGTTTAACGGTGGAAACGGTGGTCCTTCATAGTCTCCCAACTGCTATGTCGATTGCGACTTAAGCTCGGAAAAGGTGTGTTTTGTTGAAGTCAATTAAAATATCAAAAAAGGTTGTGGTTGGTTACAATAAATGCATGCAATTAGGGGTTTGATTTATTCATATATATATATATATATATGTGTATCTACTAATATATATGTATAATAATTACGAATAAGGTTTACTGTGGTTTATGTACGTGTTAATTTTGTATTTTCGATTGAATATTGGGTAAACCTCGTTGTAATTATGTTTGTTAAATCCGATATATAATTTCATTGTATCATGTTTGGTACTTTTAAAAAAAAAAGTAATTAATTCAAAATAAACTTGATTATGAAACATAAACAAGTAATCATAATTATAATTAGCCATTTTAAAAGATTACGAGAAAGGTTGGTTTTATTTAATCGGATGTGTACATTAAATGATCTAAATATTAGATGAATATATGAACATAAAAGATTTATAGCTTTTTAGAAGTCAGCCTTTTTTAATCAGAGCAATCCGTGCGTCTCAAGTATAATGATGAAAAAAGGATAATTAACAAACTTAGTTAAATAAATAGTTTTGAAATTTGAATACATAAAACTAAATTTGAATACATAATATGTAGGGGTAATATTACGAGGGTCAAATATTGTTTGAAAAGAATGAGGGACAAACGGTCTTAACCGTTGATTTTGTGACAAACAATACATATTCGTTGCATTTTAACAACACTGCATTAAACGTAATGCAGTGTGCTTGTAAAATGCAATATTGCGAATTTAAACCTTTAACACATATATCAACGACTGAAATCGCTTGCCTGCCCTTCAATTATCTCAAAATGCATTTGTCTCTCTGATCCTACACCATAATTCAAAACACAATCCCACCATACTATACTTCATTCGTAGACAAAAAATGCCTTTGTAAAAAGAATTTAATTTTGTCAATCATATGCATAGCTTAATTAAATTAAATGTTGGATCAACGATCTTAATTGCGTTAATTTATTGATCGTGGTGGTTGAACGATTATATCTTTAAACTCATAAAGGGATTCTAACTATATTCTATCCCCGACAGCTTCTACTTGTTGAGTAAACTTACTTGTATGTTTTATGAAGAAATAAAAGAGGAGACGTAGAAAATAAGTATTAGTATAAGAAAAGGCCTACAAATAAACCGCAATTCAACAAATTAATGTTAATATACAATATATTTTTTAAGAAGCAAGAATGATTAAATTTATTATGCTATATATACTAAAGTCTATAAACGACTTCTTTGATTAATTACGAAAGACGAAAGTGAGTTTAGCGTCCTCTACTGACCGGTCACCTATATATAATTACTAACGACCAACAAATTAATTAACATACCTACAAATTAAGCAAATGACAGCTAAGAAATAAATGGATCCACGTAAAGTCGTAAACCAACTTCTTCCACCAGATTTAGAGGTGGGCAAAACCGGTTTGGGCCCAAACCGAAACCGGTTTTCAAACTGAACCGGTTTGGGTCAACGCCCGTCAAAACCAGTTTGACAAAAACCGGATCGGATTGAAACCGGTTTCAATCCTAAAAAACCCAAACCGCCCAAACCGGTTTAGGAATCGGTTTCAAACCGGATCGAGATCGGTTTCCCAAAAACCGGTTTGGGAGAAACCGATTTGGCCCAAACTTGGCAGGCTATCCGCTGGATAGGTCAAGGCTATCCGACGGATAGGCCTTTTCTGTTGAAAAAAAAAAACCCTTCCATTGGGCTATCCGCCGGATAGGTAAGGGTATCCGCCGGATAGCGGCACCCTGGTGCGTATTAACAGCCCAAAACCCCCATTTTCTTAAAAAAAAAAAAACACACACACACCTCTTTTTTTCTCTCTAGTCGACTTCAATCTTGTTTTTGGCGATTTTTCCCCTGATTCCATCCACATTTGCTTGGGTTTTTCATCTTCAAATCATAGGTATGATTACTACTACGATACGTTTAATAGATTTCTTGATTTTGAAACTTTTATTGATGATGAATTGTGATGAATTAGGCTTTTAATCATTAGGGTTATGTTGTATTATGTTTGTAATAGTTAATTGATACTTGATTATCAAGTTTCACGGTTTAATTTGTTGTAATTAGGGTTTATAACCGTTTTGTGATAATTAGGGTTTATAACACAATTTGGGGGTTTTGTTCAAAACTTGTTTGTGATGGTTAATTTGAGTTGTAGTTGTATATAATTGGTTGAATTGCTTGATTTTGAAATTACACGGTTGAATTTGTTGTAATTACATTGTTTAATTATATATATAATGTTTAATTGGATTTGTAATTGTATAATTGGTTTATGGTAATTGGTAATTGTATATATGAGAACGTATGGATTTGTAATTGTATAATTGGTTTATGGTAATTGAATTGTAATTGTATAATTATATAATTGTATAATTGAATTGAACGTATGGATCTTAATATGTGCTATTGGTAATTTGAATGTATAGATACGTGCTCGGTTTGTATTTTTGTTTTAATGAGTTTAGGTTTGATAAATGTTATATTTTTGCAGACATGGCGCCAAAGAAGTCACGAAAACGTGGGGAACTATCTACAAGCCACAATGAGGAGGCAACGGAAGTGTATGACCTTCCGGTGCCAGCAATAATAAGGAATCACCAATTTTTAAAGTTTAATAACCGGCATTATAGTTCAAGAGAAAAAGCTGAGTTTAAGTCGATGTTGGACATCAACATCAACAAAACAATTCAATGTGCTGATGTTGTGGATTGAGCTGTTCTTGATCAAATAAGTGCAAGACAGGCTAATACTACCGGTTCCGAAGAAATTAGAAACATTTTGCGGATGGAGTATCGGTTAGCTGATGGTAGGTTATGTTTTACCTCGAGAGCTTGGTCGAGGTTATTTAGTATTCGGGAGTATATATATCGGGAGGCAACTCTCGAGTTTTTCAGCACTTACTTGTTTGATGATGTCAATACAGATGTCGAGGCACGTACCATTCGGTTCCAATTGTATGGGGTGCCTCGAGAGATGAGTGTGTCCGAATTTGGTTTGGCTTTAGGTTTGTATACTCCAGAGGAGGTACGTATGGATTATTATATAGATCATTTGTTTAATGGGATTCGGCAACCACAAGATTGTGATCTACCGGCTCTTTGGAATCAGATTTCGTCGTATCCGTGGACATCTAAGCCTAAGTCTTCTACACAGCTTTATGATCCAGTGATGAGAGTTATTCACCGGATGATTTCTACATCTCTCACCTGTCGGAAAGAAAGCCCAGAGAAAGTCACCCAAACAGATTTGTATTATCTTGGGTGTATCGTGAATAGAGGGTTGGTGAATGTTCCGGGTTGTCTTGCCCGGTCTTTGTGGAATATGGCTCGCGCGTCACGCCGAACTAGTAGCATCACTGGCGGGCAGTATGTGACCCGTTTGGCCCGCTACTTTGGTAACCAAACAGGATTGGCAACGTGCATGATTGTGCAACCAGAAATGCGGTTATTAGGTGTGAATTGGTTTAGCAATTGTCGATTGGTAGATGGAACTATAAACCTACAATGGGCTCCGTGGGTATATAATCATGATCAAGAGGAACAAGATGATGATGATCAAGAGGAGGAGGAAGCACCTGCCCAACATGCCGGCCCTGCCCAACAGGCCGGCCCGGCACCATCTTTATCTCTTGACCAACGTTTTGATTATTTTGAGAATAAATTCGATAATTTTCAAAGTACTGTTGAAAACCAGTTTAATTGGCAACAAGACATGATGGAATCGCTTTTCGGGCATATGGGTATTGATTACTCGGCTACTAATGCTCGTTATGGATATGGACCAGGATCATCTTCTCAAACATCCGGACGAACGGCAGTGATTAACTTATTTTTATTATTGTTTGTTTTTGGTAGTTTGTTGACTTTGTTTGACTTTGGTTGACTCTCATTGACTTTGGTTGACTATGTTGACTTTGGTTGACTCTCATTGACTTTGTTTGACTTTGGTTGACTCTCATTGACTTTGGTTGACTATGTTGACTTTGGTTGACTCTCATTGACTTTGTTTGACTTTGGTTGACTCTCATTGACTTTGGTTGACTATGTTGACTTTGGTTGACTCTCATTGACTCTCATTGCCTTTGTTTGACTTTGGTTGACTTTCATTGACTATGGTTGACTTTCATTGACTATGGTTGACTTAGAAGTATAATTGACAAATTACTAAGAAATGTTAAGCACTAAATTTGCAAAAAAATAAGATTTCTCAAAGTGACTTTACATAATACAATAATAAAATTTTAAATATGTTACAAAGTATCCTTGACTAATCGTCGGTATGAAAGTTGTGTAACTCTTCTTGATAAGTAAGCTCTTGTGCGGTAAGTGGTACCGACATGCCCATTGCTATCTCTTCCTCATGTATCTCTTGTTCAACCTTTTCCAATTCTCCTTCGAGCGGTGAAATGTTTTGTATCCGTTCAATCCCATCTAGATAGTCTTTTAAACAAATACATACTTCCACCGACAAAGGGGTGAGTTTTGTTCTTCTTGGTGAAATTACCCGACCACTAACCGAAAAAGCGGACTCCGAAGCAACCGTAGAAGCTTGAACGGTTAATAGGTCACGTGCCATAGCCGCTAATATTGGAAATTGGGATTCATGATCTCTCCACCAACCCAACACATCCAACTTCCCAAACTCTTGAACCGACATAAACATTATAAAGTTGGATTTTGTATATCTTGAAAGTTCGCTACTATGAACGGTTCCTCGGGCTCTTTTCGAAGCATCATTTATCAATGTGTTGTATAATATTATGTCATCATTGTTGGTGTGCGAACTTGAACCACTTGCGCCTTCATTCCTTATAAACTCTTGAACGGGTGTGGAACCCCCATACTTCGTAGCATAAACATCAAACAAACTTACAAAAAAATCGTTAAATGCATTTATTTCATTGTCCGCCCAAGCCGGCTTGATAGCCGTCAAACCCAAATCATTTGCAATGTTGGTTAGTAAAGTTTCAACTCCATTAACGTTTAAAACGGGGTTTAAAGCGGCGGCACAACTTATAACCGGAGGCATATTTTTAAAATATTTTACTAATTTTTCCTTCATCGGTTGTACCATATTTTCAAATATTTCGCCTTTCATTTCAAAAGCGCTTAATTTTTGACACATTAACCATATTTGTCTTAATACTAAAGGACTAGTCGGATAATAAACACCCGACAATAAAGTGGTTGCTTCTTTAAAAACTACAAGCATATCGGTTAGAACTTGGATAGTATACCAACTTGATTCGGGAAAAGGTGTAACAAATCTATTACGGTCCGCAAGCAAGTCATGGAACAACCTTAAGGTGTCCTTTTGTCTTAAGGCACTTTCAAACATGTTACAAGTCGAATTCCATCTAGTAAGTACGTCCCAATTGGGACCTAACCAAAGTGCATTCGAATCAACACAAAATTTCATGTATCTATGGTATCTAGCGTTTGAAGAACTAAAAATATCACGTAGCATTTGTTTAAAAGCTTCTTTTATTTGTGCAATAAAACTAAGTCCATCTTGCACAACCAAGTTAATGATATGTGCAACACATCGACTATGAAAAAATGCACCTTCGCAAGCCGGTTTGTATTTTAGTTTTAGTTGATTAACGGCGGCGGTGTTATTGGATGCATTATCAAAAGATATTGAAAATACTTTTCCTTCCAATTTAAAACTCTTAATCACGTAATCTAAAATTTGATATAAATTTTCGCCGGTATGCGGATATCCAAATAATTCAAACGCAATCGTACGCTTCATCATTTGCCACGTTTTGGGATTAACCCAATGAGAGGTAACGCAAAGGTACGAATCCGGTGAACCATGTGGAGCCGTCCAAACATCACAAGTTAAATTTACACCGGTTTCTAAAGATTGAAAACCTAAAATCATTTCATCTTTAGCGATTTTCCACATTTTAATTACATCTCGTCTAAGAGTCGAACGACTTACATTGTTATAACGAGGTTGGAGAGTTTCTTGGATGAGTCGAGTCAACCGAGGATTGTCAAAGTGGTCAAATGGCAAGCTTTCTTGAATCACGAACTTCGCCATTCTATCCCGCACCTTAGAGGCTTCGTATTGCCACGTTGTACCATCATTCGCCATTGTTGATTGACTACGCCCCACTCCATATTTCACCGCTTTACAATACGTGTTTGCATGATTTTTCAAAGTAGTATTGCCGGTTTCTTTGAAAAATGCCCCACATTTCTTGCACCGAGCTTTTCTAATACCGTTCGACATTTCACACAAGTCGTAATTGCACCAAACCGCCGGGTTTCTTTTTGTTTCTATTATAGAAACAACCGTAGCATTGCTAGATGACTCTCCAACACCGACGGAAGATTGTGATTGCCCACATGATGATGCCATTGTGTTAATAAGTATAAATTTGAGAATTAAAACTAAAAGTGGAGTGTTGAGACTTGAGTTTGAGTGTATACAATTATAGATTGCAATTTGAGAATTGAGAGTATATGCTTAGATTGAGAGTGTTGTAAGTTGTGAGTAAACATCAATATCACATTTACATATATAGTGATTTTTCTGGAGGTTTGGCTCCACAAAGAGTCCAAAAAAAGGGCCAAAAATGAGGATAGCCGTTTGAGAAAACGGCTAGTTTTCTGTGCAGAGATTTCTGCAGAAAGCATCTATCCGCCGGATAGGTTAAGGCTATCCGCCGGATAGCCTCAATTGCAACGGCTACATTCCAACAGAAAAGGCCTATCCGTCGGATAGCCTTAACCTATCCGGCGGATAGGTCAATCCGGTTTCAATCCTGTTTCGTCCGGTTTGAGACCGGTTTCAAACCAAACCGGTTTCAAACCGATTTTTGAACCTAAAAACTCAAACCGGTCTAATCTGGTCGGACCGGATTCAAACCGATTCGGTTTGGTCAAAACCGGCCGGTTTTGACCAAACCGGTTTCCGGTTTGAAAACCGGTTTCGAATCAGAAACCGGTTTTTTTGCCCAGCTCTAACCAGACCACCATCTGTTTATATGTAAAAAAACAGTTTAAAGAATCGGATTTTAACAGCTATAATGTCTATATTATTTGGGCCTGTTACTTAAAGCTTGCTTTACTGATTAAATATTGGGCCTGGGCTTCCTAACAAAGTCACAAGTCACACCCGTAGAATTAGTTAGTTAAAACTTGCATAGAAAATTACGGAGATCGGAAAAGAGAGTGACGTGTCGTATCTTCACGGAAGTTTCTTATTCTTTCTATATATAAAAAAAGGAAATTAAAATTGATAAATGCTAGATTCCTTGATTATTATATTATATAGTAAGTATAGTATATAGAATTAAAGAACAAGTTACTCACGGGTCAACTTATATGAACGTCACCTGGCGGCCTATTTATGTTTGAACTGATGGTAAAATGAACAGATTAAAAAGGGGTTTAATTAGTGACTACTGGACAAAGCGGATTAACCGCTCCAACAATGTGCCTTCATGTGATTATAATTTTTGTAACAATCTAAACAAGTAGTATAGTATAATATTGTTGTCTTGCTTTTATTATAACAAACAACTAGTTCCAGTAATATATATCATGATCTAAACATTAACCAATGCTTCAGCCACAAACTAAAAGTGTTTGATTTACTATGTGAGTAACCTATCAATCAAAGGTTGTGGATTCGGGAACGATATGTATGTAGCATGTGTAAACCCATTCATACGAAAAGAAAAAAAAAGCACGCCACTTTTTAACTAGATATAATTAAGACGCTTTGAAATATCCAAGATTACATACGTAAATTAAACAAGAGGTGATAATTCAAGCTTCACTGAGATTGTAAACTTCTAACACCTATCAAAACATAATACTTTGCAGTTTGCACCAAACAATCACCTGCCGGTTTTGCCCATCTTTTCAAAAGTCATCCATATGTGCCCATATGGCCATATTTTACTTTAATTTCCAGTAGATCATATATGAACAGTAAAATCCCTGCATAAGTGCACGGAAATATTGATAATGATAATTATTATAATAATAATGTAGGGTACAATGTGTTAACCCGATACCTTGCCACTAAGGATGGGATTGCGCAAACTTCATCTTCATTTCACAACTCTTGATAAATTGAGACATCGAGTTATATGATGAACCATTAATCTCCAATGTTTTTCTTGCACTTTCTCTTAATACTTTCACATTATCTCTCATTGTTTTTCTTTCTTCACCTTCCATCAAACTCCTTACCATCTTCTCAATCTCATCCCTCTCCACTACTTTATTCCACGGCAACACTGCTGGCCGCATCGCCACCTTCAGCTCCTCCACTAGTAGGGCGGCATTTTGCGCCTGCTCTGCGTAAAGCGGCCATGCAATCATTGGAACCCCACCTTTAATACTTTCATAAACAGAATTCAATCCACAGTGTGTCAGAAACCCTCCTATGGATCGATGTTTCAGTATCTTAACCTGTGGAGCCCACAACTGGATGACCAATCCTTTTTTTCTAGCCCGGGTTAGAAATCCTTTCGGAAGAAAGTCTAGCAGTCCATCTGAACCGCTCCCTGCTGTAAAGAAAGCGCCATCAGTGGCGCTTCCAGCAGGCGGACGTACCACCCACACAAATCTTTGTTGGCTCAACTCCAACCCCCAAGCTAGCTCAGTTATCTGCTTAGCTGAGAGTGTCCCTCCGCTCCCAAATGATACAAAAATAACGGATTCAAGTGGCTGCATATCCAGCCACTGGATCACCTTACTTCCCTCTAACCCCGGTGGGTCCACCTCTCTAGTTAACGGTCCAATACCATAAACCGGTACCTTCACAACGGACCGCAAAGTTTCGTTGTATTTTAGTGCATCAAGAGAGGTGGAATCCAAATCTCTCCATGTGTTCATCAAAATTCCATCAGACAAACTGGCAAAATCAACACCCATCCGAACATACTCATCGTACTGCTGGTTGTTCCGGTCTAGCATGGCATCTGGCATAGCATCGATATCAACTGGCCTGCAACCGGGAACCATCAGAGGTTTAATCCGGTCAACATATTGACCTTTCACCTCCTTATCAATAACATGCAAGTACGTAGTTAGAGCGACAAACCATGCATGGGTAGGGACAAAAACGTACTTTTGCATGTGAAACTCATTGGCAATCGGAAGTGACTCACTAGCGAACAGATCCGCTATAAGGACGTTAGGCCGATGTCTCATGGTAGAGATGGAAGACCTGATACCATGTCGGGCCTCTCGCATCATGATCGCTAGTTGGGTTACAACGGTATCGTTTTGGTGGATAAGTTTAGAGATGTCTGGTAATGGGATTTTGATGATATTAATGTGGGATGTGTCGGTAAGGCAGCCGAGTATTTGAGATTCAAGTGGTGAAGTTTGGGTGGTGACAGCGAGAATGGTGACATGGAGGTGGTGATGGGTGGCGAGACGGTTGCCGAGCAATAGTACGGGCATTAAGTGGCCCATACCAGGGCTGGCGATTATGGCTACGTGAATTTTTTGGTCCATGTATGAGAATTATGATGAAAATATGGAAAAGCGGTTGCAACATTGTTCGTGAATTAGTCGGTAGTTATATAAGCACTTAAAAGTGTTCAAAATATAATCTTCTAATCAGTAGTATATAATATAATATATCTATGAGCATATAATGACGATTATTGATTAAGAAACAAAAAGACGAAAAGTAACATGGTTTTAACGAATCTAATGCTTTGGTTTTCGTTGAAGTTGGTTGAAATATAAGTAGTACCTCTGTCTCACTTTTATATTACAACAAATTATAGGATTTAATGGTAAACATAGTATTTAGTTAGTGCATAATATAGTCAATGAATATTTTTAAAATTATATTCCCAATCAAGTAGACACTTTAGTTAAAACGAAAAAAGTATTAATTTAAGTGGAAAACTGTCAACTAATAACTAAAACAGTGGTCTCATATAATCTTTTGATCTTAAATGTTACTGAGTAGAAATTATGAATTGAAGAAAATTGAGATATTCACAAATGCATAGCTGTTTATACATATGTATCTATGAATAATTATTAAGCTTATCAACTTCAAAGTTTGAAATTCTATTAAAAGCTTAAATATATATATATCTGTATATATAATTGCTCAATTGATAATTAACTTATTTGACTTGCATTCATTTGTAATGGGTATACATGTTGTTTAATAGACACTAAAGACCTAAATGTGTTCTAGGTAAATTAAAACCTGTGTTTTCATTGTCACATAAGTTTCATTTGCATGTGTTTGTCTTGTTTGACCTCTTGTGAGATCTACAAAGATTCCTTTGTACATGTATCACCTCTAATTACATTTGAAAATTATGGTTAGTGGGCACGTACGTCTCCCCTAATATTAAGTCATTTTCATGTATAAAATATGAGAGATGATTTGTACATTAACTGTTTCTAATGTGTACATCATCAACATATCATTTTGTTCATTTATATATATAGTACAATTATTCTATGCATATTTCTCATATACATGTCAAATTTCAGATTTCATACAATCACTTACGCCATTATAACATAATCTGTATGTATTAATTTTGTAAGCGTATATTATTTGCACGTTAATCTATCGAATGAATCTATCCACAACCTAGATTTGCAGATAACGCGCTCGTCAAAGTATGATCGTTATGACTTCTTAAGAAACTTGAACAATAGCATTCAACGTCACTCACGAGTATTATAAATATAGAGAATAAATAAGGCTGCTATTAGAGGATTTGCAATGTGACGTTCAATAAGCACGTCTATAATATTGTTTTCTCTTTCTGGAAAAGTAGTAAACGAGAGTTACTCTTCTGTTTGAACTCGATATATTTAAACGAGTCGAGCTCAAAAATCAGAATCAGATTGACTCATGTACACTTCTGTTAATTGCACCAAATAATAGAAATAACTAAATATGGAGGTGAAAGAAAAACATTGTCCAACCAAATGCATCAGGATTTATCAATTATATGATTTTTTAAAATATTATTTATGTTAAGTTTTGGTTATAAGTCTTTGATTTAATTCCAAACCAAGTTTTTATTCAGTACACATGTTTCATAATCATTGATCCATTCCGTTTTTATCATACTCATTTACTGATATTTTCCAAACCAAATTCATAACTTCTTTTCTCTAGCTTTTTCAGTTTTCCTTTCTACTTTTATACAATCTCGTCGGTCCACAAAGAACAACACTTGAATTACCAAATCCATGGTTGTCAAGCCTTCCAAATAATCCAAACTAAAATATGAAGGCCTATTTTTACTAGAGGGTTTTGTCGGATCTCAAGTGTGGCTGGGATGATTCTAGAAGCGTTTGGTGATACTATTTTCAGGGCAATTTGGAGTTTTCGCAATAGTTTGATTTTTAATAATCAACCTTCTAAGACGGCAGTTCTCAGGGATTTCATTGTGTCTCAATTGTTTTTGTGGATTACTTCTAGAAAACCTAAATTTTGTTTTAGCCGGATAGGTTGGTTACAAAAATGTCCGCTAGCTATTTCTACTTTGTAATCTTCTAACTTTTTCTAGTTTTTAATATAATCCGGTAGCTCTACATAGGGTTATGTGTTTTTAAATATATTTAACTTTTTCAAAAAAATTATTATGTGTATCGTACTTTGAACGCCTCTATTAAATGTACTCAACTCGTAAAAACACACAATTGTATGTAATTTGGCCACGTGTCACTCATACAAAGCACCCACGTGTTACTCATACAAAGCACCCACGTCAAAATATTACATACAATTATGTGTTTTTACGAGTTCAGTACATTTAATAGAGCCACGTAAAGTACGATACACACAATAACTTTTTTGATAAAGTTGAATACATTTACAAACACTAAGGCCCTCTAAATCAGTGTTTTTAAACTCGAATCAGACCAGCCAGTTCGACCAGTCTGACCAGGAACCGGACCCTACACCAGCTCAACTATACCCGGCTCAACCACGTAATTTGACTCGATGCGAACCGGCCGGTTCACCAGTCGACCCGGACCCGTTTAAACTCTTTTTTTTTTTCGTCTAGAACCACGTAGGTCAACCATGATTAGGTTAGAATTACTTGTGTCCTTGACTTGGAATATATAGGAGATTATAGTAGGTTGTGGTTTGTGTTTTCATCGATGTGGGACAACTTCAATATTGAAGGAAAATAAAACACTATAAAAATTGTCTACCCCATGTTTCAAACCTAAGACCTCATGCTTGTTAGATGGGTTGATTGCCAATTGATCTAACTATGACTTTGTGATAGCTTTGTATTTATAAATATTTATTACTAGTTTGTAAATAATTATTATAATTTTTCCAATAGTTCTTTTAGTGATTATTTTAACAATTCTACAATAAGTTAATAGTCATCATATGTTTCATTTAAAATATTATAATATATAATTGTAGTTTTAAAAGTTTAAGAGTATAAGTTCAAGTAAAAAAGTCAAAAAGTCTAAAACAATCAAAAAGTCAAGAAAAGTCAAAGACCGGTTCAATAGGTCTAACCAAACGGTTCGACCGGTCTGACCGGACCCGAAGACTCGGCCGGGTCAATGGTTAACTTGTGTTTCAAAACATTGCTCTAAATAAAAGAAGAAAAAACTATGACTGCCTATTTTCCAATTCAAAATCCTCTTTTACCATATTGGGCCTGAAGACGGTCCATAAAAATTGGACCTTAAAATGAACTATTAGAAGTTTAGAATTGAAATCTTTGTAAACTCATTACTCATGTGCTTTCCCGATAGCTAGATTTGTGGGAAGTTCGACAATATCCTTATATGGTGTATTAGGTGTATATCTCTTTGTACTACTTCCTCCCATCTCTTCTAGCCCTTTGCTAGTAGGGAATTTTTAATACAATTTATCGTTCCAAAAAAAAGTTCATATTAATTAACAAGATAATTTCATATCTGGGACGTGGCAGAGGCAATCATGAATGAAATTTGTTTATCAATAGTTAATTAAAGTGATATAATTGAGTTTGATGGGGTACTAAAATGTTTTTATGTTACTACATTTTCAAGTCTATCTAAATGACCTTTTAGGCTCTTAGTTAGCAGCTGAACTCTCAACGAAATTGAAGTAGGCGACGAAGATGGTGTTGTTGATAGTGACAAACTGACGAGGATAGAGTGATATACCACAATGAAGTGAAGGCTATGGAAGGAGGATCGGTTACATAGTGTTGAAGATAAATGTGATTATCATTCTGATGTTTTAATCTATTAATATTGTGTTTATTTATGTTCTAATTATTGGTTAAGTGTGAGTGGATATAACAAGTTAAGGAATGAGCAGAGTTGGATACAAGTCATAATTCTGAAAGTACAACGGTGAAAAAGGTAAGCAGATAAATTTGTGAGGTTCACTCTCATGTTTGCAGGTACTAAAGGGGTGCATAGTGTAAGTTGTCAATAAACCGTCATTTATATACATGTTATATTTCACGAACCCTAATTATCATATATCATTCATTCATTTTTTTATCTCTGTAACAAAACTCTAGCTATATTGAGCAATCATTGTATATTGATTCAGATTCATCTTTGAGATGAATACTAGAATAAGTTGAGTGAATTTTTTTTGAAGAGTTGTAGTGAGATGGCTTGTATGTTCACAAAGTTTGCACTCTTTGTTATTTTCTGGATTTGCATTTATTGATTTGCATTTATATGAGATAGTTCTGGTATATTTTAGTGTTCTTGTATGTTTATATTTCTTGACAATTAGATATATGTCTAAGAAATTTAGAATCATGATTATTTAGCATATATGTTTATGAGCACGAGGCTTTGATAAATATGCTTTCGAAACACATTCAACGGATATATATACAGGGAAAGAATCAAGATGAAAACAATATTTTTTTAGAGAAAAACAAAAGCAAGTCACAGAAACAAGTGTTTTTGGTATTCAATGAATATTTAGGTCAAAGTATTCACTTCCCTCGTTCTTTTAGAGAAGTTATATCCCTCTGAATTAAAATTACTTTTAATCTTTACTAATTACTTATATGAAAATAATAACAACTCTAAGTGACATCCTTAACCTTGATATGTATGCTTCAAAATTGTAATATTTTATGGTTATAAATTTAAAGTTTGATGACTAGTTGTTAGTACTTCGTATATCATAAACAATACATACAATATATAGCTAAAGATGACAACGTGTCATTAATTGAATTAAATTACATTAATTAATCAAATAATTTGTACTATTTAATCATATAAAAAAATTACATGAGTTATCAATAGCTGTGTTTTTAAATTTTAAGCAAGTGCAAATGCAAAAGGATAATAAGAATCTCACTCTCACAGGTGGTAGGTAGGTCTCCAACAATGTTTTATATTAATTAGTAGGAAAGAAAAGTCTAGTTAGTGACGAGTTTTAAATATGAATGTGGCTAGCGATACGATATATCAAAATCATCCGTAGATCGATCTAAGTTATTGTCGACTATATAATATAATTGTGTTGATCGTCAGATATCATATACCCTTATTTATAACTAGAATAAGTTTGATATGTATGTGATCTTTCTCAACATATTATTATTTAAGGAAAAAACGTGACTTGCATCATAAATGTTTATAGTGGATGACGATAATGTATATATTATTATTGTTATTTTATTATTATTTTTTATTTAAAACGTTTGAACAAAGAATTTTAAATAAGTTGGTTATTTTTCGGAAGGTGATATTGTTCATTGAGATATTGTACTAGATCTGAGAAATTTTGGTGTAAAAGTTGGCTCCCTTTTTTAGGTTTAAGTCAGATATTAAGAACAACTCTCTATGTCATATATAGATTTAACCAAAATATAATCCAACACAGACCTACACGTTTTGGTGGCCATATAAAACGCGCGTATATGGATCAGAAAAAATGGTGGTATTGAAAATCTTCCGGCGTCTTCTTCATTTTGGAGGTGTATTCTTCATTTTCCGATTGTGTCAAAGTCTCGTGTATCAGTGTGTATGTGTACGTACAACCGTGTTGTTCATTGGGATATGTTTGACAATCAAAAAGTCAAGAGGTTAAAGTGAATTAATATTAACTAATGGTTCAATAAAGGAAACTAATAATACGGCGTTAGAAAATTATTTTTGAAAGAACAAATGTCAAACATATCACTAAATATATATTATTTTTAAAGAGGCAAATATATTAAATTAAATTAGCGTTGAATTTCGCGCAAAGCAGTGGGTGAATATTTCAAATGTTAATATTGATAAATAAATGTTTAATGGTACCTGAATGCAACAATAGTTGATATTTCTTTAATGAAAGTGATTTTTTATAATAGTTTAAATTATTGTAATTATAAATTCAATATTGTGATATAAAAGAAAAATTAAGATATTCAAATGCATTATAAGAAATATAATATTAATTGAATAATTTATATAATTAATAAGTGAAGAAATAAAATAGTAATTTATGATATCCATTTTTTAAGTATTAAGAAATATAGTGTTAAAGGATTATAAATATACTCTTAATAATAGATAAAATATTTATTATAAAAAAAATTTAACGGGTGCGACTACTTACACCATCTTAGTCTCCGCTAATAACAAAAAGTTTAATTACATTGTTAAAAAATGATTCATTGTTCTAAATATAAATCTAAAGATGTACACAGTTTCTAATTGATACATATGTTAGCATGATCGATGATTATTAAAAGATACAATCAAGAGAATTTTCATATTGGACGATGAATGATTAGACATGTATTTTTCGACTCATATTTCTACACATATGTTGCATTAATTACTGTTGAAATATATACTTCTTTAAACTTTTTATTAAAAAAGAATTTCACTAATGTTATTTTTAAAAGTTATTAGTAGATTATTCGTTACTTGTGTTATGCAGTAAAATATATATATATATATATATATGTATGTATATATTTTAGGATCTACTACTAGGAATTGCTTGCGTAAATTTAGTTTTTCAACTTCTAGACCAACCGGAATTTGGAAAGCACAAAATAAACTCATTATTAACAGCTTATGATGATACTAACTTGCACTTGTAAATAAGCAAACTGAGTTTATAAAACTTTTCAATCTCAATAAACCCGCAAGCCATATTTTGAAGAGACTGCATTAACTATCATTTTATTTTATGTGATATCATAACAAATTTATATTTTATTCTGATTATCCGGGTGAACTAATACTTTTATCATTATCATATTATACTTTTCTTTTTTACATTTCAAATTTTATTATTATCATATTATAGTTTTCTTTTTACATTTTAAATTTTAAGAAAATAAATGTGAAACTTTTTATTGATAAGTATAGATAGTCACATGTATATTATTTTAAACTTCAAAAATACTTTTATATCATATCCAAATAATTAAATACTCATATATATCTAATAATAAATAACTTAATTATTAGTAAACCATTTTAATCTTAAATTAATTAAATATGATCATTTGATCCTCTTCATATATGGTCAAAATATATGCAATCTGTGAAGTGTGACGAATATCCAAACTCTAATTTGTCCCTAGTCAAATTTATTAAATTGCTCTTGAACAAAAAAAAAAGCCCCCTTAATCTGTCCCTTAATATGCAAACTCTAGGTTGAAAAATGGGATAGACAGATATTTCAAAAAAAAAGTCTACGATTTGAAAATGGGATATATATATACATCATCTTTTTCAAACTTCGTTTGATTGTATATTTAATTTAATTAACTTTGATCTGACTATTATCCAAAATTGACTGAGGACAAAAGTTAGCTACAAGCTTTAGCGACCGCTTTACTTTAATCTTGGGCGGAAAAAAAAGCAGGGAAGAGAATAAAAGGAGTTTGATAAGAAATTACGCACGCTTATAAGTTGTAATATCTCTTTGAAATCCCTGATACAAATATGAGTTACATCAATTGTTCATAGTTGCAGCAACTCATAGTTTTGTCGTGGGGGAAGAAGGGTAAAAAAGTTCCATAACTTGTAACTAATATTTAGATAAAAGATTCAATAACTTTTGTTTATTTGAATGTATTTGAGCATTTTAATGTTTCATGAAAGAAGACATAAATAATTTCAAAGTATAAAATGGTAAACACATATAATTATACACTTTTGCCAATGTCTTTTTTTCGACATAAAACATCATCTATATAGTTGATTAAGTCATCCTAAAATCAATTAATGCATGACACACAAACATCGGGCCCAAAAGTCAATCTATGCAGCAGTTCACCAAGGCAAAAAGGAAGTAAAAACTAAAACACTTTAGAGATTCGTCATAGTTGGAGATACTAACAATCCTAGTTAGTTTCACATAGTAATAACTGATAAGTATAGCTTAGAATTTAAATTTTAGTTTTGCTTTTTTGGTAAGCCAAATTACTTGTCTTGTAAGGCAAGTAACCGGTATAGATAGAGATCATTCTGTAGAGGATTAGACTAACGATTTTTACCCCCTATTCTCTATAAATAAAATATAGGGGTTGATGCTCAAATGATTCTTCTTCTTACTTGTTTTCTTTGTAACCGATTTTGCTTGAGTTAATAAGTTAATCATGGACCTTGGAGAATATAGATATCGAGATAGAGGATGAAGATTAGGCACTTATACTTCATTCATGTAGATATCTGGGGACCGGTTAGAGTAGAATACATGAGTAGCTGCAGGTACTTATCTCGATTGTTGATGATTACTCTAGGATGGTTTGGGTTCATTTTCTCAGGCACCAATATGAAGCGTTCAGTAGGTTCCAAGAGTGGAAGCTATTAGTTGAAAATCAGACATGTAGAAAAGTGAAGAACCTCTTAACGGATAATTGGTTGGAGTTTTATAATCACTAATTTAATGAGCTTGGTAAGGAGAGCAGGATAGCTAAGCATTTGACAGTTGCGGGAACTCCACAACATAATAGTTTAGCTGAATGAATGAATATTATGCTCTTGAAGGATGTTAGGTGTTTACTGATTCAATATAGTTTGCCAGATACATTCTAGACAAAAGTGACGACAACAACAACATATCGTATTAGTAGGTCTTCAAGTACAACATTGGATAAGAAAACTCATATAGATATAGGGTCATGACATCCAGCGAAATATGAGATGTTGAGAGTGTTTGATTGCGTTTCTTATTCACACATAAATCAGGGAAGTAAGCTCAAACCTAGAAATGTGAAGTGCATATTCTTGGTTTACTCTAACACTCATCGTGTGATAAAATCTCAAGAATTCATAATGTGAAGTGCATTATCATAAAATGTTTGGTAAAATATATTAAGCGTGCGAAGCACGATAAAGTCAATATGTCACAATGGATAAATAAATCAATTTTTCGCAAGCTTAGTTCAATTTCTCGCGATATGAGTTGGTGAAGTGATATAAAAATGTCTAATTAGGATACAAAAGCAGTTACGAAACCAGTTCAAGAACAATCATATTGTTTGTTAATTAATAATAGCCGGTCAAATTGATCTAAGAGAATGATTTCATCAATGTCAACATATTCCCCTCGAGTAGATAATTGTTTATACATAATCACACGTTTTATGATAACTCTCCGGAGTTTAATTAGTAAAGGTTTAGAAACCCGCTTTTTTAATATTGTATTACAATTCTTTATTTCTTATATGTTACAGTAACACCGAGTATATATATATATATATATATATTCTTAGTTATGTTTAGCCAGGCCGGTTGAATATATATATCATGGGTGCTGCATGTATGTGATATATAGTTAGATGTTCGTCATATATAATTGGTTTTTCAAAGTTTTATGGTTCAAACCAAGGTTTTTAATTTGTATGTAGCTTAAAATTACTAAAAGAACTTGTAATTAGTTGTACGAAGCTAGATTATATTGAGCAGATTAAAAACTCGCAAATTCCTTTTTACCGTTTTAAGTAATTAAAAGAAAAAAAAGAAAGGAATTTCATGACCGTTATTAATGTTACACATTAACCATCAAATCAAATCAAAGTATATGTATATATATATAACAATAAAGTTTAAGCCTGAACATCTGTAAATATTTATATTATAATCTCTTATGTTTAATAATTAATCTAGTAAATTAACGGATCTGTAAAACATCTATTTAAATCTCTTATGTTAATGTTAATACTTGATAACTAACAAACTATAAAACGTTACAAATCTAACTAGTTCAAATGATCAGTAAACTTGTTTATGTTTCTTAACATTATTTTTACATAAAATTGGTCTATGTAACAAAACTCTCATGTATAACTAATTAATATCTGTAACTTTATTGAACATGTTAAAAACATTTAACGTAATCACTATATTACGATTTAAAACACTAGAAGAGATGACAACAGAACGATTTATAAGATAAAAAGAGTAATAATAATAATTATTATTATAATGTGTAAAACTTAATGTAAATGTCGTTGTTGAACTTATCAAAATAACACGCTTAAATTCACAATTTTCATTCGAATAGACTTTTCAAACATAAAAAGTTTCCCCTAACAATAAAATAAAAAGAATACTCTGGGAACTAACCCTCTTCCTCTATATATAATAAACACTCAAATTTAACGAATTGTACACAATCACTTATTCTTCTATCTCCTACTATTCTAAGCGATCAAAGCCATTATTATATTGCCGACCGGAGTTTAAACACTAATGGCATCTTCATATGATATCGCCAAATTCCGACAGACTCAACGGGCAGAAGGACCTGCCACAATTCTTGCAATCGGGACTGCAGCTCCTCTCAATTCCATTTTACAATCTGATTATCCGGATTACTATTTTCGGGTTACTAATAGCGAACACATGGTTGCTCTCAAAGATAAATTCAAGCGCATATGTATGTTCATTATATCAACTTATTAAATGTTATTATCATAAAATTATGGGGATGGGTATGATCCATACTCTTGGTAACGTAGTATACTGTTATATATTAATTAGACCGTACGTATACAGTTTTGATCCTAGTTTATAGTCCTAAACATGTACACAATCTAACGTGTAAGAACACACATATTTAGTACGACGAACATCACTAATCATTTTCCTTAAAGTTGATATATCCGTACGTAGAACTGTTTATTTGCATAAGCGGATGCATGCATGAGCTTCACAATAGGGTTTTTATGAAATTTATGTGCATGCAGGTACTGGTAGTACAATAAGGAAACGACACTTCCTCCTGACGGAAGATTTTCTGAAAGAGAACCCAAGCATTTGCGAACACATGGCACCGTCTCTAGACGCCCGTATCAACAAGGTAGTTGAAGAGATCCCGAAGCTAGGTAAAGAAGCAGCCGTGAAAGCCCTTAAAGAATGGGGCCGTCCCATATCAGACATCACTCATGTCATCTTTTGTTGTATCTCTGGAACCGATATGCCCGGTGCTGATTACAGGCTAACCCAGCTCCTTGGCATGGACTCTTCGGTCCAACGTTACATGGTTTACCAACAAGGGTGTTATGCCGGTGGCACGGTTCTTCGGCTAGCAAAAGATATCGCAGAGAACAACAAAGATGCTCGTATTCTTGTTGTTTGTTCAGAGATTACATCTGTCACGTTCCGTGGGCCAGACGAAAAACATATCGGTTCACTGGTTCAACAAGCTCTGTTTGGAGATGGAGCAGCTGCAGTTATTGTGGGTTCAGATCCTGACTTGACAACCGAACGACCGTTGTTTGAAATAGTGTCCGCTTTTCAAACGGTGGTACCTGATTCCGGGAAAGTTATGAGAGGAACTTTGACCGAAGCGGGGCTAATGTTGGAACTCTCTAAAGCGGTACCTGAATTGATCGCTACAAACATAGAGAGTGCATTGATAAAGGCGTTTTCACCTATTGGTATAAGCGATTGGAACTCTATCTTCTGGAGCGCTCACCCTGGTGGTCCAGCGATACTAGATCAAATAGAGCGCCAAGTTGGTCTCAAAAAGGAGAAGTTGAGAGCCACCAGACATATGCTAAGTGAATATGGAAACTTATCGAGTGCTTGCGTGTTGTTCATCCTTGACGAGATTAGAAAGAAGTCGGCCGAAGAGGGTGCTGCGACCACTGGCGAAGGTTTAGACTGGGGTGTTTTGTTTGGGTTCGGTCCTGGTTTGACAGTGGAGACGGTTGTACTTCATAGCCTTCCGACTACCGGTTCGACTGCCTGATCGATTCTGTTTGTGGAGACGACTTATGCTATCAATCGCGTTAGCGTTATTATTAGTTTCCTAATGTTGTGATTAATAAATAAAGCATAATTAGGGTCTATTCCTAATGTTATCATTATCATTGTAAAATTTGTACACATCTGTTTTACATTTTCAATCTATGTATTTGAATTGTGTGGTATTTTGTACTTCAAGTGGAATTCATGATGTTAAGATTAATTTTAATTATATCTTTATACTTAAAAACTAGTTTTATGTAGGGTTAGAAATTAAGAAAGAAGTACGTACATAAAGGTATGTTAAATAACGTTAACTAGTCTAAAGTCTAAACCCACAATATTCCTTAGCCGGGTTTGGTCCTGAATTTTATATTCGCATAACACACGTGAGTTTAATTCGGTATCAAACGTCAAAAGTCAAAACTATGGATTTAGAGAGCTTTTTGGACATACACAACCGGGAACACACAAGGATTCTAGCCATGGTAATTTGACGTTCAAAAAGGTTTATGTATAATTTAAGTTGTTCATGGGAATTGAAAAGGTAGATTTGCTTAATTGCAAGGTAACCATTTCCTGATGTTTTACTTATTCTCAGATGCTGAAACTTCAATTCAAACCAAAAGTGATGCAAAGAATATTGAATTACATAGATCTAGCATCACCCTAAACACCCCATAAGAGCTTCAAAGGTCATAAACATTTCATTTTTGGAATTATGTATGCCACTAATAAAAAGAAACACATTTGCTATATATTTGAGTTCTATCTGTTACTACTTTACAGAATAAAAACTCTTTTTTTAAACAGAAAAGCAATATAAAAGTTTTTTAGTACATACTTTTACAAATATAATAACATGTTAGGTTGCTGGATAATATAGTCATGTTTTCTTTTTAATAATGCAAAATATATAATTCACATTCATAATATATATATATATATATATTTAGATAAGTTGAATGTTGAATATATAATAAGTTAGCAAGTCAAATCAACATCATTTATTGTTTGTTTATTTTATTTTTTTAAAACGATTAGCTTAGTTTGTCAAATTAAACGATGATAAACAGTTCATTAGTCTTGAAGAATGATATCATCACATTCTAATCTCAATATTCTTTATAAGAGAAGTGCTTATACACAATCATATCACTAGGTCAACCGAAGAAAACATATATTATTTTTTTATATAAAACAAAGTATTAAATTTGAATCTTCTCAAACTATAATTTAATATAATGAATGTGTTTTGTTAGAGAAAAATAAAGTAAACTCTTCCTTTCATACGTTATTTATTTTATTTTTTATCATTATCACTCATATTTAAATAACGTGATTCATCAAATTACTTAAGATAATATAATGTTAATTCCGACCAATATATCATAATCTCAATCATATCACCACCATCGTAGAGCATCTTTTATCCTATTATTATATATTTTATTTTGCAAATTAAATATCACTTGTATGTCATCTCACTGTTTTTTTAAATGGTATTTTCTATATCGATCGACGGTTCTCAACTTATACTCATCACGCTTAATTTATAGGTAGCTTAATCAAAATATTAATAAATAGGGATTTTTATTTTTCTTTTCTTGTATAGTAAACATAAAATAAATAAATAAATAAATTTCATCATTATTTCAAAGGTCGAAATCCAACAATCCCGACCGACTCATAATGTGACCGTCATTTGTTAATCACTTCGCCTTAAATCAATAACTTAAAATTGTTTTAAATATTTTGTAGAATCTATTTCTCATTATTTTATAGAACTTTTACTTTGGATAAGTGGAATGATTTAATTAATTTTGTGGCTTCAAGAATAGATACCCATCTAAATGACACAACTTATTTTGGGTCTCCGAATATGAACTCCAACTATTACTATTTAAGTCCATTGAGTTAGGCCCATATAGGTATCAATTTTAGTTATCGATTAGTAGGTGCTCCCACAGTCCCAGAGAGGCCAATTTTCGATCCAAAAATTTGAAAGTGAATATATGGATGGTACGATCCTGTAGTATTGATCAATTGTAAATAAAATTTAAAAGGACCGTACATTCTTCAAGTTCAGCAAATTTGTTCACTTTTGAAGAAAACAAATACAAATATCGAATTAAGTCACAGTTTTTTTTTTTTTAAATGTATATAAGTTCAAGTTTATTTTTGGAAATGTAAACGAGGTATCTTATTTGTGCTTTCAAGCTATTTTCAGGTTATATGTCAAAGAATTAAAATTTGAAGGGCTAGAGTGTTAAGAGCTGAAAGTTTGCTGTGAAGAATAGGAGTAATAGAAGTTATGTGCTTAAGGATTGAAGTTAACAAGTCCAAGGATCATTCTTGCCATTTCAGAATTTTATATATATACGACACCAGGTCTAGAATTTCAGTAATCTTGTACGATCGTTTTTCATTTTCTCCAGAAACCTTAATTCGAGTTCTTATCGTTTTGTTGTATTAGATCATCTTTTTGGTGATGAGTGTTATGATCATTCAGTTACGAAGAGTGAGTGCATTTGTGAATGAGTTCTTTATTTTGGAATGATTTAAATGTCGGCATGATCATTCGATTATAAGTTTCTGGTAATTTATGTGTATTTATATGAAAAAATAACATTTTTCATGTAAAAGTGAGACATATAATTTTGAAATTAGTTGGGGTCTCGCGCAATGCGACAGTTATTAATGGAAATTTAATTTTGATAATGGTCGATAAAGATAATCGTCTTAATGATAATGAGTATAAACTTTTGTTTCAATTTTATTTACATAATTGTATTTTAATTATTATTTATTTTACATTTCAAATAAAAATAATTATTAGGTATATAAACTAAAAGAAACGATTAACTATAAATTGATTGAATTTTCAATTTTTCTATTTAGATATTACTTAAAGAAATATAAATGTAATTTTCGATCATTTAGATATTAAATATTAAGACTTATAATTAAATACTTTACAACTACTTAACATTTAAGTGAGTAAATATACGCAAGAAATAAAGCTGATTATTTAAAAATATTCTTGATTTAATATATTCTCAATTCTTCAAATATACTCATTTAAATATCTGCCTAGTAAGCATTTATGAAGAAAAGTGTATACAACGATGTCACGTGTTATAAGGGACACAGCAACTTAATAGTTAATACAGTTCAGGACCCACGCTACATACTCTTGACTTTGCGATAAATACAAATTACCTGAGAACGACAACAAGATAATATATATTTTACATATTTAAAATACATTGTGATAATATGACAATTTCTTGATATATATGATATATCTCATCTCGTTTAAGCTTAAACACTCGTCCGTTATCACTGATTTAATTAGATTTCTTGTTCATTTCGCAACAATTAATAAAATCACACGTTGAATTATATGATGAACCATTAATCTCCAATGCTTCCTTTCCACTTTCCCTTAATGCTTTTACTCTTTCTTTCATTTCCTTTCCTTCTTTACCCTCCATCAAACTCCTAACCAATTTCTCTATCTCCTCCCTCCCCACCACCTTTTCCGCAGGCATAACTGAGGGCTGAAACGCCACCTTTAGCTCGTCTGTTAGTATGGTGGCGTTCAGTCTCTGCTCGGCGTAAAGCGGCCATGCAATCATTGGCACTCCACCTTTTATACTTTCATAAACCGAGTTCAATCCGCAGTGTGACACAAACCCTCCTATAGATTTATGTTTCAAAATCTTAACTTGTGGCGCCCATAAAGGGACCACTAACCCTAGTTTTTGAGTTCTGGTTAGAAAACCTTCCGGAAGGAAGTCAGGTGGGACAGGTCCATCTGGATTGGTACCTGCAGTGAAAAATGCGCCGTCTGTCCCACTACCCACAGGCGGTCGTATCACCCAGACAAATCTTTGTTGGCTAAGCTCCAACCCCCAAGCTAGCTGAATTATCTGCTCAGATGATAGTGTTCCTGCGCTCCCAAACGATACGAAAAGAACGGATTCAGTCGGTTGCATGTCGAGCCACTTGATTACCTTACTTCCATCTAAACCGGGTGGATCTATCTCTCTAGTTAACGGTCCAATATCATAAACCGGTACTTTCACAATAGACCGCAACTTTTCATTATACCTTAACGCATCAAGTGATTTAGGATCCATATCTCTCCATGTGTTCAACAAAATTCCATTAGACAACGTGGCAAAATCAACACCCATACGAACATGCTCATCATACTGTCGGTTATTCCGGTCCAACATAGGGTCAGGCACGTCTTCACACCGAACCGGTTCACATCCCGGAATTCTCAACGGTTCGACCCGGTCAACATATTGACCTTTGACCTCCTTATCAAGAACATGTAAGTACATAGTTAGAGCTAGAAACCTTGCAAGACAAGGGACATAAGCGTACTTTTGCATGTGGAACTCATCAGCTATAGGAAGTGACTCGCTGGCAAAAAGATCCCCGATAAGGACGTGGGCCCGGGGGTTCATTGCTGAGATGGCAGATCGGATAGTGGGTCGGGCTTCACGCATTATGACCGATAGTTGGGTGACAACTGCGTCATCTGGATGTATAAGTTTAGAGATGTCCGGTAATGGGATTGTGATGATGTTGATGTGGGCCGGGTCGGTTAGGGAACAAAGGAGTTGAGATTCAACGGGTGAGGCTTGTAATGTGACCGCGAGGATGGTGACGTGGAGGTTGTGATGGGTGGCAAGACGGTTACCGAGTAATAAAACCGGGATTAAATGGCCCATACCAGGGCTTGCGATTATTGCTACATGAAGCTTTTGTTGATTCATATATATGTAACAAAAGGAAATATATATTTGTATGATATGATTTATGATAGATATAAGAAGAAACAAGAACAATTTGGTACTAAATTGTGGTTGAATGTCTCTATATTTATGCTATAGCTTTCAGCTAGCGTATCACATATAGTGAAAAAGAAATGAAATAATAACATAAATAGAACTGACATATTATTACTCGGACTCGTATGCATTAACCATTATATAATGTACTGACACACTAGTGCTGTGAAAGAGCACGTTACAAACGTACAAAAGATTGGAATGGACCCTATCTCTGAACATTATTTGGGATATTGATTGATATATACAATAGTGGAAATCAATTACCAACTCATATAAATGTAATAGCATGATACGTATATTATGCGATGTAATATGTTATTCTAAACAATATTATTTATAATTATATGTTTATACATAGAATGTTTGGTGCGACGATAAACAAACTCAATAAAAATTAATGAACGAAAAGAACATTCATTATGTAATTCATTGTTTAGTAATTAATTTTAATTATAGTCAATAAAATAGATATAATTTAGACATTTAATATTCTTTATTTAACGTGTTAAAGTAAAAGAAGATATACATTATTTGGTTTGATTTATTATTTATTTTAAATAAATATGAATATGTAATGTAGAGTATAATTTTTTTTTAAAAGAAGAAATTGTTTTGATTTATTAATTTCAATATGTATGTAGTTAGTAATTATTGCGACAGATATAAAGATAACTTTTTACCTTTAAATTTTCAAGCATTAAATTCTAGAACTAAATGCTTATACAAAGAGTATTGATATGTGTGATGTCAAGTAGTATTATATTTTAAAATAATCTTTTAAGCCGGAGCATGTACGTGGATCAATTAATGATTTTGACATCTACTAAATAATACTATGAAGTATAAACTCTCTAAACTAAAACTCGTAAATTATTATATTTATTAATTAATCGATAAATCAATAATTATTAACTTATAATGAAAATTTTTATTGATAAACATCTTTTAAACTTTTAGTTAATTATTTTACAATGCATAATAAATATATCAAATAAAAAATTCAATTTAAAAGGGTCTTTTAAACTTTCACTTTATAAACATTAAATAGTATTTTTTATATAAACAAAAAGTCAAAGTATAATAACACAAACAAATCATACATACAACATGGTTTTCCATTTTAAAAGTGTGAAAAAAACAACAATGAACGACTCAAAAAGCATTATGCAAGCATGCACAACAAGGATAATTCAAATCTCACTCAAAAGCAATTGTAAGAATGGGTTCTTAGTAACTATGGTTTGCAGGTGAGTCAAAAGACAATAACGATTACAGTTAAGCTACACAAACCAACAAAATTTTATGGCCTATAAGAATCTCTCTATGAATGGATTCTTCAATATCAAGAGCATGTGAATATAGCAGGTGAACTAATCATCGAGAAGGCAATAAATTTCATGGAGGATATGTATCATGTAGATACTTCATAGTTTACCTTTTCAATTGGTTGGCTTGAAAAGTTCAAAGCGAGTACATAATTAAAGTTTAACTGACAAGTTCTGTAGTATAGGTTTTATTTAAGGATTAATTTGTGAGAACACATTTAACTTTAACTCAAACTTTAATTCAAATTTTATAATATGTATTCAACTTTATTTTAGTTTATTGCATTTATCTAATTTTCAATCATCGCTATTGTATTTAATGATATTTATACTGATATGTATCTATGTAAGATGACACATGACATCCATACAAGTTTAGACATCATTAAAAATACTACTTCATACATATAATAGTAATATTTGAAAATCAAATATACACAATAGTCTAAAATAAAATTAAATGTATATTTAAAATTTAGACCGAAAATAATCGAATTCTTACGTACTAATCGCTTTTATTTAATAAGATTTTGGATAACAGTGACAAAGACTCAAACACATAATCAATGTATTGAAAATCAATAGCTCAATGATTAAGCTAGACGGTAAAATACATCATCACTTCATTTTTTATTTTATTTTTACAGGGATAAAACTGTACACATTTCATTTTCTCCAAATATACATATAGTGATTGCAGGAACAGAATTTATTAGAAAATGTAAAAATCAGGAACAAGCAACGCCAACATAACATTGGCTGTATTATGACAAGATGATTATAGAATAACAGAACACTACAATATTCATCCTTTACCGATTTCTATGCTACAAAAAAAGGAAACGCATTTTGAACCGCATGAACGTTTTGATGATCATGAGCTAGTCACAGGTGATGGCATGGGTGGTGGAGCATTTGTGCTACTTGATGGTATCCATGCATAAATCAACATGCCCATTACAAGGACAACGGTACCTGCTATGAAGCCTGATGGAAGGGAAGATGCCACCCCCAAGTATGGTAACGGAAGCGTGAAGAAATATACAGATATGGGAACTACAATGAACATGTCAATAATCAGTTATTTAACAGGAATCTAATGGTTAGATAAACCACACGTCAAGGGAATTGCAACAATTATTTTATTTCTATAAAATTGCATCCATATATCATTGATTTATGCTTTTAATTATTTTATCTCTAACGGGTCAAATGTGTGTAAAAAGCATCAAGAACGAAACAGGTCAAACGGATCAAATGGTTTGAAAGTCATCTAAAGTGTAGTTATATAGTATACATTGGCTGCCAATTCGGTTAGTGTGTGAAATGCATTGTCGATTTGCCAAAAAAAAATCATAAAACATACAATCTACTAACACGCTTTATTCATTTGCAACAACATTTTTTTTAATCAGATTTAACACAAATTGTTTCAATTTTTCAAAATGGAAAACAGGTGTTTCAGGTAAACCTAACCCAGCCGAACATGTCTTAGCATGTCACCCGACCCACCCATTTTGCTACCTCTAGTATAGCAATTGTGTACAGGAAATGTTTCAAAGTTAAATAAAAGATCTTGTTATTAAGTTATTAACTTTTCAAATCCTCACAGTTGGCTTTTCGGTTGCAGACAAACCATCATCATAGATGATGTAAACCAGATAAAAGAATGCTACATTTTGTATGAAAATAAGGGAACTTTACAAAGAAATATAACAATACTGATAATGATGACAGAATAATGAACTCTTGCAGACTGTTGTGTCTTTTTTACCATTTTTACTAGAATAATAATGGTTGGTGTGCAATCAAAATTCTAGATGCAAAGTACAATACACTTTCACTACCAAGTAAGCTTTTGATGATACTATTAGATTTTAGAATATCTTTATAAGAAATTAGGAATTACCGGAAACTGTTGAGGCTAGGGAAGATACAACCGCAGATGAGACTTTTATTAGATGCAACAATGATATGTTGTAAGCCATATTCACGATACAAAACAGCACTGGTAACAGAGGAGCTCCCTCGCATCCTGTTGGAAGTCAGATCAATTAATTCAGTAAATTTGTAGGATAAATTCAGTTTATACGTCCGCTTAGCAAGAATTCAATTCAACTCATCTGACCAGTTCCATATTTCAGCTAAATTTATTAATTTGAGCTGATTGATATCAATCACAACCCAATTCAACTCAATCAAAAGAATTCAATTCAACTCATCTGTCCATATTTCAGCTAAATTCATTAATTTGAGCTGATTGATGTCAATCACACCCAATTCAACTCAATCAAAAGGAGATGGGTGATGGGTCGAAATTGCCACTTCTAGAACAATAAATAAACCGTCAAAGTTTCACAGGTATTTAAGGTCATTAGCTACACTTATGTTAAAGCTTACCTAATCAACAAGACTAATGAGAAAAAGAAGATGAAAAGGTGATCACTCACCACTCGATATAGTGCCGATGTTTAGGAAGCAAGCTGCGCCATCTGAAAGATATTTTGGCAGTTGATGAAAGGGAATACCCCATAGCCTTGACAAGAATGGCAGGAGAAGGCAAATAAAAAGCGCCTGCCCGAAAGAAGAATTTACTGTTCCATTATTTTAAATTTTCTCGAAGGGGACATGAATTCAAATTATCAACTAGCCTAAACGATAGAGTGATTGACTTTTTGGACAATTGTACTTGGCTTCCAATCAAAATCATGAAAAAAGGTAAAACAAGAAGGATACTCGTAACAGACTACAGTTTCTGCAAAAGTGAAGGGTTTTAGGTTCATTTGAAGAAATGTGAATGCTATAAAAGTACATAAAATAAAATAGAATCCCTGGCACCTTTTCTCTGAAAATTTATTTTAACTTCAGCTTGGAAGATGTCTGTTTGCTATAATAAGCCAAGTGCTATGGTCCAAAAGGCCGATAATAAAGAAACCTACCTGGAACGCTGATCCATAGGAATTTAAAACGAATAGATCCACCGAGCCTCCCTGTTAATGAATTTGTAAAACGTAACTAGAGAGAAAATGTTGCAGAACTATCTAAGCACTAGCTATGCTATGCATTTATGTATATGTTTGTATATACACACCTTTAAATTTTTAGCAGCGTCCAAGAAAATAACTTCCTACAAAAAGGGAACATGTGAAATTCATTGCTTGTAATTAAGAGATCCTTCCCCATAGCTGAAATCGTAAAGACATAAATCCAATTTTAAGGAAATTACCAACCTTCAATATGGTGTCAGCAGCTTGAAACAGAAAGGAAACAATCATCAGAAGACTCCAAAATATACCAGCTTCCATCAATGAACCAGCACTAGATCCGCTGCAGATGAACATAAGTGAATGGGTCGAAATTGCCACCTCCACAATGTAGGTAGTTATTTCATAGTTCCTTGAAAGGAATATTCCTAATTAATGTAATCCTAAAAAATATTACCTGGCAACAGTTATAATCACGCCAACAGCCACAAGGAAGCAACCAAGTAACTGGTTAAATCTATATCTCCTTCCAAGAAAAATGTACGACAATATGATTTGCCATACTAGAAAGCTCTGCAAGTATCAGCATGCAATCAAAAGGTGGTAAGAATGCAGATGGCCATACAGTGATGATTTTGTAATCAGTAGAATCTATTAAATAGAATAAATTTCATGATTTGATAAAGATATACGAAAGCTGGGCTGGAACAGATTACAATAAACAAAGTTTACCTGTGACAAAATTGGAATAGCTGCTCCTGAAAGAACGGCTGTCAAATAGAAAGAAACATAATAAGTAGTAAGAATTAACTTGACAACATCAGCAGGGTATAAAAGCAACTTTCTTTCTATTTTTATCTAGAGAATCACCAAATTAATTACTCACGTCTCGATCTGGTTGTCATGAACTCCCCTACTTAATATGTTAATAACTTGAAACCTATACACATTCTATTCATATTCGACTAACTTTTGCAATCAACACAAAGTTCTGTGATCACATTGACATCATCTGAGAACCTTTGCATCTTGGGATGTCCCCTATTAATTGCAACGTTAATTTGTCCTTTGGCAAAATTTCAAACTAAACTTACGTACTTGAATGTTGTTAAGGGGCTAATGTACAATAATTAACGTACTTGAATGTTGTTAAACTTACCTAAAATAACAACGTTGTGTCTCAAATGAGACAAGGTACATATCATTCACGACCAATGCTTTAATTACAAGTAACTAATCTTTGTCCAATACGTTCCCTTTTTATATATACTTAGCATTGACAACCAAAGCTATAATTAGTATTAACTCATGGGATTGGTAACAACTTAATTAAGCAACTAACATTATCAGTGAAAAAACAGAATAAAGTGCAGTGACAAGTGTTACTACCTGCAGCTGCCATTCCGCAAGCGGCTCCAAGAGCTTCCAAGAGACCAACAGCAAGAAGTGGAGCTTTTGGCGTTGAAAGCATTTCATCAGTAACAATGCCAGCACGATAACGGAAATGTAAGATGGAGAAATACACAACCACATATCTGAAAAATATTTCCAGACATGTTACATAAGTCTATGAAATTTATACTGTATTTTCTAAAAGTTCAAAAATTCCATTTTGTATACTACGATCAATTTACGGCTACTCCCTTAGCATAATCTATAATAATGATTCTATGTATTATTTTGTTTACAGTGAAACCTATCTTACTGTACAGCATATTAGTCTAACGCTATCTTAAACTATATATATGTCATAATTAGAAGATTTTGCACAACTCAAAAGGCATAAAAACTAGCATATTTCAAGAGTGTCATATTAGATTCCACTAGAAGCTCTAAACGTGCAATCTTAATCAACTTATCAACATTAAATGTGAATAAATACTTCAAAAAGTGCAATGACACATTCCACTAGAAGGTCTAAAAGTTACGAAACAAAATAGAAAAAGCAGTAAGGATTACATGATGCCTCAATCTTTCATCCTTTATCATCTCCACCCTTCCATTGTATTCTTTTTGAGAGTATATCGAGTTTAAATAGGTCACAGTTATAGGTTGTCATCCCAGTATCATCATAATTCCAAATTATGACATCCCAAAATTCTACCACCACATGTTGAGCAGAACTATAAGGTAAGAGCAGAGATTACAGAAGGGAAATGATACTTGCATCATTTATATTGATGCATTTTAAGTGTAAAAACATGAAAGTATTAGTTTTTAACAATTAATATCAACTATAATCAAATGCCATTCGATTCGAGTTTTATCAAATAATTGTTAAATCTTCTTCAGATGTTCATCATATCTTCTTACTTTTAAATTTTTTGAGGGGTGGCTGCCCTTACCCCTTCAAGATCCTCCACTATTCGTGTGTGCAGTGAACAACTTTAATTAACAAAATCCATGTAAATCTTTTAACTATTAAGGCTTAAAAAATGCATTCATGTGGTGACTCATGTGGTAGGTAGCAGAAATGTGTGGTAGAGGAGAAAAAGTATATACTGTAGTTCTACTATTTTAAACATCTACGATGTTTTATGGATTAAATATCAAATATCATACGGAGTCGCTATAAATTTTAAACATCTACGATAATCATAATGCTCAATATCATAACAAAATAAATAAATTCTGTTTCTAAGAATATAATAACAACAGCCTAAAGACCCTATGCATACAATTAGTATTGAAACCATAACAAATACGAGTGTACGTGAGAGACACAAACAGAGAATGAACGACAAAAATAATGTTACCCACTTACCCGAAAGTGGCGAGTTGAGCCAGAAAAAATGGATACTTTTTCAAAGGAACTAAAGCCAGCTTATACAAGACCCGATTCCCTACTCCTAACCCCATGGTAACAACAGCTGCAAGCACAATCTCCACCCTCCAATTTCCTCTTATCACTACCTCTTTCTCATTCTCACCTTCCACTAACTCTTGCTTATCATGTAACGCGTACCAGCAGATCGTACTCCTCTTTTCATCCAATCCGACCGACGAGATTATACTCCGTCGCCGACTCGTAGCTAAAATGATGCTGTGTGTTCTCTTCCATTCATAATTTTTAATAGAAACGAATTGTAGTGATTGTTTACGGTTCGGTTGTTTGTGAAAATTGAGGTTGGCGCCGCTGGAGATCCGGTGACAGGAAGCCGCCATAAACAATGTTTTTAATTTGATATGAAAATGAAATTGAGGGACAAGGAAAATGTATGTATTTATATGATTTTGAAAATGGAATTTAATATATATTTATATAATATGGGGAAGGATCCAGGAGCATCAAAATTTGGAAAATGAACGAAGTAAATCTTAACTCTTGATTTTTTTATAAAAAGACGTTTTTAACATTCATCACCGATGGATGTTAAATTTTGAAATTATTTGTAATTTTTAAAATTCATTTATGATGAAATCAAGGGTTGAGATTTTGCTTCCCTCTTGATCCTCACCCTATATAATATATACTAAATTTAATCTGTGTGATGCACGACAATTTAAATTAAATAATTTTTATATTCGTAATTTATATAAGCTTAATAGTTTAATAATATTTTTCAATTAGTGTTTGAGTAGGATTTATAGATTTTTTTATTAATTAATATTACATTCAAATATTATTTTACTCTATCTAAATTTTTTTTTTAGTTTATCTTTTAAATTTAAATAATTATTTATTTTTAAATTATGAGAGGTCGCCACGTGTCATTTTACCTATGTGGCAAAATATGGAGCAATATTTTATTCTCCTTTAGTATATATATATATGTGTGTGTGTGACGTGGCTCAGGAGTGTTGCCATTTATGAATTCTTTACTTTTTCTATTCGGGTTCAAATTTTGTACTTTTATCTTTTAACGTAACTAGAGGGATGAAGATAGTTTGATGATCTAATGGTGAATATTAGGGTATGTTCGTTATTAGTTAACTACATCGCGTGAAGATTGTGGTTGTAATTAGTAGCTTGAGATTGTGAACAATTGGAGCTGAAGATTGTTATCGGAAACTCTCTTTTAAAATCTACTTAAAAGTAACTTTTAAAAAAGTAATTCAAAAAAGAAGAATGCTAACTATAGCCCTTAAAATATAGCCCTTAAAAAGGGCTATAGTTAAACTTACCTAAAATAAAAAATATATATTGAGAACGCTCTAAGCGTAAGCTTATAGTTAGAAACTGAAAATTAAGACTTACATTTTTTTCAATAAAACCTCGACTCGTCATCCTCGGTCTAGACATTCAAGACACGAGAACGTTGTGCCTCTATAGACATTAGTAAGAAATAGGGGTCTCGATTATTGAGTTTGGGGTATGTTATTATAGGTAATTAAATTGGTATTTTAACTCTTGGTATATATCGGTGACGTGGTGTAGACGTGACACTTAAGATTTCAGTTTTGATGGAGAATAGTCTAAGTGTTTGAGTGTCACACCCCGCCAAAATCAAATTAAGTTAAGTGCGAAAGAACGGGGCGTGAACGCGATTAGTTATCTAACTAATCAAGAGCATATGATTATCAACGGAACATTGTATTAGAATGCCAATAATAGTTTGTTACAAAACGTAGCGACTATTTAAGTCGCAAAAGTAGTAGTGTTATCAAAATAACAATAGTTTAGAGATTTCACAAATATAACTAAAACAGTTTATAGTAATACAAATGAAATCACGTGAGTTTCCCAAAAATGGCATCCTAAATGATAAGGTAGGCGCGGGTCCCAATATGCATGCAAATCTTACTTCAAAGTTAATTCCCTGAAAAACATAGTTAAAAGGTCAACAAAATTGTTGAGTGAATCCACAGGTTTAAGACTCAATCATTTAAACCAATCGTTAGTAATTGTTTCGCAATTCATATAGTGCCAATCATGGCCAAGAGTACGATGATATACAGTTAAAACGATAAATAGCTGACGGTGATCCCCCGAAGGTTTGCAAGACCTTGCGAGTTAAAGTGACGACACCTAGGCCTATAACCAAACCACGACTTTTAAATGTTTCTACCTGGGACCATTAAAATATACGCTACTCGTCTCGACATATAGTCGGCAGTTAGCATGACTAACAAAAGTGGGAGGTATGTCATCCCAATAGTACTATTCGCATATTCGGTGGCTAGCGTCATCTAGCTAATGGTTACAGTTTGTAGTCATGAGGACTTCTATGCACTACAACTAGTTTAACGTAGGTTCGCACGAGGATTCGTTGTCAGGTTTTCAATCATCGCATGAAAACAGTTTGTATGTAAACAGTTGATATGTTTTTCACCCCAAATTTAGAAAGCAGTAAAATAGGGGTTGTGAACTCACCTGAGTCCGAGCGTGCTAGCAAAACAGTTTAATATAATTGTCCAAACAAAGTCTCTTAGCGCCCTAAACGCAAGAGTTTATATCAATACATGTAGACGACTCAATAGTCAGTCTATGCCAGTTGTTCACACAACTAGGTTTATAAATTGCCATCGACGGGCTTAAATATTTATGTAACGTTATTTCAAATGAAAACGACACGTTGTGATCCTTATTAGTTTTCAAAACATTAAAAACTCGTTTAAGTCAACGTTATAATACCTTTGTATACGCATTATATAATTAACGCGAATTGTTGATTTCTGGTATATATATATATTCACATATCTATTATATATTTTCAGTATCGTTATAATACTTAGACGTTATATATATCTATACATACTCATATGCACATATATATATATACATATATATATATATACATATATAATTATCCGTCGTTGTGATACTTGATCAGTATATATATATACTCATATATGTACATATATATATATTAATGTCGTTATAAGTTATTATAATTGACATTTTATACTTTTGTCGTTATAATATCGTCTAAGTCGTTTTAACTCCGTTTTTAACCTAACATTTGGGTTTATCGGGTTTTAATCGTACAAGTCTCGTTTTTAATACTTTAAGCCATAGATTATACTTAATTACCTTTTATTTTATTGATTTCATGAATTAACCCATAACTTAGGGATTTTATGCCTTTAGTCCCTAAATTTCATATTTTAGCGTTTATAACTCAAGGTTTCGGTTTTAATCCACATTTAACATCTAAGTCTTGGTTTTAACATTTTAACTTCTGGATTTATCTATATTACATTTAAACTTACTGATTTTAATATCTTAATCCTCCAATTTACGGATTTTGCATTTTAGTCCTTATAGTTCCATTTATCTCATTTTTAACACAAAAACTTTGGTGATTTAAGGTTTAACAACCTAGATCTTGTTCTAATACATAATTTATACTTAAATACATGAGATCTACTGATTTTTATAGTAAAAGTCCATAATATATGATTTTTATCCTTTTGGTCCATTTTAGTTTTCATTTGTCCATTTTTTCACAGTTTCTGTCCACAATTTGGTCCTTCTTTGGCTACGATTTTGACTAGTCAAAAAAGCTTATATTTTTATGAAATTTTTACCGCATGTTCCCCTATGTCTTAGCTTTTCATAAATGTAAGGTTCATAATTTTTGGTCATGTTTAAGGGGTTCAAAAATATTTAATACTACACAAAGGTCCAACAGTACATTTTCTGGACAATTGGTCAAATATCTGTTTGTACATGGAGTTATACTTACTTTCACAAAGTGTAATCATACTACTTTGAAATCTAACACAATATGTGACTTGTAGGAAAAATAATCACTTCATTTAGATCCGTGGTTTGAAAGTTATGACCTTCTAAATTTGGGTCAGTTTCTAACTTTTAGGAACAGTTTGTACACCTTGGTTTAAAAATACGTTTTGAAGTACCAATACTTATCTAAAAATTATGAAACTGGTGGGGTTGGAAAGCTAACACTTTAAACTTAATTTTAGGCTCAAGAAAAACTAGATTTGGTTAAGTTTTGACCGAGTTATTTAACTCCAAAGTCGACCAAAGTTTCTGTCCGAAATTATACTTTCTGTTTTGGTGTTTGTGTTGGTTCATTTTAGCAAATCTTTGTTAAAATCCAACCAAATACGTGTTTTTAAGTTGATTTCTAGAATTAGTGAACATCTAACACATATTAACTATCATATAAGTAATTAAATGAAAGAATCAAAGAGTTTATAGTGATAGTATGCTTACAATTAGTTCTTGAGAGTTTTTGCAAGATAATAATAATAATAATGAAGATGATGATGATGAAATAATAATAATGAAGATGGTGCTGATGAAATGGCGATTAAAAGAGAGAATGGAGACCAAGGAAAAGTGAATGGCAAATTTTTGATGAGTAAAATGAATTGTGTGTGTATTTCTTCAAGCTAGTTCCCATTTAAGTGATCTTTCATAAACATGCAAGTATGGCTTGATATTTAAAATAATAAGGATAAGGTGACTTAGAGTGTTCAAGTAGAAATGAAGAGGAAAACATGAAAATGTATCGGGTGAAGTAGGATGGCCGGCCAAAAGGTCAAAGGGTGTATGTCACCATTGACTTTTTGGTCCACTTGACATTTAGGCTAAATCTTTTAATTAGTTTAGGTTAATTAGAAATTAGTTAAGTTTAATTTACATAATTATGGTGAATTTGGTTAGTCAAGGTAATTCAATAAAATTAGAATATTGTAAATTGTTTCGATAATATTTGTATGGTACGATTTTAATTCGTATAGATAATTGCGTATTCATAGAAAGCGTTATGCTTTTAATCTAGAATAATAATATAGTATAATAACTACTATTTAATTATCAATAGATTTACGTTATTTATGAAAGTTATCACCAACGTTCGCATTTTGTCGGAAGATATCCGATAAAATCGCGAAATTCTAAATAGTTACGTAAATGTAATGCGTTACGCATTAAAGTAAAGTACACCCAAAATGTGCAACGTGGGCGTGTGCTAGACTTATCTCATTTCAAATCGAATCGATTATAATTACAAGGGAATTAGCGTAAAAATGCATGTTAATTGCGTACGGAATTATACTGATTTTCGAGGGTTGTCACATTGAGAACCAGGTAGAACTTAAAAAATACTAATTAACCTAAAGTGATGGAGAAAATTATAACTATTGAAATATGGTGTATTTAGGTGCTACTATTTATGATATCAAAGTTTGGACATTCGAACTAAATCTCCCATTCTCATAGATTGATCATAGTCAAACTATCTTTTGATTCTCGTGATATTTTATTTGGAATGTAACTTTTCCAGCAAAAATTCTCTCCCTTGAGTGATATGAGCCACAATTTTATTTGCTTCGACATTTATTGATAAAAAAAGTGTTATGCGAACAATAAGGTTAAAAAGGTTATAAGTGGTTAGCGATCCATCACATATATAGCAAAACTTATGCAAGCAGAAGTTTTAAATTTACTAAGACTAGTTGCAATGCAACTGTTGTCGTCTCCGTGGTGGACTGACAATGGTTCGTCATTATTGCAAGCGGGACATTCTGGCTGACCGTCGTCGAGTGAATTTCACTTCTTTTTTCCTTCTTCTTCAAGTTAGTAACGACTTTCTTATTTTAGAAACAAAAGAAAAATGACCGACAGGAAGAAGAAGAAGAAGCAGCTGTAGAGATGGTCGTGAAAAAGAAGAATGCATTAAAACCAGAACCTTTCAAGAGCTTCCTAAATTTATTTTTCTCTATGTTGGTATTTTTAAGTTTTAAGCGAGTCAAACAAATCAAATAAAATACAAAATGTCATTTTATGTTAAATTTTAGTAATCTATAGAAATATTTATGTAATTTAAAACATTTTTATTTAGTTTAGTTTCACCTTTTATTTTAATTAAATATATCATATCATTAATTATTATTAAGAAAAATAAGATTAAATAAAATAGTGAGTGCATTGCAATAGAGATTTGTCATAACTGCAAGCTATTTTTCAGTTATTGATTAGTCGTGTTAATATGACGTCAGTTAGATGCGATATTTTAATCACGACTGCGTATGACTTTCCATTGATTTCATTATATTCATTATTTGTTTTATTCTTTGGACTTCTTCACGTCCGCTTTAAATTATTTCTCTAATGATTTAAAACTTACAATAAGAACGTGGGAACGATATTTGAATCCTTGTAAATAAATAGAACACTACTAGTAAAATTGCACTTATTATGAGTGTACACTACACTGTACATCGGATAATATATGTTGGTAAATGCAATTAATAATTACCTAAGGAGATCGCTCACATTGCTATTATATACCCAACACAAAAGTCATTGATAGTGAAAGTTTTTTGTTGTGTCATGTAAGCCAAAATCCTCCGTTTAGATCGGCTGGTGAATCGACATAATTGGCAAATCCTTTATTTAGCAACAGACAAATTGTCCATGGAACATGTTACATATTCATATTCATATCCATATGCATATCAATATTTATATCCATACATAGAATAAAACTAACGTAAAGCATACCGATCGAAATTGTATTTGACAAGAATCTAATCAGAATATTAATAAAATCATCCGCTTCTGTTACCTTTTTTGTTGAATAATTGTTTTCTATTTTTCTTTGCTTTGCTTTGGAGCCTCCACATAAAAGATGCTAAAAATGTCTAATTCATAAGTCTAAAAGTACGTCTAAAGAAATAATTGATAAAAATGAAAAAGTGATCGATAAATATAAAAAAATAAATAAATAAAACGCAAATATCATTTATTGTTTAGATTAAACTTTAAGTTTACTTATATTTTCAAACATATATAACACCACTCCTTTCTTATTTGCTCCTAAAGTTTGATTGTGATTTTTATTCAGAAAACATCAAAAGGCCGAGCCCATCTATTTAAGCTTGCGTATTGAAACCCAAACCCATTTAAAAATGAAAATGAAATACATTTGAAGACCAACAATATTGAAACCCATACCCTTACGTGATTTCTAAACATAAGCCACACGCCGCTAATATAATTTTGAATTTAGTAATTACTCCGTACATTGTATCAAAAGAATATGTGGAGAAGACAAAGGAAAGTGGGTCGGGTTGGATGGCTCATTTTCAGCTCTCCAAAGTGGGTCAGGAGTCATGACTGAAAGTTCGAGACGGGTTTTTAGTCCAAGAAACAGAAAAGTATCCAATTTTACCGTTCAAAAAGCAACAAAAATGATGTTACGTCCTCTTCTTTTACTTACACATTCTAATTAACTTCCAATATATTATATTGAATATTAACATGACAAGGCCTAAAAAAGGCCGGACCAAGGAAAGCAACACGTTTGGATATAATCCGCACCAATTTAAAAAACAATTGTTTAAAAATTAAAGTTTGTTGAAAATTGAGAAACATGTTACTGATACAGTTTGTATCATAAAACTCCCGACTGAGTTTTAATACCACCGATTCTCATTCTCCAACCTTGGTTCAATTACTTAGCTTGTACTTATTCTGGTAAAATAACAAACAAACGATCGATCAATTCCAACTAGTGACTCAATAACACTTCACCAGGATTGACTACTGATCAAATTCGAGACCAACAATCCTCAATGAACTTACACATTGAAATGTATGATGAACCATTTAAGCTCATTGCTTCCTCTGAACTTTGTTTTAACATCTTTGCTTTGTCTCTTATTGTCTTCCCTTCTTCACTCTCCATTAAAACTCTAACCATCTTCTCTATCTCTTCCCTTCCAACCACTTTCTTCGTTGGCAACACATCCGGTCTCACTGCCACTTTCAACTCCTCCGTCAACATGGTAGCATTCATCCTCTGCTCTGCATACAACGGCCACGCTATCATAGGTACCCCACTTGTAATGCTCTCTAACGTTGAATTCCATCCACAGTGTGTCAAAAACCCTCCCACTGATTTATGGTTCAAGATATCCACCTGTGGGGCCCATGATTTCATCATAAACCCCACATTTTGGTTTCGTGTCATAAATCCAAAGGGGAAATAATCAGGTGGATCATCTGATCCACCTGATTGATTAAAGTAGGACCCGTCTGAGCCTTTCCCTGTAGGTGGCCTCACCACCCATACAAATCTTTGTTGGCTCATTTCCAACCCCCAAGCCAACTCTTTCGTTTGCTCAACTGATAGCGTTCCACCACTTCCAAACGACACGTATAAAACCGAATGTTCCGGTTGCTTGTCGAGCCACTCAATCACCTCACTCTTCACATCAACCGGTTCATTTCTTTTGCATATGGGCCCAACAGTGTAAACCGGTTTATTTTTCACAACAGACCCCAAAATCTCATTATTTCTTAAAGCATCAAGAGATTGAGGTTCAAGATCTTCCCATGTGTTTATTAACATGCCATCTGTCAACGTCACACCAACCGCTTGTTCCAAGTAAACCCGATACATTTCATCATCCCGGTCAAGCATTGGATCAGCAAGTTCATCCGGGTGGACCGGTTTACATCCAGGTATCTCCAATGGCTCAGTCTGGTCAACATATCGACCAGCCACTTCCTTATCAAGCACAGGAGAGTAAGTAAAGGATCCAGTAAACCACGCGTTGCACGTGACAAACACGTACTTGGGAACCCCAAATTCTTCAGCAAGAATCCATAGCTCGTAAGCAAAGATATCGCCAATGAGGACATCTGGACGAGGGTCCATCGTGGATATGACGGTACGGATGGATGGAGTTGTTTCCTTCATCATAACACAAAGTATTGTAACGATTTTTGCGTCAGGAGCAATGAGGGAAGAGATGTCTGCAGCTGGGATTTGGATGACTGAAAGTTGGTCGTTGGTGTCGGTGACAGAAGCAATGAGTTGGGATTGGGCGGGTGACATGGTGGTGGTGACAGCGAGGATGGTGACACGGAGGTTGTGTTGGGTGACTAGACGGTGACCTAGTAATAATACCGGGCATAAATGGCCGATGCCAGGACTCGAGACCAATGCTATGTGAAGTACTTTTGGAGCCATATAGTAAAGTATGAGTTTTGTGTTGGTTTAAACGATTTAGTTGGTCTTTAAATAGGAAAAGCTGTTCCGTCTTATGGTATCATGGTGTTTGAAAAATATATATATATAGAGAGAGAGAGACATACACACAGACGTTATGTTTCTATTTTATTATGGGTACGTCGTAGAAAAGTGGGGTCTAGTAAATATTAATCAAACATCATAAGATTGTGAGATTTGCTTAAATCTTCTTTATCATTAAATATTTAACGATCATGAATGAGCTACCGGTATGGTAAGGTCGACTGGTCATTGATTAAAGGGTGTCGATTCGATCTGCAGTGATACATATATTAGATAAAGTCATAGGCATGCATCGTACAGATTTATAAGTTAAATATTGGTAAATTGATAAAGCTAACAATTGGTGCATATTAAACTATGTTAAAAGATATAATCTATCATGAAGCATGTAATAAATATATACTTTGTTTCTAATTATTTGGTTAAGTGTTGTTTTGTAGGTATGCAGCAAGTCAAGGGGGTTAAAATGTAAAAGGCTATTAAGGTAAGGTTGTTATGCAGGTGAATAAGAAATGCAGAAGACCAAAGTGTAACTTTCTTCTTACAACTTACAACAGATTAAAAGACTTTTATCTTTTTTATTATTGCTTGCAACATTTGAGATATTATTATCTCTTCTCTTTCATTATGTAATCGGCATTATTCCTTATAGAAATTAGGGTTTCATTCTGATTATTTTTTATCATTAAGATTGATTGATTGTTTTAGTGTGTTAGAAAGTGTGAGAGTTTTTATTCGGTGAAAATATTTTAATTTTATTTTTGTATAATTAAATTCGATTTTTGTTGGTGTAGTTTAATAATGACGAATTCTTTGTAATCATTAATAGTAATCTAACAAACTACAATTAAATGTGATCGTTGAACTGAATAAATAAAAATAATTAAATGAACGGATTTATACTTTTAGGCTAAAATAATTTCAGTAAGCAACGGTTGTACAATGCTAATAGAAAACCGAATCAAATTTATCTTGCTAGACAAATATAACCTTCAAATAGTCCATAACAAAACTATCTGATCAGCTAGGATTGCAGTTTTAAAAATTATTTGATTATTGTGTTTGTAAAATGTAAAATAATCGGATAAAATTGTTTAGCAAATTAAAAATGATTTTTTTTACGTTTTGTTAGAGAAAAAGTATAGTTTGGAGAAAAATAAGTTGACACATGTTTTTCCAAACATAATTTTTGAAAAAAGAAAATCTCAAAGAACACAATCACAAACTCCCTCTAATATCATTTGTAAGGAGTAAAATAATTTTAATAGTGTCTACAACAAGCCTCGAATCGTTTAAACTTGCGGTTACTACATTGGTTGCCTAAGGTTGTGACGACTTTTGTATGCGCCTGTGGAATGAAGTCCACCTTCTATTTAATTTATCGATCCATTTAACTTATAGTACTTAATTTATTTGATCATTAGTGTTAAAACCCATATGATGTACGTTAATGTGACATTATTTATTTATAAGGTAAAATGTCTATAGTTATTTAAGTTTATACGTTAATTAAGTTATATTATGTTTTTATGTGTAAATAGAATGTAACAAAATGTAAGCTTTAGAATGAAAGTGATACGTTTGTTGTGTCTTCAAAATATGACAACGTTTTTCTGAAAATTCTTGTTTCTTGTACAGAGCTTGATAATTCACAATAACACATTATATATCAATTGTAATGTGAAAAACGAAAGAAAACATGAGTAAAAAAAAGTATACAATTTAATACACATACTATGAAAGTGTATTTCTATAAAAGATTTGTGTTTGTACCAATCAAGTTTGTTGTTGGTCCCAAAGGTTTAACAACAATGTTGTAGAGGGGGGGTGAATACAACTCTTTCTTTTGTGTACTAATGAATCAGATTAATGAAGGGATAAGAACAAGTAGGTTTTTCAAATAATTCTTTATTTAGATAAATCAAAGAATTACAAGTTAGATGCGGAATGTTCTAACTTAATTGAATACAGAAACCTATTACTAATGTCAGCTGAGAACAGACTCAAAGCTGATTACAAGTAAATTGATTATGTTAACACAATTGCTCTCTAACTATAACTGATTCACTAAGAATACTTTCAGTTTTTCACACACTTAGCTTTGCATGCTAAGTCTGGTATTTATAGTTGAGCATGTGCCATGCTTGAAACTTGATCATCCAATGCAAGTCTTCCAGATGTCTTCATCTTCATTGGTTGACTTGAGACATGCTTGCTGTGTGTTCTGATGAAGTCTGCACGACCAGGCCTGGCAGTCTGTCAGAAGGTACACTGCAACCTTTGTCTTGTAGGCTGATCATGATAAGGAAGCATGATGTGCATAAGAGGCCAAGAACCACAGATATGTACACTAGGTACAATATCAGAACATGCCATTTTTTATGCACAAACATTCCCTAATAGTTGAAAGCATAAACACTTGAGTTTATTATAACTCAAATGTTCTTCAGTTTTCAGTGCTGAGTGAACTGGCATAAGAGACTCTATGCTGGGTCTTCATTCCAATGTTCAAACTTGATCTTGAATAACTTAGGAGATCTTCTCAGCATAACTGAAGAGTACTCATCATGTATATGATATACAGCCTTGAATAGTTCAGAGCTGATTGCTCTTCACAAGTTTTCTCTGACTGCTGGTTGGCCTGGCAATTCTGTCTGCTGAGTGAGCTAATGAACAGTAAATCCTTTGCAGCCAGCATACAGAAGACTTTATATTCAAAACGTATTTTGCTGCTGAAATAAGTAATCCCAAGACTCTTGTATCTTCAAAGGAATTATTGTCATCATGAAATCATCATAGGGTCAGTTAGGTCTCAACAATCTCCCCCTATTTGATGATGACAAAACTCTCAGCATATAAAAGACTTATAAAAATTCAGTACAGCATATTGCTTCAGAGCTGAATAGTTACATGTTCATTGTTCAGATAAGTGGGATCTTTTCAGAGCTAATCATATCACATCTTAGAGTAAAAATATCAGAACTTATAATCTTATATTCTTGAACACTGAAATACAAGTCTGATTATATGACAGAAGTTTGATAGAGTGAATTACAGACATCCTATCTAGACAAACACATTGTCTTCAAAATTCTTCCTCTTCTTCCTTCACAACACTCAGCATACCTGGACCATCAGGGTCCAGTCCTCTTCTAATCATCTCTTTCACAATCACCTTTGAATACATACCAGCTCCAGCAGCTAGTAATGCCATTGACCTGAGATTGATTAAGTGCTGAATGCTGACCAAGCTCAATTCTGAAGTTCTCTGAAACCTCAGAATATTTCCATCTAGGAAATAGATACCATGCTCAGGATATTCAGTATGAAATCCATGATATCCTTGAACACCCATTGGTGGGTCAGTATTTCCTGGGATTGAGTATGGCAGAGGAGGAAATCCAATACTGGGAATGGGAGCAGCAGTTACACTCATCAGTTGGTCAATATTGACCTTCTTCCTGAAATGAGTTGGACTTGAGATAGTAGAGCTTTCTTCAATGATTCTAGCCCTCTTCTGCTTTGATTTTGCAGCTGGCTTGTAAACATCCCTTCTTGGTGTGCCTTCTAATCTGGATGCCTTATTGAACAACTCTTGCAGTCTTTTCATAACTGCATCTCTAGTAACTCCACTCCTTGATTGATAATACTCCTGAATTTCCAACCATTCAGAGAAGCCAAAGTTATACAAATTGAGAAGTCTTACATTCTCAACAGTGTCATCTGATCTGGTGATGTTAATCACTTCATCAGTGCATCTCTTAACTTTCACAATCTTTGCAGAATGCTTTCTTCTCTTGGCACAATCTTTGTATCTCTCCAGCTCTCTGGGAAGATAAAAGCTATCAACAATGTTTGTTGATCTTGGTTGTGGTTCATGGACATCATCAGCTCCCTTTGCTTCTGTCTTCTTTGTTTCAGCAATCAGCTTTACTCTTTCAAAAGCTATTGCTTGTGATGCTTCAGCTGGGATGACTCTGGAAATGATTCTGGTTGCTGGTTCATCCTTCAAGGCTTGAACATTTTCTGATTTGGCCAGCCTCTTGGCAGCAGTTTCATTTCTTTTCAATGTCCTTTCCTTCTCTTTCTGAAGATCACGATTACTGAGATAATCTTCAATAGATTCAAAACCAAAGCTTTTTGCTTCTTCAATCAGCATCTCTTCCTTTGTTTTCTTTCTTTCAATACCAGCAACAGACCTATAGTCTTCCAAGGACATGTTAAGCTTCCAGGCAGCTATGGAATCTTCTTGGTCTTCTGGTATGATGCTTCTTCTGACTAGCTGAATGTAAGCATCCAGCTTGAGTTGATTTTCAGCCTTAAGCTCTTCAACAGTAATACCCAGTTGTAATGCTTCTCTAAATAGAGCTTTGTCTTCATCAGACATGCCTTCTGATAGTTAAAACTTGTTGACTTGGGCTTCTTCTTCTTTGAAGGTTCTTCTTCTACAGCAGGTTGTTTTTCAGGATTTTTGAATGGATCAATCATTGGTTCTCCTGTTTGCTGAATAGAAGGCATCTGGACACTTCTTGAGCTTGAAGTTCCAGGTACATTGACTGTTGGCGTATCATCATGAGCTGGCTCTTCTTGTGGAGCAGGCTCAGAGGTTGTTGCAGACTTTTCAACTTCAACTTCAATTACCTCATCTTCTTCATCATCAGACCTCAATTTTCTGGCAGCACCACTACCAATGACATACTCATCATCCTCAGAGTCAACCACATACTTTGACTTCTTGATGTTTCTTTTTGGGATGATCTTAACTCTCTTTGATCTTTTCTTTGTTGGAACAGCTGCTGGCTTGACTTGTTGGTTTTGCTCCCCCTCAGATGAGGATGAGCTGGTTTTAACACTGGAACTGCCACCAGCTTCCATCTTCTTGATCTTTTCACTCCTCTTTTCATACCTTCTTCTTTTAGAATCTTCAAGCTTCTGTTCAAAAGCTTGATCTCTCTTTCTTTTCTTGGCTTCATATCTTTCTCTTTTTCTCTGTATAATAGATTCAATTGTTTCTGATCTGTCCTGATCAGACTCTTGCTTCTTTGCTTGCTCCCCCTCAGCTTGAGCTTTATTCTTGTTCTCCCCCTTTTTGTCATCAGCAACAGGTGTGGAGGTAGCAGCAGCAGGTGCAGGAGATTGAGTCTGCAAAGGAGTAGGATAATGAGACAGAATTTGAGAAAGCTTGCGCTCTATATTTGTAAGGTTGGCTGCTTTAATGAAGTCCTGAACTGCCAGTGATGTAGTAAACTTGTCAAAGGCAGCGACATTGGAAGCTTGAGCCTTGTGAAGTTGCTGGAGTTCAGAGAAAATTCTTGATTTTTCTTCAGGTTGAATGGAGTGAGCCTTGAGAGCTGCATTTTCTTCCTTTAATGCAGCATTTTCCTTCTTAAGAGTCTTCAACTGATGCAACAAGTCCTCATGATCTTGATGAGTGATCATGGTTTGGTCAAGGTCTTTGGACTTTTGCTTGAGTTCATCCATTTCCTTATGAAGTCTTTTGAGAAATTCAATTAACTTCAATTGATTTGCAGCAGAGAATGAGTCTTGTCTGAGCTCTTCTAAAGCAGTAGTGAAATCAGAATGAGCTTGTTCATCAGCAGCAATGAGCTGAGTAAATTTGGAGACAAACTCCTGAAGAGCAGAGGTATATTCTGTAACCATCTCATCAACATGAGTCATAAGTGTACCTATACCATTGAACTTAGATTCCAGAACAGGAATCAAGGCTGCCATGACATGTTTAACAATGTCAGCAATAGAAGGTGTATCAGCAGTGAATTGATGATGAGAAGAATCCTTGGTGTCTACTGGTTGTTCAGGAGGAGGTGAATCTGGAATATCAATGTGAATTGGTGAAGCACCATGAGAAGTATTCAGCATTTCTTCATCTTCTTCTTCTTCCTCAGGCTGTAGATTTTGGATATCTTCATCATCAGATGGAACATCAACAGGATCAGCAGAGAATGAGTATAAGGTCTGGTTGAGAATCTTGGCTGCAGCTGGATGAATGAATGAAATAATGGGCATTGAAGGTGAAAGTTTGGGTTCCTCAGATAAAGTCTGTGATTTGACTTCATCATCATTGGAAACAGAAGTTGATGCCTGTAAGATCAGCTGTGTTTCTGCTGACTCATTGACAGCATGTGCAGACTCAGATGGTGTAAGAGAGAGTGACTGAGTGGAAGTATGTGTGAGACCAGTTCGAACCTGGGCTGGGTTCTCAATATCTAACTCCTGAGAGCTGATATTGGTAGATGTGGTTTCCCTTTGTAAGATGTCAACATTTTGGGATGTGGACAAATGTTCAGGTTCAGTGGGTTGACTCACTGACTCAGTATGAGGTGAGATGTCCCTCTTGCTTTCAATAGACTTCACCTTTCGAGAGGTTGGTCCAGATAACGGCTGATCTCTTTTCAACAATGTATCTTTTCGAGAAGATACATCTGAGCTGGTTAAGGGTTGATCAAGAACTGGGGTTGACTTCACACGACTAGAAGTCAATCCAGCCTTGGGCGCTTTTGGCATTGCCTTTTTGGCATATGCCTTAAGTGGCTGAGTGTCAGCTTTCACTTTTGTGCGCTTTTCAAACAATTGAGTTTGGGATTGATCATCCTGTGCTGGCTGTGAAGCCTGCTCAGGAGTGGTTGAAGATTGTGATTTTGAAAACTTGGTGGTGGATGCTGGGTTAGAAGAAGTGGGTTTACTTGACTTCTTGGCATCCCTTTTTGAAATTTGGGAGGAAGAAGAGGATTTAGTATCCATACCTGAGGTCTTGGTAGACTTAGTCGTCAGTACAGGTTTGGAGACTATCGGCTTTGCTGGTTGGCTTGATGGTTTTGTTGCTGCTGGCTGATCATCATCATTATCATCATCATCTGAACTTGATGAATCAGGGGGTTGAGGATCAGTGACTGCAATGTCAGGATCAGCATCCAGAATGATTTCTGGAGGAATAGCAGCGAGCATAGATGGAGAAAGACCTTGATGAGGTTTCTCAATCACTTTATGGAACATTTTGTCGCCCATAAACACATCTCCAGCATCTAAATCTTCTAAGTCCTTGTATTTCTCACCAAGTATGCCTTCAATTATCAGACTTAAAAATCTAGGAAATGGAACATTCTTTTCCTTTTTCTTCTTTTCAATCTTTTCTCTCAATTCAGTGTAAATGAGAGCAGCAAAATCAATATTTCTCCCAAAAATGAGAGCATGTCCTAACTGTAATTCGAAATTGTTACACTGATCTTTGCTGCCAAACTTGTGACTCATACACCAGATAAGAACACCAAAGAAATAACTCCAGAATCCATTCATCTTAACACGTTTAGGACTATTGTTGAAGTTATCAGGGTATCTAATGAAGCTTAACACTTCATGTCTACAATCAGTTGGTGATGGAGGATCAACAAATGGTTCTTCTGGCAATTTAAGGTATCTACGAATGTGCTCTGTTGAAATCACTATGGGTATGCCATTTCCCACAGTGGCAGAGATATAAGTGGAACCTAGGTTAGATTTGGTAACAACACGCGTATACCAAAATTCAATGAGTGTTTGAGGAAAGGTTTGACAAGGAACAGTTGTTAAAGCATAAGAAATTGGGGAGTTTTTGAAATAAACAACCATGTTTCGATAACCTGCATTTCTGTAATTCTTTGGAATTGCAAGACTTGTGGCAGAGTTATTGTTGTTGAGAGTGATTTCCTCAGCATCTGGGGAATTTGGTGCTTGTTTCATGTTTTCCTTTAGTTCAAATGCAAACGACATGATGGATTTTGTGTGAAATTTATTTTAGGTTAGAACAGAGTGAGGAAGATGAACAGAGTTAGCGTTTATATTCTTAGTTAAAAATGGAAATGGAAACGGTAACATAAACGCTTACGGGGTGACAACTATTTATAGTAGGAAAGAGAAAGACATAATCTCTTTGAAAGTGACATGTTTCTGAAATGTCAGAAACTTTACAGAGATATGGTGCTACAGTGCTACAGTGTTCAGAAGGCGGCAGGAGACTTTGGTCGTTATTTTCAAACGGCCAAGATTAAGAAAGTGTGTTTTCTAAAATATTATCTTAAATCACATCAAATTAATGTGATTACACATTTTAAGAAAACATTATCCTCAATTTATTTCATAAAAGAGTAATTAGAAAAGCAGATTAAATCAGAAATGATTTATCAGATAAGCTGCTTGATACAATTGGATAAGAGTTGTCTGTGCTGGTTGATCACTAATGTTGTTCTATGCTGGTTGGGCAGAAATAGTGCAACCAGCTCAGACAGTACATTCTTTTATATTTCAAGCATACCCAGCTCAGAGATGAGATAGTTAAAACGTTTTTCATCTAAGGGCTTGGTAAACAGATCTGCCAATTGTTGATCAGTAGAGACAAAATGTAACTCTACATCCTCTTTCATAACATGATCTCTTATGAAATGATACCTGATATCAATGTGCTTGGTCCTTGAATGCATGACAGGGTTATTGGTGATGGCAATAGCACTTGTATTATCACAATAGATAGGTGTCTTTGTGAAATGCATTCCATAATCTTTGAGCTGATTTTGCATCCACAAAATTTGAGCACAACAACTGCCAGCAGAGACATACTCTGCTTCTGCAGTTGATGTTGAGACAGAATTTTGTTTCTTGGATGTCCAGCTGACCAATTTGCTACCCAGTAGTTGACAACCACCGGTAGTGCTTTTCCTATCAATTTTGCATCCTGCAAAGTCTGCATCTGAATAACCAATTAGATCAAAACCATAGTCTTTGGGATACCAAAGACCAAGGTTTGGAGTACCCTTGAGGTACCTAAAAATTCGTTTGACAGCAACCAGATGAGACTCTTTTGGACAAGCTTGATATCTTGCACACAGACATGTGGCAAACATGATATCTGGTCTGCTGGCTGTTAAGTATAACAAGGAACCAATCATACCTCTATATAATGTGACATCAACTGTTTTACCATTTGAGTCAGCATCAATTTTGATAGAAGGTTGCATAGGTGTTCCAATGACTTTACACTCAGCAAAGGCAAATTTTTTTAATAAGTCATTTATATATTTGCCTTGACAGATGAAAATACCCTCATCAAGTTGTTTAATTTGTAAACCAAGAAAGAATGTTAATTCTCCCATTAAACTCATTTCATACTTATCAGACATAAGTTTAGAAAAATCTTGACAGTGTTTTTCATTTGTTGACCCAAAAATGATATCATCTACATAAATTTGCACTAGAATGATATCACCATTTATTTCTTTTATAAACAAAGTGGTATCAATCTTCCCAACATTAAATTTGCATTCAGTTAGAAAATTGTGAAGTGTTTCATACCAAGCTCTTGGTGCCTGTTTTAGGCCATAGAGAGCTTTGTCTAACTTGTAGACATAATTAGGAAATTTACTGCATTCAAAACCTGGAGGTTGTTTGACATAAACTTCCTCTTGCAGCTTTCCATTGAGAAATGCAGACTTCACATCCATCTGAAATACTTTAAAGTTCTTGTAGGCAGCAAATGCTAGAAATATTCTGATAGCTTCCAGTCTTGCCACAGGAGCAAATGTTTCACCATAATCCAATCCTTCCTCTTGTCTGAATCCTTGAGCAACAAGTCTTGCCTTGTTCCTGATTACAACCCCATGTTCATCCATCTTGTTCCTGAAGACCCATCTTGTACCAATGATTGTTTTGTCATGTGGTACAGGGACTAATGTCCACACTTTGTTTCTTTCAAACTGAGAGAGCTCATCTTGCATAGCTCCTACCCAGCTTGGTTCAGCAAGTGCTTCATCAATCTTAGTGGGTTCAACATTAGACACAAAATTGACATGCATACAGAAGTTGCTTGTAGCCTGTCTTCTTGTCTTAACACCAACACTTGGATCACCAATAACATGCTCAATGGGATGTGATCTTGTCCATTTCTTAGCATATACAGGTGGTTCAGATGCTCTACAATCCTCATGATGACTAGTGGAATCAGCATTGCTGGTAACAGCAGCTTGTGCTGGTTGGTCTTGCATCAGCACATCTTCTATGCTTTCTAAGCTGCCTTCACTAGCTGTATCACAATTTGAAGTATCATCTTCTGATTCTTCAAGTAGTTGTTCCATAGGCTCAATATTTAGCACAACTTCTAGTATGGGTGTACCAGGAGATGTAATTGACCTATCTTCACTGGATTTAGGAGATTCCATATGCTGATCAATTTGATCTTTATCTGAAATTTCTGAAGAGGGAGCAGAGGTTGCTAATTCTTCAAAATCCAGTGGTGAATCCTCGGTATCTGAGGGATGAGATGATGCTGGAAGTGTATTTTCATCAAATGTAACATGAATAGATTCTTCCATGCATCCTCTTTTATTGTTGAATACTCTGTATGCTTTTGACATAGTTGAGTATCCAAGGAATATACCATCATCAGCTTTTGCATCAAATTTTCCAAGTTGATCTCTTATGTTTAGAATAAAACATGGACTACCAAACACATGGAAAAAGCTGATATTTGGCTTCCTTCCTTTTAACACTTCATAAGCTGTCTTCTGATGTCTTTTAACAATCAGAGATCTGTTTTGAGTGAAACATGCAGTGTTTACAGCTTCAGCCCAAAAATGACTTTTTAGTCCTGATTCAGCAATCATTGATCTTGCAGCTTCAATAAGTGTTCTATTCCTTCTTTCTGCAATACCATTTTGTTGTGGTGTTCTCACAGCAGAGAAGTTTTGTGAAATTCCTTTGTCAGCACAGAAAGATTCCAACACATGGTTTCTGAATTCTGTACCATGATCACTTCTGATCTGCTTCACTTGTTGTCCATTTAGCAGCTCCATCTTCTTTACAAAGTTGATGATGTCTTCTGCTGCTTCACTTTTATGCTTTAGAAAGAATACCCATGTATACCTTGAGTACTCATCTATTATGACAAGAGTATACTTCTTTCCACCCAAACTTGAAGTGCTTATAGGACCAAATAGATCCATGTGAAGCAAGTGAAGTGGTTGCATAATGGATGATACTTGCTTTGACTTAAATGAAGCTCTGTGCTGCTTCCCTTTTTCACATCCTGGGCATAGTCTATCCTTGACATATGTCATGCTGGGTAACCCTGACACCAATCCTCTGCTTGCTAGCTTGTGGATATCTTTGAAATTGAGGTGTGAGAGCCTCTTGTGCCATAACCATTTAAGATTATCTGCTGACTTGGAGTAGAAACAAGTGTCACTTGTGGTGACAGCAGTGTTCATATCAATTTGATACATGCCTTCATGTCTCTTTGCAGTCAGCAGTGGTTTACCCATTAGATCAAATATAGTTCCAAAATTCTTTCTGAATTGAACTACTTTCCTTCTGCTGGTTAGTTGACTTATACTGATCAGATTATGTTTTAATCCAACCACATAAGCAACATTCTTGAAGGTTACATTCCCATTACTCAGAGTTCCAGAACCTCTAGTATAACCCTTTGAATTGTCTCCAAATGTAACAGCTGGACCATCTTTCTCCTTATAGTCCAGCAGCAGGGACTTACATCCAGTCATATGCCTTGAACATCCACTATCCAAGTACCAGATTTGTTTGCTTTGAATGCCCTGCACAAACACAAAGAATTAATTCATTTTGGGAACCCATCCAGGGATGGGTTCAGGAGGATTGACATCAAGATTTGATATCCTACTAAGGTTCCTCTTGTTAATCTTAACATTTATTCCACTAGAGGTGTTCTGTGTAGATTGAGTTGTTAATTGATTCAACAGAGTTTTGGGAATCATGCAGTAATCTGTATTACATTGATGAGACATATGTGATCTCTCACCACAGTTGTAACATTTCCTGTTGTTCTGTCTTTTTGATGTAGGAGGGATAACCTTTGACTGCTGGGTATTACTCTGGTTCAGTTGCTGATTGCTAATGGCAAACAATTGCTCTCTAACTATAACTGATTCACTAAGAATACTTTCAGTTTTTCACACACTTAGCTTTGCATGCTAAGTCTGGTATTTATAGTTGAGCATGTGCCATGCTTGAAACTTGATCATCCAATGCAAGTCTTCCAGATGTCTTCATCTTCATTGGTTGACTTGAGACATGCTTGCTGTGTGTTCTGATGAAGTCTGCACGACCAGGCCTGGCAGTCTGTCAGAAGGTACACTGCAACCTTTGTCTTGTAGGCTGATCATGATAAGGAAGCATGATGTGCATAAGAGGCCAAGAACCACAGATATGTACACTAGGTACAATATCAGAACATGCCATTTTTTATGCACAAACATTCCCTAATAGTTGAAAGCATAAACACTTGAGTTTATTATAACTCAAATGTTCTTCAGTTTTCAGTGCTGAGTGAACTGGCATAAGAGACTCTATGCTGGGTCTTCATTCCAATGTTCAAACTTGATCTTGAATAACTTAGGAGATCTTCTCAGCATAACTGAAGAGTACTCATCATGTATATGATATACAGCCTTGAATAGTTCAGAGCTGATTGCTCTTCACAAGTTTTCTCTGACTGCTGGTTGGCCTGGCAATTCTGTCTGCTGAGTGAGCTAATGAACAGTAAATCCTTTGCAGCCAGCATACAGAAGACTTTATATTCAAAACGTATTTTGCTGCTGAAATAAGTAATCCCAAGACTCTTGTATCTTCAAAGGAATTATTGTCATCATGAAATCATCATAGGGTCAGTTAGGTCTCAACAATCTCCCCCTATTTGATGATGACAAAACTCTCAGCATATAAAAGACTTATAAAAATTCAGTACAGCATATTGCTTCAGAGCTGAATAGTTACATGTTCATTGTTCAGATAAGTGGGATCTTTTCAGAGCTAATCATATCACATCTTAGAGTAAAAATATCAGAACTTATAATCTTATATTCTTGAACACTGAAATACAAGTCTGATTATATGACAGAAGTTTGATAGAGTGAATTACAGACATCCTATCTAGACAAACACATTGTCTTCAAAATTCTTCCTCTTCTTCCTTCACAACACTCAGCATACCTGGACCATCAGGGTCCAGTCCTCTTCTAATCATCTCTTTCACAATCACCTTTGAATACATACCAGCTCCAGCAGCTAGTAATGCCATTGACCTGAGATTGATTAAGTGCTGAATGCTGACCAAGCTCAATTCTGAAGTTCTCTGAAACCTCAGAATATTTCCATCTAGGAAATAGATACCATGCTCAGGATATTCAGTATGAAATCCATGATATCCTTGAACACCCATTGGTGGGTCAGTATTTCCTGGGATTGAGTATGGCAGAGGAGGAAATCCAATACTGGGAATGGGAGCAGCAGTTACACTCATCAGTTGGTCAATATTGACCTTCTTCCTGAAATGAGTTGGACTTGAGATAGTAGAGCTTTCTTCAATGATTCTAGCCCTCTTCTGCTTTGATTTTGCAGCTGGCTTGTAAACATCCCTTCTTGGTGTGCCTTCTAATCTGGATGCCTTATTGAACAACTCTTGCAGTCTTTTCATAACTGCATCTCTAGTAACTCCACTCCTTGATTGATAATACTCCTGAATTTCCAACCATTCAGAGAAGCCAAAGTTATACAAATTGAGAAGTCTTACATTCTCAACAGTGTCATCTGATCTGGTGATGTTAATCACTTCATCAGTGCATCTCTTAACTTTCACAATCTTTGCAGAATGCTTTCTTCTCTTGGCACAATCTTTGTATCTCTCCAGCTCTCTGGGAAGATAAAAGCTATCAACAATGTTTGTTGATCTTGGTTGTGGTTCATGGACATCATCAGCTCCCTTTGCTTCTGTCTTCTTTGTTTCAGCAATCAGCTTTACTCTTTCAAAAGCTATTGCTTGTGATGCTTCAGCTGGGATGACTCTGGAAATGATTCTGGTTGCTGGTTCATCCTTCAAGGCTTGAACATTTTCTGATTTGGCCAGCCTCTTGGCAGCAGTTTCATTTCTTTTCAATGTCCTTTCCTTCTCTTTCTGAAGATCACGATTACTGAGATAATCTTCAATAGATTCAAAACCAAAGCTTTTTGCTTCTTCAATCAGCATCTCTTCCTTTGTTTTCTTTCTTTCAATACCAGCAACAGACCTATAGTCTTCCAAGGACATGTTAAGCTTCCAGGCAGCTATGGAATCTTCTTGGTCTTCTGGTATGATGCTTCTTCTGACTAGCTGAATGTAAGCATCCAGCTTGAGTTGATTTTCAGCCTTAAGCTCTTCAACAGTAATACCCAGTTGTAATGCTTCTCTAAATAGAGCTTTGTCTTCATCAGACATGCCTTCTGATAGTTAAAACTTGTTGACTTGGGCTTCTTCTTCTTTGAAGGTTCTTCTTCTACAGCAGGTTGTTTTTCAGGATTTTTGAATGGATCAATCATTGGTTCTCCTGTTTGCTGAATAGAAGGCATCTGGACACTTCTTGAGCTTGAAGTTCCAGGTACATTGACTGTTGGCGTATCATCATGAGCTGGCTCTTCTTGTGGAGCAGGCTCAGAGGTTGTTGCAGACTTTTCAACTTCAACTTCAATTACCTCATCTTCTTCATCATCAGACCTCAATTTTCTGGCAGCACCACTACCAATGACATACTCATCATCCTCAGAGTCAACCACATACTTTGACTTCTTGATGTTTCTTTTTGGGATGATCTTAACTCTCTTTGATCTTTTCTTTGTTGGAACAGCTGCTGGCTTGACTTGTTGGTTTTGCTCCCCCTCAGATGAGGATGAGCTGGTTTTAACACTGGAACTGCCACCAGCTTCCATCTTCTTGATCTTTTCACTCCTCTTTTCATACCTTCTTCTTTTAGAATCTTCAAGCTTCTGTTCAAAAGCTTGATCTCTCTTTCTTTTCTTGGCTTCATATCTTTCTCTTTTTCTCTGTATAATAGATTCAATTGTTTCTGATCTGTCCTGATCAGACTCTTGCTTCTTTGCTTGCTCCCCCTCAGCTTGAGCTTTATTCTTGTTCTCCCCCTTTTTGTCATCAGCAACAGGTGTGGAGGTAGCAGCAGCAGGTGCAGGAGATTGAGTCTGCAAAGGAGTAGGATAATGAGACAGAATTTGAGAAAGCTTGCGCTCTATATTTGTAAGGTTGGCTGCTTTAATGAAGTCCTGAACTGCCAGTGATGTAGTAAACTTGTCAAAGGCAGCGACATTGGAAGCTTGAGCCTTGTGAAGTTGCTGGAGTTCAGAGAAAATTCTTGATTTTTCTTCAGGTTGAATGGAGTGAGCCTTGAGAGCTGCATTTTCTTCCTTTAATGCAGCATTTTCCTTCTTAAGAGTCTTCAACTGATGCAACAAGTCCTCATGATCTTGATGAGTGATCATGGTTTGGTCAAGGTCTTTGGACTTTTGCTTGAGTTCATCCATTTCCTTATGAAGTCTTTTGAGAAATTCAATTAACTTCAATTGATTTGCAGCAGAGAATGAGTCTTGTCTGAGCTCTTCTAAAGCAGTAGTGAAATCAGAATGAGCTTGTTCATCAGCAGCAATGAGCTGAGTAAATTTGGAGACAAACTCCTGAAGAGCAGAGGTATATTCTGTAACCATCTCATCAACATGAGTCATAAGTGTACCTATACCATTGAACTTAGATTCCAGAACAGGAATCAAGGCTGCCATGACATGTTTAACAATGTCAGCAATAGAAGGTGTATCAGCAGTGAATTGATGATGAGAAGAATCCTTGGTGTCTACTGGTTGTTCAGGAGGAGGTGAATCTGGAATATCAATGTGAATTGGTGAAGCACCATGAGAAGTATTCAGCATTTCTTCATCTTCTTCTTCTTCCTCAGGCTGTAGATTTTGGATATCTTCATCATCAGATGGAACATCAACAGGATCAGCAGAGAATGAGTATAAGGTCTGGTTGAGAATCTTGGCTGCAGCTGGATGAATGAATGAAATAATGGGCATTGAAGGTGAAAGTTTGGGTTCCTCAGATAAAGTCTGTGATTTGACTTCATCATCATTGGAAACAGAAGTTGATGCCTGTAAGATCAGCTGTGTTTCTGCTGACTCATTGACAGCATGTGCAGACTCAGATGGTGTAAGAGAGAGTGACTGAGTGGAAGTATGTGTGAGACCAGTTCGAACCTGGGCTGGGTTCTCAATATCTAACTCCTGAGAGCTGATATTGGTAGATGTGGTTTCCCTTTGTAAGATGTCAACATTTTGGGATGTGGACAAATGTTCAGGTTCAGTGGGTTGACTCACTGACTCAGTATGAGGTGAGATGTCCCTCTTGCTTTCAATAGACTTCACCTTTCGAGAGGTTGGTCCAGATAACGGCTGATCTCTTTTCAACAATGTATCTTTTCGAGAAGATACATCTGAGCTGGTTAAGGGTTGATCAAGAACTGGGGTTGACTTCACACGACTAGAAGTCAATCCAGCCTTGGGCGCTTTTGGCATTGCCTTTTTGGCATATGCCTTAAGTGGCTGAGTGTCAGCTTTCACTTTTGTGCGCTTTTCAAACAATTGAGTTTGGGATTGATCATCCTGTGCTGGCTGTGAAGCCTGCTCAGGAGTGGTTGAAGATTGTGATTTTGAAAACTTGGTGGTGGATGCTGGGTTAGAAGAAGTGGGTTTACTTGACTTCTTGGCATCCCTTTTTGAAATTTGGGAGGAAGAAGAGGATTTAGTATCCATACCTGAGGTCTTGGTAGACTTAGTCGTCAGTACAGGTTTGGAGACTATCGGCTTTGCTGGTTGGCTTGATGGTTTTGTTGCTGCTGGCTGATCATCATCATTATCATCATCATCTGAACTTGATGAATCAGGGGGTTGAGGATCAGTGACTGCAATGTCAGGATCAGCATCCAGAATGATTTCTGGAGGAATAGCAGCGAGCATAGATGGAGAAAGACCTTGATGAGGTTTCTCAATCACTTTATGGAACATTTTGTCGCCCATAAACACATCTCCAGCATCTAAATCTTCTAAGTCCTTGTATTTCTCACCAAGTATGCCTTCAATTATCAGACTTAAAAATCTAGGAAATGGAACATTCTTTTCCTTTTTCTTCTTTTCAATCTTTTCTCTCAATTCAGTGTAAATGAGAGCAGCAAAATCAATATTTCTCCCAAAAATGAGAGCATGTCCTAACTGTAATTCGAAATTGTTACACTGATCTTTGCTGCCAAACTTGTGACTCATACACCAGATAAGAACACCAAAGAAATAACTCCAGAATCCATTCATCTTAACACGTTTAGGACTATTGTTGAAGTTATCAGGGTATCTAATGAAGCTTAACACTTCATGTCTACAATCAGTTGGTGATGGAGGATCAACAAATGGTTCTTCTGGCAATTTAAGGTATCTACGAATGTGCTCTGTTGAAATCACTATGGGTATGCCATTTCCCACAGTGGCAGAGATATAAGTGGAACCTAGGTTAGATTTGGTAACAACACGCGTATACCAAAATTCAATGAGTGTTTGAGGAAAGGTTTGACAAGGAACAGTTGTTAAAGCATAAGAAATTGGGGAGTTTTTGAAATAAACAACCATGTTTCGATAACCTGCATTTCTGTAATTCTTTGGAATTGCAAGACTTGTGGCAGAGTTATTGTTGTTGAGAGTGATTTCCTCAGCATCTGGGGAATTTGGTGCTTGTTTCATGTTTTCCTTTAGTTCAAATGCAAACGACATGATGGATTTTGTGTGAAATTTATTTTAGGTTAGAACAGAGTGAGGAAGATGAACAGAGTTAGCGTTTATATTCTTAGTTAAAAATGGAAATGGAAACGGTAACATAAACGCTTACGGGGTGACAACTATTTATAGTAGGAAAGAGAAAGACATAATCTCTTTGAAAGTGACATGTTTCTGAAATGTCAGAAACTTTACAGAGATATGGTGCTACAGTGCTACAGTGTTCAGAAGGCGGCAGGAGACTTTGGTCGTTATTTTCAAACGGCCAAGATTAAGAAAGTGTGTTTTCTAAAATATTATCTTAAATCACATCAAATTAATGTGATTACACATTTTAAGAAAACATTATCCTCAATTTATTTCATAAAAGAGTAATTAGAAAAGCAGATTAAATCAGAAATGATTTATCAGATAAGCTGCTTGATACAATTGGATAAGAGTTGTCTGTGCTGGTTGATCACTAATGTTGTTCTATGCTGGTTGGGCAGAAATAGTGCAACCAGCTCAGACAGTACATTCTTTTATATTTCAAGCATACCCAGCTCAGAGATGAGATAGTTAAAACGTTTTTCATCTAAGGGCTTGGTAAACAGATCTGCCAATTGTTGATCAGTAGAGACAAAATGTAACTCTACATCCTCTTTCATAACATGATCTCTTATGAAATGATACCTGATATCAATGTGCTTGGTCCTTGAATGCATGACAGGGTTATTGGTGATGGCAATAGCACTTGTATTATCACAATAGATAGGTGTCTTTGTGAAATGCATTCCATAATCTTTGAGCTGATTTTGCATCCACAAAATTTGAGCACAACAACTGCCAGCAGAGACATACTCTGCTTCTGCAGTTGATGTTGAGACAGAATTTTGTTTCTTGGATGTCCAGCTGACCAATTTGCTACCCAGTAGTTGACAACCACCGGTAGTGCTTTTCCTATCAATTTTGCATCCTGCAAAGTCTGCATCTGAATAACCAATTAGATCAAAACCATAGTCTTTGGGATACCAAAGACCAAGGTTTGGAGTACCCTTGAGGTACCTAAAAATTCGTTTGACAGCAACCAGATGAGACTCTTTTGGACAAGCTTGATATCTTGCACACAGACATGTGGCAAACATGATATCTGGTCTGCTGGCTGTTAAGTATAACAAGGAACCAATCATACCTCTATATAATGTGACATCAACTGTTTTACCATTTGAGTCAGCATCAATTTTGATAGAAGGTTGCATAGGTGTTCCAATGACTTTACACTCAGCAAAGGCAAATTTTTTTAATAAGTCATTTATATATTTGCCTTGACAGATGAAAATACCCTCATCAAGTTGTTTAATTTGTAAACCAAGAAAGAATGTTAATTCTCCCATTAAACTCATTTCATACTTATCAGACATAAGTTTAGAAAAATCTTGACAGTGTTTTTCATTTGTTGACCCAAAAATGATATCATCTACATAAATTTGCACTAGAATGATATCACCATTTATTTCTTTTATAAACAAAGTGGTATCAATCTTCCCAACATTAAATTTGCATTCAGTTAGAAAATTGTGAAGTGTTTCATACCAAGCTCTTGGTGCCTGTTTTAGGCCATAGAGAGCTTTGTCTAACTTGTAGACATAATTAGGAAATTTACTGCATTCAAAACCTGGAGGTTGTTTGACATAAACTTCCTCTTGCAGCTTTCCATTGAGAAATGCAGACTTCACATCCATCTGAAATACTTTAAAGTTCTTGTAGGCAGCAAATGCTAGAAATATTCTGATAGCTTCCAGTCTTGCCACAGGAGCAAATGTTTCACCATAATCCAATCCTTCCTCTTGTCTGAATCCTTGAGCAACAAGTCTTGCCTTGTTCCTGATTACAACCCCATGTTCATCCATCTTGTTCCTGAAGACCCATCTTGTACCAATGATTGTTTTGTCATGTGGTACAGGGACTAATGTCCACACTTTGTTTCTTTCAAACTGAGAGAGCTCATCTTGCATAGCTCCTACCCAGCTTGGTTCAGCAAGTGCTTCATCAATCTTAGTGGGTTCAACATTAGACACAAAATTGACATGCATACAGAAGTTGCTTGTAGCCTGTCTTCTTGTCTTAACACCAGCACTTGGATCACCAATAACATGCTCAATGGGATGTGATCTTGTCCATTTCTTAGCATATACAGGTGGTTCAGATGCTCTACAATCCTCATGATGACTAGTGGAATCAGCATTGCTGGTAACAGCAGCTTGTGCTGGTTGGTCTTGCATCAGCACATCTTCTATGCTTTCTAAGCTGCCTTCACTAGCTGTATCACAATTTGAAGTATCATCTTCTGATTCTTCAAGTAGTTGTTCCATAGGCTCAATATTTAGCACAACTTCTAGTATGGGTGTACCAGGAGATGTAATTGACCTATCTTCACTGGATTTAGGAGATTCCATATGCTGATCAATTTGATCTTTATCTGAAATTTCTGAAGAGGGAGCAGAGGTTGCTAATTCTTCAAAATCCAGTGGTGAATCCTCGGTATCTGAGGGATGAGATGATGCTGGAAGTGTATTTTCATCAAATGTAACATGAATAGATTCTTCCATGCATCCTCTTTTATTGTTGAATACTCTGTATGCTTTTGACATAGTTGAGTATCCAAGGAATATACCATCATCAGCTTTTGCATCAAATTTTCCAAGTTGATCTCTTATGTTTAGAATAAAACATGGACTACCAAACACATGGAAAAAGCTGATATTTGGCTTCCTTCCTTTTAACACTTCATAAGCTGTCTTCTGATGTCTTTTAACAATCAGAGATCTGTTTTGAGTGAAACATGCAGTGTTTACAGCTTCAGCCCAAAAATGACTTTTTAGTCCTGATTCAGCAATCATTGATCTTGCAGCTTCAATAAGTGTTCTATTCCTTCTTTCTGCAATACCATTTTGTTGTGGTGTTCTCACAGCAGAGAAGTTTTGTGAAATTCCTTTGTCAGCACAGAAAGATTCCAACACATGGTTTCTGAATTCTGTACCATGATCACTTCTGATCTGCTTCACTTGTTGTCCATTTAGCAGCTCCATCTTCTTTACAAAGTTGATGATGTCTTCTGCTGCTTCACTTTTATGCTTTAGAAAGAATACCCATGTATACCTTGAGTACTCATCTATTATGACAAGAGTATACTTCTTTCCACCCAAACTTGAAGTGCTTATAGGACCAAATAGATCCATGTGAAGCAAGTGAAGTGGTTGCATAATGGATGATACTTGCTTTGACTTAAATGAAGCTCTGTGCTGCTTCCCTTTTTCACATCCTGGGCATAGTCTATCCTTGACATATGTCATGCTGGGTAACCCTGACACCAATCCTCTGCTTGCTAGCTTGTGGATATCTTTGAAATTGAGGTGTGAGAGCCTCTTGTGCCATAACCATTTAAGATTATCTGCTGACTTGGAGTAGAAACAAGTGTCACTTGTGGTGACAGCAGTGTTCATATCAATTTGATACATGCCTTCATGTCTCTTTGCAGTCAGCAGTGGTTTACCCATTAGATCAAATATAGTTCCAAAATTCTTTCTGAATTGAACTACTTTCCTTCTGCTGGTTAGTTGACTTATACTGATCAGATTATGTTTTAATCCAACCACATAAGCAACATTCTTGAAGGTTACATTCCCATTACTCAGAGTTCCAGAACCTCTAGTATAACCCTTTGAATTGTCTCCAAATGTAACAGCTGGACCATCTTTCTCCTTATAGTCCAGCAGCAGGGACTTACATCCAGTCATATGCCTTGAACATCCACTATCCAAGTACCAGATTTGTTTGCTTTGAATGCCCTGCACAAACACAAAGAATTAATTCATTTTGGGAACCCATCCAGGGATGGGTTCAGGAGGATTGACATCAAGATTTGATATCCTACTAAGGTTCCTCTTGTTAATCTTAACATTTATTCCACTAGAGGTGTTCTGTGTAGATTGAGTTGTTAATTGATTCAACAGAGTTTTGGGAATCATGCAGTAATCTGTATTACATTGATGAGACATATGTGATCTCTCACCACAGTTGTAACATTTCCTGTTGTTCTGTCTTTTTGATGTAGGAGGGATAACCTTTGACTGCTGGGTATTACTCTGGTTCAGTTGCTGATTGCTAATGGCAAACAATTGCTCTCTAACTATAACTGATTCACTAAGAATACTTTCAGTTTTTCACACACTTAGCTTTGCATGCTAAGTCTGGTATTTATAGTTGAGCATGTGCCATGCTTGAAACTTGATCATCCAATGCAAGTCTTCCAGATGTCTTCATCTTCATTGGTTGACTTGAGACATGCTTGCTGTGTGTTCTGATGAAGTCTGCACGACCAGGCCTGGCAGTCTGTCAGAAGGTACACTGCAACCTTTGTCTTGTAGGCTGATCATGATAAGGAAGCATGATGTGCATAAGAGGCCAAGAACCACAGATATGTACACTAGGTACAATATCAGAACATGCCATTTTTTATGCACAAACATTCCCTAATAGTTGAAAGCATAAACACTTGAGTTTATTATAACTCAAATGTTCTTCAGTTTTCAGTGCTGAGTGAACTGGCATAAGAGACTCTATGCTGGGTCTTCATTCCAATGTTCAAACTTGATCTTGAATAACTTAGGAGATCTTCTCAGCATAACTGAAGAGTACTCATCATGTATATGATATACAGCCTTGAATAGTTCAGAGCTGATTGCTCTTCACAAGTTTTCTCTGACTGCTGGTTGGCCTGGCAATTCTGTCTGCTGAGTGAGCTAATGAACAGTAAATCCTTTGCAGCCAGCATACAGAAGACTTTATATTCAAAACGTATTTTGCTGCTGAAATAAGTAATCCCAAGACTCTTGTATCTTCAAAGGAATTATTGTCATCATGAAATCATCATAGGGTCAGTTAGGTCTCAACAATCTCCCCCTATTTGATGATGACAAAACTCTCAGCATATAAAAGACTTATAAAAATTCAGTACAGCATATTGCTTCAGAGCTGAATAGTTACATGTTCATTGTTCAGATAAGTGGGATCTTTTCAGAGCTAATCATATCACATCTTAGAGTAAAAATATCAGAACTTATAATCTTATATTCTTGAACACTGAAATACAAGTCTGATTATATGACAGAAGTTTGATAGAGTGAATTACAGACATCCTATCTAGACAAACACATTGTCTTCAAAATTCTTCCTCTTCTTCCTTCACAACACTCAGCATACCTGGACCATCAGGGTCCAGTCCTCTTCTAATCATCTCTTTCACAATCACCTTTGAATACATACCAGCTCCAGCAGCTAGTAATGCCATTGACCTGAGATTGATTAAGTGCTGAATGCTGACCAAGCTCAATTCTGAAGTTCTCTGAAACCTCAGAATATTTCCATCTAGGAAATAGATACCATGCTCAGGATATTCAGTATGAAATCCATGATATCCTTGAACACCCATTGGTGGGTCAGTATTTCCTGGGATTGAGTATGGCAGAGGAGGAAATCCAATACTGGGAATGGGAGCAGCAGTTACACTCATCAGTTGGTCAATATTGACCTTCTTCCTGAAATGAGTTGGACTTGAGATAGTAGAGCTTTCTTCAATGATTCTAGCCCTCTTCTGCTTTGATTTTGCAGCTGGCTTGTAAACATCCCTTCTTGGTGTGCCTTCTAATCTGGATGCCTTATTGAACAACTCTTGCAGTCTTTTCATAACTGCATCTCTAGTAACTCCACTCCTTGATTGATAATACTCCTGAATTTCCAACCATTCAGAGAAGCCAAAGTTATACAAATTGAGAAGTCTTACATTCTCAACAGTGTCATCTGATCTGGTGATGTTAATCACTTCATCAGTGCATCTCTTAACTTTCACAATCTTTGCAGAATGCTTTCTTCTCTTGGCACAATCTTTGTATCTCTCCAGCTCTCTGGGAAGATAAAAGCTATCAACAATGTTTGTTGATCTTGGTTGTGGTTCATGGACATCATCAGCTCCCTTTGCTTCTGTCTTCTTTGTTTCAGCAATCAGCTTTACTCTTTCAAAAGCTATTGCTTGTGATGCTTCAGCTGGGATGACTCTGGAAATGATTCTGGTTGCTGGTTCATCCTTCAAGGCTTGAACATTTTCTGATTTGGCCAGCCTCTTGGCAGCAGTTTCATTTCTTTTCAATGTCCTTTCCTTCTCTTTCTGAAGATCACGATTACTGAGATAATCTTCAATAGATTCAAAACCAAAGCTTTTTGCTTCTTCAATCAGCATCTCTTCCTTTGTTTTCTTTCTTTCAATACCAGCAACAGACCTATAGTCTTCCAAGGACATGTTAAGCTTCCAGGCAGCTATGGAATCTTCTTGGTCTTCTGGTATGATGCTTCTTCTGACTAGCTGAATGTAAGCATCCAGCTTGAGTTGATTTTCAGCCTTAAGCTCTTCAACAGTAATACCCAGTTGTAATGCTTCTCTAAATAGAGCTTTGTCTTCATCAGACATGCCTTCTGATAGTTAAAACTTGTTGACTTGGGCTTCTTCTTCTTTGAAGGTTCTTCTTCTACAGCAGGTTGTTTTTCAGGATTTTTGAATGGATCAATCATTGGTTCTCCTGTTTGCTGAATAGAAGGCATCTGGACACTTCTTGAGCTTGAAGTTCCAGGTACATTGACTGTTGGCGTATCATCATGAGCTGGCTCTTCTTGTGGAGCAGGCTCAGAGGTTGTTGCAGACTTTTCAACTTCAACTTCAATTACCTCATCTTCTTCATCATCAGACCTCAATTTTCTGGCAGCACCACTACCAATGACATACTCATCATCCTCAGAGTCAACCACATACTTTGACTTCTTGATGTTTCTTTTTGGGATGATCTTAACTCTCTTTGATCTTTTCTTTGTTGGAACAGCTGCTGGCTTGACTTGTTGGTTTTGCTCCCCCTCAGATGAGGATGAGCTGGTTTTAACACTGGAACTGCCACCAGCTTCCATCTTCTTGATCTTTTCACTCCTCTTTTCATACCTTCTTCTTTTAGAATCTTCAAGCTTCTGTTCAAAAGCTTGATCTCTCTTTCTTTTCTTGGCTTCATATCTTTCTCTTTTTCTCTGTATAATAGATTCAATTGTTTCTGATCTGTCCTGATCAGACTCTTGCTTCTTTGCTTGCTCCCCCTCAGCTTGAGCTTTATTCTTGTTCTCCCCCTTTTTGTCATCAGCAACAGGTGTGGAGGTAGCAGCAGCAGGTGCAGGAGATTGAGTCTGCAAAGGAGTAGGATAATGAGACAGAATTTGAGAAAGCTTGCGCTCTATATTTGTAAGGTTGGCTGCTTTAATGAAGTCCTGAACTGCCAGTGATGTAGTAAACTTGTCAAAGGCAGCGACATTGGAAGCTTGAGCCTTGTGAAGTTGCTGGAGTTCAGAGAAAATTCTTGATTTTTCTTCAGGTTGAATGGAGTGAGCCTTGAGAGCTGCATTTTCTTCCTTTAATGCAGCATTTTCCTTCTTAAGAGTCTTCAACTGATGCAACAAGTCCTCATGATCTTGATGAGTGATCATGGTTTGGTCAAGGTCTTTGGACTTTTGCTTGAGTTCATCCATTTCCTTATGAAGTCTTTTGAGAAATTCAATTAACTTCAATTGATTTGCAGCAGAGAATGAGTCTTGTCTGAGCTCTTCTAAAGCAGTAGTGAAATCAGAATGAGCTTGTTCATCAGCAGCAATGAGCTGAGTAAATTTGGAGACAAACTCCTGAAGAGCAGAGGTATATTCTGTAACCATCTCATCAACATGAGTCATAAGTGTACCTATACCATTGAACTTAGATTCCAGAACAGGAATCAAGGCTGCCATGACATGTTTAACAATGTCAGCAATAGAAGGTGTATCAGCAGTGAATTGATGATGAGAAGAATCCTTGGTGTCTACTGGTTGTTCAGGAGGAGGTGAATCTGGAATATCAATGTGAATTGGTGAAGCACCATGAGAAGTATTCAGCATTTCTTCATCTTCTTCTTCTTCCTCAGGCTGTAGATTTTGGATATCTTCATCATCAGATGGAACATCAACAGGATCAGCAGAGAATGAGTATAAGGTCTGGTTGAGAATCTTGGCTGCAGCTGGATGAATGAATGAAATAATGGGCATTGAAGGTGAAAGTTTGGGTTCCTCAGATAAAGTCTGTGATTTGACTTCATCATCATTGGAAACAGAAGTTGATGCCTGTAAGATCAGCTGTGTTTCTGCTGACTCATTGACAGCATGTGCAGACTCAGATGGTGTAAGAGAGAGTGACTGAGTGGAAGTATGTGTGAGACCAGTTCGAACCTGGGCTGGGTTCTCAATATCTAACTCCTGAGAGCTGATATTGGTAGATGTGGTTTCCCTTTGTAAGATGTCAACATTTTGGGATGTGGACAAATGTTCAGGTTCAGTGGGTTGACTCACTGACTCAGTATGAGGTGAGATGTCCCTCTTGCTTTCAATAGACTTCACCTTTCGAGAGGTTGGTCCAGATAACGGCTGATCTCTTTTCAACAATGTATCTTTTCGAGAAGATACATCTGAGCTGGTTAAGGGTTGATCAAGAACTGGGGTTGACTTCACACGACTAGAAGTCAATCCAGCCTTGGGCGCTTTTGGCATTGCCTTTTTGGCATATGCCTTAAGTGGCTGAGTGTCAGCTTTCACTTTTGTGCGCTTTTCAAACAATTGAGTTTGGGATTGATCATCCTGTGCTGGCTGTGAAGCCTGCTCAGGAGTGGTTGAAGATTGTGATTTTGAAAACTTGGTGGTGGATGCTGGGTTAGAAGAAGTGGGTTTACTTGACTTCTTGGCATCCCTTTTTGAAATTTGGGAGGAAGAAGAGGATTTAGTATCCATACCTGAGGTCTTGGTAGACTTAGTCGTCAGTACAGGTTTGGAGACTATCGGCTTTGCTGGTTGGCTTGATGGTTTTGTTGCTGCTGGCTGATCATCATCATTATCATCATCATCTGAACTTGATGAATCAGGGGGTTGAGGATCAGTGACTGCAATGTCAGGATCAGCATCCAGAATGATTTCTGGAGGAATAGCAGCGAGCATAGATGGAGAAAGACCTTGATGAGGTTTCTCAATCACTTTATGGAACATTTTGTCGCCCATAAACACATCTCCAGCATCTAAATCTTCTAAGTCCTTGTATTTCTCACCAAGTATGCCTTCAATTATCAGACTTAAAAATCTAGGAAATGGAACATTCTTTTCCTTTTTCTTCTTTTCAATCTTTTCTCTCAATTCAGTGTAAATGAGAGCAGCAAAATCAATATTTCTCCCAAAAATGAGAGCATGTCCTAACTGTAATTCGAAATTGTTACACTGATCTTTGCTGCCAAACTTGTGACTCATACACCAGATAAGAACACCAAAGAAATAACTCCAGAATCCATTCATCTTAACACGTTTAGGACTATTGTTGAAGTTATCAGGGTATCTAATGAAGCTTAACACTTCATGTCTACAATCAGTTGGTGATGGAGGATCAACAAATGGTTCTTCTGGCAATTTAAGGTATCTACGAATGTGCTCTGTTGAAATCACTATGGGTATGCCATTTCCCACAGTGGCAGAGATATAAGTGGAACCTAGGTTAGATTTGGTAACAACACGCGTATACCAAAATTCAATGAGTGTTTGAGGAAAGGTTTGACAAGGAACAGTTGTTAAAGCATAAGAAATTGGGGAGTTTTTGAAATAAACAACCATGTTTCGATAACCTGCATTTCTGTAATTCTTTGGAATTGCAAGACTTGTGGCAGAGTTATTGTTGTTGAGAGTGATTTCCTCAGCATCTGGGGAATTTGGTGCTTGTTTCATGTTTTCCTTTAGTTCAAATGCAAACGACATGATGGATTTTGTGTGAAATTTATTTTAGGTTAGAACAGAGTGAGGAAGATGAACAGAGTTAGCGTTTATATTCTTAGTTAAAAATGGAAATGGAAACGGTAACATAAACGCTTACGGGGTGACAACTATTTATAGTAGGAAAGAGAAAGACATAATCTCTTTGAAAGTGACATGTTTCTGAAATGTCAGAAACTTTACAGAGATATGGTGCTACAGTGCTACAGTGTTCAGAAGGCGGCAGGAGACTTTGGTCGTTATTTTCAAACGGCCAAGATTAAGAAAGTGTGTTTTCTAAAATATTATCTTAAATCACATCAAATTAATGTGATTACACATTTTAAGAAAACATTATCCTCAATTTATTTCATAAAAGAGTAATTAGAAAAGCAGATTAAATCAGAAATGATTTATCAGATAAGCTGCTTGATACAATTGGATAAGAGTTGTCTGTGCTGGTTGATCACTAATGTTGTTCTATGCTGGTTGGGCAGAAATAGTGCAACCAGCTCAGACAGTACATTCTTTTATATTTCAAGCATACCCAGCTCAGAGATGAGATAGTTAAAACGTTTTTCATCTAAGGGCTTGGTAAACAGATCTGCCAATTGTTGATCAGTAGAGACAAAATGTAACTCTACATCCTCTTTCATAACATGATCTCTTATGAAATGATACCTGATATCAATGTGCTTGGTCCTTGAATGCATGACAGGGTTATTGGTGATGGCAATAGCACTTGTATTATCACAATAGATAGGTGTCTTTGTGAAATGCATTCCATAATCTTTGAGCTGATTTTGCATCCACAAAATTTGAGCACAACAACTGCCAGCAGAGACATACTCTGCTTCTGCAGTTGATGTTGAGACAGAATTTTGTTTCTTGGATGTCCAGCTGACCAATTTGCTACCCAGTAGTTGACAACCACCGGTAGTGCTTTTCCTATCAATTTTGCATCCTGCAAAGTCTGCATCTGAATAACCAATTAGATCAAAACCATAGTCTTTGGGATACCAAAGACCAAGGTTTGGAGTACCCTTGAGGTACCTAAAAATTCGTTTGACAGCAACCAGATGAGACTCTTTTGGACAAGCTTGATATCTTGCACACAGACATGTGGCAAACATGATATCTGGTCTGCTGGCTGTTAAGTATAACAAGGAACCAATCATACCTCTATATAATGTGACATCAACTGTTTTACCATTTGAGTCAGCATCAATTTTGATAGAAGGTTGCATAGGTGTTCCAATGACTTTACACTCAGCAAAGGCAAATTTTTTTAATAAGTCATTTATATATTTGCCTTGACAGATGAAAATACCCTCATCAAGTTGTTTAATTTGTAAACCAAGAAAGAATGTTAATTCTCCCATTAAACTCATTTCATACTTATCAGACATAAGTTTAGAAAAATCTTGACAGTGTTTTTCATTTGTTGACCCAAAAATGATATCATCTACATAAATTTGCACTAGAATGATATCACCATTTATTTCTTTTATAAACAAAGTGGTATCAATCTTCCCAACATTAAATTTGCATTCAGTTAGAAAATTGTGAAGTGTTTCATACCAAGCTCTTGGTGCCTGTTTTAGGCCATAGAGAGCTTTGTCTAACTTGTAGACATAATTAGGAAATTTACTGCATTCAAAACCTGGAGGTTGTTTGACATAAACTTCCTCTTGCAGCTTTCCATTGAGAAATGCAGACTTCACATCCATCTGAAATACTTTAAAGTTCTTGTAGGCAGCAAATGCTAGAAATATTCTGATAGCTTCCAGTCTTGCCACAGGAGCAAATGTTTCACCATAATCCAATCCTTCCTCTTGTCTGAATCCTTGAGCAACAAGTCTTGCCTTGTTCCTGATTACAACCCCATGTTCATCCATCTTGTTCCTGAAGACCCATCTTGTACCAATGATTGTTTTGTCATGTGGTACAGGGACTAATGTCCACACTTTGTTTCTTTCAAACTGAGAGAGCTCATCTTGCATAGCTCCTACCCAGCTTGGTTCAGCAAGTGCTTCATCAATCTTAGTGGGTTCAACATTAGACACAAAATTGACATGCATACAGAAGTTGCTTGTAGCCTGTCTTCTTGTCTTAACACCAGCACTTGGATCACCAATAACATGCTCAATGGGATGTGATCTTGTCCATTTCTTAGCATATACAGGTGGTTCAGATGCTCTACAATCCTCATGATGACTAGTGGAATCAGCATTGCTGGTAACAGCAGCTTGTGCTGGTTGGTCTTGCATCAGCACATCTTCTATGCTTTCTAAGCTGCCTTCACTAGCTGTATCACAATTTGAAGTATCATCTTCTGATTCTTCAAGTAGTTGTTCCATAGGCTCAATATTTAGCACAACTTCTAGTATGGGTGTACCAGGAGATGTAATTGACCTATCTTCACTGGATTTAGGAGATTCCATATGCTGATCAATTTGATCTTTATCTGAAATTTCTGAAGAGGGAGCAGAGGTTGCTAATTCTTCAAAATCCAGTGGTGAATCCTCGGTATCTGAGGGATGAGATGATGCTGGAAGTGTATTTTCATCAAATGTAACATGAATAGATTCTTCCATGCATCCTCTTTTATTGTTGAATACTCTGTATGCTTTTGACATAGTTGAGTATCCAAGGAATATACCATCATCAGCTTTTGCATCAAATTTTCCAAGTTGATCTCTTATGTTTAGAATAAAACATGGACTACCAAACACATGGAAAAAGCTGATATTTGGCTTCCTTCCTTTTAACACTTCATAAGCTGTCTTCTGATGTCTTTTAACAATCAGAGATCTGTTTTGAGTGAAACATGCAGTGTTTACAGCTTCAGCCCAAAAATGACTTTTTAGTCCTGATTCAGCAATCATTGATCTTGCAGCTTCAATAAGTGTTCTATTCCTTCTTTCTGCAATACCATTTTGTTGTGGTGTTCTCACAGCAGAGAAGTTTTGTGAAATTCCTTTGTCAGCACAGAAAGATTCCAACACATGGTTTCTGAATTCTGTACCATGATCACTTCTGATCTGCTTCACTTGTTGTCCATTTAGCAGCTCCATCTTCTTTACAAAGTTGATGATGTCTTCTGCTGCTTCACTTTTATGCTTTAGAAAGAATACCCATGTATACCTTGAGTACTCATCTATTATGACAAGAGTATACTTCTTTCCACCCAAACTTGAAGTGCTTATAGGACCAAATAGATCCATGTGAAGCAAGTGAAGTGGTTGCATAATGGATGATACTTGCTTTGACTTAAATGAAGCTCTGTGCTGCTTCCCTTTTTCACATCCTGGGCATAGTCTATCCTTGACATATGTCATGCTGGGTAACCCTGACACCAATCCTCTGCTTGCTAGCTTGTGGATATCTTTGAAATTGAGGTGTGAGAGCCTCTTGTGCCATAACCATTTAAGATTATCTGCTGACTTGGAGTAGAAACAAGTGTCACTTGTGGTGACAGCAGTGTTCATATCAATTTGATACATGCCTTCATGTCTCTTTGCAGTCAGCAGTGGTTTACCCATTAGATCAAATATAGTTCCAAAATTCTTTCTGAATTGAACTACTTTCCTTCTGCTGGTTAGTTGACTTATACTGATCAGATTATGTTTTAATCCAACCACATAAGCAACATTCTTGAAGGTTACATTCCCATTACTCAGAGTTCCAGAACCTCTAGTATAACCCTTTGAATTGTCTCCAAATGTAACAGCTGGACCATCTTTCTCCTTATAGTCCAGCAGCAGGGACTTACATCCAGTCATATGCCTTGAACATCCACTATCCAAGTACCAGATTTGTTTGCTTTGAATGCCCTGCACAAACACAAAGAATTAATTCATTTTGGGAACCCATCCAGGGATGGGTTCAGGAGGATTGACATCAAGATTTGATATCCTACTAAGGTTCCTCTTGTTAATCTTAACATTTATTCCACTAGAGGTGTTCTGTGTAGATTGAGTTGTTAATTGATTCAACAGAGTTTTGGGAATCATGCAGTAATCTGTATTACATTGATGAGACATATGTGATCTCTCACCACAGTTGTAACATTTCCTGTTGTTCTGTCTTTTTGATGTAGGAGGGATAACCTTTGACTGCTGGGTATTACTCTGGTTCAGTTGCTGATTGCTAATGGCAAACAGTTGTTGAACTTGAGTTGTGAGCTGGTCAAGCTTACTAGCCAAAACTTGAGTTTCAGTTAAACCAGCTTTGATTTGTTTACCCTTGCCATTTGCTGGCTTACCCTTGAGAGTATTTGACTCTTCTTTCTTTCTCTGGGTAACAGTCTTGTTTCTCTTAGCCTTACCAGCATTGACAGTTTGACTATCAATGGCTGATGTTAACCCAGCTTTGGGTTTTGCAATGCTGTCAGCTTTTAAGCTTGTAGCATTGTCAACTTTGAAAACAGTAGGGGAAGTTCCTCTAGTGTTTTCATAGAGAGGGTTATTGGCTACACAGACAGATGCTGAGGATTTAGTGAATTCATTTGTTGAATTACTTGATCCCTCAGCTTTGGTTTCTTCAATGATCTTAACCATGGACTCAGCTTTAGCAGCAGGTTTTACAAATTTATTTGTTAAAACCTTTTTACCAGCAACAACTTTAGCAAATGTTTCAGGTAGAATCTCTGCTGGTTCAAGTATTGGGTCCATCATGGTTACTTCAGCTATGGCAGCAGCAGACTCAAAATCTCCATTTAAAATAGCTTTTACTTGGTGTGGCACTTGCTCTTGAACACACTTAGCTGTTCTTTGAGCAGAGTGACACCAAGATTCAACAACCTTTTTGAGATTAACTAATTGATTTTTGGTGTCTGCTGACTCTTGCAAATAAACTTGGGAAGCATAGATTTTGGATTCAAGTTCAAGCTTATCATTTTTAAGACACTTGTTTTCAAGTTCCAAAACATTTAATTGAGATTTTAAATTCTCAATTGTTATTTTAAAATCATCTTCCCTTTTGCAAGCCATATCAAGATCAATTCTAAGATAGTCAAACATTTCTGCTTTTTCATCATCAGTATAAGATCTGAAATTTTCTACCTTATACAGCATAGAGGTTTTCCATTCTTCTGATTGCATCTTTACATCAGCCTTTCTCATATCATCCAGAAATGTGCTATCCTTTTTGTCCTCTACAGAATCTTCTTTGGCCATCAGACATTTTCCATGTCTACCTACTTTGATACAGTCATCATCACTCTCACTTGATGAAGATGAAGATGATGAGCTGTAATCATCCTAGTCATGAGACTCAGCAATCAAACTTTTGACTTCAGGTTTCTTCTTTCCTTTGGAATCAGCTTTCATCTCAGCCTTCATTGCCTTATATTTGGCTTTGTACTTTGCTGCTTTTGAGTAAGTGTCAGCTTGAGTAAATGGTTTCTTGAACTCACAGTCAGCTGCAAAGTGTCCAATTTTGCCACAACTATAACACTCAGCTTTGGTAAACATTCTTGTTTTACCAGAGTTCCCTGGGCTAGCTTTCTTACTGAATCTGAAACCAGATTTTCCTTTTCTTCTATTGAACTTCCTGAATTTTTGAGCTAGCATAGCCATTTCATTAGCAAAGCTTTCTACATCATCTTCATCACAGCTGTCATCTGAGTAGTCTTCATCTTCACTCTGTTCATCTAAGCTGACTTCTGCTTCTTCTTTATTGGCTTTTTGTTTGTACACAACCATAGCTTGTGAACTCTTTCTTTTTGGTTCAGCAGCAACAAGAGCAGCACTGGAATGCTCAAGATGCTTCCAGTTTTCTTTAATGTTCTTGTCATGCAAGGCCTTAGTTTTCTCATGATTCATGAGAGCACCATAGAGTGAAGCCAGATCAAAGTTTTTAAGACTATGAGTGACTTTAAGTGAGGTAGCTACTGATTCCCAAGAAGATGGTAAGGAGTCAACAAACTTGTTGGTAACTTCAAAGACATTGATGTGAACTTCCATGGCTGCTAGGTCATTCAGCAAAGCAGTAAATCTGGTGTACATATCAACCAGAGATTCTCCTTTATGACAGAAGAACAGTTCATATTGCCTTTTTAATGCAATAATGTTGTGCTGCTTGACTTCTTCCTTTCCTTCATATGCTATATCCAAAGCATCCCACATTTTCTGGGCAGAAGAGAGCCTGCATACTGAGTTGTATACAGAGTTAGGAAGAGAGATGGCTATTTGAGTTCTAGCTTTAGCATCCAATCCAGTTCTTCTTTTATCTTCATCAGACCATTGATTAGTTGCTTTAACTACCTCCCTAGATGTTGAAGGAGTAGTTCCAGAAGCAGGAACTTCAATGGTGGTGGTTGGAACAAATGGTCCTTCTAAGACAATGCTTGGCATTAATGAATCAATTGATTCAAAATGTAGCATCATTCTTGATTTCCATGTCTGGAATTCCTTTGCATCAAACTTAGGGGGTCTGGATGCAGAACCATTTTCCAGGTAAGCAGAGTTTGAGCTGTAAGTGGCCATTTCAACAGATCTAAGATTTAAATAACCTTAACCGCTCTGATACCAGTTGTTGGTCCCAAAGGTTTAACAACAATGTTGTAGAGGGGGGGTGAATACAACTCTTTCTTTTGTGTACTAATGAATCAGATTAATGAAGGGATAAGAACAAGTAGGTTTTTCAAATAATTCTTTATTTAGATAAATCAAAGAATTACAAGTTAGATGCGGAATGTTCTAACTTAATTGAATACAGAAACCTATTACTAATGTCAGCTGAGAACAGACTCAAAGCTGATTACAAGTAAATTGATTCTGTTAACACAATTGCTCTCTAACTATAACTGATTCACTAAGAATACTTTCAGTTTTTCACACACTTAGCTTTGCATGCTAAGTCTGGTATTTATAGTTGAGCATGTGCCATGCTTGAAACTTGATCATCCAATGCAAGTCTTCCAGATGTCTTCATCTTCATTGGTTGACTTGAGACATGCTTGCTGTGTGTTCTGATGAAGTCTGCACGACCAGGCCTGGCAGTCTGTCAGAAGGTACACTGCAACCTTTGTCTTGTAGGCTGATCATGATAAGGAAGCATGATGTGCATAAGAGGCCAAGAACCACAGATATGTACACTAGGTACAATATCAGAACATGCCATTTTTTATGCACAAACATTCCCTAATAGTTGAAAGCATAAACACTTGAGTTTATTATAACTCAAATGTTCTTCAGTTTTCAGTGCTGAGTGAACTGGCATAAGAGACTCTATGCTGGGTCTTCATTCCAATGTTCAAACTTGATCTTGAATAACTTAGGAGATCTTCTCAGCATAACTGAAGAGTACTCATCATGTATATGATATACAGCCTTGAATAGTTCAGAACTGATTGCTCTTCACAAGTTTTCTCTGACTGCTGGTTGGCCTGGCAATTCTGTCTGCTGAGTGAGCTAATGAACAGTAAATCCTTTGCAGCCAGCATACAGAAGACTTTATATTCAAAACGTATTTTGCTGCTGAAATAAGTAATCCCAAGACTCTTGTATCTTCAAAGGAATTATTGTCATCATGAAATCATCATAGGGTCAGTTAGGTCTCAACAAAGTTGAACTGTATTTGTTGAGTGAAAATTATGAATTTATAATTACATAAAAGGTTGAGTTTTATTTTTAGTTTAGGAAAATTTCTATTTATAAAATGATTCTTAATTGTCATTAATTTTTTAAATCAATATTTATTAATTATGATTAACATCCCGTATTGAAATTAATAGTTATTACTATTCGTTACTATGATCCGTACATATTCAAATAATTTAACATTCATATATTGATTTTGATTTATTCAATGATTTAATTATGGTAATTAATTAAATTAATTTAGTTTAATAATTTTAAATTTAAAAAGTTTTCTACATAAAAATTAATAACATGGAATATTTATTATGAAAAAAATTAAGAAAATGACACATATTAATTTTATATACTTGATAACATTTGATTAGTACCATATAAGCAAATTTAGTCAACTTAAACTTCACTTTTAAATATAATAAAGATGGGTCATAAAATATCTTCATAAACCATCTTCTATCAACATTAATATTAATTTCTAACATTAATACCCATGAAATATGTTAATTCAGGTTTATTAATTGTTCAAAACCAGCTGGCCTACAAATATATATGTTGGCCATGTCGCAAGAGTTGACCTTGTTGACTTGTTCAGACTCAGTACGGCATGAGCATCCAGGCTTGTTCTTTGTCACAACGAGACCGTCGCCATCCATATGATCTTTTTGCATCCTAATCATACATTTCTACAATTAAAATTTTCATTTAATTTTAAACACGTAATGATTATTGCCTTTAAATAGTTCTATGAATAAGTTAAGATAAAAACTACACATGCATCGATATATCAGTTCAACTAACTTCTGAAAAAAAATATATTCTTGAATAAGGTATCTTTGGTCATCGTTGACATAGTTGTTTGTTTATATAATTATATCAAGGAAGTAGCTAGTGATTTCACTCGAGACAACCCAAATAGTGAAAAACATTATCTTCACGGGCGGACTTGATAGTATTAAGGGGTCTGGATCGTGAAAGGTAATAAATAACGGTGATTGGTTTTATATAATTAATGCAATCATTTGAATAATGAAGATAAGTGATTACTATCTCCCTATCAAATTGAGAGGAATGAATATTATTACCTTTAACTATTGTAATATATAATATTTATATTATATATTTATCTCAATCCGTCAATTCAATAATATTAAAATCTTTAACTCATTTAACTTTGAATTGAACTCGTGTCAAGTTTCAGATTAATGGGTTGAGATGTGAAACTTAATATTAACTCATTAAATTTGACTCATAAACCCAAAAGTAACTCATTATATTTGACTTTTTTAAACTTAAACCAACATGCCAACTCTTAATCCATTTGATCCGGTTAGCTAAATGGTAATAAAGATCTTGTAAGGGTTGAATACTATTGACCCCCAACCCGTTTATCAAATCATGTCGGATTTAGGTAGGGTACTTTGGACCCGTCAACTTGACCCGGTACAATTTATCACCCTACTCATAGTTGTATGAACCAAACAACATAAATAGCAAATCTAATACTAAGACATCTCCAATGTATGCACTAAACATTGCATCAAATTTGGTGTAACAAAAGAATCTTAGGATATCTCAAACGTATGCACCAAAATTGCATCAAATTTGGTGCAAATAAAAAATCTTTAATGAATATGCTTACATCAACTGTGATTCATCTTCAACGTATGCATCAAATTTTCACACCAAACTGATATGCAACATTTGACAAATGTAATACTAAGGCATCTATAAGTTTATAGTATAGAATTAAGTAACTAATACTAAAAATAAATAAGTAATATCGTTATAACGATAAATCTCACATGTTTAATAACGTATATCAATACAAGGATACATTTATTAAAATCCAATGATGAATATTACATATTTAATTATTTCACCAATGGACATTTGACCTAGTTATATGAGAGAAACCAATCAATTTACAAGTTGTGATTTGTGAGTTCAAGTATCATCGGAGACGATGCATATATGTATAATTGTAGATAATATGTTTAAAACTTGGTGTAGTATGACTTATAACGTATTTAAAAGAATGATACATTGAATATAGTATACGTTTCAAGTTTCATTGAAAACATAAAGGTATAATGTATACAAACAAAATTTGGTATATGAATTCGAGTCTAATTGTAGACATAGCATAATGTATACAAGCGAATTATACAAGTAAATATATTTATTCTTTTAAGTTCTGGACTTGCATAATATAATTATTTCAATTAAAAATGTTAAAATGAAATTTAAATTTTTTTGTATTACATCAAATTCGGTGCAAAATCTTTAAAAATTTGGTGTAGAGTGTAATTTGCATGAAATATAGTGACTTGGTTGGAGATGGATTTTCACACCAAAGGTCAAAATTTTGTGTTTTGATGCATATATGGGAAATGGCCTTATATGCTTATACCAAATATGGTTTATCTCTAATGTATGCATCAAATTCTCACCAATTAGACTTCTAGCATTTACATATCATCCCCTAAACTTATTCTATGTACTAATTTACTTTAGTTAATTATTTTTATGTTCGGTTAATGTTCCACACTATTAACTTAATTGTAACTTTTATTTATTAATTTTCATCCGGTTTAAATTACGTAACCTTTTCAATGAATCCACGTTTTAACTATTGTACCTTGTTTGAAAATATCTTTTATTCTTTCACTCATCAATCATATAACTCAAAGTATAACATATTTACATGAATAATACAACTAGATAAGTTTCACACAAACTTTGTACTTATATAATAAAAATAATTTACTCATAAGAGTTAAATGAAACATTATTTATTTGATGTAAGGTTTGGCGTTACACCAAATTTGATGTAAATCTTCAAATATTTAGTGTACACCACCATAACTTGCACCAAATTTGATGAGTTAGTTGAAGAAGCAAATTTTACACAAAAACATCAAATTGTATACATCTAACATGGTCTAAGAAATACTCATTGCATTACTTAATATTCTATTTGTCAATTATCATTTCCTATTTCAAACTAAACCTTAAAACTATACACGTACGTCTCCTTTAATCTTTTAACATGAAAATACTTGCAAAATCTCAAATACCCTCTTGCACGTACACCCAATCATCCACTCATTCCCAACTTCAATAGTCGATATCTAATGATACAATCTTCCTTCATCTCGTTATCATATTAAAGAATGGATCCAAAATCGTCATATGTATTGTAGCATAGTGGTAATCCGTTATATATAAACCTATTAGTTTTTGGGTTTTTTGTTGGAAATTAGTCTCCAATCCGTCGGAAATTTTCAACGGATGATTTTGTCGGAAAGTCCATCGCTGATGCTCATTTTATTAGCAGTGACTCCTAGGCTCATGGTTCCATTCCATTACAATCTAGCTATTGATATACTTCACTCGGTGTTAAACTAAGTAGTTTTTGACATCTTTTTCATTTGAATTGTCCCCTGAATGATTCAATTGGATAACTTATTAGTTATTACTAGGGCCCGCAATGGAGATTCTCGAAAATAGGTCAACTTTGTAATTTCAATACGATCCCCGAGGAAAGGAAGTGTCACATAAGTATCTCTCGTGATATTTTTTGAATGATAAAGATAATGTGTATATATATGTTTAGTGATAATGAATTCAACTGTGTTAAGTTCAATTAATGTAAATTTGTGTTGCAAATTTGTTGAAATATATCAATCTAAATCTGGATTTATTGTTCAGATTATTCTTATTGTTTGTTTAGTGACATTGTAGGTTCTCGTATGCAAGTCTTTCTTGTCACAGTGTATTGGTTGCTTGGCTAGGTTTAAGGGTCTGTCTACAATATGAAGATATATGAAGGGGCTTGGTGGTTGCTGGTGGATAGCTGAGGGGTGCAGATTGTAAATCTTGAAGATGAAAGAGTTATATTCATGTTTTTTTTTAATCTTTTGTGTGATATAACGTAAACTAGAAGGATCCTCTGCTCTCTCTCTCTCTCTCTCCTTTAAAACACGACCATATAGGTCTTTGGTTCTATCTGGTCAGAATCATCATATTCATGGGTCTTGATTCTTGTTCTGTTTAATATCATTTGATCACAACTAATAGTGATTCTTTTTGTACCAATGAGAACACTTATTTTCTTCTCATTTGTTTCTTGTGTTGGATCTCATTTGGATCATGTTATTACAACAAATGCATTTGGTGATAATCTGTGTTCTGTTTAGACATATATAGCTCGTTTTAATCATTCTGACAAAATTGTACGTAAAATTAATTGAACAGTCGGGCGAACTAGCTAGAATGGTTACGGACATCATTGATGAGTGATGACAAAGATCACCATATATTGAATAAAATATATATTATACACACATAAAAGTCTTGTAATAATACAACCTGAATGTTGATATGTAAATATTCAATTTGTATAAATAGGTACAAATTGCTATCTGCCGCAAATTGATTGCGGGAAAGCAACTACACACAACAAAACTCAATCCAAAATAGTTGTTGTATCATCACATGGCTACATGCTCATTATAACAATCATGGGGCCGATCCTTGCGGCCCACTTCTTGAATCATTTCAATAATTAACATAACTTAATTAATTTAAGAATGTACAGAAATTTTTTTATTATATTTTTAAAAATCTAAGTATTCACACTAAACCATAAAATATATATATATATATAAATATATATATATATAAATAGGGAAAGAATTCATAAGAAAGTTTCAAATCTTGAAGAAAGAACGAAGTAAATCTTAGCCCTTGAGTTTTTCATAAAAAAAATATTTTTAAAATTCATTTGTGATGAATGTTAGATATTGAGTAACATTCATCACATATGGTTAACATTCATTAATGATAAAATTAAGGGTTAAAATTTACTTCTCTGCTTTCTTAATTTTTTTCCCACCCTCTATATAAATATAAATATATATATATATATTATTCATGAATATTTAGTATAATTACCAAGTTGTCCCAAATGAGATTTACTAATTCCAGAGTTAAATTTAACAAGTCTAATTCACAAACACGTGCCTTCATTTTGGTGAAAACGTAGTTTTTGAAACTTAATATAGAAACCATCAAACTCGAAGTCGAAGTTAACCTAAAACCTGTGACAGCTTAAGTGTCCGAATTTACATAACCATTATCGGTGCTTATTGCCTTGTAATAATTTGGCCTTTGGAGTAGGATTTATTCTAAGTAAAAAGAATCATAATAATGTAATGATTTGAGGTTATTTAAAAGTTAAATTAGACTAAACATGGTTAAAAATTGTAAATACAAATGATTCATGCATGTACCAAGAGATGTAACTTTCAATATTGAGAATTTAAACTATAAAAATAGAGCCGGCAATCTTTGCCTCTCATGAAAACGGGTAAGTTTTCAATCAAACTATAAAACCTTTGGATTGCTTTGGACGTCTTCTTATATTGGAATGGATAAGAATGAGCAGAGATACTTTCTAAGAACGTACAGGTTAGAATGGGCGGAGATGTGAGAAGTGTTGGGCTATTATAGTGTTATGCATGGGTGGAGACGTGAGACGTTATATACGAATTTTTTAGAAATGAGCTTAAAGTAGATAAGGTATCAGTGGTTTAATTAGCTAGGGCTTTAAAATTGAGAGAGATGACAACGATTGATATGCGAGTATGAGGGAATTATGCAACTTTTTATCTTTTTTCTATGTTTATTATATAATATATTCTTAATCTTAATTTATATATGTTACTTCGGGTAAAAGTATTCGGCCATTTTCTAGTAGTGTTTACGCATTATCATAATATTTTGTGTTTCCAGAAGACGTTAACATAATCATATTTTTTAATCCTATTTAATTATAATCATATCATTTTATAATAATATGTAACATAAAACAAACCGCAAAAGTTCAAATTATATTACGAAAAGTTGAAAACATGTATACTTGTACACAGTGCTCCAAAAGTTGTACAATTTATAAATTATTACATTACTTGGGCACACCTATTATTAACGTAGAAATACAAAACAATAGATATGAAAATGTACAGACTCTGATTTTTACTTTATTGTTATTATGTTTTGGGTTATTGTATTTTATTGGCTAGTACAATATCTTTTTGTTCCGAGACTAATAACTTATCTTTTACATTATTAAAGTATATAATGAACTGCAAAATTTGTGATAAGGTGAGGAATATAAGACATTTTGTTTTAAAAATGAATAAAGTTAGTTATAATACGTTGTTTCCAAAATGAAAACAATTTGATAAAGCAAATGTGGTTATGGTTGAAGTTTCAAACAAGAGTATTTTAATCATTTTCCTCTTATATTTTATAATAACATGATGTGAAAGATATATATCAACTCACGTGGTAAAAAGTGTATATAGAGCGTCACACTTAGTCGACATTTCTTATAATCAAACAGTGAAAATGAACCTTTTAAAAGTTTTAGCACATACTAGCCGATTACGTAGCATACATTATTAATAAAAATGATAAGTTGTCTACCTTGAAACAAATGAATATAATACATAACTGACAAAATATGATAAATTTTAATTTTATTCATGCACAAATACTTCAATAAAAATTATAAGTATCATTTTAACGTGTATCTAAAATTCTATTTAGAAAGAATTGGGGATGAATAATAAACCTCTTATCGTATTATTATATTGTAGTCAAATATAGATGTCGATCTTGTTTTGATCTTCAGAAAATAGTCAAAGTTGTTGAATTTATTTGTGAACTTGGTTTGCACAAATCAACATCCGACAGACAACTTAGACAAGGTGATTTATCTCTTTTTCTTCGTAGTGTAAACATTTGGTTGTTAACATGGTTTCAGGAGAGAACCTTGATAATAAGATGCATGTCAATTGTCAAATGAGTGGAATGCAAGATAAAGAATCCGAGGGAGGGGAGAGCAGTTTCAAGTACAATTTTTCTTTGCAATACATCTTACCTCTGCCCTGACAGAAACTGAAGATATTTTATATGTTTTGGATTGCATGAAGATGAACATACATGTAATTCTGTATCTTATTTTTTTAGATGAAGATACTTGTCTGTATTAACTGTACCAATTTTTTCCTTTACATCTTTACTTTTAATTATTATATTAAATAAATAAATATTAAAAAGGTGAAATTAAAATAGTAATTAATAACTAACGGCATTATCCATTTAGTTTGTGTAGTACTAATAATTTGTTTATATTTTATCGTCTTTCTTAAGTGCTGCTGGTCGAAAATACCGGTCACTATTAATCTTGGATGAGTCACTGATTTTGACCCTTCGAGAAACTTCATTAAATTATATTTATATTGCTATATTTTAAAAAACTTGATAATCAAATTAGAGCATGATGCATCTTATATTGTTACGTTTATATACAACTAATAATAATAATATTTAACTTACATACATGATATTTACTTATTCATGTTTCTATACTCTCAAGAATACTTCGACGAAATAAGTCTTCTCTATAAAGAATTTTATTTCTAAGTTACATATGTTGGCTTAGTTCGTTTCTTATGTATAATGACACGAATGATTTTTATACGTTGAAAACCAATTTTTTAGCTTATACACGAAAAAAACACCTTAATTTAGATACCTTGAATTGACATAAAAAGATTAAACATACTTCATGTTTATATCTTTTATGTCATTTACAGATTTCTAATATGAATGGATGTTTGACGGATTTTTTGGGTACGGATGTACGATAGACCAGTAACCAGTTTAGTCAAACATCGGGCCAACTCCAATTTCAGATTTGGGCTTTTATGACCGACTATCATAGGTGCCCAACCCAGCCACTTACTAGTTAGTTGTGATGAGTTTTTCAAATGTTTAATGGAGTTCATTTCAGTAAAACCAACATGATTGGCAAAATAAAAGTTATGTAAATATACTAATGATGAATGAAGATTGAAGCAACAAGTACAAATTGAACACTCATGAAGTAATTGTTCCACTTAAGCACGGTATTATTACTCGCCCACCACAACCTCCACGTCACCATCCTCGCTGTCACCACCTCCCCATCACCAGCCCAATCCCAACTCATTGCTTCTGTCACCGACACCAACGACCACCATTCAGTCATCCAAATCCCAGCTGCAGACATCTCGTCCCTCGTTGCTCCTGATGAAGGAAACAGTTTCATCCATTCATTCAATCATATCCACAATGGACCATCGTCCAGACGTCCTAATTGGCGATATATTTGCCTACGAATTTTGGGTTGTTGCTGAAGAATTTGGGATGCCTAAGTTTGTATTTGTCACCGGCAACGCGTGGTTTACTGGATTGTTTACTTACTCTCCCGTGCTTGATAAGGAAGTCGTTGACCATACTGAGATACCTGGTTGTAAACCGGTCCATCCGGATGATCTTGTGGATCCCATGATGGATCGGGCTGATGAAATGTATCGGGTTTATTTGGAACAAGCGGTTGGTGTGACGTTGACAGATGGCATGTTGATAAACACATGGGAGGATCTTGAACTTCAATCTCTTGATGACTTGATGCTTTAAGAAATAATGAGAATTTGAAGGCTGTTGTTAAAAATAAACCGGTGTACACAGTTGGGCCCATATGCAAAAGAATTGAACCGGTTGATGTGAAGAATGAGGTGATTGAATGGCTTGACAAACAACCAGAAGATTCGGTTTTATACGTGTCATTTGGAAGTGGTGGAGCGATATCAAAGGAGCAAATGAAAGAGTTGGCTTGGGGGTCGGAAATGAGCCAACAAAGGTTTGTATGGGTGGTGAGACCACCTATTGGTAAAGTTTCAGGCGAGTCTTTTTTCAGTCAGACGGGTGGATCATCTGATCCACATGATTATTTTCCTGAGGAATTTATGACGCGAACCCGAAAGGTTGGGTCTGTAGTGAAATCATGGGCCCCACAAGTGGAGATTTTGAACTATAAATCGGTTGGAGGGTTTTTGACACATTGTGGTGGAATTCAACATTTGAGAGCATTACGAGTGCGGTACCTATGATAGCGTGGCCGTTGTATGCAGAGCAGAGGATGAATGCAACCATGTTGACAGAGGAGTTGAAAGCGGCGGTGAGATCGGATGCGTTGCCAAAGAAGGAAGTGGTTGGGAGGGAAGAGATAGAGTAGATGGTTAGGATTTTAATGGAGAGTGAAAAAGGGAAGACAATAAGAAACAAAGCAAAGATGTTAAAAGAAAGTTCGGAAGAAGCAATAAAAGGTTCATCCTACATTTCAATGTGCAAGTTTATTGAAGATTGTTAGTCTTGTATTTTATCGGTAGTCAATCCGGTGAAGTGCTATTAAGTCACTAGTTGGACTTTTTAATTTCTCGTTTGTTTGTTATTAGCTTACCAGTATGACTGTACAAGCACAGGTAACTGAACCAGAGTTGGAGAATGAGACTCGGTGGTATTAAAACTCAGTTGGGATTTCTAATGTGAAACGAAATAAAAAGTTATCAGTTACATGTTAGTTTTCAACAGAATTTAATTTCAATGAACTTGTTCTTTAAATTGTTGCATAGGATCTCAGGCTGATCTAGAATGGAGACAGTGAGAGCATCATCCCTTTCAAGCAATTTTAAATCACGTAAAAAATAAAAAAAATTAACCGTATTAATAATATTTTACGAGTATTACTCTTCGAAAATGAAAAAGAATAAAATAAAAAAAAATTCCACTCATTTGACAAAAAACAAGTCTAATTCACAAATTTGTGCCTTCATTTGGCAAAAAAATCATGATTTTTGAAACTTAATATAATGTCGAACTCTGTTAGGACAATGGCCAAACAAATTATCAAACCGTTTTTTACTTTTAAGAACGTCATGAAAATTAATGAAATAACAAACAAACCAATATTGAAACTCTTAAATTGAGCTTGGGAATTGCATCTTAAACCCATCAAACATTCAAACTCGAAATTGAAGTTTACCAAAAACAAGTGAAGAATTAAGTATCCGATTTGAATTAGCATCATGGTGCTTATCGCCTTATAATTTGGCCACTCCATCGAGTAGGATTAATTTCAAATAAAAAGTTTATTATGAAAAGCTTGTAGCTTAGGGTACTTGTAGTGAGTTGGAGGATTGATGCTCGTAGTGGTGTATAGGAAGAGTGTGGACATCGTGTCATGAGTAGGTCTCTTATAGTCGTGGATGACTAAAAGTACTAGTCGTGCTCCCCGTGACGAGATCCAACGTCTCGTATGATTTTTCTTCACTTTATCTTTATTAGTGTCTAATGTTTAAATTAAATTTAAATATGAAGTCAGTCAAATTAGTGATAGCCGGTCACGACTAGGGCTGTCGGGTAAATAGTAGTAGTGGTCATCTGTGTATCACCACCTGTCATGAGTACAAATGCTCTTGTAATGCATTCTTAATTTAAACACCTTATGTTGAAAAAAAGAAAAGAAAAAAAAAAAATTGTTATCGGTATACGTATTTATGTGATGTGATATTAACGAGTGTTTTTTAACTCGTATGTTACGACAGGATCTAAATATAAATATATGTATATTTTTGAATGAATAAATTTATAAATTAATATTATAATATAAAATTTTTATTATGGTATTTATATTCTATAAAATATATTCATATATATATATATATATATGAGTTGGATCTATGGTTAAACACAATTTCACAAATATAGATAGAACCAACTAATCCTTATACATACCCTGTATTTTGATCATCTTAACCCATCTAACATTAACCCTCCTATGCCATATCAACGTTTACGCAACTTTAATTATACTTACTCTTGTTAATCAACAACTGATTTTATACATAGTTCAATTGTATTTTATGCTTACTAATATGTACTATATCATTCTTTGCTAACTCTCTATTTTCTTTTTACAATTATAAAATTTTTCATACAATTAATTTGAATAACTTTTCCGATAATACAAATACATGATTATTGTTATTTCTAAAAAAAATGTATATTAATAATATATTTTCTTACACTTATCGATTTATATAAAAAATTTAATAGTTTTTGAAATCTTCTTACAATTATCAAAGAAAACTTATAAAATATTGATCCACAATCGTAAGAAATAAGTACAGCTTTAGTCATTATTATAAATTATATTAATATCTAAAAATAAAAGTGTTTTAGTATCATGATACACTAATAGAAAAAAAGAAGTATGTAAATATCTTATTTACTTTTTTATAAAAAAAAAAATCATTTAGTCTTTGGGATACTTCGATAACCATTATGGGAGTTAGGCTTCAGGGTCTTTAGGGTCTTTCGAAGAAGGATCGTGAGACTTCCTAACCCTGAAAAATTTCCAACATCTTGACAAGGGATCGAAACTTAACCCCTTAGGAGTTGCAAGTGAGTCAAGTTCCCTAGAACGTGTAAATGACTCGCCACAGCTCCTACTTCTTATAAAAGAAATTTTTGGATTTAAAGAAACAAATACTATTAACCTGTTATTAGAAGAATAGTAGCATTTAGCATTGTTACGTTAATATATACATTAATGCACTGGACGTTTAAGAGATCAAGCGACGGATTTGGGCTTTTTGACCGAGCCGTCATACGTGCCCAAAATTCTCAATCTTCTTAGCTTTTTGGCCCAACGGAACTAATTGGAGTAGTAATGAACTATTTTAAGTTTTTAACATTAATTAATGTTGTATGTTTCAGTAAAGTAAAAGCAACACGATTATCAAAATAAAAGCACCTAATATTAAGTAAACATATATTACTAATGAAAAAATTATATTATATTATAGATAAGTTTAAAAAAGGAGCAATAATAAATTTATTATTATTTTTGATAACTCATCAAAAGTATATATTGTCTATGTGTACACTACTATCTGTTAATGTACAGTTGTGATAGATTTATCAAAATTGATGGTGAAAATATCAATGTCCTTAAAAAATATAGACTTAAAATCAAAGTTAAAAGTTTGATTGGTTCAAATGTTAAAATGATTAGTATATTATTTCGGAGAGAGAATAAATAATATTCATGTATGGAAAAATAACATCTAGTTTTAGATTTATGATTTTAACTCTATTTAACACTACTCCACGATACAAGAAAAAATATATATGAATTGAAATCTTATTTTGTGATGTTTTAAACCAACTGGACTACAGTCACTCCACACTCGGAGTTGCAAATACAGGTTACACTACAGATGACACATCATGGAATCTGTATTTACATGTATCAATACAAATTACTATACCCGCTTACAATTTGTGCAGCTAACAATACAAACTAGCTTGAAAGTATAACTATTTTTCTTTCTAGTCTTATAATTAAAAATATTTATAATTGCTTTTGATTCAGACATTGCTTTGTTCTGGAGGAAGAACGAGAAAGTGAAATAATTAGTAAATTACTAAATATTGGCATAAAATGATTGGTCTAAACTAAACTCCCATCGGAAGATGAACAAGAAACAGCAACAACAATATGAATCTTACGGATGGCAAGGTATGGAAAGGTAAGATGTAAACAATCATACATTTACCTGAAGGAGAGAGACTGATTTCAATAATACAGAAAACCTACTGCAGACTTGTACGCAAAGATGAACAAGAAAGTGGAGCATTTTTCTCGGTACTAAACTTCAAGGGAGCAATCTATTAACCAACAACTATTTTCTTCAGCTTTCTAATGAGAATTCAAGAATACCATCATTCAATCAGTTCTTTCAGCTATAAACAATTTGGTTTACTCTTGATCTTGATTCAACTCAATTAATTACATCAATCAGATTGATCATTTCTCGAGTTCTAGAACCGTGGAAATTAGACGGCTTTCCCACTCCCAAGTGTGAGCTCCAAATCTTCAGCTCCAACTTCATGTATCCTCTCGCCTTCCCACGCTTTCAACGTATTACTGTCGAACTCAAATTCACAACCCGGCCCGTTTTGCACCACTACTCCGTTCTGGAAAAACGCTTGTTGGCTCGCAGGTTTCACAAGGTTAAAGGTCGGTGAAGTTGGCGCAGCCGAGGCAGCCATGGTCTGGAAGCTGACCCATCTGCCCGAATCCACAGTAGAAGCATCAGATTCGTCACACTCTGGTATAGTTGCTGGCGGCATACGGTGCCGGCGTGTAGGACTCGTTGGAGCAGAAGCAGCAAAAAGCGGATGACGAAAAGACTGTAATGCACTTGTGGATAGCATTTCCCAGTCAGGTTTTCGCTTCGTTCCACGAGCAGTTGGAGACGAAAGTGGTGGGGTGACGGGGGCACTATTCGATATTCGCAAAGAGGGTAATGTAGATAAGTTGCAGAGGTAAGGAAGAATGTAGGATGAATGGGCAGGCGGGTTTTCACGGGTCGGGCTGGGGAAAGATGATGATGTCGGGCTGGCATGGTAAGATGGAGCAGGGCTTGGAAAAGCTGATGACATTGGGCTGGGTTGGATTGATGAACAATTACTTACGTTTGTTGACATGCCTGCCATTTCATTTGGAGATGGCTTACAACCCTGTAAAGAAACAAAATTTAATAAGTTTAACTTCAATATAAGAATTTAAAACCCTGGCTATATTATAAACACACGGATTCATTCAATAACAGTCGAAGTTGTCACTAGATTACAAGTAATTAAAAAAAGTTTTGATCTTTCTGTCATTTCGGATAATTTCTCTGCAAACTTGAGCAATGTATTCAAGAAAGTGATAAACCCATGATTAAACGGAACTTTGGCCAAGCGGGACTAGGATGACCCTAGGTTGTGCGTTTTGATCCTGCTCCAAAGTTAACCCTAAATTTGTAAATGAATGATAAACACAATTTGGGACTTCAAACCATTTGCAGCAGAACCAAAAGGAATATTTTCTACTATTTTTTCAGATGAGTGTCTGCAAATTTGTGTAATGTTAAGGGGGTTTCTGCCTTTCTGGGAGTCAATATTTCAGGTATTTCAGCAGAACCATAAGCACTAAAGTATTTCAGCAGCAGGTCAAACATCCTTTTAACTGGATCTAAGCCAACTCCCCAAATCTTAACTAAATCTATCAATAATAAATTAAAATAACACACACACACACACAAAATTTATAAGTCTCAGTAGATCTAGCAAAAAAAATATATAAAAAATATTAACATTAAATTTTGAGCAACAAACCTTGGGGTAAGTGGTACCATCTTCTTCAACAACCCAACCAGCTTCAGCACAAAGTGCTTTTAAAACCTCGTTATTATCACAGTGTTTTGGAAGTCTATAATTTCCTTGAGATCGAAGTCCAGCGTATATTTTTGCGGCGATGGCTCTTCTTCTTCTTTCTCGTCTTTTATTGTTCTCTCTTTCCTTCCATGACGGAAGCCGACCAGATGAACCGCCACCGGTCATTTCTTTTACGCTCCGGCGACTTTTCTCTTTTGGTGTGTACAAGTTTTTTAATTATATGTGTGGGTTCACGAGAGGACTTTAGACTTTAGTTTTGGATCCAATTTGTTGAAACGAGATTGGTCAGTGTATATTTATGGGAGTGCTTAAATGTACCCTTTATTTTCACTATTGAGACACTAATAATGATATAATGATTTGTAGGATATTAATTTCACTTTTAAAACACTAATGATGATATAATGATTTAGTATGACATTAATTATTATACTAATCATTTGTATTTTCACTTTTTATTTTTCTTAAAATTTTTCAAATGATTATCTCAACCATTATTTATATTTATTGTTTACTTATCCAAATATTATTATACTAATAATTTATATTTTTACTTTTTCCGGTTTTCTTTCTTTTTTTTTACGTTTTTCTTCATTTTCTTTTACGTTTTACTTCTTCTTTTTTTAACGTTTTTTCGTTTTTTTATGTTTTTTTTTTTTTACGTTTTTCTTCTTGTTTTTTACGTTTTACTTTTTTTTTTATGTTATTTCCGCATTTCTTCATTTTTAGTGTTTTTCTTCGTTTTTTACGTTGTTCTTAATTTTTCATGTTTTTTTTACGTTTTTTCCTTTTTTATTTCGTTTTTCTTCCTTTTTTATGTTTTTTTACGTTTTTCTTCGTTTTTATGAAAAAAAATAAGACGTAGAAAAACGAAGCAAAATGAAGAAAACGAAGTAAAACAAAGAAAAACGTAAAAAAAACGAAGAAAATCGTAAAAAACAAAGAAAAACGTAAAAAACCGAAGAAAAGATGAAATATGTAAAAACGAAAAAAAATCGTAAAAAACGAGGAAAAACGTAAAAAAAAATAAAGAAAACCAAAGAAAAACGTAAAAAAATGAAGAAAACGTAAAACCGAAGCAAAATGAAAAAAATCGTAAAAAAACGAAAAAAAACGTAAAAAACGGAAGAAAAACAAAAAAAACGAAAAAAAAAAAATTGTTAAAGTTAGTTGATATTTTCAATGGGATTGACCACTAATAAATAACATTGTATATTTCCAATAAAGTAAAAAGTAATATTGGTTTGACTAGTGTTTATTTAGTATTTTTGGTGTTCATTTAGTAGGACCCATATTTATTTACTATCCAGTTTTGGAATGTTACATTTACACCCCTGAGTTTTGACTACATTTCATTCTTTCCTTATAATTAATGAAATCATTCTCAGAAAACTTCGTGACGTAAATGATAGCACTTAAAGATAAGGGGATAAAAATTCAAAAAGTCTAATCGAAACCGTATTAATAGACAAAACTTATGAAATATAATCAAACTATTATGCAAATCGTTAGTTTAATTTTTAACATTTAACTAGTCGATTAAAATTGTTTAATTACTTTTAATTGCAAAAATGAATCTATTTACATAAATTATTTAGGTAAACGTGTACGTTTAACAGTTTATTTTTAAACTTCTAAACTTTTTATTTTGACCCAAATTCAATACTTTTGTACCAAAAGTTTAATCTTTCAATTTTTCATCATTAATATGCATCAATTTAGCCTCTTTTTATCATAATTTTTTTTTTTTCCTACAAGAACTAAAGTTAATATTTCTTATATTTTTGTCAATTGTAATTTCATATTTCCTAACTTAAATACTAAAAATTGCATATAAAACTTCGGGACTCTAAAATCAAGAACGATGAGTTACCTATATTATCCAGTTAGTCGATAACGAACTAACTAGATAATTAAGTAAATCGGTTTTGTGATCTTGATCGACTGATAGTTTCATTTAGTGTTATTTTGTTATTACAACTTATTCATATTCAGCTCTACTTAAAAATGTAGTTGATAATTTCCTATAATTTGGTTGATTTAGGGATGAAAATTCAACACAAGTATATATGTATGTATATATATATATATTTTTCCAAACACATCTTAATAGTATATTATTGTTGTTAGGTGAAAAATGAATGGAACTAGTGCACAACTTGTTCTGCTTGTATAAACGAAAGAGTTTGGACCTGTTTGATAAAGAGCTTTTAGGAGCTTAAAGTCTTTTGTTATGAAAATTAAACTCTTCTAATAAATAAAGCTTTGTTTAGATTACAAACTTAAAGCTTTTAGTTTGAAGATTAAGCTCCTAATTTAAAAGCTACGCCAACTAACTTTTAGGAGTTTTTTGATCATTTTACAATTTGATATTACAGCTATAGCTACTTTACCAAACACAGTTTACAAATAAAGTTCCAGTTACCAGTTTCAACTTACAGCTAACAGCTACAACTACCCGTTATAGTTAACAGCTAGTTTTGTCAAACATATTATTTGTTAAGCTAAATGAGACTAGTAGGATGGATTGTTGGATTTTCTTTTTACGGAGTAACTCATTTGATTCAAACTCTACTTACATAATTAAAATATAAATTATGATTGGTTTTTAGTGTTGTATAAATTATTACTTTTTTAAAAAGTTATAAATTTTGATCGGGACTAAAATTATATAAGTTGTCCTTTTTTTATCTGAAGTGTGTGTTAGGTGACTCTATAGGGACTTATGTGTAATTAAATGGTTAGGATATCCCTTGAAGGCGCTCACTGAGGAAGGTGGTGACGTGGAGTTGTTAACCTGGAACTGAACAGCGTCACGTGTGGACAAAGGAATGGGGCTAGGAGTCAGTGCGGTTGTCGTGGGGACCACCACAGACACATTACACGCTTCTTACTTGACGTGGGACCCGCTTCCGACAAGAGCACGTGCATCAGAATAGCTGTAACACGAGTGGAGTAATTGTACCGAGGACCATCTTTTGTCCAATTATGGTGCAGACGGTGTACAATAAATAAAATATTCTTTAATTATCTTTTAAAAATGAAGTCTTTAAGAATCACTCCACACACCTGCATCTACGTCATAAATCGTCGTCCTCCATCTCCGGTGCCGAAGAATCTGAGTTTACAATCTCTTTCACCATAACTTTATTCTTAATATGTACCAATACCTCCTCTTGAATGGAATCAACTGTTGTCGTCTCGATAGTTAAGTAAGATCAAATGATAAGATCGAATAATTGATTCCACCACAAGAATACATAAATTATGTTATGCCATTAGGGCCACACATGTATTGGATTTGGGCTTTCTCTAGTCCGGGGACCATATAGAAATCAGACGGATAGGAAATATAGTTGTCCCCATCAAACTCAAACATGAAAATAGATTTATAACCCAAATCAATTTCAATTGCAACTCAAGACAACATATATGTAAAATTAATTCATTTTCATCTTTTTTTGCTATCAAACATGATTTTGATTTGATCAATTAGCTTATAATATCGTTACCATGTTTAAGAAATCAAACGACAAATGCCTTTGTTTGAGTCTTCTTTTTCATACCCGGTGTTTCACGTTTGTTTACCAAAATCTTCACATCATCCGTTTTTCTGCTTTTATTGAAACAACAAAGTAGAATAAGACTAATGGAAATCTCAACACATCTAAACGTTTAACAAATATGGTTGTTCTTCATCAATCGAGAAAAAGAAAATTAGATACATCGGGTAGAAGTTGTCCCCCGACACGTCCACCAGCAATTGCTGTCTTTACATTATACTTGAATCCTTTCGAGTTGTCCCTTAGAACAGCAGCAGCCTCACGATTCAGAGGATCTTCATGGTTTGGTTCCTGCACACAATTAAACTTACACCTTTAGATCACAAGTGGCCGATGGTAATATATAAACTTTTTAAGGTTTCAAATTCCTTTCTACTGTAATGCAAACAATTTAGAGTTGGGAAGACTGACGAGCCAGGCAAGTTGAGTAATAAGCTGATCAGGTACTTTTTAGGGGAGGTCAAAAGGAGTCGAGTTGAATTGGGTCAGACCTTCAAACACTTCTTTTATTCGAAGTTACCAATTTTATAAATAATAAACGCCTAAACGAACTAAATATCATTGCAACAAACATATTATAACAATAATGATTCAACGTTATTAACGGTTTAGGAGATATTATGTATTTGAATACAATTGGAATAAATTTACACCCTTTTGATGCATTTGACATGTTTTTGGTTTGGTTAATCAGCTCTTTAACAACATCCCATTTGACCCATTATCAAAACCCAATCCATTTATATGTAAATGCATCAAAGTGACCTTTTAAGATAATGGCTTTTTATTTTTATACAACAGTGAACGTACATTCAAGAAGAGTGGTACATATAGGATGTATATGATCAAAGATTGAATGTGAAACGTATCTTGAAGAGATGATACAACCCATAAATAATAGCGTTTATGTTGAGGACAGGTTTCCAATCTTCGCGTAAAATATTTAGGCATACGTTTCCTAGCTTCCAGCTTCCAAGTCAATGTTAGGATATGATATACCTGCATCAACGGTTATTCACAGTCATATAGTAGATATTTTTCTGAAAACATATCACTAAAAAATGCTACATATTCCACCATTGAAAGAGTCTCACAAGCCTCTAATTAAGATTAAGAAATCACTTTTACCTTGGTTTTACACTTGACCTTTGGTGCCTCATGTGGATAAATAGTAGGTACACTGAAGGTGAACACAAATTTCCCTCCCCTGTGACAATATGTATGCACAAAACACCTCTGTTAATCATATATATATAACAATATACTACAAAACACCTCAACATATCATAATATAGAAATAGTCCTGATATAAAGATAAACTATATGTAATACCTTCATCAGGTTTAATGGAGATCTCAAAAGTCATCAGATCATCCTTGGCGTTTGGAAACGAAATTGTGCATGATTTCGGTAGGTTCAACTCACTTATATCTACAAAATCCAACATGTCAGATGTAAGCATAGAGTCTCTATACAACAACTAAAAGATACATTATTAATTCTAAAGTAATTAACGCATGTGCTCGATCAATGGCCACTTATTAAAAAAACATTTGTATGTTTATGTTTATGTTAAGCTGATTAATTCTGAAGTAATTTTTATTTATTTATCTATACAACTAATATAACTTTATAAAACGTTTTCAGATGTAAGAGGTTGACGTATCAATTTTGATAGTGAATAATGTAAAAGACTATAGTCCACAAGTTTCGCATTTGTAGTTATAAAATATGAACGGAAATTTCATACTTTTTTGAAAATTTATTCGAAAAACATAAACATGAACATGTTTTATAGTAATATTTGAGCAAATTCACCAGAAAATAAGGAAAAAGATTTATATAACTAAATGCACTCTAAACTTTTTATTTGACTAAAACACAACGTCAAATAAATAATACTATCAATATCAATGTTTGCATCTTTTTGTATGTTTGATTAATAAATGTGATGAAAACATGTCAAGGTATTTGATTTACTTAATCAGTTTTCTTAATCACTCTTAAACAATAATAACTCTTTTTTATATATATAGTATGGGGAGGGATCAACGGGGAAGCAAAAAAATTAAGGAAGGAGGGAAGCAAATCTCAACCATTAATTTCATCATAAATAAATTTTAAAAATTACAAAAAATTTCAAAATTTAACATTTATCACCGATGAATGTTAAAAATATTTTTTAATAGAAAAATCAAGAGCTAAGATTTACTTCCCTCATTCTTTAAATTTTAAAATTTCCCTATAAATTTTCCTCCCATATAATATATATATATATATATATTATTGCACTGAAAAAAATTACTTTATACCTTAAAATCTCAATATATAGTTTCATGAAAATAGGTATACTTGAATAGCATCTTACGTCTAGTACCTTGATAGGGTCGTGACTCATGACACGTGGGACGTCCACGACAACCGTAGGTCCTTTGATGGTGAACTACAATCATAGAGTAAATTTGACGAATACTATCTTTGATTTATACGGATTTGTAAGTATCGTCTGTCAACTTCTTTTCACATTATCAGTGAAATTTTTTATTTTTATTACGTAAATAATTTATTTTATCATTTGAAATAACTATAATACCCTTAATCTCTTAACTTTGATTTTTGAAAATAATAGATACAAAAATGATTAAAAGTATTTTAGTCATTTCAAACGATTAAAAGGCTATTTACGAAATAAAAATAAAATTTTTAAATGATAATACAAAAAAAATTAAAAACCAAATTTGTAAATTTGTATGAATCACAATAACCGTTCATGAAGTTTACTCATAGTCATAATAATATTATTGTCACCTAGAACAATTGAATGTTGTTTTGATATATCATAAAGAAATTAATTAGTTAAATATGTTAGCCTTAGGAATTTAGCTACCAACATTTAATTAAAATTATAAAAAAAAATATAAAAAAAAATGTATAAAGCGTAGAGTCGTAATAACGATAAGGATAACAACGAAGACACCAGGCACAAAAATATTCGGGGAAAATCGAGAGAAATTGAATATGTCGTTAACGTCACTGATGATCTCATTTTACCCCTTGTAATATGGCAATTGCTCCCGTGTTGTTAGGTAGTCTTGGTTGGTTTTGCGTTTGTACATGTAGTCTTCGTTTATTTAATGGTAGTAGTCTGCTTTATTCTTTATTAAATAAAATAGTAGTCTGCTTTATTAAAATAAAAAAAAAAAAAAATGAAGAAATGTTACTACGAGTACAAATCAAATACATGTGTGGCTGAGTTCCAGTTGTGCCCCCACAAAAATCAGGAGTAAGGGCGCAGATTGAATGCAAAGGGTACGTGGCAGCAGCTCATTGGATAAACAACCGATAAGGTCCATCCTAAACTTTGTTTCTATTCAGTTCATGTTCTGCCATAATAAAAATCTCAATATCTCTCCATTAACTCGCTGTACGTCTTTTGTCCCTACAATTTAACTAATCATACGTTCCATTCTTTCTCTTCAACTACAAGGTATGATCAACCTCTTCTAATATACTTATCTGTATTGTAACTGCCGTGTGTTTGTGTCATATATATTATTGCTTGTTTATTGAGTGCCCACAAATTGTTGTAAATGTGCATGAATAAGGTGCTTCATTTTTATTGTATTTATTTATCACGTTTATCGTGTTTCTAATTAGATATCAATAATTGATTCATTCATAGTTTATGTAAAGATGGTGCTGCATGTAGTATAAACATTTGAGAATTCAGTAATCACTACTGAATTACTGATACAACTATATCCTGCCTTATAAAAGTGACTTTTAATACTGGAAGCAATATTTTCATCACAAAGTCTTGCTTTATGAAACATGTTGTATATTTTACCTATTACACAATTTCTAGGGGTCACGTCACTTTTAGGAAGAATTTTACATGGACCAAGTCTGTGTGACAGTGAACTTGGTCAAGAAACATATTTAGTAAATCAAATAAGTACTATTTGATTATGATATACTAATCAAAAATTCATTTTTATGATGATACTTGGAAACTAGTTTAAGTTGTGGAATTGGAAATTAGGCGTATCTGGACTAGAATGTTACAAAAATATATAGAAACAGACGATTTGATAGAACTAGAGAAGACTAATTAATACTTTTCAGTAGTACTTGCATGTAATTTCAGTTTTCAGTTTACTCTATATAACAAGTTTCGATTTTAGATGGATACGGTTCTTCTATGAAATGATTTCTTGTATCCATGCAGCATGATTGAAACTGATTTATTCATTGATATGTACTAGTTTTTTTCAGAGGAACATGGCAGTCGCTCCAATATGTTTCAAAATGTCTTGCAAAGACCGGACTGTAAACATCGATCAAGAAGTTTCAATTCATAGAGTCCGAGATATGTATGTTTGCCTTAATTCTGCAAACCGTTTAAGATATATTTCTGCAAATGCATCAGAAAGGGACAAACCTTCAACGTTCACATCAAGGTCTAGTTCTAAAGAGAAGCAGTTAAAATCATTGGATTCTTACTTTGGGAAATTTGAGGATAGAAATCAATATTCTACAAACTTTTTAAATAATGACCTTATTACATCTCCTAATAAAGAACAAATTTCCAACCCCAAAAAATATCTTGTTAAAAACGAGCAAGCAGAAGTAAATGACCGTGGAGGCTTGAAAAGTGATTATGATGAAACTTCTGGACTCTACATAATGTAAAATATTCATCTCCCATTTTTATAACTATTTCAGATTATTTATGTATATATGTATTCATTAACTGGCCAATTTCTTGTTGCAGAAGCACGATGGCTTCCATAAACGTTGCAGTTTATCTGTTTGAGATTGCAAGCCCGATAAAGAACTCTGACATGGAACTCTTTTCACTTCCGGCACTCTATGGAGCAAAGATCAATCATTTGATCTTATATGGAGAATGGTGGAGGCTGCTCACACCAATGTTTCTGGTACAAGATTGACGACTGGGTTCGTGCCATTCTAGAGTTGTTCCCATCTTTTCATTCTATTTTCACTCAAGTAACCAACCATATGGGGCTTTGTGAAAAATGTTCATTGATATCACACAGGCCAAATCTTAAAAAATAAAAAGGGGAACAGGTCAGACAGTTTAAAAGTTGGTCAAAGTCTGTTTCTAATGCATATAACTTCATAACCATTAAGTTAACGCATTAACCAAATATAAAATAAAGAAATTAGCAAGTTTGCCCCAGCCCAACCCAGACCATTTTCGAATGTACTATAAAGTGACCCTTGTTTCAGGGACCTGTTTTGACCCATTACCTGGCATGCCCATCTTGACACCTTATAATATGCACATAATTAAAAGAAGATCATCAAACCATCAAAGTACGTAATATTGATCTGAAATCTAAAATATATTCGCAGCACACGGGGATTCTTCATATCGGGCTTGGTTGTTGGGGGCTACTCACATTTGGGCCTCGAGTTTGCAGAGCATATGGCCCGTTCACCTTTTTCTTGATATACATACTTGGGGGACTCTCAGGCAACTTAACCAGCTTTCTTCACACCCCTGATCCAACTGTTGGTGGAACAGTACGCAAACTAGAAATATCAATTTATCCTGAATTGAAAGCTGGTTTCTTTATCAGATCTTATTTATTTGAATGATTGATGTGTTTATTATTAATTGTTCAGGGACCAGTGTTAGGTATAATTGGAGCTTGGCTTATCTATCAGTATCAAAACAAGGAAGCCATGGGGAAGGATGTCTTCGAAAGCATGTATCAGAAAGCAATTGTTGCTGCTGCTCTTGGCTTTGTTTTGTCCACTTTCGGTCCAATTGATGACTGGTTAGTCAACTTCACACTTAGACTTAGGAGTGTGTGAAATTCGACTCAAACACCTCAGGGTTTGTATCGAACAAATGCACACCCCTAAACTTACGCGTTTAAGCAGTGGTTTGGATTTACATTTTGAAAGTGGCTATACGATGACAAAATATATCCAGATTATCACCTAGATTAGTTTTGATTACACTTGATTATTTTATAATCATTTAAGTTAATTACTTCGAAATACTGTTCCAAACACCTACTAAATCAGTTTAATCTTATTGCAGGACACATTTTGCATCTGCATTTACTGGCATATCTTATGGCTATCTTACATGCCCCACTCTACAAATAGACAATTCATCCTCATCAACACCCGAAAGTGGTAAAGAGAATGGAATCACACTGATCGAACGAAACGTCGATCCTTGTAAATCACTTGCAATTTTCTCCATTTTCGTTTCGGTTTTGAGCTCTTTGTTTCTCATGTTTGAACCTCCACTTGGTTCACTAGTTGTAGACACCCTTGTGTAATCTCAACACCAAAAGTGTAACATATGTAAATATGTAAAATAGTGTGTCATGAAATGATTATATTTTGACAAATGACGTGGAGTAAAATTATGCCTTGATGGACATTGTGCATGGAGTCCACGTGTACAAAGAATGGACCCATATTGACCAAAAGCAAAGGAAGACCAAAGTGGTTGTCATGTCCATATGTCCTAGAATAAAGTCCAAGAATAAACTTTTAATTTGTTGTTTTCTACAGAATTCTAAAACTTTCTGAACAGGAAAACAACTTGTACTTTATGCTATATAAGTTGTACTCTGACGCTCATACCTTGTTCAATAAACATTTGAGGAATGTGGAGTACTTATTAATGGACCACATAGTTTGGGTGCATTCAAAGCCTCTTTTGCCTTTGAAATCACACCAAGCTCTCTTTTTTATCTCTATCTTTGTTTTAGTGTGTTTACAGAAATTAATATATTGAGTTTGAAAGATGGAAGTTGGAAAGATTGGTAGAGGTTTAATGGTGCCAATGTTGGCAGCCAACTTTGTGGTTTATTTAATAATGGTTGGACTTGCTGCCTGGTCTCTTGACAAGTACATCGATGGTCAACAGGACCACCCTCGTAAGCTACCTTTCTATCTTTCACCTTAACTTAGTTTTTTTCTTCGTAAACCGGAAATACTTTGAATCGTGCAAAAGCGTTTTTCAACGGTATATCTTGACTCATTATGTCTCGGCTTACACGAAGTCTAATAATTGGTTTTAGACGCAAAAAAGGTACAAGACCAAAAAATACATGATATTAATTGATTTTATTAGTTTCTGGAAGACCAAATCGGTTTATATATCAATTATAAAATATCTTGTCGATATCATTTAGCCATTAAAATGAAGCTTATGAGACCACCAATTGCATATATATGGGTTAAAGTTACGGGTAAAGGGGATTCACCCGGTAAATATTATAAATCAAATGATAAAAGTGTGGAATACCACATGAAAGTTTATATAAAAAAATACATGAAAGATTAAGAAACGACAACCAAAAACTTCTAAACCACCAAGACTCTGGTTCCCGCCGTAATGTTTTAAGATCCCGCCCGGATCGGAAGTACTACCACACTTCCGGTTTGACACCCCGCCTGTATAGAAAGTTCTATGACCGAAACACCTTAAAGCATATTTTAAGGTTAAAGTTTAGATATAGTTTTGTGAAAGTGTAGATTAGTCATTTAAATGTAATGAAAAATGACATGTTTTAAAATTATATGAATGTGTACGTGGCTTAAGACTTAGGAGGGAACCCATCAACGACATACATGTTAGAGTTTGCAGTACTAGGAGGTGCAACCGGACTGTGCTCACTGGTGATCGGATTCATGCATCAGCGAGCATGGCATAGCGCCAGTCTGGGTAGTGCTTCGTCTTCAGCATTTATCGCTTGGGCTATTACCGCAGTTGCTTTCGGGTACTTGTAATCTATACAGTCATATTATGTTTTGTTTTGTATGCATTGTAGTTACATCAATCAAAACCCCTACGGTTGTCTTATCAATTAATGCCGAATGCAATGATAGAAAATGGGTGAATTTCTCTTGTTTTACAACTGACACGGTTTTGTTAGCATAGTTTTGCATGGAAGGAGATCAGAATGGGAGGACGAAGAGGAAAACGCTTGGTAAGATCAATTTTTTTCTCAAGACAGTTTTTATGTCGTCTTTTTACTGAGAATGGTGATTGTAAATGTGTAGCAAACACTGGAATTATTCATTACAATATCAACATTCAGCCAGCTGCTATATCTGATGCTCCTACACGCGGGACTATTTAGCAAAAAGTACGGACCGGATTATCTCAGTCACAAGGACGACACTGTCATTCACCGTGTGCCCGACCAGTCTCAGCCCAGCACCTCCTCTTTGGAGTAATACAAGCTTTTATGTCATACACATATCATACAACAAAACTGATGCTTACTATGTATATATAGTATGATTGAAAAAGGACAATATGCTCTAGATTGGATTGTAATGTTTTCTGATGGATTATACTATGTTTGAAGATCAAGAAACGATAAAGCCATAACTCACGAATCATATCCTACATGGCCAAAGCGGTCCTGAATCGATCCTTCAATAAACAACCATGTTACATCTTCATTGCATTACCAACTTGTTTAACAAAGTAACTGACAAAACTTTGAACTAAGTTGTGTAAACCTGCAACTTACATAACACTATAGATATTAAATAACATAATTCCATCAACAACATTCTTATGAATTCTCTGCAGTATTTTTTGATGGAAGGATAATAGAACAACAATAATTAGATCAACTCATCTGCGTCAGTAGCTTGCCATTCTACGATCGCGAGGGTATGACGGCCCCCACAAGCCACATATTTAGCACACCATCGTCCTGGTTCACTGCCACTGTTGTCTTCTGGGGCCGGAAGGTCGATAGGTACTTCTGACGGATGGCCTGTTGTCACCTTTCTACCGTATCCTAATCTTCCATGATCTCCACGCCCAAACTAACGGTTAAAAATAGTAAGTTTAAAACAGTATTTACTTTTGGTCAAACTATAAACGAAGTGAAATAAGTGGATTTTAAAGCGTTTGTTGATGCTTACTGAAAACATATGACCATCGCGTGTCAATGCAACAGAATGAGTGCCACCACATGACACCTGAATGATATCCTCCCCAGCTAGAAGCTGAACTTGCTGAGGCACCATCTTACTGCTTTTATCATCTCCAAATCCGAGTCTTCCATGTTCCCCTCTGCCCCACCCGTACACCTAATGAAGAACACAATTAAGTTTGACCATTTTTTAGCCTAGTATGCGAGCAGAAAAGATAAGACCAATATATACAAAAATAAAAATAAATAAAATAGGTAGAACGTTGGATAGAAGTAAAAATTTAAAAATTCTTTAACGGTTAAAACAATGGAAAACAAGGTACCTCTCCTTCATCTGTTAAAGCGGTAGAATGCCAACCACCGGCAGCCACATCAACCTGATGTTACATGAATTAAGAAATTTGTTTGGCTATCACGAAATAAGGAATCAAGCAATTAATATTTGGGTAAATTGCTTCAAAAGGTGACGAACTTTGGAGACGAACTTAAACAAAATTTAATTTGAGGTAGCTAACACAGTTAGCCAGAGAAACTGATAATCGTTACTTTGAACATTGCGATTTTGTCTTTTCGTTATTGGAAACGTGTTAAAGTAGAAGATTAGAGCCTTTTGTGGACGCAAATAAAGTGTCACCCAAAACAGAAATCAGAAGTTAGTTAAATTTTAGGCAATTTGTCATCTACAGTTTATAGAGAACTCAGAAGTATATTAAGGTGGTTAGAATGAAACAAACCAATTTGATGCCAGACAATCCTTGAACAGGAACTGGTTGTGATCTTGGTTGAGTATCCCCTGTTCCCAACTGTCCATACTCATTATTTCCCCAAACCCATAGACTTCCATCCTCAAGAAGAGCCAAATTGTGGAAAGCCCCGACTGCAATCAACTTAACCTTTTCGAGGCCTTGTACTCTCACAGGTGTCGAAATTTGTTTTCTACAATTAATATACAATATCAGTTACTCCAAAAATGAAAAGAAGTTAGGCTAGCATATAGAACAAAAGCAAATAAGCAAATTACATGTCTCCAGGTGGCCATGGTTGACCCCATGTCCAAACATGTCCTTCGCGTGTCAGCACCACTGAATGTGTGCCGCCAGCAGCTACCTGCATACTATATGTCAACTTATGTTAAATAAAAATAATAATAGCAAGACAAATTTTTCAATTTAAAGAAAATGAAAAATAGACCTGGCGAACTAAAAGCTTTGATGCACATCTTTGAGGAATCAAAATATCTCTCCTCAGAGTCCTACCAGAGTCACCTTTCTTCTCAAGCTCTTCACCACACTGCCCATACTCGTTCCCGCCTACCAATTCGCAATTATCACCCAAAGTTATTAACATTGATATTGGACCATCAGTTTTGCTAATTTGTTTTATGTTAAGGAGCATTTAAAAGATTAAACAAGGTAAACACGTGAAACATAAGAGCGAAAAAGATACCCCAAGCATAAGCACGGCCTTGATCATCGACAGCCAAACAATGCCAACCACCAATAGCTGCCTGAATCAATAACCAATAAATTATATCCAAAACAAGAACACCGCTTGCTAGTTCTTATTCATAGCCACTAGGCGAATCTCGACTTACCTGAACAATCTTGACATTGTCAAGAGCCTTAACTTGACTAGGAACATTCTCAGTTTTAGTCGACGGTTGATGCCCCAACGTCCCTCTTTGATTCCAACCCCACATAAACAACTGATAAGCATACAACACACCATAAGCATCAACTAAACTTTACCAATATATGCATTCATACAAATACAATTATACATAACCCTTATATCCATCACATTGCAATTCTAATGAAACGAATAATAAATAACAAAATAAAAAATATGCAGCAACTTAGTACTAAAAAGAGAAATGGTACAGCTATGAGAAACCCTAGTACAGCTGCACAGTGATTGGTATTGTCATATTATACATTTTTCAATTTTTTAGCTCCACAACCACAAACATGAGATAAGATTTGTATATATTACAGTAATGATCACAAACGTATTATCTTATGTAATTTAACTTTATTATTATTTATTATTACGATTAAAACAGATAAGTTTTCAGTAAAGCAAACAGTAGTAAAAGTAATACTCCGTAAAAACAAATAGAGTGTGTGTATCTAGTGTGTGGAAGTAAGAGATACCTTGCCGTCATCGCAAACGGCGAGAGAGTTACGGCTACCGGCGACGACGGAAGTAACGGTGACGGAATTAAGAGATGTGACGGAGGAAATCCATTCTTTTTCTTCGTTGTCTCCAAGTCCTAGTTGTCCGTCTTCACCTGAGCCCCTAATAATAAAACAATGAAAAATAAATGCATAAATTATTAATCATGAGAGATTAACGGTAGAGTGTGACGGCGTTTCGGAAGATAGACGAACCAGGCGATAACGGCGGTGTTATTATTGACGGCCATTGGAAACAGTATAGAAAGTGAGTTTACGCAAGTAGCGATTTGCAGTCGGACTGTTTGGGGAAGATAGATATATATTCCCTATATATATAACCCGTGTTTTTAGTTTTTCATTTTTCATTTTCTTTTTCTGTATAGGGTACTTTACTACAAAATTACAGTCTTTTAGTTTACAAAGTTTAATTTTTTTAATTAAGAAATTTTTATTGAATTTTTAGATTGGTCGTATATTATTAGTCTTAACGTATTTTATGTGTGTACGAAAAGACGTACAGAAAAAAATAAGGGCGCTTATATTATCGCCCTATTATTATAGTCATTATCATTAGTCAAAATGCATTTACTTCTAATTGTCGTAGAATTAAAGACAAAATCAAATTTATATTTGATAGAGAGAAATATAATTGTAGACATTTAAAGCTATTATTGGCAGCTGAAAAAGAGAAAATGCAAGCACTCACCTTAAACGTTTTTATTTAATTGATAAAGATGGGGAATATGGACAATGCCATGGATCCAATGAAATGGACACAAAATCTTGGAGGATTTTGTTAAAAATTGTAGTTTTATGATGAATAGGATTCATATTATTGCTACTTCTATATGAGAAGAAGATATTCTCGATTATTTCTTCTGTTCTAATTGAATTGTTTACGTTTATCATTTGGATTGTTCTAAAATAATTATCTATTTTCACTTTCAACCAATCAAAAAGTATTAAAATAAAAAATAATAACATTTTATTGGTTAACAATTTCATATTGTACTTTTCTATTATATATAGTATACAATTAAATTGAGATACAAGGAGTTTTATTATAACGTATACTATTCATGTGAAAAGAGATGGTAAAAGTTCTCATGGTCATATACAATCATATAATGTATGCATATTTCCATTATTATCTTATGCCGGATGTTAAATCATTATACAAGAAATCCTACACTTTTCAAGGTTCATTTTATTTCATTTCAAATGCAATGCATAAAACATTGTTTATTGACATTTGATTTTGTAACTAGCACTTACTCGTTTATTTTCACAAGAGGTGGTCTACTGGTTAGCATTATGAAATCATCATCATCATAAGGGGTTTTATATTCAAATTTTACTAGCTGCACATTTTAAAATAGTAAAGGAAAGAGTCGAAAACAGTCTCAGGGATATCCAGGTTAGGCCGCGTACATCTGAGTAAAAATAATCGTCCTCTCCGAATAACCTGAACAGAAAAAACCTCGTCCGTGTACGGTTTACCCCCATTTACTTACCTGTTTGGAGAGACTCAAGTTCATATTCACGAAGGAGCAATCTAGTATGTGATCACACCTACCTCTTGAATAAAGGGAGATTTAGAAGATATGTGTAAGCCGTGAAGAGATAGCTTTACGTGAGCACCAAAAAGCATGAAGTGCACGTGTATAAATTCTGAGTTCAGTAAACACTAAACAGTATGTTATACTCCGTAGCAAACACCAAAAAGCATGAAGTACACCAAAACTTTGCGTGGGTTTTTTCAAGATCACCTAGAGTTGAAATGTTTTTCATTATTATCATTTTAGTTTAATACTGCATCAATTTTAAAAATATAATGATGCATAGTAAAGTAGGTCTGTTTGTAGGGAAGCAAAGGTCGTATCTCAGTGAGACGGGTGCTTGTTCTTCCAAGTGGGGTCAATCATAGTCTCATTTTACAATTTGTATGTCAATTTTTGTGATCGTAGGTGTTCTGTTTCAAAGTTCAGAGTCCAATTCAAGTCGATTAGGAAGGATTTCATGTTATACGTCTGTTCTTTCCAATTTTGTTGAAGAAAATCTATTTTTAATATAGTATTTTTTAGAAAAAATAGAAAATTATAAATAAAAATACGTAAAAATTTTATGAAATATCTATGGCCTTTGGATTGTTGGTACATACTCTATACGAATGTTTCAGGTTCGAATCCGACCAGCAACATTTTCTTTTAATTTTTTGAACATTCAAATTGCAATTCATTAAATCTCAACTTAAGGAAAATATACATTGGCTCAAAAGCATAGACATTATTGGCTCAAATGGACGTGAACTTGCAAGTTGCAACTCAAAACTCTTTTAACTTGTCGCATCTTCGAAGCATATTTTGAATGTGGAATATAAGATCTACTAATCCCAGTTTCACATTTTTTTAGGGAGATGATTTGTACAACAAGGAAACTTAATATGTACACAACAATTATACATATACAATGTTGTACCATATGCATTTATTAAGAAATATTGTGATGTGCATATATTTTTTGCGATTTACACATTCATACCCTTTGTTTTACTAATGAATTCCTAAACCAACCCAAACGATGGAGGCACTTCATGATTCTAACAATCAATACCACACCCCTCTCCAACTTGATCTTTAAATCACAAACTCAAGAGATTAACCAACCTAATTTGAATATGACAATTAAAAATTATGCCATGGATAACAGGTAAAATCTCATCTCCCATAATTAAGACTTAAGAGGTTAAAATAGATTTGAAGTGCTTGATTGTTCATGCCAGCAGATTGCGAGCTTCAAAACCTTCACACCACGAACTCTTTGTACAGCAGATTGCGATATTGGTCTCCATAATAAACATACTTTGCCTGGATACACTCTCAACTTCATAAATTGTTGGATGACACTTCAACTTGAACCCCAACATGCTAAGAGGCCGCAAGCTCGAACAGAGTACTGTCAAACAGCACTAATTGGAGCCTTGAGTGATTGAGACCCACTATAAATCAAAGTCAGCCTTACCACCACTACAGACCCCAACCTTAAACACGATTTGATTCTATTGAAGCATAAACCCACTTGATGATATGTAGAATCACAGGCTCGGGTTGCAGGTCTTGATCATCGGGCTACGAGTCATGATCACCAAACATCTAGACCTATTTATGTTAGTACCACTCAAGAGAGAAGAGATATTATTATTAGAACGAATAAGGGATGAAATGAAATGTTGTCTCAAGGGCGGTTCCCTGTTTGGTAACTCGCATTACATTAGTATGTGATCGCTTTTACGCCACATCTTCAGAACGGAGCCGAGCAACTTCCTTTTAGAGGGCTGTGAGAATGTTAGTCTCGTATTATTATACTTATGCCATAATAAGTGTAGATTGTGTTTATGCTCATAAGCAATGAACAAATATGTGTTCTTGTAGTAGGAAATAGATGAGGAGGTTGGAGCCTCAAGTAAAGAGTTAAAGAGAGTATTACACTACTAACGAATAGATGTAGTTGGTATTTTTATTTATGGTATTTACTTTATGATTGAAATGACAAAGCTTGTATACCATGAAGAGACTAGAGAGAAATGTGTAGAAGTAAGGGATGATCCTTTCCCTTTGTTTGTGTTCTATTTATAGGCTCTTGTAAGCAACTTGCTATGTGAGAATATTGCTCCAGATATTGTTGAGGTGTAAGATTCCTTCTTGCAGATTTTAGTTAGCCAATATTTCATGTATGGTCATCATGTATGTACATGTATATGTTTTTTAATTCATGGAGTTTGTAAGGTTCTAATATGTATGTTTTATTTAATTTGATTACCTATTAAGTGGTTACCCTATTACAACTTGAGGATCGGTACCCCCTACCATCTTGAAACTTTTGACTAACCACCCTACGAACTCACCTATTTCTACAACCATTTTAAACCCCACACCAAGGCTACACCGAAACTTGCCTCCATATAGCAAAAGTTAACAGATAAGACATAATCAGGTAATAAGGAAATCATTACCCATCGAGACTAAATCGTATAAAGATAACAGGTGGGGAGGGGGGGACATAGCAACTAGCTGAAACTTTGAGGATGGTCCTACAAAGCTTCAACACATAAAACATAAATGGATAAAGAGGAGATCATTACCCACCAAGAATATGCGATTTACATAAATTGCTGTCTATAGAGATGATGTTGTGCAGCCATCAAGAATCGTCTTCATGTTTTTGTTGCTGGCTGGTTTCTTCTAAGAAAATTTAACATGACTTAATAAGTTAATATTAACTAAATGGGTCAAAATGCACCTTGCAAGTTGCAATGTTCATTAAATTGGGCCAATTTAGAATGCATTAAAATTAGTCCGATTCAACATTGCAATAATCAAGTATATGGTTAACTTTTGGAATTTAGATCATGGATAAATAAATATATAACTGATTGGTGCAAATCCGATTCAACATTGCACCGTTCTCCAGTCTCTATCACATTTTTGTATTTATATCATCTTATCATTTTCTTTCTCCTAGTTACCAAAACACAAAGTATGCCCATTTTTCGGTTCATTATTAGATGTAGAGCGATGACGGCTCCCCAATGGACGTTCAGAATGTGTTACACTAGCTATGACATAATTTGATGCAATACTTTCACCCCCAAAAAAAGCCACTTTGTGTAAAAGTGCTGTCAACTCCAACTGCTTAAATCCAAAAATACCAAAATGAGAATACTTCATCAAAGAAAACCATCCAAGCAGTAACTAACAACTAACCATGAAACTAAACCAGACGTCAAGTACTTAAACAAGCTTACAATCTATAAAAAAAAAATCCATTACTTTCCAATATAAGCACCCTGAATAAAAATATAGAAGGCACCCCCAAGTAGATATATAGATATCACTGCTTTTCCTCAGGTTTTGAAGCTTCTTTATTCTCATCCCCAGCATCATCCTGAAATATAAATAAATAAAGGAAATAAGACTAAGTAACACACTTCCATGTAAACTCGTATAACACAATTAGCAGTGCAAAAAAATTAGATGTACTTGCACCACACCATGTGACTCGTAATATTTGATTTCACACTTTACTTAAGTACTCCATATTTGTTACACAGCTAAAACACCAGTAACTCAGGTAACTGGATCAAAAGAGAGAAAGAGAGGTACCGCAACATCAGATGTCCACAAAGTCAGGTTGTCCCTCAAAAGTTGCATGATCAAAGTGCTGTCTTTGTATGAATCCTCACCAAGTGTATCTAACTCAGAGATAGCTTCATCGAACGCCTGCAATGGAACAGAAAGAATATTCATATACAAATTACGGCAAGAACATTCAAAACTTGAGTAAATATAGAATTACCTGCTTAGCAAGGTTGCAAGCACGGTCCGGTGAGTTGAGAATTTCATAATAAAACACCGAGAAGTTAAGTGCAAGTCCAAGCCTTATTGGGTGAGTGGATGCCAAATCAGTTAAAGCAATATCCTAAAGGGAACCGAGAAATGATTGTCACAACTTACGTTTATAAAAAGCACACAATCTTCATGATCAGGGTGCAACCAAAAACCCATTGTTTACCTGAGCAGATTTGTATGCCAACAAAGTGTTTTCAGCAGCCTCCTTCCTCTCAGCTCCTGTCTTAAACTCAGCAAGGTATCTAAAGTAATCACCTTTCATCTTCAAGTAAAACACCTTAGATTCGGCAGACGATGCAGAGGGAACAAGATGGGAATCGAGTAGTGCCAAGATGCCATCACAGATTTTGCTCAATTCCGTCTCGATCTTACCCCTATAATCCTTGATAATGGTAACATGATCTTCATTCCCACGGCTTTCTTCTTTCTGCTCAATGGAAGAAATGATCCTCCACGAGGCTCTCCTAGCACCAATCACATTCTTGTAAGCAACAGAAAGAAGATTCCTTTCTTCCACTGTTAACTCTTCAGCATCAACAGCCTTCACAACCTTCTCCATAAACTCGACCATCTCTTCATACCTTTCAGCCTGCTCAGCTAACTTAGCCATGTACACATTTTCTTCACGTGATGCATCAGTTTGCCCCATTTCTAATAGTCAATTAATACCTGAATATGCATATAAAAACCACAAATGCGCATGCTCAATATAAAATCAAACAATCAGATCAACATGCTAGGGCAGATCGCCTCGTTTTTAATAGTCAATTAATACCTGAATATGGATATAAATTATAAAAATCACAAATTCTCAATATATAAAATCAAACAACCAGATCAACATGCTAGAGCAGATCTAGATTTACAAAGTCAATATACAGTAACAGCAAAACCACATAAAGTCATAAACTAACCACTATGTGCAACAGAGCACATTGAAGAATCATATGAATGGAACAATACAAAGTTACAAACACCAGAAACCCTAGCCCATCTATACAATCAGGGTGGGACAGCTATACTAAACCTAATCTATTATTCAATATCTAGTACACATTATATAGCTTTCTCTAAATCCAACAATTATAATCGCTAATTATTAGATTGATAGATCTTAGGTTATATAATAGCTTCTGTTCACTGTTTCAAAGCAGTTCAAAGCTGAATCAATCAAAAGTCAACAGATCCAAATGAAGATACAGTTAAGAAACCATAAAATTAGTCGCATACAAAAAATTGATACATATTTACACGCAAACACACAAAAGCAATCTATACAAACTTGCGATAGTTACAAAATAAAAAAGTTACAATCGAATTGGATCCGAAGCAATTATTTAACACAAAAAGGAGAAAATAAAATGATCGGTAAATACCTCGATCGAAAGGGCGAAGAGTTGTGCGTGTTTTTTTAGGGTTTTTTGGGGCGCTATTTCTTCGCTAGATAAACGTGGAAGTGAAAAGAGGAAGGTTTATATAAGCGGCGAATATTTGAAGCCGGAGGAGGAGTAAGCCAATTCAAAACAGACACGTGGCACGAAGGGCGGAGATTGCTACGCTCGCCAGCTACGGCTGCCGCTGACCGTCAAAGGAATAATAAACTATTTTTTCTATTTTTACTTCTTCTGACTTCAATACGTTGGTTGAAATAAAACTTTTATCTGTATTTGTTTAAAAATTAATTATATACTTTTAATGTCCTAAGGTGTGTATACCATTTGAAAGTATCTAATTATTGTTTTCTTTGATAAAAATCATCACTAATTTGAAACTCTTCTAAAATCAGTTGTGGTGATGATTCGTAATTGTCTCGCGACTATGAGCTACGTCAATTACGATTATATATTGTGAGACGACTACTCATAGTAATAAATATTATGACTATTCACGATCATAATTTAGACTCTACTATTTTATCTAATTCCCATTTTTCTTAATTAAATAAAACATTACATTTTATTTAAATATTATTTCACTAATTAAAATAAAAATGTTACAATACTAAAACAAAAAAGTTACAATAGTTAAAAATAAAAAACAATACGATAACAATAATTAAAAACAATCTTAAAATGATTCTTCATCTTCGCCTTCGTCGGCGTCGAAGTTCACGTATTCCGCATATTTTTTGCAAATGTACTTTTTCATATTGAGGATGCGTTTCTAGTAATTTGGTTAGTAGCCCTCAGTAGTTTTCTTTAAAAACTTCATGGCTTGTAGACGCGTGGCTTCCATCTTGTCTTTATAGCTCGTTATGTGTTCCACATCAAACTCGAGTCTTGAACCGCTAGCACGCAAATAATTAAACATGTTGGAAGAGCCGAAACTTCTTGCGACTTTTGGTTGCCTTGTACTCAACTGTCCCGTGGGTTGTGGAATCGCATCTTCTCCAAAAAGCTCGTTCGGTGCATTGTCTTCGAGATTAACCGCCTCGTTTTCACCTACATTGTCGTTGTCGAATAATCCTCGCATTGCCACCTACTTCCGGCTGTGTATATCACTGATGTTTGTCCTTTAATATTTCCCAAGTATCTTTCATACTAAACATCTTCTCGATGATGGTTGTGTATTCGGCATATGCGTGATCCATGATAATCCTGTCGTCTTGCCCGCTACCCCATGTGCGTTGTTTTTCATTGTAGATCACGTTGAATTGACCGCAAATTGCATTGATGTTTCGCCATTTGGAGGTAAAATGATGAGTGCATCGCTAATAGCCCGAGTTGTTGTATTGAATTTTCTAATACTTTGTCCCAAAAACTGCCACTCATTGAGAGTTGCCATCTTTAGAGTATTGCGAAGTATCAACCTAACATTGTGTCAACAATACTTCTTTTTTGTCGCTTCAATTTGTTTTGTTGCATACGATTACCACGCCTTTAAATCTTCCTTTAATTTCTCCTTTTTTCTTTTTTTGTCTAATGATGTGGATGATTCGTTGGGTTCGGGTTGTTGTTGCTATTGAAATTTGTTGAAACAGGTGTTGTTGTTGGAATTATTGGTTGTATTCGAGTGATTGTTGAGGGTAATACGATGGTTGAAACATGTTAAATTGTTGTTGACTCGGGTTTGGTGGTGACAAGCTAGAAATTGAGAAGATTGTTGTATCAGAAGCTTTCATTTAGGTTAAGTTTGGATTAGATATGTGTTAGAAAAATTAGTGTTTGTGAATGTGTACATAGGTGAAAGATGAGTTGTTGTTGTGTATTTATAGAGTAAAATTTAAGGTTTAAATTATTATTTCTTTTATTAGCTGTTTCATACAATAAAAAATAATTTAGTTTTTTTAAACGGTTATTTGACCCATAATTATTTTTTTAGATTATCTTTTTTGTTTTATGCGAAAGAAAATAGGAAGAACAATAAAATAATCAAGTGAGGCTCACCACTTTTCTGTCCTTGAGTCGTGAGTTTGTTGACGACGGTAAGGGAGCACGGCTTGCAATCGGTCCGTGGTCGCTCCACGAATGCCACCGCTACATGCATTACAAGTGGTTTAAGGACACGTTTGTTTGGGAGAATTTCAAAGAAATGAAATGAAGTTGAGAAATGAAATTGGCTGAGAAATGTAGTTGATTTCCTTACTTGGTAACATGAGACCATAATGATCCGAGAAGTGAAGAAAGAAACCAATTACTTTGTTTGGTAGGAAAAATAGAGAAAAAAAATGTATTTTAACCATGATTGATATTGATATTGAATAAGCATATAAATCAATAAAAGTTATGTTTGAATATGGCCTACACGAGTACAAAATTTTACACAAACTCTATTAAAAGCTATTTTACAACACAACATTTAACAAAAGATTCTCCCGAAACAAAAAATGTTATGAATAGCTCCAAATGATAATATACAAGACATCAAAGTTTTATAAGTACATCGTTTTACTTTTGTATTAAGGATATAACTTATATACTATACAACACAATCAAGTCTATATATCCAAGTACATTATTTGTTTGTGTTGTTTGTAAACTACACCATCGAGGATGTAATAGTTTGTTGAGACTCCAAGCTCATACATATCTGCAGTAAATCACCATACATCAATCTTGAGCACCTGCAAATCCAATCATCTAACAACAATAAATTACCATAAGCAATAAAATTCACAAATCCACATATAATGCAAAACACCTGCTGTATAATATGACTTGATTAAACCAACAGGTTGTTTGTAGCTCCCAATTACAGTTTCTTTCACAACAGATTATGAAAAAGAATGAGATGACTTTTATCAAACTTGATACTTGAACATGAGAATGGTCTGGGGAACTCTTTGTACATTATTCACTAGATGAGAATCTGCAAGAATTGAGAACCAAAAGCTTACGTCCATATACATGGCTATTAATCCATGAATTGCTAAAAATTAAGTTTAACGAATTAACGTCGCCCACTACCTCAGAACTTTTGGGATACAGATTCTGGCCAAATACAATCAAAGTTCGATTCGTGCAGTTCCATTCGAACTGTTTTGTTGTTTTAGTGTTGCTGTTGTCGAGACATGAAGACAGCAATGTTCAAGATCCATAATAACTAAACTAACTACACCCCTAACAATTACAGAGAAATTAACATAAGACACTACCAAATTATTTCCCCCAAAGAAACTTCATTGGGTTTCGGTTAACCAAAAATTGAGCCATTTTGGTGCTTACAATCACATAAACACATATCTCATGGGCATCCAACAAAGATCAACCATAAAAAGATATATATAAATTCATACAGTCCGAGAACTTCGAGTTCTAATTACCGAGTAACACCGATCCATCACCGCAAGATTTAATTTTAATTTTTCATAAAAAATAATCTATACATATTATGGTCAATCGAAGCAAATAAGAGTAAAAACTGAAACAATGAATGGGAATGATGATTACGTTCATGCTAACAGAAGAAGATGGCGACAAGTAAGTGGCGGTGATGACGAGAAGAAGGATCGGCAAAAAATTTCACCTCAATCGCCCGAGACAAAAGAGGGTTAGGGCTTGATGGTATTTTTCAATTTTGTTTGAATCATGTGACACTCACGTGAGATTCCTCTTTATACCCCTTTATTTTCTAAGTACATTCCATTTCTCAGCAAATAGACACGGAGAAATATTCATGAACAAATCCCATTTCCTCAAATTTCTCCTCAAATAAGATGGAAATGAAAATACAAAAGAAAGGATATCTCGAGAAATCTTATTTCTCCGCCTCTCTATTTTCTTTACCAAACCAGGGAAGGGAAGCAACTTTCATTTCTTTGAATTCATTTCACCCTATCAACCATACCCTAAGAGCATCTCTAACGTATACATCAAATATTGTACTAAATTTGATATAAAAAAAGAATCTTTAAATAATATATCCGCATCAAATGGGGTTAATCTTCAACGTATGCATCAAATTTCTACACTAAATAGTTACTTACATTTACATATTGCACCTAAACTATATATTTTTATACTTAAAATTAATTATTATTTATAAAAATTCAAATTTGATTATAATATAAAACATAAATAACTAATACATTACAATGATAAAGTTATTAAAAACGTACATTATCTTTTTGGATCATTTGCCCTTATTTTCTTTTGGTTTTGGACTTGCATAATAAAATTATTTTAATTAAAAGGGTTAAAATGAAAATTAAAAATTTAGTGAAAGTTTAGCGTTGCACCAAATTTGGTGCAAAATCTTCAAAAATATGATGTACACTATAATTTACACTAAATATAGTGAGTTGGTTGGAGATAGGTTTTTACACCAAAACATTAAATTTGATGTTTTAATGCATACATCGGATATGGCCTAACAAAGTGAAAAAGAAACAAGCACCTAAAGTCTGTGTGGGTTTGTTTCCTAAATGGACTTTTTAAAAAACAAAATTGGTTTTTTGTTATTTGTCATGGTTTTTAATAGAGCAAGCCCAACAAATTATATACATGTGATTACTTTAAAATTTATGTGTAGCATTATAAAAGTTTATATTAAAAATATAATTTAAAAAAATTCTTATGTAATTTGAAACTTTTTTATCACTTTAATTAAATTTTTTATTTACATAAAAATAGTTATTTTTTAAGCAATTGTCATAACAGTGAACAGTTATTTAAAAATAATTATTTTTTGCAGCAGTGAGCAGTCATAATAGTAAGCACTGTTAGTAATTGTGACACAATATACAATTGTCGTTCACAGCCATAAAACGATATGTTATTACAAGTGTAAATGGTCTAACATGGAAATTTAAATCGGCAATGGGAAGTATAAATGTAAAATTTTAACCTATTGTGCCCATGGTAACGTTATTAAAAATAAAATTATCATGCCGATGGAAATATATAAAATAATGATAAGATGCGTGATATTTACATCACAAGTTTTTTTTTAATACAACACAAATTAGCATAACCAAAGCACGTGATAGAGCACCTTCACTCATATCATGTTATATATAAATTAAATATTATAGTAATGACCCTAATCATAAACATGGTAATGCAATTAATCTTACTGTTTTTATAAAAGCAAAATAGATAAAAGAATAAGCCATGTTCGTTATACTCGACTCCTTATATTGAAAAATTAAATTTCTCCGTAGTATAAACAAATTCTTAAATGTCATAACACTTATAAATTTTTAATTGAACTCTTACCAGGATAAAGAAAATTATACTTATATTCCAAAAACAAAAAGTACAAATTGCCTTATTCTTTTAGTTTAAAATTTAAAGTATATAATTGTTACTTGTTACGAGTCATGTTCCTTGTCTAAGGAACTAGATTCTTTCACACATTTTTTGCTCATGCTTGTTCTCATAAGTATCAAAACTAACTTTAATATATCACGTTAACATTTGTACGTTGTCAATCATTATATAGAGCAAGTTGTTACTACAATTGGCCATTTGCTCATTTAGAGAAAGGAAAAACATAATCTACTTTTGGTTAGTAAATAGGCATGAGGATGATAAAAAAAGAAGAAAGAAAAGTGACAAGAATGACGAGAAGTAACAAAAAGATTAATTTATCGAAGAAGAGATTGAATCTTCATATATGGAGTCTCGATGAGTCTATTGTCGAAGAGATAAACATGCTAGAGAATTGTGAGAGGATGGTGGATTCGCTCAATAAAATGATAATAAAAAAAGAGAAATGAATGAATGTTAATCTCCATAGTTTATATAATTAGGGTAAAGTTAATTTTGAAATTTTTTATTTTATTTATTTTATTAATTAGTTAATTTTATTTTTAGTCAATACGTGCAAGTTTTTGTTTATTTATGAATTAATGAAATTTATTTTTATTAATGCCAAAATTGATTGTTTTTTTTTTTATGTATTTTATGAATACTATCTGTGTATATTTTATTTATAAAGTAACTAAGTTTTTTTCGAAATGAGTACTTTATAACTATTAAAGGTCTTTGATAATGTAGAGGATCAAGTAGTTGTACTTTAAAATATATTAGTTGTATTAATTAATATTAAGTTGTAAATAGTAAAACTTAAAAAATATTCTCATAAGGCGTTTAAGTAATAAACCGCCTTTCGTAAGTACAAAATATTTGGTTAAGCGGGTTATATTTATTTTATTAGGTCACAAGTTCGATTCTTATTGATGATGAATTATTATTTTTAACCTTCACCCTCATATTTTAGTTACATATTATATTGTTGTAATTAAAAACCGACAAATAAATACTATTTGTAAATAAAAAAGGAAATTCTTACAAAGTGATATGTACAATATCAAGTATGGATAAAATATCTTGTAAACAAATTGCATGGATCAAATGTCAAAGAAATACAAACCATAAAGTTTAACATAACAAAACCTTATAACATAACATCAAATTATTAAATATTTCTCGAACATATATAATAGATCATAGCCAAGAACTGTGTTGACTGGTCGACAACTCATATTATTACTTGTTTGTAAGGATATAGTCCTGAAGAAGGAAGAGAACAACTTCGGTATAAACCACTCCCAATGGAGGAGTCGAAGTAATGGATTGCTTTAAAATAGATATTTATCAATGGCATCTAGCAACATCTTGAGCATACTTTTAAAGCTGAAAACCTGAAACCTCGTGATTTTATCCAGAACCCCATTTCAAAACAACTTGAAGCGACGAAAGAAATCATGTTTACAAAGAAACACGTTTTATTTTCAACATCTCGGTAACAGTAGGCCGACAATTTGGCCGAACTCCACTCCGTCAACAAGACAAGATTTGTGATGTGATCTCTGGAACATTTAAACAGAAAAAATCTCTGATGCGTCCAAACAAAGAGCTCTTTGCATCCAAATAAAGAGCTCTTTACTCATTTGAAGCCAATTTAACTAGATTGCCCAATCTAGGCTACTCTACATCGTCTTCGAGACATAATTCGTCTATGTATGACGGAAGATTTAAACAGGAAAATCGATGTTGGGAAGGAATATATTTGATTACTGTTATTGTGCAAAGGAATATCACAAAAGCAGGACTAAAAATTGAAATGGAAGGGGAAATGAAAATAGGATTGCTTCATAATATTGTTACTTTTGTTTGGATGCAAGCTAATTAACCTTACGTAAGTATACATAGAAGAGAAAAGGTCATAATTTAATATTGTGATTCATAAAACCAAATGCCTTGCTTATGTCTTAATACGGGTTATTATTCTAACCGCCTTTAATTTATGCGTTGAATCTAGAAATATTTCACTTAATATGATGGTTGGGTACATTAGTTAAAACTAGATGGTTGGCACTGAAAAAACCGCGGATAAGTATATACTTAGATTGGAATTAGATGGTTGGCATTGAATTGAAACTATCAAGATCTAAAATTATAATATTTAATATTTAATTAGTTAAATTTAAAAGTTGAGGGGGACATATAAATTATTTAATTAGTTAAATTTAAAAATAAACCCTAAACCTCAAATCCAAAACCCTAAACCCTATATACATGGTTGTTGGGCGTATTAGTATGGTGTTTTTGGCCCTTGATTTGTAATTTTGAATTGCAACAACCACATTTATTAGCACAAGTTTCATCTATAACACTAGGTGTGTATACTGACATACAAGCTACATATTCAAACTCAACTCGTATTCACCCTTAGATTTGTAATCCAAACGTTTTTCACTATATGGAATCTTCGGGATCAAATAAATTTTTTGATCATAGCCATAAGAGAATTCGTTGACGAATATATGTGGAACAACAAAAGAAGTATATTAAGGAAATGTTCTATGACGCCAAAAACAATAGAGATAAAGTAGTGGTGATGATCAATAGTATCAATATTTCAATTCACGAGAAAGAAGAAAAACACCAATAGTGGAGAGTAATATGGACACAAGGCCTTATAAGATATGTTTAATCACATTGTCACCTATTGGTATCTTACATGAATCAATAGAAAAGGAAAATAAGACACTCAAAGGTTACATGAATCAATGTCACGCATACCAGCTACCTCTTAGCTACCTCTTAGATTCAATTATGCGTTTGTTGAACGGGTGGATGAGTAAGAATTTTCCAATACGTATCTTTCTAAGATAAATGTTTTTATAACTTGTTAAGTTAATAATATTTTACTTTTAGGTTTGGTCTCGAGAAATGGGATTGAAAAATGGTGAGGTCCACAACAATGAGACCGTTGGGAGTGTGGATACTACGTGATCAATAATATGTTTCAAATGATAATTAGTAAGTAAGGAGACTTCCCAAAAAGTGTAAGTCTTGAAAAATATGACATGTATTTATATATCTTCTGGTTGTAAGTGAACTAATTAACTTGTTAATTGGATTTGGTTATAGACTCGGAATAGCGTAAAGAGTTATACAGAAGCGGAGTTGAATGACTTGGTATACAACAATGGTAAGAAGTGTGTTTCACGTTACCTTGGTGATGAACATTGAATTAGATGAACTTGCTTTTTATATATATCAAGATAAATATTTTTGTACACTATGTTTTGTGAATTTGTACATTATATTTCTAGTATATATATATGTTGTGAATTTGGTAACTTGGCTTTGCTGGGATTCGATATGTTTATTATTTGGCTACTAGAATTTAGTTATTTGCAGGAATTTTGCTATTGTAATTTGGTATTTACAGGAATTTTGGTACTGGATTTTGGCTGGAAAAATGTACAAAAAATATATATTATATACATTTAAAGCAGTTATTTGAACCCAATAGTCGACATACGTTTTATTATTTTATATTTATTTCGCTCTAAAAATAAAAATCCCCTATGAAATAGAATGAAAACCTGCCGTATCTATACCCTAAAACAAACGCCAAAAGCATTCAAATTTGACTGCCTAATATTAAATAAAAAAATTTCCTTAAAAAACGTCTAAAACTCGCACGAGTATCCAACCCAAAACGCCTCTAAATATAATAGACCGCCATATCTAATGATAATGTAAGGCGGTCGTTTCACCGCCTTTTAAGTTATTAATATTTTAAGCAATTTTTCATATACAACGGTCTATTCACCGTTTTAAATAGATATTTTTACCACTTTAACTTATTGTTTATGTACTATTGTGTGTATATATTATTTAGTAATTCAGAAAATTACTCTAAATATTCGATCAAGTAAAAAATATTAGAAACTTCAAAATAAGTGTTACTAAACCAAATATTCAACAAAGAAACAAAAAACTACTCGTAATATAGGATATGAGAATATTATGTAAAACTTTATCACATTAACCCTTTCAATCGGTTAAAGGATCATCAAGCAAACGAATCGAACCTTCGAGGCATTTGGAGAACCATTTTCGGCAAGGTTCTTAACATTGATTATGACAAGAGCAACTGACATATTAAATTAGAAAAATTGGTTGATGTCACTAATTATATGGATTTAAAATTAGATATAAAAATTTAGTCGGTGTATATTGTATATGTTAAATTGGTTGATAAATGTAAGAAAAAAATAAATGAAATTTATGTGTCAAAATTATATTATTATGAACACATCTAAGGATATATTTAGGCATATTTAATATTAATCTTTTATTTATTGCTAATTAAGTCGGGTTACGTACGATGTAGCTAGTAACAAAAATGCTATATTTCAGTGAATATATGTCATTACAAGTACGAAGAATATGGATTCGCTTAAAGGGTCTATTTGGTAAAGTAGTTGTAAACTCTAGTTGTAGGTTGTAACAGTACGATTTTAAAGCTTCTTAACTTTTCAAAAAGTTACTTTCAGCTGTAGTTTATGCCTTTCAAACAAAACATTTAACTTTCTAAAACCCTGAACCCGGTTTAAACAAATTCTAAATTCTTAATATTATTCCTTTAAAGGAACAAATCTTCAATTATTAAATTAGATTAAATAAATGTATTTTAGCTAAAGTTTGTTTTCATCGCTGTGTTGATCATAATTTTAAGTCGGGCGCTTTTAATAAGATCCAACGACATCGGTGGATTTGAATGTTGGAATGTAGGTAGGTTGATTCATTTACACCGTTGACTATTAGAAGATGACGACGACAGACTATTAGAAGATGACGACAACCAAACGTCCGAACATTTTTAGGATTTCAAGTTGTTGATAAATAGAGATCTCAATCGCATTTCATATCACCAACTACAAGTACTTCACTTCTTACTAGTAAAATGGCTACGATGTCATTAGGTCAAAAGTCAACCAATTTTCAACGCTCAAACTATAACTCGGTTGTTGAAGAGATCAACGGTTTGATTCGGGTTCACAAAGATGGTCACGTCGAGAGACCTCCGATTGTACCTCATGTTTCTAGCATGGTACCTTCGGAGCTCGATGTTGTAGCCAGAGATGTCATGATAAACAAGTTTACTAGCTTGTGGGGACGTTTGTATGCCCCTAGCAACCGACAGTTTTCATCAAAACTGCCGTTGCTAGTTTATTTTCATGGAGGAGGGTTTTGCGTGGGGTCGGCTTCATGGGCTTGTTACCATGAATTCTTGACACATGTTGCTCGTGTTGCGTGTTGTGTTGTTGTATCGGTGAATTACCGTCTTGCCCCTGAAAACCGTCTCCCAGCTGCCTATGACGACGGGGTCAATGCCATTATGTGGCTAAAACAAGAATTTTCAAAGGGAACCATTAACGAGCTTAAATGGTGTGATTTTTCGAACTTGTATTTAGCTGGTGATAGTGCTGGTGGGAACATCGTGCACCATGTTGCATCACGGCTAGTGTCTTGGCGGGTCTTATCACCAAAAGGGATTATTTTGATTCAACCCTTTTTTGGGGGAGAATCAAGAACCACATCTGAGAAGCATTCTTTGCAACCGATTCACTCTGCATTAACTCTATCGGTTTCTGACACATATTGGCGGTTGGCGCTCCCACTAGGGCTTAAACGAGACCACCCATTTTGTAACCCTTTAGCCAAGGGTGCACCAAAACTAAGTGATATGAGAACTTTCAAGACCATGGTTTGTGTGGCTGACTTGGACATACTGAAAGATAGAAATTTAGAGTTTGCGGCTGTCCTTGCTAGCGCAGGTGCACGTGTGCAATCTGTTATTCACAGAGACGTTGGACATGCGTTTCATGTTTTGCAGAACTACCCAATGGCTCGTACCCGAATAAACGAGATGATTACTCAAGTTAAGGCATTCATCAACAATAATTAATAAGTGTTATGAATTGGTATTGGATTGTAAAATCTAGAATCTAGTTTGATATATGGTTCTTTAGTTGTTACCATTTATATTTATGCTTTTATTTATAATACTACGTAACCAAATTAATTTCTCCTAATCTCAACTCGAGATTTATCATCATTGCAACTGCAATGTATTGAAATACTTATATTTTTTCCACAAAACGATCAGAAACATTGCAATACATTAGTACTAGAAGCTGGACCCTTTTGTCATGCGATGAAGAAGTAACGTAATTAACTAACTGATTATAGTAACAATTTTTTTACAAATATGAAATTAACTTCGCAAGTAGTTACCGTACAAAATTGTGAATTACATCGATCTAAACCATGCGTGATGTTATATATGTTCTACTTTTGAAAGGAAAAATGGAATGAAAAGTTTTAGTTCCAATTTTGAAGTTTGAAGAATGAAGAGAATATATCTTTGGTTGGAAGGCACTTTGACCAAATATAACCAATGGGGCACTTTACAGGGTGGCTAAAGCTTTACAGCATTCTTCAGCTTCTGGTTCTTACGAGTCAAGACTTAAGATAGAGACATAGTCAACTGTTTTTTAAGAGCCATCAATATCATCTTTAATGGGTATAATATTTCTTTTTGACAAGGCAAACACACACACGTCTCTATTTTGACATATTTTGTCTCAAGTGACAATTAAATCGACAAATCTTTTAGTAGTTGGGTTATACCGATACTGGTAGATACAAATCTTTGGGACATACGGAGTATAGTATTTTTGAATCTCTATAATATAGAAATTACATGTTTTTAACTTTTTTATTATAACTTCACACAAAGCTTTATCTTTGACAACTTGAACGACTACACCTAACCATTTGACAACGTGAATACAGTGCGTTAATGTTCTTGCAGGAAGTAGGAAGGGATAACGTCTAGCTTTTAGAAATATTCCAATTAATCCACATTTAGTAAATGAATTCATAACCTACTATCTCTCTTTTCCTTTTTCTATATTAGATTTGCATAATCTTCTTTGGATATGTTCGAGAATCTTTCGGGCTTCAGTATTCTACATGTCACAAGAATCAACCCCAGTGAGTATACATTGATGAATATGGTTTATAATTGTATATTAAAGTACTAATTTTTAAACTCGTACACATGAGAGATGTTTTGAAAATATGAACTAAGATTAGAAGCGAACGATTGAATTTTATATAAGTTATGATATTAATATTTCTTATCAAAGTACAGAAATTGAATTGAGTTATATAAATTATATATTTATTGATACATTATTATAATATATAATGATTATATTTATAATTTGAATTACAGTCGTATTTTAGAAATAAGTTTAATTGATTAATTGAGTAATGATGATACTAGTGATCTGCTTTTATTACATATATGGTACATCCATTATAATAAGCAAAAAGATACAATGTTTCAATGAAACACAATACGATCCCAAGAAAGGCCTTGGGACCTCATAAGAAAAAGAAAACGCAGACAACCAAACCCACAGGACTCGAAAACAACCCTTACGAATCCCTGAACACATAGATCACTAACCGAACTCTGCCCTTATGAGATCTGTCTAAGGGATTTTCCAAGTAGCTTTCATTTGCAAAACTTGCAGAGAAATTTTAAACTTAAGTGTTAGAATCTTCAACCTAACAGTTGCAAGTATCATGTCAACCAATTGATCTAACGCTCCTGTTCCTTTCTTGAAAAACCGGTTTCTTCTCTCTTGTCAAATAAAATATACAGATGCTCCAAGAATAAGCTTGGCAATCACAACTCTAGCTACTCTTAGCCTCGCCAGCCGGATCAACTTGCCCACAATATGATGCCAATATCATTGTATGTGATTGGAATCTGGCTATATTGCTTTACTTTCATCCAAACCTTAAAAGAAAAAGGACATTCGAAAAATAAATGAGCATGAGTATCAGGTTGTTGTCCACAAAGCGGACATTTTATGTATGTGCAACTAGCTGGCTAATGTACTTCCTAAGATTTTAATTTCTCTTGCGTTTTTAGCTTTTTTCACCCAAGACTAACCAAACAAGAAATGTGTGCTTGGGGCTGCATTGCATAAACCAAACCAAATCATACCATTACACCTTTGGAGCATGTGGGCGAAGAGACTGCCATGCTATACTGACTAAGAACTCGCACAAATTACCCTCCAAATCATGCCAATACAATTTATCATGAGAATTATCTAGATTCGGAGGGTCCAAAGATTGCAACATAGGATAGCATTGGTACCATGTTACTTGCCATTTCCAATTATTATCATGCACAAATTATATACTTTATCGATTACATCAAATCCCGCTCTATGGATCTCTCACCTTGGGACAACTTCAATTAGCGGTACGACATCAGACCAAGTGTCAAAGCACGCTGAAGTTTTAGTCTCGTCTCCAATCTTGTGAACAAAGAATTGTTGCAATTCATCTCGCATATGTAAGATCTGCCTCCATCCCCAGCTTGCATCGGCTTTGATGGGCACATCCCATAAATTTTTCTATCAAGTAAACGATATGAATGGATCCATCTAACCCACAATGATTGCTTCAAAGTAGGAATACTCCAAATATGGGTTTTCATAAGGGCCATATTCCATGTTTGTAACTGTTTAATTCCGAGCCCGCCTTCTTCTTTGGAATACATAGATCATTCCACTTTTACTTTGGCTTTACCTTTCTTCATATCCCCTTGACACCACAATTTTCAATATCCTTGATGATTATTATGGGAAATATAAACACGGAAGACCAATAAACTTACATAGATGGTAACACTGAAATTATTAGTTTTACTCTCCCTGTAAAAGAGAGAGACTTATTCTTCCGATCATCAATTCTATTCTTAACACGTTCCACTAAAACTTTGCCAATCTCGAAACAGCAACCTAGAAGATATTAATGGAACTCCCAAATACTTAACTGGTAACTTACTTTCTTCAAATAGCATAAGAGCTAAGATCTGATTTTTAATGGTTTGAGGAACATTAGCAAAAAACTCCGCGCTAGACTTGGAACCAACCCATATTCTTGCCTCTCAATTAAACACCTCGAAAGAATCATGAATAAATGAAACCGAGGCCAAGTCTGCATGAACAAATAGGAACAGATCCTCTACAAAACAAACATTTATTATTTCTTGCCTCTCACATATTGGATGTTATTGAAACCCCTCTGTGCCACGAATATTAGGTTTCAAGAGAAGAATAAGAACTTTCATAACCTTGGTAAACAAATTGGGAGACATTGGATCTCGTTGATGAAGGCCCCGTTGTCCCTTAATTTATCCGTGTAAGTCCCCGTTGAGGCTGATAGAAAAATAAGTTAACCATTATATCATGAAATCCAAAATGATGCAAGATGGTCTTTAGAAACCTCCGATCCACTGTGTCATACGCCTTTTGAATATCAATTTTGAACGCGCATCTCGGGACACCCCTTGATAAGTGGTAATTCTTCATGATCTCCTGGGTAAGCAATATGTTGTCTAAAATTCTTCTTCCTAAAACAAAAGTTGATTGATTCTCGCCAACCACATCTGCAACGCCTTCTTTTAAGCGATTAGTAATAATTTTTACTAATGCTCTTATAAATAACATTAAAATAGAATATTGGACACCAATCATTTACCCTACTTCGCGCTGAGACCTTGTTAAAAGAGCAATGATAATATGATTTATTTTTGTCACCAATTGACCATTTAAGAAGAACTCCTTAACCGCATCAGTAACCTCATCACTAACAATATTACAGGACTTTTTGTAAAAAGCATATGTGTACCCATCTGGTCCAGGCGATTTATTGTCTCCAATATCAAACATTGCATCTCGAACCTCCTGATTTGTAATTGGACGAACCATATATAGAGTTTTATCCGGAGGAACTTTTCTCGTGAACAACTCAGCAGGCGGGGTAACAGCAACTGAACTGGCACAACCCAAGAACTTTTCATAGTGCTGAACAAAAACTTTCGGCACATCCATCCCTTCCATTATGACACCGTTATTATTCAAAATCATTTGTATACGGCTTCCGTTTTTTCTTCCATTTACAACCTTGTGAAAGTACCCAGAATTACTATCACCAACTCTAAGCCACTCAACTTTGGATTTCTGTTTCAACAAATGCTTTTCTATAGGACTGCTTCATTGAATGCTTTCAGTAAATGGCTCTCATCTTCACGAAGGTCAACAGATTCCGGGTTCAAATCAAGAGCTTTATGAGCTTCAGCAAGCACTTTCTAAGCGTCATTACTCGTTCATTTAAACTCCCATTAACTAAAAAATTGGCTTCTTCAACATTTGGAGTTTACTAACAACCTTATATATCTTATTGCCAGTAAGTGTTGGGAAAATTATGCAGTTAGAATTTCCCCACATTACAAATTTGATGAGATAAAGTATAAACTAAAATTAGGCTAGTTTAGTGTGCTTCAATAGTCTAATTATGAAGCTGCAATACTCAAGTTGAAAAATCAGATCAAGAAGGTTGCAGTTCAAGGATACATTCAAGGTCGGCTTCTAGAAGAATTATAGATAAAGTTAAAGATATAGAGATCGACTTTGAAGAAGAGAAGGAATTAGTTTCCTAATAGATATATAGTTTCCTAGTGTAAGTCTAAAAAGACTCTATAAATAACGGATACCAAGACATTTAGAGGTGTCTTATTTTATGAAAACCTACGATCTCCTAACTTGAGACCGTCTCCTCCATTTCTTCTCTAAGTTGTTGATAATATACATATGACTTAGAATATCTTCTTTGTGTTCTTCATATTGTAACTAATTATTATATCTTTTGTTTTGGTGATAAATAGTTCCAACTTGGTACCATGGCGTGTCAGATCTATTCAAGATCTGTAAAGATCCATTCCAAGCAAAATAAATCGTATTGAAGAAATCAAAGAAGATTGAAGAAAATTCATCTTATGTTCGCCATGTTCCGCTTAGCCGTAGAAGAATCGTCATATCTCATTCGTTAGCCGTCGGATTGTCATGAAATTTGAACACATAGGTGCCCATTTTGACCGGAGGAATGTGCGATCTGAGCTTTTAATCGAGAGATACTCATTTTCCAAATCTGTTGTAGAAAGTTTGGGATTATTCTGCGCAGTTATAGTTAAACGATCACCATGTCTTCATTAACCATTAGATGTTTGTGATTTTTCAGATACATGTTTCAAGACATACATATCTATGTCGTGTTAAAATTTGATCATGATATGATATTTCTACACTAAGATATTAAATGTTGAAAAATAGCTCCTAAAAGTTATTTGAATAAGGAGCTACGAATTTTTTCCCGTAAAATAACATGTTTTTGATATTTAAAAAGTGATTTTGAAGTCATTCATACGTTCTCATAATACTTAGCCTTCTTATTTAAACATATGTCTATATATATATATATAATCTCCTTTATACGTCAAACGAGGTTTTCTAACTCGCGCGTTGCAGCAGGATCAATATATATATATATATATATATATATTTGAATGAATAATTTATAAATTAATATTAGAATATAAAAGTCAATACATTAACATTCTAACTTATATTATGTTTATATGGATATGGGTTGGATCTATAGTTAATCACAATTCCACAAGTATAAAGGGAACAAATTAACCCTTATACATACCATGTATTTTCATCATCTAAATTGTTTATCCTTAACCCTCCATTGTCATATCAACTATTTACATCAACTTTGATTATAGTTACTCTTATTTATTAAGTGCTTCTATTTCTATGCATATTTCAATTGTATTTTATGTTACTAATATGTACTATGTTATTTATTGACAATTCTCTATTTTTTTATAATTAAAACAAATATTCATACAATTAATTTGAATAGCTTTTACCAGTAATATAAATACATGATTATTGTTAGTTTTTAAAAAATTTATATCTTTATAAACTTACCAATTTATATTAAAATTTTAATAGTTTTAAAAATCTTCACACAATTATGAAAGAAAATTTACAAAATATTGCTCTAGAATTGTAAGAAATAATTACTACTTACATCATGTATTTAACATCATACTACACTAATAAAAAATAAAGTATATAAATTTCTCATTTGTCTTTCTATAAAAGAATTATTTACATTTAAAATTTTATGATCGATAAAGAAAACAAATTATTTATAGAAAGAAAAAGAAATTTGTAATTATCGATTATTAAATGAATAGTGAAATTTTAACATTGTTAAGTATTATAAATATATACATTTATGAAAAAAATATTAAGGGGCCAAAATAATTAATTAGTGATGTTAGTGGGGCTTAAAAAATAATCACTCATTTTGAGACAATATTATGGGCTGCAAATGGGCTTAAGGAGAAAAGATTAAGGCTTAAGAGTATTACAGTTTACTGTTCATTCCAATTGGTACTGTTCATTAATATATATCCCGTTCCGTTTTCCTTTTCTCATTTTCCCACCAAACTTCCACTTAAAGCTTTGGCTAATTGCATGTTTTCCACCTGTCCCATTATCAAATATGATGGTGGATTAGGTTCTTCTACTATCAATTCATCTGCATTTGTTTCTCACAAGCATTACAAGGTTTATTAGCAGGATTGGTAACTATTGTTTTTATATGTTTTCAAAATTTTTGGGGTTTTGATAATTTTGTTGAATATTTTTGGGATTATGATTTGATAATACGCCTATTTTGTAATCTTCGTATGCGATTGAGTTGTTATGTTTTTAAGTTACTGTATTTCAACAAAAATTGGGATTCCTTTGCGGTCGGAATGCAGTTGGTTGGACCGATCATTTTTATACCCAATAAAAAAAATTAAATAATAACTTCATAGTGTTGTAATGTGACAGATTGTGCCGTCAACTACACCGATTGCAAATTGACGGAAGCTTTAAAGTTGACTGGCCAAGGTGAGGAACTGTTGCTGTTGCCAGGTTTGATGACATCTCTTTTCCCCATTTTCTTTTTCTACAAAGTGTTTAAAATTGAACTTCCAAAAACAATTACTTTCTTTTGACGTTATAAAATGGAAGGAAAATGGAAGGATCATGTTTACTTACATTAAGATAATAGCTCAACAACCACTGGCTAATTATATTTTAATAATAAATTACTATCTTCATGGTGTCCACAGGTAACCATGAACCTACATTTAGTAGCATAAATAATCAAACTAGCTACTATTATTTTCTATAATGCAAATAAATAGTAACAAAAGAAGAAATAAAAGATGAATTTGGAATTTTTGGTAGGTGGGATTGAGATGAATTAACGAGAACAAGAAATATAGTTGTGTATGTTCATGGGTGCCAACAATTAGAAATCCAGTTATTAGTTCATTATAGATTAAGCCAAAATAGGCCAACATTTGTATGTTAATGAAAATTACAGAACATACACTCCATATAAAATCTTTATATATTTTATTATTGATTTTTATTTTACACTATGTATCTACGCTATGTAGGTTTCATTCGGGATGTAGGTGTGTCGGGATTAAAGAATTTGGCAGTGTATTCGTATTGGAGGTAATTTTGTCCTTATTTTTGGGATTGCATTATTTTTAACCCAGATTCTTATTGATGTGATACTTTCTCTGTAAAATGATGTTTTGCAATGTTCTTAATACTTATAATGTTTGCTTATAGTTTTAGAATACTTATACTTGCTTGCATTAATGTTGGATAAGACTAGAAATATTAAACCTCAGTTATCTGGTTGCTTATATATTTGGAATACATATATTTTCTTGCATTAATGGAAACATACTAAAACATGAGAGAAAGAACGAAAGATGAAACTAAAAATGATAAGTCCAAATTATCCGATAATCAATTAACAAGCAAAGACACAAGAGTTGGGTTACACCTCACATCTAAGAGACAAGAGGTCAGAAGACGTCTTTTGTACAATGGTACGGGAATTTTTGATGCCAATGTTGCAAACGAGACAGAGGTTTCTGACAGTCATTTACGACAAGGATCTTCTGAGAGTCGTATAAAGACTCATGATGCGGATATTGAGCGTGTAGAATCTAGCTGTGTTGAAGTTGAAGGTAAATAATTTTTTTTTTTAATATTTTTTGTAATAGATTTAATGTAACTTAATATATTTTTATAGCATTTGTTTTTATAATTGATGTTTGCTTTTCTTTTTACAAATTTCTTCACACAGGTATATCGGTTTCATCTATTTTGAAAACAAAAAAAAGATCTTTCGATAGTCGTGCATCGATACATGATACGGGCATCGAGTGTATCGGATCGGCCATCATTGAATCGGAAGGTTAATAACATTTTAAGAGGTTTTTTCTTATACATCCTATATAACTCAATGTATAGTTACCTATTTTATTTTTATAAATAGATCAAAAATTGGATTTGTGCCTTACGTCTAAGAGACAAGATAAGAAAAGACGTCTACTGTACAATGCTATGGGACCGTTCAATGTGAATGTTGCATTGGGGCCAGAGATTCTTTATAATGATTTACAAGAACAAAGTTCTGGTGATCCTGTAACGGTCCGTGATATGGACATTCAACATCTGGGATCAAGTAATATTGAATCTGATGGTGAAAACTTCTTTCTTTTTCAAAATATAGTTTTCAAATTTATTCTCATACTTAACTGTCTTTTTTTTTTCTTCAAAAACCATTGAATACAGGCATATCTTTTTCTTGCAATTTGAAAGGAAAGAATTGCCAACCACAAATTGTTCATGACGATCTACGACAAGGATCTTCTTATGGTCTTCTGTTCAACGATGATACGAAGAGTCAAGGTGTGGGATTGACCAATGTGGAAGGGCAAGGTGAATAAGATATCTTTCCTAATATGTTATATTGTTTCAAAATATAATTTTATAGCTTCCTTTTTTCATTGTGACACTGTATTTTTGTGACTTAATATTTTCAGAATTTGGTTTTGTTTTTAACTTTCGGTTATGCTTTTTTATGGAGAAACAGGCATTACATCTAACAGACACTATCACAAAACGCGTGCTCTAGATTGTGGTCCGGTATCCTCTGACATGAATGTTGTAATGAGACCGCGGGTTCATTCTGTTGGTCCTTTCTGTACCCGTTCTATGGGAACTGATCGTATACCATCAAATGGCGGTGAAGTTCAAGGTGACTAAATTTTTTGATTTTTTTGTTACATTGTATTTATGTGAATAAGTATTTTAGAAATTCGGTTTTCAATCTAATTTTTGTTTCTGTTTTTATAAAACAACAGATACAGGCATGTCAAATAAAAGACATGCTGAAAAACAGTTGATAAGAGTTGGAGAAATAGGTGTCACGTCTAAAACACGACATGTAAAAAGGCGTGCTATAGATTGTGGCCCGACATCAGCATCGTCTGATGTGAATGCTGCTACGAGGCCACACGTTGGTCATGGTCACCTACAACAAGAACATTCTGCTACTTCTTTGTTCAACCTTCATATGGAGACTGTGGAATCAAGCACTGTTGAAGCTGAAGGTAACTATTATTTTTTTCACCATTCTCTGTGTGACAACGTATTTATCTTAGTATATATTCATCTCAGTATATATTTTCATAATTGACTTTTGTATGTAACTTTTTCTTTTGTTTATATGAACCATCGAATACAGGGGTGCCGTCTTCTTATATTGATTTGGGTGATTGCAACTGGTCATGTGAACATTGCAAGGCCGCATTCTGGTACGGGGAGCGCCTTAAATCGTATTCAAAAAATCAAAATGTTCGATATAATGGATGCTGTGGAGGAGGAAAAGTTGCTCTGGAACCGGAATTAGAACCTCCGAGTTACATCAAAGAATTATTTAAGGATAAGCACTTCTTGGAAAACATACGTGCGTATAACCAGATGTTTAGCATGACTTCATTCGGTGCCAATATTGATGAATCGATTAACAATGGAAGAGGCCCTTATGTGTTCAAGATATGTGGTCAGGTATATCATTGGATAGGATCGTTATGCCCAATAGAAGGTCATCCCCCAAGATTCTTGCAATTGTATATATATGACACAGAAAATGAAGTGGCGAACAGAATGCATCATTTTGGCGGACAGAGGGATGGCAAATTAAATCCAGAAATTGTTCAAGGGTTGATCGATGTCTTAGATAAGCATAACGGATTGGTAAAACTCTTCAGAACAGCTAGGGACAGATGCAATGAAGCAAACATACCGGATTTCAGAATCAGATTGTATAGTGTGGTTGGAGTTCGCGAATACGAGTTACCATCTTCTCAAACACTTGGTTGCATAGTGTTTGAAAGTGGTCCAAATAGCCAAACAGATTACGACATAATTATTGAGTTGAAAGGTGGAATTCCTCAAAGAATCAATAAGTTGCACCCATCATACATGTCACTCCAGTTTCCTCTTCTTTTTATCTACGGCGAATCGGGTTTTCATCCGAGTATGAAACTTCGCAACTTTAATGCAACCATGGAAAAAAAGAGGTTGTCAATGAATATGTACTATTCATATCAGTTACACAATCGTTTCAACCTGTACGGTTTGCTATTTAGAGGAGGTAGATTATTTCAGCAATATGTCGTTACCGCTTACTGTAGCATAGAACAAAATCGAATTGACTATGTTAGAGCTAAGCAAAACGATATCAGAAACGAATATTTGTCAGGTTTATATGATGCAATTTCAAGAGGAGATCGTGATGGCTCCGATCTAGGCACACGAGTCATTTTGCCTGCGTCTTTTACTGGCGGTCCGCGGTATATGTATAGTCATTACCTGGATGCTCTTGCTATATGCCGAGTGCTTGGAAATCCTCAATTTTTCATTACGTTTACATGTAATGTTAACTGGCCAGAGATCAAGAGATATATGGCACAATATCCTGAACTAACACCATCAGATACGGCTGATATTGTAGATCGTGTATTCGAGCAGAAAGTTCAAGACTTTCTCAAGCTTCTCAAAGAAAAGAAAACATTTGGCCACGTAACAGGAGGTAAACAATGACTTTAGAACTTTTTGGTTGTCTTATGATGTATATATCTTAAGTTCTAATTCTGATGAATAGAAGAAAATGTAACGTGAATGTGGGTAAAACAAGTTAAACTACGTCATGAGCATGTGATACAAAGCATTGTTAACCAATCCTCATGGTTTCGGCCATGCCTCTGTAAAGAATCGTTGTCAACTCATCTTGACTAATCTTGGTATGGTTACATAGTTATGTGACAACAAATCTCCCTTTTAACTAAAACATTATTGCTTAAAGTTCATGAAATATTGAGATGTGTTCAACCAAAAAGTTTGACCAGTTTAGAAAAGTTTCTTATATGTGTGTTTCATAAATTCTCATGAAATATTCAAATGTGGTCATTAAAGAAAGAAGAAATCGGAAAAATTGGTTATTTCTGTGTGTCATAAACTTCGGTTAACTGTTATTGTGGTGAATATATTTTAAACCTTTTGTATCATGTTTTATATTTGGTTAATTCTGTGTGTCATAAAAAAGCACATTTTAATCACGCGTGCTTAAACAACAAACAAAAACGATCACCATTTTAATGTTTTGCAGCCTACTTATTTGATTATTGTTACAGGAACAATGTTAACTGTTTAAACTATCTGCTTCTTACAGTTTCATTAATATTGATCACTTTTTGTTTCACAGTTTTGTATACAATCGAGTTCCAGAAACGTGGCCTTCCGCATTGTCATACACTACTTTGGGTTGACTCAAAAACAAAGATAAAAGACCCTGAAGATGTCGATCAATACATTTCAGCAGAATTGCCAGATCCAAAAGTTGACCCAGAAGGATTTAAAGTGATTTCCGAGATGATGGTACACGGACCTTGCGGATTAGCTAATGTGAATGCACCATGTATGCAAGATAAAATTTGTAGTAAACATTTCCCGAAGAAATACAATGAAAATACTTTTTTCGATAAAGATGGATATGTACATTATCGAAGAAGAAACACACCTATCTACGCAACTAAACGAGAAATGAAGTTGGATAACAGTTACGTAGTTCCATACAACCACTCATTATGTCTCACGTTTTATGCTCACATTAATGTTGAGTATTGCGGCTGGAGCATGTTAATCAAGTACCTGTTCAAGTACATTTCAAAAGGTACAGATCGAGTTGTTGCACATATCACAAGACCAGTTGGTGACCCGTCTCCATCAACCAGTCGTACAAGAATAGAAGTCGATGAAATTCAAAACTTCATTGATGGACGCTACATCTGCCCACACGAAGCATGTTGGAGGATACTTAACTTCAACATACACAGTAGAGAACCAGCAGTGCAAGTACTAGCTGTTCATCTTAAAAATATGCAACAAATTAGTTTCCGAGCGAAAGAACCCTTGAAAGCCATTGTCAGTAATGCTCAGAAGAAAATGACAACGCTCACCGAATGGCTTACCTTTAATGCTTCCTCTGAAGAAGGTCACCACTTGACTTACTTGAATTTTCCGTCAGAATTTGTTTGGTATGCCGACCAAAAGAGTTGGAGACCACGAAAACACAAAAACAAACCGTCAGTTGGCCGATTAGCATACATACATCCAAGTTTGGGCGAATTGTTCTATCTTAGACTGTTGTTGTGCCATCAAAAAGGGTGCAATTCTTTCCAGGACATACGAACGGTTAACCGAAGAATTCTTCCAAATTATCGTTCTGCGTGTGAAACTTTGGGTCTACTTGGTGACGATAAAGAGTGGGACACAGCTTTAGAAGAGGCCTCTCTGTCCGCTACGTCATCAGAATTACGAAATTTGTTTGCTCATATCCTTACCTACTGTGAAGTAGCAGATCCTCTCAAATTGTGGAAGACATATTGGCGGCAAATGGCTGACGACATCCCCAAAAGAATATCCACATCGCTTCGGATTCAAAATATTCATGTCAATCATCCGGAATTAGAGAGTTACGTTTTGTACGAATTAGAGATCATACTAAATGGTTGCTCAAAATCAGTTAAGGATTTCGGTTTACCCTTACCTCCACAACGTTTACTTGATGACCTAAAAAATAGGTTGTTAATGGAGGAAAGGAACTACGATCGAGAAATGTTGATGAAAGATAAAGTTATTTCAGTCGCAAAGTTAAATACGAACCAGAAAAAGATTTATGATCATATTATAAGTGCGTCTGCATGCAATAAACAAGCGCTTATATTTGTATATGGTCACGGAGGCACAGGGAAAACCTTTCTTTGGAAAACGATTATAAGTACCTTACGCTCTGAAGGGAAAATCGTTTTGGCGGTCGCTTCATCTGGTATCGCTTCCCTGCTTCTCCCATCAGGTCGAACCGCACACTCCCGATTCAAGCTTCCACTTGAATTGACAGATGAATCAATGTGTAAGATAAAAAAGAACACGCATATGGGAGATTTATTAGCTCAAACCGATCTCATAATTTGGGATGAGGCTCCGATGAATGACCGTCGTTGCTTTGAAACATTAGACAGAACCCTTAGAGACATTCTTAACACTCCCGACATTTTGTTTGGAGGTAAATCAGTTATATTAGGTGGGGACTTTCGACAAACTCTTCCTGTAAAGAAAGGCGCATCAAAAATGGAGATAATAGCAGCCTCTATCGCTGAATCAGAACTATGGATGCATTTTAAAGTTTTCATGCTTAAAGAAAATATGAGACTCTTGCAAACAGAGCTCAATGAAGATGAAAGAAAATTAACATGCTCATTCGCTTCATGGCTTCTTGACGTGGGAGATGGTAAACTCGGCGAACCTGATGAATTAGATGTGCAAAATGCTTCATGGATAAGGATCCCTGATATGTATTTTATTCTAGATGATGAAAATGGTATGTCGACACTTATCAACTTCATATATGACGAAGACACACTACAACAACCAAGTGCACAAAAGTTGCAGCAAAAAGCGATAGTCTGTCCCAAAAATGAAACCGCTGATCTTATAAATCTGGAAATTTTGTCAATGCTTCAAGGACAAAGTACATCTTATGTGAGTTCAGATGAAGCAACTCCAATCGGAAATGATGGTGGCGAAACAGAATTGTTGTATCCTATGGAGTATTTAAACAGTCTCAGATTCTCAGGTTTACCACCCCATCGACTAGAGCTAAAAGTTGGAGCACCGATCATGCTTCTGAGAAATGTCAATCTGGGAGGCGGATTATGTAACGGCACAAGAATGATAGTAACACAATTGTTGTCGAAACTCATTGAGGCACAAATTATCACTGGAACAAGAATCGGAGAAAAAGTCTTTATCCCAAGAATTCCTCTAACGAAAAAAGACCCCAAGTTACCATTTATCTTCAAAAGAAAACAATTTCCGGTGAAAGTTTGTTACGCAATGACAATCAACAAGAGTCAAGGACAGTCTCTAAACAAAATCGGGGTTTACTTGCCAGAATCAATATTCGGGCATGGGCAATTATATGTCGCATTATCCCGGGCAACATCACCTCATGGATTAAAAATACTAATCAAACAACAAGAAAACCAACCACCTAATACTACAAAGAATATAGTTTATAAAGACTTCCTAACCAAAATTCAAAGGACACAGGTTTTTTTTTACTTAAATCGCAATAATAATCATTCTTAGAATACATATTTATGTCATTACTATAATGGCACTCACTTGCCCTTCCTTATATTTAAATGTTAGAAAATAAAAGTTGAATCTTGATTGTTGTTATTTACATGCTTGGTGATTTTGGAATATGAAATGTTTATAACCATTTAACATAATACTAACGTTTGTTTCATTTTTTATATTATCACCAGGATGACACATGACAAGCTTGCTGACTTGAAACCGTGGCACAAAAATAAGACCATAGAAGTAAAAGTATATCGTATATGGATAAACCGAAATCCCCCAAACCCTACACCAACTGGCTACTGTTGCATCTTGCTAGACAAACAAGTACGACACACAAAGTTAAATACACAAGCAGCATATAAACTGTTACCATTTGTCTTATGATGTTTTAATGCACACAGGGCAGTGCAATACAAGCAAATATGGACATCAACGATATTGACTACTTTAACCAAATCCTTGAACTTGGATCAGCTTACCGAATCTCGGACTTCAGTTGTGAAGAAACAAGCAACTGGCAACAAACCCTTGACAACAATACAAGTCTCAGATTTGGGAAATTCACAAAATTCAAAAACATACAAGCCGACGAATTTCCAAATCATCACTTCAACTTTGTTTCATACAACCAGTTAGACTATAAGATAAATCAACCGGAAAACATATCAAAAAGACGACATCCTATTCTTACAGGTAACATACACTTATTTTATTCTTCTTTTGTAAAAAAGTATTCTAACTTACACTTCCTTTATGTTAACAGATTATATAGGATGTGTTAGAACAGTCGGTGAAGTAATTGTATCTGGAAATCCAAACAAAAAACAAACTGTTCGAAGAAAAATAGACATTGAAAATCTTAAGTAAGTAATTTCACATACCTAATAAATCTTCTGCATCCAATAAACAAAGTATTTTGTATAAAGTTAATCAAGTCACAACTATACAATCAATTAACTCTAATCTTTCTTCACATGTTCAGTGGCAACATCATCGAGTTTACAATGTGGGATGAAATGGCAAGGAACTTTGACAAAAACTCATTCGAATTGTTGGAGAAACCTGTGATCATCGCTGTGAGTTCATGCCGAGTTTCAAAGTATAGAGGTAAATCTTACATACGATACACGCAACTAATGGTATATTTTTAGTTTTTTTACTGCAAAAAACAACACACGTTGATATCATTAACCACCCACAGACTTGCAATTATCCGCTACACCAGCAACACACTACTACTTAAATCCTGAAATTCAAGAGGCTGAACAATCCCGAGCCGAGTAAGTAACATAAACAAAAACAATACTTCACTCAAAAAACTCTGACCAAACTTTACCACAAATATTTTATCCATTCGTTTCTAAATACAATACAGGTACAAAGAAAAATACAATTTAAACCCGCCACTCGAAGTCTACAAATACAGGAACGAAGATAAGGAGAAAGAAAAACTTAGAAACAGATTTTCATTGGCATTACTCCTTGAACAAAATCCAGATAGCTACAAGGTCAGTTAAACCCAAATCTTTCAACCTCATTTTAATTGAAATCGTTAAGTATATGTCATAATGATAATAATATCCTTTCAACTTGAGCAATTATGTGTCACTAAAGATAGGAAAATGATAAAATTTGTTATTGCCTACTACTGCATTCACATAAACAGTCAGATTCAAGTAATAAAAGTAAAAATTACAAAATACAACAAAGGAAATATCAATGTATTAACGTTGGATCGAAGATAAACAAATAGGTTTTACACATTACATCCATATAGAGGGAAGATACTTTTTTCGAACACGAACTTATTAACTAATGTCATAAACTACATATGTGTTGTATTTGACTTCTAAAATAGGCTGACAAAAATTTTATAATTGCCTGCATACTTGATAGTTGGACATTGATCTTCTATAAACCCATATGTGTTTTCATTGGTCAAATCATTTTTAGGTAACAAAATTTCATAACTTTTGAATAACCTCATTATGTGAAAACAATTACAGTCAGTGAGATTTACATGCGAAGGAACAATTATCGGTATCAACACAACAAGAGAATGGTACTACATATCATGTACAATGTGCACGAAGAAAGTCAAAAACGACAATGGTACATTCGAATGCGTGGACCATGGCCCACAACCAAGTCCCACCTACAGGTAACACCACCACAAATAACACAACTTCCTTACCTCAACGAACTAATATTTACAGTCATCATATCACATTTGTCACATATTTAAAACCTGCAGATACAATTTCAAAGCCTTTGTTACAGACAACTCCGCAACAGCCCAATTCACCTTCTTCACACCCACTGCCAACGTTGTCACCGGATCCGATTGCTACAAGTTAGTAACATCCCTCCAAATACCTGATCCTCATCAAATTCCAGTAGAAATACAGGCAATCAAGGGCAAGCAACACATATTCCAATTCCATTTCAACCCCTCTTGCAAAAAAGGATCAGTGGATTTCATCCTAGACGATGTGCTAGATAAGGCTGAAGAAATATTGCAGATAACAGCTTCTCCAAATGAAACAGAAAAATACCTTACAAGTAATAAACCTTAACTTCATTAACGGTTGGATATAAATACAACAGATAATTTCTCTTTGCGCCTTGGTATTGCTCCTATTATTAGTCAAGTTTATTAACTCTCATATTTTTTTTTTCATATCTTAGCAACACCACCACCACCAGACTCCGCTAGCAGCCAACATTCTAGAAACGAAATTATGGAAGACGAAGTTGCTACCAAATCAAGAAAGAAAGCACTCTTTCAAGACGAAAAAAAGGAAGCCAAAAAGAAAAAAACTGAGTAAGGGTAAGTAAATCCGCATCACTTTCACAAACACTCGGTCGCACTTGCTGTAATTAAAAAATTATTGATACACAATTTCCTTCAACTGATGCAATAGAATATGAAATGCAGGTTCTGGTGACAACCCATCTTTTGTGAAGCTATGTAGTTCCATCAACCAATCTTTTGTAACACAAAGCAAAACTCCAACAAGTCTAATTAAGCTTTGTAGTGGTAGTAGCTGTAAATGCATTTTGCCAGAAAACCAACTTCATCATCTTCTACAACTAAATTCTAACTCTAACCTTCTTACTTACCTATGCATTTAGACTTTATTTTAAAACCTTAAGCATCAACACTATATCACCGCAGCAACGCGCGGGCAGCCAAATCCTTGTTTATATACATTTAGCATTGCTAAATATATATATATATACAACATTAAAAGAAGCTACCACACCATATATCTCATGTACTTTTGACATGAGACCAATATCTAAAATTTGTGATATACAATTTAAAATTACTATGTACGCACTGACTAAGTTTGATGTTTCAGTATAAATATCTACTTATACCAAAACTTTGTTTTAACTAAATTCAACTTTCATAAACTAAAGATTGGATAGTTATTAATTTCACGTTTTTGAAATATATTATAAACTATGAATAATGTTTCTAATAGTAAAACAGCCAAAATCAGGTTTCGTGTGCGGTTTCCGAAATTCTGTACGCATGATTTATATACAGTACTAGTGAAAAGCATAGTTATTAACTAATTTTGAAGTCTCACTTCTACTGACTCATGATTTATAAATTTGACTTGACTCGTAAAAATTATTATTATATATATATATATATATATAGGGGAGGGTTCAAATAAAAAACATAAATATCGTGAAAACGTGAGAATGACTTTTAAATCACTTTTTAAATATCAAAAACACATTTTTCTACAAACTTTTTAAATGATTCTTATTAAAATAACTTTTGCAAGCTATGATAAAAATTTTAATAAAAAATATTAATTTTTTTCTTTAAACTTTTTTTACAGTCGTTACTATTGTGATTATTCATGATAATCACAAAATATAACATGATAATCACATGTGATTATTCTCTAATATAATGTGATTATTATGTGTTCGAGATAATCACAAAATAGGGTTTTGATAATCACATATTATTCATGTGATTATCTAGTTAAAAATGTGATTATTATGAATAAAAAAATAAAAATAAAAAGTCGAAATTTTTTTTATTTGAAAAATAGTTTCTAAAAGTTATTTGAATAAGGAGTTATGAAGAAACTTTTATAAAATAACGTGTTTTGAATATTTAAAATTGACTTTAAAGTTATTTCTTACGTTCCTACAATATTTAGGTTTCTTATTTGAACTTAGATCTATATATATATACTTATGTATATATTATTTTTAAGATTTTTATTCTTAAAATAAATAAAACATAATGAGAGTTACATACGATTCATTAGAGTCAATAAACTCTTAAGAGTCAAAATCATTTACAAGTCGAAGTTCTAACCATCTAATTTTTTAGATCGTTAATTTGACTTGTGAATTTATAAGAGCCTAGGAATTATGATGCAAAGTGAAATAACATGCTCATGAAATTGGAACTTTTGTGGTACGTTTGTGGATACCATTTCGAAGGAACGTGATAATGGCAAAGAATATAGATATATCGATTATGAATCCTAAAATGTGACATTTAAATGGAATTTGAACGTTTTAATTATCTGTTCCACGTTAGGTGAGAGATCAAATTTTCTTAAAGTTAGAGTTACTCTCTCTGTATCACTTTAAATGTCTTTCTAACAATAAAAAATTAATTTATAATATTTTGATAATATGTTAATTTTATATTTGTATTTAAGATAAATTTAATTATAAATATTTTATAAGATGAGTTATAATAAATAATATAAACTTAAAAATTTAATAATTTTTTATAGTAATCTTTTACACGTAAGACAAAATTTTAGAATACTATTAGCATTCAAATTGAAATGGAGGGAGTAAAAATGTGGGTTAGAAAATCATTGGATTTTGCTCCGATCCATGTTCCGTATTTATGTTTCCCCTTTTCAGTGCATAATATTGTATTAGTTGAGCTGTCTTAATATATTAACTATAGTTTGGTTTATGTTATCTTGCTATTAGAAGTGTTTTAATTTTTATGGAAATTAAATCAGATGTGGGTCATAATTCCTTTTGCGAGTAATATCATGTAATGTATTAATTTCATCTATAAATATATATGGAAGGTTTACATATAATAGAGATATAAGTTTTAAAATAAACTATTTTGGATGGGTGAAGTGATATGGCATATATACCGAATTCAAAGTCGTAGGTGTTATGAAAACTTAGAACATTAACGATGGAAAAAGTCATTGGAAGAGTGTTCTTTATGACATAATCTTATATACCAATTTTGTTAACAAAAAAAAAACCTATTTGATTCAGAAAAAAGGTTTTCTAAAAAGCTTTTTATTAATAAAATACACACAAATACATACATGAGTATTTAATTGACTCATTAGCTCATACTTCAATTTTAGTAAACTAGTAAATAACTCACACTATGTAGTGGTAATGCATGAGAATAAGATAGTAGTGGACTGATGGTCGACTTTAATAACTGAAATAATGTGAATAGTAAATGTCTTTTGATAATTATTGATGATCATCATCAACAATGTTGATTGACATCCGTACTTAATTGTGGTGATATTCTGCTATGAATTCAATATCTTTTTAACATTATATTAATTTTTTTATAGTCATACAAATTATATGTATATATATATATATTTTATGCATTTATTGTTTTGAATAAAATTTTAACCTTTTTTGAAAATACAAATATTTTAATAAGAAAATCAAATATATTATGATAAAAAGGAAAGTCAATATTATAAATATGTGTGATTATATTATTTGAGTGTTTATCATTTACATGTTATTATAGTTAATAAAAGAATAAAACAAAAATTTCTGACCTTTCAACTTTAAATAATAATAAAAAGTATGTAAATAATTTATAATGGTTTCCCTATTCCTTCTCTGTGTTGGACTATATTACGCTATCAATAATCGATAGAGTAACTTTTTATAGATTATAAATTTACTGAAACCGATTTTATACTTCAATGGTAAAATTCTTTCAAAAACTTTTTTCTTTCAAAAAAATCCACCAGAGAAAATACCATTTGTCATGATCAATTTTCGATCATAACTTAGAACATTAATATTAATCATTATAATTATATTGATATACAAATCGAAAAACTAGAAGCATAATTTCAATAATAATGCACAAAAAGCATGTTAAATAGTTATGATCACTAGTTGAATTACGTAGCTAATTCAACTTAATTTCAATATAATTTAATACTTCAATTAATACAGTAGCTACTTAAATCAAAATTGCAACAACTGAAAATGTGTAAATATTCAAATTAAATTAAATGTCATTAACTTTAAGTATAATCAAGTTAATTGCTACAATTCAATGCTTAAATCAAAATTGCAACAACTGAAAATGTGTAAATATTCAAATTAAATTAAATGTCATTAACTTTAAGTATAATCAAGTTAATTGCTACAATTCAATGCTTAAATCAAAATTAACTAAGTAATTAAATAGTATTGAATTGAATTTCGACATGTGAATATATATGCATACCTTGGAGTTGAAATGAAATTGGTGTGATAATTATTCTTTTATTCATCAAAAATGCTTTTAATAAGCTTAAATATAAATGTAAAGATACGTTTAATGACAGATTCAAAAGGTTTTAGTCTCTTTATCTTATTACTTATTCTTTTATTTTATGTCATATGTCATGATTATATTATGATGTTAATTTTTTAATACACATACCGTAGCACCTATGGACCGTTTATCATTTATGCATACATCAACGGGTAATTTTTCTTTTCCCTTTTTGCACACCCAGCGTCTAGGGGTATGCGGAAAAACTAAAACATATTGAATGAAGCAAATTTGAAAAGATAAAAATGACAATTTGATTTTGATAATGTAAACAATCAAAATGTTTAGGTTTGATTCTAATTATATCTAAAAACCAAACTGATATTTGATTACTCATTAGTTAAATATAGTTTAGTTTGCAATTTTCAAATGTTTGGTGGACGCTTTGCATAAGCCTAGACTATTTGTTACAATCAATTAAGGGTCTCGACAAAAGTTGAAAATCGAATCATACTCGAATTAAAGGAGAAATTGACGATTTAATTTTTGATAATGTAATAAGCGAATTACTTTAGTTCAATTCGGGTTATAATTAAAATTAAATCGTTAATAATCGAATTGATATTTAATTACGAATTATTAGATATTTTCTATTTGATATTTAATATATAAGTTCATAAAGTATATCAGTTTTTCTTTTTGATTTTATTTATATATAAACTTTAAAAATAGATACATAATTACTATATTTATCGTATTGTGTATGTAACTTGTTTTTAAGATAAACTGTAAAAATTGTTATTATGTTATAGTTGAGTAAATGTGTCGTTAATTTTTAAAAGAATGAATGAGTTGTATATATATCTCTCTATAATAATAAAGATTTATATTATATGTTTGATATTGTAGTCCAAGTTTTAATTGAGTAATAGCATAAAATTCGATGATAAACCAATAAGAAATCAAATGGAAATTGAGAATCGAACAATAACGAAATGACACCAAATGATTTTAGTCATCGAAAAATATTCAATTATGATCTAATTTTTACTCAAAATCGAATAAAATTGAACCGAACCTAATCGAACTCGTCCAATTAACTTTATGATTCAGGGACCATAATTGTCAATTTTAGTCGTCCAAAAAGGAGGACCAATTACGTAACTTTACCCTAAAACAAATTCCCAATTGCAAATTGCAGATCTAAGTCATCAATTTGGAAATAATATCCACGATTTAATCAGATTCGGTTTTGGAACAACCAAAAAGATAGAATATATATCAGCACCACGCATGTCATCTCCTTCAATCTCTTAGAAACTTTACCACCAAAGAGTCTCACGCTAAAATAACAACAAACCTCATCATATCCATCCTCATTTTCATAAAGTTACCAACTTTAATTCTTCTCTTGAACCGACTCTAACAACCCATTTACAAAAGCTCATATTACGTCAGATTTTAGGATTAACAATTTTTTTTTTTTTCAGGTGTTGATATGTTGAAGATGGATGCATTAAAACCCGAATTAAAAGAAATACTTAATGCCAACATGGATAACGTGCAACAAAGGCGTCGTGCACGTGAGGCCTTTAAGGATATACAGCTCAACATTGATCATCTTTTGTTCAAGGTGAGTTATTTGTATGTCGATTTATATTTGTAGTGTTATGTGATATTATTGAATTGAATTGAATGATATCTGGTGATGGACAACACGAGTATTGTCAATTATGTGGGATTGATTGGTCGGGTGGGATGAGATTGTTGGTGATTGCATTTATTGATAGATTTTAATTAGCCCAAAAAGTTGGAACGAAGCATGTGGGGTGTGCAGGTGTAAATTATATGATATATTTATCAATTGATTGTTTGATTGATATTGATATATACAAATAAAAACTGTTATTTGATAGGTGCAATCTTCTGTTTCATGCTTTTATTGCAGCAACATGGTACCTGGAAAATCTCAGATTTAAAATTTGCCAGGAAACTTTAATTGGAAATTTGACTAATTTAGTATATTTTGGCTGTTTTATTAAGATGAAGATTAGTTTCTACTAAAGACTTAGCAAATATACCTATATATGGAATTATTTATAAAAATAAAAAATGTTCAATTTTTTGTTAGAAATTTCATGTCTTAATGGAAATTTATGAGACTATAGGATATGATTGATGCTTGATCGGTGACAATATATCCCTTTTTGTTCTGTGTTCGGTTTTTAGGATCCTTGGTTCATATATGTATAGTTTGTAGGAGTGCCATATACACTTCGAATGACATTTACTGCTTATTTTCAAATGTTTTGCAGACCAAGTATGATGGATTGAAAACAAAGGAGGTAAATTTTATTAACTTTGTACTATGTTTTCAAATTTTGTAACATAAAGGCGGTCACTTGATCCCCTTTTTACCCGTTTCGTCTAGTCATATGAGGTGAACTCTAAGGGGATTGAGATTTTCTCAAAAAGTTGGCTTCCGGAGACAGGTTCTCCCAAGGCTGTGATTTGTTACTGCCATGGTTATGGAGACACTTGCACGTTTTTCTTTGAAGGTCCGTGTTGATTAACAAGTAGTAAACGTCCCCTTTGTTAGATACTTGTAACTTGTGATCAAGTAACGAGATGCTTACAGGAATCGCTAGAAGGTTTGCTTCATCTGGATATGCGGTTTTAGCAATGGATTTTCCGGGCTTTGGTCTTTCAGAAGGTCTTCATGGCTATATTCTAAGCTTTGATGCTCTAGTAGATGATGTAGTTGAACATTTTTCGAAAATCAAAGGTATGGATCAAATCTTTGAATATGTTAGTGTTTTAGGATCTGTTTTATTGCTTTGAATCATTAGCATGTTTGGATTTGCATTTTGAAAGTGATTATGTGACATTGAATAATCAGCCTCAAGATGATGGTGTTTGGATGTGCTTATGCTGTTTGAAGTTGTAATAATAATCAGATAGTTATATGTTTGAGTGTTTAGCAAATTCCGGGTAATACCAAGTAATTTATAAAATGACAAAAGGTGAAGTGTCCATGAAGAAAAACAAAGTAGACTTTTTAATGGAAATGAAAGATTTTCATAAAAATTTAAACTAATAGGAAGATAAGTACTTTTAGTTTACCCACAGATAATCAGTTCATTGCAGCTTGTACGAAACTAATTATCCAAAACTAATATTTGGCATCTAAATAAGTACTTTTATTTTACCTGTAGAAAATCCAGAATTACGGGGTCTTCCCAGATTTTTGTTGGGTCAGTCAATGGGTGGAGCTGTAGCTCTGAAGGTGCACTTGAAGCAACCCGAGTTCTGGAATGGTGCAGTCCTTGTTGCGCCAATGTGCAAAGTACTAGTCTGCCCTTGCCTTCATAAATTTTCTAACATTGACTTCCGTACATAGTAAGATAACTAATCAAGAGTTTTGTAGATTGCAGATGATGTAGTACCACCATGGGCTGTAAAGAAATTTCTCATAGGTGTCGCGAAGGTCCTCCCGAAATATAAACTTGTTCCACAGAAAGATCTGGGTGATATGGCATTTAGAGACCCGGGGAAAAAGCCTCTGGTTTGTTCAAGTTTTACTGTTAATTCTTATTTGGTACTTGTTGAAAAGTATGTTAAATGTTTATCTTATGCAGACATCCTACAATGTTATTGCTTACAAGGATAGGCCACGTTTGGGAACGGCTCTGGAACTCTTAAACACGACCCAAGAGATTGAAAGTCAACTTGAAAATGTATGTGCTCTTGACGTTTGGATGTGTGTTTTGAAATTGACTGTGAAATTAATTAGCGCAAATTACTAGGCTAGCATTTTTTGAAAGTCATTTAACAAAATAACATATGACAAAAAAAACTTAATAATAAACAAATTAGAACTAAACCTGCAAAGTTATTAAGAAAGCTACTTTAGTAAGTGCTCTATATATTTCATGTCTTGTAAGTTTTGGCAGGTTTCATTGCCATTGTTGATCCTGCATGGAAAAGCTGATATAGTGACGGATCCAGCTGTCAGTAAAGCTTTATATGAGAAAGCGAAGAGTACAGACAAGAAACTCAATCTATACGACGACGCTTCTCATTCCCTTCTGGAAGGTGAACCTGATGACGTCATTAATCGTGTTTTTGACGATATTATAACATGGCTCGATGAACATAGTGCTGAAAAGTAATCCGTTCATCATCGAGTTGTGTTGAAATATTTAAAAAATTAAATTTTTTTTGGAGATAAATAAGAACCCATCTTTTTGTTACAATTGAAGTTCCCAGCTTTTGATGTATAAGCCTCAATTTAAAAATAAATGTACTTAAACCCCTGGTGTCTTGTTGGTTGTTTGTAAAGCATATTTATCCCTTTAGTATTTACAGGTTTTTATTAGCAGTTTGTGATTTTTGCTACACGATGTACAAATTATTAGAGCATTAGTACTTGGGCTTTGGTCTTTCCTGCTTTGAAGAAAAGATGTCTTACTCTGTATATATGTAAAATGCTTATATTTGTAATTCTTTAAGTTCAACAGTATGTTTTTTGTTCTATTTCTATGCAAATATACTGTTTGTCAGTTAACGGTTTGTAGGGAGAAAGTACTACTGTCGGCAAAACTACATCGTTTTGGTTGAATTACTCAAAACTGCGTAGTTTTGATTATATGGCTTAAAGTTCAAACTACCTTACTGCCAACCCACTATACGCTATAGTAAACCATTTCCTGCTGGCTTAATTAATTGGAAAGTCAATTGATGTTGGTGGCGAATGATGATATATGCAAACATTTTAGAAACATCTTTTGTTCTTTGAGAACTATGAGAAGCCTGGAGTAGACTTTATTTAAGTCGGCTAGAAATTAAACGTACTTTTAATTAGCATCTTGAATCTTGATTGTGTATTTATAGTTGTCATATTATTACAAGCATTGATTCTTATCAATCTAACTTTGTAATAATGTCTATTGTATGTATTGAAATCGATGATTTCTAATTACTCGTTACATACAATAAACAAAATTGTAAAGTTCGATACATACAATACCACTTTTGAAATGTAGTTACATACAATAGTAAAAAATGTAACGTTCGATACATAACCAAATAATAAACTCTATCACAAATAAAATATTATGATTAATATCTTTTAAATATGATTATGAATAGATTTCGGTATGCATAACTAACTCAAGTATTCATAGGTCAAGTAAAATCAATATTTATTAATAATAATGATTATAATTATTTAGATACTTATACAACATGTTATAAAGTGGTATAATTTATATTATCGTATATGTCATCATATATGTCACATTTAGCAATAAATATTTTAATTGTAGAAAATGATCAAATAAAAATGACAGTTACCATCTTATAAAACAAACCAGAGTTTTGTTTTTTTTATTATATCGAGTTAAGTGATTATTTAAAAAATGACACATTGATCAATCAGGTGTTTAAAATTTTATGTAAGGTAATGTATAAGATTATTACAAGACATACAATCTAGCAATTGTAACTAAAATTTAGTAATCTTTTATAGATTTTGTTTTTTAATGGTACAATAAAGAGATCTAGATTCTGACTAAAATGATTTTTTATATGTATATGAGTTTTAGTTATGACAAAATTATTACATTTTAGTCATCTAAAATGAATAAATTAAAATTATATGACTTTATATAATAAAGAGACTAATAATCTAACCAAAATGGTTTTTTTTGTGTATACAAATTTTATTTATAATAAAATTATTAAATTTTAGCCATCTACATCAAAATTATATAACCCTGTAATCATCAAATATTTAAATTAAGAAAAAGAAAATTATTTATTGGATAGCCATTGAACAAGCAAATTTTTTTCTTTCATTCTATGAATAAATTACGTATTCAAAATCAAATTGTAAGTGTTACGGTAGTTTTTGGTTTTCTAAATAATTATGGTGATTTTCATAAGAGGTTGAATCAATATTTTCTTGAGAAGTTGAGATGGTTCGTTCATCCTCAACTTAGCCCTTAGAAGGTGAGACATACCAAATTATTAGTACATGTTGGACAAATTTACATGCAGGAATATAGTAAAGGATCAGATAGATATAACAAGTCTTAGATATTACAGTAATTGTTGTTAAACATTCCTAACCGCTCAAAAGCGGCCTATTAATCAAGAAGTTCTGCGTCCAAATCCCAATCGTAGCATCGTTGAACAAAAAGAAAAAATTCCTACATAAAAGTTAAAGGGTTTTTTTCTTTATAACAATTTATATTTAAATTCTTCATGGCATTTACACAGATAGGAGACTAGCAAGGTTTTTCATGTGAAATAAGAAAATGGAAAATACATCAGTTGGGAACAAATGTTGTTCATTTCAGCAGCAATTGTTAGTACATGAACTTTTTTCCATCATAACACTTTTAATGACGAGAAACGATGGGAAAAGTTGAATTGGCAAGTGCACTGTGCACCTATCCATCTCTATAAGAAAAATTGACTAGTGGCCTTGTGCATCCATTAGCAGCTACAGCAGATAGGAATTTTTTTGGCTTGTGTAACTTAATCTTAAGAATAAATGAATCATTAATTCTGTAGTGTTTACTTCCAATGTTCTCTTGTGATCATGTGATGTGAATAGACATAAGAATACTGCAACAAAGGATAAAAGTGATTGCTGATGTTCTAAGTGACTAATAACATACTCACAATACTAATATTGTAGAAAAAAAAGGAAACCGAGATTTGGAGCTATACATTGGTATATCAAGAAAACATACCAATTAACAGACAAGTGAGTGTCAAGTAACTCATGTTGGAAGAGGAGACCTCTGATTTTGGTCCTCAAAAATCCCATTTGTAAGATCAGTACTATTTGAATTATCTTTTTTCCCACGTTCCAAAGACGTTGCTTCATATGTTCCTACAAAATCACAGTAAAGCTGTTAAAATCATGACGAGAACAATAAGTCGGTAACATAACCATAATGATGTCCAAAATGCATAGGAAATAATTATAATCTATGAAACTGTGTAAGAGGTTCTTTTTACATACCAAAGCCTAACAAAGTGCAGCAGATCAAAAAGCCTGGTAATGAGAAGTCCATTTTGTAAAATATTTCCATAACAATCAAGCACCCTCCAGCAACCATTATATGTCTTGGGGATGAGAACACCATATGCAGCCTAAAAATAACAGTTCATACTGCTAATATTTGTTACCCCAACTCAAAAATTAAATGAGCATAAAAGATATAATTGTCTACATACCTTTCCTCAGCAATGCTGTCCACATAAAATATTAAGAAGATGCCAAATAGAATGGTGCTTGAAAACGCCCAAGCAGAAAATTGTAATTCCACATTAGTCGAACCCGCTATCATGTCCCACATGGCCACAGGAAAGAGAAAGCAAGTTGCAGATGCAATTGTTATAGCATGAAGCCTTCTTTTCAGTTGATTCTGGAAATAAGGAATGACAATAATTCACAAACTAAGTAACAGTGGCCAGTTGCTAGAAACTGCGAAAAGATGTTAATATAGTTAGGTAAATACCTTGAGTGAGATACGTCTAGCAATTACCCTTCTCAATGCTGACAATATTCCAGCAAAGATAGGAGCTACCATGCTCTTCATATCCAATAATTGCTCTGTTTGAACTTCGCTATCATCGCTACCATTAAATGGTATTTTCCAGTTAAGTCCATCATAAAGCATAAAGGTCCTTATGTTCAATTTTGAAAAGAAAAAAAAAAAAAAAAAAAGGATTTAAAACAGTGAAAAGATATAGAACGGAGAATGTGTCGCCATGGCCCATCCTTGAGAGAGAAAGTAGAATGATGCTAACATTGCAAAGAGCCCACCAACCTGGACAGCAATGAGAATATAGTGAACTTATTAGCAAAAATGATAAGATAAGAAGTATGATATCTTTTCTTACAACACCAAAAATGATAAGAAAAGATCTACAGAAATAATTATGTCACTTTAAAGTGCAACCTAGACTTCAAATTACCATACACCAAATACGACAGCACAGTCATCATACACTGCTGATATACTATTTGTTTGCAAAAAGTGCACATCCTCACAGATTTTAAAATATATGGAACAAAAAGCATAAAAAATATCACATCATGATTGGCATATGTAACGTCTTACAACCTTTTTCCAGATATGTCCCTTCCTGCCATACAACACAGCAGATAAAACTCCAAGAACAGCACCTGAATACTCCGCCAGTATAGCCCTGAAATCATACTTAGGACTCAGGATGTCACTACTAAGCAGAATGTCAATGAAGAGCATTTAATATCGAAATACCACTATATATTTGATCTACAAATCCCCGAAAATAAACACAAATAAGAAAATTCATGAAATATGTATTCATGTTCCAACTGTCACGCCAAGCACTGTGAACTACTTTTGAACAACTAAATATATGTCAAGGAAGTAGCAAACATACTTAATAAACCATGTATTTCCCAACCGATGTACTAATTGTACTATACATTGTAAAATATGTAGTCCTACCAAGTTTACTATCAGCGAGTAAAACGTACCTAACTGGACCACAAGATTTGAGACCTATTCCCCACAAGATATAATATAAAGCTGTAATCCCACCATTAATAACCGCAGGTACAACCTGAAAACAAGAAGTTTGTCTTTATACAAAAACTCTTACTGAAAGAAAGACAAAAACGTTACCCCAAAATTACACATTCAGAGAGCCGATCGGTCATCTTATTATAAGTGGTATACATTTTACCTGAGTATTTGAGAGCGGTCTACCCTTCCAAGGCTTTTGCAGGACTAAAAAGATAACAGATGACGGAACAAGACAACTGAAGATAAAAAGTACAACAGAAGCTCCGGTTTGAGACAAATATCTATACATAGAGTACACCGACCATATCCTCAACAAGTTTCCGATGACATGGATTATTTGCAACGGAGTGTGCCTGTTATACACAAAACTTTTACATTTACTCTCTAAGCAATAACAGATTCGTAGTATTCGTAGCACCTCCTTGCTCGAGAATCAGTGAAGCACGACTAAATTTACATGCAAACCCTAGATAACCATCAATTGTAATTGAAACTAGGAACATGTGATATACTGGTATCTAAGGGATACTAGTGAATAGTGATGAATGTGAGCTAGCTAAATCAATCAACAACACTAATAATACATAGATAGCTAGGTCTGCAAAAATTAAAAGTATTTTACTTCGAAAACCTTAATTCAACAATCAACAAGACCTATAGGCAAATTATTATTATGTGTTAAGTGATTTTCTATATAATGATAAGCAATAGATTAGGGTTTAGGCAAGGCGTTGATCACCAGATTCAAAGACGGTATATATTACAGATACAAAATCAATGACAGAAAACAATAATAAAATACCTGAAATTAGCCGCGTGAGAAGAGACTCGATCTTCGGGACTATGATTTGGGGACATCATCGTGTAGTGGTGAAATTAGAATGAAATTAAAATTGAAATTGAAATTGAATACATAAGAAAGTGCAGAGAGTTGATAAACATGTGAAGTCTAGTCTCACATAAAGGAATTGTTTGCATAAATCTCACAAACCAAGTTGAATCTCGAAAGCAACAAGACGACGACACAGACTCATAATCACGTCTTGGGCTCAGATCTCTATTGGGTATTCACATTTCATAATAATCGGGCCTACTTTGTAATTGCTTGGTCCCAAGTCCCAACCCATTATCATATTTACACTTACATTAATAGGGCTAATTTACCTTTTTGAGAGCAATGATATTTATACCTTTTACTATTTAATAAATTATCGCAACTATGTAATAAGCAGTTATGTGTAAATTGTTATATTTTATAGTGAATCTATTAAAAATTATAATTAAAATATCATTATCTTTGAAGGTTATTATACCAATGTTTTTAATAAATCCGTCAAAGATCTGTATCGCTTTTATATATACAGTGTAAGTTCGATGAATTTATCAAAAAATTTAATAACAATGTGATTTACATAAAAATAGTGATCTAAAATGCGTATTACGGCTCTAACTTTTTATATTAGCAGAAAACTATGAATAAAGAAAAGAAGATTTAAATCATATTCATTTGCCGGTAATTAACATAATGAAACTCATGCCGACCAATAAATCAAAAAAGACTTGTATTTACCAAGTCTTTAAATCAAAAATTATCAAATTGTATCGAATCAACATTACAATTACAGAACTAATAAAAGTGACATTCATTAAAATGTATTTAATAGTTTCACTTCCTTACGGATCATGTGATTGGAACTATAAACGAATGTGATGATCTAAATGATAATAAAAAAAATATCACGTAATATTCATTATTATATTATATCGATATGCTACATTAATTAAAACAAATCTCGTATTTACTTGCAAACTTTTCAATTTATTTGACACCAATTGCCAATTTCCAACACATGATAGGAATTCATTGTCACATCAAACTCCATAGGCTTGATACATGTGTAGCTGATATTATTATCAAGATATACGTACTATATACTTACGTTTTTACATCAATACTTGAATATAAATATTTACTTATAGTTTTACATCAATACTTCATAACCTTGTTAATGATATGTGATATTGGATATGACGCCCAAGAAGTAAATGATACATCATGTGTTAAATACTTACAAAGAAATGACCCGAGTGAGCCGGATTTTGATATCATTAGTTGCACCTATGCTTGAGAGTAAATGTTTATACTTTGTATTAAACTCTTTTATTGGATTCTTTGCACGTGATAGAGCAACGTACAAGATATATATAGTTCTAAAAAAATTTCCCATTATAATATACATGTGTTGTATTTAATTTAATGACAATTTCACATTAAATTTCAAATTCAATGTAAGTGTGCATAGTATTTTTACATAAACTAAATATTTTCTTGAATCTTAATATATAATACTAAACATGTGTTTTTAAGCCAAAAATATAAAGATATTGATGAAGGATGATAATATTTGAAAACCTTCCATAAATCACTTCAATCATATATATTTAGTAATCGGGTACGTGACTTGAAAAAATTAGTTAAGTCAATACTTTTGATATGAAAAGTTGAATATACGTGTACATATAATATATTTACATAAACTAAATATTTTCTTGAACCTTAATACAACATTAAACATAAGTTTTTTAGTTAATGTTTTAGATAGATAATATTGGTGGGTTTAAAACTATTTCACAAATGGGGTCAACTTTATATTTCAAGAAATGAGAAGGTGAGCTAACTAAATCTTTTCGTAGTTGACATTGTTCAAATCATAGATTTCATTTATCCTTATATTTCACATTTCATAATTCGGGTCAACCTAAAAAATTTTTGATTCTATAACTACGTAAAATTGATAATAAAGATACACCACATTTAGCAATTAAAGATGTGAAAAATATTAATAACAATTTTATATCAAATTTTATTAATACTCGACATTATCTCAAGATTAATTAGATATTAGTGGAAAAGAACTAACATAAGTAAATTGTTGGAGATAAGAATAATTTGTATAATAACCATCACATTAATTGAATATTTGAATGGGAAATAAAGAAAATGGCATCATTGCATAGACATTTCCCTTAAAAATAACGTAGCAATTTATACTCTCATGAATCATTAACATTCAAAGTTTTTAAAAACATAAGAATCATATTTAATAGTGATTAAATTTAATTGATTACATGAAAGTATTCGTCTTCATACACATTTTCATCTTCATATTAATCAAGGAGTCTAACAACTTTGTCTTGGGTATAGGACTTCAATTGTTCCCTTTTGTTGCTTAATATTTTCTTAAATTACCGATTCACCCTCAACATATTCTTGTAAAATGAATATATATGACAATTTTTTTAATAAGATAAATAACGCATAAATTAATATAATTTTAAGGTTTCTACCTCATGATCCTCATACGTCTTGTCTACGATGTTAAAAGGATCTTCTCCTATAATATAGACCTCCAATATTTTATCCAAATCAAACTCTTCCGACGTAAAAAGAAGAGATATGTTGAACCTTAAATATGAATTAATTATAGAATTAGTCATACCATCCCATCATGTGAATCGTAAACCTCAATCACTTCATCACATTTCTAAGTGTTTAAGGTTTTTTTCGCGCTTTCATTTTTTGCTTTGCATAAGACTCTACAATTTTAGTTTTAAAATGTTAGTGGAATTCGGTATTTTACAATAAAATGTGCCTGAAATTACAAACAAAAAGGATTAGTATGTGTAGTACTTCTTTTTCATGGTTTCTTCCACTATTTGGACTCTATTATTGTTTCAGTTACATGCAAAAGAAGAAGAAAAAGGTGAAGATTAAGAAGTGAATAAAAGAGAAAATAATTGAAGTACCTTTAAGTTGTTAAGCATGTTGGTGACTGTCAAACCATTAGATGTGCAAATGAATATGTTGGGATAATGCAATACATGTATTTACAACAAATTGTAGTCTTTGGCACAAATTATGAATTTGAAATAAATTATTCTATTTGAAAATTATAAAGATAGTGTAACATAAATAATTTAAAAGTTAGTTTGATTGGTATAATTAATATGATTGACCATGATTTCATTTTTATAGTTAACATTGAATTCATTTCCAAAATATCACGAATATAAAATGATGAGAAATAAGTTGATTTGAATTCATTACAAAATAACTCGTTGACCATGCATTCGTTATCAATAAGGTTAATTTTAATATGATTTAATTACTAAAAATGTGAAAAATTAGATGATATTTACCAAACATGAAGAGTGATTAGTTAGCGATTACCAAATACAATAGTTGCTATTATATTGTCATGTGTCCAAAATTTAATTTGTCAATTAGAGAAGCATACCCCATAAGTAAAAGGCTTAACAATTAATTATATAAAGAGGTACGATTGAAATTTAACTCATTACTCGGTATTTTGTTATTTTCCGGATCACATAAATGTTATGTTTGTGAAAAGATATTAATTTTCAGATTTAGACGGTTAATTAAAAATTGGTCTAAATTAGTTGATGATCGACACATTTCTAATCACACATTTTTTAAAAGGTATTTTGAATTTATTGTTTTTTTTTTTACAAAAATGAGACTTACGCATTGAAAAATGCAGACCATAAAATCACTCGTAACAGATAAAACTTCTTTATTCCATCTTCAGTGTCATTTCAGCGCTACATCAACACCTCCTCATTTGTTGATGCACCATTGAATCTCGTATTTCCATGTCCATACGAAGTTGCACTTCAACCTTCTCCTATCACGATTGCTGCGAAAGATTATTCGGGTCTAAGGGTAATCTTTCTCAACTTGACACATATTACGTCCATTGTCTTTGGTTATCATGTTGTGTAAAATCACACAAGTGTACATGATTCTTCTTATTTTGTTGACGATATATGGTTTTGTCTAGTTTATAATGATTGCCCAACGACCTCGAAGCACATCAAATGCTCGTTCAATATCTTTTCTTGTAGATTTTTGGAATCTCTTGTATTTCATAGTCGTTTCCTTAATCGGACATTTAAACGACTTCAGATAGTCGCCCATTTCAAATAAATTCCGCCAGCGAGGTAATATCCTTTATTGAGAATTGTTTGTGAATTTGAAAAGAAAAAAAAGAAAAAAGATAATTGTAGTTTTAATTGAAAGAATTGTATTATGGATATGTGAAAAATATAATTAAGTCATGTGTATATATACAAAAAAAAAACAACAAAACAAAATTTTAAAAGTATTAATGTTTTTTTTTATTTAATTTTTTTTCCTGTGACTATTGTTAGGATGAGCATAAAAAAAAGAATGTTTTATTTTTTTTCTGCATATGGTCTCCAGAGAAGACAGTCTTGCACGTTCTTAGCTACGAAGAAAACGGAAGACCAAAGTAGGACAAAGACGGCCTGGTGCCTACTGAAGACATAAAAGACGCCATAAAGACACTTGCAAGAAGCAACCATTGATACCAACCTAAGAGTAAAGGGAATGGTTACTTGACCACTTTGAAAAAAGTTTGACACATCATTTTCACATTAAAACTACACTTAAATCAATTTTTTCTCGTACTCATCAAGTTGAAAATTGAACTCACATTTAAATATTTTTTTTACCTATATAAACACACAAAAACTAAAAAAACAAAAAGTAATCATTATTTAAAGTGGTAGCCACCATGTTAACCCAACTATTCTGTGAACCAATTTGAATATAAATTGATCACTTCAATTTAATCCTAAATCACTTTGTGACATCTCACTCCACTCTCATTACTCTGATAAGAATGAATGTTAGCTATCAAATCAATTGACATCCATTTTAGTTTATTATCTTATTTTAGTTTAACATTTTATTTTTCAATAAAGCCTAATATTGAATGCTTGTATTATCTAAATATATTACTGTATGTTACATTCCGATGTAATTTACGTAACTTAATTTTATCGCAAGGACGATTTTATTTGGATTTATGATTTTATCTCAAACTATATTTTCTTTTATTTGATTGATAAGTAGAAATTTCAAGTAAAATTGTGTAGCAATAAAGTAAAGTTACGTAAAGTATAACCTACGATAGTATATTTAGGTCATATAAACATTCAATTCAGTTTCAATATTAGACTTTATTAAAAGTTAAAATGTTAACTAAAAATAATAAAAGGTGCGTAAGCCCTGAGTGATCCGCATTTTCAAAGGGCGTAAGCTCCATTTTTTTAAACATTTTTATTTATTTTTATTTTTGTAGACTAGTTTTACAAAAACTTTTAAAAAGAGCCCTACTTTTTGAAAAAACTGATGATAATAATAATAATAATAATCTTTACCCCTTTATAATGCATTTGACCCATTCCCCTTTAAGAGTTTTAAGTTTCAACCAATCTCTCATCTTGACCCTCTATTTTCATCAAATTCAATCCAATGGTTGTTGTCTTTACTCAATCAAATAGTTACTATGCCCATGTATATAAAGCAATTCTTCAAACCAAAACACATATTGAACACAAAAAACACACACATACATCAAACATATTCTCTTTACTACACCACCTCTCAAACCCTATACAACCTTTCAAAGCCTACCCACTCCAACCACCATTTTTTTCAAAATTAACCGAACGAAAAAACACATCTTCAAAATTCCGACCAAAAACACCTCAAATGTTTTAGTGAAGTCTCATAAAGAAATCAATCAGGACGGAGTTTACATCTCAAATGTAGTGTATAAAGAAGTATTAAGTGATCTATAAATTAAAGAAACATGCAATTATTGTATTTAACATTTTTTTTGTTAGTAACAATATCATGTCGAATGAAATTATTGAGCGTCGCTGTTTTGCGCGAGTATAAGGCTAGTAATAAAAAGGGTTAATTGTTTCGTTATGTATCGAACTTTACATTTTTTATTATTGTATGTAACCACCTTTCAAAAGTGCTATTGTATGTATCGAACTTGTGATTTTCGTATATTGTATGTTGACTTGCCATTTTTAGCCTTGCCAATAAAGGAAACTTTCCTTTTTTGTAATGGTCAAAAAAGGAAATATTACATACAATATACGAAAATCACAAATTCAATACATACAATAGCACTTTTGAAAAATGGTTACATACAATAGTTAAAAATGTAAAATTCGATACATAACGAAACAATTAACCCTAATAAAAATATAAAGAAATACGTGAAAGTGTGATCCGATTAGGATGAATGAAAATGAAGTCATACGGATGCGACTGCACACATTTTACGTAACTAAAATCCAATTCCAAATCCAAACCAAATTTTAATTTTAATTTAATATCAAATCAAAATAAAATCCCCAAAATAATAATTATTTTCCCCATCTGTGAAATCGATATCGATCGGTGCCACCAAAGCAACGGAAACAACAAGAACAATTCACGGTCCCACACCCCCACATTTTCCTTTCTCCCCCTTCAGATCAACAGCACGTGACTCCGTAAACCTCTCTCTCACTTCAATCAATTTTCTAAGTGTTTAGCGTCAATTAATTCATTATATTTACAAGCATTGTGTTGTTGTTAATCTTAGGAAAATTAAATTATAATTGAAGACGATGCAAGCTATAAACTTCAGTACTGTGAACGGTTTCCATGCTGTAAACCGTAACAGTAAGGTTTTATCCGGTTCGACTACCGGTCAATTCAGGACTACAAATAACGTAATTCGGACCAGTTCGGATTCTAATTTTGGATTTCGGCTCCGGTCCGGACATATAACTCAGTTGCTTCGTAACGCCGGTGTCGGAAGTGTGTTTCGGTCATCTGCGAGGTCCAGATCAGTCAAAGCTCAAGTATCTGGTTTGTTTTACTGAATTTATTTATCTCAATTTTGTGCACAACTATTATATATGTATATTACGGAGTATTATCATAGTGATTGACGGTGTTTGGCCTGATGTTGGTTGATGATTGTTCTGTGAATAAATTAATTCCGTTAACCTGTTTTCATACTAGTTTAACTGTTATTCGAGATTTTGAATTCATCAGTTTGCTAGTTGATTTAGGGAAATGGACAAATGGTATTATCGACTGCAAGCTTTCATAAGTCATAAGTGTGTACATTTTGGTCACAATTAGCTGTCATTAGGCATGATTGCATGAAAAGAGTTTATGAACAGTTAAGATTCGTTTGTGGTTGATAGAAAAATTGATCCAATGAACATATATGGTACAATACAATGATTATTCTCTAAGAAGCTGTACGATGACTAAAATGTAGATGGAGATGTTAATCCCACAAAGAGTGTATCGAAGTCTACTGGATCGGTTTTGCCTTATGTTGGTGTTGCTAGTTTGGGAGCCATATTATTCGGATACCATCTAGGGTAAACACACTTTTATACCGTATGAGTTTTATATGTGATAAAGTGTCGTTTAATGCTCCTAATTTTGCAAGCTGTTTGTTTTCAGAGTGGTTAATGGTGCACTCGAGTATCTTGCTAAAGATCTTGGTATTGCTGATAATGCGGTTTTACAAGGCAAGTTTCACTGAATTTTGAAATGATAATGTAATTGATAATGTAATTGATTTACGTATAAGATCTTGGTATTCTATTGTTTTAAATATATGCTCTTCGTATAGGATGGATTGTTAGCACACTACTTGCTGGTGCAACTGTTGGTTCGTTTACAGGGGGGTCTTTGGCTGATCAATTTGGTAGAACGAAAACTTTTCTACTGGATGCAATTCCTCTTACAGTTGGAGCATTTCTTTGGTTTGATAATCTTCCCAATTTGCAATTGTTATTGCCTATGATTTTGTATTCGTATATGCTATAATTATGATTTGATTTTCCAGTGCAACGGCTACAAATGTACAGACCATGATAATAGGCCGCTTGCTTGCTGGCATTGGAATCGGCATATCATCTGCTATTGTCCCTCTCTACATATCGGAGGTAAGTTTGTCAGATGTCACAATCTTTTTCTAGCTTTCTACTTTTTATACAAGCACCTTACAATTCTCTCTTGAAAATCTCTGTTTTAGATTTCACCAACTGAAATTCGAGGCACACTTGGATCTATCAACCAGCTCTTTATTTGTATCGGAATCCTTGCAGCTTTAGTGGCTGGACTACCCTTAGCCGCAAACCCTTTATGGTAGTTTTCCAACATTTTCCAAGTGTTTCATGGTAAAGGTTGGAGTAGTTTCATGCTTTTAATTATAACTTTTTTATTCCAGGTGGAGAACGATGTTTGCTATTAGTGTTATTCCATCTATTCTATTGGCATTAGGAATGGCATTTTCTCCTGAATCTCCTCGCTGGCTAGTTCAGGTTTTGCATAAACTAATTTTTGGTGTTCCACTTTTGCATAAAGTAGCTTCTGGCATATGAATAGTGATTTACTTGCAGCAAAGGAAAATTGCTCAAGCTGAGAAAGCGATAAAAACATTATATGGAGAGGATAAAGTTGCAGTGGTTATGGCCGACTTAAGTGCATCTGGTCAAGGTTCAGAAGAACAAGATGCTGGTTGGTTTGATCTATTCAGTGGCCGGTATTTTAAAGGTAACAATAATACATATATATATATAACTATATAAGCATGACACATGTATTCTATTAGATTATTCTGTTATAATTTCATGCAACATTGACATGTATCTGGGCTGGCAGTTGTGAGTGTCGGTGCAGCCCTTTTCTTGTTCCAACAGTTGGCTGGAATAAACGCAGTTGTGTACTATTCTACCTCCGTCTTCCGCACAGCAGGAGTTGCATCTGATGTGGCAGCCAGTGCTCTCGTTGGGGCTGCAAATGTTTTTGGTGAGATCACCCTTTCTGGTCTTTCAATTTAGAGACGACAGATGACAAGGATACTTTTATGGCTTGGGTAATAGGTCAAAATGGAATTGGGTCAAAATGGTAAATTTTTAGAACACATCAAGACAGGCGTAGCAGAGTTGACCCACAAACGTACATGTTCATTAACAAAAAGTTATACGTAATTAACGTTTTACTTATGATCGTGGAAGCAGTATTGTGACAGCAGTAATCAAAATCTTTGTATAAAAGGATCTAATAGGTTGTATACGTTATAAATTGCCTTTGGCCCATCAGACGTTTAGCAAATATTATAAAAGGTAACCCAAATCGACTTCCCAATAAGTATTTTATTCGAAATTGTGCCTCTTCTGGCAATAGACATGCAATGTTTCTGAAGAGCGGATCATGATCTCGTTTCAGGCACAATGATTGCGTCATCTTTGATGGACAAAAAAGGAAGAAAAAGTCTTCTGATGACAAGTTTTTCTGGAATGGTATGCTCATAATTGTCTTTCGAAATATATACTACACTATGGGATCATGTAGATGATTGATACGTGTTTTATCCTTAAGGCTATTTCAATGTTGCTGCTTTCGTTGTCCTTTACTTGGAAAGTTTTGGCACCGTATTCAGGACCACTTGCTGTTATTGGGACTGTTCTGTGAGTTAAATCATCTTGGATTTTGCTAATTATAGATATTTATTCGTCAATATATCTCATTTTCATTGATCATGACCATCCGCATGTGCACTTGACATCAACTCCACAGATACGTGCTATCGTTCTCTCTTGGTGCTGGCCCTGTCCCGGCTCTTTTACTACCAGAGATTTTTGCCTCCCGAATTAGAGCAAAGGCAGTTGCCTTGTCCCTTGGAATGCATTGGGTAAGTCACCAATCACCGTATCTTATAAAATGAAATGATTTTATTCATCTAAATTTCAATAGCAATTTCACTTACAAATGGTTACATTGTGGCAGATATCAAACTTCGTTATCGGGTTGTATTTCTTGAGTGTGGTGACAAAATTTGGCATAAGCAAAGTGTACCTGGGATTTGCATCAATCTGTCTTCTTGCTGTTATGTACATAGCTGGTAACGTTGTTGAGACAAAGGGGCGATCTTTGGAGGATATTGAGCGTGAACTTAGCCCAGCAATATGATTATAAGCACATTTTAGGTGTTGATCTTGACGGGAATAATAAGGTAGCCGTTGCTGTTCACTAATCTTGATGCAGCCAACTGTTCTACCTTACAACTGGTTGTAATTTCTAGTTCATGGTCTGGATATCTCCCCAAATTGTAAATTTCTGCTACTATGGGTACTTTTTTGATAAATGAGACTTGGGATTTCAGCATTTTATGTGATATATCATTTAAGGCATTTCCTTTTGTTAGTCCCTGACTTGTGATTGATCTAAAATGACAGAAATCATTCTGCACCAATTTTGTCTCATTATTAATTCTATGTGTTCTATTGCAGCAAACAAGAATCTAAACATGGCTAGAACAATGTTGTAATTTTACTGAACCAAAAAGATGATAATAAATACTAGAGTTACCAAGATATACAAGAAAGAACATTCACAACACACTCAAAATCTTGCACACAATGCTGCAAGGACCCTTGTAGATAATAACCGTTGCGTATTTCAGAAATTTGTGAATCTGCTTTTTCTCTCATGTTCATAACACTATTGAAGTCATAAACGTTGAACTGTGGATTGTGTGATCTGCTGACAGAGCTACATGTTGGATTTCCTTTCCCATCTTTCTTTAGTGTCGAGCCTACATATTAACACACGAAATGAGTAAAAATCGTTGAGCTTCAAAACTTTTAACAGTCGTAACAATTTAGCCCTAGTGTAGCTTCTGCGGTTTCTTTGGCACTATTCGTGGTGCCACTTCTTTTGGCACAGAAGACATGTTTTTCTGATGGCGTCTGATGCAATAGAATTACTTGTATCTTCATTCGATTTACATGGGATTTCACTTGCACATTCTTCAGCATTACTATTGCTGCTCTGCCCAGATGCCCTCCCTGTAAAAGGATCGCCTTACAGTGAATGATAACAAATACAAAGAAAGTGACTAACAAAGGGTTTATGAACTAACCTTTTGATTTCTTTTTGATCTTGGATGATTTTTCTTTTATTTGTAGACGCCTTTTGCGTAGTTCCTATCAATTACAGGATAACAAATTCTAGATCACCGTGAGGTAGGGGTCTTCACGGTTCGGTTTGATTCGGTTTTTGGCAAAAATCGAATCGAATCAAATGTTTCGGTTTTTTAATAATCAAAACCGTTCGGTTTCGGTTTCTCTACGATTCGGTTTTTCGGTTTTTCGGTTTCGATTCGATTTCGATTCGGTTATTTTCGGTTAACAACCAAATTATAAACTTTTATTAATTTGTTGTTTGTTGTGTTTGTTGTTTTTCTTTTGTGGACCAAGTCTTGATTTATTCTTCTTTAGTCTTTTTTAGTTAGTCTTGTATTATCAAAATATTATTTTAGAAGTAATATGGCAAATATAACAAAATAGAACAAAGCATAATGTAATAATAAGTCAAAGTTTTACATTCAGAAACTTGTTAGCCGGGAATAGTTACAAAAGACATATCTACAACACTTACATAAATTGTTCAAAAAACATCACTTAGATCACACAAAAGATAATAGTGCTTACGGCTTAACTAGTTATATACTGCCCCAACATTATCTTGAATCCTCTACAAAAAATTTAACTGTTAATTATCCACCATTTATATATGTCCTATTATCTTCCAGAAATAAGCTTTAACCCTCTTGAATCATCCTTCACAAGCCCAATAGCATCTTCAAACTAGAACCAATTGGCAAATATGCAGAAGTTTAGAAAAATATAGATGTACTGTTGAAATACATAATTAAAAGTTTGAGACATTTAACATACACCTTAGTGAGAATATAACAAATCTTCATCCATGCAAGAATCGTCATATTCATCATGGGTCTTTTTCTTTCTTGGCAGTAGATCTACATATATAGAAACAAATATATAGAAGCTAATCTATTCTCAATTAAATAATTAAAAAATAATAATTCAAACAAAAATGTAACACTGTCATATAAAATAAGATGCTAACTCTTACCAGTTTCAAGTTTCTCCAAATTCTCAATCAGTTCTTGTAGTTGTAGACCATCAACGCACATCTCTTGCAAATCTGCTGGTGTAGATCGTAACCAGTCTTGCGTACAAATCAACGCTTCTGCGATTTTTGGGGTTAAAGAGCTTCTAAATTTATCAATAACCCTACCACCGGTACTAAATGCCGACTCCGATGCAACAGTTGAGATAGGCATAGCCAACACATGCCTAGCCACTTGAGCAAGTATGGGAAATTTCACTGAATGCAACTTCCACCAGCTTAAGACATCCAATTTTTCATCTCTTTTTTCCGCTGCATCATTCAAATAGATTTGCACTTCAGTCTTATTAGGTCCTCGACCAGATTCAGTCAGAAACTTTGCATAATCATCCTCGAAATTGATTTCCATGCCACTATCAGATAAACTACTACTAGAAGCATAAGGTGCAAAAACGGGTTTGTTTCCAGCATTTTTTGTCTCTATTTTCATCTTATACTCATCGAATAAATTAGTTAAGGTACTTTCAGCTCTAACCAGAATATCATTACCTTCTGCGGAATTTAGACCATATATTAGTGACAAACAATATTGCAGATAAGATAACTTATTTCGAGGATCTAGCACCAATGCAACATGCAACATGAAATTGATGTTATCAATGTTATCCCAATATTTATCATATTTTTGTTTCATTGACAACGCCATAATTCGCTTTCTGGGATCTTCATTGGAACACATTCTTGATATGGTTGCGTGCATCGTGACAAGCTCACCGAAGAACAAGTTAGATGTCACGTACTTTGACCCCGAAACCTTCTTTGTAACATTAAAGAAAATCCTCAAGTACTCTATGAAATACCTATCAAAACCAAACAATAACATATAACAGATTAGCATGTAAGGAATAAAAGATACTATACAATAAATAATAAAATCATATAATGTACCTAGCATTCTCCCAGTCCTCTTTTTCTGGAGCCCCTGAAACTTTATCAGTATTATTTTTCCTCTTTCTGCTAGTAGTATTCTCTTCATTATTGTTAGCAACTTCAGTTGGAAAGTAACTTCTATAATTGCTATCTATAGAATAAAGCCTATTAACAAAAAAAATGCAACATTAGATGAAAGCGTATATCATTTTTATTATATTGTAAACTAATAGAAAAATACCTCTCAAATGCACTGGCATACTTCTCTGCCGTTTCCAACATCAGAAATGTCGAATTCCACCTGGTTTCTACATCAAGGCATGGTTTTCTTTTACAATTAACTTTTGCATTCACTACACTTTCTTTGAAGCTCTCATATCTAGATGGAGAGGATCCCAAATACCTTACTGCATTTCAAATCCTAGTAATTGATACAAACTGCTCTTCCATACCGTCTCTCACAACAAGGTTAATTATATGTGCACAACACCTTAAATGCAAATACTTGCAATTTAAGATAGCATCTGGCCCTTTAAGTACCGACACTAAATGTTTAATTGCCCCATCATTTGATGAAGCATTATCAACTGTAATAGTAAAAACTCGATTTATACCCCATTCTTGCAAGCATTTATAAACCAACTTTCCTATTGTGACACCCCTATGATCTGATATTTGACAAAAGTTGAGAATTTTCTTCCTCAAAGTCCATTTTTCATCAACCCAATGTGCGGTAAGACACATATAATTGAAATTTTGGACGGACGTCCATGTGTCAGTGGTGAGACACACAGTTTGATCTTTTAAAAGTTGTTTAAGCTTCTTTGCCTCTTCTTGGAATATAGATAAACAGTCTCTAGCAACAGTGAACCTTGATGGAAATTTGAACTCGGGATTCAAATCCCAAATAAATTCCTTAAGTCCCTCATCATCAACAATACTAAACGGTCTATTATCTTTAATGCACATACGAGCTAGAGACTTTCTACATTTTTCTTGACTAAAAGTATGAGAAGTTAAACTACCCCCAGATTTCCCCGAAGTTATGGGCATGAGATTTAACTTGGCTTGTTTCTTATGATGTGTCACATTTTTTAAATGGAACAAAGGTGACTTCCTGCATACAATTTTTAAGTGATGAATCATGGTACTTGTACCACTATTTTTTGAACTGCAACCAATCTTTGTCTTACAGTAAGGACAAACAGTTTTAACAGCACCCTTTACATAGGGAAAGTGTTTCCATACCATTGATCTCCTACTAGGCTCTGCCTTTTCGTCATCAGCATCATGCTTATCAACATCAATTACCGGCTTTTTGACATTATCATCATCAATGTCAATGACAATTTCAGCTTCTGGATTTTGTATCTTCGCCTTATTACTAGTGGCTTCCATCTAAAAAGAAAATACTACTAAAGTTTGATAAGTACGCAATTTTTTATAATCGCAGTAGCATAAAAAGTTTATAGAAAACATTATCAAATTATACCCCACAATCTCACATGCCTATAAGAGTAACATACATGATAAACATTAAAGTACTACAACCAGTAACTTGATTTCTTTCTAATAAACAATGTGACCAAGACAAACACGAAAACAAAACAGACACAATAAAACTAAAATACACATATACAAACACATAGCCACATGAGCACATATATCTTTCTTAATGTTTTCTAGAAGACAAGTCAATGGAACTTAATAAATAATAACAAGTTCCAATTTATCAAAAACTAATTGTGGAGATCTGGTTCACGTCATCTAAAATATAAAATATACTTAAATAAAGGAAGATATCATACCAATTATTCACTTAAGTCCTTAAATCTTGATCGAAATTGATTACGGAGTTGTTGCTGTTCGTATCGCACTCTTCCTTTTCTCTCTCTTAGGGTTAATAAATTGAAAACTTTATGTGGATATAAGATAAGAGTTATATAATCAACTAAGTAAGTACTTTGTAGTTGGACTAATAGTTATAGTTTAGTTGGCTATAAAAGAACTATTATTTAATTACAATTGTAGATTTAAAGTAATATTAAAAATAATATATATAAAATTATAAATAAATATTTTAATCAATTGAAAAAAAGCGGTTCAGTTATTATCGGTTCGGTCTTTATATATAATCCGAATCGAATCGAAATATTTCGGTTATTACATTATTGAAAATCAAATCGTCGGTTTTACCTTCGGTTCGGTTTTTTCGGTCGGTTATTTCGGTTATTTCGATTACGATTCGGTTTTTCGGTTTTTTCGCTCACCCCTACCGTGAGGTAACTCGAAAGGCTGAAACATGGTCCTAAAAATTAACTATGGTAATTGACTATTGTCTCTAGATTTTGGTACAAGTGACACCGTGAGTTAACTCGAAAGTTGGATGCAGCTAATGAAATATTCAAGCTGCATGAACTTTTTAAGACCTTCATTCCTCTTTCTCACTATGTTATTTATACTTGCAACAGGATAAACTAGCTACCAACAATTATACTACTTAGGTTGCATTTGGTTCAATTTCATTCCACAGAATCCAATAGAATTTGAATATCAATTTCATTCCATAAGGGTGTTTGATTCAAGAATGAATTGAATTGGAAGTCACCAAATTTCTTCACTAAAAAGAATTCACATTCCTCGAAATTTCGATTCCTTTGATGAATTTCAGTTTAATCGAAAACATTTCGCGAATTAAACGTGCCGTTATTTTTTAGTATAAACAACTATATTAAATTGGGTGTGTCCTATTAGTTTTATAGGTGTTTAAAACGGTTGAGCATATGTTATTCGAGTGGTCATATGGTGTGGTTTGGATGGACTCTTGATCTTCGTCTTGATAACCTTAATGACCCTATATTTTTGCGGGTCCAAGAGCTATTAGATATCGTTCCTTCTAACTCAGAACGTATGAAGTTCCACAAATCTTTAGCTAATATTACATGGCATATATGAAAGGCTCGTAATGAACATGTCTTTAATATTATTCAACCTTGCCCATCTCGTAAAATATCATCATACAAAGTTATTGAACGTGACTTTAATTCATTGTTTCCGACATCATCACCCAAGTCTTCGGTTGCGCGTGATGAATCTTAAGAGAGTTCATTTAGGTGGATCCCCCCACACTAACTGTGTGAAGCTCCATTGTGATGCATCTTTCAAATCAAAATCGTGCATCTTTGGGTGCTATTGTTCGCGACTCATTGGAATTTATTATTTTCTGTTCATGTGACATCTTGTCTAAAACTGATTCTCTAATGGACGAACTGTTAGCTATTGGAAGGGCTTGTTCACTCTCTTATGATTGTCATCAAGTAAATATAAAATTAGATTGTAAACAGGCTATCTCTGTGACTTAATGACGGTGATTCTCTTTGGGCCTTAGCTGCTATTGTGGTTGACATCAAAATGTGGGCATCCCAACTTGCACTTTCTTTTTCACAGGTTAGTCGTGAATGTAATTTTGCGGTTTAGGAAGTTGCTAAAATAGCTTTCATTTCAAAAGATAACTTCTGATGTGATGCCAACTTTCCTGTAGAATTATTTTGGTTGCGATGAGTGATTCTATCTAATAAGAAGATTTGTTGTTCCTCGAGTTCTCCTTTTGCTCATAAAAGGAAATTTCTTTTGGATGCGTATAGATTTTTATCATCCAGTTATGTACTATTTCAGCTGTGATCGTTCCAGTTATATGTAAATAAACTTACCAGCCTAAACTTAATAAGTTGATTATTTGCGTAAATTTTAGAATATTTGTACTAGATTACAAACTTACATTTCTTCGGTTACCCTTTTATAGATTACCTCCGGTCTTACATTTTAGGCCTTAGTGTTTGTAAATGCATTCAACTTTGTCAAAAAAGCTATGGTGGGTATCGTACTTTACGGGGCTCTATTAAATGTACTGAACTCGTAAAAACACATAATTGTATATAATATTTTGACGTGGAATTTTGTATGAGTGACACGTGGGTGCTTTGTATGAGTGACACATGGCCAAATTACATACAATTGTGTGTTTTTACGAGTTGAGTACATTTAATAGAGGCGTTCAAAGTACGATATACACAATAACTTTTTTGAAAAAGTTATATACATTTAAAAACACATAGCTCTACATTTAATGGTATTTACATTTATATTAGAGTAAATGAATTTTTCTTTGTAATTTTTTATGTATCATATTGTACTCCAACCTTTTTCCAAAGTGTGTTATAACAAAGAAAACTACATTATCAATCCTCTTAACTAGGGAGTAAAAGTGAAACAATTCCACCTTCTACGACTTTGTGGTAAAAATGCACAAGTGTAGTCCACTCTTTTTCTCCAAAAAAGAAGAAAATGAATTCTAGGGTTGTGCTTGATGCATAATAACTTGTACAACATGCCACCGAAAGTCTTTGACACATGGCCCTTTGTGACATATCATCAATCTCACACATCTTTGCTCTCCCAAGTCCAACATCAGTCTTTCATCCACCTCCAAAATCACAATTGTCCTTTTTTCAATCTCCCCTTAAAAAAACTCATCGGTCGCCGGAATCTGAACGCCCGACAAGTTCATTAATCTCTCCGATGGATGATTACTTACAACTTTTCGTTAAGGAAACAACATTGTACAATCAAATAGTCCTCGGAAGTTTACTGCCGGAAAAACTGTGGACCCCACTTCCACATGTCGTTCAAGCGTGGCTGCGTATCTACATTGCTGCTACACTTCTTTATTTCGTTTCCGGTTTCCTTTGGTGTTTCTACATCTATCACATTAAGCGCAATGTTTATCTTCCAAAAGGTCAGATTTGTGTTTATAAATTTTAAATTTTTATTATCATTGTCTTGATTTTGGTATGCAGCAGACCATGTGTTTGGTATAAAGTTTCAGTTTTTTGTTTTTCCTTTGAATAGTTTTCTTATTCTTATGATAGTTGTGATTGAAGATTTGAGAATCTCGATTTCCATTGTGTTTTATTGATAAATATCTCGATCCCCATTCTGAAAAATCTGGATTTTTAGGATTATAATGGGATTATATTATTGAAATTGAGAGAAATGATGCCATTTTATTGCTTTTTATCATAACAAATTGTGGATGGTTCCTACACCCCACCTGCCATTTGTTATAGCTTTACACCATTAAACGTGCTCTAGAAACACATTTGGTGGTGTACAGTTGAAAAATAGTAGTGCACGAATTGCTTTCCTAACAAAATGCTTAAGAATTGTAGATTTACTAATCTGACCATAGTTGAATGATGATGTATATGTTGCTTTACATCACACTAAATTTGAGTCCACTATACTTCAATTGTTTTATTTTATTGATGATGTTTGGTTACTTATTATATTAAATGTGGAGGTCAAATTTTTTCCTGTAGTTGTCAAAGTCACATGTATGTTTCGAGGGAAGTAGGTATATATGTTGGTTTGATGTATTGACAAGAATGGCATAACTCAAAATTTGCTTCTTATTTATGAAATATTTTGTTTCTTGTTGTTAGTAGTTATTACTGAAATTAAATTCTAGCCATGTTTTATGGAAAATTTTGTATGCTTGCAGATGCTATCCCTTCTAGAAAAGCAATGTATTTGCAAATATATGTAGCGATGAAAGCTATGCCATGGTATTGTGTTCTTCCTACAATATCTGAGTACATGGTTGAAAATGGATGGACAAGATGTGTTTCACGGATAAGTGACATTGGATGGGTTTCGTACATTAGGAATTTGGGTATTTATTTGGTGATTGTCGAATTTGGCATTTATTGGATGCATAGAGAGTTGCATGATATTAAACCCCTATACAAATATCTTCACGCAACTCATCATATCTACAATAAGCAAAATACGCTTTCCCCATTTGCTGGTGAGTATCTTTTTGCCTTCTTTTCTCTCTTCATTATTTAAATATATGATTCTTATTATTTAGGTCTTTACTCTTAAAACTAAATAATATTTGATTGTTGTATAATACATGTATCAGGACTAGCATTCCACCCTTTAGACGGGATATTACAGGCGGTGCCTCATTTGTTTGCTCTATTTTTAGCGCCTACACATTTCACGACACACATCGTGCTCTTATTCCTCGAAGCTATATGGACTGCCAACATTCATGATTGCATTCACGGGAAACTCTGGCCAGTAATGGGTGCAGGTTACCACACAATTCATCACACAACATATCGTCATAACTATGGACATTACACAGTTTGGATGGATTGGATGTTTGGCACCCTTCGCGATCCTTTGGAAGATGAGGCCAAAAATATATGATAGTTGTTTATGTTGGCTACCAGCTAATTCAAAAGGTTGTTCTTACTAATAGCTGTTAGGCTCCTGTTGTGACTCTTCTTTATACTGTTTGTAAATGGTTGTGTGACACTTAAACTAGTTTACTTTCATTTTACTCCATTGAAGCAGAAGTGAAGGGTTTGTGGATTAACCTAATGTGATATGATACTTAAAACAATTAAATATCTAAATGTTTGCTGGACCAGATCCAAATATTTTCATATATTTTCTGGTTTGTTTTGCGTTATTTGGTGAAATGGGTGGTCAAGAATCATGATCCCTTGTTTCTGCTTGGATATTTGCTAAAGTATAGGCGGTCCTGAATGTGTTTGTTGCATTTTTCTTAGATAATTAACATTTTTGTATTTGTTTTCTTGTTTCTGTTGCTTTAACATGTTTGATGTTGTTGAATTCTGTTAGAGACCCAAGGTTCTAAGTTAAGATGTGATATTAGTGTAATTTAGCTTTCAAACAAGTAGTACATTTGAAATCGTTATAAGACGTGCTTTTTTTATTATCTCATTCAACTTTAAGGCTGTACATATGATCATATGGTGTGTATAATGGAGATCCATGTTGTGCAAAAGGCCACTCGAGATTAACACTAATCCTGCTCCAAAGTAGGTGATTATGATTGATGTACATCAATGGTCAAGATTTCCTTATAAGTATCATGTAACATATCCAAATATATACAAGAAAGATGTTCTATACAAGTTTTAGAAAGGGATTTTTAGAATTCGTGAATGATATAAAAGCTTCTGGATCAGTAGGACAACCATAGATTACTACGTATTACTTGAAAGCTCGAAAATGTTGATGATAGTTCGTACTTAGCTTCAATAAGTTTGGTTCGTTATATATTTCAAGGCTTCAAGCTCCACTTTTTAAGTTCGAACTAATTTACTATAGACACGAAAAAATATATATATAATTTTTTTTTAATCCGTTCGTAATTTATCGGCAGAAAAGTAAATATCCAACCCCTTCAAAATAAATCTCAAATGTGACCTTTCTTGCACTTGGATAGATTTCAACTTCCAAATTCAACTTCCATCACAATGTCAGCAACCATGTTTCTATCACCAATGCTCTCAAAATTTCCAAAAAACATTCACTTCTCAAACCCACAAAATCATCCCAACTTAATTCTTGCTTCTAGTCCACCCACTCCTGAAAAAAATCATGACTTTAAACCTAACCCTTCAAATTCAGCCACAAAAACAGCCCCATGGATGAAGGGTCCTCTTGTTCTTGAACCCAATCAAGTTATAGACTTTACAAAACCTAAACACAGAAAAAAGCCTTCTGATAACAAAGACCGAAAGTCAGAAACTTTATTGACCCAAAAAGTCAGTGGTGGAAGAGGCAAGCAAGCAATGAAAAAAATATTGTATGGTATTGATAATCTTGAAGAAGTAGAGGGTACCCAGAAAAAATTAGAAAAAATTGAGTTTGATTTGAAATTGAGTAAGCTGGGTGATGATGATGGCGATGATGGTGGTGGAGATAATAGATGGGTTCGCCGGAAACTGCCGTGGGAAAGGGCGGAGAGGATGGTGTTTAGGAGAATGAAAAAAGAGAAAGTGGTGACTGCTGCTGATTTGAATCTTGATGAGGGGTTGCTTGAGAGATTGAGAAATGAGGCCAAAAAGATGAGAAATTGGGTAAAGGTTAAAAAAGTGGGAGTGAATGAAAGTGTTCTTGAACAAATTAGGTTGATTTGGAATACTGAAGAGCTTGTTATGATTAAATTTGATACGCCATTGTGTCAAAATATGGATCGAGCTTGCGAAATTGTTGAGGTTAGCTAGGAGGTGTTTGGGTAAGCTTATTTATCTGGTTTCATTGAAGTTTGTAAAAGTCGATAAGCTCATTTATAAGCCTATAAGCTCAAGTTAGTAAGTTCATAAGCCGTTAAAACTGAGCTTAACGGCTTTTTCAAATTCCAGTAATCCCTTAAAAATAATCTTAGCCAAACACTCCTTAATTATGTTTCATTGTTTATCTCATTGGTAATGGTAATGAATGTTGTTAGGTTCTGAATTATATTTTGGTGGCAGGTTAAGACAGGGGGGTTTGTGGTATGGAGTAAGAAGGATATTCTTGTTGTATATAGAGGATGCAATTATAGTGACGTGGGTCCTTTTCCAAATAATAGATATAGCACTCGAACGATATATGAAACAATTGATGGGCATGATGGAAAAGGGGATATTATGCCTGTAAAAGGGTCACTTTATGAGAGGGAAGCTGATAGATTATTAGATGGATTAGGACCTCGGTTTGTTGATTGGTGGATGCCAAAACCGTTGCCCGTTGATGCGGACTTGCTTCCTGAAGTGGTTCGTGGGTACACACCGCCATCAAGGCTTTACCCTTTGAGTGGTAGATCGAAGCTGACTGATAATGAGTTAACTCACTTGAGGAAGCTTGCTTACAATTTACCTACGCATTTTGTTCTTGGTATGCACATTAAACTTTGTGATAATTCCGTTTGGAAGTGTTTATGCAATGTTGAATAATCAGAATCAGATTATCAGTTGCAGTAGAACAAGATGTCGGAGATAGTGTTTGAATGTGCTTTTGTTGTTTGAACTTATAATAATTAGATAATTAGTTATCTGAGTGCTTGTCGTATTCTGATTAATTAAGAATTCAAAAGACTAAAAATGGATATTTTTTGTGAAAAAGTGATAGATGTCTTGTGACATTGGAGTGAAAGTCTCTTAAATGATGTTAGAAGAAAGAGTAAATATGTAACTATATTTTGATATTTAATAATCATATTTGGTTGCAGCTGTAATGGAACTGATTCAGATAAGGAGAAATTTTTTTATCCACACATTGAAAATCGATTACATGTTTTTTATTATTTTTATTTTTCCTTGCATAGGGAGAAACCGAAACCTCCAAGGCTTGGCTGCAGCTATCTTAAAGTTATGGGAGAAATGTCATATTGTAAAGGTTGCAGTGAAGTGGGGTATTCCTAACACAAGCAATGAGCAGATGGCTACAGAGCTTAAAGTAAGATTTTTGATAATATCAGTTTGACCAATAAGTCAATACTACTCTTCCCTTAGAAGTAATTGTATCTTTACTTGTGCAGCTTCTCACTGGTGGAGTGCTATTACTTCGTAATAAATTCTATATTATACTCTACAGAGGCAAAGATTTTCTTCCACCCGATGTTGCAGACCTTGTTGCCAACAGAGAAATGGAGATAAAAAGTTTTCAACTTCAAGAAGAAACCGCACGTGCTCAAGCGTTTCAAACCTTTGACTATATTGACCAACCATTATCAGATCATAGCACCGTTGGTACATTAAAAGAATTTCAGATTATTCAGTCAGAACATGAGGGAATCAAGGCTGGAACTAGTGAAGCTGAAATTCAATTTAAAGCCGAGAAGTTAAAACTAGAAAGAGAAATCCGGATACAAGAGCACAAGTATTTCATTGTATGGATATGCTTTTGTTATTTTTGTTTCATTGTATGTGAAAAGAATGTAGATGCACTATTAAGAGTTTATTTTGCAGCTTAAGATGAAGATACGTAAAGCTTCGAAAGAGTTGGTGAAGTTAAATTCTGCATGGGATCCCGTTGAACCAAATGTGGATCGAGAGATCATAACAAGTGAAGAGAGAGAGTGTTTAAGAAAGATGGCATTGAAGATGGATAGCACACTAGTACTTGGTAAGTAAATAAAAAAAAAGAAAAAAAAGAAATGAAATTCTTGTGTTTATATGGTAATGTAGATACTATTAATTTTGAATTATAGGGCGCCGAGGTGTATATGATGGTGTAATAGAAGGTTTGCATCAACACTGGAAGCATAGGGAAGTAGTGAAAGTGATAACAATGCAACGTGCGTTTTCAAGGATCTTGTACACTGCACAATGTCTTGAAGCCGAAAGTGGTGGGGTACTTGTTTCAATAGAGAAAATAAAACTAGGGTATGCTATAATTATTTACCGTGGGAAGAACTATAAACGTCCTTTAAAATTTTCACGAAATCTCCTTAGTAAACGAGAAGCGCTACAAAAATCTTTGGAGTTGCAAAGACTTGGGGTAAGTAAAGTTGATGCTTTTCATGATAGATTCATATGCATGTGAATAACGGTGTCTTTTCTCTTTTGTTTTGGTTATTTGTTTCAGTCGTTGAAATTCTTTGCAAACATGAGACAACAGGCAATCTATGAACTCAAGTGCAAATTGGTGAGTCATATACGCCTAGTTTGAATAGCAAGAAAAAGAATATTAAGCTTATATACTTGACGAATATATTTGTAGATTTTCATATGCTTTGACTTTGTATATGCAATGATAAGGGTGATTCTGTAGGTAGGCAAGTCATAATTTGTTCTTGCTGAGGAATATGAGATCAAGCATTGGATTTTGGCCAGTTTAGATTAGATAAAATGTTATCGTTGGCTTCGTGTTAAAATGAGTTCCTTTTTGTTCAGGATGCTTTGAATTATGGAGAAGTGGATCAGAAAAGAGCGACAACCTGAAGAAGAAAGAAAGACAATGAAGGAACTAAAGTTATTGGTATGAATGGTTTTGTATTGTTTTCCTGTCTTTCTGATGGGTCAATGTGTAACCTTTTTATATAAAAGAAGTGGCTAAATGGGTCAAAAATGGTACAACTTGTATTTTTAACGCATTTAACTTATTTCTTGCTATTTTAATTTTTTTTAAGAAAAGAGATTATTGATAAAAGAAATGGATGAAAACTGTTTCATGTCAACCCGGCCAGTCCGGCTCCAACCAACGCCAAAATACCCGTTTCGACCATATATCCAAATCCACTTGACCTTCCCATTTTGCCACCTCTGTTGTTAATACCTGCAATGAATTTCAGGAGGTTCAGTCGATGTTGGCCCAAAATCAGCTGGTTTTTGTGCATTCTCATGTGTTGAGCGTGCTATGTGCCATTTTCCGAATCTACATGTGGTACAATTGTACATGCTGACAGAATCATGGAGATGAGTACACTTTCTGGGTGTCAGATCTGAGAGGATCATAGATTCATGGCAACCCACAAGTCGCAGGACATGAATCTAACAGGTCTGTCAAATATGGAGACGAAATCTCATGGGCGATCTTTAAAAGTTCATCCGATCATATTTGTTGTTTCTTTATGATTTACCTAGTGTAATTAGACAATTTAAAGCAAGTTGATGAAGTAAAAACATAAATGTCATAGAGAACGTAAACTATCTCAGCCTGTACCGACTTGTGTTAGCTGAGGAGAGTGACGGAAACAAATATTGTAAAGGAAAACTGTATAGAAAATGTAGTTTATCAGTATAAGCTAATGTCCACTTTTAGGCATGTATTTTAATTTCACCTGAACAGCAAAATTGTTATGTTATGTGGTGAAACAGAAAATTTTCATTTTAAGTAATGAATCGATGATAGAAATATGTCCTTCTTCTTGTTCGTTGGATAAGTCATATGATGATGAATCGATGATGGTAACATGCTAAATTTACCTAAATGTAAAGAACTCTTATAAATTTTAGAAGTAGATGATGTAATGCATAATTTCGTTGTAAGACGAGAACTGTTGATAGTTGTATACCATTTTTCGTTTTCCTCATATGGATTAGCAATGACGTTAAATCTACGATGATGACGGTATTCTCATCTATTCAAGATTTAAGGATATGGTGGTGAAGAATGTGAACAGGGGATATGATTAGTGAGCAAACGTTTGGATTTGATGAAAAGTGAGAAAAAAAGAATCTGAAACAAAGATATGAAATTTGAAAAGTCTTATAAAGAATTAAATGGAAAATTAAATGCTTTATATTGTAAAAGTTGTCCATATGATTGGAGGCAAGAGTCACCGTTAATATACTTATACTTAATTCTATTAAATGAATTAATGAAACTTTATCAATTTACGGAAATTAGGGATGAGTATTGTGTAATGCTACATATCTTTTGTGCTATTATATTCAAGAAAACTGTGGCTATAGTTAGTATAAGATATTTATACGGGGCTACTACGTGAACATCATTATATATACATATATACTTACACAACGGAAATACATACTTACACAATAGAATTAACACATGCACTCATATGGGATATCTACAAAGAAATTTTAAGATCTCTATTTAAAAAAACCCTATCTACACATGTACTCCATTTTGTATCAAAGTCATGGTCTAGTTCCTTTTTTTTTTATATAACTGTACTTGTTTTCTGGACGTGGATGACTCTAACTTGCCCGATGAATTCTCTTAATAAGAAGAAGATATGTGTTATCTATACTCCCTTATAAAGCATTTCCACTTTTTGGCTTAAAAGTTGAAATTTAGAAGATCGAAAATATCAATTTTACCCCTATTAACTCAACTAATATGTCAACTCTATTAAATTCATTATTCAATCAATAAAAATGAAAAGTATATAATATCCTACACAAAATACTCATCTATCACAATTAAAAAGTCAAACATAGTTAATAACATTTAAAACTTATTTTCAAAATTAACTGATACCTTATTAAATATACAGTTGAATGATATTATCGTCGCCACCGCATTACGCAGGTACTAGACTAGTAAATTATAATCCATTTTTTCATATTGATTTTAGCATGTAGCATTTTACTCGTAATATATTTCAGATAAGATAAAATTAGACTTATGAGTTGATGCACAAACGTTTAAAATTGTAATGTGATGATCGCAATATCAAATTTTATATGGTAATGTTTACCTTAATAAATTTTACATAATATATTGTTATTTTTGGACCGGAAGGATTTTTGACACAGTGTATTTGTAAACGTTGCCATTATGACATATATCTTTTCAGTTTAAGTATATGTATATGTTGACAGGTTCTATAAATTAAGATTATACAGTGTCCGATTCAAATAGGAGTATATATTCATCATTAGGTAAGTATATATATTATCATTTTTGTAGGAAAAGAATTGACTTGTGATAGCCTAAATAAAGGCAAGATTTCAGGGAATTGTGACCATTAAGAAAAGAAGTTGATTTTGATTAAAAGATGATAACTTTTTTCCTATACAACTGAAAAAAGATTTACAAATTCAGAATAAAAGGAATTCAGTGTATTTGTTCCATCTAAAAATACCCCATACATACCATGGTCTTGAAAAGGAAAATATTACAAACTGACACTAGTACTAGTATACAAGACTGAGGAAAAAATGATGGCAGGTATTCCCATGAAGATCTCACTCCATACATCTCTGCAAAAAGCAATTTCCTCATACTTTTCCTCTTTCTTCTAAATTTATTTCTTAAAAACACCACAAATTGTCAAGAACAGAAAAAAGAATAATTACAATAATGAACTTTTTTATAAATGTTTCATTACTAAGATATCTAAACTCTTAGAGATGATAAAAGGAATCGAATTTGACGAGAATTTTTAAACTTTGCACTTTTCGGGTCGAGTTGAGGATAACTTTTCGGGTTTTGCGGCGACAAATGGAGATTCTTATCGGGTTCAGGTTGAAAAATGGGTACTATCATCTCCACTCCTGCCCACCCCAAATATTATATATCATTAATAAATTATAACACCCCTTAAATTAAGATAGGGTTAAATATGTAATTTGACTCGGAAGCGATGGATAACAATAATATTATATCTTATTTTACAGAAAAGACCATTTTCGCGAATTTATAACATTTAACTATTTACGAAACAAAACACTTATAATTGTTATAAAAAATCCATATACATATTAATTTACAAAACATTCATAAATATATCAGAGTTAGAGCACGTGTCAAACATTCTTCAAAAACCATCTTCCTGCCTAACCCACAATCTTAACATAACCTGCAGGAAGAGAAATGGTGGGATTAGCACGAAGCTAAGTGAATGGATGTACAACTAATAATTCAACTTAGCTTAATAATCTGTTTACACTAAGCACAGTAAACACATAAACTCAAGAGGATCGGCGGTTACTGCGGAACCCTACAGCCGCGGTGGCCCACAGTAACACTTACCACAATCTGTAAAGGCCCATACAGAATAGGCCGATAACTTGGCACTACAACACAACAACACACTTTCCAGCGACAACACATGTATCTGGAACGTGTGTTGAACACAGTAGTAGCCAAGTCCAATCGCAATTGACCTCTGAATAACACAGATGCCCGAAGGCCACATATGCATAACAAGCAGATATATTCAATCATAAATCAGACTAAATAGTCAATCAAGGTTTACGTTACTTGTTGTAATCACACCATTACAACTAACTCAAATTATGAGTTGCAGATCCACTCACCTGTCTGCTACTGTCCACCTCTCAGAATTCTAATATTACTGAGTCTTCGACTGATCTGAGAATACAACAGATAATGAGTTAGTAACTCATTTCGTAATCGTATAACATATCTCAACGCATAGTATCTAGATAATAAACATTTATCAAGTTTAAATCATCATAATAGCACATTCTTACAAGCCGATAATTCCCTGAAGTCTAAGGAAATAAGAGTTCAATCTAGAACGAAACTCGAAAATCCCGGAACGTCATTTAAAAATTGAAAAATGCCATTTTGAAGCCCAAGACGACCCCGAAAGGCCAAAAACTGACTGGGCTATGGCACATAGTCTCGATTACTTGGTCGATTCCGAGTGACCATGCGAATTTCATCAAAATCTAATTTTTAGTAAGATTTTCACAAAACTTAGTAATTTACGCATTTTCAAAATCTGCGACATTAGAAGCGACATTGCCAATATCGCCAAATCACTAGCGATATTGCAAGCGAAATTAATCGCGATATTACCTGCGATATTGGTGGCGATATCACCAATATCGCCTAAACCAGTTCATCTGCGAACTGGGCAGAAAACTGGGCTGATTTTCCACAAAATTCTCAAATCGAATTATAACAACGTTTTTCTACAAATCAAACGTTCCAACACTTCGTAAACACATAAACAAACACTCTAAATGCATCAATTTAACATAAAAACACATAAATGAATTTCCAATCAAGATTCTCTTATTTCTAAAAAACCCAAAAACTAAAAACTAACTAACCTTTGATTCTTTGCTTAAAACCACAAAAACGAAATGCAGGACTAATCTTTGATGAAATCCGAATCTAATAACGAAATTTGAAGTAATTTTGAGCTTGATTCAACCTTCAATTGCAAGTGTGTGTGTTCTTGGTGTTTCTAGTGTGTGTTTTAGTGTGAGATGAAGAAGAAGAAGAAATGAGCTGATTTTTCTGCATTTTTGGTTTATATATATATAATTTACGTATACTACGATGTATTATTATCATTAATCTAGCACACGATTGTATTAATTCTAATAGTTAGGCTAATCCGTATTTTAAACTAAAAATACCGTAATTCCCATTTAATCATTCCTAACAATTATCTAATCAAACATTTCACATAATTTAATTCAATTAAATAACGTAAATAAGGAAATGAATTTACCGAAAAATACTAGGCCGATGGGGAGGATGTTACATAAATAGCTTTGTGTATTTGTGTTATTATGATAATTTATTTTATTATTTATTTATAGTTATATCAGTACTTAAACGATTGATATTCTTCTAAGTTTTAAAAAGTAAATATATATTTTATTATTTATTATGAGTTGATGATGCATGAAAAGACTATACACTGCATTTTGTTTATGCCTTATATTATAAAGATTGCAAACCCGAATTTTGATTACTCTTGTTGTTTCGACATAGTGTCGTGTGATTTAGTCGGGATATTCTAAAACCATTTTGTGATTAACTTGGGGATTTTGAATCGTGCTCTTGTGTTATTAAAGTAAACCAATTACTATATGTTATCTTGATCATGTTGTTAATTTATTGTTAGAAAAAATATGCATTGCTAGATAATATTGTGAAGAAAATCAACAAAAAGCGAGTTTAGGTTACTATGAATGCGGAAACGGTATTAGGAAACCGATGTCCCCGATAACGTTATTATGAGGGTGCCTCGATCCCTGTTAGGGTTTGAGGGAACTTATATTGCCAATGGGGTGCCCTGATAAGATTACTGTTAGAGTTTGGAGATTGTTTTGATTAACGGGTTTAAAATTGAAGTTATCACTTTCCACTGCTCATCCTAAACCTGCCCCGTTATCATTTCTAAATAATGTCAACAAAGTTCAACAATAAATTGCCATACCTCAAAGATACCCTAAATGTTATTAAAGGTCATGCCTTCGTAAACTTTCGTCTTAACTACGTAAAATTTCCAACTTTAATCATCTAAAACAAATTAAAAGGTAGTATGTGTCTGTTTCATTTCTTTGTAGCTGGTCTGATGTGGTACTTTCTCAATTATTAGGTAGTTCGAACCTTATTCTAGCCACATGTGACATGTGAAATATGCAGTTTACGTTTTTGTTTTTTTAAGACCTATTTGTACTCTATCTTAAATCGTTTTCCTGAACCTGTTCCGGTTAGATCTTTAATAGCGTTTGAACTTCCGAGAATTTGTACTTTTTATTACATTCAATTAACTCTCGTGTTTGAAGTTGGTAGTGTTTTCTTGTATGCTAGAGAACTCATATGGTAAAGTAGAATTTCATTTTCAGTGTATCATCGAAATGATTTTTGTCTTCTTTTCTTTTTACGTGTAACTAAGTGCTACTTCTTGATACAATCAAATATTGTTTTACGGAGTATATATTATATTATATAATATGTACAAAGGAAACTTTAGGAGAGAAGGGGAGAAATATATATTTAAAACTGTAATTCGGTAAAAATCAACTATGATTCAATAAAAAATAAATATGATTTCAAACTTAATTAAAAAGTTGTTTTATTAAATCGAAAGGTTAAAAAATTATTCTCTACCAATTTTTTCTTCTCCATTAAATCCACTCCTAATATAATATAATATATATATATATATGTAATATTAAAAACGACATTCTTAAAATAAACACTCATAATGCTAACAATAAGTGGAATTGTAATCCAAAATACTCATAATCCTAACTAACTGAAGGCTGTAACCATTTATTTCTCCACAAATAAATAAAAAGAGTAGTAGCAGTCTAGCACACTAGTTTATCATAGTAATCAGTAATTATTTCTGGAAATCATTAATTATATATTTATCTCTACATTTTTAAGATCAAAATTTAATTCACTCAGGAATTGTAACTAACACAGGCCTCCAAGCTCTTCTAAGTAACCGCTGCCGTAACGTCCCCGGTAAAAACCTAATTCCTCTAAAACCGCCACTACCGCCACCGCGCCGGCCAATCAGATCACAATCTTCACCGCCGTCACGTCGGATCTCTTCGATCGGCGGCGATGACGCCGAGGACGAGACAAACAAATCCTTTAACTTCCGCCGTACACCATTATCCTTTTCGTCATCTTCCGATGAATCAACATCGCTTCCTCTCAGATCTACAAGCTCATCGGTTACCGGCAACCGACGGTTGCCGCCACTACCGCCGCCGCCTCGACTTAGTAACATCCGTAGCGTTTTCCGGCGACGGAGGTGAATGACGGGGCTGGTGGAAGGACTACGAGTAGGACTTCCGGCGACTGCACATTGTGTAGCTAACATTTTGAATTTCTGCAGTGTAGCCATCGATTCAGGTAAATCGATCGAATTGTTAGGTGGTGAAATTGATTCTAAGTCAAGTTAAAAAAGTGGATTAATGATTGAAGGAAAACGTAGATCTGAGATGCTTATCGTGTGATATAGCTATAGCCATGGATATTGTGTAAAGTATAGATTCTTTGTTTTTTGTATTAAAATTTGGTAAAGAGACAATGAAAGAGAGAAAGAGGTTAAAGAAGTGAAAATTATAATAATAATAATTAAAGTGACAGGGGACGGATGGATATATGATACTGACGGATTTTATAGTATGGAATAACTGTTTGTAACACGTGCATGACCACTCCTATTAATTTTATATTTTTCATCATCATCATCATCATCATCATCATCATATCATATAAATATTTAAATTTGAATAAAATTTGTTAGAAGTTGCTTAAAGAATGGAAAAGCACAAATAGATATCAAACATCATTTTTTCTTGTAAAACATAACAGTTGTAAAACTAGTTGGTAAAAAATCAAATAATGTAGTATCTTATGTATGTAAGAAAGAACACATAACATGCCTTCTATATGTATAAAGTATACTTTTTTCCGTGTATAAATCCCCTTCCAATTGAATGCGAAATTCGCTTTACCACCGGCTCGAGCATAGCTCTAAACCAGTTTGTCGATACCCCCAGAATCAGATGACGGCAGATTACTACCAACCTCCACAACAATATCAACAACTTCCGGTTTCTGAACATTCGACTCTTCATTTTGAATCCCTTTTAAAATCTCCGCCACTTCTTTCATCGTTGGCCTCATATCCTTCTCACTTTGCAGACACCGAAAACCCAATTCTGCCACCAAGGTCACCATTCGCCTCACCGAACCATCGCTCTCAAACCCAATTCTCTTATCAACAAACTCACCCAACTTACGGTTTTGTATACGATCAATAGCCATGTTAGCCAAATTAATATCATGCCTATGTCTCCTCGTGTCAACCGCTTGTAAGGACGATAAAAGTTCCATTAAAACCACACCAAAACTATAAACATCACTCTTATCTGTTAACCTGTAACATTGATAGTATTCAGGATCTACGTATCCTGGTGTGCCTTGTGGTGCAGTAGACACATGTGTCGCGTTAATAGGAAACAAACGTGACAACCCGAAATCAGCAACCTTGACACGAAAATTCTTGTCCAAGAGAATATTGCATGTTTTCACATCACGGTGAATAATGTCCGAATCGTGTAAATAGGCTAATGCTTCGGCTGTTTCTATAGTGATATTGAGACGCAGAGTCCAATTAAGCCAACTCAAATTGGCTAGTTTTCCATGCAGATGATCGGCTACTGTACCATTAGCGATATACTCATAAACTAGAAGGAGTTCTCTGCTTCTTCTTGAAGTACACCCGTAAAATTTCACAAGGTTTTCGTGGTTTAACATTGTTAAGATCTCGACCTCGTTCATGAACTGTTCCACTCGCTTGAGACTGTTTTCGTATAAGCGTTTGACGGCTACTTCTCGACCATCTATGAGTTTACCATAGTAAACAGTTCCAAAACCACCGTCTCCGAGTTCTTTTGAATCATCAAAACCATCAGTAGCTTGTTCCAGTTCATTGTAAGTGAAAACTCGAGTGCCGAAATATGTGCTGTTTCCTAGTTCTGTTGTTGTCGATGCATAAGAAGTGATGGTGGTTGGAAAACTAGTTGAAGCAGCTGTTACGCTGTCTTTGTTCCGAGTTTCATCTGCTTGTGTAGCATTTTCTTTCTTCCGTTGTCTGAAAACAAAGAGTCCCGATCCAATGCCAATGGTTGCAAGAATCCCGCCAGCAATCGGAAGGGCTAGAAAAAGAGTCAAATTTGTGAATAAATTTCAGTTTTCATTTAGTTATAATAGAGGTGGTAAAATAGGCGGGTCAGACAGCTTGGCTAATGCGTCAAAATGGGTCAAGTCAACAAGAGTACTCTATGTACTTGTTGAAATGGGTGGGTTTTGTCAGTCCAGTTGAACCAAATCACTTTCTATCCAAAATCTTAATTTTTATATATAAGTAGTGTATCAGATATTATTTTATTAATCCTTACTATTGAAATAAAATGAGTTATAAGGTTTTGTGCTAGAAAAATACACTTGACTTTCGACTTGTTTGACCCATTAGGAATAAAAATTTGATCCAAATCAACCCTTTCACTTGTAAATGGGTCAAAATGGGTATAAATTGCCACCTTTGGAGTACTACATAACGTAAGTCATACCTATTGTTAGGGATCTCTCTTTTGATGAGGAACTGGCTTGGCTTGTATTAGCCAGGGTGCAAGTATCTGCACTCAAAAGCACACCAGGGCAGGCACAAGAGGTTTGATTTGTATCATAATCGTAAAAACAACGGCCATTAGACTCAGTGCATCGGCTGCAACCTATGGTGTCCACCTTCCACCTGATGTCAAATCCTCCCAGTAGAACCTGATCTAAACCCGTTGTATTAACCAATCCCGTGGTTCCGATTGCCATGACTGGAAACGGGACGATCACACTCTGATTACAGATTCCCGGGCCCTGTTCTCCAGGCAAAACCACAACTTTATCAAACCCATTTCTATCGCAAGAAAATGGGTTCCCATGAAGTTTAAAAGATTCTGGGCATCCATAGAGGAAAGAGATATTCATGTAACTTGAAGAGTAATCGAAAAGGTTGTGATTAATGGTGGTGTTAACAAAATCATGTGGACATATCGACTTCATCACATCTTCTCTTAAGATCTTTAACATTTGAGACTGTGGATCAATGCTCAAAACATGGAAAGTGATGTTGCTGATATCGATACTAGGTGAACTCCCATCGTTACAGTCAAGCTCAAAACCAGGATACCCACAGTAGGCAGGATCTTCATGTCTTGAGAAAGGATATTTAATCCCGGAAATGGTCCCACACGTAAATGAACCAGCACAAGTCTCGTAAGATACGTGTAGGCTGCTTGAAGCCAGTGTAACCACAATAAGAGCTAGCAAGATTACGATGATTAAAGACTTCATTGAAAATGTATTAGATAATTGTTTTTAAGCTTGAATTGGTATGTTCATGAGGTTTATTGCAACTCTGTTCAACTTTATGCACCTAATATCTTAACTAACTATAACAATAAAATTTTGGTTGAGTTGAAATTTTGATAGATATAGGTGAAGTTTTGGTTAAAATTGTTTGACTTGTTAGCAGATTACATTTCTGGAACTTGAGATGCAGTATTGGTTAAGTTGTGTTCCATTCCCTTTGTTTAATCAGTAAGATCTAAGTTTTACTTAAATATCAGAGAAGTTTAACATTCTAATTCCATTTTTTCCAATAAATTATATGCTAAAATTGTTTCATTTGATTAAGATATTAAGACAAAATCTTGTTCACCAAATATTAACTCCAACAAGTCAAAGCTACCCCAACTACTAGCCCATTTTTAATTGTCAATTTATGACTCATCAAGATGAAAAAACCAAGTAGCTCGAAGATAGTGACAACATGGAAACAACTGATCATGAAAAAATGATTTGCCATTCACTGCTCAAGAAATGTTGTCATGAAAAGTCACAATAAGAGCAATGATGAATCTTCTTTTTCAATTCTCTAGTTTCAAATTAAATGCTATATCTGACTGAAATCAATTCAAAAACATAATATTATTCAATCAAAGAAAGAATGATATTGGGCTATTATTAAATGGGTCAATTCATAGCCAAGAAATTTTCTTCCTGTCTGGAGATCAGATTCTTCACGTTGATGGATATTGTTGCATCGTTACGTCTCTTGCAACAGATAAGTTGTAAAGATTTTGGTTCATTTGTTGTGCAATTGAGCTTCTTTTGATATGCTACCACTGCCTTCACAAATTCCTGCAACCATGTTAGTATGTTACAAGTAAATGATAGCTTTGAAATTCTCTGATTTATGAAAAGAGTTCATGGAGGATGAAAGAATAATGTCTCTACCTCCTTATAACAGTCTTAAGAGTATATAGTAAATGAAACAATGTTATCTCCTCATTTGTTCACCAATTATCTCTTGTTATTTCAATGCTTTAACTCCCGTTAGGTATGCTATTACACATTATATAGTTTAAACCTAAAGCTTGAATATTATTGCTCGAAACTACGCTAGGTAGTTAGTCTGTTGCCTATTTTTTAGTCTTGACTCCTACACTGCTTTATGCAGTAACTCCAGCGTAGTAATGTATTAGATCATCGTTTCGGAGCCTCTGTTGTTTAATTTCATAAAGGTCTATTGTCTTATTGCTACTATGCTCAGCATTGTTCACCTAATAATCCAACTGACATTAATTATATTTGGGTTGAAATTTGGTCAATATGGGTTAAGTTTTGGTAGAACTTTCTTGATTTTGGTTAAAATTGTTTGACTTATTAGTAAACTAAATCATACGAATTTCGATCAACATACTATCAACAGACACTTCTCATCTTTTTCGTTTATTATGAAAAATGAATATCAAAACTTAACGTCGTCAATGTATCAAGATTTACAAATTTCTAAATAAATGCACAATGTGTTCCAATTCATTGAAAGATCCATTTCCTCGTATAGTTTGCCAAAGTGTTTAACTTCAACAAAACAACTGAATTGTCTCATTAGATTTTGAAGATACAAGAACATATCTTGTTGAACAAATACTCTTTCAAGCCAAAGCTAGCCCACCTACTAGCCCATTAACAGGTATTAGTAAAACAGGCACATTTCTAGTTGTCAATTCACTCACAAGTCACAAATAAGAAAAAAAGTGGGTCAAAGATAGTGACAAACTGTCAAACTTGGATGCATGTGATCCTGGAAAGTGATTTGGCATTCACAACTCAAGACATCTTTTAAGAGTAGTTACAACAAGAGGAAAAGATGGATCTTTTTTCCTAATTTCATTAACATTTCATGTGATTATTAACTAGAAAAATTTCAAAGATCATAATCATCATAGGCTTTTAGAACAACAATTGCCAAACAAATTATGCAAGATCAACAGTAACATTTTCAATCTTCTTCTCCAACATTTCAGAACATATCTGCCCCATCATGTGATAGAACAGATTTAAATCAGACAACTGCTCAATTGACATCTTTCCCATCACAACTCTTGCCAATTTCTCTCTTTCTTCATTCAACTTCAATCTCTCCATGTATGAAGATGCATTCCTAACTGTTGCCCCCATTTCCTTCAACCTATTCTCTTGTTGAACACTCAATGCTATATTTGACTGAAACAAATTCCATATCCCATCATTAATCATTGAAAAATATATTAAAAAATGATTAAAAGTCAGACTGTTGTTTAGCGAGTTGAATCACTAATTATACCTCAAGAAACTCAGCTCCTGGTCTAAGATCAGAATCTTTAAGTTGTCGAACATCATCGCCTCTTTCATATAAGTTTCTCGCAAGAGAGAAGCTACGAACGATAACATTTCTTTTTTTCTCCAATTCTTTATCAAGTTTTAGCGGTACATTCCTTGCACTATTAAGCTTCGTTTGATACGCCACCACCGCCTTCACAAATTCCTGCAACCATTACACAACTAATTCAGCACATGTTGGCCTAATTATCTCATTTAAAAAAAAATGATAGCGAATAATGAAAAAACGATTAGTATATCTACCTTATAAGCAGCAGGGCATCCAGGATAATCGAATTCATCAGAATTCACTTTCCTCATTCGTTCAGGATGAAACTGTAACCCCATGATAAACTTGCCCTCTTCAGGATTATAAGCATCAGGGTCGTAAAACCCTTCAACCAAACCATCTGGTGCAAACGCCATGGGCTTAAAACGCTGTGCGAGCCTCTTGACTCCTTGATGATGATAACTATTAACCTTAATCTCCATATTATCTTCTAATGAATCCTTAAACCAATCATGCAAAGGGGTTTCTTCCACAATTTCAACCACATGCCTATGCCCATCATAATTATCATAATCCATATGTACCACTTTTTTCTCTTCTGAACAACTTTTTGTTAGTTCCTTACCAATATCTTGGTAAAGTGTACCCCCACATGCTACATTCAAAACTTGTGATCCCCTGCATATTCCTAAATAAGGTATGTTTCTTTCGAGGCAGAGTTTAGCGAGCGAAAGTTCAATCGTGTCCTTTTCTTTGTCGATGGCTGTGTCGCTTACGTGCAACCGCCGAATCTCCTCTAACTCTTCTTTTGATAAATTGGTTTCTTCATCTTCGTAGAGCGATGGATCGATGTCTTCCCCTTCGCATAAAAGGACGCCGTGAATCGGCTCAAAACTGTGTAACAACGTGTGGACCCCGGTCACACGAGGCACGATCACCGGGACAGCTCCATACCGAACAATTAGATCAAGATGATATTCACCTAATAAATAAAATAATTATCAGCGTTTTCAGTTACCAACGTTCCACGTTCTGTAACGTAACTATATCTATTATTCATAAAATCAAAAATCGAGACTATTAATATTTTCTTAGCAATAACAAATATATGGAAAGCTCATTAGGTTTTTAAATATAAAGATCCGAAATTTATTAAATTAAAATGAAGAAATTAACGAAGATGTGATTAGTATACGTACCGACGAAATCGACAAACTTGTTCTTGCGAAGGCTTCGACGAGATACGATGATGACACGAGGTAAAATGACGGCGAGATCGGAGGTAGACATGGGGTGGGCTGTTTTTGTTTCAGATTATGACGACAATTAACGTTAACGGGGCGCCGCGTATGCTATAGTTATGGAGTCTGTTTGTTTGATTTAAATTGATATAATAAAATGATGATGACATGCTAGCTAAGAAAATGATGAATATATATAGGAGGAAGGATGTGGAAGCCACGTGGAAAGTCAGATGGGTTTGTTGGGGGATACACGTGGGTCATGAGATGCGGGAGGCCGGGGATGATTGATGAATGGGATATGACTGGGGCGGGTCAAAACTGAAGGCAGTGTGACGTGGGAAGGTTTATTCTTAGGAATTTATTTGTTCATTAAATTTATTATATTAGGATTATGATATATAATAATAACTAGTTTTGGCGTGAAAAGGTTTTCGGTAGATTTGGTTTTTATGGAGAAAATTGCCTCGATCATTTTTGCAATTTTCTCAAAAATTATGTTTCATTTTTTTAATTTATAGTCTTTTATATATATTTATTATTATTATTATATTATTATTTCACTAGCCATTCACTTAATTGATTTCATTAGTTTTCTTCGTTAAATTCAGTCACATACATCGCACGTAGAGAATATTTTATCAACATACCCTAAAAATCATGTAAACTTTTCTACTTTTTCTCCTTTCTCTTTCTTTTTGTTCACACATTTCATTACTTCAGTCATGAAACCACAATTTTCTCCACATATATTTCTCTATTATTGAATTCTCTTATTCCTTTTACAGTAACAAAGAATCCATCACATCCTTGTTGTCTTCCGAGAGTTCACCCCTAAGGGTGTTCGTGATTCGGTCAAAATCATTTAAACCGATCAAACGAAAGAGATTTGATCGATTTTGACAAGTTCATCTTTCATGATTGATTTAACAATTGTTTTAAACCGTTATATGTGGTTCGGTTTGCAGTTGTAAAACTCAAACTGACCATCTAAACCAAACCGTACCGTATTATATATTCTGATATAAATAGTTTGGTATATTACATTATGTTTTTAACAAACAAATTTATTTGTTTGGTTCTTCTATAATATTCAAAGTGTTTGTTTGGAAAGGTGCTAACTTATGCAACTATTTAGGTTCAAATTAAAGATAGTAAAAGAAAACTTTTGATTATGTAACAATGTTATTAAAGTCAATTTTTATTACTCCATAATTGATATTGTTATATATATATTTTTTACTAGTATTAGATTATGCACTTATATCTTTAAAAACATATACGATAACAATAGTTGCATTATTACTCTTATTGTGTACTTGAATGTTAATAATTTTTATTAAAAAGTAAATATAAAAAACAAATTAGTTTAAACGGTCAAACTGATCAAAATAGACCAATTTCAATTTCTTTGAATTGTTTGATTTCACATATTATATTGGACATTTTAATTTAAATAACGTAAAATTTTGAAACATATAAAGAGATGATACGAGCATTTTTTTCTTTTTATAGTAGTAGGTTGAAAGATGCTAGTTTGGTTTTTATTGAAGTAGGTTAAAAAATGCCGGACCTTTTAAGTTTAGGTTGGTTGGATTGTCTTAATATCTTCATGTTGAGCATTCGTCTAATGTTGTGGACTCGTGAGTTCGATAAATGAAGTTTTCAGCTTCACGGTTATTTTGGTAAATCGCTTTACATGTTTAACAACTGGTTACATGTTTTCGATCTCAATCATAAGATAACAAATTACTTCTGTGATGAAGCTCACAATTTGATGTTGTTGAATATGATTGTCTTGTCGTGTAGTTTTAATTGTAAAAGGTATGCTGTTTATTTGTAGCTCAGAGTAGTTAAGGTCTCAATTCACTATCAAATGCTGTATTTTTGGTTGGATTTTGCAAACACCAAATGTAACTTAAATGTTTCTTTTGATCAAATCAATTTAATCTATAATTTTCGCTAAACAAAGAGTTAAAAAAGTTGATAGTCTCCTAAGTGAGATAATTACATGTTTTGTCGAAACCTCACAACTACATATTTGTTTTAAAACAAAAGTTTATTTAGATATGCATTTTTTTGAAGTATGAGAATACAAATCTTAGTCACCGTTTGTTTTCATCAAAATAACGAAATTCTCACATTTTTAAATATTGAATATCTAAAAAACGTCTAGTCAAAAAACTATAAAAATTGCACCATAAAAATCAACATTTTGTTCTCTTCGATTAAACATACTTTTGACGGATTTTTTTACATTTTTTGATAGGTTTTGAAAACTAGTAACACATGCGTTATCAACAACTAACACGTGTGTTACTGGTGACAATCACATGTGTTACCACTGACTATCACTTGTAACATATGTGATAGTAGCGATAACACATTTATTTACTCAATGGTAACACGTATATGTATTATCAGTTTTCAAAACCCACAAAAAATAGAAACAAATTTTCATCAAAAGTATACTTTGTGAGATATCTAATCGAAGAAAAATAATGTTGATTATTATAATGTAATTTTTATAATTTTTTGATTTATCGTTTTTGAAATATTTAATTTTGAAACACGTGAGAAGAAAGTGATAATAATTGACGATTGAGATTATTTTTCTATTCTTTAAGAAAATATTGTACTGAAATGAATTAATTTTTTCTCTTAAAAATTAGTTTTCAATGCAATAAATTTGATGTTGTTCGAAAAAGTTTGATATTTTGATGCTCTACCAGGGGGAGTATATATATGAATCTGCCCATTTATAATCAATCAATAAATATTTATATTAGTATGAGTAATACTTTTGATTAATTTAATACGAGTAATGACTAAACGAATATGCCACCGGTGGAGGTTTTATCCATTTATGATTTTTGGCTCTACTTAGATTTGGGTATTGGGAACGATTACAGTTTGCCTCGTAATTATTATCTCTTTAATTTCATCTCTATCATTTTGCTATGTCGGTTTACGTTTCATTTTTTTCTTTCTGCTTTTATCTATTTTATGCTATTTATTTTTTGTATGAACTTTGGTATTTATGTTTATGTTTGCATTTTCAGTTTCATATTTTACGTTGATTCGGGTTAACTTAATATTAATGGAATTTAGTATTTATTAATTTGCTATTTTATACATAGAAACAAATCATCGTGCATGTTATTTTCCACAAGTTTTTACAAGGTATAAAAATCAAGCCAATAAGATTGAGTAATAATTGACATTAACATTTGAATGGGATCGTTAAAAGGATATGCCAGAATTGAATTTCAAGACCCAATATTTATATATATATATATATATATAGAGAAATAATAAACAAAGCTTCAAATCTCGAAGGAGGTTAGCTCTTGATTTATATATATATATATATATAAATAATTTATCCATAAACATAAGTAGATGACAAATATATGTAGGTAATACAACATAAACGGATACTATTAAAATGCTTTTGATAAGTTTTTTTATTACTCGACCTTATTATAAATGATGATATATACTTTAATCATTAATAGTTAATAGAAGTTGAAATAGAGTTGTTCACTAATGCTTTTTGTTGACTCTTTGATCTTGATCTTCCATTATAGTTTTCTTTAACATTTGATATTATCTCCTCCTACCCCATACTTCAATTAACTGTTAAACTGCCCCTAGATGTTTGGTTACTAGTTCATTAGATTGCTTATTAATATTTCATACTGAAAATGATATTTAATGTTTAAACAACACAAATTGATTCATATGTAACAAACAAGAGCACTTATTTGGGACATCCTATTTAATATCCTGTTTGTTTCCACTAAAGTAGGGATAAACTTGTTCAAAAACAATTATTTATTTCAAATTTTGTTGTGTAACTATCATTTCTTATTGAATAGTAAAGGAAATCCAAAGGTAAAGTGATGATTTTATTTCTGTCACCTTGAAAATGGAAAAAGAATTTGAGAAAAAATAGACAACTGTAGGGATGTGATTGTTATTATCTGAAAGTGTTGGGTTGATAATGCATGTTTCATACTATAAGGTGGGCTTATTAAAATATATGTTTTGGCCTATGGAGGTCATGAAAGGCCAATGCTTATGTTCAACGTATGGGTGTGCATGTGCATCACGTACAACTCTCTCTTGGATAAAACGTACTAGTATTATTTATCGTCATAAAATACGTCCATCATTGCTTGTTTGTAGATATCGTTTTTAATGAAGTTAGCCACTTGATACAGCATAACTAAGTCAACATTTTGAACTAATTAAGATGCGAATAAAAACTAACTGTTTTTAAATAATTTGTACCCGATAAGCCACAATTCATAATAGTGCACGATAGATATAGTCTGGTACCGAAAACAAAGAATAGCTAGTATCTCTTGTCGGTAAGAATGATTTCAACTCAACAAAAGAAGTATTAACTCATTAATAACAAATAGAAAAAGAAATTTTTTTAAGTGAAATAGTATCATCAATAAATTACAGCAATTGATATTTTATACTACACATAAAACTATGAAGCATATGCAAGATATTTTAATATTTTAGGTCAAAGTGTAAACAACAAAAGTCAAGGGTGTAAACTGTAATTTAGTTAAATAGGTTGTTAAGAAGTTGTTAGATAGTTGGTTAGTCTGTCAATGACGATTACCGTCGTATAGCCAGTTCATGTGTATAACAGTAGCTAGGTTTCATTTTCCTTGTAATTCAGTTACTTCGATTAATGACAATGCTCTCTAGCGACAACAAATCAGCACAACAGATAGCAGCTAAACTATGCTTCCATGATCGCACCACACACTTAGATATAGATTGTCATTTTGTTCATGAAAAGGTTCAAGATGGCTTCATCCAGACTAATTACATTCCTACAAGATTGCAGTTGAATGATGCCATGGCAAAGGCCTTAAACACTCCTCAACATCCCTTTCTCATCAAAAGTTGGGAGTTGCAGATCCTCCAACACGAGGGGGGATATGAAGCATATACAAGATATTCTAATATTTAAGGTCATAGTGTAAATAACAAAAGTGAAGGGTGTAAAGTGATTAGTTAAATAGGTTGTTAAGAAGTTGTTAGTGGTTAGTTTGTTAATGACGGTTATCGTCCTGTAGCTAGTTCATGTGTATAACAGTAGCTAGGTTTCATTTTCCTTGTAATTCAATTGCTTCAATTAATGATAACGCTCTCTATCGATTCCAAATTGTGTTAAAAGCTTCCGCTTCACAAAAATACATCGTTAATTATCAATTACACTATTAAAAGGTCATTGGCCTAGAGCTATCAACGTAAATCTTTCAATCATGAAGTTTGAGGTTAAAGTCTTGAGGATAAGACAATTATATATATCCGTGAATTAATGTATATATTTGTATTAGTGGGATATGTGAGTACTTAACTTTATAAAAAAAGAAAATCTATCGATTAGACTGTTTCATTTAGTGATCCCGTGGATCAAAGTTCACGACTAATTAATAGTACTACGCGCAAACAGCAATTGCTCATGTATTGTCACAAATTTCTGATTATATCTTATGTTTTTTACTGTAATGGATACAGTAGATGACATAGTTTTATACCACGTAACTCTGTAATGTCAGAATATCATTGAAATATGTTTATTACTAGTTTTAGCAAAACTTATGAAAAGTAATACTACAGAGTGACACTTTTAGAACTACCTCATTTCCTTTGACAATTAAGTAATTTTTTGACTCCACTGTTAACATTAGGTTGAAAAATATCATCCCTTTTATGTAAAACTCGGTTAATTCGTCTTACATTTTTCTCCTTTTTTGGCTAATCTGTAATATATGTTTAATTTCGAAAATCACCTAAAAATATGGGCTAAATAGCAAAGCATCTGTTCGGTCTACAGATGTTTGTGAAGTTGACCAAAACGAAATCAAATAAAAATTTAAAAGTAGCATATTAGACTCTCTAACTTTCTTAAATATGCATAACCGATCCTTATTTTAAAGCTAATATCACGTAATTAATGATCTAGGGTGTTAGCTTCACGAATGATTAGCAAGATTCTATTTTAAAATCAGTTGGTGTAGAGCAAATAGTCCATGAACTCATATGCATGCATTATTTTCTTTCAATTTTTGATGTGAGACATGAATTTGCACCCTACACATTTTCCCGTAAACAATACATATTGTTCTTACAAAATTGTAACCATATTTATTACATTAACTATCTTTAAAACTCAAGACGAAAGGAAACTAATGCATGCATATTTTTGTACCATTATTATTGGATACTTAAGAGAAGCTGATATATTGGACATAGGATTTAGACATGTAGTAGATAGTTATTGTCAACTGATTGAGGTGGTTTGGGTTGAGTTATGAACATCAATATGCAATTTCACAATTCTTTAGAGAAGTAGTATATGTCTTCTTCATTTATCAACCCCAACGTTATAATTTACATATAGAATTCGTATAAGTAATAACAATATTTAAGATTTACATTTAGGGACAGCGACGCCACAAGCTTTAGCGACCTTCTTGGCACCGGGGGACTTGACATACTTCACAAGAGCCGGGTCTTTAATGTAACGACACAAACATGGCTTTTGCTCTTTGAGCTCAGTACAACACTTTGGTGGTGGCGGAGTTCCTCTCACGATGGGAGTTAAGCACGGCGCAAGTTGTGTGGGTTCACATGTCACCGCTAATGTATGTGTTGCACCAACAACTAGTACTACTACCAACAAGGGAAGCACAATCAAGGCTAATGACTTCTTCATCTTAAATCCGGGTGACTAGGAAATGTGATGAATTTGTACTATTTATACATGTTTGAAAGATATAGTTAATTACGTGTATGAATAAATTGATGGAGTCATTCACAATGCATGGGCAATTTTGATGTGCAAAATTAGATAGACGTAAGACAAGGATTGTGTGTCACATGGATTAGAAGATGTATTTTGGCACATTTTAAATGTTACTGTAAAGGTTAATTGTTTTTATTAATTTTGTTTCAAGTTTGAACAGCCTTCCAATGAGAGCGAGTCAAGAATTCGCTTGGTGTTTGTGATCGTTGAAGTTTTTAAGTTTTGTGATCTATTTTATAATTCTTCGGATGACAAGAATAATTCGATTAGGAATTCTAGGATCATTGACTTTATTTTATTTTTCAAATCTCTATATATGATATGATACATTTATGTATTAAAAGTAATGGTATACTCCGTAGTGTTCTAACTTTTTATTACGGGTCCTCTTAGTTTATAAATACGAGAAATGATTAATATGACTAATTTGATAGGTTTGAAGATCAAACCTGAAAGTGTCAAGTTCAATAGATAAGATGAATAATGAGAAAATACTCAAGTTACATGTCAATCTTTATGTGTGTTAGGTCAATTTTTAAAGGTATGTTTCAAGTTCATATATATCTTAAATGTATGAGCACTTCTCAAATTGCATCTACACAAGTAAAGATCAACTAATAACTGATATGTTTTAAGTTCATATATCTTTACAAAATATCAAGTACGGAGTAATAACTTATATTAAAAGTCCATTAAAATAGTTTAAAAGTTTTATATAAATGCTCACCATCAATTGTTGACTACTTGACTTACCCAAGAGCACTATAGCAGTGTCCTAATAACTAATTGTTTTAAACTATTAATGGACTTTGATAACATGCCTTTAAAGTTGGGCCACAATTCTTAACATCAAAAAGAATTTGGGCCTATATCATCCAGTCCATCACCTCCGGGTCAATAACTCTGAATATTAGTATATAAAAACGGGATATGTTATGTGCAGCTACCGACAAGAACAACCCATTGGAGTATTAGACCGATAAGTGATAACCATGGTTGAATTACTAGCCCTGGAAATCATAAGTTATATAACAACAACGTGTACACAAATTATGATTTGAAAAGGAACATGATGTGTGAAATTCGACGTACACAAGTCATACTTTGATTCACAGTATTACATTTTGAGACACATTTTTAAAACTTGTAAAATCAAGTTGAAATATATAATTTTGATTCACAATTTTGTATAAATATAAAAATGATTTTCATTTTATTTTTTTTCACTTTTTGTGAAAAAAGTTACGAATTTAATGAATTGACGTCTACTCACATCTTTCTATTGAGAAAAAAAAAGGAAGAAAGAAAGCATCTCATATAACAATACGTCACTGTATTTGTGAACTAGTGATTCGTGACATCTTTGGAACTAAGAAACTACAAATGAGAACGTAAAATTAACAGTAATACCTAGAAATAAGTAGTTTAACTACTCTTTTTAACTATTTAAACAAATATATGTTAACCTGTAAAACAAGGTCAAATATATGTTAACCTGTAAAAATAGGTCAAAAGTGTTTTTTCTAATACTACTTGAAAAAGAAAAAGAAAAAAAAAAAGAAAAGAAAAACCAACAACGATAGTTACAAAACGTTAGGTATTCACGAAAACCGCGGTTACCCGAATTGTTCCAATCTTTTATACAACAAAAACACAATATGCAGTTGATATTCCTTTACTTTTACATTTATCTTTATTCTTATTTGCAAAGTATTCTTATTTCTAAAGGGACTCATCATAATTTAGGGGTAAACATCACTAAAAAGAATAAACATCGTTCGTGACTCATCCTAAGAAATTGATTATTTATGTTATAAAGACAATTGCGAGGGTATTTGAGATTGAATTTTCAAAATAGTTTTTGTGTTTTAAGAAAAGACATTTTGAAAAAAATATAATCCAACCTGCTTTTTCAATATTGTGTTTTCTTTCTAACAAAACGCATATATTAACTTTTTTCAAACACTTTCTTCTGCTTATTTGCGTTTTGCTAACATGATTATCCGATAATCTCTCCAAAATACAATCTAAACACTCCATGAGTACCGTTTCAATAAAAAGTACTTTCTGAATTTACATTACTTCGTATTTTTTATTCATATATGTATTATATATAAAAATAAAATAAGACATTTACTCGTAGCAAATTCCATTAAATTTCTAAGGCTAATTGCAGTGGTGGAAACTTGCAAGTGCTGTATGTACCAGCACACAGAGCCACTAATATTTAGGAGCCTTCAAATTTTACGATATTTTGGTATTGTTATACGTTTGATGTTAAAAAAGAAATACACTCGTAAGTTACTAGCTCCCATAACTGAAAATCATATAGGGCTCAATCTTGTCACATGTATTTGATAACAAGAGTCTCTTTATTCATAGTATGGTTATCTTGAAAATACTTTCAATACGTTGATTATTTTTATTCATAGTATGGTTATCTTGAAAATACTTTCAATACGTTGATTATTTTTCTAATGAGATTATTACATATAATTATAATTAATATTCTTGTAATTGTGTCGATATAAGTTTTTCAAAGCTTAAATTGTTGATTCCATATATACTAGGAGTCTAAAATATGACAATAAATGGCCGGTGAATTGATATTGATATTAATTGAGAACAATTTAGAGAGTCATAATTATAAAAGTTTGATAACAATTTTGACTAAAAGAATACTCAAAGAATAACATTCTTTAATGAAAATGAAATTTTTACTATTATCGATTAATTAGATAATAACTCTTTACTTTAATTAGTTTTTGTAACGTTAATGTATTCTTCATATATAAACTTTTCTCTTAACCTATTTTTGAATTTTGCATGAACCTTTGGATTTCATTTGCCGCCACGGCTAACTGAAGCCATACATCTAATGTACACATAAAAAACATCAACTAACCATATTAATTAACTTATTAAGGATTAGAATAGCATACATATCATGAGTTAATAAGTTTCGGATTCAATCGAAAGTACATAATAATACCACATTTTAACAACATTAATTTCCATTACAAGGACGTATAGCCATAACACTAGCTTGAGCGACCCTACGAGTTCCAAACGAGCTTAGAAATTGACGATAATTTGCATTTTGGACATAATCACACAAGCATGGCTCTTGTTCCCTTATCCTACCACAACAAAGCCCCGATGGAAGGGTGTAAAATAAGGCCGGTCCTATGCATGGACTCAACGACATTAGGTTGCAGACCGCTGCATTCGTGTGATATACCGACACAACCATTATCAGTGCCACCACAGTAACGAAAGCAAGATTGTTTTTAACCATGAGGGAACAAATTAAAATTAAAAATTGAATAGATAGATATAGTTGATTATTTGTGGCAAGATTTGGTGCACATTTTTATAATTTGACAAAGTACAATGAAGGAGATACTTTTGACTTCATTTTTATACTTTCGGTTGAAAATTGCAAATTGTGTAAATTTGGTAATCACTTTTACTTTAGCGATTAGCAGTAAAAACGTTATTCTCGCATTCAAAACAAACTTGGAATCTTATGAAATGATTTAAGTAAATTGATTAGATATGGAATCTTTTTTTTCTTCCTCTTAATTATGTTTCGACCTTTGGACGACTAATCCATAAGGTCTAATCCCACCGCCACATTGACTTATATCAATTCTCCCTTTTTCAGAAGTTCGTGTGACCATTTCGGAGTGTTTGCATCTAACGGGATCCGAACTTCAGACATTCCACCATTTTATGATGAAGCCCCGATCTTTTACCATTGACCACTTTGGTTGATATGGAATCTTGTGAAGTGACTATGATTATATAAATTAAAGTTACATATGAAAATTGATAGATGAAAAAACGCTGTTAAACTAATAAAAACAGAAAAATTAGGTTCAAAATTCATATCTTTAGAGATCATGACATAGGGATCGGACAGGTCCCATTGCTCGGTGCAAGTGGGTGCAACCTTAACTTCTAAGTTCCAGCCGAATACATGTAACAGCTTAAGACTTTCGGGATCAACTGGAGCACGAAGTGGAATTTTTTGGACTAGGGAATAGGGTCGTGGACCATCGCGATTTTCAAATAAATTAATTGTTTATATGTTATTTTCCCCAATAATTGGACCCAACCTTTTTAATTGTCGAATAATCAAACCCACTAGATTGTATCATTACATGGGTACATATATAGTCGAATGGACCCATTAGCGAATTAATTATTTTTCAATGTGGCCCCTTTAGGCTTCCTTTGTCATGTGGACCCAATTTCGAATTATTGTATGCGTTACTATTGTATCCATAAATTCCTCAATCCCTTTGAATTATGAAGGAGAGAATGAAGTCAAATTAAGTGACTATTTTCTAAGACCACATAGGTGCGGTTACGTTCCACTTTCACTAAAATGGCATACGTTGTGTTTTTATTACTCCGTTCTTGGATAAAACTTGATTGAGGATTACCCATTTAATTAGGGGTATTATAGAGCCCTCTTTAAAGATATACTCGCGGTCAATTGTATGCGATTCCCATACTTTTGTTGGACAATAAATGTTAACTTATTAAGTTCCGTTATGGAAGATAACTTTTTAGTGTTATTGAATTTAAAGATATGAAGTCAGAAAAATTTATGTTGTTGGAGTAAAAAAAAAAATTAGATCGTAAGTTTATTTTGTGTGATCTTCAACTTTAATAATGATGTTGAAATTAACAACGATAATGCATGAAAACAATCACTGACCAATTCTAGAAAATAATGCTATATAACTTCGTCAATAGTAGCATAAACTATATGAAAAACTACTAATTCTTTTATATATAACTAACTAAAAAAACTGCACAGAAGTTATCATAAAACAATCAACAACTAGCTCAAAATTTAAACCAAAATATCATATAATTTGCTCAAACAACTCCAAAAAGAACATCTTACCTATATAACAGCATGTAACCAACTAAAAACAAGGTGGTCATAATATAAGATAACAAATGGTTTAAGTTTTTATTCAACCTTAAATATGTCTTTGATTGAATAATTATTAAGCGTTTTAAGTTTTTAAAAACTTAATAGTAATCTTCAAATCTCAAAATGATAGACTTTCGTGAAGTTAGAGACTATGTAGAGTTTTTATAAATGAAATTTGTGGTAAAAAACAATTGGTGATATTGTTTCAAAGGGTTTCATTAAGTATAAATTAAAAAGAAAGGCACCATTAAACCACAAATGTAAAATTTTGAATTTATTTAATGATAATATATAGTTTGGGAGCCTAAAGTGTCACTCTATGTTTATTAATAGAAGTATTTTAAAATAAATATGTATAAAACGTACGACTTTTGGTCTTTGGGCATCTTCTACCTCATTAAACCCCAACATTCATTTCCTCCATTAAAACACACTTTCAAGCATTTTTTTTTTTTTATGTTACATTAATACTTATTTTTTGAATATATAAAAGGTATTTATGTACCTAAGTAAAAAAATATTCATGAATTGAGGATTTTTTTTTTCATAGCAGAAGGTATAACCCAAGATATATAAAAATTTACTTTAAAAAGTTTTGAGCGAAATACATGTGTAAAAATTTAAAAGGACTAAACACAACTTAGTCGTATATCTCACATGCATAACAATGTTAAAAAAATTTGTGAATATTTAGGGTGTGTTTAATTGCGAAAGTTTTTCTTTAATTGTCAAAATCTATTCCGAGAAAAGGGGAGGACTTTTGTATAACATCCTTCCCATCGGCCTAGTATTTTTCGGTAAATTCATTTCTTTATTTACTTTATTTAATTGGATCAATTTATGTGAAATGTTTGATTAGATAATTGTTAGGAATGATTAAATGGGAATTACGGTATTTTTAGTTTAAAATACGGATATGCCTAAATATTAGAACTAATACCATCGTGTGTTAGATTAATTGTAATAATACATCGTAGTATACGTAAATCAATATATATATAAACCAAATTCAGGAAATTAATCCTCATTTCATCACCATCTTCATCTCACACTAGAAAACACCAAGAACACACACTAAAACACACACTTGCAAATTGAAGCTCAAATCAAGCCCAAAACACCTCCAAATTGTGTCATTAGATTCGGAATTCATCAAAGATCATTCCTACAACTTGTTTCTGTGGATTAAATCAAGTTAAAGGTTAGTTTTGATTAGTTTTAAGTTTTTTTACAAAAATGAGAGAAAAGTTAGTAGGTTGGATTTAATTATGTGTTTTTATGTTAAATTGATGAATTTCGAGTATCTGTTTATGTATTTACGAAGTGTTGGAACGTTCAATTGGTAGAAAAACGCTGTTAGAATTTGATTTGGGAATTTTTGTTGAAAAATCAGCCCAGTTTCTGCAAAAACGCAGATGAACTGGTTTAGGCGATATTGGTGATATCGCCACCAATATCGCAGGTAATTTCGCGATTAATTTCGCTTGCAATATCGCTAGTGATTTGGCGATATTGGCAATGTCGCTATGGCGATATTGGCAATGTAGCTTCTAATGTCGCAGATTTTGAAAATGCGTAAGTGTTACTAAGTTTTGTGAAAATCTTACTAAAAATTGGATTTTGATGAAATTCGCATGGTCACTCAGAATCGACCAAGTAATCAAGACTATGTACCATAGCCCAGTCAGTTTTTGGCCTTTCGAGGTCGTCTTGGGCTTCAAAATAGCATTTTTCAGTTTTTTAAATGACGTTCCGGGATTTCGAGTTTCGTTCCAGATTGAACTCTTATTTCCTTAGACTTCAGGGAATTACCTGCTTGTAAGAATGTGCTATTATGATTATTTAAACTTGATAAATGTTTATTATCTAGATACTATGCGCTGAGATATGTTATACGATTACGAAATGAGTTACTAACTCATTATCTGTTGTATTCTCAGATCAGTCGAAGACTCAGTAATATTAGAATTCTGAGAGGTGGACAGTAGCAGACAAGTGAGTGGATCTGCAACTCATAATTTGAGTTAGTTGTAATAATGTGGTTACAACAAGTAACGTAGACTTGATAGACTATTTAGTCTGAATTATGATTGTGAATATCTGCTTGCTATATTTGTGGCCTTCGGGCATCTGTGTATTCAGAGGTCAATTGCGATTGGACTTGACTACTACTGTGTTCAACACACGTTCCAGATACATGTGTTGTCGTTGGAAAGTGTGTTGTTGTGTTGTAGTGCCAAGTTATCGGCCTATTCTGTATGGGCCTTTACAGATTGTGGTAAGTGTTACTATGGGCCACCGCGGCTGTAGGGTTCCGCAGTAACCGCCGATCCTCTTGAGTTTATGTGTTTTACATGCTTAATGTAAACGGATTGTTATGCTAAGTTGAATTATTAGTTGTACATTCATTCACTTAGCTTCGTGCTAATCCCACCATTTCTCTTCCTGCAGGTTATGTTTAAGATTGTGGGTTAGGCAGGAAGATGGTTTTTTGAAGAATGTTTGACACGTGCTAACTCTGATATATTTACAGATGTTTTGTAAATTAACATGTATGTGGTCTTTGTATAACAATTATAAGTGTTTTGTTTCGGAAATAGTTAAATGTTATAAATTCGCGAAAAAATATGGAATTTTCTGTAAAATAAGATATAATATTATTGTTATCCATCGCTTCCGAGTCAAATTACATATTTAACCCTATCTTAATTTAAGGGGTGTTATATTTTGTATCTTCAAAAATTTTAAAACATATTTAAATGTTATGGCATTCTCTATTTTAAAAAAATAAAATAATATAAAAACAAAATGTAGAAAAGTGTAAATTATGATTTTCAAGATATTAGTCATATATCCGAAAATGAAGTTTTGTGTTTCCCAAATGTTTTTAGAAAATAATCGATTTGGATATATTTATCATTTTCTTTCCATTTAAAAAGAATGTTTACAAAAATATTGCTTAAACTAAACACGACGTCGTAATTTGTTTCTAACTGATTCATCATGATTATAAATGCGATAGATATAAATTAAAGGGCTTATGGCAGGGACATTGTCGAATGAACATTTTTTTCGGTTAGATAAATTAAATACACATACGTAAAGTTGGATGCATACAATAGACATCCCGTAAAAGTTGGGTGCATTTCCCTGCCATAAGCCCTAAATTAAATATGTGATTCCAAATTTAAAAAAATGAAGTTATGTAGAAATATAGAAGGACGAGGAAAATGTGACATGCCCTCCTCTCATTTTTCTTCTTCGTCTTATTTTTCTTCTCATTCTCTCATCCCTCACTTCTCTTCCACCTTTACCAATCACTTATATTCCGTCGATCAAATTTTGTTCTTTGTAATAAAAAAATTAAAGATTTTTCTCTTTCTTTTTTCTTAACCTTCATTTAATTGTTAAAATCTAATTTTATCTATTTTCATTTCATTTTTTAAACCTATATTTTAACATTTTAAACATATTTTAACTTTTTTTTTACATCGTTTCCTTCTCTTTCCTTCATTTAAGCTTTTGTAAACTTTAAGTGAGACTTATTTGTACTTTCTTTGATTATTTTTGATATATCATAATGTTTAAATTCTTTATAAATTCAATATTTAAATACATTGCATCGTAATTACAAATATAGTTAAATATAGGTAGTTAAAAATACAGTGTATCATAAGTATAAATACAATGCAACACACTAATGATTGTAGTACATCATAGTTAAAAGTCAAGTGGATTACTACTAAAAGTCAAGTGCATCATAATAATAAATAAATTGTGTCACACTTCAAAATAAATGTATCGTAGTTAAAAGCCTAGTGCATCATCGTAATAATTGCAGTTCATCATACTTAAGGAAGAAATAAATTATATAATAATTAAAAGTCAAGTGCAAGATAGTTAAAAGTCGATTGCATTATAGTTAAAATCGGTTGCATCATAATAATATATTTTTTGGTAGCATATTTGATGTTGGATGTTGGGCGGTAGTTGGAGGTCAGCTAGCGGGTGGGGAGGGTGGAAGGGATACGATGATCGTGTGAGAAGGGAGAAGGTGAGGGAGAAAGGGGAGAAAGAAAAGGAGGGAAAGCGTGATGGACACTTATCACTTCTTCGTTGTCTTCTTATCTTCATAACTAAAAGTACTTTTGAATTAGATCAAATCTCATAAATCAATTAAAGAAATTTGGACGAGAAAACAAGACACCGAGGGCATCTCCAATGTATATACTAAAAATTGCACCAAATTTGATGTAATAAAATAACCTTTCATGAATATGATTGCAGTAAATGTGATTTGTCTGGAACGTATCTATCAAATTTATACACCAAAGAGACATCCAACATTTACATATTACCCTATAAACTATCTTTACGTTTTATTTTACTTCAATTATTATTTTTATATTTAGTTAACCTTGCAAATCATTTATAAATTTTATTTATCTATACTCGTATAGTTTCAGTTACATGACTTACTTTCATAAATATAGTTTTAGTTATCATTTTTTGTTTGAAAGTTATATCTTTGATCATCATATTGTTCAACGTGGGCTATGACATACTTAAATGAAAAATACAAATATATAAGTATGTTCAAGTTTTATACTCAAGTAATAAAAATATTTGAAGTAAAAGGGTTAAATAAAATATTATAAATTTAGTGTAATGTTTAATATTGTACCGAATTTGATGCAAAACTTTTAAAAATATAGTGTATAACAAAAATTATACCAAATTTATTGAGTTGGTTGAGGAATTTTTTATATCCATATAAAATTTGATATTTTGATGCATATATTAAAAATGATTTAAATGTCTAATTATATTGACACGTGAGAAATCAACTGTTTTGTTTGTGAGTAAATTATAAATGTAATGCAAGTTATAACTGATAATCTATTTTATTAATTGTCACAAAAATATATTATTATTTTTAACGTGATGTTTAAGTACATCTTTGCCGAAGACGAATACACATCGACAACTCTTTCCGGCACTATGATAACGCACTCCATTTTTCTCAAATTTTCATTCTTAACGATTTAGACACCCCAAACTTCAACGATTTATCTTTTAATTGATCAAATGCAACTATCTTAATCTAAGAGTATTTTAGCCTCTTAATCATTTTTAGTATAAATTTCAATTGTTTGAAAATAAGACGACCTACTTTGATGTTTTATATAGTTTAAAAACCATCTCAGACTTGTAACGGTTCAAGTAGCTCTAGATCGTTGTATATTAGTTATAGGAGAAGGTTCAAATAGTAAACTTTGTTACGGTAGGAATAAACATTTTTATTTTTTATTTTAAAATTAACAAATCTTTTTGATAAAAAGTTTATATCAAAATTATTAGAATCTTATGTTATTTAATATGAGATAATTTAAAAAAAGAAAAGGTAATACACAATATAAAATTTTTAGTATGTATCACACTTAAAAGTTATAAAAGTTATGATACACATAAGTTATATATTATATATTTGAAAATAAATAAATTAATACTCATATTATAAAGAATAAAATTATAATTACTTTGGTATTATTTTTTTTACAAAAATATTAGATATGTTAAAATTAAAATTAAAAATGTTCATTCTTACTATTACCACCATAACAAACTTTACTACAATAACTCCTCTCCTCATAGATATGATCGTTGAGAGAATTGTTATATTCTTTCACGACTGGTTTAATAATAGGAATCGAAAATCTCGTATACATTGGACTTTGTGGTTGTTAAACCCTCTTTTTTCTATTCTGATGTAATTGCCTTTGAACCTTTTATCTAGCGACTTGCTAGAGGGTACTGTTTTATTTAATCTTTCAGCAATTCAAAAAAAATAAAAAAAATCATAACAATTTAATAATAATCTATAAAACTACTAAAAGTACATAACAGACTCCTTTATTTTAAGCACACCAAATCTAAGTAATTTATATATAATCATCAGTACAAACACTCATCGATCTCATAAGTAAATGAGTGGCATGTTACAATTTATTCACGATATAAAATTACGCTAATTAAAAACATATTGTTCGATTATTTCTAGCATTCTGGAATACTAACCCCACACTCGCTAGCAACCCTTTGTGCGGTAGCAGGGCTAACTATCTGACGAATGCTAGGGTTGCGAAGGTACCCACATAAACAATTCCTTTGCTCCTTCAGCTTACTGCAACACTCATCTGACGGAGTTTGAGACGACGAAATTGCACCCGCACAAGGTATCAGTTCCATGTAGTTGCATGTTACGGCTGTGGCTCTAGGGATTTCACCCATAAAAACCATCATCATTGCACCAAGTGCGATAATAAAGAAAATCATGTTGTGTGCCTTCATGTTGTCGAGAGAGGTTTTGTGTTTAGTGTGGTGATTCGAATCAAGGGCTTGATGCACAATTTATAGATCATTGAAGGCTCGGTTCCGCGCGGGTAGGGTTAGAAAATTAAGGTTAATGGTTTGATTTTTATACTTTTTAGTCAACGGTTGAATAGCTGGTGAGAAGATATTTCATGAGGTGAGATAAGTTTATGTTAAGGTTGTTGAGAAAGTTATTGTGTTGAATTTGATTGCATTAAATTTGATGGCTAATTAGTGTAGATACAGTTTTAGAAGAAAAAAATGTTTGATGGCTAACTTGGTAGCGTACATGAAACTGATTTAGCTTCTTCGACTTTTAGTTATAGTTGTATTTTTCTAATCGTTGTTTCTTTTAATTGGAAAAATCACATTTTCACCGTTTCTTTGAAAAAGCATATAAAAATGACATTTTAATGTCAGGAGTTACTATTATTTTCAAATATGATCTATTTTATGCTTTAATGTAGGAGTATTTTGCAAAGATATATTGAAAGTTAGTCTCATGTTAATGGATTTGTTTCAACAACTTATGTAGAACGTTTAGAGCAACTACGTTTTGATTTGCCTAAAACAATTGGAGAAAAGTACGTCCTAGTACTTATTAAAAAATGAGTAACTATCAGAGTTTCATAAAGATATGAAATAGATTCATTTTTGAAATATATAGTCAATGGTCGTGTCAATTTTGAGTGAAGTTGTATATAAGGTGTGCTTGATAAAAGTAACTGGTAGTTCAAGATGAAAATTTACAGCTGGAGTTTATATTTAAAGTTGGAAGTTTTAGTTTATTTTGTTTGCAAGTATTTGACCAAAACTAACTAGATTTGAAATTTTTTGACCAAAACTAACTAGATTTGAAATTTAAAGACGTGAATGACATAAAAGAACAAACAAATCATGAACATATCTACGTTCTATTTGAGCAGCTTATTATTGAAATGAAGTAGAATAGTAAAGCAGCGGGATTGATGCTAGTTAGATTATAATGATTAAAGAGGTATATCACAACTATTGGATGAATATAATCATATAAAGATTTCTTTCGAAAAAATAAAATGAAAGAAAGTAAGTAAAGTAGATGAATGTGTGAGCTTGTTAACAATACAATAAGAAAGAAAAAGACAAAAGAAAAGAAAAGATTTTTTGATATACATGACTGGCCTTGAATTAAAATCTTGAGATGGGCCTCTTGGAATGAATCATAGAAGTGAAGAGCCAATGTTAGGTGTTCTGTAACTCTGTAAGTAGCCCAATATGAAATGGAATATCTCGAATCGATTACACTTTCCTGGGCTCTTATAATAATAATGAATACTAATTATAATAATTATAATTTTATTATAATTGGTACCGTTGACAATACTTTTGGACCAATCAACAGTCATCAATTTTACATTATTAATTCATCAAGTTTCATACATGCACAAATTCAGTTTCTCTATTTTATCTAACTAACACTTAAATTAAGTGTTATATCAGCACATTAAATGTTCCCATATATATATATATTGTTATATTGATGGAATAAATGAAATAACTTATTCTTTCGTTAAAACTACATAAGCAAAAGGCTTCAAGTTAACTACTTTATCTTTTAAACATTTCCATGTTTTAATTTAACTCCAACTTAGTTACCTGACGCCCTAACCAAGAGTACCTAGATGCGTTATTTCAAATATCACCCCTACATGTTTGTCCCCTAATGGATTAATTAATGTGTGCCTCATCATCTTATACAATTAGTTGCTTAGATCTTGAAATAACTAGCATCAAGTTATTTGGATAATTAATCCCGATCCATTATATGCTAATGAAAAGAAATAATGTTAGTCCAATCAAGATACGAAAAGGTTAACCTTTATAAACTCATCAATCATTTCTTCTTGCGACGAAAGCTCGAAAACATCACATAAGTATTTACTATCATCATCTTTACCCTCATTCGTAACTCGGTCAGCTACATGTGACATGTACCCTAATCCATCTTCGTACACCACCAACAAGCTATTGCTAGCATTCAAATCAGAAGCATACACACAATCCCCAACAAGAAGACCATCATTGTTATCCGATCCTAAAAATGACACATCTTTACCGCTTAATTCTTGATTGAGTTCAAATACTCGTATCTCACCTCTATTGTCATGATGGGCATAGACATGATCAAAATCAAATCCCATAATCGAGTCATGGTGATGATCCTTGTGATCATGTTTTAACCAATATGAAAAATCACCATGACGATGTTTGTTGTTTGGTGGTGAAACATTGACAGGAGGAGTGGAACGAGAAATGGTGTTCCTTGAACGAGATTTTGCAAGCTTCTTGAGGTGGGAATTGAGAGTGTGTAAAAGTTTTGCCTCGGGTTTGATCTTCTTGGGCTTTTGGTGATTGTGATGGCGACGGTGGTGGTGGTGGTGATGATGATGGGGATTGATTACAACATTGTTTGGTGGTTTACCGTTGTCATTCAAATTATAGGTAACCCTTTTCTTTCCCATTTATGTAATTACATGACAAGATGAATGAAACGGAAGTTGAATCATAAATGAGAATCATTAGAAATTAATCATGTTTTTTGGTGTTGTCCGTAATTTGCAATCTCCCGGATAATATGCATGCATTAAAGAACGCGTACAGAAACTACTTCATGGTCAAACCGTCTACCTAATTTACTTGCTATATTTGGAGACAGATATACATCGCTCGAATGATTAACATATTTTTACAATTTCAAATTTACATTATTGTTATCATTATAATCATATATATTTGAAAAACACGTCTTAAAATCTCCATACATGTTGGGTGCAGAATGATCATTAAACTAATCAAGTTTGTACATATAAATTAAATTATACGGATAATAAACTTACATACGTACTCCTAAATCTTAATTTTACACCAATACTAGTTAATTATTCCTATTAAATGATCAAAGAGTCGAACTTGCAAACAATCACATTATATACCGTTAGGCTAAAAGTTCTCGAATGTATGTTGATAGAATAATTGAAGGGAACATTGACACTATACTTTTGACGAGTAGGTACCCTATTTATTGGCCTTTTTGCAAGTTTACTAAGAAGAATTTTGGTTGCTTCAATAAGTTTACTGTGAATAAATGTTTCTACAATTTACAAGCTCTATACATTGAATTATTTATAGCTATCAAGAGAATTATATCATTCACATGTGTAGTTACTAAGATTCCCAAAAGCCTAACAAATAGTAAACATGTAATGATTAAGCCTTACCTCTATCTTTAAATAAAAAGGAAATAGAGAATTTTTTCAACATATTTTAGAAAAAAGAGAAAAAACTATCATATAATAAACTCGTCTAAAAATGAAAATACAACTCGAGAAATTTTTATCCTACTTAAATCATTTTTAGCTAATGTTTTAAGGGTTTTTCAAGTTTAAGTTCATTTAATTATATTATTCATTTATTTGTAATAGTAATAGTGTGATATTGTAAAATATTTATTTTTTTATGTATTATTTTCTCATTAATTTTGTTTATATATTTATTGATAATAATTAATAGGTAAATAATCCTTATTATTAAGAATTTAAGAATATTAAAAGTCACCATTATTGACAATTACACTAAAAAGTATTAATTATTATTTTTAAAAGTTAATTAGTGTTTCTATATATATATAATTTAAATGCTTTATAAAAAAGTTTTAAATATAGAGGAACAATTAAAATATGTTTTTTTTCCTCTATCTCCATGTTTCTTTCTTTATCATATAAATGGACGAGGGGTTTTAGAGGATAACTAGAGAGATGGCCTTATCTTCTAATACAATGAGGTTGAACGCTTATTTGACTTTTGTGATAACGACGAACCATGCTCATGTGTTAATGTCGTACTGAAATACTAATATCATGGTTATATTGAAGAGAAATGATTTTTGTATAAACATTGTGGGTTTAGAATTTTAGATAATACTTAATAATTCTTCTTCCTTTTTAAATTAACATTAAGCTAAAGTAGTACGAATTTAATGTAACAATCAAATAGCTATTGATATTAATGTATAGTGTATAGTCTGAATGTTCAAATACCGGCTCAACTCCAACCAGCTTAATTACGTCAAACTGCATCATTTCTAACATGTTAACTTGTTAAGAGACGAATCAAGTTCACCTGGCATGGAAGCCCTCACTGTTCAATGATATATGGCCCAACCTCAACTAAAGATAAGGTAACTAAACAAGCTTATAAGTTGTATGACAAAAGTTGTACTATGACAATTGAGAAATACAAAAATCAGTCGTAAGATAATTATATAAACCTCAACTACAATTTGATAAGATGGATCATAAATTTCCTACAGGCCGTTCACAAATAAGTATCACATATACATGTCCATATTCATCAAAGGCTTAAACTAACCTAAAGTCCTTGTGAATATATAGCGTAGGGAATTTAATTGGATTCTAGAAACAAATCGATCGTCTTTGTTTACTATCACAAAATCCTCCGTATAAGAAAAACATCGTCACATCATGTAAGTCCAGAACATATATGCTCGACCGCCATTCCAACTTGTACAAGAAATTCTTCCCCAATACCTTTCGCAAACGACAGAGTAGGACATATCTTATTGCCAAAGTTTGTATAATATTTTACATAAGATTCGGCTTATGATATAATCCAAATATCAAAACCAATTTTGTTAAAACTAAATGACTTTCTTATCTATGTACGATGTAAGGAATTATGAATATGTACAACGATCCTCTAAAACAACGTTCTTTGTCTGTGTATATCTTGCTTTTCTTAACAAAACCATGTTTCCAGACTAAATAATTAGTATTTATTTAACATTAAGTTTAGAGATGGGTTAAAACTTATGGTGAAAACAAGCAAGGATTATACAATCAAGAGAACAAGGAACGAGACATGTTTTGACTTTTGATATAAGAAAATAAATCAACAATTCGTGAATAAATAAATAAATATACAATCAAGGGCGTCTAGTAGGAGATATTAACTAAAAGCTACTCATAATAAATAGATTTTACTTTTTATTTTAACAAAGTAACTTTAGAAAAAAATTACTCGATCATAGGCAAATTGCAAATTTGCGTGTCCATTGATTTCATTGAACATGCGAGTCGCAAATAGAAGCTCACAATGCACAAATTTGTAAATTATCTGTCATGCATAATTTTTTTTAAGGGTTAAAACATTTTGTCACGAATCTACTTTTTCTTGTTTTTTGAGATCACCATCTTACTCATTTTAATACTAATGTCACCAACATGCTTATAAGTTACTTGTTGAGGTTACCAATATACTGTTTTTCTATCGGAAATTTTTTATAAAAAATGATTTGGCATTGCCACGTAAGATATTTAATACACGCTTGCAGCCAACTTGCTTGCCTTTAAAGTATTAATGGTTGGTGACATTGATATATTTTGAACAACTATGTTGGTGACATTAGTATTAAAATGAGTAGGATTGTGATATCGGAAAATGAGGGTGAAGTAGGTTGGTGACAAAATGTTTTAACCCTTGAGTATATGTGTGCAATGTGTGAAATGTATTTTTCATATTGTAAAAAAAGAAAATTAATTAAAATTTTGAAAGTAACCGGTTGTCTCGGTTACCGGTTAACGTTTGATGACATCGAGATATTTTGAATAGGTATGTTAGTGACATTAGCATTAAAATGAGTAGGATGGTAATCTCAAAAAATAAAGAAGAATAAGTTGATAACAAAATACTTTAATGTTTTTTTTAAATTCAATATTTTTAGTAAAACATTAAATCTAGTTTTTTTTTTTCAATTTAATTTCCCTTAAATTAAATTAGTGGGTTCTATTGATCCAAAAAGGGCATCCAAATTAGAGGCTATGATTATTTCAATGGTTTTTTTCCTTCATTTGCATCCCTCATTTTCCATTTAACTACCACTTGAACGAATTTTATATCCCAAACAAAACAGATGCCCCAAAATTCCATCTACTTTATCCAAATCTTCCATCTCATCAAACCTTCTAATTCACATTCTTCGTGCAGTGAAACATTGTACTTTTGTCTGGTAAGCTCTGCAACCCATGGTCCATTTACAAACAAAACAAATTCTTTGCTAACATTATATACTGCAGGATGTGTGAATTGTGATAGATGTGAAATTTTGTAGCTTCTGGATTTAAAGTGTTGTACCAGCTTGCTCTACAAAACAACCATGCTTCTTCAAGTAATTCCAAATTTATCCCTTTATGCATAACTAAAGTTGTGAAATGATGGATACATGATACTAAAAATGATGATGCGCTTTGTTACTGAAAAATTTCTTTTTTTGTTGGATGACAAGTTTTTTGTATATTTGGAAAACATAAATAAGAAAACATGTTGAAATGTAACTCATGTTGCTTCTAGAATAGAAAATATAGAAAATTATAAAGCATATAAAAGAAAAAAAAACAGAGATGTTTGTTTCTTGGATTTGTTTTCCTGTAAAACGTACCACTGAACAAGTTTCTTAATTTTTCAGGGTTTTTTTTTTCTTTTTTTTTTTGTTCTTTTAAACTCCAAGCAAAAACAGGACGAGTTTACTGCAACTGAATGCACTAATTTTGATCCAAAATGTTGCAGCCATCTCCAGAAAGCGAAAGCAATCGTCATAAAGAGAGCAAAAACAAATCCCCAATGCAAAAATCTGAAATGGATAGCGTTGAATCCGAGCTTTCTGCTGCAAAGAAAGCCGTCCGTGAACTAGCTTTAAAGATCGAAGAAGCAAATTCGAGGCTGAAAGGAGTGCAAAGAAAACCAAAATGGCGTGAACAAGAAGTCTCAGAAACGTCGATAAAGATAGAGGATGATCGGTATACACAAGTGATGAAAGAACTTGAACATATGAAACAAGAATTGCGCAAACTTAAATTGGATATGGCAAGTGTGTTAAAGGAAAAACGACACGCTGAGAGATCATTAAAAGCATCAAGTTCGAAAAAGACTACACTTTCAGCTTCAATTGAATTGATGAAAAAAGAGATTCTAGAACTTGGTGAAGAGCAAGCACTTGTTGAATTCGCTCGAATTGAAGCTGTTAAAGAATGTGAATCTATTGAAGCTAAAAGGATCGAAAATTGTAATCATTTTCAAACCAAACTATTGGAAGCTAGAAATAATGTTAATGAAAAGAATCTTCAAATAACACTTTGTGATGTAAATTTGTTAAAGCAAGAAGGGTCTCCATTAAATTCGATTAACGATGAATTAGATGCTACAAAAAGAGAACTTGCATCGATTAAAGGAGAAGGATTTAACTTCATGACTTCAATGGATGTGATTCGAGACGAGCTTAAACATGTTCGAGCTGAAACAGCTCGATTACAAAAAGCGGTACAGAAACGAGACTTAACTGTTCAAAACTTGAACTCGAAGATCTTGAGGGCTAGAGCGAAACTAGAATCACTTACTTCTGCTGAATCAAAAACCAACATCGTTGGTTCGAATTTAGTCTTCGCACTTGATCATTTAAGAGCAGAAGTTGAAACTTCGAAGAAAGAAAAAGATGTTATAGATGAAGAAATCGAGCACATGAATCAAGAAGTTCGAAATACGGAATCTGAAATCGAAAGAGAAGAGGAAAGATTAGAAGCTGGATTAGAGGAACTTAAAGCAATTAAATTATCAGAATCTGAAGCTTTGGGGACTTTGAGAGATTTGATCAATACAACAGTTGTAGCTCGAGATATGACTTCGATGAATAGCTCGATGATAACAATTACAGATTTTGAATACGAGTACTTAAAGAGTAATGCCCGTGTGGCTGCACAGGTTGCTGATAAGAAAATAGCAGCAGCACAGGCTTGGGTCGAAGCATTGAAGGCAAACGAAAGGGAAATGTTGATGAAAGTTGAAATGACACAAAGAGAAATAAGTGAATTAAGTGTAGAGGTAAAAGAAGAGGAAGAAGACGGGCCAGGCTTACGGGCCAAAGCTGTGGGTACGCCTAGGAGATCGGTGTATAGGGTTGGGAGTATGGGCTTGGGTAAACGGGCTAAGCCGCAAAGGTTAAGGTCTTCAATGGTGCGGTATTCGGCTAAATCGGGTTCTTTAAGGAAAGAAAAAGTGATGCCCAAACTCACTAGGTTGTTTAGTAACAATGTTGAAATTGGTGAGTAAATGGTTTGATGATGAAGGTTTCTTCTGTTGAGATTGTGTGAAGTTGAATAAGGATTGTTGTGTGTAGATATATGCATTGAACTAATGAATATCTGTACTTGTATCTTTGTACTTGTATCATCAATTTTCTATTTTTGTTTTTGGTTTAAAAGCAAATAATAGATATGATCTGAAGTCGTGAAACTGACTTCGGATAATGCAATAGTCTATGCGAAAGGTAGATGTAGAAATAAGTTCACTATCACTTGCTTTACGGATTTGTATTTAAAACTTGTAAAAGAAAATATTGTATATTTATTTATTTATTATTATTATTGTGCTAAATTTCAATCAAACTTTTGGGCTTGAATTGCAGTATATGAAGCTGAAACTAATGGGTTGCTGCTGTCTGGACCACGAATCAGAAATAGGGCTCCAGCCCAGGGGAACTGGGCCCAATTTAACAAAGGGACGTTTGATGATGAAATGAAGCGGTTATAGTTTATAAGTTTATCGTGTCTTTTAAAATCTGATACATAATAGTTATAATAAAGTTGGTAACACCTAAACAATAAAATCCCAAAATATGTACTCGTAATACTTTACACTCTAATAGTTTTATGAAATTAACCTCTATCACGTTTAATTTTATATATAAGTTTAAAATTGATCGAAAAGATATTCAAAATATCACTTGACGGTTGCCACTTGGGCGCCACCTATCATGGCATTCCATGTTAATAAACCGCCATTCAACGTGGCATCACTATCTTTCTCCAACGAAAAAACCACACATTTCACTTTCTTTCATTCTTTCTGCAACTCCAATCCAGGTTTTCTCGGTTACTGCCATTGTTAATAAACAATTACAAGGTAATCATACAAAGCATAACTTTGTGAGTGCTTTTATTGTTTAATTGTTTCTGTTACTATAACATCATTCTCTCCACTTCGTAAATTTAATACTTAGAACTGGAGTATTATTCATTTAATCCATCTTGTTATGTATGATTACCTACTAATACTTACAAGTTTCCTCAAGTAAAATTTGATATCACTATTCAGTTTTAGGGCTCCCCTGTAACCTTATTACTGTAGATTTTCATGCTAGTTGTTTTTCCTAGTGATTTGACACTTTTTATAAATCTTGCTACGTTAAATTGCACATTAAAGTAGGAAAAAGCTAACTTCAATTATATATATTCTTTTTATGAATCTTTATTTTTTGCAATTGCTTTAGCCAAGTTATAACTCATGTTTTGTGATTTGTGTGTTCTTACATCCTGAGGATTTAAATTGAAGTTAGGAATTCATAGACTTACTTTTGGCTGTATCTAGGTGTAGTATATCGAAGTTATCCACTTGCTCTTCTTGATTGGATAACTTTGGCATCTTCTTCACTTAATCGACAATGACTTGGCAATGTGATGGGTAAATTAGAGGATGGGCATTATCAAGGAATGTTATAGAAAGGTAAGTGGGAGAAGGTTGAAAGATAGAGACTGTAATAGAGTGTTCGCGTCGGGATGTTCTAACCGGGTTGTGGTTGATGGAGTCCAACGGTTTGGAGCCATCATAAAGAACCCCTCATTGCATACGGCTTTCTTTAATCCATATTTATTTTGAGAATATCACTTTTATTCATATGCGATTTAGAGAAAGGGGTATGCTATCAGGGATTATTGATGATGGTTATTAACCATTGGACAACATCGACCAGGACACGTGGACCACTTTGACTGCCTGAACACTCAGTTTTGTCTCTATCGTACAATCTTTTCCCACTTCCTTTTCTATAACCGTCCTAGATGATTCCCATTTTCTATTTTCCACGTCTCATTGCCAAACTCCGTTGGATGAAGTGAAAATGATGTTTACGTTGACCAATAAATAAGATGAGCAAGTGATATATTTCAATAGACAAAGTAGATACAGTCGAAAGTGGGCTTCAGCATGTTTTCCGTAACCCTTCATTGTTTGTTGAAGATGTGAAGACACGTTTTTCTGTGTGTGTTGACTTTAAAGAATATAAATAATGTATGGTTGAAAGTCTTTATATACTAAAAAAAAAACGAGATTTGCTATGTTTACACTTTTACCTTACCTGTTGGCTGTGTTTGCTCGACCACATTATGTTTTACTTCCTTACCCAGGATTGCATAGTTTATTGATTTTATTATGCAAAGTTATCTAATTATCTTTTCGCTTTTAATAGCTGAATGTCATAGACTCCCCACACGAAGCAACAAAACAAGCAGATATTACAAAGATGGATTCACAGCGGGCAACACATACTGTGAAGTCTCATGGACTAGCATTGGCCAGAACGCATATGAGTGATTGGTTGATCGTTTCGCTTTTAGTAGCGATTATGATCATTCTAAGCCTTGTCCATCCATTCAATCGTTATGTTGGAAAAGACATGATGACCGATCTCAAGTATCCGTTAAAAGATAGCACCATCCCTTTTTGGACCGTCCCAGTGAGTTGAAGTTCACCATTTTTCCACAAAAAAATCAACCCAATAAACGGTGGTGTCTCTTATATAATTATTTTTCCTTAATAGTTATATGCAGTTTTCTTGCCAGTGGCAATCTTTGTGGCCTTCTATCTCCGTAGAAGAGATGTTTATGATTTTCACCATGCCGTACTAGGTGATCATATTTTCATGCTATCATTTTGCTCAGTTGAATGAATCAGACTAATCTCAATTTCATTTGTTATCACAGGGCTTTTGTTCTCAGTTTTTATAACGGGCGTTATCACAGAAGCTATAAAAGATGCAGTTGGTCGACCTCGTCCTGACTTCTTCTGGCGTTGTTTTCCAGATGGAAAAGATGTAAGCCTGTTCAGGTTTCTATGACTCAATCCACGAGGTGGCAAGATGAGCGGGCTGGGTAACTGGTCAAACTTGGTACGGTTAGAAACACGTAATTTCTTAGTATAGGTTGAAATGGGAGGGGTCTGGTTGACCCACAAACATTTTTCTCTTTGGTTTATTGAATTTTAACAGATTTAGGAGGTTATATGCACTTATAAAATAGACTTTTCCTGTTTACCCGTTTATCCCATCTGTTGCCTTCCCTTTCACCTATTTTTTCATTGACTCGCTTGAGATAAAATACAACCCATATCAACCAATTCATAGTTATATGGGTTGAAGTTGCCACCTCCATTCATCCACACGGTTTTATTCTTGTTTTGTCTTCTTTTACTGATGATTATTATTATGGTGTCAACTATCGTCTCTCAGCTTTATGATCAATGGGGAGAGGTTATATGTCATGGTGATATCACCGTCGTAAGACAAGGCCACAAGAGTTTCCCCAGTGGGCATGCATCATGTAAGCAAAGTAATTATCTTATTTAGGTAATTATTTGCAAAAATATTAAAGATTCACGATTTATGGTGATTTTATTGCAGGGTCTTTTGCTGGTCTTGGATTTTTGTCACTCTACCTATCTGGAAAAATTAAAGCATTTGATCGTGAAGGCCATGCAGCAAAACTATGCATAGTTTTTCTCCCTTTGCTTGTTGCATCTCTTGTTGCGATTACTAGAGTGGATAACTATCGACACCATTGGCAGGATGTTTTTGGTGGAGGTCTTATAGGTGTGATTTTATAAAAGTTAACTTTATTTCTCCTTACTCATAAATAAGACCCATGGTGTCTTTGCAGGTATCACAATGGCCATTTTTTGCTACTTGCAGTACTTTGCACCACCATATCACACTGAAGGTATAAAAATTGATGTCAATTTTAGGTTTTTACTTGCTTCTTGGTATGACAACGTCGTTAACATGTTCTTGTAAAGGTTGGGGACCTTATGCATATTTTCGGGCTTTAGAGTCATTGTGTGCTAATATTGAAGTTTCTGGACCTCCACCAGCTCATAATACTGTGTGTCAAGTTGAAATACAGCAACACGAGAAGAATAACAACTCTGTGGTGGGGAGTTCGATAGATGGTTCCGATATGTCACTAGAAGATCTTGAATCTGGTAGGCCGTAGTCATGATGGGTAATGGTAGAAGACTAGCTAGGTTGATTTGCTTATTTGCTAGGCTCCAGGCTTATTTTGTACATTACTTCTCTGTTGTAAACATGTAATGTACTCGTCTCTGGCTCCAAATGGACTTGTATAGAACAAAGTCTCTAGGAGGTGTAAATTCTGAACAAATTATCTCAACTTATCTTAGATTATTATTTGTTGTGGTTACATCATTTTGCATCTGTATCTGCTGTTAGTTCCACGTGTCTACTATAGTAAAAAGGCCTGAATCTTTGTACGACTCAGTGTGAGATACAGCTGAATTGAATCATACTATGTGACACATAAGGGAATCTTTACATATAACGCGTGAGTTTGTGATGGTATATTCTTGAACTTAGAGGGTCATTGAAGCCCCATAAAACAATGTGGCGCAACAGTGCCAAACCAAGATCATGAGCTTATATAAAGGCCTACTTTTTGAGACCTCTCTGATGGCTATTGTAAGTTCGGTGAGAAGTTAAGTACACGTAGTCTAGTGACTGTTTGTCGGTTTGAGTCTAAATATTTTTGCAGGTGTTTACCAAAATTTGATGATAAATATCATTACATTAAAAGATCACGAATGCTTGTGTACAGAATAGTATTACTAGTGTTCTTCATGGGTTCCCTGTACACATGTTCTCTCAGCATTTGATAAGCTAAAGCTTTTTAATCTACAACATTTTTGTCAATTGAATACTTAAAAAATGCAATTTTTATAGCAGTTTTCAATCCTAATGCAGTTCTTTTCACTAATTATCATCACTGTTATTTATCATTTTAATCCTCGTTTAAGGCATTTGTAACGGAAGGTTTTATAGAGAAAAAGTTGTTGATGTGCTGTTGAACGTATGCAACATTATCGTTACATGTGATGATGTGCCATTAAATCGTAGACTACTTGATGGTCTTCAAGTGTTGTATGATTTGTTGAGTGAGAGTAAATGACGTTTTATGTAAGTAAAAGTGTGAATTAGACAGTGATGATAATTCATTAAACTGTGTTAATGTGTTATACTTACGGATAGTAAAAGGAGTTACTTGATCAATAACAGAACAATTTCAACCTGTGCGTTAAACTATACGTTGCTTTGATGTTCATTAAACATTAGAGAAGTAATAGAAATATTCACAAACATCAGGGGGTCGAAAGGACAAAACAAAACAGAACACCAAATTCGTAAATTATCAAAATAATATAGGGTAAAATCGTCTTTGCTGCACCAGACTCTAAATCATCTTTCATTCCTATAACAATCATCCTTCTACCGCCGTTCCAAATCTTCATTCCCCCAAACCCTAATTTGTGTGAGTGTGTGAGAGAGATGAAGTACAATCCACGAGTCACCAGCTCTCGCCGAAAATGCAGGAAGGCGCATTTCACCGCACCATCAAGCGTGCGCCGTGTGCTAATGAGCGCACCTCTATCCACTGAACTCCGATCCAAATACAATGTGCGATCAGTCCCCGTTCGTAAAGATGATGAGGTACAGGTTGTCCGTGGGACCTACAAAGGTCGTGAAGGTAAGGTTGTCCAGGTGTACCGTCGTAAGTGGGTGATTCATATCGAACGTATCACTCGTGAGAAAGTTAATGGTCAAACAGTCAATGTTGGAATCAATACTTCAAAAGTTGTGGTCACTAAATTGAAGCTTGATAAGGATAGGAAGTCATTGCTTGATCGTAAAGCTAAGGGCCGTTCAGCTGATAAGTCTAAGGGGAAATTTACAGTTGATGATGTGGCTGCTGGTGCTTCTCTCCAAGAGATTGATTAGGTTTTTTTTTTACATTAATTATGTTTTTTTTTCTTAATTATGTTATATTGAGAATTTTTTTGTTGATCCGACGGAGCTTATTGGTCTGTTTAATGCGATTAATCGTACTTCAATATGAATCGCTATGTTATGTTTTCGTTTGAAAGATTGCATTGAGGCATTTAAGTGTGTAGCTTAAATGTATCTATAGATATATTTAGTGTTATGATGTTTTTCTAGAAGCTTATGCAAAGGTAATTATGGCTGTTGACATATTACTGTTTGCTGCAAAAATCATTTCATTATGCTTATCATAGGACCTTAAAATTATTGCATTGGAAACTAGAATATTCATAGATGTCGGAAAATGAAATGAAGGTCTTCTATTCTTATTATTCATAAACTTGAATCTGTTGGAATTGGAGGTAGTTGTTGCTTGTTGATGATTTAGTATTTTAGTTACTTGAATATATTAGTATTTTATATGATTTAGCAATTAGCGGTATATAGTGAGTAGTTGCAAGTCTGTCACTTTTGCAGTTTATCACCTAGTTTTGATACAAAATATGTCTAAGAATTGCAAGCTCAGTAGAGTAGAATTGCAATGGAGTTAGTTTTCAATGTGGATCTTGATTTGTTAATGATATAACAAGCTATGACGATTTTGAATCCCACCTCTCATAATTGTTCACTTACGACATTGAAGGTCTTGCATAGTAAGAATCATGGGATTTTTGTTTTGCATTGACCAACCATTTGGATATAGCACTTGTGTCTGTTCATAGGTATTACCTTAGGTTGAAACCTTGATGAAGGGATTTGCTGTAAAAACTAGATCAAGTAGCAGGGATTGTTAAAGCACTTTGTTGATTAGGTACTGAATATAGTACAGTTTCAGAGGTAGACCTCTTGGATCTGTAGGAGTCTCTTGTTATAAGAAACAGCCTATGAATCTATAATTAGAAGCCTGTTTCTAGTTGTGGAATCTTGATACTGTTTTAGTGGCCATTTTGGAATAGGCACTCCAAAACTCAGATGACACCAACCCTGCATCTTTGGGTGCTTGGTGCTTCCGAATAACTATGTATTGACACTAATAATGTAAGACATTGTAGCCTTGCTGCTTCTCTGTTTGCTTTCTCTAGGTGATTAAGGGAACTTTAACATAATATTTTATGGCTATGTGATTGTATCGTTAAATGCCTTAAGTGGGTTTTGTTGGTGCAGTTTCTTGAATGTTACCAGAAATTGTTCTGTTGATATGGATCGGTTGTTGTTAATTACTGAACTCTCCCGATCTAAGTAAAAGGCCCCCTTGGGTTGACCTGCAGCTATGCTAGACGTTTCATGTTATGGGGATGGTTTCAATATATTTTCTGACACCGATTGGTTTTATGTGCTTGTATATGGTCTTAATGACTTTCGTAGTTTTTAATATTTGTTGTGGTTTTTTCTTACATCGACGTATGTGATATTTCTCTAGGAAATCAACAATGGATCTTTATGCTCTTGTTAGTGATTTGTGTTGACCCAATGCATGCTAGTCATAATTAGCTTGAATGTTAGGGCCTTTTCTCAGAGTTAAAGATTAAGTAGTAATGATTGCTGGATGCTTGCGAGTTGTCTTAAGATTATACTCTTGTGGCCTGATTTCTGGGTTGGAGCCAACAAAAAAGTGTTCAATGAGAAAAGGGATTGGGCTAACCGTTACATGATGTTGAAAATATTTAGTACCACTTGCACACTCTATCAGTATGAATATTTAGGTGAAACTAAAAAGTGATCTGAAAATTTTGTTAACCACTTGAATGTGCATTTGCCACAGAACTTCTGATCCATACCCAAGGTTTTTCATTTTTTTTATTTGTGTAAATGAAAACCTCAGAAGTCAACTCAATCCCAGGATGTGAAATAGTTTACTACTGGACCACAATCATTGTATGGGACTTGATGCTTCTTGTTTGCCAAAAGAGAAAACTACATCCTTTACATATGTATCACCATCTAGTCTCTACCTTTTCATCAAATTGATGTTTGAACGGTTTGTTTATTTGAAAAATATACACCCCTTGATCAAGTCTAGTAATTAAAAGGTCAAATTTGCAAGAACAGATAGATAGTGAGTTATATGCCCGCAAGGAAAACAAAACAGACAGAATCCAGAAGCACGAGATTGAAGTAAGAACTGATTTGATATCAGAAGAATGTCTCTCGGTTAAGCTATTAAAGATGCTGAGAAAAGTAGCACAAAGGACATGTAATTCCAAATGAACGAATAAATGCAACACGCAGAGAAATTTACTATCAGACTTTGTAGACGTAATGATGTGGATTTAGAGGTGGACTGATCACGATCGTAATTTTTTTCTTTCATACCATCGGTTTTTATAAATTTATATTTTGTAGATTATTTATTTGTGTTTATAATTTCTATTTTGTTGTGTAGATGAAATTTATGTCTATTTGGAATCTCGTCACATTTTATATATATTTTTGGGTTTTATCTGCCAAAAATAATGCAATACTTTTCTTAGTTGTCCACAAAATACGTTTAATCAAGTAAAATACTTTTTACTCCTCTTAGTCAAACATTCTACAGAAAATAGATGATATGATAACTTTATATACAATTTAACTTTCGCATTCATGATATTCGTAACTTTGATATTCATTCAAAAGTTCTCTGGCATTTTGTTTTAGTACTAAAAGAACATTCAGATATTCAATTAAACCATTTATAGTAGTAAGGATTAAGGATCATTCAAAAGGGGGTGTTTGAGATGCTAATATGCTTATTTTTAAATGATTATGTTATTCCTTACTTCTAAAATAAGCAAATAAGTAATTTCCTAAATGATGTTTAGATTTGCTTATCTACTGTCAGTAAAAGCAAATAAAAATATAATTTTTAAGCAATCCCAGATGTCGCAAAACCAACCTTTCCACAGGTAACATTAGATTTTGTATGTTATTAACTTAAAATCAATCCACTTATATCATAAGGAATCTATTCATGGCCATTTATCCTAATACCTCAACCCTTTCAATTGCATTTACAATCTAAGATCACATTCTTCTATATCTCTTTTCACCAATATTTAAAAGAAAAATATGATACGATGAAATCGAGAACCCGTTGGATTATAAGGCTGTTTCGAGTTGTGGGGAATCTTGATAGAATTTTGGTGGCCATTTTGGGATAGGCACTTCAAAGTTCAGGTGACGCCAACCCGAATAACCATGTCTTGACAATACTATTGTATGACATAGCAGCGTTGCTGCTTCTCTGTTTGCTGTCTCTAGGTGATTAAGGGTGCTTCAACAAAATATTATATGGCTATGTGATTTTGTCATTAAATGCCTTAAGTGGGTTTCGATGGTACAGTCTCTTGAATGTTACCAGAAATTGTTCTATTGATATAGATCAACGGCTGTTAATTACATAATCCTCCCGGTCAAAGTAAAAGGCCCCCTTGTTCCAGGTTTGACCTGCAGCTATGCTAGATGTTTTCGTTCTAAAGGGATGGTTTCAAGAGTTTATATTCAAGTAAACCTACTTGTTAAGCCATAATTAAGTTAATGAGTAATTCATACTAAGGAATATACGAGACTATCAATTTGCTTACAAAATAGTCATCGCTGTCATACTTATTTTTAAGTGGTTACATTAAGCGGATAAGCAGTTTTCCTAATAACGTTTAGATTTGGTTATCTGCTATCAATGTAAAGAAATAACCATATAAACAATTGAATAATCAACTCTAAACACCCCTTAGCCAACCTTTCCACAAGTAACTTCAAATTTTGTACGTTATTCACTTAAAATCAATCTACATATATCAATAGGAATCTGTTCATAGCTATATATCTCAACACTTAATCCTTTTCAATTGCTTTTACCGTCATAGATTTGTACTCATTTCACCAATATTTACATAAGGGAAATACAACACGATGAGGATCGGTAGCTCGTTGATTAGTACATAAATTTCAAAGTGGTCCAATAGTATAGTAGTAGTATTATTTTTTTGGTATGTATGTGTTATGAAGGAGGATGAGATTAGTTAAAGGTGTAATAAGTAAGCAACAAGAAACAAGAGGGTGATTAAGAGAAGCCAACAGCATCAATCATTCAAAATGAAAATCTAAAAATCTACACCTTAATATTATATACTTGCATCTCACGCTATTTGAATTGAAAGTTGAAACACTCAACCTCTCCTTTCTTTTTCTCGTGTCAAAATTTTAAAACAATTTCTAACTAATTCCCATTTCCACTTCTAATAGCGACCTTATTTCTAACTAATAAACAAATCAGCTACTTACATAAATTATGTCAACCCTAAGGTTGCGTTTGGTTCACGAAATTGATAGAATTGGAATTGAGATTCCATTCATTAGTTTTTGTGGTTGAATAATTTATATAGTTAATTTCTATCAAATTCCTTTCACTAAAGGAATTGAGATTTTCTTTTCTTTGATGAATTCTAATTCTTTCAAAAACATTTCGCGAACCAAACACAACCTAAATGTCCAAAAACACCCCCTTTTTAAAAATAAAAAAAAAACATCCTGAATATTGTATAGAATAAAGGTATAAAGCTGATAGTAACATAAGTAATTAACTAAAAAGAGTAAATTTTAGAATGAACTTAAATGTATAGTTGGGTATTCATCTAATGACATTTTATTTCCTTTTCTTATAGCTAAACAAATTACTAGTCACGAATGTCCGAGTAGCTAAAAAACTATGGGCATAGGTCTTTAAATGGTGAAAAATTCCACAGCCGCAATTCACGACTCCAAAAGAGTTCATTTGCGTTTCTGATACAAATGCAGTATCGACTCACCTTGCAAAGTACTTGGATGTTGTGGTTCATACAACCCTTTGGATTTGTTGGAAGCATCGGAACGAGGTATGTTTCAAGTTAGCAAAACCAAGAAGCGATACTTTAGAGGATGATGTTAAGTGGATCTCGAGTAGAAACCGATATGTTAACTTGAATTGCAGTGAGTGGTCTAGTGATCCATGCTCGTTTATAATAAAATTTCTGCCGTTCAAGAACAATTGTTTTCTCACAATAAAAAGTTATGTTGAAATATAGGACCCACAATGTTCTGTTTTGATTATAAATACATTAAATATTACTACACATATGTATTATTATGGTGATACTATATGAAGATAATGCTGAGGAATCAAATCATACTTTTGAACCTCTCAAACTTGAGGAAAAACGTTTTTACTTGCTAAAACTTGAGGAAAAACGTTATCTTTCAATTGTACTTGACCATGAGTTACGGTGAAATTTGTATCCTTTTCTTTAATCATATTGAAATTGTACTTGACCATGGTATGCTAATTGAGGAAGGGAAAACAGAAGAAAAGTGACTACCTTTTTAGGAGACGACTACTTTTTACCCTTGCCTTTTAGCTAATAGGGTAAAAACTTAACGTAATTATAGTAAGTGACTATAAAATCCACGAAAATATATAACATTATTTTTTCCATATTAAATAGTAGCCGAAGAAGAAATTGTTCTTTTAATTTGGTAATCGAACCAAAGAATTGATTGTTTGGCATTATATGCATACACACACCGACACAATCGAAAAACCTTTGTTTACGTAACTTAAATAAGTACTAGTACAAAACAGTATATGTCGTTTGTGAGAAATAATGGCCATCTATGTCAACTTCTAAACACAAAATGGTAGTAGAAAACCATTTCTAACCTATAATTTATTTGATCATGACTTCTAAAACTACGCATTAGCTCATTCATCTTTCACAATACCAACTTTTGGTCCAAAGCGTTGCTACATATGAATGTATAATCACTTGGGGGTTTTTATTAAGCATGCTAAACTAACAATCTATTATGTTATTCTTCCAAAATCCGATTATTTTTTATGTGAAATCTGATAGCCCATTTTCAAGAAGATGATAAAAAAACAGTTTATAATGTTATTTATATAATCAATCAGCATATTCGTTTTTGGCGGTGAACCTCATTACATTTACATCAATATCAATATATAATAGATGATCAGACGATCACTCCGGTTATTATTCTAGCAAACGGCATAAGGTACGAATTACTTCGATCATTATTAAGAGCATCTAAATAATAAGGTTTTTGTTGGGTTTGATTCACTAAATATTTTTGTAGAAATTGTTATTTATCAGAAGAAAAGAAATTTCAATTTCTTTAGTCTAAAGAGTTTGATGAATTCTAACTTTATTAATTACTTAGCCAAATAAACTAAAGAACAAAATCTCAATCTCAATTTCGATTCAATTGAAATCCAATTAATTCCGTTAACAAAAACGACCTTAAAGTATCGTTGAATGCCTAAATATTATCTTATATACATTTGTAATCGTGACACATGATGAATTACATGATACATAAAGGCAATAAATTTGTATGTGGATCCTAAGTTGCTTTCAATTTATTAAGTACATAATCTAACGTACATTGTCAAAAATTCCACTACAATTAATGTTTTAGAGAGTCATCGTGTGTGCTAAAAACACAACAACCTCTTACCTCCTGACCCTCTAGCATTAATTATTATTAATTAATTAATAATTAAAAGATGCAATCTATAACATTTTCATATATGCTTCTAAAAGAGTCTTTAACATTTTCCGTTACTATGCATAATCTAACGTGTTAACTTTTGTCAATGTATATATTTTTACTTCTATGTACAAATACATTTAAGAGTCTGAATATTAAAAAAAAAATGTAATAAAATAAAATGGAATGGCTGTAGGTTGGTGAAGCGGCCAGTTTGTTAGAAGTGGACGCACTGGCATTGCTGTTGTGAAGGCGCTTTGTGTATCTCTAACGGTTTCAACGTCCGTCTCAAGCAACTGTAATTTATATTTTTCCTAAATATTATCCCCCTTTTAAATCTCCATCGTCCATCTTACCTTTCTTACCAATCCTCCCCTGTTCCGCGACACACCAGATCCCTATCCCACCCTCCTCTTTTATACACCTCTCTCCCCCTTCTTACATCAGCAACCTCCATTTTCCTTCTTTCACTATTTGCAGGTATGAAATCATGATTAAAATTAAATAATTCAAGTATTTTGCGACAAAATCCGCATGATGAATGCGCTAATGATTTCTGTAAATTATTGATAATTTCACGTTTTAGTTTTTGATTCAATTAGTATGTGATTCTGATACATTGTTTGTATATTTTGAAATATAGATACATAAATTATCACTCCGTTGTAAAGGAAAATGGAGAAGAAGGAATTAGGTTCATCAACTGTAACTGACGACGGTAACGGAATTGATAATAATTTATCTGCAAACTTATTTGTCTCTCCAATTGCATCATCTCACAACAACAACAACAAAAACGATGAATTATTAGATCATTTCGATTTCAGTTCTGGTGAATTATACAATCCTGTTTCATATTCTTCATCGATTTTCCCGCCAAAATTCATTTTGCAATCACAGCTGTCATTTTCTTCACCATCTGATTGTTCGTTCGATGACGATGCGTTTAATGCTAATGCGATTGCGACTGAGAACAGGCTAAGTCAAGCTAGCTTCATCCTCGAGTATCAGCAGCTGTATAATAGCTACACGATGTGTCTTGCGAGCTTACAGGATTCAGTCAAAGATGTTGACGCTTTACGTCAAGAGAATGAAGCTTTACGTATCGCTAACAACGATTTGATTCAGAGATTGAAGATGTTTTCTCAAGCTACGAGGCAAAACTGCGTCGTTTCCTCTGCGCGTTCGTCTCTGTCGTCGAACTTAATCGCAGATTTTAATCGTCTCGGAATTGGATCTCCTTTTTGTGAAAGCAATGCGTCGGTTGAAAAAGTTCCGAGCGTAAGTCCGACCAGCGTCATCGAGCCTAATCAGTTTGTTAGGCACAATAGCCAGCGAGTTACGATGCCAAAAAGCATTTCAGTTCGTTCTAAAGGTTATTTGAAATCGGTTTCTGCTCAGGCTCAACGACCGATTCGCCAGTCGACTCCGTTAAGTCAATCGGTGAGTAACTATATGATCTAAACAATGCCAGAATTTAAATATATATATGATGTTAATTTTTGAAAATTGATGCCTAAACTGTACGTAATTCATATTTATTTTGATATAATATCATCTATACATTTGACCTTATAATTCAATTCATGTATGTTTAGTTGAACCTTAGTTAATAAGTTAAGTTTAATAATTGTTTAATATAGCAACGAGTACGAGTGCCTGGAGAGAAGAAAGCAGGGGATGGATTGGAGTTTGAGGTATACAATCAAGGAATGTCGAAAACTGAGCTGTGCAATAAATGGCAGGAGACTGGAGCCTGTCCTTACGGAGATAATTGTCACTTTGCACATGGAATAAGTGAGCTGCGACCGGTGATAAGGCACCCTCGCTACAAAACTGAGGTGTGTCGTATGTTACTTGCTGGAGATATCTGTCCTTATGGTCATCGTTGTCACTTTCGTCATTCCCTTACTGATGAAGAGATGCTTATGGCTGTGAATCCGCGCTGATTATATCAAAGTTATGAATGAGGTTGAGTTTATGTATATGGAAGATCCACTTTCGATCTTTTAATTTTACGAACACTAAAATAAGTACTTGTGTAGAGTAATTAAGTATATACCTTAGAACTGAAGGTTATTAATTGATGATTATACCATTTTAAGAGAATTCCTTATTCGAGATTGAGATGTTGTGCTATATTTCTCGAAAAAGTTCTTGTAATTGTGTTTGGATCATAATCAATTGAAAATTAAGCTGGTTTAAATTGTTTAAGTTTTAATAAGGCAGTGGATGGTTGAGTGAATATCATTGCTTATTCAGTTATTCTCAAGGATGTTCTTTTTCTCTTCACGTTTGAAACTTGTGATTGATGTGTTTGTTTGGGTAGTTTTGCAGCATGATCCTTACCATGATGCATATACACTGTGATAGATTTTTGATCACTTGATTGTTTGTTTTGCTGCATTTTCTGTTTATTTGTTGTTTAACTCTGTTCTGATGATGCCCATTGCTTTGGATAATGAATACCTACTGTTTTGTGGCACAAAAATCTCTTTGTCATTGTGTTTCTGCCTTTGGGTGTAACATGAGACCTCACAAGAGATGAACTCTAAAATGGTCACTTGATTTACATTTTAATTGAATGGACTCACAACTTAATGACAATGTTGAAAGGAGGCTGAGAAACAACAAAAGCGGACAAGCGTTTGAAACACACACTTTAGAACAATTATAATCTTGAAAATAGTTTTGAAAGCTACAAAGACGGTTATATTGTGAAACTGAAATAAAACCTATGATTGATGGACGTTCCTGATTTTACAAAACAAAATTAAATTGATACCAAAAATGTTACTTTAAAAAAAAAAAAAGAAAATCCGTATACAGAGTTGTAGATGAAGATTTTTTGGGGTCCATTGTTGGATCAAACAACCAAAGGTTGTTTACAAATGAATGTCCGGATCAATTGATCAAACCACTTGCTTTTGTATCAAATAAAAAGTTCTCTTTTCCCACATTTCTCGCATATATACCACATTTACGTTGGTTGAGACAGATTATCCAAATATCAATCTATGCTATTTAAATTATACTAGCTTTATATCCGCACAAATGTGACGTCAGTGATGGTGAGGGGTGGTGTGGTGGGAGATGAAACGAGGATGAGAGTGTTTGTATGTCTAAGGATGTGCGGTAACGATAAAATGTTTTATGTTGGTTTTTGTTTATATGATACTCTGTACAAGATACAAAATAAATATTTGGTATAGAAACTCTCATTGTTAATTGGATATATGTAGATCAAAATTAAAAATTGAAGAATTAGGATGAACACGTACGAGTCTCAATCCATGGTTGATTTGTTATTTGCATGTTGTCGCTTTTATTCCTTGTATTGTCAGAAAAATAAAAGGTTGATAATCCTTTGCACCCACTTTCACCTTTTAACGCATCCTTTCATAATCTTAACATTGCATGTTGTTGAGTGTTTAGATCATGTTGGACCTGCTTACAATTTGTGATCCAACCCAAAAATTACGGAACCCAAAACAACGTTAATTAGGTATTGTCGTGTTGATATTTGATACAACAAGCTTCCATTACTCATTTTTGTAGCCGATTTTGTATAGGTTTGTTGCCTTGTTTCCTAAGTTTTGTATTGTTTTCTTTGTGGATATACAACCTTAAAAGTATTTTTCACAATAAATGTTTTGATTGAAAGAAATTTATATATCACACGTCTTTTATAAGGACCATAACAAGTTATTGAAAGAACTTAATGGATGACAATTAATAAAAAGTCTTCTGTTATAGTTTTAGTAATGTTGGGCTTTATATATAATATAGTCTTTTTTATTTCAAAAGTAATAATAACAGGTGATTATTTATTAGTAATATTCCTCCAGGTATTTGATTGTTGTTCTTTTCGTAACTTTGGGTTGTCATATATTGTTTTTTATGAATTTATGTTTGTCTGTTCATTGCTTTTCATTAAACTTCTTATATATTTTTCGACTTTTATACTGATATTGATATCTTTTATGTAAGATGAATGGTCTTGTTTGAAAGGTTGTGTAACATCGTATTATCCATCCTTTTCACGGGTAATATGCATATACATGTATTGATAGAATTTAAGTTAGAATAGTGCTAAATATAGCTAATAATATAGAGTTTTTTGTTTTAAAATGTAATAAACTTTACACATTTTACTATCGTATATGGTAAATTTTGAAAAGTTCATTTATATGTATTGAAGTTCTAAATATGTCTATCGTATATATTTAACTTACTATTATATGTAACAAACGTATAAAAACGTATTTATATATATATATATATATAACAACCGAAATGCATACAATGAACATTTTAAATCTTGAATACATACAATAGTAATTTTTAAAGTTCACCACATAAAATAATAAATATTTAAAATTTAATATATTTTGAAACTATAAACTCAAGAATATACGGAGTATTAAGTTAGAAGTACATGTCTAATTCATACTTATTGTGACACATTATTTCACTCTTAATATGGTTTTTGCAGGTTCCCTCTGTTTTGTAACTTTTTAATATATAAATGTTTATCGCAGGTAAATTTTCTCCTTTATCAAAAAATAATAAAAATAAATGTATTTTCATTCTTTCTCACTCCTTACATACATCAATTGTTTTAAGATTTTAATCTGTGTACCGCCAAAAATTTCAGGCATTCTTTCTGTCACGCACACATAAGTATTTTTATTCAAGTAATCATATAAAATGTCATTTATTTCATGCATTTCTAAACTCGCAAGCCAACTTTATATACTTCTACTTCTATATACACCGAATCTGACCAGATGATCAATCACCATGCCTAAATTCTGTAACAAGTGCTGATAAAAGTTATAATTTTGTTGTGAGAGATCGTAACGACGAAGCAATCAAATAATAATAATTCTGTTGAAAACATTCTTATCGAAAAATAAAACTTTATTTTTTATTCAATATTAAGGTCTAACCTTAACTCTAAACAAATGAGTAGCTTGAAAATAAAGCTATAAAAATAATAATAAATTTGTTCAAATAAAACCCTAAGCTTTAAAAATGGCATATTAATCTCTACCAAACTACATCATCCTCTTTCTTGAGAGCGACTCGATCTTGAGTCTTGTTTCAACTTCACTCTTTCCTTGACTTGTAGCATCCAAACACTTGTACTCCGGGTGTAAGATTCCATTTCTCGTAAAATACTCTTCCACCGTGTCTTGATTTTTTTCATACCCAATTTCTTAACCTTATTTGTAGAGACCATATATCTAACTAAATAATATTTAGCAATCAAAAAACTAACCAAACAATATTTACTCATCTCGATCCAATCATATTTTTCTACCATAATCAACCCGTACGAATCTTGATAGATAAAGTTTGACAAGTCAATATTTGACAAGCTTTGTATCACGACACGATCACCACACAAAAACCCTTCATCTTTACACTTATCTTCTTCATTGGTACAAGTATCATAACTAGGATATGATTCTTCCTCAATAACATTTCCATTTTTCTCGTTATCAATATCATAAACTGGTAACAATTCTTCTTCTACCAACTTGTCTTCTTCTACCAACATGTCCCAGATAAGTTTATCCTTATATTCTCCCTTCTCCCCCGCTTGAAAAAGACACATCCTCGAGTCTTTGTCTTTCTGAAAAAAAACTCATAATTTTCGACAAGAGGATGCTCCTCTTCCTCTTCTCCTCTGTCCCAAACAATAGGTTCATATTCGGCTTTCTCCATCTTCAATAGATAATATTGTGGAACCTTACTGACAAAGTTAAGAATCGAAATTCGTCTCCCAAGACTACATAAGGAACCATGATAGTTTGGATGGACCTTACTGACACACTCACAATAACGACACAACTTGCTTCCAATCGCCTTCACGGTGATTTTATTGATCACGAACGGAAAAGATTTGGTCTTCTCTATCTAGGGTCTCCCATATTCGTTTAGATCTAGTAATCTCCCGTTGGCATTCAAGCGACACATGCAATCTTCAAGTCACGCGAATCCGTTCGTTGCCTACTTCGGTGGATCTATGAATTGGATGTCTTCCACGTAGTTGTTCGACCATATATACTAGAAGCTTTGGTACCAAATAATGGTGGATCTTAATGATCGAGCAATCAAATAACAAGAAAGATAATAAGAATTCCAATGAGGAGATTCTTAAAGAAAAGCAAAGCTTTATTTTTAATTCAATATCAAAGTGCAACCCTAAACGTGAGCCACCATTTTGTAACCAAATCTTTAAACATTTTTTACACTTATAAATAAATTATATATATACAATATAAATAAAATAATAATAAAAGTGATTATCACTCAAAATGGTAGTCACCCTTTTGAAAGCCACCATTTTGTAACCAAATTGAAGGGGGGTGATTACATCAAAAAAGTTCTTGATAACTTTGTGACCACTCATCTCACTCTCCTCACTCTAAAAAATCATACATGTGAGAAATTCAATTACTTCCGAAAATATTATTTCAAATAATATTTTAAATGCAAACAACATATTATAACTCATTCCAAATAATACTTTTTCGTTATCTAATAGAACATCGTATTATTATTTTTATTTCTTTATAACCAAATCTGTGTAATAAAATATTCTTTCATTTAAACCTCAATAATCCTTTAATATCAGGTCAAAATAAAAATAAATTAGGTGGACCCCGTCAGAATTCAATACAAGAAAAAAGAAATTATATATAACGTGACAATATTATTATATTGTAATAATATATAATATTATATTATATTATAATACTAATAAAACCAAAAACTCAATTTTTCTCTCTGTGACATTGAGGAACGTACACTTGTGTACCCAAACCAACCAGGTACTGCATTCTCGATTTCTAAACCGTCATTCTAACTGCCTTTTGCATTATATAATATATAATATATGTATATGTATATGTTACAACTTATGATTCTGATCATTAGTTGTATGCTTGATGAGACTTGAGTTATTGTGTATATTTTCGTTTCATTAATTAGCTAGGAATTTTATTATAGTTCTGTAGAAAGTTTACATCTTTTGTTAGTTGCGTTTATTGAAAAATTGTAATCCTTATGATGATGGGTGGTAACTTCATTGATTTTGATATCTTTTGACTTTTGTAAACAAAAAGGGGATTTTATTTGTTGAATATTGAAATTTATAGATTTTATCATATAAAAATAAAATAACAAGTTCCAGTCAATAACATTGATTTGAGGTCTAGCTTTTAACAATGTCAGTGTTGATTTTATTAACGGAAAAATTGTACAAAAAATTTATTTATTGTACTTAAGTATATTCTCACTTCTATTTAATTTCGATATAAGGTCCTTCATTTTTTATTTTTTTTTATTTCTTTTTGCACAAAAAAAAAAAAGACTTTTTGACTCACGCAACCGGTTAATGATCACAATTTTTTGACGTATTTCTTGTCAATAAATATGTCAATCGATCGGTAATCTCAGAAATTAAGAGAATTATTGAGTGTGATCCCTGGCTTGCAACTTTCGTTACAAACATACAATTTTTTCCTATGCACAACAAGTTTTTAAACATAGTAAATGTACTGCAGTTTGTAGTTATAGACATAGAAATAGCTACAAGGTCCTGCTTCTTTCGGCAATAGTGAAAGAATAAAGAAATACCGAATCTCTTACCTTTCTATCGAACTATACTGGACACTCATTTGAACATTCTACTATGGGACATGACTAAACATTAAGTGGGTATTTCATGTTATTTCTCTATAAGCGGTTTTTACTTATAAAATAAGTGTCAACATGCTTATTTTTAAATGATATTCTATTAAGAAAAAAAAAAAAAAAAAAAAACCATAAAAGCAGTCTTCGAAAGCGTGTTTGTTTTGCTTAAATGCTATAAAAATGAGTAATAAGCTGATAAATATTTAAAATAAGCATTCCCGAACAACCTGAAGAACTTTGTGAAGGACATGGAACAAGTATTGCCGGTAGTCATGCTATCACGGTGAGGCTTATAAAGCGCATTGTGTAACCACAAAGACAACTGCAGGTTTCATCCAAATCAGGATCCAGAAGTTGGTTTTCTTGGACTTCTTGCAGGTGTTGAAATCAGTAATTACGATAGATTATTACTTATAGTGATTGTTATGTTTGTCATTATCAGTATAACTTATAGTGATTATTAGCGTATCTGTACATGTCAACTTTTTAAAGTTTCATGTATGTATATTTTCCCTCCTCTATATGTACATTAACATAGCATGTATGTATAAAGTAAAAACCGCCCGACAATGTGAAAGTTTTTAACAAAATTGTGCAAGTGTAAGTTAACATAGTTGAATAGTTGCAGAATGGCTGATGGAGAGGAGAACTTACCAAGAGATGTAATGATGATTAAAGCACTGCTGACATCAATGGGGGTCGACGACCATGAACCTCGTGTCGTTCATCAGTTTCTAGAACTGTTTTATCGCATTGGAGTGGACTTGCTGACAGATGCAAAAACGTACTCAAACCACGCTGGGAAGGCTAGTATTGATCATGATGATGTTAAACTCGCTATCAAGTTCAAAAGCTCTTTAAGCTCCGTCCATCCCTCTCTATCCGAGGTATCCTAAATGCTAAATTCTATGTTATACTCAGATTTGCGTATAGATTACTTTCTTGTTGTGAAAGAAACTCATATTTATTGCGTATTAGGTCAAAGAGGCAGCACTTAAAGTAAACAAATGCGAGTTTCCAGAGCTACTGACTCTACGGCCATCACTGCCTCCAAATCGAAAGACATTAATTTCTCCAGACTACCAGCATGAAATCGAAAAGATTCATTCGATTAGAACTGTTGTAGACCTTGAAAAGGGAAAGGATGTTAGTGAAGTTGTTCAGAACGTACCAAAACCACGAGAAGAACAGAGGACCAACTTGCTGCCAAAAACTCGTCAACGAGTTTCGTTTCCCCTTGGTTGTCGTTTGGGCCGTCGGAGGTAATTTTTATGGGCAATCATGCATTATAGTAAAATCGCCGACTTGAACATCTGTGCTTAGTTTATAAAGATAGTTGTATGCACATCAAACTTGGATTGGTTTATGTTTTGTTGCATCCTTGTATGGTTAAACAGATCAACCATGTGATGTTTATGCACAAATCTTGGATATTAAATATTTAGGACTTCACTAATCATTTTGAGATCAAACTATGAAGTGCCATGTGTGGTATGTAGTAGACTCCTGACATTCCAAGTGAAAAACATCTGCAACTTACTTGGTTTTGACTTCCTAAATAACCCTTCTATTTGTGGAAAACTTTGCGACATGTTTTTTCACTATTACTTTTTTAAAAGTCCAGTGTGCTTGCCTGTGCTATCTCTTGCCTGCGTGACCTGCTTTCTGGCCAGCTTCTTTATGGGCAAGCGCCAAGCGCTACCATAACCTACCTAGCGCTACATCTTGCTAACTGAATTGCCTAGCAAACGCTACATCCATATGGCAAGCCCACATAAATGGCTTTTTATTTTTTCTTAATGTATAGTGTCAATTAAGACGCAATACAGATGTTTTTCATTCCAACATTTGAAAACTCTGGGCTTTGAAAAGTAGCTGAATCTAGACCATTTAGAAACAAGTAAAAGTAGTAAATCTTATGAATTTGTGTTAACAAATGGTATGTGTCATAACAATATCCGGGTAACCAAACAAACTAACTGTTCCCAGTTCTAAGTTGTGAACGAATGTATAATTCGTAAAGATGTGTGGTGTGTTCTCTTTTAAATTTTTTTCAGATAAACTCATTTTATTGTAGATTTTTTTTTCTTTTCTATCATTACAATGGTGTTTAGAATTGCGTTTTGAAGAGATTTATTTGATTTTGACGTTTGCAAAATAAACGGAAGAAAAACATGTATTTGGCAAAATATAAATCATCGAAAACACAATATTAGAAAAAACAGTTTATGCATGCTTTTTCAAAAAGATGTTTTATAGAAACGCATAAACTATTACAAAAACATAATCCCAAACGCCCTCAATAGCTACTTTGCATGGTATTAAACGTCAATTTTACATATACTCTATATAAAAAATTATTGGATTTTAACAGTAAATTCAGATATTGTTATTCTAATGGATAAAACTTCTTTATGATGAGGGATTGATAGGTTAAAAACGAATACGACTTTGACGTACCATTTATGTAAATCCAGTTATCTATCTACCACCAAACTTGGAATACATGGGTCTTACTCCGTAATAAAGATGTACAGAGGGGTTTGTAATATACAGGAAACTAGTTTGCTGTTTCATAAGGCTCGTGATTGTATCTATATTGAACCTAATCAAAACAAGGGAGAATACACACTTGCTGTTTCATGAATTTATCTCTCAAATTTTATAAAAATCACGTATCTCTCAAATTGGCAATAAGATTATATTGTGTACCTTTCATGGTTGATACCAATTTTATTCATGTTCTTCCATATGTAAGCAACATAAAACACAACAAACAAAACTTACACACCTCAATTCTTGTGTTGCATCCGGCCGCTTTCTGCACCAGCAAACGGATCAATTGTCACATTTATAACAGCAGGCTTTCGTGCAGAAAAGGATTTGGTGAGAGCAGCTTTGAGCTCATCTGGAGTCCCAACAAGATAACCTTTTCCACCAAAAGCTTCGATTAGAACGTGGTATGCTGCACCAGGTACAAATGAAGTTGGTGCTGGATCATCTTTGTAGGGCCCAGTTATGTCTTCAGGGTTTCTTCGGTCACCACCATATACACCACCATTGTTGAACACTATCACTACGACAGGCAACTGATAACGAACCAAAGTCTGGAAACATACAAACACAAGTCAATGAGGAAATATTATTAAAACTGAATAAAAAGGCTGCCAATTGCCAAAGTGGTAATTTCGACACCTAAACTCATTAATGGGTCAATTTGGGTTAAGGTATATTCCTAATGGGTCAAATCAGAATATTTAGCCATAAAGAAACCCGTGAATTGGGTCGAAAGGGTTAAAAGTCACCCATAATGTATTCTCAATGCTTATAGCCTACTAAATCGTTTTCTTTAAAAATATATATTACTATAGATATGGTTTTGTAGTCGCATTTACTACAATAACTTTTTTGAAACTGGTCATGGGTCACTTTGACCTAACCCATGCTAAAACCCTGTTTCAATCTGAACCAGTTCCAGCCTGTTACCCAACCTGCCCATTTCGACACCTTTATAGAAACACTAATAATTGTGCAAAAAGGGAATAGAAAAGGTAGTGAACCTCGACTTCCATAGCACTGAACCCAAACCCAGAATCACCTTCAACAGCAACAACGAGCCGATCAGGCGAAGCAACGGCTGCAGCAATGCAATAACCTAAACCAACTCCCATTGTCCCCCATGTCCCGGCATCCAACCTTGTCCTCGGCTCCATCTGAACCAAAACAGACCGACCCACATCCATAGTATTAGCCCCTTCCGACACCACTATCGGAGCAGGACTACCTAACCCAATAATCGCATCTCTTATAATCCTCATCGGAGTCAAGAAATTAAACGGGACAACATCCTTCGCCAACTGACTCTCCATTCTCGAAACATTGTCTTTCACCTTATTGGTTATAGCCTCAATCCAAGGATGTGTCCGCCCCAAACAAAATGGGTCATCCTTAATCTCCTTATTCAACACTTGAAGCACCTTTTTAGCATCCCCCACCAACCCTATATACGGCTTTCTTAACTCAATCTCACCCTCATCTATATCAACCAAAATAAACTTAACGTCTTTCGACCACTTCGGTGGCTCACCAAAGTGCAACAACCAGTTCAAACGCGCACCAACAATTATAGCAACATCACACTTACCTATGGCAAGTGAACGCGCAGCAGTAGCTGCTAACTCATGAGTATCTGGCAACAAACCTTTACCCATTGGAGTCGGTAAAAACGGAATCCCGGTTCGTTCAACTAAATTCTTAATCTCATCTTCAGCCCTAGCTATAGCTGCACCTTTACCAAACACAACTAACGGTCTCTCAGCTTTCCTAATTAAAGCTATAGCCTTTTCGATATCTTTTTTTCCTACATTTTTAATATCAACTATTTTCCTACTATTTTCAGCATCATCTAACAGCTTATCAGCTTCAGATTCAGTTACAGTTTGATGAAGCACATCAGCAGGTATATCCAAGTAACATCCACCAGGTCGACCCGACCCAGCATGATCAATAACAGTAAAAACAGCATTAGGTATATCTATTACATTTTTCACTTTAACTGAAAACTTAACAAACGGTTTTACCGCAGCAATTTGATCGAGTTCCTGGAAATCACCACGACCGAAATCGTTCTGATCGCATGAACCGGAGATCATGACCATCGGCCATGCGTTGGCGGCGGCGTTGGAGAGTCCGGCGAGGCCGTGGACGCAACCGGGGCCGGAGACGGTGAGGAGGATGCCGGGACGGCCGGTGAGGTACCCATAAGCTGACGCGGCGTAGCCTGCTGACTGCTCGTTGTGGAAAGCGATGAATCGGATACCGATAGCGACGGCGCGATTGGCTAAGGAAGTGACGGGGATTCCGACGACGCCGAACATGCGGTCGATGCCGGCACGAGCTAGGGCTTTGGCGACGAGGAGATTGCAGTCGATTAAGGTAGGTTTATTGTATGATTCAGTAGCCATTTTAGTTAGGGTTTTGAAAAAGGAGGGAATTGAATTGAGTAGGTGAAAATTGGGGGAAAATGAGAAGAGGATGGAGTGAATTGGGTGGAAATCAAAATTGAATTTGGCAACTGGATCGGAGCCGCTAGTAAAGAGTATGATAATGATTTATATGATGATTTAAGGTTTGACACGAGTAGTAGTATTTCTACTTTCATTTCCTTTTTTAGAAACGAGTGCCATCTCTATCAAGATTCCCCAAGATTCTGATAACCCAACTATTTTGAGTCTAAGGTTTTGTTTTCCATTTTAACGTTTTTATATCAAATTATCTAAAATAATTATAAACAATTAATTGATTTCATATTTTAAAATCAACTATGAGAACTCTCGAAATTAGAAATCTAACTCTTAATTTTCTTATGTTTCTAATTATTTTTTATTTGACAGGGCATATTTATATTCTTTTCTAATTTCTACGTAACATTTTGTATTTTGTTAGAACGTAGATAAATTGATATTAAATTTTAAATTTTGAAACTTTAATAGTTGATTTCTATAATTTAGAATCGGCCAATGATTCATTTCTTTTTTAAATAATTTGTCTTTTAAAAAATTCGTTAGAGTACAATGAATAACAATCAACGTTATTTTTAAAGGAGCGGTCAATGTTAAACTAATGTATATGCGGTTACTATTAATATGTTTTGTCTAATAGGAAAATAAAGAAAACAAACAAATATCTCTCAACACACCAGTGATCTATCAACTTCGTTCATTAATGTACAAGGGCAGTAAAAATTCCAGTGTTGATGATCGAAAAACGACGAACAATGCTTCCCACTATATGTACTCTTAGAGTTAAATGAAAATTACCGATGAAAAATCCTAAAACTTGTAGTAAACTAATTTTTTTATATTCCAAAAATATTATTAATATTATAACAACTACTAGCTACTTATTAATTTTTCTTTAACACAATTTATAAGAAATACTCATGTGCTAGTGTAAAAAAATGATTTTTGTATGGACAGTTTTATTTGAATTATTATAATATATCATTTATTCATAGTCTTACAAGATGAATATAACGAAAATCTTTTTTTTTCTCTCGCTTTTCTTTTCTTCGTTGTGACTTGTGACTTGTGACAACAGACACTTTCTACTTGTTGAATTGGACCCAAGGCCAATTAGATGGACTTGATTATGGGCTGGATCACTGGATGTATGTAATGAGATTTTATATCTGAATTCAAAATGGCCCACGAATACCGGGTAAGTGGGCCCTCAATTCAGACACTTATATTTCATTTCCACTCATCTTCATTTGCAAGAAAGATCGTTTGTACCTCGAATTTCTAAGTGTTATTAAATACATTATGAATTATTGAATTGACTTTGAGATGTGATTTTAGAAGTTTGTTAAGAACCGAATATTTAAATGAATTTGGAAGAAACCAGGTTTTTTCCTACTTATTATCATCACATGTGACGGTGACACTTCATAACTTTGAAATGCTAAATATAAATAGATAGAATTATAATTTATATTTATCACAATAATGTTATTACATATAATAATTGATAATAATAATAATAATAATAATAATACTAATACTAATAGTAATAATAATAAATAATAATTAAGAATTAAAGTGATTTGAAGGGGGCAACGTGGAGTAATGTTATGGCAAGTTCCTCCGACGCACAGGGAGGTACAAGTAACGGAAGACGCGGGCGGCGGCAATCATAACTCTTGTTTTTGGATTGTGAACTAATTTTAAAATGAATGAATCGTGAGTCGTGCAGCTGACCCCCGCAACCGACGCCATCTCTCCCACTTCAATTCTTTATATTTCTACATTATACTTTTCTCTATAGAGATTAGAGATATACTCCGTACAAATTTTGTAATTTTATTTATTTATTTATTCAATGGCACAAAAAGTTAATACGACTTGATTAAAGTCACTAAACCAAAAGTTATGTCGTACATTTTAATCCAAAAAAATCAACTGAAGAATATAACGGAGATTCATGGAATTTATGGAGCAAACAAAGAAGAGTCGTACATTTTAATCCAAAAAAATCTTCTCGCACAAATTATATTATAATTACTTGAGGTAGTTTTGATTTTGATACACTTGATCACTTCAATATTAATTATTCATTGATAATATGATTAATAGTCAACCCTATTATTGATCATGTACTCATTCACTCTTTCTACTTTTGTAAGTAGGATGAAACAAATTTTATTACTTGTATTAATCCTTATAGTTAAATTAATCGGCCAACAAAATAGTCTATTTCTCATTATTTTCTGATGATACATTATTGTAAATAAATGCAAAATAGGATATGTTTATACATAGAAATAATTTATGACTTTTGAATGACATATTTATATAGTTTGGAATTGTTAATTAAATGTTTATCTAAATTAATATTATTTTATGATAAATAATTAAAGTCAAAACATTTTCTTTAAAACTACTCGTCTTAGTGTTGAAATTCATAATCGTCCTGCTTTTAAGGGACGCAAAGTTGGAGGTTTTGACCCGGAAAACATGCTCCACTTGTCATAGTGGATCCCCCCTCTACCAAAGTGGATAAAAACCAACCCTTTTATTATGTTTGACAAGTAACGTACAAGAAATTAAATATCCATTTATAGATACTACTAGTGTTTTTGTTTCATTGACTCACCATTTGATACTCACTAATGGTATAGCCTGTACATCTCGTTAAATTCTGATGTTTACCTACATATGATGTGATAATTGTCCGTACTTAATTTTTATTTGTTTAATGATCCCAACTATAAAATGTATATAGTTTGGTATTGGTGTTGCTCGATAACGATTAATGATGAGGTATTTTTGAATCTTATTTCTTAGAGTGATTTTATTTTCTCTAAATTCAGAGTTTAGACTCTTGAGATATCTCTCTTAACAAAAGGAGACTATTATTCATATAGATGTTTGATATAAATGACTCATCAATTTGTAACATGTAATTTAATTTAGAGATATGTATGGGTATAATTATGAATCTGTAAAAGGTTAAAATTCACAACAAAGATACAATAATAATTATAAATAAATAAATATCATGATGATAAAGGAATTCTCGTGTGATAAAGAGAAATGGTTATGTTAATAATAAACTCTATAATTAATAAAGAAACCAACTTGTATCTAGAAATACAAATCTTTCTCAATATGCACACTCTATTGTAAAATCATATAAAAGACATGACGTACAAAGACACATCAAGTACTTTAAATAAAAAAGATAATATAAGATATTGTACCTGTGATTTATTTGTCCCTCTAACAATCATCACCGACATAAAAAAAAAAATCTAATATGATATTTATTATCTTGCAACTTAAAGAGTATCTAATAACATAAATTAAATACATTTATGATTTAAATGCATGGGTAACAAATATTTAACATAAGTTTACAAAATCTAGTTGATCCCAATTTAATTTAGAGGTGTGTATGCAAAAATCATCACCTTGTAGAAGTTAAAATTCACAACAAAGACAAAATAATAACTATTAGAAACTATATTATATTATATTATATTATGTATGAAAAAGGAGTTCTATGATTTAAATCGTTCTTGTATATAGCATAGATACTCAATAGTAAAATCACCTGCAAATATACATCGAGTATGTTAAACGAAAAATATAGTATGAAAGAAGACGACAAGAGTAGTAATTAACAGAAAACATGTTTTAACTATAAAATCACGTATTTTTTATGTATATATTCCTCATGGATGATCACCAATATAGATAAAAAAAATAATCGGCCTACTATTTGTCACCTTGCAAACATGAAGAATATCTGATAACATAAGCTAAACACAACCATGGTTTTAGCACATGGCTAACAAACGTCAATGTCAATTGGTGTAGAAATGGTTTCTTATAAACTGTACCATATAGGCTAGTGAAGAGTTTCTTAACTATATGACTTTAAATAAATTATTCATATTTTTATACGTTATGACTAACATTGATGACTATTGTAGAATTTTTCTACCATCATCTAGTATAGTGATCAATTATATATTTTACTATTATTTATCATCATTTAGTACAGTGATTAATCAATTATTACATTATACTTTACTCTTTTACCGTCTCTTACTATCATTTAATATAGTAATTAAAATAAATTATTATTATTACTTCAAGACTCAGATCTTTATAGTAATATAGATTAACATTTGGTTTTGAATCAATTAAAATATAAGCCTAAATATATTCATTCTAACAATTCCACACATATCATATATATGTTTGTCAAATAAATAGAGTATGTAGTATTCATTTGGCTTCAAATAAACTATCTACTAGTAAATATAGCCAAACCAACCAAAAGGAATCTCATTCACCAAATAACCAAACACCACTAACATACTTAGAAAATACTCATCATAATGCCCAACAAGTTAGGTCTGAATCCAACAACAAATTATTTGATATTTTGTACATATCACCATGTTACAGTGAGAAATATCTTGTGTGAACTGAAATAGGTACATGAAAAAGATAATCTTATGAAGTCTTAAAATAAATATATGCAACTTATTTTGGCTCTATGTCATGTGTGATTTGTAATGATTTTTGAGAATAGAAAAATAAACAACATTCAAGTCATATTGATTGATTATAAATACGTCATTTTATTTTTATTTTAATTTAAGTAATTTAATTTAATTAATTTCAAAATCATACTTTATCTCTTTTAATCGCAACTGCTGAAAACGGAGGTGTATTGGTGTCAGCTGAATTTTCAGATAGTGACCAAATAAACTTTCTAAGTTAACCCAGGAACCAGAAACTAGTTAATCGAATAATAATTAAATGACTTTCACAAGTGTTATACTTGTCATTTATTCATTTGTGTCAAGTCATATTTTAAATAAAAGCATAAAAGTACAAATTACCATACAGAATCCAGGCTTGAGTTTGTTCGGAATATTTCTAAACAAGTAATTTTGATATAAACAATAGCAATAATTAATTAATTAATTAACTTTAACTAATTAATATTAAAAAAAGAAAAAAAACCAAACAAACGAGATTGATACAGACATCAAACCCCGTGTACCTTCCGTAGAAATTGTTGTACCGCACAAATAGCGTATCCAGATCAACATTTTCACTTTTTAAGACGCGGAGTTTTCTTATCAAACACATTCATCCCAACTGTCACATTCAATTATTTTATCATTTTTTAACTCTTATCTTCAATATTTAATTATTTAATAGTCATTTGTCAAACATTCCAATCTCCATCTCCACAATATATATTCACCCCTCAATTCCCTCCCTCCTCATCCTCAAACCATTACATTTTCCAAACAAAACCACATCAAATCAAAACGTCGCCGTTATGGGCAACTACGTATCTTGCACATTAACCAAACACTCAAAGATCACAAAAGTAATTTACACCAATGGCGAAATCCGTAAACTTCAACAGCCAATCAAAGCAGCTGAACTCATGTTAGAATCACCAAACACATTTCTAGTTAACTCGAAATCACTCAAAATTGGCGCTCGGTTCGCTGCATTAAACGCGGACGAAGATCTTGAACACGCCAACGTGTACGTCATGTATCCGATGAACAGAGTCAACTCAGTCGTTGCTACAGCGGATTTAGCAACTCTTTATCTAGCTGCCAAAAAATCTGGTAGTAAAAAAGTAGGAAGTGTTAGGATCTTGCCGGAAAATGCACCTACGCCACCGAGATTGAGTTTTGAGGAAATTGAAGAATTTTCGACACCGGAGTTTAAGCAAATGATTTCGAATTGTAGATCGAAGAAACCATTGTTGGAGACTATTGTTGAAGAACCGAGTCGTTGTAGATAATTGTGGCCCGAAGGGTCTGTTGCTATTTTGGTTTATGAATTCGTTACGTAGATAGAAAATATTCTTTGCATTATATTATTCTTTTTTTGCTAAGCAATAAGGGAATTGGAACTTTTATTACTCCTTGATATGTAACAATTGATTTTTTTTGAAGTTGCTAAATATAAATTGGAGTGTTATTTCATTATTATTGTTGTAAATTTTTGCATTGGTTGTGTTATAAATTAGATCTTATAATTAAAAGTATAAATATAAATATAGAAGGAGTGATTGTGGGTTTAATAACTATCGATATCATTAGCGTGTGTTACTTTATGAGTATTTGCTTGCTTTTTTACCACTTTACCAGGCAATATAATTTTTAATTAACTGAAATGAGATTTAATGTGTCATAGAAGTTAGAAAAATGATCCGAATGCCAAACAATCTAGGTCAAAATACACATAAAGAATTAATTAGTAATGTAAAGGGATATAAAAAGTGATATTTATTATATGTCAAAAAATAAAAAATTGGGCATAATTTTATACTTACGTGGTACTCCGCGTATTGTATAGCATAACCCTAAAGGTTATGATGATACCATTTTTAGTGTTGCTTGAATCATAGCCGGTGCATGTTGATCTACCTAAATTCATGTGAAAGGGACTTCATTTTATTAATAAGTTTTTTAAGAAAACTTTATATTGTGTTCATTTTAACATTTCGGAATTGTTCAATATATTTGGTACAGTCGCAGTTAGTTTGGTACCAAAAAAAAGTATGGCATGAATGCATGATAAAGAAAGATAGATGAGATTGATATTCGATAGTTCAACCATTATAATCAGTTACTCCCAAACCTACCTAAGTGTCACATGGGACAAGTTGAAAATAGAAGTCCGATGGATCATCTTAAATAAATATAATATAAAAATCGATTAATAATGTTATTAAATATTTAATTAATTAATAAAATATTTGATTTTCTACTAAAATTAAATATATATATATAACATTATCATTAATCGAAAATTGAAATCAATCAGATTTAATTACTAGAGTTAGGTTCAAATGAGAATGGATATTATTTGTAAGAATGGAGGAATCAATCTCAACCATCCATCTCATCAAAAAAATAATACCCCCAACACTTTTAAAAAGTGAATATCTCACAAACGGTTAGTCAAAAAAATATAAAAATTGCACCATAAAAATCAGCATTTTTTTCTCTTCGATTAGACATCTCACAAGGTATACTTTCGACGATTTTTTTTTCTTCATATTTTGGTGGGTTTCGAAATCGGTAACACATGTGTTAGGTGCGGTAACACATGTGTTAGCTGCGGTAACACATGTGTTAGTAGTTAGTAACACATGCCACTTACACATGTGTTACCGAAACTAGCACATGTGTTACTGAAACTAGCACATGTGTTACCAACCACTAACACATGTGTTACTGGTTTTCAACCCAAAAAAGAAAAGGAAATTTTTTTTTTACCGAAAATATGTCATGAGTGATCTCTAATCGTAGAGAAAAGAACGCTGATTTCAATGGTGCAATTTTTATAATTTTTTGATTAGCCGTTTGTAAGATATTTAACTTTAGGGGAAAATTGGGTTTTGCAAAATGAATGGTCAGGATTTATTCCTTCATTCTCACTAAAATTTCCATTCTCATTTGAACTTCCCTCTTAATTACTAATATTAAAAAATTGATAAGATAACCCCTATAAAAACTAAAGATGGTATTTTGTCTAAACTAAAGATTCTTCCATATATTTATGCAAAAAAATTTGTATTTATGTAATATTTATTCATTGAATGTAAATTATTGGTTAAATTTTTTTTTGAACAAGTGTAAAATAAGAGATACAAACATAATCATGAAGTAATATAGTATTATCTTTAATATTATTAGTATTATTTTAAAACAAACGAAATCAAAGTTCCTAAGTATACAAACAACTAATTTGGTGTGCTACGACGTTTGCAGCTTAACATATGTACTTCAAAGTTAATATGATTTGCACAAAAAAATAATTGTACAAAGTGTGATATGTTATCACCTTATATTCTCAAATAACAAATAAAAATTAAAACTGATATATTTAACTTTTCTATATTTTTGTTGCCAAACAAGAGAGAATTAAGATTGTTGAAATTGAAAGCTCAATATACTAGAATTTCTTAAAATCTTTGCGTTAAACACACCCATTTAAGATATAAAATTAACTTAAATTAGTTAGTAAAATACAATTTTAAGTTTATACCTTATGAATTTATACTTATTGTTTTTAACAAACAAAATTACTTAACAACAGATACAACAAGATAATACCTTGGTATAAGTATATATAATTATATGATTAATTTATTATATTTTAAGCATCAAAATATTTATGATATATCTTTTTCAATATACAAAAAATTTAAATACATTAAAATTATAGACATATAATTTTGTCCTATATGAATCTGTGTGTACACACATATTTAAACGTTAGTGTTATAATATAGAGACTAAGACATATTCCAATAGATATCTTTATACGAATGACTTGTATAGACTTTATAACAAACTTCTAATGTGTCCATCTTATAGCAAATAAATGCAAAAAACTATCCGAAGTACATGTCTTAAATTTTGATCAAAACTTTGATGATCAATATAGAGAGTAACTAGAGTTGATAATTGTAAAATAAATTTATAACAATAAAAGTTTTTATAATGAGTGAGATATACACACTCATTAAAAATAACAGTTATGCATTTAAATTTTAACGAACGTGCATTACACTCGCTCAAATTTGATGTGCAACCGTTGCATACATGTTGCCCTCTATCATATATTTTATCTTTTTACCGTACACTAATGTTTGAGTACACAAAAAGTAATTACTAAAGGTCATTTCGTAGCTTGCATTTATAGATTTCCCTGGTTAATTGTATGATTGTATCGATCATCATGCATGGGACCTCCCAAATCTAAGTCTCCGATATATGTTTTCCATACTTTAGATTTGCAAATAACGGTCAAATGTCAACTTATTGACCAATTAAACCACCTCAAGCATTACTTCAATTATAATTTGGATGTAAACTTGAGACAAAATGATGCATTCATTTCGCACCTATGAAAGGCTAACATTATGCATATCGAATTGAGTTCTTAAAAAAATATGTTGTCTATTTGTGTAAAAAGTCATTATCACAATAACATAATTTTCATTTAGCAGTTTATTTAACCAACTGGTTAGATGAACTGTGATCTGTATAAGAATAAGAAGTTATTAGTGTATATAAAGGAAAGGTTGTTGAAGCAATAATCTAGAAAAATGATAATCAATGTATGGATTATTTTGTTTGGTACACTAAATAAAGTGGTAAACTAGTTCATATTTATATTTTCAATTACATATTTAAAGAAAAGTTTTATCAATCATAGAAAATAATGATACATATAGAATGTATTATTGATTATTGACTCATGAACCATGCACAATTGCACATGCTGATTTGATGATAACATAATTATATATGATAACTACTGGTACAACCTGAGTACAACGTAATATTTTGGAATCAAGTTAGATAAGATACACAGTTTGTGAGATAGGTTACCAGAGCTGAGGATTATAGTAATGAATATTCTATGTGTAAGCTGTTTAGGTGTTCAAACAGCTTGAATATTACCTTTGTTCAACCTTCGGTATATGCTCTTGATCCCCCGTGGACTCCACTGTTACGAATTATAGCAGAATACGACAACTAATAATAATCATAACAATAATCAGTTGATCATTTTGATAATAATTGTTAGCAAAAACAAACTGGAACAACACTCGTATAATCTAGGTTACACTCACAAACAAAATAGGATAAACGAAAATACGAACAAGGATCTAACGTGATTATGTCCGATTTTCAACTTGGAGATCGGTTTAGTCCACAAGGCCAAACCAAAGAGTTTTACTATTATTTTTGTAGTCCAAAAGTTTATAATACATAAAGGTTAATATATATAGGAGGAAGTAAATTTGGGAACAAGAAAACTGATATTGTTGGCCAACCTAATGATTCCACCAGGGGTTAATCACATAGGGGGTTGATATACATACTGGTTAATCACATACGATCTCATCGGGATCATTTCATATGTCAAAGGGATCGCATCGGCATTGCGCACTTTAAAGCCCAAAAAATTGATTTTGGAAGAATTGTGAATGCATATGATTGCGGGATGATTGGTTTAAAAAGGCTATAATTAATCGACTCCTGCATGGGATCAAATGTGTGAATTCATAAGGCGAATTAGATGAATTAGAACTTAACCTTCTCTCTAGATTGTTGGTCAGCTTGAGAGTTATCTTGTAATGTGTTATCCTATGAGGTAAGTTGTTGATCTGTATGTAACTAACCTTTTATTCTACAAACAAATTTGTAATTCCTTAGTTACATATCGATAATGAAAGTATTTATAATTATGTTCTTTATTGACCACTATAAAATGTTCAAAAGGAAAAGTTGGCATTCAACCTCTTTACAAGTTATATAAAACTCTTCTTGACCACTCGATTTTGGCAGAGTACATCTTATTTCATGTTGTAATTTATTTAAGCTACAAGCTAAACGTATTAATATTTTTTACTAATTTTACTAGTCAACTATTTATATGATTATAATTTTTAAAAATAATATTATAATTTTTAAATAGTGTCTTCTTATCAATTTAATATGTTTAATAGCTCAATTCATTTAATTGTACTTGTCGCCACTATTTATTTCATGTTGTAATTCATTTGATTGTACCTGTCACTACTATTTATATACGTATACATGTACATATATTTAGATTGGTGCATCAGAATTCAGAAATGTAAATAACTTCTTTTTTTTTTTTTTAATTTGATGCATAACATTTGATTAAAAAATTAGTGAAATTTACACGATTAAATGTAAAAGCAATTCATTTTACAAAATAAAAAGTAAGGCTTTGTTGGACAGAGCGACTTAAAAACTCACTTCTTGCTATTTCTTTGTAATGTTGCTAATTTCTTACTAGCTTTTATTTAATATATTTTGATTTTTCTTTTTCGGGTGATGACAATGCTGAAGTTTGAGTTGAAGTTCCTTTTTAAGTTGTTAAAAAAAAAGAAGAAGGAAGAAATAAAATTAATTGTTTTTACTTAAAAGGGACAAAATATAGGGTTCTTTTGTATTTATGTATTTATTTATTTATTATTATTTTTTTCAAAATTGGAAAATAGACATAGTAGTGGTTTTATTATAATTTATATTTTTCTGGAAGATTTCCGTGCGAAAAATATCGTTTTTTCCTAAATTAGTCTTGCTTCATCATAATCTGTTTGCCAGATTATTCACTTGCAACTATATCTCTCTGCAAATCCTTTCATTCACCCCTAGGGTTTCTATTTCCCCAAACTTTCAAAATTTGTCCATCAATTCCTCTTCTTCCGGCGGTGGCCGGAATTCGGTTACCAACGGAAGACACTGATATCACACAGGCGCGAGCAATGTTAATTGCCGATCTGATCTCTGACGATGACCGTTCAATTGCGGCTGACTCGTGGTCTATCAAGAGCGATTATGGAAGTACGCTCGATGATGATCAACGTCATGCCGATGCAATCGAAGCTCTATCATCGGCCATGTATCGTGCCGCATCTGATTATAGGTTAGGTTACTTTCGAGTTTTATTAATTCCGTACAATACGATGTTAATCCGTTTTATGTTGATTATTATTAGCGAACATTCAATAAAATTAAATTAGTTTGATATTCTTTGAGATAAAATTAGGACTAACAGATGATGAGAAATTAAAACGGATATACGCATTTGATGATATTTTCTAGTAGGAAGATGCTCAGTTTGACCAGCAGGACTAAGGTCTACGGTTTTTTGATGTGGAGAGTATGAATGATTAGTTGACTAGTTCGTAGCTATTGGTATCGTACGTAGCATAATCACGTAATAATAATATCTATCAGTATTGTAACACTGCCGCTGAATGTGGACGAGGTTATTACCTGAGGAGGTTGTCAATATGTTTATTATGTTTATGTTAATATGCATGTGATTCATGTAACATTTCTATAAAATTGTGGTTAGTTGTAGTAAAGTCCATCTATTGTATGGAACTTGATGTTATGTCAGAATGAATATGATTCATACATTGTAGTTGGATTCCTGAATTGTTGGCGGTTTTAATGAATAGTTTTTGATTGCTGTGTGAATAGGAAGAAACTTAGATGACTGACGTTGTGACACCAGGATGATAACTGGTCATGTACTTTGTTAGTTTCGTAACACCTTTGATGTGATTATATATTTCCTTTAAAGAATCTGCTTGAAATTATGCTGCAAAAGGCTTATGCTCTTTTCTCTCCAATGTGCGTTTGTTTTGTAAAAGCTCTGACAAGGAAGAACCTGATGCTGAATCAATCAACTCTATGCTGGGATTTCATAGTTATTGGGATGCGACTTATGCAGTCGAATTGACTAATTTTCATGAACATGGGGATGCTGGTGAAGTTTGGTACGTAATTGAGGACTGTTTAGTATATGTTTATTTTATTTACAATACATTTCTACTTTTGGTTAGCTCTTGTTTTGCAGAACCTATATATGCACCATTTGGTTCTCAGATGATGTTATTTGTGTACAGAACTTAGGAAAAGTGTTATTTTTATTTTGCAGGTTTGGTGCTGATGTCATGGAAATGGTTGCTTCCTGGACAAAAGGATTATGTGTAGACATTTCTCAAAGACATGTACTAAATCACCATGATGATGACGACGACTCTGAGTATGTTAGGCAAGAAGAGATAGATTTAGCAGCATGGAGCATACTTGATGTTGGGACCGGAAATGGATTACTTCTTCAAGAGCTCGCTAAGCAGGGGTATAGATAATACTTATTCCTTCCTTTAGCTTGAATATGTGATGTTAAATCTTTCGTTATTAATTGATCTTCATTAGTCTTCAAACACTGTAGCTCATATAAGCACACATGATCCTCGTTTTCCTGCAATTATGAATTAAATGGATCTGCTCAAATGTTATATGTCTCGCTCCCATTAACATGGTTATGTCAGTCTTATTCCATAATTCTTAGTGTATCATATTGAGGTAGTTTAGTTTTGTGAGGACTAACTCTTGATATTACTAAATACAGGTTCTCTGATCTCACTGGAACAGATTATAGTGAAGGAGCTATTAACCTTGCTCGAAGCCTTGCTAATCGTGATGGATTTATTAGTATCAAACTCTTGGTATGATGCACACTAGTATCAAAATGTTTAATAACCTCTTCAATAAGCATTTTCTGTGTAAGATTTTTAGTTGATTTATCCTGTTAGGTGGAATGAATTAATTTATCCTATAATAGATCATGTATAAATAGCATCGATGACATTTTCACCTTTTTCTATCTTTCTAGGTTGATGATGTTCTTGAAACGAAATTGAATAATAAGTTTCAGTTGGTTATGGACAAGGGGACCTTAGATGCTATTGGTTCGCATCCAGATGGTCCCATCAAAAGGTTAGTAATCATGGTATATAATTTCTTTAATCATATGCTATACTGGAACTCAAGGTTGGTACTTACAGATACTTTTGCAAGTCAAATACCTTCTATTTGTACGCCTGTTGAGAACTGCAAGTTACTGGTCATTTTTGTTTAATCTACAGGATTATGTATTGGGAATCTATGTCAAGACTTGTGGTTCCTGGTGGCTTACTGGTGAGATATTCCGCTCCTGCTGTTTAAAATAAAATTCAAATTTTACCCATGGTTATATTTGTCTACACCATATCATCCTCTAATGCTTGTGCTCTATGCTGCACTTTTTCATCTGTGGTTTAGATTAGTATTATGGTTGTGATGAGTTTTATATGGTTTGGTTTAGGTGATTACATCATGCAATGACACTAGAGAGGAATTGGTGCAAGAAGTGGAAAACTTTAATCAAAGAGTGGAAGAGAAGGCATGCAAATTCTGCTACTTGGATCATATTCGCTCATATCCAACATTCATGTTTGGTGGGTCAGTTGGGTCTCGTGTTGCAACTATTGCGTTTATGTTACGTAGATGGGTCTGAGGGTGCAAGTTATGGGTTTAGTAGACGTGTTGCTGACTTCATTGGAGATGAACATTAATAGTCATGATGTTTGTTAGGGCGAGTATTATGATGAAAAAGAAAAAGTTCTAACCTGGAAAACGTATTATGCGTGGGATGCAAGTATTTGTTTTTCATGTGTTGATTTGCGATTTGACGTACTTATGACATATTACTTTGTATAAGACACTAATTTTTTTTAATAGTTTACCATGTATTATTCTTTCGGTGTTTCAGTACTGTGAAATTCCGTTAACTTGGAAAAATGAATTGTAAAGGGTACAAGTTCCAACAAAGAAAGTCAATCCAAGTAGTTTACAGACGTTATGAGTGGGATTTCAATTATTTTTAGAATCTTGCAAGTTGAAGGCGCTTTGTGACTCTTAAAAACTTTACAGTGTATCGAAAACAATGCTCGGTAATATAATGCACACATGGGGGTCAGATTTTAATGGATGTACAACCTTCAGGTATGTGGCCCTGAAGAAACACTGAAATTATATGACATTTGGGCACCTCGATCTTATATTTGCAAAATATATATCATCTTTGTTTTTTTTTTTTTTTTTTTGCCTTTTCGGCTCATATAAACAATATATACAAACATAGTGGTATCTCCATAAATTTCTTGCAAATCAGATTGAAGGGAGGTACGATCAACTTGTAGAATTCTGGACCATCTTGTGGAAACATCAACTAGCTGAAACCCCTTCAAAGAATATTAACGAACATGAATGAAATGTGGCGGAGACTCTGTTTGTGGGACATAGTTCTCTTCATCTGGCATGAAGTCAGTCAAGCCACGATCCTAAAACACAAAATCAACCAGACCTTTTAAGTAAAAGCGGCACGTTTTTACAATTCACCTTCATAAATATGGATATTGAATAAATATGACCCGCTTTAACCCGACCCCGTTTTGACTGGTTACCAAGCTTTGTTGTTTTATTTTTATGATGGGTAACTCAATATGCTCGAATCATGTATATTTAGATTGTCTCTGACTTTTTGTTTACCATATCAATAAATAAGTCTCTCTCTCACATGTATTGGCATTGAAAGTTTTGTTTGTTTGATTACCAGTTGTTGTCTATGCTGGGCGGTAGTAAAAGCTCTCGCCATGATACATATTGGCAACAAAATCCCAATGAAACTTAACAAGTGTAACTGCAATAAGAAAAACAATGGGTTGATATTTCAATTTAGTAGTGACAGTTCACAAGGAAGGAAAATTTGATGTCACCATTAACATTGAAATGGAGTATGCTTCAGTGCGATTAACGATGATAGGCAGAGTGTAGCGTAACACAAATAGAATGATAAACTGCAAGAATACAGATTAAGAAATTGAATTCAAGACAAAACGTTAATGATTCATTGTAGCAAGTGCACAATAGTCAAAAGACTTAGAAGGCGTGTGTTTACAAATATAGCAACTATACGGCAACATAAAATGCTTGTTGAACTTGGAGCTGTGTAGTCATCAAAATTAGTTTCTAAAAAGTCATGATTAGTGGCAACCATAGCAGAAAACTGCCAATTGTAGAGGTCCCTTCTGGAAATCTCCCAGTTTCCCCTGAAACAAAATGGGGTTAAATTATATATATTTTGTTTAATAATAAAAGAGGCAGCAATATAGCTAAAGGCCCAATTCACCTGAAATTCATTGGAATACCGCCAAAATGGAAAAGTTGAGGTGGTGTTGTATAACCATGCTTGAATGGCTGAAACTCATTGAGAAATAATGTTATAAACATACATAACTGTCCCACGAAAGTTGCAATAATTTGGGATGTCAAACAGAAACTGTTATATATTTTTTTATCTTTCGGGAACAGTTCCTGAGATGATAGTAATTATTTGTATCCACAACATTCATATTTGATGTCTTTTTTAGTATATTTTAAATATTTAAGAAATAGTTTAATAGTAACTCATTTTGATTTGATTCCTAGTACTTTTGAGTATTGACTGTTTATCGTACTCTTCAATAATAACATAAAATGGAAATGGTCTCAGAATAACTGGAATACATATTTTAGAAGACAAACCTGGAGGCAAATCTCACATATGGTGTTTCCTTTCTCGTTGCACCACCGCTGAACACATGTACGATGTGCATACTGCAAAAATCAATAAATAACAATGAAATGAGAATAAAATTGTTCTGCGTTGCATTTATATCGACCAGGTTATTATGTTCATGTTGAAATTAATTAACAACAAAATCAAGAAAAGGTGTACCTTGAGGGTGCCACAACATGCACACGGTGTCTCCATGTTTGAATCTTGATCCTCGTCATGACAAATCCTACATTCTACCAATTTCATTGATGATGATACTATCCTATGAGAAGAAGAGTCGGCATTCATGGCTTCATTTGCTGATGCTCCTGCACGAGTATGCAACAACAATTTTTGACGCTCTATAACAGCATCAATGGTTGATTCAGTGAGCATTTTATCAACCAACAATATGAAATGGTCACCCATCTTGTAGAATAATATTGTACGAATTTTAATAGAGTTTATAGAATTTGATGACATATAATATAATCCTAGCTAGTCAACTAGAAAACCTGTGCAGTCATCTTCTTTCATGCACTATACTTCTAGAGATTAATAGATGATAAGTGGTAATTCTATTATTATATAAATTGAATTCGTTTAATGATATTGTTGGAATTGCTATTCAATAATGGAGGTGAGGGTGGTAGTACAAATCATTTAAAGCTGCATGAAGACCACGGTGCACCGACATATATATGAAAAGTTAAAGTTAATAATAATTCGATCTATAGTTAATGAATAGACAAGAACAATATATGAAGAGTGAGGATACCTTTGTTTGGAAAAGCTATAAATTTAAATGCTCTGATCATACAAGAATATAAAGGAAATTATAAAGAAAAATATTAATCACAAATTAATTAGAAGGACTAATTATATACGTATACGTACCCAGACCATATGTATATGTAATGAAATTTATAAAAAGAACATTATAACAACATAAGCAGTGATTATTAAGAAAGAACGGAATTTTTAGTATATATAACAAGAATGGAATATTTACAAAAGAAAAGCAAGATATGAAGCCAACTATATGAATGTTGTATCCTTCAATCCTTTTATTATCCCTTGGATGAGGTTTTCTTCAGTTGCTCCAGCTTTGGGTTGAAGCAATGGATTGAGTGCATGCCCTCATAACAACAATGTCCTAGAAAATGGTCATTATCGAGTGTAAACGAAATTACCAAAATGAAAATTTTATGGAGTAGATGTTATACTCAATAGGGTCGGGGTAAACTAACTCATAAAAGTAAAAATACTAACTTGAACCATAAGCAAATCACAATCGTCATGTATCAATGAATTTATCCTTCCATAGAGAATAATCATCCCTAAACTGAACTGGAGGTTTGTTATCCGAACGAATCGCAAGCGCTTCACGTGACATCTTTACTTTTCATTAGTAAAGAAGAAAATTATTTTTAGAAATCAAACACCGATACACAAACAATCTTGTTTCTCACAACAAACTAATACACAAGAATTTTGTTCTTCAACACTTAGAAAGTTTCTTTAGATTTTGCTTTGGGTTTCAAATTCGATACCACACAAATCAAATTTGATTCCAACTCTTGGCCAAATTCTACTAACTTATATTAGTTTGTATCGAATTCGAATCAAAAACTTTTAACAACTTCTTCGAGTGTCGAATTCGGAACACGAATAAAAATTCTATCGCAATAGATCAAACCCAAAAATTCTCTAAGTCTTCTTAAACCAGTTGGACAGAGTAACGTAACTAAGATTGAATTCGATATGGTCTTCAAGCTTTGTACCTGCTTAACAATTGTATGTCCTAAACTATCGCATTCGATACTAACTAAACTTCCAAATTTACTTATAGTATTAAGTTTGACTCCTACTAATCACCCTTAACCTAGCGAATTCGAGTCTAACTATTTCCTTAACCTATCGAATTCGATAGATATATCCTTTGAGTATTGCAAATGAAGAAACACACTTTCCTTCTAATATCGAATTTGATATCAATATCCTTCAACTATCGCAGGATAACAAACATAGATTCCTTAGAATATCGCAATGTTCTTCATGACCGCCAAACTGAAAATTTCAAAAAGAAATCAAATGTTGAAATTAAACCGTAAATTCACCACCGATTTATTCTTAATCAATCTAAGATCAAACATCGGTTGAATTTGATTAATTCCAACTAAAACCTTTGATTCTAATTCAAAACTTTCGCTCAATAAACCAAAAACCCAAACGATTGATAATCTTCAAATTAAACCATGTTTTTGCTCATATTGTTTAATCAAACGATGAATAATCTTCAATACTTGAATAACACAAGCTCTAATACCAACTGTAAGCTCGTTATCGAGTATTTGAAGAATCAAATGTGATTACAGTGAAATTGAACAACCTAATGTAACAGAGTAAATTGATGTGAATTGTGTCTATACATGTTACAAAATGAACAAAAAGTTCTTACAAGTAAGTATGCTATGGGTATTTATACCTCTTCACATACACACATACTTATCACATATTTACATGCTCTACAACACAATACATCTCACACACGTAAATCCTATTACATTTACTAAATTTATTTCAAATCACAGTGGTCAAAACAAATTTAACCAGTTTCGGGGTACGAGCTTCTTTGCCATCGCGAGCTAATCACGATTGTGAGATTCCATGCCCCTCACATTCGCATTATTCACAAATGCCAATTCATGATCAGTCTGATCATGTGAAGGAGTCTGATTCAGAAGTGTTTGATGATGATGATGATGTAGAGGAAATCTACAACAATATCCAAAACAACCAAGATGAAAGAGTTGATCAAGGTGTCGTTAAAGAGGCTATGAACAATGAAACAAGTGAAGCAACTCGTGTGATGGTGACCAAAGCAGGCTTGCTCAATTGCCCAATCCGCCATGATCTATTGTCCAAAAACATCTATCAGGTAATCAAATGTTTTCTTAACAAGGTTTTATATGTCTGTGTGTTGCACCACAATGAATTTAAGATCATCAAATTATCACTAATAATTTAGGCATACTTAAAACAGAAAAAACCATTTTGTAAGGCGATTTATATTTTGTTACAACAACAACAAGAAAAATACCCTATCCCGTCATTGGCAGGCCATATATATTTTGTCGCATCACAGTGGAGACCAAGTGTTCGCCATGTATCTTACCAGGTAAATTCACTCGTCGTCGATTCATGGAAAAGCAAATAAAATCAGTTAGAGTCGGCTGCAAAAACAAACCATTTGGATGCAACTAGACATTGAAAAACGAACCAACATATATATGTAGATTACCAACCATTGCAACCCTTCATGAAGCATTATGCCTATTGCAAAAAGGCACCAAATAACTGAATTCGAGTTTCATCAAAAAAAGAATAAAATGAACCAGTTATAATGGGTCAAAATTTACCACAAGACGCCATCTTTTGACCATCTAACTCCAAGCCCATGTACAAGGTTTAGTCCAAATTGATATTTATTTGGTATTTGGATTTATAAGGAGACATAATATTTTTCTTTGTTCCTATGTGGGATCAAAGTTCCCATTCAAAACAAGTTCTAACAATATTTTGGAGATTTTTTAGGATTCGTTAGTATTTATCTTTATGCAATATAGATTAGATTGATTTACTTTCCTATTAGTATTAGTATTAGTATTAGTATTAAGTTTGTAAGTCATCAAGTTCTATAAATACAACAATTGTAATCTATAAATATAACAATTGTAATCTTTTTTAATTTAATCAATAATAAACTCTCTCATTATTTTACAATTAATTCATGTTGATGTTTTTTTGCCAGTTTGATTAACAAGTATCAAATCTGAAACAATATGTATTTGATGGTTTGTATGCAATCTATGCTGTTATGGGTTTGGTAGTTCTTGTTATGCAAAGCAGCAAAAGGGACCATTGGTCCAAGGAGTTATTGAAGATGGATGACTTATTTGCAGTGTTTGACCCAATATATATGTATGTGTGTATATAACAAATCATGTGTCAATTTTAATTTCTTAATAGATGTAGCACTAATTATAATATTTTCTTGGTATGTAGAAGAGAATGAAGAGTCAACCCCTAAGAAAATATTCAAAATTTCACTCTGAGATCAAGTTTTTCAAAGCCCATCACTCTTTGCTGAGGTTATTTTGAATCGTTTGCATGATCATGCATAAAGAATGGAACATGAAAGACTTGTAAATACTCTTATTTATGCATGTATTTCAGGAAAAGAACAACAATTAATTTATCAAGAAAAGTCAAATGCAAGATTGGAAGCGATGGTCCAAAGAGTAGGTAATCATCTTGGTTGGCTTCGTGTTTGGGGGATCTTTTGGTGGTTGTTGGTATCTATTTCATGGCTTTTGTTTTGCTTATAGTGGTTTTGGATCTCCTCCTTGGAGCCCTATACATTAATTGTATTGGTTTTTATCCTCTTGTTTTGGGGGGAAAAAATGATGTACATAATAATAAGGGCTTATATATGGTAAACGTTGTTTTATTTGGAAAACATCTTTGACATATATGATGAACGTATCAAATGTATTTGTTTCTAGGCACCAACATTTGCTTCTAACACACATGCAGTTTATCACAACATAGGCACCGACATTTGCTTCTAACACACATGCAGTTTATCTATTGTCATTTTCCTCTTCATTAAGGTTAGATTTCTACGAAGTAATATATTTGTTGGTGTTGTATTATGTTATGGAGTTTAAATTAATAGTTCTAATTCGGTATCATTCAGTTACATCGTTTTTTCGTCTCTAGAGTATTATTGTTGTTAAATACATCGTCATACATTGTTTTGCCTATGATAAAGTGCGGTTAAAAATCTTTTACCTATCGAAACTGAATCAAAACCGAATTAAAACATTAGTGTTATAGGGTAAAAAAGTAAGAAGATATAAAAAGAAGGGAAAGAAATAGCAAAAAAAAAAGAAAAAAGTTAAACAAGTTACCAGGCCGGTGGGCCGTTGCAAATGCACCCGATCGGAAAGCAGAAGCTAAATGCGCTATCAAATGCCCCGAGTCTCTGACCCATCATCGGCAAAATCACTTCCTACTGAATTAAATCGATCAGAAACCCTAACCCTAGAAAGACAACAATGAATTAAATTTTCCCCCTTTTCACAACCCTAACGATATCTCTTATATAGAAATATAAATATGGATGCTGCTGATAGTTCTCTTGATTTTGACAGAACTGACATCTCTCCAATGGTATCAATTCTTGTTTTCGGGTTTCTGTATTCGACATTCACGTTTTCACGTTTTTTTAATCGAATTATGACGATGATGACTCAATTTATATTTTTTAGTTGATTTTGATGTGAAATTAGTGTAGAATTTGGTGTCTGTTGTCTGATTTATTTGGAGTTTGTAATTGAATTCGTCTTGACTAAATGCTACTCCAACCTAGGGTTAAAGGTGTGAATATTATGCCTTATGAATTGCTATTAGTGATTTTGAAAGATAAAAACTTAACTTTTCATTAGCTATTATGATATGAGATATAGCTTTTGAGATAACTAAGAATGTGTTCTATTTTCAATATTTCTACCTTAGTTTTGTCCCAGATAAATATTTGTGTATTATATTTCCCCCAGTAATTTAACTATTTGGTGGAATTGATGAACTTTCCTTTCTTTATGATTTAGATGCATAGTGATGATGATTCAATGGTGAGCAAGAGGAAAGAAGTTACAAGTAATGAGCTTGAAGGGAGTAGGAGAAAGAAGAAGAAGAAACAAGGTGGTACCCCTCGTCCTGCTTGCTCTTGGGTACATTTTAGGTATGTTAAATGCATTGTTTAGTAGATACCGTTGTCTTTTAATTATTGACAAACTCAAGTGTGGATAATTTTCTAGCCGCGAGTTCATTAAGGAGTATAGTGCTTCCCATCCTGAATCCTCTGGTCTAAAACCTGTAAGAATTCTTGTCTTAATTCCTCTATAGCATGCCCAATTTTATCAGGAAACATCATCTAAGGAATTCGTAATTGTATTATCTTTAAGGCGACAAAAGCAGCCTCAGATGCTTGGAAAGTGATGACTGTTCAAGAGAAAGAAAAATACACTAAACGTGCTCGTGAAGTGTGGGATGACTACTTGAGTTCCACTCCTGCCCGTGAACCAAAGCCACGAAAACAGGTCACATATTCCTCTATGATAATCTCTTAGGTAATGTTTTATAAACCTACTTATCTTACAACCTTCATGATGCAGGCCAACCTAGTCACAAGGTGTTCTCCAGGTCGTTTAGTGAATGTGATAAAACGATTTAATCCTGACCAAAGAGAAGCCGTGAAGAGCATTGGGTTCAGTAGCCTCCTTGATCTTAAATGTAGAACTTTGCGTCGTAGTTTATGCCTTTGGTTATTAGAAAGATTTAACACAATTAGGCGTAGCTTGGAGATTTGTGGTAAACGGATCCCTTTGTCCCCTCGTGATGTGGAACTTGTAATGGGATTGCCAGCTAGCGGAAAAGATGTGGTAAATTCTGGGCCTGATGATTTGGTAGCAGATTTAAGACTAAAGTATAATGCTTCAAATCGAGGGATTTCCGTGCGATTTTTGGAGGAGAGATTAGGAGAACCAGAAGCAGGAGACGACTTTAAAAGAGCATTTCTTCTCTATGTGTTGGGCACTCTTTTGTGCCCTACAGCAAGGCTAGATGTTAGCCCTTCGTTTCTTCACTTTCTGACAGATATGGATTCCGTTCATGAGTACAACTGGGCTAAATTCTTACTTGATAAGTTAGTTAGGGAGGTGTCTCGTTTTCGCCAAGGGAAACAACGTGCAGTGGGTGGCTGTCTTCTGTTTCTCCAGGTGAATTAGATCTTCAAATGTTCATGTATTGTAGAGATAATGAATGGGTTGATTTGGGGGGCTTTTTGATCTCTGATGGGTCAAAAGAGAAAATTTAACATGGTTAGCTAGAAAGAAAACGGGTCAGACGGTTCGAAAGCGACTTAAAGTGTATTTTTAATGTATAATACATTTGAATCATGCCATTCATTAAATTAGGTTTTCTAATCAGTAAAGATAATTGACACAGTAATTGTTAATAACACTTAAAAATGGACAAAAAGTGATTCAAGTCGACTTAACCCGTCCCGTTTCAAACCGTACTGAGAAAAAGCACCAATTTGACCTGTAATGGTTTTGACCCATTACAATAACCTGCCAATTTGACCTCAAAGCACCGAAAAGTGATTCTAGTATATTGTTGTACTTTGTTTGATGATCCAAGATTCATTTATGGGTTGTTATTAACAGCTGTTCTATTACGAGAGTGTGGCCATTGGTGGACCTTGTGAGCTTGGCCCTGTTGTTGTTCCATGCTTATCCACGTGGACGGAGGAACATATTTCTGAGAGAGAAAAACAAGAGAAAGAACTTGGTGGTTATGGAGCTGGAGAGGTAAGCTGTATTTTTTATACAATGTGAATAGAAATATTGCAGGATTTAATTTATGGTTGTGCAGGTGGTTTGCAAAGAGAGGGGTCTCGGGTTGAGTTTGTTTGTTGAGAAGGCTAATGTTGATGTGCTCCCGTTGAGAGAGGTGGCTCTAAGAGCTGATCGCAGTGGTCTGGCTCCACATGAAGAAAACCTGGTAATTATATTGTCTAGAGGTGGCAATTTTGACCCATTTACTTATAAATGGATTGATCTAAGTTATGTTTTATCTCTAACAGGTCAAACTGGTAAAATCACTGAGATTAGGTTTTAAAGGAAACTAGACGAAAGTCTCACAAAGTGTCATAAATGTGTAAAACTTCCTAAATCATTTATTTTAAAAATTTTAATTTGTTATCGAAAATAATCATTTTTGACATGCTAATTTGTGTATAAAAATGTAAACGGCTTGGTCAAAGAAAGTGTTTCAGGTCAAGCGAGACTGTTTTGACTCCTACAGAAATTACCCATTTGACCGTTACCCAACTTGACTCACCCACTTACTTTACACACTCTGTTATTGTCATAAGAAACACTAATGGGATAAGACAAGGTTCTTGTGATTAGCCAAGTATATTTGGGTTTATGCATCAGCAGAGTGCTTATGTCTTGTGTTTATACACACATCAAGTATCCAACCCAAATGTTTATTGCATTTCCATAAATTGTTTTAACAAAGTCCTATTCTAGGAATTAAGTGTATAATTGAGTAAGTAAATCTCCTGTTGATGTAGGGCAACTTTGCAATCAGTTACAAAGATGAAAGTAACCTATCAACCAAGATCGAGAGTTATGGGTTTGGCAACACATTGGATTTTTCAAACATTATAGATCATAACGATGGAATCACATATGATCAAAGTCAAAGCACATGCCCTCTTCCAAGCTGTAACTTCACGGGTCATTTTGAACTCCTATCTGATCACTTCACCACAAAACACTGGGACTCAGGACGCCGTTTCCAGTACAATTGCCCAATACCCGTGTCTCTAGGCATGGATGAAACTTTTCTGGTACTTCAAGCAGAAGAAGATGGGCTCCTTTTTCTACTCAATAAAGGGACTGAAAACATAGGCCACACTGTAATGGTTACCTGTATTGGTCCAAGTTCATCTAATGAGCGTTTTTTATATTATCTCGTTTCAGAAAGAGGAAGCAGCTCATTAAGATTAAAGTCTTACACACAGAGTTTACCTGGCAGAGTTGATGGGATCCCTCCTTCAGATTTTCTTTTGGTTCCATTTGGGTATCTTAATTCGTGTGGGGAGCTGAATTTGGAAGTTTGTATATGGAACTCATCGGATTTAATTGGAGTGAGATCTTAAAGACTTGCAAGATCATATTTTTTGGTTCAGGAAATGTATGTAGTAGGATTATGCTTGTGTTTTCTTTTTTCATTTTCCCTTTTCTTTTATTTTGATTTTATATCTGAAACGATAAGGTAGCATATATAAGTGTTGGAAATACTGAGGAAGTTATCTGAATATAATTTTTTAAACGTTGCAATTACTGTACAAACTAGAAAGTTGTTTTGTTTGTTGAATGTCAGCTTTTGCTTTTGTGAAAACATCAGTAGGACATCATGGTTTCAAGGAATACGCTATTTTGAAGAGATTGTGAGTTGTATGCTCATCTTCTTTTTCATTCAAGAGCTGTCAGTAAAAATTCTGTAAATATTTTGTAACAGCCAAATACTGAAGTGCATTTGCTTGTGTTTGTTGTCAACAATGAAATAAAGTTATTCGAGAAGTGAATTAAGTCTCAATTTTTCTTGCTGTCCAGCTTATATGGTTCAAAAACTAAACTCTGTATCTTTAAAAGTATGTTACTGCTGATGCTATAGTCTATTGAGCTAAATCGCCAAAATCCAAAATGAACAAATACAAGATGCAGTAATGTTTTCCTGTAAGTTCGTTAAGAACATCTAGTAAATCCTCCATATATGGATAGTCAATAGCAAATATGCATGTTCGATTCCTTAAGTTTGAATTTGGTAGCCTACAGTTAAGCTTTTGAGATGACTACGATGAAAAAATGTACTAATTACATACCTCTGTGTCCGTAGGTGATCCCACCAGGACATTCTAAACTATAAGTCTAAAACCCACCCTTAATAATTTTCTGGCTTTAATTCTCTTTGTGAAATTGCAAGTGAGAGCAAAAAGAAAAAAAGGGAAGATGGGGCTGAAAGGTGATGTTGCACTCCTTTAATTGAGCCACATGTCGAGAATAAAAAAGTTCAGTGTGTGTGTCCATGATCATAAACATCCAGACTATCTCCACTATCCAAAGTTTCTCATTAGGCATCACATAAGCAGACAAAATCGGGTATAAAAGATAGATTGTCAATGGAATCTCTGAGCTTTCAACTTTCGACAACACCTTTAGTCCCCTCCACAATAATATTCGCTGCGGCTTCAAGACTTGTATACTTTGTATCATTACGATTTCTCATCAGATTACCTAACTTGTAACTAGCAAAATGTAAATTTAAGAATGATCATTTGGATTTCATTCTTAGTTTGACTATTCCTTATCAGCATTGTGTTAGGACTAGAAACTTAATAATAAAACTTTGCTTTCTCTAGGGGGCAATTTCTTAATACTGAATAGTTGAGGGAATTGAAGTTAGAACCACACTAAACGTTAACTTTCATGCAAAGAAAGGAATAGAGTTAAAAGTGATGACAGTACGACTACTATCACATATTCATACCAGCATCTTTTTAGGCAGCTATATAGTAAAACTTTTGAATGTGATTGTGGTTTACAAGTAAAGATAATAGAGGCTAGAGCACTAGATTGAGCAAAAAAGGACAGAAAAGGTGGATGCAAGAAGTTTGTAAAAATGTGCAAGGGGGGTGTTTGTAAAAATATGAGTTTGGTATTATTGGCATACAAGTCAATTGGTATGCTTTACGGTGTGTTTGAAACTTCGAATATGTCATTAAACTCGTTGTATATATTATCTTTGCTCCATTACAAAATCATGTCTAGCTATTCTGCGGTTTAGGTATGGATAACCAAGTCCCATGTAAGTATCATGGCTACTAAAGTCTAAAACCATGCTTCTTTGTAATATTGTTTAGTACTATAATAATAGATGAATCTTACGGCATATGGTAACACGTATTACGAAAATATATACAAGAAATAGCACAAATCGGATTTTAGGGTATATAAATATGGTTGTATCCATATTCTGGTATTAGTTTATTATGGATGCATGTAGCTTGACTCACATAGAAGGAATCCATAGATATCATTTTTAATACGGTATGGGGTATCCAATTTGCCCCCCTTTATTCTTGTAGGGAATTTTTTGTATACAAAAAGAAATGGACCAAGACCTTGTGTGCCAATTTGTACGGTATCTTACTATGTAAGGAAAGAAAAGAGGACCATGCATTTTAAAACAATCTTCTAAATTTTTTATATAAAAAGGGCTATACCTTTTCACATGGTAGAAATGACCAAATCCAGAATAACATACCATTTATGCCCATAATATACATGTCATTGTGTTAGAATTAGTTTAATATAGAATAATTTTGGTGTTCTGTATGAGAAACAATATAGTTCTACTCGGCTTTGAATGTTCTGAAGTAAGCTAGTTAGACCAACACAAATTTATCTATGGTACTGCATGTTGAATTCTGCTACAATACAGCAATTTTCCACTACTAGTGTTTTCGGCAACTCGGCATGATGTTTTTGAATCTAGAGCTTATGCAACTACGCAGATTCCTTCTTCAAGTTTATATACTCTGTAACTATAGTTAACAATGGATACCAAAACAAAGTTGCTTCAATATTGGGAAATAAATTCAAACTTTGCTTAGGAACATTGATTGATGAAAAGACTGTTTTGGTCTGATTGACCTCTATTCAATATATTATTGGTAATAATTTAAGTGTGAGCAAGAAAAATTCGAAGGAAAAGGAATTTTAACTTTACAGAAATATGGATAGAATCTAGCAACAGATTGTATTATTGTGGGTGCATAATATTATAGTAATCGATATAACCCACATCCAATGAGTGGAAACCAAAGCAAAAAAGAAAAAGCATTTTACAGCATTTCCTAGCATAAAAAACTAAAAGAAAAGCCATTGTTGAATGCTCAAACGATTTAAAGCCACTTCCAACTTGTGGGTCCAGTTCTATTTAGAATTTGTTCGTGCAACTCATTTTCTTTATAGAATGAAAATGAGATTTCATGTTTATATCTGTGTTATAACTCACCGTAAATCCATTATTGAGGAGTAGACCACACATGTTATGCTATATATGTTGTTTTATACAAAATGAAAGCCACACCATCAAACGAAAACAAGTTAATCGAAAAGACTTTGAAAGTATGTAGTATGTCGTACTCGAGTTAGATGGATGTCCATTAGTGAAGAGGACCTCACATGTTAAGCTATATACTCAGGATATTAATCTGTGGTTCATATATGACAATGCATATTCTTATATTTGTAAATTGACAAAGTATTAGACATTAGAAAAAGACACATCATACCATCATCTTCAATCAAATTTCATTTATTTATATCATGTGCTGTTGTTTCTCTTTGTTTATCTTTTTATTTAATTGATCACGTCCCTTTTATCAAATATGAATCGCAATCGTCTCACTTAGTTGCTTTTAGAGATGAGGACATCTAAAAGTATACAGTTTCAATCCTCAACTTAATTTCGCATTGAGAAACCTGAGCAAAATTCCTTAATATGGTTGAAATAGTTGGTTGTTTCACCATCTATATACAGGCCGCTTGGTAAGCTTAATATACCTTTCACATGATTGGCATGGAGAGATCTAGCCAGACTAGCTAGTAGGGGTTGCCGGAATATCAACACATTTGGAATATGACCTATAAGTACATGCCCACTTATAGACAAGTTTCCAATGTAGGTTTATAACGACGGTATATGTACACACTACTATAACCCAAAACTGTAGACGCTAAATCATAAAGAAAAAAGTCAAGCATACTTTATACTTTCAATATGAAAAGAAAAAAAAAAGTTTCATATGATGCATATTCTAATATTGCACCATAGGTTTTCTGAGTATAGAAAAGGTTAAAACTTGAGCTTATGTCCTCCAAGTAACTAATACTCTGTATATAGGAAAGAAAGTTATTACCACATAGGTAAATGTTTGATATCTATCTTGTACCTGTGGTTACTTGCCTTTTTATAAATACCAAACTAGTGAACTACCAAGTGCATGCCATCTAGACCAAGAGCTACCTCCTTTCATCTCTCTCTTTTGCTCTCGCTCTCTCTCAACTGTTTCTTACTTCATATAATTGGCAACAAAAAACAATGGGAGCACTTGACTATCTATCTAACTTCTTTAGTGCCACAAACACCAGAAGCACAAGTAGAAGCAGAAGAAAACCATTGCAGGCATGCATACTCATCTTTCTCCTTCACTCTCATCCCTCTCTCTAGCACATACAATTCCCCTTCCTTTTAACAAATATGTGATCTCTTGTGGTTTTGTTTCCCAGACTGTTGAAATAAAAGTCAAAATGGACTGTGATGGATGTGAAAGAAGGGTCAAGAATTCTGTTAAATCCATGAAAGGTAGTCTCTCTACAACTAATCAACCCTCTCTAATCACTATTTCATTATGTATCTTTAATAATGCTACCTACTAGTCCAGATCGTTCAAACCAATATCATCAAACGTTACAATAAAGTGTCGATATATTTGTACCATTGTTTATCCCGCCTTTTCCACATATATTGCATGTAATCTTTATCTGCTTACTTTGTTAGTTAATTTGATTAGATACTTAGGCTACCTTTTGTGTTGATCAACTGTAGTTGTGACTATTTTTTATTTTATTTTATTATTTTTTATTCTTTTTAGATAGTAAAACCTACAACCTATTGCACATATACACATTGCATCCTCTCAGCCTTAACCCACACCCTTTTGGTTATAGACTCCTCACATACCGTTGGGTCAAATGCATTTTGTTATACGCCATTATTTTAAATCACCTTCATTTGTAGGTTACGCTACAAATGTACTAAAATCTTGACTAAATTTTATTTTGAAACTATAAAAACCAATTTTGGTAATATTGGTAAGTATAACAAGAACCTCACATCTTAAGTATTGATCATGTATGCAAATACAACCCAAACTTAATTTTCTAGCATTTTGTATGAATTTCTAATACTGTTTTATTGTTTTTGTCATATCCTGATATAATTTAGGAGTGAAGACTGTGGAGGTTAACAGAAAGCAAAGTAAGGTAACAGTTAGTGGAAATGTTGACCCAAACAAGGTTTTGAAGAATGTCAAAAGCACCGGAAAAAGAGCCGAATTCTGGCCATACATACCCTACAATTTGGTGAGTTATCCGTACGTGACTCAAGCCTATGACAAACGCGCTCCCGCTGGCCATGTTAAGAATGTTGTTCAGGCTGTCGCCGTCCATAATACCACCGACGAACAGATGACCCATCTCTTTAGTGACGATAATCCTAATGCTTGTTTGATTATGTGACCTTAATGTATCTAATTATTAACTTTGTTTTCTATTTTATCTTTTGGTTGTAGTATTATGAGATGTACGTTGAAAACTACGCCTTGTTAGCTTCTTGTATGACTGCTGAAAGTTTAAAAATTTACTGGTTTTCTAAGTGGTGAGTTGAATGACATAATAAAAAACTTGTAGGTTCGAATTGATCAAATGGTGTTTTTAGTGGTGTTGATGACTTGGAATATTATGTTCCATAGAGAAGATTATTTGGCATAAAAAAAAGACGAGCTTAAACTCAGTCTTAACACTTAAAGGAAGTAAATACGAGCATTTAAACATATTGATACAATAATTGGTAGGCTGGTAGCTAGCAATGTATTTTATATTTGTATACAAGCATAAAATCTAATAAGATGCACCGCACAAAAGAATCCAATAAAAGTGTAGCTAACTTTAGCTCGGGTGACCTTTGATTTTGCTAAAGACACTAAAAAGCATCGACACAACAGGATTCTATTTCTCTTTCCTAAAGTTGTTTAAAAAGTCCATTCTTTATTTATGCTTAATTTTTTAGTCAGCATTCAAAATAATACTATGAGTTAGAAACTTAGAAGTATATATGTTGATCAAATATCTAGACGCTTCAAAATTTTAAGATTTAAAATTAGAAACAAATGAGTAGGAATCGGAATATATATAAAATAAATCTTAATGTAAAACAAATAAGACAATATATTAATCGTCGGATGAGATTTGATGAAATTAATTTGTCAAAATAGTCAAAGACTCATTAAATATTTCTTAAAGGTAAAAGAGTCATTCAAAGTTCCGGTGATGTACAGTCGAATATCAAAGTTCATGCACAATCAGAATTCTGGTGGTGCACAGTAACAATTCTGATGATGCAAAGTAAGTTTTTCGGTGATGCATTGTAAGAATTCCTGTGGTGGACTATAAATAAGGAGGGGTTGTTAGCTAAAATATATGAGAATGTTATAAATCTAATTAACTGATTATAATTATGTAAATGAAAATATTAATTCATCGTTTAATTAAAATATTATTTTATTTTTTTTATATTAAAATTTTTTGTATTTTATCCGACTCTTATATAAATACACTAGTTTTTACACCTGTGTATACACACGGGTCATTTTGAAAAATATGAAATAATACTATTTGAACATTTTTGAAAATAATTGCAAGTGTAACGTGTGAAATATGATTAGTAATCTTAAATTCGAAGCACTTTATATATTAATTATCTTGTTTACTATGTTTATCTTTAAAATAGTTATTTGTTTTATTTTTTAAGATTATAACTTATGATGTCATCAAATCTCTAATTTTACTCAATTTGAAAAAAAATTATTTTAATTAAATTATGATTTTTGATTGGTTAATGAAATTTCAAATTAAAATTATGATGTTAAAAATATAATATTTATATATTATTTAAAATATATACATACGTGCGCACGCGCAAAATGAACAATAGTTCTCGGCGCGCATTAATTTCATGCGGGTTGTGCTTACACCTAACATCCTCTTCATGTGAATATTATTGTTCTAGATTCTAGAAATTGATCTAGCATTTTCTTAATTTAGAAACATGCTACTTTTAGTAATCTTGAAATAATTCACTAAAGAAAAACTTTTAGGTGATCAAATTATCTGTTGGAGATTTGTGTTATGAACGGGCTAATGATTTTAATTTGGATAACTCTGCGAATTACGTAGATGATACTTTTTAAAAGTAATATTTTGACTCGAATTTGTAGTCTAAGTTCATGAATTCGAAGATTGAACTATTTTAGATACACAAAATAGATTCATAATGTTTTTAAGTACCATAAATGTGTTTCCCTGTATATATATATATATATAAAGTGCTCAATATTTTCTGATAGATAACAACGGTTTATAATGTCCCAAAAACCATTTCTAAAATTTCAGGAGAAGTTACAACAACTCAGACCGACACAATCTAGATTTGACCAGTAAGATTTAAACCAAACAAGTAGAATAGACTCAGACCAAGCAAAGTTGGTCAGACTTAAACCGAACCAAGCAATCAACTTCACTACACTTGATCATTATTATTGTTGTTGAGGGGCGTCGCTCCTAGAATCCTACAAGCGGAGGCAACCCCTTTAAAAACCTCCACAATTTTAGTTGGCCTCGAATATAGTAATTTAGGTGGATGTACTCCACATCACATATTTCGTATTAACTAATTCATAATGCACTAAATACACAAAACATTACCAAATTGATAATGTTTAAAATTTGTGTAACGAAAAACAGTATCAATATTTATAGATTGGTTTGTCTTCGTCTAATCAAACCATTCGTAGGAAATAAGTGTGCGTATACATATTTGCTTTGAGTCGCGTCTTCACCTTTGTTTCAATTCATTTAAATGAAATTATGATTATGAATTCTTTAGCCTAAAACAATTCTTTAAAGTTTTTAATTGGTTCCTGCCGTCAAATAAAAGTTCACACAAAACCTATTAGTACTTGGCAAATTCAGGTTTGAAGTGACTCGTAGTAATGGAATTTCAATTTTTATGAACTTGTAGCACAAATAAAAAATAAAATTTTGTATAAGAAATTTACACTTCGTATAGTGAATTGAACTGTAGCAACAACTCTTCTACCCTTAACGTGACTATGACCCGTTGCTATAAAAATTGTTTAGTATGCAAATTAAAACAATTTTTTCAATCATCTTACAAGTCTAATTATTCAAACTTTCATCGTCAAGAATCAGGAAAATTTAATTGGAATCTTACGAGTCAACAAAAGTTACCGTTCATTAAATAGTTTCAAAAGTTGAGGCCCTAGTTTTTCGTTCTTATATCTTTTCTATTGCTTTTTTACTGGAAATTGAGGGTCTTAAAAGTTTTGAGGCCATAAGAAGTTGGTGAATATTGCACCTGCTACACTAAAAATTGTTACTTTAATATATTTAATATTCAACATATCTTCATTAAAACAAATATCACATGAAACAAACTCAAACTTAAAAAGTTAACCAACTTGTTAATTCTCATAATTAACACCCGAAACCAACAAATTGATCAACTGAAATTCATGTTTTCGACACACCAAGAACGTTATCATCACTCGAAGCAACATGTTTACGAGGACTTTCAGGGATAGGATTCCCATTCTCATCGTACGAAATCTTTCCCGAAAAATCAAGAGGTCGACATCTTTCTCCCATAATAATTGTTCGTTTCCAAACCGCCTCTTCATCATTATTATCATCATCAAATCCTCCTTCATCAACTTTCCTCCATGAAATCATCTTGGCCATCAATAACGCTTTACTACTCAAACCACTTCCTAATGTGGAAAGTCTTGGTTGTTTTACACCTAATTGCACCGTGTTTTTCTCTCTCTTATATGTATTTGACCTCTTCAAATTACCGTGCGAACCACATAGATAACCAACTATTGAGAAGACCGATATGACCCCGAGTAAAACTGTGATTCCCGGAAAGGGCAATATTGTATTATGTACAAAATTTAGTGGTCTAGCCATGGTTATACTTTTGAAGAAGATGATCAGATGCATATAAAGAAGGAATAGAAAATTGATATATGTTATAAATAACGAAGCTAGGGTCGTTGAAATTAATGGACCATAGTTTGTTGGTTTATATGGAGTAGCCATTACGTATTAATTGGTCCGAAGACCCCATGGTTGGTCAAGTAAACTTCCGGAAATTTTGCCAACTGAAATGACCGAATGGCACTTGGTGTTATCATGTCTCACGGGCCGAGTTGACTTGGCTTGACCTGTGTCATCGACTGACAATTGACTCCCAGGCTAGCTTTGTACGACGCGAAACTCACGTCTCCTTTGTCCGTTAGTTCGTTCGGTTTCATGTCAATGTCGGCTCTTAAATTTAGCAAAAATTTGTATGTTCAATTTAATACAAGTTTTCAATAGATGATCTAAATTAAAGAATTTTGATTAATAAAAGATATATCAAAAGTTTGTTCACAAACATCATGTTAATTATCAATAACTAAAGGATTTTGCTCCGTACATTGCGAAAGGATCATTAAGTTTTACATCCTTAACTGAATTAAATATTACAATTATTATTTATTTTAAAAAAATATTAATCAGGTTAGACATTATTATAAGCTTGAGTGCACATGCTTACATATTAACAAATAAATAGTCAAGAAAAAATAAAATAAATTATACTATTATCACAATATTACTCTGAAATAATATCATTTTAACTCTACATAAATTTTAAGTTAACTCGTATTTGAGCATTGTTAAATCAAATTTGACGTATAATTAGATGATAACTAATGTTACATTAAATGTTCATATAATTCTAATAACTTAATTAAAAAGGGGTTACACCAAATACCTCGTATAATATTTTAATACACACATTAACATTTATATATCATTTATTTACATTAGCATGTGTTCAATCTATTATGTCAATACGCCGAATTCACATTACTAATATTAAATAATGTTTGGGTTCCTATGTCGAGATCATTTTTATATTTTGATTAAGTGAATCTCAAATTTGTTATTCATTTTCTGAAATAATTTGTTCATTATTTTTTAAATAGTATAAAGAATAATAAGCTAGCATAGTATAACAATATCAATGTCAAGAGATATGAATACAACTAATTATTTATTATCGATTTACTTTGAGTTGTATTTATGTGTGCGATCGTTTAAAAGTTCGTAAAAGAAAATCTCCACTAAAGACAAAATAAGCACTGCTCATTAGTTGGCTAATGTATATATATATGAGTATTTTTTACCTACACGTTACGACGAAATTTGATAATAAAATACTCTTATTAAATAAAATAATAAATACAAATTTGAAATAGAAATTAACACAACATTTAGCTTATATCAAATAATATATAGCACATATACATTTTAATAATGTTTAAGATCCATTAAGCTAAAGTAAATCCAAAGTCAATCTTACCTTTATGAATTAATTTAATATAAATTTTAATATAACATTCAATTTTTATTTATTTCACAAAGCGCATCTTAAACCTCATAATGTTGATTTTTATTTTTAATAATTGCTATAATATAAACGAAAGAACAATTTTTGTCACATAAATTTGGCTTTTCAAACAATAGTTCTCTTCTCATTTTTCTTTTAAAATGTATGAATAAGTTGTAATAATCTAAAGAACACTAAGAAAAAAATCAAAAATTACAACTAAAAATACATTGACTATAAAGTGTATAAAAAAATTACTTGGTAAAAATCAACTTTTTTATATGGCATACACAAATTTTCAAAACTTCTCTGCTCTTCATTTTATCCTGCATGAACTACTAATGTTTTAAAAGTATACTAGCATTTTAAATGCGCAATGCGGTGCAAATCATCAAATATATATGTTATTTTTGTAGAAATGTATGTTTGTTAAACAACATGTTATTTTTGAATAACAATTAATTTTTTCATTATTTTATAGATAATATTTCAGTAGGAGCATACTGAATTCATGAATGAAGCGATTTGAAATTTGATAAAAGTATAAATCGTTTGGTCTATTTTTGTAAAAATATAATAATAATAAAAATTTAAATTTAAACGGAGATATAAAATATTTGAGTGTTTAATTGACACTGTATAAGGAATTTATATACATGTTTATAGGACAAAGAAATATAAAAGTAATTTAGATGTTTTTAATATTTTTTATAAAGTCAGAATATAAAAATGTTTTATAAAAAATATAAATTTAAAGATTTAAAATATTATATTTTAAAAGATAAATATACATACATACGTGTATATATATAATATAATATATATATATATAATAGAACCATAGAGAAAAGAAATGTATCACACTATATCTCATACCCCATTTTTATTCATTGTCAAATGTCTTTCTACATGCACATGTTTGTAAAATATTAAAAAGAAATAAGTGTGTTTTTAGATTTGAACCATATGACCTATTTTACAAATACATTACACTTTAATCAATTATACTAAGTTTTCAACATGTAAAAGTTATGAATACAGAAATTACTTTCGATAATTGTACGTACGATAATGTATGATAGTTTATATAAAAATGTAGAAAAAAAATCTCCACTACATATAAAATTATCGTTGGTAATTGTACGTAGGATAATGTACGATAGTTTATATGAAAACGTACAAAAAATCTCCAATACATACAAAATTACCTTTAATAATTGTACGTAGGATAATTTACGTTATATAAAGACATAGAAAAAAACTCTCCACTAAAGATAAAATAGACACCTTTCATTAGTTGCCTATACATAGGTAATTCCATATGTATTTCAAGATCGATCTGAAGAGGACCGAAAATGCATTTAAGTGCGGTTTATTGCCATACAAAGATATCATTAGACTTAAACTAGTAACACGTGACATATAGTAATAGATTTTTCATCTCAGGTTAGATTTAACAAGATATATGATGGTAAGTATGTTGTATAAAGGATAAATTTGTTCAATAAATTAAATGTGACTCACTCTTTTAGAAGTCATGTTCATTTATTATTCTCTCACAAAATGAGTCTCATACTTTAACACATGAATGAATTATATATTTAATATATTCATTTTGTGTGTGATACAATCTCAACCTTTATACTAATAAGACAATACCAAGTTAAGAAAATTGATATATTCCTCCAATTTAATATATGTAACTTGATATTTTATAAAAATAATGATAACACAAGTCCACGTCGCGATATTTGATTCCTCCAATATTCTTAACTAAAAGAAACTTGTTGCTTGCATTGAACATGAAGAAAACCGGTCGTTAAAGCTTTGAAGCAATACACAAACAGCTGCACTCCTTTCACTTGCTCGAAAATATATAATAATCCTTTTCCCCTAAAAATTATATCATAAAATAATCAAATGCAGTTAAATAAAAATACATCGTAATAGTGTGATTTAAGTCTAGTGATCTAATATTAAAAAGGGCTTCTTTGTGATTCAAGATATGACTGGTCTAATATAAAATTTCATCATAAGAAACATAAAATAAGTACCATTTCATTACGTGTCACAAAATAACAAAATAAGAAAATAACAAAACAAAGAAGAAAGAGATGTTTTCTTATTTTAACATTACATTACACATGAAAATACTATTGACTTATATAGGAATGGCTCTACTGACTTTAGGGTAAAGAACGGTGGCAGGATGCGCCATGATACGACGGCCTTTCACGTGTCGGAAGCAATAAATTACCCATCGCACCCACGGGCCACGTACTCCACTAAGGCAGCCGCCGCAAATGCTATGAACCCAACTGTCGGACCCACCACCTTGCAACAGCATGGGTTGCTCTTTGTCCCACACTGCACACATATCGGGACTCCACCGGCCTACCATCTTTAATTAGTGCCTGCTCGCTTTATCTGCTTGTACTCTGACGTATTACTGATCAAATCAGAAGCTGTTTAATTTTAGCAACTGTTATGATTGTTTGCAGAAGATGATGAGTCAAGGTTTCTGTTATGGTATTTTATAGGATTATTTTGTGTAATTTTATAATGGATTAAGGTGGCAGCTGGGATGCTACGCGGCGTGATGCGAGTGTGGTGTTATGTAGACATGGTGCATGGACGAGTGAGAAGGACACGTGTCAGAAGATTAGTGAAGGACATACGAAATTAAAGAGGCTGTTGGGTCGTTCCTTACTTCTATTGGTATATCAGTCGGCCTAATTACATATTTACATGGAGAAAGAACTACAAAACGTACAGTTGTTACTCTCATCAATGTAACCGAAACAATAATATCATGAAGAAAATGGGCTTCCAATCTTATGGATTAAACGGCTGGATATACAACGGACAAAATCTAAATTATAAGGATGACATTTAAAGTTGGGGTCATGTTGGATTGGATTGTTTTGATCTATCAAATATCAATGTTCATTTGTTAGTTTCCTTAATGTTAATTAGTTACATTGTTCATCTGTAGGTCAATAGACCAGCTCAAGACGGATCAGGGGGTTCAGTATGTGGTCCGGGCCCAAAAGGACCATTACCAAACCAAATAGACATTACTTTTGAAATTTGAATTAGTTTTGGGGTTTTCTTCGTGTTGGTCCAAAAGATTCACATGTGTCGTGTCATCCATGTAACATGTTAAAATGCAAATCCATGTATCTGTAAATGCTTATAAGAACTTGCTAATCAATTAATTCAGCTACTTGATTTCTCCATCATCAATTAATTTTAGAGTATAGTCATTTAATGTGGTACTAGAGCTACTATTGTACCTCAAATATATAAACCAGAGGTAGCTCGTATAGCGTTTATCGTAGATATATTATCGTTTGAGGGACGTCCAGGGAACTTGAATATGAGGGGATGATTGTTGAATGCAAATCATTTACACATAATACAAGTATATATATATATATATATATAGTGAGGGATGATTCAGAGGGAAGCTTTAATTTTAGGGGAAGAGGGAAGTAAATCTGGGTCGTCCGTTAATATTTTTTAAGGGAAATTGACATTCATGAATGTTAACTGATATTCATAGAATTTTAATTAACATTTTTCACGGGAATACTAACATTCATGAATGTTAACTCCTCCTAAAAAATGTTAACGGACAGCTCAAATTTACTTCCTCTTTCTTTAAGATTAATCATTCCCCATTGCAGGTGAATCAAGTATCTCTTGTATCAATCCTGGATATTATGTGAATTGCCAAATGGTGTATTTAGTTATATTTATAAGTTGATGACTTTAAGAGAAAAAAAACATCTTTATTTGATTTGTTGTTTAACATGAAGTTTGACTCATAAAGCCATAAAGGTCTCCTGAAAGGCTTTTATTAATTTGAAGCAAATAAAACAGATACAGTGATTCAAAACGCAACGACGGTATCACGGTAAAATATGCCGCGAAAACCTCTCACAGTGTAAAGTAAGATATAACAAGTGCCGTACAAACGAAAGTTTGTTTTGAAAACAAGTAGAATTCATCTTGTTTTTCTTTTTCATTAAAAATAATACAAATGAAAATTAATCCTTTTTTTGGTTTATAGGATCTCATAAATAATTAGCTACCCATGTGATTCCATCATGTTACTATCTAACTAATTTAATAATCGCTTTGTTAACACTCACTTCTAGACTCAATCCAACTTGTTATTTAATACATATAACATGATCATATTCATCTTTCATCTGTTTTTTAACTTGCAAACTTAAAAAAGAATTCAATCTAAATATAGGTTAAGTGTATTTGAATGTATTAAATTTAGATGTGATATTCAGATTTTTATTTTGTATAAATAATTTATTATTTACTACTATCATATGTAGTTTATGACGTTTTTATAACTTGTCAAATAAGGTGTTACGTGTCATTTTTACAAATTGGCATGTCACCAAATTACAGTAATTTTATTATATAATAAAAGACAAATAATTTAATATGCATTATTAATATCATACTTTAATTTAATTTGATACATTTTGAAGTGTTTAATCTCATATATAATGTTTATTTTTAACTTTGTAACAAACATAAACCGAAAACCATATCATTACATGTTAAGTATCTTATTTATTTATTTATTTGGAATTTTGGAATTAAAGAAAAATGATTTTTTCCCTTGCCTTTTGGTCATTATTTTTAGTCGTTAGTTTCTCTCACCTGAGATGCATATACTGGTTTTCATCTTCACACCTTCATTCCTAAACCTCTCTCCAAAAAGTAAGAGTCAAAGTCAACAATCCGTCAAAATCTATAATCGTTGATTCAGTTTCATCAAAACGATGGGAGATCCAATAATCTCATCAGTAATCAATCAAGTAATGGAACGATCAACATCACTCGCAACACAAGATTTCGCAGTTTTGTGGGGCCTCAAATCTCATCTCCGTTCACTTCGCACCATTTTCACACAAATCCAATCCGTACTCGCAGACGCTGAAATCAAACAACGTAAAAACAAAGACTTACAAAATTGGTTAAGAAAACTCAGAGCTGCATCATTTCAAGTCGAAAATGTGTTAGAAGAAGTATCGACTGAAGCTTTACTTCGTAGACTTCATGTTGAAAGAGGTATTAAAAATAATGTAAGTACGTTTTTTTCCGCTAGTAATCCGTTACAGTTTCGTATTCAAATGGTACAAAAAGTTAAGGAAATTAGACAAGTGTTGGATTCAGTTGCAGCTGAACGAATCAATTTTGAATTAATAGAAGGTGCTAGTGTATTTGAAAATGTTGCTGATGTCGAAATTAGGGAAATTAGATCAATTAGGGCGAATGGAGTGATTAAATCTGAGATCGAATCGGTCGAATCAGTTTTAGGAAGAGATGAGGTGAAGGAAATGATTGTCGAGAAGATATGTAATGATTTGGTGTATTTGGATAATGTAAGTGATGATTTTGTTCGTGTTTACGCAGTTTGGGGTGTGGGGGGATTAGGTAAAACTATGCTTGCTCGATTGGTTTATCAGGATTTGAGAGTTCAGAAGTTGTATGATTTGAAGATATGGTTACGTGTGTTGAATGAGTTTAGCATTGTGAGGTTGGTTAGAGATATTTTGAAGAGTATAGAAGGTGATTCGGGTGATTTAGAGGATATGGAATTGGGCGCGTTGCGGCGACGGCTTCGGGATAGGTTAAAGAGGAGGAGATTTCTTTTGGTTCTGGATGATGTTGGTAATGAGAATAAGGGGGAATGGGATGGGTTTATGGAGTCGTTGAGGTGTGGGTGTAGAGGGAGTGCGGTTTTGGTGACTACTCGTAGTGTGAATGTTGCGGATATGATTGCTACCGATTCTACATTAGTATATCCATTGGGTTGTTTATCGGAGAATGATTCGTGGTTGTTATTCAGACGTTATGCATTTGTTGAAAAGGAGTTCGATAGTGTAGAGTTCGAGACAATTGGGAAAGCGGTTGTAAAGAAATGTGAGGGTTTGCCTTTAGCATTGAAGGTTTTAGGAAGTTCAATGTGTGTTAAAAGTAGTGTGAGTGAGTGGTTGACTGTGCTTGAAAGCGAGGTTTGGGAGTTGACTGATGAGGTGAGTTGTATTTTACCTGCTTTGAAGTTGAGTTATGATAATTTGCCTGCGCATATGAGACAATGTTTTGCTTTGTGTTCGATTTTTCCGAAAGGCCATGAAATGGATAAACAGTTGTTGGTTGAGCTTTGGGTGGCTTATGGTTTTGTTCCGTCGAGAGGAGATGCTGATTTGTATGATTTAGGTGAAGAGATTTTCAATTCTTTGGTTTGGAGGTCGTTCTTGCAAGATGTCAAAGAATGCATCTTTGAAGGTACGACTACTTGTAAAATGCATGATGAAATGCATGCTCTTGCACAATCTGTTATGAAATATGAATGTTCAAGTATTTTGTCTGGTGAAATGCTGAAATTTCCAGAAGAGGTTCTTCATTTATCTTCTAATGACATTTTATATTTGTCAAATGAGGTAATGGCGAAAGCAAAATCGTTACGATCGTTAGTTACGCTAGGGGGAGTTTCAAGAATTCCCACCCCTGATTATATCTTTGAGCAGAGGTATCTTAGAGTATTGCATTTAGGGGCGAGTTCGGATATGCTAACAGATTTGCCAGAATCGGTTGGAAATCTGAAGTTTCTTAGGTATCTTAACGTCTCCCGCTCAAAAATAGTCGTGTTACCTAAATCCATCGTTCAACTCCAAAATCTACAAACTTTGAAACTGACATTTTGTGAAAACCTTTGTGAGTTACCCGAAGGTACCAGATACATGAGAAATCTTCGCCATTTGAATATACACGGGTGTTGTTCTCTTGATCACATGCCACTTGGAATGGGACAGTTACGACACCTAAGAAGACTAAGTACATTTCATGTGGGTCAAGGGCAGGGAAACCAAATAAGCGAGCTTCAAGAGTTAAATCTGTTAGGAGGAGAGTTAAGCATAAAGGGACTTATGAATGTTAGACATCCATCTCAAGCAGAGAGTGCTAACTTGAAAAAGAAACAAAATATAAATTGTTTAAATCTATCATGGAGTTGTAAGAATAGCAGCAACCATAACTTACCAGCAAATAATTCAGAAGAGATTTTAGAAGCTCTTGAACCTCATTTGAATTTAAAGACACTAACAATATCTGATTATCAAGGCTCGCATTCTCCAGATTGGGTTGCGAGTTTGGTTAACCTAGTTAGTATTGCATTTGACGGTTGCAGAAGATGTGAGAATCTACCTTTTATTGCGAAACTACCCTTCCTTAAGGTTCTTGAACTGAAAGGGATGGATGCTCTTAAATATGTAGATGACAACGAGCACAGTAATGAAGAGCTATTTCCTTCTTTGGAGAAATTAGTCATCAATGACTGCTCCAATTTGATTGAGTTGCCATTTATTCCAAATTTGAAGTCATTGCAAATAATCGGAAGTAATGAGAAGATCTTTAGCTCCGTGGGGAAGCTACCGACTGTTACTTTCTTTGAAATTGGGGGATTTAAAGAGATGAAGTCCCTTCCAGATGACATGGTTAGCAGTTTAACAGCTTTAGAGGAATTGCAAGTCCGGGGTTGCCCGAATTTGAGTTGCTTACCGGATGGCATACAAAATCTTAGAAGACTCAAATCGCTAATCATTGGGGATTGTGAATTAGTGAAGGCAAGGTGTGAGAAAGAGGTAGGTGAGGATTGGTCTAAAATTGCACATATTTCCCTCATAAAGATCAATGATCAAGTGATACAGTGATTATGATGGATGTGAATAGTAAACTTCTACCACTCTGAATACAGGTACTTCTTCAGATATTTCTGAAATTAGCGAGCATTTTGATTTTGTTTATGGCCTACGGCTACTGAAGTACTACACATTTACACCATTAGACCATTAGTTAACAGTATATGTATTATAATTCACCAGACGAGACTTTATTAAGGATTTATGCTAGACCTTGTGAGATACATTCGATTTAAGATTTTCCCCTTTTATATGAATAGAAATATTTGCCTGAAAATTAGCTGAAAGCCCCCTAGTTCTTTACTCTCCGAAGTAATTTTCTTTTTCAACAAGTCTATACAGTTTGTTGTGTGTTTGTATATTTCATTCTTGAGTTTTGATTAATGGCTGAATACCAATCAACACTTAGAAGCTGCAATATTTATTTATCATAAAGAGGAATGAACATCAAGAATGGAGAATTGAGAATAATTATATAAGCAAACATACCCTTCGTTCTTTCCATTTTGCTAAAGATGTTCTAGTCATGCGTATATAAATAAATACTAGGAAATAAATACTAGTCATTAAAGCAGAAGTAGATTTCTATTATCTTAAAATATATGATTTAAAACCTTTCTACCCATGCGAAAATTAACTTTTTGCATGGATCCATAAACGTTCAACTCATTAAAAAAAGCTACTTCTCAATATGTGCAGTTTATAACACCAAATTTTGCAATTTGTAATTATCCAAATGCAGATATTAGAGATCCAAACACTTGTACCCATTATATAATTCAGATTCATGTATGCACAGTTTCTAATTTGATCAAGATTTTGAATAACATCTGCTTATTACCAAATATATAACTGGATGCAGATAAACATCAGAGCTTCTGATATCCAGACAAGATGTTGACATCGAAGCTAATGACTACATGTTGGATGCCTGCAGAAATAAAGCCTGAAGCTGCAATATCTCAACCTATAGCCAATGCATTACATGTTTGCACCTGATGCAACAATAGATAGTACATGACAATCGAAAACATACAACAATAAAATTCATTCATTGTATAAATGAAAGTAAATTACATAAAGAACTTGCATAAGTCTGCATGTTTTAATCAACCTACAGCTACACCAAATGTCAGGAAATAAAATACCAAGTTTTGTATGATTTGTATCATTAGCTCATAATTCGATGCAACGAATTAATATACACCCGTTATATATATCGCTGATAATTTCTTTATGTATATACACCATTCTTTCAAAGAGATTTGATCGTCTTGCGCTGCCACATGGCAGTTTCTGGATCAAACTTCAATTCCCAAGTAGGCCAGTAGTGCAAGTCCTGTTTTAATGTTAGCACCCGTGGCTTCCCGTTGAGTTGCACAGTTTTTATACGAACAAATTCTCCATTTTCTATCTCCTGTATACACCATGAAATGCAATGAAGTCTCAACATAATGTTTAACTGCTCTTGTAAGATAGAAATATTTAAAGGATGTACCTTTGTAACATTTACTAAGGCTTCCAAATTGGGAGTTGGTTTCCCGTTAACTTCAACAATCCATTGAAGGGCATATAGGCCATATCTATGCACAGGACTCCCATGAGACCACCTGAAAATTCCAATAAATTGTCACAACCCTTATGAGTGAATATACAGCTACTAATGGACGAAAAACAAATAAGTCCAGGTGCCAAGATGGGTGGGTTGAATAACAAGTCAAGACAGGCTCTTGTGGACACAAGTCACTTTTAGTACAGGCCAAACCAGGCAGAGGTGGGTTGGGTTGGGTTGGGTTGGGTTAGGCCATAAAAACTTCTTTGCTCTATCTTTACTAAATATTTAATGTATAAAGGTGCCGTTTGGTTTGCATATGGGAATGGGATGGGTAATTGAAAAGAAATAGAAAGACTTGGTATGGTTATGTTTAAGTACAGGTTTAGATTATTTTACATTTAAAGAAAACTGTTTATTACTACTATTTTTCTAATATACAAAGATTGGGAGGAAGATGTGGGCCCAAACTAAGAATGGGTATTAAAAATACACCATCCATGGTAGGTTTATCTAAACTTTTGGTTTATGGGTTTTCCTAAACCTATACGGCTATACCTTTCTACGAAACAAAATCTATTACTTTCAAACCCATACCTTGGTACCTAAACCCACAAAACAAACACATCCTAATTCCTATTACTAAGATTTTGGATGATACCATAATAATCTGAATACAATCAAACGGGTTAGGAGGTTGCATGCAGTAAAAAGACTTTGGGCAACTTATAATCTGTTAGACCCATTTGAAATAAAACATAACCCACATTAACTCATTCATAAGTAAAAGGGTCGAAATGCAACCTCCAAACACATAGACCCATACCTAGTCACGTATACACCATGGCCTTCATCAGGCAAAAACCCGAGAGCACGCACTGCTGGGTGAGGATCCTGTAAAAAACATCCACACCAATTGATCACACGTATGGTTCCATTTCCATCTCTCACATCTGTCCCCACAAGAAGTTCAATTTCACGCCCCTGAGATACCAAAAAGAACAATCATCATGAACACCTCTGCCCTTTATTGAATATATGAACGGATAATCACTCTGCTCATTTGCTAACCTGACGAAAAATGGTCAACCCAAGTTTTCCATCGGTGTTATCACACAGATCCAATGCTTGGCATGCATCTTCAATATCACGGAAACATGTAATAGGATTTTTATTGATTGCCAACACCATATCACCTTGTGTTAATAGATTATCAGCTTTAGATCCTGCCAAACAACCTATGACCCGCAAAACTTGACGTCTAACGGGATCCTTTTTTGTAAGAGCTTGGATCCAGTGGTCACTCAGCCCGAAACTTCTAGCCTTTGAAAGCAGAGTAGGATAAAGCTCAACCTCCAAAAGCCTAACCAGAGGCATTGGTATTTTGATGCCATTTATGAGAAGAGGAAGTCCTTTTGTAACAGATATGATCTTATTAAGTATTTGGCTTATTGCATAGATAGGGATACCCCTAACGAACTGATGGTCTTCAGATGAATTGACCCCATATTTCAGCTGCAAGCCAAAAAATATTGTCGCTTCTCACTCGTGAAGAAGTGAAGACTACAAGTATGAATACAAAGTACAAACCTGAGTTGAAAAGCTCCCCCATAAAGCTTTAACCCTTCCTTGTTCATCAGTAAGCGCTCCTGAAAAACTGCTGCCAAAATCTGCATACAGAAAGTCAATACAACTACGACCAGTTAACAATAATATATTTGGGAACAGTGAAAGACAGTAATGTACCTGTGTCGAGCTCGATTACTTCCATGTTGGTTGCCCTGTACCGTGGAGAATCAGCTGAACTAATGTTTAGAGCGGCACATGGGTTGGTGACAACCGATTTTCTAGATGTTGCCTGTAAACTCCTACTTAACCCCACTAGATAGACGGATTCACCACGACGTAATGCAGGTTCTGACATATAACAACAAAACGTAACCAAAGTTCATATGGAAATGGAAAGACTTGCAAGGATTTTCTAACTCATTCACCTATAAATGGGTCAACTAAAGGAAACGGGTCAAACAAATTGAACAGGTCAAAGTATCCCAAAGTTTACATTAGTATACAATAGTTGTACCATATTTAAAACACCAATCAATTATAAAAAAATTCGACAAAAAGTGTTTCGAAAATTATGCATTTTGACTTTTGACCAGAGCCCATTACCCAAACCACACGTCCCACTAATTATACTACATCTAGAATAATCAACCTACCAGGAAGAAGTTGAGCAGCTCGCACTACAGAAGCCCCGGCAGATCCTAGTGCAGAAGGGTCATATGCAACAAGAGCATAGTTATGAACAGGATGAAGAAAGACAACCTGCAGACCGACAAAAGTCAACCAAAGTCGTATTGACGTTAATTAGACTCGAAATAGAAACAGAAGAAAGTCAACCTCGCCAGGAATTTCCACTGGAAAGGCAGCAAAGGAGAGCATAATGTCAGATGCTGATATAGCAACAGTGTTCTTGTCGACCGCAACCAGCCCCATGTTTTCAGAATGATGTATGATGACCCCAGTTCCGAAAAAATGTTGTGCGTGGACACCATCTAGCATACATGATGATGGTACATGAACCTGAGTAGTCAAACAATAATCAGAACTCTTTAAGCACAGACTACAACAAAAACATGAACTATGAGTAAACTGAGCCCCAATTAATTGATACCTCAAACATGACAAGAGTGGGCTCGATCTCACGCTCAGCAATGCAACCATGAGAATCTGCCACAACTGCATCTTCTTGAGATCTTGGATCTTCTTCTATCTCAACCTTCGGTTCATTTCCATCACCAAATAGACCTTCCTCTACCTTCCGTTTTTTTATTCCAGTGACGAGTTCATCTTGAGCATGTGGGTCAATTCTACTACTTGTTTCCATACTGATGACACCATTAGCCAATTGTTTATGACCATCTGGCAGAGCTTGCTTTGCAATCCAGAGACCAGAATCATCATGACGAGTGTAGATCTGAGGGGAGGCATACCACTGATGGCGATCAACTGTAACTAGAACAGACTGTAGTCAAAAGAAAGCAGCCGTAAGATACCACTTTGTCAAAGAAACTTGTAGATAGAAGACTATTTAAGATGGTTATCTACCTTCCTCCTATGACGATCTGAGTAGGTTATATATTCCAATGGTACCCTGGCTCCTCTAGAAAGTGTAGATAGAACCCTAATAAAGTCTTCAATGTGTGAAATTTCTTCACCTGCAAACTTCTTTATAATCGCATGTCGTGGAACTCCGGCTCTAAAAAGCATATAACTGTAGACACCACACTAATAATAAGTATATTTGAATAAATAGCAGTCCTACCAATTCTCCATAAGTGGAATCTGTAAAAGAACTTACCCAGGTTCGGAGACATACACAAGACCACATTGAAATCGAAAATTTCTGGCCTGTACAAAAAGGAAAGGTAGTTAAGGAGACTATACTAAGATAAAAAAAGAACATATCATCAAAAAGCAATAAACAAATATAATCAGAAGCACCTGTTGGTAAGAAAGAGGGTTTATCACAGCACCACTAACTTCCAAGAAGTAGTTTGGAGTTATTGAGTGTAAATCTTGAACCTAACGATAGCATATGGGAAACTGGTCAAACTTTGACCCATAAATCATATTTAGTCAAACATGAAATCCAAAATTTATAGGAGCTTACCGTCAATTGTACAGTCAAAGGACTGCCACCCCTTTCGAGTTCTAATTCAACATTTTGGCCAACACTATCATCAAGCAGACTATCCATCTTCAGAAACTGTGTGGTTACCTGCATGAACACGTGCAAATTAAAACATAACTTTAGATATTATCCAAGATGTGTATATAAAGAACAAATCGACGTCAATGTAAGTTTGAATCCATCAAAAGCATGCTTTATAGCACAAATCAACGCACCTCTTTGTTCATACGAACAAGCACATCACCTGGCTCTAAATGTTTATGAGCTGGGCCACCTGGTACCTACAGAATAGTCATGATGCCATCAGCACAAGCATACTGATGAATCTATATGATCAAGTAATTCATCGATAGAAATGAAAAGAAAGTTACCACAGATTCAACAACGAGCATTCCAGTTTCGCTTAGAGGAGATGCATGGCGCACCAACTATTTCAACCAAAAACTCGGATAAGATTTCAGAATAAGAGAAAAAAAGAAGCGAATCTTAATACAATTAAAAAAGTATGCACCTGCTCTGTTTCAGTTTGCAGACCAAGCCGCCGAGTCTCATCAAAACCTTTGTGGACAAATGTGACCTATATCAGACATATCATGTTATCATGCAAACTAAACATAATTGATGTAGCATAAGTTGTTAGGCTTAATATCAGATAAGACGGAAGAAAGTCACATACCTGAAGCGTACCACGAGGTATTGTAACAGCCTCCCATTTATCATGAAAAGAATCTCTTCCCTTTTGCAAGAAATTCAAAGCCCTCACCACCTGTAACGTCAGACAAAAATGTTTTCCTTCTTTATTTTGACTTACTGCTATTTGAAAATATTACAAAAACACAATAAGAATAGAGAATATATTATACTTAACTCGTTCTAAAGGTAGGAAAAATGCTGAAGCACTTGAAGACTTGCTGCCAGCATTCAAGCCAACTGCTCTTCCTTGCCAATCAATGACTGGGGAACCACTTGAACCACCTTTGGTACCTGAAGCTGCCTGTTGTAAGCAGAGAAATAGAAAACAACAAAAAAAATAACAAATTTGTTACCCTAAACTTGACTTGCAACAGTCAGATTGGTAAGAAATCTGAGCATAAAACGCAAGAAACAAGAAATCAGTGTCTAATACACAATCAAATATGACACTAAAGAAATATTTCATGGGTCATATAATCACAAATAGGATTGGAAAAGCAGACAAAATACATAAAAATCAGGAATTGGGAAAATTTGTGTAAAAGTAGAAATGTGTGAAGAAGCTTACCTGCATGTAGAATGTGTTGAAATCATTGTAGCCATCCCTGCAGCAAGCAGAAGACTAGTCAATACTTCTGCCTTGAAATGTTATGTTTACATAACAAATTGAAATTTATAAAATACTATTAACCACATACTTCTTATAATGCGGAGCATCCCTATCGAGACGAGCTAGGGTACCTGCCAGAATAGAGACCTGCAAATTCGGACCAGTAGTGAATAATATCTAACATAAAGAATATTTAAAGATACAAGACCTAAGATAAATTTAGCTGATAGTGCAAGCATCCACTAGACAACACGTTAAACATTTTAGGGGTTTGGTAACCTATGACTTCATGCAAGATGGTCAATCCAATTCTCAAAATATGGAAGGAAACCTAAATATGATTAACGATGAAATGTAAAATGGTGAGAGCTTATATGCTATATCAAAAAAAACTCACAGCTTCCATCTAAACAGCAAGAGAGAGAGAGAGAGAGAGAGAGGTAAGTGCATTGATCAGAGTATCTTTAATAATAACCAACGTAATTTAGATGTTTTGATGGAACTCCAACATTACAATAGAAGAGAAATTTGCAAGAACAAATTATATAGCCTGAGAAAATGTCACTAGATACGCAAGTTTAGGAGTCATGTAAATAATCCTAATTTCTACAAACATGATTTACGTACCTTCTCTCCACTATCATTACCAACAACTCTGATTTCCAATCCAACACAAGCAGCATCTGGAGCAAGAGGTATCTCCTCATAGCTCAGGAATTGGATTGCAGCAGGATCATAACGAAAAAATCCAAAATCATGAACCTAAAAATTGGTAAGATATTATATTAGTAATCAAGTATCATACTCAAAATGGCACTTACATACCTTCTACTAAAAGTAGAATATTTTGAGTGGGTTTTTCGCATAAGATAACATTTAAAAATCATAATGAAACAATAACAAAAGTTGAAACTTAACTACTCAATACAATGGATACACACTTGCCAATTCTAAGATAAGATACTGAACAAGAATATGCAGATTCAATAAAGTTGCATACAAAATCACACACTTGCCCAAATAAAAATAAAAACCTTTCAAAAATGAAAAAGAAACATTCATGATCCATTAAGCAAACTAACCGGGTCTCTATAAATTGGATACACCGGAATCTCTTCACGATTCACAAACATAGCTTCGGCTACAACAGGACCTACAAATGTACAATCAACGAATCATTAAAAAAAGTCCATACATTAAATAAAGCAACTTTCTCATCAAACTATACATACTCATAATACAACATTAACAATCATGTAAGTAACACTTTTCATCGCAAGATACAAACTTTTTACATAAATAACCTAAATTTTACAATTCACTTAAATTAGGGAACCAGAAAAATAAAAAGGCAGCGTTAGTTAACCTGGTTTAACAACATGACGATTGGTTAGTATAATTCCACGTTTCTTGTCAACAACAAACCCTGTAGCGTAACTTGAACCAGCAGATTCAGTATCAAAAGCTCGAGTAGCAGTCGTCCGTAGCACAACCACCGCCGGAACTACCTTTTGCAACGCCTTCCTCCAATCCTCAGCGGTAGCTAGGTTTTCTTTCATCGGTGGATCGATTTCCATTGACAGTTCATCCTTCATCTCCGATGAATCACCCATCGCAATTCAATTCTTTGTAATTTAAACCTAAATGTGTGTGTATGTGTGTCTATATGTATATATGGGAGTAGAAAGTACGGGGACCGGTGTCGAAACTCCGGCGACAGAACGTGGGTTTTTTAGTGTGATAGAAAGATTAGAGTTGACAATCAGATACAACTTTTCAACTTGTCAAGTAAATTACAAATGAGACCCTTACACATGGTTGTTTAAACTTGGAGATTACAGTAATAACTGAAATGGAGGTGGTTTATTTTGGAATTTTACCAGAGATTTCGTTTCCGATTTCCGGTGGCTCGGCCCGGGCCGGGTCTAGGCCCACTGCCCACAGTCTTTGCTGTTATTTTTATTTTTGAAGAATTATCTTAAATCTTTCAAATACCTGCCCATCAATCACATCTCCAATGCAAAAAAAAAAAAAAAAGAAATTATCAGTAGCTTTTTTTATTTACACCTCATTTTACTAACTTACGTTTACTAAAAAGTATGAACTCTATTAATTTATCAATAATTAATGAAAATAAATAAACGAAATACTGACTTTCACAAATTAGAACCATAAAGAATTTAAGCATAAACTTTAAGAACTAAAATTCAAAGTTTAAAAAGGACGATCGTTCACATATAATCATCAAGGGTGTTGGTTAAGTTAAACGAAACAAGTAACTACGAGTGTTATAACTCTCAAAATAAAGAACTATCATTCTATCATTTCAAAATAATGACGGAAAACCATAGCTTCATATAAACTACATGGACAACTTGTATATGTATAATGCTAGCATATTTCAACCTATGCGATGTACAACTATAATTTTTTATTTTGAAAAAGGCAGACAACGTTACCATTATCAAAATGAAATAGGTACAAGAATACATCAGCAAAATCAGAAAAAACACAAGACTACAAGCAGCCAAAAATAACCCTAATTACAAGATGTAATATGAGACATAACCTAAAGGCAAAAGGCCACAAAGACTACACTTACATCAACCAACTCTACAAACCCAAACAACAATCTCACCAACATAAAAGACAAAAACCAACACCTTAAGTTGCATTGACCAATCACCATTTACTGAAGACAGAAACCAAACAGCAACAACAATAATTTGTGGGCCACCCATCTAGACACAAGCAGCAACCTCCCCAAACACAAAGAAACAGAACAACAAGCAGCAAAAGAATTAAAATTGACCAGCAGAGGATTTTTTCAAGAATACCAAGAAATCTTCATATTTTTGTCTTTAGTCGTAACCCACCCGTACACTCTTACTTGAACCTCTTTCAATAAATGGAAGCACCTCCGTATTATTCTTGAAAACCTTGTTATTCCTAAAAATCCAAATCAAGTACAAAGAGGACCACATACTCGAACATCACGCTAATCTTTTATACTTTGAAAATGAACCTAGGCCCTCATGCTTGAGTAAGTCTTCAATGGAATTAACATTAGCATTCTACTTTCAATTGAAGCTTTTAATTTTATATATGATTATCTTTCAAAGGTAAAATAAAACAAATGATTCAAACTTACCCAAAAATTATGAATAGAGACAGAGCGAGAGCAGTGTAAGAAGTCGCTCATTTTTCAAAATTAATATAATATAAAATTTTATTATTGTTAAAAGTTATTTTTATTTTGACCCCTACAAAATTTAATATATAAAATAAATTTGATATTTGTCCTTCTAAAAAAATTATTTTATATTTTGTCTCTTAAAAATTATTTTATGATTCGTATCAGAAACTTATACACAACCTGTCTAAGTTTCAAATTCTAATGACAGAGAAATCATAGTCTTCATTTCATTAGAATCCTAAATCACTACTCATTGGCTTTGACTAAAACAATTGAGTTATTATTTCAAATTATATTTTTTTCTTCTTTCATTGAAGTAGTCACCGACAAGGATTTTGTTATAAAAATCGGTTGAACTGCTCCAGTCGGCCTGGTCGGACCAGGTACCGGAGTAAAAATAGTCCGTTTACCAGTTGAAACTGGGTTAGATCGGGAACCGGAACTGGAATTGAATCGGTTTTTCTTTTTTTGTTCTTTTTCTTTTTCTTAATCTCCATATATTACTTTCGAAAATCTAAACTAAATCTCAATTCCTAACTTTCAGACGTAAACTCTAATCTTCCTAAGTCATACTCTTAGAACTAAATCGCATAAAACTAAGTCGACCATCACTACTCCACCATCAGCGACCATTGCTTAAACAGATACGAAACAAAAACCCCTTTACTTTAAGTTTCTATATAGATGTAACTTTTATTTTGAAAATTTTATCAAATTTTGTTTATTAGTTTAATTAGATGTTAAATTATATTTCAAATACTGACAAATACTGATAGAAGTGGTTATGTTGTGAAATTGGTTAAACCGACCGGTCGGAATCGAACCTTTAACCGGTCCAACTAAAAACCAATTTTCAAAGCATCGGTTACCGGTCTACAACCATTTTTGGCCCAAATTCATCCGTTCAGCCCAACATCACTACGGTATTTGTTATTTACGACCAATGGGCTCTTTTAAAAATAAATCCGGACTAACCGGTCTAATATATAAATAGTCGCGAATTGAGCAAAGCGGCGAACCAAGTCAACCAACGTTCAAAGCTTTGCAGCTGCACTCTCAAATCATCAATTCTTCTTCATTTGTTCGCTGTAATCCATTTCAGGTTCGTTTTTTTTATATTATTGTATTTACATACTTTGTTGTAATTGTTTAGTTTATGCGCTAGAAATTTCATAAATTAGGGTTTATTGGCCGTCTTTTGTTGCAATTCAAATGTGGAGACACTATGTGGCTTATTACTAGTTTGCTCGCAAAAGAGTAAAATACTGCCATAGTTTGTGTATATTGCTTTTTAAATAAATAAAAGATGCAACCTTTAGCTGTTTAAAGAAAATAAGGTTAAGATTTGTGTTAACTATACATCAAAAGAAAGTGAATTGGTACATGTTTGATTGGTACTGAGAATGGCAAAACGGTACTTGAGATTCTTACTAGTTTGTTTATATTGCGTCTACATCAATAAAATTCAAGAAAGTTGTATCCTTTAGCTGTTTAAAGAACAAAAATAGCTTAGATTGTTGTAAACTTAAAATAAAAAAAGTGAATTCTTGATGCTTGAATGGTACCGAGAATCGAAAGACGGATCTTGAGATTATTTCTCGATTCATGCTCGTGTTTATCCAAATACAGGAGAAACGTGGATGAAGGAAAATGATGTTATGTATATGGCCTTCAATTCTAGATGCTTTAATATACCATTTGCTTAACTGCTATTGACAAACCTAGGGGTAATTTGGGGATTTTCTTGTTTGGGTTGTTTTGTCAGTTTTAGTCATAGTGATCTTGGTTCTGTGGATTGCATTTTAGGATTATTTTTAGTATATTTATGTGTGAATGTTTTCTTTGGATGTAGATGAAGACAGTTTCTGGAACAATTGTCTCTACAAAGCCTGTTAGTCTCTCAAAAGCAGCTAACATTTTGTCAAAATTTGTTGACTCCGATAATGGAGCTTCTCAGTCGGTGAGTGCTTATCTTCGTCGTGCTTCTATAGATTTTAATGAGCTTGTATACTTTAAAAAGCACCACAAATTTAAGAATAACCGGCCAAAGGAAGAAGCTTCAGCCAAATCTGATTTAAGTCATGGAAACCTTGAAGAAGATGAGGGCAGAGTTCTGGAAAATGATGGGGTAAAGAGTGAAGATGATAAATTGAGAAAGAAAGAGAAGAAAAGGAAGAAAACTGATGGTAGTTTGGGGAGTGGGCAAAATGACAAAACTGAGGTTAAGCTTGAAGAAGGTAACGAAATTGTGGAAGAAAAGAGTGAAGAAAAGAAGAAAAAGAAGAAGAGGAAAAACGCTGAGGTTGAAAGTGGAGAAAATGGTAATACAGTGACTCCCGAAAAAAAGAAGAGAAGGAAAACCCAAGCTGATAAATAGGCATGAAAATTCGGTAAAAGTTTTGTTGCTATATTATTTAATTAATATATGATGTGTGTGATATCATTATTGAGCAATTGTTTAGCGTCCAGGCAGGTTTGATGCTGATAAACTAGTTTCCTGATTACTATTATTAATTTTCACATATGAATCAGTTTTTATTGTCGTTGACTTCTTCTTTCATGCTATTGCATTTGAGAAATAGATTCAAATTGCTTAAATCCATCTCTAGATCAACATAAACAATAAAGGTAGAGTAAAGGTTTCTATTATCAAATAGCGAAATTATAGTTGCGCGACAATTTGGATCCAAAAAAATACGGTTGCCCAGATGAAAATAGCAATATAATAGTAGTTGTAGCTGTAGGAATGTTAGCAATTTGCTTAACAATATTAAGACTTAGAAACTTGCACATGGTAGCTTTGTCCGTGAATGAACCAGTTGAAGGAAAATGCTTTGCACAGTTCCATCTCTTTTAGTAGCTCTTCTGGAAATCAAAGCAAGTCTAGGTTTCTACGCTATAATGTTTACATAGATCTTTATGGCAATGTTATACTTTTAAAGGCTGGCATTGTAAGAGGAATGCCATGTATAAACACTTTCATCCCTTTTATGTTAGGTCATACTATGAATTATATGTCTGTAGTACTAAGTATATTAAGCTTCATGCTTAGTTCAGCTGTTTAAGTAGATGCCTAAAGGTTGTAACTCAAGGTGAATATGCATATATCTTGTAACATATATGGTGATTATTCTCTGTTATATCTATTACACCTGAACCATTCGAACTGCTGTTTTTTCCTTGTTTCTCTTTGTTTGAGACCTTCCATACCACGTCCTTTTTTGTCTGCAGAAAAAATTTGGTGAATGCTGGTGTTTGTCATTTGAAGTCTGTTATCTTTATGTCCCTTCCTTCCCAGTTTAACATGGAAATATTATGTTGTAGGTGTCATGCTACTTTTACTCGTTTAGTATAGACCATTAAGAGCGCTAATGATTGGAATTGCTCTAGTACTGAGTCTATCAGTATTGAGTATATTTTAATCCGTTTAGGTAGCGTTTGGTTAAAAAAAAGTGAAATTTTTAACTATCATCAGAGAAATACTCAGGGACCAAATGCTGTGCAGTTTGCATCATGATGAGATGAAACATGTACACCACCCGCATCATATGGCTGACAACAAAATAACATTACATAAACCAACAGCTACTAAGCAGACTCTCATGTATGCCAATGAGTAAGAATATAAGGGAGGCACTTGCTTTTTTATTGTCAACATCAAACTTCGATGTTCTAAGTAAACAAGGCTTATAATTCCAATGTATAACATTCAAACATTACACGTTGATTCAAATAGACAACAGTAACAATTGAAAGATGAGCGGCAAGTCTTTGCTGAAACTTTTTCTTGTTTTACCTTTACCAGTACTGGTCCTAAGTTCCTGCAAACATAAGCATAATGCAGTATGTGTAGTAATGTATGCGACAGATCATAACATAGTGAAATGCAAACTGTTGCTTAAGTATTGCACATGGTTTATACGGAGTAGTTTATGTTAAACCCCCTTTTAGATATTTGTCTCTCAAGTCTCAACCTTTTGTATATACATCTCAAGGGGATACTGAAACTAAATTTGCTACCCCTCGTAAATGCTAAGATTAATTTGACAGAATCCAGACGTTTCTTTAACCAAGGAAGACATAAACGTTTGTTGCAAAAACTACTACATTAGTATGAGTATTAATCTTGATCATGTCTTTACGTTAACATGTACTATCATTATTTCGACTCCAATATATACGACTAAATGACAGGCACATATAATCATCATGTACAAATTCAAATGGTGGTTGGGTTTCGTGATACCCAGATAGTAAAGGGCCAAAATATTCTATTTGTGAAAGTGAGTAACATTATTCAAGGAATTATTTAAGATTATCATGACACCTTGATCACATGTCTATCAGGGATTGGTTATTCGGGTTCACACCGGCTTCTTTAACTTTGAACAAAAAATATTTATTACCTTCTTGTACCCAGTCCAACCTAATCAACTGGCTTTTGTGCAATTAAGATATTGTATACACGTATTCAGCATGTTGATGATAGAACTAAAACTAAATTTCAGAGAAAAATAAAATTTTAATTTTTGAAGGTTTAAGATTCAAATCTCATTTGGTGTACTTATCACCAAAGATTAGTAACAGCATCACAAAAATAAAATGTATCCAAAGGTAAAATAGATCTACAACGTTATTTATAAGGTTTTGGTGGTAGAAAAGATCACAAATAGAAGTTGTTCCCCATAAGTTGGAAATCACATGAGTAGAAAGGGGAAAAGATCACAAGTAAGACACCGTTTTTGGTTCTTAATGTTTCATATTGAATCAACTTATATGCTCATTAAAGATCAATGATTTTTTAACATATAAAGAAATCCCTTGACTTTTTTCAAACATCGTTAGTGATGTCAACCAATACAAATATGGAAAACAAATCATTACTAAATATTATGTTCGTATACACTCAACATAGCATTTGTTAAGTTAATGGAATAAAATGCCGAATCACCACCAAAAATCAAATAATTTATTCCAATTTTGATGAAATAAAATCATCCCACCACTAAAAAAAACACTACATACCAACACGCGAAATTATTCCAAACATCTACTCTAAGATCTAAAACTACGAATTAAAAATAAATTAAAAAAGATTAATATCCGAACACTACTTCGAATTCTCATTTATAAGCTAGCGATTTCTTTTTAAAGATTTCGCTAAACGATTTTTCCGTTGGCTTCAACAAATTATAAACAAATCCTCCAATAATTGCTCCTATAATTGGCCCAAGAATATAGGCCCAAAGTCCTTTATAATTATGCCTCACTAAAGCTGGTCCAATACTTCGAGCAGGATTCATTGATGCTCCAGAAATTGGCCTGATATAATTATTCATGTAAATACGCTTCGAAACATTTAAAAAATAAATAAATAAAAATTACGAAACACATTAGTAAATAAATAAGACTTACCCTCCCACAAATACATTTAACATAATCGTCATTCCAACTGCAATCCCTCCATGCTTTTTTATCTATCATTAAGAACAAAAAATGGAAATCAGTTGGCAAAACTAAATAACTTTGATTCTAAAATTAAATGCGATATTTAATGTTATATCAACTCATTAAAAAGAAAGATACCGCTCTATGATCATTTGTAGCACCGGAAATAACAAACATTAGGATAAATGTTATGATGATTTCAACAACAAACGATTGTAGGGTTGAACCAGCCGGCGTTGTTCCAAAGAACGCATCTTTAGTCACATTCATAAGCCAAGACAACGTTGCGCTTGCAAGAATCGATCCCAACAATTGTGACACTATATAAAAAGCCACCTACAGAAGAAGAAAAAAAAGAAGATGAAGGAAAAATTAATCATTTATACCTAAATACAAAATAAGCAAAACTCAATTACCAAAATCTTAAAAAAAAAACATATATTACATACTTCTTTAAGCGGATGTAACCCCAAAAATGCCAAGGTAATCGTCACTGCCGGATTAAAATGTGCCGAGATATGGCCAACCGTGTAAATCATGCACATAACGATTAAACCCCAAGTTACGCATATGCCAGGAAATGTTACAGTCCCACCATATAGTTTATTAACTGCTACGGATCCACAACCAGCGAAAATAATACAATATGTACCAATGAATTCTGCTAACAACTGTCCAAAATAATAATTAAACAATGAGAAAAAAAATAAAAGATATTTAGACTTAAAAATTTGACATAACGTCACATGACATTCATCTGATGATTTATAAAAGGGATCCATTTCAGATTAATACAAATTGAGTTTCACTGTACCTTTTGAGCTATATGGATTTTATAACTTGTTGACTCGGTCAAGGAAAGATGGCCTTTTTCCATGTCAGAAAGATGTTCTGTACCATTAGCCATTGCTGGGGATCGAAGAAATGAAGTTTGAAAATGAAATGAATAAAAAAGAAATACCAAGATTTAGGTTTTATTGTGTTGTAGGTTGGTGCTTATATAGGGAAACAATCCTAGTGGATCATGGTCGAGATATGTTTTTGCTTACTGTTTTAAAATTTGAAATGTAGATAACTTATCTGGTTCGCTTATCACGAAATTAGTATGTTGGATTTAATATACATTTTTTCCTTTTTCACCTGTATTCCAATTTATTGTAACTTTAATTCATCCATCCGTGATTCATCCGTATATATGAGTTTCTTTGTTCATCTTTATTGTTCATGTTAATATTATTATTCGTCTCAAAAAAGTTTTTTACTAACAGAAAGTAACTATAAAAATTCATTAAACTTCTAAATACACCCTGATTTATTACTTTTGATAACTAATTTCTTAGATACTTCGAGTCAAGTTTTCTTAGAAATAATATTGAAATTTTATCAACGTAATAATACACTTGTTTGTTGGGTGACAATTAAAGTAAAACGGAAGAATATAAACCTAAACCGTGGTTTATAAAAATAAGATACGAAGTAATTTTGTAAGAAAATTGCATATTATCCCTTAATGCCTCTAGTTAAGTTTATATGAATTTGATTTTAATAACTTGCATATTATCCTTTTTTATTTCTTTGGATTTCGGTTATGCTTCGTTTTGATTAACATCGTGTATATGTTGTTTGATATTATTATTATTATTATTACTATTGAAGTTTTTTAAATGTAATAAACATGTGTTATATCTATATATATATATAATTGGAAATGAAAATGGGACCGATACAAGTGCCCATAACCATTAAAAACCCGCAACTTGAAAATCATACAAAACTGGGATTGGTTTAACTATACTATTATATAATATGAGTTAATTGTAGTTATTTGGTATCAGTTGATCAGTCATTAAGTACATTTATTATTCTATACAAGTTCTACTATTAATTATTAAATTAATAACAATTCAGTGAGTCTGGATTTTTGAAGTAACAGTAGGTCAAATAAATATAAAATATTTAGCTATGGTAATCTAAAATTTTAACTATAAAGGAGCTTGAAACTTGTATAAAAACTAAAAAGAGTGATAAGAATCATATGCGTTTTTGTTACTCGTATTTTGAATAGTCTTCAATCTTATCTATTTAATTTCTTGACCAACAACTTTACATCGAATTTCTCGTGATACTGAAGTGGTGAATTTTGAACCGTAATTTAGGTTTAGTTTTCGTAATACTCTTTTTATCCAAATAATAATTAGTTGTTAAACTCTATTTGATTAAAAGCAAGTCAACAAAAACACGTACCATTATTAGATATGATTTTTGCATACATTATGAAATTAAAATAGGAAAAAATATGAAATAAAGATACTTAATTAGCAAAACTTAAGGGTCATAAGTCCTTATTAGTAGCGTTGATAAAGAAGAACAACCGATTAAAAGACAATGAACTTTTTTAATTATATGATCAGTGAGTCTTCCATTTCTAATGATCATAGTGAGTAATTTGCAATTGAGGAACAAACTCACAAATTAACTTTTTTATGATCATATTATACTATTCTATCTGTACTTAAGGAAATGCTTAAGAATATTTATATTATTCGTAAAGTACAATAAATGTGCTACCATTTTCTTTATAAAAGGAATACGCTAGCAATAGTGATAAGAATACAACTACTTGAAATAATGTCGTGGATGTTAGGCAAAAGTTGATGGTAGTTCAGTTTCCATGCATTTTGTAATAAAGAGGCAGAAGCTTTTAGGTTGTGGTCAGACAAGTGGATGTATTAAGAAGAAATGTAGCAATCAAAGTGTGCGTATTCAAGATATCATCCATTAAAAAGGCAAAAAATAAGCCAAGCAAGTTGGGCTTAAGAGATAAAAAAGAAAAGACAAAGAAGATTAGTCTTGATTTGGATATTAAACAAGAATTAGGAAACAATAGAATAGATTGTTAAAACTCTCTTTTGTATAAAATGTTGAGTTATTAACTTAAGACCTTAGCAATCAAACTTGGTTGCAGAATTTTTTAACAGGAAGAAGAAAAAGAAAAGAGTAGATGTCAGAAGTGGGATTTGAACCCACGCCCTCTCTCGAAGACCAGAACTTGAGTCTGGCGCCTTAGACCACTCGGCCATCCTGACTTTTTGATTTTATTTCCTAACATCTTGCTATATTACCATAATACTTGGGTAGTATCGATTATCCAATACATCCAAGTTGATCTTTTAATCAAGGAACTGTACGTAGTTGCAAAATAAACCGCCAGTTGAATTTTTTTTCATCGATACCGAATTAAAATGTTAAATTAGATGTCTCCTAGCTTGGATGTTAAAGGGATTAGTCATTAGATATCTCCAAGTTTAGAATGTTCAAACGGTAAACTAAAAACATAAAATATCAACCTAGTTGTTACCATCGTGTAATGGCTATTAAAACAATTCTGTAATCATCTAACCTTTTTAGTGAAACAATTAAACATTATGATAAGCTACATATATTTCGGAGCACTTTTGACCCGTTTAATTCTTTTGGTTTAACTTTTGTAAGTTCACTCATTTGACCCTGGAAGTAATATACAACCTAATTCAATACATATTTTGGTAAATGATCGAGAAGAGGTTTTATTGTCTTTATGTTAAGTCAGGATAAAGTACAAATTACCACATCCATCACAACTAGAGGAACAACCTACCATGTTGGCGTTAGCTACATTACATAGTGATGGCTACATTCCAAAGATGCTAAATATAGTTCTGCAACTCCTTAAAAAAGGGTCTACAAGAATACTAGTAGTTAAAAGCCAGGTCAATCATAAGTATCCACTGGACAAGAATTCCGTATAATATTCTGCACAGATCATCATGCAAATTCCACGGAGAATGAGATCTAGATCTTATTCATCATTCTGGAAGAACAATAACAAAAGTATTAGTAAGAAAGCATACATGTTACACCAGCTGGGGATGAGAATAATTTGGGTTGTCTTCATCTCAACTCTTTCTAAGAGAATAGAAAGCTCAGAAGCAGGGGTGGATCTAGAATGCCCCCTCAAGAACTCTAATATTGTGAAGAAAAAAAAAGTAAAATATTTAAGGTTATTAATGACAGTTTACAGATTTTACTCCCTCAAAATGATTGAAAAGAAAAAAAAAATTGCCCCCTCATATACTATATTCTAGCTCCGCCCGGCTCAAAAGGGGACCATTGTGAAAATTCATAACTCATTATATTCAAAGATACTACGGAGTATCATACTATTACCAAAAGATAATCAACACATTAACTATTTTCAGAAAATTTAGAACTTCGGGTACAAAATGTTTGCAGGTCACAACCAGCCAGCCCGGTCCATTTCAACCTGAACCTCTTGACCAACAGAATCTGCCGACCCACCCATCTTGCAACCTCTAGTTATACATGCCAAAAGGTCCTAACAATTAATAAGCATATCAACTTCATATTTGTTTATCAACAATGAACATGTCTGAGAACTCAAAGGTAGTACTATGGAAACAGAAAAAGATGACACTTCAGTAGCCAATGAAGTCTTTCTATATTGTATATTGTAGCCAACTGAAGTGTTATTAGTTCCACCAACTTGATTGTCATTTCTTTATTTTGCTATTGTTCAGATATGTTGGTTGTTTAAAAGCAAAGTGCCCAGTTATTTTATTTCAAAATATGAACCAGTCTTAGTAGTACCTCACTACTTCCGGTGTCCAAAAGGATACAGTATCCGATTTTGATTTAAATATTCAGTTTTGGTATATTTCACATATTTACTTTCTTGCACATGCAAATCCTAATCATTAACACCTCCTTATAGTAAATTAGATGTATGGTTTGTCTGAGTTACATGTCAAATCTTGACTATTTCTGAGAAAAAGCCAACATGATGAATAGAACCTGAACTTCCTACAGTCACATACTAGAAACTCCCTATTAAAGAAAGTTTGCTCACCTTAAGAGCATTGACTTCAAGCTTCTTATTGTGTCGCAAATGTAAGAACTTGACTCGGAGGTACATCATGCATTGGCAACCTGAAACAAGAGAACCAAGTAAGAACTAAGAAGTCAATTATATTAATCTGTCATCCTAAATGGAAGTTCCAAAACGGATGCATTATAGATCAAATATCCCTTTTGTATGTGATACTCAGCTTGATAATTGTGAAGATATATAGATTCAAAATGCCACAAATGATCACCTCTATGACAAACCCCAGTACCTAATGAAGATCTAAAAACCCAACACGCGGAAATCTATACGACAAGAGTATCAAATGCAACAATAAAACTTCACTTGCTGCATTCACTTTAATTATAACAATATTACAAGTAGAGCATGAGATTGGTATTGAGTGATATTAGAGTGTTGTTGCTCTCTGAATCATTATTAATGGATTACTGGATTCATGTGTATAAGCAGATAGACTACAAATGTTTCGTTTCAACTCAAACCCATTTTTACCATTTACTTCTGAAAGGAGCTACTCATGATTAAACAGGTAAATATTCAAAAGATGATTAACACTTACTGATCTTCAACACGCATTTTCTTTTGTGCCCTTTTCTTGTGTCTACGATTTCGCTTCTTGCCAGAAGTTGGAACCATGAAAGTCGCTTGTGCTAAAGTTGGACATGGCAATGGAAGTGGACGAGCAGCTGTTACAGATAACGCCTCTGAGTTTTCTACCTTAACTACATTTGAAGAAAGATGAGCCACTGGAATGCTGGAAAAGTCCCCTAAGGGTGGTGCTGAAACTACAGTAGAAGAAGGTACAACATGGGTCCCAGCAAATGGAGTCTGTGGCAAAACTGTAGTCGCTGAAATAGCTGGAGCGAGTGCCTGAGTTGTTGCAGAAAACGCCTCTGAGTTTTCCACCTTAACTACGTTTGAAGAAAGATGAGTCACTGGAATGCTGGGAAAGTCCCCTAAGGGGGGTGATGATACTACAGTAGAAGAAGGTAAAACATGGGTCCGAGCAATTGTAATATGTGGCAAAACAGTAGTCACTGGAGTGAGTGCCCGAGTTGTTACTTCCTGGCTCGGGATTTGAGTTGAATCCAGAGAAATCTGTGTTGCAGGGATATTTTGTACCGAGCTCTCAAAATGAGGCATTTTGGTTCCTTCCTCCACTTTAGCATTAATCAAAGTGACACCATTTTCAGATCCAGTTGGCACTACCTCCTCATAGGTGCCATTGTATGCATTTTGTAACTTCTTAATTACAGCATAAGATTTGTACTTACGCTTGATTATCTCTGACACTATGATTCCTGATTCAGAATCTGCACATAAATCAACAAATTTGAACTCAATACACAGAAACTTTAGAAGAATGTTACAATCAGCTGACAAATGATTTCAAATCTCGAATATACCCAAACATTTTAGAACAACAGCATGAGCTGCTGATTTTTCAGCTTCTTTCTTGCTTCTGCTGTTCTCTCCTGTACAAGAAATATCATCGAAAACCAAAGAAGAACGGAAGACAGGAGAAGGTGTATCCAGTTGAATGGTATGATAGGTGGGATTCTGTATATTCATCCTATTAGCATATTCAACTAGAATAGACTTGCACAAAGATTTATCCTGTAAGATGGCATGATTTAATTAGAGACACTACCTTAAAAAAGAAACTTATACACTAAAAAGTTGTAATCAAGAATAATGCATGCACCAAACCTCACAGACAAGACGTGATGCTTCATTCTTTAGCTTTTGCAATGTACCAAATAATGCTACCCGAGAAGCATCCATCTCAGCCATCTTACGCTGCTGAAATGTGTTTGGGGATGTATAGCCCTCACCAACGACCCACGCAGTACATCTGAACTTTGGTGAATGTTCAGAACCTTCATTAAGAGTTTGATACATCGGCAGTTGCTTCCATATTTTTTGAGAATATTGATTCAGAAGACTCTTGTATATGTGTGGTTTCACACCTAAAATAAATAAAAAAATATTGGACCATATATCTAAAGTAAAATTAGAAACCACAAATCACGTCTCCTATACCAGCAAAATAGGCAGCATACAGTTAATTTGAGCCTCAACTTGTTAATTTGCCTATCGAATCATGTGGTTCTATATCTTGCTTTCACTGACTAATCACTTCGTATAATGATCGTATAGTTCTTGCGTACCATAAATTCTCTTAATAACGATATATAAGTATAAAATTATATAATGCTCTAACACTCTCACAAATTTAACAAATACATTAACTAATTCGTTATGCATATCTCTTTAATTTCACTATTTTATCACTTCATATCGTAAGCAGAACGATCAGAATCAGCATAGATGATCGTATGATATTCGCTATATTTATACACTCTAACAGATAGATACAACATATAGAGATAAAACAAAAAATTACGGGTTGCCAGGGGTTGAGGTGATGTGACAGATCCAATCAGCTCAGCCATGACTGACTGATCAGCCGATTCTTTCTCGAGAATTCACCAGCTGATATTGAACTAGGGTTTTTACGTCACAGAGGGTTTTATGGTTCCCTTTGGATTTCACTCTTAACACCCGCTAATTCCCACTCCCCGGAGCTGAGAACCTCATGAATTTCTATTGAAATTGTACACAAACAGCCCTTTGTTATATTCTTTTGTTAAAATGACCCCTTTAGTTTTGGCCACTTTATCAAATAGACCCTAAACTTGTTGAAAGGATAAGTTGTCATTGTGGCAAGTTACGTACTTGTAAAGTTGTAATAGAGTGTAGCTTACTTTTACATGTATAACAGAGTTTATTTATGTGTGTATATATATATCTAACAATTTAATCTCTTATGTAATCTGTGATGCAATAATGGTCGGTTTCTCTCTAGATCCTATTGTGGTCAAGTACTATGCGTTTGTTTTAGCTATTAGACCATCTACAATGCGTTAGACTCTTAATGAGTTAATATATTTTCACATCACAGTTATATCTTTTTTAAATAAAATCTTTTCAATCCAATAAACCTTATTATTGTCATGTCATTGTACTCTTTTACTTTTTATATCCGTAATATTTTATATCTCTAAGAAATCAATAAGATACAAAGTAATGTCTACCTAAATGGTTTATTGATTGTTGGAGCAGACACAAGGTCTTGTTTCATCCAAATCATGATCTGACATGTTTACAATGGAACGGGGGTTGGTTTAGTTTTTAGGGATAGGCCAAATACATCAATATTGTGTACTTAACACACCGACATACATCAAAACAGCATACTTGACACACCCAACACATATCAAATTAACTTCTTTTCAAAGTAAAAAAGATAATAAAAAAACAAAAAATATATATTAAAAAATATTTAAAAAATAGATATCAATGTATATAGTACGACCCAATTTTTATTGGACCTTTCATATCACCCCATTATAGATGATCTCAGCTATGATAAAATCATATGATCATTCTCATTTTGAACAATAAAATGTACAAATGTATGTCAAATTATATCATTGATGCACATATTAAAATTAATAATAAATACACATTTAAATATTTTAGCCACATATTATGACTCTACTTGTTTATTAATACTGGTAGATAGTGCTTCATGTCAAATTGATGGTCGTGGGAGACTAAAAGGGTATTCGGTGAAGTTACGTGTATTCTGTATTTGCCATCTATGTATTATGTCCACTAGCATAGCATTGGTGTTCACGCTTACATCGAAACATACATGTAAGTTATGTGAAGTTTGCACGTCAATCAGTTTCATGTTGTGGCAATATTTATTGAAGTTATGTTTGATTCAATTTCATAATTGTTGTTGGAATTGTTTGGGTTGGGGGTATGAATACTATTGGTTTTTAAAATTGATGTCAGTTAGCAGAAATAAAATGATACTTTGGCATATAAATAAACAAAGTAGTTGCCATTTATTTATTAAAAGCCTACTTATTTAGGTCACGTGTCTCCCCTTCATTAGCCCAATCTCTTATTATCCCACTTACTTATCTAATTGATATATTTCCTCACAGCTAAATCATATTTATATCCAACAAGAATTGCTAACATACTAGTTTAATTAATATATTGAGCTTGAGTCCATCCAACTCATACTCTCATTTAACTTATTCTCTTTTACTCATACCAATTTTGTTTTCAATCTAATCTATTTGTTAACAGTACGATTCCAAACCAAATAATAGATGATTCAACACTTTTAATCAATTACCTACCGATGGGAACTAAGAGAACCGACTCATACAAATTCTAAATCGATTAAGAATGATAAGAACACGATAAAGTTATTGCGCACTTAGTGTTCGATTAAATGCCACAAAGAAGTTCAAAAATTAATAACAAAAATGAATCAGTTGCACATACATTTGATTAGTTATGAACTTATACTTGAACTTTGAAGCCTTATTCATTCAGATATAGTCCCTAAGTCATAATATACCTACAAGTAAATCATAGATGAGAATGTAGATCACTAACTAAAAAATGGGTTGATCTTCATTAACTTACTTTTTTATTCAAATGAATGTTTATCCTTAATAAAGTTTATAGATAGAGTAACTTCAAAATCACTTTTTATCATCGTAGCACTAAAGTAATAGTACGCAAATACTTCGAGCGACCCATGAGTGGATTTTGACTTGTCTATTTTGGTAAACATATTTATATGTGAGATTCATTCAAGAGCGAATCTTCGTTAGTTCTTTTTGATTGTTGATTTAATGGGAAAGAACGGGATTGACTTTGAAATTGTTGATTTAAAATTTGTATCTTATGATATCTTAACTTTATTTAACAAATTTGTAGTATATATCAACTATACCTAATACTTTTATATATGTACATCTTAGATGTGTTAAAATCATGATTTCCATATGGGGGAAGTATACTTACAAAATGTCTGATCATGTGACCGGTCCATTGTTGAACGGGTGTATCATTATCATAGTCACATTTGCTATGACCAAAGCTTGACAAGGTTGTCTCTCTTTTATAACATCCTATGATTCTATATTTTGTGATTTCCACAATTAATATTGCATACCTCTTATCTACATTTATCAATCATTCTCGCAAAGTGTTTGAACATCATCAATCCTTACTATGCCACCACGACTGTTCATAAACTCTGACATTGAAGAAATACATCAGTTCATAAACAGTTTTAATAACTAATCCGATCTTCCAATAATATAGGTAACCGATATATGTATAATAATTTCAAGCAGTCTCTATATTCTTCCAATGCTCTAAACGGTCTTAAACTTCCTGTGGTTTCCAAACCACAAGTTAAAAGTTAAAAGTTGTTGTTCCTGTGATGTTACTTCGGTATGATGATCAACCTGTTGGGTTGCGTAAAAGAACTAGGCTACATGGTAAAAGCTTGGGTGATCGTGTTATCGAAGTTGAAGTCATAACGGAAAGTAACATTGGAGATAGAGCATTTATCCTAGAGTTAGCTTGAGTCCATCAGATAAGAGATTACCTTTGAAGATCCAACAAAGATATTCCCATTTTCTGTAGGTTTTGCTATGACAATTAATAAGAGTCAAAGCCAAACACTTTCTAAAGTCGAATTATTTTTCCCACGACTAACCAGTTGTATGTTGCAGTTTCTCAAGTTAAAAGCCGACAATGATTCGAGGTGTTAATCTTATATAATGATGGTATCACAACCAATAAGACAACGAATGTAGAGTATAAGGAAGTTTCTTACTAGATCTGAGTTACCTTTGTTTCGATTATCTGGAGTCCTGGTTATTTATTTGTTCAGCAATGGTTCTACCATCAAACTGTTTCCATGTACCTTTTGCATTTTAATTAAGATTCTGATTACTTAACTATACGGTGTTTATATTTTTGGTTAATAGTAATCCATGTTCATGTTGGAAAATTCTGACAGATTTAGCGTTTAATAGTTCGTTGTCTTTTTGTTGGTTCCATTCACAGTTTACAGTTGATATATAAGAAATTGATTGCATTTTCAACCTGTACTTGATTAATAGGCTTCAAAATGTATCTGGACACACACTGGCATTATAATTAGAAAGAAGGGAAAGTAAGGAGTTCATGAACTTTTGAGTCCTCCTTGAAATTAAAGAAATAAAAAGATGGTGCTTTTTGTGTGTAAAAATTGCATAATGGCATCTCCAACGTATGCACTAAATTTGATGCAAAAAGAGAATCTTCAAAGAATATGTCCGCATCAAATGTGGTTAATCTCCAACATATGCACTAAATTTCTGCACCAAATAGTTACTTGCATTTACATATTGGCCCCTAAATTATATATTTTTATACTTAAAATTAATTATTATTTATAAAAATTCAAATTTGATTATAATATGAAACACAAATAACTAATACATTACAATGATAAAGTTATTAAAAACCTATATTATCTTTTTGGATCATTTGCCCTTATTTTCTTTTGGTTTTGGACTTACATAATAAATTTATTTCAATTAAAAGGGTTAAAATGAAAATTAAAAATTTAATGCAAAGTTTAGTATTGCACCAAATTTGGTGCAAAATCTTCAAAAATTTGATATATACTATAATTTGCACTAATTATAGTGAGTTGGTTGAAAATGAATTTTTGCACCAAAATATCAAATTTGATGTTTTGATACGTACATTGAAAATGGGCTAAAGAACGTATGGAGATGTTGATGGTAAACTTGCAGAGGGAAAAACAAAAAGTGAAAAAGCGTGAGGTAGAAGGGAGTAAAAAGACAAGTGATTGTAGGGTAGTTGATTTACTAGGCATTAGCAACGTGTATTGTACAAGTTAATGGTACATAACTACACATGAGTAATTTCTTGATAAAGAGAGATGTTTTAGGCATAATAAATAATATCGAATATCGATTTATTGACTCTCTAATGTTTAAACTTACCCGTGTATTACCCAGGTTAATAACCTAGTATTTTAAAAATAATAAATAATAAACCTCAACTTTTATATATTTCAAATAATATTTTTATTAAATTGACAATTATATGTAAAAAGTATGCTAATTAGAGTCGTACAAAATATAAACCATTTTAAAGTTTTGATGATGTATTTTTAACTGCATATTGTCATATTTACATTTTTTACCTTTCAATTTCAACCATCACTTTGTCAGTCGTTTCTCTTTTGTTAGGGTTTATAATTCTAATAACCAAACCTTCAACTTCCACCGAAAAAAATGGCTGAAAACAGAAAGCGGCACCGTCAAGATTCTCTATCACAGAATCACGATCGGCGGAGCAGCAAAAGTCCCTATCATTCACCGTCGAAACATCCCGAACTACCAACTGGTAAGCGCCCAATTTTCGCATCATACATCGATACCCCTAATGTGTCCGTTAAAGTAAAATTACTATGCGAGTCAATCGCAAAAACACCGTCATTAGAATTAGAGAGGGTTTTAGAGGATTCTGGACTTAAGGTTTCAACAGAAGACGTTGAAGATGTTCTCAAACTGTCGTATGGCCACCCTGTATCTGCCGTTAAGTTTTTTCGGTGGGCTGGATATCAATTACACGATAGACATAGTCCTTATGCTTGGAATTTAATAATTGATATGTTAGGAAAACATTGGTCGTTTGATGCAATGTGGGACGCAGTTAAATCGATGAAAAAAGAAGGGATACTTTCGTTAGCTACTTTTGCGTCGGTTTTCGGTAGTTATGTGATGGCTGATAGAGTAAAAGAAGCCATTAGGGCATTTGAAGTAATGGATCAGTATGGTTGTCCCGCGGATATTGTAGCGTTGAATTCACTTTTTAGTGCGATTTGTAGAGACGGAAAGACTGTAGATGCTAGAGATTTTTTAGACTCTGTGAAAACGAAGATTAAACCCGATGCAGATACTTACGCGATTTTATTGGAGGGTTGGGAGAAGGAACAAGATGTGGTTAATGCTAAAAGAACGTTCCAAGATATGGTTGATGAAATTGGGTGGGATCCTAATAATTTTCTAGCTTATGATTCTTTTTTAAATACGTTGCTACAGGGTTCTGGTGGGATTCGTGAAGCTTTGAAGTACTTCGAATCTTTGAAGGAAAAGAGTTGTTTTCCAGGAATGATGTTTTTTAAAGCTGCATTAAATGAAGCTGCTACAAAAGGTGATCTGAAGGCTGGTATATTGTTATGGGATGGATTGACCGTGCAAAATGGTTTTAAACTTGATACTGAATTGTATAATTCGATGATATCGTTGTATGCTTATGTTGAAGATGCTGAACTAGCTAAAAAAACTTTGGATGAGATGGTCTTTAATGGGGTGTTTCCTGATACTGACAGTTACAACATTTTATTTCACTTTTTGTTAAAGGGTAGGATGTTAAAAGAAGCGCGAGTAATATTTAGTGAGATTATTAGAAATGAGTTTGTGCCAACACATGGTAATTGTTATACGGCAATTAGGGTGTTTCTAGATGGTGGGGATACTTATACAGCTATAAAAGTTTGGAAATGTATGGTTGAGAATTACTTGTTGGATGTTGAGGAAACAGGGAATCTTTTGGTTTCTGGGCTACGTGATCTTAATCGTCTTCCTGAAGCAGTGAAGTATGCTGAAGATATGATAGATCGAAAGATCAAGTTGAGTTCTTCTACGTTAGCAATAGTGAGGCAAGGTCTTGCTAAAGCCGGAAAGGGATCTGTTTATGATGAACTTTTTAAGAAGTGGAAGCTCTATTAGGTTGTTAGTTGTTTTTGTGCCATCTTTATACGTGGTTATATGATTTTGGGGGTCAAGATTAGGTTTTGCCTATACAAGATGCTATATGCTAGTGCTTCATCTATGAGAAACAAGTGTCTTGGGTGCTCTTTGAATATGAATAGATTCAACTCCGTCTATAGGTTGCACGGGAAACTACTCATTATGTTAGGATAATTTTTAAGTCCCAAATGTAGCATCCTTGTTGATAACAGTGTTCTTTTTGGTAACAATGTACAAAACTTGCTCGAAAATAGATACTCGATTGATCTATGCCGTTCTTCATCTCTTTATGAGAGCAAAGCTTCTTCTCTCTTTGTTCTTTGTCTATTTTTTTGTTATTTTTATGCTTGTTTTGCATTGCTTTGTGACTTTTGGTAACCTGATTTATTTGAACTTTACCTATATGGCGGTGCTTTTTACAATAGTTAGCTCATTAAGTCGAAAGGGTCCTGTTATACTTTCAATAGTTAGCTCCTTAAGTTGGGGGATATCTTACTCTTTAATGTCTCCTGTGAAGGTTACTGGTTAACTTGAAATCATAGGTTGGGCAATGGACACTATTGTTAGTTATCTGGGTTAAGTTAAGTTGACCAATTTTGGGGAAACAGAATTATGAACTCTGTGCAAAACAACCTCAAGTCCTGAAATCTTGGTCTAGAATTGGATTTGGAATACTTTGTTTTTAGGAGATTATGTAAATCGATTAATGTTTTCGAGTAATAGATATAACTTTCTGAAGAGAAAGACGATGATTCTAAAATCTATGTTTACTTTCTAAACAAAATTTACCTCCACAACGTTGAGCTAGAGAAACGATACTGTGACTTATATAATAAATAATAAGAGTAACAATCATTTAAACATAGCTGGAATAGCTCAGTTGGTTAGAGCGTGTGGCTGTTAACCACAAGGTCGGAGGTTCAAGCCCTCCTTCTAGCGTGGTATTATCTTTTTTTAACAAATCCTTTTTTTGCTAGCTTATGTTATTTTCATGTTTGTTCATATAAGGAAATCTAAATCTTGCTTTTGCTAGCTTATTATTTCATATTGCGTACATAAAAGGAAATCTTATATTAGAGCAACAACGTAAAAAGAAAACAATCACTAATAGAGTGGGTACTTAAATACAAAAGTTGATGACAACTTTGTTACCGTTAAAAGTAAAGTAAATCATATAGTAAATTTCATAAACGTTTATGCAGTTTAAACCGACTTATAAAACTCAACTCTATACTTCATTTGTTGTTTTCAGCTCAATAAATTTACATTTTACTCGAAAATGATATATTCGCCGTTTAAAAGACTATAACATGTTTTTCGCTAATTCTTTTATTTTGCTGAATAAAAAGATTAGACCACTCCCTATTGTGACTAAAGCAAGACTGATGACTGACATTCACATCAGTGTCACGTCAGACTTAAGACTGAGAACTAACCTAGGACTAAACGCTCCATATATGGTGACTGCAAGACTGAACTTTCCAGTGCTACGTTAGTGTCACATCATTTCTTAAATATTAATATAAATACATTTATATTAATAATAAAAATTACAATAATAAAAAGACGTTTATTAATAATAAAAAACATTATGATAATTAAAAAAAACGTTACATTAATAATACAAAAAATTACAATAATTAAAAAAAGTGTACGTTACATTAATAATAAAAAAACATTACAATAAGTAAAAGTGATCAATTTAAAAATTTGATAAAAATAGAAAGTGTTTGAATTATATAGGATATATAAAATACGTAGAAATTGAAAGAATTGTATAATAATTGTTTGATATAATATAAAATGTAAAATGAATGATAAAGCGTTGTGTGTGAAAAAAAATGTAAGATAATCATATGTATATATATAAATATAAGTTGGTTAAGTTTTTTAAAAAGTCTTTTCTTAAACTGTTGCATGTGTATGTTGTCACGCGGTCCCACCATTTTTTTAATTTTACTCTGTTCCTACTAACACAAAAACCATAAGATGATCCTCTAAAAATGGACCGTGCCTGACTAACCAAAGGTACCACGTGACTTTCAATACGGGCACAAGACAATGGTCTTATATTTTGTTGATTTTTATAATCGTACGTACACAGATACATATATATCAATAAACCCTTCGTTAATCTCACTCCCATATCACTCTTGGTCTCGTGTAGTCCCTCCACCTCCCCGCTCTTCTTTCATGGCTGGTCTCCGGCAACAGAAGCGTCAAACCTCACGACCACCAAACTTACGGTTTCGTTAATATCATCAAACCATCGTCGGGCCTGGTGGGGGAATAGCAGCGGTTTCGGTGGTGTGTAGTGACGGTCGTGGTCTGCCACCATCATCAACTATTCTGATTAATCGTTGTGATTTTTAGCCGCCAATCTGATTAATCGGTGTAGCTGTCGGATATGTGCGGCGTTTGCTTGAGTCGACAGAAATCATCCTCCGTTCTCTTTAATTAGGGTTTCAGTGGGTGGTGATTGTGGTGAAGTTCGACCACGAGTAGTGAACTCCGGCCAAAGTTTTCGTTAAATACGGTTTCGTTTTTTATCTACGATTAAATTGGGTTAAATTTGTTTTCGAGATACTATTCATAAGTTAACCAGAAAGAGGGAGAGTTGTGCTTACCGGAAAGAGGGGGAGTTGTGCTCGCCGGAAAGAGGAAGTGACAGGTTGTATGTTGGGGTATGGGTTTTTAGTTGTTTATAACGTATATATGTAATATATATATATATGCTAATCTGCTTATATATGACTTATATATTAATCAAGAAATGAATAAAAATGGAGTTGTGCTTGCTAGAATTTGTGAGGTTGTTAGAAATTATGGTTATGTTGTTGCCAGAATTTTCACCGGAGTTTACTGGAGTAGACAAACAAAGGGGGTTGATGGTTGCTGCTTGAACGGGTTTATCACATAAATTTGTTTTTTTTTTATATATTGAACTAAAAATACAAGAAATATAAAAAAATAATATAAGGGTACTTTAGCATTTCAAATGGCGTAGGGACTACTTTCGAGCAAACTATAAATTTGTTGGCATAAAAACTTAAAAAAAAAGTATAAGAATGAATTTTGTAAACCGGACCATTTATAAAATTTACTCTAATTCATATTAATCAAAGTGTACGACATACAATCATATGACTTAATTGTGAAAAATTTAAGATCTCAACGAGTACGGTTTCCTTTCATACAAAACTCATATGGTAGATGTCGAATTTTTGCTTTCGTGCTTAAAAGTTGAACAGATATTCTACATCACATCGACTAGCAATAGGACGTAACAAATTACATGGAGAAAAACTTGAAACTTTTCCTTAAAACACCTTTTCGTTATACCGCAAAGAGATGGCCTAGAGATAATTAATAACCGTACACTCATACGATCTTGGCAACATCCTTCATCAGTCCCCTGTTAGCATTACAAAAATCAATATACTCTTGGTAAGAAATAAACCCATCACCATCAGTATCGATTTCAGCCATCATACGTTGCACTTCTTCAGCTGACACAGAACCAAGCAGTTTCAAAGCTTCTCCAAGTTCTGAAGACGAGATCTTTCCATCTCCATTGATATCGAATTTCTTGAAGATTCGCTCAAGGTCAGCCTGCAGATCGTCATCTGCCATTTTGGTTTCCTAATGGGTAGCACCGAGTCTTCACTTTTATGTAAGTGGTTTGTGTGCGTAGTGGTTTCGTTTTTTGTGAAAAGATTAAGGATGGTATAGGCTTATAAAATGGTGATTTGGGATGAAAATTGTGGCAGTCCTTAGAATTTGGAGTGTAAACAAAGAATGGATCACTAAATTGTCCGAAATGAAGGGGTTAAATATAGACCTTACACACCTTTAACAAATGTTGAAGCATAATTTGAAATTGTCTTTTAAGACATTTGTTAATGTAGGATTCCTTTTCTTGCAGACATTTAAGGGTAAATAAACTGTGGTCTTTTAATTACTAAATTTCATAGTTAAATCAACCATTATTATTCTAAAATAAATGCTAAAATTTCCGTCAGCGTTTTCTTTTTGTTGACAAAGTACCACTTATAGTTTTATTTATTCCTTCATTGCACTTAGTCACTTGTATCCTTCCTCTTTCTTTCTTATTAAATGCATGAAGGTGACCTACAGTTGTATATTTAACTAGGTTATATCCAAATCATTGATTCACTCCAATGTTTTTATTGAATAATCAATAATGGTTGTAGCCTTGTAGCCATATAAGTCAGTAACCATCTTGGAAGCATACAAACACTTAAGACAAGACAAGTCATTGTCAAGGGGCCATTGCCCTTGAATGACACCGAGAGCATCAAATTATGAAAAGATTAATTTAAAATATTTTGGGTTGATACGCAACAACCATCAAATCTATCAGGATTTCCTTTTGTCCTGCTATAAAACATGAAACAAAACTTTACAGATTATTTTCAAATATGTTGGTATCAAGAACTACAGAAATTATGTTTAACTTTATACTGGTAATGTAAATTATGAAATTATTGGGTAGAAAGTGTAAATATGTTAAAAAGTTTGATTAGATTAGCAGGAAAGGTTGCTAGTCTAGTTAGTTGTAACAGTTTAGTTTAGCTCGTTCTAATTCGTTTCTGTTTATACGATGTAATTGATTTCATTTCAACCTAATGAATGCATTACGAAATTAGTTTGCTTCCACATAATCCTACATGAGATTGAATTCAGGTCTTCTCACTATGGTGCTAGGTTGATATATAATTTGGCTACCCAAAAAGATTAAGGCTCCCTCTTTTTAACCAAAAAAACCTTAATAAGCTTGGTCATGTCATTAAATATTAAGCTAAATGAAATATCTGCTAAGATTAACTTATTTATGATCATCAGGAGAGGGATTCAAGTAACAAAGAAGACAAGAGTCACTGCACAAATATGGAAAGAAAAAAGCTGATAAAAGGCCCCTAGCTTAAACATAATCACATAATTTCTTTAAATAACCTTGAAAAGGAGGGATTCAAACCCATAACTTTATTACTGCCTAAAAAACTATTATTCAACCTAAACACTAGATGGGTATGAATCAGACAAATTAACTAAATCGGATGTTAACAGTTACAACAACAGCAAGCTACATTTGTCACAACAATCGAGTTTATTGACTCACCGTTTCTGGAAAAATGAGGTGTTTGTGGAAGTGATTAATATACAACCTGAATCTGCAAGGAGAATTATGCAACAGTCTTCAGCAGAGCATTCATGACTGCTTCTGTAGTAGGTAATGCAGGAATTGCACCTCTTTCTGTAACAGTAATTGCACCACAAGCATTTGCAAAGCTAAGGGCTTCTCGTAGCCGCTTTTCATCCTATAATATTGGAATTAAAAAAGCAAATTGTTAAAATTCAAGTACGTGAGATGAACTGCTAATGAATTAAACATCTTTAGTCATCGACATTTTCATTTTGTCAGTCTCATACTAATACAAAAGGAGAATGCCAATGTGATCATTATATATTGCTGCAAAGTGATACCTTCAGGATTGAGACATCTGCAGCAATTTTTGATAATACTCCAGCTACAAAAGCATCTCCAGCACCCGTTGTGTCCACAGGATCAACTTTCAAACCTTTCACTCTTCCACTAAACTCCTATAAAATTAATGAAATTGACAAATAAGGTTAATTACTAGTCATTTATATAAATATTCATTATAGTAAATTATTTAAATTCCAGACATAAACATAGCTTAATAAGCCACTACTAAATGCAAACCTTGGTGTAATATCTGCAACCATCTGGTCCTTCTGTCACAAGTAGCAATTTAAGATTTGAATGGTACAATTTACGGACAACATTATCGTCATATGGATCTTCTCCATTTGTCAGAAAAACAATCTCCTCTTCACTTATCTGATTATCAGCAACGATCAAAATCATTAGACTACATGTAGCATAAAAGTTTCTGATAAAAAGAATGTTCTTGAAGTGAATTACCTTGATTATATCGGCTGTATCCCATATACTCAAGATTCCTTCTCTAGCACTCTCAGCAGACGGCCATAAAGGAAGCCTCAAATTAGGGTCATAAGACAAAAGAACACCAGCATCCTTTGCAACTTTTGTAGCCGCAATATGAGCCGATTTACATGGTTCTGTAATCAAACTTATGGAACCATAATGAAATATTTTTGCCTGCCAGAGAGTAACAACATATTAAAACAATGTAAACAAAAATATCTTCTTGTTGTTACTTTCGAGCATTGACATATTAACATACCTTTCTTATTAAATCAAGATCCAGTTCAGATTCCTCTAAGAGCATATCAGCACTAGGATTTCGATAAAACATAAATTCACGTTCACCGTCCTTCTTCAGTGTCACAAAAGCTAAAGCAGTACGAGCACCAGGATCAAACCGCATTCCTTCATTATTCACATTATTTTCTTTTAAAATATCAGAAAGCATGTAACCAAACTCATCTTCTCCAACCTATGAAGTAAATTATACGAAACCAGTCAACTACATAACATTCGATAGTAGCTACTTTTATTTTAAAATTTGCAGCTTTATTATTGACTAGCATGAGGAAGATTGAAATGAAGTACCTTTCCGATGAAAGCAGATGAGCCACCGAGGCGAGCAATACCGACAGCAACATTTGCAGGTGCTCCACCAGGTGCTTTTTTAAATGCAGGAGCTTCAGCTAACGCAAGCCCGTTTATTGTAGGAACGAAATCTATCAGCATTTCCCCAAAGCATACCACAAGCGATGACTCATCGGTTCCAGACGTTTCTTGAACACTTGCCTGTACGTTTCCTAAATACAGATTGTCATAGTTAAAACAAGCACCAATACTTCATAAAGTTTTATATATTTTATTTCTTGAATCTTTAAACACTAGATCAATAGTGGTAAACTTATTTTTCCAGCTTATGGGTTTATTGGAATTTGGAAAAGCTGATGAACTCGGTTTTAATGGCTTATGAGTTTGTTAACTCGAGCTTATGAAACCACAAGCTGAAACTTATAAACTCAACAGTCGTTAAAACTGAGCTTATGCGCGTTTTCAAATATTACAGTAATTAACCCATGAGCCGAGAAAATAAGCTTAGCCAAACACTCCCTAACAAATTAGGTGACATAATAATAGTGCAAGCAAAGCAGTTAATGAGCTGCAAATCTGACATTTTTATCTATATATATGCACATCTGATTAAATGTAGATTCGTACACAGTTATTGTCATAAAATTTTATATCAGCATTAACTATGATAGTTGGATTAACATAACATGGTCAATGAAAAGTCAATAATACCTGGGCGTGATGATAACCGTGATGACGGATGAACGGATGGCGTAAACGATAAGCGGGAAGGTTTTGTGGACCAAGAAGACGGACGAAAGTTAGAAGAAATGGAAGGAAAACAGAGAGCAGATGATTGAACGACTAAAGCCATAAATTGATAGTTAAAGATCAAAACAATTAAGTTAAAGTTAGTTGAGATCCAAATTTCAGTAACTTAGCATAGATTAATTATTAAACTAATAATAAGTTAGGGGTGAATTGAAGAAGGGAGATTGGCGTTGAAACCCTAGGTAGTTGTTATGTTTTATGTTATGAAGACACCTGTGAAACGATGATGGGTGAAATGGAGATAGAGATAAATAGAGATGTATGTATAGGCGGAGAATGCCAAGGGGATCGACAGGGTACAACAGTGAAGAGTAGACAGAAGTGAAGTGTGTCCAAACTAACGGCCTTAGTTGTTAACGGCAATTTAACCTTTCATCATTGTATTCCACCCCTTAGATCCTTTCCTTTGTGATCCTCCTCCGCATATACCAATCTTTTTTCTTTTTTTTTTCTTAATTAAAAATATTATTATTTTAATTTTATTAAGGTCATTAAGAATTAATTTTGATTTTATGCAAATGGTCTTTGCGAGTATATTATCTACGTGGAATTGGAGTGTCAATCCTAACCATAAAAATTGAATACAGTTTAATTTTATTTGGTTTAAATTAAGGAGCAAAAAAGTACAGATATACTAACTTTGTTTGATAAAATATTAATAAACTCAAATAATTATATTCAACTTCTTTACACTTTAATTTTGTTTCTTTAATTAACATCGTATTTTGTAATCTAAATTATAATAAGTAATATTACACTATTTTATAATCTTTACAGTATGACCATTTATTAATTTGTCACGTATTAGGTAGTTTATGTGTGACACACATGTACAACACTATTAGAGTAAATTAGAATTATCTGATCTCAATCTAATTACGATCTCGATTTTATAAAAAAAATATAAAACAATATACATTTTAACAACACGTAATTACAGTGCTATTAGGAAAAAAAATATAAAAGAAGTTACTTTAACATATATATATATATATACTAGATGATACCCGCCGCAATGTGACGGTAGAAATAACGATGGTAGGTAACGATGGTGATAGTGAAAGAGTTGTATTTATATATTATATAGTTATATATAATAATAGATTATGAATTATGAATATGAAAAATTTTATTAATAGAAATACTATAAATAAGTTAAGGGTAATTTAGACATTTCTTTGTGTTGAGACTAATTTTAAGATAATGGTAAATATGCATTATATGTAGTTAAAGATTAAAGATATATATAGGGCGATGATCAAAAGGAATGTAATAAAATTTGAGAATGAGGGAAACAAATCTCAACCTTTAATTTCATCATGAATGAATTTTAAAAATCACAAATAATTTCAAATTTTAACATTCATCATTTATTTATGAAAAAAAATCAAGGGTTAAAATTTGTTTCCCTCATTCCCCAAGATTTAGAGCTTCTTTATGGATCATTTCCCTATATATATGATTTAGTTTTTTCTATCAATATTTTATATTTTATTAATATTATAAGAAGAAAAAAACTTATTATTGTTATACATTTACTTCAAAAAACATAATTCTCGTAGTTTTTCGTAGTCCATAAGGTTATTGAAAATAAAATATTTAAATAGAAAAAAAATACTCCCTCTTAATATACTATTCTCTTAGTTACAAAAATAATGTTATTTAACATAAAATCTTCAATTGGAGATAGAGTAAAGAAATGATAATTTTATCTCTATATTCAAATTAAGTTGGATTTGAAATATTTGAGAATTGAAAGTAATAAATGAAAATATATTTTGAAATTTTAATAATTTTAATAGTTATTTTTTGTAACTGAAATCTTTCTTAAAATAAATAATAAAAATAATAAAATAATACTTAAAATGGGACGGGAAATTATTAATACATGATTCTACAATAGTATAATGCATACAAACATTCATCCGAATAACACCGTGTGTTTGTGTTATCGTAGACCTTTTGAACCAGGAACATCAATCCATCCTAGTTGAATCTCAATTTCACCAGATACCACATTTCGTAATCGAAGAACCATATTTTGGATAACTTTTCCTTTGGTCCATGTTATGCTGCTCTCTTCGGATAAACAATTAGTTCTTGTTGGTTTTACGGTCGAAATGATTGTTTCATCCGGGAGATCATCCAAACGCATTTTTAGTGCCTCTACGAAAGGTTTGATGTCGAACTCAGCATCACCCATTTCATCATCACTTGAGAATGTGTCCTTATCGAAGACTTCCTGTATTTTCTCAATTTATGAATCCATATTACAAAAGTATATGTACATATATCGAAAAATAAAATATGCAAATTGCAGAGTAAGATTACCATTTTTATTGGAAGAGGTTCGAAAATGGCAATGGTAACAACTTCATCCCATACAGGATTGATGTTATTCTTTATTACTCTAGTCTTCAATGTCTACATATATACAATTTTAGTATTAGTTTATTTGTATTTTTATGTATCTAAACCTATTCTGTGTTATGGTACCATTTATATGGTTCAAAGATGTGTAGAAATAAAGAGAAAAGGTAACCAAAATAATGAAAAAAGATGTACTCCCAATAGTTTATCTGGAGAAATAATTAGTTAAAGGAAAAATATTATATACACCAAACATAACTAACTTTGGGTGCTGTTAGCTTCAACAGAGGGAACGATCTTGTATAAATGGAAACGTTCAAGGCTCAAAAATGTAAAATATTTAAACATTGATTGGTCAAAGGCACCTAACCATTGTGTTGTCAACATTACCAATGTTATCCCTTTTGAAGAATGATAGGTGTTGTTAGATGTACATGCAATAAATGTACGGTTCAAGCAATAAATCATTCTTAGGCATATCAATTAAAAGCATTTAACGTTATTCAATCAAAATTTACCAAGAATATACTTAGTTGAAGCAGAGTAAGGACCAAGGGAAAGGGACCTACCTGTTCCCCTACTCGAAAAATGATGTATGGATCGCTACTTCGAATATCCCTAGCGGCAAGGTTTACACCTTTTTGCACATGAATACTTAATAAACCCAACAAACGCTCCATTCTAGTTGTTCGTGTTGAGTGTTTTCTGGAAATTAAACAAGCAAAGTTTGTGATAGATCATAGAACAATTAAAGGAAAGAGATATGGAGAAGATATCCGTTTAGTACAAACAAAAACAAGTATCTAATTATGTTGTTTTTGCTGAATTATGGTAAAAGCTATCAGATCATACGAACAATGTTTTGTTGTGTTGATTCATTGTTGTGTAAAAAGCTATCAAGTTCGTCGTCTTCTGAATAAGTTTCAAAAATACGATTCAATGCTTCCATTTTGTAATAGTATTTGTCATTGTGTACGTAAGAATTGTATAGATTTAGTGTGAATTGTATGAGTTTAAAATATGTTTTAATATATATATATATTGATCTAGCCGTTTTATAATATTCCAAAAAGAATTATTTTTTGTTTTTTTAACGGTCATATGATATGACTTAGTTTTTTTTTTCAAAAAAGTTTTTGTTTATTTCAAGTGAAGGAAAAAGAAAAAAGCAAGTATAGAAGCGTGTCGGGCTCACATTTCTTCTGTGTTGGATTCGTGGCTTCAATGACGACCACATCCAAGCACGATCAGCACTTCGTCCGTACTTGACCCGTGCTTGGTTCACGGTTCCGACGATGAAACCACTACAAGTGGTCTAAAGGTAAAAGTGTTGATTAATAACCATTGAACTTTTATGTGTATTTATTTGTAAAAATTATACTAATTTATTAAAAAGACAGTGGTTTCTAAAGTAAACGAAAATAAGATCAAAGCCTTAGATATATAAAATCATAAGATTCTCAACCTAAATCCTTTATTACAACAACGTTGATAACGGTTCTTTTTCTTAAATTTTCTATAATTGAGTTTATACATAATATTTTTTAAAACACCTTTACTATTTTTATTTGTTTCGAAAAATTATTCATTAAATTACTTATTTTACCCTCATTTATTACTCTCAATAAATAATTACTTAAATATGTTAAGTCATTCATGCATTCAATATAAGAGTAAATAAATTAAATTTGTTTTGTTGATGCACATTATCTTTTTAAAGTGTAAGAAGTAATGTTTTTTTTGGTGACCCGTAACAAACACAGTATCAAGGGTCAATACGTGGTATCATATCCACGCAAATTCCATGGTTATTAGCTTGTCGAGGCTCATATTCGAGAGTGCACATATTTTGTTGAAACTTATCATATATGTTTGAACTATAACCAAATGACTTATGCTCTGACGGTATAGTGGTTATTCAACAATCAATGATATATTGTGGGTTTATATCTTTAAACCCATTTTAGATATAACGTGTAGATTATTATACGGTGTCAGTTATCTTTGTCTTAAAAAATGTTTAAGTTATTACTATTCATTAGATATACAAGGAATCAATGTAAGACCATCCGTAATGACGTCCATAACATACGTTCATAACAGATGTGGAAGAGTATGTCGCCCTTATGTGAATGAACATGCATTAGAAGGACAAATTTATAAAGAAGGTCCATACATAAACATTGCAAGTCCATGGGATGGCTGGTAACAATTCGAGTCGAGTCAAATATCAGAAAATCTAAGCTTGATTCATTTGATAATTATTCGAACTCGAATAAATATAAAGAACTGTACTCAAGCTTGAGTTCAAATAACTTTTTGATGTTCGAATTTGAATACGATGCTCATTTAGTTGTTTATATATTATTTTGATAACCTAATTTTCAAATTTAAGTTGCTCTTCTACTAATTTCAACTAAATAAACTTGTTAGATAGCTCGACCTCATACTTGTATTAGTTCATTTATACATTAAGTTTTGGGTTAAAATTATATTGATTATATTTAATCAAAGTTTTTAAACACAAAACCTTTATATAAATCAAACTTGTTCACTCGAAGTTCGATTAGTTTGTTCAACTCGAATTTAAATGAGCCGAGTCGAATATCAGTTTTTTAAGCTTGGTCGTGAAACTAATCGAATAATAACTTTCGTTTCAATTCGACCCGAACTCGAATATTATCAAATTCGAATTTAAAATAAACGAGTTCAAACTTAAGTGGTTCGTTAACCACTCAACTCATTAATACTCATGGATACACCAAGTAAAGAGAATGAATGAGGGCTCCGTCCACTAACTTTAACTATTAGAGTACATAAAAATAACAACTTAGTCATAAATTATTGGTTAATTATAACATGTTAAAAAATCTGAGAAGGCATGACATGACATGTCATGGACTTCCATAACATTACGGGCTAACAACTTCTCGTCAATATTTTCTGTTAATATGAATGCATCAATATACTGAAGAAATAACAAAAAAAGAAATAAATTAATGACCAAGCGCCAATCGATCAACGCTTCTTCAACTTACCATCAAATTTCAATCGCTTTTGTACAAGATTACAAACGATTAACTACTAACTAATTTAAGGAAAAAACAAAGCCAAAAGCCTAAAAATGCAATACACATACCACCTCTGGAAATTGATGCAGTAATTGAGCAAGTGCGACTAGTAAACTAACTACATTCGTCTAGAGCCTGGAACACTGATCCAACTCAACTTAATTTCAAGTTCACCACATTCTACGTTTCTTAATCTAAGAACCATGTTTTGGACAATTCTTCCATCTGTCCATGTAATGTCGCTTTCCTCCGCGAGGCAGTTAGTCCTTGTTGGTTTCACGGTTGTGATTATTGTATTGTTAGGAAGATCATCTTTCAAATGCATCTTCACTGCTTCCAAAAACGGTGTGAAGTCAAATTCTGCATCCCCCATTTTATCATCCGCTGATAATAAATCCCTATCATACACTTCCTGCATTTTACAATTTATCAATCAACCAAAAGATATAACATAACGGAATTACATTACACCTTTTATATCACAAGTATCGTACTATCAGGTTTAAAATGTCAAGGGGATTCAAACTTAAGACTTCCCCCATTTAATAATGAAAGTCCCAACTCCCAAGTTTTTACCGCTCAAGTCACCCCTGGTTTTTTTATACTTTAATAGCTTTAATTCATATCACATTTCAACGGTACACTTAAAATAAAATAATAATAATAAAAACCGAAAAAAGAAAAAGACTTACAAGTTTAACAGGGAGTGGTTCTACGACTGATAAAGTCAAATCTTCATCCCACACAGGATTTAAGTTTTTCTTCACAACTCTAGTCTTCAATTTCTGTGCACCAAAAATTAAAAGCAAATGTGAACATTTACTGTATTTAGTATCAGCTGTAAAAACAACTCAATTATACATCTATCTAGAAACTTCTAAAATAGTAGCGAGTATCTGGGCGGAAATAACTAAGTAGACCGGAGTTAATCACTAAATCTATAATTGCAAGAAAATTAATAAGAGTTAAAATAAAAGTTAACCTGTTTGCCCATACGGATGATGACGTAAGGATCGCTACTACGTAGATCTCGAATAGCAAGGTTAACACCTTTATGGATATGAACTCTGAGTAAACCCAACAAGTGATCCATCGACATAATTTAATTAATAGTAAACCAGGTTAATTATTTATTGTTGAAATTAAAATCTGTGTATCGGAAATGGAGAGAGAGAGAGAGAGAGAGAGAGAGAGAGAGAGAGAGAGAGAAGAAATTGGTGGTTTGATAATTTAAATGGAGGTTTTAAGGTTTTACCCGTATGTTGGTTTTGGTAGAGGTTTTTAATATGTACTAGACTAGACTTGAAACTATTATACACTTAGTTTGTATATGACTGTATATGCGTGTTATTATTTTACGTTTCCCGAAGAAATAGCGCGTTATTTGAAAGCAAACAAAGAAAAAGGTTGGAATATTAAGTACATTATTCTTGTAAGATTTTTTGAAGAATAAACATGTTTAAGTTAGGAAACACGGATAATACTTTACTATTCTTTTTCTTTTATTTTTATTTATTATATATAGGAAAAGAATTAAAAATATAGAAAAATTGATCCTAACCCTTAATTTTCAGAACATTAACGTTTATAATGTAATGAATGTCATTTAAAATTATAACTTAATATTCTTAAACATTTATTTATAATTTATAACCATTATTAAGCATTTAACACTCTCTTTCTTAATCCTTAAAAAGGGATATCAGGAATTACCATTTTATCCCTCTACTTATCTTTTCACTTATTAATTATATAAATCATTCAATTAATATTATATTTCACATAATACATTTAAATATATTATTTCTTCTTTTATATTACAATATTGAATTTACAATTACAATAATTTAAACTATTATAAAAAATCACTTTCATTAAAGAAGTATCAATTATTATTGCATTTATGTACCATTAAATATTTATCTCTCAATATCAACATGTGAAATCTTCATCTGGTGCTGTGCGCGGAGTTCGACGCTAGTTTGTAATGAAATATATAAATTTATGATAAAATTAAAAATTGAGATTTACTTCTCTCATTCTTGAAAATTTACTAGCTTTTCTTTGAATCATATATATATATACTTCCTATGTTTTTTTAGCTCAAGCACACATTTTAAGGAGACATACTTTTAGATTTTGATTTATGCAAACAGTTATTGGATCTAGCAAATTAAAATATTATAGCGTATTTACATTAAAAAAAATTGAATTACCTAAAAGTAAAGATTGACCGAAAATAAATTGTTCTTTTGTTCAAGGAAAATGATTTACCTAATAAACTAAATTAGTTAGCTACGTTAGATCTTAGCTCATCATAAAACGATAGTTTAATTGCCTAATATTAATTATTATTTTTTGGAAGAAGCAGACTGCTAATTTATTCAATAATTTACCTACTTAACTACTGTATTGAATTACCTGGCTACGTTCGATCTTGGGTCATCATATCATAAAAAACTATAAAAAAGAATACGTCTTCTTTGAATTAGTAACTTACTAACTTCATCGAATTGTCCAACTCATTGTGACGTTAACATTTGGTTTATTAATTTATTAGAATTATTATTATATTATTAAAAATTATAAATTATAATTATCATTATTTTAACGGTTTTTTTGGAGTGTTTAACAGTCATTTTTCGCAATACCCACTTTTTAGATATAGGAATTGTATGTATATGATAACGATTCTTTATTTTTTCTGACAAATATTTATAAGTAATCTTTTTCACAAGAATTAAATATTAAGTAATTGAAAATAACAATTACTATTGGGCGCTAGAAAAATAAGCGTACTATTTTAACTTACCTAACTATAACTTGTTGCCTTATAACAAGACAACTGAAAATAAAATACAATAAATAAGCCAGTTCATTTTCTTTTTAAACTTGTCTCACCAGACTAAATAATGCTAAACACATTTTAATAAGAAAAGAATACGGAGTAGTCATTAATACAAGATTTGAAGTTAATACAGAAGATATCGTATTTAAAAATGAAATCTATTTATTGCTAATCATGCTCTTTACCTAAATAAAGTGATTTTAGTTTATATAACAGTTTTTTTCTTTTAAATAATTGAACTACTCTACTATTTTAGTTTTATTAAAAGTTAATTTGTATATATAATTTTGGATAATTATATGCATGCTCATCCGCAGTGCGGTAAATTATAGATGATGTGATCAATTTTATAAATATGATTTTGTGACATGGGATCATTTGAAAAAAATTACACATTTTACATAAGTAAAATCCTTTCCATTCGAACGATGACTTCAAATTACGTATAAATTTTAACATGTAAAGAGATGTCGTTTCATGTGTGTATATATTCTTATATGTTGTTAAAACACGATTCAGTGTCATAGAATTCTATTTATAAAATTAACTGTATCATTAATAGCTTATTAAAATTTTCAATAGATCATACGAATAATGATTAACATTTAATAAAAAAGTTAACTTTTAATGTCTCGTAAATATAAAATAAAATAGTATAATAATTTAAAATGACAAAAGAAATAAATACGTTATTTTAGAATTAAAAACCCTCTATACAGAGGAATAAAATAGGTCAATGAGAGGGATTAATTATCATATTAATGCAGACGTTGTATTGTTGGTTGCCGCCCACCTGCGAACCTTTCAATAAACTAACAAAAAGTAATAGAAGAGACTTTCCACGTAGTTGCTCTAACACAATTTAAAAGATATGGGAGAATGAAACAAGGTAACTAAAAACCTATTTCTTGTTTGCTTATAATTCCAGTTTAAGTTATTAGCTTTTTATAAGAATATATATCGACACGTTCTAGAAGTTTTTACAAAGATGGAGGATCTTATGAAAATTATGGATAACTTAGTTAAATATCTAAAAAGTTATAAAACATGAACTGCTTAATAAAGTGCTATTTGGTAAGATCTGTATGGCTGAAGATTTGAAGCTGGTGACAGATCTATTTGACGTAAGGCCACTCACTAATACATATAATTACCGGAAAATTAACGGTTAATGAGAACAAGGTGATTGCAAATATATTGAATAGTGTTTTTTATGTCACAATTTAGACGATTTGGAACTGAAGGAATACAATTCTACACGCTTTGGACCAAGAAAGAAAGAAGTGGCTACAGGTGGATATATTTCTCCGAATTTAGCGTCTTGCACTCTTATGGATGGAGAGCAGATGTGCAAGAAAGTTTTTGAAGTGGAGTTCGTGGATTGTTAACCCTCGTGATATTGATCCGGGTTAAATCATATGGTATCTTGTGGTAGTGGTATTGGTATTGGTATTGGTATTGGTTCTTTATATGTAAATATTTGTAGTGAGGTGACTAACATCTCCTTTGAGTTGGTTGTTGTAAAGACTTTAGTATCCTCTCGGTGTGACTTAATAAAATTCTTTGTCTTTCAACAAAAAAAGTTATGATACATGAAATGTGGTAAGTAGATTAGGAGAATCTAGAAGATACAAAGATGGATGGAGATGAAACTTTCAAGATCCATGACTTCCCTATAAATAGGTGAAGTCAAAGTCATTTGTGATATCAAATTGTAAACAATTCAAGTAATCAATACAAAAAGTACAATATTTTTTTAGGAAGTTTTTAAGTGTTCTTTTCATCATTCTCTCAACTTTTTTAAGTAAGGGTAAATTTAGATTGAAATAGCAAATAGAGGGAGCTAGTACCGCAAGATTTGCTAAAAGATGACACAGTCTGCAACAATATTTACTTAACAATTAACTACTTTTAGAAAACATCAGTAAAGTGTTCATGTATAGCAGACAAGTACTTGTTAAATCCTGTCTTATCATACAAACATTTTGTGCATGTAACTTCCTCACATGACTCGGTGTAGGAAGGGGTGTTGTATTTATTCAACTTTTTTAGTTTTCTCTATCATGTTAATGAATTGACAAGGTTTAATTTATTTCATTGATCCAACTTGCCAATTTGACTCTTTCAATTCCATGCATGAATATTTAAGCTTATTACCAACTTTATGACTTTAATTTGAACATAACACAAGTACAATAATTATATACAACTCTATGTTTAATCTCAAGTGTGTCTTAAACCATGTTACCAAAACATCTAAATTGATTCAAAACCTGCAACCCAAGATGTGAAGATTAAGGACTTGAGTTAATAGTTTGTACTTTTTGTTAGTTGATTCTAAAATAACAAGTTACTTCTTTTTTTAGCATTCATTAACTTGTATACATCATACGGCCCTTACTTTCTCTTTAGTTTTCAAAACTCCCACAAACGTACATTTACACATGTGCCGCTACTCGTAAAATATAAAAGTCAATGTTGAGCATACGGTTCAGACGGACTCAACGCCCTACCAAAAAGAATGTTCATCCATAATAGGCAAGGTGATATTTTCTCGAAGTTTCGCCTCTTAATCCAACTTAGTTACATGGCTAAGGATTTACCCCAAAATTGTAGTGTAGGAAGATTGAAATTAGGTCTCCTTTAAAGATTCCATTTGTGATTTGACTTTGTTCAATCATATATTCTTAATTTAATCTTTAAAGTTTCGCCTCTTATTCCATTTGTGATTGGAATGTATGATATACTAGTATGAAAATTCAATTGATTCAACATTGTCATTTATGCATAAATTTGATTGTTCTATTATTGTTTTGTATTGTTTATTGATTACACTAATATAGGGAAGGATTGTTGGTAATTTTAGTGTCACCTTATCGTTTTAGTGTAATGGAAATAATACGTGTGTCAAGGGGTTCAACTTTAATTCTAATTCAAGTTGGGAGTTGCGGAGTGCACACTTATATTAGCCTATATTGTTCCCGGTACGACTAAAATGACGGTGGTCAAGGGGTCTGCCCCCTAGCGGGGATTATATTCTGACATACACAAAACGCGCAACCGTCTTATGGTTTCAAACACAAAGTGGGGATTATATTATGACATACACAAAATGGGCAACCGTTTGATGGTTTCAAGCAAAAAATGGGGATTATATTATAACATACACACAAGATAGAATTTTCTCAAATATCATCGAAAACGTTGAACTTATTTTTCTGCCTAAATTCAAGTTGGTTCTTTGTGAATCATCCACGTAATTTGGATTTCATATAACCCAAACATTAAGGGTCAAAATATCAAATTCAAAAAATGAATCTATATACGATTCGCAAAACAATATGTGATTCAGAAATACACTCTTGTTGATTTACATAACTAATAGGAATCAACTCGATGATCATATATTCATAGGAAAAAATTACTAGTATATAATAATGTGCTCATATATTTATGCATTGTCTTGTTTATTTTTAGATCTAAAGACTATTTTCCTTAGCTTTTCTTGGGTTGTTACACGGGCCATTTTCTAACTTCGATAACATAAATCAAGAACCCAAAAAATAGTTGGTCCTAAAGATGGAGGTAATTAAGTGACAAATGTCCTTTATTAGTGGGGTTTATCTTGTATATAGGTTGACTTATAAATATCGAAGCAATTGCATGTGTTTTGGGTGAGTCATTATAACGTGCATTGTGACAAAAAGGGGTCGGGTTTATATCGGGATAAAAAGGGGTTAGGGCTCCTGATCGATGGTGCGGTTTGCATACATGAATGCAGTTTGAAAAACACGGGGTTGCACAGATGGATTTTTGTTGCGATCCGTAATTGTTGAACCCGACCCATGACTCACGGTTCGAACCAATTTGACCCATTACAATTTTTGTTATAGAAATGATTTTATGGTGCATTATATAAAGGGTGTTTGGGGTTCTCATTCAAAACACCAAAAATATATCAATTCGTTCTCTCTCGTATTACCTGCACATAACCATTGTATTTTGCGAACCGTGTACAACACGAGCCTCAATTTTTATTTTCATTAATTTATTTTACTTTCTGTTTCTGTGTTACAGTTTCATTTCGTTTTTCTGATAGCAAATCCTACAACAATTTTGACCCACTCCCTTATATATGGATTTGGGTTATGCCTTTGAGTTAAATGGGTCAAAAGAGGAATCAATACATGTAGCTAGAAAGTAAGCGAGAAATAAACCGAGTTGCTCAAAGTACATCTTAGTATTTCTATTAACTAATATCAACAATATAAACGTGTATAAGTAACAAATATAATAGGAGAAAGAGTAAAAAAATACTTAGGTTGAAGTACACAAACGTGTTTTCCTTATAGAGAAAGCGTCCAACTGCGTATAGTTAATTTATTTTAATACGCTCATCTCTCAAAATACGTCAACCGGTTAGATCATTCGTCGGCAGCAAAAGATCCCTGAACCGAAAACAACAAATGCTCTTAAAAAATGTAAGTATACTACGACGGTTCTTTGACTTGAGAATAAAAACAGAGGAATGATGTTTTGCTTGTATGTATTAGAATACTTTTTACTTTTCACTTCCCCTCTCGTTTGACATTACAAACACCACTTTAAATATGAGTTAAGGTACCAACGGATCCTTTCATCAAAATCCATTAATATATAATCACTCAATACCATTCAAATGTGATAAGTTCCAAATAGAGGTTATAAGACAATACTTAAAAGAAAGTAAATGAAAGACTATTGTATGCGTTTAGTCATTAGAATCAAATAATTTAAATTTTAAATTATTTTAAAACTATTTTCCAACAGTATATGCAAACGTATCATACATATTAGTCACATTTATTATCTTTTAAAGACAGAAATCACCCGTTTTGACCAGTTAGACAACATGGGCTTAATGATTCCTTAGACATCCGACCCCAAAATTACCTGTTTTGACCTACTAAACGACTCGCCTATTTTGCTGCTCCTAGAGAGAACATATGTCTGGATGAAGCAGAAGGACATGAATCTGGAACAATTACAGACCTTATATCAAGTTTCAAATGTACATGGAATTCGTCTACAAGACCTAAAATGCATTAAAAGTTAGTACATAATGTGGAATTTTACTTGCGGTAAATACTTATCTACTAGGTTTGATTAAGAATAAAAAATCTTGACCAACAGTAATACACACCTATTAAATGACATCTTATGATTCAAATCTTTTTTTTAAAATTTTTCCAAATACAAAATTGCTTTGACATGGTGTTGCCAAATCAACACTTACATAACACTATTTTAAATAAAAAGTTAGAAATCAATATTTTCAGGTAACCATCAAGTGTTCATACCTCAAGCTCCAAGCAAAACATACAGTCAAATAGCATATCACATAAAGTTGCTTTCAAGCAAAACAAATTCAAGATGGCAGCAAGCCAAGTCAAAGGACAGCAACCTATACGCGAAAATGAAGCATTACACGGTAAAAATTATATGAAGGATACTAAACAATGTGATCCTTCTAATGTTTGTCAACGAATGAATCAACTTTAACAATTAATACAGTACAAATTTAGAGTGATTAAATATACAACAACAAAAACATGCAACCTTGTACCTAAATAGAATAGTACTTTTTAACGACCAACATTAACACTTGAAAAAGTTAAGAGTGGATTTTCCGAACTGCTTGTGGGAGTAGTTGTTGGTGTATCAGGCATATTCTTTGAAAGTTTAGGAAAAGGGGCCTCAAAGTGTATCACTTGAATCGCTTGCCTTATCGATGGCCTCAAACCACGATCAGGGTGTGCACACCATAACCCAACCATCATCAAACACTTAGCTTGCTCATCGTTAAAATCTTTAGATAGCTTCTCATCAACTGCAGAAAGAATATCTCCTTTTCCATACAAACACCAAACCCAATCCACCAAACCCATTTCAGAATCAGTATCAGCGCAATCTCTAGCTTTTCTTCCACAACAAATCTCTACTACAACCACACCAAAACTATAAACATCTGATTCCTTACTAGCTCTACCTGTTCTTACATACTCAGGTGCCATGTACCCTAAAGTCCCGGCTAAACCGGTGGTCTGTGGACCTAACTCATGGTCCATAAGTCGGGCTAACCCAAAATCACCAAGCTTGGCATTAAACCCCGAGTCAAGCATCACATTGCTTGATTTAACATCTCGATGGATAACACATTGCTCCCATTCCTCATGAAGATAAAGCAATGCAGAAGCCAAACCTAAAGAAATCTTGTATCTTAAACCCCAAGCAAGGGGAGGCATGTCCCCAAAAAGATGGGAATCAAGACTACCATTTGGCATAAACTCATACACTAATAAAAATTGCTTTTCATCGTGGCACCAACCTATTAGTTGCACCAAGTTTCTGTGCCTTAAACTGCTAATAATCTTGACTTCTGTTATGTATTCCTTTTTTCCTTGTTTGGATCCCCTTGAAATCTTTTTAACAGCAACTACTTTTCGCTCGTAAGTGAGGTAGCCTCTGAAAACGCACCCAAATCCTCCTTCGCCTAACTTTAAATCGTCACTGAAGTTATTAGTAGCCAAAGCAAGATCTTTGTAAGAAAATCTTTTGGGCCCTGCTCCTCGTTCGAGATCATCGTTTATTGAGGATAAGTGGACTGTTTCTAATGTTTCATCTGTAGGTCTTTTGTGAATTCTCGTCCAAATTGTATACATTACTACACATAATAATATAAGAACACCTAATGGCACTGCTAATCCCACAGTCAACTTCACCTTATTTGTTGATGATTTGCTTTCTGCTTTTACATATAAGCTCGAATTGAACTCCCAGTACTCAAGGGCATGTTTCTCCATGTACTGACCCGTGGAAGCTGAGATGCCGATAATGACCCATGAAGGAAGAACCTCTTTAAGGTCAATTTGATACGAAAGAATCGATTCTCCTTGAAAAATGGGGTTCCTTTCATACGTCCAAAAGACACTAAGATTCTTGGTGGTAGCATTATATGAAACCCAACAATTAGCAGTCTCCTTATTGTGCAAACTAGTATTCCAAGGAGAGTAAGTAATCGAAGAAAGTGAGTTCCTGTTGATTCCGACATGCCCACCAGGCGGATCCCACTCATGGTTAGAAAATGAGTCGAACTCAACAGAAACAATTGGGCCTTGAGTTGGATTGTCACTAGTTGTTGTGTTAAAAAGGCCTAAAAATCCAGCAGCTGAATTCAGAGGAGGTGTGAAACCAACAGGTGCTAGAAAGAAAGCAAGGCCATGGCCATAACCAAACCCTTTTGGAGGAATAAAATCTTGGGTGTCAATTACAAAGGAGAAACGAGTAACAAAATCTGATAGTTTGCCTGAATTTGGATCCCATAAAGGGACTTTTTCTTTGTAAAGAACTTGACCAACACGACAACAAAACACAACACTGTTTAAATTCACAGCTCCAAAAAAGGGGGCTGCATCTCCTATATAGACAACTTCTTTCATATTAGAATCAAAACGAGATACTTGGAAGTACAACGAGTTAGCAAATTGAATAACAAATAAAAGAAAACAGACAAAACAGGAAGAGGCATCCATGGTTTTGCAAATCTTCAGGCACAACCTGCCTGAGGAAAGTCTTTACAATGAAATCAGCATATATTAGTCGAAAAATCTGGACGTTTTATCACTTTATGTTCAACAACTACTTTGATTTTATATGACTTATGAAGCTGCCATCAACACGAAATTAGATAAGTAAAGACAGATTAACATTACAGTTACTTTAATTAACGTTTATTTTCATTCATGGGTCCAATAATGAAGATAAATATGTTATTGTAAGTCTTTAGAAGGTAAAAGAAAAAGACTCGACTTCCATGTAGTAGTGTGGTGGACTAATAGATTGAGATGACTTTTCACCCTTTGATTGGTGAAGTCTCATTTGACAATGAATATACTAACATAATAAAATGCCTAGTTCATGCTGAGGCATAAGTGTCGAAGAAAAGATTGTTTAATTATATTCTTTTGGAATATAATTAATATGATGACCAAATGAAATTTAATGTATATAACTTCTAATGTTCTTCCCAGGAACATTTATAAACTCCAAGTTACCTATAAAAATAAACTTCTCTTTGACAAGAAGTTAAGTCTATATAATGAAAATAAACAGCTGCTCGTATTATTAACAGTAAGTTGTCATTACTTTATCACTGGAACGTGTCATTTCGTTTAATTCTCTGTCACACCGGCTTACATAGACAATTACTTTGTAAATTAATTTAATTTTTGAATTTAAAAACATTATCTCATCGTTATCAAATCTGTGTACGATAAAAATATGAAAACTTCAAATATCGTGGTATTATCTAACTAGTTTATTCGATACAACTCATCACTATCACTATAATATAATAAATAATAAATATAAAATACGGTAGACAACAGAAATCTCTGTTGACTAGAAACCTTGTTTGTTTTGTTCCATATGTCGCATGTTATTTAAACTATGTCTTCACTAGTGAATAAGTTAACAAGAGGCACCTTAGTTCACTGCTAAATAGGTTCCTCTCTCGAATTTTCGGGATCCTATGCGAAAACTTTAAAATTTGAAATTGAGGCCCTGAAAATGATGTTATAGAAATTAGAATACTACCCACGATATGTAGTGAAAGGAAAAGCAAAATAGTAAGAGAATTACAGAGAAAACTCACTATTTATTTTTAAAAAAGTAATATTTTGAGTTAATAACTAAGATTGCATCTTTTGAATTACAGAAACTGACTTAAAAAAAATTGAATGAGATTTTAAGTACTTAAGAGTTGATTGTGAGTGAACATTTAAATAGAGATTTCATTCAAATGATATGTACTAATGATAGTTATAATCAGGGTGTTCATTAATCGGTTTGAATCGATAATCACTATGTTTAGTTTCATTGGTTTTGATTTGGGTATTTGGTTTTAATACCATAACTGGTTTTTGGTTTGGATTTTGATTTGAAAACCTCATGTTGGACCCCACCTTAAAACTCGAAATTGTATTAGTAAACTATTTTAGTATGGATTAAAAAATTGATATAATTTGAAATTAACAGCCATTTGTTTTATTTCTTTCTTTTTGTGAACTAAATTAATAGATTCACAAATCTTTCTTACACTTGCTATGTCATAAAATTTTTCTTTCTTTTGTCCATTTTATTAGTAAAGGTTTTCATTTATTTATTTATACACGTGTTCATTGTTGAAGTAATTTGTTTAATTTTTTTTAGTAAATACATACTTGTAATTTCAATCAAAGTTAATAACCCTCAATTTAATAAAATGAATATTATATAACTGAACTGAAAACTTATGAACTATTTGTTTGTGATAGATGATAGATTAATATATATTATGAATATATTATATTTCTATTTCATGAAAAAATTTGAGTTATTTTATTAGTCGTTTTTAAAGGTTATCATAAGTTCAGATTTACGGTCTCCAAACTGATTAACCCAAATTTTATTTGGTTGGCTTGGATTGGATTTGTGTAGTTTTGTCTTGGGTATTGAGCGATTTAAATTTTTTCAAAAATTGAATAACTCCATGAAACTGAAACCTGACCGTTTGAACACCCCTAATTATAATCTCAACTCTTTAAGAATATTCATCTGGTTACTTAATTAGTTTGATACAAGATGATAAGTGCAAATAAGTGATTGAAGAGTACAACTTGGAAAACACAAATAACTACTAATGAAATGTCCGATGAAATAACTTAGAACTAAAGATATCAAAATCTTAGTCAATTTTCTCACTTAAAAGAAGCCTAATCACTTGCATTTTATATTTTTGGAGGTTCTTAAGTGTTTAAGAAGATAGAGGTTCTAGTTGTTATTTTATATAAAATGTACACGTACATATCATAAAAGAATTATGGGACATAAAGTTGTTGATTTACTTGCTTTACAGTTGAGTTACCAATGACTTAAGATCAACAGTGTAAAGTGAACGTGACTCACACGTACTTGCATCATAGATGATCGTGATTTGTTCTATATGTTAAAAAATATATATATTGGTTTATCATCTTAATATGAAATTAAGTTAGGATTAGTAAGTGGAAATGCTAAATAACTTTAGTCGTATCTCTATAGTGTTTATCCAACTTCCTTTTGGTCTATTGTGTATATCAAGTTTTCAATTTTTGGTTTACTGTGTGTATTTGACTGACGGACACCCTTTTTATTACGTGTCAGATGACGTGGTGAACTATACGGTTGCCATATCATCAAATAAGTCATAAGATACACACAATAGACCAAAAGTGAAAGTTTGATACACACGGCATGCCAAAATGAAGTTGGGTATACACTATAGATATCGGGTTAAAGTTAAGTGCATTCCCACATACTAATCTCAATTGTGTTTTAACTTGTATGTACATATTCTAAATTTAACATGCAAATGGAGTAGCTTTAATTTTTCAGGTTAATTAGTGAATCTTCATGACTATTTCGTACTATTTCTTTGGCCACTTAAATTGTTACGCCCATTTTTTTTTTTACACACCATTGATTCTACTGATTATTTTCAATTAATAAGCCAAATCAATTTACATACGATCATCCTTTTCTAATCAAATTTATAACAAAACGTGTTTAACTTGTTACAGACAAAACTGAGTTTAAACAACAAGTTGAGCAAACCAGAACATGATCAAAAGATTTAACACTTGCAAATCTACGCCAAGTGTTCAGCAATCCTTCACTAAGCTTTTTCTTTCCCGCGTACCTCCTTCTTACCCGATTCACTCGAACCTACAAAACGGTTACAGCTCGAGGAGTAAGCTAATGCTTAGTGAATTCATACGAGATTAAATAAATAATATGAACAACAATATCAATCATAATTGAAGTCAAAAACAACAAGAGTCAATATGATTTCTCTAACAACTAGCATACGTTTAATATACATAATTGTAACGATCTGTACTCTGTTTTACTTTCTCAACTCAACTGAGTCAGCACAAGGCTATCAGTCTCTGTCAATTAGAAAATCTGTCGTGTGGCTCATTTACAAAATGAAACCACCTATACAACTGTCATGTAACTCTGTCATGTGGTTCATATAAATATGAGACCACATATAAACTCTGTCATGTGGATCCTCTTACACGGGTGTAATCCGGATCCATCTAAACATCTGTCAACTGTACGTCTGTCAACTGTGTGATACCATAAACAATATGGAATCACCGTATCGTTTGTCACATAGGTCCGCTTACACGAATGTAAACCGGATCTAATTTATCAACATAATAAATATAATCATAATATGAACTCACCTTGATTATTTAAGGATGCTAGCTTGTTATTTGAGTTTCCTGCTTGATCAACACCTATCCAATTTACACAACCAAACTTTAACAAGACGAGAATCATGCATAAGCATCCATATAACTCTCTCATGAACTTAGCGACACTAGTATTGTGTCGCACCATAAGATCATGCGACATAGTCATTGTGTCGCACCATTAACTCATGCGACATTATCATTGTGTCGCATAACAGACTCCTGCGACACTATCATTGTGTCGCAATACTTAATATTGCCGCCATAAGCGACACAGTCATTTGTGTCGCATAACAATCTTGCGACACAACCTTTGTGTCGTAATGAAGAACAGATCAGTCCCCAAATTTGAAATTCTCGAATTCAAACATGTAATACTCGAATTAACTTGTTCTACTCCGTCCAAATCACTTAGTAACAACTATAGCACATAATAATCGAAACCTTACCTCGAATTCACGGACCAATTTCTTTAATTTCGAGTTTAAAACTTGATTCTTCACTTTCTCTCTCTATTTCCTCGTTTTCTCACTCTAAAACCGATTTCAAAAGTTGTATAAAGTTCTGGAAATGTTTAGGCAATGTTAATATATATATTAACCTCGAATTACACTTAAGCTTCTTGATTAATTTCATTTCAGCTCGTCCTGCGACACAAGTTGCGACACTGCCCTTGTGTCGCAATCTCCCCATCTGCGACACAACCTTTGTGTCGCAGAACACCAAAAATTCAAATTTTAGGATGTTACATAAATATTTTATTCGGTGAGAATCAAACTTGAGACTTTTTGTGAAGAGATCAACACGCCTTATCACTAGATCAATTTGGCGATCGTTAATTCTTAGTCTAACTAAAATAATATAAAATTAATATTAGTTGGTGTAATAATTGTCGACTAACTTTTGACCAAATGATATCAATATCTTTCTACCTACGATTGTTTTAAATGAGGCTACCTAACGCGCTTCGTCGCAAACATTAAAAACCCAATTTTATTTCATTTATTTTAGGTGCAAGAGCATAAAAATGATATAGTTATAAATATCTACTATCAAGGATTAGATAATTTAAACTATAACAAACAAAACATTTTAAATACTTGAGAAAATTGAAAGAAGTATAATTAAATTAAAGTTTAAGTTAACATATAAACTACTCACGTTTAACTAAATTAGGAGTAATATGTGACATTTAAATATTTAATTAGTTATAGATATTCAGTTATATGTAAAAAATGATAGGAAAAAAAAGATAGTTAGAATACTTAAAAGATTTAAGGTTATTTAAGAAATGAGAGTATTTATGAGGTCCAATTTTCATATCACTTTAGTTTGAAATAAATATCAAACGCTCCTAACTTTTTAGTGCTAACAAGAATTGTTACAAATATATGTATCACTAAACTTACAAGTATATGGATCATGAATAACTATAGAACAATTTTGAACAAATACTTGTTTTAGATTTATTCACAATAAAAAGATTTAAATAGAATTTAAATTTATTTAGTATGTAATAAATTAATTTCATGTTGAAACTTGAATGGCATTATTGTAAAAAGAAAAAATAAAATAGTAAAATAACAAAAAAAATTCATGTATTGAAAAATCAAACCCACGTGCCTTTGATTATTAAGTAGGCAGTTTATCACTTTGGCTACATAACATTAATTACTTATTGCCATACTAAAAATATATTTACCGCTTAAATTTTGAGAACTGAACAGTAGAAAATGACGAAAAATCTCTTAAACGACAACCAATCAACTGCTGATGTATTAGGTATACTCTATGAGTTTTAGCAGTTTGGATGTTTTAAAAAAAATTGATAGTTTAACACAACTAGCATAGAAGACAGTTACTTTTTGTTTGCTAGCGTGTATGTACTAGTAAAACATAAGAATCCATTGCATCCCATATTACATTGAGCTTATGGATTTGTATTAAAGTTGCATGTCACAATCCAACCTTGTAGAAAGTAGACAAAAAGTCGCTGTTGTATAATAGTTACTATGGAAGCTTAGAGTTTGGCACAGCCCACGATGGTTAATGTTGTATTATAATGGTCTAATACATTTTATGTCAAAAACTTATGATGACATGTTGATATACACATGGGATTTGAAAAGTTCTAGGTCAACTACACATGGGTAAATGTTCAAGGTCTCTTGATTAACACACAGACCATGGAAATAGTCAGGATGCTGATTTTAGGAATTCACGATTGCAAAACCAACGGCTGTCACTTGCAAGGAAAGCTCCACAACTTCCGGATCTTATTTTGTTAACATATGCCTGTGAAAAAGAGTAGAAACAATGAATGCAAGTGATGGTGCGTCTTTTTAAATTTAAGATGGATCGACTTATAAATGATATGAAACTGTAAGATTGAATCCATATAGATGTTTGACGTTTGTTGTCATATGTGTTAACCTGAAATCGACCGTTTGATTATGATGTAATAACCCAAGCATAATCCTTATCTGATCACATGCTGCTGTAATATTGAAAGCTTGGGACGAATCCCATACGACAATTTGTACATTTGATTATGATTCAAAATGAATAATCACAAGTCTTCCTTGACTTTTAACATATAATATAAATGATAAACATTTACTACATCAAATCCAACTGTAACTGCAGAAAGTGATTAACATTTTCCCTTGGTTCTACCATAACTTCCAACTCAGTTTTGTATTTTCAAAATATATAGTTTTGGTTTTTGAAAAAAATAATCAAGTGAACAGAGACCGACAACTATCAAAAGACAACTTCACATTCATACGTTTCTATGTTTGAAGTCTCACCTGACTATCCTTGTCACTTGCCCTAAGATTCAATATCTGCAATGACATTGAAACAAATAGAACCAATTGTAACTGGGTCGATCACACATTTGGTTGCCCACCTGTTATGGTACCACTAATAGGTAACTATATATCTTTGCTGTCTTATAAAATACAGAAATGTCAGTCTTCAAATACACACAAAGGCAAAGATGAAGAAAAGTAAGTTCTATAATATATTTGGTTCACATAAATCACAAGATGCAGATTTTGTTCACTCAACCTAAAATATAGAGACATACAACAAATGAGCGATCTGGGCAGATATGTAAGCTATACACTAGCTAAAAGCAATCTAGCATATTATTTATGTTAGGAATTATGAGCCCAAACAAGAACGTATAATCACAAGACTGTACCCCACAACAATAAACGGATCAAATCAAAAGCAAACACGCAATTAAGATTACGAAAATAATATCAAAAAACTCTCTAGTTTGGCCGCGGCTTAAACCAATCGAGTAAATTGAATATAACCACGTTAATTCCCTGTGTTCGTTTACTATTCTCATAATTCCTAACAAGTGGTATCAGAGCTATCGTTGGAGGAGATGTTAGGTCATAAAGTAAGATCCCAGAAACTCGTTAATCAGATTATCAATTAAGTTAAGTATTCAACGTTTAATACCAAGTTAATAACAATTCAAGTTATATTGATCTTTGTAGAATTAATAATAATATAAATCACCCAAAATTATCGAATAAACGTATTTGCCTTTTTGTATATTTCGATTACTTGGTTTCTATGAATCACATAGAAACTATATATACAATGTAGTCGGTTAGGAAATATATTCCTACCGAATCTCTAAAGATAACCTAACCTCCACGTGTTACAAGGAAACAAGATAATTACTATTGAAATTCGAATCAGCCTATCTTAATAAGATATTTTTAAATCTTCTTATCTTGTAAACCACATCCTTCTGAGTTCGCATAGCTTGAGTCTGTTCTCCAAATTCTCCATTATAGTTTGAGTCTATGCCACAGACTCAAACCATACACACATTACAGACTTAACTATACTTAATTAAATTTTCACTAAGTTTCCTAGACTCAAACTTTGACTCATCATATTTATAATTTTGGTTTGATCATTGTTTTTCCAACAGAGAGGCCCAATGGACTTGGGTTTGAGGGGAAGAGTGTTGGGTGCAAACCAAATCCCACAATGGAAACTAAAAGAAAGTAATGTTTGCATATAAGCTTATGGGCTACTCCTCCTATCACCAATTGATTTTAAAGTGAAACCTCAACTGGCTTCTATATTGGACATGTTATTGGGCGAAGTTTTGGTCCTAACAACTTATTAACTAATATAAATGGCAACAATAAAGGATGGTTTTGAAACTCGGGTCAACCCGGTTCGACCGGGTCCGGACCCGGACCCAAGGCCGGGCCAACGTAGGGCGGGTCGATAGTGATTTTCGGCTCGGAACAACCCAACCACTTTTCCGGTTGGACCGGAATGGTTTTTTTTCTGACCGAAATCGTGTAAGTTAACGTTCCAAATTAGTAGTTTCATTTCAAATATCATAATTTATAATTATAGTTTTAAAAGTTTGAGGGTAAAAGTGAAAAAAGTCAAAGACCAGTTCGACCCCTAATCCAACCGGTCGGACCCGGTCAAACGGTACCCAGAAATTAGGCCGGGTCAAACTCATAACGGGGCTTCAAAACCTTGCAATTAAGAACAAAAGTTTCATCTTGTACTTTGAAAAACAGGCCATATGATTTCACTGTGGTTAAAATCCATCAGAAAGTTAAAAACAATTACTTTCATGTTGGTGCCAGTTATACACCAACCAAGAACTATGAATGCCCAATAATCTTCCATCGAAAGCTTTGTCCAGCAAGCTATAAGAAGTTCAAATATCCTGGCTGTGCTTTTTTTTGTGTGTGTATATTTAGTATAGTGGACAAACAGATTTTCCAAGAGAACTAATTTCTAAGGAATAAATACTAAAATCAATAGTCGATTGACACGTAAAATGATAACTAAGATGAAAATCATCGTTGAGAAAACTTAAAAGAAAATTAACGAGAAAACTGAGTACTCAAAACTCATTGGACATACCTTAAACTATGAAATGCAATGTAGGGAGTAGTTGTACTTCCATGAGAGCAGAATACAGCAACAACGTCAATGCACCAAAATATTCAAGAATTAGTCTCATCATTGAAAAAAGACTATGATAATTAAAACACAATACTTGAGTCTTGGGGTAATCTAATCAAAATTAGGTCATTCAAGATAACAATGGTGTAAAAAAAGTCTTCATGGGATTAAAAAAAGTCATTAATTCGAATATAAGCAATTTGCAAATCTAAACAATAAAATTATTGAAATGCTAATTCGAACCGACAATTTCGACGATTTTACTCTATCCAATTATAATTAATTTACGAATTTACCGATTTCCCGAATCTAATCATAATTAATTCATTTAAATACACAATTTATGAAATTAATGACCATCGTACCCTTTTATTCCTCTCTCCAAATACTCTTGCCATTTTTTCTTCCGATCCTATCATTGCCTCTATGCATACAAATATTAAGCAAAATCTTACATATCAGAGCTTTCAAGATTAAAATTGTTCATCTTGTTAGTGTCTCTATAATTCTAACAATATAAAAACATTTGTATCTAGGTATGTTGTCTTTATCTTGGTGATTCAAACTTCTGCATCTCATAGAGGACATCCACATTTGATTTTCATTTGTTGGTGCTGTACTTGGTTTTGGTTGGGTTGTGTTAAGAAAAATGATAAAAGTAAAAAGGAATAGTGACCATTAATGTGCCTTGTGTTATTGATGCATTACTTTTCGCTTTTAGATAAATAAATTACTTTTTATAGAAATGAAAAATGATTAGCTTGAACCCAGTGAAGAAAGAAAACAATGTCTCATTTTGTCAAATGCCATATATGTTTAAATATAAGATATTGTTAGTGTCAAGTATATAAGTGTATGCGTGTATATCTAGTTTGCATATAGCTTTATTTGTTCTTTTTGTTAAAATTTCAGTATGATTTTCTGGTTCTTTGCAATGTAAAATGAATTGTTTAAATCAAGGAAATGTTGCTGTACATCCTTCCTCAAATGTAAAGGTTTTGATGAAAATAAGTTTTGTCTGTTTTATGGTCTGTTTATAATAGGAGATTATGTTGGATTCAACTTTTGCAGGTTGTCTTAAACTATAAATCACAAGATTATATGTTTCTTTTTGTGTTTGTTGATAGTTAGTTTAGATTAAAAAGGGTATGATAGTCATTAATTTTATAAATTATGTATTTAAATGTATTAATTATGATTAATTAAGGAAATGGGTAAATATGAGTGAAATAGGGTTTAGGTAAGAATATATGTAATCTGAGTGTTTAGTTGTGGAAATTTGTAATTAAGGTGTTTAACTAGGAGATATATGATATTATCCTTAAAAAAATATCATCCTATTTAATCCAAATTGTTCTCCATGCTATAATCTTCCAATATTATCCAAATTCACCTCACGAATTAATAAAACAAAAATAGAATATGAGAAAAAAGATCGTATCAATCGCGACTACCCTAGTTACCGGGGTCATTACAATGGCTACCATCATATCTGTAGCTCGCTCATTTCATCGTCCCTTATGCACTTCATCTTCTTATTCTTCTTTAACCTCTAAACATCTCCTTAAATCTCGCGTCTGTCCTCTCTGGTCTCCTTCCTTCCTCCTCTGCCTTCCTCCATCGCGAACCACTCTCCTCCGCCGCTCACCGTCACTTCCCGCCGCTGCCGTTCCCCGCCGCGCTTCCTTCTCCTCCGCCACAATGTCAACGGTGACCGATGACAATCCGTTACTGAAAGACTTCGAATTTCCACCGTTCGATTCGATCGATGCTAGTCACGTGCGCCCTGGAATGCGTGCCTTGTTGAAGAAGCTAGTAAGTTTTTTCTTTCCCGATTGATTGTATAGATATAAAATATGTATCTATATGATTTGATTGTTGAATTTATGGAATAAAATGTTGTTACAGGATAGTGATTTGATTGAATTGGAGAAAAGTGTTGAACCGTCATGGCCGAAATTAGCTGAACCGTTAGAGAAGATGATGGATCGGTTGATAGTTGTTTGGGGAGCTGTTAATCATTTGAAAGCTGTTAAAGATACTACTGAACTACGTTCTGCTATTGAAGAGATACAGGTTATTTTTTGTTTCTATTGATTTGATATGTATTACATTTGTAATCAGTGGCGAATCTAGGATTAAAGCTTATAAGGGTCCAACTTTGCCAATTTCATATGTCGGGATAGGCAACAAGTCTAAAAAGGTATTATTTTTAGTACGGGTCGGGTCGTTACAAAAATTACTTAACCTAATCGTATTTATATTAAAACATTAAAAAGGTGAAAGCTATCAATGTAGTTAGTACAATTGTTCTTAAGATTTGTCCCAATCAAACATGTGAATTTTTAACATAGTAATGTAAATCAAAATATTAACTATTGTTTTATGTAAATTAAAAACATAAATCATCTAAGTGACATATAATATAATAAAGTAAAATTACAAATATGATAATAAGTTACCAAATACGGAATAGTAAAAAAAGCCTAACTTTCACATACACAGTTACATGAGTGATTTATATTATGAGAGTGAATATAAAAGTAAAAAAAAAAAAAAAAAGAGTAAAATTGAGTGACTCAGTACAAAATCAGTTGTAGAATTGTAGACAACAACTCCAAATTTTCGGTAGGGAAGGTAGTGCACCTTTTGTTTATTAGTAATCGCACGTGAAGGAATTAATCAAGAGATCGAGAGTGAAATTCAATGAATTTTTTTTGCAAATGACTAATTTTAGAGAATTAATGGACTCAGTAAATATTTTATTACAAAGTAATAATTGGGTTTATTTTATCTCTAAATGTTCAATCTTCAAACTCAAATGGGGTCCAAATATGATTACAAGGGGGTGTCATTTACAGATTCATTCAAGTTATCTTAAATCCAACAAAAATTTTGTGGGGACGATAAAAGTGGGATGGAGGGAGTACCTCTCTGTTAAAATAATCAAAAACTTAGTGGGGTCAATGGACCCTTAAACCAATGCTAAAGATTCGCCTCTGTTTGTAATATAAAGGTGTCCTTATATGGTTGTCTGCAGCCTGAGAAAGTGGAATTTGACCTGAAATTGGGTCAAAGCAAACCTATATATAATGCTTTTAAGGCGATAAGGGAATCATCGGACTGGGAAGGACTAAGTGATGCTCAGAAACGCATTGTTGAATGTAAGTAAAGATTGTCTGATTAAATATGATGGCGTTGAGCTGATAAATGCTCACATATCTCCTTTTAAATTGAAGTACGTTGAAGATGTTATCTGTCCAACTGTGATTTAAGCATGAAACTGCATAACATCTTAGTAGTTCAAGAACCAATCTTGTTTGCATAGAATAATGACATATTCATATTTTTTACTCGTATCTTAAATTTTTTTTTTTTTTTTTTCTTTTTTTCTTTTTTTAATCTGTTTTATAAATAGTGTGTGTCTGGGAATTGGGTATGACATATTGCAATTTGTTTGAACTTGCAGCATCAATTAAGGAGGCTGTTCTTAGTGGTGTCTCCCTTGATGACTCTAAGAGAGAAGAATTTAACAAAATTCAACAGGTGTGCTCTTTTGTTATTCAGTGCAGTTAGAATTGTTTTTTTCTTTTCATAAATGTTTGACCAAAGTTAGCATTGTGAGAGATGAATTAAGAGATTATTTAGTGAAATCAATATTGCCATGGATATTGATTTTCTCTTTCTGTACATTCTCATTCTTCATTACGGTCATCTACATTTTCTTCTCTGGGGTCTGCATGAGTTCAATACTGATTATCTGACCATACGTATTGATGTTCTCCTTCCTATTTATTTCGATTCCTCATTATGAATGTCTATTTCATTGTCATTAAAGATTGTGACTGTTGAAAGGAGTGTCAATCCTGCTTCTTTTATTAAGATCACTAACTATTTTGGCATTATTTTATTGTTGATCTGCAGGAGTTGACAAAACTTTCTCGAAAGTTTGATGAGAATGTTTTGGATGCCACTAAGAAGTTTGAAAAACTAATAACAGATAAAAAAGAAATTGAAGGATTGCCAGCTACAGCTCTTGGCTTGGCTGCACAAACAGCCTCAACCAAGGTTCTTAAAGAAATCTTATTATTCTTGCTTGATTTTGTAGTACACCAGTGTCCCATTTGTTCTTAATTTGTTTGCCTATTCGAATCCAGGGTCATGAAAATGCCACTGCTGAAAATGGGCCGTGGATGATTACACTGGATGCTCCAAGTTTTATGTCAGTCATGCAACATGCCAAGAATCGAGCTCTACGAGAGGAAATCTACCGTGCTTACATAACCCGTGCTTCTAGCGGAGAACTAGATAATACTCAAGTTATTGAACAAATTTTGAAGCTTAGATTGGAAAAGGCTAAGCTTCTTGGCTACAATAACTATGCAGAGGTCTAAATCTGTCTTCTCTGTTTGTACTTACTATCCAGCTTAGCTTCTTAATTTCTTTATTTGATTCCCTTATGATTGTATTATCAGGTTAGTATGGCAACCAAGATGGCTACTGTTAGTAAAGCAGAAGAGCTTCTTGAAAAGCTCAGGAGTACTTCCTGGAATGCTGCAGTTCAGGGTAATATACCATATATTGTCTATAAATCAAATTTGTTGTGCCACATGAATATTTGATGGAGGTTTCTTGCTTTAGTATTCACAAATTGATAATGGATAGAATGACAAAGAAGTCCTGAATATATCAGTTATAACATTTGGACAGCTATAGGCTTGTTAAGTTATGATAGCCAAAATTGAGTCACCAAACGCTCACTGATGTCTCTTTTGCCTTTATTTGCATCTGTGTTGACAAAGTTATGAATCCAGATATATGTGGATAAAGACATGCCAATTAAAGAATTTAAACAAACGGAAATAGTAGAGAACAGTTGGAGACAAATAACTGAACAGTGTTCTTTTTTCCTTTTCTTTTATGTGTTGTATGTATCCTTGATGATTACTTGTGCTTGACATTTTAATGTTTGTTTTATACAGTATTATCTTTGCTCAGTTGTACGTTGACTTCTTTATTTGGTCTATATTGTTGCTACATTATTTGTATAGCTGATAATCTGATCATTACAAGTGCCATTTAAAAGGCGTAAAACACACGCTCATTATACCATTCTTGCTATATCGTAGATATGGAAGATCTAAGGCAGTTCTCCAAAAGTCAAGGTGCTCCTGAAGCTGATGAGTTGACCCACTGGGATACCACCTTTTGGAGTGAGAGGCTACGTGAATCAAAATATGAGATCAACGAGGTTCTCTTTTAAGATTGTGTTGAACCGAGTGTTGCCAGTTCATTTTTACATTCCCGATAGTACATAGATAGTTGACATTTTTGTATTGTTGGACAAGTTATTTCGTTCCTCTTTCAGTGTGTAATTGTTTTCTCAGAGGCTGTTTTCTTAATATTTCAGGAAGAACTACGACCTTACTTTTCATTGCCTAAAGTCATGGATGGCCTTTTCAACCTCGTGAAGACGCTATTTGGCATTGATGTTGAACCAGCTGATGGATTAGCACCAGTAAGATATTTGATCGCCTTTCGGTTTTACCATCAGGAAAGACTGGGGTGAGGGTTCAACATATTTCGTTCTTATCCTTTGCTGATTGTGTAGGTTTGGAATGCTGATGTTAGATTTTACCTTATCAAGGATTCATCAGGCAAACCTATTTCATATTTTTACTTTGATCCTTATTCTCGCCCATCTGAGAAAAGAGGCGGTGCATGGATGGATGAGGTTGTTGCAAGGAGTCGTGTACTATCAGAGGACAGAACCTCTGTTAGGTTGCCCATTGCCCATATGGTGTGCAATCAAATGCCACCTGTAGGAGAGAAGCCAAGCCTGATGACATTTCGCGAGGTACACACAAATAATCATGGTCTAGTGCAATTTATATTAGTTCTTATTATGCTTAGATGGTCTATGCAACTCCTGCCACTCTGTACATAATGAGGAAGTTATTTCGTATTAGTATGTTTAATATATGTATATGTTCATATTTGCAGGTTGAGACTGTGTTCCATGAGTTCGGTCATGCACTTCAGCATATGTTAACAAAACAAGATGAGGGTCTTGTTGCGGGTATACGTGGCATAGAGTGGGATGCTGTGGAATTACCTTCTCAATTCATGGAGAATTGGTGCTACCATAGGTATATTCTGTTATTATCAGATTTTAACTTTAGTGAATTCAAAATAAACCTTCGGAAATGTTTTTGCCAAGGCACATATAGACAAATTGATGCAAGCACTATAAGATCAACAGACCTTTGGTAATGTAATGCAATAACCAAACGGTAAGTGCTATGCTCTGTGAAAAATTGTAATAAACTTCAGTGCTGATTTTGGTCAATTTCTTCACTTCACGGATATACTGGTCCCGATCTTCACCTAAAATGATGTGTAATCTAGTGAAAAATCACGTGCTCCTTAATGAATTCTCAACCAAATTGATAATTAATTTACTGTTTCCAATGGCTGTTGCAGGGATACCCTTATGAGTATAGCGAAACACTATGAAACTGGAGAGTGTCTCCCAGAAGATATATATCAGAAGCTTCTTGCTGCTAGGACTTTCCGTGCTGGTAGCCTGAGCCTTCGTCAGGTGAACATAGCATTCATCCTTCTTCCAAAATTGATAAATTCATTCACTCATGTAGAACATGTGTTATTAAATATTAATGTAGATCGAGTTTTTTGTTTTGTTTTTGGTTAAGCAATAACGAAAGCCATCCATATTTCATAAATTTAAGATTAACCTTAATGGTGAGTCATGGATGTGATTTTCTAGGTATCCTTTGCTTGAAACCAGTTGGCCTGTTGTCTTTGTACACTAAGGGGCTGTTTATTTGGGCATTAATGGGCTGTATTGTACAATGAGATTATTCGGTCAGATATATGTTGTGCTTACTTACAACTTAATTTTTATGGGTTGCTGAGCCAAGAGATTATTCCGACATATAAGAAAAGGCACTCCTCCCCATCCAGCCCTACTTTTTACAAAATTACCCACACTCACTTTTAGCTTTTTCCTCCATATTTCTTTCTTCATTCACGATATCCTCTCAATTTCAAGAATCAATTGGTCAAGAAAAATCAGATCTGATAGATAATACGGAGTAATAGCGACCCCAAAATGCGGCGTTGCTGCCGGAAGTCGCCTTCGCCGGCCATCGCTTCTGTCATCGTCGGACGTTGCTGCCTCCGGCCGTCGTCGCCGCACAATTGCTTATCTTTTGTCTCCACCATACTTTCATCTTTGATATCTCAACCTAAATGGATTTGTTTGATGTTTGTATGTATTTTATGTTTTTGATATAAGGGTTTGCAATTATGGTTTTTAGTTGAATACACAAATCAACAATTGTAATTACGTTTCTGGTGAAAGATTTTTAGGTTATGTTATATGTGATTTATGTTTCCTTAGAAATGTATGTAATTGTATGTTTCTGATCCAGTTGGTGTGGTGGAGAGAAATGGTCTCTCGGTGGCGGTGTAGGATGCTGGAAAGGTTTATCACTATAAGGATATAATAGTCATTCTTCATCATTAAGATAGTCATTAATTTTAAAAAGAAACAGCATTTATTATCTGACCAGCTATATCATTCAACCCTTGATACCCATAATGCTCTCTATACCCATAAATGACTTGATGAAAAGAAAAGTAAACAGGCCCTAAGTTTTCAGCTATAAAGTTTTACCTCGTCTCTGTTCATATTTGGTCTATATCTGTTTCATACCATTATAATATATTGCAGCATAAAATAATGGTATCTATATGTTGTTGCATGTATAGCCTTTGCTAGAAGGAACAGTGGTATTCCTCACTACACAGAAGTAAATATGTTAATCCCTTGACCCGTTATGTGTTCTGTAGCTAAAATTTGCAACGGTGGACCTGGAGCTACATAGCAAGTATGTTCCTGGCGGTCCTGAATCGATCTATGATGTTGATCGAAGAGTCAGTGAAAAAACTCAAGTAATTCCTCCACTTCCAGAGGACAGGTTCCTTTGCAGTTTTAGCCATATTTTTGCAGGTTGGTTTTTTTTTTTTTTTCATTTTATCAATGCCATATAGTCTGCAGATGAATGATTTGCTATAACTATCCTTATTACATTCTCATGATGATGTGGTGTGGTATTAACAGGTGGGTACGCCGCTGGATATTACAGTTATAAGGTATTTTTTATCTTGTTCTTTTATGGCCTTGATTATTTCTTTCAAGTTTGTTTTTGGAGGGCATGGGGTGAGCTCTGTGAGTCATGGGTGTGAGTTTATTTCTTGGTCTAAAAAACAATTATATTCTAAGTTGCTTGTAGGAAGTAGAAACATTGTGATCTATACATTGTCTTCTGAGTTTAATATCGGTTTGTTTGCTATTCTTATATCTCTCTTGGGACTCTTTCTGATTGTTAACATAACTTCTGCAGTGGGCGGAAGTGTTGTCTGCTGATGCTTTCTCAGCATTTGAGGATGCTGGATTACATGATGACAAGGTATGGTGCTTGTAGATCCACGTTGTTATCTTCTGTATTACAGTTTCAACAAATCTCAGTGTGTTCTTACTTTCTTAATTTAACATCATCAAAATTTTCATGAATGACAAGTCATTTTTCTTATCTATTTATTATAATTATCGTGACTGACAAGTCAGCTACTTCGAAATAAAGAGGCTAGTTCACACAAAAGTAAAATACAAGAATAATATACCCTCTAATTTTACTAGATAGTATATAATTTGTTAGATGGTGTATCTGTATGTATGAGGAAGTCACAAAATTCTATGAATTTCATCAGAAGGATGGCATGCATAGAAATCACTTATGCTTCCGGTGATTCATATATAGATTCTATTATTTTATTTGTTATGGGAAAATTCTTTTAATTGTCATCTTCTACAATTTTACCTCTTGGAACTAATCTCTACGTTTCCAGTTCTCAAGTTATCTAATGAAACAAAAAATTCCTGCAACAGGCGGTCAGAGAAACAGGGCTTAGGTTCCGTGAAACTATTCTTGCACTCGGAGGTGGAAAAGATCCTCTATCGGTGAGAGATTTTTTGTAGTTCACATATTTCTTTATTTCCTTTCAACGCCATTAATTACAGATTCTCATAGACATTGGTCACAACTGTTAACTACACTATGAGAATCTTTAAAAGTGATGTGCATTTCAGATGGTATATGAGGCTATTTAATACACGAAGAACAGACGATGTTTTGATGTTCTTTTAAGATATGTCTGATATCTTCTTTATTAAGGTTTCTTATTTTACACTACTTTGATGTGCAGGTTTTTGTTGAATTCCGTGGGCGGGAACCATCCCCCGAGCCACTGCTCAGGCACAATGGCCTGTTACAAAGTGCAGCATGATTAGCCATGATCCAGTTAGGGCCGTCAAGGAGGGTGAGCAAGTTGGGCAATTGCACAGAGCTTCAAGCAGGAGAAGAGGTTCTGGTTCAATGGATGTTTTTTTTTACGAAACTATTGATTGTCACACTAACTGATGACCCTGTAATATTATCTTAGTTCCTAATATTTCATGCCACTCCTTTTCGATTCAACACTCAACATTCTAACTATAATGTTAAATGTCAACGGTTGATTTATAGATTGAATCACAATCACAATCATCTTTAAAGAAAATTTATGTGGCTCATTTCTTTAAAAACTTGGTCTTACACTACAAATATGAAATATACGCTTCATCTTTACCCACATTAAAAATCCTTGCATAAACTTTTCTCAAGTAGTAGTCATTCATCCATACTTTCTTGTAAACACCACTTTAGAAAAATATAAATAAATTTCATAAAACTAACAAGTTAGAGACTATAATGCAATGAAAAGCACCAAAGCTGCAACAACGAGCACCCTAACACAACTAACAATAAAAAAAACCCTTTCGAAGCTACATTAAAGACAATCTCAAAACAACGAAACCCGAATGTCATCTTATTGAGTACTTTGACTACAAAAAGCACTTTCATTGAATTTTTGTGTACGATTTACGTGTACACAAACTCACAACTTCATTATGGTTTACGTTTTTTGTTGCATATATATGTCGTTTACCGAAGATATCAAAGTATAAGTCTGAAAGTTGAAACAAAGCTGTACCAAGGGTGTATCAGATAATGATACACATATAATCTATACCTCACATATTAAACAAAAGTTAAATCTATCGATCATGTTAACCTCCTAGTAGTTTGTAAATAAAATGCCTAATAGTATTTTTAGAAGATAAAAAAAGAACTAAGATACATTTATTATAATAATTAATCTTCTATCTCATAAAATATTTTGATTATACAGGACCTTTTATATTGTTTTATTCTTCTCCCATTAAAATTTCACTTTTCTCTCGATCATTTCCCTAAATATAAAATATTGAGATACGTAGACATCGTTCAAGACCTTTCAATGAATAAATATAAATATATGAAATAAAGATCTTGAAATGTATGTAATTTGTATGTGTATATCTAGAATAAAATAATTTAAATAAGCATTTGTAATTCAGGGTTGAGTTCAAAATGAGAATAAAAATTTTAGTGAGAATAAAGGAATGAATCATAGTCATCCATTTTGCAAAACCCAATTTTCCCCCAAGTTTAATATCTCACAAACGGCTAATCAAAAAGTTATAAAAATTGCACCATAAAAATCAGCTTTCTTTTCTCTATGATTAGACATCCCTTATTATATACTTTCAATGAATTTTATTTATTTTTTGATTGAAAACCGGTAACACATGTGTTAGTAGTGAGTAACACATGTGTTACTAGCGACTAACACATGTGTTACCTTGTTATTGGTAACACATGAATTCAAAGATAAAAGATAACAGGATTTATGATTATATTATTGTGTAAGAAACAAATTTGTGATTGTTTTGCTGTGAAGAACTAAAAAACTTAAACTTAGTAATATAAATACTAAAAAACGGTATTTCTTTAATATAACAATATATTAAGAGATGATTTAGTTTCAAATTATAGTACATAGATTTTAAAATGCATATGCATGTTTTTATAACTTTATCACAGACCATTTGAATTTTTTCGGCAATAAAGTTATGATTTAACAAGATTGCAGTCACCAATCTTAGCCATTCAACTCCTAATTGGTTTTATGAGAATCATTGAACTGTCTATTCATAACATCTTACAATATGAAAACTCGATACTTATAATGCATGTTCTCTTGTTCTCCTCTTTGAGTACACACTATGTAATCACTATTCTGTGTGCTCTAAAAAGGACATATATAACAATCTTTATCTTCTAATTTTGAGTACTAACTTTATTGTAAGTGTTATGTTCCGTTTGACTATACAAGGTTTTGGATACAACTAGCTAGGTTCATTTTGTAGTTTCTTCGGTGGTTTATTGGCTTCTTGCTACTTACTTTTTGAACCACTTATTTCTTATATTTTAATATACAAAATTAATTAATCAAAACAATTTTTTGTTTATCGGTTAACAAAGCAAAACAAGGAATGCAAAGCGAATTTACAATATAAAATCTTACCGATTTAATATAATTACTATCATATTTTGTTACAAATTCAATAAAAATTAATTTGTATAGTACGAAAAATCTATTTTTTTAAATTAAAAAAAAGTCAATCTATCCATTTCATTATTATATAGTATGTTGACTTTATAAATTTGCTACTAATTTAATATGTTTTAATAACAAGAAGGAGAAAAATATCTACAAAAACAAGTGTCCTTTCGAAAGATCATATTTGATCTCTTACTTATATAAATATAAAGTTTTGAAAAGAGATCAATTGATGAGCTAAATATGAAACTAGGGATCTCCATTTTCTCACTCTTAGTTTATATAAAGGTTTTATAGAAATTTTAGCAAGTAATAAAAATTGCAACAATTTTCATGTATTTTATCAATATAACCTATAAAGACTTTACTAATTTAAAAATTGACAATGTATATCGTTCTTTCTTCTTCAAAAAGATTACATGATATGCTTCATGTCGAATTTTATGTGACATTTAAAAAGTATATACTAAGTAAAGTATTAGATTAAACTCACTATATAATTCAAAATAATTCACCCACCACATCAAGTCATATTTGGAATGATTGAATTTGTTATTTGAACAATATGATAATGATCGTGCGTATAAATATGATTAAAGAATTATATCGCGAAACATAAACCTTATGAGAAAATTACTTTGATGATATCCAATAAATAAAAAATATTGAAATGAAAAACACTGAAAAAAGAACTTCAAAACTATTAGACAAAATAACTTACAAGAATAAGCCTAGTTGTTTTTTATATAAAATAGGCTTAATATCATTACAACTTAAAACTTTTTTGGGACCTTATAATATTGCATTTTCACATATAGTGGGTCTAATATCTTATATCTTATATTCTATTAAGGGTTAAAAACCTAAAATATCTTAAAAGTCGTTTTCGTTATTTTATATTCAACTTTAGAGTCTTACAAAATTGGAGATTAAAATAATAATTTTGTTAATTTTACTCTTGAGTCATTTCTGAAATAACATTTTAATGTAATAATTAATTTTAATTTATTGTATTGTATTTATCGGCTACCAGGATATATACTCTAATTGTTACACATTAATAAATCTTGAAAAAATTTATTGAAAAGTTGAGGATAAACAAGTGGAACCCATTGTTAACTTCAGAAGTTGAAATATAACGGAGGGCAAAACGGGAAATGCAGCTCACTGGGTTTTAAAGAAGTTTTATTCAGAACGGCGTCGTCACATTGTTGTTGCACTCTTCCAAGCTTCCAATTTTTATCCAAATAAATAAATGAAATTGCAACCAAATATCTTCTTCCTTCCCTGTGAGTTCTTACACAAAATCACAGAGCTCGAATATGAGCAACCTACTAATTAATTTCGACGGTTCAATCTTCACCGTCACGACGACCAGACCATCTGCGTTGAAAGCTCCTTATTATAGTTGTAGTATTAAATTGCTTTTAATTTCCACAAAAACCTCTAAACCCCTATTCTTTTCTCATAATAATAAACCACCCCCAACCATCACCAAACTCAACAAATTCCAAACACACAGTAAGTCTCCCCACCTTTTTTTAATATATATATATTATATTATATTATATTATTATCTAAAGTGTTACAGTACAATGTTAAATTTGATTTTAAAAATATGCTACTGAAGTAATTTTCCCTTTTTTCAATGGTTTAGAGATATTGTTATGTGGCAATTTGGGTACGGCACAAGCTGCAGATGAGAAACAAGAAGTTGAAATAGCTGAAGGTTACACAATGACTAAATTTTGTGATAAGATGATTGATTTGTTCATGAATGAGAAACCTAAGCCTAAAGACTGGATGAGTTACTTGATTTTAGACAAGATTGGAATAAATATAGAGATTCCTTTTATAATCGTTGTAAATCTCGTGCCGATGCCGAAAATGACTACACTTTGAAGCAGAGTTTGATCACTTTTGCAACACAATTTCAAAAGGTAGTGTTACTTGACTTTGTGCTCTATAGCATAACACTATTACTTTCGTTCTATAAACTCATGTAGGGAGTATGTTGCAATTTGAAAATTATATAGATGATGTATAAATACATGATAGAAATTGATGGTAGGGAGTAAACACGGATATTATATTGAAAACTCAATATGTAGATGGTCCTTTTTGATGCGTAATTTGTAGCTCAGATTTATTATGATGATAACTCTTGTGAATGAATGAGGGAATATATTGCAGGTTGATGAGGAAATGGAAAAACATGCAGAACTTCTTAAGCAGGTAGAAGATAGTCCTATGGATATCAATGCTATTGTTACAAAACGCCGCAAGGACTTCACAGGCGAATTTTTTCGTTATTTGAATGTCGTTCAAGAAACACATGATAGTTTGGAGGACCGTGATGGTAATGCCTTTATTATTACATTCTTATTTTACTCTAGTTTTTTCATCTTGATCTTTTAAACATGTTCGTACTAAAATTTAGCGGATAGCAACAACATGAACCATAATTCCTTATGTGTGTGTGTGTGCGTGTGAAAAAGCAACAAACTTTTGGTATATTTTTCTCATATTACTTCTCTTAATGTTTAAACAGCCGTTGCTAGGCTTGGAGCTAGATGCTTATCTGCAGTCAGTGCTTTTGACAACACATTAGAAACCGTTGAGACATTAGACGCCGCACAGGCCAAATTTGAGGATATACTAGACTCACCTTCCATAGAAGCAGCGTGTGCAAAAATTAAAAGCCTTGCAAAATCAAAAGAACTGGACTCCTCCTTAATCCTATTGATAAATAGTGCTTGGGCTTCTGCAAAAGAATCCCCTACCATGAAAAATGAGGTAAAAATCACAACTTTCTATTCTATGCTTTATCAAGAAAGAAATCCCACTTTAAGATTTTGGGACTGAATTTGCAGGTGAAAGCGATAATGTATGAATTGTATAAAGCCACAAAGAGTAGTCTAAAGAGCATAGCACCAAAAGAAATAAAACTACTCAAGTATCTGCTCAACTTCACAGATCCAGAAGACCGTTTTTCAGCTTTAGCAACAGCTTTCTCCCCTGGTAAAGAGAGCGAAGCCAGGGATCCCAGTGCAATATACACGTACTATTAACCCTCCATCCTGCCTAACTTTTTTGTTATTTAAAGCAAAATATATTTTTATTTTTATTTTTTTATGTTTGGAGCAGAACTCCAAAAGAGCTGCACAAGTGGATTACAATCATGCTCGATGCGTACCAACTTCATAAAGAAGATACGGGTATTGAGGAAGCCAGTGAGATCACCCTACCGATGGTTATTCAAAGACTTTCCATTCTCAGGGAAACAATTGAAGAAGAATACTTGGAAAAGGAAACCACTGGAGCCAATAAAGACACCAACGTAGAAGTAGTAGAAGAGGAATAATAAGGTGCTATTATTATTTGCGGAAACGCTTTATCATCTGAGATTATTGGCTAGTGTTCACTAGAATTGTACTATTTTGGATATTCGGGTTGATTTAGGCTGTACATATTATGCTTGTAAGCAGATGCTTACAGGGTCAGTTAGAATAGTTACGATGAGCTGAGAGTCATTATGTCATATCATTTTTGTCTGGATATTTTCTTATGGATGACGGAAACCTTCTTTATATCTAGTGTCACTGAAAATCACGATGACAGATTGTGAATGATGACAGATTGTTCAATGATATATATACGAGGTGTGATTTTTTAACTTTTAATTTTTTAACAGTTAATGTATGTGATGGCTGAATGAATGGACCTTTTGGCCAATGAAACGTAATTCCTAAGAAGTCGATAGCAACTGAACGAATGGACCTTTTAAGGTCATGCGTTTTTTGTGACAAGCTAGTATCACATTTTTGGTTTTCCTACCTTTCTTCAGAGGTGACACTTAACAGAAACCTAAACATTCTCTAAAGACGCATATGATCATGTGAAGTTTATTTCAACAACATTAGTTAACATTATTCTCCTGGTATTACTTGTACATTACGGCCAAGTTTAGCCTTCCCTCGTCGAACTTGAGGAATTTAGAATAAGCTTTTATTGCAAAATGTGTTATTCCTTATAGATATATTAGATATAGATATTCTATGCCCATACGATGCACGGGTCTGGAACTTCACTAATTAGTTATAAATAACTGGGCCGATCGAGGTCACATGTCGAAACAGATTATGATTTATTGCGTTTCTAACTAAACAAATGGATTCGTGTCAAAACAAAGTGTATCAAGATATTAGTTTATCTTTAATTTTAATAATTACTAGTTACAACTATAATCATTTTAAATATTTATTGACTTTAAAATTTAACTCTCTCAAAGTAAATTTATTACGAGACTAAATGTTAAGTAGATTTAGTAAAATGAATGATAAAAAATAAAATAATGAAAAAGTATAATTCAAAAATATATTTAAATGTAGTACGAAGATATCTCACATGTACGATACTTTATTGCATAAGTTAATCAAAGCCTGTAACTTGAAAATCTATTGAAAATTAGTTAGAATATTTTCAAAGATATAATACATAATTAAATTAACAGTCATTAGATAAAAATTGGAGCTGTAAAAAGTTGCAATACTAATATGATGCAAATATAATTCAATATCTTTCACTTGTAATAAAATTATTTCATATTTTTATTGTTGTAAATTTATGAAGTTGATGGTGTAAATTTGGTAATTGCTGTATTCAAATCAAATAAGCAAAACAACATTCTACATGTATTGCTTCATTTACAGTGCCAAGTTATGTTGATGATTTGCTAATTGCTGCTATCAATGTACACAACAAATTGGAATATACCAGTAAAGATTCGGATTTTGCAGGTTTTAAGTAGATATAAAGGTAATGACAAATATTTTTGATTAAATACTGTGGAAGAAAGCTTGTACTAGCAAGCAAACCACCTAAAATTTGGACTTTGCAAACATTAGAATCATTTAAATAACAATTCACGCAGCACCAATAATGGAGGGTAAATTGTCCATTTCTTAAAGCAAGATATGTCCAACTGCAAATGAAATAGACAACATATTCATTGAATTAAGCATAATTTGTAAAACTTAAATAAATTTAGATGGTAAAAAAATAATTACATATTTAGTTTAACAAATACTCGGAACGTTAATACAAATATCTTTTTCTCTAAATACAACCATGGGTGGTAGATTGGTAGATATATGTTGTTTTCGACTAATAAAGTTTTTCCTATATGGATAATGTTTCAATATGCTACAGTGATCTTATCTATGATTCGTAACTATAATTAAATACTTGCCAATTAGAGATTAAGATGGTGCAGTATCAAGAACATGTAAACATCGTACAATATTGATGATAAATCTGATCAACTGTTATTTAGATAGTACAATATGACACGTGGTTTATGTATTATCTTTGTATCTTAAATAGTCTTCTAGCCACGTCTATAATTTATTCTCTGAAACCTGTGATAACACTTTTGGAATATGCCAACAAAACCTTACAAATAAAATGGAGTATTTTAATTTAATATGCATTTCAAAATGAAAATAAAAAATAATAACATATATATAATAATTTAGACACTAAAGTACAATTAGTACATGTAGTAGTGTAGTGAACGTACAACAATACAATTAGTACACATGCCTAATGAAAAAGAGTGTTTATCTTGCCTACAAAAAACGTGTTAAACAAATACAAAACATATTCGATCTAGTCAGCTAATCATCAAAAGTGATCTTTTTCTCAGGGACTATTTACTTTTTCTGGTAATCATTCATCACAAATCCATTAATTTAGCTTTTGATCGATCATTTCTTTTGAATTTCATCCAAGTAATCCAACTTTATAGTTTTATATAATTTGTAATCATTTAAATCCATGTTTAAGTGTTTTCAACAGTTAAATAAATATACTGATGGGTTTCATGATATGATTGTTTTGTAGGTGAATTTGAAATGAATATCAAACAAGAATCAGAATGGAATGCAGCACAAAGTATGATGATAACTCAACACCTTGTGACTGCTGCTAAACTTCATCTGCAGTTTCTTGCTGCTGTTGACCGAAACCGATGGCTTTATCAAGGCCCAGCCTTGCAACATGCCATCTACAGGTACATCTTAGAATCATGAACACATCGATTTAATTTCCTATTTTCTTTAATTATTAACATCACATCACAATCTTACCAAAGGGACTCTGACCTAGTAGAATCGGGGTCACCCATCAACCAAAAAGTTGTGGTTCAAGTCTTGTTGGAGATCAAATATGTAAATAACACATGGGTTAGAAGTGTGTGTTTATTGGCGTCTAAAAAACAAAATTTACCATCAAAATATTGAGAAACTCGATTTTCAGGTATAATGCTTGCTGGCTTCCCTTGCTTGCCAAACATACCAAGTCTAAGGTCACAGAAGGACCATTGGTTGTTCCTCTTGATTGTGAATGGGTTTGGCATTGTCACAGGCTTAATCCGGTAGGTCCCACTATCTCGTATTCTTTTAAAATGTATAGTTTTAGAGACTGAAGATATATTGTTTTTTCACCTCTACTTCAGGTTAGATACAATTCTGATTGTGAAGAATTTTTTGGAAGGATTCTTGACAACTCTAATGTTGTGTCTTCTGTTCAAGAAACATCAAGAAACGAGACAGAAAAAGTGTGGAACAAACTGTATCCCAATGAGCCTTACGATATTGATTTTGCACATTCAAATGAGTTTTCTGAAAAGGTGTACGAATCAGAAAAACAAACAAAATACGACCTGGTTTTAGCCGTCGAAAGACAGCGCCCATTCTTTTACCAGGTATCCAGACCCCATGTCAACAACAATCAGTTTCTCGAAGCAGCAGTAGCCAGATACAAAGGCTTCTTGCATCTAATCAAGAGAAATAAAGAGCGATTGATAAGATGTTTTTGTGTTCCGACTTATGACATTGATCTGATCTGGCATACACATCAGTTACATCCTGCATCCTACTGTAAGGACTCGATGAAGTTACTTGGGAAGATTCTAGAACATGACGACACAGATCAAAACAGAGGCAAAGGTCAGAAGCTGGATGTTGGATTTTATAAAACTACCAAACAATGGGAGGATCTATTTGGTTCAAGGTATTGGAAAGCAGGAGCAATGTACAGAGGTAGTACACCTTCTCCAATCACCACCACTCCATTTATACCAAAACTTGTAACCAAGAAGATTGATTCAACTAATCAGTTTCAGAAATTCATCAATCTTCCTGAAACAAATGTCACCGAGGTAACCTCCGAGTATTGGATAAATATTCTTTTTTGCGGCTTAAATGATCAGATTGTAACAAAATTATGTCACTGCAGGTGGCTTTAGAGTTTGTGGAAATCAAGAACTTGCCGGAGACCCATAAGAAAAAAGTTGGTATCGTTTTTAGTAAGGCGCAACCTGATGGAATCTTTGATGTTAAGAGGAAACTTAATATCCAGTCTGAATTTGAGAAGAGGCAGGTTGCTACATTCCGGTGTCAACCTACTGGATATCTTTTCTGTGAACTTGTATCTGCTTCCCCTTCAGATATACCACTATCCAAATCGGTCAAAACTTTGGGTCACTGTTTGATCTCTTTGGAGGACTTGGTACTTAATCTCTCTGTAGAGAAATGGTTAGATTTGGTTCCAAGTTCTGGCTCTATTAGTTCTGAACCTATTCAATTGAGAGTAGCAGCCTCATGTACTGTGCCAATCCCAGCACCAAATGTGATTCAGATAGCCCATACATTCCCGTTATCAAAGAGCTGGACACAGGTTACAGATAAAAGTGGGAATGAAATCCTTGGCCTTCAAACGAGGTATCCTTCTTGATAAAATCTTGTAATTTAATTGATTAGGGAAATGTTGTAAGTTACTTTTATTGCTGGCTTGTTACACAGGGAGGCAAATAGATCAAAAGCGGTGAATGAAAAATTGAGGAAAGAGGTCATTGGGATAACAAGAGAAGGTGAAACAGTTGTTCTTGGTGAGTTTCCTGGGTCAGAGTGGTCTTTAATGGATTCTCTATGGTCCCTACAAGTTCAGAAGAACGACGGAGAAGCCCACCTCCTGCTCAACGGCCCTCACACAGTTAGAATCACCTGTTTACGTTACTTTTAGTATCTTAATTTGATTAATTATATTTTGTATATACTGATGGCGCCATTGTGATCGAGTTAGGTTAAACTGGTTCCTGGAAGAAAGCTGGAGTATGAGGTCAAGCACCATGAAAGGCAGACACACAAACATAATTTTATGACAGCAGTTGAGTTTTCTGCAGAGTACCCATATGGAAAAGCTGTAGCGTTGCTTGATGCCCGATCTGGGATTTTGACGGTAAATATTGGTTTAAAGTTTTTACCTGGCTGATACTGAACACAGATTTACTGGTATGTTATGTTTGTTATATATTTTAACAGGTACAAGAAGCATGGTTTGTGTTACCTGGAATCATATCGGCTTTCATAGTGTTTAATATTTTGAGAAAGGAAGGAAATGATGGTGAAGTTGAGAAGGGGACAGAACTTATGGCTTGGGAAATGGACTTTGATGCTGAAGTTGCTAAAGTGAATATGGTGGTACCAGAAGAAATTGGAGGTTATAAAGACAAATTAGCAAGTGGTGGCTGTGGTGGTGGATGTGGAAGTGGATGTGGGAATATGGTAAAGAGTGGTGGCTGTGGTGGTTGTGGTGGAGGATGTGGAGGTGGATGCGGGAATATGGTGAAGAGTGGTGGTTGTGGAGGAGGATGTGGAGGCGGATGTGGGAATATGGTCAACAGTGGTGGCTGCGGAGGGGGATGTGGAGGTGGTTGTGGGAATATGGTCAACAGTGGTGGCTGTGGCGGATGTGGTGGTGGATGCGGAGGGGGTTGTGGGAACATGGTGAAAAGTGGTGGCTGTGGTGGTGGTTGTGGTGGTGGCTGTGGGGGTGGCTGTGGGGGTGGCTGTGGGAGTATGATGAAAAGTGGTGGCTTGGATAGCATCTCTGGAGGTCCCTGCAATGATGAACAACCAATGCAAGTAACAGCTCATGCATAAGGGGTCTGTTCATTATGTACAACTCCAGCCAGAAACTGAAGCTTTCATCTTGGAAAATTCAAATAATTTATGATGTGTGTCAAGTATTAATAAGTGTGGATTTGTTGTACAAATAGTGTCATGTGGTCCTGGGACTTGTCTATGGTTTACTTCTTAGCTGCACACAAGGCAAGATAACATCAAAATATGCTTTGGGTGGTATCAAACTAAGTGGCATGGTTCCTGGATCTTGTTAATATTTTTATTCTCAAAGAATGAAGTTGGTTGGGAGAGAATATTTATAAAAGCTAGTTTGATTTTTCATGCCAAAGTATTGCTACGCCCTCAACTTACCAAACCATGGATATTTAGTTATCCACTACAATACCTAGTTGCTATATGCATATATTTTGCGTTTATAGGCCTAAAGTTGATTCATAGGCATAAATGTATGACTGCACATATTAAGTCATTCAAGTAGGTGATTCTAGCTTCTAGGAGTTTAAAATCTGCCTTCCATCCCTACAAAGATCCTCTATCATCATACTTTCACTATAATGGAGGTTATACAACAACAGACTAGACTCACACTACTACTCCTGTATTGATCAAAATGATTATCAAACGCTTAACATCTTACTCCACACATTGTTACCTTGCATTAGTCCTATAAAAAATAATTATTACTGAAGTAATGAACATTAACAAAAGCAAAGACAAAAGCAATTATCTAGAAACAGCAATAACCAACAAAAACATATAACCAAGCCTCAATTGAGTTCTTGTGAACAAGCCATCTCCAAGAATCCAGGGAGAAAGCACAGAAGCCATTGTTGCCATACTGCTGCTGAAAAACCTGTGAATACTTATGTCTAACGACCCTTATAAGGCTGACTTAGCTAACCGGGATGGTGTCAAGGCTATGACCACATAAGCCATCAATAAATGAAATAAATTTGGGATACCAAAACCAAGAAAAACTATGGTAACAAATATTTTCTCAATCGATTTTCATATGAATGTAGGTAAAGCTTTCCATTCACTTTATAAAGCCGATTTGATTTTAAGTTCCTCATAAAATTGTGCTACAAGCTGTGTTTATACCAATTTTCTAAACAAGCAAACTATCAAGCATACATAGCAGTTCAATTGATCCTTTTATTCAACTTGTGTTATCCTCGTCAGCATCAACACCACTCTCATAATCAAAAAGGTTGTTCAGTACCTTGGCCTGATGATGTTGAAACTCATTAATAGCATCTTTTGCCCCAAAAACCAACGCATTTTTTGCATCTTTAATTACATTCTTTCTCTCAACAGAACTCTCTTGTTTCATCTCTTTGATTTGATGAAGCTTTTCTGCCTTTGCATGAGCTGTTTTCCTTTTAGCTTCTCTACAATTCAGCTGGTCAATATACTTTTCATGCAATGCCTTGTTTTTAACCTGCTTTAAAACGAGAGGACTCACAAGTGTAGTTCCATATGAACTACTAAATCTTGAAACACTCTTTTTATGAGCTGTAGATGATCTTTCCTGACACCTTTTTAGTACCTCAACAGGATTACGATCAGGCGTGGTAAGCATCAGATTACAACTTACAGATTTGGTGAATGTGGGCTCCAGAACTGAAAACAGGTCCGCATCAGAATCTTGTTCCACTTTATTATACTGATTTTGTAACATGTGTCTTACAGTCCTCTGGACTACATGACTCTTTTGCTTACGGTATCTCGGTCTTTTAGCTTTAGGACTTGAAGAATCAAACAATTTACTTGCGGAAACAGATGGGTCCTTTGAATTTGATACTCGAGACCTGGAGCGAAGACGAGGTGGCGGTGGTGTCAAATGACTACTGTGTATTTTGTCAAAACATTCCTGTGCAGATTTTCCAGGTACCTGAAACACAAACAATGGTAGCAAAATTAAACCTCAAAAGAACATGAATAAAGCAAGATCACATTGTTGTTATATTCTGCACCCAATTTTGGAGAAATTGATATAAAAACATCAAGCTTATAACAATTAGTGAATTACCAGCCTTGAAACGTTCTTCCAAAAGTGTGGAGTAGGCTTTGCTCCTAAGTAAGCTTTCTCCAATGCCAATTCTTGATCCTTGGTCCAACCTTGAGTGATCCCCATGGTATTCGCTCTAACAACATTCTTTCTCATTTTATTAACATCAGTCTCATTGTTCAGGCCTTCATGCACTAAAATAGCAGTGCTAACAGCAACTCCATTTTTGATCTTACCCGCACATTTTTCAGATACTTCTTCACCCAAAACTCGTTTTTCTGTATCATCATGAATTGCTAAGGTATCAAATCGATCAACATTATTGTCTCGTCTTCGCTTACTGCTTTTCACTTTATTCTTTATTGAATTACCCTCAAATTGTTTAGATTTATACACACCCTCTTCAGTTATTAATTCACCTGATAAATAAGCATATGCAGTCTTCTCGTCATTTTTATTTACATCTGTGCAACAAGAACTATGTGTTACTCGTCTCTAATTTCACTACAAATTAAATTTCATAAGTACTACCACAGAAAATAATAACATAAAAAGTATGACATTTACTGAATGCAAGCTAAAGTAACAAAAAGAAAAATGGTAACTGTTTGTTAACTAATTGACTGAACCATTGCCAACTAAATTGAAAACGGCAACAACAAAAGAATGCTTACTGTTAGTCCAATTTAAGCTATCCGACAAATTTTTCGCATTGCACACATTGGCACCGTGATTTGATCTTGTAGATCCTCTCGACCTAATTTTCGAATTATCATTACTTATTCCAGTCAATGTGAGAGGTGTGGCTGCGGAGGGGACACGGGTCCTTCGTGGTTCTGGATTAGGAGTTATCGGTTCTACAGGATCTCCAAGCACAATTTGGAGAAATCTCGATGATCTTCGGAGGGTAACGGCTGGTGTTGGTTGTTTCTTACGATTTTTCTTGTGGGACATTTTCACAAACACCTGGTGTACGTTTGATTTGAAAAATAGGAGTACAAGAGGGAAAGCGATTGGTTTAAGTTTAACCGTTTAAGCTTCTGTGTGAAGGCCCATTTGTACCAAGGGCCAAGATCATTTAGGCCCAAATGTTTAACATTTAGCCCTGGATAGTTCATGGTTCTATTTCTATCAACATAGCTATGCACACTTAAATAAGATCAAAGTAGTTTAGAATGTGCAAACTTTTTTGTGAAAATACGTTTAATTTTAAAGGTATTAATCCATTTTGTAACAAATTAGGGTGTTTATTTAAGCTACATAGTTTAATAAGATGATTTACAAATGTGGTGTTACATTTGATACTTGCATTGAGGTTGAAATAACTTTGATGTCAAAGAGATCTTTACTGTACCAAAATAGTGTACATACTTGATGTAAACATTGTAGATGCTCATCAAAACTCAAAACTATATGTACAGTTTAGTTATAAAAAACAATGCAAGTATAAAACTAAATTTTCTACTGCAAATAAACGTACCATATGCGTATTAACCATATAATTCTCGAAAAATTTAATTATTCACTTATCTACGCTTCACAATTTTTATTCCTAAAAATGCAAGAACTCACATAAACCACTACCATAAATATTACATTTATCCACAAATATGTACAATGTCTCATCTCAAAACTTGAAACCACAACCTTATAATTAGAAAGTCACCACGATATCACTAACCAACTACCCTTATTTCTACACCTGACATTATATAAACTCACACAATGAAGTATATTAAGACATCGTGATAATGCGACCAAACCTTGTATACGCTCGATCTCATGCCGCAAATTAGCACTCGAGTCCGTTGTAAGCACAAAGCCATATATAAATCGTTTCACATATCCAAAAGTCAATAAATAAAAGGAAAGAGATAAGAAAAAATAATCACGAGGTAGTGGGGAGGGTGAATTACCATTTAGTACAAAAATTCCAAGATAATTTATATTTATTAAAGTCATGAGCCATAATTATATATTAACCACTGATTAATGAAAATACGTTGGCATTTAAACTCCATCACGGCTACCTAATTTTTCACTCATATAAGGATTTCCACTACAAAGACTAGTCGCCATTCAAATGATTTCTTGTTGGGTCTGATATAATTACACTCATCTGAAACCAAGTTTTTGCCTCTTTCTTTGGATGCCAATACCTAATAGTCTTTCTAATCCTCTTTATTATATGCATTTTTTTTAAATGTTAAGTATGATGTTTAAATCTGATTTGATACAAGTTTAAAGCTTTATTATACACTCATAATAAAATTATAATGATCCAATATATGTTTCACTTCTAAATAAAAAGTATGTCTCACGGGTAAACGGATAAAAATCTGTTTTGTTCATTTTATTTGAAGAAGACGAGTTACTTTTCTATTTAAATATATACGATCTAATCAGATTATCTCTGCCATTATTTTCAAACTTTTTCACTAACCATCCCTGCTAATATGTCTACTCAATATACACTTCAAAGATGAGACATGTTGCAAATAAATTATGATGTTTTATTAACAGACCACTTACCTGATTTAAATAAAAATGTGTGTAATGATATTTTTAAAAAGCGACCAACCATTGACCATTGTGGTTGGTAGGACCCGATCCCATGTGATAATGGTGCACCAGCTGCTGCTATACCCTTTTTTAAACGGCTGCTTATCGTCCGTACCTTTCGACTTTAGACCACCAACATTTTTGTTTTGCCATTTTTTCATGGAACGGATCTTTGCTTAAAAATCTAAAAAAATCTAGATTTACCTTTTCTAATATCCTTGTTATTTTGTGTCATATAATGAGGGCGACCATTCGCGTCGCTTTTGAAGTTGCATGTTCGGTTAACAGATTTATATATTACAATCTTAAGGCAGGGTTGGACTCACGTTGAGGGACTAATAACACGTGTTACCAGTATATCGAGCTGAAATAATATTAAGATTTTAACATAGAGCTGAAATAATATTAAGATTTTAACATGTTCATTTGTAACATCATCTTATTTCTCTTGTGTTGCTACTAGATTAAGCCACAATATGTAAAAGGAGATCATATACATTTACTTGTCTAATATTTTCAAGTAAATATGTACCGATTATATAAAAAAAGCAAAACAAGCTAAAGTGGTAAACAATGTCTAACAAATGGGTTTTGAGTGAACTTGGATGAAATAAATGTCATATATTTCACAAAAGTTTATGTAGTATTTAGTATATTGTTAAATACCACTTGTCAATTTTAAAGGGATTAAGTCTTTTATATAATTATGCGTTGATTTCTGTAATGCGTAAACAATTCACTATTATATATACGTAACTATTAATCTCGATTATTATTGTACGAAAGGGGCTATGATAAGTAACTTGTATATGTGTAACCGACTACCATAAATCATTTCTTATATAAATTCACGTATTGTTAAAATAACAAGTGGCTTAATTCCAGTTCTTTTATGTTACCTAGTTTCATTTCACAACCAATTTCACTTTAAATATTAATTTCAGTTCTTTTTATGCTATATAGTTGGTTGTTTAAAAAAAAAAAAGGGTATGTTTGCAACTTCTACGAACTTAAAAAAAATCTTAGTAATTATAAAAGTAAGATTAGTGATTTTTATCTTAAATTTTTAAAAGATATGCACTCTATAATTGTAAAGATATAGCCAAGTTCATTGTAATATATTAATTAGTTTATAATTTAATAATGTTTGTATTAATGATAATTTAATAAATATAGGAATATGTTAATATTTTTTATAAATTTAAAAAAGGTTTTTATAAATTGTAAAAGTAAGATAATCGTTTATATTTAAAAAAATATATATTTCAAATATGTTATATACTAATAATATAGATATAGATTGAGCATGACTAATTGAAATACAATTTATAATAACAAAATGGAAAAAGGATCTCAAGTCTAGAACATGAAATTACAAAATATTTTATAACTTCTATATGTAAGGAAAAATCTGGTGTAGTAACCTTTTGCCTTTTTGAGAGGGTACAGAATTGGTAAGCCTTTTGTGATGACGATAGTGTTGATACTTTTAGAGGATATTTCTTATCAATGCTCATTTGTGACCCCATTTGTGTTAATTACAGAGAACTCACTTATCATCATCAATGTTAGTTGATGTAGATATCCAACATTGGGAACCAGTAATATCATATAAAATCAAAAGCCACCACCAGAACGACAACAAATTTAAAAATAAATTTATTCATATTTTCTAAATATTATTCTGTCTATATCACTCTATATATAATCTTTGAAGATGCAAATAGTTTAAAACATATGCGATCATTGTGACATTGACCAATAAAATATTATTCATACTTTATAAATATTTATAAGTTTGATTATAATATAAAATAAATACTCATTTTGAGACAATGTTCATAACATAGAGAATACATAAAATTAAAATTCGTTTGAAAATTTTTCTAAAACCATAACAGTTATAACTGTCATTATTAGAGTGAAGAAAGTGGAAGGAGGTGACACAAAGTGGTCATGGACCGCTCCACTTCTCAATCTGGTTCTCAATTTGGTTGGTTCAACTTGGTGGCTACCACTTTCAATGTAATGATTACGAAAAAAAAAAAATTGAAGTGTAATTTCAATATGAAAAAAATGTGACGATGATGTGTTAATATTATTTCGGAGTGATTAAATGATGACTTCCATTGCTTTTATTGTTATTGTTATTAAAGATTCTCTAATTGCAACTTCTATGTGAGTGTACGAAGATATGTGTACGAGAGAGATGAGGGGTAATTATACTAACACCCTTGTTATTAATATTGTTAGGAAAGAAGAAATGGTGATGGAAAATCGCTTCACTTGATTTGATAGAAAAATTAGGTAAAAATATAAAGTAGGTGACACGAGAAAATAAGAAATGAACAACTTTTTTATTTTTCAAAATATGCCTTATATTTCTCCCATCCAACTTTATTGTCCTTTGATTGTAAATAGTAATAGTATAGTATTATCCTTTTTTTTCTTTTCTTTCTTGGAATGACGGTAAAAAGTAAAAATATTACCTCGTCTTTCTTTCACTCAACATGCAAAAAAGATGAAATTAATAAAACCTATAAATGGAAAATTAATAAAAGATAAACATGATGGGATTAATGGACGCTAGCTCTATCATTATATCCAAAATGCATCCGACGTTACATGCGTGTTTTGGTCTTGTACTATACAGAAAATTCATTCTACCTTGTAAGTTGTAACACAGTAATTTACTAGTAATTTTTACAAATAAGACCTGCTTAGGCTATAAACTTCGGAATGAATTCCAAGGACATGGACATTTTATTCGTGAATGTATTGCAACGCTTGGGTTCGAATATTATCTGATAGAAAAATGTACTTATAGTTTTGTGTAAATAATACATTAATGTTTTTCTAATATAAATATAATATATATACATTTCTAATATAAATTATTCTTAGATGGTGGATTAGCATTTCCTAAAAGTGGGGTGTGGGATGGTATTGTGAAGGCTTCTATGGAGCTTCATACGCGTGATTTAATTCCGAATTCGGTGATTAGGAGAAAGGTGGGGAATGGTAGTAATACTAGATTTTGGAAGGAGGTGTGGTGCGGTGATGGTAAGTTAGAAGCTACATTTCCTAGGTTGGCTACTTTAGCTTCTAATAGGAACACTTCTGTTAGCGATTATTGGTCAATACAGAGTTGAAATATTAGTTGGCGGAGAGATATCCGGGGTGGGGCAGAGCAATCTCAACATGATTATTTAATGGCATGTCTTCAAGTAATTAATATTAATTCCGAACCAAACGTTTGGAAGTGGGAGTTTGACAATGAAGAAACCTTCACGGTTCGTTCGGTTAGAAATAGTCTGGATGTCAAGCGTCTTCCGGGTGCTGTTATGGCGACTCGATGGTGCAATATCCTTCCAAGCAAGGTGAATGTGTTTGTGTGGAGAGCTTCTTTAAACCGGTTACCTACTCATACAAATCTAGATCGACGCAGGATTGATGTTGATTCTCTTTTATGTCCATGCTGCCATAGTAATGTAGAAGACATTAACCATGTGTTTTTTTCATGCAATGTAGCTGTAGAGTTATGGATTAGAATTGGGGTGTGGTTGGAATTAGCTATTCCAGAGTTTGTTAATGTAGAAGACATGTTTCAGTGGATCGATGGTCAAGAAGGTGGGTGTACGCATAAGAGGATCTTAAACACAACACAGTTGCAACTATATGGAATCTTTGGATGTATCGAAATTCGGCGGTGTTTGATGACTCAAGAGTTAAAAAGCATCAGATTTTCGATTTGGTTGTCTTTTACTCTTTTAATTGGATATGTAATAGAAATCGTAAGAGTAGATTTAATTGGAATACGTGGATGCAAAATCCGCGAATGTAATTTTCTTGTATTTCCTTGCTAGATTCGTCTAGCTTAACAAAAATTTAGCCGTTCAAAAAAAAAATATATACATATATATACATATGTACAGGATCTAAAAATAAAAATTTTGAGGAGAAAGGGGAGAAAGAAAATTTTCAAATAAAAAACAAGTATGATTTAGCAAAAAAATAAATATGATTTTAAAAAATGTTTTATGTGATTCAATAAATACTTAATCTATTATTCAAAAAACATTTTTGTTAATAAACATTTTTTTTTAATCAAATGGTTAATTTGATGAATCAAAAAGTTAATTTGTTGAATCAAAGGGTTAAAGGAACATTTTTCCTCTTTCCCCACTAACCTTTTTTTTCTCTCAAACTCACTTATATATATATATATAACATGATATAGATTGTAAATAAAGAATATAACACTATAAAAGTAAAGAGGGAATCATCATGACATAATGAACCAAATTAGTTCTCCACCAAAATTTAATTGAGGCGCGCACACGCAAAAAAATTACTATCTTTTCGGTTCCAAATAAAAATAAAGTTTTGTTAAATAATATATTTATTTTAATTTAAACATAAGTGTACTCGTACCATACTCCTTTGAATTTATAAACATAAATGATTTTACTATGTCCAAAATTTTCATCTGTTTTCTTATTATAAAATTAAATTAAATTAAAAAGACATCAAGTTTTGTTTTGAAAACACGATCGGAATGGCTAGTCACCTAATATCACTAAAAACAGGTTAAGACTCTTTTGTTCTTTCAAAAAAATATGTTTTTAACGTTACACCCTTTAATATGTACACGACTGACCATTCGTTATAACATAACAGTGTAAATGTTTACGACCACTATTAGTAATTAGTTAAAAGATTATAATCAAAATACCAAATAGTTCTACACTAACTTCTTAAATAGTTTGCATAACTATTATCATTACTATTTTTTTAAAATTATGTTACTAATCATAGCCCCTGAGAAGAATGATTAAGCATTTCATATCTGAATTAAGTCAAAGCTTTTAATAAAACATAATTATTTAAAGCTGTTTCTAACAAATTGATCTTTATTTTTCGCATTGCTTTGTGATTATTATGTTTATTTGATAATTCCGAATATACGTTGTTTATGCTCACTAATAATCATTTTAAATGTTTAAGGACACCTTCCGCGTTACAAAAACAACATTTTTTTATGTATTTTGAGTTTGGCCCCACAAAATCTATCCGCTTATTTAAAAATTCCATGATCAAATGTATCGATTACATATTAGCAATTAGCAACCAACTATAATGTACTTGATAAGGTTGATTTTGATACATATATATGACATTATTGATTATTATATTATATAGAAAGTTATTATAACAAACTCCTTTTCAATAAAAAAAACACGGCAATATAACTAGTATTTATGGAATAATAAGTTGGTTGTTTGGATCTATGTCTATCTATTCTATATCTATATTAAAGAAACAATGGCATATCCTTGTGAAGTTCTTAAAATCATTATATTATATTTTTATATATAAGTCTACATGATTTCTTTGGAACGATTTAATGAAACTTACAGCACATTTTGTTTTATGAAAATTCAATATTGTCACAACAATAGTCAATCGTAATCGGAATAAAAGATATGATGTTGTACTTGCTAAAATTGATGGTCCCTAGCTAGAATTTCTGTTTGGACTCTTTAGCCAACTGCTTTTGTTGTGTAGCAAATTCCACCGCCAAGTATCCAAGTCAAAATTTAACTTGCATCGTTACAAAAGTCAAAATAGAAATGACTAGAGTTAATGTACTAAAATCACAATTTCCATTTCAATCTAAAACTAATTTATGTACACACTCAAAAAAAATTAGACTTTAACACATCGGAATTGCTGTATGTGGTGGTTTTGGTGGCGTTTGAATCTCTTCCACCGTGTTTTTTCCTTCTCGCGGTGGTTCACACGGACACGGCATTGCTATAAACCTCGCAAACTGATCTCCGGCCATTATCACCGGCAAACTCCCATCAACGTCTCGCTCCTTCTCCTATTTTAGCAAAAATCAATACAGAAACATTTAACTACCAAAATTCAAGTTAATTGAACTAGCTCAAATTAATCCCTATATCAAGCTTGTTTAGGTGGCTCCTATTCTATCTAGCCTGTTAAAGTAGCTCGAGTTAATCACTCGAACTGTTTAACAGACTTGAGCTCACTCAAGGATGTTTGAGTGAATTAATCTGGTTCACTCGAGCCACTTAAACTATCCCGAGTGAATCAATACAGTCAATTAACTGTTTAATAGACTCAATTTGTTCTGCTAAATTTATTGAGAATAATTCAAAAACTGAAAAAAAAAAAAAAAATGTTTTTTTTAATTACCGAGTAAATAGGTTTTGGTTTCGAAGGTGATTGGTTCGAACTAGGATCATTTTCGTTGTCGGAGAATTCACCGCGGAGGTGACGAAGCTTGTCCCAATGGTAACAACATGAGAAGATGCCACTAAGGCTAAAAACAACAATCAAGAGCAACGCGGTACCAAGTGGAAATCCTATGGTCGGGCGAGACGAACCATGATGTTGTTGTTGTGGTGGGGCATAATGAGGTGGTGCAGTAGTAGTCTCCATTAACTTAACCACAACTTCCATATTAAACAATTAAAAATGACAATTTTCAGGTGGTGATTTTGGGTTGCAATAAATGGAACTGGTAACATGAGTGGCAACAATGATGGTTTTAAAGAATCTGCGTCTTGTAAGACACAGAGAGGGAATGGAGTAACTTGAAATGGGGTGAATTGAATGGGGGTGATATAAAGGGGGTGGGGGCATATTTATAACGGAACGTGGGCGAGTGCGTTATGTTTACGTGAAAATGGTACAGCTGGTTGTCCACGGCTACGGTACGGAGAGAGATGCGTTTTTTTTGGGTGGTAGGCCTTTCTTTTGTTTTTTAATTTACTTTTTTGGAATTTTATACTATTAAGGTTTTGATAGCTTAATTGTTTACTGTACTAGCTTTTCTTTTTATTACTATATGATAAAATATAATATATGATATTATTGTTATATATTTTTCATTAAATAAATATGCTAATATCAGGTGTTGGCAACTTGGCATTATTAATGAAAAGAGGTTCAATTTTACCTTATAAACATATAACGTGTTATAATAACAATTTTTATATGATTTATTGATTTTTTACGAAATTATAACCAAATTAGTTGATATGAATTTGGTTTGGGCTCAAAGTACTTACAATAATTTTATCAGTAACATTTTAGCTGCTATGGATGATTAATGATGAACAGTTCAGTTAAATGTCAGAAAGAAATTATAGAATAGATTCAGTTATGTGATTGATACATATTTGCTTAATATTGACCCAAATTTTGATAAATTTGAATTAAGGCTTATAGTTTTATGTCAAAGTTGCCTAAATTTGCCGACCTTTTCTACCCACCTTATCCAATATCCATGACAAACTAGTCCCTAAATGCTACTTATGTGAGCTGATGTTGCATTTAAGCCTTTAAGCAAACGTGCAATCCCATAGGGTTTAAGTGCTTTACCTTGCATGCTAGTGTGTATACAATGATGTTTTGCGAAGGGAAAATATATGTGAAAGGTACGTTTTATTTTTACTACAAAGTTGGAAGAGAAAGATACAAATGCGTAGAAGGACGTACGGCCAACAACAATACTTGTAAGATTGAACATGACTCAGAAACGATTATAATACCTCTATCTTGAAGTAATTAAAACTTGACAAACAAGAAGCTCTGCTTAGTGAAATAAATCCACTTAATGGAGACTGCAACGACAAACCAACATTGATGTATTCAACTTTAGCCTGACTTTTATAGAATGTATAAATTTTATTTTATTTTATTGTGTGTATTAAATTTTTAAATTTTATTGATTGTATGTATTCAATCTGTTAGTATTTGTAACTGCTGACGTGACACTATTTTTTTAATGACGTGTTAATAACGTGTCAGATGATGTGACGACTTATATAATTGTCACGTCATCAAAAATATCGGCTACCGACTGAATAAGTTATCGGATACACACAACATGTCAAAATTAAAATTCTGATATGCACAATAAAATAAAATGAAGTTAAATAGACACTATAAATATCAGACTAAAGTTAAATACATTACAACAGCTGCAATGGTTTCGTGGTGAGAGCACGGACCAAAACACCTGCAATCATGTCCGTCCTCAAGCGTCTTCTTTACATAAAGCACTGGTTCAGCACGAAAATTATGTGGGCTCCAGTTATTTTTAATTCTTTCTTTTCCCCTTTATTCGGAATAAAAAAATAGGTGTACAACAAATTAAGCTCAAAGTACAACTTACTTAAAAAAGTGTAGGTCTTAATTGTCTGTCGTGATCTGTCGTGAAATGCCATTGCGATTAATCGTGAAGGGACAAACGACAGGTCACAACATCCGTTATGACTGCAGATGGTCTTATGCATTAATCCCTAAAAATTTTATCCTAACAAAAGATGCATCAAATACATATTTATGTGCTCATAATCACATCATCTGGATAACGTACTTCGTTTTCATAACTTTTATGAAATCATCTAATATATTCATTTGTATTCGTCTACTTCATTGAATTATATAGACCTAAACGATGTAATTTACATGATTATAACGGTATCTATAACATATATATATATATCATACTACGTTCTAAAGATGACACTCGTCAAATAAGTATAAATTACAGTTGCTTTACTAATTAATTACAAATATGTATAAATCATTTTGTATATATATATCTATACACATTATAAATTGTTTACACCTTTTCTTTGTAATGTTAAAAAATTCAATATTTGAAATGACTAAATTACCCTTAGCTAATTTAAGCAACAACTACAAAAGTGGAAATGAAATTATTACCCACCATCATAAACCCAAAATCGTCTTTTATGCATAATGTACCGCTGCATTGCGTGGGAAATTTACTAGTTAATATTAATATTAATTAGATTTTTCTGGGAAGTTTACTAGTTAATATTAATATTAATTAGATTTTTCTGCTTTTAAAATATTTGTGTTGCCTTTTAATTTTGGCATATCAGGTGAGATACTGCGATGTGTACTAAATTAGTTTGATTTGAATGTACCAAACGCACCAATATGTCATAATCTCAAAATTGTCTAATCCATGAAGCAACATTTGTTAAGCAGCTTTCATCTAAATCAACGGTTCATATCGAATATATGTCGCTAATTATATCTTGAAACCATCTAGGATTGAGTAGAATTTTCGAGCTATATTAATGAAATTGATTGTTATGTATCATGTTTGATTGATTACTGATCAAATAGTTTAAGGTCATTTTGAATTGAAAAGACTCTTACGTGTTGATAACCAAAACTCCCGATTTGTATAGAATCAAGTAGACCTTTTGTATATTGTGAATATGATATGGTGAACAGAGTTTGGTTAAAAGCGAGTTTGATCATGGCTCAATTATAAAAATTGAAATGGTTGAGATGTTGTTACCAGTACTGGGTTCACAACTTCATTTTAACATTTTTGGATCAATATAATATTTGTTGAATACGTATGATGTAAATGTGTATATATCTATATATAATTGAAATTGAACATGATGTCGTTATAGATAGTCAATAGTTTTGTTAATAAATAAGATAATTACCGTTCAACGTGGATCATTAACTTATTGTTCAAGTTTATTATGTTTGCTTTTAATATTCTTCTTAGTTTTCATTCGGACCCATGATAAACGACTTCTTATTTACATCTTTTAATCTAAATCATCATATACAGACTATATTTATCGTAGTAAATAATAACGTGAAAAGTATAACTTTAAATTAAAGATATATATTAATCTGAAATATCAATGTTCAGAATAATACTACCAAGAATTTTAAATATTTGAAGAATTAAGAAAATAATATAGTTGCTTTCTTCCATTGAAAAACTTACTTTCACTCAAAATTTTAACATTACATATCTCATATATCGTATGTTAATAAATTATAAAATTACATATTTGAAATCATCGTCTTTTTATCTTTAATTAAATATCTCACAAACTATATTTTTACATGTGATTTATGATAAAAGAAATATGAAATTGATATACAATTATTTATTAACGTTATATGTTAATTGACACATAATTACGATTTAATATTTATTTGACGTACAATAATTATTAGCAAAGATCGGCAAACAAGGTATCAAGTACAATCAGCATTAGTTTGTGTATACTTTAATATTATATTCTTTAAATTATAAGTTACCGGAGTTTGTTATGCTATCTAAAATTAGTCTCCAAACTGGTAAGTGATTTATGTTCATTACAAATTAAGTCACCTTGCTCACCGTTACATGCACCTGTCGTAAGATTATAACATGCATATTTAAGTTGAAGTTGTATATTTGTTGATGATATATATGTACAGTAATTATTTAGTTTTATGATAATGTATTATAATCATTTAATTAGATAAGTACACTTGAATGTATCACATGTATCCTAGTAGATAACAGAAAGACAGAGTATGTTGTCAGCAAAATCCATGGCATGCACTATGTATTTTTAATTATATTTCTGTTAGATATTTGATTTTTACTTGTATTTAAGTTTAATTTAAAAAACAAATTAAAGGGTTAAATGAATAACCCGCAATTGGCCTTTCGGGTTCTAAAAGGTCACCATTGAATGCATGGGGTGCTCTGTTATATCGACGCTAGCTAGTCATCTATCTATTCTTTGTCTAAAGAATATCCGTTTACTCTTTAAGTTTTGCAACAAGATTAGACTGGCATTTGTATTTGACAATCAAGTATAGACATAAAGGATAATTTAATGTGCCTGAATGATATTTATATTCGAATTTATAATTGCATACAAAGTTATGCGAAAACTCGTATCCTAAGATTATAGGAATCGCACATCTTTTCCATATTTTGATATATCTGCATAATATAATTATTGTAAAAGAATAATAGTAAATTTTTTAAACAATTAGTCAGTGTATTCAATTATATCTCATAATCTGTATCAGAATAAATTTTACGCAAATAGACATTGATCTATCTGGAATAGGACAATGGACCAGTAGGATCCTGGGTCCAATTAAAACTCGACGAATGCTATAAAATTCCCACGATCAACTAAAAATCTCACGGTTAATGCAACTTTCTTACGGGCCCTTTTAAATGGTAGAAGGAAATGATGTTCAGACAAAACTGTCATTTTTGAGAAACAAAATTCACATTCGAAATCAAAATCTGCGCAGCCCGTATTCCTGCGAGTATTTATCATTTAAAGAGCTCGTTGGATATTTGCGTTGACCGTAAGAATTTTGAATCACATGTCGCGTTTTAATTGACTCCAAAATTTTGTTGGCCGGTTGTTCTATTCCAGCGGAATCAATATTCATTTATATAGAAAATGCTTTAACACAAATTATAGGATATAAACGGATGTATTAACTGATCATTTAAAATTTTTTCTCAAAGAACAAAGCAAGTGAACTTAGCTTTTGATATATAAGCATAATATAATAAGACGCATGAACCAACAATATAGTTGTTGGTTTTTGGTACTGAAATACACTTCGTCTTATTTGTGACCGCAATTATGATACGATTATTAGCTGCGACATAAATATCTATTAATTTTGATCAAATCGTAATTGTTATAGCTCCCACATACAAAGTTCTCTTTTCGGCTCAACAATTGTGTCTATGTTCAACTAATCATGTCTACCATATATTTTAATAAGAGTTTGCTATTATATATATATGGGCAAGTTTAATAATCTATACAAGCGTATCTCGCTTTCAGACGTTGTTGTATTTAATTCAGTCGGTTTTGATAGGTGTAGTCCATTTACGAAAATCCAATATATATTATCACATCAAAGGGTAAATATATATATATATATATATCATTTTATTATTCTATATTTCAAAATACCTATATATTTAGAAAAAATTACTAAAAAAGAGCACACCTTATATTGGATTTCAAGTCAGTTTCATTAATTTTTTCGTCGGAAACTGCCATTTTCATCGTTTATCGAAGACAATCGACGATGTATACATATATGTTGTCATATAGAAGAAGAAAATGCTGAAACGTAATTTAGTTTTATAGTCAAATTAAGATGAAATATATGTGGACTTCTTCACCTTGGACCATTAATCGACCTTTTCTAAACTTGATTGATTTATACAAAATGTCTTAATTTGTAATGACAATAATATATTCTTTATTTATAATTATTATTATACTTACTTAATTTAAAAAGACTAAAAAAAGAGTTCCAATCTTTAACTATTTTAATATAAAATGCTTGGAAACTTCTTAAACAAACAAATAATTATCCTTTATAAAATTAATTAACTAATTAATATGATGATAACTTTATAGAGGGAAGTTCAAATGAGAATGAAAATTGTAGTGAGAATGAAGGAATGAATCCTGGCCATCCATTTTGCAAAACCCAATTTTCCCATAAAGTTAAATATCTCACAAACGGCTAATCAAAAAATTATAAAAATTGTACCATTGAAATCAACGTTCTTTTCTCTACGATTAGAGATCACTCATGACATATTTTCGGTAAAAAAAAATTTTTTTTTTTTTTTTGGGTTGAAAATCAGTAACACATGTGTTAGTGGTTGGTAACACATGTGTTAGTTTCGGTAACACATGTGCTAGTTTCGGTAACACATGTGTTAGTGGCATGTGTTACTAACTACTAACACATGTGTTACTGCAACTAACACATGTGTTACCGCACCTAACACATGTGTTACCAATTTCGAAACCCACCAAAATATGAAAAAAAAAAAAAAAATTCATCGAAAGTATACCTTGTGAGATGTCTAATCGAAGAGAAAAAAATGCTGATTTTTATGGTGCAATTTTTATATTTTTTTGACTAACCGTTTGTGAGATATTCACTTTTTAAAAGTGTTGGGGTATTATTTTTTTGATGAGATGGATGGTTGAGATTGATTCCTCCATTCTCACAAATAATATTCATTCTCATTTGAATCTAACTCTAACTTTATAAATTTCAATTCTTTTAGTGGAAGAAATTTGATGGAAATTAACTTTATAAATTATTTAACCAAACAAACTAAGGAATGAAATCTCAATTCCAATTCCATCAAATTCCAATCAATTTCATGAACCAAACGCAACCTAAAAATAGGTTCAAAACATGTCCAATTATTAATGTAAACGAATTAGACAATTCAAAGCCAAAATGGTTATATTTCTAAAAATTACACAGATAAATTGAGTTATTCATTTGATACGTTTGTTTCTACATATTTTGGCCGCACATCATGGTCATATATATTAGGTTTGAGATTCCTCTTTTTTTTTTTTTTTAACTTTAATTGTCACTGTTATTAAATCGAAATATCTAAAAAATAATATCTTCGATTAAAATATTTATAAAAATAATTACTTCGTATTATTTTAGAAACAGAAGGAATATATAAGTTATGTTCGACGTGTACACAACAAAAATCTTTTAAATAAAAGGAAGCCATATCATGGTCATATGCTTATTTATTTATTATTTTTTTTATTTTTCTTTTCTTCCTTTGGACGTAAAGTTTAGAAGATATTAATCGAGTTAAATTCCCATATTGAGTTTACTATTTTGATGTAGCTTGACTTGAAAGTCTTCTTCAGTAACCCAAATAGACTAGAATATTTTTCTACTCGAGCTCGTGTAACTAAAAAATTGTCTACATGTACTACAAATTTGGGCTACCCAAAATTCAATCAAAACTCTGTTTATGACTTGATGTTTGATTAAAAAAATATATGAAGAATATAACAGGAACAAAGCTAAACGCGATTTAGATATGAGCAGATCCAAGTATTTATAATGAAACAGTGAAAATGTTAGCCTGATAGTTTTAGGTCGTTGTCATAAGTTAGTTTTTGTGAGATGATTGGTTGTTCCTTGTCAACGTTAAAGGGGTACATAATCGATCCAAGCGTCTTTATCCATGGCAATCATCTTCAATCAGGTCGTTGTTGCTTTCGATCGCATTGCATATTTTGTACGCAAGTTGTTTAAATAGCATCTTTAATTATTCAATTCATACAAAAAAGTAATACTATATTTGGCTTTCTATTTGACTAGTTATTATTGATGTACATCTTTAAAAGAAGTCTCTTGGTTAGCAAGGCCTACAATAGTGATGATATCGTACAATCTCGGACACATAAAAGCTTCTCCACTAAAAGAGAAGATATCACTTGATAACTGTCAAGAAAATTTAGTTATTATTAATGAAATAAATAATAAATAAAATAAATTAAGTGGTTAATTAAGGTGGATGGTAGAGGTGAACAAAAACCGGGTTCCCGAAAAATCGGTTCGGGTTCAAAAACCGAACCGGGTTTTATAAGCCAAGCAAAAATCGGTTTTTCCAAAAACCGGGTTGGAACCGGTTCGGGTTTGGAGGGGGAAAAACCCTACCCGGGTGAAACCGGTTTGGACCGGGTTGGAACCGGTTCGGGTTCAAAAACCGGGTTCAAAAACCGGGTTGGAACCGGGTTCAAAAACCGGGTTCAAAAACCGGTTTTTTTATAAAGTGTCGGTTTTTGCGAGCGTTAAGTGTTTTAAGGAAAAACAATGTATTTTTCAAATTTTTTTCGATAGAATGCTAGTACATTAGGTATGGAAACATAACTTAACAATAACTTAAAACAAAGTCTTCTAAATCTTCATAAAAATATTATTTAAACCAATAATTCTATATAATTCAATATTCTTCGAGCGTTAAGCGTTTTAAGGAAAAACAATGTATTTTTCAAAAAATTTTCGATAGAATGCTAGTACATTAGGTATGGAAACATAACTTAACAATAACTTAAAACAAAGTCTTCTAAATCTTCATAAAAATATTATTTAAACCAATAATTCTATATAATTCAATATTCTTCGAGCGTTAAGCGTTTTAAGGAAAAACAATGTATTTTTCAAAAAAAATTTGATAGAATGCTAGTACATTAGGTATGGAAACATAACTTAACAATAACTTAAAACAAAGTTTTCTAAATCTTCATAAAAATATTATTTAAACCAATAATTCTATATAATTCAATATTCTTCGAGCGTTAAGCGTTTTAGGGAAAAACAATGTATTTTTCAAAAAAAAATCGATAGAATGCTAGTACATTAGGTATGGAAACATAACTTAACAATAACTTAAAACAAAGTCTTCTAAATCTTCATAAAAATATTATTGAAACCAATAATTCTATATAATTCAATTTTGTTCGAGCGTTAAGCGTTTTAGAGAAAACTAACTTATTCTTCAAATTTGTTTGGATAGAATGCTAGTACATTAGGAATGGAAACATGTCTTGACAATAACTTAAAACAAAGTCTTCTAAATCTTCATAAAAGTATTCTTGAACCAAATAAGTCTTCATAATCTTCAAAATCATCAAAAATCTTCAACTTTTATTAATCTTCAATTCTTCTAACATCTTCAATTTGGGTAGTCTTCAAATGTCGAAATCTTCTTCGGAGGAAGCCTCTCGCGAAGCTTCATCGAGAGCAATTTCTTCATCGGAAAGTGATATTGCCATACCCGCTTCCACCTCGATATCGTGTATATCTCCTTCGTATTCCATTTCACCTTCAAGATTTGAAACGTTTTGTATACGTTCCGCGGCGTCTAAGTGATCCTTCAAGCATATACACATCTCTAATGAGGCCGGTGTGAGTTTTGTTCTTCGTATAGATAGTACCCTGCCACTAAGAGAAAAAGCGGATTCCGAAGCTACCGTAGAAGCTTGGACGGTTAGTAAATCTCGGGCCATGATGGTTAGAATGGGAAATTGAGATTCCCTCCTTTTCCACCAAGCCAAAATATCAAAATTTGCGAATTCTTCGGTAGGTATTGAGGACAAAAAGTCCGTTCCGGTATACCTCCCATATTCGCTAGTGGCACTTTGGTCACCATCACCCCTTGCCCGTTTATGGTTTTCTTGTCTTAAACTATTATATAAGTTAATTTCAGGATCTTGGGATGAAGATGAAGCAAACATTGTGGAAGCCGGGTTTGTAGAAACCATTGTTGTTGAACTAAATTTTTGAAAATAATGACCAAATAACTCTTTAAAAGATTTGTTAAAATATTTTATTGTATTTTGTGCAAAAAATGGATCCGCATCATTCAAATCCAGATTATGACAAATGTTACCGATAAGTAATTCCACCCCGGAAATGTTCAAACATGGGTTTAAGGCGGCGGCACAAGTAATTACCGGTGGTATTTCTTGAAAATATTTTCTTAGTTTTTCTTTCATGGGAGCCACCATTATTGCATATACATCACCACAAAATTCGTATTCGTTTAGTTTTGAACTCATTAAATATATTTGCTTAAGTACTAAATGACTCGTGGGATAATAAACACCCGATAATAAAGTAGTTGCCGTTTTAAAAACTTTGAGCAATTCGGTTATCTTTTGAATAACCTCCCAAAATTCGGAGGAAAATGATGTTGCAAGACCTTTTTGAACAAGTAGATCATGAAAAACGGTTAAAGTGTCGCGTTGCCTTAAACCACATATAAACATGTTGTAAGTCGAATTCCATCTTACGGGCATGTCCCAATTAGGGGTTAAAAAAATGGAATCCGTTTCTTTACATAATCTCATATAATGTTTGTATCTAGCCTTACCCGAACAAAATATATCTTGTAACATAGTTTTATACGCATTTTTTACAACCATTATTTGTGGAACCGCTAGTCCGTCTTGCACAACCAAGTTAATGATGTGTGCAACACATCTACTATGGTAGAAAATGCCTTTCAAAGGTGGTTGGTATTTTAGAATTAACCTTTGAACGGCGTTTGTATTATTACTTGCATTATCAAACGAGATTGAAAAAACCTTTGGTTCTAGTTTAAACATTTTCATTACATCTCGTAACATGTAAAATAAGTTTTTACCCGTGTGAGGATAGTCAAAGTTTTCAAAAGCAATGGTACGTTTCATCATTTGCCAAGTTGAGGGATCAACCCAATGTGCGGTAACACAAAGGTACGAACCGGGCAAACCATGAGGAGCCGACCAAACATCGGTTGTTAATGATACATTTGTATTTAAGTTTTCAAAACCAATTATTAGTTGAGTTTTAGCATTTTTCCACAATTTAAGAGCATCACGTCTAAGAGTAAGACGACTTACATGATTATATCGCGGTTGAAGAGTATCTTGAATGACCTTAGTAAGACGAGGGTTGTCGAAGTGGTTGAACGGCAAAGCTTCTTGAATCACAAAGCCGGCAAATGCTTCTCGACACCGCTCCGCTTGATATGCAAAAATACCCCCATCCCGTGACATAGTTGCTTGACCCGACTCGGGATTACTTTTGAGTCCGTCACAATACTTTGCGGTATGTGATTTCAAAGTAGTGTTTGAGTCGGCTTTCAAAAATTTACCACAACTTTTACAAAATGCCTTCGTGGAACCATCCGACAATAACACTTTGTCGAAATTACACCAAATCTCCGGATTTCGTTTGGTTACCAAAACTTGAACAATAGTTGGTGCATTTGAAGAACCAACACCGGTGGAAGTTGAAGAAGATTGAGTTGCCATTTTAATAGCGTTTCGAGAGCGTTTTGAGAGGAGTAGAAAATTTTTTGAGAGTTTCGTACGTAAATCGTAAGTGTTTTGATTGTTTAAAGACTAGAATAAGCAAGATTGAGTGTTGTGAATAAACCAAACCCAAGGTATCTATTTATACTAGTTTTAGGATGGCAAAATTGTAAAAAAAACAACAAAAAAACGGTCAAATTTTGAAAAAAAACGGCTAGTGTCCCAACAGCTAAAAACCGGTTTCAACCCGGTTTTAAAAACCGGTTTTCCAACCCGGTTTTGGAAAACCCGGTTTCAACCCGGTTTTAAAAACCGGTTTCCCAACCCGGTTTTGGAAAACCCGGTTTCAACCCGGTTTTGCAACGGAAAAATACAAACCGGTTTCCAACCCGGCGGTTTTTGAAAAACCCGAACCGGTTTTTCCAAAAACCGGTTTCTCTCGGTTTCGGTTTCGGGTTTTTTTTTCGGTTTCGATTTCGGGTTCGGTTTTTTTGTTCACGCCTAGTGGATGGGTGGGTAGACTTGTGTTGGGATGTCTTTATCTTGCAAAGTTACAAATGCTACATTTTGCCTTCAAATATATTAGTATGGCTCCTTCTAATTTTAATAATCTATTAGTTTAGGATATTCGAATATGACACCAACTAATATAAAATGTATAACAAAATTAAGATATAATAATTAGGCATATTTTTTGATTATGAGGTACTACTTATTTACATCCTCACTCTTGATAAACAATCTCAATATAACCCTAAATCCGTTGACCAAGTCAAACACCATGCATAATTCTAAAACATACCGACTTTTTTACTGATATAGATCTTATTTTGTTCATTCTTTTGGTTTAAGATTCTTTTGTGTTATGGATATTGTTAAGGATTTTACATGAACTTCTTTGTGCTAAGAAATTCTACCTTACCTTTTTGATTTTAGTTATATTTTTGTTTGTTTGTTCGAAATCAGTTTTGTATTTCAAGATCAGAATTTATCGGCGGTGGTAGACTAATTGTTTGTGCTTCAAAACTGAGGGTTCGATTTCCGAGCGCTTGTCTAAAGCAGCAAAGATATAAATAATAAACACAAGAGTCAAAAGATACAAATACAAGTATGCAAGTTACCAAAAGACGTTTGATCTAACGGTAGGTGAGGAGTTGTAGTAATTTCTATATAAATATAAATCCTAGGTGGTGAGACATTAACAACTTCACACCATAAAGATAAACATGGTGGATCCTCAAAGTGCAGTGGTTTGGCCTCATGTATATTGATTTTATTTAAATAGTTTGGATTACTATATACACCTAACAAATATGAATTAAACCATTACACAACCTTCCCATTTTCAACTCTAATTACTATTTGAGCCCTTTACTTTCATTATTGGATATTGGATTGCTTATGGATCGATGAATCAATCTTTTTATACATCAACTCGTGTGAATGAATTGGGTCACATGGAGACCTAGATCAGGACCCGATCTATTGACAAACCTAGCTGGACATGGAATTGTGAGATGCAACTGGGTGGGTGCTCAATGCAGATATGCGGCTTCAACTAAAACCATTGTATATATGCACATTCATTGTCATCTTACTCAACATAATGATTTGAATCCGTATATTAAATCCTCTGTTTTTGCTTCTTTTCTAATTACATCCCTCCGTCATGAGCAAAATCGTCAACTTAAAAGCAAGGAAGGGAAAAGTGAACGTAAATAAAACCATACTGATATCTGACAATTTATCATAATCAATAGTAAGGAATGTCTTTTTACACCAGAATTCATATAAGCATTACAGCAACAGTTTTTACAGCTCCTAACATTTCCTTACCATCCCCCAACACCTGCATAACATTACACAAACATAATTCCAAATGATGAAAAAGAGAGTACCTTAACATAAACAACACTTACAAGTCTTGATGCATGTTAAAAATGCAACTGCCTACATTGACCTACTCCCACCTCAGTAGGGCAATAAGGACACTTGAACGGCCTTGTGCTGTTATTCTTTGATAACTTTGTAATGGACTGTTTGCAAAGCACGTGCCCACATGGCATCAGCATTGGAGGATTATCTTCACTGGCCTGATCTCGACTCACTGGGCACACAAATATCGAGTGAAATTGAAAGTCCATACCTAAGTCTACAGGCACTGGTAACTGTTTCATAGATTGCCATTCTTGCTTCTTCCCACTCATCACATTCATCAGCTTCAAAAGGGTTGGCAACCCTTGAACGCCAGCTGCAATAGTCACTCTCAATGGGCTATCATATGATTCACCTAACAGATTGCAGAACTGTTGGGACAGCTCGTGTGCCAGCTCGGCCCAATGGGTTGGCAATAGGAACTCAGAATAAGGTGATGAGTCAAGCTTTCCGGCCCACAGAAGACATGCCATAAGCTTCTGGATTTCGGGAAGGTGTTGGGTTGCAAAAGAGGAGAAATTAGTTCTGCCATACTTGAGAGCTTCATCTCTACTACCATGTTGAAGAATCTCCATGAACTGTAACCGGTGAAGCTTCAATTCAATGTCTGATCCATTTTTTTGGAGCTTTTCATGGTTAGTGGTGGCCCACCTCAATGCAGGACCCAATTCATGTGACTTCATGGATTCTAGTATCTCATACATTTCAAAGAAGTGACTTTTTCTGTCCATAACGGATTCTTCATGGGCTTCATTAATGAAACAATCCCCTATATCAAACATGCCTTCCCGGTAAAAGTGACTAGCAACTATTTGGTTAATTGTGTGGCTATCAAAGTCAACATTTCTATAAGATTTAGATATATCTGGATTGAAATGTTTCTCGAGGAGCTTGGTGTACTTGCTCAAAGCAAGGTTTAGTTCCTTTTGTGTGCCTTCCAGCTGACCAAGTGGAGCAATCTCCTTTAATTTAGTTTTCAGTTCACCGAGGATTATCTTGTGGTCAGGTTGAGAGGAAGGACCATTAAGGGATGATTTTAGTCCGGATAACGTCTGTTCAATTTCTTGGACGATCTGTTCGATTGTTTCCTCACATTTCGAGGAAGAAAGCATTTGCTTTTTGATAACACCATCAAACGCATCTTTGATGGAATTCAGTTCCATAATCTAAACCCTTGGTTCTCCACTGCTTCTTATCTTACCGTGTTGTATAAATACAAGGTACCTTTATCTACAATAATAGACGACCAGGAAAGCATATGAAACCAGCACAGAAGATAAATTTTAGATTTCTAGTACATCAAGAGGCAATCATTGAAAAGTGAAGTTAGAAGAAAACGCAACATATAATAAGGAAATAAGACTGCATTACACTATTCAGTTAAGATACACCAGAATGTCTCTAAAACAGAGCCCTTCAGATATAACTTCCAAGCTATTACCAAGGATTTTGATTGCAATGACCATTATTGTCACAACCTAAAGCGAGAGTGTAAGTCCAACAATAATAGAAGTTAATACAAAAGTGGTTGCTGGTAATTAGAGAGAACCAAGGGGGACAAGGGAGTTCCAGGATATAAACGTAAAGCTATTCCTATATAAGGGATGCATATGAAATCAGCACAGAAGATAAATTAAGTTTTCTAGTACATCAAGAGGCAATCATTGAAACGTGAAGTTAGCAGAAAACGCAACATATAATAAGGAAATAAAACTGCATTACACTATTCAGTTAAGATACACCAGAATGTCTCTAAAACAGACCCCTTCAGATATAACTTCCAAGCTATTACCGAGGATTTTGATTGCAATGACCATTATTGTCACAACCTAAAGCGAGAGTGTAAGTCCAACAATAATAGAAGTTAATACAAAAGTGGGTGCTGGTAATTAGAGACAACCAAGGGGGACAAGGGAGTTCCAGGATATAAACGTAAAGTTATTCCTATATAAGGGATGCATATGAAACCACCACAGAAGATAAATTTAGTTTTCTAGTACATCAAGAGGCAATCATTAAAATGTGAAGTTAGCAGAAAACGCAACATATAATAAGGAAATAAGACTGCATTACACTATTCAGTTAAGATACACCAGAATGTCTCTAAAACAGACCCCTTCAGATATAACTTCCAAGCTATTACCGAGGATTTTGATTGCAATGACCATTATTGTCACAACCTAAAGTGAGATTGTAAGTCCAACAATAATAGAAGTTAATACAAAAGTGGGTGCTGGTAATTAGAGAGAGCCAAGGGGGAAAAGGCAGTTCCAGGATATATACGTAAAGCTATTCCTATATAAGGGATGCATAGAACGAATCAAAATGATAAGATCTTAGAAAAATGGCAAAAAAAACTTGCTTTCTAAGGCTTCGTGGCAAAAGCAACACTACAATCTTTATATGCCCAGGTTACAGGCTTCACATTCAAAGAATCAAAGGTTAAAGGATCTCCAGCAACTACAAATTAGCGATATGATTTATTTCAGTTTGTAACGCTTCAAGAAATCCTATGAGATAATAAAAAAGAAAGAAGAAAAAAAAAAGTTTATTTACGCCTTATTATATGTGAGATAACGACGGCTGACATAGGCAATACAAACCAAAGAAGAAAGCTACTCTACCTGAATAGAAAACAAAAATTGTTAAAGCCATGAACACTAGAATTAACCTCACTTAAAAAGTTATCAGTTCCACTACTTCTACTGTTGAACATATGAAATGATAAGCAGTAAAAAATGCAACTAGTATAAAAAATCAGTCAAAGGAGCTACCTCTTGATTTGTCTGTTGCAGTATTGAAAGTTAATAATTCCCAATAATTATTTTGAGTTCCTCAAAAACCTGAAAGAATAGAGCAACATTTAATAACAAACATCTTATACTTCTTTACCAACACGAGAAATAAATTCAATATCCCGCTCCTGTTACTATTATAAACTATATTTCAAGTTTGCAATCCCTTCCAATATAATACAACATAACTATATACTTTTGAGTGTCATAAAAGTAATCACATAAAAATGTAAACAAAGCCTATATAAGTTAAAAAATTGAATGTCAAAAACCATTTCATTTTACTCAATAAGATGTCATGTGTAAAAACAGTAGTAGGTAAACAAAAATAAGCTGAATTACCACTAAAACCGCCATGTATTCATCCAATTATTATGATGCAATTACTACATAACTTATAAAATACAGTTGAGAGAAAATAAAATCCAAAACCTAATCCTTCCTGACGATAATTATCTGAATCAGAAAAACAACATACATGTAACCAAAGCCTACACTATCATATCGATCGTCCAACATATTAATTCAATTCGTCAGGAGAGTAATCTCACAATCTATAATCACTTATCAATTTCGTCAAACCGGTTATACTGTCACGCAAGTTAAACAAAAATTGAAATGATAAGCACTCCAGATCGACGTAACATAAAGTCAAAATACATAATCATACGAACAATACAAAATAATATTCAAAAGATTCCACAATTGAAAACGACCACGTATATATACACATCAATTACATTTGAAATATATTCAGATTAATACAGAGTATCTTACCAGAACGAAGGCAGGGGCGGGCCGGAGGATTTGTGTGTAATATTGAGGAAGTTTGAGAAGTCTGTATACGCTTTATGATTGATAGAATTTCTAGAATTTACATTTTATGCCTTTGATTTTCGCTATTTCCTAATTCTGCCCCAAATATTACTAGTATTATTTTTCTTGAAGTTTTTAATTGCATTAATAGTGACACATTGACATCTCTTTTGTTTTATGTGGTTGCTTAAACCGTAAATCAAGTTGTTTGACTTTCGTTAAAGTTATTGAATTACAAGGGATTTTTGGGATTTGCTTCGTAAGCGTTTTTTTCTTAAAAAATAAGTAGCCATGAACATATTTATACTTAAATATTTATTTTTTAATAAATAAACAATGTTTATAAAAGTGTTTATTTTTATTTATCGGTAATAAAATTAAAAATAAAAATAAGCACTTAAAATAGAAAATTCCGAATAACTCATATCTACGGAAGAACTAGAGGAATTTTGATCCTAAAAAAAAATACATGGCCTATAGCTGATTGGCATTTAAGTCGTGCACTTCGTGTTTTTTTCAAAATTAAATTTAAATAATACAAGCACATATTCAGGTAAGTAACGTTATTAAACGAAACGCAGCCATGACATTCATCGTGACTTGTTGTGAGTGTCACGTCAGTCACGACGGATTGTCGTTCACGGCAGCTCATGACGGACAACTAGGACCCACTATTTTCTTTATTTTACATTTTTCTTAAAATACATTTACTTTTAATTAAATATAAAACACTATAATTAAATTAAAAACTACTTAATTAATAAAAAAACATAAATATTTTCATACATTTCATTTTTGTTATAGATTTAACTTACTGGGGTAGTTAATTTCAAAATTTAATTTATTGGGCTAGTTATTGCGTTAAAAAAAGCCTGAAAATAAAAAGTCCAAAAGTAAAAACTCATTAGGTTAAACAACAGAAAAGCATTAGGCACTTAAGCACTTCATTTTCATTTTCATTTTCATCTTTTTCTTCATTTTCTTGACTTCTTCATCTCCTCCCCTTCATTTTCATTTCTTAAACAACAAAAAAATAGAAAAAGAAAGTGAAAATGAAAACGAGAAAACAATTAAATAAGAATGTGGGTCCCACGTGTGCTCCCTCCTCTCCCATCGATTTCTTAACGACGACGGATCACCACAGTTCCATTCTAACCGTAGTGGCTATACAAAGGTCCAACCACGAACGACACCGGATCTTAGTGAAACTCATCATCACTATTGTCTAAATTTAATTTAGCCAAGTCAAGATATGTCATCAATGTGTCTCACCTTATAATTGCATGAAATTATTAGCAAGATTTTGTTAAATTAGATTCCGACACAAAATATCAAGTTCACTTTCCTTCATTACTTTCCTTTTGAATTTTTTTTTTTTTTTTTTTTTTTTTTTTTTTTTGTAAATTGACTCATTAACACAGTCTTGTTTAAAATATGTTTTCAACTTGCTACAAACAGATCTTGCCTAGCAAGTATTAGAAAGCTCAGTCATCACTATGTTAATGAAATCAAGACTGAATAGCTATAAGGTTTTGAATTTTATTAACAACCCTATAAGCAATGTCATCAAAACCTTTAATTTTTTTCACTGCTATAAATTTGTTGGTTGTAAAAAATGTCCCATTCAATCATAATCATTCTCTAATTATCAAAACTAACTCTTAACAACATCCCTTACTGTGGCTAACAAAACACAACTAGAATTTTAACATTTGATATATTGCTGTGCTGTCACCAATGTCATTAGATTTTTCTTTCACATTTGAGAAAAAATGATACAAAAAGCTAAAAACAGATAATATTGTACGTTGCACAAATTTTCTACATATAGGAATTGTGAAGAAAACTGAAATTGTATAAAGAAGTAGCTAATACAGATTTTAAGACACTGAACTCCACTGATGACGTCATTAAGATGGTAGAAATCCACACTAGACCAAAATATGTGGTTTACTACAAAACCAGCTCAAGCCAACATTAAGCATGACCTGCAGGTGGAGGGCAGAATCAGTACCATACCAAACCAGCTTCAGCAAATGTTAAGGTTGGAGGCCAGAATCTTATTCCATGCCAACATTAGAAGCATGCATCTTTTGGTTGACATATATGCTACAAGTAACTCACTGTACTATTCACCGCTGCCATCTTGCAAATGTTTCAACAATGAAACTGTTAAATTCACTTATAACTTTGACAAACTTTAACACCCTGTTTAAAAAATAAGTGTTTGCTTTTTCTTAGAAAGATACTTGTTAGAAAAAGGAAAACAATAGCAAAATAAAGATAGAACATCTATGTCGACTTTAATTGAAAACTATTAGGTTTAAATCTACAAAGTGAAACATTTTTATTTATTAAAGAAACCAATTTACACAAACAATCATCAAGTTAAAACATGGATGACATGGTTAAGCATGGGAAGACTCAACTGGTCAATTTCTATTTGAGATTCAAAGCACTGAGTGATCCAATAACAACTCCATATCGCTTTGTGTTGATAGATTCGTAATACTTTTCTTCACCATAAACTCGCCTGAAATTAAGAGATGAACACAAGTACACAACGAACTCTAACTAAGTATACAATTAAGATTTCCCACAATACAAAGAGGAATAGCAACAAAAATAGGTTAAAAGAACAATGTTTATGTTTCTAATATGAATAAGCAATTCATAAGATATATCTGCAAAACTTCATTAAGAAGGTTCTGTGCACAGCTTCAATGCAGGAAAACTCGAAAAGTAGTGGGACACAAATGGAAATTTCCCATCTTTTACACACAGTGGGAGGCCAATCTAGAAGTAGAAACCAATAAAGAAAGACGTATGGGAAAAACATGAGCAGCAAAACAATGAAGTATAATGGATATCAGACATACGCTATATCGGCCAAGTTTTCTGATTTGGTCACAGCCTTTCCTTCCAGGAGCTCCAAAGAAGTATAATGCATTATCATCTCTTTCAATGTGAATTTCGTGCTTTTGATGTCATGATCCCATAAAATGCTCTGAAACCAAAAAAGTAGATTTAAAAAGTCATTAAATTTTGATGGCCGTATAGTATCTTAATTGGAACATAGCTATAAACTTGCGAACATTTCATATACCTTCCTAACATACTCTCTTTTCACGACTTCAAAGGGTGTTCTTTCAGGATGGAAAATTGAAGCATTCCAAAGAGCTCCTCTAGCAACCATCACAGACGAAGCACCTACAATAGATACACTAAGAAAATCACAACTATGTGCTTATACCATAATAATTAATTACTTTGTAATGGTTTAATAGCTGTAAAATAATGTGACAACTAAGAAATCAAATAACAAGACATTAGCAGCTAGTGTTTTCACACAAAAAATATGATTACATCAGTGAATATTTAGTAGCCTACCTGTCACAGTTCGAATACGCTGAAAATCCTCATACTCAAATACATCACCATTGGCAATGACTGGGATAGAAAGAGCATCCACAACAGTTGCAATTTCACTCCAGTTAGCAGGATCTCTCGGTCTGTCTGCAACTTTTCTGAAATTCTCTTAACATGAAACATGAAAACATATCTTACATCATTTATAAACTGCAACAAAGCTACCAATTACAAACAAGTCAATGTGGAGTATAAATTATTACCTTCCATGGACAGCTACAGCAGAAACCCCTGTTTTTTCAATTCGTCTAGCTAATTCTACAGTATCATGAGTTGACTTTAATAGGCGTATTTTACATGTTACTGGTATTGACAAGTTCCTCTTCAATGTTGTCAAAATCTGGATTCAGAAATGATGGTTTTAAAGTATCAGCTATCAACTAGAAACATCTAATAAAGAAGAAATAAAGTCCACCCATTTCAAGTGTTGAATACATCATGGATGAGGTCTGGTTTACTCAATAATGCAGCTCCCATTCCACCACTAATGGAGAACGCCTTGGGGCAACCCATGTTAACATCTATAGCTGCAACATCTTTACACCTGCGCGACGAGACATAACGCTTAACTCACACTGGACAAGAAATAAGATCTTGACACTTCATGCTAATTGCATAAAGTTGAATCAAATATCTTATTGGAGCAAAATTTGTTTTGGGATGATGCAAAAAGAGAGAAACTTACACTAACTGAGCAGCCATCAAAGCCCTAACAGCATCTGAAGTGCCCATTTGAAATACTACCTGATTTCTTTCTTGATCACAGGTTCTAAAAACTACATTCCCGGTACCCTTCTCCACTATATCAGTAGAGCCAATAGGATCTAGTATGCACAAGAATTAAGTGTGTCAGCCATTTTCTTTATCACAAATATAACATCATATGAAAGCCTGCTAGTTATAGCCAATTCTACACTACATATGTTTAAAATCATAGTTTACCATCCATGGTAATTTATTGTTTTTGATCGGGATTTACACGTACAATTATGATAAAATAGTATCTCTATTACATAAATGAGATACGTATTTTTTTAGGTCAAATGGGAAACTTTGAATTGTAAAGTTGTCGATGACTTGAGATATTTTTTACTTAGAAGGTGGACAACATTGTTACTGTTTATATTTTAGTAATCTAAGGAAACAACATCTTTTCCTAAACCATGGATAAATGGATAATCAATGTAACCTTTTAATCATAATTTTGGCACCTTGACCACAGAAGTAAAAACCTACCACTAACTTGGAGCAGATGTAGCAACTAGGAAGAGCACTAAGCAATACAACTAGGTAAAATCACACACTCCTTTGTTGTATAAACACGTGTAACAACTTCCATTTAAGATGTCCAACAAAAATTCAAACATTTTATTTCTTTTTTTGAAAAGTAACATCACACATCTGCCCAGCATAATCATAAAAAATTGAATGAAAATATGCATTCTAAACCAACAAAACGAACCTTCTTTGCCAACATTCAAGAGTACTTTTGACATTTAACAAATAGTCAAACTGTTCACTTAAACGAAAAGGCCAAACAAGAATTGCAGTATTCAAGGGTCAGAGGGAGGAAAGTATCACATTTGGGTTGAGGATGACCATGTAAAAAGTTGATCGGATAATATATCTGAAAAGAATCAACAAATGATATCACTTTGCAATTATAAACTACTACCATTTACGCGACGTTCACATTTGAGTAGTTTATGATCAATAATCTCCTCCCCATATGTAATATCTGCACCATATTCAGCGGCCAGTAATCTGAATGGCAACGTCCCCTAACAAAACAGCAAAATTGCATAACTCAATAACTATCTCTAAGTTCCTGGTGCTATAACTTCCTGATACTGGAACTTAACCAATTATAACTAAAAAAGAAGGTACATGAAAGATACTATATCCTAAATATCTTGAATTGTTTGTTTATACCTTTCATATCTGAGCCAACAAAATAGAGTAGCTTCTACAAAAATTACCATTTTTCCTATAATTTATATGTTTAATTTTCAATCCGTTAATGAACTCAAATATACAGTTGACGAACTGTATCAACTATTTATACTGAAATTTTATTGTTTTGCTTAATTAGGATATCAAACTAAACCCTTAGAAGATATATAACACAGATTCGTTGTATCAAATGAACTAAAAAGAAAAAGGACTTACAACGCGAACCATAGGAGCAAGAACAAGTTTATTTCTGTATTCCATCTCCTTCGGTAAATCGAATTCACGCCACTTGATTAGTTAGCCGGAAGTGAAGACGGATTTTCTCACTTTGATGAGTTGATCAGGGTCCGTACTACACAGGGTCAATATGGTTGACCGACTTCATGACTGTGAATCTTAACTGGGCCGAGATGGAGGATATAAGGCCCAATGGACAGTACACTCTCGTCGGTTAACAAATAACAAGTTTAAAGCCTTATTTTGCCGGGGTTCAACCCTTTTACAATACATATTGCTACAAGACGTGAGAGATGTATTTCGTCGAATTATCTATAAACAGTTCAACTTAGGTTACTGTATAATATATTATATATGTATGTTAGTCATATGAAAATTTACCATGGCTAAAGCAGAATAAACTCAAATGATATTGTATTATTACAGTTTCTAAGAATCTAGTTTCTATAATCCATCGGTATATAATATGTGCAACATCAAACTCATTTCTTAACGTTTTTATCTTAAACTCTCTTTTTTACAAGAATTTTTTTAATCCGTATAAGCCATTAAGCCAAAGTGTGACTATGTATTGTTGTGGATAGGATCAATAGACATTTTCCTTTATTTAGGCTAGATTATTTAATTGTTGTACCTTTCTTAAAATTCTCGTTTGTACGCTATTAGTAATAACTTGGTACGAGAACCTGACGGCTTCAAGTTTGGTTAACCTGACTAAGATGCAATAATTTGGTATGGTTTTTCAACTAACAATAATAGTAATAATAACAATGGACTTCGAAACCTATTTAAATTTGGTAAAAGCCTTATGTATTTGACTATGCGTATATACATATTATAACTATTATTTCCGATTATAAGTAATAAGTTTCTCAAATATAATAGCAAACCTTATGGTAACATTTGGCTGGCGTCCTTCTTTGACCATATCGGCATGATCATATAGGTGCCGGCTTGGTCACCGGTGTACTGGCACCAGAGTGATTTACACTATGGTGAAAAAAATTCTTTTTTTGTTGTTTTATTTTTTAGACTTAAAAATATAAATAAACAATTAAGATGCGCCCAATTTTCAAAGTAATATAATGTGTAATGTGATTTTAGCTTGATTTTCAAAGTGGGGCTTTATCTCATCAATTTTTTCGATGTGGTCCGTGTGATCACACCTATAACATCCGAAGATTTATTGTAATAAAACGATAATCTTATTCATCTATCAAAGTTTACAATTACAAGCGAAAGCGGAAATAGTTTACAAACTATTCTAAAAGGTTACCATATATAAGCAACAACGTCTTCATGTATCATCTGGTCCTACGAAATTCCATCTTGACGAGCCTATTAGATGTTTCCTGAAATATACACATACTTGCATAAGTCTAAAGACTTAGCGAGTTCATGTGTTTGTGTACAAAATATCACACACAATATGCAGTGTAAAATGTAAAAACGTGAAATATATAAAGTATAATGAGATCTCTATGTCAGTCAGGGTTAATCAGATCTCAAGTTGTCTCCGATATCAATTTAGCATAATGGTTATCCGTGTCTCAACTATCTATACCAACACTATATAGAGTGACATGTATCTGGTAGTATTGACTTAGTACAAACAAGTGGTCGCTTGTGTACTAACCGTACCAATATATATGCGGGCAAACGACCATCATGTATCAGCAATAAATACATACATATATATGTATATATAGAGAGAGCCAACAATCATTACGTTTCAACTCCCAGTTACTCGACGACTAACATGACATACTATATCTAAAAATCAATGTGCGTGTTATTAAATGCAATTAAATAGATAATTAAGTACTCAGGTAATCACATGGTATATCGCGTATATCTCAGTTTTAAAAATAACATGAAATTTACCTCGTTAGTTTAGACTGTGATTATTGTGTCAACCTATTAATTATACACAAACGATTGATTTTACAATATTACAATGCAAACTCAATTATACAGAGTATGTTTAACGAGTTTTACAAATTCTATAATTTTTTTACCATACGAACTCATAAATGTGTGTGTTGTGAAAATTATTTATTATAATGAAATAAGTTACTGGTTCATACACCAATTACTAAATTATTAAATTAAGTATGCAACAAAGTTTAGCGTAGCATTTTATGATGTAATGAAATAAAATATTAAATAATCAGATACTAGAAATAATGTTACCTCTTGATTAGTTAGGTGGTAGCGAACTAGCGATGTACGTGTGTAGGTGCTTGTATGTATAAAATATGTGTTTGGGATTAGTATTGCTAGTAATTAAGTTGACTACCGTATTCATACTACTACAATTAAGCCTTGTCAACATACACATAAGTCTAGACTATCATGATTTTACAAGTTGTTATATGAGGTGTCATTCAAATAATAAAGCCTACTAACTAAGTAATTAACACATCGATTTTAATAGGTTACTCATACATTTAGATAGAATTTAAATCGCCGGGGCATAATTATCTTCATTCTAATAATTATGATAATACTATTTAGTTATTTTAGATTTTACATAAATGTATTACTAGAATACATTAATTCTTAAAATTCTAAGAATGACTTTATTATTGAATTAAGTTATTAACATTTTAATATGGTATTTTAAATGGTATTGTGTAGACCTATCAAGTAATTATTAGTCGAGTTATTTTGACGTGTAAGTAATTATTATCTACTAATGTTACAACACCTTTGCTCTAATTCTATAACCGAAGATATCATTGAACACATAATCTTTTGTATCGGAAAATAATCCTAGCCAAATTCATAATAAACGTGATTATCATTTTTTAGCTTGTGCAGGTTCTCGAGCATGTTAAACATGAGTGAAGTGAAGAAATGTTAGTTACCAATTTTTTACCATATAATTGTTGTGTAACTTAATTTAAGTGTTGATTGTGTTGGTTAACAATTAAACATCATTTAAGTTAATGGCGTGTAGTTGAATTGATTTTGAAGTGAGAAATTTGAAACAAAGTATTATATTATATACTAATAATGGACAAATACTTTTTTTAACGAATTTTTACCCTTTAATCAGTATGAATATTATATTATGTTCCACATAAAATGTACAGACGTCAAAGCGTGTGAACCAATTAGCATTTTAGAATTAACCCGTTTTGCAAGAAGTTTAACAAGGGGTCCATGTTGGTAGGTCTCCATGATATATAAATGAAGAAAAGTTTTAATATGAATACCTTGATTGTTTCAAGAAACAGTAGAGACCTCCCCCAAAGAAAGACAATTATCAGCCATACCCCTCACCCATCCACTTCACTCATTATTTTTCCATCCATATTGATTTTAGCTTTAAAGCTATAATGCCCCACTACAGGTCTCACCATTTCATTTTCGTTTCTATAATCATGTAAATTAAAGATAATTTTAAAAATATAATTATATATTTAAGGGAAGGATTCATACGGAAGCTCTAAAATTTAAGGAAGGAGAGAAGCAAATTTTAACCCTTGATTTTTTTATTAAAAAACGTTTTTAACATTCATTGGTGATGAATTTTAAATTTTGAAATTTTTTGTAATTTTTAAAATTCATTTATGATGAAATCAATGGTTGAGATTTACTTCCCTCATTCCCTAATTTTGTTGATTCCCTCTTAATCCTCACCCTATGTATTTATATGTTTTATATATATATAAATAAGGGAAACTATAGAGACATTTAAAAGGATCATTTTTTTATATCCAAATATGTATATCACGATCTTGCTCAAGAATAGATTATGTATAACGTATTTTTATTATTTTTATTTTTATCTTTATTTGTTGTGTAATGTTTGCTTATTGTTGGTATCCTCATTTTACATCTTGTAAGATGGGGGCTACCGTTGTGGAGGTGGCTGTGGTCAATTTTTTGTGTTTTGTATTTAAATTTTGTATTTAATGGTAGTTCGTAGTTTTTTTAGACATAGATTTAAATAATTTGATTTATAAACGCTATAATAATAAGAGAAAATTAAGTGAAATAAAGTATACAAGTGATAAATAAAATAATTCTAGTTTAAATTTATATTTTAATATTTATCTAACATTACTTTTTAATTTTAATTGTATATATTTAGATTTAGATATTGATATTGACTTGACTGCTCTCTCGCAATGGGGGATCTATATTAGCGGTGTTTGATAAACTGGCGAATTAGATGGTGACACCACTATACAACAAAAGTACCAACGTCACAAAAAATAAAAAAATGAGAAATAGTCTTTTTGGCAAATTTTATTTCAGTGGTAGCACGTACACGTACTAGCAATACTATCATGTTTTAGTTAGGTAGATTGATTACAAAATTCTATATTTGTAATATTTTGTGTCTAGCTTCTTTTTCGTATTTTAATGAAATTCTCCGTTTAAAAAAAATAAAAATTCTACCCTGCTTTAACAGTTGAAGGTGCTAATCAAGCATGAATGATATGCTTCTAATGCACGATGGTTTTAGTTGATTCGTTATACTCTAGTTTACGTGGTTAACCCTCAAACTTGTATATAACAAAGCTAAGGGTCATAAGAATGCTTGAAGATATAAGGACATCTTGAGGCTTTTTGGGGGTTTTAGATAGTTTTGAGGTGAAGTTGCTTAGGAGGTAGATGAGGGAATCATTCCTTACATTTATAGTATTGTCGATCTACTAAAATGTTTTAGAAGGTTTTGAACGGTGATCTTTCAAGGGTGTCTAGGATCATAACATACAAACCAATAAAAATTGATGGTCACTGATCACGGTCATAATCTCTGCAATGAGGTCATTTGTTCTACTTGGACCAATAAAAAATTGAACGACTAAGACAACGGTGTAAAAGTATTGTGGTGATTAAATGACAAGCGTACCTTCGTACTATGTTGTCGGCCAAACTTATCAGTCCTGTCAAGGTTGGGGCTACCCTGAATTGGGCTTGAAGGCCTATTAAACATGATATACTATTAAGTGCTAACTGAAAATAATAATAATTATAAATCATGACAAAACACTCTCATCAATCTATTTTCGTTTCATGAAAAAACTTTAAGCAAATAAAGTATTGTTAAAAATCAAATGTTTTCCAATAATAAATTTTAAATTTTCTGTGGTGTTTTTTATTTGGTTTTATTTTATTTTTTTATCTTGTGGGTTGATGCTTCATTCTAATTGCTTATTTGTTGTTCCAAAAAAGTAATAATAAAATTCAATCAATTGATGGACTAAGTACAAATTTACCCGTTGACCTCCTGAAAACTTGGTTTATTGAAATTTGTAGCCTTCAAACTCTCCACGAGCATCCATTTGGCTTTCAGGCCTTCAAAACCTACTCATTTTTATAAACACCGGCGTAATGTTCAACTTTGCTTTTATATTATATTTAATATATATATTTAAAAATCCTAGAATGCCTACATGGCTCCACGTACTATACACCCCATCACAAATATTTCAGCTAATTTCTCAACTCTTGAGTGTTTCACAGTTGTTCCACCGACCCGTTCATGTTGGCACTTCATTTGTTTCAAATAAAATGTTTTTTATATTCCGTTGTATGAAAATAACATATTGACCCTTAATTAACGAGTGGACATGTTACATACGATATACATAATTATTTATTATTATTGTTGTTGTCGTCGTGTCTTACAGTTTTTCTAGCATCAAGGGCGGAATCACATTACATGTAGGGGTCGTCGTAGCTGCAGATCCATTTGTATAAACTTTTTATGAAAAATTGTATATTTTCTTATGCTACCGGCGCACAAAATTAGGATATCGGTACTACGGATTACCTCAAATCTTGTATCCGTTGCTGCCTAGCGTCAATGATTATTTTGGTATCTCCTTTCGACGTTTATTTGAGACCGTGAGCTTTTTCTCAAGTTGATCAGACAAGAAAATCATCTTCTTCTTCAATATAACTATGACTCGTTTATTATATGATTTGACTGCTATTAATTTTTCCTCTTTTTTGACTTCTTAGTTCTCGTATATTTATTACTGAAAAGGTCAAACTTCATTGTAAGTAACAACCATTATCATTGGTCCCGTGCACTTTAAATCGTACACCTTTTTCAACTAAATGAAAAACTAAACCTTTGTAAAATATTTTCTTTCACAAACAAAAATATATTTGCATGCTCAAGAGTTCAACTTAAATCGATGTGTACAACATAATTATACATAATGATAAGTGATAAATACAATAATAATAAAATCTTATACCAAAGTTACGTTACTATGAGCTATAATAGTTGTACAATTTAGTATATAATAAATTTGTTTGTTGTACTTATCGTCTCTCATACATAATACGTCAGTAGAGTGATTTTATGATGTACATACAAATCATTCCATAATCTTTAAATTAAAGGCTATAATTCTAATACACTTGTATTAGGGGCATGCTAATTAACTAGAAACTATGTGAAATTTGAACTCGCAACAGACTTTTTTACAAACTTAAAGTAGAAATTTTGTTGAGTTATTTCTTTTTGATACACCAATTGAACCATACGTAATACTCCAATAATAGGTTGTCACGACTGTGCTATCTAGAGGTCCCTATGTTGATCAATTCCAATCGTTTGGTCAGTAATCCCGGATTTGGGTCTCACATGTGTATTAAAAGTCAAATTTGTTTGCTTAAAATTTTAAAATCGTTAAACGTGTGTTTGTTTTGTAAATGAGTTTAACATTGTTTAAAAATAAACGATTAAGGGTAGAAAAAGATGATGTGCAATATTTTGAAAATGGAACCTCGTTTTTACGTTGTCAAAGGGCTAAACGTTTGCTTTATTATCCAAATTAAGATTAGATTAGATAGAATATCAACTCCCGTAGATTAGTTGAGTCATTTAAAGTGGTTAAGCTTGGTTGTTCACTTACACTCTGTTCTCGACTTTTATAAAGAAAGAAAACGAAAGAAATGAAGAAGAAAGAAAATAAAAGAATTCAAATCTTTCCAATTTGAGAGGAAAGATAGAAAGAAAAATCATGTAATTTTTTTTATTTATTTACTTTTTAATATTCCTGAAAAACTAAGGAACATATTACTTTCTTATTTTCTTTTCAGTTACCTTTCCGTCTCTTGAAAAAAACTTTAGAGTAGAGCCTCATGTTCGATCTATCCCGAGAATAATATAAATTGCGACCCAACGACACCCAAAAATGTGTAGCTCAGTTTTGTGATCCTTGTCATAGATTGCGCATCTTGATGGTGAAGATCCATGTAGTGTTTGATTAAAGAAAAGGACTAATTAATTGTTATGAATAAATTAAAAGGGATAATTTTTCTTAAGTCCAGTGGACCGGTTTTACGATGAAACCTCCACTACATAACCATTACCTTCACGGGTAAAACCTCAAGAAGGAAGGTGGGTAGGTGGATGCTCGAATGTAGTGTGTTCTGAAAAGGTGTTCTCTCGTTCTTTTTTCTTTTTCTTTTTTTTATTCCTTGCCGTTTGAATTTGATTTTTGAGAGCAATAATATTATTATACGGAGTAATACTTTATCTTGAAGTTATTATATTTACTTATGTATTTTAATAGACGAGAAGTTGGCCAGATACGGAATGTATTCATGCGGCCATGCCTTGAAAAGGTCATGACGACTTTCACGGAGATTCAAGTATCTAATTCATCTTTTTCTTTCCCAAAGTCGTTGGATTCGTTCGTTCAATTTAACAACTTTTTCTATTATGTATATAGAGGTGAGATTATTAAAGTATGAGTTTTTTTAAAGTATAAAAGTACTAATAAAAATGTCCCACGTGGCAAAAACTCAATTTCTCTCACTTTTTAAAAAAATTAAATATCTCAAAAACCGTTAGTTAAAAAATTATAAAAATTGCACCATAAAAATCAGCGTTTTCTCCTCTTCAATTTAATATCCCACAAGGTATACTTTTGACGAATTTTTTTTTTTTTATGGGTTTTAAAAATTTGTATAACACATGTGTTAACCCACAAAAAATGAAAAAAAAAATTCGTCGAAAGTATACCTTGTGGGATTTTAAATTGAAGAGGAGAAAACGCTGATTTTTATGGTGCAAATTTTTATAATTTTTTGACTAACGGTTTTTGAGATAATTAATTTTTAAGAATATAGGGTTTTGTTATTTTGATCAAGATCAACGGTTAAAATTTGTACTTCATACTTTCAAAAATTGTCATACTTTAATGAACTTTCCTCATTATTCATGTCATTAACCTAACAGTATCAAGTAACTTGCAATAATAAAGTTGTGAGTTCAAATATATAGATTGGAAAAAAAATGACAAATGCGTAGATATATTAGATGTATGTAGTAGTGTCAACGGGGCAAGTCTAGATCTAGATCCGACCCGCACCTTTCCATTTATGTGATCCAATGGGTTGGAAAAGTGAACCCGTGAACCCAACAAATGATCCAATGGGTCGACACATATAAATGGATCTTTATTTGGAGCGACTCATGATCCGTTTAGATCGATTCATTTAAAATATAATTAAAAAAATTAACAATTAACAAAAAAAAATTTCGTTTCTTTTCATTTTTCGTTTTTTTATGTTCTTTTTTTTATTTACCTTTGTTTTGCATTTTTCAATAGATCTTGTAACTAAATTATTATTTTTTATTCTAATTTTAAAAGTGAAAAAAATGAAAAGATAAACCCAAAAAAAGGTTTAAAAACCCAAAAAACAGAGAAACAACAAATACAAAAAATAAGTTTCAAGAACGGAAAAAGAAATAAAACTTTTCAAAATCGAAAAAAAAATAAAACATTTAAAAAGGGAAATAAAACGTTTATCAAACGAAAAAAAATTAAAAAAACCGAAAAAATGAAATTAAACATTTAAAAAATGAAAAAAACAAATAATGACGTTTAAAAACTGAAGAAATGAAAGAGAGAAAAAAAAACGTTTAAAAACGAAATAAACATTTTAACAATGGAATAAAACGTTTAAAAAAATGAAAAAGCAACAAAATAAAAAAATAAAAAATAAAAACGAAACAAAATGTTTAAAAACGAAAATTAATATATATATATATATATATAGGGTGGGGATCAATAGGGAATCAAGAAAATTAGGAAATTAGGGAAGCAAATCTCAACTCTCGATTTCATCATAAATGAATTTTAAAAATCACCAATAAATTTCAAATTTTATCATTCATAACAAATGATTGTTAAAAATATTTTTTTATGAAAAAATTGAGGGCTAAGATTTGCTTTCTCCTTCCCCAAAATTTGAAGCTTCCTTATGGATCATTTGCCTATATATATAGTAACAAGATCTAAAAAGAATAAAATTTTGGGGGAGAAAGAAAAATTTTAAATAAAAAACAAGTATGATTCAGGAAAAAAAAATATGATTTTAAAAAATGTTTTATGTGATTCAATAAATAGTTATCTATGATTCAAAAAATATTTTCATTAATAAACACTTTTCTTGAATCAAATGGTTAATTTGATGAATCAAAGAGTTAATTTGTTGAATCAAAGGGTTAAAGAAACGTTTCTCCCATTTCTCTACCAATTTTTCTTTCTCCCTTGAACCCACTCATATATATATATACATATATTAGTAGAATACCTGCGCAATGCAACGGGAACAATTTATTAGTTTCATATTCATTCGATGTATAGTATTGTGTTTTCTGAAAAATTTTAAAAATTCATAACCATATGATAATACACAAAGTATACTGTTTTGTAAATAGAAAAAATCAGTTTTTTAACAATTTATCATAAAACCTTGTAATAAATAACTCAAAATTAAATCATAAGATGTCATTGCAAACGCGATGGTTGGGTTGCTAGTTGCGATAGCCGGTTTCGAGTAATCCTAAAACTTGATCAAAAATTTGAATTACTCGTCCCAACTTTGATTAAACGCTTTCATCTCATCCCAACCATTCCGTCCATAATTGGCATGTCTAGTAACTACTAATGGTTCAAAAGTTATGTCTTTTTCGAAATTTCTTATATGTAGTCATTTATATCTTAAAAAGTATATCTCAAATGCATTATATAATAGTATAGATGTAGAGAAGTTTAAGTTAAAATTAATTGTGATATGTTAATTAGTTTATGATTTAATAATGCTTATATAAATGATAATTAAATGTCACATATTAATTAGTTTATAGTTTAATAATGTTTGTGTAATGATAATTAAATGTCACATATTAATTAGTTTATAGTTTAATAATGCTTGTATTAATGATAATTTAATAAATGTAGGGGCATGTTAGTCATTTCTATATATTTTTTAAAATGCTCTTAGTAACTATAAGGGTAAAATAGTAAAATCTATCTTAAAAAAAAAACATTGAAATGTATTATATAATAGTATAGCTATTAGTAACATGATCAAAAAAGAAAAAAATTTGAGGGAGAAGGTGGAGAAATATATATTTAAAACTGTGATTTAGTAAAAAACAAATATGATTCAATAAAAATAAATATGATTTCAAACTGAATCAAATGGTTATTATGCTGAATCGAAGTGTTAAAACATCTTCTCCCATTTCTCTACCAACTTTTCTTTCTCCCTTGATCTCACTTATATATATATATATATATATATATAAAGGTGGAGAAAATAAATAATTTTTTTACATTAAATGGATCGACCCAAATTCAGAACCATTTATATGGATTAGTTGAACCTTAAGTCGAATTACGATCTATCAACAAACTGGTAAAATCCAAACCCATTGTGATCCATTGAATCATAACAAGATTCGACCCGTCCCGCTCCATCAACACCACTAGATGTATATATATATATAAGTATTAATTATTTATGGGTATTTACCTTTATGAAAAATTATGTATTCATGAGGTAAAACTAACTCTACAAATCACAAATTTTAATGAATTTACCTTTTAGTTAGTGGTAGAATAGAGATTGATTTGGAAAATTATTTTAAAAGGTGGAATAAAATAGAATAAATATGTTTATAATTATTTTGAGACCGAGTAACTAACTAACTAGTTTTAACTTGGTTACAATTCTTTTCAATATAAATTCATATTTCGTGCACACATTACCGATAACACCCTATACACGATATAATCCGATTAAAATATTTGTTTCATATGACATGACCTTACACTAGTTGTCCTTATTTAATGTCATAATCCGTACAGATTTTTGCATATAAATAACGATATTGTTACTGCTAGGTAATTTGGTCATAAGCCAAATCGCTGACATATGACTTGCAAGTTGCAACCCCCAATTAAGGTTTCGTCATGTCACTACAGGTACAACAACTTAAGTACCCCCTAAAGAGTATGACATTTGATACCGAAAAATTTCCACAATTAGCTATATTCTTTTCTTTTTACTCCTTATGATCTAAATGAAAACAACATCGATTGTCTACTTCAAATTCATGTTTAAGATCGCTTGCTTGGCCGATCTTGGTAACATCAACTGATATTAACAATAACAATTATAATTAATTATAATTATAATAAGTATAACAATAATAATAATTATAATTATTATTAATATATCTTCTTGTTGTGCTTTTCCAAAAATAAAAAAATATATTGTTATTGTTTTTAACTTATTATTATTGTTGTTATTGTTATTGTCAACTAGCTCCAACAATAATAAAAATGTATCTAATTTACTTTAGTTTTGAGTTGTTTCTTAAACAAATACACAGTTATATTTCTAAGATATTTTATAAAGATTAAGTTATAGATGGTAATTTGTATATCATTAGTTTTTAACTATTTACCATTAAAACATGTTTGATGATATTATATGTATGACAATATAATCGTATCATATAAGTGGTAAATGATAATTTATATAAAGTCTTACTCTCTTACTTGTATAATAAAATCATGTTTATGTCATTACCCATAAAAGTCAAAACATTTAATTATTGCTAATCCTATCCTAAAAATTAGTGACATCGTTTTTTTTTCCACGCATTCATTTTTCCATTTTCTTATAATTAAATTATAATTTATAAACTCACGATAACGCGGGTCAAATTTAATTTTTATAAATGAACAAAATATTTGGTCAATCTTTTTATACAGTCTATAAACCTTCGATAACGTCGGACAAATTTAATATTTATAAATGAATAAAATAATGTGATATAAACCCGCGATAACGCGGGTCGAATTTAATTTTTATAAATGAACAAAATATTTAGTCAATCTTTTATACAGTCTATAGACGTTCGATAACGCTGGACAAATTTAATATTTATAAATGAATAAAATATTGTGACCGGTTTTTTTATATAGTTTATAGAACTACAATGATGGGGGTCAAATTTAATTTTTATTTGGTCGATTTCTTTATATAGTTTATAGATCCGCTATAATGTGGGACAAATTTGATTTTAATAAAAGGAATTACATATTGTGGCCGATTTTCTTATATAATTTATAGACTCTTTAATTTTTATAAATGAATTATATATTCACCTCACGATAACGCGGGACGAATTTAACTTTTATAAATAAATAGAATATTGTGGTTGATTTGTGACCAATTTTTTATATAGTTTATAGACCCGTTATAAGGTGCGACTAATTTAACTTTTATAAATGTATAAAATATTTGGTCAATTTTTTTATATAGTCTATAGACTTGCGATAACGCGGGACGAACTTAATTTTATAAAGGAATAAAATATTGTGACCGATTTTTTATATACTTTATAGACTCTTTAATTTTTATAATTAAAATAAATATATCAAATATTTAAAGGACTAAATGTGTTATTATAAGAAAGAAATTAAGATCATTAGATCATAAAAGATGGAAAACAATAAAAGGTCAAAATTTCTCCATAATATCTTTTTCTAATTATATATAGAGATAAAGATTACATGACTTTCCCGTATTATCCTAAAGATTAGTGATATCCTATTTTTGCTAAATACGCCGTATTCACCTTGCTTTCATAAATCTTGGTCGACCAACTTCTTTAATTATATATCGCCAATAAATCTTCTACCGTAAATGTTTATTATTTTTTCTGTTTTGTATGACAGTTGAACTTCTCCTTGTAGTCTTCCTCTATCTTACCTTATTTTGTTGTATATATAAAACTATAAAAAAAAGTTGCATTTCCTTTTAAAAAATTGTCAACTGTAAACTAAATTGAAGACCATCATCAGACACGATGGCTTCAAAGATAACGGTCAGAGGAATGTGTATAACAGAATTCGGTTTCTTTCTTCAATGGTGTTTAGTATTATCAATGAGAAGAGAGTAAAAAACATATGAATAATATGGCGTGTGAATCACAGATAAAAATAAATGAAACTTATTATATTACTTGGGTCCTGTTTAAATTCAATTGAAATTTAACGGAATTAAAATTCAATATTGTAACACTCTAAAAATCTTCTACTGTAGATGAATCAAAATTCAATGAAACTTGACGGAATTGAAATTCAATTTTGTTCTTTGACGTTCAAATTGTATTTTGTAACACCCCAAGAATTTGTAAGGTATTATTTATATTTTAATAAATATTATTTAATTATAAGCATGTAATCATTAATAATATATATAAATTACAATTAAGAAGTTTTGAGGGCTAGATGTAAATATAACTTAAGTTAGAGGGTTAAATGTTTGATAAAGGGAAACAAAAGGGGCTAAAGGTGTCATATGAGATTACTTCAAGGTGAAATAAGATAAATTGGGGAAGTAAAACCCCTAGTTCTCTCTTTTACTTCATTTTTACCAAAAATAGAAGGGAGGTGCGTGTGTTCGGCAACTTGGAGAAGAAAGGAAGATGGAAAGAAGTAAAGTGGAAGAATTGAAGTTAAAACTAATTAACTTGAAACTTCTAGACCTTATATAACTATCTTTAAAGTATCATCAATGTTTTCAACTTATTAATTTGATGTCTAGAGTTATTTTAACATCAACCCTAGATTGTAAGCTTTGAATAAAAAGGAGATTGTACGGATGTAGAAATGATTTATATATATTATCAAGTTAGAAAATAAGTATAGTTTGATGGTTTTGCGTAAAAAAAATAAATTTCATATTCATAGGTTGGTGGGTTTCTATGTAAAGGTAGAGATGTTGATGATGAAGACTTATGTTTAGTTTGAAAAAGAAAATGAAACACTCAATCTTTTATGAATTTTGAAAGAAAATAATGAAAGTAGATGTTTATAAGTGATAATTGGTGTTGTAAAATATAACATCAAGGTTATGTTATAGAATTTGATGTTGTGAATTATAATATTTAGTTGTTGATTTAAAAGAGAGGTAACTATGGAATTGTTAATAAAAACTGATAAAGAGTTGTATTGTGTTGAATATAATGTATGTGTTAATATAATTAGGTGATCAAAGAGTTGAAATTGTTGTAAATAACTTCAATAATCAAGTTCAAGGTAAATAATGGATGCTTAAAACAAGGTAATGACATTTGAGATACAATAGTATTCAAATGTGCATTATCTTGATGGTTAGAACCAAGTAATGACAATTGAGATACAAGAGTGTTTGTATACTTACTTGACGGTTAGAAGTTGATTCTTATAAATTGACATGTTAAAGAATTAAGGATCCTTAATGTTGTGTATATTATGAGTCCATTACTCACTAGCTTTTGCTTATTAAATTGTTGTTGAATGTTTAGGTGAACAAAACAGGAAAATAGAGGATTTGGGGAAGAAACCTGCTGGAAGCTAATGGTAAACTTGTTGCTCAGTACAGTTACACGTTAATTTCTTGATCATCCTCGATATTAATGAATACCCATTTGTACATCTAATATGTTAGAGTTAGCATGTTGACACTTTAAATATGGTCAAGGTTTCATTTTTGTACTTTTGGTTAAAATCGTAACTTGATGGTAAAATGGGTCTAAAGGAGTTAAATATGTGTTTTGGTAGCTTTTTCTTTGGTATTATGGTCAAGTTATATAATTTTTTGGTATTATGGTCAAGTTATAGAATTGATCCATTTAGACACATGTTGTATGTAAATGACATTGTTTTAGTTTTATAAGTAATTATTTTATTTTTGAGTAAAGTGGTGAAATCAACTGGTCCGTTTAGATTAGTTTGGCAAGTAAAATTGTAATGATATTGGTTTTGAGTAATATATAAAGAAAGAATGTTGTTTGTATAAATAATTTCATTTTACCAAATGATTTTTGAGTCTTTGATAGATTGGATTGTATTAAGAATGAAGATGTTGGACATGGTCATTTTTGTTCATTGAAAGTTGGCCAAAACAGGATAAATTGGGTTCATATGGTTAAGTTATTATTGTGTAGCAGAATTTTGGATCAAAACTGCAGGAAACAGATTGTGTACTGGTTTCGGACCATTTCGCAGCGCCACCTTAAAGGATCACGGCACAATTACTTAAATCGTGACGCGATGTAGGAAAATCGCTACCCAATCTCGTGCCCATATGAAGTTCCAATGTTTTCATTTGAGGATCCCGTTAAAATTACCAGCCCTTGATATAAGTATTTTTATTGTTTCAATCCAAGTCAGTATGTCAAGAATTAATGTAAATTGCGGCTACGTAATGTAAAGTCTAAATGAATCGTTTTACTTTATTTATTTGGGTATTACACATTTGATCAAATCTGTACCAATGGAAGATCTGCATTGACTTAAAAGCATACACGATGATCGACTCACTCTCCACATGCACTTGCAACTCAAATACTCTTCTTATCCAAATCTAAATTACATCTCTATTATGTACGAGTGACATAATGAAACTTAGATTCCATTTAATAGTGTGTTTGATTTACAAGAGACATTGAATTGAAATTCTCTCGAATTCAATCACACGAAGACTTCAAATTCCTTGGTTTTTGAAATTTAAATGAATTTTATTAAAATTTTAAGTAATACTAATGAAACCACTTTTTATTATTTAAATTAGTATAATTATAATTATAAATTATAGTTATAATTATTATACAATATCTTTTTATTCATTTCTTACATATTATATCATAATTATTATATTATGTTATGTTATATTATATCATAGTATCTTATATATTATTATATTACTAGGTGTATAAAATATAAATTACTAGATTATGTTATATAGTAATATATTATATATTATTATCATTATATTTTATTTAATAGTACTTTTATATTATGTATTTTTAGAAAGGATAGAAGAGAAGTGAACGTATAAGAATTCTTTTAACATTTCTCTCACAACTTTCTTCGTATAATTGGAGTTTCATGAGTACCACTTATTCACTTTGATGTTTTCGCTTTTTATGGATCATAAAAACCATCAATTTAATGTAAGATATATATTAAATTTTACTCTATTCGTCTTATAATAAGTGTTCACAATTAGATTATATAAAATTTAAGGAAATATATGATCAGTAAATTGTGTAAGAGAAAAATGACAGTATTATCTTTATCTTTTGTACAATATTTTATAAATCAATTTCGTAAAAATATAATTATGAATAAATTAATAAAATTAATATATTACTTTTGAAATTAAATATTTATTTTGAAACAAAATAAAATAGAAAAGTAAATATTTATTTGAGAACGAAGAAAGTTAGTGTTATTTTTCGTCTTTTATTATTTTTTTTCTTTTTGTTAAAAACTATGGAACATACTTGTAGCACTTCTCACGTGAATCGAGTTTGATACCAAAACATTTTAAGGCATAAATACGATAAAGTAAAAAAGAAAAGGAACCTATGAGGTAATGAACGGAACCGAAAATAAATTCCATTCCACTTTTATTACATGGCAATTTAATCGCATTTATGTTTAGTACACGCACCCGCTACTTTGTAAAAATAAAAATGATGCATGAATTAGTCACCATGAAACTTTGCGATAGAATTTAACCATAGTTAACTAGAAGTTATGAACTTCTAGTTAACTAACCTGTGTAGGTCCCACTCAAACCCTTTAAATAGAACCAAAATCTAGCCTTCAATCCTCACCACCTTCCCATCTATCACTTCTATATTTGATGATCGAAACATCGTAATTTACAGTGATTCATTTTTCACGTGAGTAATTATATTAATGTTTCATTCTTTCATTTATGTCTGTTAATATTAATTGATTAATTATTTCTTTTGTGAATGTCATAGCTAGAGGAAGAGATCGAAATGGCGTCGAATGGAAATGGAAATGCGAAAGGTAACGGAGTGACGACAGCTGGCAGGAACGGATTGCCGAAAATAACGACGCAAAAGAGGCAAGGCGCTGTATGTCACGATGACAGCTCAGCTCCGGTAAAGGCGCAAACGATCGATGAATTGCATTCGTTGCAAAAGAAGAAATCGGCACCGACAACACCGCTTGATGGTGTTCAAGGTGCTTTTGCTAATATGTCGGAAGAAGATCGACATAGACAGCAGCTTCAGTCCATCAGGTACATATTATTGGTAACGTTTAATTTAATTTAATTTATTTCTTGTAATGAATTGTTGCAGAGTATTTTTTTTTCTTATCATAAAAATAAAATAATCGGACATGGAATTCAGTAGATAAGCTAAAATTGAAGGGAACACCGTAATACCGCATACGGGTTTTTTGGAATCCACTCTTACTAAAAGTTACGTAATTTAATTTGGTGGAGTATAATAATGAAATAAATATGGTCAAATAATAATTTAATTACTCCGTAATACACTTGAGATAATTTATAAGGGTAAATTGTAATCGTAAAAAGCAAATATAAGATTCAAAATTTTGTCAATATGGCCATATTTACACGGTTGGTATCGATAAATGTATTAAAATTATACATTAATACATTATACTATACGTATTAACAACGTAAAATTATGATGTATATTAAAAATGACGATGTAAATATCATTGTTTTATATATTAATTCATCTTTAATGAGAATGAGTGTAAAATCTATTTCATTCGACACAATGAAAGTTTAACTTTTGATGCATATAGTAGTATAAAACTAATTCGAGTTAAGAGCATAGAATATAAAAAAGTTAAAAGTCAAGTGTATAACGAAACAAGTTTTTTTACAATCAAAAATGAGAAATATCCAAGTCTTTTTTTTTTTTATAAATAAATTAAGGATTCAAATATTTACAAGATTGACGTATTTATATTGAAATCTGAACTTTAACTTTTTCTCTGATAAAAATTGATTTTTATGAGGAAAGAGATCTTAGTTACTTAGTACATATCTTACATTGAGAGATTTGAACTTATTACCTTTTTTTTAACAATTTATTCTTGTCGTAATTGTCCATTTTAATGTTATACCATATATTGCCAAGCACCCGATGTCAAACTTACATAGTACAGTTGTATGACTTGATCATATTTATGTCTATTCCTATAATGAAATATTTAATTTATATCTTTTTAAATAAATGGCAGAATAGAAGGATCATTTTTGTCTAACGTTACAACCGGGTCCACTTGTGATCTTTATTTAGGTATTTAGTTATTAACCATGTAAAGTCACAAGTCTTTTTGTTTAAATATTAAACCAATCAATTTGCTAACGCGTTAACTAAAACATTTTAATAACCTGATGATATATGATAAGATAAAAAAATGTTGAAATGATATATATGTATGTACATATGTATACATGCATGCACTCACGTGAGATTTGAAATTAATGTTTTTGATGTAAATTCCAATAATTCAGTCGGGACCTAGCTAGGCAAGTTTATTTTTTTTTATATGTATTTGTATTTTGTATTTATTATTATACGAAGAAAAAAAAACACATCACAAGAGTTATTGATCTATATCTCTACATGATTACGTGTCTTGTTTTGACTTTGATTTTTTCACAGTGCATCGTTGGCCTCGTTGACTCGAGAAAGCGGACCTAAGTTGGTGCGAGGAGACCCGGCCCGAAGGCCCGAGACCCCGAGGGTGTCACATGCCCCTGAACATCATTTTGCCCCAACATTTGCGGCTAGTGATAGCTCTCTCAAATTCACCCATGTTCTCTACAATCTTTCCCCTGCAGGTACCTTACATAATTTTTTTATTTTTATTTTATTTACATTTAAATATTACCAAAGATTAACTTCAATGTGAACTATTTTTATTTTTTATTTGATGCGCAGAGTTATATGAGCAGGCGATCAAGTACGAAAAGGGATCGTTCATAACATCCAGCGGTGCATTGGCTACCTTGTCTGGTGCCAAAACCGGTCGATCTCCTAAAGATAAGCGTGTCGTTAGAGACGACAGTACAGAGGATGATCTTTGGTGGGGCAAGTATGTTCTTCTATCCTATGCCTTATAATTTATTTGATCAACATCATCGATATTTATTATGTACATACTAATTCGTTTCATTTATTGTTACCATAAGGGGTTCACCAAATATCGAGATGGATGAGCAGACCTTCTTGGTGAACAGAGAAAGAGCTGTTGATTACTTGAACTCTTTGGAAAAGGTATGATATATTTTGTTGTTTTTACTTGATATAAATCTCGATTCTATTTTGTTGAACATGATGTTGTTGTCAAGTTACTTATTGTTTGGTTGAAAGTGTGGGATTAGTACTTTTTCAAACAGTTGAATAAGATTTTCTTTTCAAAAAGAATATTTTCACCACAAAAGTCTATAGCTGTGTTGATATCTATGAAACAAAGGGATCAACCTAGGAATGTAATAATTGTTCATAATCAAACATTAGAGAGTTTAAGAAAATATATAATTATTATATTGTACATTAAGAAAATGACACTTTTATCCTTACTTTTTACACAGAAAAATATATTAAAGATAAAGTGATAAAATTAGTATATTAGTTTTGTAAGTAGACATTAAATTTATTTTAAGACGAGGTAATTATTAATTTTTTTTAAGAAAAAAAAAAGTGCTCCACTTTTATAAATACAGGAAATGGATAGGTTACAGTATTTATTAAAGGAGTGAAAATGATAGATAAGATATGAGGATACCATAGATAAGGATATATGCATCTTTCTTGTCACTTTCCTTTAAAGTGGCCATACTGATATCATCCTTTGGTCTTGAAAGAGGTGCCTTTTGTCCTTACATATATTTCTTTAATGTGAAAATTGTATTAAAAAAATATTTTTTTTAGATATGCCAATATGCCAGTATGGCAGTATGCCACTGATGAAGCAATCTGCAATTCAGTTATCCATCTGAATAAGTATTGCTGTAATTTAGCTGTTCTATGTCAGTTATGGATTCATCACATACATCTTTGTGACACATGACTTGAACATTTCTTGAATTACATTTTATTATACACTGTAATACTCCGTATATAAAGAAGTAAAAAACACAACTAAAAAGGTAAAAAGACATTGACTTGTTGACTTGTTGATCTAGTGATATGCATCTTTGTGACACATGACTTGAAACACTTTCTGTGTTACAGTTTGTCTTAGACTGTAATATATAAAGAAGTAAAAAACGCAACTAAAAAGGCATTGACTTGTTGACTTCTTGATCTAGTGAATTACTGCCGAGAGTTTTGGATTTGTTGGGATTTAGTAAACTTATTTGTATATGCCTAATTGAACTTTCAGGTGTTTGTGAATGATCAATTCTTGAACTGGGATCCAGAGAACCGAATCAAAGTTCGTATTGTGTCTGCAAGAGCTTACCACTCTCTGTTCATGCACAACATGTAAGTAAATGGGAAAATAACATACACTTTCATATTTATTTTGGGTTTCTATTTGCTATTCCCAGATACTCTTAAGTCAAGGCCCCTCCAGATAAGTTTTAATTATTTTTATCCGTGTCTTGTGAAAATAAAGTTCCGATTGAACGAAAACAGTGGTGTGAAATATGTTTCCTTTAAAAATGTGTGTGGTACACGTGGATAACTGGGTAGGTTGCAGGTGCATCCGACCCACAGCTGAAGAGCTGGAGAATTTCGGTACTCCGGACTTCACTATTTACAATGCTGGCCAGTTTCCATGTAATCGTTACACACACTACATGACATCATCCACTAGCATAGATTTAAATCTTGGTAGACGAGAAATGGTTATCCTCGGCACACAATATGCCGGGGAAATGAAGAAAGGTCTCTTTGGTGTCATGCATTATCTCATGCCTAAACGCCAAATCCTGTCCCTTCATTCTGGATGCAATATGGGCAAAGATGGAGATGTTGCCCTCTTCTTTGGTCTCTCAGGTAAGCCACCCTCCTCACCATTACCATTTTCATCAATGGTGAGGATCGTAGGATCACAGCACAAATCCCTGACATAAACTCATATCTACCTGCCTTTTATGTGACTATGATTGACATTCTTATCTGATTATTTTGTAGTTTTTGTTCTGAATCTTTAAAGAGTTTTTATGTGCTTGTTTGACTTTAGGTACTGGAAAGACAACTTTGTCTACTGATCATAACAGATACTTAATTGGAGATGACGAGCATTGCTGGAGTGATAAGGGTGTGTCGAATATCGAAGGTGGCTGTTATGCCAAGTGTATTGATCTCTCAAGGGAGAAGGAACCTGATATCTGGAACGCCATTAAATTCGGGACTGGTATGATGCTTGTGCTTGTGGCTTTCAATGTGTAATTTTAACATTTGAAACTTACATTTTATTCTCTACTTTCAGTGTTGGAAAACGTTGTGTTTGATGAGCATAATAGAGATGTGGACTATCTAGACAAATCTGTAACAGAGAATACTCGGGCAGCATACCCTATCGAGTACATTCCAAATGCCAAAATCCCGTGTGTTGGTCCACATCCTAAGAATGTTATTCTGTTGGCATGTGATGCATTTGGTGTTCTTCCACCAGTGAGCAAGCTAAACCTTGCTCAGACTATGTATCACTTCATCAGTGGCTATACTGCACTGGTATAAACTCTTTTCAAGTTTCATGACATTTAATTATCACTTTCAGGATGTATAAATAAAATGACTTTGATTTATATTTGTGAAGGTGGCTGGCACTGAGGAGGGTGTTAAGGAGCCACGTGCAACGTTTTCAGCCTGCTTTGGTGCAGCATTTATCATGCTACACCCCACAAAGTATGCAGCAATGCTTGCTACTAAAATGGAGAAACATGGTGCTACAGGATGGCTTGTTAACACTGGCTGGTCAGGTGGCAGGTATATAAAACAAGACCACAAGTATTTTTATGTATAAATGTTTCATAATTCATATAGACAACATATTTTATCACATTCTCTATTCTGTTTAGCTATGGTTCCGGGAGTCGAATGAAGTTGGCATACACTCGGAAAATCATTGATGCTATTCATTCTGGACAACTTTTGAATGCAAACTACAAGAAGACTGAAGTTTTTGGTCTGGAGATCCCGACTGAGGTTGAGGGTGTGCCTCCAGAGATTCTTGATCCAGTGAACACCGTAAGTTGGCTGATAATTTTTAACAAAAAAAAGAAGTTGGCTGATAATTTACAGATCAGTTTTTTTTTTTTTTTTTTTTGTGTGTGTGTGTGTGGTAAGTATTGATGTGGGGTTAAACTGAATGATGCAGTGGTCAAACAAGATGGCGTATAAGGAGACACTGCTGAAGCTGGGTGGGCTTTTCAAGAACAACTTTGAAGTATTTGTGAACCACAAAATTGGGAAGGATGATAAGCTTACTGAGGAAATACTTGCTGCTGGTCCCAACTTTTAAATTCCTCCTGCTGTTGAAGAAAGAAGTGAATGGCTGAATGGTGATAAAAGTCAAGGCTTATAAGCCTAATATACAAAATATATTTTAGTCTAGTTCTATGTTTAAGTTTGTTTAGACTAGTTATGGATTGTCATTGTAAACTGGTTTTTAAATTTATATTCAATCAAAGAGGTCATTCACTATTTCACTTCATTCTACTGTGGTAGTGTGGTTAGTTTTCACTTCATTATATGAATGCAGTAGGCTTTTAATCTTTTATATCCATCATTGTTAAGCCCGATGGGTTTGGGCTGTTTGGCCTGGCGGCTAACCCAAATTATTTGGGTCATCCTATTGGTCAAAAAGACTAAAATTTGACTCTTGTGTCTGGACTTATGCATGCATAAATATAGTTACTTGTGGCCCTTGTGGGCTTGTGGCCTTGTCTATTCGAGTTTATTTTGAACTCAACAACAATTTGCAAAAAATTTAAGTCATAGCTTGTACAATACAAGTCATTAAATAAAAAATAAATTGTCAGACCATCGATTCCTTCCTTCACTCAGGTGCCACCACTAGCAACCCCCTTGGCGTGTGACCCTCCATTCCCGCTTCCCAGAATCGTGCAACGACAACCCTCACTTTACGGTTATCGGTGTTAATGAATCAGGTAAAGTGATACTTAGTTTGAGATCCTTTTACTCGAGTTCGAGTGACATTGAACAAAAGATACTGTTCAATTATCTTCGTAGGCGACGGACGAGCATAAAAACTACAATATTCTGTTTGGCTGTTTTAATTTTACTACAATAAAATTTAAATGTAACTAGTAAGAATCAAACTCGAAACCTAAATGATAATGAAGTTATGCGAGTTTGAGTTAGAAAATGTGTTATTGACATCGAGTTTGTAAACAAGCAAAAGAGCTAGATAGTTTATCATCACATAAACTAGATAACTAAACTGAGTATAAAACTTGAACTAGATAACTAAACTGAGTATAAAACTTGAACTAGAACACAAATACTAAAGTTCGTCGGAGAATAGTGTAACGATTAGACTTTTATTGGACTCGCATAAATGTAATTGCATGTCAAATTTTAAACTATAAAACACTTTTTAATTTGTGTTTACTGTAATATGTTAAAGACAATGTAAGAAAAAAAAGTTAAATAAAGAAGGGTGGTGTAAGTAACCGAACCAAGTCCAAAACTTGAAGTTTGAACAGCCAGCAACTAGTATCGTGTACTCTGTGTTTCCTTCCAGGGTTACCGTTTACAAAGGTGAGTTCTGAGCTCCATAGACAACAAAACAGTTCAAAATAATGGCCGCATCAGAAGACCAACAACAACAATCAGATAACAACACCAAAATGCCCCAACCTTACAAGCTCAAACAAACCCTAACCGGCCACAAACGCTCCATCTCCAGCGTCAAATTCTCCGACGACGGCTCTCTCATCGCCACCTCCTCCGCCGACAAAACTGCCCGTACATGGTCCACCTCCGACGGATCTCTTCTCCGTGAATTCATCGGTCACGATCAAGGTATCTCCGACGTCGCATTCTCCTCCGACGCTCGTTACCTCGCCACTGCTTCCGATGACAAAACCGTCCGTATTTGGGACGTTTCCACTGGTTCACTCGTCAAAACCCTAACCGGACACACAAATTATGTGTTTTGTGTTAATTATAACCCTCAATCGAACATGATTGTTTCCGGTTCGTTTGATGAGACTGTTAGGGTTTGGGATGTGAAAACAGGAAAGTGTTTGAAAGTGCTTCCAGCTCATTCTGATCCTGTTACTGCTGTTAATTTTAATCGAGATGGAACGTTGATTGTTTCAAGTAGTTACGATGGGCTGTGTAGGATTTGGGATGCTTCTACCGGACATTGTATGAAAACTTTGATTGATGATGAGAATCCACCTGTTAGTTTTGTTAAATTTTCACCTAATGGCAAGTTTATTCTTGTTGGGACACTTGATAGCACTCTGGTATGTGTTTCTCTTACTGAATTTTTATTTGTGAAATTGTGTATATCTCTTGAATTTGTAAGATTGCTGTTATAATGTGAATTGTTATTTGCATAATTCGGTTTGTACCCAGTGTTAAAAACGTGAACTTTATAAGTTTAAGATTGATTCTTTTAGGTACTTTGTAAATTATATGTAGTTTTGGCTCAACCCATTTGACCTGATCACTTTTAGACCCGTTACCCAACTCGTCCATATTGCCATCTCTATTGGCGATTGTATCCTTCACATTTTTTCCTGAATTCGCTACTGAAATTCCTGCTTTACTTGTTGAAATGTAAATGGGTCATGGCATCGAATGATTGATTTAGAGAATATGATAAACTACTTGGGCATATTGTACAAGGATGTAAGATGCTTGAACTGATTTTAGGACATTTGCTTAATTGGAGTTAATCCTTTCTGTTGACGTTCCCCTCCTCTTTTTATATGCCCAAATTAACATGTAGAAGCTCCTATTTTCTTGTTTGTAAGATAGCAAATAGTAGAATAAGATTCTTAATAAGGTTATGCGTGTAATCTATAAATAGTAATAAAAGCACTTAAGCACATCTACGATTTCCAATCATCATTGATATTAATATGCAAATAAAACTGAATTGGTAGGAAGGCCATTGCACTTGACAACTAGGTAGTCTAAAAAATGATTTCTACACTGAATAATACCAGATCGTGAGATATATGCACATTTGAAACAGCGGAAAGTGTTATGGTTTTGATTTTACCTAAATTAGGGGTGAGCAAAAATAAACCAAAAACCGAAAAAACCGAACCAATTCAAAAACCGACGGTTTGGTTTTCAACTTTTTAAAAACCGAACCGATCGGTTTGGTTATGGTTTTCGCTCTAAAAACCGACCAAGAAAACCGAACTGAACCGAACTACTTAAATATCATATATATAAATACATATATATACATGTATATGCGTGTATGTATATTTAACTCTTTAAAGTAAAATTTTGGACTCATTTCTAATATATATAGAATATTTGTGGATAATATATATAAATATATGCATATAAAATGTATATTTATAAAAGTATTTGACAAATAAGCTTAATTGGAAAAACCGAAAACCAAACCCAAACCGAAATAAACCGAACGGTTTGGTTTTTAAAAATCCAAAAAACGAACTTTCGGTTCGGTTTTAGCCAAAAACCGAACCGAACCGACCTATGCTCACCCCCAAGTCCTAAATCTCTGGTTTGGGATCTAAAGAAAGCCACACACAATACCTGACCTTGTGAAATGTTAATTATTTATGACGATTTCTTAACTTTGTGCTCCAAATGAACACTAGGATATTAAATTATAGATACACAGATACATATGTATAACATGATCTATTTATCTTAGGATTAGGAGACATTGAGCTAGGGTTGGCGAAATAATGAGAACATATTTCCTTTGCAATCTTGGATGTACTCGCTACACACTTTTCTCGTCCTTCTTAATCAAATAATACAATCTTACGATTGTATAGTTGTAGCCCTTCCAAAAGATAATTTGGAAAGTTCTCTTCTCATGCGAGTTGGATAAATAGTGGATTCGAGAAAGTAGTAACATATTAATATATCCTTTCTTGTTGATTTTTGATGCCTAAGATAAACATCCAGAACTGGAGTTGTGGTCAGCACGACTGGCCTAGTAAGTTTATGTTCAATTGAAGTGCCTAGGAAGTTCATGTTCAATTAAAGTGATCTTTTAACTGTCTTTTATATTTTTGGTTTTGCTTGCAAGGTAATACAGTAAGTTGATATCTTTTTTTTGCTTGAAAATTTAATGTTTGATGTTCATGCTTATATGACGTTTCACCATCTGAGTGGTCTTACCATCAAATGAGATCTGCATAAATATCCTTTGATTTATCATTTGGTTCTCGTTTTATCTAGCAAGGAAAAACAAGAGAATATGAATGCAATCCATATAAAATTAAGTAAATTACTTGATGAAATCTGTACCAGAAATTTTGAAAATTTCCATATATTCATGGAGAATTGGAGATGGCGATGTGGAAACTGCACTGGTCATGGATGTAGTAGTTTAGGTTTCCACGTGAAGTAGTTTTTGTTAGATATTACGGTGGAATGATAAGTAATAACTATTGGGGATTGCTTAACACTCTAGAGGCTTTTGTGAATGTGTGATGAAACAGTTAATTCATTTCACATATTTGTTTTGGTAGATTTTCTTTAAACTAATGTCTCCCATGTTTGCAATATACTTGATGTAGAGGTTATGGAACTTCTCAACCGGTAAGTTTTTAAAGACTTACAATGGTCACACCAACTCTAAATACTGCATCTCATCAGCATTTTCCATCACCAACGGCAAATACATCGTGAGCGGATCAGAGGACAATTGTGTATACTTGTGGGAACTCCAAACAAGAAAAATAGTCCAGAAGCTGGAAGGTCACACTGATGCTGTGATAACGGTTGCTTGTCACCCGACTAAGAACATGATCGCTTCAGGGGCCCTTGAAAATGACAAAACAGTAAAAATCTGGATTCAGGAAGTTCAGAAATCGGACGATCATACTGATGAAATGAAAGAGTAAAAATCTGCACTCCAGACTAATTTCTACCAAATAATTTTCCTTGAGTTGTTTTGGGTAAGACATTTCATGGTTTATATAGGAATTCATTTTTGGATTTCTCTTTGAAAAGTGCCCAATGAGCAGTCAAAATTGTTGAACTTTTTTAGCTGTATTTTTTAGTAAGCAGATTTTATAGTTTAGTAATTGGATTCTTTTTGTTGATCAAATGAATGTGGTAATATTTTTCTAGCTTCACATTAAACATATGCTTCACAATTTCTCTCCATTTTAAGCCGTGTGTTCTTTCTTATATCTCAGATTTCAGAAGACCCTAAAACCCATTTTGTGTCTTACAATTGTAAAACTGAATCCTTTTTACCGGTCTTTTGCTACGGATGACTTAGTTGGACCGTAAACTAGGCCCATTAGTTGTTCGTCATGAACATTCTCTTAAAAACTAAGCCCAAAAGTTCAATTTTATGTAGTGATTTGATTATTGCCAATTTAAAAATTAGGACAAGAATCACAAAAAATCTTAATTTAAAAAAATCAATATTTTATTCTTTTAATGGAATTTAACGGTGTTATACATGTTTTTATTTTTATTATTATTATAAAAACCTATTCCACCGGAAAGCCTGTCCTACAGCGACCTCTTTGATTACAAAAATTATATGAGGAAGGTCAAATAAAATTACTTCTCATTAGTCTCATTAGTAATAGTAGGAAAGAATTTTTTTATTTTTATTAAATATTAACTAATTTTTTTATAAAAAAAGTTATATCAAAATTATTAGAACCCTATATTCTTTGATATGAAATAAAAACTTTTCAAAAATATATATATGATATACTCAAATTAAATTTGTGTATCACAACTTTTATAATTTTTTAAGTATCACCTTAAAAATTTAATAGTACGTATCACACATAAAAATTATAAATATTGTGATATACAAATTTATATTGTATATCATATATATATATTCTAAAATTTTATTTTATATTAAAGAACATAAAATTCTAATAATTTTAATATAATTTTTTAATAAAAAAATTAATTAACGTTTAAATAAAAAATAAAAAATTTATTCTTACTGTTATCCCCATAACAAACTTTACTACAATAACATTTTTCAAAATATACATCAATAACATTATATAATTTTAAATCGTACTCAATGACAAAAATTCTGAAATTGTTGGGGTCACTTTCTTCCCTTCTAGAATCCCTTTTGAAATTAACGTTTTCAAATATAAATTATCTTCAGATTATATCATTATTATCTGTTTACATTTACTTTCTAATGTGAAAAAGTTCGCTATTGAATGATTTTTTATTTTAATAACAGATGCAGGCTATTTTCAATCTAAAATTCAACTTTCATTTAATAAACACTAGAATAGAATAAGAGTTGGATAACACACATAGTTTGTGCTTATTATGCAATAATTTATTATTTGTGCATTCACTTGCACCATGGCCATTAATTGGTGGGTCAGGGTAACTTTAACGGTATGCACAATATATAACATAATTGTCCACATCATTATCATTTCATTGTTACTATTCTTATAAATTATAGAATATTATATGGTTAGAGAATCTTTGTAGATCGTTCAGCTATGAAGTACAACATACATAAATTTATACAAGTAATTTCTACTGCTTAGATTTCATCGATGGGTATGTTTGATGACATGTAGCACTAGCAGTAGTTGTAAGTAGTAAGCAGTAGCAGTTAGCAGTAACTGTTTGTTTAAAAAAAGTGTTTAGTAACGTAACAGTAGCAGTAATTATAAAGTGTAAAATAACGAAAAAGGGCATATACACATTATTTATAATGTACTCATGTTATTTTTGAAGGTATATAGGTAATTTCAAAATCAAAATGTTAGTTGCTAGTTGAAATGCTTCCTTATCAAGCATTTAGCAGGAAGCAGTTAGAAAATATGCAAACTCTAGTTGCTTTGTTGCCAAAAAAGCTTTTCAATCAAATCGCTAACTGCTAGTCGTTTGTCACTCCAAAATGCTTCTAAAAGCTTGCTACCAAACACAACCTATGACATCGTCCATAATTAGCATTCGGTGTGTAGCCTACATGATTTCATAGATCAGATCATTTTTTTCAACTACTTCCGGATAAGTTCGCAGCTACTTAAGCCACAAACTTATTCAACAGAAAAGTTCATTGTTAAGTCTAGATTAATTGGTTGGACCTGTCTGAAGTCTGAACAGGTTACCACGTAAACTTGCTTCACTTTTCACGTGACAAGTGTGTGACAATTTGACATCAAATTAGTTGAGGTTATCAACAACAATCTCTTTTAACATCATTAGACTAACTCACAGTTAATTATATATGTTTGTATAATTTGGGATGGTAAATATATATTTTATGTGAGAATTGAAACCGGGTAAAGTTTAATTAATTTTGTTCTATCGTGTAATAAGTTTTTAGGTGTCACTCATCTTGACCTTATTCAAGTACCTAAAATGTAACTTGTCAGCAACATTTTCAATTTCTAGTTGTAAGACTGAACACTATGAACGTCTTTGGCCTCCGTCAACCGAAGAAAAACAGGAAGACACCATAGCCACAATGTTAGCGTCTTACGTCTTTTTGAAAACTATGTCACACGCAAGACAAATGAAGACAATGAAGGACCCTTCAATCCTTTTCAACGATCAAAATAATATTTTTTTCAGCGGTCATAATAGATAATTAAAACAAATTAAACATTAATTAACGGTCAAATAATTGTCGGAAGAAAGGTTATTTTTTTGTGTATCTTGTCTTTGTTCAATGTCAAACACCCAATATAACTACACATAATCAGACACAATTCATAATCTCTTCACCTCTTTTACACACAAATTCTATCAATCTAAACTCAACAAACATCAAACACAAACGGTCTAAAATGTCTAAACATCCACACAACTCTTAACATCAAATAATGATTATTTCAGTTATTTAATTGTGCCACATATGCCTTGTAACCTCCTAAAAGGATGAACACTACACTAGTAGTTTAATTGTAGTAGTTTATCTTAAGTATTTTACTCATCTTTAATTTTAGTAGTTTAATTGTAACTTTTTATTTGTAAATGTAATGTATTCTTTTTTTAATTCATCATGTATTTTTATTTTTTTAATGTTTGTTTTAACAATATAAATATATATGTGTTATTTGATAAAAAAATAAAATAAAATTTAAGTCGTGGAACCTAGAAAAATTCAATTCTTCAGTCATCATAGACAATACTCAGTTCTTGATCAGTTTTTTTTTAAAACTGCTAACGTGAAACTGAGAAGTTCAATTCTTTAGTTCTTCCTGTCATGATAGTAAGTAATCTCTAGCTAAATCTATGCATTACATTTACTCAAATACTCCTTAATATGGTGATCATACTCAAGATGAGAGTGAAACCATGTTAAACTCCTCGTGACCTTCTGAAGCATCCCAGATTAACATAATCAAACTCAATACATCTCGTTTCATGAAGCAATGTCGTATCATTAAAATACTATGTATCCTGGTGGAGTACTAAACCAATAGAAGTATCTTTAATGTTTTTGTATAATACTGTTAAGTTTTTCCTTGCTCTATCAAATATCCACCTTTTGTTATTGTTAGGATTGTAATTAGCCCATCTCATGAAGCCCAACGCATAAGTCCACTTGAAGCTTTTTTTTTCTAGAACTAACCGAGTAACCGATGACAACTGATGACATTGATCAGTTACACATTGGGCCTCCTCATCCACAATATTTCACATGATCCATCCTTCTTGGGGTCCGAGACGAGTCAAGGCCTGTGAATTAATGTGATTGCTGAATGGGGACAAACCCGGGTAACACAAGATTCCATCCATGGTTAAAATTAGGCAATTAGGCTACACCAGGCTCTCTAATACCATTTGTTAGGAACGTAACTAGCTCATCTCCTCAAAGTCTAACATATAAGGGGGGTGTGTGGGATTGTGTTAGGAACGTAACTAGCCCATCTTGTCAACCGGGTAACCTAAGAAGTTCCATCCTAACGTCTATGTATTTTTGTCTATGAGAAGCAGTTTATCAAGCTTATATGAATATTTCGAGATCTAAATTGTTACAATATGGATATGTGTCTACATAGAACGAGTATAAATATTTATGTTTTATATCTACCACGATTACATTAAGTAATAATATTTATAATAATACACGATTACTCTGTGTCATTTTTTAGTTGTCATCAGGATCAGGATATTACATTGTATCTTTTTAGTAACATTTTTGCAACCAGAGTTATTATAAAAGTATTTTCAGTATAATATTATAACACAACTCTCTTTATCAATCAATTATAATTGTACACTCCGTATATCTGTTTCTATCTATTCCTATCTTGATGGACTACAAATTAAATGATTTTGGTTCGAGTTTCAGTTAAAGACATAAAAAAATGTTAAAAAAATGTTAAAAAAATGCATTTTGTGTATGTAGCACAATCTTTTAAGAGATACCATCATTTCATTGTGAGGCTATGTTCTATTATTGTAGACAGAATTTACTTAATTTACCAAACTAACAATAATTTCACTTCAGCTCCATCATTTGAGCGAGTTCAACATATCAATTCGCTCTAACTCATAAAGTGATAGAGGAAGTACATGTGGCACCACTAAGAGTCTCGAGTATCACCACATTGTACCACATTAAATATCATATTAAAAAAGTCTACCACTTCAATACCACACTAAAAACTAGATTAAACTCATAATTATTCGTTGTCGATACACTGAAAATTGAGACAAATTTCAAATACAATTTGATAGCATTGACAAAACAAAACAGGAGAAAAAACCCCAATGTAATTTGCACCCCGTCAAAGCCAACATCACCACACGAGTGTGATAGGGCCAACACGTAGAAAAAACCCCCACCCTGCATGATCTAACTCAATTAAATTTCATTTAATTCATCGTAACGAGCAAGCATTCAATGTATTTACCAAATTGACATTTATTATTATCATCTAGTTTTAGTTACGGATGATTGATACATTCGTTTGCTCAACTTGAGTGTAAAATTATTGTCTAGCTAGATAAATTTCAGTAGATTTTGTGTATACGAAGATAATATACCCTCAAAATGACTATTATAGTAATTCTCATCTGTTAATTAGTGTTAGCGTTCTTAGCTTATGTAACTTTGATTTTTCTAAAACTTCTCTCGATTTAACTTTTGGATTAGAAAAGCATATCCACATTATGACAACATTACAGAACTTGATTAAAATTATAAAGACGTTAATGTAAAATATAGAGTTACTGACATACTGTAATAAACAGCGCGTGATCTACACACGTACGCCGTCAACTAATAGTAGCTAAATAAACCATAAATAGTCTGCTGGTTGTCTCCACTAAACCCTAATGATTTCCATACAACTCAATGTACATACAATTGTCACCAAATTTTACATTCAATCTGTCCGTACATGGATCTCCAAACGATTGCCGTTGTTCAGAAAGCCGCACTTAGTCCTAAGGCCATCAGAAGACCAACAGCAACAACCAGTTAGCAACAACGAAATGCCCCAACCTTACAAACTCAAACTAACCTTAACCGGCCACAAACGCTCCACGTCCTCCGTCAAATTCTCCGACGATGGCTCTTTAATCGTCACCTCCTCCGCCGACAAAACCGCCCGGACCTGGTCCGTCCACCTCCGACGGATCTCTCCGTCACGAATTCATCAGTCACGATCAAGGCGTCTCCGACGTCGCATTCTCCTCCGACGGCCGTTACCTCGCCACTGCTTCCGATGACAAAACCGTCCGTATTTGGGACGTTTCCACCGGTTCACTGGTTAAAACCCTAACGGGACATACTAATTATGTGTTTTCTGTTAATTTTAACCCTCAATCGAACATAATTGTTTCCGGTTCGTTTGATGAGACTGTTAGGGTTTGGGATGTGAAAACAAGAAAGTGTTTGAAAGTGCTTCCAGCTCATTCTGATACTGTTACTGCTGTTAATTTTAATCAAGATGGAGCGTTGATTGTTTCAAGTAGTTACGATGGGTTGTGTAGGATTTGGGATGCTTCTACTGGACATTGTATGAAAACTTTAAATGATGATGAGAATCCACCTCTTAATTTTGTTAAGTTTTCACCTAATGGCAAGTTTATTCTTGTTGGGACAATTGATAGCACTTCGGTATGTGTTTATCTTACTCAATTTTTATATGTGAAATTGTTTGTATCTCTTGAATTTGTAAGATTGCTGTTATATTTTGAATTTTCATGCATAATTCGGTTTGTACCTAGTGTTAAAAGCATGAACTTTATTAGTTTAAGATTGATTCTTGTAGGTACTTTGTAAATTATATGTTGTTTTAGCTCAACTTGTTTGACCCGAACACGTTTTGACCCGTTACCCAACTCGCCCATATTGCCATCTCTAGTGTCTATTGCCCCCTTCACATTTTTTCCCTTGATTCACTACTGAAATGATTGCGTTACGTGTTGAAATCTAAATGGGTCATGGCATCGAATGATTGATTTAGAGAATATGAGAAACTATGTGGGTGTATCGTACAAGGATGTAAGATGCTTGAACTGATTTAAGGACGTATGCTTAATTAGAAGCTTTTGTTTTCTTCTTTTAAAAGATAGCAAATAGTAGAATGCGATCCTTAATATGCAAATAAAACTGAATTGGTAGGGAGGGCACTGTACTTGACAACTAGGTACTCCAACAAATGATTTCTGCACTGTACTTGAAACGGGGGATGTTGTTAGGTTTTTGATATTACCTAAATATCTGGCTATGGATCTGAAGAAAGCCACACACAATACTTGACCTCGTGAAATGTTAATTATATTATGTATGGTGATATCTTAACATTGTGTCTCCAAATGCACACAATTAGGATATTAAAATCTTGATACACAGATACAATCGTGGTCTATTTTGATTAGGATTAGGAGACATTGAGCTTGGGTTGGTGAAATAATGAAAATATATCTCCTTCGGAATCTTGGATTCAACTCGCTACAAAATTTTCCCATTCTTCCAAATCAAATTGTACAATCTTACTATTGTATAGTTGTAGCCCTTCCAAAAGATAACTTGGAAAGTTCTCTTCTCATGGAAGTTGGATAAATAGTGGATTCGAGAATGTATTAACATATTAATATAATCCTTTGATGCCGAAGATAAACATCCAGAACTGGAGTTATGGTCAGCACGACAGGCCTATGAGGTTTATGTTCATTATTTAAATTTCTTTTAAATTTTTGGTTTTGCTTGCAAGGATGTCTAATAAGTAATTTCTTAGTTTGCTTGAAAATTTAAAGTTTGATCTTCATGCTTATATCACCTTCTGATTGGTCTTATCATCAGATGAGATCTGCCATAAATATCCTTTGATTTATCATTCGGTTCGTGTTTTATTTAGCCAGGAAAAACAAGAGAATATGCATGGAATCCATATAAAATAAAGTTAATCACTTGATAAAACCTGTGCCAGAAATTTTGAAAATTTTCATACATGATGGAGATTGGAGATGGCGATGTGGGAACTGCACTGGTCATGGATGTAGTAATTTAGGTTTCCACGTGAAGTAGTACTATTAGATATTAGTATATTACAGTGGAATGACAAGTAATAACTATTGGGGATTGCTTAACACTCTAGAGGCTTTTTTATAAATGTGTGATGAAACAATTAATCCATTTCCCAAATTTGTTTTGGTAGATTTTCCTCAAACTAATGTCCCCCTCGTGTTTGCAATATACTTGATGCAGAGGTTATGGAACTTCTCAACCGGTAAGTTCTTAAAGACTTACAATGGTCACACCAACTCTAAAGACTGCATCTCATCAGCATTCTCCATCACCAATGGCAAATACATTGTGAGCGGATCAGAGGACAATTATGTATAGTTGTGGGAACTCTAAACAAGAAAAATAGTCCAGAAACTGGAAGGTCACACTGAAGCTGTGATGACGGTTGCTTGTCACCCAACTAAGAACATGATTGCTTCATGGGCCCTTGAAAATGAATAAACAGTAAAAATCTGGACTCAGGTAGTTCAGAAATCGGACGATCATACTGATGCAATGAAAGAGTAACGCTCTGCACTCCAGACTGATTTCTACCAAATATTTTTCCTTGAGTTGTTTTGGGTAAGACATTTCATGGTTTATATATGAATTCATTTTTGGATTTCTCTTTGAAAAGTGCCAATGAGCAGTCAAAATTGTTGAACTCCTTTAGCTGTATTTTTTAGTAAGCAGATTTTATAGTTTAGTAGTTGGATTCTTTTCGTTGATCACATGAATGTGGTAATATTTTTTTTAGCTTCATATTAAACATCTGCTTCACAATTCCCCTCCATTTTAAGCCGTGTGTTCTTTCTTACATCTCAGATTTCGGAAGACCCAAAACCAATTTTGTGTCTTACAAATGTAAAACTGAATCTTTTTTTATTGCAGATGTTCACAGGTCTTTTGCTACGGATGACTTAGTTGGACCGTAAACTAGGCCCATTAGTTGTTCGTCATGATTCATGAACATTCTCTTAAAAACTAGGCCCAAAAGTTCAATTTTATGTAGTGATTTGATTATTGCCAATTTAAAAATTAGGACAAGAATCACAAAAAATCTTGATTTTATAAAAAAAATCAATATTTTATTCTTTTAATGGAATTTAATGTTGTTATACCTGTTTTTATTTTTATATTATTATAAAAACCTATTCCACCAGAAACCCAGTCCTACAGCGACCTCTTTGATTACAAAATTATATATCAAAAACATTATTTAATTTTAAATCGTAGTCAATGACAAAAAGCCTGAAATTATTGGGGTCACTTTCTTCCCCTTCTAGAATCCTTTTTGGATGAGAATAAAATTAACGTTTTTCAAATACTCGTATAAATTATTATTATTATCTTCATATTATCATTATCATCTGTTTATTTTTACTGTCTAATGTGAAAAAGTTCATGTTTGAGCTATTGTTACTATTCGGCTAAATTTTGTTTCCCATTGAATGAGTTTTATTTTAAAAATAGATAAAGCTATTTTCCTAATTAAAATCTAAAATTTCAACTTGTGTTGGATACACACAGACAGTTTGTGCTTGTTATGCAATAATTAATTATTTGTGTATCCACTTGCAACATGGCCAATAATTGGTGGGGGTCAGTGTAACTTTAACGGTATGAAACAACCGTTTGGGCAATGCCCCCTCTAATTTGGCCCATTCCCTCAACTTGTGAGTGATACAATATGAAATTGTAAAATTAGAGCTAGGGTATGCACAAAATTAGACATAATTGTCCACATCATTATCATTTCATTGTTACTATTATTATAGAATATTATATATGGTTCGAGAATCTTTGTAGATCGTTCAGCTATGAAGTTCTACATACATAAATTTATAATTTCTACTGCTTCTAGATATAGAAGGTTCGATTACATCAATGACATCATCATAAATTAGCATTTGGTGTGTAGCTTACCTGATTTCATTGATTAGATTTTTCAACAATTTCGGAATAAATCCATAGCTAAGCCTTTTTCATAGATCAGATCATTTTCATCAACTTCAGGAGAAATTCACAGCTAAGCCACAAAGAAATCTTATTCATCAAAAAAGCTCATTTGTAAGCCCGGATTCATTGGTTGAACTACCATATAAACAAGTCACCATACGTAAACTTCATTTACTTTTCACGTGATAAGATGTGAGATGATTTAACAACAATAAATCTCTTTTAACATCATTATACTAACTCACAGTTAATTTTATATGTATAAATTAGGATGGTAAATATATATTTTCTCAGAAAACCAATGAAGTTTAACTAATTTTGTTTAATGGTGTAATAAGTTTTTAGGTATGTGTCGCTCATGTTGAGCCTAGTGAACCTGAGGCACAGAAGAGTGGAACAATGTTGTTCTTAGTGTTTGATGTCAACATTGAGAATAACACCGGGTGCAATTTTTACGGGGAATGGTCGATGTTGAAGCCATTAACGTGTTTGGACGAATAGAAAAAAGAAATGTTAAAAAGGTGACTTAAACTCTAAAGGTCTTTTGATGCTTTTGGTATCATTTGAGTTTGGTGTTTTATACGTATATTAGTATTTTGAGTTTTTTAAGAATTAGGAAACTAGTTTATGTTGGTAGTTTGTTCTATAAATAGGGAATCTTAGAATTAGAACTATGTACCTTCGAATTTGATCTACAATTTGAATAAAAAATTCCGCTCCGAATTTGTATTTGTTCAAATTATACAATTGATATCAGAGTCAGGTTACAAACTGCTGTGAATTAGAACTATGTACCTTCGTTTATTTTGTCGGGACAATTCAATATGTGTTTTGAATTAGGCTAGTATCTCTAGCATTTGGAATTTTGAATTTGATTTGAAATTTGGTGAGGATTTAATGTTTCGTGCAAAACAAAATATGTTTGATTTGAAGTTCTAAGAAGGTATTTCCATACAGGTAGAGGAGTTCAAGTCACGGTGGAGATTGCTAGAAAAGTGACTTAAACTCTAAGGGTCGTTTGATATTTTTGGTATCTTTTGAGTTTGACGTGTTATACACGTATTGGTATTTTGAGTTTGTTTAGAATTAGGAAACCAGTTTGACTTGTTAGTTTGTTTTATCATAGGGAATCTTACAATTTGAATTTTGTAACTTCAATTTTGATTTGTAATTTGAATAAAAGCTTCCTCATCGGATTTGTCTTTATTCTTTGTATTTGTTCGAATTACAAACAGAGAAAAAACAAATATCGCTTAATGCACCGTTAGCCCTCAGCTTCGGTCATCAAAGCCAGCCATTAAGTCGAGCGGGAAGTGAGAATCTCGAAATTAATGTTTGAAAAACGGCAAAAAAAACATCCCCATAGTCTGTGTGCTCTAAAATGTAACTTCTCAACAACAATTTCAATTGCTACTTATAACTACCTAGATCTATGCATACACTTACTCAAATTCCCCATAATATGGTGATACTTAAGTCTGACTGTGAGTGCAGCCAAATTCTAGCAACATAATTAAATCAATTTCTTAAATAAGAAGCAAGTTTACTTTTATTAACTTTTGATCATAGAATTTTTCTGAAATTTAATTACCTATAATCATTTTACATATTAGTATATGCTCACTAAATTTCAATATCAATTTTTCATACAAGTGTGTGTAGGTAATATTTAAGGTACATCTGGATCGTATAGTACGAGTCATTTAACCAACAAATTAATACAGAGTTCTGTAATACACTATTTCTTTCGATCACAACTTAGATTATTAAAATCATTGTCAAATATCAATCAAATTATCAATATAAATATAAATGACAAATAAATAACTGTAGTTGTGCTAATCATCTTAACCTATGTCGACCGGTACGTTTCAACTATTTTGAATGATTTCGTAAGACATTGATAACTGATAATTTTCACTGATTTACACACTTCGCTAAGCATAATGTTCGCTCATAATGTACAGAAACGAGACCATTTCTACAAAGTTCTTTCCTTCAACTGATTACGTGTTGTACCTTGTAAACTTTCCTGAAAATGACACATTAATAAATAAGGAAAATATATAGGGGTGACATCGTAGATATTTAATATTGGAGGGGTAAAAGATGTAAAAAGATTTGTGCACCATGGTCTCCAACATTTTGACTTTCAATTCTTTCGTCATGCCAAGAGTTTTGGCGCCGTGTGTGCGATTTACCACGTCGAGAAACAAAAACTTCAACCGGCTGAATAGGGTTGAATTACACACCTTATTACTGTAAAATAGTTGATTTTAACTTATCGATTTGAAAGAATTTTTAACTTAATCTGGTTTTGGGTGCAAAAAAGTAACAAGCTAGGTAGGTCTTTAATTAAATAATTAAAAACTATCATTAATTAACAGATAGTTATCTATCATCTAGCTTCAATTAATGAATAACTTTATTGATCTACAAGGTTTACTAGTTACTGATCTCATAATAACCCATATAAACAGCAAAAGATATAAGTATCTAGTAATTACCAACATACCGGCCCGTTCAAGAAAAAATAATTACCTGCTGATAGTTAGAACTAATTAGATAAATTTATGCATATATAACATACATTATAGGTTTGTATACGGCATGACAACCTATAAATGATGACATGCATGCTAATTCGGAAATTTAACATCTTTTGGTAGTTAAATAAAACAAAAAGTACCGAGGTACTTTTTAGCGGCATGTAAGGAACCATTCAACATAGCTAGAGGTTATGGGTTGAAATTTCGTAGAAGACAATGATAAATAAGATAAAATATATACTATTTGTATTAAATTATAAAGCATGAAATAATAGTTTAAATCTTATCCAAGTTTACTTAAACATGAAATCAAGTTATTGAAGACGATCTTATATATTGTCAGCCAGTAGCCAACCAAGGGAAGTTTGAAAGCTTAATTTTATACTTGATTTATTATACGGAATGACAGATAATTTATTTATGTTACGTTTTCAATGAGTAAAAGACTAATTATATAGAATTAGAGAATTATACGGTTTACAAGAAGGATTTATACAACAACGGGGATGCATGTTTAATTGATGTCTGGATTCATTATTTATTAACTAGCCATATTTGCACCATCAGCTATGAGTTAGAGCTAAAAAACAGAAAAAGGCAGGGTGTTTTTGAAGTCGATATTAGAGAGAATCAATTCGAGATTGAATTACTTTTTAATCACGTGTCTAGATCACGGTATTCAAGTCTCCATCAATTTATTACAAATTCTCCCAACTATTTATTCTCTGTGGTCATATGCCAAACCAGAAATATTAATAATAAAAGTTTATACAAAAAGCTGATCGATATATAAAAAAGTAGCCTTTCTTTTTCAAAAGTAACTCAACTCCTATCCTCTCATTTGATTTAGGTGGCACTTTCGACATCTACTCTCTCATCAATTCAAGGTAATTCATTTTCTTAATTGATTTATTATCACATCAAATAATGAATCCTTATAAACCCTAATCTTGGTGTTTCATCATTTTGGTTTCAAACATCATCTTACAAGTACTTTATTGATATTCTATTTAAACATTGTGTGCTAAGTTGGCCGGCTAATGAATTACAAAGATGCTTATATATAAACCATATACTTATGAAATCTTATGGAATGGTTACAAGTTTTTTCATTGTTAATTCTTAGAAAAGTGTATATATAAGTTCATCTTATGTGAGATCTAATGAAAACTTTGTTTGTGCTGCAGTCTAAATTGGAACCAACATTCACACATTAAATCTATGGAACCTTGGCTACCTGAATTGGTAAGTATAACTTATAGTTGTAGATTATTATATTGAAGTATTGATTTATATCTTTAGTGTTTACATCTTTAATTGTTTGTTGGATCTATTTTTTAGGAAATGCAAGATCAAGGGTTCATGAATCAATATCATCAGATGAATAGACCTTATCATCATTTAATGGAGGACTTTAGTGTTGATTCATTTTCATCTGAAAGCTACACAGAAACCCCTTCTCTTATCGATCAATCTTATCAAACTCGTAAGCGTGAAGAAGAACCACTCGACATCAAGCAGCCGTTTCATTACAAAAATGCCAACCCTATTAACAAGAAACTTACACCAGAAAAACCAAAATCAAAACTAGTTCCTGATACTACTCCAAACACTTTCACTATATCATTTGGTGATATAAAGCCTAAAGATGAGATCCTTTCTTTTAGTGATTCATACGGTTGCAATGAAGCTGGTATAAAAAAGGTTCCCAACATGATAAGGAGTCCGATTCAAGTTCAAGATCATGTGTTGGCTGAGAGGAAGCGAAGAGAAAAGTTAGCCCAGCGGTTTGTTTCTTTGTCGTCCCTTCTTCCTGACCTTAAAAAGGTACTAACTTATAGCTATTTAATTCAATTCTTAGCATGTAACTAGAAATTAGTAAATTTAGAGGGTGACTAAATAGTAATTGCTAGTTTAATTAAGAAATAATCAAATAAGCAGTTTGGGATAACCGGCTCAAAACTCCTTATTTTACTATACTGTAATCAGATAAACAGTTTGGATAAACGATCCAGGCCACCATCAATGCCCCCTTTTGTTAAGGATTTAGCTCGATCAGAAATATTTCAAATTAAGTTATATTTATAATCTTGTTACCGTTTTTGTGATATATAGATGGATAAGGCAACTGTATTAGAAGACGCAGCTAATTACATTCAAGAACTTCAAAATCGAGTGAAGGAACTCGAGGAAGAATCAGGTTTGAAGAGAAAGGACATGCAAGAATCGGTTATATCCGCTAAGAGATCAAGGCTTAGTTGTAGCGATGATGATATTGGTTCTTCTTCTAATGAAACAAACTTTGAAGAGAGTAGTAGTCCTTGTGATCCAGAGATCGAAGTGAAAACGTCAGGATGCAATCTATTAGTCGAAATCTACAGCCGTAAAAACTGTATTTCATTAGTCAAAGTGCTAAATGAGATGCAAAAGCTTGGTCTATCAGTCATCAGTTGCAATACCATGCCATTTGCTGATACCACTCTTCTTATTACCGTTGTTGTTAAGGTACAACATATCTATATTCCTATTGATAATATTGCTATTTGTACTGATAAATATTAATTATATACTTAAATGAACTTAACACAGTTCTGATTCATTTTTCTTGATTTCTGCAGAAGAACGATGGCTTCATCATGTCAGTGACAGATCTTGTGAAGAACCTGCAAGAAGTTATTTAAACTTCCAACTGACAAGATTTCAATGCATCCATTTTCGTTTTTTCCCCTTGAAGATTGAGCTGAATTGCTACTAGCCGATGTATCTTTCTTAATGCAACAGCAGATGAATGTGTAGTTTCAAGTACTACAGAAAGGCATTAATAATCCCAAATTAAACGCAGAAGATTGATTTTAAGTTCGATTCAATGGGAATCCTTTTTTTCTTCTTTGGTTGTCTGTCTTAATGTGCAGTAGATAACTTCATTCAATCCCCTTCTCTATTTTTTGCATTAGCCTTCTATTTTTGCATCCTTTTTTCGTGGATGAGCACGTTTGTTAAGTTCTCGTGATATATGATATCAAACACCCTTTGACATTGTCGTACTACGTGGTACATATGCTAGGCAATATGGCTTTCAAATATATTATTTACTGATAATTGGTCAATAAGATGAGCAATTGCATGATTCAAGATAGGAAAGGAGAAAAAGATTAAGACGAATTTACCTTAGTGCATGTTTAAGTTAGAGGCCAAAGTATGCTAATCGTGTAATGACCAAAGACTAATTAACAAGAGAATAATGAGATCGAGGATGATAGGTTTGGATTTACCGAAATGGATTTGTAACCTCCATCTTGTGCAAATTGTACCGTTGTAAGTTGCAACACTCTTTTCATATCTAGTAACTTGCTAGCTAGTGTGCATCTAAATAAGTCTATGCAGCTCGAAACAGACAAAAAAAATCTATACAAACAGCCTAATTAAACTTTTAACATAATAAATATTTGATCAAGTCATTAATTAGAGCCAAGATAGGTGGAAAATATATATATATATATATATCATTTCCAAGCATAGAAAATAATCTAGTCATCAATCTGAGTGCAATAACAGGTTCTGATGAAGAACACCAGTCACCTAATTAAAATCAATCTCTTGATCCATTCTAGCTTTCTCTTTGATTGAATCAAGGCCTCTTTGATAAATTATGAAATTTGGGAATTAATGTTGATTGCCCACCATGTCATCTACTATCGTAACTATCATTTACATCTTTTTAGAAGTCATAAATGTCATTAGACTAATCTTTAATTATGGGGGCGAAGTGCGACTATGCTTGAATAAGTAGAATAATTTAATACGTAATAATTATAATAATATTAATTTACACATATAATCAAACGAATTCACCCAAGCCAAATAAAGTGAATTGGATGGGCATAAATAATCCTAATTTAAGCAACCATTTGACCAATATTATCTTACTACTACACATCACTCTTAATATTGTAATCTCAAATAATTTAAACCCTATCACCAATTACGTATCATTGTCTCAATATATTATTTTTTTGGCAACTTTAACTAGTTTACGGCTCTTTGGTAGATCAGCTCATGCTGATACAATCCGGTCATGATAAAACTTTATATAAGAGATAAATTAAATTAAACAGAATAAATTAAGATTTTCTACGATTGTAATTTTATCTTTATCTCTAAATATAGAAAAAATAGAGATTTATATTAGCATATTCTCCGTCTAGAAAAAACTTTCCTTTAACTATCTACTCTAAAAGCACAATTATATACCTTATTATCCTATTTGATTCATCTTTAAATGATATTTTAGGAGTTTTTAAAGTTTAAATTCGTTTAGTTATACAACTTTTATTTGTTCGTTATCATTATAGCGTAATGTTTTAGTATATTTATTTTTTTCATTTTTTTTAATTATTTACTAATAATAATTAAAAAGTAATAATCCTAATTATTAGGAATTTAACAATTAATATTAAAGTTTGACTAATGTTGATTATAACACAAAAAGTAATGATTAAGATTTTAAGAGATGAATAGTATTCTTATATATATAAAGGAAATTAGACTTTTTTAAAAAATTTATTTAAATATAGAAAAATCGTTAGAGTATGTTTTTCTTCTTCTATCTCTATATTTATATTTTATATTTAGACATAAAATTAAAAAGGTGTTTTTAAAGAACCGTTGAAGAAGGCATTACATTCCACTCAATTAGTGGACAGCTGACCCACTGATCATCCTTAGCTTTTTTTTAGTAAATTAGTTTTAATTCCTACTCGATAAAGATGAGGATCAACGGCCCGAATAGGAATATAAGTACTCCATTTTAGCTTGTCGATGGTTTAAACAAATCACCTTTGCTGTTTAAAAAGAAGAAATCATTAATAATTCTTTATCTTTTTTGTGTGGTTTCAGGTTTCTTTGTTGGACAAAAGAAATTTGACAAATGGTCTGTTGTTCACACCTTTTACAACGTGTTACGCACGAATTTTTTTCTTCTAAAATACTCCCTTAGCTTGCAACATGTTAATTAGTGTATGTCTGCATTAGAAGCAGATGTAATGGATTTAATGGAAAGAGAGAATAAAAAGGTAAGTATCAAAAAGTATATAAATTTGGAATTTGAATAGAGTTTGTCGGAGTAGAAAAGAGGACAAAAATTAAAAATGACAAAAATACAAGACAAAAGCAGAATAAAAGTATGCATGGCACATTATCAACGTCGACTGATTGATACGTATATAATACTACATGCCAGGTCACTTGAATAAAAGCTGCATGCATACCTTTTTCTAAAAGCTGCGTAGACCACCTCCCTTAGTTTTAGTGCTTAATATTTAATTATCAGTTTAAGCGAGATTAATCATGTTGTTTATAACATCTATTCTAATCTAATATATATATATATATATAATGTGAATTAAAAGGGAAGTAAAAAAATTAAGTAAAAAAGGAAGTAAATCTCAACTCTTGATTTCATCATAAATGAATTTTAAAAATCACAAATAATTTTAAAATTTAACATTCATCACAAATGAATGTTAAAAACATTTATTTATGAAAAAATCAATGGCTAATATTTGCTTCAATCATTCTCAAAAATTTGAAACTTCCCTATAGATCTTTTCCATATATATATATATATTATATTTTAAGAAAATGTCGTATAAGGTTCTTAATTAGTTGGTTAATTAGTTGGTTATAAAGACACTAATAAGTAATAAGTATTTAACTATTTTGTTAGGGTGAATAATTAATTGATAAAAAATTAATTAATTGGGAAACGTTATTTGATTTGATTGAGCAAATATAAGAATAAATGCAACAAAATTTAATGAAAACAATTAAAAAATATATAGAATTAACGTGTTTATGTCCAATCAATGTGATTGGTTAAATCCACGGGAAGGAACTGATTAATTTTCTTTATTGGCAATGGCACCAAGAAATTTTGTGGTTTAGGGTTACAATGAATCAGGGATTAACTTTAAGCATGATAATTAATTAAGGAAACAAAATAAAACACGTTTTGATGAAACCACATGAGATCTCGTTACAAACTAATTCCATCACGTTGCAATATTCAACTTCGCACTCTGACCAAATTCCATCACATGGCGACCAAGCTTCTGATCAAATTCATTAATATTTTACACCCTAATCGTGTTGCGACCTGTAGTCGTCACTTCACAATTTCCTTCCAACTATCCAATTCCTTTAATCCCTCCTATCCATCTACTAATGGTGGATATAGACGGTCTAAATGGATGAATTGCGGATATGGATATGGATGTTGATGATTAGTGGATTGTATATGGATGACAATTTATCATCCATGAATTTATCCATTATCACCCAAAATACATATACACTTACATACATGTATAAAAATATATGCATATACATTTACGTATCCATATATACTTATACTATAAATCATTAAAGTCTTAGTGAAGATAAGGGTTGTGAAAGATATTTATGTGAATATTCATAAATTCGTATATTTTAAATTTCTAATGAACAACTTAATTTGTTCAAATAACCAAGTGACATATTTAGGCGATCTCCGCAAAAATTTTCAAAATTTTGAACCTTTTTAATCTTCACATATGGGGAGATCATCTTTAAGTCCTCAACCATTTGAATGAGGTATAAATACCATACAAGATTTGGAAATTATGAGGCTGTAGTGGAAGATGATAACGAAGTGGAGAGACAAGAGGATGCAAAGACCGGGAGCAACACACATCATTGAAGTTGACTTTAAGTCATGTACCATTTGAATGAGATATAAATACCATAAAGGAGTTCGGAAATGATGAGACTATGGTGGAAGATGATGACTACCTGGAGAGACAAGAGGATGCAAAGACCGGGTAGCAACACACATCATTGAAGTTAACTTTAACAACCTTGTATTTATCTATTAATTAGAAAAGTGTGCTTTAAAAATCTTGTATTATATATTTTGTATCGGTGCAATATTTTGTTCTAAATTTTGTTAACTTATAATACAAAGTTGAACATATATAATTGATGCACACAAAACCTTGTTTGCTAAAAAAGTATTCTAACAGTGAAGTTGGATTTGAGAAACATTTCTTCCCTGTCTAGAAAAGTGAAGCTGGATTTAGCAAACACTCTTCCTCTCTTCTGAAAAGTGAATCTGGTTTTGCAAAACACTCATCCACTATTTTCTCTCTAACGGACACACTGAAGTCAAGTTTACCAAACCTGACTCTTAAATAAATCTCTTTAAAAACCGAGTTTGACAAACTTCTCTAGTAGTTTTGAAAAATGCATTGTTTATGATAATGATGCCAAAAACGTACCATTTGGGTAAAAATTTCAATATTAAACATGAAGCTATACAAAATACTTCGAAGATTGGTTTGCTATTTTTCTCAAATTTGATACTTTTAAGAACTCCACTACCACTTCCATCTCCAATTTCTCGTTTCTAATTCAATAACTTTCATAAATTATTTAAGAAATACTGATCGATTAAGAATACGTTATTTATACATAAAAAATTCATCAAAAAATTATGATCGGCGACTGACTACCTCCTAAATCATACATCTTTATTTGATCACAATTAAGAAAGGTGTGAACCTTAATTTGAAAGAAAAAAAATATAGGTATATACCTTGGATTGAAATTGATGTGAAATGGTTGCCTACTTTTTCCTACAATTATCACACATCTAGTATTTCACAGTTATGAGGTAACGCAGTGATCATGCTGCAAGACTCTTGCAAGCATTAAGTTAACTATCATGTCAGCAGAAATACATATATGCTCTGTTGATCAACGATACTAGTAGCTAGTACAACATATCCCAAAGTATAAAGCTAATTTGCTAGCATGAGTAGAACAACTCCTACGAGCTAGGCTACGAGACAAATTAAAGGAACATAACTTCCGCAACGACTGTGGTTTTAGAAAATATTTAGCATTTTCTTTTTGGTGTACGTGAAACAATTCAAGTTATGTGTTAAAATTGGGATAGAAGTCGATACAAAGGTCAAGTTATAGATGGTTAATTAGCTAGATTGGAGCATTAATCCTTTGCAACTCTGTTGTAATCTCAGTGTAGTTTTGATCATGCTTAATTTGTATCGTTAGTATCTTGCTAGCTGGTGCCATTTTTACGACGTGAGGAGAAAATTGTCAAAACAATTTGTGACGAAACTATGAAAGGTTACGTACAAGAGGTGGGTTATTAAATCAAGCGAATGATCACAACGGGTCTTAGAGCTGTAATTAAGGCCTTTAGACATATATTAATTTAAGTTGTATGCTTAGACCAAAATAAATTTGATAAATGTTTTCCATAATATTGGTTGACGTACAGTAATTTATTCATGTCTTAATTAAAATTGTCATATAGATGTATGATCGTTACACAACACGTGGTTTGTCTTATTTTCTTATCAATTTTCTGTAGTAGTTAATTAAGTATAACAACCCGTTATCATAAAGTTGATTAGTTTATATAGTTTTATTAAGTCATAAATTATAAGAGTGAATAAAGATGCTTCAAGAAAAATGTGTGTTAGTTATCTTAATTAAATCGGAGTGTTAAATAAAATATTAAAAATTCAGATTGGAAAGATAAATCTGAAAGGGCTTGCGTGCACTAGTTCATCTTGAAGACTTCTTTCTCATCTATCTATTCTATATATAAAGTAGACGAGCTTAATTACAATTACTTAATTAATCACATATATGAGAGAAGCAACTGGGGAATTAAGCCAAGGAACAGATCGATCGATCTCAAGAGTTTTCTCAAGGTAATTTAATCTCCTTTCATTTCCTGTGTTTTGCAAAACTTGTACTTAAAATCTTTACAAATTGATCATTAATTATTTGTTGAGTTAAATAAACAATGCTTATAATAGTTTTATAAAATCCTTTAGTATAAAAATTAAAGCTCCGAGTTTAATAGGTCAAAACAATATTTGGACAGAATTCTGAAGCTCTTTTGCTCTAGATGTTCGTATCAAATTGGCCGGATTTGGTTCCAATTAACTTCCAACTTAACATAGTCTCATTGAATTAGTTAATGAACTTCAAAAAAGTTTGATACAAAAATATTTCAAAAGTTTTCTTATATTCCTACTAAATCGATCTCGATTTAGTTCTTACATAATTAACAGAACAAATTACTGACCATTTGGTCGAATGTGTATACGCTTAATTAAATTACTGATCTTTGAAATTTTATTGTATGTGATCCGTATTCTAAACAAGCTATATTGTTATTTTTCCATGCTAGTACTATTAGGTTTTGTATATAGTATAGGAATGTAGGATCTAAACTTATCAAAATTTGTGGGTTTGGAAAAGATGATCCAACGAACTTCACTAAATTATTTTATACTGCATTATGAATACTTGTAATTTATCTTTAAAATACTATATTAGGGTCGAGTATTTGAGCAATTAGACTCCAGTTTACTTGAAACTTATATTAATTTTCTTTATGTATCATAAAATATATATGATCTCACTGGACTTTGAACTGCTTCACAGAAATATTTGAATCTTGAAGCTTTATATTCATCGGAACCCTATTTTTTGGTTTATTAGAGAAGCTAAACCTTTAATGGATGTCCCTTCTGGGGCATGGTTGCCTGAGCTGGTAAGACTTTTACATCTTAATTAGTCTAAATAAAAATTGTTGTGATTACTTACAATCTGTTTTAAATTGCTTTACGATTAATATTAATGTACTAATTATAGGAAATGGAAGATCGTCACGACTTCATGAATCAACACGTTCCTTATAGTGAGTTAGTGGATTCGATATCTTCACAAAGTATCAAAGGTTACCTAAATATGATCTCAAGAAACCAATCTATTCAAGCAGTTACTAATAATGGAGATTCGATCAAACAAGAAATTAGTTTTAAGGCCACGAGAGCTAGCTCTTTTGCTCCTATTTGTGGATCCTCATCCAACACTAACTTCACTATATCTTTCGGAGAGCAAAGCGCACCAACCGATATCAACCACGATGCACTAAAATCTGAAGAGGAGATGAGTCTGAATGAACTTATTGGATCTATAGATATCCCTAGAAGGGTTGGCAGCACAAGAAGAAACCATAGACAAGCACAAGAGCATGTTTTAGCAGAAAGGAAAAGAAGGGAGAAGTTGACTCAGCGCTTCATTTCATTGTCTACTCTCCTTCCTGAAGTAAAAAAGGTACTCATTAACAGAACATTACACTTTCTAGCTTCAAACACTAGCTAATGTTTTGAGATTTACTGGATTATTTGGTCTGCTTAATTAACTAACAATTCGTAAAGTAAGAATTAAATTACGTTTGAGATAGAGAAATGAATTTGGTTACACATTGTTATAAACGTCAAACATCTTTCAAGTGATCGATACTTGAACCCGCAACCAGGTTTGTAGTAGTTTACCTACTATGCATACGGCTGACCGGGTCAAATGCCCTTTGGTACCAGAACGTACATTTGTTTAATAGAGGAAATGCATACACACACGGAGAGGACGGCTCAACTAAGAACTCGTATTTTAGAAACTAAAAGAAGTCATCAATATTTAAAATCTGGGTTATGTTTATAGACAAATTTACAAAATTGACAAGTATAATTTCAATTATGTATTATTGTAGATGGATAAGGCTACGGTGCTGGAAGATGCAAGTAACTACATAAAAGAACTTCAAAATCGAGTGAAAGAACTTGAAGAATCATCATTCACGGGGAAAAATGTCTTCCAAGAGTCAACTAATTCAAAGAGGAGATCCAAGTATTATAATGGTAATGAGGATGTTGCATGTTCGTTTAAAGAGAGTACTAACTCTTTACCTCCTAGCACCACATATTACGATCCTGGGATTAGAGCAAGAATTTCAGGAAACAACGTACTTGTAAGAATCTACTGTCGGGAAAATTCTACTTTGGCATTGAGAGCCCTGATTGAAATGGAGAGACTTCATCTTATCATCATTTGTAACAGTGTTCTTCCCGTCTCCGAAACTAGTGCTCTGATCACCATAATTGCTCAGGTATAAGTCTATTTTAAGGTATAGTTTATTTATGATGAACATGTTTTTTGGGTGATGCTAATATTTTTTGGTTTTCTATCCTTGTCTTGTGCAGATAAGTGAAGAGTTCGTCATGACAGCCATGGATCTTGTAAAATGCTTACAATCATCCCTTTCAAGTTTTCTATGATATCTGCATGGTTTAAAGATCTAGGGGTGCAGTTGTGCACCTAGCCAGCTATAGCCTCCTTGTATTATTATAGTTTCGTGCAAATACTACGGTTTCAATTATATGTTTTGAATTTGAGAAATATGTTCTACATTTTCTTAAGGAATTAGTATCCTCTCTTGGTCGTGTTTGAAACAATTAATTATCTTTAATTCTCACAACATAACTAATAGGAGTTTGAACATTAGGGAATACCAGACATCTCAAAGAGTGGGAAATTAAAAAGATTACTTCACAAGTTCACCTATAGCAAGATCTTTTCACTCATTCTTCTCATAATAATCGGGATTTTTGTTGCAAGTTAAAAGATATTCCGAAATGATTATACGTGTTTCATACTTAGATTATAGTACAATATGATCATTACGTATATTAACTTTGTAAAGATGGTCAATAAATACTTAGATTATAGTACAATATGATCATTACGTATATTAACTTTGTAAAGAGGGTAATTGACCATCTGACGACTCACATTGATCTGTCAGGTCAACATTGAAGAGGTAAATTGTTTAAGTTGTGATGAAGAACTTGAGAATAAGAATTGATCAAACCATAACCTCCGTCTTTAACTGCGTGGTGAAGCACCAATTAATGTGGTTATATATACTACAATACTAGTAATTACTTTTGTAGTACTATCATAGTTACTTTTTTTTTCTATTAAAGGCCTTTAGCCTAGTGACATGTGAGCAACCCCTCTAACCTAGTAGTGGTTGTGGGTTCAAGCTTTAGGGGAGGCCACATGTATGTATTGTGTCGTTGTATATTATTTTCTTTCATCTTCTGAAGCATCAGATCGGACCCTCTATTTGCACTCTTCACCATTGAAATCAGAATTATCTTCACTTTCACTTTCCTCTTCATTGGTGTATGTATCATCATATCGGACAGCTAGCCACATCACATTTCTGTTTAATTCTCGCACTTTAAAAAAAGTAATCTCAACATTAACACTAAGTTTCAGCGTTGATATAAGAGTTAATTATATCGTTTTAGTTGATTGATTTTATAATTTAGTTAAAGTGATATAGTTTTTAACTTTTTAGGAAACACAAAAATATACTAATTTGCTTCTAATTATTTGTAGTTGATGTACATACAATTTCACATCCGAACTAGGTGAAAATGGCTATAAAAGTCTAGTGGAGTACCCGCACGACGTAGAAAAAAACTTCATAAATCGATTAATGATATGAAAAGTCATTACGAAATTGATGCGAATAATATTCTTTATATGTATAGATCATCACAATGTTTTAACTAATAATTTGTTTTTAGTTTAGGATGGTAAAAAACACGAACCTATATTAAGAGTTGTATCATATATTGTTGATTAAAAATCATTAAATATATAAAATGCCACTTAATTGAATTTTGATCTACATATATAATCATTTAAAATGTGAGTTAATAAATGTAAAAAATCAAGTGGATTTGACGATCTTAAGATTACTGGAGTTGATTGATGATTATGAACTTTTCACATTTTAAATCAATAAAAAAGTCTTCAATGTAATTTTAAATTCTTTAAAAGTCATAAATTAAGTAAAAAAGTTAGGGCCTTTATAAAAGTTATGGATGTACATATTTAAAGATAACATAAAAAGCTGAATGCTTCAGATAAATAATACTTTGTAGAATTTACTTTAATTTAATAAGTACTTTTGGTAACAAGACTAAAACTTTTAATTAGTGACATTCGTAGCCAATATTTAGATAATGATGAAGATGCTAATAATGGAACTGCGGGAAACCTGGGAAAGAAGCAAATGAATGATGTTCAAATACCATATAAAACAAATTGGTAGTTTGAAGAGAATTAAGAAATGTGCTGGAAAAGACTTCGTATCATGATAATTAATTTATGAAAGTAGCGAATTAAATATACAGAAGATTGTAATTAGTAAGATGCCTGCGATATCTCAATAGGGAGAATCGTCGCTTTCGTTTTATTTTAGGCAACTTTACTCTCATACTTAATTTGTAATTATGCTTTAAATAATATTGTTTTGCTGGGTCCCCTCTGAATAAAAAGGATACGGTGCTTTGGAATGATAACCTAGATTAAATACGTGTTGTAGGTCACCATGCAACGTTTGAAGGCAGGACAATCATAACTATCAGATTATCCGCATAATGCAATTAAATAGTATTTAGAAATAAGTAAAAAGAAATGATTATAAAACTGATTCAGAATAATATATCTTAGATTACATATGTAATAATAAATATGATGTAATAATATGAGCAGCACTTGAAACTTACAAAATATAAACAATAATAAGCATTTGAAAAAAAAAGGGTTAATGTTCAATATATAAAAAATAATATAAAGTAGTTGAAAATCACAAAATCCAAATACAAATCAATAAATTAGTTTGCGATCGTCAATAATGATATCATATGCAATAATAAGAAATAATTATCTTTACGGATATTGAAAGAATATATAAATAAATTATATTAGAATAAGATGCACTTTAAGATACATATTTATTAAATTTATTGATATTGAAGTTATATTTTGAATAACTTACATATATATAATTTAACTTTTAAGAAGAAAAAAAATGTTAAATGAATTATAGATGTGTAGGGAAAATAACTGAGCTAGGGTTCATATTTTAGGAGTAAATAATAAGTAAAACTAAATAAGTGTATTAGTCATATTCAAAAATGATGGAAAAAATACTATATGCCAATAAAATTAAAATATCGTTTCATTTCATGGGTAATGATAAATTCAACAATTTCTTTAAAGATTTATCAAAATTGTGCATTATTTGAGTGTATAGTACAAAAATTTAATGAATTTATCAAAAAGTTTGGTGAAAATATCATCGGCATTTGAATTATCGACTCTCATGAAAGGAACTTAAATTAAACAGAAAAATAACAAATTTTTTGAATTTTTTTTTAAAAGCCATAAATCCAAACTATATATATAGCTCAATTCAAAATGTCTGATTGAATAGTTTGATTATGTCGAGTGTGGACTCTCCGTAACTTATATCTATTCGAAAATAGTTAAATAGATAGCCTTGCCCTGAAACAAGTTAAGTAAATCCACAAAAAAGGAGTGCATCCATTTGACAAATAGCAAGTGAATCTTAATGGTGTATATACGCGAGCTCTCATTCAATCTAGCTACCAAATTAAGTGGTTCGTTAATTTAATTGTTGATAAAGCTTAAATTTATAGTCATATATATTGTTCCATCTATATTCAGGTGTGTTGAGGATGAAACAGTTGTACGTAAATATAAATAATCTATCATAACCTTTTTGCATGTGGCGACCAAAATTATCAGTGATGGACAAAAGAAAATATTAAATTGGATTTTGCATACTTAAATATATTAAAGTTGTTGGAAATTGTAATCGAAAAGATATAATAGTTTATTTTCATTAAACCCTAATGTACTGTTGCTCAAGTTGATTCTGCCTTCTATCCTGTAGATATTATATATAATCATCATTTCATTTTAATATTCATTCTGTTCAAAATTACAATTTAACCCAAGATTAGAGTATAAGGTTTAAGACGTAAATCAAGTTGTAACTAGTGATCCAATATTTACATAAATAATTGTGTTCCAAACCAATTGATCTAGACTTATCAAATAAGTTTTATGATAAATGAGGTTCCTCATTTGATGCAGGTGGTGACTAAATTCGATATATATTTCAATCGGACTTATCTTCATAACCAATTAAACTACATACTGAAAACTAAAAAATGCGATTTCCTATTTATTTTAGAATCACTCAGTGAGTTCAATAAAATTTTCTACTATTTTCATAGAGGTTGGTGGATTTGTTCTTCCTCTTTTTTGTTCGCTAGCTATCCATGTTTGTTCCAAAATTTAAGAGTTCGTCTATACAAATATATTAAAATTTCTACGGTTAAGATGATGTTAATTATTTGAATAAAAAAATTAACTAATAATGGTTATAAATAAACCTAGTCATACAAGAGCTTTAAAAAGAAAAGAAAAAAGTACCTCATAGTCTCATGATATTGCTCATAATATCTTAACGGGGAAGGGATAATTTTGAGGAAAGGGGAAGTAAATATGAGTCATCCGTTAACATTCTTTATGGGCAGTTAACATTCATGAATGTTAACTGACATTCATAGAATGTTAATTAATATTCTTCACAAGAATATTAACATTCATGAATGTTAACTGTCCGTAAAGAATGTTAACGGACGGTCTAGATTTACTTCCCCTTTCTCTTATGATTGAAGCTTCCCTATGAATCATTCCTCTATATATGTAATATATACTTGAGAGTTACCTTTTATGACAGAAGCAATTCAGGGATCAAGCAAATTAAAAACGAGATCTGCATCAGAATCAATCTTCCTTAATTAATAATATTATGGTAATTGCCTGGCCTGCTTCTTGTTATTTTTTAAATTCCTTCTTAACAATAATATTTATGTTATCTTACGTGAATAGCACCATACAAGAATCCTTTAGATGTAGGCCGTAATCTTGTTTTGATGATCTTACGATGATATTTTCTGGTCTGTTTTGGGAGGAAATTCAAACAGCTGATCGATCTTTTCAAAATCAGTCCATGGGAATCGTTAATGAGTCTATTGAACTTTGTTTTGAAAGATTTTGATATATAATTTTGTTAATACTCGTGATTCTTGAACGACGTCATGCGCTGCGGAAGGAAATGAGATGTTACTGGTTTTGTAAATGTATATAATCACTTGTACGTTGAAAATTATAAACTGATGGAACACCTGTTGAAACCATTTATAATTATGTTCTTAGATTAGGGCTGCTTCAGCAATTTTATATTTAGGAAACTTAACTTGCGAGTGAGGAAAATATTATCTAAAACTTCACATACTTTTTAATCTTGATTGGGATATCTTGAATCTATGAAGCTAAATCTCGATTTGTCATGTTACCTTTGATTTTCAGATGTGGTCTGAACTTTGAATTGAAGTTTTAATTTAATTTACATTTCAATTCAATAAAATCATTAGTTCTGCCATGAACTGTCGAGTCTCACTACGTACACTCATTACCGTTATAACTTGGAGCTAATATATAGCAGGCGATGATCTCTCTACCCAATTCACATCCACCGAAGGTGACATTTTGGAGCCTCATATTTAGATGCATTAAAGTGAAATTCACACAGTATTTCATATGAAACATATATGGAGACTAGTATATATGATATTATGATCATATATTATGTGAACACTGAACACTGTTTATGGAAATGCAGGATTGTTCTTTTAGCTAGCGTATTCGCGTACTTTTCAGATTGATGGTTTAGCTATGGATGTTATTGTTTCACGATACTGTTTAGTTAATAATCATTGGTATGTGAATGTGTACTTAATTGGATCTTGTTTTAGTCAGGTTATGAAATGGAGCTAGAAAGAACCAATTAAATATATCATCAGTTTAGACATTGGATACTAATCGAACAAGAGACGTTGGATGCATGTACGATGGACATCCCATCAACATCATGGTTACAAGAGACGTTAGACGCATGTACGATGGACATCCCATCAAGATCATGGTTGCCTGAGCCGGTAAGAAATGTTGATGCAGATATATATACTACTACTTGCAAATTTTTGTCTTAAACTTTTATTCCTTTTTTGGCTGATATATCAATCACATTCGTGATATAGGAAATGGAAGAGCCTTACAACTTTGCAAATCGACATCAACAGACGTGCTTGTATTACAGTGACTCGAGGAATTCATTTTCTTCAGATAGCCTCAAGGGTTACACCAACATTAACCTAGGAAACAAATCTATACACGCAACTACCGCCATTAACGAAAACGAAGGTGAGCATCAACATTATAAGGTCATGAAAACTAGCTGTTTTGCTCCTACTCATGGTTCCTCTTCCAACACTTTCACTACTATATCTTTTGGGAACGTTACCTCACCACCGCAGAGTAACCCACATCATCACCTTGGAGGATTCAAAAGGAACCGTAGACAAGCTCAAGAACATGTTTTTGCAGAGCGGAAGAGAAGGGAGAAGTTATCTCACCACTTTTTTTCTTTGTATTCTCTCCTTCCTCAACTTAAAAAGGTAGTACTAATTAAGATACTATATATAGATTATACTAACTAGTTTCAAAGCAGAACTAAAAACATGTTTTGCAGTTACTCGATTTGTAATTCAACAAACTATGATCGAAAGTCTATTGTCTCTATCAAATTGAACATAAATTTTGTTAATACAGATGGATAAAGCTACTGTGCTGGAAGATGCAAGTAATTACATAAAAGAACTTCAAAATCGAGTAAAAGAACTCGAAGAATCAATACAAGGCAAGGGAAAATATATTATTCAAAATTCAACTGTTCCCGTGTGGAGATCAAAGCCGTGTGGTGATCTTGGTGTTGAAGACCATGCATCTTCTTCTAAAACTTCACAAACTAGCAGTACTAACAATCCTGAGATCGTTGTAAGAATTTCAGGGACTAGCATACTTGTAAGAATCTACTGTCAACAAAATGTTCCGCTCGTAATGAAAGCCTTGACTGAAATGGAAAGACTACATTTGGTTGTCATCAGTAGCAATGTTCTTCCATTCTCCAAAACGTCTTTTCTAGTTACAATAACGGCTCAGGTATATATGCCGATGAACTATTAACTTCTCATTCATATATCGATTTCCTTGACTCTAATTAATTAGTTTGTATTGCTGGTATTTTTGGGCTGTTATTTTCTGTGCTTTTGTATAGATGCGTGGAGAGCTCCTGATGACAGCAATGGATCTTGTGAAATGCTTGCAATCAGCTCTTAGTAATTTCGTTTAACTAATACGTACGTAAGTTGGAGAATTGGATTTAGGAGAGATTGAAGTAGTTGCATGAGGTAGTAATGTATGTCCTTTTTCCGTTTGTATTATTTCATAAATTGTTATTGTTTTGATTTTGAGTATGCCCTCGGTATCAGCACTTTCTTTCAGGGTTCATGCAAAGATACGAAATCACATAAACCATACAAATTATCTCCCTGTTAGTAGGCAAATGTGGCTAATTCAATCGGGGTTACATATCCCAAGTACATATGATAACAATAAATTGTATATACAAACATAATGATTAATCATGAATTGCTGTTATGTAAATGTCTAGTTAAAATTTTTTATTGAATGAAAATATCGATAGTTATATTACAAAAAAAAAAAAAAAAACATCTAAACAAGAAGTTAGAAGATACAAACATCAAAATATGAAGGAACACTTCAGCAAAACAACCAATAAGACATCCACAATACCATTAAAAAGAAATACTTTCCTAACAAAAATTTGAAACAACAAACACCTAAAGACTCACCCAAACCAAAAACACCTAAAAAGGCACCGATATATGTCACCGAATCTTCAAATTACCACGCTAAATTACGAAATAATTTAAGCACTTTAAATGACCTTAAAACCGGAGAAGTTTGCTTCCATTTCATCAGTGAATTTTGCAGTTTTTTACTATTATTAATTAAAACTAGCTTGAAACGATTCATCGTTCTTACATTTTTCCTTTATAAAAGCGAATTGAGAAAGATTACAATTCTCATTCATTGGTAAAAGGAAAGTACGAACGAATTATATACAGTATTAACGACTTAACCGTCGTTCTAACCACTAACAAACCCTTAAACAACTTTACTTAACTTATTTACAGTTTATTCCCTGAACTATTAACTTATTTACAATTGACACCCGAACTATTATTTACATTTAAACCCTTGTATTTTGATAATGTCTTCATCCTTTTCGGAGTAGCAATTTGTACCACCTTATTGTCACAAATATGTTGGTAAACAACCACTTTTCATTAAAATAAACGAATCAGACAATTGTTATAATTAACCCTTAATGAGGCTAGCCCAAGTCGATCATATCCGTGAATGTAGCTGTTAATCATTCATGAGACGAACTTAAGCTTAACTTAGACAGAAAGAGAAATTCGTTAGTTACTTTATGCTGGTTTTTACATGTATAACATAATAAAATGAATGTTTTTAAACTGAACAAATTAAAAGATATGATTGTTAGTCAAATTGACTAATTAATGGCTCTTTTTGATGATTAAAAGGATAAAATTAATGGTTGGTTCTTAAAAAGTCGCAAATCTAATAATAAAATCTGCAGTAGTGAGTTAATTATTCTGAAGAATCAAATCTAAATTGAAAAGAAAATGAAGACTATTGTTGTCGTATACTTGGAAACAAGTGAGCAGCCTTATATCTAAAGTAGTCTATAAGAATCATTTTCTCATAAAGTACCTTTTCAAAATCATGGGCTGTTAATTTGGGTGCTGTACGTAATTAAGCATATAGAACATGCATGGAATGAACAACATTCATACTTTCACATGGCTTCTTGTTCTCTCGGTGAAATCATAAAGTTATATCTCCTTTTCATCTCAATTTGTCAGTGTATCTGTTTGCTTTTTATGCATTCTTTTTGTCTTCAATTCAATCAAAGCTACCTACTTTTTCATTCAATCTTCGTAAAATGAGCTCTTTATTACTCCCTAGAGATCCACAAAATATATACCTTTACATCACCTAATAAAGTAAGGTTTTTTCACGCAACATGAAACATGATTACCAAGTCGATCGCCATATACATACTCCATATTGTATTATTCGTCGTAAAATGATGTTTGTCTAGTATTTTCATTTGTATTTAATTATCTATATATTTATATTTATGTATGCAATTTTCAGTTTTTTAACATTATTCACTACTAACACTTTATTGGAAAGTACAAAATAAAATTTTTTCTAAAATGTGTGGGAGAAATGATTTAATTTTGAAATTTACCGACATTTTATATAAACATTAATAAATTAACATAAAATAAATAAAAAATTATGTGTAATGATCAGAAGTCCAAGCGGACCAAGCCCAACTTCAGCAATAGTTGTGCATCACTGTAAGTCTTTACTGACGGCTTCGTTCCTGGTCTTTTTAATGTAGTTAAAACACCTAGACTCTTGGTTAAATAATTTATACTGTAATTTTTAGTGACACTTCTGGGGTATCACTATGATAATTTTCTTTTGTAATGATATTTAACTTTGTATACTATTATTGTTATGTTATGCTATTCCAATTTAAACATATGATAGATAAAGAGCAGCCCATAAGCAACATGTATTGGGCCCATTTAAGCTGCACCCACCATCTTAATAGCACATCTTATTCTAGCTTTGGATGACACTTATTGGGTTTGCTAATAGAAACTGGATTAGTAGCCCATCTTATTAATTTTGTAGCAGGTAGTGTCGTAGTGACATCTAATGATGTGCTATGGTTTGCTTTTAGATGGTATTTTTCAGATTTTGTTTTGTTAATGTGCAGGGAATGTCCTGCTGCATTGTTGTATCGATGTAACAATATATGGCTTTTGGAAGTTAATATATTTTGCCTATTAAAATATAAAATTATATGTGTTATTATTTTTATTGTATGTTTTCATAAATTTTATATATGTTCAAATATATATATATATAGAGGAAGCTAATATGTGCCGTCTGTTAATATTTTTCGTGTAGAATGTTAATTATCATTATTCACGAAGAATGTTAAATCGAATATCTGTCCACTATTTTTAACATTCTTCGTGAAAAATGATAACTAACATTCTTTACGAATAATGTTAATGGACAGTCCAGATTAGCTTCCCTCCTTCCCCCAGGATTACCCCTTCCATGTAGATCAGCTATATATGTGTGTGTGTGTGTGTGTATAGTATCAGGATCTAAAAAGAAGTAAATTTTGGGGGAGAAATATATATTTAAAACTATAATTCAATAAAAAGTAAGTATGATTCAATAAAAAACAAAATGATTAATTTACTGAATCAAAAGGTTAAAAAACTCTTCTCCCCTTCTCCATCAATTTTTTATTTTCCCTTGAATCTACTTTTATATATATATATAAATTATTTTCATCTTATGCTTTGAAAACCGATATTTTAAGCATACAGGGTAGGTGGTTAAACGTGCCAGTAACTTTCGAAAATACCAAATTTGAATAATCAGATCCCAATTATTTCAATTTTATATTGTTATAATTATATAAATCTTACCCTTATGTATAACATTTTCCAACTTTAAATGTTTAAGTGCAGATTTTATAGTTGATGAAGTATAAGGGCCTGGATGTATCTTTCTGAACTTATGTGGCTGAAGTATAACGCAGAAATCTGGTGGTGTCAAGTTTATGAAGATGAAAAGTTCAAGGGTCATTTTTGTCAATTTTTAATTGTTGTTACGTAATATCGTTTTTGTTTTCTATTTCACTGCTTGATTGCGATTCTAGGATTAATGATCATCTTGTTCGTCTAATCTGTGTTCTTGTATTAGCATATGAATTCTTGTGACTGTATGAGGGTTTTGAATTTGTAGTGTCGTTTCTTTGTGATTAAAACCGGTTTAGTTATCGAGGTATTATTTAGTTCATCTTGGTGTATTTTGATTTGGTTGCTGCGATTATTAGATTGATCATGTTATAGTTTTTCTCACATATTTGTGAGATTCTACCTCAATAATTTGCTTAAAGAAGTCTAATTAGTGGACTAATCAAAATAGGACCCCTCATCTAAAGAGTAAAGTCATTATATTGAATGGCAATTTATGTTCAAGTTATATAGCTCTATCATTTTTATGGTCCAGTACCTCTGCTTTCCATGAAGAAGCTTTTCTATTGTGATTTTAATATCATCAAACAATTGATACATCACATTTCATATTTTATTAGTGTTATATATATATATATATTTTTAATTATGTTGTATAAATTAGTATTGTATGAAATTTTTATTTGTATACAAATTTATAATACAACAGCCCTGCCAGCTATAACAAATTGCGGAATCACCATCCAAACAGTGAGAAAAATATCATTTACTTAAACTCTTCACAATTGGTGCTTCACACGGATACATGTCTGGAATAGAAAACGAATAAAATGACAAACATAGTATATGTAGGGTTGAGATAGTAAAAAGAAAAAAAGGTAAAGGGAGAAAATTGTAATTTTGACGGCAAACCAGTCCGGCAGGGGTCTACTTTTGTTCCTTCTATTGCCAGTCAACTCAGTTTGACCAGCATCTTTTTTATCCACGTCAGAATAACCATGCCAATAGTTATCTTTTATTTTAACTTTTAAAAAGTTGATAGAAAAGGAGAAAGGGAGATGCAACGCAAAGCGTCACATTTGTTGCGTGACCCATGATTCATAAGTCATAACAATCCTTAATACAACTGAACGTAATATGAAGTAATTGTAAATATATATATAGATTGATGATTCAGAATATAGGCTGTCCGTTGACATTCATCATCATTTATCACGGAGAATATTAAATCATAATCCTGACTATTATTTTTAACATTCTTTGTGACGAATTAGCTAATATTCACCGTGATGAATGTTAACGGACGGTTCAGATTAGTTTTTCCCTTCCTCAAAGATTACCCATTTTCTGTAGATCGGCTATATCTACATATATTATATATATTATATATTTTATATATGTTTATGAAAATGGGTCATAAATGTAAATCTATTATTTATTATTAAAATAACTTAATTATATTAATACACATTACAAGTCCCTAGCTTTGAAACAATTCTTAGTGTTAGTCCAACAGTGAGATCGAATAGTTTATATGATTACTCTAAATGCTTAAAGAACTCAAAATATCAGTTTTTTATTTATCATATTTGATGATTTAATACACATTTTTCTTGAGTCGTTGCCTTTTGACTTTTTTGATAGAGCAAAATATATTAAACAAGCCAAACGGCCAAAGTGAAATATAGAACACAGAGGGCCTCAAAGGATGAGCACCCAGTCCAGAAAAAGAAAAATATAAAGGAGATGACCCACTATACAAGCTGAAACGCCCACCGCCAGGACCCAAAACTAAAACGAAGAGATAAAGTTAGTCATTGTCAAAAACATTATTGTTTTTAACCCATGACTCCCATGAGATCGTGCTCTTGCGCCACCGATTTGAAATTCATAGATAAGCTAGAGACTGGATTTTTGCAAAGATGTCTTCATGAAGAATACCATACTTGTTGCTAGGTCTTTCATGAACATAACGATTCCTCCAATTCCAAATACAACACAAAGCCACATAACAGACACAACGAAAGAATTTAACAAAATTTCTTGCTTTTCTGCTCGACAAAAGAAGGAACGTCAAGAATATCTTTAAGTGAGAGGGACTGCCGAGAGGGAATATTCAAATATGAATTTTTTTGCACCATATTCCTTTTACTTTGCAGCAATTAAAAAGAATGTGATCAGTGGCTTCTATATCATCTTGGCACAAACGGACATAAAATCGACCTGACATCCAAACCACGATGATCAAGGTTTACAAGATGCGGGAGACGGTCATGAGACACTCTCCACATAAAGACATTTACTTTGCAAGGAACCCATGAATTCCATCCAACCTATTAGACAGGAGAAAACAACCTTAGATCGCTTACAGGCAAAAGGGCATGTCTTTTGAGTTTTGACTCCTGTCATTTATCGTGTCCGGAACCGAATTAAATAGTACGAACGTTCATCACATACCTTGTATCTCGCATTAAAATTTAATTAACTAAAATGTCTCAACACAACTAGTTACCGTGCAAGCTACAAGTATATGTGTTCATGAGTTCTTTTTTACCATGGATTTTCTGATCAATTTGGAGAAACTGCTATTTATCTTCCGTTAAGAGTATCAAGACAGCTTTATGTTTGTAAATAAACCTTGTATATAATATGTGACTCCTATCAACACAACAAAATATATTGTACAAACAACAACTACATTCTACTCCGTATATAGTAACTAATGTGTTATGTATAAAACAAAAGGATGTGGACAAAAATGAAATATTAGGAGAGTGGTATTAGGTGAAATCATTAATGTAGTTTACTGTTTGTCACACTCCTAGCGTGCATGGTTTTCTGGGCTTAATAGTTACCCAAATCCGTTAAATCAATAATTAACTTAATTGTCCATTAGCGTTTGGAACTCGTACTATTTGTATTATGTGTAAAACACACGTTTGTATTCATGTACGTGTTTTTATATGCATAAGTTCAAGTTAAAAGTATTAATATACATTTTATAGTTTTTGAAAGTAATAATATTTTATTTTGTAGAAAACTAAGATAAAATTAATTCAAAGAGTACTCGTATATATAGGAGTACATATACGTATACGAATACATATACGTATTTTTACTAATAGTTTTCCAGATTTGTGAAAAAATAACTCAAAAAAGGTGTCATAAAAAATAACAAAGGAAAGGGATCGGTATAGTTTCATTTTAAAAGTATCCTCTTTAATTTATTTCTAAAAATAAATTTCAAATAAAAAAATATTTTCCTTTCAAATATTTCCCTTTTAATCTTCTTATAACCCGCATAAATTAAATTAATTATTAGTGAGATGCATATCCATTAAAATATTGTAACTCACTTTCTCACATTATATATTACTCCCTTCAGCCAACTCAAAATTATCGCATTGCTATTTAAAATTGTTCCGAATAAGTATTTAATTTTATATTTCAACTGATAAAATAAATTTTAGTTGGTTGAAATGTTATTTAATTTGTGAAATGTATAATTAGTAGAGATTTTTAGAATCATATGAATAAGTGGATACTTTGATTGATAGGGAGGAATACGTCGTTATCATATGAAAATTCATAGTCAGTACACATTTCATCGGTAACTATTTTATACATTTAAATATTAACCATTGTATTCTATAGTTGTTTAATTCTTTCGACTCATCATCTTCACCACCCTATTCCTTCTTCTTCCCCACTTCAAAGTTGCAGAGAAACCCAAGATGGGTTTTTGCATTCTCCTTTTACTATTACTCCATTTTTACCAATTACCCGACTCCGACGCCGCCGGGTCAGACCGGTTACCGGAATACCAAACTCTACTCTCCATTAAAACCGCCATAACCTCCGACCCACAATCCTCACTCTCATCATGGAACATATCAACTAGCCACTGCACTTGGTATGGTGTCACGTGCGATGCTAAACATCACGTGATCTCATTAGACCTCTCTGGACTTAACCTCACCGGAACACTCTCTCCCGACATCGGAAACCTCAACAATCTCGTCAACTTCACCATCGCCATCAACAACATCATCGGACCTATTCCGCCAGAACTTTCATTCATCTCTGGTCTTCGTCTCCTTAACCTCTCCAACAACATCTTCAATTCCACTTTCCCCTCACATCTTTCTAACCTTAAATATCTCGAAATACTTGATCTATACAATAACAACCTCACCGGAAACCTTCCCGCCGGCTTAACGGAAATGGCAAACCTCCGGCATCTCCACCTCGGTGGTAACTATTTTTCCGGTTACATTCCGGAGGATTACGGCCGGTTTCCTAACCTCGAATATTTAGCCGTCTCCGGTAACGAACTCACCGGAGTTATCCCGCCAGAGATCGGAAACTTAACAAATTTGAAATATCTTTACCTGGGTTATTACAATGTTTACACCGGTGGTATACCGCCGGAGATTGGAAACTTAACAAACCTTATTCGCTTCGATGCCGCGAACTGTGGACTCACCGGCGAAGTTCCGGTGGAACTGGGTAAACTCCAAAACCTAGATACAATATTTTTACAAGTTAACGGGTTATCTGGGTATTTAACAAAAGAGCTAGGAAAGTTAAAATCATTAAAATCTATGGATCTTTCTAACAATATATTCACAGGTGAGATACCGGAATCATTCCGGGACCTAAAAAATCTTACTTTGCTTAATTTGTTTCGTAATAAACTTCATGGGTCTATACCGGAGTTTATAGCTGAATTGCCGGAATTAGAAGTTTTACAATTGTGGGAAAATAATTTCACCGGAATTATTCCTGGAAATCTTGGGAAAAATGGGAGGTTGCATATTGTTGATTTGTCTTCAAATAAGTTAACTGGATCACTTCCCGTTACTTTGTGTAATGGGAACAAGCTTGAGACTTTAATTACATTGGGGAACTTTTTGTTTGGGCCGATTCCTGTGGAGCTTGGGGAATGTAAGTCGTTGAGTCGAATTCGAATGGGTGAAAATTATTATAATGGTTCGATTCCGAAAGGGTTGTTTAGTTTGCCTAAGTTATCACAGGTTGAGCTTCAAGATAATCTGCTTACTGGAGACTTTCCAGTGACTGATTTTGTTTCGGTTAGTCTTGGTCAAGTGAGTTTGTCAAATAATCAACTAACAGGTTCGCTGCCTGCTAGTATTAGTAACTTCTCCGGTGTACAAAAGCTTTTGCTTGATGGTAATCAGTTTACGGGTCAGATTCCTGCTGAGATAGGGAAATTGCAGCAGTTGTCAAAGATTGATTTTAGTAGAAACAGTTTCTCTGGTGAGATTGCACCAGAGATCAGTCAGTGTAAGCTATTGACATATGTGGATCTTAGCAGGAACGAGCTGTCTGGTGAGATTCCTGCTGAGATAACCAGTATGCACATTCTTAATTATATAAATGTGTCACGTAATCGTTTAGTAGGTAGCATTCCGACTTCCATAGCATCAATGCAGAGCTTGACGTCTGTTGATTTTTCGTATAATGATCTTTCTGGCTTGGTTCCAGGGACTGGTCAGTTTAGTTACTTCAATTACACTTCATTTGTGGGGAACCCGAAGCTTTGTGGGCCATATTTAGGACCATGTAAAGATGAGGTTGCTAATAGCACTCATCATCCACATTCAAAAGGGTCACTCTCTTCTTCAGCAAAGCTTTTGCTTGTTCTTGGGCTGCTTCTTTGCTCCATTGTGTTTTCAGTTGCAGCAATAATAAAAGCTCGATCTTTAAAACGAGCTAGTGAAGCTCGAGCATGGAAGCTCACAGCTTTCCAAAGATTAGACTTTACGTGTGACAACGTTCTTGATAGTTTAGAAGAAGATAACATTATTGGTAAAGGTGGGGCCGGGATTGTTTACAAAGGGGTGATGCCAAACAATGTGCTTGTGGCTGTTAAGAGGTTACCGGTTATGAGCAGGGGTTCCGCACATGATCATGGGTTCAATGCCGAGATACAGACCCTAGGGAGGATTAGACACAGGTATATTGTAAAATTGTTGGGATTCTGTTCAAACCATGAGACGAATCTACTGGTTTATGAGTATATGCCTAATGGGAGTTTAGGTGAAATGCTTCATGGAAAGAGAGGCGGCCATTTGTACTGGGATACAAGGTATAAGATTGCTATTGAGTCTGCAAAAGGGCTTTGCTATCTCCATCATGATTGCTCACCTTTGATCCTTCACCGAGATGTAAAAGCCAATAATATACTTTTGGATTCCAATTATGAAGCCCATGTGGCAGATTTTGGTCTCGCTAAGTTCATGCAGGATTCAGGCGCTTCGGAATGTATGTCCGCCATTGCTGGTTCTTATGGGTATATTGCACCAGGTATTATTTAGCTTCTTAAACTTTATCAAGTTTATCTTTTAACATGGGTTAGTTTTCTTATTGATCAACAATGTGTATATTTGGATGCAGAACATGCATACACACTAAAGTGTATTTTTTTGACATGGGTTTGTTTTAGATTAATCAAGAATGTATCTTTTTGGTAGCAGAATATGCTTACAGACTGAAGTTTAGTTTTTTTGGCATAAGTTTGTTTTTAGATTGATCGAACATCAATCTTTTATTTTTATCTTTTTAAAGAAGAGTGAAAAAAAGCGATCCTTTATTTTTATCTTTTAAAAGAAGAGTAGGATAACATCCATCTCTTTGGTTGCAGAATACACATACTCGCTAAAGTTTAATTTTTTTGAGAAGTTTCTTGTTTATTTTCTATAGATCAAGAATCTATCTTTTTGGTTTGCAGAATATGCATATACACTAAAAGTTTATGTATTTTTGACATTGGTATTTTAAAAAAATATATATAGATCAATAATGTATCTTTTTGGTCGCAGAATATGCGTACACACTAAAGGTTGATGAGAAGAGTGATGTGTATAGTTTTGGTGTAGTTCTGTTGGAACTAGTGACTGGCAGGAAACCAGTTGGGGAATTTGGAGATGGTGTAGATATCGTGCAATGGGTGAGAAAGATGACCGGTGGTAATAAAGAACATGTTTCAAAAATTGTGGATAATAGACTCCCAACTGCTCCCACACATGAGGTGATGCACGTGTTTTATGTAGCCATGCTTTGTGTTGAAGAACAAGCAGTAGAACGCCCAACAATGAGAGAAGTTGTCCAAATCTTAACGGAGGTTCCGAAGACTCCTGTCTCCAGACACGAAGGGGATTTGGTTGCTGCTGCCAGTGTCACCACAGATTCACCTGCTTTGAGATCACCATCACCACCAGGTATTGTGGAATCACCCATCACTGTTGCAAACAACAACACTGTCCAAACTCAACTAGGTGATCTTTTAAGCATCTGATAACAAGAATGTTGGGTCTTGTTGGTCTTTTTAAATCTTTGTTAGTTTTGTAGATGGGTTTTGGAACGTTTTAAATGTAATTTGTACATAGTAGGATTTAGTCTTTGGTAACTAAGCAGTGATTTCTTCTGGTTTGCTGTGTTTTGTCACCACAGTGGTGTTGATCTGCTTAAAACATGAAGCAACCAACTAATTAAGGTAGGAGTGATAACTTTTGAACATTTGACGAGTAACTCGAACACAAAACAGTCTTCCTTTAATCTCTTAAGTTGAGCTAAGCAACACTGGTGTTCTGCTTTAATCATTTTGACGTTGAAAGGTTGGATACAAAAATGAAAACATGCATACGTAAAAAGTAGTTTTATTTTTAAAAATGCTTTTTAAGCTTGCAAAAGTGTTCTTCATATAGGGTGTGCTATGTATGGCAAATTCAATGAGACTTTTGAAGTTGAATATTAACTAAGGCAATGAAATGACATACCTAAGGTATACTAATAATATGTCAGACTGCTGCTCTAGATCATTGTAAGTTTGTCATAGGCCGGATTAACATGGGTAACTTAAAACGTTCGTGAACGACATTCTCCTTTTCAGCCTTAAAACGTCGATACCTTCGATTCAGCTCACAGTTTTCTTTCTGGACAACTAGAATGAAAATTATGTTCCTGTTCCCCATCTGCATCATGGATTTCATATGGGTTCTTAGTGGCCTGAAGGAAGAGTTTTCATCTTAAACGTCCGTCTATTTGGTATCTACAAGCAGTCTTTAAGCCAAAGTTTGAGGTCAGTGGGTTCATGAGCAGTAGCAGTAGCTCGAGTCAGATTTCAAGATCAAGTCTTCATTCCAAGTTATTGGGAATCAAGTTTCTCAAATTAAGTCTTCACTTCAAGTCCTTCTGGTTTTCAAGTCTTCACTAGGTGGTTTAGTATACCTCATTGGTCTAATGATTTGTTTGTAATAGGACTAGCTCAAATGTCTCATTAATGAGAAATTTCTTAATCTCTTATCAATGTATATATATATATATATATAGATAGATAGATTGTCTTCTTTTGCCAAAACATATAAAGTATATTAACAGAAAATAGATTATTTTATGTCATCTAAATATAACAAAAATGTTACCATTAGAGTTTAGATCGAAAAGAACCAAGCTTGATTTCTAACATTAACAAAATACTTGACATTTTTAGTCAATTTTTCTAGTTTTCTTAACACAAACTTTTTACACTTTCTGACAATATGTTTTTTTTTTCTTTTTTTTCTTCTTTCCTTTTTAATCCTGGGTTCACTTTTGGGAGTGGAGTGGTGTTAGTTGGCTTGAAAAGGAGTGACTGTGATGGTAGCAGACAAAAATATAAGCCAAAAGTAGAGCATGTGGGTTCCTCGTGTGTTATAATTATATTTACAACTAGTTAAAAAACTAAAAACGCCATGTTGTACTTTAACTGGAACAGTGTTTGACCATTCATTTATGATTTGAAGATATGCAAATCAAACATGATGTATCATATGTTATATTTTATCAAGTAAAAAGATTTGCATACAAAACGATATTTCAATTGAATAGTATCATATAAAATATAAATAGGCATGTAAATTGGTAATACCTCCATACATGTGTACTTTAAGGGCATCTTAGTTAGAATAGGCACTTATTTTTTCAATTAAAAAGTATAAAGCCACATTTCCTGACCTATTTGTAATAACTTGTAAAGTAACCGCATATCGTAACGAATAAATATATTATTTTATTTTTCAAATATAAAATATTATTTAGATGAAACATATAGATGTTTATTACTTAAAATTATAACTGTTTAATTATATATAGTTTATTACCCGTGATTACGCGGGATAACACATATAATTTTTAGTAATTGAATCATTATATAAAACACCTAAATTTTTATTTCGGAAAATGAAAGAAAAAAATTCGTCGAAAGTATATCATGTGAGATGTCTATTCGAAGAAAAAAAATACTGATTTTTATGGTGTAATTTTTATAATTTTTGGAATAATTTTTTTGAAATATTTAATTTTAAAGAACGTAAAAGAAAAATATGTATGTTTAATGTAAATATTAATATAAAAGAAAAGTATTTTTGTCTTTTCAAAAATACGTGAACGATCTCCCTCTACGTGCATTATAAGTTATTATAAGAAGTAATAGATGCAAGTTTCATAAATTTTAGTCTTTTTGATTTCTCTATTAAGGCAAAACATAACTTGTCAATATTTGTCATGGGCTTTTGGTGGGTTACTTAGTTACTATATTATTTTGGTTAGTAGTGGAATGGATAATGACCCATATTTTGCATCAGTTAGTAAGAAGGAATCCATTAACGAGCCCACTCTTGTTGGGTGCATGCCACGCTTCTTAAAAGCCCAAATGGATTTTTGGTTACAGTCGAGAATCAGCTTATGAGTTGACTCTGGAGTTGTATAGGTTCAAAACAGATCAATGTAATTCATGTGCTTTTTCTTCATGCATCATTACTTCTCTAAATGTATTTTTTATTCCAATATGCATTTCATTAGTTTCACATTGTCACTAAAAAAATATAGAAACTACGAATTTTGACTGGTATATGACATAGATTCATTTTTTGCTATATATATTACTCGCTTCTATTGTATATCGAGTCATGTATATTTTAAATCATAATAAATATATTTATTTAATTATATTAAAATTTAGTAAATTAACTCTAAAAAATATAAAATGATAAACTCTCAGAAAAAACCGTTTATATGTTCTCTTTACAAAACATACATATATATAATAGATAAATGGCCACGAAACAATACAATAATTCAAATAAATATTAAATATAAGTATGTAATATAATTCTTAAACATATAAACATTAAAATAGATACTAAATCTGAATTGTAATAAAAATTAAATATTTTAATTGTTAAACTATGTGTATTATAACTAATAGTTAATTATTTAATCATTCATTGTCATTTAAAAATAAAAATTATGAAGTTTTATTTTTAAAGTGAAGTGAAATAAAGAGACTTAATTGATCAATTAAATTTTAATTTTAAAAGATAATGTCATTATATGTTTAATTTTAGTCAATTTGATCAAATTAAAAATTTTATTGGCTAATTGAATATTTGATGACATCATCATCTAATTCTTATATTATATTTTAAGATTTTTTCAATGATTTACTTGGATTGTGGAGCTAAAAATGTTATTTTTAAACATCAAAAAATTGACAAGAAAAACTATCACACCTTTGTCATTTTTCTCCTAATTTTTTTCAATTTAATTGTGTTATACCGAAAAATTCAAAAGGTGAGATGTACCATGAATGTTATGGTTAGTTATGATTTAAAAATTCTAATTCACGCCATTTGAAAAAGTCCTTAAATTGATGTTGAGAATTGAAATCCTGTGACGAAAGATAAAAGCCGGCCTCAGTAGGCAAGGATGCTTGCCACTTGTCTTACCAATTCAGTGGCTATGGCGTGCTAGGACTTTAAAAGAGCTAGCAGCAAGTCATCCTTGGCTACAAAAACAGACTCTCTTTTTCATCATAGGCCTTCCTTCTCGTAATCTAAAGTCACTTATTTCCACAATTTGATGCAATTTTTGGCATCCAAACAATCACTATATTTATAGGTCGCGGATGAATGAGAATCAGTGCTGATCAATCATGCCTATATATACATTCAATGGAAAAACTCCATATTCGCATCTTATTGTACGACGAGTGAATATATTCGTTATTAAGTGATTAGTTCAACCCGACCAACCCATTCACTGTGATTCCAGTTTGTAGCATACTAGATCTTGAATATATGGTCAAACTAATAACATTCTTATTCTTTTTGGCAGAAACTGGCCCCTTTCATCGGTCTTACTTATTGATCAACATCTAGATTGTAGCAATGTGAACATGTTTATTCTCGGGTTCCCTAGAACTATTACTTATATGATTCTAGAAATCTTTGATTGCATATAAACAAGTCAATGGTTGGAGAATTCGATTCTATGAGCAACTTGTGAAGCCAAAATACAATGAGAGAACAAATTATCCACTTTGAGATTCGTAATATATATGAATGCGTGCTAACATGTAATTTAGCCATCCAGAATCAATTCTACTTACTGTCAAATGTCTCGAATACTTTATGGTCATCTTAAAATATTAAGAAAAAAACACGCAACAATATATAGCTAGTGCGCTATATATATAGTTAGTTTGCATAGATCAAGAAAGCACATTAACAAGAATGAACAAGAAGGATGGTGCAGTGTAAGGGGAAATCAATTCTTTTTGTGGTAGCCAAGGATGACTTGTCATGCCCAATTTGTAGGGCTTTTTATGTCACGTCGTACGTGTCATGTGGTATATATAAATATGATTGAAGCCCTCAGATTGGTGTGAAGGCGAATTGTCTGAGGCTGACATGAAAGGTTCTTCATATTCACCTTAGACCTATTCACTTCTTTATTGTTTTTAACTTCCAAGTTTTTTTGTGTATTCGATCTTTTGATTTGATAAGACCTAGATATTAATTATACGGAGTAGTCTTTAGTTCTACTATTAAAAATCTATACCTAATCAACGATAATTATCTCTTTGACCTCGGTTAATTGTGTTTAATATAATATTAATTGATACTTTTAAATATGAGTTTAGACATTTTCTTTTCAATTACTTAAATTCTTTCAGGTTGACTCAAGTAATTTTAAAATTTTAAATATTGATGATAAATTTGGATTTAAAATTACTTATATACAACTTTTAAACTCAATTCTTGATCAGTTTCGTTTCAAATTCGTCTACATACTCATTTGGTTAAAAATAGAAAATGACTTCGTTGGCTTTCCGGGTAAGACATAAGTTTATCTGGGATATAATTTATGTATGCAATTTACTCTATATTTATTAGATGTTGTTGATTAATATAAAACTTTATTATAATTTACTCCGTAATATTCTACATCTTACAATCTTCAACCTTTTTTAAACCATTCATTTTGACCTAATTAACTACTCCGTATATGTGAGTTAGACCAGTTGCAATGGTAACGGGTTGTCGTGGCACCACTACTTGCCACGTCATCCAAGATTATGTATCTTCCCACGACGAATCACAATAGGATTTCTTACCAAAGACTACGATAGATAACTAGAACTCACGTGCTTTGTACTTTATTTGTTATACCATTATTTATTTAATCTTCATAAAAGGGAAGAAAAGAACTAAAAAAATAAGTGGGCTTTATGTATTTGTTGTGACGGTTTCGTGCTCTACTGCACGATAACAACCCACTACAGTTACCACTCCGTCCATAATGAACTGCGGTAACTTCACATGTTCCCTACACTACCCCACTCATGTTCCCTACACTACCTCACTGCAACCGATGCTATAGATAGACACACACTTGACCTTGAATTTATTGTCATTTTAATAAAATATAAATAAAATGTGATGTATATTAAAAGAAAAATAAATGTGATTGGTTCCAAACAAGTTTATCTATAGCTCATTGGCTCAACCAATAATCAATGGGTCGGATTCCAATGAATGGTTAATTGAATGAAATTTAGAGAATTTTTCCTTTCGAATACATGAGTTGACTTGCAATCTAAAAAACTATGGGAATATGTCTTTAATAAAGTTGAACAAAAGAATTTGGGAAATGATCATGTGTTTGCACGTCTCGTTTACTTCAATGGTTGCACATGAATATGAAATGATGTTATGAGAATTCAACAAATTGTTCATAAGGTGATAAAAAAAATTATATAAATAATTTCATTCAAAATGGTAAATATATCTTAAATTACAATTCATTAATGTTTATCAATTATGTCAAATAATCTTATTAAATACACGTAACATGACTATATTAGGGCTTAATATCTTAAAATGAATCAAATTTTGTTAAAAAAATTGTTGTGTGTATCGTCTTTTCCGTGTCTCTATTAAATATATCGAACTCATAAAAACACATAATTGTATGTTTCTGGTGACGCACTTGACCTTAACCAATCACTTATGTTATAGTTCATCTTCTCTGGCGAGATTCTGACGACCTGACTTTTTTCCGACGAAAAAAATAAAATAACCTACAAATTGGTTAACAACCTATGGATAACTCGAGACAAAAGTAGTCTTGAGTTACTTCGTGTTTTACTTGTACTTGCTATATTAGTAGATCTAGTTGGTGTAACTAGACTATGCAGTTGTTTCTTTTCATGTTAGACTCTGATCAAAATCAATATATAAACTAGTAAAAGATACAAATTAACATATGGAAGAAGCATAATTAATGGACCTATTTTAAAGTTGTCGGCTTATTAATCACCGGGCCCGATTCATGCTTCTGTGGACTCATATTACTGTTATCGGGGCAAAACACAATACTGACACCAAAAGTATCAACACAAGACATAACGGAAATCCAAAAATGGAGTCATCGGAATTAATGGAGCTTGCCGGAGATGACTTCACCGGAAATAAAGGTGTTTGCTACCAGAAATAAAGGCATTTTTCGATGGTCTTTTCGTCTATTTAACATCAAAAGTTAATTAAAACCAAAAGCCATTTCAGTTAATTGAATACCCAAGTAAAATGCTTATACTTTTATGAACTAGAGAATTCAAGAAATGAAGGCATACCGGTCGTACTAGGTGAGGGTACGTTTTTATCACTTTGAAATGAAAATATAGTGATAAGCACAGGTCGAAAATGAGCTCAATGAGCTCGTCGGAGAAGATGACTGAAAACTTGATCTTACCGAAGAAGATGACCGAAAAAGTGTGGTAACCGGTTAAAAATAAATGATTACCGGTTATAGCCGGTGCTATACACACAATTTTTTTTTATATTTAATAGAGACGTAAAAATGGCGTTCATACAATAATTTTTTTGATAAAATTAAATACATTTTCAAACATTAAACCCTATATATTAAACAATATGATATATTTGATCAACTATGAAGTATACGTATTATATAAAAATTCGTTAAAGAAATCAAACATGATAATTAAGAAAGTTGAATTATAAAATTAAATAATGAATTATAAAATTTAGGAGAAAGGTAATATCATTGTCAATTTTTTTAATTCGAGGAATCAAACATCAAACATTGTATCTAAAATAAAATGTTTCGTATATTGTTTTTTGTGATTAACTTATAATTATATTTATTAAAAATCTTTGTTAATTATATTACTCCATGTTTTAATAAAATTTACCCCTGTTTATAAAAGGTCGGACATGCGAAGTTGCAAACTCAATTATATTGTTTATGGACGATTGATTCGTCCGGAAGAAAATAAAACTAAAATAGTTGATTGATTGGGATGCCGGCATCAAGAAATGGAAAAATAATTGGGTATGTACCAAATTCAACATAATTTCCGGGCTTGTTTCATGGATTCGTTTGAAATGTTTATAAACTTTGTCCCCCTCAACTTAATATACATCCATTTTATAATTCCACATGTTTTGATAGTTAGTTAGTTACATACTTGCATACATACAAATGAGCAGCTATTGATTTATTCTTACCTTTTTTAATTTACGATACAATATAATTATTTATATGTTCTAAATCTAAGGTTGCACTCGAGTTGAATCAAGTTCAAGCTCGATGGAATTTGAGATCTATTCAAGCTCGATGGAATTTGAGATCGATTCAGTAGCTTGATGAGCCTTCACAACGTTGACTCAAACGTGGCTCGAGATGATTCATTATAGTTCGAACTAGGCTTGAAAAACTCTTGCTTTCATATAATATAGTTTTAACATTCAAATTTATCTAATATATGTTTAAAATTTAATTTTAATAATAATAGCCCATTAACAAATGATCTTTCTAATGTTATCCAAAAACCGATTGATTTGGAATTATGAATTTTCTCATGTTGACTTTAATATAAATTTCATTGTAGCAAGTAAATATTGTTCCGTTTTTAAATATGAAATGCTTATTTTAATAAAATATGTAGATGTTTATCACTTAAGATTATAACTGTTTAACTATATATAGTTTATTTATCCGTAATTACGCGAAATTATATATATAACTTTTAGTAATTGAGTCATTCATGTAAACACACTTAAATTTTTATTTCAAAAATCGAAAGAATTTTTTTTATCGAAAGTACATCATGATGTAATTTATGGTGTAATTTTATAATTTTTCGACTAACCGTTTTTGAGATATTTAATTTTAAAAAACGTAGAGGAAAAGTGTGCATATAAAGTTTAAAAATTAAAGATATACAATGTTTGAATTAGTATAAAAATAATTTAGTTACTTCTGATATATATTTTTTAAGTTAAAAATGACAATCTATAATAAAAAAAAGTATAGATGAATGATTTGGTTTATTTTACGGCATATATAATGTGTAAGTTTCTCAGTTCCTCTTCAAAATGAGTTTTATTTAAGGAAAATGACACCGATTGTTCTAGAGATGGACGTTATATATTGAAGTCTTCAAAATATATTACTTGGAACATAAGTGCATAATAACAAAAGATATTGGACTGAATTTGGATTAAAACTAACTTACCAAATTATCAATCACATGCCACTTATCCCATTATGTATTTCAAACCAATTAAAGTAATACGGAGTAACACCTTTAATAAAATAAAATATTAAATTAAATTAAAAAGATTTCTGCAATATTTATGGACGTGATTGTTATATAAACCCTCCCACTTCTCATGCTACTTCAACAAACACCTTTACGTACTCAATTTCTCTACAAGTCAAACCTCTCTCCCTCACTCATTAGTCCAATCTAAATCTAAAATCTCATACCAACGAACAACTTCTTCATTCTCCGTTAAATGCGCCAACTCCATTTCCGATCAATCCATGGAACCCACCACCGTAACACCACCGCATCTCAACCGTAAACCCAAAGTGTGTTTCTCATTCGCCGCATATTCTAAAGAACTAATCTCCTATCTCCACCACCATTCCACCCTCCCCATCGCTACTGGCCTCACAGAAACCGAACTAACCACCATCGAATCAACCTTCAACTTCTCATTCCCACCGGACCTCCGTTCAATCCTCCGTGAAGGCCTTCCGGTCGGCCATGGCTTCCCCAACTGGAGGTCATCTTCCCCACAACAACTGGATATTTTAATCAACCTCCCAATCTTGGGACTGTGTAAAGAAGTTCACCGGAAAAGATTCTGGCATCGTCGGTGGGGTCCACGGCCGGTGGATGATGATAAAGCTGTTGACTTGGCAAAAGGCTTCTTGAAAAAGATTCCGATTCTTGTTCCGGTTTACCGGAATTGTTATATTTCAACAAACCCGTGTTTATCGGGTAATCCGGTTTTTTATGTAGACGGTTTGGATGTTAAGTTGTGTAGTTACGACGTCGTTGGGTTTTTTCAACAGAATGAGTTTAATAACAATAATGATGGAGTGGTTAAAGTTAGAGACGTTAAAGGGATGAAACTGAGTCAATTTTTGAGTGCACCCGTGTGGGCGGCTACGGCGGCGAGAAGGGTGGAATTTTGGTCGGAGATGGTGGAGCTCCGCCGTGGGTGGTGGTGGTGTGGGAGTGAGTTGGGAAAGTGTTTGGAGGATGTAAGATTGAAGTTGAGAAATGGAGGGTGGAATGAGGATGACGTAGATGATATGATGATGTTGATGGAAATTAACGGTCGAGATGATGATGATGTGGAGGGTGTTGGATGGCACGTGAGGGAACTGTCTAGGAAGTTATTAGGAGCGGGATGGAGTAGGGGAGATGTGGTGGAGTCGCTTGGCTGTTTGACCGAAATTGAGAAAGATGAAGAAGATAGTGATGATAATGGTGGTGGTGAGGAATATTGTTTGTTTGACTTTAATGGTCAAACTAAAAGTGGCAGTTTAAAGCCGGTGATGGAAATACATGCAATTAATAACACTTCTATAGTGGTGTAGCTAGCTGTGTATAGTTGTGATTAAATGAATTAATTGTAGTGCATAACTGCATTATTCAAGTGGTCAATTCTTGTTGATTTGGTATTAATAATATAGTAACTGAAAGTGCTAAGTTCATGGCCGGTGTTGGAAATGCATGGTATTGACTAATGATAATAATTTTGTAATGAAACTTTATGATGTAATCGCTTTTTTGAATCAACCATAGGCCATAGCAACTTGCTAGAGTGATTATTCTAATGAAACATATTGATTAATCTTCATTTTTCATTTGTCCAACTTTAAATATATTTAAAGTTACACAATCACATTAATCGTTTAACAAACTGGTCTTTCTGTTGGACCTTACTAAAAAAGATGTAGCCTTTAATGTGGTGGTTGTTCGAGGCCAAAGTTACTACATTCGTAATCGATATTTGGCTCAACAAGTTTCCAACTTAGGGTGTTTGATGGCACGTGAGGGAACTGTCTAGGAAGTTATTAGTTTCATAAGAACTTTACAGTTAAGTTTGTCCCTATGCGAGAGTAGTAGCATGAATTGTGATATCTTAGGAACTTATTGTGATCGCTAAGAAGAAATCGAATGCCAATAGAAAAACGATGCTATCTCGTGATAAGCAGAAAGTTACATTTCAACGTGGTTTTTGAAATTGCTCATTTACTTCTAAAAACACAGGAAGAAAATACTCCGTAGATGATTTCAAACATCGAAGTATCAATCACCTTATGTAATTGCGACTAATAGGATAGAGTATCAAAGCAATTCTTGACTTTTTCTGATGCCTTTCGGAGTTTGCACAATTTCACGTGCTTTGCAAGTCCAGTAATCTGTTATTGGGCCTAAGCCCTAGAGGCCCGGTTCTACTATTTTACGGAAAAAAACTCTTATCATTATTCTTCTTCCATCGGAAAAATTCATCTCAGAGTGAAAAAATCAAATTTTAGAGAAAAATGGCGTCGGCGATTGTGAGATCTACTCTTCGAACGGCTCTTCGCGGTGGCCAGCGTGTGAATCCAGTGGCTTCTAAACGATTATTTTCCTCCGGTGCATCGGTTGAAGAAGAAGCTCGTACGATCGTCCTTTTTTCTCTTCAATTGCAATTACAATTACAATTTCTACGCTTTTATTATCTCTATTTTATTTTATTTTATCCTTAAGAAGATTTACTTACTGTAAAACCTAGTTGTGCTGACCAATCGTATAATATTCAATTGATCTGAAAGATTTTAGCTTTGTCAGATTTAGGGTTTCATGCATCACATTTGTGCTTTTTAGGGTTTGGATTTAGGAATAGTTGAATTCAGTCTTTCTATATCGAAATTTTTATTTATACATGACGGATTATGTTTTATTAGCTGATGGATATGGATATGTTTGTGTATTTATTTATACAATAGGTGAGGCAGCCAAATGGGAGAAAATAACCTATGTAGGAATTGTTGCTTGCTCGATTCTTGCATTTGTTAACCTATCCAAGGGTCATCCTCATTTTGATGAACCTCCTGTAAGCTCAAATAATATTTGGTTATTGTAACATTTTTAATCGTTAGTAATTGAGTAATTTCATTGCAAAATCACTACAGGCTTTGTTGATATCTTATGTTCTATATATATGCGTGTGCAGGCATATCCATACATGCATATTCGCAACAAGGAGTTTCCATGGGGTAAGCTTTTTGTTACCCTTACCCCACCTAATGGGTGTTTAGCTTCACTACTCTTAAAATTATTTTGTTTTATTTATTTAGTAATGTTTTTTCCAAGTCAAGTTGACTTCTATGAATCTCATGTTATCAGCACCGTGGGCCTTATAAACTATAGTCAAAGTTTCAATAACCATTTCTTGTTTAGAGATGAGGTTGTAATTGTATTTGTGTTATTGCTTGATTATTTTCATGTTTTCTGGCCACTCTGTGTACTGCTTGTGCATGTAAGTTGATGTTTACTTGTATTTTTTGAGTTTCATGAAACGAGTTAAGTCATCTGCATGTACAGAACCAATTTTATGGTTGGTGAAAATTAAAACATGAAAAGTAACTGATTTAATCGTTGATTGGGATGTATAATCAGTTCATTGGTGCATCTATGTATTTTAGTGGCAGCTGAATTTCACAACATCAGCTTCACAGCACTTGACATGCCAAGGTTCTTCTTTATGAAGACAGAGTTTAAGGATTGTCTGATATGAGTTTCACCTTTTAGCATCTAATATTTAATAACACATCATTACCCTTTCTTCCTTGGGTATTCTGGTAAGTTGGTTAGTTAATCTTGCCATTTGGTGCATACAGGTTTCTTATCAACATAGAACTTTGATAGAACGATCTATCTACTAGAGAAAACTTTGGTTCCTTTTTATGGATATGTAAAGATGTGCTTTTTCTTTCTAAGTTGACTTCTAAAGTTCAACTTCTATATAATTTAAATCCTGTATTGGACATTGGATTCTAGATGTAGTGATATGAAAGAGTCCTTGAACAAATGTAGGGGTTAGAATCTGAAAACTAGTACTGAAGTAGACTATAATTATGGGCCTGAGACATATGACCTAATCATTTATCAAGATTATGTTGTTAACAGTCATTTTTCTTTCTTTGTTGCAAAATAATCCATCTTTTGCAAGCTGCCATGATATAATTCAAGGGAGTAGAATCTTTCATGGAACATCAAATGTTTTAGTATCAATTTAGAGTCTTTGTAATGCTGTTACACACTCCACATGTACTTTTAGGTCTTGCTTATATATCTACAGTAGAGTTGAATGTTATTCAAGTATGACAGTGCTGTTTATAGTATTGATCAAAAGACACTGCACCTGATAGAGTAATTGCTTCAAGGATTAGGATCATATGCTTCTCCAATATTTTGTGAAATTGATTTCATATTTTACTTTAAGCAATCTTCTCTAGTGGGTTGCTTTAAAATTTTGTAAATAAGTTTGTAGGGGTGGAGTAGATATCGGATCTTGATAGTATCAAGAAAAGAAATGGGATAGCTGACTCATTATCCAATTGTTTGAGATTTTGAGGTTATTAACGTTTAGTGTTCCTTTTTCAGGACCTGATGGCCTCTTTGAAGTTAAGGAACACCATTGATGCTCCACTAGACCTTGTGGAGGGCATTCAGAATAACGATCTTCTTTCTGTTTTATTTGTTTTGCTATTGCTGTTATCCAGACCGTATTCTCATTGAGGTTGCTCTGTGTATTTGCCTATCTTTGCAAGGAAATTGTTTCTTTTCACTTGGCATCTCAGTATTTCTTTTCTGGAAAATAAGAGTTTGTGAATAGGCATTGGTTCAACAATTTGATATTTGAATGATTTCGAATTATCATGCTTGGATATTTCATATTTCCCATGTTCTGACAAATATGACTATTGGAAGAACGAGTGACGTTGATCAAAATATATTAATGTTCATGTTAATAACATGATATCGGTTACTTCCGTGATAGGTTTGGTCAAGAATATTAAGTAAGTGATGTTGGTAACTTGTATAAACTGATTAATAATGATTAAATTTACTTATTCGTCAAATAATAAATATAAATAAATATATAAAAAGTAAGACAAAATTATAACTTCCTTTCGCCGATGTTCTGTTCTTCACAGTAACAATCGTCCTGCAACTTCTGGAGTCATTAAGATGAAAACCAAGTGATTCTCATTTTTCTTTTTGTCAATGACAATAAGTTTTTGCAGCGATTATTATACTTCTGTTGGATTGCTAACGTTTCAAAGGTTGGAGACCATAAACAATGGTTACAAGGGGAAGGTTATTTACTCAATGCAACAGTTCAAAGGCATAGTTTAATTCAATGCTGTTCATAATCCTCTAAAACATTTGCTTAGCAAATTATTTGCTATACATATATGGTTCTGTTATTGTACATTATATATCGTGGAAATATTTGTTATGTCAGCTTTTGAAATCTCAAACGTATGTGTGGTTGCAGCAGTTATGATTTGGCAAAAATGAACAATCCATCGCATTACCCCGTTCCATTAAAACAGAAACAACATGAAAGACTGGAAATATGAAACACGTAAAGAAACGAAAAAAATAATAACCACGAGTCTACTCTGTAGCTGCATCGTCATGGCTGATGCTTCCACCTGTTTCGCTCTCTGGCAACGTTCCTAAATCTGTAAGAGCATCCTTCTCTTCTTCTAGTACCGACCCATCATCTTTCTCAAATTCAAAAGAAGGTGCTGAATATGTATATGGACTTGTATCGTTCTCCCCACTTTCGATCTCTCTTTTCCCTTTATCGTCCTTATCATTCTCAATTTCATCTCTTACACTTTGATCATGAACTTCTGGTGGACTTGAAATCTCAACAGCTTTCGTGTTTGGACGCATTTTCTCTATTTTCTCAACTTTGTTTTGCTCATTACTCTTGTCTTCATTCACCTTTCCTTTAGCTTGTTCACCACCATCATTTTGTTTATGCTCTTTATGCACTTGCTTCATCTCCTTTTTTCTGCCCTCGTCTTTGTTTTTTCTCTTAAGCTTTATATTTTCTTTCCCCTTATTTCCTTTTCCATTTCCCCCTCTCTTTTCGCTTCCATTTTCTTCTTTGGTCCCCTCATTTTTCTTGCCACCATCTTCTATACGCTCGCCTTTATGCTCGGTTTGAATCTTTTCACGACCCTTCTCTTCATCGTCATAATTCGTTTTAGCGTTCTTTTCATTTCCATCATCCTTTTTGTCACTCTCTTCACGATCATCTGCATGTTCATTCTCTCCAACTTTATCATGTTTCATCTCCTCACCCTCTTCACTTTCATGATCATCGTGAGATTCATGAGTAGCCTCTTCATCTTACTTTCATTACCTTGTTCATCAGATTGATTCTCTTCGCTACTATTTTTATCATTCACCTTAGGACGAAGATCTTTTCTCCCCAACTTATACATATCCTTGCTATGTACATTTCTTAACTTATGAGTAATGTTGGATACTTTCTTGTCATCTGAATGATGCACTTGATAAAGCAGCCATAAGCTTACACCAAGCAACAAAGATATTTGAAAAACATGCTTTATCTTTATCCCTTTGTTACGCCCATTGTTCCTACTGCGTGGTGACCTGAACATGATTTAGTTTTACAACAAGCCTCAATAAAACAGAACCACCTTTAGTCGATTGCAGTCTTTTACGATTCTGAATGTATATAAGAATAAAAAAGTGTATCAGAGTCTATACCATGCATAAAATGATCGAATAAGCTCAAATAAATCTTATGCGATTGTAACTTGAATTGAATGAATTAATCAAGATTCATGGCTGCATTTGAAATAAAATTATGGGAATTAACAAGACCTAATCTTTTCATTGTGATTTAAGCAGAAATTGATTATATAACTATTTAAACCACATCCATCAATCAAAAGCAACATATAAAAATGATAAAGGAATGAAAAAGGAGAAGAATTACCAATAATTCATGGAACAAAAGGCTTCAAATTCGATTCTTAGAATGCTTGTTTACTAAATTCAAATAAAAAATGAGAATGAAATTTGGTGCCAGAACAAGTACTTTTTACAACCTTGATTATATTTGAAATCTAACCTAACAATGATCATGCCCACTTGTAAAAATTTGATCCGATATTTAGAAGTTCGTTGGTCATTGGTTCTGTTGGTGAAAATATATATTTTGCAGAAGTTATAGAATTCACCCTTATACTATTACTTGATGTACCGATAAAAGGGACTACTTTTTGGATATTCAACTCTTAACTTAACTTTTGTATTCTAATCAAGTCCAAACACATGTACAATAAATAGGCTCTACTTTCTTGATTACACTTTTGGCTATATACATCATTTCAAGAAAGTCAAACGTTTTTATTTTTTAACGGTAACGATATATAAATATATTTATGTTGATTTAACTTTAGGTTTATTCATTGGATATTTTTTATTATTATTTTATACTTATTTTATCCTAATTAAAATATTTACTTTAAATATGCACATAACTTTAAAAATATTCACGAACTACTTTCCTAATTCAAATATTATATTTATTAATTAGAATCTATTTTAATTGATTAAAATATGAAGTTGGCATTTCTTTTGTAATGATTAAAGATAAAAATGTGAACCAGTTATACTGGGACAAAGGAGCACATAGAACTTAACATTTATCATGGTGTTTTGGTCATTATAATTGAGTCTCTCTTGTCATTTTTCATTCTATAATAATATGAGTGGAAAGTGTAAACATGATGATACTTAAAGGCTAGATTTGTCGAAAGTCTATATTTGGTAGGCAAAATTGAAAAAAAAGATGGTAAAGTCAGGTCCTTTGTTTCTTCAAACTCCAAAGAAGAATAGTTCTGAAAATGCCACGTGCAATATCCATGAGTCGGTGACCGCCATTCAGGTCTGTAACCGTAGCTTCTTCCACGATTTCATCATTTTTATTCCAAACACGTTTCACAGAACCAAAAAATGGCCTGCAGAATTGTCGTTATCTCCCAAATTCCTAACCTCCGTCCGTCCTTTATCCACAGCCGCCTCGGCGGTGGCAGAGCCCTACGATTCATCAGATGGAATCTCAATGAAAGGAGTAAATATCTCAGGCAGACCGCAGACCATTATACCTTGATATGCAAGCAACTTCACCCGTTGACCCTAGAGTTCTCGACGCTATGCTCCCTTACTTCGTTTCACAGTACGGTAACCCTCACTCACGCACTCATGTCTACGGTTGGGAATCCGACGAGGCCGTCGAAGTCTCACGAGCTCAAGTCGCGCGTCTAATCAACGCGTCACCTAAAGAAATCGTATTCACCTCCGGCGCAACTGAATGCAACAACACCTCCGTTGCATTTTTATAAAGAGAAAAAGAAACACGTCATCACTACTCAAACTGAACATAAATGCGTGTTAGATTCATGCCGTTACTTACAACAGCAAGGATTTGATGTTACATACTTACCGATGAAATCAGACGGTTTAGTTGACTTGAATGAGCTACGATCGGCGATTCGTACGGCCACCGGATTGATTTCAGTTATGGCGGTTAATAACGAAATCGGTGTGATTCAACCGATGGAGGAAATTGGTGAAATATGCAAGGAGTTTAATATTTCGTTCCATTCTGATGCTGCACAGGCGTTAGGTAAAATTGAAATTGATGTTAATAAGCGGAATGTGATTTAATGTCGTTAAGTGGACATAAAGTGTACGGACCAAAAGGTGTGGGCGCGTTATATATGAGCCGTAGACCGCGAATTTGAGTAGAACCGCAGATGAACGGTGGCGGACAGGAGAGGGAATTCGAAGCAGAACGGTTCCGACACCGTTGGTGGTCGGAATGGGGGCCGCTTGCGAGCTCGCAATGAAGGAAATGAAGTATGATGAAGTCAGGGTTACAAAATTGAAAGATAGGTTGTTGGATGGAATTAGGAGTAGGATTGATGGGGTGGTGGTGAATGGGAGTGAAGAAAGGCGGTATGCGGGGAATTTGAATTTGTCGTTTGTATATGTGGAAGGTGAGAGCTTGTTAATGGGATTGAAGGAAGTTGCGGTGTTGAGTGGGAGTGCGTGTACGAGTGCTAGTTTGGAAGCTTCTTACCTGAGGGCGTTAGGTGTGGATGAAGATATGGCGCATACGTCGATTGGGATTGGGAGGTTTACTACTGAAGAAGAGATTGAGTTAACGGTTAATCAGGTTGAGAAGTTGAGGGAAATGAGTCCGCTTTATGAAATGGTTAAGGAAGGGATTGATTTTAAGAGTATACAATGGTCTCAACACTAATTTGATTGGAGTATCTGGATGGAAATGATCCAGATTATAGTCTGTGTTTATCTTCAAGGTAAAACTCAGTAACCATATCTTATCACGTGTTATTTAGTACTTATATGCTCTTATTATAAGTTGTAAAATTAAAAATCTTAATACACAACAAACAAGTACCAAAACTGGACTTAAAGAACCCCCGTATCTGATTGATGATAGACTGTCGTGTGCATGATTATGAACTTGTAGCACTTGATATAGTAACAGGTGAAAGAAGAAAACTTTAACGGCTAAACGAGCATATGATTATTTGTGGTAATAAGGAGATGAGAATCGTTATGGCAAGGATCTGTAAACACCTATGGTCTATTCTGCTGTGTGTTTTGAAGCAATTATTGTTCTCCTTTGGGGAAGTTGTATTGCAAGACCCCAACTACCTATAGAATGAATACTTTATGGAACCAAAGTCTTTGCATAGCATTTGAATCCACCTTCATTGCATATCACTTTGCTTATGTACCTGCTAACTGTACCCATTAGAATCCCTACACTTTGAAACCCCAGAAGAGACCCTATAAAATTAGTATCATCCCGCAAACCAGCAGCTGTAATCATTCATATCTGATTCGAAATTGCTAGCATTGATAAAGTTAGTATCCCCACAACTCAGCAGTAGTTTAACCCCTTAATTCAGAAATTCAAAACAATATGAACAGTTAGGACAATAGTCTCTCTCTTGGGTACGTATAACAATGCCCACTCCATGCTCGTAAAACAGTAGCTGTGTAGTTCCATTTGGAAAGAGTATTTCCATGATAAAGAGGGATGGTTTGGTTGCGTTCCTCTTTTTCAGAGTTTTTACTCAATCGCGGAGAACATAGGAAACAACTCATGCTGGATTGAATAACATAACATAACAAACATTAATGAAAACAGAAAGTCTAAATGCTTCAAGACACAAATAGGATTCAGCCCATGGAATTTGAACAGTACTAGTAGTATGTTAGCCTTTTCGTTTTGTTATCAGTTTTATGTCATGTTCAAGTTACTAGTAGTAAGTACATCTAATACGTTGTGTACATATGGCTTGCAGCTTTTTAGTTGCATATTCTTTTACAGGTTTTGAAGTTCACTATAACAAGGCTACAATTTGAATTTTAGAAATGATGTACTAGTATCAAAATTTTAGAAGTCAAAATACAAGGTATTTTGTGGGCTTCATGTAAAATATAATGATTCAACTGAATGCGAGTAATGTTGAAAGTTAAATACATGGATATGTTACAACAACCGTGTACAACGGACCACTGGTGTAGTAACACATTTGGGCTCAATAAATGCGTAAAGAACTAAAGAAGGGAACATGTGTTGTTTATGCTTTTACATTAACACTAATGTGTTAACATATTTGGCTCGGAAGATGCCCAATTAAATTGTGAACATATATAACTTAAAAGGAAAACAAAAAACTCGTCCCTTTCCTAGTAACATATTTGGGCATAATACGTTTTTATCGTTATTGATGAAGTACGGAGTACTATTAGTTCTCTATAGAATGTTGGAGTAACGGGTAAATTTATAATTTAAAGTAGTTAGTATGCTCTTCTTGAGCAACCCTTAAATCCGAGTTTTTGAGAAAATAAGTGTTTTTTTTTATAATTAAAAAGTTGAAAATTACTCTTTTTTGTTCTCTTAGTTTTTCATCGTTACTCTTTCTTGAAAAAGAAAAATGTAATGTATTTTTTAAATTTTCATTGCATCTCTAAGAAAGTGAAATACTCCTCGTTCTCTTGAAAAATAAAAATGTTGAAATTTATTTGTAACTATACATCATAAAGTTTATAATTTTCCCATATTCTATTAGTATGTCAAGCAAGCAAACATTTACAAACGCTAATAGGAGTAGTAAGCTGCACAAAATATATAATGTCATACAGTTTCATCCATAGGAAATTTCACGAGACTTTCGCAGCATTTTAAAACTTTCAAAATCTCAAAGCAAAGAAGGGTTATGCATGGTTTACTTTTCAAAAGTGAAACAGTTAAGAAGACAATTACTTTGTCGTAGAGATGCTTAATAAACCATTACACACAAATTATATACACATTACTACTTTATCTTGCAATCTATTGATTCATTAGTTACTCACGTACATTTACGCTAGAGGGACTTTGATACATCATAATTCTATACGATATTTTATGATGCAATGAAATTGAATTGATAATCTGTACACAAAGAGATGAGTACTAATAAAATGGTTTGATGATTATTAAATGACAAAAAGCCTTTATATAAAGTTAAAGTAATTGGTTGAATTGAAATGGAGTTTTGGAATTGCCTCATAATTATTGTCTATTGGAGCCCCACAACGAAATCATGTGTAACCATCAACTCCTTTTAAGTCTAAATTAATTTGTCGTAAATATAGGTATGTAAATATAGAATTCAAGTATTATTATTATTTATCATCGTGTGTCTTTCCAATCTGGCATAGGATAAATGTTGTCGATGAACCTTTTGTGATCTTTATTTTATTACATGTCATACGTTTTTCTAAACCGCTCAGATAGATTGAATACTGAACCATCAAACATGTTCAGTTTGATTTTTTAATATATTGATTATAAGGTGGCCAAAACCTAGTCAATTTTAAGATCGAGATAAGAGTATTGGTGGAATCGTAAGATTTTTGGACGAACCAATCCTACAATTTTGGCTTCCCTTTCCAAGTTTCACTCTTTCGGTAGGTAGGATCATAGGATTGAGTCGATTGAGAGTAGGGTTGTATAATTGTCTAGCGATTCGATATTGGAAATGAGCTTTGATTTTCAATACTTGAACACTATGAGTTTGTAAAAAGAAATTCATGGATATAATATGAATTATAGTACGTGTGAAAAACATTAAGGAATTTAGTAGGATATTACATCTTACAATATTAGTACAATCTTAATTAATAATTAATCTCTCAAAAACTATGCTAATAATGTTTTCAATCTTTTAACACAGGGCTATTTTTTACAAGGTAGTCCTTATACTCCATATGACTTTATAATTATAAGTTCTGGCCCACTCTCAGCTACCACCTTTAACTTCTTATGCGTGGCCCGTATCTTAGGGATTGTATTTTTGGACTAATTATATAGTTTTATTTTTATCTTAAATCATTTTATATACTGTCAGAAATATATTAAACTGATATGAACAGATATTACACCAAAGTAATATCTACAACAAAACCATGAGTTAATATATTTTTCTTTCAATATCGTACACCACAGTAGCTAACGGATTCACTTTAGCAGTAATCGGTACGTTACATATCACTATAAGGTCCACCACAAATTAGGTATCCACGACAAATTAACTAGATATCAGAACATGACCTCTTCTACTTTTTGTTACCATTTGCATTGAACTTCTGATGAAATTTTATAGATGCAAATGCACTAATATTTTTATTTTATTTTTTAAAAAAGACGACTATTAACACTCAATCGCCACGAAATATATTTATTCGAAACAGAACAGAAACCCACAACTTACTTAAAGCACAAATCATTAATACTTTCAATTACAATATACTCGTATGATTTAGCCTAGTAGAAACCATAATAATATTCATATTTAATTTTGGAGTGAGCGATTGCACAATCATTTAACATCACAACCGTGGAAACTTTATTTCGATGGCTAGCTTACTAGTCTAGGACAGTGGTCCCTCTATTTGATCAAAGAATAGTACTACTAAATTCTTTAATACTCCATAACCAAGTAAAATATATTCTTTCAAAATTACAATGAAAAAGAATAATCATGTATCCAGAAATGCTTATATTCGAAGCCAGTAAAAAGGGAATTGGAAACCGTAATGTTTTAATGATCGGGACTGATTTGTACACCACATTTTTTTATCCATTCACCACTACATGTACTTTATAATGTTTTGCAGTACAAAATTGTAAAAGAAGTTCAGTGATGTGTGAATAAAAAAAGTGGTGTACAAATTGTAACCCGTTAATGATCGTGCACATACAGCTTCATAAAATTCCTTGTTTAACAACTTTTGCTTACGTGAATTATATACTAATATCTTACTTTCACAAAATATGTTTCGTACATTGTTTAAAGTAGAAACTGTAATAGACAATCCAACATTTTAAAGATAACAATGACATAAACAATTTGTGCTTTTCTACCCCAACTATTGATGAAAGACGCATTCAGCATTCGTGCTTTAAATACCTACTATTTGTACAGTATTCGAAGAGTCAAATCCTATAGACCAATATCCGTAAAAAATTTACAGTAGCGTTGTTAACATCATGATGTCTGGTCGTTCATATGTAAAAATTATGTTATCTATCTTATCTATAATTCTATGAACCCATACCATCGACCCCCATCATGTGTTCGAAATCGTTCGTGTAGAATAATTTTTACTTTCTAGATTCCTATAGCTCTGTTGATGATAGAATGCTTTTTATCTACTATATGTCTATATGTATCAGTCACTTTCTCATTTTGCTGTTAAAAAATGAGGCAAAAAGAAAGTGAAACAAATTTATATAAGGCCCCTCTCCTTTTGTGTAATAGTACTATTAGTCCCCCAGTCTTGCTCACTCTCGGTCGACACGCCTATATATATATACAACCATCCGATATCCATTATAATCACACAAAACACAAACACTCAAAATGACATACTCGTCCACAAGATGTCGTAACGTCATTTTCACTGTTTTCCTTACTGGGTTTGTGATGCTTCCTTATGTGGCGGACACAAAACCGGCTACATTTTTGGAGGATTTTCATATAACATGGTCTGATTCTCACATCAAGCAACTTGATGGGGGAAGGGCTATCCAACTTCTCCTTGACCAAAACTCAGGTTTGTAATCCGTAGCTACATATACCTTACTATGTTACCAAACATTTTGCCTTAATGACATTATTGTATGATATAGGTTGTGGGTTTGCTTCGAAAAGCAAATATTTGTTTGGCCGTGTGAGCATGAAGATTAAACTTATTCCAGGAGACTCTGCTGGCACTGTCACCGCCTTTTATGTAAGATCCTTTATCCTTATAGCAAAGTAAATAAATAATTCATTATGTGAACGCTTCCCCATAAAAACATTAGTTTCACGGCAGATGAACTCAGATACTGATGCAATTCGTGATGAGCTGGATTTTGAGTTCTTGGGGAATCGAACAGGGCAGCCGTACTCAGTTCAAACTAACGTTTATGCTCATGGGAAGGGTGATAGAGAACAAAGAATAAACCTCTGGTTTGACCCTGCTGCTGACTTCCATACTTACTCTATTTTATGGAACCATCAGCATGTAGTGTAAGTAGCATAATACAGTGACTACAATCCAATAATTCAATCAAGTTGTACGGTACAACTAAATTATGGATTACTGCATATGTACAGGTTTTATGTGGATGAAGTCCCTATCAGGGTATACAAGAATAATGAAGCCAAAGGCATCCCATTCCCAAAAATGCAGCCAATGGGAGTGTACTCAACATTATGGGAAGCAGATGACTGGGCAACAAGCGGTGGGCTTGAAAAAATAGATTGGAACAAAGCACCCTTTTATGCATACTACAAGGACTTTGACATCGAAGGCTGCACCATCCCAGGTCCCATCACTTGTACTTCTAACCCATCTAATTGGTGGGAGGGTGCCACCTATCAACACCTGGACTCTGTTGCCACCCGCCGTTACCGATGGGTCCGTGTGAACCACATGGTTTATGATTATTGCACAGACAAAAGCCGAAACCCCATTACCCCACTGGAATGTGTGGCCGGAATTTAGAGATCAGGAGTCAAAATGATAATGGGAGTGGATTGTTCATGCTAAAAAACAAAAAAAACTGTTCGTGACTGTAATTGCGGCACTTATGAATAACACAAATAATGTCTGGCCCATAACTGTGAAAAGAAATGTGATATGCGTACTATATACTTCTTTTGTGTGAGTAAAAGCATTTACTTTTCCCCATCCCTAGAACTTTATGCATATTTTGATCCTCTCAACTAAATAATCTTGAAAAGGTTTTAAGGTAAATAAATTTTCCATAATGATTAATATTTTTAAGAACTTATATCTAGACGCATTCAATGTAAATTTATACTGTCACGGCACTATATCTACGTTGGTGCAACTATATATTAGCATACATTCCAGAAAAACAATGCAATCGGAACAATTTAACTAACAAGATGCTTACCTTAGTATCTTGAATAAGAAATCCAAGCGGAAAATGATCTATTTTCTTGTGCCAATTTTGACTGCAACTGGCTCAGAACAATATGGACAATTCCCAAACAGAACATCATATGACCTGCACGGATGCCACACACAAGACTAAGTCAAGTGAATGATGATGTTTAATGCAACTTAAATGATATATACGAGTAAGGATTACATACTGCCTTGTTGTAGTGATGGAACGTAACCAATCTCCAAGGCAAATACTGTGAAATGCTTTGCTGCAGGTGTTATTTTCACAAGTATAATCTGTTCCACCTCCACTTTTAGGTCCAAGTTCGTCATCTATAATACCAACACTGAGTCAGCCGACGGAAGTTTATGCAAGAATAAGGAATTGCTGACCACTGGATAATATACCCATTGGGAGGAATTGTGAATAACAGATCCCACATTCAATTTGCTGATTATTTTTTTCGACTCCTGGAGGTCCTGGTAGTTGAAACTCCAACATATTTGCTAGATTTTCAGCAAATAGCTTGTCTTTCGTCCTAAAAGAACATGCAAAACAGATATAAGAAAAAGTATTAGCATTTGGAAGTTGTCCACAAGTAAAGGAGCATTAAAATTAAAGGAAAATAATAAAAACTGATGACATGATCAGTGAAAAATTGGGGCAAATATAGGTAAATTGAATAGTATCCACAAAAGAGTGTTGGACATATACCATTTCTTGCAATTCCTTTTCCATTTATCCCTTAGTAAGTTTATTTTTTCATCTGAGCACATAAAACGACACCTACCACATCATAGAACATGTTACCGTCAAAAAAGTTACATGCAGTAACTATACACAGCAGTTTGCAAGTTATATCAATCCTACTCTGGTAAAGATCTTGGGTCATTTGCACGTATAAATAATATGATAGAGCAATCATTCCCTGAACAAAATATGCAAAGAGAAAAATTACGTTTGATAAAGTCTGAGTGGAAATTATCGACATCTAAGACAAGTTACCGATATTAATATGGCGGAATTGGGTGGCACGATGCAACTGTGCAGAATCAGAAACCAAAAGAGATTGGTCAATATCTTCCACTGTGGACCAAAAATGTTGAAGCGTTTCCAGATGCTGGGTACATCATCAACCAAGAACAGAAGATCACATTGGGAGGCAAGTATAAATCCAAGTTAAACGAGTTCAGATTAACAGACTATGAGTCCTATGTACCTGTCTAAATTGCTTCACAACATCCTTAAGTCTTGAATTTATTGACCATACCAAGTTAAATAAGTAAGGTACATCCTGATCGAAGGATTAAATAATTAGCCACAGAACGTATATTGTTCGGAATACAGAAGATTGAAGGAGTTGTAGATAACTAACAGCTGAAACTGATGGTGGGCGGTTCGGATAAGATTTATCCAACAATATCTCTAACACATGAACTCTTTCCTTCTTGTCACTGGGAGAAGCCAAAAGGAATCACATTATTTTTTGTCAAAGCTAGACAGCAGTAAATGATTAATTGCTTGGCTAAACATGCAATCAATATGAAGGCTTAATGATCTTACGTAACACGAAATGAAACAAATGATAGATCTTCTGCCAACCTCACCAAATGTTCCCATCCAATCTCTTCAATCTACAAAAACAACTAAACATTATAAATGTGTGATTGGATGAAAATTCAATTAACCATCTTTCCGAGATAGTAGATACGCAACTTAATTATCATAAATCTGCTTCATGAACATAGTCACAGACAATAATAATAAATAAATAAAGAAAAAAAACAGCAGCTCATAGTATGAAGACGAATAATTGCATTATTAACACACCTCAGAGTAAACAGCACGGCAAAATGACGATGAGAGGTCCAACTCTGGACACTTATCAGGCTCATTACTTTTCTGCTGGACCAAACAGTGAGTATATTAGTGAAATAGTGAGTCAAGACAACTGAAAGGTAATACTGTCTAATTCAATACAGAGAAACAAAGATAGACATCATCAATGAGATCAAAACTTCAACAAACTTGCATAAATACAAAAAATCTCGAAAAGAATGAAATCCCGCACAAAATCAAATTTTCATATACCATGTATTCAATACATGTTGTGACAAGTTTACTTTGTTGTTTTCAACCAATAACTTAATTCAAACACAACGCAGCAGAACAATGTCGAAATATATAAGTTTATGCTAAATCGCATAGTTAAACTATTTTTGCACAAGTTTCTACAGAATTGATAAGTTATAAGGTGCGCAAATCGGTATCAGCGGTACTTACTTGATTAATTAGTCGATTTTTCATACTCGACAAGTGTATAACCGTAACGAAGGGGATTGATCTAATAAATTTGGGGATTTTTCTAGGGCTTACGGGATTTTGCTACTCACGTAATCTTATTTTGAATTGATAGGGCTTCCAAATCACGGAATATTGAAGTTCATATCAAATAGGCGGTAATGCGGTATGCATTCTCAAATGGCGCTAAGTAAGAATGATAAGACAGAGCCACGCACCACGCACGTGAGCAGTTTGAGCTCGGATGGGAGGAGGTTCATGGGCTTAATAGATGTAGCCCAATACAATTTGGGAACTTTAATTCAGGCCCAAGCTGAATTAGATTGTTTTAAACCAAATTTTGAGCATCTACATGTGTTAATGGTTTGTTTTATTTTAGATATGATGACTAATTAAATTAAATACTTAGTTTTGAAAGAGCAATTAGAGTTGTAGAGTTTGAGTTATATCAGTTAATTAAACTTAAATTTAAGTTAAGTAATTAAACTAAAATTACAAAAGTGTGTTACTAGCTAGTAAATATATATCTATCAACAAGTATGTTACCAGAATTTAACAAGTGGATGGCTACAATGAGACATATGCAACGGATTAGGCGGGTAAACGGGTCAAAAGATGTGAACAAATTAATTTCATTTTTCCACAACAAATATTTATCTTCCTCTTCTTCAATTCTGCCTACATAGTTTCTGTATGCATTTCACATCTATAACGAAGGTACATATGTTTTTCAAATATTATTGTTCATTGTTTTACATCCAACAATATTTTCCAATGTTTCTTTCAGAAGTTTGATCAAACCTTCCATTTTTCAGCTAATTATCTTATCAAATTTGTACATATAAGTCTTGTGAATATACTGTTGATTGTTCTTATAATATGGATTAGGTGTTGAGCATCTTAAAATGGGAAAGAACATGCGACATCAGGAGTCGTCTAATATTTCGTCACAGAATGGTAAAGATCCAAGATGTATGAACAAACTATTCCATGCTCTTAATCGTCGCCATCGATGGCAAAATGTTCGAAAAGTGCTGCCTAATAAAAGGCAAGGTTCTGGAAAACAAATTATTGGTAAGTTCATCTTAATTTTGTTTTAATCTTATAGTATTCTTTAGCTTACTAAGTTGGTTCAAAATCAACTTTTAAATATGATAGCAGAAACAGGAAACACAGATCCGTTGATTCATTCAATATGATACTACAATTAATAATATACTTATTAGTCTAGTACACATATTTTTTGCAATGCCTTAACATGTTAAAAGCATATCCAGTCGAAGAATATGATTCGTATAAAACGTAATACATGCAGATTTCCAAAGTTTTATGAAACCTTGGGTACGAATAAGGAACCGACTTTTCAAAACTTTTGCAGATGGGGGGAGTAGCGAACCCACATCGGACAAACGTCAACCACAAGAGATTCATCATGATCCCAATAAGAACAAGTCCAAAGTAAGTTCAAGTAACACGTTTCTGTTTACTTTAATTGTAAGTATGTAACCAGCTTATTACTAATATATATGTGTGTTATTTGGTTTCCAGATTGAACAAACAGGTACAGAATCTACTGCAATATCATCTAAAGCCTCCAAAAAGTTTCGAATAAGATCTTTAATCTCAGATGAAATGGCCAAAAGACGGGGGATAAATCGTTGGCGACGAGCCGCCTCCCCTACACGTTCACCTTTAAGGAAAACAAACTCGAGAAATAAAATAAAAGGTGCTATTGAAAGTGGGATGAACGAAAAACCTACGACAAATGCTGTTGAAAACAATTGTGAAAGTCCAGCAACTACTAAGAAGAAGAGAAAATGTGATATATGTGCCGCCATGTTAACTGTCAGTTACTTGAAACAAAAAGGACTTGCAAATGAGCACCGAATCGATGAAGAAGATATAGATGAAGAGAAACAACCTGCAGCTTCCATTGAAGTGTTACAAGTATCAGATGGTCACAATACACATGATTTGCATAGTCATACACCTTTACATTCCAAAATAGGACTAACAAAGTCTTTTTCGTTCCCCATTCTTGGATCATCGAAAACAAAAGATTTTGAGCTAGAAGAGTTTAAGAATAAGTTAAAAGACTGTAAGGATTTGCATACTACCAAGGAGAAATTCATTCAACCACTGAACCAATGGATGGACACTGGATTTTCAAAACCCATGTTAACAAGGCCAGCGTCTTTTAAAAGCTCGTCTACAACTTCACAAAAGGAGAAAAAACAACCCACAAATAATTCCAAGAGTCTTAAACAAAGATTTGGTTTTGCAGTCAAAGACAACAGAAAGGAAAAGAAAAGAATTCTTATGGATGCAGTTTTTCATAAAATTCCTTACGGTCGTAGATCTTCTAAAGATCCAAAAAAGATTAGCCCTGAGAAGCTTAAAAGCAGAACTACTACTAGTAGTAGTAGAATTCATCAATCGGGGTGTACTGAGAAAATGTGTAGTCTTAAGAAAACATCATCCACGAGTGAAGCAATGAGCAAGTATCGTAAGTTACTAAGCCAAACATCAACTAGAGATGAAAAATTACATGTTACTGATCATAAACCAAAGTTATTTGTAGCTGGGGAAAATTCTCATAGTTCAAGTACCCGAATGACGCACAAAAGAATTCGCTCATTACCTAATATTAGTCCCTATGATTTCAAAGATAATCAAGAGTTTCCGGTTAAACCGACTATGGACATACATTTAAGTATATCTAATGCAATATTTGATGAAGAAAAGTTTTCAGATCATTTTGTATATGCAGAGAGAAGAAATTTTCCTACTTCTGTAACTGAAACTGGAAGTGCAGCCAATTTTGTATTTGATGAACAGGTCGACCGCCATAAAGAGTCTAGTTCTGCAATAAAAAGTGGAGGCAAAGAAACTAAACTAGTTAAGAAAGATGAGGCCGTTGCTGAAAATCTCAGAGTGGGTCAAAAGTCTAGCCATCATCAAGAGAAAAATGATCACCAAAAAGAGTTGAATGATGCTAGTGAAGATACTACAAAGGAATCCGATTCTGTAGACAAAGATGAGGTTGTTGATGAAAATCGTGGAACGGGTCAAGATAACTCCAATCGTCACGAAAAAGTCGACAATGAGCCTCGTGTTGTCATTGAAACTGAGAAAGACAAGAACTTTAGTGACATTCTTGGAATGTTCAAACAGGCTTCTGATGAACGAAAAAAACAAAACCAAGAAATGGAGTCTAGTAGTGTAATACGAAAGGGAACCAAAAACACATCAGCTGACAAACATCATGGTGCTCACATAAAGGTAGAAGCTGGCCAAAAGACTTTGGATCATCAAGAAAAAGATAAGTCAGAGTTAATCAGTGATTCTGGTGTTAATAATGACGGAATTCACAAAAACCTAGAAGATGGCAACAAGACTTTGGATCATCAAGAAAAAGACAGCTTACCATTAACAAGTGATTCTAAGGATGAATGTTTGGTTCAAGATTCAGTAGTTGACGCATCTTCTCTAGTCAACATATCACACTCTCCATTGAAAGGTATGCTCAGTTTCTAGTTTCATTTGTTAATAATTTTCTTCATTTTGGTTGTTTCATAATAGTAATGGTACTAATAGGGTATCAAAGATTGTTTACAGTCTAACACATTAAGATTCTAAAATCAGGATCTATAATCTTGTTCCCTACATTCATTCTTGCAGATTCTTCTGATGAAAATCAACAACGGGTATCCTTTAACATTGATAAACTATCTAATCATGACAAAAGACCCAACAATCAAAAGGCTCTTGACATGCGTTCAGTTGACGCTCAAATGATGGAAACTGGATTTCTGCACTTGAATATAGAGTCACTTAAGGACAATGCTGAATTCCAATTCATAAAAGAAGTGTTGGAGCGCTCAGGTTTTGTTGAGAATGATCTCTTAGGAGAATGGTATTCAACCTTCCAACCAATCGACCCTGTATTATTCGAGGAAGTGGAAACTAGTTTCCTACAAACCAAAAATCTTGAAGAGTTGGATTCCATGAAAGATGAGGAAGTTGCTGAAAAGATCATTAACGACCATCATCTTCTTTTATTTGATTTAATTAACGAGGCCTTATTAGAGCTTCATAATAAAACATTCACTTATTGTCCTCATCCGCTGACGTCTCGTTCAAAGGTCTGGCCAATGCCTGTGGGAAGTCGTGTTTTAGAAAAGGTGTGGGATATTGTTACAAAGTACTTGAGTTGGAAACAAGAACTACAACCGTCCTTAGATGATGTAGTGAGCCGTGATTTATTAAAAGGGTATGGTTGGATGAATCTTCAAGCTGATGCAGAGTTTGTAGGTATTGAACTTGAAGAGATGATTACTGATGATCTTCTAGATGAGCTTGTTTTTGATGATTTATTGATGTAAAAAGCATTCTGCATTTATATAATATAAGACTGCAACATTTATGTCCCACATTTTATTTATGTTCATTAACATTATAATTTATTATTTTACACAGTTTGTGTACATTCGGTTTATTTTAGTGATTTTATTCTATAGCAGTTCTTCAAATCCAATCTTCAATCCCTCATACCATCATAAGTAGTAAAAGAAAAAAAAAGAAGAAGAAGAAGAAGAAGAAGAAGACAATGTTATACCAAAAACTATCATATTCATATCATATCTATGTATATTGATCTATCTATTTATAAACAATAATAATTGAGGAACATGTGTATAAACAGGTGACAGCGGTTTCATTTTCAAGTCAATAATTGATAACTCTTGAAAAACCTGAAAACCTCTTTACCTATAATTAATCAAATAATTGGTGATAGGGAAACAAATGATCATGAGACATGTAGTTATATTATAAAATAGAAGCAGGAGATTTTCTACAAGTAAACATAAGTACAATCTATTTTAATTTCTATTAAAAAAATATATGAGTGGATTCTGATATCTTTCTACAATAATTCATATTAAAAAGTATCTGATCGCCAATAATCAGCAAGATAATTAGCCCTTGACTCTTAAAAACAGGGTAGGGCTGTGCATATATGAGTGATTTACACTCCATATAAAATATTAAAATTATTAACTAACAAGCTGCCGACGAACTACTGAAAGGATTAAAATAATAAGGTGTATGAGCCATAGTAAAAGGGCTACTGGTGGTTCCAGAATTGGTGCCTTCGATCCGTTCACACGCTGGACACATGGTGAGGGTGGCCATGTACAAGGGCGGTTGTGACACCTTTTGTGCTTTCAATTGTTGAACCTCTTGCTGGAGTCTTTGATTCTCCTCTGTTAATGTCTTGCAACATTTCTTTAAGTAATCACAATCCACCTCAGTTTGCTTCAACTTTGTTCTTTAAAAAATAAAAAATAAAAAGAATCTATTAAATTTTGAGGATTAATGGGATTTTAGAAAGTATAAGGTTGTGTAGTGAAAATAATAATATACCTGGCCCTCCTATTTTGGAACCAAACTTCAACTTGTCTGGGCCTTAGCTTTAAGTCCCTTGCAAGTTCTTGCTTTTGTGTCTGCTAATATTCAACACCAATCATTATCATTATTAGTTCTAAAATGATGTAATTGATACCATAATACAAATATAAGTATATATTTAACTGGGGGGCAAAGACCCGAGGCTCCTCTAGAAAGATTTCATACAACGAAAAGTTATAAGTGTATGATATTCTTTCTCTTCAGATAACTTAGTGATGACGAATTATTTTTTATCCAGATGTACGTAATCTAATTGAAGTATCCCGTTTACTATAAAAAAATATATTAATTGTTCACACTAATTTCTTCAAGCTTTTAAAAAGTATGAAAAATACAATCAAATTATTCACACTTATTAATATGTATAATATGTTCACACTTATAAGCCTTAACAACTTAACAAAAAGGTTCATATTTTTTGAAAGTAATGTGTGAAGAATATGCATTTTTGTTGTACTGGGTTATAGTTTTCAACTCTTTCCTTATATACCCTAAGATGTTTACTTAGGATGATTCGAATGTGAAACTTTTTGTGAGAAGATTAAAACACCTTATGTAATCGATTTAAAAGGGACTTTTTTAAAAATATGTTTATCATCCAAGTTCGTCCCTTTGATAATAACTTCTTAATTCCATCCCTATAACTGCTAGACTGATATATATATATATAGGACACTTACCGGGTTTAAAGCGGTGTGAAGTTTGAACGCTTTCTCAAGTAATCCAGATTGAGCTTTTGTTAACCTGAGTTTCTTCTTACCATTCACACCACCATCTTCATCTTCTTCACCACTAGTGTTCTCCACTCTTTCGGATTCTTCATTTGCAATCTTATCTCTCTCCCTCTTCACAGTTGAATTAGAGAATGATGAACAAACGGTTGCACCACCACACGAATCACCAGAAAGAGCCAAGGTAAGACAAGGTTGAAAAGGGTGGTCGGAGCTCGGGTTAGGTTTCTTGGTGAGGTGCGTTATGTTTTTGGTCATGGATGATATTGAATTAAGGCGTAGTTCGAGTACAAGTTCGGTTTTGGTTGAATTGTGGAATCCCATATGAAAGTTTGGATGGAAATAAGATAGGAGGAATGAAGTTTAGAATAAGAAAGTATGCTTGGTTTGAAAATTGCAAAGAGTTAAAAGGAAAAAAAGGAGAGAATATAAGAAATAATTGGTGGTTATGATTATTAATAATGAAATAAATGAATGGTAGAAAAAGAAATATAGTGTGTGTGGGAAGAATTTCTAATAATATATATTATTATTATTATTATATTATTCATCAAAGAAAGAAAAAAACTCAAGTCTCTCTCTACACACAATTGATTGCTTTTTACATTATATACACATACACACATATGTACGCATATACGCATGCATGCATGAATATTTATGCATGCTTGTTAACTAGTGATCGATCAAATTACATAAATGTGTATATAATGTAACATAATTATATATATATATATATATATATATTATATATTGACATTAAAGAGGGAAAAAAGAAATGAAAAAAACATATGATTCTTAAGATATAATCTTTTAAAGGATATATTCTTCAAATTAACATGATTAACATTTTGAATATGACGAGTATAAGTTAAAGAAGGTTGTTCGACGTTAGTCTGTGTTTTGATGATGATATATATGATGCACATCATCGAATAAAACACTTTCGGCCTAGTATGTCTATTTTATGTGATAGACGTAGTAAATTCCAATCCATTTGTCTAATCAATTATAGATGTTAGGTTTAAATTTAAATTTATTTTATCTATCATTTGTTTTATCGTGTTCGAATGAAGGGAAAACACGCGTTTTATTTGTCATTATTACATTTATAAACGTATGAACTCAACTTCAAAATTTCTATTTTGACAACTACATGCACCTATATATCATATATATATCTTTAATTTCTACACAAAGATGTATTTATGTATATTGGCATTTAATTTACATATTCAAAAAGGTAAACATAATTTTATACAAAAATTAATCAAGATACATATTTCTCTATATGCTTAAAAGTTTGCCTACTTATGTTGTATGTTTATTATTAATCAATTCACTTATGTTGAATGTTTATTATTAATGCATGATGTTACGTGTACGTACACACACATATTAATTTACATGCATATATTATTGTGTATGTTTACGTGTATATAGTTGCTTACACATAAATAACCTAGTTACGTCTAACGGTGGATTGTAAATGTCTTTAATTAATCTATGCTGGATTTTATAACTAAAAAATCAATTGAAATAAACCAATTTTTTAAATAGAGTGAGGCCACATGTAGGCTCCCTTTTGTACATATTTGGTCCAATTTTGTATAAACAGGTAGACAGATGGTGTTGACGACTTCACGTTATCTTACAGTTGCTTTCTTTTGCTAACTTTCATATATTGAGGGGTAGTGAGGATTATATACATACGTGAATGTGGGGTAGGCTAAGATGTCACGCTCTAGCATTTTTTATTCATGTATCAATAAGATTATGCCACATTCTTCTATTGTAACTATATATATATATATATCTTGACATTAACAAAGTAAGATTAAAATAAATAAAGGAATAGTGACCAAATGAATTATGTACATGTTAGCACATATGAAGAAGTAGTGTAACTTGCTTTCTTTTATAAGAGCAAAGAAAGTATAGAGCAGAAGACTGACGTGGAAAAGTGATAAGCAATAGACAACTCCCCGCTGATATAGCTTCTGTTGTAGAAGTTTCAATGTTAAACCATCAGAGGTGTCTGGAGGAGATGTGTCCAGTTCTTTTATTTTTACTTTGTTCAATGTCATCTGCTAATTGTCTTTAAAATAATTTTCGTGTTATTTATACACTGTGTTGCATTGAACACTTCTCTAAATATATTATTCACAGTGTTCAAGTCAAAGTGAGCGTTCACATCGTTTTCCGTACATAACCACTTTTGATTATACACATAAATAAGTTATGGATACAAAAATAAAACAAAATAATGAAAAATAGAAAAACAAATGTTATAGAACTGTCAAACTAATATAACATGTAAACTGATCAGTATTCTAATCGTTTTTTTCAATGTTATAGTATGAGATTGTTGGTATCCATACTCTTTAAAGCTAGGGTTAAAAAGTCAATTTTAGCGAAATATCGCCAACCACCGACGATGATTAAAGTAAAATTATCGACATTTATCACGAGTCATCACCTTATGAAAAGTTATTGTTAACCATATATAATTTTTAGTATTATGATTGGTAAAACTCATTACATAGATCGTGAGAGTCTTCAATATTAATAGTATATGTAGTATATAGTAATTATATACGAGTCTTAAACCATATGGAAGTTATCGAAGGGTCATTATCTAACGATATTGAGGTAAACTTTAAAACGTTAGACTGGAGGTTCAAGTCTTTGGAATAGAATAATTGTACGTATTCTTGAATACAAGTATATACTTGTGGTAATAGTGTGTGTGAGTACTTGCAGAGCCGTCATCGAGAAAGTACAAGTGGTGCGGTCACACAAGGCATTCACATACTGGAGGACTCAAAATTTGGTTCGATTATAATAATTGTTTATATTCGACACAAAATCTTCAAATATTTTGGGCCTTCGAGTATCTTGGAAAGCTTAGTTGCAAGTGGGATTAAGAAAGTAGAATAAGCTACGAACGAGACTCTCAATAATTCCCGTGTTTAGGTCCCTACTAAGCATAATTCACTCAAAATTTAGTAAACGAAAAAACAAATTATCATTATTAATTGTTATTTTGATTGAGAAAAGTTTTATAATATCTTTCTCTTTTATAATATACATTATTGTTTGTGATCCCTTATCATTATTCGTTAGTAAGCAAAACTCTTGATAAGTAAAGTTGTTCCGTTTCACATTTAACTTTTAACTACAATGATCAATTTCTGTAAAACAATATTTGGCTAGTAAGTGTTTATTCTCTATTATGTTTGGTCCTCTTAAATATTAGTTTTACTTTGTTACAAGGTTGTAACCTATAAAAGTTACTGTAAATTTTGAATATTTACATAGTATAGTTTCATACTTTCATCTTTATTTGTTTTATTAAAATGTCAATTATTTTGTATTTTGATATAGTTGTTATATATATATATATATAGGTGAGTTCAAATGAGAATAGAAATTTTAGTGAGAATGGAGGAATGAATCCTGGCCATTCATTTTGCAAAACCCAATTTTCCCCTAAAGTTAAATATCTCACAAACGGCTAATCAAAAAATTATAAAAATTGCACCATAGAAATCAGCGTTCTTTTCTCTACGATTTGAGATCACTCATGACATATTTTCGGTAAAAAAAAAAAAATTCTTTTTTTTTTTGGGTTGAAAACCAGTAACACATGTATTAGTGGCATGTGTTACCAACCACTAACACATGTGTTACAGCAACTAACACATGTGTTATCGCACCTAACACATGTGTTAGTTTCGGTAACACATGTGTTACCACAACTAACACATGTGTTACCAATTTCGAAACCCACCAAAAAATGAAAAAAAAAAAAAATTCGTCGAAAGTATACCTTGTGAGATGTCTAATCGAAGAGGAGAAAATGCTGATTTTTATGATGCAACTTTTATATTTTTTTGACTAACCATTTGTGAGATATTCAATTTTTAAAAGTGTTGGGGATATTATTTTTTTGATGAAATAGATGGTTGAGATTGATTCCTCCATTCTCACAAATAATTATCATTCTCATTTGAACTTAATTCTATATATATATTTACCTTTTATCAAAACAATAAATTTTACCTTTTTATATATTCAACTTGTATTTCTAAGATTAAATCAAGAATATTATAAACAATACATATTCTCGTGATCGTTCATTATAAAATTGGTTCTAAAATAGAGGGGAAGGTATTGAATTTCTTTTTTTTTTCTCTTGTTTTTATACTTATTTATAATCTTTATTATTTTGTAACATATTTTAATATATTAACCGACAATAGATAAAAAAAACACTTCGTTCTCACTAGCTCTTTGGCCTCTTTCATTAATTCATATAAAATATAGAATAACTTACAAAATCTATTTTTTTAATAAAAAATATCTTTAATTTTATTTTTTCTCTAATTATTAAACTTGAAACGCAACTAGACTTATAATTTTGGACATTTCGCTACACCTTTATATTTTAGGACTTTTTTATACAATTTGCACATGGCCCCAAATATCCCAGAGACATCTCCAATACATGCCTTTCTAAAAAACATATGCAAGTTTTGAAGCCAGCCTCATTTTGTATTTGAGGATAACTCGAAATGAAATTAAGGTGGCCGAATATGATTGGTGATTTATTAGAAGCCGAAATTAACTTAGCTGAAATGGAAAGTTTGATGAGGTGTTAAGGGAACCAACTTACATGATTATATGTATTAGGTTTCATACATATAATAAAAGGCCATGTCCAATAAAAATGCATTGTCGGCTCACATGTATGTTCTCATCATCGAAAAGTTAGGTCACGTATTTCTTATTTCTTTGTCTACATTATTATTAATTTCTAAAGTGACAGACAATTCAATCAGACCCTTTTAACTGGCGTTTGTTATTTTACGCTAACTAAAAAATATATATTACTAAGTTTTAAAAAATATATATAACTAAAAAATAATAATGTAAACACCACATAATTTAAAAACTAAATAATTATATCACTTTCAATCCCGAGTTGAAGTTTCAATCCATTTTTTCATAAATATTTTAATGTGTTTGAATTATAGTATTTATAGAGTGAAAAAGTTATTAAAAAAAATAACTATATTAATGTCTATAAACTGATGTAATTTTAACTTTTTTTTTAAGAAATTAGCCGCTGGACGAAAAAACATCAAAATTTAGCGTCACACACTGAACGCCGACTAGAAACACCGGTCAGAAGTGAAGAAACACCGACTCCCGATTGACCTAATCACCAACGCCGCGTAAGCACACTCCATGTTCTTTTATCTATTTAGTTTTTGTAGTTTTAGCCATCTTATTATAGGTTATCTGTTACAAAAAGTGAATATATAATCAATTCCTAGAAAACTTAAAATATATTTTTTTTACTTTCATGTAAAAGATGACTTTTTGTTTTAAAAAAATCTTTTTAATGAAAAAATAGTTTTTATAATTGTCAATAGTAAGATGTCTTTGATTTATGTAGTTTCGTAAGATGTCTTTGATTGAAGACCTTAAATAAGTCGAGAGTCAAGGCTAACAAAAAAGATATTTTATCATACTGTAAAAGCTACTGAGACATCAAACAACTGATATAAATTAATTTAGATTCTTAGACCACTGAGTATGATAGTATGATGACGGGAATAACTGAAATGTTAACTTAATGTCACGTTAACTGGTATAATTGATTAATGATTGAACACTGCATATAAAAACTAAAGAGCTAAACTTTTCTATAACCCATATTTACCAATAATACATATATTATATACTTAAAACAAAAAATAAATTGACCCCACCCATCATTAGTTTTCAACGTCTCGCAAACAACAGAAGTAAACAAGACGAGATCAAAGATAACACCATGCCAAAAAACTCATTTTGTGGGAGGAACAAATATGGAAATAAGACGCTTTCACAGGGAGTGTACTTAATAAAACGCAACCTTGTATTATTATTTCAAATAGATTTTAAAATTAAAATATACAAAGGTGGTACCACAAATGATTTGGTTGGATGAGATTAGATTGAGGGACTGATAATTATAGTACATAGAAGTTGTCAACAATCGTGGGTTCAAACTTTGAATAGAATATTCATTCTCTTGTCAAAGATTAGGAAGTAGAATAATTTACTATTGTCCAAGGCCAGATGGTAGCGAAAATGTACAAATTAGGACGCTCATTTTGGTAAAGACATTGACACGAGATCATCCGTGACTTCTTGCAAACCCGGTAAAGTGGTGAATACAAAGTAAGTCTTTTAAAACGCAAACTTTAGTCTTTATTCGAGGAGTCTATATCGGATATCGAGTTTTATTATCCGAACTTAGATGTTTGAATATCTGAAAATAATACAATCAACTTTTAAACTTAAATAAATGTCACATTATATAATTAAAATTTTCATTATTGAGTTTATTTATCGACAATATAAAACATACTACATAATACTATTATTAATTAAAATTGAATAACAATAATTTATTTATTTTTTATATATTTATATATATTACAAAAAATTGAAAAAAAAAATTAGACTTTTCATAAATCGCATATCCGATATATCTGAGTTATCTTAAAAATCGATATATGTAATTGAATCTGAATTTAAAAAATTGGATATTTAAAAATCGTGTATTCAAATTTTTAAATATTCAAAAATTCGGATAATTTCGAACCTAGTTTTCGGATAACATATTGAGGTACAAATATTTTTGAATCGGTTTACCTATGATAAGATCTTTCTCCTTTTCTTATTTTCTTTTAGAATATCATTGTCTTTCTTTAACATTTATGCTTCAATTCTCTCTCTTTTTTTTCCCATAAAAGAGTACATAAAAAGATATTTTATATATTCGATTATATTAAAAGATTTTGATTTTGATTCTAAAAGAATGTTTTACCTAGTGGGAGTACATATGGCACTAATTAATAGATATTACTTATGTTTTTTTATATCTAACAAAATATGAAATTTACTTTTGGGAGAAATACTAGTACCATCCATCTTTCATTTTATATGTGTGTGTTAAGTATAGATTTGTGTCGTTTATCTATTACTCCCTCAGTTCCAATCTAATGTCCACTAAAATATGCATATGGTTTGAGAAAAGTATAATAACTACATTATTGATTAATAAAGTTTTATTACTTTTTACTTAATTATTTTTTAATTGATTAAAATTGAAAATAGACGATCATTTTGAAACATTTCAAGAAAAAACTGTCAACAATTAAATTGAGACAGTGAAAGTACTACTATTTGAAAAATCCCTAAGACGCCACCACCTATTTCACATTTCTCATTACTTTTAATTGGGGGAAATGGAATGCACACTTCATATGGGTAGGAGGGACCCCTCTCAAGTCTCAACACCGAATTTCCAAAGCTTTTCGGCCTTGAATTATTCCCTCAATCCAACAGTAGGGATGAATTGGGCCACAACAGATTTGTTCCGAAATGGACTCGGAAAAGAAATATTAGAAATGGGCCAGAGATTGAAGAACTAATGGATATGGACCAAGAATCTCTTGTTAGTACCATGACCATCCATTGTCAAAAGAAAGTGGATTCACGGGAATGTCTAATAGATCATTCTAGGACCTTCACCGTTAAGGTATGCACAAACTCTGTGAAAAAACCTCGTTACGCACCACGCCAAAGAAATCAATATTTCAACTTGGAGAATTTCAAATGAATGATTGCCTACTCTTGTCAATCTTAGCAAAATAGGAATCGACCTCCACTGTACGAGATGCCTATTCGCGATAACGCTCAAGAAACCAAAAGGCATCTCCTTGTTCAATGTGAAGTTGCATCTACGCTTTGGAGATCAAATTTTAAATGGTGGAACTTGCTGAACATAAGGGTAAACTATGTTAATGAACTTTTATCTCTTCATGAAGTGAGTTCGTTAAAAGGAATATCAAGTGTGTTGGGTGCTTAGATGTGGTGACTCAAGCTACTCCTTGGGTGCTATGGGAACGTAGAAACGGAGTCTCCTCTGAGCTTAAAAAACCGAGGAAAGACACTTTTGTGATGATATGAAGCTCCTATTTTTCACTTAGATCTCGAATAGAAATAGAAATCTAAACCTTAAGTGGGTGGATTTGATGTGTAATTCAAGCTGAAATCTTATGCACTACGTGTTTTTTCTTTGCCTTAGTTTCTTACTAATGGCTTTTAATACAATCGGCTGTTATATATATATATACATTATTTTCTTTTTTAGTCTTTCAACTAAAAATTCGGAGCAGACCTTTAAGTTTCTAATTAGCTAAAGGGTAAATGGTAGAAAAGGATATCTAACTTTATCATAATCATAATTTTTATTATAATAATTTTGGACAGGCATTTAAGATTTTCTATATGCAATGAACCTTTTTTAATCGATTTGAATTTAAACTATTTTTTGGATCTTAAAAGAGGGGGTTTTTCTTTTCGATGCTTTAAAAGGGTTACAAATAAATCTCTTACAATTACAACTTGACTCGTAATACACTATTTTACAATAATTATATATATATTCATATGTGTATATATATATATATTATTGTGTAAATATTTTATTCTTAAATTAAGTAAAACATAAGGAAAATAGTGAAGTCGTTGATCGGTAATCAACACAAAAACTTATAGTTTTGATAGTGTTGGTATTTTTGATAAGTCATTTTGTTTTTTGAATTTTCAATTAGAGTTTTAAGAATTGACTCGTAACTCGTAAAAATCTAACAACTAGTATTATAATTTCAATAGTGTTGGTATCAAATTATAGCATATATGATTAGGTAATCCAACATGGTTAGCGTAAGTTAAAGAAAAATGTGGGTCCGCAAATAAGCCAATATAACTCTTTAATGTGGGCCGCATTCCTTTAATGTGGGAGTCTATTAGAGGTGTTTGAAGTGTAAGAGTTAAGAAAAATGGTATTTTCATGCTATGTTCACCGTATATCATATATAGTTTCATGTTTACTGTCTACTCCTTTGGAAACCATATGATTATAGGTCTTTAGGTAAGTTACATTGCTTTTATTTGTGGTGCTTCCAGGTAGAAATTAGTAAACTAGTTAGAAGCAAGATCATTGCTAAAATGTATTCCAGCGACATTTTACTGTTTTAAAAAGTTTTAGATGTATGTACATGTAATTGATTAGTGTTGTGGGGAAACTTATTTGTCGCTCTAAACCCCTTGCCGTATTGAAGTTGTGGCCATCGTAGGTTATGCAAGCACTACGTGTGAATTATATGTAACCTTTCCATCAACAGTTCAACAGTGATATTGAAGAAAACTGGCATAAGCATTTTTATATGATGTGGTATGAGGATATATGTGGTCCTAAGCGTTTATGTGTGTATGATTAAGTCCATGATATGCTGGACTCTGATTGAATAGATAAGTTTGTATAATTTAGGATATATGTGTTTATGATTACGTTCTTTCTTTGACCATTGTATGGCATTTCTGTTTCTTCTTTTTTGCAAAGCAAATTACTTCTTTTTATATCTAGAATTCCAAAACTATTCTATTTTGCAATAGGCATATATGCAAAACCATTACGAGAATAAATTTGCAGAATTTTTTTTCGTAAGTTAAAGAATATTTATAAAATCAAAGCAACTACACTACAAATCAGGCTACCATTATCACTACAAATGGCCTACATAACGTAATAATATAAGTTTTAATACATAGCTTATTTGTATACTTATTATAGATCTTATAATAACCCGTGTAGTCACGAGTCATTAATCTAGTATGAAAGTACACATGATACTAATTAGTACGAGTCATTAACACGGTGATTTGCTCCATAGCTCAACAACTCAACTAATGTACTAATAAATTTGCAAAAAGAAATTACCAGTAATATGTTGCAGATCAAACCAAAATTAATCAAAATAAACAGATAGATAAAGTCTAAACTTTTTAATGCTACTAATCATGAGTGTGGGCTTCAACCATGACTCAGTGGCATTAACAGCCCAATATGATTGACCCGCTTCCATTGTTAACAAGCAGCCCAATCATCGAAGATCAGTTGAACTGTTTTTATGTAATTTAAAATTTGTCCATTTCTCTAAATGGTATTCTTAAGGGTCTACTTTGTACGCATTTAAGATTATATTTTTCTTGTTTTTAACGGTATATGAAAAATAAAAAGATGATTGAGGAGTATTTGCTTACAGGAGGATGTAGAAGTGGGGCGGGGGGCAACTGCCCCTCAAAAGATTTCAATTTATATAAAAGTAGTAAAATGTTAAGGGCATTAATAACATTTTATAACTTTCCTCTCTCATAAATAAACAAATAATGATAATATATTTTTAACTCCTTAAGGAATATATCCTAGCTTGCCCTGTCTAGCATTCTCAAATAATAGTAGATCCTAATAAATTTTACCTTCACATGTCGGTGAGCATAATACGAGTATGTTACATGATCTTTTTGTTTATAAAATGATAAGTAGACAACATTAATCGGCTAAACTATTATGTTTACCTACTTTTTTTCTTTTTTTTTTACCTACTTACTCACGTAAATAATTTGGGAAGGAAACTATTTAATATTTGGTTTTAATTTTCAATAGACATGTACAATCAATAAATACACAAGTACAATAATAGCGTTGAATAAGAAATAAGCCAATAAGGGACCAAATAGTATCTGATAGGTGGGCCAATTTTAGTAAATTCTAGGTATGGGCCGGGTGATGGTATATGAGACAAAATGTCATGTTCAATTTGTCCAATCTTGTCCTCACCAAATTGGCATCGAAAGGACCAAACTTACAAGGTTGCCCCTTCATTTCATCGTGGTTATACTGACAATTGACTTGTATTTTTAAAAGACAGAAATTGCAAATCAAGAAATGTGTTTTTATTTATACAATTCAGGGATTATACTTAACTCGATATGTGTTTAGAATATTCATCTTATAATACGAAGTAATTTGTACAACATTTTTTATGTGCACATCACTAATATACATTTTTATATGCATCAACCATGTAATATTTGTGTATAAATCGTCACTTTTAGTTTATTGTAGTTCCAAAATACTAGTTTGTACGCAAAGCTAGAGATCACAAGGTAAAAAGTGCTAATTAAGTATTTAACTTTAGTAAAAAAAATTCATTCAATCTATAATAATAAATAAATAAATAATTAGTGGGTTGAAAGGAGAAAATATAAATGCCTAATGTGATAGCATTAGATACATAGCATGACAAGATTTAATAAGATGTTAAATAGGGCAAGTGTTTTGGTTCCCCTGCATTTACATCTACATGTGCCTTTGCATGAGAGCTTTGAGAGTCTTGAGACATTTTCATGCATCATGTCATCATCTCCCATTTGGCCATTTGTATTCCATGTTGGTCGATCTCTTGAAAAAATTGGCTTATCCGAACTAGTGATCGACTGATATTGACTCATTCACACATTGAAATTGAATCAATCTTTATCAAGCATCATTTTTATTTTTATTTTATATCATCCTAAATTCCCTTTTAATAATCCATTTGACAATATTATGACTCCTGACAAAATTAATATATTAGATAAAAATAATATAATTAGTGAATGACGTCACATGTCATAGTTATATGATCATGTGATGTTAAAGTGAACATGCATATTGCATATACATACACACATAAAAATTGAAAGTGACTCATATTTAAACTTGATTTGTTATATATTGTACATAATTTTCCTGTTACAATTATCAAGGAGGAATTAAAGCGTGCAATTCATAAGTTTGACAAAAACAAAAGTTGACCAGTGCGTTTAGTCAAAACAGGTATGTTGTCGGGAGAGCAAACACGGACAACACGAGTCATTGCCTTCCTTGTGAAGTAAGAATGTAGGATCGAGTGGATCCATTGACTTTTGTTTGCGCCTTTATTTGTTTTAGTATTTTACAGTGTATAAGGTTGACATTTGTTATTTACGTCCACTTTTGTCTTTTTTGTTTTTTTATACATAATATTAGCTGACCAAACTACTTAATTAGGTAATGTCGTAAAGAACTAATTTGGTGAAGCGCCATCGCCATGTCAAATTAGTCAAATGTTCACTTTGATCAAGGGGTACAAGTTATCGTAGTTGTTTTTTATTTCTCAAACGACAAATGGAATAAATTAACATAACGACTTTCTTAATTATAATAGGTCTATTGATTTGATACATACTTTAAAGTAATATCTTTTGAGAAATATTTTTGTTCATAAATATTAAACTCCGATCCATATATTATGACACTACGTAACTAATTATTAGTTGTATTATGCACAGTTTAAGAAAAATAAAGGTGTCTTAAGAAGTTTAGAGATTAAAAATTATAATAAAAAAATTAATAGCTAAAATTAGAAGTTCAAATTAGTTACTACGTAATTAATTTTGAGGAAAACTTAAACTATCGGCACCTAAGTAAGAGCAGGTGTTGGTAGGACATGATCCTGCATGGCTGTTAGCCGCATATACTTTATGTATCTTTTACATGACTGGATTAAAATCCGTAGTTCAAAATTAGCATGATTGAGATTGAATTATTTCTCTGTTATTCAAAATAATATACAAATATATAAAAACATCGTGAAGTTCAGCAAATAAATAATAGGTGGAATATCTTTGTCACAAAAAATATAAAATTATAGATTTCAGTCATGACATCTTATAATTATATTCACTGAGTGAGTAAGATATATCTCTCACATTATGAATAAACAATCAATTATGAGTCGATGTGAATTGTCAGTTATCAATTTTTGGCGACAATTATATAGAGTCAATGTAGAATGATAAATATTTGAAGAATGAATGAACCAATAAGATAACTTCATTTCAAATACCCATTTCAAATCTTTTTTAAAACCTAAATATCTCAAAAGTTGTATGTCTATAAGTTATAAAAGTTACACTGCTTGAATCGTGATTTTTTTTTTCTCATTTTTCATTAGAGATCTCACAAGTTATACCTTCGATTAATAGATTTTTTTTTGTCTTTTTAAAAAGTGTTTAAGATTCGTAATGTTAAATTGTGATTTAACATTAATTATAAATTAAAATTTAAATTTAAATCACTAACTATTATCACACGTAAATAATCGCATTATCAATTATAAATTATAAATTTAAAAATTACAAGAAAATATTTTTATTTGACAAATTAAAATTGTAATCACATGTGATTACAATTGTGTTCATATATAAATAAATATCAAAGTAGTAATCACGTGTGATTAAATAATAACTGTACATGTAAAATAAATATCAAATTGAATCCAACATCTAAATTATTATCTCCCAGTAATTACTCACCATGTAAACTATTTAAATTCAATGTAATCACATTTGACTTTATACAAAATCACATTTGATATAATATTAAATCCACTAATCATATGTGATTATGGGTGAAAATAACCCTCAAATTTTATTTACATTATTCATTTGAATATATATTAAATTGTGATTATATGTGAATTAACACATAACATTAATATATAATTGTCTATCAGTTTTAAATTTTCATTTTTCACACGTGATTATACACAAAATAACATGTGATTATATGCAATATATTTTTCATGACCCGGTAAAAAAAACAAAAAAACAAAAAAAAAAATTCGTTAAAAGTATAGCTCGTGAATTCTCTAATCGAAAATAAAAAGATGATGATTTCGAATATGTAATATTTATAACTTTTAATCATACTGTTTGTTAAATATTTATTTTTAAAGATGTGAGTAAAAAATAAGGTTTTGAATTAAATAAATCATATCTATTGTTTCCTACGTTCTTCAACTTTTTATCACTCTTGTTGAACTCACCTTTAAATATATGACATTCTTGCCACAAATATATAAATATATTTTAAAGTTTTTTATATATGAAGCTAAACGCTGTTATAAAAAGAACCTTAAAACTAATCAAGTTAATTACATGAGTTCGTATCTTTAGGTCGAGTTTTATGTAACAAGGTAGGTTAATTTCGAGAATTCGAATTAGCAAGCTCTATAATCAAGGATGTCTTTACAAATATTATAACACGTACTATAGAAAAATTATCTAATGATCAGTATTAATTATTTGAATTCAAAGATAATTAATAGTACTTTGTTTATTTATACATCAATATTAATGATTTATTTTACAGGAACAAATAAATAGGTTTGCAAAAGGAAGAAGCATATTCAACTTTGATATGCATAAACATATACTGACTGCAATTCTCTGCATGAAGTACACCACCACACGGCAAAAATAAATATAAGAAACTCAATATGCCAATATATATTGAGAAAAAATTCAATCATAAAAAGAAACCAGACATTTCATTTTTGTCATCAATATATAATTGATCGTTACTCTTGACTATGAACCTCTTTCCCCGTCCTTAACGTTAGCGAAAGAACCCACTTGGGCAGTGACTTTGACTTTCTCGCATTTCTGTTTAGCGGCTGTCGTCGACCGCTGTCATTGTTTTTCTTGGCCATAGAATCCACAAACGAATTTAAACGTTCCATGGCGAGATTTAGGGTTTCTTTTGACATGTTTGCAAAACAAACCCTAAACCAGCCCGGTTCACTACAATGACATGATGAACCGGGTGATATATTCAACCCTACTTCATACACAATCCTTTTCCATAACTCCATTTCACCTTCAAAAGTTTGTGACTTCAAAAGCCCTCTCATATCAACCCAGCTAAATAAACCGGCATTACTTTTCAAGCATTGAATACCGGCTTTTTGTAAGGCCTTTTCGAGCATTTCATGTCTTTGTCTAAGTCTTATTCGATTCTCTGCTAGATAATTTCTTGTAAACTTTTTATCAGATAGAATTTCTGATAACAAGTACTGTGTTTGAGAAGAAATCAAACCAAAGCTCGACATTTTAGTTGCGGCTGATACAACAATATCATTGTTGGAGTAAATGGCTCCAATTCGAAAACCTGGAAGACCAAGATCTTTTGAAAGGCTATAAACAATGTGAACTTGTTTCCAAACATCAGTGTTCATAAGATTCTTGTTCTTAAGAACCTCCATGATGCTAATGAAACCTGGAGAGCAAAATACGGTGCCCGAGTAGATTTCATCACTAATGAGATGAATGTTCTTTGTTGATATGAATTCAACAAGAAGCTCGAGCTCATGCAAGGTCAACGACGTACCTAATGGGTTTGAAGGGTTTGTAACTAACACACCTTTTACTTTAAGGTTCAATTTTTGTGCTTGTTGGTATGCATATTCTAGAGCTGATTCGGTGATTCTAAAACCATTTGAGCTAGAGCAATGAATTGGTACTATTTCGGCCCCAGTTCGCCACTTGAGATCTCTATCGAACCCTGGATAATAGGGTGTAGGAAGGAGGAAAGCGTCACCCGGATTAGCAATGCAAAACATTAAAGTTTCATTCGCAGAAGTTGCTCCGGCAGTTAGTACTACGTTGTTTGGATTAAATGCTACTTTGTTTTCTCTAATCTCCGACATAAATTCCGCTAATGCCTGTAATTCAAAAACATGCGTGTTAATAATCATCAAACAAGCAAAGTATTATTTGACGGTAATAAATACCAGCATGGCAAAATTATGCCAGGTTCGTCCCATCAACCAAAAGGTTATAGGTTTAAATCTCCAAAATGACAGTATACATACGTGTTATTTTTGGTAAAAAATAAAAAAGAGTTAGAGATCGAGCTTACTTTTTTGAAAGCTGGAAGGCCATGATAGTCTTGAAAGAGTGCAAGTTGTTTAAAAATGGAATGATTTTGAGGTGTGAAGCCTGCAGAATGTGGGTTGTTGTTGAGCCATAATTCAAGAAGATCGAAAGAGAGTTGATTCTCGGCGAGGCCCATTTGGATGATGCCATTTGGATTGTTAATTGGGTCGTACGGATTCTTTTCGTATTCTTCCCATCCAAGGAAGTATGATGAATCTTGACCGTGAGAGTTACACGTGGCCTTTGCAGATAGCATATTGAATTATTAAATGAAATTATGTGGTTACGTGAGAGAGAATTGAGAGTGAAACTTGTAAGGCGTGGAGAAAGATTTGGTTTGAGTGATCGAGAAGAGTTTGAGAGAGTATTTATAGGAAGTTCAAGGGTGAAAGCATTAAAAAAACAATGCCACGTCATATCATTTGACCTTATTGGATATATTTATAGGTGGAATTTAAACACGTACTAGACAGAGTTTCTTTTTTTATTGCTAAAAATCAATTAACACGCTTAACGAATATAAATCCAGTAGCTCTCACAACTTGACAAGAGTTATATAGTTAAGTGTCAAATATTTTTCAAAAGATTTGTTAAAAACATAAGGTTGATTTTTGTAAGAATAAACATTTTAAGTAAATTTGATAATTAAGAAAAACAACTACTCTTCAAATGTTGTTAATCGACGATACTAATTGGTTCACAGTTTTCGCCTCAATCAAGGACAATATGTGAAAATGAATGTTCAAATTCCCTCGATAAGTTGTTCATAAGTAGCAGGTATGTGTCCATCTATATTGATTTGAAGATATTATTTTCGCAAAGCTCTATTTTACGGAAACAAATGGGCCACATCGCTGAAGTTTGACCTGAATGTTGCAGCTATAATTGACATTGCATGTAATGTATATTTTTTCTAGTTCATAAAACTTTCTTCATCGTTATCAAAAAGAGTATAAACATCTATCTACTATTTAGAACATATGAAGTGGGAGTGGAATGCGACATGTTTTTCACCTGGAACGTTATCGGAATGGAGTTTCTTCACTCCGGGACGGTGTTTCATACGGCGTTCGGGTCATAACGTTCCACCCCGGATGCTGTTTGATCTCTCTTTCTTTTTTTTTTCCTTTTTCATGGTGTTAATAAAATAGTTTGTTTGTGTGTATATTTCGTGTCGGAAGAAAAATAAGATGATGATGATATGTGAGTGTTTTGTGTGCAGACAACCAGGAAATAAAGGAAGAAACAATTCAGGGTATTAGGTATTAAATGGTTTAGATTTTCAAGTTGTCTATTTTTTTTTATAAAAATAATTCATTTTTTAAAGTGAGCTTATTCTTTAAAAATGAATTAATTTTAAATCTTTTTAAAGTTGGTTAAAATAAAATGAGTTATATATATATTTAAATTATAATTTTTATTTCTATTTTTAATGAATTTATTATTTTTATTTAATTATTTTGTTATTTATTTCACTTTATTAAATTATTTGAATTATAAGATATCAAGGTGGATGATTGACTCATTTCATACTAAAGATAATCGTAGGAAATCCTTTAATAACACGGATTACTAGTTCTCAATAATATTCCACGAACTAATAAAAAATCAAAAATAAATTTCTGAATACTTTTCTAGGTCATCATTTTTCAGCAATAATGTTTCCGCTTAACACTATAACATAAGGATCATCACTCTCTGTGCTCTTCTTAAATAAATAAATGTATTTGCCAAGTCAAAAAGTTATACTATTTGTTATTGATATCAACTTTGTAATAAATAAATACATAAATAAATTAGGCTGTAATATTCGCATCCGCATTTCCTTTTCGTACATATCCGCAGGGAAATCATGAAGAAGCTGCCTTAAACCCTAAATTAATACAAATCACAGTTGTGATCACCCTTTGTCACTATCTCGCTTCTTTTGCACGACAGTACTTAACTCATATATATAAAAGAAATAAATAAATCATGTTGCAACCGTCCGAAAAACAGAAACACACACACATATATATTATTATATAATATTATATAAGTGTGCGTGCGCATATTAATACATTAAAATAATCGTATACAATTTTGTTATTATGTTTACACATTATAAATGTTTGAGCTGTTAATGGTTTAGGTCGTGATCTAAATCTGATTCGATCTGGTCCATTTACATGATCTAATCGAAAAAAACATTAGTCCCTTAGGTGATAAAAAAATACTGAAAAGTAAAAGAAAAATGATAGAAGAAAAAATAAAGAAAAGGAAAAACATAAAAAATACTGAAAAGTAGGAAAGAAATAATAAAAAAATAAGAAAAAAAAGGTGAAAATAAAATGGAAAAGTAAAAAAGGAAAGAAAAGAAAAACATAAGAAAATTGGAAGAAAGAAAAAAGAAATTGTAGTGGATGGAACTCAAACATGTGTGCATTCCAAACTTTAAAAAATTCAGAATAGCGGGTGCAAGCCACCATACTACATTAACGTTATTTTTGCAAATTAAATATATAACCTATAACAATTTCAAATAAAATAAAAGATTTATACTATAATTGGTGAAGAAGAGGGTTAATAGTTTTTAACCATTCAATTCAATAAAATAATATTTTGATTCTGTTTAAAATTATATTTATTTTTTTATTAAATTATAGTTGTTTTTTTTTCTAATTATAGTTTTAAATATATATAGATCCTGATACTATATATATATATATATAAAGAATGATTATTATAATGAAGTTTGTTATGACAATAATAATTAAAATGAATATTTTTATTTTTAATTTTAACATTTTTATATTTTTTTGTATAAAAAGATATTATTAATATTATCAAAATTATTATAATTTTATTATTTATAATATGAGATTGATTTTTAAACATATATCTATATATATATAAAATATACAACTTAAATTTTTGTTTCATAACTTCTATAACTTTTAAGTGTGATACTCATTAAAAAATTTATCGGGTATATTATAAAAGTTAGTTGTGTATTACATATTTGTTTTTTTTTTTATCTCATATTAAAAGGTATAGAATTTTAATATAGGTTTTCTTATCAAAAAGTTAATTAATTTTAAAATTAAAAATTAATATGTTAATTCTTACTATTACTACCATAATAAAATTTATCATTCAAACATTTTCCTCTAAATATGATTATAATTATGGATACGTATGATAAAGATTTATAAGTTGTATTGAGCACATACATAGTAATTTTGTTGTAGTGATTGTTTGTGTTTAATTAAGGGCGGAGTCGGGGTTATTCGAAGTCCATTAATCCGACAAGAAATCTTGAAACAAAAGGTAAACCCCTCAAGGCGATGCATGCCATGCCCCGTCACCATACAATGGTCTACCTGCCTTGTGGACCATCTCTCTCCTCGTGTCGGCCATTCTCTCTCTCATTCTCTCTCTCTCTATCAACTTTTGAAGTTTGACTTTTGAAATTCAAGTCAACATCTAATCAATAAAAAAATACTTTAGTAAAAATATACTTATTTCGTAGATGGGTGACGTGCAAATGTTTCTTTGCTAATTTGGCGTACCTACCTATGTAAACTATAAACAAGCTCAATATTTGTGAAACAATTTCAATAACGAATGATATCGAAAACTAGGTATATATTTTTTCTTTATATTGTAAAAGTCAAAATCCATGCATATAGTTATTTCTGAGAACTTACAATAATGGCAACTAAACCCAGCTTAATTAACAAATAATTTGATGTACGTAATGAAGTTTTTAACGAAGTTAATATTTTCGTGTTAGAAATTGAACGCACACGATTCTTTTAATTATATACATTATTTTGTGAACATTTTTTTGTAAGTTTTTGTATTAATTTCCAAAACTTATATTTTGAAAGGGATATATATAGGGTGAGATCAAGAGGGAATCAAAAAAATTAGGGAAGTAAATCTCAATTATTGATTTCATCATAAATAAATTTTAAAAATTACAAAAAATTTCAAATTTTAACATTCATCACTAATGAATTTTAAAAACATTTTTTAATAAAAAAATCAAAGGTTAAGATTTGCTTCACTCGTTCCCCAAATTTTATAGCTTCCCTATGAATCCTTCCCCCGTATATATATATATAACACATTATTGGGTACCCGTACGACTTGGAAAAAAATATACTATGACGGTATACATAGAAAATGGTTGTAGTTGTTAGTGGGGTGGGGAAACAGGTCCAAGATTTGAAGGCCTGTTCTTCTTATCTTTTTGTTTACATACCAAATATTTGCTTCTCTTTTTGTGTCAAGTGTTTGTTAGTTTTAGTAAAGAACAAGTGACAAACAGCTCACACTGTTCTTTAAGGGGTGTTTAGATTTATCTTTGTGAACCTACGAAGAAACATGTTTTTAGGACCCATTACCCTGCCATTTTGTCATCTTGTTTGATTTGATTTCATCTTATTTTGTGAATGTTACTGTCTCAAAATAGTTTAATTGCATTAACTTTATCTTACATACATGGGTTCATATGGTGAGCACGTCTAGAGTCTAGAAACATATCAATATTGATTAATTAGCTTTTTAAGCGGTGACAATTTTTGCTGGTCAACGTACTATTTTGATAAATTATTAGGAGTTCATTACCAATAATTACATAAATACGCGGTATATTTATGTTGAACTAACACGAAAACAACGCTTTGATAATGGCTTGTGTTTAATGTAATTAACTGCGTATATGCTTGTAATTATGTACGATATTATATCACAAAACAAACTTTAATCCTGTACAGGAATTTGCTTTTTGATGAATACTATTTAACCAGATAATATATTTAGTTTTTATAGTATACGACAAAAATACACACACGGGACCACTTCATGTTACACGTGACTTTAAACTTTTGACTCAGCTCGATCCGTATTCAAGAATCAAGGTGTAGACCAAATATCATACAATTTTTTCAAAGTCATTTATTTTGTAGTTCAAGCTATATAGATATTTGATAAATTTAGTATTAAGTTAACTGGTCACTTAGTTCTCTATTTGGCTAAAAGTTGAGTTTATCATTTAATCTCAAATCAAGGCAGTCTAATCAATTCATTTACTCCTAATGTATGAGTATCTTATAAAAAGATGTACAAAAAGTAAATGTAAAACTGTGATATTAACGTACAGTAATAATAATGCTTTTTTAAATTATGTGTTTTGTAGTTAATAAACAATAAATTTGAGACGATTAGAGTAGCTAATATGAGCAGAAATGACGGAACAAAAATACTCCGTAGATTTCAAGGAAGATGAAGTATACAAGAAACAAAAAAACTACAATCTAATTGTCACTATCACATGAATTTTCTTTTTCTTATTTTTGTCTCCCTCTACGTCTTATCGGTGATATCTCATTTTGTATCAAAACGTTTGTTATCATATAATTTATCAAGGAAAAACTGTCTACCATCACATAACCATGTGTTACATCCCAATATTCACATGACTCTCCACGTTTGCCCATTCCTATCATTCATTACTCTCTTTATCATCTAAATCACGTGAGCATGATCGTACAAGAATACTGAAAATCTTGCGAACCCTCTCAACTCATTTTCATTGAAAAGTAAAACATATATCTATAAGATTTCAAGGAAGATATTTTTGTACGTTCTGGAAATGATCTATTTGGAGTAATATAGTTATCCTGCTTAGGTGTTGTTTGAGCCATTTGAAAGACACACATTTCATTCTAGAAAACTCAAACTTCATTGATTTCTTATTCGACAATTAAGATATATATTTTATAAATATTTCCAAATAAGCAAAAATACAAGCGCAATTCACATAACTTTTATCACGATATGATTTCAATTGTTAACATGCTAATTTATAAAGTTAATTTACAATCTCAGAAATTAAAAACTTGCATATTTTCAAAATAAATATACAAGAACGTATGACGTACAATATGACCTACGTCGGCGAGAGGAAGAAAATGGGACCCAAGCGACCCAATTGGAGAATTAACTTGACAATAATATTAACGTGACTATATGGGTTACGAGGGGGAACAAGTTGACAACTTGGGCCCACCCTTGGTGTCAATATCCTGCCTTCATGTGACATCTAACTTATAAAGTCTTAAACCCGAACCAAACGGCAAGCGTCCTTTGGACTTGGGCACTAGGCCTGTTCTTTTGGACCTCGTACATTCGGTCACAAGTTATTAAGTATATCGGTATATGGAATATGGTATTTTCAACTGTTATCAAGCTAACGTGGGGTATATCTTACTCACTTAGAGGTTGTGGCTACGAGGGTATTCGGAGTCAATCTCGATATTTTGTGCTATTTGGGGCAAAGATATCACTTTGAAGTTGAGTCCTTTGTAAAACAAAATGTCCAAGTTTTCTTGATATTTTTTTTTATTTTGGTAAGAATCCGGTTGCAAATTGAAATTAAACGGCACTTAAGCAATGGAATGTAGACTAAACAAAAGAAGAACAAATTTATGAAAAAGGAAAATTCAAAACTTGACTATATTATGTTTGCCTTCTGTCTCTGAAAGACACAAAACTTGAGTACTTGACTTTATTATGTTTGTCTTTTCTCTTTTAGAAGACAATACATTTGAAAATTGTGTATTTCTGCCATCATTTTGTTAGTAACCCACAAACTTGTCAGGTTTAAAATATATGATATATTTTGAGAGATCCTTCAAATAAAAAGGCTACAAGTAATAACCATTCCAGCACCTTTAAGTCCACTTGTGGGCTCCAAATTTTGGGCTTTTTATTAAATTAGTATGTAGCCATGTAGGCGGTAGGCCAATGCAAATCAGTTAAATTGTCCATTTGATATTTGTAAGTATCAAATCTCTTAAGAAAACATGTGTAATAACTAGAAAGGATCTATGGCAATTTACCTGTTAGAGAATCTGAAAGGATGCTCATTCGCACCCTAACGACATGGATGCTACCAAGTTTGTATATACAAAACCAGCTGCAGAAATCATAAAAACAAGAATGCCAAAAAGGAGAACCAATTGTGCCCGGATAATTTTTAGTTACCACTATGGCATACAAAAGTTACGGGTTGGGACTTGGGTACCTGAAACCATGCTGCTAGCTACTGTAATATGTACAGAACCACCTGCAATCCAAGAGTAAGTGTCATGTCACCAGGGGGTTGGGAATACAGGCAAGTTCGATCATATATTAATTCACCAAGGCCAAATGTTAACATATATGAGTGCCTAACAAGATGACTACTACTTGCCCAAAGTATGAACAAAAAAATACTTCTTTATGATAATCACTTGTATGATACGGGTAGTATAAATTCACCTCATTCAAGAAATACCATTTGGGGTTATAAGATGTTGACTCAATTTTGTTTTTACAATTAACAAAATCGATATCGATATGATTGCATTAGGACATGAAACGGCTTCTTCAAACAGAATTACAAATTTATTTCTTGATGTCTTGCAAAAAATTAAAATTTTGGCATGTTGGCTCAGCTTTGCAGAACCAGTATATTTGCAACTTCATATTCTTAATGTAGGATATTGCATATATTGAATCGAGTGTTTGAATATGCACCACATGATGTTATGATACCAAAACAATTTTACATTTGGTATAATTCAGAATGTAAAACTACACACGGAGAGATTACATTTTCTTCTATTTTGAACAAATAGATCACGTTATATCATTCATCAGTTACTACAAACTACAAATTGTACGAAATGCACACATATTTTCGAAAAGGTAGACAGAAATTTACAATTGCAAGCACTATATCTCCCTCTAAGGTAGTAGCTAATGAGCTAAAATTGTCAACCAATATCATTTCGAACCCTTCTTTGGAGGAGCTCTAAGAATTGCCGGCACACTAGCAGGAAAGAACATTTGTCTCACTCCTTTGGCTTTAATGATAGGAAAAATGATCCCTGATGCACCCTGATTTTCAATAAAACCTTGGTAAAACAGGCTAATTAAAATGGATGTCAAAGTTGAAAAAATTAGAAACTTGATCACTAATTACTCACCATAATCAAGCTAACTCCGATCCATAACTGCTTAGGGGTGGGTAAAGATAGTAAAAGACGACCAACTCCATAAACAGCTACTGCAAGGAAATGAAGGACTAAGCTAATTGGGCTAGGGTTTAGCCCTGAAAGTAGACCCACTGGCCCGGTTGAACAAACACCTTCTAGGCTCAACTAGTCAAAGCAAGCTTCCCGCATTTCCTTCCTTGCTTCTTCAGAAGATGCAAAGAACACCTTGTACAGAGCCCCAGCTAAGTATTTATTGTAGACGCTACCGGCTGCATTCAATGAAAAACACTTTGATAAGTATATACGATCTCATTTGATGATTATGAGAAGTTAACATATGATTTTGTCCCTTTCTACCTTGAGTAAGGTGTAGAATGATTGTAGATATTTGGTAAGTGAATCTGCATCGCTGAAATCATGCAATGGTCTAAGAAGGTCACGTAACACAACAACGTCAGAGAGTGCAACAGTCATCCCTCCACCACTCAAAGGATGGCGCATGTTAAAAGCATCACCCAATAAATGTGCGCCAGGTGTTGAAATAGGAGAAGCGGCATGGTTCTATTTGGCGTTGTTCTTATCTTACCTTTGTCAATAGCAGCCATACAAGCATCATGCAACTTGGGTGGTACCTGAGGAGCTACAATGGTCTTCAAATATTTTGCCATTTCCCCGTTAGCGAGAGGAGGTAGCTTTTTACCAGGTATATCAACCAAACAACGAACTTCACTGCATCGTATTGGATAAAATAAAATAGGTGAATGATCTGCCAGGATGACATGCCCGTCATTTGGATATGGAAGTTCACAGTTTTCCAAAACCAACCCAACAAAGCACGAGGGCAACCTGTAATTGACCAGAAAGTCAACATTGCAAAATGAGCAATAACAATACATTATTCAAAGACTGGGCATACATTCTATAATGTACCTGTGATTTGCATAGAGAACGATGCAAATTAGAGAAACAGCCATCACACACAATGGTAAGAGGTGCAAATGCTTTCACAACTTCACTAGATTTAGTTTTGGATTGAACACCTCTTATAGTTTCTTTTTCTTCAAGAAAGGATGTCACAGTGCCTTGCTCCAAATTTAGACTGAAAATTAATCAGCTTATTCAATAACAAGAAAACAAAATATTTCAAGAAATTTGATGAAAAACAAGTAATACTAACTTAGGAAGAGTGGCAGCTTTCCCTCGCATCTTCTGTATGAAGCGCCCATTGTGAAAACTTTTACCAGATACATCCGAATGAAATTTCTGCAAAGGATACGATAATCTAGTGCTCTTTCCATTTTTGAAAAGAGCATATCCAAATATCTTCTGAGCTTCTATCTCCACTACACAGTCTGCATCGCAATAACACATTTTTACAACCAAAAATTAAGGTATCCACCTGGTTGGAACAATTCACCTAGAGCATATACCTTCGAAACCCAACTCAATTAGCTTAAGGAATCTACGATTCTACCCAGCTACTACAGTTCACCTACAATAATCCTATCTGGCTCCGTTAAATCTCTCTCAATTACACGAACTTTACATCCTTCCTGTTATGACCAATTGAGATACAGATGCTTAGATAAACAGCATCAACGTAATAAATTTAATCAAAAGAGTTCCTTTTCAATTGCATAATTAATTCAGCTACACTTTTATTTCAACAATAAACATACCTAAGTATGAATCAATCAGTAGTCATATTGTTAATCAGTATATCAAGACTGTCCTCCATATCTAAACAAAAAATTTATATAATAAAAACGAGTCAAAACAAAAACATCTTTATTGGCCTTATCGAATTCACCAATACTCAGGGAAGCAAAATCCAAAAATCTAGTCAAATGTGTAGAAAATCAACCAAAAATCAAAGGACTTTACCTAACAAATTGAATTTTGAAATCTTACTTAAAAGAAAAATGATTAATTCTCTATGTATTTGAATCCCACTTTAAAGTTCATATTTCAAACCTAAAAATAATTAATTCTCTTTGATACTTCTAAAGTTCTAAAAGGTACGTGTTCCACTAGTTAAAAACATGTAAGAAAAAGACTTGGCACTGATGGCCTCGTACTCTCGTAGTGTAACCTTTTAGAAAAAGACTCGGCCCACAAGGCCCATTCATATTAGCCCAAAGATAAAAAGACTGTTTACTAAGCCCAGGGCTCTCCACACTCATAGATAGGTGAATAGGTAGTGAAGAACACAAGTAGCCCATCGACTTCTACAGTTCTACAAAGGGTTCCAAGAATACGGTGCCTGTTTCGATACAAAGAAACAAGTAGCCCATCAACTTCTACAAATCATCTTACAAGGGTTTGGTCCACGTGGATCACTAAAACTTACGTCGAAATCACGACTAAAACAAAAAGAGAATTTACACACCATTACAATCGTTTAAACCGAACACACTTACCTTGATCTTACTGATAAATCAACTTTCTACGGTATCAAAAAATGACAAGTGTAATCAGATAACGTTGTTTAACGCTATCCTTTTTATCACCACCATCGACCCTTTTTACTTCCTCACGATACCAACCTTATTTTAAGTTAATCATCATCACGTAGTCTTAATGCTATAGCTTATAGCTTATATCATTTATAAGATGACCTAAAACATTTTACCTACATTTCAATTAAAAAAAATAGTGATAAACTCAACTCAAAAGGCAGAAAGGTATTTACTGACCTCATTTTTTTGGGAATTATATATATTATTTACTACCTTGTAAATTCGTGTATACACATGTTCTGTTTAACTCATTAAAACACCCCAAGAGTCCAAGACGTTATTAAACTATATTTTTTGTCACAAAACCTTATAAATATCATGGATTAACTTAATCAATCATTGTGTTTTTTTATTACAGTAAGAGTTGCAAATTACATAATTAAATTCGTTTGTTCTTGCAATTGTCTCAGTTTTCAAATCAGTTATTACTTATTAGGAGAACTGGTTGATTGATAACGAATTAAATATGATAAATATAATTATATTGAAATCAAAGCTTTTTATTTTAAAAATTAATTTGTAGCACCACCGACTTTTATTTTTCTCGCATATCTTTTTTAAGTTTTGAAAATCAATTATTATTTACTTAACTTCTGGGAAGTTAAAGCTACAATAGAAAGGAAAAATATTTTGAATATATATTGGGTCATAAAATTGAGTGAAACAGAAAATACATGATTAGTTTGTAGTTGATTTTTGTTCAATGAAATAAAGGAATATAATAAGCATGGGATAAATAAACTATTTTTTTTACACAAAACTCTTTATGTATCACGTATTAACTAAAATATGTTAATTTATTATCGTGTTATTCATTTATCACGATAAGAATCGCAAATCATACTATTTAATTTCGTTATCTCTGTAATTGTCTCCAATCTCAAATCAAATTATTATAGAGTATCAATAGGAAAACTTGTTGTCGTCCTAACATCAAATATAATCATATTGAAATCGACATTTAATTTCAAAATTTAACCTGTAACACTATTGATTCTCGTTCTTTCATCATACTCTTTTCAAGCTTTAGAGACCCAATTATTATATACTTAACTTATGACTAGCATAATACTTGTATTGTGCACGAAATACAATGTTTTATTATATAATGTGACTCAGCGATAGTCATATGTTTATTATAGATTATTTATATTGGTGACTCAATAACGATAGTTTACTCGTATGTAGAGTTAAGGGTTGGGGTTACAGTGGTGTGTCTTATGAATATGAAAAAATTAATATAATTTTTTTTTTACATAAGTTATATTAAAAAATGTTGAATTTCATTTTTAAGAGTTTCTATATATAAAATATAAAAATGCTTTATATATTAGTATAAATAAATTAAATAAGAAAAATTTAAAAAATTATGAACGCGTAATAGAATTGAGTGGAATAAAAAAATGTGATTTCTGGAAATATTTTGTTTAATAAAGTAATAAATGTGATTAGTTAATAAATGATGTTTGTTTATAGAAATAGAGGAAATAAAAGTAATTGGGAATTTTTCATTAAATATTTTAAATTAAAATAACTAGTAGGTCATAAATTTGCGATAATGCGGATCGAATTTAATTTTTTTTTGGTCGATTTTTTATATAGTTTATAGACCCGCGATAAGGTGCGACGAATTTAACTTTTATAAATTACTAAAATATTTAGTCGATTTTTATATATTGTGACCGACTTTTTTAATTTAAACAAATACATCATATATGATTTTTTTTATATATAGTTTATAGACCTGCTATAATGTGGGAAAATTTTAATTTTAATAAAATGAATAAAATATTGTGGCCGATTTTCTTTTATAGTTTAAAGACTCTTTAAAATATTTGTCTAATTTTTTAATTTAAATAAATAGATCAAATAATTAGGGACGGTCAAATATATAATTATACGAAATAAATTAAGATCGTTGGATAGTAAAAAGTAAAAAACAATGAAGAGTTCAGATTCCTTCATCGTATCCTAAAATAAAGATTTAAAAATAATTGCGTATAATATTAAGTACCATCATATCATTAATTAATTCAATTGAAATATTTTTTTTTTTTAATTTATATTATTCAATTAATCAACAACTATAATATTATAGCACCAATAGATATTCTTAGGTAGCATCGATACATATCTGTACATGGTAATGGTAATTATATTTTAAATGGAATTTTTATTGAACCAGATTATTTATTATATATAACATAATAGTAAAATACAGAGACTTAACTGTTCAGTTAAAAATTTAATATAATTGATAAAATCAACAGTAAAATTCTTATAATTTTTATTATTAAGAATTAAGATTCACAAATCACAACCTCTTCAGAACAGCAAGAAACCAAAATAGAAAAAATAAAAATAGTGTATAAACAATGGTTGAAGAATACAGGATAGTGATGGTAGTCAAATCAAAAGTTAGGTCACGTTATCATAACTCACAAAGTCATGGAATTAAACTGAAAAAAGAATCCTTAATATTTTTCATGTTGTCGAACTTTTTCTAACATCGATTTACAAATATGTGTAGGAACATGCTTTGTAAAATAAAATCGAGTTTATAAAATAATATAATATATAATAATTAAAGTTACAATTCGATAACAATGATAACACAAATGGATAGTTGTGATATTAAATACAACTAAATATCATTATAAGATACGAAATAAGAAATACAAGAACAAGAAAATGGCCGGAGCTTGCGTTGAACACAATTCCCTTAAAACAGATTTGAGCCTGTTTCTAGGGTACGGTGGCCTAAGCTGCGTACAACCGGAGTTAAAGAACTTGCCTGAAAATGCAGAAAATGGAGAGTGATTTCGTGGGGTGAGTTCTTGCTAGTGATTGCTTATATGAATGTGGAGATGGAGTGCAGAATTATAAGGTTATTTCCAGCAGAAAATAAGGAGGATTGAGACTAGTATTTAACTAGTTTCCTACATTATTAAGCTCATAAAGAGCTAATCAATTGCCATCAATTTGCAGCTCTTGATCATCCCATATCATAACTTACAAAGTACTTGGGGCTGGGTCATGGGTTAAACCTAATACATTTAGCCCAACTTAAGAACTCATTCACTAGTCCAATTCACCAACCCATTGATATCTTTATTCACTTATTTTCCAACAATATGTACATAACAAACATTGAAAAATATATATCTATATAGGAGGCTAATCTTCATAAAATTTTAGGAGAAGGGGAAAGGAGATATGAGTTGTCCGTAAACATTCATCCTGATCAACATTTATCGTGATCAAAATTAACATTCACCGTAATGAATATTAACGAACGGTCCAGATTTCTTCTACATCATCTATATATATATATACTAAATATTACTAGCATAATATTCAAGCACGCAACATGTTAAAAATTTATGAAATTTATGTTGGGATATATTAATTTCAGTTATGTTTGTCAAAGACTAATAATGCTAATAGTTATGTTAAGAGTAAAATTGTAATTTTACTTAAAAAATCTTACGTACATTATATATTAGTATCAACTTATAAAATAAGTTATATAAATTTAAAATTTATAAATTAAAGCATATTTTTCAAAAAATTTAAAATCATTACCCAATAACAAAATTCAAAATTTTTGATGCTATCTGAATTTTAAATAACTTGAATAGAATATTTTTAATATTCAATACAAATATTTTGAACACCCATAATTTTAAGGAACTTTTTCTTTTATGGAAGCTACAATTACACTGTTAAAATTTGGAGTCTTTCGGTCAATTAATTTTAAATATTCAATACAAATATTTTTTGTTTTGTTGTTGTAACGTTTTTGGTAGGTTGTAAATATTTGGTATTATATATTCAATCATTTTATATAATAAATAAATGTATATATTTTGTATACACTAATAGATAGATTTATATTTATGGAAATGATTACATTCATTTTTTGTAAATATTTGGTTTAGTTGTAAATCTCTAAATCAACTTTGTATATACTTAGACTACATACAACGGGTGAGTCAGTTGGAGAATCGACGCGCGTCGCTTTGGGGAAGCCGATGGCGGTGTCGACGGGGTGTGTCGGTGGATTGCGTTTGTATGGCGACGAAGGGAGAGACGAAAGGAAGCGGGGCCCGCACGCAAAAAAAATTTCCCTTCTTTGTTTTCTTTATGTATCTCAGTTAAAATAAAAGATGAAAAAGATGGTTGTGACTCGTGGAGAAGATGAACTGTATTTTTGTAAAACCTACTGGGCTACAGGTTTATTAAGCTTATTTGGCCAACAAAAATTTAATTGGTTACAAGTTTATTTGACAAAAAAAAAAATGTATTCTACTAAATATATTTTTGTAATTTAATTTTTATTAAGTTTATTTAATTTTTAATTATTTAAATGTATTTGCTTTTGCTAAAAAAAATTAAAAATTAAATTAATTATATGTATTTGTTTTTGCTAAAAAATGAAAATTAAATTAATTAAATCTATTTGTTTTAGTTAAAAAATTGAAAATTAAACTAATTAAATGTAATGTTTTATTTTAATCAATTAATGTAAAGTTTTTAATTTAATTATATTGAATTATTTATATGTGTGTGGGACTTAGAAATCAAAGTGACACGTCCGGATAGGCAGGGGTGTGTCAATTTTGTGTCAGTTTAGGAGATGCTAATGTGGCGCTAACGTGTGTCTCAAGTGACACCTACTGACACGTCAGTTGTTGGGATGAGTCTTACTATACTAACTATGTGTATATTGTTTTATTTCTTTCGATTAAAGTGTTCATTTTAATTATTACATACAGTTTTAGAAAGATTTATTAACTATATTTTTTACTGATCAAATAATATTTTTATCTATTAAATTTATTTTAACTGATTGTAATATGAAACTAAATGTTTATTTAGGACCACTGAAAATAGTAATATTAGCATTTAGTTGGACGTAAACCGTAATAGACAGATGTAATAAGAGTAAACTATTGGTGTTAATTTTTCCAAAAATTTTAAGACCCAACAATATCTAATTCATTTTAAGTTGCCCCGCTGAACTTAAACCGCCAAAAAACCCTCCAAAATTTAGTCGAATACACAACAAAGAAAAATAAATTAAAATAATAAACATACATTAACCAAACGAATAATTAAATAAAAATAATTATACAATACACATCCCCTAGAATTACATTACAAAAACAAATGTTGTTAATTAGTTAATATTCAGGCATTAACTGACTAATTTTGCCTTGTTGTTCAACAGCCATTTTTTGTTCCGTAACTCTTAACCAAACACAAACAACCGTAAAACTCAATAACAAACTTAACAACCCACTTCCTAACCCAATTCCCACAATTACTACAACCGATAACCCTTTACTTTTCATCGGACCCAACGGGTACCCGTACAGACCTTTATTTCCCGAATACGAACTCGCATTAAACCGGTTTAGACTCCCGGTCCGGTTCGATAAACTCCCAGGTATTGGACCGGACAATTTATTATTCGAAACATCAAAAACCGACAATCTCACCAACCCCCCAACCTGCGGCGGTATCGAACCACTAATTTCGTTGTCGTGTAAATCGATTACGTTGAGGTAAGCGCACATGGTGAGCTCCGGCGGGATGTTTCCGGAGATACGGTTCGATGAGAGGTTTAGTACGGCGAGGTTGACTAAGTACTGAAGCTCTGGCGGGATTTTTCCGGTGAGTGAGTTGTTGGAAACGTCTAAAGATTGAAGATTTGTGCAGTTTGAAATGAAGGGTGATATTGTGCCATGAAGATTGAGGTTCGGAAGTGAGAGTTTGTAGATCCGGCCGTTGTTGCATGTTGCTCCGGCGAGGTTTGATAAAAAGCCGGAACATGGATTTGAGAAAGTGGGTTTGGTCCAGTTCATGAGGTTATGATTCGGGTCGGATATGGATTCAAATAGTTTGGTCAAACAAGATTGGTCATTGGGATCTGGTGATGATGGAGATATTAAGAATGAAGATATTAGTATTAACATTGTAAGTGTTGGGAACCTCATGATAAAAATTGAGGAAGAAATTAGGGTTTGATTGATTTGGGGATGAAGAAAAAAATGTGTAATTGGTCTGAATTTTGGGTTTGAGAGGGGGGTCGGGTGGGGAGTGGAGTGCGCATGTAAAATGGATAATGAGTAAATTTTTGGTAAAGTTTTGATTATGATTTGAATACAAGTAGAGGATAAAATTGGGTTTTTGGGGCCATGTGGAAAGATGACTTGTGGGAGTACCAAACTTCAACTTACAAATTGGTGAAAAAGTAATTGGATTTTGGAATGATTGTGTTTAGTTTTCTCAACAACAATTGGGAAGGATCTTATATGGTTTCATATCCATGGTTAACAAACAAGTAATAACTTAACTAGGTGTATCTTTTAAGGATTTAAATTTATTAAGACAGCCTAAAAAAATAGGTTACAATATTAATCATTAGTGGTGATTATTTTATTTCTTTGTGGTAAGCAACTTTTTTTTTTTTGAACAAATTATGGTAAGCAAGTAAGCAGAACTTATTTGCCCTTTTTCTTGTGCTTGTTTAGCTCCAGCAAATTGGTTCACAAGTACAGCCTCTGCAAGACCTTTTCTTGTTCAGCTGTAAGATTATGAAAACTATTATTATATTATAGTGAACGTTTGGCGTTAGAAAAATTTGAATCCATGTGGACGAATGATCACTTTTAAGCTTTTGTGTATGAACTTTTGTTAATTGATTGTGTGGCATTTTGTTTCGCTGTAGATGTGAGTTTGTCTTAGCATTTTGTACACGGGGTGTTGTATCTCTCCTTCTTGGAGATTTATAATTTTTAATAAAATTTTGCCTTAAAAGTATCTTTTTGATTGTGTGGCATTGTAGTTGTGTTTGCTCCCATACGAAAACCATCTCAATAAGCATCTAATTATCAGGCAGGTTAGAACATGTGTTCTATTTACCAAAATATATAACTCTTTAGGCTATGTTTTATAGTTCTATCTCGGAGAGAAGAGAAGATAATGGAAAAGAAAATCAGAAACTAATTTTATTTTCTAGTTTTTCAGAAAAGAAAAGAAAATAAATGAATAAATTATTTTTGACTGATTTTCCTTCATATTTTTCCTCTCAAATTAGAAAGATTTGAATTCCTTTCTTTTCTTTTCTTTCCTTTCCATTTCTCTCTTTATCTTTCTTTACAAAACTAACGCCGGAAGAGTGCGTTAGGATAAGTATCACGATGAATTTGGACCACTTTATAGTTGGTATGTTTATTGAAGACATTATGGAATGACCAGTAGAGCTTTCTAATATATAAAAGAAGATAAACTGAAAGATAAAAAGAATAACTAAATCAACTTTTTTATATTTTAAAGTATCAATTAACTTTTTATTTTTAAAATGAATCACTAACTTAAAAGAGTATATCAGTTATCTTTTTAACAGGTAACTGGTCATCTTGACGAAGTATGGTCATATTTAAGTGATGACGTGCAAAAGAAAAAAGAAGCTTCCCATCAGATCTAACTCCCCATCTCTTTCTTCTCACATTCAAACTTTCATCTCCTTCCCGATTAAACAACAACACCACCACAAATCGCCTAACTCACTGGCTCCGGCCACCATCTAACCCAGCAGCCGCCACCACACCACCTCACCACTTTGAAACCATCGGATTTGGTGATTCAGCTAATCTCTCCGGGTACTAACGATGTCGTCAACTACTGTACTCCACCTGTTCGCCGCAAACCACCGGTTCCTTCCACCACCACCGCAAGAGTTTTGTTCTTCTTTTCCATCTTTTTCTTATTCTCACGATTCTGACCACCACCATAAATTCATGGTGGTTTAAACGGAACTCCAAATATGGAAATGTTTATGATTTAAATAATTAGAGGGTTGTTAAAGATTTGGTCATCTGGGTTGTCTTTGATAGTATGTTTAGGCGTTATTCATGTTTGAAATTTTGTTCTTTTAGTTTTGGATTGTGTTAGATTTCTAATAGGTTGATTGACTGTGGATGGTGGTGATGGACGATGCTTTTACATGAACCTCAACACGAAAGAATATAAATATAAATAATTAACAACAAAAGTGGAATAATATTTGTAAATCTAAGAATTAAACATAAATTGTTATAGAGAAAAATATATGGATGGTTGTTTCTTTTTCTTTTATTGTTAGAAAATGACCGTTATAAGATCGAGTAAATTATGATGTAAAAATATATATTGATATTGATATGAGCAGAGGTAAGGACATGGTACACACCTGGATGGCTACATGGGAAGCCACATATATAACTATTCGTGGACTAACTCAACAGATATAATTTCACGTCAATGTATTTCTAAATGTGTAATTTTACAACAGTGATTCATTTAAAAAAAGGAATTTGTTGATACTTCAAAATATAGAAAGATTCAGTTATTCTTTTTTTGAATAATTAACCTAAATTGAAATAAATAAACTAGTTACAATGGAGTTTTATTTACAGGATAGCCAACAAAATTTCTAAATTATGTTTCATACTTTAATTTTCAATGAATTTCTAATTATTAACAGGTTTGCAAAGTGAGTTTAAATGAGTATAAAATTTATTTTAATATAAAAAAATCGATAAGAAAGGCAGAAAGCTCTATTTGGATAATTTTTCTTTTTCTTTATTGTTTTTTAAAATTAAATATTTAAAAAATATTAGTGAAAAAATTATAAAATTTGCATTATGGACATCAACATTTTTTCTTTTTCGAATAGATATATTACATGATATACTTTTAACGGAGGGGTCTTTTTCATTTTTTTAGTGAGTTTTGAAAACGACTATCACATGTGATACTGGTTAGTATCACATTTGATATTTAATTGTTGTCATGTGTGGTAGCCGTTTTCAAAACCCACTAAAAACTGAAAATAAAAGATTCATTGAAAATATATAACGTGAGATGACAAATCAAAGAGAAAAAGTGCTGATTTTTATGGTGTAATTTTTATGATTTTTATTAGTATTTTTAAGATATTAAATTTTAAAAAATTGTGAAAAAAATAAAAAGTTTAAATTAATTGTTTCATTATTTTTCAACTTTTCTATGTGTTTGCTTTACTTGAACGTAAAAGTTGGTGTGATCCCGAGCCTGAGATGCGGGGATATGGTCGACATATATATATATATGTGTGTGTGTGTGAGTGTGGCTATATCAATATGCATGAGTCAAGCGTGCGATGCTTTCTATTTATTGCATTATTTGTGTGTGGTCTCATTGTGTCCATTACAACGACAATTCACATATTACAACGGACTTCACAAGCACTCGTTCATATAAAATGTATTTTCATACAAAACTACCATTTATGTATTTATTTAACTAATTAGTATTATGGATAGGTTATCGGTGATTTTAGCATATATGTATACAAATGCAGTGTTCAAATCAAAAGATTTAGAAAATTTATAACTATTTTAACAAACTTAGTTGGATTTGAGTTTTGATCACGTTCTTTTCAACGATGCAATTAGGGGAAGATTTAAGAAGTAAGGGGTCAGATGCCCTACAAAGTTTAAGGCAGACTTATAAAATATCTATTTATATATACTAAAGGAAAATAAAAGGTCATTTCATATTTTGTTATATAAGTAAAATGCCACGTGTCAACCTCTCATAATTTTAAATAAATTAAATAAACAATTAGAGTTAGAGAATATTTAAATATAATATTAATTAAAAATAATCTACTAATCATATTCAAATTCTAATTAGAAAATAATATTAAACAATCGAATTAAAATCTATTATAATTTTTTTGTATATATATATTTTCTCAGAATTTAATAATAAAATAAATTAGCTTTAGATCTAAAATTAGATATATATACATATATATTATGACTTATCGATTCCCGTGGATCAATCAACGAGCAACATAAATAAAGAAATTGAAATCATGTGCTTTTAATAATTATAATTATAATATTATTTTCATCCCTCAATTTTATAAAAAAACCAACTTTCTTGCTACAAGTCACATACATAATGTGAAACTGTCTAAAAAATTAAAAGAGATAGCAGCTTATATTATTAGGTTTACTAAGAGATTTTTACATATATAATCAAGTATGAAATTCATTCCCACATGAAACACAATATTATTTTCTTACAAATGTGTCAAATGATTAATACCTTAACATTAGATATATATATATATATATATAAATTATATAGAAACAACAAAAATAATTAACATAAATACCATAGAATATTAAAATTAAATTCAAGTTTGACATATTACTCCGAATCAAACTCATCCTAAGATCCAGGATGTTGAAGTTTTATAAAATCCTTTATCACTATAAAATTAAAACATTATATAACAAAAACAAAAATCAAATAAATCTTTTATTTATCTCTGCATGCTTTATGAGAAGGTTAGTTTTTTAACCTATTTCTCATAGTTCTATTTGATCTGATCAATAATAATATTTGTATTTGAGTATTGGATCATGCAAAACTTATAATGTTAGTCATTCTGTGTTGATTTTTTTTCGTTTTCCGTTTTTCAAAGTTCGGTTAAAGAAGGCAACGATTTTGTGTTTCCTTTATGTAGTTTGTTTATTACTTGATGATAATAATAGTGAGTTCATACTCTTTAGGTGTTAAATTTAATAATATTAATATTATTATTTAATTTCTAAAAAGTAACCATTGAAATTTTTGGTCGAGTTTAAAGTTTCACGTTACGATCACCTATTCATTTTTTTTAAATGAATAAACATTGTGTTATAAAGATTGTATTATTTAAATTGCCGTGCATCGCACGGGTTTATAACTAGTATATATATATATATAGAGAGAGAGTTGATTATTGTAAAATAATTAAGATACAATTTGGACTATTAAATGCATTAAGATGAGATCAATTTTATTTCTTTAATCAAAACTAATTAATTATTTTTTAAAGATAAAATTGAGATTTATGCACATACTTTTAACAATTTTTTAATTTTCTATTATTCTTGTTTCTAGAGTTTATACAACAATGAAAAAAATATATTCTAAAACTGATACATAACTAATATATTTGAAATATATACGAATAGCGTAGAACCGATGCACATGAAAAAACGACAATCATGACATATATAAAATTGATAAACATGAATCTAAACTGAAATCCAAATTAATACAACACTTGATTACCTTCATTTTAGAAGACTAATTCGAACTAATAGACATTTGATAATGCACACCTCGAAGAAACTGATAAAACTTGATACATGTCGGAAAAAAGTTGGTGCACGTTGAAAAGATGTCGGTGCACGACAGAAGCAAGCTGGTGCACAACAATGGCATGCTTGCCGAAAAATCTGATGCTCTCTGGAAAAGAATTTATGCTCACCGAAATGAACAACCTTGTTCAGATCTTGATCGGGAGCTAACAGAGAAGCTAGAAAACACAATAAATAACTGAAAAAACTTGTACCCATTGTTGATTTTCACAAAGAAAACAACGAACATGTTTAGTACGTCATGTAGTATATATATAGTGCCAAAGTGGGTACCAAAATAGGAGTAGATAATGGGTTCATATTGGCTCAATTTGAATGTATATCCTATATGTGATGTACTAGGATACTTCATATATATATATATATAATTTATGCTTTTCTAAAAAAAATAATATTAAAAGAATCTAAAAGTTCTTCACGCAAAGATAATCGCATATTAAAAAGAAACACAATCTAAAAGTTTAAAAATACACTTCAAGATAATAAAATGTTATGTTCAACAGTTAAGCCCTTAAATAACCTCGAAATGTCAAAAACTGTCAAAACTTATAACGAAACAAAAAATTTTATTCACGAGACCAGTTTTTGAGTGACTATGTGGGTTTTGCCCCAATCCACCACCAAAACCAATTTTGACAAATAGCCTCAACTTTATTGCATTGACTTATTCGTTGACTGCTACATTGAATAACTATTGGCCATATGTACATCAAATACCACTTCATTTACCATCCAGTTTACATTGTAGATACTCTGTTTCAAATATAAACCAAACAGGTTGATACGGGCTAATATGTCAAGCCCGTTTTGATCGATTGATTGGGTTAGCCCAACCTTTTCTTTTTTAGAACTTCTCAATTCATATTGTTTTCTTTCACTTCATTAAGAACCCTATAAATCATCAAAGAAATTAACCAAATTAATCAACTTAAAAGAACCATACCAAAACAAAAACTTGAGAGTCCGGTTTCTAGTTTAAGGATTAACCGAAAGTTTCGGTTAAATTTGATTTGGATGCGCCCTAAAAACCAAAGACGAGTTAACTGAAACTAACCCAATTAATCTTAACTTTAAATCTTTAATATACTTTATACTTTTAGCGAACGTAGTTTATTTTTATATCAGTTATATAAGTGTTCACCTTCGGTCTTTTTAATGAAATTCGTTGCCTTTTAGAAGAAAAAATAATAATGTGAAAAGGAAATAAATTACGATGATTGTTGGGGGAAACAACAAAGTATTGGTCAAGAACTGAATTAATCGAAACCGGAATCGGAATGAATGGTGAGTCAAGAACAACTTTAGAGAAATCAGATTAACTTGAATCGAACAGTTTTATATACCTGCTTCTCAATTATCTAGAAACATATTGAGCGAACAAGTAGAATTTATAGTTGAAAATGGTGCTTCCGGAGTTCCGGTTAGAGGTGCTCAATTTTTGTTTTATTTTCTACACTCTAGAAGACTCTAGATTTGAAGTAGTGAGCAATTGAAGGTACTTGATAATATTTGGGCTTGGTACAGGCCCAAAAGTATGTTGCTTAGAGTTATAAAAGTGATCTGCGAAAAAAGGTTAATAATAACAACAATAACGATAATAGTAATAAATATTACGGAGTAATAATATTTTAGGGTTAACTTTTGATCAACTGAGGTGGTAAACAAGAAAGGAAAGGTAGCAAAACTTTGGGCTGGGCCCAAAAGGTATATTGAAAGATTCGCGAATCCTGGGTCTCTGGAGGATGTTCCCCACAATCCCACCAAGCTCCTTTAAAAGTTTTACCTTCCAATATTTTTCGTAACTATTATCTTTTTTGAAAAGGATTTTTAACATTTATTATAGTTGATGATGACATATTTAAACACAATGGTAGTGATTAGCAACTGTTTTATGTATCGGTGCTATAAGGTTAATAACTTTTTTGGAGCTTTCAAATTTTACGAACATCTAATATCATTATATGTTTGATATAAAAAAGGAATACAGTCGTCAATTTCTAACTCCCATAAATCAAAATCAAATACGGCGCAATCGTTACACTTCTTTGATAACAAGAGTCTCTTTTTTCGCGTTATAGTCAATATGAAGACATGCTTAAGAATAATATGCAATCTGATATCAACGCAAAGAAACTTTATGTAGAGATAAGTTTACTTAAGAGTTTCTTGTATTGTGCAAATATAATGTAATCAAATGATATTCCACATTTTCTAAAATAAATTGATTCTTTTTTTAATGGGATTATTCCACATTGTCTGCTTTGACTCATGTTTTTGTATAAACCTTCTTGACTCTTTTTCTTATTAGTTTATAAATGAAAACCGATGTAACAAGTAAAACCGCGGGACGTGAGATATGAAAATAATGATGGAAATAAGACAATGTACGTACTAAACTAAATAACAGAAAGCTCAATTCTAACTTCTATTACCTGATTTTAATTGAATGCAACAATTAACCTCTCCAAAGTCTCTGAAAAGATAAGCATGTGTTATTAAAGTTTTTGTTGCCAAAAAGAAAATTAAAAAAATATGGAAAAATAAATGTTTTTGGTGTAAGGTGCCAGTACCAAGTATTCTGAGATCATAGGTTCATGGCTTATCTCTCTTGGTTTTATGCTTTTTCAAATATATGCTGTGAGTCTGTGACATTTAATTCCTCCGTATTTGGAGAAAAGGGTTGGTCAAATGTCTTTATAGCTTACAAAGGAAGGAAAAGGACAAAAGTGGAACACCTCCCTTATCACTTACCAAAGCTGGTTCTAGACAGATCACCACAAGATACACGATTTCACTAGAAACTGCTATTTTTTAAGGAAAATACTACAGAAAAAAACTTACAAATAACGTGTCTCGGGATCATGAAAAGAGAAAAATAAAAGAAAAACACATGATATGATCGGTCTGGATCAAATCTCAAATGTGTTATAAAATTGTATTATTTTCGTTCAACTTTTCTTTTCATAAAAACATTTTTCTATTTTTTCTAATAAGATAAACGTACATCAAATATCCTATATATTGTACTAGGCATTGAGCCCGTGCGATGCACGGCCGTTTAAAAAATACGGTTTCAAACAGTTTAATAAATAACTAATGTGTCAAATATAGTTTCAACATAATAAGGTCGATAATGATTTAGGTGGTTTTAAGCATTATATTATCATGTAAACATACAAACTTTATACATTTACAACCTTTAAACTTCAAAAATCACAATTAATCTAACATGCTAAGATAATGCAACATTGGTACTGTTACTATTAAAACTAATAATTTATACTTCTTAAAGAAATTGTGAAAAAGAAGAATCACTTAGTATTGAAATAGTTCAACAATGTGGAACTTATAGTTTACGATCAACCAAAATTTTGCCTAAATCAAGACATATAAAATTTCATCTCAAAACTGATTTCTCATTTTCAATAAAAACGATTACTCGTTCTCAACGGTATACAACATGTATGTCAATAAAAGTAGGTGTTTGTGACCATGCCAAGAAAGATAATCAAAAGGTTAATCATATTACCAATAGACTGTACCCAACATCAACATAAAAATATGATAGGATTGCATAGCTACTGATAGTAAAACCCATGCCTTGAAATTATTACGTAGTAAATTAAACATAGGTTGCAAGAGTTCAAAAGTCACATGTAGACAATGGCTGACAACATTTAAAAAACCAAATAACCAAAATTATTCAAAACTCTTCATCATCAGTTTGGGTTAACCCATAAGGGGTGAGTTCAAATACGAATGACAAAAAATCTCACGAATCGTATGTGAATAAATTATAAAAATTACATATTTAGAATCAGCGTTAAAAATAGGAAGAAAAAAAATTCGTCGAAAATATATCATGTGAGATCTCTAATTAAAGATAAAATGACGCTGATTCTAATGATGTAATTTTTATAATTTATTGATGTATAGTTTGTAAGATATTTAAATTTAAAGAAAAAGATGAAAGTGGGTAAGGTGAGGTGGCATAGAGGATTAAATGACAAATAAGCTTAGTTCCTAAGAAATTGACACATAAGCTCAAATTAATAGGAGATTGACACATAAGCAATCCAAAACTTTGTTTTATATATATAGATAGATATATTCACACATCTTATCTTATCTTATAAATATAATAAAAGAAGCTGATGATGACATCATCTAAAACTCAATTGGCCAATCAAATTCATTAATTTTGTTAAATTAAGTAAAATTAGGGATTTGATGACATCATTTAATTTAAATATTTTATCAATTAAATCCTTTTATTTCGGTCTATTCAAAATTACAATACCAAACTTTTTAAATTATATAACTCTTAACGGAAATATCATATCGTTATCAAAATTTATAAAATCTATTTCATGTATTTATATATGTCCACAAACATAAATGAGTACTTATATCGATAAAAGTAACATTAAATATTTTATCAATTAAGTTGTATTTATATAGGTATTTATATTACGTTATAACATTTGAACTGTTGTGTCAAAAAAAAAATATTACTTTTTAATTTAATGTTTATTTTAATTTTAATAGCTGAAACGACCCGTGTATATATACGAATTTGAACACTAATTTATATATATAATTGTCACTTATTCAGTTATAAGCTTCTAATTCTGCGTACTAGTTACTTTCGTAAAACTTACCTTTTAATCCCTTTCAACTAAATATGCTTAATGAATTCAAAGAAAAGCAACCTGCCATCTTATTTATAGCTTATATTCCTTTTCCATACCTACTCTATGCTAATTTCCAACACTTTAATTTGTTTTTGAGAGCGACTTTCTGTTTTTAGGAAATTGATTGTACATACGTCATCAATAACTTGATCGTCTGTATACTTTGTGTTTGTTTTCATTAACAAGTAATAAGATTTTCCATCCTCGCTTTCTCTTAATTACCTATTATAGCTTGTATATTTTATTTCGAATGAAAAAGGAAATAAGATCACAAAAAGGTTCAATCGCTCTAACAATATCAAGTGATTCTTAATTACGAGGTTGCTGATTCGAATATACAGTTGAAACAAATATAAATACTTGTGAATAACTTTATATATGCGATCAAGAGCAATTATGATGATAAAGATATATACGAGGTGATCGATACTACTTCATTTGGTGAACGCCACAGCAATTAATGAAACATGTTTTTCTCCGAGTTAAGCATAAAAAGGGATTGAAAACGAATTTAACTTACTAATGAAGCTTAAATTAACTTACTAATAACTCAACTAGGAATGACAATTATCATCCGGTCTAGTGGATATCTGCTCAATCCGATCCACTCACGGTGGATATGAATGATGGACGTATAGCGGATGTAGATATAAATGTTGATGATTAGTGAATTGGGTGGATGACAAATTGTCATCCATTAATTCATCACTGATCACCCGAAATCCATATATACACGTATATATACCTACACTATAAAGTCATAAATTGTATAAAATTTTAGTTATCTAAGTGGACCCTTCTTATACCTTAAAATCCCTAGTAAATATCTACTTTTCTTTCGTAATTTTCACCATTTACTTTTAGCAAATCAGAATTCTTACATCCCCATTTATAGGTTAACATCATAGAGGTAAAAATATGAAGGAAAAAAATAAATTAACGTACATATAAATATAATATCATCTGATTCATATTTGATCCATCGTAATCTATAAACTTAACTAATAAATACAGTTATTAACAAACTATATATTGTACCATGGATGAATTTTGTTAAACTACAGTTTTGACCTTTCATTTTTGAAACTAAGTGCTAAGAAGTCTCCAGTCTTTTAACGTACTTATAGCTAGACGTCATGATGTGGTAACCAAACAAGTAAAGAATCCAGCAAAAGACTCACTTACCGACTTAGGTTAGAAAAAGTATTATCTAAATGAAAGATCTAAAGTAATGTTGACGAATAAATTAAGGGCAAAAAAATGCAAATTTCTCGGTAAATAATTTTTGCTAGGGATTAGCTTTATTTCTTTAATTTGAAAGTAAAAAATAAAGTATGCGAGGAATATCCATGCTTGTGCCATAAAAAAACATATGTAGTTAATTTAATTTAAGTTTGTTGCCCACTTGATTATAATAATTTAAGGACTGAGTTAAAGGGACTTAGATTTGTACGCTTACAGAGCAGCTTGCAAAGAATTAACCACTTGATAAATTAACTAGAAAAACACCCTTCTATTGCAGTGAAAAATAATTATTGATTTCCCAATTATTTGATATACAGTATTATATTTTTTAAAATATTTTAAACATTAAAAATTATATAATAATACATAAAGAATACTATTTTGTAAATTGAAAATTTACTTTTTAATTATTTTTCAAAAAAAGTTGTAACAAAATAATCCAAAATTAAATATATCATAATATGTAATTGCAAACTCGATGATTGAGTCATGAGTTGCAACTGCTGGGTTTCGAGTTCTTAATAGACGGGTTGTGAGTTGTGGAGTCGTTTGTTGAGTCTAGAGGTTTAACTTTGATTGATTTTTTTGTTTTGTATTTTGATATTAAGCATTATGGACATTAAATTGTAATCGCAAAACTTGATCAAAGCTTTGAATAACTTGAATATAGAAATTGACAACGTAGCAATGAAATTAAACATGGAAACAAAGCTGTAAACATAGAATTCCATTAAAAACACATTTAAGAGTTGGGTTTTTATTTTTCTAAAACTTACAATATGTATAAAATTGAGGGAAAATTAACTTTTTTTGGCTTTAGAGGTGGAATTTGACTATGAAAGATAGACAAACCGACTTTGGCCTTTTGCTAAGACTTTCGTCTCATCCCAACCTTCCCGTCCATAATTGGCAAGTCCGGTAACAACTAATAATTCAAAAATTATATTTTATTTCGGAATTCCTCATTTATAGTCATTTCTATCATAAAAAAAATAAATCTCAAATGCATTATATAGGGAAGTTTCAGTTAAAATTAAATGTCTTATATTAATTAATTTATAGTTTAATAATTCTTATATTAATGAGAATTAAATACATATAGAGGCTCTATACTTTATAAATTTCTTAAAATTTTTTAATAATTATAGGAATAAAATAATTATGTTTATCTTAAAAAATCTTCGATGCCTTACATAGTAGTACATATTAGTGATAGGGGATGATGTATACTTGTTAATTGTTGATTGGCTTACGTCTTAAATAACCATTGTTATACATATTTTATTACCCGAATTATTACTTTAATCTGATTAATTAAATATATATCTTAGAAAAGTATATATGAGCTCATATTGACAACTTTGTTTTACTTAACAAAATAAATCGTACTTTACAATTGTGTCCCCATCTTCATTCAACTTGATCCACAAAACAAATTTGTTACATTTAAATATTGTAGGTTGCCTTCTAATTAAAGCTCACTATACTCAAGTTGCTGTATTTTAATGGGCGTACTTTTCAGGTTTTCTTTGAAATAACTAAAATTGTATAAGACACATTTTCTTATCTAGCTAATACTATCTAATATCTAATATTCAATTATGCACGTGTCCATCAAATTAAAACGACACTTCGTGTACTCCAAACGACAATCAAAATCAGATGCAAGAAAAAAACAAGTTCAAATGAAAAAAAAATGAGAAGTGGAGGTGCCTAACCATTATATATTGCATTACCATATATAGTCCCATGCGCACTCAGATTAATAGACAATAAACAATGGTCATTGCAATATCATATGGATCCTTAATCTTAAGAAAATGAGATATATGCTTGTTTGCATATGTATGTTCTTTTAGTGAGGACGTATGGTCAATGGTGTTTGCTTTTGTTGACTAACTTAATACATCCATAAATACTTGTTTTGATTCTTTGATCATAAAAACAGAAGTCATATTTGATTAATATATTTTTTCTAACTCCTAAGGGCTTAGATATAATTTAAGTTCTCGTTGATGGATGCTAATCAAGGAATATGAATTTCAAAGTAATCCACTCGTTGCACGTTGATACCTTTCCATTGATTAATTATATGCAGTTTCCTACTTGTATGTTGATTAACAAATATCTTCATTTTGTGAATGTTAGTAAGTTAATGTTGATAATGTATTAGGGGTGTACGTCAATAGATGAATATGGATCGGATCTTGATTCAACCCATTAATGATCCTACTTAAGTGGATCATAATCCGATCCATGATCCGATATAGCAGATTATGATCCATGACCCGACTGATTTAAGTGGACGGATCATTATCCGGATTGATTCCTTAAAAATTTAATTTTTAGATTATAATTTTTATGCTAAGAATACTGCTTTCTCGTGATGATCGGTAGTTAAAACACTTTGCATAAGGGTATATTCTTACTCACATTCTCTGTAAGTGTAAATATAAAAATAAACATAAATCATGTATTGTTAATGCCGAATCGAATTTTTACAAATACTACCGTAAAATTCAGTATTTTGCTAGATGTATAAACAGTAAGTTATAATAACTTGAATACAATTTGACAAATCGAACTCACTTTGTTACTTGTAGTTGAAAATGAATTATAAGAGTAAATTAATACAATAACTATATAAAATTGAAATCGTCACATGTGTAATAGAAGGTTGGTTGTACATCATCAGCAGAGTAGTGAGCAAAAACGGAATACGTGCAATTTAAGAATTTTTATTTTGATTTTGATGGCAGATGTGAAATAATTATAGTATATTGATTCATGTAGCGCACCAACTTTTGAAATGTTTTTCTATATCTAAAATATTATATACACGATCAATGAAGCTATCTGGGCCTTTTTCATTATTTCGTATGAAAATCTTCACATATAACTAAAATAATATTTAGATTATAATATAGGAAAGAAAACTTTTATTGTCTAACTTTGTTAGTATATTTTTGAATGGATCGATTCATGATCCATTATAATTTGATTTGATCGATATATTAGATCACTAATTGAATTGATAGATCAATTTTTTTATCCAATAAATCATATGATTGGATCGGATCGGATTGAATTTGAATCACAATTCGATCCATCGCTAGGCCTATCATGTATCCGGATTAACCACGTAACTAAGGATTAAAGACATGGAAACATGAAATAAAATACGAAAAATAAAGAACACATAAGATTATGTCGTTTGGCGAAAGGAAAGAATAGTAGAGCATTAACGGTATATAAAATGCACTCTATGTCTGATAGTATTAACTATTAAAATAGTTACTAACTTTTTTATTTGCACACAAAATACTTGGAACTATATAATTGTGGTGATAGACATTGCATGTAAAATGGACAAAGGGTCACAATTCTACATTTGTCTCATGTGAATTAAAAGTAGATATAAATAAATGAGTGAAACTGACTATAACGATTATTAAAATATTTTTCACATATGAAACAATTATTATTATTACCATTATAATAATAATAATAATAATAATAATATTTAAGTTAAAAGAAGCAAGCAATAATAGATACACGTACAGCACCAACGTCCAAACTCCAATCTAACTTTTCATTAAATACGCAAAACACTTCGTAGTGAAACTTTACAAATGGCAACTCTGGTTTTGACAAAAACACCCAACGTGTTACCAAAACCTTCAATTTCCAAAAAACAACAAAAAAACAAAAAAAAAAAACACTTAAGATTCCATTACTAGATATATAATTACCTTCCCTCAAACTACTTGATTCCTTTACAAATATATATGGAATAAGTTACTAACGTTTTCTCATGCGCGCACGTAGTTATGATTTAATTTAGTGAAATAATATAAAGGTGATGATCAAATTTATGTGATAATTGATGGTGGATTTAATTCATTGATGTATGTCACGTTATTATTGCAAGACCATGCAGACGGTTGTAACAACTGATTTTGTAGCTGTCGAACAAGTAATACTTGACGTATGTCCCATAATTTTTGTCGAAGCATCGCCGACTCGGATCTAAGCCGCTCGTTTTCTTCTTGTAAAATTTGTGCATGGTGACTAACAAACCGTAACCGGTTCATTGTTTCCCGGTTCCCGGTTTTATGCCGGTTCACTTGGTTCCTTAAATTCTCCAAGTGCTTTTGTTTTCTCATGCGAGATCGACGTGCTGATTCACGGTTCGATATCATGCGTCTACGCTTACGTTCATCAATAGGGTTGACTTCGACCGGACATCCGTCGTCGGAGCCGGAGTTGGAGCTATTGGTTTTTGGTGTGGAAACGTCTGAACCGGAAACAGAAAAGACCGGTTCGGCCGGTGGGTAAGAAAAAGGGGTTTCGGTTTCCCAAGGGGTAAACCCGGTTCCTAAAAAACCGTCGCCGGCGGCGGGGAAAACTGATGACATCATGGTCGGGAAATGGTTTTTTATGGTGGATGAAGGTAAGAGGGGGAAAGGGAATAAACGATGGGTTGGAAGCCGGTATTTAAGAGCAAACCAATGAGTGTTGGTGGGGTCCAAGTGAGGGTATTTTGGTCAGAAAATTATTTATTTTAATGTAAATAACTTTAATAGAGTATGACATCGTTGGCTTTATAAATATGAGATTTATTTATAAAATAGTTTTTTAACGGGACCAACAACTGATTTTAGTTACGTAAGGTTAATAATGCTTTTGACTCAGGCGGCACTCAAGGGTGGGGGCCACCGTGGCTTTTTAAAAGGTTGTGACATCAGCAAAGTGGGGTCCTAGTGTGTGAAGCTTATGGCTTAGTCACGAAGAAACAAAACAGGTGCCATCAAAAATTGGACAGTTGTCATCACCCCATGGGCTCATACGATGGAAACCAATAGGATACCAGTTGGTTTCGCGGGAACACGTTGGTCTCGCAGCTTTGGGCATAGTCATTTTTGTAACGAAATACATTTCGATCAGGAGATGAAATTATATATATAAATGACAGATTTTGGAATTTTTCTAACATGACTAATCTTATAGTTTTAATATTTAGATAGTTTTTTGTTTTAAAAAGGTTAGATTAGTTTTTGATAAGATGAGATCATATGTCTCATCACTATGGTCACTGTTTTGCTTTCAAATTAAAGCTTATATTACATTACATTACTTTTAGGTATACGTCTAAGTTATTATATCCTAAAACTTTATAATTACTTTAATTTTTATTGGAAGTTCGTTTTGAGCTTACTTTTCTTGGATTTTGAATTTTCTTAAACATTTCCTGTGAATGTTACGTTGTAATTTGCATAAACTGACTAAACTCACATAACTACCATTACTCCATATCATATAGTATACTCATATGTCATTTAACTATATATATATTACACTTATTTGATGTTCGAACCTCGTGAATTTAACGTACAACAATATTGCTCGTACGTTACCGAGGGGGAAACGAAAACTTAACAGATGAACTAAAGGTGATTAATTTTGTAGGAACGGATTAAGAAGAAACTAAACAAAGTAAAGTATACTTAAAGTTATTAATTAAGCTTAATAGTATATAAAATGAGAACTAAATGAATAAATATTTGTAAAGAATGAAGCATGATTCTTGGGAGCATGAGGCCGACAACGTTCATGTTAAAGAATTGATCCAGTTAGGCGGTTACAAAGTTATTGTTTTCCATCTGTGTCAGAGAAGTTTAAGGAACAAATTAAGATAATCCAATCTTAAATTAATTTAATAATTAGAAAAAGGGTAGTTAAGTCAGTTAAATCTATATAGATCCATCTGTTGCATCTAGATTGTAAACACACGTACACCACATATATGTTATGATAACATTCAATAGAATTGAATAGCCTAGTACCTGCGCAATACGACGGTGACAATAATATTATTCAACTATATATTCGAAGGTGAAATTGATTCGAATATATATTTTAGATCAAATAAATACTAATAATATGAAGTAATATTGAGTTTATAATATTGTGTTTAAATTGGTGCATCAAGTTTGTTTATATAGTGTTAGGTAGTTAAATTTATTTATATATAGTGATTTTGTATTAAATAGAGGAATTGTTTCCAATTGTGTAAAAGGGTAAATTAGAGATTTCGCATATTCCCTTTTTAAGTTTTAAGCAAAACAAGGTAAATGCTTAATAAGAGTTTAAGATTAACAGATTTGTTTTATATTTTTCCTATCTCATTTTTTTTATCTATATTACTACTATTATTTATCTTAAAAAATTATATATTTGTAAAAAGTGACTATTAAAAATTAATAAATTCTTTAATTTATCTTTATTTATTATTGTTATTCATTTATTATATAAAATTTTTAATGAAAGTTTTCTTTAAATAAGAAAATTGACATTTTTCAAATATATTTTTAAATTTAATAAAATTTATCAGTTGATAATAAAATAACGAAGGGTTTAATGAGAAATGATGAAATGACTAGCAATCACGAAAAGTAATGTATGCATGTATAACTAATTAGATTAGATTAGATTAGAGTTGGTATTATAAGAAAATTAAATATTTAAAGGTTAGAGAAAAGCATTAAAGCGGTTAGTGGTTTAGTGGAATTGGTTCCTTAATTGTTGCAGTTTAACAAGATAAAGGTTAGGATAAAGAAGATTAAAGATGCTTTCTAAAAGTCTATTTCAAGAGCTAACTAAAACCCTACACCCTTCTTCACCTAGTAGTTTTCGTCAATTATCTTACATTAAATAATCACGACCCAAATTATACAAATTGGATTTAACTTTAATTAATTACTAATATATTTAATTACCTAATAGAAAATACTAACGATAACTCTAATAATTACAGTAAAGTCTATCATAATCAATTCAATTTTAAATTTATAATTTGTAATTATCATCAATAAACACTCTTATTTAATAAAGAAAAACCAATATTAAAAAAGAATGTTGATACTTTATAATTAATTCAACTAAGTTTGAAGTATTAAATATAGACACCTTAGTCGTTGCTCTAAGTGCATCGTTAACATTCTCCTTGATTGATACTCCCTTAAAAGTGTTCTTAATCGTGTAATTGGTATAATGTGCTATACATCTTAGTCATTTGGTTAAAATGTGAAAATAAAAAGTTTAGCTAAAAAAGTCAGCCCCATCCATCTTGACCCACCTAAAAAGAATATATATTGTTTCGAACTTCTTCTTCGTTTCTGTTTATTTTTTTCATATTTATTTTTATAATGTTTAATAATGTTGTATTAATAATCTGTATCTATATCTGTATACATACTATCTCTGTTTTACTTTAAATGTTCACTACAAAATTTCACACAATTTAAAAAAATTATATAGTTAACTGATAAAATTTTCACTAAAATCCTTTTTGATTTATTGAAATTGAAAGTGAAAGATTCATATCAAAATAAAAATATAAACATTTAAATTGAGAAATAGAAAGTATATGCAAAAATATTAGCTAAAAGACTATATAATTAGCTTAAGTGTCATTCTCTCCGCAAACATCCCTCTTAAATCCGTTTTTGTTGCATGGCATCACACATTAACCTACAATTTTGAACCAAATATTTAATTTTTCCTAAACCCACTTCAACTATCTGATATTTACACAATATTGTCATTATACATTTTAACCTATTTAATTAACCTATTTACACAATACGGTCTTTATAACGTAGTTGTGGACTAAATTAATAGGATAGCAAACTCCTTCATATCCTCGAAAACGCTTGATGGGCCAAACATTATGAGATATTGCCTATACTATTGGGCCAAGTACCGGTCCAATTTTTTTCAACGCTCTAGATATAAAGTGATTGGGCAAATCTTCGTGGCCAGGATATAAATATATCTAACGTATGCATGACTCATTTAAATTTTAAAGTAGGACATTTATTAAATTAGGTATTAAAAATTCTTTGAGGCAAATCAGTTTTCGTTTTGAAAATAGGTTCGGTTCGTGAATCGATTTTTTGCCCAAGTCTATGCATGGGACACTATATTAAATTTGATATAAATAATTTTCAAAAAATATGTTTATATTAAATGTGATTCATCTTTAGTATACATATCAAATTTCTATACTAAATTAATAACCAACGTTTACATATTTTCTCCGTAACATTTTATATAATAACTTATTTCAACTATTATTTAATCTATAAATTTATATATTAGAACTAAGTAATTGATACTAAAGTTAAATAAGTAATATCATTCTAACGATAAATCTCACATGTTTAATAACAAATATTAATACAATGATACATTTGTTAAAATCAAATAATGAAAATTACATCTTTAGTTATTTCACGAATGAGCATTTAGCTTACTTATATGAGAGGAACCAATCAATCAAGAGGTTGTGTCTTGTGAGTTCGAGTATCATCGGAGACGATGCATATATATATATATATGTGTGTGTGTGTGTAAGTGTGGGTAATATGTTTAAAACTACATATTTAAAATAGTAATACATCGGATATGATTAACATTTCAAGTTTCATTAGAAATAAAGCTATAATGTTTATTTAGTTTAAGTTTTGAACTCACTTAATATAATTATTTCAATCAGAGGGGTTAAAATAAGAATTAGAAAATTTGGTGCAAGGTTTTAGTATTGTATCAAATTTGGTGTAAAATCTCTAGAAATTTGATGTACTCTATAGTTTGCATCAAATATGATGATTTGATTGGAGATGAATTTTTATAGTAAGCATAAAATTTGATATTTTGATGTAAAAATTAGAGATGACCTCGTAGCATAACCACTGGAGCTTCATCAAATTTAAAGGAATTTTTTTGATAGTCATCGATTAATCTTAGGTCAACACTGTAAATTAAAAGGTTATTAAGACTTGCTAGCTAGTTACCGGTTCTTGAACACTTCATTTAGCCACGGTTAATCACTTACTCCTGCCTTAATGGCATAATGCCCTATGATTAAAAGATTTATAATTCATTTTAGCATATCTAATAAAATAGGTATATGACCTTAAAAAGTTCATGTGCTATAACTTCTATTCTTTCATAATTTAAGCTTATGGCATAGCATCTTCTTCACATTTCCTAGTTTTCCTATTTTATGTTATAATCTTCTTTTTCCTCGAATTATTATTCCTTTCGCGTGAACTTTGACTGTGACAATTCTTGTCTTTGTTTAGCTAAGTTGGTGAAGCATTCTTCAAATGATCACAGGCACGGGTCTATGCCCATAGTACGGCCTACCCACTATGTCACCTATCATTATTCATCAAAGAAAATTTATGAAAATAGACGCCGTATTTGTTTCATCATCACTTCTAGAAAAAAATCTCACATAAATGGGATTTTAAGGTTCGTTTCCGAACCGATTAATGTTACCATTCTCTCAACTAAGACAACTGAAAACCGGTTTTCTTGAATACTTACACAAGACATTATTTATGTTGGTTTTTACTAATTCGAAAGGTCTAAAAGAAAGTAAATTAATTTGATGTTGAATCCATAAATTGCATATTTCTAAAGAAACATTCCTTTCAATGGTTAACACCTACTACTCTCATCCAAAACTTAAGTATGATTTTTGATTTGGCATATCATAAGTTACAAAAATAACAACAAAAAATTAAGGGTAAATATTTATATTGATGACATGTTAATCCGAAATATTTCATGCATATAAGTTATTTATTTTAAGGTTAATTCATCAAAAGTGCAACGTACTGACATTAAATGTTCCATGTATACAAGCTACCTTTTTATTGTCTAAGTATGCTACAAACTGGACAATTATGTATCGATATATGCAACATAGTAATCGGTTATCGGGACAACAGGTAAGAATGTATTTGTAAAGATTTTTCATTTTTTTTAAAAAGTGACGCAGATAAAAGCTACCTATTTTATTGTCTAGGTATGCAACAAACTGGAAGATTTTGTATCGATGTATGCAACATGGTATCTGGTTAGCGGGACAAACGGACTATGGAAACGGTTTCTTTCGGTTTGTTGCATACCCAAACAATAAAATGGGTATGTATGGAACATTTTGTGGCAGTACGTTGCACTTTTGATGTATTAACCCTTTATTTTATTATATAGGTACATATTTAAACGTGATGATTTCGTGTTGATATAAGTAGCATTACTGATTGAACGGATAACTATTAATGTTTGTCGTTTTCTATTTAATATAATTGTTTTGACTTTTCTTTCTTACTTGGGAAAATCATGACTATTATGCATATTAACTTGTACATTATGCATATTGACTGTTTCTTCATTCCGTTTAACAATTCCATAATCATCTTTCAAACATTCTTCCCTTGTGACATCCCTTCTAACCTTTTTTCGCTTAAAACTCAATTAATTGTTTGACTTATTTGAACACTCAATTTCTCAACATCGACATCAATTAAACCTTGAAGACATTTGATTGCGTGTGATAAAGGGGGCCTGACAGAACCGAATTTCCACATTAGCGCTTTAAAATCTTGTTCTTCATGCTTTGTTTATCGGAAACTCAGTCATCATCATCGCCGTTTACTTCCGACGAGACTCAAGTCACTATAACTCCGGCCAGACCCGGAGGTTCGGATATGCGGTGGTGGAGGTGCAAGCAGTGCTATGATGGGAAGTGTCACGAGTGTTGGTGGAGTATTTTGTCACCGAGTTTTGGTGATGATGGTGAATCGATCGATAATATTATCAATACTGGTGTTAATGTAAGGTAATAATAGAAAATTGAGGGAGTAGTTTTGCAATTTGATTATGAAAGTGAGGAGTGACGATAGTGTTTTCGTAATGTGTAAAATCTAAACCAATTGTTGCTACTCTTTCTGATAACTTTTCCAAAACCATGATGATTTATTAAAAAAGCAATATAAATTACTCATAAACTTAGTAAAATGTTTTTTTTAATTAAATAACGTGAATGCCCGTATGATATACAAGTGGCAACATAATCTTGGCATATTACATGGGTGTTTGCTATTGCTTATTTTATGCGTGTTATATTATAGTAATATCTTTTTCTTATACTTTATTTATTGACGAATTTATGAATTTTCGATACTTATTACATGTTGAATTAATTTCATGTCATATTGTGAAGGTCCAAGGAAAAGATGTGAAAATCGAACCTGAATCAATTTTTTTTTTCAAAGTCTAAGAAATTCAGGATGTCATCACACTCGTGACACTTCCCATCACAGCAGTGACATATGAGTTGACCAGATTGTTGACTGAGGGTCATCACACCCGTGATGGATTTCATCACAACTGTGATGACGAGCAGATTTGACCATGTTGACCCTTCCTTTAAATTAAAAATTAGGGCATTACTATCACTTATGCAATATACGGATGGATCACAAGGGAGGCGATTTGGAGAGCAAAATTCTTCATTCTTTCACCATTCTAACACAATGATCGAAGGATACAACATCACCAAACACTAACACATTCGGTGCCTTTATGTTTAATCATGTTATTGATGTTTTCATCCCACATGATGGGCTATACTTCTTGGTATTCACTTAGATGACGTGAACCCTAGTATCGAATTGTTGATCATTCAGTTTTATGTGATGGGCTATACTTCTTGGTATTCATTTAGATGACGTGAACCCTAGTATTGGATTGTTGATCATTCGGCTTTATGTTATCGTCTTGCTTTGAGTTATGCTTAATCAAAGATCCATTGTTATTTAAGTTTAATTGTTAGTTCTTGCACATAAGTTAGGGGTATTATTAACGACAGTTAATTTGTTATTGATAACTTATGCTAGATAGTTTGGATAATCAAATGATTTTGACAATTAATAGACATATTTTTTGGCGTGGGAATTATAATTTTAACTTGATAATTGTGTGGTCATATGAGGGACACCAGTATAACCTAGGTTCTACGACTGTAAAACTAGATTGTGTTGTAATACTTAAGTAATTGGTTAGTGAATTGATTAGGTTGAACAGGGTTAACGACAACTATTTGGAATCTAATAATCATTATGATATAAGACTCAATAGAGAATTTTAGTGTCACTAGTCATCATCGATAATCATAACGGCTTAAACAAGCAATCCATGCTAGGGGGAACAAATCTTAGTGAATGCTCCATTAACCCAATTGTTATTCGCATTAGTTAATTGTCATTTTAATTACTTGTCTTAATTTCTAAATTTCCTGCAACGTAAGTTGAAATCAAATTAAAACAACCCCTTCATAGATTAATCATTAGTAATTAATCTCTTCAATAAACATTGTTTTCTAAGGAGACGATACTCGAATACTGTTAACTAAGTATTATAGGATTAGGTCAAGTTGCCTATTTGTGTGATAGTAATTTATAGTATTTCTTATCTGTTTTAAAATATAAATTTTACCCATCATATTTGCAAGTAAAAACATAATTTGTAAAGACTCCAACGTAAAATTTTCCGATTTATTCTATAACTAAACAATTAAATAGATAAATTGTATCTGTGGAACGTTTCGAATCAATACGTTCCCCATTTTAACATTTGACCAAAAATTAGATACTCATCGATAAGGACAAACCAAAATTTCTTAGTCATGTTATTCATAGGAAAATATAGTATTCAGTTTACATTTAAAATAATTTGTTTAGAATATTTTTTTATTATCCACAAACACCCAAGTTGCACATGCCCATTGGTAGCCGACATGTGTAATAACACTTCAAACCGCTTTTTTTTTTTAATTCATTGAACGTATCAACACACAAAATCTTAAATCAATTTGAAACTTGTTAATTGTTTGATTATATTGATAGGACAAGATTAACCATAGTCAAATGAAGTGTACATGAACTGGTCGCTACTAGCTAGCAAGTGTCATGAAACCTTTGATCCCTCATATAGTCGACCAAATATTAAAGTTTTAATGCAAACATAGTTGAAATGAAATTACATGCCTTTTTTGACAAACCTATATTATGCTCTTCAGAGTCAACCTGCATGGTTCGAAACAAACAAGACATAGGCCTGACCATGATCAGAGCACCATGGCAGTGTGGCACCAGAACCTTCACGGGTGCACCTTATACAGGTTAGTTAATTTGTCTACAACCCAACCATTTTGGCTGACCGACAGGTTTAGATTCTTTGTCCTGTTTATTCTACACTTAATTAATTCATTTCACATCCAGCTTTTGAAACATTAAATGATTCTAGATTCGAGTTTACTTCAATTATGAGTTTATGACTCCCATATACAAAAAACAGAACTTTTTTAACAATAAGTGGCTTCCTGAAGTCTTCTTTTCACATACACACTTATTGCTTTCTATATATATATATTCATATAATCTTATATCTCCTTCTGTGAACCCTGATCACCTTAACAACAATGTCTAGAGCCACCATCATCTTTCTCATACTAGCCCTTCTCTTCTGTTCCACATCATCTTACGCAGCCCGTCTCACGCCATCCGTAACCTCCACCACGACAGATCATCAAAATAAGGTATCTTAGAAACCACGAATAAATCATACTAGTTTTTCAATTTCATATTTTTCAAGGTTTCATAATCTTGTAACTTTCTTTGAAGGGTGGTGTAGAAACTGGTGAGGTCGAACAAGGATGTGAAGGAATTAGTGAACAAGAGTGCTTGATGGGAAGAACGCTTCTTGCTCATATCGACTATATCTATACACAGAACACAACCCCATGAAATGAAGCTTGTATCTTTATTCATCTTCTTCGTGTATATTGTTATTTCAACATTCTTTAATGATTACATCACTAGAATGTAATCACTAGAAATACAAAGAAACTCGATTAGTTTCATTTCCGTTCACAATTATGTACATAGGACGTGCAGCTTTTGTATCACAAAACTAGCATAAACTCGAAAAAAAAAAAAAAAACACTATAAAGCTAACCTGTCACCAAACTCCATGGACCATTTAACATATGCAAATACAGCGAAACACATATGGTCATAAGAACCAAAGATTTCGTACTTAGGTACCTGTAAGCTTCATAACAGCTTCTTTTCATACCCTCACATATCTTGTTCAACAAGAATCCCAAAAGCGACTTAATACTCGCGAGTGTCACCCTTCCCATCACATCAAGAACAAACCAAACATTGCCAGCGGAATCTAATTTTTTTGAGGTCGCACATTCAATGAGTGCTTTAGAGCATTTGAACCTGTAGTCTTCATATCATGAGCCTGATGAGTTGACCATTCCTCCACCCCGCTTCATCCATTCCCATTCCAAAAAGTCCTTCTTTGCTCAAAACTAGCTCTTGCCAAACTTTATTAATAGACGACGAACTTTTCCTAATCAAAACTGAACTACTACTCGACCTTGCATTTGTCAAAAGTTGGTATGATGTCCTAACAAATGTCTCTATAGCACCATTGCAAACCAACGCTAACAAATCCCTTACTTTTTCTTCGTGTTTAGGGTTAGTCAAACTCGATAATATATCATCATATGGGTTCACATCCATAGTCTTATCATGATAAAGCGTCACCATTGTACTCACAAAGCTCTGAATATAATCTCCAATCAGTTCCCTACACTTATCATCAGCTATTACATCAATCCATTTCTGACCCGAATCACCTGAGTTCCTTCCACTAACCCTTCTTTCAGTATACATTGCCAAAACCATATTCCTAGTAAAACTACCAACAATAACATAAACAAAATCCGAACCAGCAGGAGAAAACAACTTATCCAAAGCCGGATCAGTAAAACTCGAACCACCCGAATCGCCTTTTACATTATCAACCTGATACCCATGCAAAATCCCTATGGTCAAAGCCTTTGTAACCCTAACAATGGAACCCGAAAACTCATCGGACATCGTAATCTTAAACACTTTTTAATTTTAGTAGGAATTTGATCAGAATCAGATTTAATAAACTCTTTCAGATCTTTAGATATCACACCTATTGTTTCAGCAGAATCACCTACTAATTCAGTAATTGAAGCTAAGGCACCTAAAATCTTTAACACTCTCTGTTTTTAATCACAGGAGGGGAAGTACAAACCTTATAAGCACTATAAGTTGTAAACCCCAAAGCTGTGATCAAAAGAATCCATTTCTTTCTTTTTTGAGCGTAAATCAAACCTTTGTTTAGTAATTCTAAATCCATACAGCACAAATTTTTTAGTGAACCAAGAAGGAACCAATTGGATTTTGTGTTATGATATTTGACCTAGGGTTTGTAATCGTGATCATGTGTAAACAGATAAATTGGTAGAACCGATGTATACGTTCACGACGATTACAGATACATGTGATACCGAAAGCAATTGCAGAGTAATTGTGAGGGCGTATATATATATTTGTTTCAGAACCGATCTTATCCCCTCCAAATTCTTCTCTGAGTATAGAAGGATATTTTCCTCAAAAAGGAAAAGAAAAAGGAAAAATAGTATTTCTATTTTATTTTGGTAGAAAAGTAATACACGAAGGATACATCAAAGTTTATTAGAAAATTTAAACTGATAATCCCATCTCATCTGTCAGTTATAATAAGAAGATTATAATTAATGTGTAAACGTTTTATCAAATCAAACTTCTAAATTATTAGAAAAACCATTACGGATTGTTAAGCTCAAATAAAAGTGAACCATGTAAATGCTAAATGGTAAAAAGTAATAAGATTGAGGTGTAATTTCTAAAAGTAAGTTTACTGCTAACATCAGATTACAAACACAGTCTCAACTGCATGAATACTATTCTCATTTATAACTTCAACATTTGGTTCAATTTTGAGGATACCACTCATCTCTTTTGAATAATCTATTTCTTACGATTGACTGAGTATTTGAGTCCTAGTTTACAAAGCGTTGATATCAAATACTACTAGCATGATAATTTCAATATCTTTGGACCAATAATAAACCTGAACCATTTGCCCTTCTGCACACCCAAACCTTCGTCACTATGTAAAGTGATTAACTGATTATGTGTATACGAGATGCTTCTAGGCTTTGAGGCAAGTAATGACAGCAGCCCTGCAAACTATGAGCAAGGTGATGTCATTCCATTTTCCATAGGTATATTAACAGCTTGGGCTAATGGGTTTGGCTACTTGACCGATTGGGTCTGTTATTTCAAATTTCTTTCTTGACTTGTATGCAATTCATTGTTTGCAGAAAAGAAATGCTAACTAATGATTCTAATTTCTTATCTTAAATTATGCAGCTAAACATAACCTATATATTCGATATATAACAAAAAGAATTTACAATTCTTTAAGTTGTAATAACAAAAGACAGTGGGTCATATGATTACAGGAAGAACTGTAGAGATAAAACAGAACACTGGCACCTAGTTCCCAGATCTATGTACATTTTAAAACCGTAGTTTAGGCTTGAAAAACTATAATAAACTATTCACACCAGCAAAGACAATTGGTTTGTCGTAAATGAATTTAAAAATCTATAATCTCAGAGGTCATACCACGTCAATATTAGTAATAGCTTACCAAGTTTCAGAGTTATGAACGCTTCAGATCCACCTCGTTCAACAGTTGAAGAATCAGTGGAACTTTGACCCAATTGTACCCAACTTTCTGAGCCTTCGGTTGAAGAATCATAGCCTTATGTTGCTTTTTTGTAATGTATAGGGACATTTCCATCTTCGTCATCATCATCCTCAAAATCACTAAATGATACATCCTCCACATTCTCAATAGGAACTGTAACTCTATCAATAACAATTTCCGAGCTTTCTTCCTTTAACCAATCATCTTCATCATCTTCATCTTTGACTTCAAGTGAATCCTCTTTAATCACAGATTTGTCAACAATCAGAATTTCATCACTGTTGGTTGAGTGTTTTACAGCCTCAATTGCAGATTTGTCAACAATATGAATTTCCTCACTGTAGATCAAGTGTTTTACGGTCTCAATTGTAGAGTCCTCAAGTGGGGCAGATTCTGACTTAGAATTAGAAGCATTTTCAGAATACGAACGGTTCTTCAACTCATGTGTTAGCAAGGCTCTTGCTTTCAGAATCTGTATTAAGAAATTAAATAATTAATTTCTTATTGTTGTTACTTTACTTTAGAGTTTGCACTAATTAACACAGACCAGTTTGACTTGTTTTATTTACACTTAACAAGCTGACCATGACTACTTTGAGATTCAACAACAAAGTTGGTCAACATCTCAAAATGCCAACATATTAGACATTTGGGCTATTTCGCCCATTTATGAATGTATGTATCATGTATTTATCTATTCTTAGATCATATGGAGTACTTAATAGTGTTCATCTTCACGGGCCACATCACTCAACATTATGATAGTATTATCATTATGTGCAATTTGAAAATTTATATCTGAGGGAAAATGGCAACAGTGGGATGCAATCATGCAAATATCCTAAGAAACATAAGCATACAACTTGTAGAGTTATTCAACTACCCTGAGAGTGTTTTATACTCCAAGACGTATCTACAATTATAACTTATAAGGCCAGAATAGAAGACCAAAGTACAACAAGCAATTGAAGTCTCAGACCCTCATAAACATTGGAATTCAGAAAGAAATACGAAGCTAGATGAAAATAAAACAAGTCAGCATTTTTCATAGCAGACTTACATTGGGAGTTGAAAGAAATTGAGCAACATGTGATTCGAGTCTGGGATGTAAAAGCACAAAATATATCTTCCAAAATAAACTTTCGCTCATATAACGTGGACAAAGCTCAATCCTAAGAGCACCCAAACTTGGTGCTAGTCGTTCAACCGCCATTATATGCTCTTGTTGTACATCAGACATATTAAAATCTGAAAGTTACCAAAACAAAATAAGCAACTATAATTCAATCATTAATATACCTACAATTAACCGCTTCACTCATTGAGCATCAAATAACAAAACATCTAATTAATAAAGTAACAGTTACTGTGCATTAAACTATTATCATACCTTCATTATTATCATGAGGTAAAGGAAAATTCAACCAAGTTTCAGGATGCACAGCAATGTCACTAGCAAAAGCCACAACATCCTCAGTAACACCAACAACATCATCATCACTGGAATCGTTATCATCATTATCTTCTGATTCAGACTGAAGTAAATCAGAAGCTAATTTCGTAATCTCTGAGACATCTATATTGTTCGACAGCTTACTAAATCCACTTCGGAACTTTCCTCCGATCTCGGCGAGGTCTCGGCGTATTCCGGAGATCGGTTCCGAGGGATCGGACGTTTCCGATGGATCATCAGATAGTAATGAAGCGACGCCCCAAAATTGACGAGTTAGGGTTTTGGTGATTTCAGTTAGGTCTTCTTTTACACCTTGACGTGGAGATTGAGGAGAACTGTCGTCGTCAGCTTGCTGTTGATGTTTGCGATTTTGATTTTGATCATTCTCATCGTCTAGTTTGAAGGTGCTGGCGATGGATCGAGCGAACCAAGACATTGTAAAATGGGGAAGAGAAAACAGTTGCAGAATATGTGGTTTTGATCAAGAGTGTAATGAGTCAACTTCACTCACCAAATTATTTGCGTTTTAGTTGGAAATTTGGGGCGTACGGCGTCTTATTGTTTACGAACAAATAAGTTAAAAAATTAAAATCTATTTTAATAAGTTTCATAAAATGGATTTGTTCGAATTTTAATAGAAAAATTAATTAATTTACTAGATGAAAATAAACAAATAAGTAAACCCACCTAAATAAGTCCTTACTTGATTCCATTTAAATCAAGCTCAACATATTTTTGAGTTGAGATCAAGTTTTAAAAAGGAGTTATGTTAAATAAATTGTAAAAAAATTTATATATCATTTATATATTTTTCTTCTTTCTTAATTTTCGGTTAAAGTTTTATCAAATTAATTAATCAAATTTTTAAAAAACTATTTTGACACTTATAAATTATGTCAACATATCATTTTCTTTTAAAAAAATTCATTTCAATTTGTGTTATCCTTTTACTTTTATTTGTTTTAAGCCTTGTTTATTTATGTGGGCATACATAATTATTATTCTTTTTTTAATATAAATTTTATATATTGGCTATCAATATAATTGGTATAATTATGAATTTAATTTTAGTTATTGACCAAACAAAAACTGTTACTCTTTTAGATTAAAATGAGTTCTTAAATTTTTATTTCATACATATTCAACATTGTTCGAATTGTGTAATCGTCAATTACTGACATTAATAACCGACCCAAAACAATGTGATAATAATCCATAGATCTCATTCTTTATCGTTGTCGGTCTAAGCAAAATGTTGTTAAGTTAAACGTCTGGTAAATACATTCGTAATGAGTATGGGGCTAGTAAGTGTACTAGAAACGAAGTGAGGTACTGAGTTTAGCATATCACTTACTATATACTCAGTAATATAAATCTTTTGTTTGTTACTCTAGATGATAATAAAATGGCTAGAAAACATAAATGTCATTAAGACCAAAAACATAGTGACAAAACCATAGTAATACATCATTCATCAATTAACTAAGAAAAATAACAGATGCACCTGATTACTCAACTTTAATGATTTTTATATTTATCTCGATCATGGGCGACATCCAACAACATATTACATTATCTATAGATACAAAATTACAAATAAGAGTTTGTAGTTACGCAGCAAAGCAAAACGAAACAGTACAAAGACCATATTATGGAAAATACTATAACAATATAACTCGTGGCGTGGATATATAGTTATTGAAATTCGGGGGTAGTAGTAAGTTTACGAACTACTTCCTTGAAGTTACTTGAGTCAACTGTGTATACTTTAGGCGGGTTGGGTGGCAAAGGTGCAATGAACTTCTTGGTCTTGTCTTTTGGAAGCGGTAGACGAACCGAGTGAAGAGAATTATGGTACGACGATTTTGTTGTATTTGGTTGATTTTGCTGTTGGTACGATGAAGTGTAGTTGGAGGTGGTGAATTGTTCCATTTTCTGAATTTTGATGATTTGTAATAGTGGGGTTTATTGGACTGGAGATTCCTTGTGTGGATGTATATTTATAAACATGTAAAGGGATTAATTACTTGAATCACGTCGGCTATAATGTGGTCAAGGCTCCAAGTACAATGTCTTGACCGTATTTTTTTATTCTTAAAGATTTCCAATTCTTTCGAGAAGATTCAACGTTAAATAGTTCATAATCAGTTGACCTAAATTAGGTTTATGTATGCTTTAAGAATTACAAAATCCTATTCGATTGAATATATAGATAAACCTAGTGGAAGTTAAACCCCGTAAAACAAATTTTTACTACTCCGTAATTATTAATTACTAATATACTTTAACTTCCATCAATATTAGGTAAGGCAGAGTAATTAACTATAAGACAATATTTATACGAGGTTAAATTCTAGTAATGGTTTTAATTTGATTCGATTTAATTTTGTTCAAACAAAAGAAGTTGTAGTGCTAGTAACCTGACTCTTTATAGATTGAATGGTGATAGTATGCTACTCTTTCTTGGCTTTCTGACTATGTTCCGACCAACGATAAACAAGCTTTTGAAAATAAAACAACCAATAACGTTGATTCATTCATTTATTTGAGTTCTAACATTTTGGGCTCTATACAAAGTTTGGGCCATGATATTCTACTAGGCTGCCGATTTACATTTTATTTCTGATTTTCTTAAGTATTTCATATTTTTAGTTTTAAAAGTTAGCAACATCAAATGACTTATTTATAACATTTCATTTATAAAAATCTATCATATTTAAATTAATAATCTCTAAGAAAAATTTAATTTAATTTATCACTATTGCGAAGGATTAAAAGTGAAGTCACCATTTTTATAGAAGGTTCCAAGTTTGAGACGACTATCTTCTAATCTATATCATCCGAAACCCACAATAGAAAATTTGAGTTTCAAACACAGTTCCATCTCAAAGAGCTCGATTTTATATCCGTCTCGTTTAGTTAGACTTTCATTTTTCCCATCCGGATTAAGTCTTTTCACCCTTTTTGTCATCCCTACACATATACGATAATTCTTATCACTTCCACCGCCGCATGGAAGAGAAAATATATTATGGCCTTAAACATGTAACTTAGTTAGTTCCAGAGATGGGCCATTTGAAAGCATCCCAGGTTTAATCCCCACTAGCGGCGGAGGAGAAAATCTCTTTGAGGCTATTGGATAAGTTGGTTTGGCCATTTGACCGGACCCCTACGTGAGCTTGATTTATCTCTCACCTGATCAGACGATGTTTTGTTAGTAGGTTTCCTTGATGCCAAACATCGTCATCCAATCATCATGACTGCCATTTGCCTATTTTATGTACTGTCACTGTGATTATGAATTTTTATTTGTCTGAGTTAATTGATCGAACTTTAAGATATACTGTACCTTGGCAGGGCATCATTCAGGCGGTCTGGTACATTCGTTGCTGGTCTGGCGCTTTAAGATATATTGTTTTTACAGTCCAAGCCTCATACTTTCTTTAACAAAATTGTTTTCTATGGGATTGCTTAATTTAAGTGTATATGGCTTGGAAAGTGTGTTCGTTTTTCTCCCTAAAATAAGCCACATTAGTGAAGGTGTTGGTGTTTGTTTGATGATGAAGAGGTTGTATACATTAAAAATACACTTTGGTGATCGAAGGGCTTGTGGTCTAGTAGTATGGAAGTAACCCATCAACCATGAGGAGTTGTGGGTTCCAAGTCTCACTTGAGACAAATGTGTACATACTATGTGTATGTGTACATAATACGAGGTACAATGCGTGTTTTCCTCCGTAAAAAAATCGCTCCTTTCAAGTAAATGGGTTTAAATTGCCACCTTTTATAAACGAGGCAGTGATGATGACTATTTAAATGTCTGAGTTGATCTGGCAACTATGAAATTTACTGTATCTCGGCGAAGCAATTTTGTGGTTGTCTTCTGTAGAAATGGATAGCTCATTTTCTAATACTGATACAACCGAGTTTGCACCCATGGCGGTATAAACCTCTATGATCCGATCATTCTACAAATCTGAGCCTAAAATGTTTTTGAACGAAATGTTTCTAGATCTTTTTGTATACTCTTCATGTTTGGACCTGATATCTGTTGGTATGCTACAAAGAATGTTCATGCTACAAATTGATCAAAAACGACGTTCCTAGCGAGATTGACCAGATTTGACATCTTTATACCTTCACCAATATGCTACCTACACTATCCTCATTGATCATGTAGAGAAACAGACTGGAAGTATGTTCTCTAACTGGTATCTTCTCCCTGCCTAGCCTAGTAGATTAAGGACCCAGAGGCAGGCCAAGAAGGTAAATTTAAATGTATGGTCACAAGGGCAATAGTTTAAATATGTCACTATAAGAGATTTATCTACAATGCTCACTCAAATTCAGATTGATGTTGACAGCCTGAAGATTGGGATGACAAGGACAAGAAGCCTGCGGTAGTAAACTCATATATCCTGGTATTCTCTTTGAAATTCGAATGGGAACCTAAAACTGATTGTTTTCAACAATTATCAGGGTGATGATGACATCCCAAAGGAGATTGCCAACCCAGATGCCAAAAAGGTATGCATTTTTCATTTTACGTTGTGGTTTACTTGAGCAGAATGAAGCAAATGTTATCCTTGGTATGTGCCACAATATCTTTCCGTCACAGATTGTAACTCCTAATTGGATATGGTACCCACATCTTTGGGTATTAGGCTGGCTGCTTTGGCTTCTCGAAAAGAGCTCATTGATCTTGAGAAATGGTTAAGCAGAAATTTAAGCACTCGCAGAGATACTTTCGTTGAGGTAATTGGTAAAGATTGCTGTACATTCGATGATGAGGAAAGTCAAGCACTTACAGGGATGATTCATGTAATTTACTCTCTCTTTTTTTCCCCTTTTTAAAGGGAAGTGATATGAATAATCTATGCACCATAACTATAAAATCGGGGGATGTGATGATGCAAATCTATTTGTCCAAGTTAATTGGTCGTGCTTTGAGATATACCGTATCTTGGTGGGACAACCTTCAGGTGGTCTGATCATTGGATGCCGATGTCATTGTTGCAGCCATGGCGGTTTTATCCTGTTTGTACCAATTGGTTTTGGAGATTTGACCCTCATACTTTTATTTAACAATTTTTTTTATTGAAATAAAGGGGACTCTGGGATTGCATAACTTAAGTGTTTGTGGCTTTAAAATTGTGTTGTTTATTCTCCCTAAAATAAGCCACATTGGTGAAGGTGAAGGTGTTGGTGTTTCTTTGATGATGAAGAGGTTGTCTACATTAAAAATACACTTTGGTGACTAAAAGCCCTTTGGTCTGCCGGTATGGAAGTAACATTGTTTGTTTATGCTACATGACTCGATATACTTTATGTTTAATGATGTGTGATCAACCTAGGTCACTTTTACGGGATCCACTGAATTTGGTCATACCGTAATGCAAGCTGCAGCAACAAGCAATTTGAAACCTGTGTCGCTCGAAGTAGGAAGAAAGTCCTCGTTCATTGTTTTTGATGATGCAAATGTTGATAAAACCACAGAGCTTTCTGGCGTCGTAAATCTAATGAACAAAGTACGATTTAATATTTTTTCTGTTTAGACCTGAAACAGGTTGTAGGTCAAAATTGGTTCAAGCTGAAACGTGTATGTTTTGGTACGGGTCAAGTTAGACTGACTCAAAACACTTTTATCAAATTAAATAAATTTTGTATAGTCAATGAGTTAAATATAAATACGAAATTTAGTTTACTTCAGTAACTACTAATTAATAAAATAAATAAAAAACCAAAAAAGAAAAAACTGATATATCTTGAGCTAATTTTGAATTGTACCCGTTTGACCTCTTAGCATGATAATGTAACTCTGAGATGATCCATCCATATGTTAATGGGTCGAAATTATCACCTTCAGTATTGTAACGCGTTCTATGTACAGGGTGAGATGTTTGTGGCAGGGTCTGGTGTATCCGTTCAGGAAGGAGTGCATGTGGTTTTCGTCAAGAAACTAGTAAGGAATAGTTGAAGCTTGGCTGACGGGAGACCCTTTTGATCTCACCACTCGTCATGCACCTCAGGTATATATAACGACATTTAGATTTTTAACTCTTAAAATTTTTCATAAGATGTCTATTTCACAATGCTGCTCCCTTCTTTGTATAGAACAATAATCAACCATCTGAGAAAGTGACTTCCGTGCATTGAGAATGGCAATAAGGAAGGTGTGACTTTGGTAACAGGTGGTAAGCCGTTAGGAAAGAAATGACACTACATTGAGCCAAATTTATTCAAAAACGTTATGGTATGGAATGATATCCTTATTATTGTTCAAATATTGTTTCCCTATTAATAAAATTTGCTAATTTGTTAATATAGCTTAAATTTTCTTTTACAGCATCAGATGTCATATGTCCATAGAAAATGAGGGAATATTCGGCCCTGTTATCTCGGGTCTCAAATTCAAGTATGTGTTTAAACTTAATGGTCAATTACTTGCTAATAAAGATTCCATATGCATGCAGTGTATGACACTTAATGTTCGAATTACTATTAATGGTCAGCTATAGTGTATATTGGAGGAGCCTGTCTCGCTAAAAAGTTCTGCTAGCCAAGCTTGACCCTAGCATGTGTGGCTTGGACCTAGCTCGATGAGTCTACATGAGTCTAGCAGGCTCACATAGATATCGTCAACTTTTCAAGCCATAAAGCAATATATATACTTCTTTCTTTATTGGTTGCCACTCTCCTCTATAAAGTTTAGTCCCTTAGAAAAAAATAGTCCATGCCAAAAGTATTTTGATATAGATTGAGGCGTAGAAGAATTGATCAAGCGAGCAAAAGCCACAAAATACGGGCTCGCATCAGGCAAATCTTGCGAAGTCTGTTTGGTCACTGTTTCAACATCCTATGAAACATTTCCCTGAAGTGCTGCTATTTGGGATGAGCCATATTAACGTATCGTATTGTGAAATTGCTGACTTGTTTATGTTTATGCTTTTCCTTCAAATTTGTTTAGATTGAATTTATATATCTTCAACTATGCGATAGCAAATAATCTCATTCAGCATGAAGTTTATTTGGCTGTTGTTCATGTGATACTTAAAGACGCTTCTGTGGGTGGCATTCGGCTCCATCTTTAGCATCTCCTATAGTCCTTTATTCTTAAGAGCTCTAAATGATGCACTCAACACGGGATGGTTATGACATTAACAGAGTCTTGGATGTATGCCAGGAGTTAAAGATCTGAACCCAGTTTTAAGTGTCTGTGGATAAGTAGCATGCATGATGTGCTATGTATTAAACTAATGTGTAAAACACACTCTTATTACAGAATCTATTCAATATTGTGTATGTCATCTCTAATGCACATCCACAAGGAGCAGAATGAAGCAAAGGTTATCCTTGGTATGTGCTAAATTATATTTCTCTGTCACAGATTGTAACTCCTGTACTGGATATGGTAATCTGTACCCAAGCCTTTGCGTATTAGGCTGGCTGCTTTTGCTTCTCGAAAAGAATTAATTGATCTTGAGAAGTAAGCACTTACAGAGATACTTACGTTGAGATATATGGTAATGATTGTTATAAATTCGATGATGAGATACTTTAAGCACTTAAATGGATGATTCATGTCACTTTTTTTAAGGGAAAGTCATGTATAATGTATGCACCAAAACTATAAAATAGCGTGCTGTGATGATAAATTTCTATCTATCTGAGTTATCAATCAAACTTTAGATATATTGTATCTTGGAGGGGCGACATTCAGTTGGTCTGATACATTCATCGCCAACATGATTATTGCAGCCGAGGCGGTTTTATCCTGATTGGGCCGGATTTTTGTAAGAGATATGAGCCTCATATTTTCTTTAACAAAATTGTTTTCTATCAAGGGGTGTTTGGGATTGCATAATATAAGTGTTTGTGGCTTGAAAGCATGTTGTTTTTTCTCCCTAAAATAAGACAAATTGGTAAGGTGATGACAAAGAGGTTGTCTGCATTAAGTATACACTTTGGCGATCAAAGGGCATGTGTCCAGTGGGATGTAACTAACCCATCAACTACGAGGATATGGGAGTTCAAGTTTTACATGAGATAATGTGTGTATATATATATATATATATATTATTTGTACACAATACGAGGTAAAATGTGTGTTTACTGTTATCAAAAATAATTAAATCGACCCATCCAAGTAAACAGGTTTAAATTGCCACCTCGTCAGTGATAAATTTATAGATGTCTGAATTGATCACACAAATATCTAAGGGTCTATGTGAGATATCTATCGAAATCCAATAGCACTCCCTAGGAGGAAGGCCCCTAAGCGAATAGCGCGCCTTACGCCAACTTTCGTTTCTCCCTATCCTGCTATCCTATTAACTTTAGGTTAGACCACAAAGAACTCGATGCCCCCTTATTCCTCTGTAGGGCACTGGGAAGGTTTACTATATCTTGGCGGGGCAATTCTTAGTTGGCCCGTGTAGAATTGGATAATTCATTTTGTTCATAACATTACGTTTCTAAAAGATCTGGAATTATTGTCTTATCGTAGACTAATCTCTCTCCTTAGGACTTGAATTGCATTTCTAGAGGTGATGATTTATTTATCCGATTTATTAAAATATATCCTGTTAAATTGATCAAAGTTATCCGGAAATAGTAAGTTTTTATAAAGTTCAAGAATATAATAACATGATATGTGTGGACCGTTAAACCTATTGTGAACAGTTTTCGCTAGAGTAAAAAAAAAATGTCTTACAGTTTTTCGCTAGAAAATTCAGACCTTTTGTAGTAAAAATATCCTTGAAATGGTGTACACTTGTAGAAGCATATAGTATTTCAGTATATCCGCATGTAGGATGTTTATGTTTTATATACCGTATTAAGATTTAAGAATATATATATATATATTATATAGATCTAAGAAGATATTGGCCAACGTTTGATCGTGATGTTTTTCTTTATAAGATTCAAATCACACACCTTGATCAGAGTATATTTAATATATGTTTAAGTTCTAGGAAAGAGACTGAGAAATTGATTCAACCAACGATTGCAATCACTCAATGTTGACATGTATCATTTACGTGCACTCAAAATTTTGTGAATCGTGACACTTTTTTCCTTAGCTTCACGACACATAAATATTCCATAACTCACGAAAAAGACGTGACAACACCATATACGAATATCATAATTTCAACCATTTGTATGATATATATTTCTTTCAAATTTATTATTCACATACAAAAAATGCGCAGTTTAAGAAACATAATCATTACACTTTACATTTTGATAAGATGATATTTTATCCATAACTTTTTGCACACTTTTATATACTATATAACATTTTTACCCTTAATTTTTTACACACATTTAACTTTTTACACACATTTTTATATTATATAACACTTTTACCTTTAACTTGTAGCTATCATATTCCAACATTCAGAAATCTATTATCACGTAGCCAATACTATACGTTTTACACACAAACATATATGTCCCTTATATGTTATATGCCTTCCCTATTATATTTATGTGCATGTATGTAACGAATACCTTTCAAATACTTTTTAAAATATATTAATAAAAAAAATGAGGCTCCAAATTTAAAAAATTATGTATATGTACGCTTGTGAGCGCGTGTATGTATATTCACATAGTTGTGTCTTGATAAGCAAAGATGTAACCTTTTCACATGTAGTGTTGAAGCAATGGGTGACAAGTTGGTCTCACTCTTCCTTCTGGATTACAAGTGTGGTCTCAATCTGAGTGAGACTTTGTAAATTTCATAATCTTTTTTTTTTTTTTTTCTTTTCAATATAACAACTTATTATTAAACTGTATTTTAGTACATGTTATAAATATCAAACTTATACGTGAAATAAAATAAAATAAAATAATCTGAAAATTTCAACATTCGTTTTTGTGTAGAATAAAGATATTAACAGCTAAATAATACATTACGAACCATCGGATGTTTGAAACATACATTTTAATGTGGGAAAAACTTAGCGGAGGCGGACGATGTCTGGTATATGTCCTGCTGTTTGCGGGTGCCATCCATGTTAGTTTATTGTTTTCACTTACATATAAATGAAAATAACAAGAATAATAATAATAAGTCATGTCTAAAGTAACAAAACATAAGTATTCTCGCACTGGCATTTCACCTAAGAGGGGGTTAAATTCTCGAATTTTTATGGATGTCTGGGGCGGCCGCTCAGCACTGCTTTTCACATGTTGCCTGGGGCAGCCAGGCGGGGCATGTGGGTTGATTAGCGTCCTCGATTATTAATGTTTTGAAATAAGTTTTTAGAGCAGGGTGTCATTGCAAATTGGTCGTTTTATGGAGCTGAGTTTGTGCATTGTATTTCCTTTTCATAAGTTTGGTATTAGATAGTTGATCGATTAAGTTCTTGGAGTTGACATTACATAATAGTTGAATAAACGTAAGTCCAATAATAAGTGTACCTAATCGAATACAAGACATTTTGTTTTCTGAGACGATACGTAGATGTCATATCGAATTACTGTGAAAGCTCTTTCAACTATCTTTTCATTTTAAGTCATCATTTTGATTTGAAGTAAACAGCTTTTCATGGGTCCAATCCCCATATTCTCTCTAGCAAAATGTCAAAACACAATGACCCTTCTTTCCTCCATGCTCATTCCACATATACCACCTAATTGATTGACACACACCACAATTACACATTCATTCATTCATTTGCTTTCTTTCACTGTATTTTGAATCCACCAATCAAAACATAAATCACCAAAAAGGCTCAAGAACTTGATAACAATTCCAATAGGACCAAAGAAATATATTTATGTAGAGATATATTCCAAAACTGGAATGATATTTGAAAGGACAAAAAGGAAACAAATTGAACAAAAAGGTGATTTTTACCCTTGGTAATTCCACAATGCCAAAAGAAAGATTGGAGACTTCTAATGATAAAGAATCCATAACAAGAAACCGATTGGAGCATATCAACCACTGATCAATTACAATTGTGACTGCAAACAAACCCCAATCTTGACCTCTTTTCTCCACCGTCTTTTGACTCCAAACCGAAGTTCTCAACTATATACAATAATTCACCATCATTCTTCACAGTTTTCATCAATGCTTGATGGTGATTCTGTTGGTCAATCAAGATTCAATAAAATCTGCCTTCATCTAATCGTTCTCGTCAGCTTGCACTTGGATATAAAGATTGAATCTGTGTAATTCAAGCTGCATAGCTTCAATAGCTCAGCTGACCGTTGTTTTAGCAATGGATCACAACCACTTTGAATTACAAGCAGCAGTTTTGCTGCAAGACCAGCATCAACTGCGACCGATGAATACTCTTCAGGGGAAAGCTTGCAAATTGACCATAAAATCGACAAAGCTAATTGTGTACAGCTTTCAGAAACCCTCATCATAACTCTCACCATATTCGGTATGGTGTTTGAACAGCTGCTCAATGTCAATCTACCTTCTTTTACAGTTGACACAGCTTCCAAAATGAACAAAGCTATCTCCAAACATTCAGCATTCAATTTGGGCAACAATTCAACCAATTGAGGCACAGCTCCAATGCTAACAATCAATGATCTCACTTGTATATGCGAGCAAATCGATTTAAGTAATCTCAAACCTGGCAAATTCCCACTTGTGTGTCTTCTATCTCTAACCAGCCTCATTAAGGCAACCAATAAACTATGGCTAGACACAATTTCTACTTGAAAATCATCATCTTCCATTAATGTATGTATCAATTTTGTACAATTGATCTTCGTTTCAATCGAACCCTCATTTAACATATCTACCACCAGTGAAAACTTTGCAGGTTGCATAAGATTCAACCTTGAACAGGAATCAAGACTTAAATTAACAAGAATTGAAACTACCTCAGAACCAATGGCATGAGATGTGTAAGGACCTAATAAAGATGTAAGAACACTTGCTCCACCTTTATCAACCACGGTCTTTCTAGCTGTAACATGAATCGATACAATTCGCCGGAGCTCCTTCAACGATTGAACCCGAGCTTGACCCTTAACCTTTTTAATTGTATCCAAAATCTCAGATGCACTTCCCTGTACATCTTCTGATTTCTTCTTCATTTGCACATACTTTTGTGAAAACCAAGTGTGAATTAGCTGGTGCAGGGTCTTGTTTGGGGTGACAGAATCATCCCAAAGTTCTTGCATAGTAGTAGGGCAAGTGAAATGACCCATACTGAACCATTTCAAGATATTTGACCGTTCATAAGTTTGACCAGTACAAAGGGTCACCGGATCTTGCATTGGTTCAAGCGAAATTGGGCAAATGAACACGGATGGAACCTCAGGTAGATCTAATTCTTCAATCATTTTATTCAGATCTAATTTCTCAGCAAACCCACCACCAAAGCCCACACCACCACCCAAAACACCATCTTTAACAGCAGTGTCTAGATCTAAAACCTGCCCATTAACCCCATCTCTTCTTGATATACACACAGGCATTTTCACAAAACACTTGGCAGACAAAAAAATAAAACCAACCTCAAAATCAGCACATTACATCAAAAAATTCCATCTTTCATTCACAGTCACTCAAAGAAATAGAGTCTGATTCACTTTAGCTGATTTCACTCCTTTTTCTTTGGTCAAAAAGACTCATTAACATCACAATAAAAATGATAGAGAGAGAGAAAAGAAATAAAGCATAAAAATAATGAATAATTTTTTCCCTAAAAACAAAGTGATAGAGGTCCTATTCAAAGCTTTAAAAGGTTTGAATCATCAAACCAATAGAAGAACAGTCAAATGAATAAATAATTAAACAACACAAAGATCTATATGCTTTTTTTAAAGTAGGGTTTGGTTTGGGTTGGGTTAAGAATAAAAGAATCATAAAGGGGATTTTTTTATTTTATTAAAAAACAAGATTTTACGATATTTAAAGAGACAGCCAGATTGGAAGCGCCTGTAGAAAGAAAAAATAATGAGAAACTGAGCTGAAGAGATCTGCTTTTGGGGCAATTGTTTGTTCAATGCCCTCACAAGTAACAGGTAATAATAAATCAATCAATAATAATAATAGCAAATAGCAAATACTCCGTATATAGTAGTTAAAATAAAAATTAAACTCAGGGACATTTGATTTTATAAATTTTGGGGTTTAATTTTTTGTTTTGGGGTAACCGGGAAGGATGTGGAATGGGGCCGGTAAACAAGCCATTGAGTCCGGTCTGCACGTGTTAATGCAACCACGTGTCGACTTCAACTACCCGGTTCAATTATTTTTTGTTTATCAAAATTAGAAAATTGATATGTTAATGACAAAAATTAACCCTCACCATGTGCCATTGGGTCATATGGGTCCTTATTATCGGTATTAACTATGCAAATAAATTTGGCAGTTCCAATTTCCGAATTTCAAAAAAATAGACAACCCTTGACTCGACCCCAAGTTTTGATATGAGTTAACCAATGGATATATTTTAACTCCTATCACATTTATTTGCAAGTGAAAGCAATCTTTTTTGAGAATAATCACAACCCTTAGGGGATTTGTAATGGTAGTTTATATAGGTTGATGGTACTTTTCACTACAAGTGATATGTGGTATTTAATTATATCAAAGTTTTATTTGAGTTAATTCATTAAACATGAGTTGTATGAATCATAAAGATTAAATGATATATATATATATAGTTGCTGAAAAGTTGAGATGTTTAATTGAATCTTATACTATCTTTATTTAATCATACACTTTGAATACTCTTAATTCCATCTTAGAATTTAAGACAAGATTTTCATCTATTTTTAGATGATTTTTTTTTATAGTTTTCTTCCAAAAGTAAAAATATATGTTACGTATTTATTGGATTAGTTATAGAAAAGAAAATAAGTAAAAAGTTTAAAAATAAAGAAACTCTTGAAATATTACTCTTAAATGTTGTGATGCACATCGAGTGTTGAGTTAAGATTAAGAATTAAGGATAAATTAGTAAATGAAGGTTCCGCACGTGGGAAGCCGGTTCGATATTTTAGTCAAGTCGTCAACAAAAACGCCGCACGAGGACTGGGGTTAGCCAGCCAGCCCGCACGAACCAAGGCCGTAAAAAAGTGAGCATATCTCGAAACACCCTTCTAGATTACACATCTCAATGTCAAAGGTTAAAAATACTCTCCCACTAAAACATTCACTATCAACCCTTCAACTTTCATTATTTGCACTCTTTAACGGATCCGAGATTCCCTATTCAATATATGAATTTTCACCCACCTAACCCAAAATTCATCAAGTTAGCCCCCCCACCCCCACCCCTCTTTTTTTCATTAACATAGAGATGAGATATTTGAATCATACTGTTTAAGAAATTGTATGATCATAAACTAAATTAACAAAAGCTTCTTGATATGCCAGCGATAAGGATACTTGCTTCTCGTTTCAATTTCATGAGTTGTCATAAAAACAGAACTATCGATGTGTCATTTTTGAGCCATATAAATGAACTCTTTAGCTATTTGTGTACCTCTATAAATAAAATCAAAAGCATTATTGTCGTTCAATTAAAAAAATCATATACGAAGTAATAGTTAAAAGAAAAAATACACTCCAAGTTCTCATCAATTGAAATTTACAACCATTAATGAAAGCATCATATATCATTCATTAAAAAATATATAATAATTCTCATTTCAACGTATAATCTTATGCCACCCGTTAGATACAACCTTGTTAACTTTGTAATATATCGAGAGGTTTTGGTTAATCTGGATTGAACAAAGATTCCATGTGAATACTGTTGCATGCTTAAATTGTTTTTAACAACTTTAAGTAAAGAAAAGACGAATACCATACTAATTTTGTTCCTCGTGTTTAGTTTTTTACTCTCACCAAATGTAAAGAATTTTATTCTTTAACAACCATTATTTATATTTATTTGCTAGTCAGACATAGAACTTATATATCCATCCTTTTGATTCTAAAGAATCTAAAACAGAGTTCTAAATTATCTTGGAGGACTTTATTCTATTTTGCTTGGACTGAACAATGATAATTTTTATTGGGTAAGAAATTCCAAAAATGAAATAGTACCAAACTAATCTTTCATTCATTAAACAACCTTAAGCATCACTGCCAAATTCAAAACATATACTCCCAAGATTATATTGAAGGAATAAGAAAGAGAGTCATCAAAAAATACACATATTAAAGTCATGAAAAAAAAAAGTAAAAACATAAAAAAAAAATAAAAAAAAAATAGAGGGTGAATGTTGAGAATATGTAAAAAGTTGAGGGGTAGTTTTATAAATTATGGGAATAAAATATGACGATAAAAGTTAGTAAGTGGTGTGTCGTGTGGGTAAGGGGGATGTGGGGTCAGGGTTTGTGTTCTTTTTGGGCAAAATAATAAAAACGAAATATAAATAAATAAAAAAAGGGGGAAACAGCTTGACCATGACAGTGTGTTGGTTTGACTGTACTGGGTTCGGCCATATCTGGTCATTTGTTTGACCGAAAGTTTTTATGCTCGGTCCAAGACGCACCCCACTTTTCACCATTTATTTTCTGACACGTCACCTTGTTTCCTCACTTTAATAGGAGTAATACAATTTCCTCCCTTCTAAAATCTGAAATGAAATAGTATATTTATTCTGTACAAAAACTACAATTTCATTAAATACGATTAAAACAACTACTAACTTAATATATCAATATAGCCGCACAATATAGCGTATAACAAAATATATTAAAAATGATGAATTAAAGTGATGAATCACGATAGTATTGTATTAAATTTTATTTGTTTTCGATGTATTAATTATCAGTATACATTATTATTGAAACATGACTGTTTTACTATTCCAAAGATCTGAATAAATGAGATTTAACGGAGCTAAAAAGTAAATTAATTGTCAAATGTATTTAATTATTAGAAATATACAACTTTTAAAAATAAATGTTGTCTCAAAATGTACTCTAAGATTTTCATAAATAAAAATATGAAATGTTTTATATAATGATATAGATACAGATAAAATCATGTTTAGACATGTATTGAAACCAAAAATACCAAAACATGAGTTAATATAATAAACAGTTGGGAAATGGGTGTCATGTATTTTAATATCAACTTTTTAAAATATGAGTAAAGGAGATCAAATCTGGTTCAAATTTTAAATCAGGGTTGCTGCCAACTGCCAAGCTTTGACTAGATTCACATGACACATTTCTTGATTTTGACTCAATGTTGCAAGAGTTCTAACATATCTTTCGCGCAATGATAAATAAAGTTTGCAATTCTATGTAAAATATTGATTGGTTGATCCATTTACATCATACTTCATTAAAAAAATATGGAGTAGATACCGGCGGACTTAAAATTTTTAATTACTGGTGTCATTTTTTAGCTAACCGGTAACACTTAATTAATTTAATGGTGTTACTAATAGAAATTCTTAAAAAAATTACACTACACAACCAAAGTTACTGGTGTCATGAGTCACCGGTGCTATCAGGTGAGTCCACCCCTGGGAGTAGTAACTTATAATTATTGTTGTTTAAAGTTGAAAATTATTCTAAATCAAACAAAAATATAACCTGAACATAAAAAATAAAAGGAACTATATACAAAAACAACAATGACGAGTAATTTGTAGAAGGCCTAATATTATTTCATACTACACGTAGTCTTACGGTTGTACGTAGTAGGAACCTTAGGTTTCAACGTCACATTACTTCAATATATCTCGACAGACTGTATAATAAACTTGTGATGAAAGACCATGTTTAGAAGATAGATGAATGATCTATCTGTCATGGCAGAAAATATTTTGTCACTATTAATTTGTTGATTGTATGTTACAACGTTTTACTTAGCCCTCCTGTTTGTACTTTGTAATATGTTATTATAGATCATATATAGTTAGTAAACTCGCTCTAAGCGATTCTTTTAAAGCTTCAATATAATTAATGTGGATTGGTTCAATTTAATGTACGTAGATGTACTTCAAATGCTAATTACATCGGTTCAATTTAATATAAGCGTGTTACATAAAAAGGAGCCTAGTTACAAAGTCTAAGCAAAATCAACATAAAAAAGTTCAATAGTCACAAATTATCCGTTGAATTATTGTCTTTTTAAAAAAGAAAAATATAAATAGCGTGGTTATAAGTATGCATGTCTTATTAATAACTTTTGTTTTAATGATGTTAATTATTAAGAAAGAAATATCTAAATACCACGGTTATAAGTATACATTTCATCCTTGTTTATAAAAAGTTACGGATTTGTAAAGTTTAAACCACACATTTACACACCATATGAAGAAATGTTTTCTTGTACTTTGCTAGTAAATAGTAATTATATACCATTCTATAGTAGAAATAATATGGTAAGGTGAAAACACTTAACTAACCTAAAAATATCATGATAAACTCATATATCATGTATGTATTTATGATTATCTCATGATAACTTTATCAAATTCCATGATAAATTGGTGAACTTGTTTGCAAATTGATTATAAGTAGTAATCGTAATAATGTTATAGACTTCGCTGATGATGGTCTAAGTGAAATATGTTTAGTTTGTGTTTATATGAGGATGTAGAAAGAAAGTAACCGAAATTTTATTATAACTAGCAAAATACTTGTGGGATACAACATAAAATAAAATGTATCAATAGCGGTGAGTGGTGAATAATGACAAATATTATGCTTGTATTGTACAAATTGCATCATTTGTTTTCGGATATCACATCAATTTTATTATGTTCGACCTTTTGTGGAGTTGAAGAGCAGATAAGAATATTTCTTCGCGGCCAAGTTGATTAGGGCAAGACGAAAAAGGTGCTCGGAGATAGTGGAATCAATAGAGCAACCAACTCACCAAGTTTACGAATAAAGTGGAGTTTATGGAACTAATGAGCAATGACCAACGATTCTGAGTTGAGAATATACCTTTTTGCCAGACACTTGGTGCCCAATGAATCTTTTATCAACTTGAGAGTCAACTTTCAATGACCAAACCTAGAGGTTAAATGTATAGGGTCGATTGTTAATCAATGAAGTACGTAAGTTTTAATGTTTCATGAGAGATTGAGGGGCGGATGTGGTGGGAGTGACCCGTATGATCTTGTGCCACTAAATATAGAGTTTTACAAATAACAACATAAAATTGGTTCAATTACAATTACTTTATTATTACGCCTCGAAGCATTTTTCAAACTCAACCAACAGTCCCCATAAGACAAATTCTTGAAGCTGCCAGTGTATGAGGATATGAGAGTGCAAAAGGATATGGGATTTAGAGCGTGATACAAATATAATAGAGAAATAATAGAGTCACACAAACTTTACAAAATATAATATACAAAATGATGTGGATCAATTAAATTAGAAGAGATAAGTAAGAGAGAAAAAGTTTAATATATTTTGATTGGTTCAACACTTATGTCATGTCATTTTGTGAGAGTTTGTTTGTAAATTTTTAGTGGATGTAGCATCTTATCTTATCTTAAATTATATATAAGAATCATACTTGTGACATCATCATCTTAATTTGAAATCTAATTAATCAGTCAGAAGTCATAATTTATTTAAAATAAATTTTTTAAAAATTGAATAAAATTAGGGATTTGATGACATCATAAATTATGATTTTAAAAAATAAAACAAATAACTATTTTAAGAAAAAACATAGTAAACAAGATAATTAGTAAATAATACTACTAACATTATCTAAATTATATACTATTAATTAATTATTGGATTAATATTTTTTATATTTATTAAAAACGTATATACATGAACAAAAGGAATTTATTAAGAAACCATCGTCCAACTTATGTAAAATTTATTTATGTATGTAGTTTTGGGTTTCAAGTTAATTAATAAGGTTTCAACGTTTTATGAGCATTCTATAACTTATGATTAATATAATATGATTTATTAAAGCATCTATATTGTATTAATTTTTATTCAACAAACTATATTAATATTACAATTTGTTTGTATTTTCATGAATGTATGGAGTATGTTTTAATTTATGATGGAACGAGACATATTTTGGGCAGTAAAATGGATAAATGATTTTCATTGTGATTAGAGGTTCTATTATCATAACTTTATGTAATGGATATTGTTTTTAGGTAGTTTCATTTCAAAAACATAATTTAAGAATCATCTAATAATAAGATTCAAGTGGAAGAAGATAAAACTTAATTAACGTTCAAATAAATAAAAGATGGCTATTTATTCAATATCAGTGTGTATAATGGGTATTTTAAGTACTCTATAATTTTTTGAAAAAATATTAACCCTTAAGATAAATAAAAAGATATATGATTATAAATTAATTGTTTACATTTATGTTAATAGTTTCATAGGTGATTACTATTTACTTACAAAAAGTTTATGCTTAAAATCACCCTAAACTATATGCAACACATCTTCTTCTACTATTTGTTTTTTCTTTTTTCTTCATACTTTTTGTTGCGTAACGATTTCTTTGATGTTTTAAATAGTTTAATATTATTTGTTATATAAAGTGCTTCGAATTTAAGATTACTAATCGTATTTTACGAATTACACTTGCAATTATTTTCAAAAATGTTCAAATAACATTATTTCGTATTTTTTAAAATGACCTATGTGTATACACGGGTATAAAAACTAGTTCTTCAATATAATAACCACTGATGCGACACTTTAAAAATAAATTGTGCTCTCAACAAGACATATTATTGGCTAAAAATAAAGATTGAAGTTGTCCATTTAAAAAAGTTTAAGGGATAAATTATATTTATTTAATAATTGATTGATCAATTGCATAGTTTATAGTTTAAGATGTAGTCAACTGCATAATTGATATCCTCTTAACTAATACGAGTAGTAGATTAGTAAAAATGTATTTGATACAATTATATTTAGGGTCAAATACTTTATATATACACTACTCGTAATAGTTTTCATTATGTAATTGTATATTTTATTGTTATATATGATAATCTGGTGTATATAATAAGCTCGTTTAGCCTCGCGATATAAGAAACTCATAAGATTCAAACGACTTAAATAAAGAAATTTCAACGAGTCTAATTCGCTAGTTTGCTCGTTTACACGGTGATATGTTAAATTGCTAATAACCCCTTTTTCTTGGCTTAAACAACCAAATATACACATGCACTATGAAAAAATAAAAAATAGAAAAGAACGGATTATTCACTAGAATCCCCTTAAAAAACTCAATCGCAATAATTTTAGCAGAAGAATGAAGAGAAAAGAGAAACAACAAAAGCTTCATGATTCCCTCATTAACATGCTCTATGCCCCACCTTCACCACCACCACAACCACCTCATCAAAACGAATTTGATCAACAAACCCTCAATTTAGCGCGGGAAATCGCCAATTCAGATCATCATCATATTAGTAAGTTTTTTTTTTATACGAATTGTACATTGTAGTTAATCCGTATTTACATTTTATTTGCTGAATCGTATATACGTACAGATACAGATGTATTTGATGAAGAAAAAAGCTTATCGGCATCAAATGAAGAAGAAGATGAAATAGGGTTTCAAAAGCTTACAAGAGCTCAGAGAAAAAGACTTCGAAAAAAGAAACTTAAAGAAGCTGCATCTCATCGCAGACAGATTATTGGCCCGGAGTTGCCTCATACTACAATTAATCAAATCGATTGTGAACGTAACAAAGTTCCTGAAATTAAACAGTCAGAAGGTGTTCGACGAAATGCCTCAGAGGGACCTGAAAAACTTTCTTGCATTAAAGTAAAACCTAGAAGGATGTCTAATAAAAAGGCAATTGACAAACCAGAGACACCCAATTAACCTACTAGTTTTCATGTTGATCAAAATTGAATTCTTTTACATTTCAGGGGAAAATTTATCTGTTAGAATAGCTTAGAGATAAAGTGTATTCGGATGAACCAACGCTAGTTTGTATTTTGTGATAATTCATACTTCATTTGTGTTTTAGTAATTTGTTATATGATAATTTTATCATGTATATTGGGATCAAAGATACTTGCGACCTGTTGGTTAATTTGCTAGTTCCAACTTAGACCCTAAGAGCACTTTACAGATAAGTTTTCTTCGTCATCATTGATCGTCGTTTTATGAATCAAATGTATCTTTAGTTTAGAAATAAATGATAGAGGATGGGATACAAAGTTCGTTAGATGTCGATGGTGTACCCCTCCCTTTTCCACCCACCTTTAACCTTTTAGTTTGTCTTGTCGCGTTTTATATGCATCAAGGTATTGAAACTCACGATAGATACGTTATTTTCTCATAAGACGTCGGGTGTGTTTGGCATGTGTTTGGCTGACAACTTTTTTGGGTATGCTCCAACTAAGTGGTTTTGTTAGTTCAACAAAGATAGTAATGATTAATAGAAAAATAAACTTTTGAAACGAAAATCCTATTCACACGTACCCACTATCTTAAATTTCTATCCAATAGTTAAAGACTTGAAATACAACATGAAGGACTTTGTTGGCTCCTTTAATGTTAGGTGAGGGAGGTCAAAACACGGATTCAAATTCAAAAAATTTGTTACTATCGAATAGTTAAAATTTTAAATAATAATGATAAATAAATAAATAAATGGATGTTTGCATTTAATTTGAAGAATAAAAATCATTGATTCATGTTACAAATTTGTATGCATTAGGTATACTTAATGAATGAGTTTGAATGACGTTGGGCCAATATGACAGTTAAGTGGTCCAATCTTGTGAAGGCTCTCGTCTTGGCTCATTGTTCAGTAAGTAGTAATAACTAATGTCAGCCACCCAAGGCCCATTTGATATTCATATTCTCATTACTCTTTCCCAGGTTTTTGAAACAATAATTTTTCAAATATTTTTCGATTTCAAGATTTTACTTGAACACAGTTGATATTTACATCAAATTAATTGATGGGTATACCAAAATATTGTGTGATAATATACTTGTACCGTGTGTTTTAACTGTATTTTCTTTTGTGTATCCATCGTGCAAATATCAAAGTCATGTTGCATTTTCTCCAAAATTTTGGTTGAAACCGTCGATGTGATATAGTGAACCAATCACAAATCAGGGTTTTCCTTCGTTGTATACTTATATTCGTGTTAAATTTGTTACAAGGAACTACGTTTTTTGAAAGACAAATCACAAACCTTTAGATGTTCTCATTATAATTGTAGACCTTCACCTTTTTAGGATTATGGAAATGACTCCTAGAAGGCAACCAAGTATGATTAATGAAATGGGGATACCAACTACTATTTACTAGTCCTTAGACCTCTTAATTATTCTATCAAAAAATTTCTATTTCGGTACAAATAGTTGAATACCGTAATTAGAAGGACCCTCTCTATGAAGCTTTATATTAAAAGCATCAGACCACCTTTAGGTGAGGGTGAAGACGAGTGCGATCTTTATAAAACATGAAAACTGTTAATAATATGCAAGCTTTCCCGAGGCTTCAATAAAAAAACAATGATTTGATATAAGAGTTGAACACTTTGGTGATAAAGAGATGTTGTGTAATGAAAATTTTACTACATTTATGTACACAAATAACATACACAATACCGAATACTTTATCTAATTCTATTTTTGTTAAGGTTGTTTATCATTGCTTTACTTGTTAATGTATCTATTTATTTCACATGAACCAATTCAAACATTAACAAGGATGCTGCTTTAAAGGCACACCAAACACATTGTTTACTCATATCTCAGTTATTGACGGGGTGGATCATAGGTGGCTATTGTTGGTGGGGTAAGGAGTGTAACCTACTTATCCGATGAGAAAACATAAGGCCCTCATATTTCATAAAAATGTATTGTAATTCGTTATATTATATAAAGTGTAACAAATTTAGAACAACAGGTAGCTCTCGTAGCTCAGTTGGTTAGAGCACCCGTTTAGTAAGCGGGAGGTCTTGAGTTCGACTCTCAACGAGAGCAATTTTTTTTGGTATTCTTCACTGACCATTAAATTATTAAATATGACTTTTTTGCTTTTCTGGGCTTTATATTGGATATCCCTGTACTGATTACTTGGGTTACAGATTCTCGGCCCACTTATGAGTAACTATCATCAGGTCGATTAAAGAAAAAAAAAACAATATAAAACAAGGTTTAAATGTCACAAAATCACATTATTGCTTTCATTTTCTTTCAGTATCCTTTTCTTTAGACCTTCAAAGCGCAGTTATAGAAACAAGCAAATAAAAGTTTAAGTTCAGTATAACAAATTTTTCTTATTAAACACATTATCAAAAGAAAAAGAAAAAGAAAAAGAAAACGTACTGATCTACCACCTTGATACTGTTTGATTTTTGCAGACGTCACCATTGAAATATTAATTGTCTCTGAATCATAACTTTCTACAGATTCGTACAAATTTCCCTTCTGTATCTTCCACATTCATTCTCCATTATTTCACTTCCTTCCATTTTGTACAAATACTTTATTGTTCAATTCAACATAAGGCTATTTCAGTTCACACCTTTTCAATTACTGTATACTTTTCATCAATGGGGAATTGTCAAGCAGCAGAGGCAGCAACAGTTGTGATTATGCATCCAGGAAACAAAATCGAGAGAATTTACTGGTCGGTTAGTGCCCGCCATGTCATGAGTTCGAATCCCGGCCATTACGTTGCGATTGTTGTGACCTTGAACGGGGTAGGGAATGGGTTGCCTGTCAAGCAGCTTAAGCTTCTCAAGCCAGATGATACTTTGCTTATTGGTAAAGTTTATCGGCTTATTTGCTTAGAAGGTAACTAACTAATTAACTAATTAACTACCAAGCGGAGTTTGTTACATTGTTTATGATTGTATATTGGAATAGTTAATTGATGTAACGTGTTGTATTTTGTGTGTTTTCTTAAATTTGTTTTTTAGAAATATTGAAAGAGTTTGCCGCAAAGAAATGTGTGAAGTTAGGGAAGTTATTGAAGGAGAGACAAATGCTCGTATTGGAGACGAAAGGCCTTGCTCTTGTGACGAAGGAACCCAATGCATCTTCCGTGAAGGTATGTGTCCAGCTCTGGTCGTTTCATTGTATATGCTCGCTATTAGTCCTTATAGTTTTTCCCTTGGTTCCTATACTATATTATAAAACATTTGTGTCCGTAGTAATAGTTTTAAGTTAATCGTGGTTCATTTTTCTATATATTCAGTTATCTAACAAGAACATTATATAACATGTGTCCTAAGGTCACATGTCGATAAACGATTAAATGAACTTGAAATTTGATATGAAGGGAAGATTTCGGTTCGTTCAGTAATTCTTAACACATACGCTAGACAATTTTTAAAACAAAATATGTCGGTTTAGTAAGGGGATGATTGTCGATTCAAACCGTCTGACAGAGATAGCATATCGTTCATATCGTGAATATCCTACTAGTATATATTATTTTAAAATTCGATTACAAAATATTAATATCCATATAAATGTTCCTACACTACATTTGTATGATGGGTTTAGAAATTTGTTAGTCAAAAACCTTTTCGATTGCAAGAATCTTTTGATAATAATGTTTGTTTGGTTACATTTGATAATTATAGTGTTCAAAAATCATATACTTTTAACAGTTACATTTGATTAGTTTAACGATTCATGTTGCTTCTGTACTTGTGAAAATTGAATATCAATGAATCACAACATAGATGATTGTAAATGTATTTGGGAGGTTAGGGGTAATCTAGTAAATTCAGAAGTTGTGATTTTAATTGTACCTTATGTACAACATTATGAAATTAATTTAATCGTATGATTTATGACATTCGTATCTGTGTGGTTCACGTTACCGATCATGCAATTAACTGGCCAACGAATCTTTATTTCTTTGTCACTTTTTTCCAAAATTATGATAACTCTTTCTTCTTTTACTGTTGCAAAAGATATTTTACTATTTATCTTTTGTACGTGACTGAACTGTCTACATGTATCAAAAGCTGGTAAATATTAATGCATTTATAGTATACATTTTCCCTCTTTTTCATAGTAGTTGGGAATTTTCCCTTTTACATATTAATTCAATGATTTCATGGTAAAAACTTCAGGGGTCAAAGGTAAAAGTAAATACATCCTGAATTATTACAACTTCATGCACAGTACTATATAATTTTATAGTTTACAAATGACATTGATTTATTTACAACTTGATCCTTCTAGTTTTCTATTTTTATACAATTAACACCAAACATGCAATAAGTCTACACATATGGTATTTCAGACTATTTTTAACATGGTACACTGTTGTGTTTCTTTATATGTTCAGAGCCACAAGGTGCAACCTGATGGAACTAACAACGATAGATGTAGGAATAGAAGCAGGGTAGGGGGGAGGCAGAATTATCAACATCAATGGAAACCGGCCTTGAAGAGTATTTCGGAAAATGAGAAATGACAAAATTCGCATAATCTGTTGTATTTAATGGTGAAATAGAGATGGAGATTTATGGGGGCTGTAAGTTTGAGCTAATGTACTACTATTGTTGTGTAATTTACGTTTTCATGTTTTATAGTTTGAAGGTATGAGTAGAATAGAGTTGCATGCATGTAATTGTAAGGGGTGGATTGAACATAATGCTTGAATTGGATTCTAGTTTATGTGAGGTTTATTGGGAAGTTTTTATGTATGCCGTTGTGTTAATTTGTCTATAACTGTTTAATGACTTTCGATATATTTTTTAAAATCTATCTGCTTAAACCTAACAGAAAAGAAAATAACTGAAAAGTATATTTATCCATCTTTGTTATATAGGAATGAAAAAGTAGATAAGAAATAAAAACAAGTTTATAACTCAATTTTTTGGTTTTAAGAGAGTCACTAGAATGATTGTTGGTAAGTTTATCCATTAAGTAAAAAATGCAAGTGACTAGAAAGCCATTAATGAGTCGTGAAATTTCTTTAAAATTCGTTTATTAAGTGTTATTGTTTAAGTGTGTAATGTGGGTAATAGTCCATGAAACAGAGTAATATACCATGAAATCAAGTAATAGAATATAGCATAATCATTTCAATTAACTTGTTTCACTTTTAGTCACCACCGGCACCAATAAATTAGATCAGATACATTTAAGATAATTACCATCCATATTTGCATACTAAACTTATGTTTAAACTAATTTTACATTGTTAGTAAATGAGGGGTTGTGCTTGTCTAGGCATCGAAGAGGGACAAAATTTTGAGGCAGAGACAACCAGTTCTTCGACACCGGAGGTTCAACCCGCTTTGAAGATAATCAAACTTTTGTTGAAGTAGTGAAGAAAAGCTTGCTACTTCCATTTCAGTATAGAGGGCGAGAAGGTACTATGAAACCGGAATCTTGTAGTGACATGACATCACAACAATAAACATCTCATCTTGTAGTATATTTATGCTAACACTAATGCATCTCCGATTCTTATCAATTATCATGGTTGTATTGAAACAAAAACCGTATTTTCAAATGCAAGAAAATGAAAAAAAAAGCCACCGTGGTCTTGTTGGAAGTTTGTGAGTCTGCTTTGAGAGAGTTTGGTTGTATGAAGAAGATTAAGTCTAGTATTGTGATGAAATGTGACGGTATTGGTAGTCGTAATTAATGTAATAAAAGTAGATACGATCATGGTGGTAGAGAAGGAAAAACACACTTCAGTAACGTGTTTGCGAACATGATGAGAGAAGCTCATCCATATTTCGTTAGACATCGTGGTGTCATATTTGTAGTTTTGTTAACCGCAGAAGTGATTGAAGGCCTGAACTTGGTAGCTACATTAAAGGTATTATTTTAGTTACATAATCTTATTGTTATAATAATACACATGTCAATTTGTAGAACACAAAGGTTATATCTGGTTGCAGTTAGGTTATCTTTATATTCTTAACTCGTGTTGTATATCCGGTCTTTTACATGGTTTTCCTCTTTCTTTATCTCATATCGTGTAACAAATATAGGTAGATCGATTTCCATGTCTTATTTACTTGTGCATTATCAACTAGCAAGGTTGCAAATGAGTCGAGTCAATAAGAGCTGAATCTCGACTTGACTACGTATTATGCTAAGTTCAAACTCAATTCTATAACTTTGGTACTCAATTAAGATTTAGGAGTTTGAATAACGTGAAAATACTCATTAGAAACTAAGCTCAATTAAGTTACAATAGTTTAAGCTAAATTTGAGGGATTTCTAATGTTTGACTATAGTCTAAGCTAAGTTGAGCTTGATAAAAAACAATAAAAGAACACTTTATTTCATTCAAGTTCAAACTTGTTTTTATGCTATAGCGTATGAGAGTAATCTTAATTTATTTCCAGACTATCTTATATCTTAATTTCAATTAATCTAATTAATTAAAAATAAGATTAGTAACGTCAAAAATACATGATCAAATAGTCAAATTCAGAGCACCCGTAACAGATATCTATGAATGTGTACATAGTGATATGGATATGATTTTCTGGACATCAATCTTCACTATTTTGATAAGTTCATACAAATGCATGAAAGAGAATCTCATAAACTAGAGTGAAAGAAAACATTGTGAGTCCTAAGCTCTCAAGTATTTTGATAAGCTCTAAAGTATATACATTATTAGTACACTATAAATTTACTGCTGATTACACTATATAAATTTAATTATGACATACGTATATTCAAATATAAATACGTTTTCATGCACAAATTCACAAATTCCCATGTCTTAGGCTAGTTTGTTTCGATAAGAAAAAAACACTCCATTTATAAACTGACTACAACTCGAATTTATATAAATTGGCTAAAGGTGAATTAATGTATAAATGTTTTAACTTTTCTTTTATCTAAAATATCAAATATCAAAGCTTACATTTTGAATTAAACTAATATTTTATTTTATTTATAATAAAAATAAAAATGATTTATATATTAAAAGAGATAAAATAAATAGTAGGACTCTATTATTAACTTGAGAAGATTTATATGAGTAGGAGATTTACATATGCTCTCTCCACGTTTGTCAATTCTCACCCAGACAGTCAAAAGAATATTTTCTTTCCGTTGACCATTAAATTTTTAACCTAAAACGCGACGGCCCGTTGGGGTCCCACAAAGACCGCAAAATATCGCTACTTGAGCTCCGCTCCGTCACCAACCCCCACATCCGCGATTCCAGTATGGCCGTTACATACTCAACTTCTTGTATCTATCAACACCAAACCCAACTTCCTCAATTCATCAATCTCGTTACTAAACCGGCCCGATGCTTCATGACCGGTTCGTTAGAGACGCCGATGTTTAATTCGATTATTAATCTAAGAAAAAATAAGGTATCGTTGAGTAGCATATGTAACGTTTTAGGAGAATATGAGAGTGAAGGTGCTGATGAAGAAGCTAACATTAATGCTATTAAAGATGAACTTTTTGTGACGTTTTTTAGAGAAGCGTGGCCGTATTTCACGGCTCATCGAGGCAGTACTTTTGTTGTTCTGCTTTCTGCTGAAGTTCTAGATAGCTCGCTTTTAGATCCTATTTTAATGGCAAGTATCAAGTTTAAAATTTAAGTTTAATTTTCAAAATATTATTATCGGATTGTTATTGTTGTTGTATTGTGTTAATGCGATTAAAGTAATGGCAACTTACAGTTACACCTTAATTTATGCAATTTTATAGTACTAATTAATTGGAGCATATTGGTAAATAATTAATTTTGAGGTGTATATGCAGGATATATCGCTTCTTCATGGTTTGGGGATAAAATTTGTTCTTGTTCCAGGGACACATGTTCAGATTGATCAGCTTCTAGCTGATAAAGGTGAATTATTACTCAGTATATATGTGTATGTATATAACTATATAAGTATATAAATATAGTTAATTGTGTTGAATTATTGTTCATGAATGATTATATATAACAGGACATGAACCGAAATATGTTGGAAGATACAGAATTACTGATTCGGATTCTCTTAAGGCGGCAATGGATTCAGCTGGGAGAATTCGTCTGATGATTGAGGCAAAGTTGTCGCCAGGACCATCATTATGTAGTATTAGACGACATGGAGAGAATAGGCGGTGGCATGACAGTGTTAGTGTTGCAAGTGGGAACTTTCTTGCAGCCAAGGTAGTAATCTTTTTCATTTCTTGCGTAATTGAAGATATTGAAGCAATGAAGAAATATTGGTGAGTTGAATAATGATTTTTGACAGAAAAGAGGAGTCGTGGAAGGGATTGATTATGGAGCGACGGGTGAAGTAAAGAAAGTGGATGTTCATAGAATACGTGAGAGGCTAGATAATGATTCAATCGTCATCTTAAGCAACCTGGGATATTCTAGCTCAGGAGGTGTACTGAATTGCAAGTATGCTATATAGTCTATCAATAGGTATCTTTTAGTTACTGATTGCCATGATCTAGTTGAATCTAATATGACAAGAATATAGCCACTCCATCCTAAGTTTTGTGACCCACGATAAGTAATACAAGTTCTTCCCACTCTCTAGGTTGTTACTCGTTTCTTCATTTACTTATGAATGCATCAACTCGGGTTTGTTTTTATCTCAAAGAGGATCAAAGAAAAAGATTAGGTAAAAGGGGACAGGTCAAATGGGTCAAGCAAGTCAAACAGGTTGAAAGGCACCCAAAGTCTATTACTAATGCACACAACCCCGTGTCTCGTTTTATTCGATTTATTAGATTCTTATTGTGATTATGTTGTTTTTGCCATCATATTAAGGCATTACTTAGTTGAAAAAGAAAAACACATGAAGGGAAAAGTGGTTGCTGGTCAAGACAACCTGACCCAGACCATTTTGGCCCATACTATAAAAGACCCGCCCCTATAGTGACTTCTGTGGACATCCATCTTCATACCTTGACCTTCCAGGGTCTTGTCTCATGCTTTGTTGTAATGTGCTTACAAAGTAAATTTTTTAGACATTTATTCAATCCTCATGTAGCAACTGCGACATGCATTCTACATTTGACATTTCTGCGTATTAAACAAAGTATATATGTGCCCTTAATCTGCAAAGAATCAACATATTCTAAATATGGAGCTTTTACGGAGTCTTGCTTCATGGTACAAATTATGTGAAACACATATATGATCCGACATACTTCCTTTACCTAAACCTCTGTGAACATCAATGTAGTTGTAATTATCTGTGCGGATTCTGAGTTATTAATGTTTATTTCTGCGAATAATGCAGCACATATGAAGTTGCTACTGCTTGTGCTTTGGCTCTTGGAGCAGAGAAGCTTATCTGCGTTATAGATGGTCCAATTTTGGATGAATCGGGTCGTTTGATTAGATTTCTAACTCTTGAAGATGCAGACATGCTAATACGCAAACGAGCCAAGCAAAGTGAGATTGCTGCTAATTACGTAAAAGCCATTGGTGAGGAGGAATCTAGTTCTATTCCCTCATTGAATGGAATGGCATCTAGTGACAGGTATACTGCAACATTTCAGAATGGTGTTGGTTTTGACAACGGTAATGGTTTGTGGTCAAGTGAACAAGGGTTTGCCATCGGAGGGCAAGAACGGCTTAGTAGATCAAATGGATACTTGTCAGAATTGGCTGCTGCCGCTTTTGTTTGCAGAGTAAGTCATTGTAGTGATAATGGAGACAAAAGAAGCCTGTTTTATAAGTTTATAAATTTTACTTGTTTTGTATAACTAGGGAGGTGTCCAGAGAGTTCATCTGCTAGATGGGAATATTGCTGGAGTGTTATTGAAAGAACTGTTTCAAAGAGATGGAGTAGGGACTATGGTTGCTAGGTATGCACTATCAATGGAAAAATTAAGTGAAAATTAAGAAGCATACAAGTTAAGTAAATTTTCTGTATTGTAATTTGCAGTGATCTTTATGAAGGAACGAGGATGGGGAAGGTGGACGACTTACCCGGAATAAGACAAATTTTCAAACCCTTGGAAGATTCTGGAACTTTGGTCAAGAGGACTGATGAGGAGGTTTGTGTTAATTCGTGTTTTATTATATGATCTTTCTGATGATCTTATTTTGTTTTATAAAATTAATTGTCCATTTTTCTTGTGCTGTTAGCTACTTAAGGCATTGGACTCTTTCATTGTTGTGGAGAGAGAAGGGCAAATTATTGCTTGTGCTGCTCTGTTTCCATTCTACGAAGACAAATGTGGGGAGGTTGCTGCTATAGCTGTTTCTCCCGATTGTCGGGGACAAGGACAGGGAGATAAATTGCTTGGTATGACAATTAACTTGTCTTTGCATTACATTTGATAGAAATTGGGTGAGGGGCTAAAACGCGTCGAAATACTTTAACAAAGTCTGTATGTTTTTCTTTTGCTACAACATACTATCATCCCTGAGAGCTCCATCTCTAGAAATGAAAACCTTTAAGAACGAGTTAAAATAGTGAGTTATATCTGTTTTTTAATCTACTTTGTTTTTTTAAATATTGACTGGTACTTGGTTTTAACTCCACTGCAAACTTGCAGATTATATCGAGAAGAAAGCTTCTTCCATAGGACTGCAAAGGCTTTTTTTGCTAACGACCCGCACAGCAGATTGGTAGGTTTCTACGTCTACATTGTGTTTCACAAATGCATGTGCTTTTGATTTAAATTTACAAGACCCATGCTTTTAATTAGAGATGTGAGCACAATCTTAAAAGCTATTGTCCAATTGAAATTTTCTGAACATCGACTCTACATGTTTGGTAAAGATGGAAGACTATTAGTTAGAGGGCAAAATTACCATTAACTACTGAACATGTATGGGAGAGACTTTGTGTATAAAGATTAATCAATTAATATATTTATGACAGTAGCAAACAAATCTGTAAACAAATCTTGACATTTTTTTGATAGGTTTGTAAGACGTGGTTTCTCAGAGTGCTCGGTTGACTACATACCAGTGGAAAGGAGAAAGAGGATAAATCTATCTCGTGGATCCAAGTACTATATGAAACAACTGCTACCAGACACCAGTGGAATCCGTGTTAATAGTATGTTTGTTTGAGTGTAACTATGTTGCGAAATGTAACCATTGCAGTTGGTATAGCTATGGCTTATGAGATATTTTCATAAATAAGAAAACGCTCGTGATTTTGTATGTGTTATTCGGGGTGGTGTTTCCTAGCCTGAATCTGCATCATGAATAAGCCTTTAAGGAGGCTTTTTGGGTAAACGTAAAATAACCATTGAGCCATGATTTTGAATGTCAGTTGATCCATGTTGCGAGGTAGACCCAATATACATTTGTATATTAGTACTACTTTTTTTTTTTTTTTTTTTTTTTTTTGACGTGTCACATAATTAGTACAGTCGATGTCTTCTACCATAATGGCGTTAATAGCTTCATTTATCTATGAGTTGAAATATATTCGTCATCTTTATTACTTCTGTCTATGTTATGAATTGAAATTGAAATAAAAAAAATAAATGAATAAAAAGTGTCTAAATTGCTTCTTTTTTTTCCAAAAAGTTTTCTAATAGAAATCTGTGGAAGTTAGTGTACAAAGTAACAAAACCCTAAATGTTAATTGTTCTTGAGATTTTAAAGATGGATGTTTTAGCAATACGTAGTACGTATTTAAGAAGGAGACCAGCCAACCAGGGGTGTATTAGCAATAACTAAAAAGATCATAGGTTAAAAATGAAAATAAAATAACTTGATGGACCAAAAATGGAACTACTAACTCACTCGAATTAGGAAAGCGCGGGTGAACCGGAAATAAATAAAGAAAAAATAGGGCAAAATATATAAGCTGGTGCTTTCAGTAAAATTCATCTGAGTGTTTTATTCTAGGGTTCGATTCGATTTGAATTATGCCTACCAAACTGATTCCGGAATGCTCACTCTGATTTCAATTGCGTAAACGGCCAGATATATTGTACCGGTAATTAAACACACTAAATAATACTTATGCGCAGATTACACATTTTATATCTGAATTCTAGTTTGATCATAAATGAAATTTTGGGTGAAATATATGATAGAGATATATTTGATATTGTTCAATTTTGATTACGATGTTTACTCTAATGCATAACATCGAAGTTTACTAATAGTAATAGTAATATTAATATTGCTGATAAAGAGATAGATGATATATACACATGCATACTCTTGTAGGAAGATATTAGGAAGTCTCTAAATGGGCATGCGTAAACATAAGTGGACATCTGAAGAGGAGGCTGCTCTGAGAGCTGGAATTGCAAAACATGGAATGGGCAAATGGAGCACAATTATTAGAGACTCCGAATTTGCCTCCGTTTTGCATCTACGCTCCAATGTGGACCTTAAGGTTCCAATGAATTTTACAATCTATAGATAAATTGGATACGGTGAATGAACATGACAGTATGTTAATGATTTTATTATTATTATTGGAGCAGGATAAGTGGAGAAATATGAGCTTGATGGCTAGTGGATCTCGATCTTGTCGAAGGAGTAGGCCTGATCCGAAAACAGAGCCAAGTAATAAGCTAGAAATTGTATCTTTCGATCCTCAAGAAGAATATGACATGAATAATACTACTCCAGTTCCGAGTAGAATTTTAACTGCACCCCATTGCTGTTGGAAAATGGTAGATCTAAAATGCCAATGCCAAGGTCATATCAACTCTTTGTTGCTTTATTATGCGTTCTATTTTTTCAATTATGTTGCTTGCATTGTTTTCGTTTACTCTCATAGTTGTTGCTAGTTAGATGGTCATGAAAAGAGCAAATTTAGTATCTTAAGAATATATTTCTTATAATTCTAAGTTTTAATAACGTGTCCTTAAACATTTTTAAAGTTGCCTTTCTACTTGTTGGACAACATGGTGTGGTTCCCTCGTTCTAAATCTGATTAATGCAGGCTGGATAGCCTGATACTGGACACTGTAGCTAATTTGAAGGAGTCACATGGTTCTAGCCGTGCTGCAATTGCTAAATACATTGAGGTACTTCTATTGGTTTATATTATGTATGTTTATGTGAATACTAATTATCAGAATAGCAAGCAGGAGACACCTCTTTCTTTTTACTATTCCTCTAGAAATTTTTTGTGATTTCAGCCTTAGTTTACAGGAGAATCATTCAACACCTCCTAATCTTTGATAAACTGTTGAAAGCAGAGTTGAAGTCCTTGCTAGATTGTGGAAAACTGAAGATGGTAATTGACTGCATTCTAGTTGGAAACATCATCTTTTATGACTGAATCTATATGATTATGTATGCTTGTACTTTCGTTAATATTCTTTCTTGTATCAATCAGGTAAGACATCGGTACAGGATCACACAAAGTTTTTCATCTAGGGGTTTAGAAAAGAATCCACCCCTATTACTTTTAGAAGCAAAACAGGAGTATTGTCCGAGTGCTACCAAGATTCTTACAAAAGCAGAAATTGATGAATAGTTGGAGAAAATGTTGAGCATGACTAAAATGCAGGCTGCTATTAAAGAAGCTGAAATGGCAGCAAGGGAAGCAGAGGCAGCAGAAGCTGATGCAGAATTAGCAAAAGTGTTTGCTGCAGCACCAATGCAGGAACTAAAGCAAAATGCTCTTTGAACGTGGTAAAACGTTTTGTATATAATTCTATTAAGGTTTTATTGCATTTGCTCGTTATTCGTTTGATTATGTAAATTCAAATTGAGTCAAATCTCTTGGATATGATAAGACAATGCTACAGTAGCCTGTAATAACTTCAAATTGGTCACTCGTCTTGTAGCAGAGTTGAACTAGTTAAGATGATAATCATAAAAAGCTATTGATGTAAACAGTAAACTTGTTGCTCCTAGTTAAGACAAGAATTACAGCGGACTCATGTTGAGATTTGCAGAGTTCTAAACAATACAGGCGTTTGAAGTCATGGAACATAGTTTTCTTTTCGAGGTACAAATTGAGAGTATAAGTAGATTAAAAGAAATACACACGATACTTGTGTTCTTTTTACGTTGGGAACAAGTTTGCTGCCCTTGAGATGTGAAATATATGACTTTGGGGATGGGTATATATCATTTTTTTGGTCTCCAGGTAAGGTTAACTTCTTTTTTCCATTGTCAAATCGCTGTTATGCTAAAGGAGTTAACTTTTGATCTTAGATGCCAAAACTTTTGTACCGAAATCAATCCCGATACTATACTTCTTGCTGATGTTTCTCTCCTTGAAGGGTTCTCTTTGCATGCATGTAGGTATAGCCTAGATAAGCATCGTGCTGGAGCATGTACTTTACAAATGGAACTCCCGTGCTTTGCAACTACCGAATAAAGACTCACCTCAAAGAATTTCCCCTTAGCTTAGCACCTGTAACGTGTTGTCTCCACCCGTTACAAATAAGTTATCAGTATCAGGTTAAAGGATTGAGGTAATACACATGTATAATGAGCCAACCAAGAAACTCAACAATATGATCTCATAATTGAGAACTGATTCACCAAAATTTGAGAAAATCAATCTATCGGAATCTAAAATTCAAACAAAGTAAAAAAAGAACCTTACCTAATAATGAGCCACGTATGTAAATTATAGACATGAATTTGGCATCCCTCTCTGGATCACCATTTGCAATCTAATGGATTTCAATCAACACAAAATTCATACGGATTAGCCTTATCACTGATAAATGAGTGAATTTCTAAAGAAACTAAATTCAAGTTCAAAACAAGTGAGATAAGAAATAAAGAGAGACGAAACTCACATCTTATAGTGTGTAATTAAACTTGCAGTAATTTTAATATGCAAATAAACTTAGTTCGTAGAGTCACTTAAACTATCTTTTATTAAGATTTGCTCCAATCAGTCAATCACATAACAAATAAATTATCGTCGTAGTTGTTTGGAATCAATTAATTTATTTTTATTTATTAATCAATAAACAAAACATACAAACTTACTTTTAAAGAGATAAAAAAACCAAGAAACAAAAACAATGAAAAGAAAGGCAAATGAATTCAAGTATTGTTTGTTCAGCTTCTAGCCTTCTACCGTAAATACTGGGCCTGATAAGCCCAGCCAAATATTAAGTGACCGTATACAATAAATCTTCAAAAACCCTAGGGATCCACTTTCACAGTTAGCTGCCGTCATTTCATTCACCGATCGGGAGATACAGATACGCTGCGAAGATGAAGTACAATCCTAGGGTTACCAGCTCTCGCCGTAAGAACAGGAAGGCTCACTTCACGGCGTCGTCAAGCGTCCGCCGTGTTCTGATGAGCGCCCCTCTTTCCGGAGAGCTTCGCACCAAGTACAACGTCCGGTCCATGCCGGTTCGCAAGGACGACGAGGTTCAGATAGTTCGTGGGACCTACAAGGGCCGTGAAGGTAAGGTTGTGCAGGTTTACCGTCGAAAATGGGTGATTCATATCGAGCGAATCACTCGTGAGAAGGTCAACGGAACTACGGTCAACGTCGGAATCAATACATCAAAGTGTGTGATTACGAAGCTGCGTCTGGATAAGGATCGAAAGTCGTTGCTGGAGCGTAAGGCGAAGGGACGTGCTGTTGGAGATAAGGATAAGGGGAATAAGTTCACGGAGGAGGATGTTATGCAGAATATTGACTAATTGGTTTACATTCTATCTCTATTCTGTCTCTATGATTTGGTTAGTTTTATCTGTTTATCAGCTATCGTTATCGTTAAAGACCTTGCGCTCAATTTTGTTTTACAACTTAAATGTTAGAATTTGAATATTAAACCTTTTGGTTTCTGATCGTGTTTAGATATGAACTTGTGTATTGGTTTGCTTGTCACTAACTTGGTCTCTGTTATGATGGATGAACACTCATTCATATTTCATAGCGAACTATGGTAATATGATTATCAATTGGTTAAAGCCTCCGGTGCAACATCATTTAATTCATAGTTCGTATGATTATATGAATATAAGTATGTTATTTATCAGATAACATGTATGTTGTCAAATACTAGTATTTAGAAAGGGGAATATTTATATTTTGGTGTTTGTTTAACTTTGTGCGTATAATGTATACATCTTAGATCACATGAAAATTGCAACAATCTAAAGTAGGATTAGGATCCTCTAATATTGGGTTCAACATGAGAAGTCTATAAATGAGTCGTCTCACAGTTTAGAGTTAAAGTGAGTTTCTAATTGTTCGGTTTTATTTTTGTTAGTTAACATGACCATGTTCATCTTTGACATGAGAGGATTCTAGAATCCCAGTCTAATTCTAACTTTTGGTTCTTGTGGTCCCAGAGGATATTTAGTTATATCATTTGGAAACACATGAAATCAGCAACACATCGAGTCATATGATTTATTTTCTCAAGTCATCTAATAGTAAGCATAACCTATAACCAAATAGACATGTGTGACATTAAATCTCAAAATATCATATACGCACAAGTTTGTATGACAGATATTGTATTGCATGCATTAAAACTTGTATATGAGGCGTATATGATACTCCGTATATAAAAATTCAGGAGTCGGGTACACCTAACTTTCTGCTTGGACTTTATGGGTGAAACGTGAAAGGGTTGTTAACAAAATAATCTATTGTAAAACATATTTTATTCCATGGGCAACTCGAGAGCCTAACCAAATAAAAAAGAGGTAGGTCCCATTCGTCAAAGGGAATATTCTTAAGTTTGAATGTGATTTGATGCCTAAAAAAAAGTAAATGGTGTTTAGTATTTTGATCTATACAGACGGTCAAAAACACGAAGCATCAAACTCTATGGAGAAACTAGATCTATTTTTCATCCCAGCCCCATTTATCGGACATGTTGGTCAGTCTGTGGAGCTAGCCAGGCTCTTGGTCAATCGGTTCCACCATCTCATTATTACTATATTTGTGATGAAGCTGCCCGGTGATCCAGTTGGCACCAATTACAACAACTCACTCACTGACCATGATCAAATCAAATTTGTCCATTTCCCTCCTATGGATCTTGATTCGTTTACCAGTAGCCCAATCATTGGTTCCATGGTCGATGCGGTCATCGAGCGCCATAAGCCCATTATAAGGGAACTTGTGGCAGGTACGTTCAACAAGTTGGATCGGATTGGTGCACTAGTCGTTGACATGTTGTGTACAAGCATGATTGATGTTGGAAAGGAATTTGGTGTCCCAACTTATGTGTTCTTCACCTCAAATGCTGCTTTTCTTGGGATCATGTTTTATTCTCAGACCCTCCATGATGAACATAATCAGGACATATCTGAACTGGCAAACTCAACCACTGAGTTGATGATCCCGAGCTATAAAAGTCCAGTTTCTACAAGCGTTTTGCCTTTTATGCTTTTAGACAAGAACTTATGGTCCAAGAAGGTGATTCATCATGCCCGGAAGTATAGAGAAGCCAAGGGTATAATCGTAAACACATTTCTAGAGCTAGAACCTCATGCCCTCATATCTTATGATAATAAGACACCTCCCATTTATGCACTGGGTCCCATGTTAAAACCCGAAAAACCAACTCTACACGACGAGGTATTGCAGTGGTTGAAAAGTCAACCAAAGTCATCTGTTGTGCTTCTATGCTTTGGGTCCATGGGATGGTTCAATAAGGACCAAGTGGGAGAAATAGCAACTGCAATAGAAAGGAGTGGATTCCGATTCATATGGTCCTTACGCAGACCTTCCATCGAAGACCAAAAAGGGTTCCCAGGTGAGTACACAGACTACAATGAAGTCCTACCAGACGGGTTCCTAGAACGTACAGTTGGAAAGGGGATAGTAGTTGGGTGGGTCCCACAGACGGAAGTGCTGGCTGACATGGCAGTCGGTGGGTTCGTATCTCACTGTGGGTGGAACTCCGTACTCGAGAGCCTTTGGTACGGAGTTCCAATTGCCACGTGGCCGATATATGCAGAGCAACAGTTAAATGCACATCACTTGGTTAAAGAATTAGGATTGGCAGTGGAGATCTGTTTGGATTATAGCCAATTAAACAAGAACCAGAGTTTGGTGTCAGCTGAAGACATCGAGAAGGGAATAAGAGAGGTAATGGATAGAAACAGTGAGGTTCGAGCAAAGGTGATAGAAATGAAAGCTAAGAGTCGAATGGCACTTGAAGAAGGTGGCTCATCATCTACCAGTTTGCGAGACCTTTTCGATGATTTAATGTAACTAGCTAGCTCTAAATAGAAAAATCCCCAATAAAACAGTACTATTTCCATTTGCCAATGAAAAACCATCTCGTGGTTGTAGTCTTACATTACTTTAAACAGTTAAACCTGAAAGCTTTATAAATTAGTACTCCGTAACATTTTGTATAGATATGTTTGTATTTGCTAAAAGGCGATGTTAATATGCAAGTAGACATGATATTTGTGATAGAATAATTATGAAAGTGAGTATGAAGAAGCAAGCAAACAAAAGACCATGGAGCGTCTTTGGCTCCATCATCTGAAGAATAAGACGGGAAGACGTCATAGGGCACGGACTCAGCATATTCTGTCTTTTTGAAGACTATATCACACGAGAGAGGGAGGTGGTGGTGGGGCAACCTATTATTTATAGTTTTTTTTTGTATATAATAAATGCATTATTAGTTGCGTGAGAATTATAAGAGTATAATTCTTTATAGGTAGTGTTCAGCTACTAGTTAGCTCTTTTATGGACTCTGCCAACATAATATTTAACTATTAGTTCAGTTCTTCATAACAATAAGTGGTCTAATACATCAAAGTTGAGTAATATTTAACTATTAGTTCAGTTCTTCATAACAATAAGTGGTCTAATACATCAAAGTTGAGTGATTGAGCATCAGGACTTTTCTGAATACAAGATTACATTGACATCATGACGCAAGTCCAAGTGTGAAAGAACGGGTCTTGATGTTTCTGGAAGTTCAAAATCGCGTGACAAAAGGGCTTTCACCAAGAAAGTCATAATTTGGGTTGTGATGCTCCATTTTAGGCTCATAACTCGGCGAATCGAAGTTTGGGCCGATGAGCACGTTCAGATAAAGCCGACGGCGTTTTACCCATTTAACTTCTGGGTTCAAAATCTCATTATTTGAGAGTTATGGGTCATTTTATGTCTTTTTCTCATTTTGTGGACTTTGTTTTTGGGCTAGAGTCCGGTCCGTTTATCTTTTTGAGCCCATTCAAAATTTAGGGTGTATTTTAGGGTTCTATTGAGAACCTGAAACAATCAGTTATCAAATTATTAAAATTTAAAAAAAAAATCAAATATGTACTTTGCATTTCAATTGAATTACTTTAATTGTTAATATTATTTGTAACAATAGTTAAAAAAATTATTTTTAATATCAATGTGAATCAACACATCCAACTTATATTATTCTAGTTCTCAGTCTACGTGACGATAAAATATGTTAAACGAGCTTTTAAGCAACAATCACAATCACCATAAATCACTATTATCTCTTATCTATACCGACACTTTTCTGTGTATAGAACACATCAATAAATGTCACAAGTTGCCGACAGTCTTGACTTAATTAAATAATTGCCACATGATTTTCTTAGACGGCTTCTCACACTTTCATGAGCCACTGGTTAAACTCCGATTGGTTAAAGACTTGAAGGTTACATAATCATATAATATGTAATTAAACATATGCTTGTAGCTTTATAAAGTTTACCTCAAAGAAAAAGTTAAAATCAATTCAAGTGATGAGCAATTCAACTTCTTCAAGTTATCAAGTATACTACTTGTGAAAGTTGCGATTTTTTCCTTCTTTTGTATGTGAAAGTGACATTTACGTAAAAAAAAATAAAAAATAAAAATGCTAGGATGATTTCGCTTAAAAATGAGTTGAATAGGATCATTCGAAATGTTGATAAACAGGCATAGATAGGAATACCTAAACAAGTACAAAAGGGATTACAAGGAATCGTAGTAAGTTTGAAAAGTGATTATAAAAAGCTTTTTCTAAGATCTGACATGTGATATCAATGTTTAATTAGTCTATAAAGATGACTCAAATCCACTAGTAAATCATAATGTGGTATGGAGAAAGTAGAGCTGCTTTTCATACCATCCCCACTTATGGGTCATGCTGGTCAGGCCGTAGAGCTAGCCAGGCTCATGGCCAACAGGTTTCATCATCTCACCGTAACCGTACTCGTCATGAAGCTCCCCGGTGATCCAATAGGCACCAACTACACCAACTCGCTAACATCCTCTTCGCTGTTGCCGACCGAAAGTGACCATGATCGAATCAAATTCACCCATTTCCCTCCTATGGATCCTGATTTATTTGCAGATTGCCCAACTGTTGGCTTCCGGGCTGATGCGGTCATCGAGTGCCATAAGCCCATTATAAGGGAACTTGTGGCTGGTCGGTTCACTGGATCCAGTCAAGCCCCTCGGCTCAGTGCATTGGTCGTTGACATGTTCTGTACATCAATCATTGATGTTGGAAAGGAATTTGGTGTCCCTACTTACGTGTTCTTCCCATCGAATGCAGCATTTCTTGGGATCATGTTTCACTGTCAGACTATTCATGATGAGCATGGCCAGGATTTATCTGAACTGGCAAACTCAAGCACCGAGTTAACAATCCCAAGCTATATCAATCCGGTTCCATCAAGTGTTTTGCCATTTGTGCTTTTGGATAAGGACCAATGGTCTAAAAGGTTCATTCAGTATACCCGAAAGTATAGAGAAGCCAAGGGTATAATTGTAAACAGTTTTCAAGAGCTGGAAACTCATGCCCTTTTCTCCTATGATGATAAAACACCTCCCGTTTACACAGTGGGTCCTATGATAAAACCCGAAAAACATACACCAAACAACAAGTTATTGCAGTGGTTAAAAAGTCAGCCGGAGAAATCCGTTCTGCTTCTATGCTTCGGGTCTAGGGGATGGTTCAATAAGGACCAAGTGAGAGAAATGGCAATTGCTATAGAGAGGAGTGGACACCGGTTCATATGGTCCCTACGCCGTCCTTCTGAGGACCAGAAAGCATTTCCAGAGGAGTACACAGACTACAATAATGTCCTACCAGACGGGTTCCTAGAGCGTACAGATGGAAAGGGAAAAGTCGTTGGGTGGCTACCACAGACGGAAGTCCTGGCTGACGTGGCAGTTGGCGGGTTCGTATCCCACTGTGGGTGGAACTCCGTATTGGAGAGCCTTTGGCATGGAGTTCCAATAGCCACATGGCCAATATACGCCGAGCAACAACTAGATGCGTTTCAGTTGGTTAAAGATCTAGGATTGGCAGTGGAGATCTGTTTGGATTATAACCAACAAAACAAGAATCAGAGTTTGGTGTCAGCTGAAGACATCGAGAAGGGAATAAGACAGGTAATGGATAGAAATAGTGAGGTTCGGGCAAAGGTGACTGAAATGAGAGCCAAAAGCCGAATAGCACTGGAAGAAGGGGGTTCATCATCCGCCAGTTTGAGACGTTTTGTAACGATTTCACGTAATTAGCTCAAAAGAAGAAAATGGCTAGTTTGAGACCCACCAAATGAACATGCCATTACCACATAGAGGATACTCATCCGACCTTATTAAGTAAAACATAAATCGACCAAGTTCGAGATATATGCATCAACAAAAGTAGAAACACATAATACACCACTGTGCTTTGTAAAACCATTCAATCATGTAAGGAATCAACATTTAAATAATAAACATATTTGAATAAGTCAACCGTTACATCTTACACAGCTTTAGTATTATGAAACTCGCGGTGTCGTATTCATACTCCATTAAGGTTAACCAGATGCAACCAAACCTTAGTTATGAACTTTGACAGTTCTATCGAAAACTCCACTGTAAATAAGCCACTGTAAGGCTGGAACAACCCCTGTTTTAGCCCTGAGCTTTAAGGGCAGTCCCACGATGGGTTCGATAGGGAAACCCGATTTTACCATAGGCAAAAGAGAAAGCTAAACAGGGGTCAAGATTGAGTTCACTGGACCTCGGAAGTTCGCTCGCCAGCATTAGATTTCCAAGAAGTCATCTGTATGCTCGAAACATCACTAGTAAAATCTTCAAGTAGCATATCACTACACTCCCTGGCGTAGAGCTTAGCGTTTGTCTGCGTACAGATAACTCAATGAATTGCACATTTAGGTCCTATTTGATTTTGGGTTAAATCACACAACATTCCTCTATAAATCGCACAATCAATATTTCCTACATACTTGGTTAACGAATAACCCCAACTCAACTTCAACACAAAATAAAACCCATTTCTTCCCAAAATATTATTAATTCATGTTATGCATGCAAACATTAGTTCTCAAAATGCATACAAACAACACAAAGCTAGAAACCAGACGTTGAAGCTTACAGTTAGAGTCGAGATTTGCAACTTTTACTTGTACATAGGTATTTGACAGATTAGTTGGAGTTGAGCTAAAAAATATATAATGAAAAAAAAACACAAATAGAGAATGAAGTAGAAGCTACAGGTTTTCTAAGGGTGGTTATGTAAGGTCAATATTGTTTTTCAAAAACATAAATAAATAGAAAATACTTGAAATTGCTTCTTTTTTAAAGAGTTTATTTGTCTCCGTAAACTTTAAAGAGTACGTAAGCCAAATAAAGTTTTTAGCTGAAGCTTAATAAAAACAAACTTTTTAATTCTAAGAAGTTGTGCGTCAGACATATATCAAAGCAAACTATGGTTTAGTGACTGGATCAAGGTGAAAAAAAGGATTACAATATTAACCGCAAAAGTGTTTTAAGTATTAAACTTTTAATGGTATGAGCCATTTTACTAAAGCTGGTAAATAAAATAGGTAACGACAAAATAGCACCTTACTATTTTTGTTGGGTTTTTTGAAAGAATCAAACAAAGAAGTTTAATAAATTTATCAAAACTAAAGCTTACCATGACAGGTTCTTTCATATCTCATTAGGTGTTCATAAGTTATAATTTATTCCATATACAGAAGATTAGTTATCAGTATATCTATATTTTATGCACATCCGTTTGTTTGAACTTGTGTATCTAATAATATGCTCTGTTCCCTCACCTTAATCAACTTGGCACCATGCAGTATAGTATTGTTTCAATTCTTGCTAAGTGAATATTATATTGCCATTTTTTCTAATTTAGTTAGTTGCCAAAAAACAAGACCAATAAATAAATGAATATGACAATACATATGCAATTATGATACTAAGAATCAAACAACAGGACAATGGTATATTACTGCAACGATGATGAACCTTAAATATATATACATCAGGAATAATAGTCCTATCAAAAGCAAATTTCTTATTACTTATATATCTATCTATATGCTACAACCAACAATTCTAATTCTAATGTGAAGAAAAGAAAAAGAAAAAAGACTTGCTGTATGAAACTTATAATTACTTTTAGGTCTAAATAGTTTATATTTTTGCACGTTTAGTTACTTTATTATAACACCAAATACATCTACCTAACCGCACCCTTTTATTAATGAGAGTGGACTAATAAACACATTTTATATCTTTTCATCCTAGAATATATGTAATCTGATCGGTTATGATGTCGTATTTGTTGGTACAATCCCATGATATCAATTATACTTTTATACCTAATCTTAGAGAGACAACGAGTTAAATATTAACCTAGTAATTAATCAAAGCTTTATCTCGACTCGATATAGTGACCCAAGTCGAATTATTATCGTGCTTGTTGATGTCAGACTCGATATAATCAAGCTTTAACTCAGACTACATAATTTTTAAGAGCTATTTAGTAAGTAAATCTAAAGTCGCTAAAGAAACTCTACTCGAGCTCTTGAATTGGGCTATTGTTTATTTATGTATGATGTCTAACTGAGGTATTCAAACTTACCCAATCTTGCATATGAAGGGTTGCTGAGCTACCTGATGAAGCTTGATCTTGTTAGCCACAAGTGGTCCAAAAATGCTAGTATTATTATAGTGCCAATGGAGGGCTTTGTTTAGTTGAGAGGCTCTTGAAAGCGTTTTATATGTGGCGTGTGACCCGTGGTCTATAAATATGCCTCAAAAGTCACCAAGAAATCATCAAATACTATGGAGAAACTAGAGTTGTTTTTCATCCCAACTCCACTTATGGGACATGCTGGTCAACTTGTGGAGCTAGCCAGGCTCATGGTCAATCGGTTTCACCATCTTACCATTACTGTACTAGTGATGAAGCTGCCCGGTGATCCAATTGGCACCAATTACACTGACTCACTCACTGACCACAACCGAATCAGATTCGTGCATTTCCCTCCTATGGATCTTGATCTGTTTGCAGATAGCCCAACTATCGGACTCCTGGCTGATGCTGTCACTGAACGTCATAAACCTGTCATACGAGAAGTTGTAGCTGGACGACTCAATGAGTCTGATCAAGCCCCTCGACTGTGTGCATTGGTCGTGGACTTGTTATGTACATCAATTATTGATGTTGGAAAGGAATTTGGTATCCCGACGTACGTGTTCTTCACCATGAATGCCGCTTTTCTTCGACTCATGTTTTATTTCCAGACCCTTCATGATGAACATGGTCAGGACATATCAGAATTGGAACATTCGAGCACCCCATTAAGGATCCCAGGCTATGACATTCCGGTTCCTCCACGTGTCTTGCCCTTCCTGCTTTTGGATAAGCGTTCCTGGTCCACAAGGTTCATTCATTATATTCGTAAGTACAGAGAAGCCAAGGGTATAATCGTCAACACGTTTTTAGAGCTAGAAACTCGGGCCCTGCTTTCTTATGATGATAAAACACCTCCTATTTACACAGTGGGTCCCATGCTGAAACCCGAAAAACCTACTACTAATAAAGAACTTTTGTTGTGGTTGGAAGGTCAACCAAAGTCATCTGTTGTGCTTTTATGCTTCGGGTCCAGAGGATGGTTCAATAAGGACCAAGTGAGAGAAATAGCAATTGCTATAGAGAGGAGTGGATACCGGTTCATATGGTCCTTACGCCGACCTCCATCTGAAAACCAAAAAGGCTTCCCAGGGGAGTACACAGACTACAATGAAATCCTACCAGATGGCTTCTTAGAACGTACAGCTGGAAAGGGGCAAGTTCTTGGTTGGGTCCCACAGACGGAAGTGCTGGCAGAAGTCGCAGTGGGGGGGTTTGTATCCCACTGTGGGTGGAACTCCATCTTGGAGAGCCTCTGGTACGGAGTTCCAACTGCCACTTGGCCAAAAGAAGCAGAGCAACAGATAAATGCGTACTGGTTGGTTAAAGATCTGGGTTTGGCAGTGGAGATAACTTTGGATTATAACCAATTAAACAAGGATCAGAGTTTGGTGTCAGCCAAAGACATTGAGAAAGGAATAAGAGATGTGATGGATATCAACAGTGAGGTTCGAGCCAAGGTAACAGAAGTGAAAGCTAAGAGCCGAATGGCACTGGAAGAAGGTGGATCATCATCTGCCAATTTGAGACGCCTTGCTGATGTTTTCATGTAACAAGCTCAGACAGAGAAGACTTCAAACGTAAAACACATCATTTCTCCTAAATCAACAATATCACATGTAACAGACAGAGAGTGACATTCAATAAAGGGCTAATTGTGTTAAAAAGTAACCAACTTGGTTCCTATTGCAAAAATAAATAAATAACTAAAATAAAAAATGATTTCAGGCCAAAAGTTAGTGATCAGATTACCTAAAAAAAACTAAAGTTACTAACCTTTAATCACAATATTTGAACATGTGATTTTTTTCTGGCATAAAAGAGTTGGTCGTCTATTTATGCAAGTAGGCTTACACTTGACTGTGGCCAACCGTAAAGCATGAGTATGATGTGAATACACATTTAGAAAACCCAAACATCTAGAAGAACCAACCACTAAAATGAGCATAGTACTTAAATCATTCATATAATAAGGAAATATTATGAAAGCCTATTGGATAATCTCCTTTGAGGCCATCCAGGGATAGAGAATATTAAACTAAGCACAAGATTCTAATCAAGGCTTAAGAACAAGAGCCAGACCAAACTTTGGAGTTTTGTGCAATGTTTTGGTGTCAAGCTCGGTAGATAAACTGATTAGCGATTTGCGAATAATCTCAAGTTGCAAAAGGGCACTTAGCTTTCCACGATTTTTGAGTTTGGCCTTCACCACTGTACGACTATCAACTGCATATCACCCTCCAACTGCAAAGCTAGTCTTATTTTGGGATAACCTTTTGGTAAACTCCACTGTCGCACCGTTTTTTTTTTTAAACATCAAAATGTTGTATGAAAGATGCCCTTATCGTGTCCCCTTTGTCACCCTTGAAATAATATCGTTTCCATCATCCTATAAACTGATTAGTAGTGAATCTATATAGCATAGTGGGGTTTTGAATTGCAATTACTTACAGAACTATAGAAGTGCTAGAATTTGGCACGTCAACATTGACACCAACACTGAAGTTAATGAATTTACTAGAAGAGGTCTCATAGGCTGCATTTGCACCCATTGAAAACGTGGGAGTCCCAATTGTTGTTGAAATGTCGATAGTTGGAGCTTGGTTCAAAGCCATTGTTGTTGTTAAAGTAGCATGACGATGAAAGTACTGAACGTGAACCTGCACAAAAGAAATTGGGTTTACTTTATTCTACTCCACTACATTACATGAAGAAATGAATGAACTACCTTGCTAGTATCAAAATCAGGCAGCTGGAATGAAGCGATGGCTTTTGTTGAGTGGGCAATATCCTCAAAAGTTAATGTTGTTGCAATCTGTAGAATCACTCTGATAATTAAATATAACTTGTATTCGGAAGATACTTAGTCAATGAAGAATGTACCTTGCCAGATTTAAAATCATGGAATTTAAATGAAGTAATGGTGTTTGTTGAAGGCATAATCTCATTCAAAGTTAACGTCATAGTAATCTACATAATTAGTATAAGAATGAAGCTTTTATAACATTTGATTTTGAGTCGAATTTGACACCAATAGACGTGTTCTTAGATTTGTAAACCGCTCCTACATCCCCAGTTGAGACACCATCCTTATTTGTTGCAGTTGATGTAAGTGCCTGCAATCATGTAATAAGACAGTAATACTGTTCAGAAACTGAATTACACAAATTTTCATATAATTGGATTGAATGAATGATTACATACCATACCAGTTACACTCGTAGTGGTAACGGAAATTTTTTGATCCAACAGGTAGTCCTTGGTCAGCAAATCTACTCATACAAAAAGAATAAGTGAAAAATTATACTTCCACACATGATCTAAAGTTTATTTACAACTTTCATAAGTGAGCTGGGTCAATATAATCCAAGAGAAATGCTACATTTGAAATACTTTTTTGAGCAGATTGTGCTATATTTACTAAAAATTTACTAGAATTTGTATAGAAATGATTTGGCATAAGGGTGATGATTCGTACCACCATTTTGTAACCATACACCATCAGACGTGTCTTAGGGTGTTGTATTGTATAATACTTTAAAGCACGTTTGAAGATGTACAGCTAAAAAATACTAGTGTACGAATGGCTTCCGAACCAATCACATTACCTTTTTCTTTCTCCCTCTTACTTCTTTCTCTTTGTATGGTTGATCCATGTTAATTTAGATACAAATAGTAGTAAATTTTTTTTATTTCATTTTTTTTGTGCAGTATAGCATTTCTCATTTTAACCTAATTTGGTCTTTAATTATAAACCCTACATCCAAAATTGATGACAAAGCTTTTTGGCATTATTATTGTGAGTTGATAATATAAAGCAGTTATAGTTTTGCAGTGTTCGCTAAACATTTAGGTGAAGTGAAGAAAAATAAAAGAGAAAGATGAAGATGCTTGATTGGTTAGTTTGCGCAACACATGTAAAGTTATACGCCAGCCAGTGGAACAGAGTCAAGGTCTAGTTGAATTGATAATCTCTCGTATTAGTTCTCATTCTCGCACATACAAAGGTAGCGTGTCTATAACTTAACATGAAAATAGATTTTTAATTCATTAAATTTATTTGTGTGAGCCGACGGTCCAAATTAATCCATCAAAATAGACGAATTCATTTTAGGTTTAAAAGTCTCCTGATAGAAATCAGATATGTATGCGATCTACATGTGGTTTAAGCTAATGTGTAGCATTGACTTTAAAAAAGAAATCATCGTCATCAACTTATCGTTGTTGGTATGATTGGTGTATTTGTCAAATGTCATAAAATAATACATACTCATACACAAAGAATACCAACACAAAATAAAAAGGAAAGAAAAGAAAAGCTAAAATAAGAAACTTTTATTTAATAATATATAAAAATAAAAAGACAAAGAGAGCCCGGTCATTTCGTATTCCAGGACAATAGGGTCTAATGACAAACATTTCGGATCATTCTCTCTGCTTTACCCAGCTCAAACAGACCCATCATAACTTTTTACGAACTCTAACATTTGATCTTGTATACACCATGTTTCGGGAAGAAGAAAGAACCAACATTGGTATTGTTATTTGATTGTTTATATTTGTTAAGCAATTGATCCATCGTGTAGATTTTAACGAAAATGGAGAGTTATTTGAAAGAGAATTTTGGTGGTGTGAAACCGAAGCATTCACCAGGCGAGAATTTGAAGAGATGGAGGACTCTGTGTGGTGTTGTCAAGAATCCTAAGCGACGGTTTCGTTTCACTGCCAACCTAATCAAACGCGATGAGGCTGCTGCCATGCGTCGTTCTAATCAGGTCGGGCCTCTCGTTTCTTATTGTTTTTTTAATTTATTTACGTATTTACTAGTGCATGCATTAAGGTGGGATTAACTATTGCTGTACTTATTTTGTATATAGGCACAGTTTATGCATTATTATTAGAAAAATGAAAAACAACAACCTTGTTAAGGTTTAGGCAAAGCATGTGTTCATTTGAGGACTACTTCTTTAATAATGTTAATTTTTAAGAATGGTGTTATGTACACCTTCAAAATGGTATTGTCATTCAAAGATAAAATCAACTAGCTGTTCATCATGTTACTTTATATTTTTCAGCTAAAATTTTATAATTTCGTAATTGTTTAGCTACTGACGTTCTGCAAGTTAAATGGTTTTAATCAAAGTATTAAACGCTTGTTGACTTACAAATCATACATCAACTGAGTACAGGAGAAACTGAGAGTAGCTGTTTTGGTTTCAAAGGCTGCATTTCAGTTTTTACAAGGTGAGTGTATGCAACTCTTTAGTAGTTTACTTCTTCCATCACATAATGTCCTTTCTTATTGGCTCCATTTTTAATGAATACAGGGGCACAACCAGAACAAGAGGAGTACATGGTGCCTGAGGAAGTCAAAGCCGCTGGTTTTGACATCTGTGCTGATGAAGTGGGTTCAATTGTTGAAAGCCATGACCCCAAGAGACTAAAATATCATGGTGGAGTAGATGGTATTGCGAAAAAGCTTAAAACATTAACAACTGATGGACTTTCTACTGAACAGTTGAGTCGCAGACAGGAAATATATGGAATTAACAAATTTACAGAGGCTGCACAACGCAGTTTTTGGGTGTTTGTTTGGGAAGCACTTCAAGATATGACCTTAATGGTCCTTGCTGCGTGCGCGTTTGTGTCTTTAATTGTGGGAATAGCAACAGAAGGTTGGCCAAAAGGAGCTCATGATGGTCTTGGAATTGTGGCTAGTATTTTGTTGGTAGTTTTTGTTACAGCTACTAGTGATTATCGTCAATCTTTACAGTTTAAAGACTTGGATAAAGAGAAGAAAAAGATATCTATTAAAGTTACTAGAAATGCGTACAGGCAAAAGATGTCGATATATGAGTTACTCCCTGGTGATATTGTACATCTTGCCATTGGAGATCAAGTGCCTGCAGATGGACTTTTTCTTTCTGGATTTGCAGTCTCCATTGACGAATCAAGCTTAACTGGTGAGAGTGAGCCGATAATGGTTAGTGCTGAACACCCTTATTTATTGTCTGGAACCAAGGTTCAAGATGGTTCGTGTAAAATGTTGGTTACAACCGTTGGGATGCGAACACAATGGGGAAAATTAATGGCAACCCTTAGTGAGGGAGGAGAAGATGAGACGCCTTTACAAGTCAAACTAAATGGAGTTGCTACAATTATTGGAAAAATCGGTCTTTTCTTTGCTATTGTGACATTTACAGTGCTTGTGCAAAAGTTAGCAACACGTAAGATCACAGAAGGAACTCATTGGAGTTGGTCTGGTGACGATGCATTAGAACTCTTGGAATATTTTGCTATTGCTGTCACAATTGTTGTCGTTGCAGTTCCAGAAGGATTGCCATTAGCCGTTACATTGAGTCTAGCGTTCGCTATGAAAAAGATGATGAACGATAAGGCACTTGTTCGCCATTTGGCAGCTTGTGAGACTATGGGGTCTGCAACGACTATATGCAGTGATAAAACTGGGACATTAACAACCAACCGCATGACTGTAGTGAAAGCTTGCATTTGTATGGAAGTCATGGATTTAACCAAACAAGTTGCTACTGAGATCCCAGATAACTCTTTAAAGCTTCTTCTACAATCGATATTTACTAATACTGGAGGTGAAGTTGTCATTAATCAACATGGAACATGTGAATTACTAGGAACCCCGACAGAGACCGCTATACTGGAATTTGGATTGTCACTTGGTGGTGATTTTCAATCTGAGCGCCAAAAATCTAAAGTTCTCAGGGTTGAACCGTTTAACTCTACAAAGAAACAAATGGGGGTGGTCCTGCAGCTTCCGGAAGGTATTGTAAGAGCTCACTGTAAAGGTGCTTCAGAAATAATCCTGGCTGCTTGTGACAAGATGATTAATGCAAATGGTGAAGTTATTAATCTTGATGAGGCGTCACTTAATCAATTGAAGGGTACAATTGACAAATTTGCTGGTGAAGCTCTTCGAACGCTATGTCTTGCTTATATAGACCTTCAAGAGGATGTTTCTGCTGAAACGCCTATTCCAGCTTCTGGGTACACGTGTATTGGAATTGTGGGTATCAAAGATCCTGTGCGTCCAGGTGTCAAGGAATCAGTGGCTCTTTGTCGAGCAGCTGGGATAACTGTTCGTATGGTTACAGGAGACAATATAAATACCGCCAAGGCAATTGCTAAAGAATGTGGAATACTTACAGATGATGGTATTGCAATTGAAGGTCCAGATTTTCGTGAAAAGGGTCTTGACGAATTGTACAGACTAATTCCCAAGATTCAGGTACATCTAAATATAGTTTTTATCTGCAATTTTTTTTTAATGAGATTATTTGCGTTGAAGTTGTTATTTTGATTCACTTAGGTGATGGCTCGATCTTCTCCTTTGGATAAGCATACATTGGTGAAACACTTGAGAACAACGTTTGGCGAGGTTGTGGCAGTTACTGGTGACGGAACAAATGATGCACCAGCACTTCATGAAGCAGATATTGGACTTGCAATGGGCATTGCTGGGACTGAGGTTAGCGGATATTTGATGTTACTAACTATAGTATTGATCCAGGCTTTACTATAGGCATGTAATGGATACATGTACTTTCCAATATCAGGTAGCGAAAGAAAGTGCCGATGTTATTATTCTAGATGACAATTTCTCCACAATTGTGACGGTTGCCAAATGGGGGCGATCAGTCTACATTAATATTCAAAAGTTTGTACAGTTTCAACTTACGGTCAATGTTGTTGCTTTGATAGTCAACTTCACTTCAGCTTGTTTGACAGGTACAACTCATTGATTAAATCACCTTCTATATTTTGGATGTCATGTGCTAACGTTATTAATCACCACTTCAGGAAGTGCTCCCCTCACGGCTGTTCAACTTTTATGGGTCAACATGATCATGGATACATTGGGAGCCCTCGCACTAGCAACTGAACCTCCAAATGACGAGTTAATGAAAAGACCTCCAGTTGGAAGAAAAGGAAATTTTATCAGCAATGCTATGTGGCGGAATATATTGGGCCAATCTTTGTACCAGTTCATAGTAATATGGTTACTTCAGTCAAAAGGAAAATCATTTTTTGGTCTTCATGGTGATGATTCTGATTTGATCCTTAATACCCTCATTTTCAATGCCTTTGTCTTCTGTCAGGTAAATAATGTGAAGTTAGTTAGCATTGTTATCTGCAAATTGTGAGAAACTGATAAAGTACTCATATTGGATGATGATAATATTCTGCAGCTTTTTAATGAGATAAATTCAAGAGAAATGGAGAAAGAAGACGTTACAGATGGTATATGGGACAACAACGTGTTTGTAAGCGTTATCTCAGCAACATTTGTTTTCCAGGTGATAATAGTTGAGTACCTGGGTACATTTGCAAATACATCGCCACTAACAATCATGCAATGGTTGTTTAGCATTTTTATTGGATTTTTAAGCATGCCAATTGCTGTCTACTTAAAAAGGATCCCTGTTTGCATAGAAACAGTTGATCGTGATCCTTTGGCTTATTAGAAACGCCTTAGGTTTAGATTGTTTAGAAGGTAATGCCACTCGAACTATTACTTATTGTGCACTAAAGTATCTTGATGGTGAATCTGTTTATGTATAAGAAGATTGCACGTTAGTTGTGTAGTTGATCATTTTACTAATTTTTGATTTTCTATAGAGTAGTGAGTGACATGTGAATTTAACTTTTGAATCAAATATCATGTTAAGTTTTCTTCTTAGCTTCTAAATCCAATCCACATTGAGTATTGACCCACCTTTCTACTTTACTTTCTAATGAACTGGTCATCGTGAGTACGTCCCAAATTCAAGTTATGAGATCCCGAAAGATACGACCACAAATAGAAATTTCAAGATCCAAAAGAAATTGAGAAAGCACTACAAGATTGATCGCATCACTTATAAATTTATATGTTCATAGACAAGACTTGTAATAACAAACAAGGTGCTATTACAGTATTACTTGGATCATTTAGTATTGTTTCTACATTTCTTTGTTGCATCAAATAATAAGGACGTACATTACCTATTGGCAATAGTTAAAAGAGGGGCATACCACTTGCATAAAAGGAGACACTCACTCAAATTTCAAACAAAACTAAACCCATACTACCTTTCATCCTCCATTCCATTATTTGAAAATACTTTTCCACCTAACAAAATGCAAGTAATCATTTCATATAAAATCAAATCAAATAATGACTCTCCATTCCCCTAAAATTCCCGAAACTTCCTCCTCGTGGCTTTCAGCCTTTTGAAAGTCAGAATCCCAAGCCTCATTTCAATATATAAAAGCTTCAAGAGGTCCTTCACAGTGACATATACACAGAAACTAGTACAATCTTTATCCAGATCTAAAGCTTAAAAGGGCATTCAAAAAGATAATTGAATTCACCAAAAAGTAAAAAATACTCCCCATTTAACAATCTTTAATTGACAACTCTTCGGCCACTTTTCACTGTATGCTAAACTTTACCATTCATCCTCCTTTAGTAATATACCCACCACCGACCCCCACACCCTTCTTCACTAGTTGCCACTAGCAGAAGTTTCTCAAATTTTCATATCCAAATCCTTTTTGGTAACCATCATACCATATCTTGGTAGATTAGTATTCCCAAATCCCAATCTTATTCGGTCAAGATCTCCCGATCAATGCCATTTAAACGAAACACTATGCTACTACAATTGCCTACTCATCTTCTGCAACGGACAATTTTGTTCAAATCCATTGTATGTAAGCTTCCTCTTGATACCAATGTTGGAGGAAGGGCTCCAATGATTTCTCGATAAACCATAAGAAGTCATTGACTCAGGGGTATTATTCTTTTTTGTCTCAATCTCCTTCAAAAGATTGTAACAATTATATATACATTCCTGCTTGAAAAAAGAAGAGCTAAATGTCAATATTAAGTGAAGAGCAACTAATGTTGGAGAAAACAAATTCTAATAATATTAAAAGCACTTGCTTTATCAAGGGACTGAAGTGATGAAACGACACCAATCTTGACCTCCAATGTGTTTCTTGTTAATTGATCATCACAAGCCAATAACACTGCTGCTATTGCCACAACGGATGGCCTATAATCCATCAAATTAACCTCTGCAAAATTTAAAACAACTCAAACTTATTAACAATTTCAAAACTTTAAAAGGATCTATCAAATCAAGCATAAAGATTAAAACTTTATCATACCTTTGGAGAAATCAAGAATTAGTCCATTAGCTTTGGAGACTAGAAACTCATTGTAGTCACATTCATCACAAATTTTGGACAAAAAGTGGTGAACGTAAGCAAATGGAGTGATGCAACACATTCTCCATTCTAATGTTGTCAAAACCATCAATTCCATTCTTTGAATCACACTACTTTCAAAGTTGTACCCTTGTTGTGCTTGAAAGTATGACAATGGTGGCACAATTTGTTCCTCCATTTTAGCAGCCAAAGATAAGCATGCAATGCTCAGCAATTGAATAGCCCATTCTTTCCCATTCTACAGCATAATCAATCCATAACCATTAATTGTGGCCTCAGAATGTATAATCCCTAAAATCTAATACTTTGACTTTCAAGTCAAACAAACTACTTTCAACTTCAAAATTGATAGACATCATTTTAACCTTAGGTAAAAGGTTGATGTCTTGTACATCAAAAGAAAATTACTGAACCCCCAAAAAGAGTAGTAATTTAGTAATCGTATAAAAACTAAAATGAACATGATTTTGATAAAAACAAGTTTGACCCTAAAAGTCAAGAAGTTTAAGAACATACAAATAGTCAAATACATAAAACTTACATCAATAAGTCGCCTTGAATTGAACCGATCAAAGTATGTCAAGGAAAGATAAGCTGTACGAAAATGAAACCCCAAAATTTCCCTGGTCTGAATCAAAATATTAAAAATAACAAAATTCAATCAACTTTAAAACACACATAAACATTATATAATATATATTATATATATCATATATTAAACAATACATACACTGAGAATCCAATTAATGGCATCTAATCGAGCACACTTAAACCACTTCCTAATATTCTCATCGTCACAAACAAACCCACGACAATAATCATATGATAAGGATTCTTTTGGGATCAAAGATCGTATATACTGATCGTCTTCTGATTTATGTTGTGATGAAACCTTGACTTTGATTTCATTTAAAGAGGAATCATCTTCTTCACATAGTAGACTTGGTAGTGAAAATGTAGTAGTGTCTGGGGGGTTCATATTTTAGAAAGAAACCCAATTGATAGATAGAAAAAAACAGAATAGAAGATTGGGGGTGTTGATAAATTTGTTGTTGGATTGAGGAAATCTAGAGCCAGAAATGGCGCCAAATGGGGTGAGTAGTAGCGATTTTGGTGCCGCCAATTTTTGGTTCTGAGTTTTATAGGAAAACAAGTGGGTTAGGAAGTTTCATTAGCGGTTCTCTATTAATCAATAATCATTTTCATAAACCGTGTATTAATACTACTACACAGATTAAATATTTAATAATAGATTCTAAATTCTACAAATATTCTAACTTTAAATAATTACATTTTATTATTTTATATATTAAATTAATGAGATGACTTTAAATTTTTAAAAGTTCTTATTGTATGTATTATACGCATTATTAATGTCGAATTACAACGATGTTAACTCATATATGATTTCAAGTTGTTTAATAATTGAGTCACGTGATTAAGAGGGTTATCGATTACATAGAGACATAAAAATACAATGACAAAAGTCTAATACATACAGAATTATTATTTTTTGTTTACTTTTGATAAATTATTGACAATTGACAATATCATAATCAGTTAGTTAAATACATCCAGATTTAATTTTCCCCAAACTAAAGTGTACTTAGTGAAATTAGGTCATTAGTTAAGACTTCCTGATAATGTTCAAACTATTAAATATGCATTTATGTATCTTTCATGTTTACAATGGATATATTCCATATTTAATTATAATCTTAATAATATTATAACATTTATTATATATAGAATGTTGATATTTATTAAATACTTTATATTTATTTTAGGTTATGTTAGTCAGGGTATTTATTATCGAAACTCATATTTAAATTAAACACACAAAGAATAATAAGATTTAATTTGTTAATAGTAAGGTATAAGATCAGATGGGCAATTGCATTTTGAAGAAAAAAATGGTAAATGATTTTAACCGTTGATTTATATGATCAAAGGCCCAGATTTGCAACACTGCATTTTATATAAAATGCAATATTGTTAAGATGCAACAAATCTAAGCAGTTAATCACAAAAATTAACAGTTAATTATCCCTTCATCTGACAATGCAGCTATCACTTACAATCTTACTCTAGTAGTAATAAAGTTCATCTTATTTACTACTGTAATACGGAAAAATATTGCTCCCTAGTTTGGTACTTTGGTATGTACATAATCAAGTATGATATCTGTTCGTGTGGATTACCTGAGATTTCTTAATCATTTATAATTTTGGAATATCAATTGAATAATATTATATACCGATGGGCTCATGGCGGTTTATTTATTTAGCTAAGCATCGTGCCGTTGTTGGTATATGTAGTTGTATAATATAAAGTTTTAATTGGTGTGCTATGGAGAAGTAAAAAAAATAATATAGATGTACGATAAATTTAACTACAAAAACCAAAAGGTACATAAAAAGTTCTTAATCCACAATTTTAACACATATGAAATACAGAGATGAACGTCATGGTTTCCTATTTTCAAAACATCTACCCAAAACAAATTTGAAGAGAGAATTGCAACTAAGCAACAAAGAACATTCATGTAATAATTGTATTGCAAGCCCGTAGCCATAAAATTAGCGAGTAATATTAACATGTTATTAATCATGTGTATAATTTGTACGTGGTTAATTTACACCAATGTTTTAATTTTATTGAAAAAAAAATGAGCTACAAAATTACAAGTAAAGAGATGGTCGAAAAGAGCATGACCAACCCAACCCAAATGAGCACAACAAAAACCCCAAAACACCAAAAGAAATGACCACAAACCAATCCAGAAATAAGAGACTAAGAAACACCCATGATTAACCGAGGAGAAGAGATCCAATAGCTCCAATCAGCTTTCATCGCTTTGCCACGATTTGAGATCCAAAGAGCAGAAGAAACATTGAATTCTAGGAAATATATTTTCATGATTCAAGCTCCCTTTATCATCAGAATTTGCATTTCAAATCATATTCCTACAATTCCAAATGATCCATAATGCAACCAAACATGTTCCATCCAACACTTTTGACATCCAACTATTTGATGTTGTGATGAGAGATTCATATCCGAAACTGAAAAATCATTGTCCAGAGGTTTATAATCCTACCATCCAAGAATCTTTTACCAAAGTAGTACGTTTACATACTACATTACGAGAACTAATGCATTTTTGAAAACTTTTACAAAGCTAGTAGAAGTGGGCTTGCCAAACCCAGTTTTAATAGTTAATTAATTTAGAAACGTGATTGCTAACCCCGACTTTGTTGTTGTTGCCAGAGAGAGAAGAGAGGAAGCGAGTTTTGTAAACCCGATTTTAATTTTTGCAAGTGAGAGAGAGAAGTGCGTTTACCATTGCATGTGAGAGAAGTGGGTTTGCCAAACCCACTTTCACTTTAGAGCATATCTTTTAGCACCATCTTTGTATGCATTATTCTTAGTTATATAGGTAATTAATCATATTTTTAGTGCAGCTTATAAATAATACTCCGTATTGTAGTTGTTTGTTATAGGTAATTAAGGAATCTATTATAAATTTTAAATCAAACATGTTCAGGAAGAGTGTAAATGGTGAGGAGTCAGGGTTTACCAAACCATACTTTTCTTAAACTTGGATAACGTATCCGAACTAGTGATGTTGGATAATAACAGTGAAAGTGGGTTTGGCAAACCCACTTCTCTCACCTGCAAAAAGTGAAAGTGAGTTTGACAAGCTCACTTCTCCCCCCCCTCCCCTCCCTCTCTCTCTCTCTCTCACACACACACTTACAAAAAGTAAAATCGAGTTTACTAAACCCGCTTCCTCTCTCCTCTCTGGCAACAACAAGAAAGTCGAGGTTAGCAACCACGTTTCTAATTTAATTTACAACTAAAATTGGGTTTGGCAAATCCACTTCCATTAGTTTTGTAAACGATTTAAAAAATGCATTAGTTCCACTAGTTTTGTAAACGATTTAAAAAATGCATTAGTTCTCATAATGTAGTATGAGAACGTATCACTTTGGTAAAAAAAAGTCACAATTCAAACACCCATAATTTATACCACCCATAATTGATACCAATGTCTTGTGTTAATAAAGTTATGAATTGGTTAATTACCTTAAACTTTTATCACTTTGGCAAAAATCCAAACACCCATATCACGTTTCTAATTTAGTTCTAATTAAATTTGTGTATCACAATTTTTAAAATTTTTAATTGTGAGACACACTAAAAATTTTATAATGTGCATTACATATTTTTTAAAAACTTTTTATTTCGTATTAAAGAGTATAGGATTCTAATAATTTTAATATAATTTTTTTTATAAGAAAAATTAATTAATATTAAAATGACCATTGCTACTATAAGAGTCAATTTTACTTAAACCTTCCCTTATTTATACGTGTATGTTTGTGAATGTAAAACAAATAGCATAAGTCACAACAAATAATTTGATGGTTTACGAAAGAACATGACAAGAAAGGGGTGGAAGAGGATGTATTTGTCATAGGATGAAAGACATGACGAAATAATGTTTTGTTGCAAACATCCAACGCACTTATATCCAAGACCCTAGTGTTTCGTTTCCCCTTTTTCAACTATTCAATATTCTGGTTTTTAAGTTATGTACCTTCTTATTTTAAAAGAACTAATAAATTAAAGTTAAATATAAGAAAGATACAAAGTTAGTATTTGTTTTTCCAGCGAGTTCATAACCATTGAATTGATATATGTTTATGTTCTAATTTAAAAGCTTTTAAAATGATAGAGATAATGAAATTTGTGTACAAACTTTATGAGTAACTAACTAAAATCAAACGAAACATCATGTTCGCAATACTTTCAACAAAATATGACATTTAGAACAAATTGAAAACCTTTGTCACTTTTTTCTTTTTTGTTTTGTTTTAGTAAATTAAAGTATTTTTCATGTTACGATTTTACGATCTTCATCAATGAAATCAATCCGATATTACATTATAGAATCCACTTTAACCATCTTATTATAAGATTCAGACTCGATTCAATGTTAACTTGAATTAAGAGTTAAACTTAACAAGAAAATAATCTAAAATGAGAAGGACTATATGTACCTTTATATGAGGCACGTGTCCAAGAAATGCATGATGGGGGTTGATTAGTTGGGAGCGTTTTCACGTGTTAATATGGGGCACACCACCTTACGCTCCTCTCTTGTCTTTTCACGTTTCTTTTGTATATTTAAATAAAATAAAATAATAATTCTTCAATTGATAGCAACTATAAAGCGTAGCTCCTTTGTTGTATGTATTTGATCCAACAGAAATTAAGTTTCATATGCTTTCCAGAAAAGATAAATAATCTAATTAAATAGATTTAAAAGTTAAGTTAATACTATAAGAATGACATGTGAAAAAGCGAACGTTTAAAATTTATTTATTTAGATCTAAATACCGTTACTCTATTCTTTCAGAAAATATATATAAACTTTTATCATAAACGTTAAAACGGAATATATGTTAATACATACTAATTAATGGTGCACAAATGATCAAGTTACATCTTGAGTTTACAGTATACTTGAGTCTTTTTTGTATATATATATATACATATTTTCATATAATAATGAGTAATGTTAACTAGGTCTAAAATCATAAGTCTAAAGTTAAATCTAACCAATCAAATCCTTAGTCTTAACTTTAGTTGTATATGTTTAAGCTTATTTAGCATTTTGATAATAATAATGATAATAATAGTTAGATTTATTATAGCCTCGTGCACTTATTTACACATTAAATTTAGATTTAGAAGATGACAAAACTCCCTAAAATGTTAACCCGAATTCCCTTTTAGACGACGAAAACTTCCAACTTTATTGTCTTTCTTTTGTTTTAACTTTATCGAGACAGCACAATAGCACATAGCTAAAATTCATGCCACTATGCGAGGACAAAATACGGATATGGTTGGCTGGTTGCTGTGGTGATCCATTTGACAAACATTAGGCTCATATACGAACTTATGAAGTATGAACGAAGTTATCTTAATTGGGCTCAAAGACAGTTTAGATAATAATGGGCCTACGACGCACGTCCAGTTAAGTGATTAACATTTAATTTAATATTAAGAAATAATAGAAGGACTATATTTGTAACTTACCCATTTCTGTTAATTGAAGCGATTTTTTTCTTTTCTATAAATCTTTTTGTCATGTCATAATCTCCTCCCTCTCCTTCAGCCTAAATCCACCACCCAATCTGCCCGTTATTACAGATTAACAACTGTGATTGGTGGTTGAGCACCGCGGTGCACGACGGAACTGGTGATGCTAAGGGACTTTTCAGAATATATGTAAAAATATCAATTAAATTGGCATCCCTTCTTACAATATCTACATAACCAAAAATACATACATAGATATATTCAGTGATTAATTAACGTTTGATTCGGCTTCAGCGTATTAGATTTACGCGAAGAAAGTGATCTTCAAACACTTCTTTATTTTTTTCCAATTCTTTTGTGCCAGGTAACTTTTATGTTTTATTATGAATAAACCCAATTAATGTATTCCTTGTATTGATCATGTATTATATAGATACATACACTATGTATATTACACTAAAACTCCTATACCCTATATAAATACTATCTACAGATACATATTTTAAGCCACTACTATAAACCATCTAGTCTAGTAATACTTAACATATTCCTACAGTCCGAGGATAGAAAAAATTGTGAGAGAAAACATTTGGTGAATATATCTGCAAACTGGTGAGTGGAGGGAACATGTAACGCACGAAACCTGGCCAAAGGCAACACTTTCTATAACAAAGTGTAAATCTATCTCAACATGTTTGGTACGTTGGTATTGTACTAGGTTAGATGCAAGATAAACGGACTCACATTATCACCAAAAAGAAAAAAAAAAAAAAAAAAAAAAAAAAAGAAAAACAGTGACAAGTGTGAGGGGACAATGCAACTCAAGAAGAAGATTACGTAACCATGCTACTTCAGCAACAAATTAGCTACACAACGATATTCAGCCTCAACACTAGAAAGAGACACAACATGTTGACGCTTTGATGACTATGAGACAAGATTGTTGCCAAGGAATACACAATACCTGGAAGTGGAACATCGTGTCTCAGGACAGCCTACCCAGTCATCATTTATGTATGAGACCAACCGATCAACTGAGGACATACAAAGATGAAGACGATGAGTGAGAGTACCCATTAAGTATCTAAGAATACGCTTAAGAGCAAGGAAATGTGGTTCTCGTGGGTCATGCATAACGAGACACACCTGTTAAACCGCATATGAAATATTAAGACGAGTGAAAGTTAAATATTGTAGTTCACCCCTGAGACTACGGTAAACTGTAGGATCAGAGACCGGAGTTCAAAGGTTGGGAGTTTAGACTTTGTGTCAACAGGAGTGTTGCACGGGGTTGTAAGTCAACCTGTCAGCACAAACAAGATTCGTGCGAGCAAAAGTTGAATGCGAGAGGAAGAGGGCGGAGTCAGACCGGGAGGCTGCAATTCCAAGAAAGTAGTATAGCGGACCAAGGTCGGTCATGGAAAACTCATAAGAGAGACGAGATATGACCCGTTTTCAGTGATTCTTGAAGCATTGTCTTTGTTTTCACCTAATGACAAAATAAGATGAATAAACACTGTATTTGAATGTTTATGTCATTTATCAGGCTAAAATGGGGAGGATAACGTACTTAAAAACATATTTTTACGCATTATTGGGGACATTAGTAATCAAAATAATAAAATAAGTGGTCTGAAAACGCTCGATGATCGCATGATTTGACACGTAAGTTTATCAAAATTCAAATACTTAGTGACATATATTAGGGTTTCATATGTGATGTTTCTTTGCGCAAGGCAAGTTAAGATACCTCAGTCGTTGTATTTGTGGTAGTGAAGATATCGTTAACCCCTCTCCATTGTCTCTGGTCGTGCGAGTTGCAACCCTCGTAGATTCTTGTTATCCTTCAAGTACTCAAGGCCTTCATGAGTGATTTGGTTACAACTTAATACATCCAAGATTCCCAATCTTCTTCGAAAAACGTTCCCACTAGCCAATATTTTCAGCGCACTATTTCCAATTTCAGAACATGCCTGTAACACCAAACAGTCGAGGATTTTTTCTCTTATTTTGTACATAAATATTGAACATCTTAAACACTTGGCTAATGTCAATGTACTTAGTTTTTTACATTTATGTACAAAAGATATTACTATTGTTCATTTAAATGTACTATTCCATTTATTAGAACTTTAATGCGATACATATATGAAATGATTTTATTGCATGGTCGGTTATATATATATCTTGTAACTTTTAGGGGAATATGTAATTATCACATTTAAATGGATACTAATAATTGATATAAATTCAATATCAACGATAAGGATTAATTCATGTTAATTTCATGGTTTAAGTAAAAGTTATTTACGAGTATGTATTTACTTTAGATTAGAAAAATGTCACCTTTTTAATTTAAGTTAAAGTCTTAAAGTTAATGTTTTCCAGACCTATAAATCGTTTTACCTTAAATAAATATAAACAAATAAAAATTAAAAGGTTATGAAATGCAAAATCCCTGAAACGCTCACACCAACTCCATCGCAAAACCCTACATTTTCTCCTATTACATGAGGTTCGGTATGAAATTGCAATGATTCAATCAGTTTCAAACAACGCGGCATACTCGAAGAATTCATTCCAATTCATCGATCACAATTACTGTAGCAAGTAAGCTTCTACTCATTTTTTTTTAGCTCCAATCAATGCGCTCACTGTAGCAAAATCCCTGAAACGCTCACACCAACTCCATCGCAAAACCCTACATTTTCTCCTATTACATGAGGTTCGGTATGAAATTGCAATGATTCAATCAGTTTCAAACAACGCGGCATACTCGAAGAATTCATTCCAATTCATCGATCACAATTACTGTAGCAAGTAAGCTTCTACTCATTTTTTTTTAGCTCCAATCAATGCGCTCACTGTAGTCTCTAGCTTGTAATGTGTATGATCTGTCAGCTGTTTAATCATGGGGTCAATCCCTCTCTCAGGCACGTCTATCTATAGGGGTGCCCTCATTGTTTGCCTTAATCATTATAAGGAAGAATTTGACTACTTATATGGCTGATATCAGAGTGGCATTTTATCAGTCACTGGGGTATGCGGTAACTTATAGGATCTTTACACTACGAAGTACAACTAGAGTTATGTGTCAAATTGTATGTATATCTAGATTCGAGCTGATAGATCGTGATTTAAGTTGTTAATGTCATGATTTTAGACTCGTGGAACGTTAGTTTGGATTATTAGGGACACGATTTGGAAATAAATAGTACAGTGACAACAGAAGGGACTAAGAAGTTGAAGAAAAATAATGCTCTACTAAATTTCAAACCCCTTGATAAATAACATTTATTTTCTTTTATATAAGCAAAATAAGACTACTTTAATTATCAATTTGTATGATATACCAACCGCGTTAGAACATCCATGAGATGCCAGACTTCCATCGTTTCCACTACCTTTTTCTGGTAGTTGCCTGAATCCTTAAATCCACGTACCCGTAATTATCCTTCTCGTTTTCTTCACCTACTTGTTGGCTATTTGGATTGAAGATTTTGTAGGTGTTTTTCTCATCCAACATTTTACTCATCTGATCTTCTCTTTATCCAAACTCAAAATACCGAGAAGAAAGATACACCTGTTTTTGTATAAGATGCATTTTACAATTCAGTCGTGCAACATATTTTGAGTCCTATGTGTATGCTTTTGATTTGATATTCATAGTCTCATGGAGATGAGTATGAGCTTTCGTCATCAGAACTAACACTCTGATGCACATTGAATCTATTTAAGACTGGCAACGATACAGTGGCAGCAATCCTGAATGATCTCCCTGAACCCATCATAGTTCTATCCTGCATTTGACCAACCTCTTTGCAAACATGATCCAGTATGCCTAAGAAATCCCTTACAATCATAAAGATTCTAAATGGTTGGGGGCCTTCTCGTGCAGTGTCACCATGGAAATACTCGGTTACTTCTCTTACAGACGCCAACGTCTTTTTTTCATCGGTCTTGATCTTTTCAATTTCTATTTCTGCTTCTTTGAGAAACATTTTCATCGACTCAAAGAAGTTTCCTTGCGTATCTGGCTTCTCATGAGCAACCAACATAATCTTGTGAAGACCAATCTCAAGTTTTGTAACGTACCCACTGAGAACATCAGAGTCCATTCCTGCTGCTTTCTTGACATTACTTAATTCTCTACTCAGCCCACCAACAACCTGCAGCCCTTGTTTTTTAGAAGGTGTCACAGAATAACCGTTGCTTTTAGCATCAGAATCTGTGCCTTCGGATCTTATAATCTCTTGAACTACAAAGTGAAGCAATGTCGTTTTTCCATCTGTTCCCTTTATATCTACTAGTTTTAAGAGCGTGTCAAGTTTAAAAGCTGTAGCCTCACCACGATTTGTGCCAACATTCATGCGATTACCCGTTCGTAAAACAGCTTCAAGTAGTTTGAGGAAAAGACGGCTGTTCTTTAAATCCTCACTTGCTTTCTGATAGAAATTTGTATAAAATATGAGGAGATACTAGAATACGTAAAGTTGTATTATAGAGCATGGTAGCAAATAAGGTTACCTCTAGTGTTGTAAAGGAAGTCCGGAGGTATTTAACTTCAGTCTCAAAGTTTGCTCTGTAGAGCATTGCCTCCACTCGTTTAAATGCGAATGGTATATCAAGTATTGCCTTTAGAAATCTCTCTGCAGACCCTAATTTTGACATGTCACCTTTATAATCTCTAAGTTTGATTTCTTCTTCCTTGGTTGGAGCCATCTTAACCAGTGTTTCCAAGAGCTCAGCACCTAACCCTTCTGGATTTCCTGTTATCCCAAAACATGATACACTTGTAAAGATGGCTAAACTAAATGCAAAATTTTGTAAAACTTCTATAAGGATTCAACTTATGTTCATGTCAATATCCGAGTCAGTTTGGTGCTCATTGAAATTTGTTAAAGTTCTCTATGTGTTTCCAAGATTATTCTTGGGTTACGCATATGGATACAACTGAGATTACTTACCATCAAGAAGTGCTTCAGATACCTCATCCCTTGTTACATTTAATGCTCTTAGTAAAATGGCTATGTTTTGTGACTTTTTTGGATCCAACACTCTGTTCTCCTTTTCAACGGGAGGTAGAACCGATTTCCGGGTCTCTTCTTTCTTTGCTGAATTAGCAGCATTACATCCAAAAAGGGATTCCATCATGTCCTCATTTAGTCTACAATACACAAAAGGTATAAGACATTTAATGTTTGAAAAAAGACAATGTTTTTGGAGTGTGTGTATACTTACTGAAAGGAACTTGATTTTATTTGGTCCCACACGGTTGCTCTATCGGAAGTTGCTCGTACTTTGTCCCAGTGTAAAGGCTTCAGCTTTGGTTTCAACCCATCTGCATCATCACCTTCAACACCATTGTCATTTACTTCCTCCAATGGTTTTTCTTTCGCAATTCCAGGAATTACTTTAGGACTCAGACTTCTTGAATCCAACATTGCCACTTGATGAGTTGAAATGGTCTTCACCGGAGAAGTTCCCATCTTTTGTGGTGTTGGTATTGGTGGCGGCGGCGGCGGCGGTGGTGGTGGTGGTGGAACCAATTTAGGCTTTTGTTGAAATTGATTATTTACTGAATGCAAACGTGTCATATCCGGTGGAGGTGGTGGTGATGCGAATTTAGCCTCTCTGGGGCCATATGTTATCGCTAACGGCTGACTATACTCCATCGACGATGGAGCTAGTGGCGGCCGTGGTGGCGGAGCTGGTGTTGGCTGCATAGGAGCATCAGGTTTTGTATCTGGTGAAGAAGACACTGAAAGTCTTGACCTTGGTGAAGTTCTTTTCGAATGGGCCACAGGACTAATTGAACGTGCCTCTTTTCTTTGTTGGGTCACCAAACTACGATCATTATTATTAGTATTGTTGTTCTTGTTATTGACCGAACAACGCTGTTTTGATTTGGGATTCGAATACCCATCTTCAGTGCTTGCGTTTGATCCATGAGGTGTATAAAAATCATTACTTTCTTCTTCTTCATCATCATCAGAAGAAGACATTGCTGGGGGAGAAGTAATTGCCGGTGGTGGTTGGGGTTTACTCAATGGTGGAAGTGGCTGAAGATCAGGGCTTGGTCTATACCGCTCTGATGCTTTAATTGAACCCAGTTTATGATATGGTGAAACATTCTGTGGTCTATTGGTTGTTTCAGTGACAGATCTTGATGGTTCAACAGTTCCGATGTAAAGAAAACCAGACGGTGGCATGTTATCATCATTATTTCGTTGTGAATTCCGTCCACCAACAAGCTTTTGTGACTCACCATGGTGTTTAGACTTATGTTTGTAGATATAAAATGCTAATGCTGACAACATTCCTAGTGTCACTAACCCAACTGAAATAGCAACAGCTATTTTCTTAGCTGGTTTGGTTGGTGGTTGTGAGGCAATTGGGTGCGATACCGGGTTGTTGTTGGAACTAGTATCAGCTCCGACCAATGGTGGTGGTTGTAATTGGGTTTGATCTGGTGTTTGCCCATTTGGGTTTTCATTGAAGAAAGGCTGGTCATCCGGGGTTGTGGTGATAATTGGTGGTGGTGGTGATGGGGGTGGTTGTGAACTGACCGGAAAAAGTGGCTGGTGGAGAATTCTTCTAGTGGGATGGGCTGAAAGTAAAGTTAGAAAAGATAGGATAAAAAGAAGCCTCATACTGTTAGTAATGTGGATTTGAAGTGTATTATTTGTATACTAGTGGTGTTTTGCTTCACCACCCAGTTCATGTTATCTGGGTTTGTTTTTTCTTTCTTGTTTCATCAAGATTAAGATTAACAAATTGTATTTGTGTGTGTGTAATTGTGTATGATAGTGGGAGAGAATAATCAAGGGGATTTGTGAAGCTTCTCAGGTCTGCAAGATCTGGATGTTATCTCTCTCTCTCCCACTCGGGGAAGATTGGTTATGGACCTTTTTTGTGATTGAATGACGTCAGCAGGAGTTGCACTTTTTCCTTTTTATTAATTTACTTTTACATATTTGGAGGAAAAAAGATAACCACAGAAAATGATTAGTAAATCTATTGGGATGTGGGTTGGTACAAATAACCTATATATGACTATTCCATTCAACCTACAACATATTCTTTAGAATAACCTTGGCATATGAATCATTTCTTGATAACTGTTATTCAGGGAATGATATTAACTACTCGTAGTATTTAACCAACGGATGGGGGTTGAAAATTACTGCTCGGAATTTATTGAATGAGTTTAAAAAGCTCACTTATTAAATAAAAGCAAATGAGTTTTTGGTAAGGTTGTAAGTGTGTAATTAAAAATGCTATTAACTTCTCGTTTTTTTTTCTTTCTTTTTTGTTGTACGTTTATGGTAAGGTTGTACTCCTATAATCGTATATCCGTACAAATTGATACTGAATTTCTATCAACTTATTTTCGTTAAATAAAAAAGGTACAACTTTAACAATAAAATACAACTAATTCTGACCGTTATGCATGTGATCCAATAATAACGAAATATAACGTTAGATGTTGAGACGTGGCCTTCTTGGGCATTTGCAAGGTTAATTTATTTAACATGTTGTAGACCACGGTACGTTAACCAGCGTGTCAATGTGTCACATTGAATCACGTCCTCTTTTTTCTTCTTGCTTTTTGCAGAACAACTATACAAATATTTACAGAAAATATATTCTTCATATGGATTATGAAATCCTTACACAAAAGTATTTACAAAGTACATATTGAATTAAAGAAGAAAATAGATTTACGAAAGCTTGAAGGTTACATTGAATAGAATTACTAAACACATAGTTGATTTATCATTCTTTTAAAACGAATTCAGTAGACTTAAAGTTTTGTAATTAATTGATGGTTGGTGATTTAAAAACTTTGTTTTGGAAATGTCACGTGGGATGCAATTGGCACCGACTATCTCTTTTGTGATACATGGCCACGTCATTTTGAGCATCTTAACTTTGCTTTTCTGCTTTGCCAAGCCCTCACTGTTTTTGCTTTCCCCAATTCCTTACCCTGAAGATTAGCCACTCAACACCACCTTGCTCTTATTTACCCTTCATAACATCTTTAGTCGTCTTCTAAATTAAGTGTTAGTACTAATTAACAACACATAATTGCAGTTCTTAATTGTTTAGATCATTACATTTTATAGGACTTTCATTAATAATATACGCTTACAATACCTTAACATGTCTCTACCGCGATGGTACTGTAATGCATTATGCATATAGCAAAAGGTGTAAGTCACCGTCGGTGAGAGTCGTCAAAGTTAACTTTTTTTCTTCACAATACCTTAACATGTATAAGTATTATATTATATTTAGATTTAACTTGAAAATGTATTCTAAATACATTTGGGTTTTTCAGATATATTGCTTCAAAATATATCATTAAAAAGAAAAAAGTTTGAGTGAACACTTTAGGAATTATTACACGATAAAATAAAAATATTCCAGTTTCAGTAGTCCAAGAAAGGTACATACTTTGCTTGTGCAAATAATCAATTATGCACCAACACCATATGTGTGCCTGTGTGCGACAAACAACTAAAAGTAAATGTATTCAAATGAATATGAACAACCCACTAAATGCATGTTAAAGGAGAAGATGGTGCCAATTTAATTACAAGATTATTACAGCTTTCAAGCATTGTTAATGAATAAAATATTGGACGGGGATTCTCATCTTAACGGAAATTTTTACATCGCTAATTCGGTAAGATATTTTTTATTAAAAAGAAAATCATAAACATTAAAAAGAAAAAGAATAATATTGAAATACCTTAATGGAAACTATACCTAGTTTGGCTGAAGTTTTGTTGCCATTCTGTTGAATTTATAGGATGCTTAAATTAAAGTAAGACCATAAATATTGTCTTATTAAGAAAAGTTGGTATGTTAATGGGCCCTTTTGCAAGATTTGATGGCAAGAAATCATTATATCTTTGGATTCCTTTTGAAACCTCTAAGGATGCGATAGACAATAATACAATGGTCGACATCCTAAAAGAATGTACGTCCACAAATTTAATTCGACCGAAACAAAACATCGAAATATGAACATGTTTCTAAGTACACCTATAAACCTAGATTTATGCACTCGGAGCTTTTATTTATTAAACCAATTTTTTAAACCCGACCGACAAATCGATTCAGGTATGACTCTTAAGAGCAAGTGAACTAGTTCAATCCTAACCTATGATTAGAAAAGAGAAAACTATGGTCCCTATTAAGATGACGATTTACGTGTATAATGATTCTGAAAAAAACATATGGATACCTATGTACGTATTATGTTTGTTTGAAGCTTTACATGTATATTAATTAATAAGATAAGATGTGTAAAAACAGGTAAATCAACACCAAAAGAAACATCATAACTCATTTTCATTAACTGTACACGATTAAAATAGGATTAAACCCCCCAAAACAAAACCAAAAGATACCTCACAGCATAAAAACTCTCACACTCAATACTTCCTAACCGTTCAATTAATCTTGAATGAATATAAACAGAAAGAACTCTAACTTTTACAGAACAAAAGGATGAACAACAAGAGAGAGAGTCTGCAAAGAAAACTACAACCGAACTAAAAAACTAAAAATAAATAATAACAAGTCTTTATTCGTTTTAATTCCAAAGTTACAGAAAGACCCCTTCATATTTGCTTCTTGTACCTGCAGAACCTTCAAATAACAAAATACTTATCACCCTCTGAACTTTCCTGCATACATAACAAACACAAACTAACAAGAAATAAATTAATTATATGTATCTAACATGTCTCATGATAATATTACTTGTCCTCAACAAGATGGTACATGAAGTATAAAGAAAAATTGATGAAGAAATTTCACTTTTACCTAAAATAAGACACGTTTTATATGAATGCATGAACACAAATAGATTAATAGTTTTAATATGATTTTATAATGATTATAGATTACTATGTTCATTCATACTTTTAAGGGTACAAAATAATTTTTGATAGCATCTTTGGTATCTGAATTTTGGTGCACATTGTTAGAGGTGGTGAAATTGGCGGTTGGGTCGGTTCGGATAACTGGGTTAAAACGGACTTGGGTCATAATGAATTTGGGTCACAACGGGATGCGGGTTAAAATTGCAAAAGAATATAATTACTACGTTTTATAAATAACGAAAATTGCAAAATAATATGTAAAATTTATAGACTCAATATTATTTCTAATTATTTATGTTTGTTATTGTTTAAATATTTCATCATTATTATTAAAATAGCATAGTAGCATTGTAATGTATGGTTTATTATTTAAAAATAATAAAAGTTTAATTTTATCCACCTATTTTCCCATTATAACCGAAGTAAGAAAATTAAACACTCAATATAAATCATAAGAAAAAGAATCTCATAAATTCAATATTCATGCAAAATAATCAATTAAAATTCATTTTTAAAAATTTAGACTAAAATTATCGACTTTACATATTGCCCTTCCTTTAATTTTTCAATTGGGCCAATCTCACATGAAACATAGGTGTTAAAGAATATTTGTTCCATAAATTAAGGTATACAATTTCCGGGCCTTTTATATCAATATTATTGGGCCTTACACCTATGTTGGTCCTCACTTTTACCGACACGAGTTTTACCTTTTAAATTCTGCTAACTAAAACGAAAAAATTAATAGTAACAAATTTCGAGCTATACAAGGAAAAACATTTGGTAGATAGATTAGTAAAAGCATATACGTATCAATTACGTTAACTCTAAAAAATATTACAAAACATAACATTGAATGAATTGTTCCCAATAAAAGGCTGAAGTGATTCATCAACATGATGGTATCATTGGATGAAGATCTTGTGTTTGCTAAATTGCATTTCATCATGACACACTTGCTTAGGTAAGTCAAGCTATTATAATGATATACGTTATTTAATTTAAATATGTGATGTGATGATAAAATGGTGTGTGACGTAATAACATTATAAGTATAACTTTAATTCAATGACGAGCAACGTTTGATTGTTATTAATTAAGTATTTTGAATTTTCAATGTAATATATAGAGAAAGTCAGTTAACATCTATAATGGCCTAAGGCCAAAGTTTGTCTTTATATGTTTTTCAGGAATTTTATCATCTAATTATATAAATCATTTATCTTTTTAGTATATAAATTAGGAGTATTATTTTCGGATATTTAGGATTTCGAATATTCGAAAATTTGGATATTGAATTTCACTACTCGAAACCCATATCCGAAACTTCAGATATTCAAAATTTTGAATACGGCTATCAAGTTATCCAAATCAGAAAAGTAATTTTCTTTTTATTTTCAAATCAAAGATATAAACATTTATAACTATTTAAATAATAAGTTTAACATAATATAAGTACACAATATAAGTATTTGCATATAAATGTCAATTTGATTGATCGAAATAACTAAAAACATTTTTTAAATATACAATAGATTTAATTTTTAACATTAAACAGAGCTTGATCATATAACCATTTCTTCACATCATAAACTACTAATTAAAAAATATAGACTATACCTACTCGGATTAGTAAATAAGTAACATAAATTTAAAATTATAAAATTTAAATTTAAATAAGTAATATAAAATATAAAAATTTTAAGGTCACTAATCAATATCCGAACTCAAAAATTCAGAATGTTCGTATTTTGAATATCTGAAAATTTGGGTATAATTTTCAAATAATTTTAAATCGAATATTTCAAATATTCAAATTTCTTGAACACTCCTATTTAGGTGTTTTACTTCAATCGGATACTAATTTTAATTACCCGTGCATTTGGTGGCTAAACATCAAAATTTGTTTTAAATGTTAATAGCGTGATTCATTTAACAAAATATAATATGAAAGCAAGTTTGACAATTATAAAAATAATGATAGTTAGAACAGAGGAAAAAAAGATAATATAAATTGCCGTGTGAAATTTAATATCCTTTCTTTTTCTTGGAATGACAATGCTACAATGTACCTATACAAACCATACATATACATATATACAATATATTCCTCCAAGATATTTGAATGCACAACCTCTCTTTTTATGGGTTTGACACGTACCACTAAACAAAGAAGTCGTTTAGTCTTGTATCTTCCGTTTTTTGTGTTGTATCATTATAACAATATATTGAAGAAATCGCTTATAAGAACGAGAGGGTTGTGCGTGTATAATATTGCATTCAAAGTACAATAACTTAACTTGATCAGCAGACATAAGGACATATTAAGAATTTACATTTCAATAACTTGTTAGGAAAGTTGTTAGATGTAAAAATCGAAAAGAATAATGGTAAATAGATTTAAAATCATCAATCTAAATCATAAGTCTAAAATTAAGCTTAATCACATCATTTTTAACACCTAAATTTTACTTATTTTTTCTCTGTATATTTACTAAACATTTTAATATGTAGACCAATTTAATCTTTAAACTTAATTTTAGATGTGTATCTAGTATATCAATTTTCAATAAAAAAGTTACGATGGATGTCTGGGATTCTTATGTCATAGACCCCTTTACTTTTTCGTTGAACACGAGGGTCCCCTACTTTATAAAATCTTTCACACATCAAAAACATCAGACTATTAAGTATACTTAGTTTAGTCTCTCCTGTCCTGTTAATGTCGTTTTTACAAATTTTGATCATATAATATTATAAATTTATAATTTATAATCATTATACTCTTTAAAGCAATTGTCAAACAAGATATCTAACATTTTGAATTTGACTATACGAGGTGTTGAATATTTCTTCACTAATTAGAAGAGGTGAAATTTCATTTTGAAAAATATATCAACACTACCTTCTATACATTAAACATTCAACTTCCACCGTTTCTTTTTCTACTTCTATTCCAGTGCTACATCATGTCACGGAAATTAGGAGATCTACTAGGCAATCTAAACCACCTACAAAGCTTGCAAATCATCAAACTACGACAATTCATTTCTCTAGAGCTAATTAAGTTACCACCTATGTAGTTTATCTTCATTTTCAAGCTTTCTTGACTACTCTATTGTCTCAATCAGACCCCTAAGTCTTTTAAAAAAGCAGTAGTAAATGTTGGTTGGTGTGAAGTTATGAACTCTGAATTAGTTGCTTTAGAGAAAAATGAAACATGGGAGTTAACTAAGTTGTCTACCAATAAGAAACCAATAGGTTGTCACTGGATATTCAAAAATAAATTGATGGCAGATGGATCAATAGACAAAAAGAATGCAAGATTATTTGTTGATGGAAACATACAGAAGAAAGGAATAGATTATGAAGAAACTTTAACTCCAACTGCTAAAATGGTAACTGTGAGAGCTCTATTTTCTGTAGTTGCTATGAAAGGATGGAATACTTGTCAAATGAATGTGTCAAATGTTTTCCTACATGGTGATTTGTTGGAGGAAGTGTATATGAAATTACCTTTGGGATATGCATGAAAAGGGGGAGAGTGTTCAACCCAATGCTGCTTTAAGTACAAATTCTAATTTGGTTTGTAAGTTGAGAAAATCCATATATGGTTTCAAAAAGGCACCAAGGCAATGGTTTGCCAAATTGTCCTATGCTCTTTTGTCTTTTGGTTATGTGCAGTCAAAGGAATGCTACTCTCTATTCACAAAACAAGATTCCTCTCATTTTATAGCTATCTTGGTCTATGTGGATGATTTGTTAATTACAAGGACTAATAATATTCAAATTGAGAAACTTAAGTAACAATTAAGTACTCAATTTCACATGAAAGATCTGGGTCTCTTAAACTACTTTTTGGATCTAGAAGTGACTAGAAATGCTCAAGGCATCTTTATCTCTAAAAAAAAAGTAATGTATTGATTTGTTAAAAGCAAATGGTGTTGTCAATTTAAAGCCTTTCAAGTTACCAATGCATCAACATTTTGAAACTTCAAGCAAATGTAGGTTCACTTTTGTCTGATCCTAAGCAGTATAGAAAAAGAAATTGGTAAATTGATCTATCTCGCTATTACTAGTCATGATATATGCTACATTGTTCAAGTTCTTAGTCAACTCATGCATAACGCAACTTCAGTACATATGCAAGCAGCAAAACACCTTAGATACTTGCTTTAAGCACCAGGTCAAGGTGTTCTTCTTGTTGCAAGTCCTACAGTTAAACTTACTGCATAATGTAACTCGGATTGGGCAAGTTGTCCCATGACTAACAGATCTACTACATGGTAACTGCATTCTTTTGGGTGACTCACTAGTGTCTTGGAAATCAAAGGAACAAAGTGCAGTTTCAAGATCATCAGCATAAGTTGAATACAAGTCTATGGGATTGATATGTTGTGAAGTCACGTGATTGAAGGGTTTGAAGAGTTTAGGTCTAGTTGACTTGTGTTTTGACAATCAAGCAACTATCTCTTAGTAGCTCTCAACTACGTGTATTCTTGTGCGTGTTTACTATGTGTTTTGCCGTTGATCATTGTTTTCAATGCACGTTTAAAATATAAACATAAATTACGCTTAATTAATTTTTGACATATGACTTCTACTCTCTATCTCTCTCATTTTTCACTATTGTTTCAATATGTATACTAATAAAAATTTAAAGTATATGTTTATGCATATTAAACATTATTTTCTAAATATAAGCATACATAATTACATTTCATAAATGCTCTAGTGTTACTTGCTATGCTTTTTTCATTGTTTATTTATAAAAAAAAAAGAATATTGACAGTTTGGCACCACCAACTTAAAATAAGTGTGACGTAATGTCAACTTGGTCTAACACATGATTGCTAATTAAAAAAAGCTTCTATTATTTAAAATTAATGGATACTTGATTTTGCATCTAACGAATTGAAATGATTGATTTTTGCAGTTCCAAAACTTACAACACTGGCTATAGAGCAGCATGGTTATCTTTAAACTGAACTCGAAAGAAGATACATTCAAACACACAAACACTTTTCTCATGCAGGTAAATACAGAAGGAACAACATAAAAGATTAAAAAACAAAAAGTATGATCAACAATATCGAGTCATAACATAGACGGAACACAATTGCTATTCTTTCTTCTCCACTATGAACGGGTCCTGCTGCTTTCTGCGTTTCTTATTGGGTAAAAATATGGATGTGCCTGCGTTATACCAACCACAACAATCACATATGTCACTTTGTGTTCACGTATATTACCATCTAAATCAAAATGATTTTATATGCTTGTTATGATAAAACTTTCTATAAGAATTCCCATATCCCAAGTTGCTATAGTATCATCATATTATATCATATCATTATAGTATCAAAAATTACTAAGATGGACAATAATGGTCCATCCATTGTTGACCAGCTTTACGACCTACTTTTCTGAGTCAATATACTCTCCATATATTTCCAACATTGCTCATAGAATAGATTATTTATGAGTATGTTAGTGTCTAGAGGAAGAAAAAAAATATACCATCGCTTCTTTAGCAGTGGGCCTTTCTTGATGATCATACCGAAGCAACTTGTCAAGGAAGTCAATTGCCTGCTCAACAAACAGTTACAAGTGTAAAACGCAAGCACAGAACGGAAAATAGTTAAAGACATTTTGTCATTCATGCCACAACATTTTTACCTCAGGGACAGCTAGATGTTGATTATCGGAATTAATGAACTTTGTCCATGGTTTCCTGCTATGCCTGCATGAATAGTAAAAAAAGACGATCATTAGTAAATGACACTTGAAGCTTAATTCTGGAATGAGCATATCTTTACCAACCTCCCGACAAGGGCAGTGAGATGTGGATCTAGCTCTAAGCGATACCTCTGTAGATAAGTATTTAAATCATCTGTACCTAACACCTATCCCAACAAAACCATATACAACATCCATTAGATTCCATGGCAAAAAGTTATTTTGATGGACGGGCTCCAGTTGACCCGGCACAAAATAAGCAGGTTAAAGTTGAGGCTAGATGAGTTCCGATGATAAACGGGTCAACACGCTAAGGCGTTTAATATCTGTACCTTGGCAATTTTGACCAGCTGATCATAATTGTCATGTCCGTAGAAGAATGGTTCCTTGCGAAATATCTGTACCAAACAACCATATCGCAATAAGCATTAGAGCAAAGAGGCACCAAGGCATAAGCTATTCCTAGACTAACTTATACTTAACGTTAACAATTACCGAGTAACAATGGTTTGATCATAAACTGAATGACTGATAAAGATAATGTGCCATGTGTAGAACTAAATAATATGCAATGAATTTAAGAAGGTTCCTCAGCTATATAATAAAAATTGCAGGCCATCATGCTAAAAGAAAAGGTTGGAAAAACAAAATTACCATTCCAGCGAACATACAACCAAGGCTCCATAAGTCTAATGAGTAATCATAATCTTGCAAATCGACAAGAAGTTCTGGACCTTTAAAATATCTGCACTTGGAGAACTAAAATGAGCAAGGGGAACAAATATGTGGTAAAAAGCAATACTGGCAAACACATACAAAACAATCAAACAATTTGCATAAATTATGTATACAGGTGAAAGATAATTTGGAGTTGCATCTAGTCATCCCAGCACAATAACTTGAAATAGATGGAAGATAATTTAAGAGAATAAGTTCATTGCTACCCTGAACATCATAAAGATTATGAAATAAAACTTTCATCCATATAAAAAGAAAGATACATACCTAGATGCTACACGAACGTTATACTCCTTCCCTGGATGATAAAACTCTGCAAGGCCCCAATCTATAAGACGAAGCTTACGCTTTTCATGATCAATCATCACATTGTGGGGCTTCACATCTCGATGCATGATTCCTTGAGAGTGACAGTAATCTAACGCCTACACACATCGACACAAAGTGCGTTAGAAACATCTAGAATTAATATCATAAAAGGGCAAACAAAGAGTCGCGATAAAGAAGAAAAGTTGTTTGACATGAAAATCAAGGAAACAAGTAACTAAAGGCCCCATAGAGGCGCAAGCCACCAACATAGACACTAAGAGGGATAACTGGTGAACAAGTTTATAAGAAGTCAATCATCAATATAGCTGAGTAAGTGAATGTATATCAAATTACACCAAATGCATAATTGTCATGACCATTACCATAATGTCAAATAATCAGTTACACCTCACAAGCATAAATTTTTATGACTTCCATTAAAATGTAAAGCGTGCTACATCGACACATTGGCATCACTTATATACCAAAAAGCTTATCAATTACTACCCCTTCCCACAATCAATTATTGGCAACTCAGATACTTTGCTCATTTGTCCATTTCACATATATAAGTAGCCAAAAACTGTTAACGTAGCTTTTCTGCCAAGGTGGAAAACAGAATCTGTTGTAATCATAAATTGATAACAACTTCGTGAACCTGTGAATATACTGCAACATCTAGCTACAGTTTCTACTTGACTACGTCAAAGAAAAATATTATCTGAATGCATAAAGCAGCCTTAGTAGATCCAGATGTTGTTAATGTATGAAGACCAGGAACAACAAGTACATGCTTCAGCCATGCACAACAGAAGGCATACATCATATACTTAAAGAGAAAAATGAATAATCGTAGCTCGTGTGTTCTATTAAACAAATAGCTGACAAAAGAAACAAGCGCTTAAAATGCTTACCTTCAAAAGTTCGTATATATAATAGCGAATATCAACATCAGAAAGGGTTGGATACAGCACTTTAAAATCAGTGTTATTCACATACTCAAATATTAGACTTGGTGTCTTTGATTGCTGATCTCTAACAATATCCAGCAACTTAATAATATTTGGCCCACCACAAAGGTTTTGTAAAATTTTGATCTCCCTCTTGATCTGCATTGAACAAAATAAAAATTATGGGAATCAATGATGAAACAAAACATTTGTCTATTACGCAATGCAATATGAGAAGAGAGAAGATAGTAGAAGTACTATACGACGGATCTACAGAATTGCTTGCACATTTAATCCACAATTCCACATAAACCGATCAACTGAACTTTTCTATAAATCCTAATACACAGAACCCAGTGTAATCTTTTGAATTTACAAAAGAAGTTTGGCTACAAGAACTTAAAATAAGATCTGCCAGAGCCCATATGGACTTCCTTTATCAGGGCAACATGATTTGCATGTAAAAGAAACCATAAGTGGGCTTTAGCTATAACACACTAGCAAAGCTGCCAAATGAGTATCTACAATCATGGCTAAGCATATTTCCTATTTCCAAGTTGCAAACTTTATAAAATAGCAACTTCCAATGCTCATTCTAATATCATTTGAATATACACACATCCATAATCGAAGGCACTTCAAACTATCCCTAGTAACAAAGCTAAACATCATAACAATCAAGTTTCACATCCTTCTCCTTTCTTTTCTTATAACAGTTAGCATTTCTCTGCATTTCAAACTACTAATATTACCAGCCAAAAGAACCTGCAGTACACATCCGACCCTTTACATAAATCTCAACCTACATGCAACTGTTGGAGTAATTAATGTGTAGACACCTAATGAAAGTCCATCTATATTCTTTGAAATTAATTATGTGTAATAAAGTAAGCATGCAGTAACTTAAAAGAATTCAATCATAAATAGACTACCTTCTTCTTCTTAACAGGTTTAAGTATTTTAATAATGCATTTTTCATCATCCGTACAATGAAATCCTTCAAAAACCTCACTGTACTTCCCTCTCCCAACCTTCCTTACCACTTCATAATTATCCTGTTCCCTGTAATAAAATAAATCATAACAATAAGCAACAATTATTAGCTTAAACTTACTAAGCTTAAGCTAAAATCTTCAAAAACAAGCTAAATATATACTGACATAGAAATTGGTGAAAATAAAAACCCTAACTAACTAACTGACCCCCATTGAACGGTCAACGATTCGTAATCCCAATACTCCTTGGGACGGATAACATTAACATCGGTATAAACCCTAGATTTGGAGGGAGCGCCAGGACGGCGAGTAGCTCTACCGATCTTCTGAGCCAGCGTTTCCTGTAGAGAAAGCGTCGGCCGGAGGCTGTTGTAAAAAGAAGGTGGAGGTGGTTGACGGAGGGTTTGGTTTTGATGAGGATATTTGTGTTTTTGTTTGTTACGGTGTTGTTGTGGTGGTGGTGCGGATGCGATGTGACGGAGAGGGCGGAGTAGAGTTGAAGATGATGGAGGGAATTTGGGGATGATGAATTGAAGAGAAGGCCTTACGGCCATCAAACAAAAGGGTGTGTTATTGTTATAATCTCAAAATAAACACAAATCTCAATCAGATCCTAACCCCCATCCTTTTCTTTTTCTTTTCCTTTTTCTTTTCTTACGCTTTCTATTTTTATTGTTTTCTTTTTCTCGTTTTCTTTTATCTTCAATTGCTCTTCCTCCTCGAAGGTAATTTTAACTCTGCATACAATCTTAACTATATATTTATTAATTATATAATATTCTTCAATAATCAAATAATATTTATATTTATTTAACATAAAAATTAATAAAAATAATTTAAAATAATAATATAAATATTTATAGTGAGATGAAGTAATATCTTTTGACTCTATAGATAGTATAAAGTATTGTAAAATTGTATATATATTCTTTTTCAAAAGAATGCTTATGTTAAATGTTATATTCTATATAATTCACCCTTGATGAAATTAAAGTTTACAAAGTTAAAGTCAACGGCATACAACAAATTATCATTAATTTGGGTGTACATGATTGAATGCACAATCATTTGTCCATTGTATATTTCGTATTAACTAAGTTAAATATTAATAACATTGTTTTCTTCAAATTTTCTTGTTCAAACAATCAAATGTTAGGATTGGTCAAAATATAATTTGTTGGTGATTATTAACAAATAGTAACAACTAACAATTTAATACGATCATTAAAATGTTTAAGAAACATTCATGTTTATTCTTAACAAAAATGTAGAAACATATGCTTAACTTATTAAGCGTAATCCGTCTTCCATACAGTTTATAATTAGATTTATGTAAAGCCTAAAAAGTATATCCGACAATCCAGTACACAATTGAATTCGATACTCTGACTTTATGGTTTTGACCAGACTAAAGATACGTGTACTGAAAAATGCATCTGAATTATCACTAGGATGATATTCAACTTTAATAAATGGTTGCTCTTTCTTATATATATGTAGTTAACAAATCTTCATTTACTTATAGGGGTAGACAAATATTTCTGGATTAAATATATAAAGTAATTACTCATTACTCATTACTCATACTTATTAATGAGGATGAGAGGCATATGATAACATAAATAAGTCCATGTATTATGTTTGGCTGTCCAATTTAGAAAACAATATGCTGGTGGGCTCCATCAGTATGGAGCATTTGGCTGTTGCAATGAATATTGATAAACAATGAAAAAGGGTCCTGTTTTCGGTTTGGTTGTAATTGTGCACTTTGAACATGAAACTGGAACAACAACACAAGATATTAACAACATAACCATGTATAGTTTTTTTCTTGATGTTAGCCCTTCTGGAATTGAAAACCAGTCAATATCTAAAGGGGCTCGAAAATATTTATACAGTAATTGACACAGAACAGAATCTTCAATATACCATACATTCAGCACCTCTGTGATCAACTTCCAGTTGCACCAGGGTTCTTTGTGATTGGTAAATTACCATCATAACTGCATCTTGGAATATTTGGATTTCTCACCACGCGTGGTCCAACCGGCAACTTGTTACGTTTTGGACGAATATCCTGCAAGCAAATTATTTGTTTTGGTTTTCAGAATAAAGAAATGAAGGCAGATCTTTTGAAAAGAATTTAACCCCTTTAATGTTCAACTCAAAGATTTTGAGCAAAGATTCTACTTTTAGGCCTTTAAGCATGCTGCACACAATTTGATATTGACATTGATATCGCATAATCAATATTTATGCATCTGCTTTATTGTTTTTATTACTATTCCTGGAAGTACCTGATCAAAGATAGCAGTTGGAATTGCAAGTGTGGCAACAGCATTTGGGGCATCGACTATCCCTGAAATCCTCCCTTCACAAGGACAGCATGACAACAAAAGATAGACCTAAGAGTCACCGTGAATATTTTAGAATGTCAGTAAACCACAACACTTCGAAAACTCATTTTGAAGGATTTATAACATAAGTATTCAACCTGTTCTTTGGTGTATCCAAATTTAGACAGGTAGTCGATTGCATTTAGGACCGCACGTTTGTAAGCAACACTTGCGTCAAGATAATGCTGTCTTCCACTCTCATCAACACTGATTCCCTCAAATACCAACCATTCCGAGAATCTTGGCTCTACCGGGCCTATCTCAAATATAGGATTAACATGAAGAGGTGTAGGTCCCATTGGAGTTAGATATTCTTTCATTCCACCCCGTATGATCTCCCACCTAATAACAAGTTGCAAAGAGTAAAACAGAATCAATGTGTTTGTTAGTATTTATTTTTTAGCACATTACACGAGAAATTAAAAGGATTCTTAAGAGAAAAGAAGTTGTACTTCAGCTCAAGGAAACCACTCATCTCAATTGCCCCACAAAACGAGACTTCACCATCGCCTTGTGAGAAATGCATATCCCCTGTACTAAAGTTAGCTCCTTCCACAAAAACTGGAAGGTATATTTTCGCACCTCTACTTAGATTCTTGATGTCACAGTTCCCTCCATTTTCCCTTCCTGGAATTGTCCTTGCAGCCTCATTAGCTATTTTTTCCCATTCAGAAGTTCCTTCCGGGATCTACAACATTTAGACCTCTTTTAGTACAAATTTCCTACTTATAATTAGATGTGGAAATATGGACTGACTGGGCAGGTTGAGTTACGCGTCAAATTGGGTTCTGGTTGAAACAGGCCATTCAATTGTGGTTGACACGCAAATGCTTCTTTTCCTATGTGTAAACATCTTATAAATACTAAATTTGTGAATTATGATCACAAGACAATATTATTACAATAATAGTTAAAAAATGATGTTGGATTTAGCAGGTGGCATGCATTATTAATAGACTTTTGGCAACTTTCCACTCGGTTGAGATGAAACACAACCCAAATCGACCCATTTCATAAGTAAAAGGATCGAAGTTACACTCTCTACTAGTGATCATAGTCAATAGCATTTAGCACAACTATGTGAAGGTTAACAATGATACACTGGTACACCTGAAAATATGTTTGATTAGTTGTTTACCTTTCCAAGAAGGCAACCTTTTGTTGATGGCAAGTTTGCCAATGGCCTTGAATGCAAAACTTCGCATAGTTTTAGCGATTTTAAACCATTTCTTTCAAGCTCTCTTTCCCTTTCGTTCCATATATTAAGGAGTTCCATTGAAGGTGCGGTTCCAATTATTCCCGGGTGTGTTATACCCGGAAACCTTACACCTAATAATCCGACATCAAACACTTTCTTTCATTACTTCTTTTTTGCATTTTTTATAATTCTCAAATCAAAATGATGATTCATTTACCTGGTATATGAGGAGAGTAAGCATATATTCCTTCAAAATACCAAATTGCTTTGGTGGCACAAGGAAAATGATCAGTGAGAAAACCACCACCATTTTCTCTATCAAAGATTGCTGTAAAACCCCATTCATCACCAGGAAGAGGACCCAAGTTACATATTTCAACTGCAAGAAGATCGCCCGGTTTAGCTGCTATTCCTTCCTCATCAACAACTCGAATTGGCCCACTCAGATAATGCACCTACAAATCATTTTTCACACAAAGTCAGTACCTTTCTTTCTCACTTTTACATTTCAAACCATTATCAAATGTTACAAATATCATATTGGTTTTCTATAATCAGTTTTATAAGTAGTTAATTATTATTTGTATGGTTTCAAACAGTTGACTTATGGTATCAATTATCATCCAAACCTTTTAAGATATTATTTTACCACTTACAGTTGAAAGGTCTACATATTTAACATCACTAGCAGAATTGTCATCTTTAATAGCACCTCCAGTCCAGTCAACCATCTCAACCCTGAAAAGTTGACCAATTTGAACCGTTGCAACAGATGGTATCTCAGGATGCCAACGGTTATGTAAAGGTAGCTTTTGTTCCCATGGTTTCTTCTTCAGGTCTACAGATACTACTAGTTTTGGTGTTGAAGGAGCCATAGATGAACTGTTGTTAGTGTATGTGTGAGAGAAAGGGAGATGGACATAGGAATCTTTTAGAATATAACCAAAGTATCTATGGCAGAGTAAAGAGGTGTTGGCTGCATCTGCAATAAGATTCCTATCATTTGTGCTTAATTGTATCTGTAAGATTGTAGGCCTTTAGGCCTAATTCTGTTAATTGGGCTTAGGCCTAATATTGATAGATGGGGGTGGCACATCGACCCATTTATGGGTAATTGGGCCGATTTGGGTTATACTGTTTATTTAACGGGTCTAATAGATAGTTAATACACAGTTAAATCTTGTTTAACATGGCAATGTTTCGAATGGTTGAACAGGTCAAATGGGTCGAAAATCAACCATGTATTCAAAGGGCATAAACCTCCTAACTCAATTTATTTATACTTTTTAAGAGTCAACCCAACCCGACCCGTTCTAAAAGATTCATATGGATATTAAAGATCAAACAAATAATCAATTTTTCTCTCTGTGCTGCACATGAAGTGAACCCAAAACATGATTACATATATACCAATGGGATAAACTCACAACAGACTGGTCTGCAAATTTGATATCTTCTGCAGTGTATTCTCGTGTGATGCCACCGCCAGAAAAATCGACCATCTCAACCCGAAAAATCTCTCCCTCAGTGACCTCAGCAACCGGTGGTATATCAGGGTGCCACCGGTTGTGCAGGGGGAGCTTCTGTTGCCTTGGTTTCTTGGTCACATCTATTGGCACCACCAGTTTTGGACAATGTTGAGCCATTTGATGATAATAATCTTGTTTTCAATGTTTACTAACCAAAATTTATTTGAGAGAAAGAAAGCATCTTGGACTTGATATCTTTTGCCTTCATTTTCAATTAGGAAAACACTTGTCATGCCATTATCTGTCAAGTCACAACCAATCAATTCATTGTATAGTGGCAAAACAAAGATAACTGATGGAAATGGACCATTTAACAGCATATGAAAGTAGTCTCAATTGTAAAAAATAGGGAGACGCATATATGTATAGTTGCTTAGCTTTTATTGGCATGTTTAACTGTTCTTTTGTTTTCTTTTTTCCTTTTTTTAAGGGCAAAAGAGTACATTTATCAAAAACATACAGTCTTTTCTTTTGTAACAAACAGATATATTATCATCAAATGATAGTATTTGATAATTTATATATTGGTTAACAAAGAAAAAAATGTGTGGATGTAGTCTAACAAGACCATATATCTTCTTTTGTAACAAACAAAAGGGACATAAATGTCTGTCGGAGGTCTTCATGCAAGCTGTTTCTTTACCTTAGAGTAAATATATGACTGTTTACATCTTACTTCTCTCATATCCTGTCTTCGAGAGGATTGGGTATTGTTGTTGTTGTTATTGTTGTAAAAGGGACAAATAAATATACAACTAATAGGCTCTCTATAATTATAACTCTATCTCTATCCCTACATATAAAGGAGATAGATAATCTTTTCAGCATTTGTTATCCTATAAAAATACCTCTTCTTCAACCATCTACTCTAAATACAAACTCTATACATTTATATTCTACTTAATTCATCTTTATATAATATTTTAAGAGTTTATAAAGTTTAAATTCTTTTTAGTTATGTTTCTCTTATTTGTTCGTAATCATTGCAGTGTAATTATATATTTGTTGATATTTTATTTTCTCATTAATTTATTTATTTATTTATTAATAATAACTGCTAATAATATTGAATTAATTAATATTGATAATAACACTTTTTAGTGATTATCAGAGTCGGTGTGCAGGGCGTGCGACCGCACAAGGTCCTGAAAAAAATAGGGTCCGAAATTTAGCCAATATATATAGTATATGTTAATATATATATATATATATAACTTTACGTAAAGCGGAACATAAACTTTCAGCAGACTATTGTATTATCGTTCTTTTATTTTGATTATTTTTATAACAATTATCGACTTATCGTAGTTTTAATGAATTTTGTTTATATAAAAAAAATCTAGGGGCCCATTTTTATTTTTCGAACAGGACCATCAAAATCAACGGACCGGCCCTAGTGATTATGATTTTTAGTTTCTATATATATATATAAAAAAAACTTGACTTTTAAAAATTTCTCTACATTTATATATATATAATGTATATAAGAATTATTGAAATGTGTTTTTCTTTTTGTATCTAAATTTCTCCTGAGGTTTAGAGTACCACTCAAGATTAGCTTACCAAGTAAATGATAATGGACAAAATTTGAGTTGGTAACACAGTAACGTTAATAACAAATACTGTGTGCCAAAAAACAAAAATCTTGATTTTATAGATTTTATGAAAGCAAACTAAGAAAAAATGGGTGGCAACCAAACACCGTGGTAGGGTTGGGTTGAAAATTAAGGATGGGGCTTATCTAAATCTCATAACCAAGGACCTACAAATCGGAATCTCCACATTGCTAGATCTCTACAAAGATTTTTTGGTTTTTCTAATTATTATTAATTAATAATTAAATTAAATAATAATATACAATAAGAATAAGAATAAGAAATATTATTTGTAATTATTGAAGTTAACTGTCTCTACTTTCTACCTTATATATGTTGTTCTGTTGACCATTTTTGTATTTGTGTTGTAGTTCTTTTTCCTATCACCTCACCTTGTTTTTAGGAAAACAAAAACGTAACGATCTTTCATATAAATGTGAAAATATATCATATGTTACATACGTGAGCAAGGTTTTTTTTGGCATAACTCGATAACACGTGTAATTGTATATGTGGCATGAACGTGCTTATTTTTGGGTCTACTTTTTATTGTTTTTATTAAATATCGCTTACTTCATTCCAAGTCATCAAATTATTAACCATCGAATATGCCATTTTTTAAAGTTGAAGAAGTGAGCTTCTAATATTATTTGGTTTGGGCTTATAATATTAAACAGGCTATGCTTCCAGTATATATGCATGAAAATTACAGTCATTATCATTAACTATTTGTTATCCATGTCAACAGATAAACAAATTTTGTCTACTATCCTTTCGTAACTTGTGACCCTAGTGTCTAGTAAAAATTTGTATTTATTATTTATTATTATTTATTATTATATGGATTACACAAGTTTAATTACCCTTAGTGTGTAGTCAAAAATTGTAGGATTGTGCAACAGAGTCAACTATTCAAGCTATCTTGATCGCATGCAATCGAGTATATAGGGCATACTAATCAAAATACAATAATGAAAAACACTCAATGATGAATATTGTTTGTCATGTCATACTTCAAATTTAGTTGTTAAATGGTCCCGTCAATATCTCAAGCTTCACCGATGAAAAACAGAGAAAATCACATATATAATCTTGTCATAACCCATTATTTAACAAAATGGTCTTCTTCACTTTTAAAGTCTAACCAGATTATTTAATTGATTTTTTCTGAAAAATAACACTTACATGCGATACTTTAATCTCCTATATCACTATTAGAGAATTATTATGTAATTTGTACGTCACTATTATTTATCCCATATAACACTAATACAATTTATCGTATTATACATTACAATTACAATATTACATGAATAAAAAGCAATATAATATATAAAACTGATCATTCTACGTTACATTCAAATTTAATAACTTCAAGGTTCAAACAATCTCAATGAAGATATTCAAGTTTGCCAATTACGTTCGTTGTACCTTATCGAAATCAAACTAAGTGTCGTTGACGACGCAAACAAGAGACAATAGAGGTATCAAAACAAGTAATCTAGATTAACTGGAAGTTATATAATTCTGAATGGCCATTTCAGACTAAGGACGTAAGGATGATGTTGAGAACAAGTGTTCAGTGAAATTAATTATAGGCTGTAAAAATACTATTTCGTCACTAGCTACTACTCATTGTTTTTACAAAATAATATTTACACGACACAAATTGACTCGTGTACAATATATTTAGTATAGGCGATTTATGCTTTATATAATTAAAAAGGTCGACAAATATATTAGAAGTGAAATTATTAAAATATGTATGAAATAATTTGTGACGTGTAAATGTCACCTTATTTTACCTTATCTTTAACTTAGCATACGTACTTTTGCTGAAGATTTATTTGTAAAATGTATTTATTTGTTAATTAAGTGTCGATGTATCTAATATTTTTTCATTTGATTATAAGTTCTTATAATACAACTGTACAATATCAGTCTATTAAAACGCACATATACTTGATAACTTACTAAATGTTTAAATTAAATTGTATATGGCATAAGATATTAACATACTATAGTTTTTATATTGAAATAAATAATAATATAGCTGCAGATGGTGGACTCCTCGAATGGGATCCTTGCATTTTCTCTTGACTTTAATGACTCAAATGTGAGCGACATCTCCAACTCAATGTTTCTTTTATTCCATGTAACACATTGTTCCAATAGTGAAATAAAACGTCACATTTGTCATTAAATACTAAAATTATAATAAAGTCTTACGATACTAAATATTCAAAGTCTATAATCAATCATAAATATAAATGTTATTATAAATGATAAGATAAAATTTTAAATCATAAATGTAAAAGGTTGAATTATTTTATACCGAGTAGCCTAGAATTCAAATTATTCAAACTTTACGACATTGATGCCAAATCGAATCGTATATCACAAAATCACATATCACATTCACACACTGCTCTCGACTGCAGGTGTCACCCTAAATCGGAAGGTGTGTATTGCACTACACCACACGACCGCACTACACAAATCATATCATATCAAATCATATCCTAGTATGTTTCCATACGCCTCCCGAATAATCCAAAAGCTTTCCTACAAGCATAAACAAATATGGCTCACTCCCGAGCATGAACAAAAATATCATAAAAGTGGAAACGCCGTGGACTAATCACACTGTCATGTATAATGCTAAATCATTGGCGCCACATTGACAAGCATGTGGTACCTCCACAAGTAGTTGACTCTCTATACCTTACAAAATACAAGATTCTATGGTTGTACAGTAAACATATAAACTAACCACACGACATATTATGTTCAAAATACATAAAATCAAATGAATCAAAATAGCTCGTAAACAAATGAATTCACCAAGTTTTCAAAAATGAATTTTCTTTTCACAAAAACTTTTCCCAAAATCATATTTCACGCAAAGTTTTTTCAAAAGTTCTCCACAATATATCAAATCTCAAAGAACCGTTCAACTCGTATAACGAAATCAATTCAAGTATGTCACTAAGAATATCAAAAGACACCACACAAATATCAAAGGATCGTAAAAGATACAAAACATTTCAAAAAATCTTAAAAGAAGAGTACGGACATCTGTACCTTAATAAATGTTTAAAGCTCACAAGGTCAAAAAGATCCTCCAATATCCTCATTAAAATCTACATATAACAATGTAACTAACCTGTAATATTTACATACCGTTGAAATTAGGCTATTCAGCTAATTTTATTTAGTAAAGTACTACATAGTTCAAGGGTTGAGCTGAAATTTTATAAAAATCACTCATGATCATCGTCATTTACATTCCTACACGTACACAACAATATTTCCAATTATTGATCTTCGTAATTTGCTTCTTTGATTCTAAGTAATTACAGGAATTAAGTTGAGCTTAACATAATATAGTGCATTACTATCAATCCTCAGGTCCCGATTCGCTGTGAAAATTGATGTTTAAATAAAATCCCGAACTTTCTGATACCATCACCGTTGACAATGGTTTAAACAATCAATTTTGATCATTCAAAAACGTAAAGGAAACTACTATCTGTATAAACAAGTAATAGATGAATAATATTTGTCTAACATAGGATTTAGTTCGTTCGCCTTAACCACCACCTTTATTTTATGAAGATTTAATTGTGGCAATACTCATCATCATCATCATCATCATCATCATCATCATTATTATTATTATTATTATTATTATCGTGTATATATATGTATTATAAATATTATGCTTTCAATTTTTCAGATTTTTATAACATATCATTTAAAAAATGATTTCGCTCTCAAAATCATCGAGATGAAAATACAACTTCTTAGTTTTTTTTTTGGTTTCTATATTGCAAGTTGACATGTTAGATATATATGTATGACATTATAAACTCTCTTTGTCTCATAATAAGTATTTACAATCAGATTATATAAACTTTAAAAAAAAAACTTAATCATTACATTCTATAAGAAAAAAAAAATATTGTAATCTAACCAATTAAATTTAATGCGCAACATCTATATATCCTTGAATAGTTCAATCTGCACTTATACCTAAAACCCAAATGTTTCAACTTCTTTGAACATAAACAAGTATCCTATTTTTGCATACAAGTATCCTTTTCATATAGACAAGTCAATATTCATATTACTAGTAATTAATAATTAATAATAATAATAATAATACTATTATCTTCAACTCATGGAATGCATCCATCGTCATGAAAAGCCATCCACTTTGTCGTTAAATATTAACTATTTCATAGTTTGTTAAAAAGATAGATTTGACTTCACTATAAAGATATGCAACACTATACACATTTTCAATTTAAATAAATCATAAGTTTGATTTACATATTCAAGATTCATGTAAATAAACATATTAAAAATTATTTAATTTAAGGATAAGAAATTCAATAAAAACATGGATTATTACATTACATAAATATGACAAGAGAATATATTTAAAAAAGCATAGAATAGAATGTAATTTGTGATCTAAAAGTGAAAAAGCATAAAAATATTATCCAATATCCAATAAGCATTTGTAGAAAACACATAAAGAAGACCAGGTAAAAATCCGCGAAAACACGCAGCCGCTCTTGCCCAATACTTTGGAATCCACAATTAGACCCACTCTCTCTCGACTCAACCACAGTTAAAAGTTAACCACACTTCCCCATTCCTTTACAAATCCCCCTTCTACCTTCAATTCTCCACATCTCTTTCTCTCTCATTTCTCGGTTTCATTTCTCTGCACAAAGGAATCAAACCAACATAACCTAACCTTGGGTTTCAAATTTGAACCATGAGTTGCAATGGTTGTAGAGTCCTTCGAAAGGGCTGCAGTGATACTTGTATTCTCCGCCCTTGTTTACAATGGATCGATACACCTGAAGCTCAAGGTCACGCCACCGTTTTCGTCGCTAAATTCTTCGGTCGTGCCGGCCTTATGTCCTTCATCTCCGCCGTACCTGAAAATCAACGTCCATGTAATTAACTTACCTCACATTAATTATAATTTTACAATTTTACCCTTTCATTATACCTAAAACATATCAACTTCTCAGGGTAAAATTGTCAAAATACAATTATTGAATTAGTGCATGATGATAAGCTCAATGCTAGGGTTTATATTTATTGTTAATCTAAGCAGTTTGATGTTTTGCATATGCAGCTCTATTTCAATCGCTGCTTTTTGAAGCTGCTGGCAGGACGGTGAATCCGGTGAACGGTGCCGTCGGACTGTTATGGACAGGGAACTGGCACGTCTGTCAGGCATCGGTGGAAACAGTACTCCGTGGTGGAACGTTACGGCCGATTACCGAGCTAATCGACGGTTTTCCGACGATGCCAAAGTTCGGTGATTCGTCGGATCCGGTAAGACAGACGCAACCGAAGGTCCAGAAGCGCCGGCGAGCATCGCCGGATCTCGATCTGAATCATAGTCTTCCGGCGAGTAAAGGCTTGCCGGTGAAACGACGGCACGGCAGTCCGTCGATGAATTCAGATGATTCATCGGTTACTACGACGTCTTATTTAGACGGTGGACTTGGAGAGTATGATTACAGTCAAGAAGGGAAAGAAGTGCATCTGTTGAATTTGTTTAAATGATGCTGAGTAGTTGATTGACCGTCAATTTTGATATGAATTTTATAAAGTATATTTTAATCCGGATTTTTATATATTCCGGCGACTTTTGTAGATCACCGGCACGGGATTGCCCTCCGTTTCATATTTTGGTTTTTGACTTTTTGTAAGGAGGGTAAAATGAAAGTTGGCCGGTGGTTATTTTATTTCATTTTTATTTTCAGTATATTTCCTTGTAGGTATCCTGAGTTTTGTAACCGGAAAATAAATTGATTAAAGTGTTTCTTATTACTCCGTATTATTACAATTATAATTATAATTATATACCCAATATTTAAATTTTATTTTATTAGGTGAAAAATGAATGGATAACGAAGGTTTTGGACAATTTAAGAAGATGCATACTATTCCAATAGCACACCCAAACAAATATGATGTCATTTCAACATGTACATTCCAAGCCTTTATTTATCTATAAAACTACCTATATTAACATTAAAATATATGTAAATTTATAAAGGGGTCGATACAAGCATCCTATCTTTTCCTTTTTACAAATACGTCTCCCTATATACACAGAAGATTCAAATTCATTTAATTAGAGACTCATTTATACAAAAAAAAAAAAAATTTATATAGCAACCACCAAACCTGTTTTACAATATTATACCATGCAACATTATAAAATAATTTTAGTAATGAATGACTATAAAATGTGGTAAACGAATTGCACATGCAAATTTCATAGTATACTGTTAACAATATCTAAAAGTTGGTTGTATGTCATAATAAATTTATCTTTGAAATTAATTATCCTAGACAGAGTATATACATGTTATAATACACCTTTCTTATTACAGATTATACTCTCTACTCCAAATAAAGATGATTTTATGATGAACTATATCGACGGAAACAATGTATGATGTAAATACGTATGGTTAAAACTCTAAACTATTGTATTGTATGAAAGTGAAAACTAATGGACGCTTTTGTTTGATTTATATATATTACTAAGTTTATACATTGAGATCGAGGCGTTTATTCACATGTTCATGATAAATGACGCCTTAAAAGAAGTTAAACAAGTAAAGTTCACTCGGAATATATCTATCCCATTACTTAGGACTTGGAGATTATACATAAACAAGATGATGATGTACTACTTCATACGGAATGTATAAATAAGATTATTACCTTACAATCCTACAATACTCATCAACATCATGTATATATACACTTTCGTGTTCAAGGAATACACTCATAAGTAAAGTATAAGGGGTACACCCGTAAGCCGAACTAGAAATCTTTTATCGAAAACATGATATTAGATTATAAATTACAAACATATAAAAAGAATTATTTGTCTACTGTTGGCCACATAATTTAAAATAAATAATAGCATATAATCTTTACGATGTTCAATGTCAACTAAATACAAAGTTTGATATATTCACTTATAAGGGGGCAAAGAATAAATTCTTTTTATTTTATGTTTTGGTAAGAGGAAAAAAAATGTCATCAATAGTCCTAATAAAACCACTTTTTTCTTGCACAAAATTATATTTTTCGAGAGGATAGATTCCCATTTGTCCCCTTCGATCTACATCTGTTCTGTAGGCGTCATATATTTGACGCTACACCTTGACGTACGTAGAATCGGTATTAGACTTGAAAAATCTTTACGTATTAATTAAGAAGTGTTATATCTACAAAAACAAAAGCAAAAAATAAAACAAAAATAATATATATATATATATATATGTTTGCGTGTGTGTTAAATATGAAGTGATCAATGATATACAACATATATTTACTACGTTTACTTGTTTATTAGTTCTCTTTTATCATAATTATTATATTATACGACATATATTTTTTTGTAACGTTTGTTTTAGCTCACTATAACTTTTTTCCTAAGGTTTCTTTACCAAAATGTTGCAACTCTATCTTATACGTAATCGTAGCTATAAGTGTGTTTTAAGAGATTCTTATAATTATTCATAACTTCGTAGAATTTTACGAAGAATCTTAAATTTTAACAGAACAAATGAATGGAGAATATTAACTAATTAATAATAAAATAAGGGTATCAATATCATATGTCAACTTTACAAATAAATCTTAAATTTTCTAAACTTTCTCTTTTCAAGATAATATATGTTTAATAAAAACTAATATTTTAATAATAAAAGTTAAAATTTATACTAAAATAAAACTTGAAATATTTGACGCGATTAAAGTGAAAGTTGAAATTATTGACATCATTAAAGTGAAAGCTTAAATTATTTGATGCGACTAAGTTAATATAATTAAATAAAGTTTTGAGTTAAACATAATTTTTCAATGACAAAATTTTGACCATCCAAGTTTCTAATTATTATTGGGTTGGGTCACCATATTGTTATAAAAAATTTGACTATGAATTTGGCCCTTCCAACATGCTTGAATTCACAAATGAGGATTGTGGTTGTCAGCTGAAATCATGGTTTGGGTATTCGTTATTGTTAATTGTTTGTTTTATATTCCCCCCGTCCCATAATAAGTGTCCACAATCAGATTACACATAGTTTAAGAGAAGACACTATCTATATGTTGTGTAACAGATAAATGACAATCTTACTCTTACTTTTTTGCATAGTCTTCTATGAATCAGTTTTGTGAATAACTAAATTAGGGGTAAACTGGTAAATTTTGAAATCAGACACTTATTTTAGGACAAACTAAAATGGATTGGTGGACACTTATTTTGAAGGGATGGAATACCGATTTCATAAAGTTATTTATTTATAAAAAAAGAAAGAAAATACTAATTACATGAAATTATTTATTTATTATAAAATTAAAGGAAGAACAAAAGTTAAAAGAAAGGTAACAAAAGATAAAAGAAAAGAAAGAAAAAGTATCTCGGGTTTAGGTCCAGCTCCAAAAGTCCTGCTCGGCCCGGGGTCCTAAACATACCCTTATATAACCATGAAAACCCGGTCAACCGAGTCCAGTTTGGCCCGAGCTAAGTCCGAAGCTCAAAAAAAGCCCAAAAGTCTGATTTTTTTCTAAAAATAAAGTCCAATCTTGTTTTATAAAAAGTCCCTCCAAACCTTTTTAGATATGTAATTATATGTATATTTAACCTTTCAATTTTAGCCAAACATTACAACGTCTCAATTTTTATTTTAAGCAACAAAATATATATCTCATCAAACACCATATATAATATACTGATACTAATTAATTTATCAACTATAAAACTCTTATTTTAACCACTATGGAGCATTAAATAAAAATATTTACAGTATTCAATCTTATCCGGTCATGACACGAGATATACCAATGGTTTAAGTTTCAACCGTAGTTTTATAATCTTGTTTTTTTTAGGGGTAGGATACTAAGTATAAGGAGGATGAACCTTTTAAATCAACCAATGGATACGTGCATTTGTTTAAAAGATTAACTCGATAGTGTAAGCTACAACAAGACATAGCTTCATCGAAAGATTCGCTTGTTGAGATAGAAGATGACATTATTGAAGATAAAGGGAGTAGAGATCTTAGCCCGAGTGAAATAAACAATCAACTTCTAGACATTACCCACGAGTTGCTATATATTCTTAGTTTTTTAACATCAAATATGTGAACTTATATATATTATTGCACTTAATTTTTTTTATCAAGTTTGCTTAAATCTAAAACAATAAATAGTAGTTTGGGTGGGAGACATATAATTTATGTTTGATTATATGATCTTTGTATACTAAAAAGGAAGTTGTTGCAAAATTCCACGAATATACCATTATAAAATTTTAAATATAGGAGAAAAGAACCTATAATAATTCTTTTTTGAAGAAGTTAAAAAGGAAAAGTTTGAAAAATCCCGACTCAAGCCCGGCCAAGGCTTTTTGATCCTAAAAGGGCCTAGTAATTTGGTTTCAGCACGTACTTTTTTAAACGTTAAAATGCCCGATACTTTTTAAGCCTGATCTAAGCTCAGTATGAACCGGGCTTTGTGCATCTCTAGTTGCGAGTATGATGTCCGCAAAATAAAGTAACTTGACACCCTGCCGGTTACAAACGCGCGCAGGGACTTAATGTTTTTCGGCTCTTTTTGGTGTTTAGGGCCAGCAAGAAGTTGACCATAGGTGGGTTGTAAGAGTCATGTTCACAGAGATATATACTAATATAGTATATATATATAGTATATATCTATTGGGTATTAAAAATATTATATTAGCTGCTTTTAATAAACTAGCTTTTTATTATTTAATAAAGATATTTATATATATATATTGACATATGGGTTTAAATGACTATTCTGTCACACATCACAAATTCATCTTTATTGATAAGAACAAATTTGTTTACTTATAATGACATCACATATTATCTTTACAGTCGCAAATCTTTTCTTTTTGACACGGAGTATGATAAATGACGAGATATATAGATCTACAGAAAATATATATATATGTTATTGTATGAATTGCTATTGGTAATCTGCGTCAGGGAATCGATTTAAAAATTTAACAAAAACAGTATGGTCTTTATGCTTAAAAATCCTTTTATGTAATAGTGTAATACTCCTTTTAATTCAAAAAGGTTAAAATTAAAATAATGTTGTGAACTGAAAATATAATACAGTAAATTCTTTTGTTTATTTATTTGATAATAATAAAAGATAGTACAAGTATTTTGCATGTGGTTGCGCATCTCTTGATTGTTCCATATGCAACTACATGGACCAAGGTTCTTGAGACCAAATAATTGTACTTTAAGGATCGCTATATTATTGAGGTGTGACCGCATAACTGAAACACGTAAGCGTAGTATGATATGTAGAGTGTATATATAGATGATGATAATCGTGTGTGAATTTGAGAGCGACAAGGTGATCAACTATACAAAACTTTAATTTTTAAAAGGTTCAAATTCTTTCATATCTCTGAATATATACTCTCTAATTTGATGGTTTGATTCAATCAAACCATGTCGTATGGTAGAAACTACATTTTATGTATTTAGAAACTTATTGTTAATTTGTAGTCTTATACTTTACAATATCAAACGTGAGAAAAATGATTAAAATTGTCCTTATTTCTTTTTCTTTTTCAGCCCTTGTTATCATTTATTGTTCAAGTATAACCCCTGTGCTTTTGAAAAGCGTTAAAACAACATTGATATTTTATAAAGGTAATATTCCGTATGCATTTTGATTTGAAAACATTATTTAATAAGAATTGTAAGTTACGACGATAACTATTTTCAAGAAAAAGTAATCACTCACTCGTTGAATTTTTATTTTTCAGAATTAGTTATCGTATTTCAAAGTTTTAAATACATAGCATGTTTTTCCTATAAAAGCAGATATGTTAAAAATGTACTAAGAATCAAAAGTCGTTATTATATTTATGTACAAAATATAACATTATGATTTATTAAAGTGTCATCATTTACGTATAATTAGTTTTTTATGTTTATGAGTTTAATTATTAGCTGCGAATGACCTCTAAAATCAATGAGACGACCCTATTTTTAGTAATAATAAATTTTTAAATGCCATTTTCTTAATTTAAAATGTTTAAAAATTACAAAGTTATTAAAAATTATTAATTCGTATATATTAACGATTATTATATAATTAAATTAAACTGATTTGATAGGTTGATTACTTTACTAAGTATTTAATTCAAGAATTATTAAAAACAAATGTGAAAATATACCTAACTTGTCAAATATTAGTTAATGAATGTATTAAAAGAACATAAAGTTGATGCGGAGATCAGTGGAGATATGTGATGAGAATATGAGATACAATGTATCCGGCAGTCGCCGCATTTGTGATATGGTCAATGGGTTCCACAAACCTCCTCTCTTTCCAAATATTGCTTGGCTTTAAGTGTTTTTTGTTTATTTACTCGTGTTTTAGTCTTTCATTTTCAGATTATTGTATATTGTATATACTACTTCTTGTATTCCAATTACTTCACCCCAATTTAAGTGTACTATAAACATTATTTTCACAGTTTTATAATCTTAAATAAATGTTGTTATTTCAACAGAAAAAAATTAACGATAAATAAATTAGGGTTTCATAAACTTTTAAAGTCCAATATGTTTAAAGCCCAATATATAAGTTCAGATGAGGTTTCGTTTTAAAACTAATTAGTAATAAAGATGATAAATCCATAATTTATATATAGATTTTGATTTCCTTATGTTTTAAATGTGAGACTTGATTTTACACCCAACAAATATAATGAATAATTTGGTAAATTAGTTTGAAAATTGAACAGTGTTTTCTAAGAAAAATTAAAACATAAGATTCACAGTAAAAAATATCAGGTATATTAATTGGTAGTAAGTTTACTTTTCCACATCATGGTCGAATCTCATTGGTATGTTAATTAAGTACTCTACTGTTATGTTTTTTATGTACGTACAGTGGCTCTAAACTCAATCACATGAATTATGTGTATTTATCGGTGCCGTTTACGATTTATTGTGTGAATATTGTTGTTTTTCTAGGTTTGGAATTTTTTGGGAATAAATCGTAACAAAACTAAAAACCAAATTCAAGTGTATTTAACCGAACCGAAAATCAAATTTGAATATGCTACGATTTTGGTTCGAATCCGAAAACCGAATTGCAAATTTTGACCACAAAATTCATTTCAACTTGCAAAATTAGGGCTAAAATGTTAGAAAGTTTAGAAATTTTGTAAGGTATATGAGCTTTTAAAAGTATTTAGGCTTTTTTTTAGGTATAATACTAAGTATAAGAATTGATATTATTCAATATGTATTAACAATTAAAAAAATATTTAGTATTTGAATTCGATGTTTTGTTAAACCACACAAATTGTTTTTGAAACTATTAACTAGACCGTATACTGTTTAATGAGTTCGATTTCGGTTAAAATCAATTTCACTCAATCTAAAATTAATTTTTGCCCATTTTGATTTTTTAATTTAAATAGTTTCAAATTGTATTACGGCCACTAATATGAATCACCATTTAACCTTTTTGAACTCGGCTATGAAGATGATGTAATATGAAAGGGTCATGTGATTCATACACCTTGATATGACTTTTGTGTGTGTGAATGTAATAATTGAGGTGATAGGAATGTGACCTTTATATATGTGAATGTAATCATTGAGGGTGTATAAACCTTAGATAAAAGTGTATAACCTGCGAACCCAATATAAAATGTTGTAATGGCCTAACGGGTGGTAGCCTAGCAATGATTAAAAGAAGGTATAGAACAAAATATTAACTGCTACACTATATATGATAGCTATTGGCCTATTAGCCCATGATATGTGTTCTTAGTGGTTGAGTTGAACCTTTGAAAAGGGTTAATGATTAATGTACTATATATTTCTTTTCTGTATTATTAATTATTACATTGTTTTATTGTATAACTTTAAAAAATATAATTAGTGATATATAATCTTTTATTAATGTTATAAGAATCACTTCTCTTTGAATATGTATACATGTGTTTAATTCATGTTTGATTAATATGCTACAAATGATGTCATATTTTCTTTTATGAATATACAAAAAGAACTCCGTTGGTGAAACATATTTAGATGTGATTCGTATATCATGTTCATGTTATATATGTTATATCTTTGCTGTCTAATATAAATAGACGGTCAATGTGAATACCTCCTCCTTTTACATATACATCTCTTTGTATATTAAGATAAGGAGATGTATTCATACAAATCCTATAAATACCGTGACACGTTATTTTATAGTTTTATCATTATTTTACGCAAAGGATCATTCAGTCACTCGCTTTCACTAAATGCCAACTTTATATATACGAAACAAAGAATCTTTGAATTGCAAATTGCAAATGGATAAAAATATCACAGCGACACATGGGAATGACGTGGAGTATATGGCTAAAAGGGCCCATGCACCAATTAATTTTATATAATATGATTTACTTATATTATATATATACTCGAATTCAAATTATAGTGGACTAAAGAGAAGGAGTGACGCGGAATACACCAGCCTTCATTTTCATCTAAATAAAATAGTGTTTACTATTCGAATAAAGCCAAATACGACAGCTTCCGAGCTTCTTGGTCGATACCCCTTTTTTATTTTGTTTTTCCTTTGCTTTTATTAAATTGAATAAACATCCATTATCAGAAGACGCTATACTACTTGGCATTCCTTTATGGGTAAAGCCATGTTGTTTAGTTTTACTTTGATTTTTCTAACGTAAATAATAAATTCATTTTATTATCAATATAAATAATGTATCGATAAAAAATATTATCGAACAGTAATGTATTTTACATAAATTTTTCAAAGTAAGTAATGTATTTATGAATCATATTATCTACACCAATATATTTTTATGAAATATTTTTTTTTTCGAACGCCTAAAATTTATAAAGCTAGCGAGAAGCTAAGAAAAAGAATTACAAAGAGTTTAGAGACAATGGATTAGAAACTCAATTGTCCCAAAAAATAAAAAACTTCTTATTCGTACTAGAAAACCATAAAAATGAGAGATCTTTTATCTTGTTGAAGATGTCTTCATGGTTGATTCTGGAACCATTAAAAAGACCCTGGTTGCGGGCAAACCAGATCGACCAGAATGAAACAGCAATAATAACCTGGAGAGCCTGACTTTGGTGCTGAGGCATTTGAAGATTATCAGCAAAACTGAAGACATCCTCGATAGCATAAGGAGCTGGAGCCGTCATCTTGAGCCAAGCGAAACTTTGAGCCAAATTGAGGTAGTATGAATGCAAGAACAAAGTAAATGAAAAGAGGTCTCTGGAGTCAAGGAGCATGAAGGGCAAAGTATATTAGTAATATAACCTGTCATTTACCTACATTGAAATAAAGGTGAAAGTTGTTATCAATCTATAGCTCTACCCTACCTTAGTTTGGTGAGTAATGGGTTAATCAACTCAATTTTGTAATTTTAAAATTGATTAAGAACATTTGATAAAACTAGCTATAATTATGTATACTTTCTATGAAAATTGCTTGATGAACATTTGTCATATGAGGGTAAGTTATATTATCATTTAGATACTTCTAGAATAAACTCAATCATTTTATATCCTTAAACGACAATCTGATCAGCTGTTGGTTGTTCATAGGTATCTAATATATAATTTGTACTACTAGATCATGAGTATGATGTCAGTAACAATTAAACGATCAATGATTTAAATTCTGATGGTGTAACGAAGTTTTAAATGGAGCAATCATTAACGTTCAAAAAAGTTTGAATGGTTATGATTTGATCAACTTTCAGTGTCCAAGCAGAAGCATGTTTTGGATTTAACAAGAAACAGCAGTTTCTACAAGTACACGTACACTGTTCATTATTGCTCATGTGGAGTGAGGAACCTTACTATTTTCCATTGTTTGTTTAGCTTTGACATTCAACAACTAACCATCTTCAGTTGAAAAACTCCGTAACAAGTTAAATGCTAAAAATCATTTTATCTAAGTTGTTGCGTTCCTTTTATTTTCCATGTATATTTCAAGATAAGCAATCTAACGTAACAATATATGCGTTTCAATGATAAAATTATGAATTCATGGATCATGTATTACTATATCAATCGATTTGAGTATGGTTGAATCCCTCTAGAATTCAAATGACCTGAACTAGGACTTGTAGAGTGATATATGAAATTATGAAGCCAATCTTTTAGGCTATTGATTATGGTCTTTTAGTTTGTATATATACTCATGCATCCTCCCTTAACAGTATATCAGATCTTTCAAAATTTTATCTAAATATATGCTTTTCTATAAGCTATATAAAAGGGAAACTAACCAAAATATACTAAAAAAATACATATTTAGTTTTATATCCAAAAAAGTGTATTTAAAAAAACTACCCTCCTCACGCAAATAGCAATTTGCGAGTTGCGTGGCCGGCATTGTGAGTTGCGTGTCCGGGACGCACGCTCGTGGGTATAAAATTTTTAGTACAAAGGGTAGTTTTTCTATTAAATACACTTTTTTCTAGTATAAAATTAAATATGTATTTTTAGAATATTTTGGTTAATTCATCTAAATAAAAATAGCTTTGTTGGAACGAAATTCGAGCATCATTAACTAACTCCTTATCAATCTCGATTCATTTCAACATGAAGAAAAATTTCATTAGCTCGGATATAGGAAAAGGAAATTCTTCTATATTTAAAATAAACACTTTCTAAAGATGGAATCTTCTAGTTCTTCCTATTTGACCCGAAACCGATCATTTTTGGCCTTATCTTGTGGGTGACGACAACGTCAAGTTGACAATAGAGAAAGACTGAGCATTCAGGCGAGCCGCCCCCGATGGTGTGTCATTTAGGTCAATGTGGTACGGTTGGAATTAAAATAGCAAGTTAGTCCATAAACATGTGAAGCCATGGTTTACTAACATTTACTCCCTCCGTCACAATTTTATTGTTCACGGACAAGAACACGCAGTTTAATAAAATACAATCATTTCACTTTATTTTTTGTAAGATACAGTTTTATTATTAACTTTTTACCCACCTATTTATGTTGCATATTTTATACTTTGAAAACAATAAATGAATTTTAATTAATTATTTATCTATTTTCTAAAATGAACAACTAAATATTAAATATTGACACGTAAAAAATAAAAATATGGACTATGGGAGTACGAAATAAATTAGAGAGCCCAATTATTATAACGCCCCATAAATATGGAAAATGGGCCAGGGATTGAAAGTAATGTACTCCGTACTTGAATAGTTGAGTACTTGAGTGTGAGTTGATGTAACGATGAATGAATGTTACTACGGGAGTACATGTTTATTATTTTTAAATAATTTCATAATGCAATTTTATTAGCAATTTTAGTACCTGTCCCTTTTTATAAATAATAATTACGTATTGCACGAAAGAAAAGATAACTAGTACCGAAGTTGAAGGCGTAACCCTAAATATATACTCGTCGTAGTAGTAATCATGGACAAGCTTATAGTAAGTTTATTTCCTAAAATAACCATTATATGTTCAAAACGTTTGAAGACATATAACCGATCAATCATGTTTAAGTACTTTTGAAAATATAATACTATACTATACTACAAACAAAATATGACTTATTATTAGTGATTGTTTTTCGTCATTTCAACATTTAATTTTAAATTTATTGCGTAAATGAATCTTAAATTAAACGCTGACAGGTACAATTCACATGAACGCAAAATGATCTTTTCTTAGTTACCGGATGTACAAACTCTTACTCATTATATAGAAAACAATCAATCAAATGATGTTCTCTTTATATGCAAGTTTTTTGGCTTTGAGTCTTCTCCTCATCAAAGATCGACCTTTTTATTAATCCGTATTATTTTCTGCATCTTGCCTTTTAGCTTGTGAGTCCTAATTATATTTACCGTTCAATAAAAGATAAAAAAGAACATAATAGTATAGTAATTTCTAAATCCAATTACTCGAGTGATAGATATGTTTAATCTTATTTTCAATTTTACCCACATTTAACAATTTTTTTTATATGAAAACATAGATAGATAGATGGACATAACTTAATGCATGCTACAAAAATAGTGGGCAGCGTAAGATCACTTTCTATGGTGACTGAACAAGACTGCAAGACTGACCTCTACGTTAGTGTTAAGACTGAGGACTAATCCAAGACTGAACGCTCCCTATGGTGACTGCAAGACAGAAATAATACACTCCCATATGGTACAATCTTTACTGTACAATGTATAAGTTTGGACTCAAATAATACACACAAATATTACAAGACGAACGTCCTGGCTCCGTTCTCACTAAGACGAAAACCATAGGACGGTCCCCTAAGACGAGACTGTACCTATGATAACTATGCTAAGACTAAACAATATAACAATCACATAAAACTAAGACGAAGACGGATGATGCCATAGACACCGGTCTAAAACTAACCAAACCTGTATTGTATCATTGGTAAAGTACCTGTTTTTAACCCAACCCCCATTCATTTTCTCCGCCCCCAATCACAAACACACGTCCACTTACAACTTGACACTTGTCAATATACCACACGTGTCTATGGACCCCCTTCCGGTAGAACCTTCCAAAACCAACAAACACACTTCCAACTTCCAGCCCTAATCTGCATCTCTCGTCAACTCGATCAATCAATTCAACAATCACGTTCTTCTTCTGATCTATTTTTCAATTTCTCTTCGAATTCAAGTTAAAAGTCAACTTCCGTATTTCATTAATCAGGTTATTTTACTTTTTTTTTATTCGAATTTTGTTTACTTCCGTTGATTATTATTGTGTTCAATTCGTGTTTATGTAATGCCATTCGATCATAATGTACATGATTCTTATCTTAATTGTTACTGTACGTGTTTTATTACGTTATTAGTTTAAACTTTAAACTAATTGTGTAATTTGTGATTTTATTGTAATTGAATCTGGCACGTTTGTTGTAATTGTTATACGATGAATTTGAGTTGATTCTTATGTATTTTATGGAGAAGTATTAGGTCAGATTTTACTCGGTGAGTACAGTTGACTTTAGCTTACTCAAGTCAAAGTGTAGAGTAAAGCTTTAATAGGGGTGTGGTCAGTGGAATCTATAATTATATATATATATATATTTATATATTTATACTTATCAATTTTAATTTAGGGTGAATAAGGTGCTTTGATGATTGTGAGATATTTGAATAAATAAAGAAAATGCCAGCAATTCGGCATTGTTCTAGACTCCATACTTTTGAGTTAAAACTTCAAATGGAAACAAGGCTCGGTTCACATAAAGCAGAAAAGTACTTTAATCTGCTTACGCGATATCTAAGTCTTAAGCTCGGGAAATCAGAATTTGATAAGCTCTGCATTCGTTTGATTGGTAGAGAAAACATTCGTCATCATAATGAACTTATCAAGGCAATTGTAAAAAATGCCACGGATTCCAAGATACCTCCTACAAAACCAGTGAAACGTGACAGTTCGTTGACATTTAAAGATTCTAATGGTATCGATCCGAGAGACGGTCTTCAGTCTCTCTGCAGAGATGTGTTCCCTCAATCCCCTAAAAAAGGCATGACTCCAAATCTTTGTGAGAGAAAGTTTAAAGATAGACCAAGTCCTCGTGGATTTAATGAGGAGGCTCATGCGGGTCAAGATTTTGCAGTGACAAAAGTTAATGAGGTGGAAAATGGGAAAGAAGTTGAGCTGGATTTATTAAACCCTGCTACTAATAGAAGAATTCTCATTAGCGCTCCGTTTGGTATTAGTATACACCCGAAAGAAACACAAAAGGTGTTACATAGTGGTTCAGGTGATGCTTTTGACACTGATACTTGTCATTTCAGTGGTCAGTTTCCGCCAACGAATTCTTTGGAGAATAGATTAAAGTGGAAGTTGAAAATGGAGGGTTTGGATATCTCTACGGATTGTGTTCACCTATTAAATAATGGACTTGATTCTTATTTGAAAAGGGTTATAAAACCGACCCTGGAGTTAGCTGGCTCAAGATGTTTACATAAGCAAGGGAAAATGTTCACTACATCGATGTTAGATTTCCGGGTGGCAATAGAAACACATTCCAAGATTCTTGGAGAGCATTGGCCTATACAACTTGAGAAGATTAGTTTATCTGGTTTTAGATAGTCAGATGATTTCGATAATTCTCTCAAGCTTCCATCTGAGTGATACGTTACGTTGTTGGAATCTAAAATCAAAACAACAACAAAAGTCTTGGATAAAAGCAATTACATTGTAAATACATCTCAGTGCTGATTATAGGGGGACAGGGCTGCTTTCCATTAGAGTATAACTTATCAATACTTTGTAAGATTTCTGGGCACTTCAATTCTTCTAGTGGCCTTCTATAATTATTCTTTACAGTCTCCTTTCTGTTGATAAACCTTGTATTCTTGAGTTGAGAAAGCTATTTATATAATAGTCAATTTGTTGGCTCTTTTCGGATCAACCTCCTATCTCCTTAAAAGAGTATTTTTTAGGCAGTGATTTGTGTCACTGCTTGATTTTAACACAAATAGACTCATGTTGCGTTAACACTTTCCCCCTTAAAATATGATACTTAATATGGATTTTGTTAAGGATGGAAAGACTTCTAATGGTTTGCATTAGTTAGGATCCTATAGGAGGCTTTAAAGAAATAAAACCAATGAATATCCCTTTTATTTTTGCAAAGATTTACAGATTGCAGCTTATCTAGACTGTTTTAAAAAAAATTAGTATAGCAGAAGAGATTCAAGGGCACATACAGGTACAACATAAAAACAGGCATGATTCGCAAATCTTGTAATTTTTCCTTTTTATACGAACTTCCTTCAAATAGTTTTGGCTCATGCAATAAACAAGAATGTGATATATTTATTGAAATTACAAGTATGGTATATCACATAGTCATCTTTGTATAAAGATGCCATTAAGATGAAGGTCATGCATTCCACATTTTCGCCTGTCTACTTATTTTTTCCCCCTCAGAGATGTAAAGGTGAAATAATCTCTATGGATTTATTACATGATTGACCAACTTTAGTGTGCATTCTTTAATTTGTTCGACTGGTATTTGTCAACCGTTTCTTCAGTTCTCTTGGGAGAAGCCTTTTAAAGTCCACATGTAGGCAAATTGCTTTACAAGTAAATACATTGTTCAAATTAGTTTAGTTTCCTTAGATAATTATGTCATTATGTGTCATCAACGATGGTACCGTTGGTAAAAACAGAGAAATAAATGGAGATATGTATATGATATGTATAAGTATATAACAAAGCAAATACATCATAATCATTAACAGACTGCTTCTGTAGTAGAATTAACTCAATTTATTGTATTCATGTAATTACTTCGGTAATAGTGGTGTATATTTAATATCAATTAAATACAGAACAATCTCGCCTTATATTCCCATTTTGGCTCGTCTTAACACCAACGCGACCTAGTTTAGTCATAGCTGTGATGAATGCGTTATTGAAAGCTTGTTGGCTAGATGCCCATGAGATCACGGTCTGTTTTGACCTTGAGTCAGTGAAGAGAACCTGATCAGAACTTAAAAGTCCTTTTCCTTGCTGTAGATTCTTGTAGTACATGTTGTCAAATTTATTTGGTGTGTTAAGATCCAAATTTACGGCTACTCTCGGATCAACATTCTTTGGACACTGGTTTTGCAATTGGGCAGCATAGCTTGAGTCTAGAGTTGGATCTACCGGATTCTGCTGGCTGAAGTTGTATATCCTATTTGTGAATTGGTCACAATGGGAGAATCCTAGGGTGTGTGCACCTGGACATGGTAATTAATTTAGCACCTCTCCAGAAGCCATATAATATCTTATGCAAATTTAGAAATTGAACAACAATGTTTTCCCCTATACTGTTAATAGAGCTGGCAAAATGAGCGGGCCAGGAAAATTGGATAACGGGTCAATATGGCTAACTTTTTGTCCCGGTCAAAATGGATCTGGCCGTATTGGCCCGAATGAAAATTTCCCATATCTTTTAACATTTAAAATAGAATTACAAAGGTTACATAATTTATTTGAATAAAACATATAAGAAGTTTTATGCATAATTAGAAATCATCTCGGACGTGACCTTGTTTACCCAACCTCTTTCCTTTTTTAATCGAATTTTTTCTTATTTTACCTGTTTGACCCGTAAGAGGTTAAATGTAAAATCTGAGTCAACCTATTTACTAGTAAATGGGTTGAAGTCGCGACTCTACCCTTCGATCTCAAATTTGCCAGTTTGTTTCTTTGCATGAACTTACCAGAGAGTGCAATCATATCAACTTGGTTTAAACCATTTGCCGCAAACATGGCATTGAGCTGATCCAAATTCAAGTTTGGTTTGGGCAGCTTCCCACCCACAGATGCTGCCGTTGAACTCAGCCCATCTAATCTCCCCAACTCCACTGGATACGATGGACCTCCTGCCTGCAAACAGCGTGTCATACTATCATCCATCATCATACTGCTGTAATATTCTTTCTAATTAAACTGTTTATACAACACAACTATAGACTTGCAAAATTATAATCATTTTTACCGCAACAACAACATCTCGGGTAGCCATGGTGAGAATATCAGCGCATGACACCTTGTTTTTGCAACTTGCAACAGCATCAACTGCAGCTTTCGCTTTGATAACTGTATCAAACCCGTCTCCAGCCAATGACAGGTTGTCCGGATGGTCTTTTTCAGCTGTGTTAGATCCACTAGATGCTATCATAACCGAAGCATCACACCCCTATATTTAACCCAAAAATAACACATTATAATTTATGAACATCAAAGTATCCTAACTAACAAAAAACAAAACCAATAATGAACCTGAACGAAACAATCATGGAAGAACATACGAAGAGTTGCAGGGATGGTGACAAAGGTTTGTTTAACCTTAGCTGTGACAGCGTTGCGGACGATTGTTTCAACATTTGGACATATGTTGGCATAGTAATTCTGTTTGAGTTGTGCAAAAGCTAAGTTTGGGAAAATGAGAAGAGAGCATATAGCTAATACTTGAATAACAGTGACCCGACCCATGATCAAAGTTGATGTATATGAGATACCAGTAGTAATAGTAAGCTTTATTATATAAAGAAGGCATATGCAAAGGCAAAGGCAAAGGCAAATGGAAGTAGTCTTCACTCACTAAGCCAGCTGTTTGGATGTGGAACATTTTGTTTCTATGATAAGAATAATTCATTTAGTATCTTGTTTTAATGTTAAAACTAGTATTTAATTAAATACAAATTTTTGGTTACATGTATTACCCAAAATCCAAAAGATCAATTTTGGCGTCTCTAATATTGTGGTTAAGAGTGAGTTAGATTGTGATTGATATTGTAATTAGTTTATTGAACTCCATTGTCCTAAGGAGAACAGTTTAGCTTTCTATATTAAGACTCTGCATATTTAATAAACGCATGCTTTTCATATTTATAATAATAATAATAATTCAATGATTAGTGATTATCATTATTATATGATCTTAAAATTCAGTTTAAATATTCAATTCAATAATTAATGTACATGCAGCAAAACCATTATCCTAATATTACCGGAAGTGGTTTAGTGTTAAGTTCGGTGTTAAATTTAATACTGAAGTTTAACACCATATACAATTTTGAGGGGGAGTGATTTAATGTAAATTTGCAGTTAAAAGGCGTTTACAAAAATACTTTTGAATCAATGAAATTAAAGGAAAACAAAAGAAAACAAAAAAGTTTAACACTAATAAATAAGCGTCTCGAACTCAACTTCGGACAACAACTTTCGGTGAGAGTGGGGAACGCTGAATTTTCAGCGTTAAAAGGCAAAAACAGCGACAATAACTTCAGCCACTCCCCGTTGCTCTAAAGGCGAAACAAAGACATGGTAAGGCTGCTAAGTAAAATGATAGAAACGTATCAAAGTTGTGGGCTAGCACGTAAATAATAAGCCCTTGGTTTCATTTGCATATATTATTAATTAAACAATATACTATGGATGGGTGAGAATTGAGATATGATGGGGTCGTGGATGAGTGAATATTATTAGCATATAAGTAAAGTATTTTTATAAAGCAAAATAAATGAAAGAGGTAGCTAGGATCCAAAACTTTAATAAAACGTGAATGTGTAAAGTCAAACGAAAAGAATGAGCAACTTCGTTTGTTGTTTGAGTCCCATGTCTTTATGGAAACAGACATATGTACTACATCCCCCACAGTTACAGTCAACGCCGGCCGGCCCTCGTTTTGCCGGCATTTTATTGCCACTTTTAAAATGAATAATTCATGTGAATTTTCATATTTCATCATCATAACGTTATATGTTACTAAATGCAAAAAGAGGAACTAATTAAAGGGACATAAATGATTAATCGTACGTACCTCTATATATGACCAGTTCGATACATCGCCTATAACTTATGCAGATTTGGGTGTCTGCAAAATAAAATATTTCATGCAAACATACCATTTTTATTACACAAACTAAAACCAAAGTTACTACACTAAATAAATTATTTTGGCAAGAATGTCAAGTTTTCGCCGTTTAATTATTATTATTATTATTATTAATATCTATATTCATACAATCAAATTAGTTGACAGAAAATCCTTCATTAAAATTTTCTTATATTTTGCAATTCTTTATATAGAAACTTACTAGAAGGATTTTAATTTGTTAAACTTTCAATCCTTATCATTATAATAAAGATATATATGATGATAATTGAAGGTGTTTTTGGCTTACTGAAATGAATCATTATATCCTAATCCTAATCCTAATTAACATATATAAATGTCCGTTAGTAGGATATAATAAAAATAATAATACCAATAATAATAATAACTCGATTGGGATAGTTCTTTATATATGGTATTAATTTTAATGTAATCAAGGAAGGAGGCTGGCGATGGCTTTGATTAGTAGTACGTGCAAGTTGACGATAATGCAAATCAGGAGTCATAATAATCAGCGATGACTCGACGAGTATATGTCGTTCTCAGAAAATGACATTAAAATTTCTTTTTGCAGTTTTTAACATAAAAGAACAACTGCTGCATATCTTGAATTTTCAAGTTGATAAATAAAGAACAGTCTTTGATTTGAAGGTAAAAAATAAGTTGCATCTTTTAAATTAATTAATAGTATGGTAAACTTGGTTGAAGTAATTCTATAATCTTGATTTAGTTACTTGTTAGTTACTACTGTCGGAAGATATTGCCCAAATTAAATCAAATAACACTCGCTAAGTTTTTCTAATATGTGTCTGTTTTTTCATTTAATAGTATCAGGATCTAAAAAGAAATAAATGTTTTGAGAGAAAATAGCAAAATATATATATTTGAAAATATGATTCAACAACAAACAAGTGTGATTCAATAAAAAATTATATTTCAAACTGAATCAAAAGATTATTACGCTAAATCAAAGTGTTAAAAAACTCTTCTCCTCATTCTCTACCAATTTGTCTTTCTCACTTTTATATATATAAATGAATTTTAAAAATCACAAATAATTTCAAACATTTAATATCAATCACAAATGAATATTAAAAATATTATTTATAAAAAAATTAAAGGTTAAAATTTGCTTTCCTCTTTACTCAAAATTTAAAATTTATGTATGAATCATACATATCAAATTAAGTACAATACTTAGTTTTGGAAAAAGAGAACCATTATCTTCGTACACAAATATATACTGCTTTTAAAGGAGTGGACAACATGTTCTTACTGTGCACATGAACAACCTTTTTTGAAGATATATGATGCTCGTATTGGAGGACAGATACAAAACTTAATGAATCTTAGCACATCTGGTGCTATACTTTAATAATTCGTTTTTATGATTTCAAAATATAATGTTAGGTTTTTATACATTTTTAGGGGATGTTGTCGTTAATAGTTAACAATATACATTTTTATACTTTATATCGTTTATTATCAATAATCGATCAAATTTGAAGTATACAAAGATTTATATATGTTTTTAGTTTTTTATTTTTTTATTAACGAGGTCCGAAAATATTCCAAATATATCATTATTGCGTGTAGACTAATATCACCTTAGAGTTAGACTATGCATGCATCACACTAGTCTTGCTTTTGTGTTTTATAAATATTTTATTTTCATTAAATAATTTTTGCACTTGTGCTACGTTAAATTTTAATTTCAGGATTGAAGGTTACAATTTCATTTCTTTTGATATAGCAAGAGTCTTTTCCTTGGTACTGCCTTGATAAATTATCAAACGTAAATAAGGTTGTTCACTATCTAAATAAAATCAAATTAATCAATTTGGATCGGATTATATGTTTTGAATTTTTGAATTGGTTTGGATGATAATTGAAATTATTATTTTAGATCACGAATTGATTTTGGTTACTAAATTTTCAAACAGATTATCCAAATAAACTGAATAAGAAATAATTATTAATTTTTCAAACATTATATATATTTATACATACACATACAAATACAAAATAGTTTACTACATTATTAATTTATCATAAATATCTGAATATTTTTTACAGCAATTTGGAATCTAGTTATAAAGGTATTATATAGTTTCATTAAGTTGCATGTGACTAGAAAATAACATGTATTTATACTCATTATTTTTACTTATAAATGTTTCAACTGACAAATGATCAACATATTTTATACTTTTGATGAAGATGATGTTGAAAGTCATATTAATTTTTATAAATGTGATAGATAATTTTAAAAACTACTATATTTGTGAAGAATTAACTTCATTGTATATAGGTATAGAAAACATAAACTAACAAGATGAAGGCAATCAACCTTCCAAGAACACCAAGAATTAAAAAATGTGAGTAACTGACCGTTGGATTAACATCAATACGATTCAACAGATTACAATTGAAAACTCACTTACACAAACACTCAAAATCAAAGAAAGAATAGTCCATCATCTGATGAACAAATACACATACATACTATTGAATCTGGAAGACGACAAACAAGAAGAAGCAAAGAATACGCACAGAATACACACACTTATTGTTCCTTTTTCTTTTACAAATATACAAACCTATTTATATTTTTTACACAAATCAATTACAAGTTTAAACCTTCAGATCTGGCTATTGCACCCAGTTGGTCCTTGAAGTAATCTAAACAAGACAAAATCATCCTGCAAACAAATATAAATAAGAAACACAAATACAAAATAATAGAAAGCTTAGATTAAAACATACCTTCATATTTCAAGAGTATATCATTATTTACTAATTTAAATTCTTAACTTTTGAATTTTAAAACTAACTTCACATTTTTATAAAACCCTCAATATAATACGGTAACAAGTAGTTGCTGTTATCTCTCATGACATATTCTTTCACGAGTACAAATGATATCCTCGTGAACTAGACGAGGAATCGAATGGTTAAAACCGATCCATCCAAATAGTCATTTAGTTCGGTTCGGTTCAAATTCGATATTTATTTAGATGAACTGGATCCATATTTTAAGAATCAAAATTCAAATAAATTCATGTAATTAGATTGGATCAAATTTGATACATCCAAATGAACGACCTTAAACGTGAAAACGTTAGGTACCATTAAATATCTTTCGGTTTGCTGCATGCCTAGAATATAAAATAGGTAGCTTGTATACATGGAACATTTGGTGGCTATACGTTGCACTTTTGATATTTGGTGGCTATACGTTACACTTTTAATGAATTAACCCATTATTAAATTGCCATAGTAGTAGAATATTCTTCCGCTAAAGTTATAACGCTTTGTCATAAAAAAAGTTTTTAATTTCTCAAGAATTGTATTTCTTTTGATTTACCTTATCTTTTTCTTCTGAAATAATGCAAAAATGGTATGCAATTTCTGACCTTATAATCTGGCATTATAATTGTACCGACGGGTGAATTAAAAGAACTAGTGTAACGATTATTACTTAGTTCAGAGTGAATATCGTTAGGCTATAAGGCATTAAAGCCAAACGAATTAGTATGTTATTGAGTCATTGGTACATTTATGAAGGTAGTGCATCTATATTTTCATATCAACGAGAAGATATAATGTACAAATGTTTCCTTTATTTTCTAAACTAAGAAGAAAGTTCTTAGGCCCTAGAAAAGTGAACATAAATTGATGAGGAAATTAACGGATCTCACGTGTAACTGCATCCAAGTAGAGGCGGGTCTATAAATAAACAACTACCTTCTCAATAAATTTAAAACTACAAAAAAAACTTAACTTTTTATAAAGTATTAATTACAATTCAAAAATTTCTTCAACTCAAAATTATAAAAAAGAAAAAAAGAAAAACTCACCCTGGTCACTATAACGACCCCGCCCCCAACTCTAGTCGAAAAGCACTCTTCATCCATTTTTTCTTTTCCGTATGCCCAAAAGCCCGCCCGGTTTATAAGCCCATTTCCTATTCCCTTATCAAATCTCAAGAGTTTGTTTTACCTCTTCAATTATAAAATTTTAACTCACCCTGCATACAACAAAAATAAAATAAAGAGACAATTCCATAAATATAAATGCATTTGAAGCATTAAAATTGTAACTTTTATTTAAAAGATTATTTACAATAATACCTATTATTTGTGCGATCAATTACACATACTTGATCCGTTAAATAAATTGTAGTATAATTTTGTGGAACTAAACACATTTTCTAATAATTGACATGTAGAGAAAAGTTCAAATAAGAATGTTAAAAAAATAGAGAATGAGAGAAACAATAAAATTGCCCCATTTCAAATACCCATTTTCACATTTTTCTTTAAAATTAAATATCTCACAAACGGTACGTCAATAAATTATAAAATTTACATATTCAGAATCAGCGTCATTTTATCTTTAATTAAAGATCCCACAAGCTATATATTCGACAATTTTTTTTCTATTTTTTAATGGGTTTTAAAAATTCGTAATGTTAAATCACATGTGATTTAAACACTAAATAATAATCACACGCGATTAAAATCTTCAATCACATGTGATTTTAAATAATAATCATCTATGAATTATCATATACTGGTAAGCTAATCATCATAGATCAATTTTTAATTGGAAATCACATGTGATTTAACATTACCAATTTTAGCCTTTTATCATAAATCACATGTGATTATATTTTTAAGACTTGCCAAAACAAAAAGAATAATTCATCGAAAGTATAGCTTGTGGGATCTCTAATTAAAAATAAAATGATGCTGATTCCGAATATGTAATTTTTATAATTTATTGATGTATGATTTGTGAGATATGTAATTTTAAAGAAAAAGGTGGAAATAAATTTTGTAATAACATGGAACAATTTTATTGATTCTCTCGATCTTTACTTTTTTAACATTCTTATTTGAATTCACCTCTTGACATCATTTTTTGATTTTGTGAAATTGTAGAAAAGGTACTAGTCTTGTAAAAATCGCTATGGTTTAAGGTCTAAAAGAAATACTAATTATTTCTTTTTTCTTTTGGGTTTTTCAATTTTTGTTTAGCAAAACTTACCTGTGCTTTCGTCTCATTTCTATCTGCTATATCTCGCCGTAGGAGTGATCCGCCAGAAGCCTCCGTATATTCCGACGTGCGGTCCACGTCTTATTTATACACAGTGGTCTCTCTTTTTGTATTCCGTAAGTACTTCTTTTAATTTTTATTTTATTTTTATTCCATTTTATTTTTTCGATTCGGATTAGTTTAGACGTAACATATGAAGTTAATGTTACGACACAATGTTGTAATTTGTGTGTATTGCATTCATGTGTTAATTGTCGTTGTGATTCAGTTCTATATTGAGAGTTAGGGTTTGGTGAACTTCAAATCGATAGAATTTTTTAATTATGTTTGCTTAGAAGATAGTATGGATCAATTGAAGACATTTAACTACGTAAATTGGCGGACCTTAGTTGGGGCTGGGGTGTTGGCCCTCCAAAATTTTGTACGGTTAGTGTAAATTTATATTATAACAGATAAAGAAAAATATTATTTTCTATGTTAGGCCCTCCAAATATTGAGAAAAAAAATATTAGAACAATTTTGACCCCCAACAAAAGTGTTCAAGATCCGCCACTTAACGTAACATGTTTAACTATAGTCATTAAACTATACGAAGCTTTTGAAACGAGCTAATACTAGCTGTTGTCCCGATCATTTCAGCTCAATTTCCTGGATCTGCTGTAAATTTTGGGGATCATATATATGTATTTTGGGGATAAGCACTTTATACTACTATGAACATTCAAATTTTAGAAAGCTTTAACTATGTTATACGATTTTAGTTTTTTAGTTGAATGCACTTAAAATTCTTTGTACATGGTCATGGAACTAAAAAGGTTACATTGAAGTCTTCTAAGGTTTAGCATCAAAGATCTATCTAAGCTTATATTGGAAACTCATATTGTGACTTTTATTCGTGTGGTTTTGATGAACTAAATTTAGAGTTTCAGCCTAAAAAAAAATTACAAATTTGAGCGTTTGAAAGGTGTAGCTTTGTTGTTGTTTGTTGTTGTAGCGCAATTGCTATATTCGTTTGTGTAAAAAAGAACTGATTGAGACATCACTTGGCTATTAAATTAAATTCTCGACATATTATCCACACTGGAAGTTGAATTCTGTAGAAGTAACTTCTATGACAATGGTTTATTGGAAAGCATTTGTTTCAGTAATACAGGCCTAAACTTAAGGCAGAAGGTTAATGTGAAATAATGCATTGAAGAATAGAGAAGAAGTTACTCTCTACTGATCATGATTTCTTTGAATCACAAATATCATCGTGAAGTGCTGTTTATTAATTTTTTAGTGTTCATTCTTAGCAGACACATGCGCATCTTATGTCTGTGCGAGCGCATGCTGATAATGTTAGGATTAGCGTTAAGTAGATTACGTGGATTTCTTGTTTTATTTCTTACGATCATGTGATGATTACTGGTGAAGAAGGAATGTGGGTTAATTTTGCAGTTTTGTGTATACCGCATTACCACTGAAAATAATTGTTGGGTTTCTTTTTTTAATTATTTATTAACAATTGGGCTCTTAAAAAAAAAAAAAACAATTAGGAGATACTTCGCATTTTGCATTAGCTGATTTGCATATGTATATTGTGTACCAAATAACTTTTTGTTGTCTTACATTACTGTCTATACAGTTGTCTGCTTCAGTTTGTATAGTAATTTGTCAATTTTATGACGTATCCTGGACAAGTCATAGTAATGCTGGCCATCGGTGTGATTCTATAGTGATAAGGAAAATGATTGTCTTGCCCTTAAGTTCACATGTGTTTAGTGTCATCATCATTCATTTTATTAATCACATTAACACACATTATCATTTATTTTTTTCTCAAAAGCTCGCAATTCACTCTTCTTGAATCTGAGCAAAGCATCACTGAACATCTTAAACAAGTAATTATTTCTCCATGATTTGGTTAATCAAGAATATAACCTATGTTGTTAATCTTCATGGCATTAAATGGTATTGAGTCCTCGAGTCAGACCTTACAGGTTGTTAGTTGATTCTTTTAACCGTTTGTTCACCTTGAAAATCTGTCGTGTTATTGATTTGTGCTGTAGATTATACTTGCAAAACATGGGCAAAAAAGCTGGTGAGCTAACTATAAATGCAAAGAAGTTTGGCGGTCTCTCAAAACCTTGTATGAAGGATATGATAACATTTCTTGGCTGCTTGTCCCTTAATCATAACAGTGATGAAAAGTGCACTCGTCAAAGGCAGCTACTAGATACCTGCTTGGAGAGTCAGGTAATTATATCATATCAACTCTGTTCACCAACAATGGTAGATCATTATTAGATTTGACAATAGGCTGCTCTGGAAACGGGTTAGAATGAGTATTTATGGTATGGGTCAAAATTAAGGGTGTAAACGAGACAAGACAACTCGTGAGCTACTCGAGATCGACTTGAGAAATACTCGATATCGACTCGGTACAAGTCGAGTCGAGCACGATACTCAAGTAGAGTTTCTAGTCGAGCTCGAGTATTAAAATAAACGCCTTGAGAGGCTTGCGAGCCTATCGAGCTTGCATTATTTTACATTTTTACCCTCCATTTAGATGTAAATTAACATATTTACCATATTTTTTACTAAACTTCGAGTAGAGTTGAGCATGAAAGTATCGAGTCGATTAATATTTATTCTAAATTATCTAGTATTAAAATTTTTATACTGATAATCGAGTCGAGTCGAGCCGAGCTCGAAAGTATCAGTTCATTAGTCTAGTACAGCTCGAGATTGAAAATACAAGTTCGGTCGAGCTCGAGTCGAGTTTCATGCTCGAGTTGAGTTTTGAGCTTTGGGTTCTCTAATAGAGTCGAGCTCGACCTTGGCATTGTATCTGACTCGATTACACAATGAACACTCTTGATAACCTTGGACCTATTTGACTAATTTCCTTTTTAGCTAATTGTTTTTATATCCATTTGACCCATTAAAGTTATAACAAAACCTTGATCAACCCGTTCATAAGTAAATGGGCCGCCACCCATAAATTCTTGAAAAGTAGTCCACTTTCTTGGTCTAGTACTCTAGTTGACAGAGGGATACATTAACAATTATTACTATGGGTAGTTTGATTAAGATAAATAAAGCCCCGTTGGTTCATTTGTATGTAGTACTCTCTTTTGAAAACACTCCTATTTCCTGATTACTGTTTTGCAGACGGGCAGAAAAAGAAAACCCTGGGGAACCCTCAATCATCACTTGCAGAGGCTTAACAGAGGAAGGAAGTAGTTTTACTTGTTCCAAAAATATGATTTTTCATTTAGTGCAGTGATTGCAGATTTTCAGGCATGTTCAACAAACCTTTATGTTGTACTTCACAATTTTGACAACGATCATAAATTGGTGGTGGTTCTGCATGAATGGTTATCTTGTTCTTATGCTCTATAGGCAAATTACAAGAGCCAACTTTTCAAGCATCGGCTACATGAGATCATAGACATCTGTATGTTTATTGACCATTTGACACTTCACTGAATCTAATCTTCTCGTATAGTCGATTTACAGTTTGTCATGATTATGTGTCACTTCGTAAGAGAGAATGCATCAAGTATTGTAGCCGTCTTTGAGGTTTGGGCATCCTTACGATTGATAGCACATTTTCAAATGGTCATTATTAGGATTACAATACAAACGTAACAGAATGTATTTTCTATATGTATATATACATATAATCAGCTAATAATTATATGCTCGAGACTAAATAGAATGAGAGGATATTATGTCAGCAAACTATTTTATTAATGTGACATACACACCACCATAATCTCCTACATTAATCCGGCCAGATGTATGTGTTTGTGCTGAGAGATGCATAACATGAGTCTAAAACTATGTTAGAAACTTATTAATGCTTATAAATGAAATGAAATATCTTTATAATAAGATTTAGAGTGGAGAATGAACAAAAAATAATAATAATGCTGTTTACATGAGAAAGAGAACCCATGTTTGATGATGTAAATATACAAGTAGGACCAATTGGTAGATCGGGAGGGTTAGTATCTCTATGGAGAGAAAATTGTTTTCTTCTTAAAGCTCAATGGGAATGTCAAAACTGGATCGCAACAGTTCTATTGTTTATTCCCAATCAGATTGAAATCTTAATATTTAATGTTTATGCTCCCCAAGAAGAACATGACAAACAAGTACTTTGGGGCCAAATAATGGCGATGGCTTCAGAATGGGGCGACCCCTTGTGCGAGTTGGGTGATCTTAGTCCCATTTTCATTTGCAACTGAAAGACTTAGAAGTGCTACTGATCCCATCAACATGGAAAACTTTAACAACTTTTTAGTCAGGGGGACAGTGGACCTTTTTGCGAATTAACCGCCTCTTCTTTCCAATTAATCGCGGGCCCCACATTGCATTCCAAATCCTTGAACTCAGTTGACGCTTGTCTTGAAGTGTTGACCCGAGTCAAAGCTGCTTTAAGAACCTTTGTACAATCCTTTACTTCTTCAATTGCTTCATCTACTCTTTTCAGATTCATTTTGATAATCCATCAGATGGGGGTGTGTCGACGTTGACTTCTTGTTTCTGTACTTTGACTTTATTTCTTTAAACCTAGATTTTGTTGCTTCGATTTTTTTTCAAGATTTCCAATGTTTCTCTTTCTTGTGTTACTGGGTTGTTCTGTGATTGTGTCGCCTGATCCTCTACTTTTGTTGCATCGGATACTTCTTCATATTTGAAGCGGGTATATTAACTGCCTTTACTTTCGAACCCGATGTCGAATTACAGCGGGTATCTCGATTTTTAAATGTTCCGCGGGATTCCAAACTTTGACCGTGGGAATTTAGTGCTAGGTGTCGTGATATGATTGGTAGAAAGATTCCTCTGTCTCACTTTCCCTTTACAGCAGGATTAGAGTCTATTTGGAAGAAAAAAGAAACTCTAACACAAATCATTGTGTGTGAAGAAGAGAGTTAACTACTCATTTTTGAAAATTTTCTCTAATTTAGAAGCTATTTCGTTGTTACAATAGTGATAATTCATTGCGGGTGAATTGAGAAGAAAAAAAAGTAACTTGTTATCATCTTTTGGAATTATTACAACAATTAACATAGAGTAAAAAGGAAGGGGGAGAATATCATATGGATTTATTGAACTATGAACATTGAACACTATCCACCAACGTTAACCCTTTGCTTCTTATTTTTCAACTTTCACCGACTGATCTAAATGGTATTATTACAACAATTATTGAAACTTTGAACCATAATAGCATATGCTTTTTTAATTATCCTTTTTATAGGAATTAAAACATATCCTTTGCTATAAAGGATACCAATTAATTATGATGGTTTTTTTAACTTGTGTGTGTACAATACACAAAATGATCACCATTAATAATTTGGCTTTCATATATAAGGTGTATTCTTTTGTGTAAGATTCATAAGAAAATAATAATGCACTATGTACATAAGAATCTACATAATTTAATGAAGTAATTAAACAGCCAACTTTAATATTGCATAAGTTTTTAACAACAATCTTTCAAATCCTATACACGTACCATATTATTATATATATACATCATGTAAAAATGTGTTTTACAACATGACATAAAGTTTATACATATACGATTGGAATATATTGATGCATAGATTGCTAATTACCTTCACCAGAACCATAAAAAATAGCATATTAAGATACAGAATGTCTTCTATCTCTATCAGGTTTATTCCTGCCTCTTGTACTTGAAGGCAAAAATCCATCAGCATGAAGAAATGGTGTTATTTTCCCAAGTTTTTTCGTCACTGAACTTATCAATGATTTTTTAGGCAATGGTGGCTTACCAGACAAAGGTGGCTTACTAGCAGCAGCAGTGGGTCCACTTGGTTTATTAGCAGTTGATCGCTCGATTTCTTTTAATCGTGTTTTCATCTTGATTAGCTCAAATTTGAGTTCTTGATTTTCCTTTTTTAAGCTTGAGATTTCATCTGATAGTGAGTTTTGAGATTTGGGTGTACCCTGTGAGCTTACATGATCAGGGGTATCAATCGGGCTACTACCATCCATTGTTTCTCGTAAACGTTGTTGTTCATAGTAAAGAACTTGAACCACAGTTTGAACTGGAAGCCTTTCGTTTTGGGCTGCGTGGGTACGGGCTTCACGTGATAGCTTTTGACAGTCCATTAAACTGCAAGCTTTCTTTCTGTCCATGTCACTTAAAGCTGGATGTGCCTGATACATAAAGTGGGTCAAGTAGCCCGTTACATAATCAACTGCTTATAACCTCCTAGACTCTTATTTCAAACAAAAAGTGAAATTGGACCATTATTGTAACAGATTTTGATAATCATATTTTATGCATGAATTATTATGGCCAACCCGACCCATTCTAAAGCATCTTAAATTTTTTTTACCCGTTTTGACTAGTATCCCTTATCAATTGGGACAGATAATCGCATTTCATTTTCTCGAATCACATATGTAAGGCTCATTAACAGTTTATATCATTTAACTACAATGGTAATCCAGTGTATTAGTATATGCCACAGCCCACACAATCATATCTTCATGTCATATAAAAGAAACTCATAAAATGAAAAGTTCGTATCATTAAAAAAATATGACAATTAATACATAAAGACAGCATACCTTCAAGTAGATATCAATGGCTCTATACATCCCATCCTCTGTCACCCTTACTTCCACCGGAATACATTCAGCAAAATTTATAAATTTTGAAACCATCAAATTCCGATCAGAAGCTATTTTAGCAAGAAAGCTTTCCATTAGCTTACCAACATTCTCATTGTCACTTTGTGTGGGAGAAACATAGTTTATACCACACAACTCCATAGAAGTATTTTCAATATAGTTGATCATCATTTGTTGCACTGTATCAACATCAAACAACGTATCACCGTCAAAGCAAAAAGAGGGAATCAATATATCATCTAAAACTGCCTGCCCAAGTTGCAGGCCTATTCTTTTCTCTAAATCAATCCTGCACGCAACCGTAGAATCTAGATATTTGGCAGCTCGAAGCAGCATTGAAAGAAAGCTTATTGATATTGCATTCTTTTCTCTTGGCAAAAGGCCAACTATTGTTTCTAAAATAACCCTCTTTTCGTGTTCTTGTTTTGGGTCAAGATTTTTCTTGGGTGGTTTCCCAAAGCTCTCCTGTTTCATAAATAGAAATGTGTACAACATTAGGTGTTAATTACTTTTGGGCGTATTCAAGAAGACAAGAACATTAGATGATAGTAAACAATGAGCAGTGAGTCAGATAATCATATTTTTCGTTAAGAGAATATGGGAAACGTAATTTTGAATAATTGTACTTGGATCATAAGTATAAACTAGCCACCATGTGAGGACAAGCGATATATATGAACAAATTGTGGAATTGCATATGCAAAAGTACAAAATTAGAACGGGTCGTACAGGTCAAAAGTGACCATGTGGTCAATCTAAAAGCTTACAATCTCTTAAATCAATTTAGTTAGAAAGAATTATCTATACCTATAATATATATAATAAGGGTGGGGATCACGAGGGAAGCAAAAAAAAAAGGAAGTAGGGAAGCAAATACTCATTTAGCATCAAAACATGATTTTCAAGCAAGATTCATCAAATTAAAGTTTGAAATATAAATGAATCGATTATATACATCATTTAATCAAACAATCTTGTTATAATTTTACGTTTTAAACAAAAAACTCTCAAAATTGACATTTATCATTCATCTATGATGAATGTTAGTCAAAATTTCAACTTAATATTCTTAAAACATTAATTTATGATAAATATTAACTCATATATGTTATTATACACCGATTATACCATTCATGGGTGAATGTTATCACTAAAAATTCATCAAGAAATAATGTTAAATAACATTCATAGATGTATAATAATAAAATATGAGTTAACATTTATCCGGAATGAATGTTATAAATTATGAAATCAAGGGCTGAGATTTGCTTCCCTCATTCCCCAGAATTTGAAGCTTCCCTATGGATCATTCTCCTATATAATAATATATAATATAATAATACTATAAAAGTTGAGTCTCTTTGTAATAAATGATAGTATTAAATAAATTTATTAAAATAATTTAATACTTATTACCTATTTTATGTTCATATTAGATATATAGTTATATGATTTATAGTTTTAAGTATACATTTCTAACAACATATATTTCCTTTCTAAATTATAATGGTAGTATATATATCATTATTATTAAACTAATAAAACTTGAATTTACGAATAAGTAATAGTATTAGATATGTTATTTAAATAATATAATGTCTTATACTTACATAATATTAGTTTATATGTAGTAAACATTTAAAGGTTGAGTCTTCCATAAACGATAAATGACATAATAAAGTATCCAAAAGTTTCAAGTTAATTAGTAACTTACATAATAAAATTAACCTTTTAAATTCTCTCAGACATATTTTAACTAGATTATGTTTTTTCCTTTTTTTTTTCAGTCTCGGTCGAATATTAGTTCTCGAAGATATTCACTTATGTGTAGAAGCAAATTCTTCAAAATTATTCTTGAATTTTGCTGATGGAATGTTCCACATCAAGGTGACAGGATTCGAACTTATGGCCCTCTGTACTCAAAACAGATGCGCTGACTAGACTGCGCTACACCTCGTCTTACCACCCCAAACTTAATAAAGTATTATTTTTAAAATATTATAATCTAATAAATTATTTATTTGTTAACTTAATAAAGTATTCATTTATTAAATATTACTAACTTAACATTATTCATTTACAATTTTATAATATTTGGAATCTACAATAGGTATATTTTTTAGCTTTATTTGGTTCGAAGTAAAAATATTGCAAAACTCAAGATAGAACAGATATGTTGAAGATAGAGTTGCAAAACGAATCAAATAGGCTTAAATGAAAACATGACATTTCTTTAATCGGGTCATAACAGAGTTGAGTAGTAAGGCTCGGAACACAGTCACATTTAAAGTAATTAAATAATTAAATATTCAAATAGTTTATGTCTTTTTACTTTTGAATTTTAATATAATTAAAGTGATAGAAATTGATAGATCAACTTGACATGATCCATTTTAATCCATTATGTTTTACCTGCATAATAAAATGAATCATTTCAACTAGTTAAAACTCAACTTTCCGTAAGTATATAATTGAACCATGATTCATTTAGGGGAGGTAAAGGTTGTAAATGCATTGCAATTTATATTAATTAATAATAATATGTAACTACGGGATAAAAAACTTAAATAATAAGACAATTTTAGCTTACCTTAATTTTCATAAAAAATAACTAAAGAATGCAATGGCCGTAGCAAATGTTTCTTACACGTAATTTAGAATTTTTAATTATGTTTTTCTATAATATTCAATAATTATATGATATTATTAGTTAATATGTCTTTTAAGCTTAGAATAAAATACATGTTGCATAAAGTTTTGATATTGATTATTTATATATTACAAATATATAACATTTCTAATTAAATATTGGTATATCTAAGCTAAAAAAAATATGTACCAAGAACAAAAAGCAGATAAAAATTGCTATATTTGAAACGAAACTAAACAAGTTAGGGTCGGATGAGTCAAGTCGTTAACTCGAAACTTTTAACCCATTTAATTTTCAAGACATGTTTGGGTTGATATAGGTAATTAAGCATGTTGATCCTTCAATAACAAAACATGTACGTGCGAGTATTGGATTATAAATATATATATATATATATTTATATATATAATAAGTGAAATTTTTTGACAATTAACAAGACCCGTGAATCACACGGGCCTATACAACTGGTAGTATTTTAATAATACAGTTTTTAAGAATTTATAGTGCATTAACTATCTATAAATATCAAGAAAATGGGACATTTAACTATTTATTAACTCTTTTGACACAATATTTAAAAACTTAAAAGAGCCATTTTGACCCAAATGCATTTCAGCCCATTCTCCAAGCCTCCATACCCGCCCATTTTGTCACCTCAAATGCTAGCAAGGGATCTTACCAAACCTCGAAGATATTTTTGAGCGTAAAGCATTAGAACTGGACCAAGTGCAAATTGTTTAAATCCCCTTGAGACCAGTGCAAGAAGAACTCTTTTGAAGATATCAATTCGGAGAACAATCAAGTCTTCAGCCCACCAGTCAACGACAGAAACTTGACTTTCTTCGGTGACCATGAGTGTTATACTGTCTATACATCGATCGATCAATTTTACTTTTTCAGATATTGGTAAGAGATTTCCTGATGATTGCAAAACTGAAACTGCACCAGACAAGTTTTTAAACCCAGTTTCATTTAAATAGGCCTCGGTTACTGATACCAAGTTTCCACTTGAATATTCTTCGGTCATTTCAAGGTATTCAGCCACACATCTCGCCATTGCAATGTTTTCTGTCGATAACTCAATATTTGTTTCGTAACAAAATCTTGCAGCAAGTTCAAATCCTTCAGGACCTCCTGGGATTTCAGGAATCTCCACTCTTGAAAGATCAGCATGTTTTGAGTCTGATAACATTTTCTTTATATAACCACATTTTGAGACTAAAGGAAGCTGCACCCAGTAAATGACCAAGTTTAGGAATATATCAACAGGGCACATAATAGAAATGTTAACGTTTTTATTGATGTGTCAAAATTTTAGACGAAATTGAAGTCCTAGTTACAAGATAGAACTTTCTGAATTAAGCACCAAATAGTTGTTTTCTATTTATATCAGAATATTAGTTATAAGATAAGCATACAAAAAGTGTACCTTGTGTATCGAAAAAGAAACACTTCCTACACAAACTGTAACATCACTTGGGATCTCTTGGGTGGAAATCCTGAAATTTTAAAAAGATATAATTATTTTAAAGATCTTCATCTATATCTTTTCATTAATTAAAACTAGTACAGGAATTGTTCGGATCGATAAATAACAAAGTAGAAAACCATAATAGTAGTGAGACACAAAAGAATAAAACGACATTAACATGGTTAAGTAATTGGATTGTTGTTGTATTTTGTATATTCTCATTATAAAATTGTAACAAGTTAATTAAATTTGATGTTATTACGAAAAATGAAAAAAACAGCATTTAAACAAGTGCGAAAGCAAACCAGTCACTAATTCTCTTCATGGCATCAGAAGTAAGATCCTTTTTTGTAGTAGCAAGTTCAAGTGTTGCGGGCATCTCAATTCTATCTTTTCAAACATCCACCACGGTGATGCTTTAACAATATCAATGAACTTTAATCATGTCCTACACTTCACTACATATAGCACAAAACAATAATCCTTAGCTTTGCAGAATTATGCACACTTCACTAAGTGGTCCAGTTGCTGATGTTTTTGATTCGAAACAACCAATGTATTTAGTAACATACCCATAATGGGTATCAACATTAGGCCAAAAAGAGCAAGATGTAGGGATAAAAGAGTATTTTCAAGAAGTTTTTTAAGATCAGGATTGTGGTATTTGTGAGTGTGTGGTGGTGGTGTAAATGGTTTTGAAAAGTTTGGCCAATCTGAAGTTGGCAGTTTCTCAATGAAGCATATTTTTATCAACCACATAATGCTCATCTTTTACACTAAGATAATAGCAACTCAAAATCACATTGTTTGTCAAAATGTGAATAGAGTTGGTTAGCCAAGCCCACAAATACATCGAATCGAAATTGCGGATAGACAATCATTGTTGATAATAATTCTTGGCCACACTAATGGATCAAAAGAAAAAGTGAATTGGAAATTAGAATGTGCAACTTCCATTTCAAAATAAGTATCTAATTAGTGAGTGGTACACACTTTTTAAGTAAAATGCAAATACTCATTCCTTTTATAGTTAAATGTCTATTTTACTTTAAGTTGATCGATGATTCTTGACCACACTAATAATGGGTCAAAAAGAAAAAGTGAATTGGAAATTATAGGGTATTGCTAAATCTATGAATATAATGAGGAAATATCATCTTGAAAATTGTGATACTTTTTGAAAATTGTACTTATGTAAGTGTCAATTTGATAGGTTAAGTAGATAAATCGGTATGGAAAGTGCATTCCAAAATTATATAATACAATTTCTATTTTAAAATAAGTGTCTAATTAGTGAGTGGTACACACTTTTAAATAAAGTACAAACTCTCTACCTTTTTAAAATCAAATGTCTATTTTATTCTTTACTTTATAAAAGTTTTTATAAAAAAAAACTATAAGTAAGAATTCAAAGGTTAAGTTGATGATTTATATTTAAGGGTGAATATATTCTTCTGTAAACTAAGATATAGATATAAGCATTTATCTACACGTCGGAAGCAGGAGCATTTGATAAATGCCCCTTTTTATGTCCCTTCTCATGTGGTGGTGGTGATGAAACCAACTCCAACATTTTCTTTTCTTCTTTCCAAACCAACCACTATATGTGACGGACTTCAATATGGAATAAAATTTACTGGTTGTAAAAAACTATCATCGTCGATCAGTCACCATTTTCCCCAAAAAACTTCACAATCCAATCTCTCAGCAATCTTAATTCCTCATTAGAGCTCTAATTCAAAGATTAAACTCTACCTCATGCAGCTTTCTTCTCCATTAAAACACATAGATTCAACAATCTTCTACTTAGGTGGCTTATAAAGTTATTTTAGTTAATTAATAGCTGGTTGGTGGTTAATAAATAAACTTAACCTAGGTTTTGAATGGAGGCAGAAGTTGGGGTAGATGTGCTCCAGCAGATACTCGTAAAATTGGATGTGGAAGATCTAATTCGATGCAAATGTGTTTGTGAGTCACGGTATTATTTGATATCGAGTCGTTATTTTGTTAATACTCATCTAAACCGTTCTTACAACAATGATCGAAATAATAATCAATTTGGCCATAGAAGGATTGCTAGGCCTACCGCATCAACAGTGGACTCAGATTGTTACTTGGATGGTTTTCATATTATTGGTTCTTCTAATGGCCTTGTATGCCTATCTCCTAGATATCCTCAACTTTTAGTAACAAATCCTTTGACTAAAGAAGTGAAAAAATTGGCCCCACGTGGACCACCTTACAGCAATTGGAGGGACAAATTTTGTTGGGGTTTTGATTACGATTCATTCTTAGATGATTTCAAGGTTGTACAAGGGTGTCGATATGTAATAAAACGTACACGTTTCACATGTAACATTGAAATTAAATGATTGGAAATTTATAGAAGTGAATTATACATAAGTTGGTACTAAAAATGCGGTCTTATGTGATGGGGTGCTTTACTGGTTTATGACAAATAAGGAGGAGAAGAAAGTAATTATTTCTCTAGATTTACGTCGAGGTGAGTTTAGAGAAATCCCCCAACCAGATGATGATCATTATTTAAGTGATCATTATTTAAATAATAGTCATAGATGTCACAGACTTGTGGTTATACAAGGATGTCTGTGCATATATAATGATCATTAGCCCGCCCTATGCACATGCCTGTATCACGGTAAAGCGTCTAACTTTAAGAAATGGGTGATGAAAAACGACAATTCTAGGGAACCGTTTCAGAGTGATGATTCTGAGATGAAGTATGATGGTGTACACTGCTTGAGAATGCCGGGGGATAATATTGTGTATGATAATGGTTGTCATGGTATATACTTGTCCAACACTTTGGAATATGTTTGTGCCCCTGTATTTGTACGGAGCCTTGTATCTCCCCATGTTAATAATAATATTAGTGAAAGACCAATGCAGACCAAGAACATTCGCAAACCGAGCCAGAAAAGGAAAAAGATTAACATCAGGAGTGCTAAAGCGGGTTCTACTTACTTTATCATCTCAAAGTTCTTTCCTTTCTTGTGTAGTATACTCGAGAGGAAGAGAAAGAGGCAGCCAAAGGTTAATAGCAAGAGGAATGCTAAGGTGGGGTTTAATTATGTTGTTCATAGCAATAGACTGCTTCTTTCATTTTATTGTTACACACCTATCCCGCACATTATTTACACTTTTTGTCTCCACTGCTAGGCCAAAGGCCCTTTTGTGTATATAGACTTTAGATTTGATTGTATTTCTTATACATGACTCGATGTGTATGTATGATACTTATAAAATTTGCTTTTGTATTGACTTGATTGTTCATTCATTGTATATTTTTCATGCATCGTCTTCTTTTTCTTTATTAATGGATTAGTTCTTCAGGCTTACACCATTGCTTTGATTTGATACACCTCTCTTAAAAGCAAAGCAATGTTATTACTAATACAGACTTTACACGGCTCTTATTTCTGAGTTTTTAATTGCCAATGGAAAGAGATCTCAAGTACATGAGGTCCTTTGCCATGCTGTTTCTTTTAATGTTTACGTAAGCATCTTAATCTTACTAAAGTTCTGGTTATGATCATTGAGTTTAGCTAATCATGTGACCTTCTTTTTGGACTTTTACAGGGTTCAAATTTGCTGCCCGGTAAGAAGATGAAATTAAATGAGAACCAAAAAGGTAAGTTATGTTAGTTCCCACCCCCCCACCCCCCTTTGGAATATTCGGAGCAAAGACCATAATTACTTTCATTGGACGGACCCTTTTGATGACTAAGTCACAATGGAAACAATGTATGGGGATGCGAAGAATATTTGAAAGTACTTTCAACACCTGCCCCCCCCCCCCTTCCTTTTGGAATATTCGGAGCAAAGAATTACTTTCGTTCGGATGGACCCTTTTGACGATCAAGTCACAATGGAAACAATGTATAGGGATGAGAAGAATATTTGAAATGTTTGTGGGCAAGGAAAATTTCAATCAGTGTTTTTGTTTATCACATGGGGAATGTTTTTTGTTTATATATATTAATCTTTGAAGCATTATGGTTGTGTGATTGAAGTCATCAATCTCTCATCATGATCTCTATTTTATGTTTCACATATGTATTAACAGAGTCTCGTTCTGATATTTTAGACATAAAAAATTTGATTGCAGTATGTGCAAACTATGACGACTGAATTCCTGAAAGAGTTTATGATATTTTCAAGTACCACTGTAACTTAATGGTGTCAACATGGATCACCTGACATTCAAAATTTTGGCTCAATGGTTATTTTACATTTACCCAATAAGCCTCCTTAAAGGCTTATTCATGATGCTGATTCAGGCTAGGAAGCATCACCCAGAATAACACATACAAACTCATGAGGGTTTTCTTATATATGAAAATAACTCAGAAGCCTTAGCCATACCAACTCTAATGGTTATGAACTTATGATTTACTCAAACAAACATACTATTAACACGGATTCCAGTGGTGTCTGGTAGCAATTGTTTCATGTAATACTTGGATCCATGAGATAGATTTATCCTCTTCCTCCTTTCCACTGGTATGTAGTTAATTGAGCACTGTGAGAAACCACGTCTAATTACAAACCCGTCAAAAAAAAAAAATGACAATACTATTTGCTCAGTTTATTGATTTATTTGCTGCCATCATAAAACTATTGATTGCATAAACTTTTATCCACAAAGTCTCTCCTATACACGTTATAAGGTGAGCGGCATATTTGACATCCATCTTATTACTAGTATTACATCTTTATCAAGCACATGTTTAGAAAATTTCAAACTGGGCAAAGATTGTGCTCACATTTAATTAAAAGCAAGGATACGTACCAAGCTGCTGTGCGGGTTGTTAGCAAGAAAAGTCTTTACAGTGGAGTTAATACCAAATCCATAAATAAAATAAAAAGAATGCAGACCAAGAAACAGATATAATAAGTGTTTACAACAACATAATATTATCAATGGCTTTTACTTAATTAGCAGCAATATCACTTTGCTTGGCTCATCTGCGTATTAACATATATGTCTGCATCTTCAAGAGTCAAAAAATCTAATCCCATTAATCCAAACCGGGACCATGTATAACGCATATAAGTTTCTTTTCTCCAAGAGATAAAGCACAAGCAGTAGCAACTTCACATGTGCTGCATTATTTGCAGATACAAACATTAGTGACTAACACATTCATACAAACAGTTACAACTACATTGACATTCACACAGGTTTAATTTTGGGTAAGGAAGTATTCTGGATCATGCATGTGGTACATATCACCAAAAGATAAAGAAGAGTGAAAGAAAACCAGTCACTTGTTCTCTTTATGGCATCAGAAGTAAGATCCTTTTTTGTTGTAGCAAGTGCAAGTGAGGTGGGCATCTCAGGTCTCTCTTTATGAACATCCACCATGGTGATGCTTTAGCAATATCGATCAACCAGCTAAATCATGTCCTACTCATGATCTTAACATATAACATTAAACAATAGTCCTTACCTTTGCATAAATATGCACACTTCACTTAGTGGTCCAGTTAGTGTGTTTTTATTCAAACAACCAATGTATATTGCTAAATACTCATAATGGGTATCAACCACATAATGCTCACCTTTTCCACTATGATATATGAGCACACTCAATATCCCACATTGTTTTGTGAATGTTATGAATAGAGTTGGTTAGCCGAGCGTGCAAAAACATCGATATGCTTTGACAAAGAAATCATCGTTTTCTCTTAAATAAAATAAAATAAAAAAGCGTTGTGACTTTAAAGAGAAGGTGAATTGGTGATTAAGAAATGAGAAACTCGTTTTTATCATCTACTTTTTCGGATCTTTTACACTATAGAAAAGTTATAAGTTTCATATGAATTTTTGTAATGTGTTATATTTTGTTGATAAGCGTACTGATTAACTTTCTTTATAAGAATCTAATACAGAAACAATATGAAGAAACTAAATGTACCGGGCTTGATAAACGCAGTATGTCCGATAAGTTCACCACCCGAAAAACAGCCCAGACCATAAATCCTAAAATCCTCGACCCATTACATTCAGCATCGTCACTGTATCTGTAGGTACACTGTACACACAAAACACAAACTAAAACCTTATCCTACCGCCAAAACCCCAAGAAAACCTCCATCATCAATCAATCACTATGTTTCCCCAAAAACTGCACAGTTCAATCTTTCAACAATCTTGATTCCTCATTAAACCCTAATTTAAAACTCAAATCCCACAAATGGAGCTCTCTTCTCCATTAAAACCCTCAAATTCAGCCATCTTTCATCACTCCCATGAGCTCTCTTTCTCATCTTCAATTTCACCATTTTCAATTAAAACCCACTTTCAAAATCTCAAATTTCGCAAACCCTTTCCACTAAACCCTAAAATTTTCTCTACAATTGATTCCCAAGAAAAACAAGAACAACAACTTCCTCAAAACAGCCCACAAAGACTACTCAAAGAACTCTCACAAAGAAAGAAATTTGTTTCCCCAAATAGAAGGGTACCGCCAAAAAGATTTATACTAAAACCCCCATTAGATGATGCTAAATTAGCTCAAAGATTCCTTAACAGCCCACAGTTATCACTAAAGCAGTTTCCTTTATTGAGTTCTTGTTTACCATCAATGAAATTAAACAATGCTGATAAAACATGGATTGATGAGTATTTACTTGAAGCAAAACAAGCACTTGGGTACCCTTTAGAACCATCTGAAAATTATGGAAATGAGGATAATCCAGCTAAGCAATTTGATACATTGTTGTATTTGGCATTTGGGCATCCACATTGCGAGAGAACAAATACGAGACATGTTCGGTCTGGGCATTCGAGGTTAGGGTTTTTGGGTCAATATGTTCTTGAATTGGCAATGGCTGAGTTTTTCTTGCAAAGATATCCGAGAGAATCACCGGGTCCTATGAGGGAAAGAGTGTATGCTTTGATTGGGAAGAGGTTTTTGCCTAAATGGGTTAAAGCTGCTAGCTTGCATAACTTGGTTTTTCAGTATGATGACATGGATAAGCTTATCAGAAAAGAACGAGAACCGCCTGTAAAGTAAGTTATTATTCATTTCGATCTTCATATATTATGTATGTCTCAACTTTATCATATTGATATGTATACTAAACACTTACACAATTGGGCTTTAGTCTTTAGATAGGAATAGGATGCTTTAAAATTTGATCAGGTCGATTCTATATTATGTCCACTTTAATCTATTTTTTGATATTATGATTCATGAATCATTTGGGAGTTTAACTTAAATTGGAAAAGGCTGCTCAAGAAGTTGATTGATGCTGTTGAGACTACCTTATCTAGTTTTGAATGTTGGTGAAGTAACCTTGAATTCGAAATTAATCTCTTAACGGAAAGAAGATTGCTTGGAAGCTTAATGCTTTATCATACTGAGTGTGTTTTAGCGACAACTTTGATGAAATTTATCTTTGATTATAATTGGATTTAGAATTTGATTGCAATGTTCTTGAGATGAAATTTGGGGGTGTCATCTTTACTCAGGCGGAGGTTGTTTCAAATAGTTATAATTCTTATTATATATTATTGAGTTGAAAAGCAAAATTTTGATCATACTAAGATAATCTTGATAACCAACTATTTATGTAGCTATGTTTTGAGTATTAGTAGATTTTTAATCTCTACTCTGGTGCTTATAGATGAGGATCATAATTGGACTTAATCTTACTATCCAAAATTGATGACATAACAGCCGAAATCAGAATTAAAGATCTTTGTTTGGCATGTAGAAGTTAATCTTGGATGCCCTTTTAAAAATGATACTATAATAGTTTGGGTCATGCTAAATGTGCCTAAAATTATCTCTAATCCGTACACATGGATCCCACATATTATCTTTCTTTTTTTTCTACCAATCATTCTACCATATTCACCAATCAAATCTTTAGGCACACTTTTTAGGCATACATTTTAAGGCACATGAAGCATTTTTCTAATAGTTTACTTGCAGGGAATTTGTTCGAAATAGGGAGATAAAGATCTTAGTTTTTGTTTAGGTGTTGCACGTGTGTAGTAAATCATTTAAGGTGATATTTTAGGTATTTCCTATTACAATATTTCATTTAAACTGCGTGCCTGGGAAAATGTTGCATTTATATTAGGATAGAGAGCATAATTACATCTTATTATGATGTTTTATTTGTGCTAAGTGACAAATTGGCTCTAAAATTGCATCCATGTTGTATTTTATTGGCAGGTCTGTGGTTTGGGCTTTGTTTGGTGCAATATATCTGTGTTTTGGTATGCCCGAAGTTTATCGTGTTCTGTTTGAAGTATTTGGAATGGACCCTGAAGATGAAGAGTGCCAGCCTAAATTGAGAAGACAACTTGAAGATGTTGACTATGTTTCTGCTGAATTTGAAGGAAAAAAGCTCAGTTGGCAAGAAGTCGCAGCGTACAAGGCAAGCTCTGATAAACTATATGATTATACCATCTTTAGTACAGGTAGCAAAATGGACAAGTTGGGACGTGGGGGGGCTAGGTGACTGACTGACTGGTTATAACAGGTCAAATTGGGTTGACACAAAACTCTCTATCTCCAACTAATTATTTTATTATTAACCTACTTATTTTTATAAAATGATTTTGGAGGTTTTATGCAAAACTCTCTATCTCTCCTTTGGGGGATTTGTGACCTGCTTGATCCTTTCTCCTTTTAGCTAGTTTCGTTAATTCTACTCATTTGACCTGTAAAATACACGGAGTAACACATAACCACGATCTCCACCTCTATACTGTAATTGATGACAAATTTACTCCCCCAGTTAAGAGATAAAGACAAATGGTTTAACATTTGGTAAATTGGACATATTTTCATTTTTGAATGGGTAGATGATTTCTTTTAATTTAAAAAATATGCTTTAAGCTTCTAATGAAATATTACCACCAGCTGGACTGATTTTCACAAATTTTCCTTTAACTGAACTGAATTCACCTTTATCAAATAAAAACTTATAAAAACTTATAAAATACATGATTTGACATTAGAAGTCTTGGAACGCTTCTGTTTGGACCGGAGGAAGTTAGAATTCTTGTTCTTATGAGTTCAAATGAAAGTTTAGAATTCGTAACTTTCTGTTAAGAGAAGAGGTAACCTTTGACTTTTTGGTCAAATGGACTGATTTTTTTACTATAAATTAGGGTATGAATTCTTTAAAATTACAAAGACATTCTAGTTTGTATTTCATTAGACCTCAATAGTCTATGTGTACCTTCTTGTTGGAATGGATCCCTGACTTCTTGCTTTTATGAGTTTTAATGAACTTTCTTATTTCATTTTTAAGGGAAGAAAATTTACTCTTTGACTTTTCAGTCACTAATATCATCTTCATATTGGTATATAACTTCTATAACTCTACAAAGTTACAAAATATTTATATTTTCCTTATTACATTTTGCAGCCTCCTGAAGACGCCCTTTTCGCTCACCCAAGACTTTTCCGCGCTTGTGTGCCACCAGGGATGCATAGGTTCCGTGGAAACATATGGGATTATGACTGTAGACCTCAAGTTATGAATACATTAGGATATCCCTTACTTATTAAAGATAGAATCCCAGAAATTACCAATGCTAGAAACATAGAACTCGGCCTTGGGCTACAGGTGAGGTTGTCATTTTTTATATTTTCTCTTTGCATTAAATGTTTTTAGTATGCATTCATCTCATTCTTACTTGAAATGCAGCTTGCCTTCTTGCACCCATCAAAGCACAAGTTTGAACATCCTCGGTTTTGCTTTGAAAGACTAGAATACGTTGGCCAAAAGATTCAGGTAAGCTTTTCGTGCAGCAACTTTAAGCTTTGAGATGGAATATTGGTCTATAATCGGTTTTAATGTCTGGATAAATTATTTTGCATTTGATGATTTAGGAGTTAAATAATCTGTTTCATACCATTAGTCCTTTAGCAACAAAAGTGATCATCTTAGGGTAAAATTAAATTATTTATATACCCCCTTTTTGAAACCAAGTTTGAGAATGTGATTTCCTTTTACATAATGTCTACTTTTGAATAGCAAATCCTTTTTGGTTATTTTTATCTGTTAGTTTCTAGTCAAAATCTAAAACAGTCAAACACACTAATCCAAAACCTCCCTTAAGAATGTTTACATGATGAAAATGTATGCAACGTAGCCAATGTTCAACTTTGCAGGACCTTGTAATGGCCGAGAGGCTGCTAATAAAGCATATAGATGCTCCAGGGAGATGGTTGCAGGAGAAACACCGACGAATTCTTTTAAACAAGTTTTGTGGCAAGTACCTGAGGGAAAAACACCTCCACCGATTCATTATCTGCAGTGAGGAAGTTCAAGATCCATTTGAGCACAACCGTAGGCTCAGGAACCCAGCCACCACCTCTGTCCAACAAGCCATTCATGGACTTTCATACACTGTCTATGGCAAGCCAGATGTTAGACGTCTTATGTTTGAAGTTTTTGACTTTGAACAAACTCAACCTAAAGCCGTATGATGGGTGGATCAACCGAAAATCTTACATTACATCTTGTGTTGTTACATGTAGATTTGTTTTTCTTCTTTTCAATGGATGTTACATCATGTAGATTAATTAGGTCTTATAATCTGCCAGTTGCGGCGAGATCTAAATATATAATTTTTGTATGAATAAATTTATAAATTAATATTAGATATAGAAGCCAGTGAAATAATATTCTAATTTATATTATATTAATATAAATAGAGGTTCGACCTATTGTTAGTTATAATTTTACAAATATAGAGAGAACTAGTTAACCTTTATACATACGAAGTATTTTTATCATTTTAACCGTCTAGCCATAATATTCTCTTACTATATCAATTATTTACGTCAATTTTGATTATACTTACTCTTGTTTATTAAGTGTTTCTCTACATAGTTCAATAGTATTTTATATTTACCAACATGTACTATGTTATTTCTTGACAGTTCTCTATTTTCTTTTTAGATTTAAAATAAATAAATATTCATAATTAATTGAATAGCTTTTCTCAGTACGCCCATTTTCATTTTGTGGAAGTCCCCCGTAGAGGAAAGGGCTATAGGTGATGGCATGTTCTACTTAAATACATGATCATTGTTAGTTTCTTAAAATTCAATTCTATATATTTAACACATTTTCTTACACTTACCAATTTATGTTAATATTTTTTAATAGTTCTTAAAATCTTTATAAGATTATGAAAGGAAATTTACAAAATATTGGTCAAATCCATCAAGAGCTCAAACGTAAAACGGAGGAAATGGGCATTAACCTCCCCTCGAGGATCAGTATGGAATACTTCACTTACCACGTGCTTTTTGGCGAGGATGTGGCAGGGGTGTTAGACCTCACATTTCTCACCGAGGTGCTTGTTGATCTACAAGAACGTGGCCATATAGTCACTTGGTATTGGTAGGAGGTTAGAATTGTAAAAACTAAATACATCTTCGATCATTACTATAAATTATACTAATATTTAAAAATGTGAAAATGATTTGTGTTTTAACATCATGGTACACTAATAAAAATAAATCATGTAAATATCTCATTTGTTTTTGTATAAAAAAATTATTTACACTTGAAAAATTTTAATTGAAAAGAAAAACGATTCATCCAAAAAGAAAAATGATTCATCAAGATGAAAAAAATAGACTATTATTCATCAACTATTGAATGAATAGTGATATTTAACATTACCATATACAATGTACCATGTCTTTCACTTGGTGGACAAAATAGTCACATGAAATTGTAAAAGTAGAAAAGAAAAGGTATTCGTGGGTGTGATCCACATCAAGGGAAAAATGGGAATTTTGACATTAACTTGATGGAGCATGTAATGCGATTACTTTTGTACTCTCTTCATTTAAAAATAAATGTTATCTTTTCATTTTAATTTATCTCAGTATAAATACACTTTTAAAAGTTATATACTAACTTTACCTTTTTATTCTTAATTTTTTTATTTATTTTTCAAATATGAAAAGATAAGAATAAAATTGTTATCTTTCTATCAAATAATATGATTTTTTAAACTTTGTGAAAATTAATTGTAAACAATTATTATAAAATGAAGTGAGTATTAAAAAATTAGAGCAAATCGAGAATCTTGATTGTTCAAATGACATAATTTTTGTAGGAACATAGACACATATAATATAGTCAATTTTCTTGATTTGATGTACTAAATATATATTAAATGAAAAATGAGAGTAAAAGACAAAATTTCAAATAAAATTTGAGCTTTCTATTAACCGATCATAAATTTTTTATTCTACTTAACCTTTAATTAACCAATATCGATATCAATAAAAGATATGTTCCTAATGAAATTTAAGCCTTCTATTAATCGATCAAAACCTTTTATATTACTAATTTTTAATTAACAAATTAAATTTACTTAGTCCCCTAAAACTTCTACGCCTCTTAAATGTTATCTTGTATATATTTATCAACCAATCAAAACATTTTATTTTACTAAATCTTTAATCAGTCAAATTTCTTTAGTACCGTAAAACTTCTATATATCTTAAATGTTATCTATGTGTATATTTATCACTTTTCTAAATATAACTACGAATCCTCCCAAAATTCTAACGATTATAGAATCAGAAAACACCAATGTTACGAGCACATCATTCTAAATAACTACCCTCTGTGACACCTCTCATTTCTTAAACTTTGGGGCCGTTTGGATTGCTTGAAATTGGCTAATTGAACTTATTCTCAAATTGCTTATTGAAAACAACTTATTCGGAATTAGCATAACAGTTTCTATTCATCGAAACACCCGACCCGATGCATCTCTAATTGAAAAATGAACAATTCAATTGACAAACATCTGCAAGGAGCATAAGCATAGATCTAAACCTTAATAATCAGAATCCTATCTAAATAGAGCCAAGATTATGAACATTGATCATGATTACAATTTCTTTGAATCTATATAACTTCTATTTTATTTGTTATATCAAATCAATTGTTTCAATATTAAACTTATCATAATCTGCAGTAATTTTCAACAAATTTGAAGAATTATAAAAAATTATTCAAATAATCCATTCAAACTATTTATTTCAAAAATAGACTTTGTTAAAATATAATATCAAAAATAGACGCTTAAGTCGCCGAAATTATAAAACCCAACCAGCGATCCCGACGATTTGGTATAATCCATTGTCTGATTGCATGAAATTTGAGAATTCAACAAAATCGCCGAACCTAAATCGCCGAAATGCAATGGTGTTCAGGGACACGTGTCGATTTTTGATTAGACAAAGTAAATCGCCGGATATAAATCGCTGAAATGCAATGGTGTTCAGGGACACGTGTCGATTTTTGATTGGACAGAGTAAATCGCCGCATCTAAATCGCCGAAATGCAATGGTGTTCACGGACACGTGTCGATTTTTGATTGGACAAGGGAAATCGCCGAAATCGCCGGGTCTAAATCGCCGAAATGCAATTGTCCTTTGATTAGGTGTTCAGGGACATGTGTCGACTTTTTATTGGACAAAGTAAATCGCCGAGATCGCCTGGCTATTTTGAGTTTCGGCTATTACGTTACCCGATAAAAACCTACTTTATTTGACTTGTTAGCCACCTTTTGGGAGATGACACGTGACGATATATTATTGGTCCCTAGCTAATCGCCTTGATCGCCGGGTGATTTTTATAATTTCTGCGATTTAAGCGTCTATTTTTGATAATATTTTATGACAAAGTCTATTTTAGAAATAAATAATTTAAATGATTTATTTGAGTAATTTTCTCAAAAATTTATACTGTAACGTTTATATTGAAGGCTCGTGTTTGTACGTAAGTTTTAAAACTAGTTTTGTTAATTAAAGATTTTTAAAAATTATATATATTAACCAATTATATTACTTTAATTCACTCAATTTACAAGCAATTATTGAACTAACTATCAATAGATTTGAATTCTATAATCCATTTAAAATAAAATAATCATAATAAACAAGATCCGTCTTTAATACTCCATTAAAAAGTAAAGCTATATTACTTAAATTAGAAAAAAAAAAAAAAAAAAAAAAAAAAAAAAAAAAACAGGGTGAGCTACTTAGACCACTTGCAGTCATAACACCCGTTCTCACTGCCACGACAGCTCACGACTGAAAACTGACCACAGCTCACGACGGACAATTGGGACCCACTATTTTCATTATTTTTCATTTTTCTTAAAAATTCATTTTCTTTTAATTAAATACAAAAAACTATAATTAATTTAAAAATTACTTATTAATTAATAAAAAATGTATAAAATACTAAAAAAATACATAAATATATAAAAATAAAAGCGTTATAATACTAAAAATAAAAACGTTACAATATATAAAAATAAAAACGTTACAATATATAAAAATAAAAGCGTTACAATACCAAAACTAAAAGCGTTACAATACTAAAGTCTAGCCACTTCGAAAGTTGTCCGGAAGCGTCCAAATGTGCTCGATGAGATCGGTTCGTAGTTTATCGTGCACATCTTTATCGCGTATTTGTTTTATTCTTGCACTACGCGATGCGACTCTTTCTCTAAACCTTCCTCAGATCAAGTTATCCGAATCGGCGAGAAACTCTTCCTCAAGTGGACTTATTGAAAATCCGTTGTCTTCTACAATCATGTTGTGCAATATCACACACGTGTACATGGTTCTCCTAATCTTGTTCACGCTCATTGCTCTGGCAGGAGCCTATACTATTCCCCACCTACCTTGAAAGACAACGAAGGTTCGCTCCACATCCTTTCGTGCACTTTCCTGGAATCTTTTGAATTTTTGTCGCTTCTCGTCAGTAGGACACGAATATGCCTTCATCAGCGTAACCCAATCTGGATAAATACCATCGGCGAGATAATAACCTTTGGTGTAATGACTTCCATTCACATCAAATGGTGCGGGCGGATCGGTGTCGTTTTTGATGTCGTCAAACAATGGAGAATTGTTTAAAATATTGATGTTGTTGTTCGAACCAGCTGCACCAAAATATGCATGCCATATCCAGGTATCCGTTGAAGCCACTGCTTCAAGCATAATTGTTGTGTGCCCGTGATCACCTCTTGTGTACTGCCCTTTCTATGCATTTGGACAGTTCTTCCATGGCCAGTGCATGCAGTCAATGCTGCCGAGCATTCCAATGAAGCCATGTTTGTCTTCATATGCTTTGTATAACCGAGCAATATCACTAGCATTCGGCTTTCTCAAATACTCTACCAAATACAAATCAAATACACACTTACAGAAGTTGTTAAGATAATCAGCTGACGTCCTTTCAGCCATTTGTAAGTATTCATCAAACATATCCGGAGACGTCCCATATGCCAACTGTCGTATGGCAGACGTGCACTTTTGTAACGCAGTAAATCCTAGCCGACCAGTTGCATCTTCACGTTGTGTGAAATACACAAAATGATTGGGGATAGGTTCAACAGAATAACTAGTAATATTAGCGACTATTCGAATAAACAGCTCCCGTCGCATTCGAAAACGCCTTTTAAAAAAGGCCGGAGGATACTTCGGATTATTACTAAACTAATCCTCCTCCAAACGTCGTCCGGCACCTTCGCGGACGTGAACTTTCGGCTTCGGTTCGTAGTTTTTCTTCCTCGACACATTGTTGTAAAATTGTAACTAGTACGTCGTCTTCGGAAGAATCGTCAAAAATACGATTAAGTGCTTCCATTTTAATGCTAAATTGGGTGTGAATTGTATGAATTTTTGGTGTTTTAATTGTATGAATTTTTGGAGAGAATTGTATGAAATTTGAGTATGAATTGTATGAAATGTGGTGTGTGAAAATGTTAGATAGTGGTCGTGTATATATAGGTAAATAAAAAATAAATAAAAAGTAAATAAAAAATAAAATATTATTATTATTTTTTTAGCCGTTGGCTGCAATGGATCTCTCTCTCTATATATATATATATTATTATTATTTTTTTTTTAAAGTTATCGTTGAAGTAAAAAAAAAACTTTTTTTTATTTTAATCGTTTAAAACGATTAAAATAAGCGTGGGACCCACTCGAATTCGTCATGGGTGCGTGCTGTGGGTAACAAGGACAGGACAGGATGGGCACCACTCCGTCCGTCCTCGTCCGTGGTGGTTCGTGGAGGCGTCCACAACGGACCACTGCAAGTGGTCTTAATATAATGGGGCAGTCAATCGATGGGTTAAAAGAAAAAAAATTAGATAAATATATAAAAAAATAAGTTAAAGAAAAAAATGTTTCTCTCTTTATCGCATCGATTTTCATCAATATTTATTGATAAAATTAAATTTTTGTTAATATTTTTATTAGTAAATATAAGATTAACTATAATGAACATTAATCATTTCTTTGAAAAAAGTGTCTCTTTCTTTATCGCTTATATCTATTTATCTTCTATCTATATATATATTAAAGGAGAATAAAAATGTTGCTCCATATTTTGCCACATAAATAAAATGATACATGGCGCTTCTCATAATTTAAAACAAATAACTATTTAACTTTAAAAGATTAACTAAAAAATAAATATAAATGGAGTTAGATTATATTTGAATATAGAGGGAATATCATTTGAGTATGGAATTTTTTGAAAATATGGAAGTACCAATAGGATTGTGCCATTTGTCAAAAACCCTAATTTTTCTTACTTTCCCCCACTTTTTAAAAAATTTAAATATCTCAAAAACGGTAAGTCAAAAAATATTAAAAATTACACCATAATAATCGTCATTTTTTTCTCTTCGATTAGACATCTCACAAGGTATACTTTCGACGATTTTTTTTTTTCCATTTTTTGGTGGCTTTTAAAAATTTGTAACACGTGTTATAAGGCGACTAACACATGTGTTAGCACTGACTATCGATTGTAACACATGTGATAGTCGTTGATAACACATGTGATAATCGCGGATAACACTTTTGTTAATCCATCATAACACACGGGCCAAAATTTTGTAACACATGTGTTATAAACAAATAACACATGTGTTACGGGCGACTAACACATGTGTTAGCACCGACTATAGATTGTAACACATGTGATAGTCGTTGATAACACATGTGATAACCGCGGGTAACACTTTTGTTAATCCATCATAACACATGTGTTAACCCACAAAAAATGAATATTTTTTTTTGTCGAAAGTATGCCTTGTGGGATTTTAAATCGAAGAGGAGAAAACGCTGATTTTTATGGTGTAGTTTTTATAATTTTTTGACTAACGATTTTTTAGATATTTAATTTTTAAAAAAGTGGGGGAAAGTAGATTTTTGTCACGTGACACATTCCTATTGGTACTTTCATACTTTTAAAAAAGTTTATAATTTAATGATCTTACCTGTTTGAATATAATAATAATTAATTAAATAATCTATGAATCATACTCAAACACTAATTGAAAAATAATATTAAACTATTAAATCCATAAAAATTATGAATATAAAAATTATTTAACTTAAATTATCGTGTATTGCATAGTTTAAATCTAATATATATGTATAATATCTAAAACTATATGTCATCACTACATACATATTAAGTGACTAAATTTGTATGTACGATACGTGTGCAATTTCCCTATAAATTGATTTGATCGTACATTCATTGTATTTTTTATTTTATTTTTTCATTTATCATATTTTGGTTATTATTTATTTATGGACATGTTTTTAAGGAATTAAACATTATTATGTTTTAATGCGGTTCGTTTAAAGTAATATTCTAATACTTTACACCGCTCTTATTTATAAATTTTGTTTAATTAATAATAGAAAAGATCTCAAGTACATGAAAAGTGATGTTTTTTTAGTGTATACTTGAACATTTTATCTTGCTTAACTTATGGTCATGATAATTGAGCTTAGTTAATCATGATTATTCTTATTTTTTTGAAGGCTTCAACTTATTTTCTGCTTTATTTTAGTTTTGTAAAATATTTAAAATATTTTTTAGTATTAATTTTATTTTACGAGAATATTGAATTAGTTTATATAAAAGAATTTATATAAAAATTTGAGCTTTTTTATTTGAACTCGATCATTCATGGTAAAAACTTCTAAACCTATAGAACTAAATCTCGTAATTTATTATAAATAAGTTGAAAACGAGTTCGAATCCTCTCGATTACAACTCTACATGAAACGTTACCTTATAAGTTTTCTGCCCATCGACGCTCCACTACCGACGCTCGAACTTTCAGAAAACTAAACTTAAATTTATCGACATGTCCAATTGGCTCAAAATGGCCACTAGTTTAAACGAATAACTTGTGATACTTTGATCAAAAAATGGGCTTTCTTTGTTTGGCGGTGGCATCGCTAGTATCACATGTACCATGACTCACCACCACAAGACTTTTTTACCCTCTTTTCATTAACTACTACTGCTCTTCTTCTTCACTCTCTGATTTTCATCTTCTCGCCGGCGTTCACCGCCGCCACCGTTAACTTCCACCATCCCTGCCCTCCGTTCTTCCCTAATTCCGTTGACGATTATTCCGTTTTTCAACAGATCGGAGATCACGGTTACATAAACGGTTCAAGACGTGTAACGAATATGTCTAAATCTAGAGTGTACGCTGACGTCAACGTTGTTCGCCCTAGGGAATATTGGGATTACGAAGCACTTACTGTTCAGTGGGGGTATTTTTTCTTTCTCGTTTTTACTAAAACTAAACCCTAGCTTCTTCGTTTTTGTGATTAATGGTTATGTTTGGAATTAAACATGATTGGATGATTTTACGTATTGCTTATTGGCTTAATTTGGTTTTTAGTTAGTTTAATTCTGTGATTAGGGTTGAGATTTGGTTTAAGGCTGTGTTTTGGATATGCTTAGCATTTTGCAGTGATTTGTTTGTGTTGAAAGACATTATGTTTTTACTTTATTTAAGGGGAAAAGCTGGTACATTGAAAAAAAATATATTAGTGTTAGATGGGATGGCCAATTTTTTATCTTCCTTGATGGTTGTTTTCTACATGTAAGGATTTTTAGTTTGTAGATAAGTTGTAGATCGGTGACCGTTCTCAAGGGCTTCAACTAGCTCCCAAATTTCTGTACGTATAATGGAATTGTGTATGCTAAGGTCTCTTCCTAGTTCCTGCCACACGTATCCCGGTATAACAATTGTACTAGTATGTCATTTTAGTTGTTCGTTACTCAGTTCGTCGTAGAAGTTTATATAGTACCTCTGCCTGCTTTCAGTCTGCCGCTGATGTAAGTGTAGGATACTTCTACACACCCTAGTTTTTCTTTTATCTAATATGAGTTAAATACTGCCATCTGGTCTGTTGAGTTGTTATTACCCAAGTACTACAATTTGTATGTCATTCTACAGTGTTGAACAGCGATTATCTTTCCTGTAGTTTCTCCTCGCTTAGCTACCATTCCTTCTTTCATCTTCCTAAAAGTGACTAGTTGAATAAAAGTAATTAGGAAAACATCGAAATTCTTGACCGAATATAGGGAAAGGATAATGCACAATCTAAGATACGGAAATCATCTTAACGCTTATAATAGTAGTCTCAGTAGAGGTGATTTAAAATCTCTTTTGTCCAAAGGAATAGCAGAGCAATATGGTTTATGTTAATAAAATATACTTGTAGCGCTGTCTTCTACATAACTCATAAATACTAATTGCCTTTCATATTGTTGGGTGGACATCTTAAGATATCGAACACGGTTTCTGACTTTCTGGTAGTCATTTGCTCCTATCAGTTTGTTTCAGCTTCCTCTTCCTCCTTCCCCTTTCTCTAGTTTCTTCTCGTGATCTTGAGTTCCAGCAATTTAATATATTAATTTCCCTTTGAAAGATTGAGCCTAAACAACACCCAAAGAAAGAGCATCGTGAGTTCCAGAAGTTTATCTTACCTGCGTTGACCCAGATTGTAGTAATTTATCTGACGCTCGGAAAGATTGAGCCTAAAAAACACCCAAAGATTGATCCTACTGGTTGAAATTTAACTCTTTCATGATCTAAGTAGGTCTGATCTTACTGGTTGAATGCTTCTATTAAAAGGAAAATAAACCTGCCATGTTATTCCATTGCAGCTTTAGACAGAAAGTCCTATTCAGTTTTTTTTTTCTGTTCAACTGATACTACAACTGTCATGAATATGTGCATGTACTCATGTAGTGAAACCTGTATTTTGTCGCTTCTTGCAAAAAAAAGGACAAAATAAACATGCAGCACAACTTAGTTCAGGCCTGAAGGCTGTTGACAGAATCATTAACGTATCATTATGCATAAATTATATATTAGTGGAATGATGCTTGACTTTTTGGTTTTCAAAATTTGTTGCTTTATGTAGTTTCATATTGCATCTTATATAGATAAGCTGTGCAACTAATTTCTATGTGGGTTTTCAGTGATCAGGATGATTATGAAGTTGTTCGGAAAGTTGGAAGGGGAAAATACAGTGAAGTTTTTGAAGGCATAAATGTGAACAGCAATGAGAAGTGTGTTATTAAGATCCTGAAGCCTGTGAAGAAGAAGAAAGTAAGGTTCTTTTCATATTACCATAACCAGTACTACAATGACAAAGCTTTTTATTGTGGGTGTAAACCTTACTTTTCTGTTAATGTTTTTGTGTAGATTAAAAGGGAGATAAAAATTCTTCAGAATCTTTGTGGTGGCCCGAATGTCATAAAACTTCTCGATATAGTCAGGGACCAGCACTCAAAAACTCCAAGCTTGATATTTGAGTATGTGAACAGTACGGATTTCAAGGTCCTGTATCCAACATTGACTGACTATGATATACGGTACTACATATACGAGCTTCTTAAGGTAAATAGTTTCTTTAAATATCAAAGTATATTTTGCTTGTACTGCATTTTCTGCTGGTAAATTTATTTAAAAGTTGTTTGGTTGACTGTAAAATTTTTGCTTCATCCCGCAAGTGTTCCTGTTAGTCAATGCCTCTGGTTATTTGTTCTTTTTTCTTATATCTGATTACAAAAGCTTTCTCGCTGTTCTGTGTTCAAAATTATCTATGAGGGGGTAATGTATATAGTGATCATATTATTTTTATCTGTTCCTGTCCATTATTATTGAGCAGTTTAGTTCTTTGTCTTGGTAAAGTAAGGAAAATATCTGTGCTTGTTGTCCCGAAAGAAGAATCCACAGTACAGTTTATAATTTGACCATGGAAAATGTCTCAAAATTGAACGGGAGGTTTATGTTCTTAACTATCCTTCCAGTTTTTCTTAGAGCAGATAAACTTCATGTTGTTAACTAAGGTGATTGATAAAGGGTATAATTGGTTTTTAGAAGTCGTATTTGAAGTTGTATACTACACATTGTTTCTAGATTGCAAGTCTACTCTTTTATGTCCGGATCTTTGGGTAGATTTAGTATGCTGAGTTATATAATCAAATTTTTATGTTTAACAATATATATCGAGAATTTGGAGAAATGCTGAAGTTAGTACTAGTGCTGTATGGGTTGCAGGCTTTGGATTACTGTCACTCGCAAGGAATCATGCACAGGGATGTGAAGCCTCATAATGTCATGATAGACCATGAGTTAAGAAAGCTCCGACTGATAGATTGGGGCCTTGCAGAATTTTACCATCCTGGAAAAGAGTATAATGTTCGTGTTGCTTCAAGGTATCAATACTATCTCAATCAGCGAAAATTTCTCTTATTTTACATTTACATTATAGCTGTCAATATGCTGGAAATTAAACGTTTCTTTCCAATTACATAGATACTTTAAAGGGCCTGAGCTTCTAGTTGATCTCCAAGACTATGACTATTCCTTAGACATGTGGAGCCTTGGTTGTATGTTTGCTGGAATGGTGAGACTCTCAAGCCCAATTTTTTGGTGCATATATTTCTGATGTGGCCTTCTTTTTAATCATCTGATATGTCATTCTTCTGTTCTCTTTTTTTCACCTTTCTTATTTTGCTAAAATGGGTGTTGCAGATATTTCGCAAGGAACCTTTCTTTTATGGCCATGACAACCAAGATCAACTTGTCAAAATTGCTAGGGTAATGCATATTCTGGACTTCTGTGAAACAAGTAATAGTAGTTAAAGATATTAAGCAGTGTCGCAGCATGCACCAAGAAGAAAAAACAGTTGAAATATTTTTGTATCTTTATCTTCATTTTATGCCTGGCTCTATCTTTGTCTTTCATTTTATGCCTGGCTCATTAGATGATTTGAAATTCTGACTACAGGTGCTTGGTACTGATGAGTTAAATGCATATTTGAACAAATATCAGCTAGAGCTTGAACCTCAACTTGAAGCTCTTGTTGGAAGGTAAACCAAATCTTAGATAAAGTTATCATCAGAGGGCAATCCCTGTTAAGTAATATTAAACTTATTTTTAACTTGTTAAATCTCATTTGTATTTGATATCTAATGCTCCTTCCATCCCAAAACAAACTAAATGGAATTGGCAGATGACCTAAAAGAAGTGACTGCTATTAATCAAACATCTAAAATAACCTTTAATATACATTGACATTTGTAAGGGTTACTAAAGGGCAGAGAGAGTTTTAGGTTGAAACATCTCAGCATTTTGGGACAGAGAGGGTACTAGACTATTAGTTATCATTTCGCTGGAAGTAAATTAGTATGTTCTTCTGTGCAGGCACAGCAGGAAACCATGGTCCAAGTTTATGAATGCAGATAATCAGCATTTAGTATCTCCAGAGGTAATTGAATCTGATATTGGAATCATGTAAAAGATTAAATTAATAATATTTGGAGTGGTTATGCTTAAACTCTTTTTCTCACTGCATCAGTCAATTGACTTTCTCGATAAACTTCTCCGCTATGATCATCAGGATAGGCTCACAGCCAAAGAAGCAATGGTAACATTTATCTACTTTGGATGGTTTCTACCATAATGTTTGTGAGTTTAAAATTGGACTTGCATGCTGACATTGTTGGCAATCTTTTTGCAATAGGCTCACCCTTATTTCATGCAAGTGAGGGCTGCAGAGAACAGCAGGATGAGGACACAGTAACCAAGCACATCTTAGAGCGACTTTGATACTGCGTACCTTGTTTGTGTTTAGATGACCCTATAAATAACTTAAATCCACTCGTTTTTCATCTCATCTTCCCTATCAAAATTGGCAATGCTGGTATCAGTCAAATTGTTCTTATTAGTGTCTAGTGTGTTTATGTTCAAATAGACTGAAGTCTTGGACATATGAGAATATTTTTTACTTCGATTCACCTTATTATAGACTATGATTTATCTATTGCGTTTTAGCATTGCTGTAGTTTGTTTTGTTGTTCTTACATAGCATGCTTGTAATTATTTAGCAAATGGTTGGTTAAAATTGGTTAATGGTGTTAATGGCATTCCTTTTTGTTCAAGTAAACTACTGAATAAGAACAGGATTTGATGTTCAGATCAAGTGTCACTCAACTTTCAACCTTGATCATGTTATTATTCAAAATGACTTTGAAATACGATATAATTGAGAAAATAACTTCCCTAATCATATATAACTTCACTAATAAAATGTTCACATATATAGGGACGTATTCATGGCAACGCAACAATTACATGGCTACACGAATGTCGTCCACGCAACAATCTACATGGCTACACGACGTCACGAGCGACACGCAACAATCTACATGGCTACACGACGTCACGAATTAACTTACCGTATATGAAATGTTTCAGTTTTATAAGCCATGGTTATATGTTGACTTTTGTCCTAAACAAAAGGTAGAACCGTAGAAGACATGCCACTTTTTCAAAGCTGTAGGATGCGATTAGTTAGCATAATGTATGTCCCTATCAACCTTTAGTTTCAGGTGACTAAGTCGAGTTTGCTAAGTAAACTTTTTATTAAGATAGATTCGAGCGTGGCAAAATTTGAATTTTGAGTTATGTTGACAAGCAAAGTTGTGATCCTAATCTCTTTAGATCGATCAAATTACTGTAACTATGTGTTAAAAACTGGCAAGAGGTTTAGATAATGTATAAACATAATTACAGGTCTTGTTGTATTGGATAACGATAAACGCAAGTTACTCATGAAGAAAATGATACAGAATGAACCAAAAAGTTAATAGATATTAATAAAAAGTAAATAATGTTATATGGTATCACTTATTTTGTTCATCATATTGGGATCTTTATTTCTAATAATATAATATAATATAACATAAATTATAATTTGGTATCATTTATTTTCTTATCATAATTCGGATATTTACGTCAATTGCAATTTCGCATATCAAAGACTTAAAGAGAACCATTATTTACTTACGAACATTCTCATATCCATCAGCAGTGGGGATACTATTTAAAGTCTAGCTCATTGGCATCAAATATACCGATATAATTTTTTAAGGCATAATAAAGAAAATACAAACATATGAAAACAAAGACAAAGCATGTGGGAAATGATAAGCGATAAGGGATAGGAAAAGAGTTACTTAGGTGTTTCGACATGTTAATATTGCTGAGAATTCAAATAGTCGATTTTAAAAACATATGGTTCTTAAATAAATAAATAAAATCCTATATTTGCTATATTTTATAGGATGGGTTTAAAAAACATACATACAATTTGCCGTTGCCGTTACTTTGTTGAGAAGCGATAATGGGGTCAAGGTCAACGTCTTTTATTTGACGTTGTCAAGTTTCAAAGTATGAAACCAAATACTTTCTTCCCTATACCACTCATTCATTTTGGTATAAAACTCGAAATCCATAACCAAAATCTCCAACTAGACTTATTTATAATTCTTGATTATCTCAACTATCTTTTTAAGTTTGTGTGTCACAGATATGTAAAATGAATACTTTACTCTATTTTATTAATAATCAATTTGTTACAAATCACAAACCTTCAAAAGTGTGTAACTAGTTTAAGAATAAGTTTGGAGATAATGACTAACGAGCAATGAAATATTAATGGACGGTTTTTTAAGTGGGTCAACGTCAATGGCCGTCCACCTTTCCTCAAACGCTTTCGTTGAATTCCACAAATTCTTATTCTGATTTATTCTTTCGTCCCGTTAAACACGCCTTTAATTACCCACTAATTACTCCATTCTTTTTTTTTCATATATCTTTTTCTCATGTTAGATTTGTTTCTTCACACTAACGTTTGCTCATTCTTAACGACTATATAAACAAAAATGCAGTATTGTAACATTAGATTAGATGTGACAATCTCAACTATTTTACGTATGAATATCAAATTGGTATATAAGTTATATATTTCTTTTAGAAAGAAAAGTACGCATACATCTATATCATGAGTATATATATTTTCTTAGGAATAATTATGACGGTTTCATATTAGGACTTGAATTTAAAATTTTTATAATTGTTAGATTAATTTGATACCGCTAAATTAACGACATTTTAGTACCCACATGTACATAGAATGAAAAATAAAAGAGAAATTATCCAAAATATCATTTTTTAACCCCTATTTAATATTTTATCCTTCCTAAACACAATTTACAAAAAAAATTACCCCCCGAACGCAAAACGCAAATTGCGTCTTGCGTGGCCGCCTTCGCGTGTTGCGTGCACGAGGTTGTAACACCTGTGCACGGGATCGTAACAGATCGTGACCGGGATTTCAATTTTTTTTTTGGCTAAATTGGCTTCTTTTTTTTTATTTGTTTTCGGTATGATTTTGTGATATTTTTGGGACTTTAAAACTTCTACATATAATAAGACCCTAAGATAATATGATTATCAAGTTATTTTAAATATTCGCTAAAAAACGCTCAGATTTTTCGGTGGACGAAAACTCGAAAACTCAATAAATTAAAATAAGGAATATAAGTGTTTTCATTACAATTGTTTCATGGGTGATTCAAATGTACACTTGGAAAACGTTGAGAAGATTTTGATTCGGATGTTGATTGGGATCTTGATCGGCTATAGTTGTCTGTTCTATCCTCAGTAGCCATGCAAGTTATTCGACGGTGCTCATATTCCTTACAACGACTACATTGTTTCATGTTTTTTTCTTTGTTCTCTCCTTTGGAAAAAAATATGAGCACGCCCATGTTGGCGACCAGTTTGCCTCTTCACAAGGATAGGCGGCTACACGCAAAACGCAAAGTTACCGGTGCTAGGTTGCGTTTTGTGTGTCCCTTGTGGATAGAAAATCTGGTACGGATAAGATTTTATTAGATTCTTCGGATATTGTCGGGTAAGATTAGGTAAGATTGTATTACTTTAAAAGGATCTTTGAACCATCTGCATATTCACACAAACTTCATCATCTTTTTCATCACTAAAATACTCTTTTTCTCTCATTTTTCTGTTTCAAGTTCAGTTGTATAAGATGACCATCACATACATTTCAAGTCCAATTTCGAATGAAATTCAAACATTCGAAAGAGAAATTGAAAAAGGAAGAATCATCGATCGCTCCAATATTATTTCAACTTATGTTATTCATAGATCCGAGGAAAGATTATTGGGTAATCTATTCAACCTTTCACAACAAAACTTTCCAAACCGTGTTCATATATTTTATAAACACTTCCGTTTTTACCATCGTGTCAAAACTGTTGAATTCAAGATGAACAGTCAACCCATTCAATGGAATCTTTCGAATTTCGCTTGCTACTTTGAACTTCCTTGCCAAGGAATTCAATACTAATGCCCGCAACAAGAGCTATGATACATTAATCTTAGAATCATTCATCCGAATCAAATTGTTGATGACATTTGCATTCGAAATAGTAGAAGTAGATGTGGGCTGCGTGCCATTATTGAAGTCTATGATTCTTAAACCAAAAATGAGAACAATGTTTGATATTGTTCATCATAATATCTCTTGTCGATCCTTAGAGACCCATCTTGTTTATGCCATGGAGGCCCTCATGCTCTATTAGATCAAAAACATCATTCAGTTGATGTTGGTTTTATCATAACATCAATAATGTAACATGTCGTGACCAACACTAATAATCCACTGCCCTATAGCATGTTGCGCACCAAATTGTTTCACCTTTTCTCTTTTAACAACGGTCCTTCATACACACATTCCTTTCATTCAATTGGTGAACGCATTTTAAACATTCCACACATGTAGTTTTAAGATGTTATTGTGTTGTATTGTTTTTGTAATGTTTTAAATCTATATCTAATAAAATGTTTTAGTTGTTGTAATTATACCGTAAACGGGTTAAAAAATCCAATTTATCCAAAGGGGACACGCAAAACGCAACCAAGGACCGACAACTTTGCGTTTTGCTTTGAGCGTTTTTTAGCGAATTTTTAAAATAACTTGATAATCATATTATCTAGGGTCATATTATATGTAGAAATTTTAAAAGTCCCAAAGATGTCATACAATCATACCGAAAACGGATAAAAAAAAGTCAATTTAGCCAAAAAAAAGTTACAATCCCGATCACGATCTGTTACGTTCCCGTGCACGGGTGTTACGACCCGTGCACGCAACACGCAAAGGCGACCACGCAAAATGCAATTTGTGTTTTACGTCCAAAGAGTAATTTTTTGTAATTTGTATTTTGAAAAAATAAAATATTAAATAAGGATAAAAAAGAGTATTCCGGTTAATTTCTTAGTAATAAAATTTTTTATGACAACCTATAGGAGTTTGTTTGAATATAGAGGACAACTTGATTAAATATGACATCACGGTCAACAAGATTTTTGAAGCGTTTTAGCTGATTATTTTCAGAATCCTGTTCATCATAAAATCACTTTATATCTTTTGTACTTTTTTTGAATTGATCTTTATTCAATATTCTCAATGTGAATATTCACTTGAGAAATTTCACAAAATTTTCTCTCCAAGTTCACACTTTTCAGTCTTCACACTACAAGAAAAATAAATCAAATCAAAATCAAAAGCCAACCAATTCAACGAACAAACGACAACCCGATCAAAATCCTACCTCTTATTAACGTGTTTCTGTGTGTCAGATAGAGAAAATAAAAATTATATTACAAATTATAAAATAAATAAGAAAAGGGTTATGATGTTAGAGTCATGTTACAAGCCACTCGAACGGTGTTTCGGTGGTGGTAGTAACGACGGATTATTATGGAACATGGACTTAAAACCACACGCATCAGGTGAATACTCCATTGCAGTTGTTCAAGCTAATTCATCGCTTGAAGATCAAGCTCAAGTGCTGACTTCACCATCTGCAACTTATGTCGGTGTTTACGATGGTCATGGTGGTCCTGAAGCTGCTCGATTCATCACTAATCACCTCTTCGTTTACCTACAGAGTAATTCATTCACCTCTATAAACCCTAATTTGTTAATCTAATTTTTTTTTTGTTTTTATTTGAAGGGGAACAGAAAATTGTCATTTTTAATATAGTTCCAAGTCCATACAGGTTATCAACACCAACAAACAATTAACAGCAGTATATACTATACTTGAGTTTTTGACAAAATAAATAAAATCTCAACTGAATCCAACGGACTGTCTGATTAGGAGGAAACCAGACCTAACAAAGGTTTCTTTACACTTTTTGTGATGCTTTATATACCTAACTATTGCTAATATATTTACATCTGTGTAGTACTCCATATAAGGTATAGTTTTGTCTCTTTTTTAGAGCTATCACGTGATCATGAAGCTGTATGTTAGTTCATCGTAACATGAATTAAGATGTTATTCTGGAGGCTTCGATTTTCAAGAATTTTGTGAAATTGTTTTAGGCTGTTATAGGGCTAGTGTTATTGTATAAAGGGAGGTTAAGGTAGGGAGGATTACAACACTTGTCCCAATTGTTTCTTACACTTTGATACACCTTTATATAAAGTGGTGCATCAGAACAAGTGTCAGTGTTGTTTTGTATCTTTATGGATCCAAATTTGTGGCGGAGAACTGGTTGTGCTCGGTTACAAGTGCTTTTAGGCTTGATGAAGCAGTTCTTATCTTTTTGGTGCTGTCGAGAGCAATATAGTTGAAGCTCCCACTATTTACTTAATCATTTGGTTTATATTGGTGGTTAAAATATGGTACAATTAAGTACCTTTAGATTGATTGCAAATTCCAAGAATCTTAAGATATTATATATATCACTAGTTGAATGTTGGGAAATTTGCAAATTGATAACTTAAAGGGAAAATTAAATATCTAAAAAATAGCTCACCATATACGGAGTATTAGCAGATAATATGAAGTCTAAAAAGGAAGCCAGAAGTGGTTCAAAAATAATATTTTTTTTCAAGTTTCAAACGAGTTCCATTACTGTATATGTGACATGCAGAATGACCATTTATTGACCATCCATAATAACATCTCAGAATTTGCTGCTGAACATGGAGGATTATCCAAAGATGTCATAGAGAAGGCATTTGATGCAACTGAAACAGATTTCTTACATTTAGTGAAAGAGTCCTGGCTGGATAGACCCCAAATTGTATCAGTAGGTTCATGCTGTCTTGTTGGTGTGATCTCAAACGGTACTCTTTTTGTGGCAAATCTTGGAGACTCAAGGGCTGTGCTTGGTCGGCAAGTATCAGGTGGCAGAATGGGTAGTTCTTCAACTGTCATGGCAGAACGGTTATCGACTGACCATAATGTTGGCGATGAGGATATCAGAAAAGAGGTCAAAGCCCTTCATCCTGACGATTCTCATATAGTAGTGTATACTCATGGGGTCTGGAGGTTAAAAGGCATTATTCAGGTACTATTTCTTGTATCTCTGTTATGTAATTTTTCGTAACTGATAGTATATTACGAGCATTGGAATAATCAAGTCAGTAAAAAATTTACGGTGTGCTATAATACAAGGTTTCTGTGATCAGGTGTCGAGATCAATCGGAGATGTCTACTTGAAGAAACCAGAGTATAACAGAAATCCTCTCTTCCAGCAGTACGCATCCCCTATACCTATAAGAAGAGCTGTAATGTCAGCAGAGCCATCAATATTGACTCGCAAGTTGACGCAACAAGACCTGTTCGTAATTTTTGCTTCTGATGGCCTGTGGGAACAACTCAGTGATGAGGAAGTTGTTGAAATCGTTCATAAAAATCCCAGACATGTAAGTTCCTTTCTTATGTGAGAATTTGGAGGAAACCAAGTGGAGATGGCAAAATGGGAGGGTCAGTTTACATGTCAAAACGGGTTCGTGTCTAAATGTGCAATTTTCTTTTGTAACTTCTGAAATGAGTCGGCCAGGTTAGGTTGACCCAAAACGCTCATTGTCCAATTTTTTTATAAATATTTAATGTGCTAAAGAGTTGAGATTACAAAAAACTATATTATTACAATGAGAATCAACTTGTTTAAATAAGACGATTTATAAAATTGTATGCATTGAAAACACATGTGGAAGACTTTTGACCCACTTGCTCCATTTGACCCGTTTCTTTTTCAGGTATTCTTATTTTCTTCTTCTTTTTTTGTGGGTACCCATTTGACCCGTTATTGATAAAACATAAGCTATTTAGACCAGTTTTGTCTTTCATAAGTAAATTGGTGAAGATTGCTACGTCTATATCTCTAAATGTCAAGTCATGCTAATCATTCACATCTGCTTTCACTACTTTCAGGGAATAGCAAAGAGATTGATACGTGCTGCAATAGAGGTGGCAGCAAGGAAAAGAGAAATGAGATATGGTGATATAAAGAGAATTGAAAAGGGGGTAAGGCGACATTTTCATGATGATATTACAGTGGTGATTTTATACCTTGATAACCATCAAGGATGGCCAAACAGGAATAGTAAATATCAAGAAGATATCGATAGTGACTGCACTTCTGCCCCTCTCGACATTTTCACTTTCAACTCGGATAATGCTGATCTTTCTCTCTGATCTCGCATACCAGTTTGCACCACATTTTGTTCATACGCTAAACCTTATACAGGATGATCTCAAAATGGGTACATGGGTTTCATTCGGTAAGTAATTTACTGAAAATAATAGTTGTAAATAGTTTCTATGTTTTCTAGGTGGCAGCAGGTGTATTTAGTTAAAGAAGGTTGAGTTGGGTACGAGTCATCTGCCTCATGTAAATGGTTTAAACCACCTTCTTATCACCAGCCTCATGGAAATGGTTGTCTGATTCACGAGTCACATTCTCTGGGGGTCCCACGTAAGGGCGATTGGAGCTTCTAAATGTGATGGTATATGTAGAGCTGTAGACTATATCTCCTTGGCTACTAGTCAGTTTTTGTCTCCGTACTCTGGATTATAGTTTGACTTCAATGGTTGAAAACTTAAATATTGCGACTTTCTTTTGTTTTTTGGTTGAGATTGAAATGTATGTAAGATTATAAAGTGATGTGCAAATTACTAAAAAGAATTCACACACCACCAAGATATGGATTGTAAGGTGATGTGCAAATTACCCTCTATTTTATATTGTATGTTGTTTGGACTTCGGGTGACGTTAAAGGAACCCGACGTGTTGGGCCGAATATGCGTTACTAAAGCCCATAGTAGAGACTACTAGGTTGTAGTTCGGTCCAAAATGCATTTGGTTACAGTCTTATTATTGTTTTAAATGGCATAAAATGGTTTATTTAATTTCAAAACAATACAACAAGTATTTAAATTTTGAATCATTAATCGTATATCCAAAACACTCTTTAGAAAAGATGAAATAATAAAGAAGTAGAACGTATATAATATAATAATGTTATATTTATATTATATGTAACAAATAAAGAAAGATCATATATCATATCAACGGTATTAGTTTCTAGTTACAACCGTGAAAAATATAATGTAGTTCAGAATTGAAATTTGTTATCAACGTGTTTAATATATGGATCTTAATTTCTAACTTCAAAATATAAATTCTAAACATAAAGTAACTTGTTAAATACAAATGCAGTGTCATTTTATCATTTTCAATATAGAAAGCCATGTTTTGCTAGACCTTATCTTATGTAACAAATCTACGAATGTATATAAAAAGAATACCATTCTTTTTTTCTTTTTCTATACTAACACTAACACTACTATACTCAAATATCTTTGCTTTGAAGGTAGGATAACATCCATTTAATTTGACTGTAGCTCGTGCTTACTCACGTGCACCACTGCTTTATCATAACGCCTAACGGGATTCAAAACTAACGGTAACTAATATTAACGGCGTTGGCACTTAACTCGCTATCTGACTACCAAAATTAACTCCATGATCAATTTCACCCTATCTCATACTTCGCCACGTGTAGTCTCTTCTCAGCTAAGAGCACAGAGAGTGCATTCCGGATAACATTTTAAAGACGACGTCCCATCTTAAATGCTGAACAATCAGTTTCTTTTTCTTTTTATTTAATATTTAACAGTTATATAATTATTATTTAAAAAATTAAATAATATATATATATATATATTTCAACAGTTATGTCTAACAAAATTTTTTAAAATATTATTTTCTATTTATAAATACTACACTTCAAACACAATTCTAAAAATATCAAAACATCTTTCTCATCTATAAACACATATCAAAAACTCTATAATTTATAATATTGTTTCGATTCTTCTTCCACGACGAAACAACGTTGCAACTCCTTATTCAAACTCTTAATTACTGTAATGAAGTTTTAATTCCTCAATAAGAAGCTGAAAGTTCCAACCAGTCAAGTACACGTCGGTACATATATTGTGATCGGGTTGGTGCACACTAAACGTTAATGAATAATTACTTTGGTGAAAACTCTAAATAGCCCAAGGAGTATTTCAAACGTTACTTTCGTATGAGAGAACGACTATTCCTCCAAATTGTTGAAAGTATAACTAGTTACTCTATCGAACCTATACCCGATTATTTTCTATATCTTCGAAAAGGACCCGATGTACGTGGTGTTCGGGTTTTAGCACTATGCCAAAAGTGACATCCTCCCTATGCCAATTGGCATATGGCACAACCTTGGATGCATTTGATGAATATTTATAATTGTCGGAAAGAACTTCATGTGAAACATTACAAAATTTTATAAGGTGCATAATTGACTTATATGCAAGCTTTTACATCAGAGAACCAACCGAGGAAGACATCGGTCGTTTATATGCAAATACGAAGAGATTCATTTTTTTTCCAAGAATCCTTGGAAACATAGATTGTATGCATTGGGGTTTGACCCAATGCCCAAATGCATGGAAAGAGAAATACACACGAGGCAATCACGGGTTTCCAACGATCATGCTTAAAGTTGTCTCGTATGACATATGGCATGCATACTTTGGGGTTGTGGGGTCGAACAACGACTTAAACATCCTGAATTCATCTCCATTGTTCAGCAACTTGCTAAATGACCCTGCTCTCCAAATCTCGTATCAAGTGTGTGATGTGGATTACAAAAGAGGATATTATCTTGCTGACAGGATATAACTATTATGGGTAGGGTTCGTTAAAGGGTTTTCAAGTGTTGTTGATATAAAGAGGGTGATGTTCACTCGAGCACAAGTGGCTGCCCGAAAGGATGTTGAACGGACATATGGTGTCCTTCAAGGTCGTTGGCATATATTACAACAACCAATAAGAGCTTATAGCGTAAAAGATATAAAACGAATCATGTATACTTGCCTCATATTGTATAACATGATTACCAAAGACAACAGTTTTATTATTGCCGAGATCGAAGAGTATTATGTGCCTGTAAGGAATATGCAAGGTATTTGAAGTGAGATGTGAGAAACATATAGGAGAAAAACTCGAGAATTATATGATAGAGATATATATGAGGGTCTTGGATCCGATTTTGTAGTGCGTATTTGAAATAATCGTAATAAAGAATAATTTGTTTAATGTTCTTTTAAATATAATATTTTTAATGAATTATATTTTAATTATTTATTTATATTTTCAATAAATTTTATTTATTCTATTATTTATTTTTATAATTTAAATTATTTGAAATTTTGTAACAAATAAAAAATAAAAAATTGAATGTCTATACACTGGTGTTCTGAAACACTCTGAACGCTTAACACTGTAACGCGCGTCCGATTCCTTCAACGCCCCCACTCCGTTCCTTGAAATTTCAACTCGAGCCTGTTGTTAATTCTTCTCTTCACTCAAAAAAGCAGCGAAACAGCAAATCACTGAACTGTGTGACGTCACTCCGATCTGTTAATCATCACCAGCATCGCCGCCGCCGCCGATGGCTTCGACGGTGACTCAACGAGCTGAACTCGCTAAGTTTTGTACTTCACGTGACTGGAGTAAAGCTATTCGAGTTCTCGATTCGCTTCTATCTCAATCGTGCGTTATTCAGGATATCTGGTATGTGTTTAATTTTTTATAAATCCAATTTATGTATAATGCTTTTAATTCAATTGTTTTGTGAGTAATTGATTTCAATTAATTTTATTTTGATCAGTAATCGTGCGTACTGCTATAGTCAGTTAGAGCTTCATAAACATGTGATTAAGGATTGTGATAAGGCTCTTCAACTTGATCCTACTCTTCTTCAAGCTTACATCCTCAAAGGTTTGTTTTGTTCTCTCATTTACTTAATATTTTAGTAATTATGGATGTTAGGATTGATTAGACATTTAGACTTGTTAATTCTTAATTGACACAAGCTACTTGAGTAGATGATTGGTTGTAACCTAATTAATCAAATGTTTTATCGAACATATTGTTGTGGTAGTGAGAAGGATTGAAATCCTCTCATGTGCAACTCAACATGAGAGTTCATGTTCCCTCAAAATTGAAAATACGGGGTCCCAAATTTAAGATAAAGTTGAATCTTTTCACTAATTTAATATTCAAGTGTGAGTGAACATGAGCTCTCATGTTGAAGTTAAACATGAGAGGATCCCAATCCATATACATGTTATTTAAGCTAGTTATCTATGTCATGAAAGTTCCTATTGATATTCCTGTGTGCTACAGTGAGTTTCTGTTGAGTGTGTGTTCCATTTTGAATAAAAAGAATTACACTCACCTTTCTATTATTTACAATGCATTGACGTGCGTCAGATGAAATGAGGATTTATCGGTGCTGGATGACATATATGTGTTATATTAAAATTGATTTGAGGTTGATAAGATTCTGCTACTTGATGAAATGTCCGTTTGTTACAAGCAGAAGGTCATGGAAACAGGGGCATAGACTACACAATCAGAGCCTTTTTCATAGGTTTCTTGCAATGAACTGTGTCCTAAACATCATTAGATTGGTTGTATGTGTTAGCTTTTGGACATCAAGTAGTTCCTCACTCAGGCATGTGACTCTTCAGTTAAAATACAACATGCAGGGTGATATTTGGTCATAATTTTATTAAAGTTGCATTGTTTATAAATTCTGCATTGATGCCTAAGATTTTTCCCTTAGTAAACTGAATTGAATGCTTTTAATGGTATATCTTTCATCCCTTCTTATTCTTAAGATCACTTAATAAAATCAGGCTCTAGGCATTCTTTTATATAAATTTGTATTGGTAATTTCTGTCTAGGCCGTGCATACTCTGCATTGGGGAGGAAAGATGATGCTGTAGTGGTTTGGGAACAAGGTTATGAATATGCTGTTCGCCAGTCTACAGATCTGAAGCAACTGCTTGAGCTGGAAGAGCTTTTGACAGCTACAAAAAAGAGTATGGCAGCTTCCGCTGATAAAGATGCTAAACAGCTGTCAGAATGGTCTGTATCAAAACCTGAGCCTACTAATTCTAGCAAATCAAGTGAAACCTTTAATAATCATACTATGTCCAACCTTGGTTACGAACCTTCTGGTGATTCAAGGGAGGTATTGCAAACAGAAAGCCAATCACATGAAATATCATATATATCCAATGGCTCTAGTAAGAAAGTTGATGGTTCAAAATGTTTTCATATGGGTCAAAATGGAAATCATGATAAACAACAAAATGGAACCTTGAACGTATCCGTTGATGTTGGTGCCAGATCTGATGAACGTAGTAGTACAAGTGATGGCCGTCACACATCTGATCATAGCTCTATAATTTCGTTTATTCCCAGTAAATCAAATGATATACCTGAGATACGTGGCAACTGGAGTGATAAATCTGACTTGCGCAGTGAACCAAGTAATGATACCAAGGGAAATAAAAAGTTCTCGGTTACTAGGATCTCAAAGGCCAAATCTATAAATGTTGATTTCCGACTATCACGAGGAATTGCTCAGGTTTGCCGAATCCATGTTCCTTATTTATTTCTTAAGGTTATCTATAAAAAACATTTTTAAGGATATTAGAAACCTAGATGCACTGCTGAGTTACGGCACACCACTACTTTTGTTCCTGTACTCGGTGCATGGGAAGCTCTTAATTTTTATCGTCTTGCACTATTTTTTGTTTTCTGTAGTTTTAAGTGAGCTTTCTGTTATAACAGGTGAATGAAGGGCAGTATGCTCGGGCCATATCCATCTTTGACCAGGTTAAACTTCTGTTGAAATGATTTGCATGTTATTATTTATATGCATCTGAATACAGGATATGTTCCATACTCACTATCTAATTGTTGTCTTGGCTGCATCTGTGATGTTATAACATATGCATTGATGATTATCTCCTTACCTTATAATAATTTTCTGTTTTTTCTCGTCTTCCCCTTTCTTCCAATATATTATATGATCACAGATCTTAAGAGAAGATCCTACTTACCCTGAAGCACTAATCGGAAGGGGAACAGCCTATGCATTTAAAAGGGAACTCGATTCAGCCATTGCTGATTTTACAAAGGTACCCAAAGCTTTGAGGTACATAGCATACGCCATTTCATTATCTCCTTCGCTTACAATCTTTTTAGGCTATACAATCAAATCCATCAGCTGGTGAGGCTTGGAAAAGAAGAGGGCAGGCCCGAGCTGCTTTAGGAGAATCTACTGAGGTCAGGAACTCTTTTTACTCATTCAGTTTGTTGGCTGCATGAATCTTTTTTGTACATCTCTCTTCTTATATTGGAAGATGAACATCATCTTTCCTATTTACGCTTATCATTAATAGGTTTTGAACATAAACTTTTAGCTCTGTTTTTATCACCGTTTAAGTGGCATAACTGTAGTTATACTGTTATGTGTGTGTATTTAAGCTGTTCTCTGCTATTAGAACTTCTGCAGCTGTATGCATATATCACTTCCAGTATGTATTTTGTCTAACTTGAAGTCTTGAACCACCAACTGTTTTGACATATTTATCTAGGCGATACTTTTCATTTGTTCATATGTAATGTACTAGAAAACCGTTGACTTCCTTCACTTTTGTATCTTTTGGCTTTGTCAATTGTGTTGAAATGCTTGGTCTCCCTTCTGATTAGGTTTGATGCCTTCATGTGTCTGAATATTCTACCATGAGATGGTCTAAGTGTTTGATAATTGAGCTTTTGTTATATGGATACTGAATGCAGCATGAATAAGCGTGTCGGGAAGTAGGCAGGCTTGTAAGTGCCATCAGTCTATTATAATTTGAAGTTAAATTGATAATCATGTATTAGCTTTTGTTATTTCAGTGTTACACAATTGGTACATAATCCCTTGGCACCCTGATTCATACTGTACGATCACTGCCATAATGTGTGTGGCACTAAATTGGTTCTGGGGTTGTCCCACTTTATTCGTAAGAAAGAACAAGAAGCTAAGGTACAAAGTTGGGTTTTACCTTTTCATTTGTTTGAAGGAAAACTTAAAATCTCACACTTTTCAGGGCCTTAAATTGTTTGATTTTGTGTGGTGGCATGATTATGTTAATTGTTTTTGTTTTTTCATCATTGTTGTCCTCCAGTTCTCTTTGATGTGGTTTTTGATAATATAAGGAGAGGAATGGGGAGAAAGAGGGGAGAGTGAGAAGCAAATCTTATTTTGCTTTGGTAGTTTTTTATTGAAATATCAGCAGAAAGTATATGGTATTACATGTTTGTGCTGTTTGCAAGTCCTTTGGTAATGCACTTTCAAGGTAAAAAGAAAAAATAAATTAACAACTAAAAGAAAGGAGAACTCTTGAAAGTAAATTTATCAGTTGTCCAACGTATTTTAAGAAGAAGTTCTCAAAGTATTTTTGGAGTAAGGGAAATATAAATTAAAGATGGCATATAGAAATGAGGAAGTCAGTTATGACAAAGAAATACAGGTATGTGAAAAAGGTAATAGATTTTATTGCAGACCACCTATGTGTACCATGTGCTGTACATTGTAAATGGGGTATTGTGTACTGTAAGTTTAGTGACATTGCTTGAAACCTCATCTTGCTTCATTCATTATCTGAGAAATAATGAATTTTAAAACAGAAACCAACTAAAGGGCTTCTGACAGCTAGTTGAAAGATCTTCCTTGAGACACTAGAAACCATTATTTTTGTGAAATGTAGTAGCATTAGTGCGCATTCTTACGAGGTTCTATTTCGTCCTCGCCTCGGGCATCTGATATAGTTATTATACAGGCAATTGCAGATTTGACCAAGTCTTTAGAGTTTGAGCCTGAATCGGCAGATATATTGCATGAAAGGGGTATGTTGTTTAACGTTCTGCAATGTTACCTCATCTTTGAACTTATTTACTAATTAGCATATATCGGGAAACAATACGTAGAAGAATGCCAATAGACCAATAAATAGCACCAGCTATGAGCCTATGATCGAGGTGCAGTTTTGATGTTGTTCCTCGGAGGTAGTGGTGGAAGGATCTTTAAGTCTGTTTGAGTACTATCTAATATTTATCTGCATTTATTAACACACCTACAACTTCCCACACTTGCCTCTGATTGGACTTGAATCACCATTGTAAATGGGAGAGGTTATTAACCATCTTAGAAAATTACACAAATCTTCCTTTAAGTTTGCCCCAAATTACTGGCAGTCCTTTACGAAATTTAATTACGCCAATCATCCTTTCTTTTAAACTTGTTACACCAATAGTCCTTTAGACTAACGAGCGTTAAGTATTCCATTAAAAGGGACCATGTGTGATATTTTTTATTCTTTTAATCTATTTTCCTTTGAGTAAAATATAAAAATTATAAAATCTAAAATATGTATAGATACATTATTAGGTGCACAAAACATCATTTTCATCTTCCCCATTTCACTTAGCAAATTCATCACTAAATCCGGTCCCCTTCGCCACTGAAACATGAAATTTTATAGTCCATCACCCAGATCCATCACCATCTTTCACCCCTCGACCCTCCATCACCCAGTCATCTTATCTGGTCACGACTTTGGTAGCCACCGTCTCTTCTCTTTTGCATCCATTCCTTACTCGAAAAACATCTCAAATGAAAACCCTAACTTCAAAGTAGAACAACATCAGCTGTGAACCAAATATCTGACTCGTAATCTTTAAGCAACAAATGTATGTTTGGGTGGTGAAAGATGGTGGTGGATCTGGGTGGACTATAAAATTTGATGTTTCAGTGGAGAAGGGGACCGGATTTGGTGATGATTTGCTAAGTGAAATGGGAAAGATTAAAATGATGTCATGTGCACCTAACAATGTCTCTATACATATTTTAGATTTTTTTATTTATATTTTATATTTTACTCAAAAGAAAATAAATAAAAAATATCACACATGTTCCTTTTTAATGGAAAAGTTAATGATCATTAGTCTAAAGGACTATTGGCGTAACAAGTTTCAAAAGAAAGGATGATTGGTGTAATTAAAGTTCGTAAAGGACTGCCAGCGAAATTTGAGGCAAACTTAAAGGACGAATTGTGTAATTTTTTCTAACCATTTTATTTGCAAATATATTAATGACTTGTCTATCTTATATTCTTATTGTCGAAGTGCAGAATTACATGTTTATAGTTGCATTAGTTTTTCTTATGTAGGTTTTGATATTGTTAAAGATAGTTTTTTACCAGTTCTTAACAGTATTTCCATGCTACTAACATTGAAACTGATGCAGGAATTGTCAATTTTAAGCTTAAGGATTTCTATGCTGCCATTGAGGATCTGTCTGCATGTGTAAAGCTTGATAAGGATAACAAATCAGCTTACACATACTTGGTTAGTGCATGAAATATAGCATATACATTCCAAGTCTGTGAATTATTACCTTTTTACATTATGATTTTTGTACCGCAAGTATGCTGACTTAGAAGACATAATCACAGGGTCTGGCACAGTCATCAGTTGGTGAATATAAAAAAGCTGAGGAAGCTCATTTGAAAGCAATTAAAATTGATCAAAAGTTTCTTGAGGCATGGGGGCATTTAGCTCAGGTATTTCTAAGATGCTGAATCACTTTATTCTCTTTTACCCAGTCATAAAAGGTCGGAGCCTGAAAGCATCTGCTGGCTTTATATGGTTTATAATAGCAACTGATGCCGCTCTGTTTAAACCGTCACTCTTTCCCCTTCACTGTAAGTAGCTAAAATATTTTCTGAAGTGTGAATGTTTGATTTTTTAATAGTTTTATCAAGACTTGGCAAATTCAACAAAGGCTTTGGAGTGCCTTAAACAGGTTTTGCAAATTGATGAGAGGTAAAGATTCAGCGCACCTTAGATTTATGGTGATAAATTAAAACTTTGATACCCGATTTCTGAAGCTATCATACTGATAAAGTTAAATGTATGATCAGTAGTATTTAGTGACCTGTTGCTCTCCTGTAATGATACAAGATTTTGCAATTCGTATAGGTTTGCTAAGGGATATCACTTGCGTGGGTTGCTACTTCATGCTATGGGAGATCACAGGTGTGTTCACTGTCGTATACTGATTAATACTTGAAATTGCTTGTAATGGAAAAGACTCTATCAACTCTTATCCATAGCATTAAAGTGATATGATAAATTAAGTGAAAGGGTCAAATCTCCACATTGGCTTATGATGAATATCCCTGTTGTATGTATACTGAAAACTCTGTATGTTTTTTTATGAATAAAATCTCGTGTGGATTTAAGTGCTCTAGGGTGCAGTTACCAGTAGGTATCTGAACTGTAGTAGAAAGTAAGGTACCGTTTCTCAACCAGAGAGAACTTGTTTTCAATGAAAAGTATAAACTTCGCATATAGAGTAGCTAGTCAATTCGGCTTGAGTTATCATGGTGTGTCTATAGGTTGGCAAGAAATCTATGTAGTTTTTACATTAGGGTTTATAGTTTGGGAGTGTGTCGAATTTCACACCTTCTACTATTGTATGCGTCCAACATCAAAACACTCCCAGACTAAACTAATAGTATCGATTTTTCATGATGTTAGTAACATTTTCATCCAAGAACAACAGAAATAAGAATTTTATTTTAAGAGAATCTTGTAATGAGCATTTACTCGAAGCAATAGATTCTTATGCTTAATGTTATGTTAATCATATGAAATTATGTGCTTAGTCTATCAGTTGTGAGTTTGTTATGTTTTAAGTTTGGATGTAACATTGTGACATTTGCTTCTTTAATCATCCTTGGCTAATCCTTTTAAATTTCCATTGCAGGAATGCTATCAAAGACTTATCAATTGGGCTTAGCATTGAGAGCTCAAACATAGAATGTCTGTACCTAAGGGCTTCTTGCAACCATGCTGTTGGAGAATATAAGGAAGCTGTATGATACTCTGATTACTTCTTGTCACCGGAAATATTGCTCTACAGGTGTTGTATAGGCGTCTTATTTTGTTTGGCATATCTTTGGTTCATGTAACAGGTGAAGGATTATGATGCTGCTTTGGATTTGGAGCTAGACTCAATGGACAAGTTCGTGCTTCAGTGCCTGGCTTTCTATCAGGTTCCGTATTCTCTTTTCCTTTCTTCTGTTGTTTTAGACTTATTTTCAAGAATTATTATTTTTCTTTATTATTTTAGTTTTGATGGACCAAGTAGCTCAGATAGTAAACTTTACAATATTTATGATTTAACTACTAATTCAGATTTTATGCCAAGTTTTTTTTCTGAAAGTGTATATAGAACTGTTTTTGTGTTATTTTTTGGATGCAAACAACATAGTTGGTTCAAAGATTCACATAAAGGTTCCACATCTTATGTTCATACACAACAAGTGCTATCGCCAGCTTAAATTACATGGTAGCTTTATGTGCTCTCTTTTTTGTTATTCAATACAGCATGTGCGACTACGTGAATGGGTAAATTAAATAAAGAATACAATATTTAATTTGATTATATCTTAGAGGGTGTAGTTGGATTTGGTGATTGATTTTCGTGACTGACATTATAATTAGTTTGTTTTATATCCTCATGCAGAAAGAAATTGCCTTGTATACTTCTGCGAAGATTAATAGCGAATTTTGCTGGTTTGATATAGATGGTGACGTCGACCCTCTGTTTAAGGTATAGGTGAACAATGTTGATCTAATGTGCAACACCTTCCTTTTACTTTTGACACTTAAAGTTTTTTCCTACGGTTCGATCCGTTGATCTTTGAAAGACATCAGCTAGTTTTTTATTGTCTTGATTTGGCTACTCATCAGTTCTTCACTTCAGTGATCAGTTACTCTGCTTTTGTTCTCTTCTTTTCCCTTTATATATCAAAAAATAAAAAAGTAGTGAGTTAATATTTATTCTCTACAGGAGTACTGGTGCAAAAGATTGCATCCCAAAAATGTATGTAAAAAAGTTTACAGGCAGCCTCCTCTAAGAAAAGCAAAGTTGAGAAAACAGGATTTAAATTTAACTAAACAGAAGACTCAACTTCAGCAAGCTGCTGATCGTATTGGCAAAACAATCCAGTATCATTGCCCAGGCTTCTTGCCCAATAAACGTCAGGTGAATTATGATGACCTTTATCATAAAATAAGTCATCCTGTTTGTCATCACTCATTTGTAGTAATAAATTAAATTACTAGTCTAGTATTTAAAGTAGCTTCAAGTCAATGTATTGAAGTAGCGCCTACTGCATAAATCCTTTATTCTACTTTCTCATTTTCCCTCAAGTAAAATTCCCTACATAAGGTCATACTTAGTCTTAATGAATATTTCAGTATGGTATTATCTTTTCATCTTTTTACTTCTTCATTGCCTTGTTATGCTGAATGTTATTAAGTCTCCAATGACATATACCAGCATCGCATGGCCGGCTTAGCAGCTATAGAGATTGCACAAAAGGTGTCTAAAGTTTGGCGTTCACTGCAATCTGAATGGAGGTTTTCTACTAAAAGTGCAGCAAAAAACGGCAAGCGGCCCCGAAGAAAAGAGAAGATAATAATACCCAGCGTGGATAGAGTTGGAGCTGGTTGTAGCACTAGCAGTAACTCAGAAGCATCAACTTCAAGTGCCTTGGAAGAAAAGTCATCAGGACAGTCTGTTTTCTCATGGCTTCATCTTTATTCAGTGGCCGTGAAATGGAGACAGATATCTGAACCCTGCGATCCTGTTGTGTGGGTCAACAAGTTAAGGTATTTCATCTTCTATGTTATGTTGTTGGTGATTATAGAGTAAGAAAAGAAAACAAATAACTTAAAAAAAATCCTGCTGAAATATGTAGTACTACGTACTTTTTTGTGGGTTTTAGTACTTACACTACTTGCCTTGTTTTGCAAACTAAGTGAGGAGTTCAATTCTGGGTTTGGATCTCACACCCCTCTTATCCTTGGACAAGCTAAAGTTACTCGCTATTATCCACATTTTCAAAGGTATAGTTTACTTTGCTCGCAAGCTGTGACTTTCCTTTACAACATACTCACCATTTGGCAATCTTGCAGAACGTTGGATGTTGCCAAGACTGTCGTGAAAGAAAATGGGTGTGTATATAATAAGGCAGATGGTGCCATTGACTTGTCAAAAGATGGAAAATTAAATGAGGTGCGTTTTATTGTTCTAAATGTACCAAATATATCTTGGTACTTCCTCATACTCGAATATTTTATTCACACGTATATTTACCGGGTTGTTTTTTTTCTTTTTGGAAAGAAACCGTCTCTTCTTTTAAATGATATATGTTATTGATGAAATATTGTCATAATATACTATACTCATCTATGTCTTGCTAGTTCTCCTTTTCAGTTACATACATAGTAGACCATTCTTTGATCTTTAATTTACCAAATTTGCAGATTTTGAATGCTGAGTCGTGCTCTGATCTGTATAAAGTTATTGGTGAGGATTTCTGGTTGGCTACTTGGTGCAGTAGTACAGCATTTGAGGGGTAAGAACCATATGGAAGTTTAAATCTATCCTTTCCATGGAGTTTGCAACCACATATATCATTATTTGTTTGTTCCGCATTACATTCTCTCGTATTTTTTGTTTTTCTCAGAAAACGCCTGGAAGGAACGCGGATCACTCTAGTTAAATCGTAAGTTTTTAGTCTCTTACACCAAATTACTGATTTAGCGAGCTCTATTTGGTTTTCCTCATTTAAGTTTGACTTATTCCACCTCAGGGGAGAACGGGGGTTTGACTTTGCAATTCGAACACCTTGCACTCCTGCTAGATGGAATGATTATGATGCGGAAATGACATCGGCTTGGGAAGTATGCACTTTGATTTAATATATTATGTTTTTTCTGCTTGTTAGTAGGGTCTGGATCTTGATTTTCTGAACTAGTTCATAAAATCGTCAACATTTGTGTCTTGGTATCTGAACACGTAAACTTCTAAAAATGTTTGTGTCTGAAGTAATGGGACCAATGTATGCTTAAGTTGATGCAAAACTACATTGACTCAACAGGTTTTGTGTAATTCCTATTGTGGTGAGACATATGGATCAAATGATTTCGGTACACTGGAAAATGTCAGAGAAGCAATCTTAAGGATGACTTATTACTGGTAAAGACACTACCCTTATGAAATTACCGTATTTCTAACTTCTTGACCAGTTGATGGTCAAAATCTTAAGCATATTGTTAAAACTTGGTACTTCTCAGGTACAACTTCATGCCACTTTCAAGAGGGTCCGCTGTTGTGGGGTTTTCGGTCATGCTTGGACTGCTTCTAGCTGCTAATATGGAGTTCACTGGGAGCATACCACAAGGGCGTCAAGTCGATTGGGATGCCATTTTGGCTTTGGACCCAAATTCTTTCATGGAATCTGTGAAGACTTGGTTGTATCCATCTCTCAAGGTCACCACAACATGGAAAGACATCCCGGATGTGGCCGCAACTCTCGAGACCACCGGTTCAGTTGTTGCGGCTCTTAGCTCCTATCCCGACTAAGATACATTCTTATTTAAAGGCAAGTAAGTTGCATCTAATTAACCTCGAAATGGACTATACTGCTTCAAACTTTCTTCGTAAACTATGTGTTGAGTGATTAACCAAGGTTACCTTCTTTAACTTCAAATTTGACAACAGTTTCATAAACCTACAACTAGTTTCGATTGGATGACACTCTATCCATAGTACTTTGCATAAAATGTTAATCGACCATTTTACTTCAAATTGCAGATAGGGAAAAAAAAGATTTTAGTTAGCAAAAATTGACAGAAGTTAACAAGCATGATAGTGAGTTTAGCATGTTAGCTCAAATGGTTAACACTATAAGGATAAATGGCTAACAAAATCTGTCACTTCTCAAATCACATAGGAAGTGGCAGAATAGAAGCATTTTTTGGATACTAAATTTACGAACCCAAATTTTTTATAAGTCATTTCATTTATGTTTTAACTGGAATTGGATTGCTGATCATGGACAAAGCCTAAAAGACTGGGAAAATTGTGAACAGATATCATTTTGACAGGCCTCACTACTTTTTTCTAGTCATGTACATTGTCTTCAGGAGTTGTAACATCCTAATATTTAGTCAAAATTGTTGGTTTCTGCAGGATGAATTGGAGGAGAGTGTAAGTTCGCCGGTTATAGTGGTTTTATTCACATGAACAATTTTCGAGGCGGAAGCAGAGAAGTTGAGGCGTAACCTGAAGAGTGTTCTAGTGTTGGTATGTGCTTGTATCCATGTATTTGAGGAATGCAGTTGGTAGGTTTTTCCATTTAGTTTTGTTCCTTAGTTTGTGGTTTCGACTGTATACTAGATTACATATTAGTTGATTAGGATTACAACCTTACAAGTGTGAATTATTGTGGTACCTGCGTTATTTTATCTAGAAATAAAAGAAACGAAGTTGTTATTTAGCTTTGGGGGTCAAAGAAGGGGTCTTTCGGGTGTAAATGTTCACCTAAAATCAATCAATTAAGAACGCGCATTGCCTCAAGATTGAATTATTGGCACTAAACTTTGCAAAAATATATATATATATATATATTCTCAAAATTTATTAGTAAAGTTTGATCCTTTATCTATCTGACTAATAACCCATAGTTGTACGAAGTTTAAACCCCTAACGATCCCCTACACAGGATAGTCGTATAGGGATACATTCACAACGTAGTGTAGTAAAATGAAACGCAATGCTATCATTAATGCGGTAATTGTTTCAACATAGATATGTTTACTGTGATACTTAACAAACAAACCGATTTTAGACGTAGTATAGTATACTTCAAATGTTTGACAATTTTACTTTGAGGTCATCTTATAATAATAATAAAATGACATGAATCAAAAGTAAACATACCCTAAGTTATGTCAGTTTAATATCCATTATTAATCAAGATGCAGAGACTAATATAAAGAAGTCACATATGATACAAAATTTGAGAACGAGAGATATCTACTAGGAAAACTATGAACGATACACGTTTTTGTTATTAATTATAGTGATAGCTTTTCATCATTTCAATTGACATATAATAGTATAGTATGATATGATACGACTTATGAGGATGGAATTGGAGAGTGTATTACAAGAAAAGCATCCACCGCCGGGTCCCACCACTTTGACGGTGGAAGAGACGCCATGAACCAAAATCATCCTTGCATGCAACAAAACAAATGCACAGCTGTTACTCAATTTTCTGTTTATATATTTTCTTTCATCATAACTTGTTAAAAAACAAAATAATAATTTGCTTGTAAGATTTCGGTCGGCGATGTCTTTTTCTGTTTTGGTATTTTATTTAAAAAAAAGAGTTTCAAACTAATCTGCCTCAAGGTTACATCCATACATTCATTTACATTGGGCCCCTATAAGACCATACTGATAGTCAGAAAGATACCAAACTGTCGGTGCCAGCTACATTAACAAAACGTTCATGTGAATCATTCACAAATACTCATCTTTAAACATAATGATAATAATTAGTCGAGATACAATGTATGTTATAACGTTTTAGTGGTAGCACTTCAAAGTTAAAACTGTCGCTAAACCAAAAATTATAGGAGGACTAGTATACAAAATTAGAATTACTAATCATATAAAGGGAGATCAATTTTTAACTGAATCGGGTATTTCTTTTAATTCGATTAATAAAATCTAAAATGGTAGTAATAGTTTTGATTGGTATCAAAATATTACATCGTTTTCTTAATTAGTGCGTGTATAAAAATATGTTCACATGCTTAAGTCATACAGAGTACCATTGATGAAACTTAGAGGTTGGTAATTCTGGTGATGACTTCGTTGATTACTTTTCATTACCTAGAAATTAGTGTAGATAATAACAACAATGTATCTTAGCCTTGTTAGTAAGGATGTTTTCTTGCAAACAAAATTGTAATATATGATTACATATTAAGTTAAATATAATTCATCATATCCGTAAAATAAAAATAAATGATAATTACAACTTTAAGTATTGTCTTTGGCAGATAATTTCATATACAAAATTAGCCGAAGTCAACACTCCTCTTCCTCTATTAAGGTATGAGTAATCCCTCTATTAAGGTATGAGTAAGATACCCTAATGTTATTGATACATAACATTTATTATTTACCCTGCTAATTAGCCGAAGTCAAAGGTAAACAGTAAAAAATTATAAAGTTTTGTTAGAGGGAGCAAGTAAAAAAAGAAGAAAGAAAAAACAAAAAAACCCGATTTCACATGGCAGAGTAGGGCCTATTAATAATTAATAATCAATCAATGAATGAGCTAATCAAAATTTTTGTTTATATACGTGGCTGGTCCCCACACAAGACTCGCGTTTAACTCTAACGGCTACTTATACCTCCCTTCTTTCCATCCCTTTCAATTCATCTCCCCATTTTTCACACTCACATTTCCTTCCAATTTCTTCTTTCCCACGTCAAAAATCCATGGATCGTAAAAACACTCTCATCCTCGCACTCATCTGCGTCATCGTAGCATCCGTCGGAGGTCAATCTCCGGCCGCTTCTCCGACATTACCTCCACCATCAACTGTCACTACTCCCGCTGCTTCACCTTCCAAATCCACCACGCCTCCTGCCAAAACACCAGTTTCTACACCTATTTCAGCTCCGGAAATCGCTCCGGTTGCAGCTCCACCGACGGTTTCTGTTGCACCTCCGGCTAAGACACCGGTGAGCTCACCACCTGCTCCAGTCCCGGTTAGTTCTCCACCTCCAGTTGTTGAATCTCCACCTGTTCCCGAACCTACTGCTGCTCCGGTTGAAGCTCCAGCTGCTGAAGTTCCTGCACCTGCGCCTAGCAAGAAGAAAACGAAGAAACACACCGCATCGTCGCCGGCGCCTGCACCGGAGATGATCGGACCATCAGCTTCTCCTAGTGAAGCTCCTGGACCTAGCGACGCTCTTTCTCCCGGTCCGTCTGATGCTGTTGCCGATGAAGTAAGTTTTTAGAACCTATATTTACTCATTTAGTGCGAACATTACGATACTGATTTATTTTTACATTAAACGCATGAACATATACCTATTTGCATTGAAACATATACGAGTAATTATACGGTCTTTCTCTTCTGTTCCATTTAAAGTGTCCACTTTAAATATGTATATAGTTTTAAGAATGTTTACTAGTTACACTTTTCACCGATCAAATATGATCTAAAGTCTTTTTTAGTTAGTTATTATACGAAAGCGGACACTCATTTGTAACAATTGAAATAGTAATATGGAGACATGTGACGGAGATAATAACAAATAACAACTATATACGTATACGATCCGGATTTGATTTGATAAATGTGTTGTTAATTATCGATCTAGGCGTCATTTAATGCAAACATTCATCTAGATCTGAGCAATTTATATTTCGTGATCGAATTGATTTGTCTGTTTTTCATGTGATTAATGTACTTGTTTAATTTATAATTAGTTGAACACTATACATAGAGATTGATGAAATTAAATTAGGGTGAAATTGAGCTCCAAGCAGAGGCCACCGACATAATTAATGTACTTGCTTAATACGTGTTTATGACTTTTATCTTATTTTAACTTAATAATATATATTTGTATTTTCCCTAAAATGTCATATTAGATAATGCCGTATTTACCTGTAATGCATGATAACCTCATTTTTTAGTGATCTTAAATTACGAGTTTCACCTTTTCAAATACATTGTTTATTGTTAGTTGTGGTATTTAATTCTGTTATATAAATGGTGATAAATTAGCACTGACGATCGATGAAAATTTACTTACAGAGTGGAGCAGAGAAATTAAATAGCGTACAGATGGTGGTCGGGAGCTTCGTATTGGGATGGGCCGTTTTTAGCTGCCTCTAGGCCCTATATCGTTTTCTTTCATTATTTTATTTATTTTGTTTATTATTATTGTATCCATCTGATTGGTTCTTATTGTTATTTTGTTTGAATTTATTAAGTCGAGTATGATTCTTTATATAAGTTTGTAACACTATTTCAAGCTGTATCCAATCCAATCCAATCCAATCGATCCAAATTAAAGATATGTAAAAACTAAACGCTGTGAAACAATTAGAAAGATTTTAAATTATAACATATACAATTTGAATTGATGTATGGAAGCAACAGAATGAAACAAGTAAATACTCTACAAAAGGTGAACGACCTACACCGACTAAATTATTTAATTGATTCTCAATAACAACTTATAACTGCTTTAAGTTCTCTACAAAACATAAATAGTAATTCGAGATTCAGAACGGTTATGTTCGTATTAAATAGAGCTAATTATATGGTCGGTTTTTCTGATTATACTAGAATTACTGGTATAGTCCTTTAAACTTTTCAATTATGTTGGTAGTCCTTTATTTTAAAACGTGTTACCTGAATAGTTTTTTTATTTTGAAACTTTATTACTTTGAAGGTCTTTTACAAACTTAACGAATATTAATCTAAAGAACTATTCAAGTAATAAATTTTAAAATAAAAAACTAACTACGTAATTAAAAAATTTAAAGTTTAAAATTAATAATTTCAATAGAATCATATGGCCAATAACATAATTAACTCTATTAAATATCACATCTGGATCATAACCTGGAAAACAAATCTGAACCCAATACTTTGACATGCCCAATGTCTTTTCAAACATTTAGCTGTAGATTCTCAAAGTCTTTTCAAGCACCGATATAAAATCTTGATATTTACATACTCATTTCTGTTGCATTCTCAAATTTTCTTTTAACGAAAAAGAATGAAATGTAAAAATAAAAAAGAAAAGAATATAATATAAGATAACTTATATGTATTCTTAAATCGGAAGGAAAATAAAGAAAGGAAAGAAAAATAGTTAGATAGATCGTTTTCTTTTATAATCATCTTAAAATTGAAAGAAAAATATTTATAATAAAAATTTTATTTAAATTTATTTCTTTTATTTTCTTTTCTTTCTATCAAAAGCCTCGAATATTATTTTATTTTCTTTGTCTGTTGAAGATTCTTTTGAGAATGCAGCGTTCAAGATTTTAACTACTACGGACTACTGTATAACCTTTTGTACTCTTTGCAAAGGCCCAAAAGAAGAGAGCAGGATTATTGGGCTGCTATTGGTCTTATACTTAAAAACTTAAATAATCAAGAAAAACTGGTGGGTTCTAAAACAAAAGTTAATTGCATTACTATATCAGTCCAAGATAAAGAGTAAGCTAAATTAATTCCCATTAATATATCTTGTTACTGTTTTGTCATTATTATTAAAAGGGTAAAAGTTTCGAGTGGGACTTGAACTTGAGATATCTCTTTATAAAACATTTCCTCTTCAAAGTTTCATAAGAAAATTTTAGTGGCCAACTGAACTAATCCGATTAATTGTTATTATTATTGAAGTAACATATCAATATATCTCCGGCCTGACTACTGAATTTCAAAAGGCCTGTACACTATTACAAAGAAGGCCCCATGAAACAAACAACTCAAATATGTATATAACAAATTCATTCATGTTAGAAAAAATGTTATAAATAGAACAATGGCAGTGTTATTTTCTAACAAGTCTATAAAGGTAATCGTTTATTATATATTTTTTTTACTAAAAAGAGTCATTTTTGAGTATTTACCGAAACAAAATTGCTTATCAAACCTTTATAAAGAATGTACAACGCTTTTTACTAAATGGAAACATGATCATTTTCTTGAGAAAAGATAGCCATCTCCTTTAAGAGCTATAAGACGTAACATCTAAATCAAATTTCATTTCTACACGAAACATCTACATCGATATCGATATGATTCTAAAGTAAGCTAGAGATGAATAAATAAATAATTTTGTACCTAACGATTATTTAAGACATATTTTTTATTAAATTTGATTTATAAAGTTATTTCAATTCCATAATAAAGTTTGAGATAGTTTAAACACATTTTTATAATAGTATATGTCAAATTAAATAATTCGTTAATAATATTTTTAACGCTCACTCCATTTAAGACCGGTTATTGGCTCAATCTAATCACTATACCTGTCTTAATTATCTTTTAATTTAACAATTTGATCAAGAAATTAGTGCATGAACAAATAACAAAGCAAAATGAATAAATATTTTAGACAATATTAGATGTTGAAACTAAAACCACTTCCTCTTACTAGTGACTTGCATATATATTTTCTGTAGCAAGCATACGAGATCCTTTTTCACAACCTCTTCTGTTATAGAGTTCCTCTAACTCGTGACTTGTATATCTATTTTCTGTAGCAAGCACACGAGATCCTTTTCTCACAACCTCTTCTGTTATAGAGTTCCTCTTACTCGTAACTTGTATATCTATTTTCTATAGCAAGCACACGAGATCCTTTTCTCACAACCTCTTCTTTTGTAGAGTTCCTCTTACTCGTGACTTGTATATCTATTTTCTGTAGCAAGCACACAAGATCCTTTTCTCACAACTTCTTCTGTTATAGGGTCCAATCGAGAGCCTAAACTTTGTTTTAAGTTACATACTACATAAGATAAAGAGAAAATTTAAGAAGCTATTACTAGTACTTAAAAAGGTGACCACTAGCAAAGAGCAAATAATGCGAATTGTATAGTTCATCATTCATTGTCACTGTGGGCCCATGTTCCCCAAGTTCTTTAAAGTCGTGGACCCAATTCAAACCAATCCTCACACATAGATAACTTAACAAATTTAAAAACGATATAAATGTATAAAGATTGTAGAGGATCATGTTGCCAACCAAAATATTTTGTCTGTCAACTCAATCTAGTTATCGATAAAGTTAACTTGACATTTGTTATTCTTGAAGACCTTATAAAGTCGTGAAACAAAGTGCACTATGAAAATTATATATCATGTTATTGTAAATAGTTAACCACAATTAAGTTGATTTCATGTACATAATATTCAACTAAAGATATGATAGAACATATTATTCGGACTTTGGTGATATGATATGATATGATATGACGCGGGATGCTTAATGCAATACCAACCCTTTAGTAAACTTTGTCGTAAAAATAAAATGAAAGAATCAAACGTCTTTTAAAAGAGAATGATAAGTTACCGGATGATAATGTGGAGAAGAGTTTATACTTACGAACAAGATATCAGCTCCTCGACCAATTTACATATAAAATAAAAGTATAATTTTATTAATTTAAATTTAAAATAGTTTGAAGATCCCACGTGGAATTATCCCTTCAGAAACACAACACGTAGAAAATTTTATCAGCAAAAAATAAAGGGGGCCATCTTAAATTTGTGACAAACAGTTTCAGCTCAGTATCAAATGTCAAGATCTGCTAGTAATAATAACTATAAGTTGGTTGGCTTATAACACAAAACAGAGCTCAACTCACTTTCAACACACACACACACAAATAATAATATACATAATATAAATCTCACTATGGCAAATTTGATGCGAGGATGAAGTAGCAGTAGAGATGTCTTGTTCATCTCCAAAAATCTCCCTTTTACTCACCAGGTTTTGTTTAATTTCTTAAACCGTATATACATTTGAATGTTTGTTGATTTGTGATAGCGAATGCTTTATATATACTCATCAAAGTATGATGAAGATTATAAATAGTTTTATTTCAGTTTATTTCACTGTGAACTTTGTGTTTGTAATATGTTTATTTGTTACTGGCTAGCTTTCTGTTATACTCCTTTATATGAATTTTAAGAATTTTGTGTATCTGAGTAGAACAGTTCCTCTGGACAAAAGTGTTCCTTGAATAGCTTTTCAGTGATAAAACTCAAACAGCTTGCTCCTTTTTTTAATGTAATTTGCTGATGATAAATTTTACTTTCCTGGGATAAATGTTTTAAGATACTATTACATATTTTAAACCGCTGCAGGGCATTTTATGACTTCAGTTTAGTCTCTTTTTTTTTTCTATTAAGATTTTAGTTAAGTTGGTGAATAGTTTGTCACTCTAAGAATAAATTGATAAACTCTCATATACAGTAGTTTTTAACCTGTGTATGGGTGTTCATAGGTACATAGAAATCTGTCAGATGCATGAGGTGCAACCTAGCTCAACTATCGTATCATGGTTGGAAAAGGTCAAACTGTTAATATCAATCAATTTATTTACTATCTGATAATTTTTAATGAAAATTATCCTATGCTATCTGACACAACAACTTTCTTTTGTTGTTGTTAGGCCATGATTCAGAAGATCACATGCCAAAAATGTACAATAGTACTTTTACTGGACCAACTTACCAACGCTGACTTGTTGCCCCTCATCGATCTTTTCCATTTGAACAAGTTGGATGCATTTGACAATATAGACTTGCTTCATAATTCAAGCGGTGACTTAAACGAATACACTTTGTTGTCATTGATGCATGCCATCGACACAAGGCTTCGTGTGGTTGATATTCGTGATATGCCACTAAAGGAGGATATCTTGAGGTCTATTTTGTGGCTTCCATCAAATTGACAATAAACTCATCATACTAGTTTTTGTCACATGTTTCATTTGCAGTCACAAAGTCACTCCCCATCCCCTACACAAAAGAAAGAAGAAATAGGCTGGGGAGGTTGTGAGGGACTCAATACCCCTTACTTAATCTTTTTAATAGCCATAAAAAGAAGAATTATTAGATAATATAAAGTGTACCATGTTAAGTGGTTTTTTTATACTGTGTACGGATTTAAATTATTTCCAGGGATCTATTTGAGACCGGTCTGGACTGCCGAGTTCTGAACATAAGGTCCACTGAGATTCAGAAGCTCAACATGGCTGGGAGATTTATGCATATGCACACCCTTAATCTGGACTTTTGTACCTCACTTAGTAGCATGGAGAAATATTGTTTCACTTACATGCCTAATTTAACCCGTCTATCAATGTGTGCCACACGAGTATCCAATCTATGGACTACCGCTGCTGCCTTGTCAAAACTTCCTTCATTGATTGAATTACGGTTTCAAAATTGCTTGTGTTGCAAGGACACCGCCCCATGCCATTTGAAAGACTTCTCGGTTACAAACACCAACAACACTTCAAGTAATAAGCTAAATGAGGTCAGAACATTATTACATATTTGCACGAAATCTTGGTTTATTACCTAACTTTCTTGATATACTGTACTAAACAGATAGGTGGCAAAATGGGCGGGCGGGTCAGTTTGGGTAACCGGGTCAAAATCGGTTTGGGTTAAAATAGACTCTGAACTTCATCTTGTTAATGAGTTTATGATATGTTACAGGTTTCTTTTGGTAAATTGAGTGTTGATGAACATGAAGGTGGCTTGTTACATGCTTCTACAGTTTCAAAAAAGTACAACTCGCATCATCCTTCACCGATATGCTTTCAGAAACATTATAGGGAATACATGATTGCTTCATTGCCAAGATTAGGAGTATTGGATAATTGTCGCATTGGAAAATTTGATAGAGAAAGAGCTAAAACAGTCTTCTCAAGATACTACGAGTTATTACCAAATAAACGACAGCATAAAGAAAGCATCATTAGTGTATTGCATATGCGTGAAACAGGAACAAGTAGTATACTCAACCAGAAATCCTTGAGGTCTAAGGGTCCATCACTACACAAAAAAAGTCAAAGTTTCTACTCAAGGTCTCTGTGCGCTGCTAAACTTGGTTCCTCTGCATGGCCCGTTCTACATCCAATATCGAATATCAGCCAGATACCGAATGAAGAGGGCAAGATCCTTAGACCAAGACAGTTCGAGTATCACCAAATGGACCCCAGCCTAATGGCTTTTGGTACTCTAGAAGGGGAAGTAGTCGTCATCAACCATGAGACTGGGAATCTTGTTAACTATGTGCCATCTTTTGATACACATAAGAGCGTTTTGGGCCTCTGTTGGCTTAAGAGATACCCATCGAAGGTATGTTTTCTAATGGAACAGTAAGCAGAGATAGAAAATAGGGCGGTTGGGTATCGGTTCAAAACATGTACTTGTTATAGATGTCGACATGGGTAAAGATTGACCCGATACACTTTTTGTGGCTCAAAATTGTTTATTTCATAAGTAATTAGTTCATCTGAGATGGCTGCAAAATTTATATTCTTACAATAATAATATGAATATTTGGATAAAATAGTTTAGGAGGGTTTATGCAGAAAAACACTTTGGGCGACCTTCAATTCGGTCAACCTATTTGACCCATTTCCTATTTAGCTAAGTTCTCTTTTTTATTTTACCTGTTTGACCTGTTGTAGATAAAACATAACCTGCATCACCCCATTAGTAAGTAAATGGATTGAAATTGCCGTCAATAAGCATTACTTCACTCTGGTCTTTTTGTTGTTTAGCTTTAGTTATTTACAATTTCTACTGTGACAAACAGCTTGTAGTTGGCTATGACAATGGATCCTTGAGATTGTACGACATCAACGACACACTTCCAGACATTTCAGATAGCTACTGTAGTTCTCCTGGTTTTGCTTTTGATGACTTTCAGCACTTGACTTCAGTCCACGTTAATGCAACAGATGATCAAATTCTTACAAGTGGTTACTCAAAGAAAGTTGCTGTTTATGATATCTCCACTGGAAAACGCTTACATCTTTTCACTGATATGCATCGAGAACCCATAAATGTGGCCAAATTTGCTCATCATTCTCCATCACTCTTTGTTACTTCATCATTTGATCATGATGTTAAAATGTGGGATTTGAGAACCAAACCTGTAAACCCGTGCTACACGGCCTCAAGTTCAAGTGGAAATGTGATGGTTTGTTTTTCCCCTGATGACCTTTATTTGCTTGTGTCAGCTGTTGACAATGAGGTATTCTGGTTCTGTTTAAATAATGACTAAATCATATCTCTAGGATGGGTTGTACCTTGTATCGGAAAGATGTTGACTTTAACAACAGTTGGCATCTTTGAGAAATTCATAATCTTAGATTAGAGGGTAAAAATGGGCGGGACGGGTATTAGATAAAAAAATGTAGTTCTATTTATGGGTCAAAATGGGCTTGGTTGGGTTGAAATTGACCCGAAACACTTTTTGTCCAATTTCTTTTTATGCTTATAAATTTGTCTAATAATATTGAAAAATTATGTTTGATATATAATAATTTAATTATTTGGATAAACACTTTAGGAGGTTTTTCACAAAAAATAGACTTTGTGAACTTTCAACCTAATTGCACTTTTCATACCATTTGAGCGTGTTCTTTTTCTTATTTCTTATTACTTGTTTCATCACCCGTTAGAGATTCTAAAAAAAAAACCAACATCAACTCATTAATTACTAATATTGGTTGTAATTGCTACCAATAGTTTAGTAGCTATAATATTTACGTAGTTTCTCCGGTCCAAGGCTAATGGATGTTAGTGGCAGGTTAAACAACTTTTGGCTGTAGATGGTAGGCTTCATACAAATTTTGATATAGCTCCCACAGGAAATTCTCAAAATTACACTCGCTCGTATTATATGAACGGAAGAGACTATATCATTAGTGGAAGTTGCGATGAACCTGTTGTTCGTGTTTGTTGTGCTCAAACTGGTAGGCGACTCAGGGATATATACTTGGAGGTGCATTTATAATTTCACACACTTCACTAAACACTCTGGTATACACTATATAAAATTAATAGTAGTCAACTCTTTATGCTTGTTTGAAGTTGGAGCCCTGTTGTTTTTCAGGGTGAGAATGCAAGGAGCCTGATGTTTGTGCAGTCTCTAAGAGGCGACCCATTTAGAGTAAGCTTTTCTGTATTATTTCAAGTAGTGTAGCACTATGGAACATGCAATTATGCAATATTTCTTACCTAATATGATATAACGGTCTATATATTTGTTTTGTTCTTGATACCAGCATTTTCACATGGCCATCTTGGCAGCATATGTGCGTCCTAGCTCTAAGTGGGAGATCGTCAAGGTAATGCATAATTGCATATCATAATTCACATGATTAATCGTTCTTCCTATTTATTGCTTGTGCTGAAAATCTCAAATTCCATGTATATGAACAAATGCAGGTTAATTTGCTTTCTTCGGGTCAATATTCATCTGAATATCAAAAAGGCCAGCATCTCTGCCCTTCCTATAGGCTCGGAACTTAAATGTGCATGGTTTTATGGTGAAGCCGTTTACCTGTTTATAATGACAAAACCCAATTCATAATGCAAATTAGCGAGGCATAAATTACAAGTGTGACTTTATAAGATTGGATTTGGTATTAGAAGGTTTCCGGTATTTAAGTTTCAGAAACCCCAAAGGTCATGCAAATCGTCATCTTTCGTTATACGTGTATGAGTTAACTCCAGTTTATAAATGTTGTACTGGATTAATGTACAAATACAGTGTGATAATCTGGTTAAAAGAAAGGATTGGAGCAAGCAGCTCCGTGTGGTTGATTTCAAATAGTTAATTTGAATACCAAATGGCCAAATATTTACCTTGAATAAAAAAGTTAGTTTATGTTGAAAATTCAATCCACACTATGTCTTTATGAGTTTTGAGATGCACTACAAGCTATGTTGTGAATACTTGAACTCGATAAAGCTTGACTCGATTTAGCTTAACCTCAAACCCAGCTCGAGTTCCTGTATATAATTTGAGGCGTTTGAAGCTAGAAAAATAAACGTGTGGCCAATTCAACGTCACCAGTTATCAATGTTTTGGAAGAAAAACTTGTGGCGTTTGGTACGTGGAAATATTGTATGCTAATCGAGACTAACTAAAAAACAGTATAGATTTTTCTTTTTTATGACGAGAGAAAACGAGTTTTCATTGTTTTATTATTAATGATAAGGTGCCAGTTAAGAATATGCAGCATAACTGGTCACAGGTTGTAGAATATGCATAACTGGTTGTAGGTAACACAACTTTTAAATGTGAGGTAAATGAAGTACGCTAAATTTGAAGCACACAGGCTGTAATATTTGGTCATAAATAATTATGATTTAACTTAGAATTGAATAATAGAAGGTGCACTATTATTAAATATATCTTAATCTAGAATCTTTATTACCGATGAAGCCTATGTTGAAGAAAAGACCGAAGGTAAAATAGTACGGTACAAAACTCGTATGGATACTTTTGACGATTATGACAGGAGTAGTGCACATGAGGGAACACAAAGAGCTAGTGTTTGGTCTACGACTGACTTATCAATCAAAAAGTTGGGAATTAAGTTAAGAGATAATTTGTATATGAAAACTAATGAAAAGATCTACAAATAATATATCCTATGTATCACATATAATTTAATAAGAAATGAGTTAAATTAGTGTTTTCACGTATCTAATTAGACCTATATATCATCATTTCACTTTTTATATATATGTACAGAGTGTGTGTATATTACGTGAGATGAAGTAATTGAAAGAAAGGCAAATAAAAAATGTATGGCATTACTTTTTTTAATCTAAACCCCTAATTAAATAGGTACGTACTTTTATCTAGACAAAAATGCCAGCCATTGTTTCTTTTTGAGGTTGTATTGAGTATGTTTGGAACTTGAAGTGAAAATGTTAATTACTAGTGACTACGTACAAAAGCCGAAGGTGCTTTATTCGACGCTGAGAATGACGTTTGGATCGTACGCGTATTGTAGTCAAACTGGAATTTAATCAAAGACAAACCATATGAAATTAAACCCAGATATGATTTCCACATGCATGCATCTATATATCACCGCCATATACCCACCACCACTATATATGGTATATACACCATCCATCTTTACACACCATCATTGTATATATATTACAAAAAATGATGAAGCAGCTTTCATTATTTGCAGCTCTGTCTATTGCCATTCTGTTTTTCACGTCTCCGCATTTCAATCCCCGACCCCATCTCCATCTTCGTCAATAGGTAATTATATTAATTAAGTTACTAATTAATGCGATGGAAAGTGTGCGACTCGATGTTCGAGATCAGGTCGGAAAGATAGGTGTCTTAAGTATCGCGGACTTTGCCACGGGAAATGTAATGGATAAGGGTATATTTGAAAGTTTAATAATTTTTTATAGTTATTTTTATAAGCAGACAATATTTTTGAAAAAAATAAATAGTAATGCATACAATAAAACTACTGAGATGGAGGGAGAATATAAATGGTCTCTTCTTAATTTTCAAATGAGTTTAGATAATTAATAATCAACAAATATGGTTATCTCATGATGTTTCTTTAGTTATTTAAGTAGTCATCTTTATTGTAATTGGAATTATTTTTCTGGGTTAACCAAAGTTTTGATTTTATGAGAAAAGCAATGTTTACAACTACTATGATTCTCTTTAACAAATTTTAATGAAATAGTTAGCTAAACAGGAAGGGTTGTTGGGTATTTAATTCAGTTACAAATAAATAAGAGAAAAAATTAAACATACATGATGACAAATATAGTTGATGGTTAAATACTTATATGTCATGTTGACCAGGTAGCGTATCATTTTATTTTTGCTTTTCGTCCATTAACTTATATTGATTGACGAAAATATAAGTTCAAATGAGATTACTATTTCAAACCAGTTGATTTGCTAATGTGAGATTTGAAGGAACGTATAACATTCACAGCTTTGCTTTTAGGCCTGCACTTTGAATTTCTACAACTTATAAGCCTATTTTCATGTCTTTTTCAACCAACGTTGTTAATGAATGTCAAAATATTTAATATATGTATGATTTTGACCCACATTTATCTGATTTTTGACAATAAATTTATCATAAATAGATACAGATGTGTTATTATCAAACTACTTAATAGGAGTGGATTTTAGAGAGAAGAGAAAATTGGTGAAGAAGGGGGAGAAGAGTTTTTTAACCCTTTAATTCAGCAAAATAACTCTTTGATTCAATTTGAAATCATAATATTTTTTTATTGAATCATACTTGCTTTTTGCTAAATCATAGTTTTAAATATATATTTCTCTCATTTCTCTTCAAAATATATTTAAAACTCGATTCATTCATATATTGTACATCAAGTATTATATAACATAAACACAAATATTTAAAGTCAAAGTTGAAAAAGAAATACTTTAAAAAGTTAAAGCTGAATTATTATTTTGAGACGGAAAGAGTATATTTTTTCATAATACATTGAGACCTATATAATAATTGGACAACGATTACCTTCAAATATAATTTTCTGTCTTTTACCATGATGCATTGATGTGAGTTAGAAATTGTCAAATATAAATATGTCTAACTTGTACAAAATACTATGATATATGTACGTGTTATAAAGTACTAAAATTAAAAACAACTATATAATTCTTACTAGTTTTTTTTTAATCTTCATCATGACAATTATTATTAAATTAATACGAAACAAATAAGTAGCAAATACAATTATTACAAAAAAATAAATAATTGATGGTAAAAAGGACATAGGAGTAGTTAGATCGTACGTAGTTTAATAAGCGTCCATGTGTAATTGACGTTTGTTTACTCATGTCATGGGCCAACGCAATCACATGGCTTCATCAACCCATTTCCACTCTATTATACTATCCCATAATCACTTCGATCACTTCACTATAAATAATATATACATACATCCTTACATGATAATAAGTTCAACAAAATTAACAACTTTCCCTTTGTATTTCTGCTTACTGCCACCCTTCTCTTCATCTCCGCCACCTCCTCCGCCACCGCTACAACAGCCGCCTCCCCGCCAACATCCCCAACTCTGAGTAACCAACCTCATAATTTTTTTCTCTTTGGATCTTAATTTACGAGTTTTATTAATGACAGCCTTTAAGACTATATTTAACAATTAATTTCATATGAACTACGACAGTTTAATTAAAAATAAGGTTCATTTTAAAAGATAATCCTTAAAGTTGTCGTTATCATTCTCCTAAAATTCGTTAATTCATTTGTAGCACATTTTCTTTTCTTACTTGTTTGTTTGAACATGAAATTGTAGGCACGTTTGGATGTGATACCAAGTGTGGCAATCGATGTGCGCTTGCAGGTTATAAAGAACGATGTTTGAAATATTGCGGTATCTGTTGTGGGAAATGCCAAGGGTGCGTTCCATCGAGTCCGAACTCAGACAAAATGGAGTGCCCTTGTTACCGTGACGTGAAGAATTCTAAGGGAAAAGCCAAGTGCCCTTAATTGATTCACTCCTTTTATTTATAATCGAATTTATGTTTTGGAAATTGATAAAGCTTGGTGTTTCATTAAAAGTGAGAATACAAATTAAGAACTATTTCTACTTCCACATCATGTCATTTATGCTTCTTGATGAATGTTCTGATGTTAAATTGTTTGATCAATGAGAACTTTGACTTATATTTATTAAATAGGATATTGGTTGGTGTATCAAGTTAGCCTTGTAGATTGAATGTGTATTAATCGTTTCCGTTATGAACGAAAACAATCACACGCTTTGTTTGGTATGCATGTGAATAGTGTGAACATAAAAATTAGTATCATAATCTTTTTGCTAGTTGTAAGCCATCTTTTTATAGGTATTTGGATGATAAAAAGGAACTTTTGAAACTTGACAAGAAATCTTGTTCTACTTTTATAACTAGGTATAATCCCACGATAATGCGGGATGAATTTAATTTATATAAATGAATAAAATATGATGATCGATTTTTTATATAGTTTATAGACCCGCGATAAGGCGCGACGAATTTAACTTTTATAAATAAATAAAATATTTAGTCGATTTTTTTATATTGTGACCGGCTTTTGTAATTTAAACATTTATTTGATCGATTTTTTTATATAGTCTATAGACTCATTATAACGCGAGACAAATTTAATTTTAATCAAAGGAGTAAAATATTGTGGCCACACGAAAGAGATGTTGATCATTTAATTTTTATAAATTAATAAAATATTGTAGTAATTTTTTATATAGTTTATATACGCTTTAATTTTTATAAATAAATAAGATATTTGGTCTATTTTATAATTTAAATAAATACATTAAATATTTAAGGGGTTAAAAGTGCAATTATATAAAAAAATTTAGAATCGTTGGATCAAAAATAGTGAAAAACAATGAACGGATGAAATTCCTCCATCTTATCCTCTTTTAGTTATATATAAAGATTTTCAATAATATGTTAAAAAGTTTAACTCTATTAATCACTTATAATTTATAGTTGTATATATAGCAATTTAGCAACTTTTGGTCCCTAAAATTATACAAGTCTTAAACTCTTGGTATATATAAAAGCCTATACGCATATATTAAATTTTGCATGATGAGATGCCACATACATACATCACTACAAACAATTTAAGTTGAACTACTTCCCATAAATAGAAAAGATACCAATAAAATGAGATCATAAAGTGATGACCAGCTGCATATATGCTACTAATTGGATGAAAACAAAATGAAAGATCCACCACCTTTTTCACATGTTTTTTAGTATTTGTTAATTATATGGCTTTTGAGAAAACATAAATATATACAAATGATTATGTTCGAATTGACACATGGAAATGAAAAGATGTATTGCTGTCTAAACAGGCAATCTACTTTCTCCATGTTGAATACAGTAACAACTTACAAATCAAATATTACATTTTTATACAAAATTTGCATAAAAATGACCAATGATGCATAAATACCAACACAATTTCCTCATCTTCTCCCACCATTACCTTGTCTCTGATTTCTAAAGTAACTGAGCAGTGGTTGAGCCTACAGAAGACATAAAAACCATGATCGAAGTTACAAAATAAAAAATAAAATAAAAAATGGACAAGAAAAACGCACCTTTTCTTGGCTCTTGGGGTACCAGATTGTGTTAAAACCATCAATGGTGGTACAGCTCCTTCATGTAGCACAGCATTACAAAACCTATTACTATTAGTACACAACTGTAACAGGGCTGCAGCAGCATTCTCTTTTCCTCGGGCCAAACCCAATTCAACAGCGTCAATGGGTATCAGTATACACCCCTCCCGACCAATATCATCTCTACCTCAGGGATTGTAGCAAGATTTGCCAGAACAGCAACTACCTTATCAATCAACCCAAATGCAGGATTCATGAGCTCTACAAGATATCTCACAGCACCAGCCGAGACTATACGGGCCTTGTTTCCATGAAACATTGACAGCTTAAATAAAGCTGTGCCTGCATCTTTCTTTCCTTGTAGATTACCATTTCTCAGTAAGTCAACCAGAGGCCGGATTGCTCCAGCCTGCCCGATTAGTATCTTGTAATCTTCTATACAAGTAATCCCTGGTGGTTACCAAGCGTTTATGGTAGTTAGACACCAAAATAAGTCACAATGGTTTGTGAAAAGTCGCAATTGTTCAATAAAAGATGCAACTTTTATTATTGCCCAGCGCTTCGATGAATATGCTTTCAATCGGTGCTGAGTGTATTATTTCCAAGACAGATTGTTTCATCAAGTGATGAGCACCGAATAATAGGTTAGAGATCTGTAAATTATCAAGTGTCACGGATTGCTTCACGAATCGTGTATGTTCACTTTCCGAATTTGATATTTCGACCCTTATTGCCGGGGTTACACAAAATTCAAACTATGCGAAGATCAAACAAGTTCTTGTTTCTGGATGATTTGAGAGAATTCGTATCTTGTTTCTGTGTATCAATATGAATTCATTTTCCTCTTTTTAAAGCAGAAAACGGTCGGCGGTTATCGGTTGGCGATTGGAATCCATATTTTCATATATGGTCCCTCAACTGTATGTTCCCCACCAAGGGTGCTACCCCTAGGACCTGCAATTGTAGTCGTACCAGGATCGATTTAGACTAATTCAAGTGTGCACTCCGCACCTCCTAAGTTGTATTAGAACTAAATTCTAACCCTTTTGATACACGTATCATTTCCATTATACTAAAACGATTAGGTGATACTAAAATCACCAATATGATATTGCATCCATTCGGTATTGTTCCTACACAATCATATTACAAACCTTGACTCCTAATGTGTTCAAAACCAAATTCATATACTCCGCAACTTCTAACCCATAGCACAACTTCTTATGAGATTCATTATTCTGTATCAAGTAAATCTCTATTGCACTAAAATTGGCTACATAATTTATGTCTAAAAGTCTTATCTGCTCTCATTATCATTATCATTATCATTTTCTTTAAAATAAACATATATATACTTCGAATAAGAAAATAACGACGGAAGAAATTGAATTTCTACAAATATACCTTAATTATGGAAATATATATAAGTCAAAAAATAGATTTTGGTGATTCAAATCCTTGCGAATTGAAGGTTTAACATATCCTTGAAGTCATTATAAGTGAAACCTAAACACCGGCACGCGGTTCCTATTTTATCTGGTTTATCTTCTTTATAAATGGAATTTAAAGTGTTTCGTTTAAGATTTCAAGTTCAATAATAGTTGAGGTACGTATGTTTAACAAATATCAACAGTTCGCTAGCTATAGTTTATGTTGAAGGTGATTTGTGGATTTGGGTTAGAACAGAGTACAATAATAATCCTTCTTGGCATGTGCGTCTTAAATTGTATACCAAGAAAATTGGAATAAGGAGAGAGTTGCAACTTACAATTACTCTCTACATAAGGAGTTGCTTATGATCCTCCGAAAAGAGCGCTATCAACAATTGTGTTATTTGACATTTCTTGTTACAAGATTGACGTGGTAATGTGTGTCAAAAGCCTTGAATTGTTAGACATAGGAACCGCTTTTGAGGAAAAGCAACCACCTTTACATGAAGGAAAACAGAGAAGCATGACAACTCAGACAAAAAAATATGTGATCTGCGCACACTTCTACAAGGCTGAGGAAAATGTGTAATTTTCTTTCATATGTGGTTTCATTCTTTTCAACTGGAACCTTACTCACGTGTTTATTGGTTACTACATTAGCAATTTTCTTTTATCAAACAAGGATGCATACTTAAGTTAGTTGTATTAATGTATTAATATTATTAAGTGGAAATGCTCTGTTTGTAACCTATTGACAGCTGAGGGCATACACTTTATGTAAATAATGCCAATTTGCCATAATATGTATCCAGTGGCATTGTTCAACTATGTGAAATATAGGTTTTGAGTTATCAGAATGCTTGAAACTAGTTCTATGAATCCCCAATCGATCAATCTTCTTTATTGGATGCTGAAGTTGCTCCTGGAGAGTAAGATTCAAGTCTTACTCATAAATGGAGACTGCTGAGGTAATTAAGCCAATTAAGTCAGAGACAAACACCATATTAGTTACAAACCACAAAGTAAACTCTCATTGAGTGTCTAGTGTATTATAGTTATGTAAATATCAGCAAATCCAGGTTGTTTCTTACAAATATTACATGATGTTCAGATAGTAGCTCGAATTTTTCTGGTCTTGTCGACAATATGCATATGATGAAATGAGAAAAAAACATATAGTTATGAGAAAGGAAACAAGGCATACCATCATTTAAAAAATTCAATAAAATAAATAAAGTTGTTCACAAAACTACAACAAACATATACAGAAAAAAGCATGAATTTCACAAAGAAAAAAAAAAACGGTTATTCATCAGATATCTCAATCAAGCCCCTCAAAAAATCATGTATCCTCTTTCCCCTTTCCTAATCTTACGCATATTTGCAAATTAGATTTACAAGTGTACACAAAGCTTACCAGAAAATGATTGATAAAGCCTCAATACCAACAGAATTTCCTCATCTCCTACCACCGTTGCCATGGCGCTGATTTCTAAAGTAACTAATCAGCGATTGAGCCTTTTAAATGATTTATCTTCATTTCCTTTTCTATTCCTCTCCTTTTAAACACAAAACACAATAAGTTTTGGTTCATTTAAGAGGAAATATATCATTTAAGTATACATAAACACTTGAAGTTCAAACATTTAGTAAGTAGGATGTTAGAGATCATCATCACATAAAATCATTTAGTATAACGAGTACTAGTTTAATATTTCCTAGTCACAAAGTTTGGCATCTTTCTCTGAAATTTGAAGTTGCTATCACATGAAATACTTGGAAGAAAGATCTTACTTATCCGTTAATAAAGATTATAAAATGAACATAAGCATATTATATTAGATTTAATTAAAGGAAGTTTAAAATTAGTGTTAAAGGAGAAAATGATCATTTGAATAATAAACTCTATGTATTAAAGAAGATTATCATCTAAGAAATCTGAATTATATTTAAGAGAGCATCTGTCTTCTTTCTTTTGTTTATATTTATATTATATTTATTATTATTAAAAGAAACTTATAATTAAGTAGTCAACTTTGACTTTAACCTTTATAAGTTAATCTGGTTCATTCATTTTGTTAACTAATTTGATAATGGCAAGCCCTCCCTAACCGGAGAGCCTCAGAATAAAGAGGCGGCGATCAATCATCCACTATTGGGATTCGTAATTATTGTTGACCTTCTTTTTAAAAAATGATTACGACTATCCAAAAGATTTTGATTTTACTAATTCACCCTTAATGGACTACAATATTCCATATTACATTTTAGTTTTTAAACTCAAAATCCAAAAAACCACGTATTAATGGCTGATGTTTATCCGATTTTCATTTTTGTAGCTAAAGATTCTGGACACATAATCATCAACCAACTTCAATTTATATATATATATATATATATATATAATGGCTTAATAGTGGGAGGTCTCAACCACCAAGAGTGACCCAACCGGTAAAGTTTGAGACTTCATCACTTAATAGTGGGAGGTCTCAAGTTCGAATCCCATTGGGTGAAAATACTCTGAAGTGGTCACGTCAACCTTCTGAAAAGGAAGGGCTTTACCTGGTTTAAGTCTGTGTGGCGGTGGACTTAGACTCCATGAATTAGTCGGTCGAAGGTCTGAACCATAGTAAAAAATTAAAAAAAAAAATTCTAATTATTCCATAATTAGTTAATTACCTTCTTTCGGATACATAAGGAATTCACGTAATACACTTTAGACCACTCCCTATGGTGACTAACTAAGACTGCAAGACTGATCTCCACGTTAGCGTTAAGATTGAGGACTAACCCAAGACTAAACGCTCCCTATGGTGAGTGCAAGACTGAACTTTTCAGTGTCACGTCAACGCCACGTCATTTCTTAAATATCAATACAAATACATTTTTATATTAATAATAAAAATTACAATAATTAAAATCCTACATTACATTAATAATTAAAAACTACGTTACACTAATAATTAAAATTTCAATAACTAAAAACCTACGTTACACTAATAATAATTAAAAAGCGATACAATTATTCCTCGTCGGTGTCTTCGTTCGTTTGTTGGGTAGGCGCTATACGATCGCGTTTAATTTGTAAGTAAAGTTGATGTGAATTGATTGTGATAAATAATGGTAATTGTTTTATATAAATTGTGTATGAAATAGATAAAGATTTAAAGAATTGTGTGTGAAAGATTAGATAATTGTATGTATATATATATATAGTGTTTGATATTTGTTTAAAAAGTTTTTTTTTTTAGCCCAACCTCTCTCCATTTCTTCCGTTCTTCGACCGTTCTCCACAAGACAAGGGACCATAGGACGGTCCCTAAGACGGGACCATGCCTATGATGGCGGGCACAAAACGGAGCCACATCAGACGAAATGCAAGACGAAGGCCAAATCAGATCATAGGCACTGGTCTTATAAACCCATAATAATTTATATTAAAAGAATATTAATATAATTTGTCTTTAAAAGTAGAACTGCATACATACATTATTATTAGAGTGAATTACATGGATCGTCCTTGTGGTTTGCAAGATCGCACGCCCACGGTCCTTTTGCTACATATACAGTAGGACCATGAGCGTACGATCTTGCAAACTACAAGGACGATCCGTGTAATTTTAAAAATAAAAGGAAGATCGGTGTTCTTTCTTGCAAACCACAAAAACAATCCATATAATTTACTTTTATTATTATTAATTTAATATTATATGATACACTCAGATACATTGCATTTTTTTTCTTTCAACTAAACAATTAATCAAATACTAACATGGTATTCATTGATCTTTGATGTGTTGTAACTGCATTTGAAACCCTATCTCATTCTCATTCTCATTCTCGATCTCAATACATTTAATGGCTGAAAATTTGAACGCGTTTAATTTAAGTTAGATCAATATATTAAACTTAAATTAAAATACAAACTATAATTAATATATATAATGATAATGATATTTCTTCCCTTATATATATATATATGTAACCTGACATGCCTGGTTTGTCTCCATCCTTTTTGTAAAACATCCTCGTATTATTTAACTACAGATATAAATGATCACATTTGATGGAATGATCTCACTTTCTGTTATTGGAGATTTTGATTAACGAATTTTGAAAAGATAATACATAGAATTTACAGATTTCAACTTTGAGGTTCTAAAATAGATTACCGTCCAATAAAGTCTCAATAACTTTTTGTTAAAATCAATCAATTATGCAATGATGACTTCCATAAATATAACTAACAACATGTGCCGAAATTTTGGCTAACATTACTGTATTCATATACCATGTATTGTTTATTAGACCTCGTATACCAACGGCCCTATAAATTTATATTTGATCTTTATAGATATGCAATAAATGTATAATTAAAGTAATGTCATATAAGTATGAGTTAAAAGATATTAGTTAAAAGATATTAGAATGTTGTTTAAAATTAAATTATTTAAGGTAATGTGTATGTTGGGCATTTAGTTGGTGTCATATTAATGTTATTTTTTCTATATAAAATTGAGTGTGTGGACATTATATTTGTAACGACAAGTATCCCCTTCATATATTAAAAGAAAATGTTATGTGTGAAAGAATATTGACTTTTTTATTTATAAATAAATAGTGATCATTAGATGATTCTCCAAGATTAAATATTAACCATTGATTAACAAAGTCAATGGTATTGAGCTCATAATTGTCTCTCTCTTAAAAGAGTTTTATAAATTTTATTAAACTACCCTCAATTGATTAGTAACTTTTTAATTATTATTACTTTATATATGAGAGGTTTCCTTCTATTTTGGACTTGCAGTTACTATCATTTTTGTAAATGACTACCCATTCAAAATTAAAAATGCATGCGTTCAAATAACCCGAAGATAAAAGATCGGCATGTATGCCTCCTTTTCTCAAGTTCGATTAAAAATTCTTATACACACGTGTTTTGAATTCGAATAATGATTTAGTAATTTACTATTAGATTTCGATTTCAATTTCGATTTCAATCGGTCATAGATAATGATTTACATTCGCGTTCTTAGTATTTAAACAACAGTACAGATCTGGATTTCGATTCGTACATCATCAACACCAGGTAGTGCAATTTTGCTTTATTTTGATTTGATATGAAATTGGGGTTCATAAGAATAATTATGATGATGATTCTGATTATGCGTATGATCACAAGGTTGTCTTCGATTTTTATTGCCTTTTTTCACCATCTTCGTATTTTCAGGTTACAACATATCATCCGATTCATAACAGTTAAACTTATTTTCCAATTGATCATGAAAACACAATATAATTTCATTGATAGATTAGTTCAAAACAAGCTCTACGTTGTTAAACTTATATCCATCTACATCTACATACTTTTTCATTAACCACAGAGTTTAATAAAATTAACTGATTCTTCACAAAACCACCGCACTAATTGCGACCAACCAAGTTTAACAGACCACTTTACATTGTCATCCCCATAATGCCAAACAAACTCGATCCCTAAATCAACATAGAAAGCAATTGCATCACGATTTCCATATTCAGCAATATCAAACATTTTAAGATAAATGATCATTGAACCTTTATTCCACGTAACTTATGCGTTACACAAATAATTTCTTCTAAGAAATAATCTGTTTTTTTAAGATGGTAAACAGGAATAATTTTTACACGAAGTGGATCAATAACTTATAGATTCATTACTCGTTATCTTCTTGATGGCCTGCAAAGTTAATGATTGTGGTTAAAAATAACATATGGGAATAACTATTCTCATAAACTTTTGACCATTTCATAGATTAGGACTAAACCACAGACCCCAGCATTTAAAAAAGTATGTACCAGTTAAAACAACATAATTGGCAGGCATTATATATAAGCCTTTTAAACAGGAGGCAATAACTCAGGTATATATTAACTTGCAAATAACAGAATAGGATACCAAATAAATAAATAAATAATGGAATAAGAAGCCTGAGAACTTGGCCATCCGGGGCCAAGGTATTCATAATATAAAGATATATACACATAACTAGGCATTGAGCCCGTGCGATGCACGACCGTTTAAAAATACGGTTTCAAACAGTTTAATAAATAACTAACGTGTCAAATATAGTTTCAATATATTAAGGTTGATAATGATTTAGGTGGTTTTAAGCATAATAATATCATGTAAACATACAAACTTTATATATTTACAACCTTTAAACTTCAAAAATCACAATTAATCTAACATGCTAAGATAATGCAACATCGGTACTGTTACTATTAAAACTAATAATTTACGCTTCTTAAAGAAATTGTGAAAAAGAAGAATCACTTAGTATTGAAATAGTTCAACAATGTGGAACTTATACTTTACGATTAACCAAAATTTTGCCTAAATCAAAATATATAAAATTTCATCTCAAAACTGATTTTCTCATTTTTAATAAAAACGATTACTCGTTCTCAACGGTATACAACATGTATGTCAATAAAAAGTAGGTGTTTGTGACCATGCCAAAAAAGATAATCAAAAGGTTAATCATATTACCAATAGACTGTACCCAACATCAACATAAAAATATGATGGGATTGCATACTGATAGTAAAACCCATGCCTTGAAATTATTACGTAGTAAATTAAACATAGGTTGCAAGAGTTCAAAAGCCACATGTAGACATGTAGACAATGGCTGACAACATTTAAAAAACCAAATAACCAAAATTATTCAAAACTCTTCATCATCAGTTTGGGTCAACCAATAAGGGGTGAGTTCAAATAAGAATGACGAAAAATCTCACGAATCGTATGCGAATAAATTATAAAAGTTACATATTCAATCAGCGTTAAAAATAGGAAGAAAAAAAATTCGTCGAAAGTATATCATGTCAGATCTCTAATTAAAGATAAAATGACGCTGATTCTAATGATGTAATTTTTATAATTTATTGATGTACAATTTATAAGATATTTAAATTTAAAGAAAAAAGTGAAAATTGGTAAGGTGAGGTGGCATGGAGGATTAAATGACAAATAAGGTTAGTTCCTAAGAAATTGACACATAAGCTCAAATTAACAGGAGATTGACACATAAGCAATTCAAAACCTTGTTTTATATATATAGATAGATAATTCAAGCATGCTTTATACTTTTATATCATATCAATACTATAGATGTCCACAGTTGCCTTTGAAAATTTATAACCATTTTTTAGAACATTAATCAAAACATGATCAATTATCAGTATGTGCAATTGGTGTTACTGTGCAAAACTTTGATCGCCTTGTTGTAGGTGATCCCAGTAATTCATCCCTCATGACCACATAGTTTTCGGGCATAATATCAGTTAGATCACAGCGGCTGAAGTTCTTGATCAGGCACAGCTGAATCTACCGGCCTATATGGAATATTATTGTGGTGTGTGCGTCTCCAGTACCACCATGTAACAAGAGCTGAACATCCAAATATTAAAGCCAAAATGAATAGTATGACTGTAACCATGTACTTCTGCCACCATGTTCTGCGCATCATTTTCACAAGTATTTTAGCGGGACGTTTATCTGAAATCGCCATAAACCTAAACATCTACAATAATATCAAAGACCCTACAATGTGTATACCTATTTGGTTCTGATTCAATAAACCAATTGGATATCCTATGATTTCCAAAGTTTCTAGGAAGGTGTATCTCATCTTGAGCTATCCGAGCAATAATATCCTGTCAACAGAAACAAGTAATAAGTCTGTAGTTTACATGATAAAATAAAAGATTGGTAGTATTACATAAATAAGTAGTATATAACTCACGGATGCAGTTGCGTTGGACATATATTCAGCAGGTTTTAGTGGAGTAATGGACCATATTGTAAGGGAGCCATTTCCCTCGGATGTAAAATCCAGCAAGTTAACCTGAAACCATTATATACAGAAACTTGTGCTTAATATGTAAACTGACTTGGCAAGGAGAATTTTAGATTAGCTGAAGTAGTCACTTGCAACTGTAACCTGAATATACCTGAGAAATGTTAACATCCAACTCCATGGCAATAAACTGTGTAAGCTCTGTGATTTGGGGTTCCAACTTAGAATATTTAATATTCAGAGACATGTAAAATATTATGCTTCCAACCTTCGACCCTGCAAAGCAAAGAAAATAAGAAATAATATGTATCACACAAAATGCGTGATTAGTGGAAGTGTTATATTTACCCAGTCATAATGTTTAACCAATAATCTCTACCTAAAAATGAAGAAGCTAAAAACAAGCATACTTAGTAGCTTCTTTAATCTCTCATCTCATCTCATCTCATAAAAAAAATCTAATTTGGCATGTACCACTTCCTTTAAAATTTGTCTAACTGCCACAGCAACACAAAAATAAATAATAAATAATTTTTATAAAAATAATAATAGTAATAATAAATAAAAATTGACATAATCTCAGCATACCACTTGTAATTTAATGTACGGAAGAAAAAGTTTGGTGGATTTACGGTTATGTATATAACTTTTTATGTACAAAAGAACAACTGATGTATCAAACATGTTGTCTAAATGAAAAGATACATTGGTGTATATTTGGTTATAAATAAATCCATAAATATGGGAAAACTTGAACTTATAAATTGCATTTTCCTTGTACACAGGACAGATCATATGAAACACATAATATGCAACACTAAAAAGTCAAACCAATAGAATTAAGTGATCAACCTACTTGCATGGCAAAAAGTGGCCCAAACAAAAAATAAAAGAAAACACAACAGTAAACTGAATGAAATAGCAATAAAACAATACGAACAAGGTAAGTACCTAAATTAAAGAGATACACTAACTCTACTAGATTGGTCTTACTTTCGAGAGGCAGACTACTCTCCTAAGATGCTCAATCACTCAATTATATTTCGATCCCAATCATATACCCCCTAAAACACCTAACCCTCTTTACTAGACTTTTCCTTTTTTGAACAGCAAACTCACATACCCACGACCCTCCTATTCTACACCTTTGTCTCAGTTGGGACTTTAACACTCAATCACCTGATTGAGGAACATCTTTGTCTAGTTAGGCCTTAAGCATTAACAAGTAAGACTAGGATAAACTATGGCACTTAAAAACGAACTTATTGTACCTGGAGAAATATGATATGGCTTCGCCATTGGAGCTGAGGAAGGAGGCATGTCTGCACTCGGATGTGATCCATCTGATGGAGAAGGAGGCGAATCAGAAGAATGAAGTCTTGCCCATAGATCAGAACAATTAGTTTTCCAGAATCCGATCTTGTCATTTTCGCGGTCATACATAACAAAAGTATTGCGGGCAATGATGCCTGAATTAAACATGATATTTCAGTCAAATATTATCCTTGATAAGAAAAAGATAAAATACTTGAGCAGAAAAACCCATCTGGTGAAATTAAAATACCTCCTAAAAGAGTTGTTGGATCCTTTCCGTTCTGAAAAATCCCCAGGCAGTACGCACCACGAACCCTTATGTGCTTTTTCATGAAAAAGAAAAACAAATGAGATAAAAAGTAGACAACAACAAACTTCGATGATATCATATAATATGATCTGAAGAAAAATGAAAAAAGAGAGTTAAATAAAAGCTCACCCTAAATAAGTAATTCTCAGGGGATAGTGACAGCTTATGTCCTTTCCCGAAAACCATGTCAACTGACGGAAAGGTATCCGAGAGTTTTGAAACATCACTGAAGTAAAAAACACTATATATCAGTTCCACTTGAACGCAATAATAATCCGTGATTACTGCTACATATCAATAGTTCACAAATAACACCTTCCAGCACCAGAGAAGCAAATGTCATTATAACTTGGATCAGGACCTTTGATCTGTTTTAGAGAATAAAGTTCTTTCATGATCTGCATGCAAAGTTTGAAAACTTTTAGAAAAGGACTAAAATGGCAAGAACATGGAGGTAAAAAAAAAAAACTGTTGTCCAACTCAGGTTTTGCAAATGTAAATTACAGGTCGCAGGTCATCAATCAGGGAATTAGAATACACTAGCATCTTGAAGATGATCAAGTTCCTTCAATAACTGATTCAAGCATTCAATATACAACTACTTTGATCAAGTAAGATTAACCTTTGTCATCTAACAGCAATACAAAATTGAACTAAAGCAAATACAAATTTAAAAGTTTAGAAGATCCGAATCATACAGCATCCTTAAATGCTAGAAAAGCTGCTTCAGGTAGGTACGCATATGTTGTTCCACTGTCTAAGACTGTTCCATGCTTTCCATCAAAAACACTCGGATGTAAAGGCAATCGCTTCCCAGCAACATGTAATTCCTTCAGCTCCATATTGTAATATGGGCTGTTGCCACCCCGAGACTAGAGTAAATGTGTGAGATGTATTAAATGTATTTTGTTAAAGAAAGACGTTAAGTTTTGTATCTATAAGAAGGATAGATACAAAACATACCTGCGTACAGGATCTGAGTAGGCATAGACCATCCCAGGTGGGGGAGAAATACAACCAAGAACCATGGCACCACCACCGATATCCATTCCACCATAACACAAAGAAAATGAGTCACTAATTACCCCTTTATCAACAAGTTGATCAACTAGACTAAGATCACCACGGCCCAAACCCATTATTCCATCAGCATGTTGACTGTACAGATCTCCAGTTTCCAAATTTTCACAACCAAAGGTAGCACGCTGAGGTGAAAGGTCACTTTGGTTGCCAAAAGATATTATATCCTCACCAAGGACACCACTGCTAGAACTCATTTCAGCATATTGCCTTTCATATATGCACTGCTTTTTGTCATTGTCACATAAGCAATCAATATTGCATTTCATAGGTTCATATGTGCTGGATGACTCTGGATCAAACTTTGGGTCCTGGTGAGATCAAAAGATTAAATTCAGAGACTTAAGAGGCTATGTAAACATATATATATATATATATGCTTATATGGGATAGCTATAGCTCATAAGGATCAACATTCACTTATCTAAAACACACACTGCATATCTTTTAAGGGAATACATGCTCATTAAAAGAAACATGTAGCTAGAGCATGATTGCAGGGCGTTAACAGGACGTGGTCAATGTAACACAGCCTCATTCATGACATTAAGCTCTATTTGCTTCAACAACAACGAAACATGCAGTTCCTTATATTCCATCCTACTATCACTTAAGATAAAAGCTCCTAACAGATACTTAAACCATTACATCACTCTGAAAGAGAACAAAACACTGCATAAAGTATTCGCGTTTTAAAGTTAAACAAACAAATGCATTGTATCTTTTTATCTGAACTTCACTACGAAAGGATGTACCTGATGCTTGCCACATTGTTCACAGGTAGAACATGGAACATAAGTAACAGTACTGCCTGTATCAATTATAAGTGCAAACCTCTGAGGTGGTGACCCAATCCACAGCCTCGTCGTATAATACCTAATTATAATCAATTCATCATTCAATTAAGCAATATTTCTAGTCAATGCTCGTTAAATTCCACAATTGATTTGAAACTGAAATGATACCCGTTGAGAAGGAGATTATCATGAAGAGCCATCCGAGCGTTAGGGCGAGGATCAGTATCGGATTTATGGAGGTGACGGCGAGATTTGACGTCGCCGGAGAAACGAGAGGAGTTAGGCGGAGAAGGAAAAAGAGGTAAAAACATGGTGTGACGATTGCTACCGGAATGCGGTGGACGGAGAATAATAGCCGTTGGATCATCAACAATCGCGTAAACAATAAACGACGATTGTAATATATTAATCAACATAGTAATCGTTACGATCACAGCAACGGCGACGGAAGTGAATGACGCCGGTAAACAGGTGAATCGTGACATAATTTGCGTATGAAGATCGAGAAAGTTGTAAATGTGTGTTAGGTTTTCAGTTTCCGGTGACTATGAGCTAACGTTATATTGTTATAGCGGTTCGAATTTACGTTAACCGGATCTGGAAGTTAGAAAGAGATCAAAACGAAACGAAAGGTGGCTTGTTTTATAATTATAGATTTTATTTATATTTAGATTAGACTATTATTATCTTCACCTTTTTCACCTCCTTTAACGTATAGTTATGTAATTTTTTTTTTCCCCCTACCAAAATAGGCGTGTTACTTTTTCACTATGTTTTTATAAATAAAAAGTATACTAATACTAATACTATTTACAACATGATTAAAGTTCATTATTTGATTTTATTTAATTTTTTTTTTCATTTCGTAATAAAGGAGTACGTAGTATTATTTTGGATTCAGGCAGTGAACTCATAAATAGGTCGTTTGGCTCGGTAATCGCTTGGCGATCAGGATTTTGAATGTAGAGTTACCAAGTAATGAGTTGATATTTTTGGCCGAATCCCATCTTTTAAAGAACATAATCCAAGAATCTCACATTTTCGAATGTAAACATGCCTTAATCCAAAGCCGCAATTTTTGGCCGAATCCCATCTTTCGAAGAACATGATCCAAGAATCTCCAACTTACCGAATCTTAAGCTTTTTCAAAATCAAATTTAAAAATCATCAACTTCTATATCCTCTTCTTATACCAATCTATTGATATTAAAATTACATATATATATATATATATATTTAAAAATAAAAAGATGTTAATAGGTTTGTAAATTTTAAGTAATTGTCATTTTATCTTCTTTTCTTTTTCTAAGTGAGTATTTGAAGGTCGCTTAAAAATTTGATCATTACCTTGGATACAAAATACAAAACGAAATAATAAGTTTATTAACACGTAATATCAAAACTAAAATTCTTAAAAGGATTAAAGAATCTTAATGATTTTCAATAATATTTAATTGTACTCGAGACACTAGTCATGTGAAACAAATGTCTATTACATTAAGATATCTAGATCTATCATCTAGTCTTATAAATGTTATGGAATATTTCTTTGGATTTTCATAAGTAAATAATACAGCTGGTGAAGGTCGTTTTGATGTTATTGTAAAAGAAGTTAATAAAATAAGACTTGAAATAAATGATATAAGAGAACAAGTCTATGATAATCGGCCTAATGTGAAAGGAAAACATAGTGGCGTGCAAAAAAGATTTACATATATAAATTCAAGAGCCTTAATTTGTGATATGGCTACTTCTTGTTACAGAGCCACCAAATTTTTTGGGGGATATATGGTGTATTTTCCTCATCCCCTCAAATATGAAAAATCCTATTAGATCATTTACCAAACCTAATTATTAAATCATTATGACAAACACGTTGGAAAAGTCTAATGGAAAGTGGTTAAAGCAATAACATATCAAGCACTTCAACAAAAGATGCACTGTGAAAATTGTTTGATGTTAATAGTGATCTTAAAACTAAAAGTGAGGCTGAAAGTTTAGCTACACATGAACTAGCTGATTTTGAGTTTTTTTTTATGAGAATGGGGATTTGTTATGACGTATTATTTGCGCTTAATTCCGTTAAAAAGAATTTGCAAAGAAAAGATATGCGTATTATAGATGCAATAAAACAATTAGAAGGTCTTATTGAGTTCTTTAAAAAATATAGAGTTAATGGATTTGAAAAAGCTATAACTATAAAAAAATTGCTGGCGAAATGAATGTAAAACTTAAATTACAAAAGAGATGTCATATCCATATAAATAGATTATTTGACGATAATGTTGACAATAGACCCCTCAAGCGTTTTCAAAATTGATTATTTCCTATATATTATAGATAAAGTTATTTCATCTCTTGAAAGTATATTTGATCAATTTAAATTCTATGAAACTCTTTTTGATTTTTGTAATTAGCATAGCAAAATTAAAGTCTCTTGATGAAAAAGATTTATAAGATAGTTGTCTTAACCTTGATAACAAATTAAAATACAATGATTGTTTCGATATTAATGGTACAAATTTGTTTTCAGAGTTAAAGGTTCTAAGAGAAATCGTAAATGTAGAATATGACAAACCAATTGATATACTTCATTATATTTTAAAACTTGTGTCTTTTCCAAATGCTTATATTGCTTATAGAATAATGTTAACCATTTTCGTAATTTTAGCCAAAAGAAGTTTTTCGAAACCTAAAATTGTGAAAAACTATTTAAGATCGACAATGTCACAAGAAATATTAAATGGATTAGTTACTTTATCAATTGAAAAGGAGTTAGTGATTTTAACGGGATAATTAGAGATTTTGCATAAAAAAAACTAGAAAAATGAGTTTTATATAATATAGAATAAGTAAAAAATATATAGTAAATAATATATAGTAAAAAATGTCCCATTTAAAAGATACTCTTTAAGTTTCGAATGGGCTTGAGCTGCTCTATCTAAGGAATGTTTAACCAATGGGTTAGCTTTAGGTTCAGTTGCATAACTAAAAGTGACTTTATTGAAAAATAAAGTCTAAAACACAAGGCCAATATGTTAATGAAGCCATAACGATTTTTATAACCAATATGTTAAGGCCAATATGTTAATAAAGTATAAAACTTAAGGCCAATATGTTAATGAAGTCATAACGATTTTTTAAAAAGGTGGCATAATATGACATCAAAGTAAGGATCTGTATAACAAGGTAAGCATCATTTTGTTTTGTTCCATATAGAAAGGGGATACAACAGACAAACAATCTCCAAGAATCAAGATCCAGAAAACACAAATGCAGAGCAAAAAACATTGTACATTTATAATAATTCATTTATGTCAATCTACAATCGTTTTGTTTCTTTGTAACAAACATGGTCTTAACCAACAAAAATCAGATACTGCTTTAGACTAGATAAGATGTTAGTTAAAACTAAGGGTTTTTGACTTTTCGATTACCTATTAAGGAGGTATGTCATTGCCTACTTAAACGCTTATCTACTTCTTGCTTATTTTTACAGCAAATAAGTAAATCCAATCATTTTTATAATTGCTTATATATGCTTTTTTTTTAGTAATAAGCATGTTAACACATGCTAAACGCTTTGAAATAAGCTAATCCAAACAGCCTCCTAATAGGACAATTATATAATCAAAATTAAATATAAGCAATTCAGACGAAGCTGGAAAGAAAGGGATACAGGCTTTAATTTTAATAATGGAAAACCCGGAGCAAATCCTTTGCTTAAACTTAGATTACATACTGTTACAATGGTGCAACATGATCGACCGTCGAAAAGCGGTCATGAAAAATAACTCGTGCTATGATACTACAGCATAACAATGTCATTTCTGCCATGTTTTACGTTGCTCGACTTACAATAAAGTTAATAATATGGCTTAGAAACCACAAATACATGTATATTTACCTTTGCGTAACCCCCTACATTACTTGGCTTCTTGGCTTCAAGAAACCGAATGTGGAAACCGTAATGCTTCGCCAGATGAGGTATACAATGAATGCAACATATGCAACAGTGAAAACGATGACTACAGAAGTAAAGGCTACCCCGCTTACTTGTTCAGCGAAAAATTGTTGCAATAAGTACCCATTTATTGCTATCACTAGTGCAGCCACGAGCCATGAGATCGTCTGAAAACAAAATAAGTCACAGCTGACATTACAAATTTTGTGTTTTAAGGATATGATTGTTTAATGATTTGCAAATGAGGCACAAGATTAGAGATGGCAATTTTGACCCATTTTATGTAAATGGATAGATGTGTGTTGTATACTACTTCAAACAAGTCAAATGGATAAATTCAAATTCAAATAGCTAGAATAGAAACGTGTCAAAAGTCGCCCAAAGTGTAACAAAAATGCATGAAACATAGTAATCGCTTGATTAAAAAACTGAAGTATTTTTGTAATAGCATAGTTACTTACAGCATTGAGTACTTAGACTCAAAATAGAAGACCAAATAGTGTCAGGGTCGACGTAACGGCTCGTACTAAAATCTTACATGTTTTAACCCGTTACCCCAGTAATCCTACCCATCCATTCTCCCACCTCTACACAATATTAGAAAAGCATATTTAAAGGTGGCAATTTCAACCGACTTACTTATCAATGAGTCAATTTGGGTTGTGTTTTGTCGGATTAAATTAAGAATTTTAGCAAAAATGGGAAGACGGAAATTGAAAGTCGCCCAAACTATATTTAGAAAACATACAGCCTCCAAATTTGTTATATTCAACTATTTAGATAATTACTGTCACGATATTGTTGTAGTACTATTAACAATTAACAGGGTGATTATCTTTACTAAAAATACAGAGAATAAAAAGTATTTTTTATCATAGCCATTTCAAGCCAAACTTGTCTCGACCCATTACCCAACCTACCCATCTTGCGATCTCTAAGCGTATTGATGTGCTAAGGATGTAGCAATACACTTTTATCTTGAAGTAAATACTCATACCTTTAGAACAGGGCCAATCTTGAAAACACCCATGAGATCGTCTTTGGCCACCAAACACAAAAGGGGAATAAGAGCAAACGGGATCTGAACAGACTGAAGCACGTTAAGCCATTCGTTCAAAGCATCCAAAGTGTCCTCAGAACTATCAAAAATTAAAGCAACTATCAATGTTGGAATTATAGCAGAACTTCGTGTTATTAACGCCCTAGCCCATTTCTTCAATCTCAAGTCAAGAAAACCTCCCATAATAAACTGCCCGGCATATGTACCCGTGATTGTACTACTCTGTCCAGCTGCTAACAACCCAATAGCCCAAATATACAAAATCGGTATAAACCCGCCACCAAATTTCTCTTCAAGAAACTGGCCCGCATTACCGAGACCAATGGTGTCAGCTATTGCAGTACCAAAGAATGCCTTCGCGAACACAGTTGTTACAAAGAGATTAATAATGAACGATACAGCAAGTGCTATGGCAGATTCTATTGAGTAGTACTTGATAGCTTCTCGGACCCGACCCGTTTTCCGTGGGTCGACTTCTCTCGATTGTACAAGTGCAGAATGTAAGAACACATTGTGTGGCATTATAATGCAGCCTACAACTCCCACTGCTTGCTGGATTGTTTTTGAGTTCAGTTTTGGAACCACGATACCTTACAGCAAAGAAGAAAATATTTTTAATTTTTTAATATTAGCAGTTTTGAATTATTAAAGAGAGATTGTGATTACTTACCAATAAGAAGATCCTTGGCATTAGGCTTAGTTTCACCGAACATCCATGCAAATGAGATTGCCATGACGGCAATTAGCACAGCAAAAAGAGCTTCTAGTTTCCTCACACCATAGTTTTCAAGAAATAAGAAGATGAAACTGCATTGAAGATTAGAAGAAATTAAAATACTGTTAAACACCATGTAACTAATATCCAACAATCTATTGATTAAACCAATCCAGACACAAATTGCCAATTAAAACAAAAGCAGGAAAGGACACAGACATACATAATTTTACAGACTATAGAAAATTCATCAAACGAATCAGGATTAAGTAAGCATCTTTGTGAACTACATTATTAAACATCCAATTTTTTGAAACAGACAAAACCCGACTTCAATCTTAAAACAAATCAATTAAAAAATCAATATTTCCCATCTTCAATTTGTCAGGGTTTTATAGCATAGTATTAACAGACCAAACCAATCCAAGATGCCAAAAGTAACAAAACACTGAAAAAATATCAAATCACTAGCACAAAAGTCACACATACAAACAAACTAACAAAAACCGTTTCGCCAATTAAAATATAAAAGATTCAATTTTGATATGCACCCAAAACATCAACACCCAGTCTAAATCTTGAAAACACATTTGCATCCAAAAAAAGCCAATTTTATACAGCAACAAAATATCTAAATATACCAAAAGATCCAATTTTGATAAACACCCAAATCATCAAAACCCAATTCATCCAAAAAGAACCCATCTTTTATTACAGAAGAACACAATCTTCAATTTCTAGGATGTAACACATTAAACATCAAGCACTTAATTAATTAACTAATTAACAGCAAAAATGAATATCCTCACCAATCAAAAGCAGTAATAAGAACACCAGCCCAAAGTGGTAAAAAGCCAAGTGTCAAAATCTTAAGAGCAATAGCACTTCCAATAACTTCTTGTATATCAGCACCAATTAATGCAACTTCAGTCATAATCCACAACAACTTCCCAGCCCAATTTGGATATTCTTCCCTACACAGCTCAGCCAAATGTCTCCCGGTAACCACGCCGAGCCGAGCCGATAAAAGCTGAACAAGTAAGCCGATAGCCGTAGCCCATAAAAGCAACCATAACAATGAGTAACCTGCAATCGCACCTGCTTGAAGATCACCTTCTAAATTACCCGGATCCAAAAAAGCTATACTCATTAAAAAACCCGGTCCAGTGAATAACCATAATTTTCGCCATGAAAACGGCGGCGATTTGTCGCCGTATTCGTCGAAGTTGTGTTGGTCCTTTTCGTCGTCTAGTCCTATGATATGGACTTTTTCAGTGGGGTCGTATGCGGTTTCGCGTTCGGGTTCACTGGAAGTGAGTAATGGGTGGTGCTGAGATGATGTCATGTTTTAATCGGCGGTTATTGTGGTGGCCGGAGTGTTGGTGTGAGAGAATGGAATAATAATAATAATTTAATAAAGTTAGATGGCTTTTGTGATTTGAGGGAGGGTTAATCGAAGAAAGATGAAAGCCTGAAAGGGACCGTAAACATACAAATAATCAGATTTTCATCATTTATAAGACACCGGTTTGTTTGTTTTGTACTTTTCTCTATTTAAATTTAAATTAAATAATACTTTCTGTAATAATATAATTATATGATATATGATATATGATATGATACGTGTCTATGAATATAAAATAATATGTATAAAAACTTATTTTGGCTCTACCAACCAGTCTAACAACTACAAATCACGTGAATTGTATAAAAGATGTGGTGGTTGTTGTTTTTTACGTAGGTGAGCATAAATCAAACTGTAAATTGAATAAAAGTAAACTAAATTTCAACCCTTATTTTGGCCCAAATTAGTTATCGTTGAAGGCATGAAGCAAGGACCAAATAATGGTACAGAAGCAACATCTCATCTTCAACAGATAAGGTTGCATTAAAGCTCTGCTTGTTGTTCATAATGGTGTGTAGTGTACTAGTGTAATTCTACAAATGAATGCGAAACTTAAACTCAAATCGAATTATTTTATTATTGTTTATATTAATATTATTTAAATAGGTAAATTTATTCAAAAATTCAATGTTGGACTAAAATTTAAAATCTCTACTTTTATAAAGGTACATCGAATACAAAAATAATAAAACATATAGTACGTACCTTCGTTCTCGTTATTTAATGTTGGCCAAATTTAAACGTACATCGAATACAAAGTAATAAAATGTATGGTACGAACTTTCGTTATCGTTATCGTTATCTTCACTGTCACGCATCATCGTGATCGTGATAGAATAATTGCATTATTTTCCTTTGTTCAATTATTTCATTGATGACTATTTAAGTTTCACCGTTTTACAATAGATAGTAACGTGTGCATTATCACTTATTTCAATAGACTATTACCTTAGTAATTAATTTCACTTTTTCCTTAGAAAGTATGAACAAATAATTAAAATTAAATTATTGTTCAAAGATGTTGTCTTTTAAAAAAACATTTAGACATTTACATAATGATAGCTATAAAAGCTATAAAAAAAATACAAAATATAAATCAAATGTATTTATTGATATTAATTTTTCCTTTTAAATTTAAAATTATAATTTAAATACATTTGTAATTTGCATTTAATACAACTAAAACTTTTCTTTATAAGAAACACAAAATATAAATCATGTGCATCTTTTAGTATTAATTTTCTTGTATTAAGTTAAATTAAAATATATTTAATACACTGAAATTTTCCTTTAATAAGTTTACTAATAAGAAACACAAAATGCGAATCGGATGTATTTATTAATATTAATTTTTCTTTTTTAATTCAAAATTATATCTAATATACATTAAAAATATTCTCTTGTTTAAGATGCATTATATTATATTTATATTCTTAATTAAAATAAATCTTTAACTTTAATAAAATTTTTGTTAGACCTCGATTATAAATTGTCTTCTCTTAGTACGAAAATTTGAATTGAATTAATCGGTATATGAGTAGGTACGTGGTCCAGGTGGGGGGAAGTGTGTGCAGTAGACGTTGTTATCGTGTGGTACCACAAGCTTTTATCACTCGTTACACACGCACCAGTCTTAATAATTTTTTTTTTGTCCATTCTACTTTTAAAGATTCTGATGCACGTGACATTTCCAATCTTCTTTAAATAGTAACATCCTCAAATCTCTTCTCTTTCATATATTATAAGAAAGCCAAAAATAAGTAAACATTTTTAATATAGGCCGTCGGATTTTTTCAAAATCATCATCTAAATCGTCCATATTTCTTGACTAGCTAATCAAGAAGGCTTGCGGTTTGTTAGTTACTAGAGTACCCATGCTCATCTCTTTTATTTACGTAAAACCCAAACGTTTATTAGGAAAATTTTGCTTTAATAGGTATGTGTTAATGTTAATTAATGCCAAAATAATTACAATGATTCTGTTATTGTGTTTTTTGGAAATGTACTAATGAATACCATAAGGTATTCATTGGTATTTACATCTTTTAGTAATTATGAATTTTGACTTCTCTATTTTTCAAATTGTCCGAATCAAATATTTTAGCTACTAATTCTCATTTCCCTACAATGACCAATCCCAAATATATACTAATTCGTATATATTTCTCGTTTTGCAGGTACCCGAATGCATTGACAAACAGTGAGTTTTTGTTTTCTTGATTTTTTTCTCTGTATTCATGTATGAATAAAAATTTGGGGGTGATTTTAATTGTTATTTAGTTATGACAATAGATGATCATTAAAAGGAATAAAATTGTTTGCGATGGGCGAATTGGAAGCGAGGAAGCTGAAGTTTTCAACAACTGATACTGAAGCTATTCTCATGGGAATTTTGGTTGAGGGTTAGTACTGCAAATTTTATTTTAGTATTATTGTTTTTTTAATTACTATGAATTATTATTTTTGTTAAGAGTGAAATATAGTGTTTTGTGTATGTATAGATATAGATGTTTTTGTATCTATTGATTTTGAATTTTAAGGTTTTCCTTTGTTGAATTTAGAGTTTTGTTGACCTGTTTAGCTGAATTGGAAATGAATTATTGTTTTAATTCTCCGCTCTGTGATGATTTTAGGTATTTATTTGCTTTTTTACTTTTAGTTGCATTTTTTTGGAAAGCCATGTCGTCTCTTAGTACAGCGCTTGTGTTTTTAATACTTCAGTTTCTAGATGAAAAGAAGTTTAAAGACACTGTTCACAGGTAAGGTTTATTTATTTTTAAAGAAATACACATGTGTTTGTTTATATGTAAATAGGGTAGTGTTCTTGCAAGAACACTTCAGAATGGTAAGAAGTTATTGCTTGACCCATTTTATAATTGGTCAAATGTTTTTTTTTTAAATGAATTTTAATGCAAGCTCTGCAAAGGATATCTTCGCTCACTTGATGAAGTTGCAGTCCTATCATATTATGTTAACAAGTCATTCGTTGACCCATTTTATTTTTAGGCAAGTTTTGTTACATAAAGCCTGTTAGATTTGTTAACTATAAATGATCCACTCAAGTTTTGAACTGTTCTATTTACCTTGTGCTATTTATTTATGCAAAACTATGAAAGGGGATACGATACGATGTGGTGAATCTTGATGAAAGGAATACGTTCCCCATTGATTAAAATGCAATGTTGGTTTCACTTGTCAGATGATGTTTTTTTAAAGTTCAAAGTTGCGGTAATATGTTAAGATTGGTTAATGCAGGTTGTCATATATATTAAGTACATGTTTTAGCGTCCTTTTCATCATGTCATATTTTATCGATGATTTTACTATCCTTCACATATAGAACATGTAGAGTGTTAATATTAACTAAAAAAGACATACTTTTATTACTCTGATTTCATCATATTTGATAAACTTAAGATATGTGCATCTGTCTCCTTGCATTCAAAACATTTATGTAATGTCAACCGCACAAATTTGTCAACTTAAAGATTATGTAATAAAATAAGAACATAATATACAATTTGAATTAAAATTATATGGTAGTCCGCGAATTCACCGGGTTATAAACTAGTTAATATTAAATTAAAACATAATCAATATTTATTCTGAGTTTGTTTTTTCAACTACACATGCTACATGTTCAAAACATAGACAAATTTAGAGTAGATTGATGTAATAAATAAAATACAGACTTGTCAAACATAGACATTATTTAGGAATTAAAAAATATGGACTACATATATGGGTTCATCTTTTTTCCAATGATGGCCCAAAATCGCTGCTTAGCCTTTATTTTCATCAATAAAATCATTCTTGCAACACTTCGCTTTATAACCGATATAGGCGATTAATTAAACCTTTGTTGCAACAATGTAAGTATTTAACTTTAGAATCGTCGTTCCGGGACCCAGTTTGGTGCATTTGGGCTCAAATGGGTCGACACAACCATGGAATTCAAAAGTTCAATGATGGGTGCAAAAGTAACACACCGCTGAACTTTATATTGATTCATGGAAGCCCCTCGTGATATCGCGTAATCCATCAACTCCTCAAACGTACCATTCTTCACAACACGAATCTCCAGTGGGCCAATAGAATTATCCGCAACTCGACCCTCTCGGTAAACAAAATTTAAAGATTCTTCAATTACCAAACAACATCGGTCCAACACCTTGTCACCCGGCTCGTTAGTTGGATCTTTCACCATCAGTTCCCAATAAATAACATAATGACCAGGTATTGTTGTCGTCTCACTTAAGCTTGTGTACTCCAAAACTTCGGTGTTGTATCCTTTCAAAAGCTCTGAAGCCTTTTCAATAGCGGTTTGCAGCTCGTTTTCATTGGTTTTGTCAGCATCGATACTAAGTAAAACATTCTTTCTTCTAATGAACTTGAATTGTGGGGTGGAATTGTGGAAACCCTGGACCCGAAGAATGTCTCCAACCCAGTAACGTTACAGACCCGGGTAAGTTGAGACCACGAGTTCATAATCCTTTCCGACTTCCACGTCAGCAAGGTCAACGAGTCGAGGAAGCAAGTCATCAGACTTTGACAACGAGTTGACCGAGTCTTGTGGGATGAACTCAAAGTAACCCATGTCTGGCATAAAGGTGTAAGAGACCTCAGACGGTTTAACCATTGTCGTTAAATTTAACCCAAAGTAACACTCCGAGGAACCATAAATCATACAAATTAGCGGTAAGTTACCACTGTAAAAATCTAATATTGGAACGTACTGAGACATGGCTCCCGTCAGATGACATCAAGGTACTTAGTATTGGGCCAAACCTGGGTTATTATCCCTTCCCAGTTTTCTTCACAACACTGATTCCAAACAAACTGGGCCAGGTCCGGGTCAGGTTTCAGAATCTTGGCCATGCAAGCGCGAATATCCGGGTCGGTGATTTTGGGGTTCAAGAACCCGGTATCAATATCAAGCGCTAGTTGAATGTTTTCCTGTCAGTAGCTCCATCGAGGTTCCATTTCTGGACGTACTCAGCATCACTCTTTTGTGTCAATATTTCGCTCAAAACATTTTCTTGAACGGAGTCGCAATTTTTAGTCATCTCTTCTATGAACTCTAGAGCCTTTGCATCTTTCTCGGTCGCCAATATATATGTGTTTTTTGGTGCGTTCTGATAGATGGGAAATAAGATAGCTGAGGTAGTATTTATTACTTATACTCCACATGAATGGTGAAAAACAAGTTTTGGGTCATACTCAGATGGGAGAAATTGTTCCGTGTTTCATTGTTCAACTGGCGTATATGAAAGGTGACATGACATGAGATAGAACCGGACCCGTTGCGATTAATTATTGTTTTGGAAACAAAAATAGTTCTTCTATTTTATAAGTTATGATGTATTAATTTTCATTTATCTCATCAACACTTTCATCTAATAAGTTTAGTGAAGTGATACGATTTACTTATATCTTAAACTGCATCATAGTTATAAAATCACATGTAATATCATAATAACATCTTAGGCGAAGCTCGTAAGAGATATGAATATATACAAAAGATTTAGTTTGGTGTTCATCATAATTCAATAGTGTTTTTATTAGATATAACGCGTTTTGAAGCCACAATAAAACGTGCTTAGGTAAGAACAATGACATAATGGATGACCCCTTAGGTTTACATGGTTGTTACGAAAAAAAATATGTGCATGCGGACAAAATGAATAATAGTTATGATGTTGATTTTGTGTGATTTCTCGGGAAGTATCTGTACCATTTTGAGGGGGGAAAAAGAGGTTGTATACATATATTGATTATTTCATATCACCATAGAAGAGCACATTTAGCTATGACTTTACCCGCAAACATCTACGCACGACTTGTCAACTTATTACATATACACATTCTAGTTGGAACACTGTGATAACCGATTAACCCCAAACTTATTTATCCAGATTGTGATATTTCATGAGAAAATTAAACATTATTATTATGAAAAGTACATTCCGACCTAAAAATAATTAAATAACCTTCATTATTAGGATTATAAAAATCTTTAAGGCTTTTTATATGAATAACTTTTGAGGTTCAATTATGTTCTTCTGTTTTATTTACGGCTCTGAATTTTCATTTGATCATCAAATAATTGTTGATCTCCTACTATATGTTTTTGTGGATGTAACTTTAAAAATATGGACGCTAGACTTTTATCAGATAATGGGCCTACGATCCTTGTGTAGCCCTTATAATTAACTGGGCCTCTTTGGAAAGATATCCATAAAAATTAACGATGAAGTTCTTATCTCATATTATTTTTGTTTTCTTTTAACAATACAGAGTTTGAAAGAAATAAAAAACGCATGTCAACAAATTTAAACTGAAGATATTTAAGGTCCGGTTAGTTGTAGAAGTGGAAAACTGACTATTATTATTTTTCAACTTTTAATTATAATATAAAAAGATGAATCTTTCATTAACTTAAAATATTCTTTCAGAAAACACTAATTTCGAACGGATTTTTTAACTTTTCTTCAAATTCTTTTTTAAAAAAGGGTCTATTTTTCTATAACTGAACACACCCTTAAATCTTTAAAGTAATATATCATTACACTTAACACAACTGTTGAAGATACCTCACGAGTATACAACATTACAATTTATGTTTTCATTACTTGAATTCACATGCTTACAATTGTTAGGTCGACTCAACTTACACCGTTAGACCAGTCAACTTTGGCTATTAGTCATTTTATAGAAACAAAGTAAATTGATTTCGTAATAAAATTAAAAGAATTGAAGGATTTTAATGACTTGAACCAAATTTCGTTAAAGCCATTCGACAAAAACAGATGGTATGTTATTGTAATAAACTTTAATTTTTTGGTTGACAATGATATAAATGGTATACATTAGATTAGTTAGTTATGTAACTTTTTTATCCCACGCCATAATATAAGGACCCGATTGTCATAATCGTTTAGGTATATATTCATTGGGCTTAACTCTAACACTATCTGCATTCTTGAGTTAATTTTTAACAGAAAAAATAAAATAAAAAATAATAATAAGATTAATTCATTCCCTAATTCTTTTGTTTTAAATTAAAGAAATGAAAAAGATGTGTGTAAGATGAATTTTCTATTTTAAATGTTTTCCATTCTAATATGAATATATAAATAGATTATAAAAGAAAACTGCATATGTATTATTTAAATCATTATTTTAATCCTAATAATCTAAATATCAAAGGGTACAACTGGAAGTGTACTTAATTTGTTTTCTTTTTTATATATAAAAAACACAACTTTTTTTGTTCTTTTCGAATACATATATAATAAATTATATTTCATATCTTTTTTTTTCATTTTATCTATTTACACTCAATCCTCTTCTTTTCCCTTACTTTTAACTTTGAGAATGAATAGAAAGAAAGAAAATGACAAGGAAAGATAAGTATAGTAAAGAAAAAAAGACGAGTGTTTCTGTTTTAAATATGGTGTTCTTGAGTTTGAAAGAAAAAAAAAAAAAAAAAGTGCATAAAAAATGATTTTGAAGTTGAGGGGAAAGTGGAAAGAAAATAGTAATTTTATTACTTTATCTTAAAGCCATAGTTGGGGAAGGAGAGGAAGGCTTGTAATTTTACAACTTTACCTTTTAACATACAAATAAAGTCATATTTGCCTTGCTCCATAAATAACTGTAAATCAGTGCAAATTGACTAAAGGAGTTATGATTTAGTGGCATAAGAGGACTCTATTAATTAAGAGGTTGTGAGGATTCAAGTTTCATGAGAAACACGTATATATACGCGTGATGTACATATATTATGTGAAGTAAGTTAGTTGAAGAATTAATTTTCTAAATAGAAAACAACCCAAATTTAGAGGAAAAGTTAAAAAGGAAAAAAAAGATATAAATTCCCCTTTCAGTTTACTTTTTTTCTCTTCTGAAAAAACTCTAAAACATGTTAGTTTTTCATCATTTTTCTTCTGCTTTCCAATTCTCTAAAACAAAATTCTGTAACACAGTATAAGTAGAAACCATCCTGAATATTATGTTACATATATTGCTCAAGTTTTTAATACACGTGATCTTACATCATTACGTGTTTGTAAATTTTTCTTTTTCCTTTTTCAAACAACCATGTTTTTCTGCATCACTACTCGAGATATATGGAAATGTGTAAATAAACTTGGTATTTTTTATACATTTTCTTTTAGTTGTTTTTGCTACTGTTATCTAAGAATATACGAACGTTGTGTACATATATATAAGGATGTGTATATGTACATGTGCATATATGTATATATCTGACTTAAAAAAATGAATAGGAACTAGGGACAAATGAACATGGGTAAACCATGTATGGTCTGACCCATACTTGACCCAATCTCTTGATTTTGGGAAACACATTTGGGACAAAAAATTAGTGTCCAAACGACATTCTATCTGTACCAAACATTGACTAACCCATAATAAATTTTGGTACTTTTATGAAACCTTCTCTATAACATTAAAAAGCTAAAAGACTATCATTTAATAATGTTGCCAAAAAGCTAATGAAAATTTAAGAATCAGTTGTCATGCAAATTGGAATTATATTCATGACTGTGGTTTTGTAACCAATAGTTCTAATGCGCTATATTAATAGGAGAAATAGGTGTGACATTTGACCATAAGTGTATGCAAATGATAAAACAAAGAACTTAAGTTTTGAGGTGTTTGCAATGTATATTAATAGGAGAAAAAGGAAAACCCTCTTTTTTCATTTTGTTTTAGTTTGAAAAAGTAAAGTAATTATTTAAGATAATAAATAAGATAACCGCAGTTTCTCATTACCATCTTCAACAACCCCTCGTGATCATTTTAAACGGTCTAACTTAGAGTGAATGTGAAAAATTAAGTTCGAGTTCGAGTTCGATTAATATATTAATGTTCGAATTTGAATTCGATGCTCATTTAATTATTTAGATATTTTTTTGATGGATTACTTTTTCAAAATCAAGTTGCTTGTTTACAAACTCGAACTCGATTACTTTGTTTGATAGCATGAACTCGAGTTAACATAAATTCATTTATATTAGATTCAAATGTGTATTTGTCATTTTTATTTAAAGGATTAAAATATAAATTTAAAGTCTTGTATTTATGAATTTAATCTGTTATGTACAAAAGGTTAGAAAAGTGTGCTTTTAACTTATTTTTTTTCTAATTAAATGGAGACATAGTGCATTAGTGGTAGTACAATTGCATGCCAACTTGCCAGCCAAAGTCTGATACTTGTTCACTTTATATAATTATACTTTGAGTTTTTGCATTCATTTCATTTACATACCAATAATGAAATTTATTGTTTTAGGCTCTGTCTTGACAGCAGAGGAATCTCACAGGCACAAAAGTGTAACTAGAGTTGCATTCAATATATGGTCGACGTCTTTTTTGAATGGTACAAAGACTTTTATTTCAAATTTAGGCACATTTTGTTCACATATTTCCTTCTGCATCATCATCATTTATTTTTATTATAAAGTATAAACTAATACTTATATCAACATCCAATGATTAAACTTAATTATTTAAGTCATTTTCATAGCTTAGTTATTTTAATTCTGTAGGATTTAAAAAAGAAAGTGACATGCTAGAACTAGCTAGAGTAAACAAGTAATTAATTACCAAAATACCTTTGAAGGATGTTGATAATTATTTATTAAATTAAATAGTTAACTGGAAATCATTATACACAAAACATAACATATATGAGCTGGCTCTTTGAGTTAACGTACGTAGCTAACTAGTCGTAATTGAAGAAATAGAAATATGCAGTAAAGTTGGTAGTTAGTTTAACTGACGCAAACTTAAAATGGTCGTGTCACGTTAATTAACACAAACATTTACTCTGTATTATATTGAAATTCATTCATGGTACATAAATTTCCCTTCGTTTATAATTTATCATTCGTATACAGTGTGCATCAAATCAAATAAAAGAAACATAAAAAATAAATAAAATTAAAATCTATCACTAAAAGTTTGACCGACCAAACGCAGAAAGAACATCCCCCTTATGTTTTTCGACTTCTTCTTTTACATGCAAAAGCTTTCTTGCTTTTAGCTTTTGTAAATTATACCCTTAAGGCCTTAATCTTTTCCTTTCTTTTATAAAATTATTTGTAAAATGTATTATTATCTTTTACTAATTTACTTTGTATTATTAGCTTTTGTAACCTTAGCATATCATAGTTTTCTTCATAGTTAATTTTGATTTTATAGTTTTTTAATATTAATATTTTCCTATGCAAAGGTACACAATAAAGCACCAACCTACAATAAAACCAACTTAGAACAGTACAAAGCAGTAACCACCCAAGTTAATATATCATTTTACAAGATGAAAGCCAACAACTTTAAAAGCTAAATTAAATTAAATTAAACTTTAAAATAAAATACAGAGGAAAACATCATCATTTCAACAATCATTTTATTCTTACGATACTTTCGACTTCTAACCTACAAGATACACCCTTCACTGTCTTAACGTACACAATTCACCCTTCACCTTTTAAAACCTACAAATTACACCCTTCATAATCTGAACCTACACATTACACCATTCATTTTTAAAAACTACCTCCCCAGCCTTGTTCAAATTCAATTGATTTTGTTACCAACTTAAAAACGTCGTTCCGGGACCCAATGCGGTGCACCGGGGCTAAAATGGGTCGATACAACCCTCGAATCCAAAAGTTCCATGATGGGTGTGAAACTAACGCATCTCGGAACTTTATATTGATTTATCGATGCACCTCGCGATATCGCATAATCCATCAACTCCTCGAATGTACCATTCTTCACAACACGAATCTCCAACGGGCCAATTGAATTATCCGCAACCCGACTCTGTCTGTAAACTGAATTCAAACACTCCTCCATAGCCAAACAGCACTGATCCAACACCTTGTGGCCGGGCGCATTACTTGGATCCTTCACCAACAATTCCCAATAAATAACATAATGACCCGGTATCGTTTTTGTGTCCCCGTAGCTCGTGTACTCCACAACAGTAGCATTAAACTCCTTTAAAAGCTCCGAAGCCTTTTCAATCGCGTTTTGCAGCTCGGTTTCATCGGTTTTGTCCGCATCGATACTAAGCAAAACATTCTTCCTTCTAATGAACTTGAATTGTGGGGCCGAATTGTGGAAACCTGTGACCCGAAGAATGTCGCCAACCCGGTAACGACATAGACCCGAGTAAGTCGAGATCACGAGTTCGTACTCCTTCCCCAGTTCCAAGTCAGCAAGGTCAAGGAGCTCCGGAAGCGAGTTATCCGTTTTCGACCCCGAGTTACTCGAGTCATGTGGAATGAACTCAAAGTAACCCATGTTTGGCATAATGGTATAAGAAACCTCAGATGGTTTAACCATTGGGGTTAAATTTAACCCAAAGTAACACTCAGAAGAAGCGTACATGGTACAAGTTTGCGGTAAATTACAGCTGTAATAATCAAGGATAGGAATGTACTGTGCCATTGCTCCCGTCACGATGACGTCAACATATTTGGTATTGGGCCAAACCCGGGTTATAATCCCTTCCCAATTTTCCTCACAACACTCGTCCCTAACAAACTGGGCCAAATCCGGGTCAGGTTTCAGAATCTTGGACATGCATGCCCGGATATCCTGGTCTGTGATTTTGGGGTTCAAGAACCCGGTTTCGATATCAAGGGCTAGTTGTTTCCAGTTTAATGTTAGAAACTTAATGGCCCGAACTAGACCGGAAGCGAAAACCGCGCCACAACGAAGGACTTGTTGACGGTAAATGAGACCACAAAGCATCTGAGAGTACATGCTTTGAAAGGAATCGACACATAGGATGGTCTCATTTGGGCTGGTGTAAACGTTGTACGGGTCGTAGGGTCGGGTTTTAAATTGATGGCTTTTGTAGTAACTGGTCAGAACCGGTCTAGCTACTAGACCGCTTGGGGTTTTTGTCTCGGCTTTTATGAACAGAAAGTATAGTCCTTTGCCTTTGTCTAAACCGGGCACGTACCTACAACACCAATTTAAAATAATTCATTAATTCCTAACTTAACCCACACAAAACAGTAAACACAAAAGATAATTTTCACCTTAAATGTAATTTTATATCATCATGAATGAAATAATTTATAGTGTCACATTCTTTGTTTATGTGATTATGTTATCGGTTAGTTGGTTCTACTCTTTTTTTACTAATTTCCAAAAAGATGCATGGGTATTTTTTTATATTGATAAAAAATTAGTTGGTCATATAATAATCGTTTAATAATGTTAGGTGCTGTGTTTTAATTGGCGTGTTCAACTCTAACAGTTTATTGTAGTACATCATGATATCAATATACTAATTTGACTATTTGTGAGATTATTTAATACATCTAGTTAGCAGTAGACATTAATTAATTTAATACTAAATAAATAAAATTAGTAAAGAGAAAGACTAAAAGTACGTACAGGTTCATCACAGGCATGAGCAGGCTATACAATTTCTGCCTGCGGTCCATTTCTGCAGCAATTGTTGGCATCAACTTTCTTTCTCCAGCTGATGTCCCAGAACTGCAATACAGGTTCATATTGGCATCAATTTAAATAAATAAACTATAATGAAAAAGAATTTTTAAAAATATAGTGTATTACTGTAATATTAACCTGGTAAGGAATTCGGAAATGGGGTGTGAAGACAAAATAGGTGAACGATCGCCGTTAGCGATACGTTGAATGTACGGCTGGAGATCCTCGTACGACACGACCGGAACCTTGGACTTGAACGTTTTCCGGTCGGTGGCGCCGCCAAGGTTCCATTTTTGGACGTATTCAGCTTCGGCATTTTGAGTCAAAATTTCACTCAAAACATTTTCTTGTACGTAATCACAATTTTTAGTCATCTCTTCAATAAACTGAAGAGCTTTTGCATCTTTCTCCGTCGCCGGAGGTCCTAACGGTGATGACGTCACTTTATCAACGGCCATAGTTTGTGGATGTGTGTTTCTGTGTGTTTTCTACTTTTCTTTTTATGTGTGTTTTGGTTGATGGGTTAACGAGAATGGAGGGGGGTATATATAAGGTTGGTGATAGGTGAATGGGGTGATATGCCACGTCAAATGCCACGTAGGAAATAGGCAACGGAGAATAAATTGTTTTTTGTTTTGTTGTGGAGGAAAAGGGGACAGGTGGGACCAGACACGTAATACTGTCGGGCGGAGGAGTGGAGAATTGGGGACCAGGGGTATGGACACGTCAGAGGGGGGGATTTTAATGGAGTAAATGGCTGTTTATGGTGAGATTGTTGTGCCGGAAAACGACGGCGTGCCGGCGAATGAGGCAATTCTGGCTTTTTATTCAACAAGGAAACAACAACCTAGCTATAATATGTGTATGTTTTTATAATATCCTAGATATTAATATTAACAGTGACGCTTAAATGGGAACAAACAAACAATATATTGGGTGTTTTAAATTAATATTTTACTACATTTTTTAATAACTAGACGACAGTTTAAGATAATACAAGATTTAATTTTGTTATAATCACCGGAATATTTTTTTTATAAAGATAGGATAAAATATTACACCGTATATACCAATAGTAAAAGGATATGAAGTAGTTATTATATTATTCTTATTATCATTGTTATAGTAATAATTATTAACGTTTTTCTTTTCTTTTTTTGTGAAAAACAAATTATATCAAGTTGAAGTAAGCTTCAACAAATGTTGAAGAGAACTGAGCAATACAAGAAAAGAACACTGAGAACTACCCCTAAAGCTCACACCACAACTCATACTAAAACTAAGAAAATTAACTAAAACAAAATCACTACTAAAAGGATGAACAGCTGTAACCATGAAGATATGACCCGCCGTTGAAATCTTGAGAATGGGTAAGAACCAACCAAAGCCTACCCACGACTGTTGAAAACAAACAAAACACTCATGGAGCACTGAAATCACACATAAAACACTGGGGCCAATTTGAGAGATTATGATGAAACTAAATGATCCTCATCCAATTAAGATCAATAAGCATAAGAGAACATTTCTGCCTTCTAAACTTTGAAGAAGAGCACCATGACATAACCTTACTAATTTTTTCATACGCCTTAACCAACTTTAGATCCCGGAGCTCGAAGTCAAATTTGATTTACTTGGGGTGATTTGTCACATCGAACGGGACCTTGAATAAAGCTTTCAAAGTCCTTCATCTCATTTTGTTTATGACCCTTCATGTTAACAACAACTTTAGACAAAGATCATCAACCACAGCGGCACATTTGCGCGTAGCCTTTTTTCTTCTATTGGATTTTGGAGGACTATCACTGATAGAGTTGTTAAGCTTTCCTTGTCCTTTTTGTTTACGATCTTTGGCTTTCTGGACTTTTCTGGAAAAAGGTCGCAAGAAGATCTACAGTCTTTATCCTGACATTCATTAACATTAGGTTCGTCATCGCGTAGAGGGTTTACTGGTTCACCTTGCTTTGAAGTTTTAAAAAATGGATTGCTATGAGAGTGAGACTAAGTGGATCACTGTTTTGGGAGGTTGGTATGATATTCAAAGGTTGTCTACTAAAATCAGAAACCTGCTTTACTGGAGGAATAGATTTGCATCCTTGGACTTCGTGAACGTTTTTGTTGCTGAAGTGAATTTGACATTTAATACATTGAAGTTTGTTATCCAAACATCAAAATAACATTTTGTTATAGGAACACTGATTTGTATAAGAGTTGTGATAGTTGCATCATATTCTTTACTATTACATCCGATAGAATGCAAAACGTTATTTATCTGTATTTGCATAATAATATTCAATGTATGCATAAACAAATTAATATGATATGTATATCACTTCTCCATGTATAAGTGATATGGAACAACACTCAATTTTACCGGGTATTGATAGTATTTATCATGTTATATTATTTTACATCAATAAAATTGAATTACACTCTCGAATTTGTTGAAAGTTATTTAAAGATTTAAGTTAAATTTTAGATATTTATGGTAAAGTGGAGTATAATTTTAATACCCTGATTTTTTTAACTCTTTTTAATCCGTTCAGCTTTGCTTTCTCTAATTATACAAGTGTTAAACACAAACACATGACTCAAACGAACTACAACCCAAATGGACTTGTATTTGATCCGACAACAAAGAATTCTGGCTAAACATGAGATCACATGGTAATTTGCCTAGGTCGCATCACGGTTTAAAGAATCGCGCTGCAATTTATGTAATTGTGGCGCGATTTCTGGTGTGAAACCCTATGATCAAATGTCATTACTTGGCTCTATCCATCAAAATACTACGCATTTGACTGCACTTGTAATTCAAATGTTATTACCTTGATCTACCCATCTATTACTTACCTTGAAATTTACTAGTGAGGCTATTTGTCATCTTTCCAACTCTTTCATCATCTAATCATATCAAAACATACATATATATTGCACACAACACAATATAGATCTTTATCAATTTTATTAAAAATTCTAATTTTTTTTGTCTTTTTTATCAAGAACTAGGTGTAATTATAACACCAAAATCTCTCACAAAAATTGGTATTATACGGAGTATTTTTTAACACTAACTTTCATGTCTAACAAGTTATTTCGTTCTTTTCTTTCACAGTTTATATAATGTTAGGGTTTGATTTTCTTTTTCAAGTTTAACACAAATCATCATCATCGTATCAAAATCTCTTCATACACATAAAACCATTAAACACCCTTAACATATATTTATGTCTCGTTTACACAAAAATTTCTATTTAATTAGTCTTTTCATATATACAAAAGACATATATAATCACAGTTTAACTCAATTAGATATCTCTACCTAAATGTCTATACTTAAGGTTTAAGTATTTGAACCTTAGCTTTTAATTAAGGGTTAAATAAATAAATTATATCTGCAGGGTTGAGTTCAAATGAGAATGAAATTTCTAGTGAGAATAAAGGAATTAATCATAGTCATTCGTTTTACAAAATTCAATTTTCCCCCAAAGTTAAATATCTCATAAACGGCTAATTAAAAAATTATAAAAATTGCACCATAAAAATCTAACATTCTTTTCTCTACGATTAAACATCACTCATGATATAATTTCGATAATATATATATATATATATATATATTTTGGGTTGAAAACCGATAACACATGTGTTAGTGGTTGGTAACACATGTGTTACTAGCAACAATCACATGTGTTACTAGCAACTAACACATATGTTACCAATAACTAACACATGTGTTACCAGCAACTACCACATGTGTTACGGATTCTAACACATGTGTTAGTCACCGGTACCACATGTGCTACCAGTTTTGAAACCCACAAAAAAATGAAAAAAAAAAAATTTTGTCGAAAGTATACCTTGTGAGATGTCTAATCGAAGAGAAGAAAATGATGATTTTTATGGTGCAATTTTTATATTTTAATTTGAAGAGTAGCCATTTGTAAGATATTCAATTTTTAAAAATGTTAGAGGCATTATTATCTTGATGAAATGGATGATTGAGATTGATTCTTTCATTTTTATCAAAAATTTCATTCTCATTTAAACTTAATTATACACCTCCGACCTTAATTTAGTAGTTAAAATTATTGGAACTAAGTTGAATCTCACCTTTAATATATGAAAGACCACTTCTCCCTTTAATATATGAAAGACCTTCTTGCACTCAAATCGTCACCACCAAACACTCCACTGCCTTTTCTTTAACTTAGAATGGAAACAAGGAGGAGGTCTAACTCACAATTTTCTTTTTTACCCTTAAGTAAGAAAATTTGGCAGTTTCAATCCCTTAACTATATCGCTCATCTTAACTCCTATTTACATATTGCATCCATAACTTTTACATTGCTTTCAGTATCACATAAAATAATTATATACTTATAATCAAATAATAACTTATTAAATATACTTAATATCTTATAATTTTTGAGATGTTACAATAATTAAGTAGGAATTATGAAGAAGACAAAAAGTTTTTTATAATCAAAGTAGATATTAGGAAGAAAGAAAGGTGGCTTTTTTAAGAATAAAGTAAAATAAAGTTTAAAATGGACATGAAGTGATTGACAATGTGAAATTAAAAAGATTATCATAAACAAAGCTTGATTACTACTGGTTGATTAATATATCTGATTACGGTAATTAATTTAGTGTTCACGTGGTCATCTTCGGTGTTGTCATATCTGTGTTGTTACAATTCTTGTTTTTAAGTGCTTTTCATTAATGATTTAATAATAGAAACAACTTTTAAATAATATTATGGTTCCATCCGTATGACATTTTGTTTTTGTTCTTGTCAAATATTGAGTACGCCCTATATTGTTTTTTATTTTTAATTATCATTACTATCATAAAAATCGATCATACTTGAAAATTATCCTTAATCTTGGTTATATCATTATACAAGCAATATATCTTGTTTTATTATAAAGTATAAAATTTGATTTTCTAAGGCCTAAATATAGTATATCATAAACTTCTTCAAACTTTGTTGTCACTTTTAAGAAATAAATACCAATCAAATTTTACAAAACCAGATGTAATTCGAAATCGACATGAACTCTTTATTTCCCTTTTTATGATCTCGACTTAACTGAATGCTGTTACTTGTGTGCAAAATTGTATAGATACGTTAATTAATCATACACAAGAATCAAATCAAATCAAATTATGTATTATAATATGATTTTTCAAATACCTAAAAACTAATTATTTAATTATTGCAATATCTACAACATAATCTAGTCAAAAAACTGCATCCTTAAATCACATTTTATTACTACTGATTATTTCACTCTAAGGGCTATGATTAGCATTTTCGTTATTTAAAATGTATAACTTATTTTAAAAATGCAAACTCAAACACTCCGTCTATCTATGCAAACCCTGATACCATATCTATCTCTAACTAATTTTATGACAATATCTTATCCATGTTACTTGTGGTAGATATCTCTGCCGTTGAGTTTATGCCCCAAGACTTGACGATTTGGAAATCATAACCTACTTGTGCGATACAAAAAGATTGTACATATGCAACAAATTTATGTCATTAAAGGTAACAAAAATATAAGAGATCCACCACTTCATTAAATAGTTGATTTTGAATGTTAGTGGCGTGTCATCTCCTCACCAACGATGCTCTAAAGTTTCTTTAATCCTAGTTTTAGTCCTTAATTGTTGATAAAAACCCCATATTTATTAGTGCTTAGCACGCACACACTTTGAAATTTAAAAGAAATAAGAGGAAAAAATACTCTATTTTTTTTATTATCTTATAATGTTTCGAGTTCTCTCTTTATTTATACTTTTTTAATGGAACAAGTTACGTCTCTAAATACTCTTCCTTTTAGTTTCCAATTTGTGTATGAAAAAAAAGGTAAACCGAATTGGTTTCACAACTACGTACTTAATTACTTCTTGAAACCTTATTAAAAGTCTATAAAAGTTCTGAAGTTACAGATTTCAACTTTATTGCGGACATCCATCGATATTAGATTCTGTTTTTTTTTATATGAAAATTGGACGGAATGACCCAAGTATTATTCATATGAAGGCTATTAGCCTATTATGAAGGGGTAATCTAGCTAGTAGCCATTTTGGGTCCAGGCCATTGTCCCCCAGTTAGTAAACAGGAACATGGGTATATTTTATATTCGAAATTTAATACTAATCCGTATGAATCAAAGAAAGTTAGTAAAAGATTTAAGTTGTTAGCCACTAATGAAAAAGTCAAATTACTTCCAATTTGATGTCATTTATAATGTTGCAAACAACATGTAATTAAATATATATGAATGTAAAATGCATTATTTATAATAGATTATTCACGCTAAGCATGCAGTGAGAATCAAACTTCATTGTAATGATAAGTATTGTAATTACATTATACAAGATGATATTTATAAAATGCACATAAATAAACTAAAGTATTTAAACAAAAAGTATATGAAACAATTAAAATCCAACATGTAGCAAAAAATATCCACCTACTTAAAGAAGAAAAGACTCTTATCATTAAATCCAACATAAAAAGAGTTAATCTAAAAGCAATGAGCCGAATACTCTATTGCACCGTACGTGGTTGTAAACAATATCATATGCTAAAACTACGAAGTTCATTCAAAATTAAAAGACAAAGTCTAAATGCACCAACATGTTCATGGTAAGTTGAACATTACAATATTAACAAGTGGAAGGAATAATTATTAAATTAAAAATTATAAACTTTCCATAATATGAGGGGTAGATTAGAGATTTTTCATCTTAGTAATTGTAGTTTTATGCTAGGAGCCTAAAGTTTTTAAAAAGGTTATAAATTATAGATAAACAATTTATCTATTTAGTAGTGGTCTTTCTAATATCCTGCAGCAAAATATATATAGAAATCAGAGTGTTTTGTTGAGGGTTGACTTGAGAGTTGGTTTAATTTGGTGGATGGCTGGCTTGTGTCGGTCGCAACGTGACATATCCGGGTAACATTTAAACCTTTTGATCAGAAGCTTTACCTATGCGAGAAAAAGAGGTCGTGGTGCGAAACTGAAGATCGCCACGCGAAATGCATGGATCGCGATGTGATCTTGTTTGAATTCAGCAAAACGTGCTTTACACTTGTTACTGTATCAATTAATTATCTTATTTAATCTTAATCTATAACTCATCGCAGCTCTAAGTCACAAAACTTTTTAGTGTCACTATCAATAAATGAGGTTATTTAGTTTTTGTTTGCGAATTAAACCAATCAATCGATCGTATATAACCTCTTTAATACTGCGTATTTTTTTAATTGATTTCATTCATTTTTACTGTTGTATTTATTCTTGAGTGTTTGATCAATCAAATCAAGTTTATCGTCTAACATTATTTTTTATATTTTTAGATATATTTTTATAAGTTTATTTTGTCAATCATGTGTCCCTCAACATAGATTGAGTATTAAAATTAATAAAATAAATAAACAATATCAGTACATGTTCTCATGAAGCATTAAATAGGAACCAAAGTATTGTCAATTCCGGCTAACGATTCTCTGTTAATTTAATCAAAATGATATTTTTTTGTCACCGTATTTCATGTTTTGACCATCTTCTAACTACTTGTACTCATCCGTAGAAGATATTATGTCACCAACTTTCCTAACTTCTATATAATAAAAAAATGACGATAATTATACAGAATGCTTAAAATAATGTTCAATTTGCGATGTAAAGCGTGAGTGTTTTCCAGTGGACATGGGTCCATGTTTTAGAAGTGCATGTAAAACATTTGGTTTAAATAATCAGGGAATTGAAGTATTTAAAAATGTCTAGTGTGGGATGCATGGCATATGGGTGTGTGAACAATATACCAATAAGCGAATTTGACTTACACATCAAGCACTTAGAGCTACTTTTATAAAATCATATTAAAAATTATAATTATAATTATAATTAGTTTAATTTTATATTTTGAGATGGTAATTAAGTTATAGCCTAATAGCTGTCAACTCACAACAAATAAGTTGTTACTAGTATCATGGATGCATTTAGGAAAAATCTTCCACCATGGCCCTACATTCATAAAAAAGGTAACAAATCATTTAGAAATATTATTCGATAAACATATATAGAATAAAGTGATTGGCTTGTTCTGATTTTTTCTAACCTAGTAATTAGAAATGATTCTACCTATATAAGTTTAGCAAATGAATTGAAACAAGTCATTTGATTCATAGCTTCTCGTGAGCTCTTTTTCTCTATTTTGAAACCTACATTGAAAGAGCAACAACCCTATACATATTCTCTTAAAAGGTCTAACTACTACGGACTTTTAACAAGCTTTGTCACCCGTTTGTAGTCATTTTTGACAACTTTCAATGATTATGCTAATTTGTGACATGTACAACTCAATAAAAGAGTGGTAGATCATCATATCGTTTTACATTGTAATAGATCCTCCTTTTGAGATTATTTGAACAGATTTGTTTAGATGGTGGAATCTAGTTTGGATCATAGTCTTTTTTCACTTTCTAAAGATTGGAATCAAGGCATGAGTATAAATGCTAGAAGAAAAAGAACAAAAAAAAAAGGGTACAACTCAATAAAACATTTTAATGTCGATTTTCTTCATTTTCTAACAAAACTATAATCGTTGATTATTTGACTGATGAGGAGTTCTAAATCTGCTAAAGAAATGAAGAATCCAAGTTAGAATATAATAACACACCAATTAGAGTCTAAAAACTTTGAACTTTCTATAGTTTTTCTGCTGGAGTATCTCAAGAAAAAGATTTTTTAATCACGTACTTAAAGTTCATCAAGTTGATTAATCACATCATCACCCAATATGTAAGACTCTGTTTTTATTCACAAAAGGGTAATTTTTTGGTTTATTTGTCAATGAAACTCATTGTCTTGACGATAATTAACTTAATGATTTGAATAACAACTCAAATCAAATTATTTAATAGATTAATATGCTTAAATAGTCTCAATACTTACATAAAAGAGATAAAAGTTAAATAATTAGTAGTTCATGATACTAAAAAGAGTAACATAGTACAAGACGTATGGTGGAGAAATTGCAAGTTGCAGGTATCGTTTGTGACATTGGATTCTTGAAGTGAATAAAAGGCCTAAAGGGAATGGATCTTTTGAATATTTTAAGGTAGAATAACTAGTACCTAAGAATTTATAGAGATTCTCTAGGCCTACCAAATCTGTATGTAACCTTTTTTTAACTATGTTATCCACTTGGCCAACTAGATAAATTGGAACGAAATATATTATCACACAAACTCGAACTGAATAAAACGTTCACCTAAAGGAACTCGGTATGGTAGACATCAAGTATTGATAACACTAAATATGGCACCCGACTCTTTTTGGTTGACAAACCTGTCGAAGTAATACCTTCACGGCTCTATATCAATTTAGTTCATTCCAAGAACAGCTGAGAACACGTGAACAACACATATGAAATCCGTATTATCGTCATCAATGTGACACCCGATTTCTTATATAATTTTGTGTAATTTATAGTTATATGTTTTCTAAATTATGCTTCCTGAATATTTTCAATAATGATTTTAAGTTGATCTCATGAATATAACAAGTATTGAATTTAAGAAAATATTAGTAATAATAAAATACAACAATGTGACAATTAAAGGTTTATTTTCTCAAATAATAATAATAATAATTGGAAGATTACCAAGAAAAAACACATAAAACACATAAGCAAATTAATGCAAAAAGACTGGGAAGAGAAAGAGAAAAGAAGACACATATTTGTGTTTGATTTGAGATGTCTTTGAAGATGAATACCAAAATCTGACATGCTTTAACATTATTGCAAAAACAACCTTAAAAGAACTCACACCATTTCCAGCAAGATACACAGAGAATAAAGTGACACAAATAATTAGAGTACATCTATAATTTTGTTGTTAAAGAAGAACAATACCAACTTCACGCTTTTAAAGATACCTTCCTACAACCTATTGCTCAATGGTTATTACACTATTACTTGCCAGTCTGTCTTTGTTCTAAACCCATAGGACAGCCTAGAGTTCAAGGTTCAGGAAACAGGCTCATGTTTTAGCCAAATGTGACTAAATGGTCTGCTAGTACAATCATTATAGTATCATTTAATAAGCAGGAGTAACTTTGTTTCCATAAAGAGCTTAAGCAATCTCTGTTGCATTTTATTTTATTTTTAAAGTAAACTGCAAGCATTTCTAATTTCTAATTGATATTTGGAAGGAATCACATTATTGTTATTGATTCTGAACAGCAAAGCCAATCCAGTTTTACACCCGGAAACAGGTAAAATGTATCAAACCGATCAAAATTCACTAAAATTGTATTTTATTCAAATAGGTAAAGATATATACGGTGTAGAAGTTTATTCAATTACTAAAAAATTTCAATCATGTGTAATACAATAGTGTTATTTATATATTTTTTTGTTACAAAGGTGTTTTGGGCAAAACCAACAAGACCTACTTCATCACGTACCAAATACCAGTCTAACATGTTTACAAACCACCTCCCGACTCACTCATTTCCCACCTCTGATTGTTAGCGTAATCTTCTATTGTTATCTCCTATTGTAGTCTTGTAGATATGGAATGTACCTGAGTACCTCGTTACCTTTTCTTGCATTTGGATCCTACAAATGAATCTTGTCCCTATTTTTACCAATCCCAGAAGCACCATGAGAAACCCCAAGAAAGATGAGTCACACCAGTAATGGTCGATACACAACTGAAACAGATATAATTAAAACTGCTGGTTCAAGTCAGGTTCTCCCAACATTATATGCGAATCTAAGAAATTAAACTAAATTTGTAAGGTTATTTAAGAATAGCAGCTTCCAGTAAATAATTACTATTATTAGATATAACCTGAGCAGATTGATGATGAGATAAAGTCAAAAAAACATTTGTGACTTTAAGATGCTTGATATAAACTAGATAGGTCAGGGAGCTATATCCTAAATAATCAATCATATTAAACAAATTTTACTGACCATAGAAACACAAAACTTAAAAGGTTAAGAGAAAATTTTTGCAACAAATTGCATTATAAATTGTACAGGGTATAGAATAGTGATGCACTTGACTCATTACAACTAAGAGCCATGCCTCGTGCAAGTAACAGAACAAAAAAAAACAAAAATTACAATATAGAAAAGCACGTGCACTGCATGACATCTAACTTGCAAATGCATAAGGAGCGATACAAAGTTCTGGTAATATAAACAAATTTTAAATCCAAACAAAGAAAACTTATCAGGCTCACAATCCATAACATCTGAAGAGAAAGGAACCTCATGCCGGTGTCACTTCTGAAGGGAAGTTTCACATGAATATTTAGACCCTCAAGATACACAATGCTTGTGCAATGCATGCACAAAGGATCCCGAAGCAACATCAAGTACCTACATCACACCAAGTTGTAAGAATTACATTACCGAAGAAGTATAAGCACAGCAAACTTTCGATGGCTGGAGCAATAAAACCACGTATATTTCAAAATAAAAACATTATATGCCTAAACTTATTCAGCAAGCTATTCGGGTTGAAAGGTCATGGACAACTTGATTCGTCAATTCCCTAGACACTGCTAAATGGCCACTCTCAAATTAACTATAAAGCAGCATATTAGCATTAATAAAGAAAACTGGCATGGAAGTATTGATTATAGAGGAGGATATGGCTTGATTATAGAAGGTACGTACATGGTATATATTTTAATCAGGGAGGCTGGATTGAGAAAAACGAGCAAAAGGCCAAGAGGGAGCAAGATGAACTGGATTATTAAAGTGAATATTGGGAGAGAAAAATAAATCAGAGATAACTTTTCATTTTTTCCATACGTGTTAGTTCAATATAATTGGGAATTTCAAAAGCCCAAACATAAGCATTTTCTAGGAGCGAGAGGTTGAAGGGAATAAGCAACAAACAAGTTATAACAAGAATCATATAAATCATCTTGACCAATAAGGCATAAAATGTAGCCCCAATCAGTCAATCACTATGAGGGTTAACGCTAGTTAGTTCCTCCCACATCCTAACTTCCAATCGGAATATAGTTGTAAAATTTTGACAATCGCCTGTGATTATAATTATCTCTTATAGATTAGCATACCACTTCATTAATGTTACCAATATATGGACAACTTTACTCGTGCAATACAGATGGAATCCACTTACACATGTTAACACACTTTGGGGGTGATCAAGTTAATTTATGTATATGTGTGGTTTGGGGAGATCAAATTACACAATAGTAACAGTTCACTTGGTAGAAAAGCACTATGTTTTAGTATTGAGTATAATTTATACAAGAAAAAAAATGAGGTTAAACCTAATAAACCCCAATGCCATTACTCTATTCATAAAAGAAAAGCTCTCCAAAGCTTAATTGTATTAATAGCTTAATCCTGTGCATTTTGAGACGGTAGATAATTACATTCACAAACGCAAACATCAAACCCTAAAGATAATACATGTATCTAGAAAGTGATCAATCTATTTCATCTCCATTCTAATTCGTAATTTCCTAATGAGCTTCTATATCATTTCAGTCCAATTTTAGGAATATTTATTATTCTTACATTGCCCGAATACATAATATGCAAATCATTGGTAAAATAAGAAAAGCATTACTACCCTGAGAAAGTTCGCAACAAGCGCGTGCCTCAACGGCCACATGAGAAGTCAAGCGAGAAGCAGCTACCACACTGTGCAACGGCAGCAGCGATTGACTGCAACCAATTACTGCTCCAATAGTCCTTTTTTCAAATAATTTTTACAAACATAAATAACGTTAAATTAAAAATTAAATGGTCCGTTAGATTGAATGTGATGGAAATTGAGAATTAATTATACCGGAAACTAGGGATTGAAGGCGTCGGACCGGGATGGATGCGATGTCCATGAATTGGTGGCGGAGAAGGACGTAGACGAGGGAGGGAAGTGGGGGTTGAACGACGGATTGTTGAAGATCTTGCGGTGGAGATTAGCGATCTCGGTAGCGATCCGCAGCGCCAAGCCATTGTTTTCTGCGAGTGAAAGTACTGAAAATTATTTCAGGGTTTAAGGCTGTAGTATACTTGGGCTAAACATATTACTTAGAATACACTATTGGGCGGCCCATTAACTTTTTGGCGGGATCGAGATATATATGTTTTTAAAATTATATATTGGTTATTTAAATCGTTATCGTTGTAGATTAATTTTTGTAAACTTTTATGTGTCACTTTATAGCATACTAAATGTTCTAGTGTTCTAAACACCTTTAAATAAATGTCATACGGACTCAACAAGTGGAATAAATTAGTTAAAATATCATATCACCTTTTTCTTAAGCTCAACGGTTCCTCTATACGTACTTGCCTTTTTAACAGCAAAATTGCCAACTCAAAAGTCATGACCTCTTAATTGGTGGCTGCACAAGTGTTGGTACTTCCTCATTGTTAATTTAGATGATTAGCATAATCTGTTGATGTAACCTTGTAAATAACACATTTTCATATCATCTAAAACGGGTTCGTGCTGTACACATGAGGTTTATTAACTCAATCCAAAATATGCACTAGTTTTACTATATAGTGTTTCAAGAATTGCATGAATCAAGATGCTTATTACATGGTCTCCAGATGTATTCATAGTTTGATGAGTTGTAGTGTAGTTAGTAACCAGTGGTACTTGGTCGAAATCTAAGTAAAATTGGTTTGAACAATGAAATGAGTAAACATGCTAACTGAATTGCCAAAATCCTTACGTGCATAAAAGAAAACAATTCTAACAGAAAAAATAAATATTCTTGAAAATACATAATCATCTAGAGTAGCTCATTACAATTTAACGAAGTTTAGGAACATAATGGTTACACCTTGGGGTTTTCATAGTAGAGAATATGTCTCTGGGGCTTAAAGAGATACCTAGAACCATATGTCGACCTAATTACATCGAAAAACAGCGCATATTGCAGCCTAAAATATAGGATGACCGGCATCACAGCAAAGCCGCCAATAAGAACTGGTATCCATAACAAACGATGATGGTAAAGCACGAAAAAGCTGACACTAAAAGCAATAGTCATGCTTGTTATAGATAGGAAAAGAGTTGCTAGACCTAACATGAGTTTTTTGGGTAATGATTCTAAGAAATCACGTTCAGCATAACGAGATGTGAGGATAGATAAGAACATAAGAATGGAAGCTGATGATGAGAATAAAGATATGGCATCTGCCACTACGAAGACAATAAAAGTTACTTTTTTCTTGAACATGGGCATACCATTATCTTGCTTGTATCCACCTGGAATCGTAAAAGCTGCAGCAAATACTATGGTCGCAATAAGTGCAGCAACAACCATACACTGATTAGCGGTTCCTTTCATCCACATCTCACCTTGTGAGACTAGATCTTTATGTTCCTTAGTGAATAGCTCATATGGTGTTAGGCCATCGATGTTCTTCCGATCCCTATAAGATTGAGGGATCATACCCTCTACTTCCTACAATGAAAATTATAATAGTTATATGCAAGGTACTTCGTGGTTACATAAACTTGAATACAAAAGAAAAATTAATTCTCGAGGTGCATTGGCAATTTCAACCCATTTCAAAATTATGTAATGGGTTACGTTTTATCTCATACATGTTGAAAGTCATGTAAAGTGAATTCAATGCATAAGACGCTTTGTAAAAAAATTTAAAAAAATTGGTTATAAATTCTTTAATAATCATATTTAACACATAGAATAAAAATCGATAAAAAGGTACGAGTTAGAGCCCGATGTTTCCACCGACAATAAATAAGTTGCATACAACTCAAGAAGTCAAAAGGTTGGAGAAATATATATGTACCTTGAACCATAATAATTCACGTTGCATCTTTAACGCAACTCCAGACACGTCCTCAAGTCGCTTTTTCTTCGCGCGCTCCCCAACTAAGTGCAACATAGTGTTATCATTTCTATTATCTTTGAGAGGAGTAATGAGATCCTTCATTGAACCTATCTCATACAATAGATTGTAAATACCCTCATGCCGATGTTTGACAGCAATGTGAAATATACTTTGATTGTTATCATTCACCTTCCATATCAGATCAGGATATTGACGGATGAGCTCCACTAAAAACCTGGTGTTGCCCATTTCTGCAGCAAGAAACAGTATTCTAGCAGAGTATGTGTCCTTTGGAATTGTTACAACAAACTTCTGGGTTCCAGCATTCATTATGGTAATATATTCAGAAATCCGTTTATGTAGGCGCAAAGCTACATTTTCACCAGAAGCAGGCAGCCCTCTGACAATCTTTTGTGTATCAACATGCAGTTTCACAATATGTTCAGAAATGAGTTTATGTAGTAGTTGAGCTTGATCTTCTGTTCCTGAAGTTGGCTTGGTGTCTTGCTTAGATGAATCTGGAGACTTTTCGATGATATTCTGGATTTCGCAATGCATGTTGACAATATGTTCAGTAATGAGTTTTTGTAGTTGTAGAGCTTGATCTATCTTTTTCTTCTCAATCGCATCTGGCTGCCCTCTCATGATGTTTTCGGTTTCCTCCTGAATCTTCATCATATGTTCAGAACTGAGCTTTTGTAATTGGAGAACTTGAGCGACCTTTCCAAAAGTTTGGTTGGCTTGTTGCTTCAGATCAGGTGGACCTCTGATTATGTTATCAATTTCAGCCTTGGGGAGCTCCGCAATATTTCCCCAGATGATTCTTAATAATTGCAATGCTTCACTTTCCTTTTCAGCAGCTCCTATCTTTGAACCAATGAATGCGAACACTGCAAAGAATAACCAGATAAGAAGTACAATTGATGATACCATATATTTACTAGTATAATGATATGGATGAAGTTGGATTAATAACTCTGGTTAACAACATATATAGGATTAATACTATATATTTTGACTAGAAAATTACAAGATCCTATATTCAAAAAGGGTTCTTCTTGACAAATATATATTACACTTTTCATATAGAGGCATTACACTAAAGCGTTATGGATATAAAAGTAATGCAAAAAAAAAAGCGCTCATAACGTAGTAAGAGTCAAGTATGACACTGATGCACCGCATTTAGAACACTAATAATGAGCACATGAGTCTTTTTCATACAAGTTGGATACGAATGTGCATCTGCTCTTTTTTAGCTAAGGAGAGCTTTCTACAAGATTGTTCCTATACACACACATACATATATACATATATAATTTTGGGACGGTTGATGTGTAATACACATCAAGGAGCAGCAATGTTACCTGACTTAATGGTTCTCACGATGCGATTAGATTCATTTTCAGGAAATGCATCAGGCTTTCGAGCCAAAACTCTAAGTACATTCCCGCTACTAGCAAGATCTGGGTACTTTTTCACTATCAGTAGTGCAACATCTGAAAAACATATGGTAATCACTTTGTGGTGGAATATGTCATAAAATAAACAATGAAAATAGAAACAAGAAAGCATTGAGATAAATGGATTATGATAAACCAAAGGGCTTTTAGCCTAGCGCTATGTGAGTAACCCATCAACCAAGAGGTTTTGAGTTCAAGTCTCAATGGGGACAATATCTATATATCTGTGATTTTACATAATAGGTGGGATAGAGGTTTGCCTTTCTTAAAAAAATAAATTACGATAAAACAACGAAAAGCAATAGATCAAACTAGATAACTAGAATGCTTACCAAACATATTATTCTCGACACATTTCTCAAGAAGCCAACCACGATTTTGAGATGTCCAACCATCATCACCCAAGTCGTAGGACTTACCATACATATACTTCACCACTTCATGATTTCCAAATAAGGCTGCTGCATACAATGGCATCATTTTTCGTCCTGCACCAGGAATTGTCAGCAATGTCTTGTTCTTTTCCACCATAATCTTGACAGTTTTAATGTTTCCAGCAGCTGCTGCTAAATAGAGGGCAGTGTTGTTATTATCATTCTCAAGAAGTAAGTCGCTCGTGTTCATCTTTTCCACGAGATTTTCCACAAAATCTTCTAGTTGTTTGCTTCTTTTTGAGGAGGCGGCAACATGAAGTGCTGTTTCCCCATTTTCAGTGATACTAAACCTTATTAACTCAGGTTTATCGACAAGAATGGCTTTAGCAGCTTTCCAATCACCTATAATGGATGCTTCATATAGCGGGATACCGAATTTGATGTAATCTGCCCTGGGTCCTTTAAAGTATAGTAGTTCCAGTTCAAATAGTTAGTTAGTACAAGTTTTCATCCACTTATAATTGCATATTACTTTTCACTACAGTTAAGGATTTCCAATGCATATGTCTAGTTTTAATCAAGCACAGTGTAAGTTTGATTCTACTAATATCAAAACTAATGGCTAACTACAAGAATATGTACTCAACTATCACCGTTGCGTGCGTATGTATTAAGCTTTCATTTCTATATGTTAATGTAACAAATTAAACTTTCAGTTCACTACTAGTCTATGGATCTTACCTTGTGTAACTAGTAAACCAATAAAATGTCACCACATCAATGAAAGATCTTAAGAACATGGATGATCAGCTGAAAAAAAAAATGAACATGGATAGCATGAATTACCTGTAAGTAGATCTGGACGAGGTTTATTCGCTTGTGGTTGGCTTGAGGAAGCACGTGACGCAACTGCAGGGCTGATATACTGTTGCTGGTGTAAGGGTTTAGCTTCATCAATTGAGGTTAACTGGACGGCTGGTTGCTTTGCATCTGCACAGTGATTCCATGATGATTATGACTTCATCATTAATTAATACTTATCATAAGATTAAGCGATTTATTTGGTGCAAGTACAACTGATGATTAGACCCCTTGTTTGATAGGTCCCTCACATTCGACTCGGTACAAAGAGTAATTAATTTTGATTCAAATTCATTGTCACATGTTATACAACGAAACCCGTACAATTAACCACATATACTCAAGCTTAACAATATGCTAACACAAAAACTTTACAAACTAAAACAAATACTAAATATGAAATAGATGTTAATGTGATTCAGTATTGTAGATCACTTCACCATACTTGTTTGCTGTTGCGGGTATAAACAAGCCAACCTTCTCTTTATCTATGATGAATAATCTTTGAACTACATTTAGACAGCCTTTGCGATTACATTTTTTGTTGTTACCCACTTACTCAATCTCCTTACCTTTCACATAAGTTTTTTATCTACATTCTACACATTAGAAATTATGTACTCCTCTTTTATGGAATATATTTTACAAGAATTTTTACCTTCGCTAAATCAAAGTTAAATAACTCAAAGAATCTACTCGAAATGATCTTATAGAGTTATGTGGTTGGGTTAGCTCTTTTTGTGGCTAAAGGTTGCTAACCGCCAACCCAGACCGGCCCGCAATCAGTTGCCTATCCATAATGTGGGGCATACTGACTCACTAAGCCGTTTTGCCTACGGGGTGCCAGGCTTGAACCACTCACCTTGTGCTTTTTGTGGTACCAACTGATTGGCCTTTTAGCTTATTTAAGGTGAAGATTTTTTTTTTAGGATTAAGCTTTTTAAGCTATTAAACTTAAGCCCCATCTCCTAAGCTTAGCCAAACTCCCCTTAAATACATTTTATGTACACGGAAACTTGTGTGCTGTTATTCTATGATGAATAGTCAATTGTGTTCATATAAAAAAGTTGAAGGTTAGAAATGTAATTTTTTGTAAAAAAACACTCATTGCTGCTCCTAAATCTTTTGTTGTTGATGCATAGATTACTTTTCCCGTTTCCCCTTATTTAGTTGACTAACAACAACAAAGAATAACATAATGTAGTAATATTTACCAGTATATAGATTTGAATTTGAACTGGGTGGATTCGGTTGTGTTTGGCTGGAGGAAGCAACCGCGCTGATATCCTGCTGCTGTTGTTGGCTTAAGGATTTGTTCTCCCCGTTTGAGACTACTTGCTCAGCTGCTTGCTCCATATCTGCACAGTGACGCCATTAAATTAATGGTTATCAAAAGCTCTTTATTAATAAGTACCAAATGACTGAAAGGATGTACGATAATACCTCTGTGGCTCCGTGTAAGATCAAGTGAGAACTGATTAATGTTAATGGATGTTTGAATTGAATGAGATTTCAAATTTTGAACTACTACATTCCTCGTTATACCTAAAATATTTTGTCCTTTTCCAAGTCAACGTCCAAGTCTTATCTAAAATATAAAATATTGAATAAATATTTGTTATACACATCGTCTATTATATTCTTACAAGTCACAACTCAAAAATATTTATAATTAAAGTGGTTCAGAGTTTGTTTATGACTTTTACGAGTCATTTATTGATTCTTTCGCGTTATATGTGACTCTTCTAATTCTTAGGCCATTTCCATTCGTAACTGAACGACTGGTCAGTTTCTGCCAACTCAGCGTTACGTTAGCTTTTTCCAAAACTGACTGAAACTGACTAACAACTGACTGCTCACTACCATCAGTGACGGTCAGTTTTTTTCCCCATTATTTAATTATTTAAAATACAATAATTAAAATAAAATACATTTCATTAAAATAAAAACATTACATTAATAAATAAAAAACATTACATTTCCTAAAAAAACATTACATTTATTGAAAAAAAAATACGATTAACGTTGACGGAAATTTGGTGGGAGTTGCGCAACGTGTTCGATTAGAGCATTGTGAAGTTGATGATGCACCGTGCGATCGCGTAATTCCTTGTCCATACGTAGTTGACTTGCAACCCTTTCTTGCCAGGAACGTCGGGGTAAATTTACCGGGTTTGTCAAATAATCTTCTTCGAGTTGACACATATTTCGGTCGTTGTCCTCGGTTATCATGTTGTGTAAAATCACACAACAATACATGATTCTTTTTATTTTGTTGATGCTATATGGTCTTGCCGAATTTTTGATGATTTGCCAACGGCCTTGAAGCACCCCGAATGTTCGTTCCACATCTTTTCTTGCGGATTCTTGATATCTCTTGAAACGTATTTCTTGTTGAGTTAGTGGAAACTTAAACGACTTTACAAGAGTAGCCCATTCTGGATATATCCCATCGGCAAGATAATAGTCTTTGGTGAATTCTTGTCCGACAATGGTGAAATTTACTTGAGGAGCTCTATCTTGTAGTAAATCAGTGAATAAATTTGATTCATTTTAAACTTTGATGTCGTTACTCGAACCTGCAGGACCAAAGAAGGCATGACAAATCCACATATCGTAAGAGGCTACCGCCTCAAGCATGATCATTGGACATCCCTGATCACCTCGCGTGTATTGACCTTGCCATGCCACTGGGCAATTTTTCCAAGGCCAGTGCATACAATCGATGCTCCTGAGCATACCCGGAAAACTATGCAACTCGGCATGACATTGATGTAAACGTTGCACATCTTGGAGTGTTGATTTTCTTAAGTACTCGGCGGAATATAGATGAAAAATACATTTACAAAAGTTATCCAAACACAAGTATGATGTTTGTTGACCCATATGTAAATATTCATCAAAGACATCGGCGGCACAACCGTATGCTAATTGGCGTACGGCGGAAATGCACTTTTGAAAAACATTAAAACTAAGTGCACCGGTAGCATCTCGACTTTGATGAAAATATGCAAAATATGGAGGTAGTGGAAGTTGGGAGTACGATAGTATACCTTGACATATACGGATAAATAAATGTCGGCTCATTCGATAACGTCGTCGAAAGTAGTCCGCTGGGAATGTTGGGTTCTCGGCAAAGTAGTCTAAAAAATAAACGTTCACCCGCCGCGTCACGATCTCTACGAAAAAATCGTGTTGGTGCTCTTGGCGGAGGGAATGAGCTTTCTCCGTCTTCGTTCAAATCGGAGTTTATCGAATTAATCATATTTATTGCGGCACCCGTATCGAAAATACTCGTAATATCTTGCAATTCTTCAAAATCCGAATCGGAATTAGACATAGTGTGTATTTTTTGTAGATAAAATGGGTGTATAAATCATAGAAGTTTTAGAGTGAATTAGTTGAGTTTGATGTAAATTATGGTTGTATGGAGTATGTATATATATATGAGTAAGTTAGGTATAAAATTAAATAAATAAATTTAAAATAATTTAATTGTTTTGCTTGTTTGTGAGAAGTAGTCGTTGGCTTCTTTTTTTCAAATTGTGGCCGTTTGACATGCAAAGAAACAAAGGAAAAGAAAGAAGAAAAAAAAACCGACCGAACGTCGGTAATCCGAAGGAGAAAAACCGAGGCCCAACCGACCTCTCCGTGACATCCACGTCGGTTCCGTCGGTTGAAACAGACGGAAAACCGACGATACCGATGGGAGCCTTATACGACTCTTATGAGTCAGAAAATTAGTCAAACTTTTAGTGTAGCGTAATACAAAATATAAAATGACAAAATAGAAAAAGAAATAACTATAACCTATTTTAAATTAAACATTTATGTTGATTGTCCGTCAACAACTTCACTATCTAATCTCACCATGTTTTACTTTTCTTAAAAATAAAAATTTTAAACAATAATATACATATACATATACATGTACATATAAATATACATATATATATCTATATATATACTAAATGAGTATAAAAGGTTGCTTCATATTTTGTTAGATATGCAAAATGCTACATAACAATCTCTAAAATATTTAAATTAAATTAAATAAATAATTAGAGTTAAATAATGTTAATTTATAATAAACTTAATAAGTTAAAGATTATTAACAAATAATAACTAATAATTAAAATATCAAAAGAACTCGTGAGCAGGAAAACATCTCATGGACCAATTTTTCATGTATAAGATTTTTCATTAGTTAATTAATATGATATAAATATATAATAGGCTAAGATCAACTAATAATTAAAATATTAAAACAAGTCATAAACGGAAACCTCTCATGCATAGATCCTTCATGTATATAAGATTTTTCTATTAACTAATTTAATAAATAACTTAATATAATATAATATATATAATAGGTTAAGATTATTAATAAATATTTTAATATTTTAATATTATTGAAGTTTGAATAAAAGTGTGATTTTATTATTTGATTTGTTGCATGTATTATATAAGTACAAATTATGGATATATAATTCAACTCTCCTAAAAACTATATTCTTGAAATTGCAAGGCCAATTCTTAAGTTGCATAGCTTCATGATATTCTTTTGGTAAATTTCAATTAATTAATTGAAATTAAGCTTACAATTAATAGTTGACATCTCATTTCGCACGTTACATATATTAGATTGAACTATAATAATTGCAGGACATTGATGATGCAAAGGAAGTAAAGTTTTGCAAAATCCAAAATTACAATTGTGAAAGTACGAATCTTCTAACTATATTTATGAATTATTATATGTTTATAAATAGTTTTATTTTACTAGCCAGGTTCCTTTGAATTCACTTTAAAGTTTGTATATCACAAGGTTATGTGTCTATTTTTAGCCATCACTAGCTTACAACTAATTTTATATGTGTATGTATATGTGGTATGTAAAATTAAGATTTAGTTGAACTAATATATGTGTTTGGGTACCCAACTATTTGTTTATGTATATACAACTATTTGATTAAAACTTAAAATATACACTTATATAATTATTTCATTGCTTGATATTAAAAGATAAAAAAATTCTTATAATTTAAAAATAAATAATTAATTAAATATTAGAGTTAGATAATATTTGAATATAACATTAATTAATTAAAAAATCTAAGAATTTTACTCATACACTAATTTAAAAAATAATATTAAATTGTTGAACTTATTAATATTAAAAATAATATTACTATTATTTAATTCCTAAAAAATAGTCATTGGATTTTCACAGGTCAAACTCTAAAAATTTAATAATATCAATATTATTATTTAATTCCTTAAAAATAGATTTTTTGATCAATTTTGTAGTTTCAAGTTATGACTACCTATTTATATTTTATGATGAATAAATATTATATTATTTAAATTGTCGTGCATCGCACAGGTTAATAACTAATATATATATATATATGGAGGAAGTATCCGGAGAGAAACTTCAAATCTTGAAAAATGAGGGAAACAAATCTTAACATTTGATTTATCATAAATGAATGTTCAAGAATATTAAGTTGTACTTTTGAGTAACATTCATTCATATAATCGTATATGGATGTTTAAGAATATTGTAATATAATAGTAATACATATAAAAAGCGCTCTTTGCATAGACAGGATTGAGAACAGTGATGCACTACATTTCACTGCATACACAATATTGATGAACACCCCCATCTTTGTTATAGAAGTTAGACACAGATGTGCATCTGCCCTTATTAAGCTATGAATGTTTTTTAGAAGATTCTTCCATTAAATTAAATACATATAGATATATGTACAGATATATTAAGGCGGCGATGTGTAATAAACATCAAGGAAAAGCAATGCTTATCTGACTTAATGGTTCTCCAAAAGCATTTGGATTCTGCTTCAGAAAATGCGTCAGGCTTTCGAGCCAAAACTCCAAGTACATTCCCACTACTAGCAAGTTCTGGCCGTACTTTTCACTATCTGCAGTGCGACATCTAAAAAACACATGACAATCGCTTTGTGAGGGAAAATGACAATTAGTAATGAAAACATAAACGAGAAGGCATAAAGATTTCATTCGAGGGGATAAATCAGGGAGAAGTGAAGATGTACTATATCAAAATAAAATTTGGGTCATGTCAGAGGTCAGGTTGTCGGGTCGAAAGTACCCAACCGGGACACGGCCCACTTACCCGTTTATGTTGACAGCTCAAACAGGTTGGCAAGTTTGTTTTCGGGTTGGGAGGTTGATTGTGGGTCAAACGGGTCAAATTCAGCGGGTTGGTTTCAGATTGAAGGGCTAATTTTGATATATGTATTCTATAAAAATTTAATATTTCTGATTGGTGGGTCGACCCGTTTACCCAAACGCGACCTGAAAGTTAAATGGGTTGAGAATCTCAACCCTAACCCATTAATTTCCTTTTCGGGTTTTAGGTCGTATGGAGAATTGCCACCCTACAAAAATGGTGGCGTATCAATCTCAGACCTCACAAACCCAAAGCCCACCAAGAATCTTGGATTAAGTTAAGAAATTTTAATTCATGTCCCGTCATTAAAATCCTCCTGATATTTTAGAAGTAAAACAAATCGTTAAACATCTCATTGCTTTAGTACAAATAATCCATTTGAGTTGGGATGTGGTCATTTTCTCTGACCCTCTGAGCATCTGGGCTAAATGGTTATATCACCTAACTCATAATTGGCGAATTCGTAGTATCAATTTCTAGCTGAGAAACGCCAATGGAATTGTTTTGACAGAAGTGGATAGAATCAGAGTTAATATTTCTAGTTCAAAAATGGAGGAATTTACAAATGCAAATGTAATCATCTTATATCTGTTTAGTTTCATTTTTGCATTCTTTTCAACCCAAAGTCTATTTATTACCTTGTCACATTTAGCTCTTTTTTATTTAGCATGAAAAGTATGAAGTAATGCACAAAACTATCAATAAAAAATTTGTCCAGACAAGAACAAGAGAAAAGTTTGTTTCAATCATTGATATAGGGTTAGATACATGGAATCCATGTTTTGCAAAAGTGACTGACTTTATAATGTAGCATAAGAGTAAAATGTTAGGCTAAACTCCACAAGCGCTTGGCTTCTTTCTTTTTTCTCTTAAGCATGCAATTAACTTCACAAGTAGTATCCCAGCGTGTCTAGCTTTCTCGCTTTACTTAAGCATAACAAACACTACCTAGTAATTACAAATGTTGGGCCTAAATATATTCTATGTTAGAGGTGTATAGCAATAAATATGATCTAGGGTCGTTCTTTAAAAGCTGGGTGAATTTGAAACTTAGGCATATAAGACTTACAGTTCTCACTAGCAGGGTTTTTTCAAATAAGTGGGAGTTGGTTTTGGTATTTTCTAAATTAACTATTGATCTAAGCAATTAAAATAAACGCGAAAGTAGTAATGATATGAGGAGGTGCATGTTGTGATTTCGTTAGCCTAATTGTTGGGATGATCTTGGGTTTAAGTTATGAAAACATCTATCTAAAGATTTGTGTTTTATCGTTCTAAGTATGTGTGTTGTAAACACTGATTCCCTACCGATCAATTACTCAATCAGTATGTCACTGAGAATCAAGCTATCGTGATTTTGATCGGAGTAAGCTGCTCGACTCTCAACACTGCAATGTTATGGAACAACGACTCTTATTGGCATATTAGTATTCCTAAGTGCATGAATATAGAAATAAACTATCTCGTGGTCCGACCGTTTTGAACACCACAAAAATGCGTATTTCTAATAAAGCATTTAAGATTGAGATTTGATTTGGTGTTTAATTACTTCCCATCAATAATTCGGTAAACTCCAGGGGTGATAAACAAACTTGAAAACTTATTGATTCCTTGTCTTCCTCTTTAGAATTATAAACTAAGTTTGTAATTTAGATTAAAGATTCTCCATTTATGATTTAAATCAACCCTTACTTAAATCTAGAGAGAAAGAAACTAGAAAGAGAAAGTAATTTAATTGAGTAATGGATGATTGGATGCTTTGAAATGGTGAGAATTAACCTATTATTTATAGACACAAGTCGGTTACCCATACACCTCCCATATGCTCATATTTATGCTTAAAAGATGCATCTCGTATATCAAAACCGTATAAAAATAGCATTTTGTACGCTCAACTGACGCACCAGACCGTACACGGCCTCACCATACCGTATACGACCTGGATGTAGACCATATATGGCCCAGCCAAGCCGTACAAGACCTATGTAGGTCGTATATGGCCTGGTGCCAAGCCATATGGCTTGGTTCCAGGCCTAGTATGCGGGATCGTAATTTTTGAAATCTTCGTTTGACTTTAACTTCTTCATCATTCGTTCGTTCTTGAGTCCACGTGTTCGTAATTACCTGAAAGTTGATATGAAACTAATTAAGAATAATTTCTTGAATTATAGGACATAGGTGATTTAAAGCACATCACTTTATAATATTTTGTTCTATTTTGCACATTTTTCGCTTGTTTTTTATGATGTTGAAGCATCTTCTATATTTTAGCCACTTTGACAAATTTAAGTAGATAACCGTTAACATCATAAATTTATGCCAAGTTTAGGACTAAAATTGAGGTTCTAATGCACGTAAAAACTTGACTTTTTACACGTTATCGTAGACACATATAAATAGATTATGATGAAGCACCAAAAGGCATGATAATGGAAACTACATAACTAGAAAATGCTTACCAAACATATTGTTCTCGACACATTTCTCAAGAAGCCAACCACGATTTTGAGGTGTCCAACAATCATCACCCAAGTTGTGAGACTTTTCATATATATACTTCACCACTTCGTGATTTCCAAATAAGGCTGCTGCATACAATGGCAGCATTTTTTTGCAGCAACAGGGATTGTCAGTAATGTTGGGTTCTTTTCCACCATAATCTTGACAGTTTTTACGTTTCCAGCAGCTGCTGCTAAATAGAGGGTAGTCTTGTTATTTCTATTTTCATGTATCAAGTCATTCTTTTCCATCTTACCGGCGAAATTTTCCACGAAATGTTCCAGTTGTTTGGTTCTTTTTGCTGAGGCTGCAACATGAAGTGCTATTTCCCCATTTTCAGTGATACTATACCTTATTAACTCTGGTTTCTCATCGAGAATGACTTTAGCAGCTTCCCAATCACCTCTAATGGATGCTTCATATAGTGGGACTCCAATTTTGATGTAATATGCTCTAGGCCCTTTTAAATAGTTCCATTGCAAATAGTTAGTTAGTACCCTATAGTCTTCATCTAGCGATTACTGCAATATTCTTCCCTACATGTAAGCAATAATTCTATTTCCAGTTTTAATCCTTTTCAATTTACTATGTAAGTTTGGTTTTTTCTTAAATCAAAACCATCTAAGGTATTATTAGAGGAACGCGATTTGTATTTCATAAAAGGTGACGTATACACCACAACTATACAAATACGGTGCTCAATCATGTGCATTGATAAATTGATTTTGTGGTGTACATATGTATATGGTTACAATCAATTGCTATTATTATACTGGGAAAATTACATAGAAAGGAATACGACTTATCCATGTTTTCATATACTTATATTTATATCCTGGAATGTAACAAACTTTGTGCTTGCTACAATTCTATGTATTTGACTTCCTATAACTTGCATACACGTGATACGTCATATGGTTGTCACATCAGAAAAAAAATAATCTTGCCAACTTAAATTTTTACCTATTTACATGATTAAGAAGTGACCTGATACATTTAATATATAGTAAAGAATTTAAAAATTGGTAAGTTAAAAGTTAAATTTAAGGTCTAATACATAGTGGTAAGATGGATATATAGCTAGCAGAACTAATTAATTACCAGTAAGTAGATCTAAAATACGTACATTGAGTTGTGGTTGACTTGTGGTAGCAACTGCAGTGCTTATACCCTGCTGCTGCTGTTACTGGCTTAAGGGTTTCTTCTCATTGATTGAGGTTAACTGCACAGCTGGTTGCTTCATCACCTGCAAAGGGAAACCATTTATTTATTATTAATATTAAATCATTAAACTCGTTCTTTGTTATGACTAAAGGATTTAAATGACTGATGATTAGACCTCAAGTGAGCAATGAGCAATATTATGAGGGCCCGTTTGTTTCACAGAATTCCCTCGAATTCTTCAAAATTGAAATTTGAATTTCATCATTTTTTTTATTTGGTTAAACAATACAACGGAATTGGAATTTGTTAAATTCCTTCAAATTCCTTCAAATTCTTTTACCTAATGGAATTCAACATTCCATCCATACATGGATGGAAAGTTTGAAATTCCAAAGGAATGTGTAATTTTTACCAAAACCCCCTCCAAACACAAATTTATACAAGTTAATAATTTTATAAAAGATTCTATAAAAATGACAAATTTATAAAAGTTAATAATTTTATAAAATATTCTATAAAAATGAAAAATTTATAAAAAGTATGTAAAATATTATAAGGGTAATTTTGTCATTATTATTATTGAGATTCCAATTCCATTCATAAATTTATGCCAACCAAACACAATACAAATTTTTTCAAATTCCAATTCCTTAAAATTACAATTATTTTGACAAATTTCAATTTCTTCAAAAATATTATGAAAAACAAACGGGTCCTGAGTTTATGAGCGTGTAGCGAGCGAGAGTGAGAGTGAAGATTGAAAGATATAATTATTTGAAGATTGCTTTGCCCAAAAGTCGTTCTTCTTTTGAGTCAACGTCTAAAGTCTTCAATCTTCAATCAATCAATATAATATTAAACAACAACTGTTGTGGAAATTGCTTTACTTATTGGATTTTACATATTTATAAAAACTTGGAAGACATTTATTCATCGTAAGTTGTTATCTTTTCTTTTTCTTTATTTAATATAGTTTCCTTTTAATAAATCAAAGTTAGATTTCCGAATCAAATATCCAAATGATGACTTTCTAATTTAAAATCACAGATCTAAGTGGGCTTTAATATCCACGATCAAGCCTATTTTGTTTTTACCTACTACTCCCACTTTTATCACAAGTATTGAGTTTAATAGTATGTTAGCGATCATCTTTAAATGTAGCATTATTAAACTCACAAATTTGAGGTATAAAACAAACTTAACTACTTAAGTTCGAGTCATTTAAAATTAGAGTTGGATTGATCGAGCTCAAGTTGAGCTTGGAGATAGTGTCAAACTCAATAAACCAGCTCAAACTCAAGTTTCATACATCAAGCAAGCGTTCAAATCTTAATAAACTTGCTATTCATTATGTTTATAATATAATCATGAAAAGATAAATTAATTATATGTTCATAAAATATAATTAAATAACTCAAAAGTCTACGCAACAATTCAACTATGCAAATTAGTTTCAAAATGTCACACCATAAGATGATGATGCTCCATAGCATATATGGTTACGGTGACAAAAATAATAATAACCCTGACAAATTTCCTAATGCACATTACACTATTATACTTGGCACGAAATAGCCAAAAATCAGTTTCCGGTAACATTAAAGGTGGGTTCCTGCCGTCGTTGATCTCGTTCCTCCTTAAATCTCCTAAAAACCCCATCAACCGCAATCTCAAAAGCGTCTTTAATTTCACCATTACTACCACGACCATCACTATAAACAATTCTCGGTATAATTTCGATAACATTTTCTCTCATCTTTCGCACTTCTTCCTTACTATAATTCTCCAACACGTCCTTTATTGATTTCTTTCCACTTGAAACATCACCGTGATCTATAAAAACCGAGTAACTCTCCGGTTTGTCAGGCAAATACCATTCATACTGATCGTACATTGTCCTGGTCCAAAACAAAACTGGCACTGAACCTGCAATCATGCAATCAAAAACAGAACGTCTAGTGAAACTATCACCTCTCGGTTGCAAACAGAATTCGGACCCTAATAACGACTCCATTATCGCCGAGCTTCCATTAGCACAAAGAGTTACTGCACAATCCACCACTCGACAAGTACCAGACGGATCTAGTAAAAAAAGTGTTACATGATATCATTATAAATCAATATATCACTTAAAATCTTCTTTTTAGCAATGTGATACTCTATATGGATGTAACTTTACCTTTTCTATACAAATATAATTTTGAGAATCCGCGCACTATAAACTATCGTATCATAAAATAAACGGGATAACATATGTGCAGTTAATATCGCCTAAGTCAGCAGCATCAGCGACATTTTGTTTATTCTTTTATTTGTGACACAAGGTTATTAAATGACAATCTACACCGGCCAACTATCTATTTTTATACTTTTAGCATTCTAAGCTTATCACTTAAACATAACCGATCAATTTCTCACTATCAATTTACATTTTGATGCAGCTAAGCTTAACATTACATGATATTTGCTTCAAAGTGAATTAAATTACTCTATATGTATGTCTGTCATTTTTCATATCTCTAAATTAAATATAATTCGGGCATATGGATTATGGAATACTTACATTTAGATCCGCCCCTGCTAGCCAGTGATTCGTTCCGGCAGGTTCTCAACAATAGTCCTCTAATATCATCACCGATATCATCACGAGCTGCACCGACAAACGTAAAAAGGCTGGTTCGGTTGTAGTCTCGAACGAAGTTTTGCCACATTCGGACGTCGCTTACCGAGCGTGGGTGGAATCCAGTAGGGTAAGGTATACCGATGTCATGGTAGTCACCGGGCGCTCTCTCGATCGTGAGTCGCGTGACATTTTCCATTTCGAGCATGTTTAAAAACTTGGACCCCCATTTTTTTTCCGGGTCGGTTAACCGACGAAAATCCCATGTGATCCGTCCTAAAACTAAAAAATGATCAGAGCCGTTGGATCTGTTCCAGTATGGTTGTGACTGGACCCACTTTATTAACTTCACAGCATGAAAATCACGTTCTTCGTTAGTGCTTTCCGAAAATAGATATTTTCCTACTGCGAGTCCAGCGTAAAACGGTATGTAGAATAGCGTAGCTGATTCTGGGTCCATTGTTCTGCATTCGTGCCTCATGATCCTATTATGAAATATAATTTCGGACGAAAACTGATTCGTCCGATGCCAGGCTTGAACTAAGCTGGTCGGAATAATCCCCACCAGCTCACTCGCAGTCGTTCCGTAGCCGCCATTGGCAGCTACGCCACATTGCCAGTGCCAGGGATCTAAGTTTAGAGTTCCGCACGTAGTGACTAAATCGGAGTTGAACATGGTTGGGAGCTCGTAGACGTAAATTTTACCATTTTCACATTTGTCAACAGGCGGTGACGATAGTGAAACCGGTACTGTCACTGCCTGCCGCGTGTGCGGGGAGTGTGTACAAAATATGAGAATTTGGACGATGAATAAGGAGAATATGAAGAGAGAAATCAGTGGGTGTGAAGTGATTTGAGAGTGGATGGAGAGAAAAGAATTGTTTATGAATTGAAGGGATTTGGATTTTTTGAAAATGAACATGTTGAAATTGGGAAAGAATTTAGAACAAGAGCTATAGCAGGGATTTTTTTTATGTTAACAGCCATTGCAGGGACCTTCAAATACATTTACAAACCGACAACTTTATTGTTTTCACTTAAAATGTTTCTTTTTTTAATTTTTGATTGGATTTTTCAATTTGGAATTTATTTCATTACACATGACATAGTTTGTTAGGTATGTACGGAGTATATTTGTCTTTTGTGTAATATCTTTAATCTCTCCTTTTGAGTTTTGAACGCAATTAACGATTACTTTTTCAACTTAAAGTGCAGATAGACATTATATTCTCACTTTTTACTATTCCTACTTTCCTCTTTCTTTATGCTCCGTTTGGGGTCGCTTGAATAATTGAATTTTGGGTTGAGCTATTATTCAATATCATCTTATCAGTAATCTTTCGCAATTACATTTTATTTAATTTCTATTAAAATAATAGTTTTTTTTTCTTCTACCTATTCAATTTCCGACCATAATTCAATCTTCAATTTTTATATTTTGTTAGTGATCAAATCCAACTCAAATATTCTAACACTATATATATAATAAAATATTTTATAATATATACTATATTTTATTGTTAATTATAAAAATAGATAAAATTATTTGATATTTTAAAACATAATATAACTATAAATAAAACATAATGAAAACTTACAACTAAAAATTAAATAAAAAAGTTACAAAAACAAATACAGACTAATCAAATCATTTCTTAGAACAAAGTGAGATAATTGCTAGAACTTGTTAGTGATTTCTTAGAGTTGGTTTGCTTTTGAGAGAGATTAACTTAATGAGATTTTTGATTAGGAACAAATGATGAAATTAGTCTAGTATTTAACTAGCTACCTCCATGATTAACATCATAAACCCGATTTAATCAATGGTCATCAAATGTCATTAAGAAGCAGCCATTGACTTGTCTCAAGTATAACTCATAGGCATTTCAAAAGACTTGGGCTAGGTCATGGATTAAATCTCAATACATTTTAGTCCAATTTAAAAAATCATTAATCCAACTCACTAGTTCAATATCAATGACTAGCCACTAGTTTAATTCACTAATCTAATAATATTTCTATTCCCATTATTTTCCAACACTAACGTGATTTATGTGTAATGTGATTTGAGTATCTAATAACTTCCACGATAATCTTTATTTATCTATTGTTTGACATGATAATCGTATTCAATATTTTAATTAATCCACCTATTAAGTATGTGTATGTTTCTTTAGATTTTACAATATTATTATGACTATTTAGTTATCACAACAAAAAACTATTTAATTATATATGTTATATAAGTTTCATCAATAAAAATACTAATTGAAATACAATCTTTTAACATTTTAACTAATATCATATTTTGCATTATAATATTTATTTATATATTACAATGGATAATAATCATCATCAATATTGTAATTAATTCGACTGTTTTTTCATTGCATCAAACTTTTTTCCTTTTTTAATATTTAATTATAATCATCTCTAAAGTGGCTACAAAACAAAATAACACAAAACTTTTGTTTTGTAAAAATTATGTTAACATTTACTATAGTTACAAAAAAATTCTCAAATAATTTTTTGTCAATTAATACGGCCCAATAAATAAGTAACGTATAAAACGCGATGATGATTAATTAATAAAGATTTTATAGAAAGAAATTTAGTGGTGTTTGAAAATTTGTGCTTAAAGTGGCCCAACTCTAACTCTTTTATTGGGCTCAATATATTTGTACTTAAAGTGGCCCAAACTAATGATTGGCCCATTTATATTGTTGCATTTCAAATTGATGATCACGAGTCTTTTTACGGTTTATTTGTTGTCCTAAGAATAGTACTTCGTATTCTATAATCAGGAAACGTTGCTTCTCTGACACATTAATCTGGAATGTACCCCTTAAATTCAATGAACTATATATAAAATTATAAAACATTGATCTTTAGGATTCTACATTATTAGACCGGTACATGTGGTCTCGAAGAGTTATATCTTACGAGTTTTGAACTCGTGATCTTATTTCGGAGATTTCGAGCCCAAACTGTAAGGCCGGGCACCCCCTTGAGCCTTGACCCTTGGGGTTATACGACGAGTAATAATTAAGTTACTTTATTTGAAATGGAAGTTTTTTAATACTAAAATAGTTTTTTAATTGATTGTTGAATTAGTTTATCATTTGTTCAGATTGCTAACGTTTCTAAGTGGGCCAAATGTTTATGTCATTTTTTAACGACATAATATAATAATTAGTAATAAGATTTAAAAAGAAGAAAATTTTGAGGGAGAAAGAGAGAAAGAAAAGTTTTAAATAAAACACAAGTATGATTCAGAAAAAAAAAATATGATTTTAAAAAATATTTTATGTGATTCAATAAATACTTAATCTATTATTCAAAAAAATATGTTCATTAATAAACACTTTTCTTGAATCAAAGGGTTAAAGAAAATTTTTTTGCATTTCTCTATTAATTTTTCTTTCTTGAACTCACTCCATAATAATTATATATATATATATATATAATTTAGCAACATGCTAGACGGTAGAAACACCAATAAAAAACAACAATAATACTCTTACAAAACCTATAAGAGACCACCCGAATATCACCCGCAAACGAACACTTATAAGAAAAACGCCTAATATTAGAGTAAGCCTATATGTAACACCCACTTGTGGAAGGACACAAACGACACTTAGAAACCCCTAGCATACAAATTACACTGCTCATTATATAATCATCCTAATTATATAAATGTTTATGTCATTCCATGCATCATTTATTGCTCGATCACTATATAATGATCTTTAATTATATTACCATACGTTGTAATTTAGAAAATCGGCTTATTAGAAAAAAACCCAGCTTGGTTATTTTACTTCAATTTTCATTAACTTTTAATCTACAAAAACATGATAATTATGAAGTCAATACCGTCCCGACCGCAACTTTTACATTGACGAACTCATCATGAGTTTACGCAACGATACATAGAAATGGAAGTCTATTTAACAAAGATTACAAATGAATATGAATTTCCTTATCAATCGAAACATCAATAATCATACCATATGATACAAGAATGACTTATGTACTATAAAGATCATTGACAAATCATAACCTATGACACATAATAACACATAATTTGTTTTTCTTCTTCAAGAACCACGAATCAAATCATAAAGGAAACATCTTGGTGATAATTTTCACTGGACAATACAAACATGTCATATTTGTACTCATAACTCGCGTTTGGTCTACACCAAAAAACGTTTCACCCACTTGATTGAATTGAACGAATCTCAAAATAGGCAATATGATATGCTTACTTATGGCCGGGTCCTCTATCACTAGGGCCAGAAGAAGCAGTACTGTACGCTTGCACTTTTCTAGTAACACGATTATGTACTGAATTTGTTGTCACGACCACCTTGCTATGATTGTCGTTGTTTGGGGTGGTCGTACCCAAAGGTGGTGATGGTGGTGGTATGTTTCTTGAGAGAGTGGAAGCAACCATGATCATGAACACCAATGCAAACGAGCAAAAGCTCGTTCTTGTTGTTGTCATCGATGATGATATGTTTGAGTTTAGTGTGTGTTACAAATAGTGAGTCTTGTGTGTGAATTATGGGAATATTAAGAAGGGAATTAAGGGGTGGTGGAGACAAGGGAATTAAAGGGAAAGAATGGTGTGTAGCTTGTTGAAAGAAGATACGCTTCTTCTTTAATATATAAAGGGGTCGGATGACTAAAGGACGGTTAAGAGCTTTTTGGAATGTAGGGTCCTTTTTCGATGTTTGAATGATGGAGATTTTATGTGATATTTAATTAATTAATTATTTGCATTAGTTTTCAAGGTATTAAAAAGAAAAAGATATAGCAATGTTTTTCTTTAAAAGGAATAGAACAAATCTTATATAGTTTTTACGGTTGAGATTTAACTCCTTTCCTTTTCCTTTAACGATGGATGTTTTAGGATTTATATTCTACACAACTGTGTATGTCACAAGAAGCTATACAAATGGATGGATAACAATGCTGATTATATTAAGGTTGAACTAATATTAGTAATGCAAAATTGTTAGATTGAAGATTTTGCGTACTCAAACTAACACAACATCCAAAACTGACGATATAATTTATGATTATTTGCTACAAGTATATAACAGAAACTTAACCTTTCGAACGCTTAAAAGTTTGTGTAAAACCAAACAGTACTAAAAAATTGAATATAAGATATCATTTGTCTTCCAATCAATAAATGTTTGAGTTTATTGTCTCATAATGCAATAAATTTTACACCTTTTAATATTGTATTTAATATTGTAAGTGGCGAATTTCGAAAAGTTTTATTATATATATTTAAGTTTTAAAAATATCTATCGTGTACATTTAACTTACTACTGTATGTAAGGAACTTACATAAAATATTAAAATGTTTTTTTATGTATCAAAAAATAGTTAAAATGCATACAGTAGACGCTTTTTTAATCTTAAATACATACAATACTAATTTTTAAAGTCAACTCATACAATAGTAAAAGATGTAACGTAAACTCTAAATTTTTGTCATAAAATAAAAAATAAGAAAAAGAATATGTTATGTATATGGTACTGTTTTACATACACATTCATTTTTTAAAGACTAACGTATACATGTACTGGAATTACTGATATACCAAGTATTATTGTGGTCCAAGAAAAAGTAATTAATTTTGGTACGTTCAAATACTATGTTTGACCAAGAATTGAAAGGGGTTTTGGTTGGTGGAGTTTTGGGAATGAAATTTGCATCTCCAACTCTGACACTGTTCTCCAACGCATTTGGGATTCCCTTTATTTATAACCTTTCTTTTATTAGTGAAATTGACAAAACTTCATCAATTATTTATTGAATCTTTATGGTTGGATATGTCTACAAAACTATTTATTATTTATTTATCAATAATAATGCACTTGTACTACTTGGAATAATAATATACCAAAAGCAGTAGATTATTATTTTATTTCATTCCAAAATACAAAATTAGTTTACTCCAAAAGGTTTAGGAAATAACAATTTTATGTATAAACATTATCTTATCTCACCCTTTATCAGCAGTATATGTTGGCTAGTTTTAATCAAACAAAATAAAGTATTGATTGTATAAGAAGGGCTGAGGGCACTCTCCTCCTTGTACCTCGCGAACAACCGTCTAAAACAAGATCACATGTTAATTAGACTTTTATTATAACAATTTTTCTGTTTTTTTTATTTTTCTTTTGTTAATACTTTTGAATTCCTATAGGCCATATATATAGATATATATACTACTTGAATTGACACTTCACCATACGGATCCAAGTCATCCGCATGAAAATGGCAGATCTCGAATTTGGTATGTGAGATATCGAAATTCTATTTTCGTCCGATGACATGCACGTGACCAGCCGTCCGTGTCCTTCCTGGATTCCACGTGAAAATTCTATTCCTGATTTTCTGCGTTGTGTTTCCCATTTCACATTAATCAACGCTAGCTCAACCAAAAACTCACCGTCCCTCCATGATTATATTTCGGTTTTTAAAATGTGTTTACATAATAACATGTTGGAGGGGTTGATAGATCATCAAAACAGTCGGCTTAAATGTATGTTTTGAACTATTATTACTTCGTGCATATCATTATTATCAATTTTTGTTATTTAATTATTAAAATGATAATATAATGCAATACGTATGTATTGTTATAGTTTAAAGAAGTCAAATATTAGTGTGATTATATGTAGTAATTAAAAACTGGTTATCTTATATTTTTTAGAAAAAGAAAAGAAATAAACCCATGTATTGAAGAAAATACACATTTAATAAATAAATTTCGACAAATATCATAATGGAAAATATTTTCCTTTAACACAATATAAAAATAGTCTAATAATTCAATTGAATAAATTTTAATAATATAATAATTTATTTAAATATTTTTACAAAGTAAAATAATATATTTTTCTATTAACCTTATTACATATCATATTGTATAGCGTGACACGCCCTATTTGCATCTGTATTTCTAGTGTATATTCTATTTTATCGTATTACATATCATATAGTATCGTCTCACATATTTAATAAATATATAATTTTAACGTTCCAAAATTCATCAATTTCTCTTGTATATATAGATGTAATGTAAGTAACAGTAACATTATATGTGAAAAATTGAAAATAACATACATAAAAAGAATTATATTTGCAAAAAAATGAGAGAAACAAAGCAGACAAAAGAAGAAGCAAATAGAAACACACTGCCCACGAAATCAAAAACAGGCGGGTTTACAAACCACCACTTCGCTAATGGCGACCTTCAAAGACGCCAATTCCCCCACTGATGCTGACGGTAATTGCCGTCGCTCTGATTCGAAAATCAGTTTATTCGCCGACGGCGAGAGAGTTCTGGCTTATCATGAACCTCGCATATACGAAGCTAAGGCATGCCCATTATTTTAATTAAATTTTAACTCGATTATCTGTTTTAGTTTCAATTATTGTATGCGATTGATTGGTAGTTTGTAACTTAATTGACTTGAAGCAAATCGAGGTAACGAAGATGATATTATAATGATATAACGTAATTTATTGCTACTTGTTATGTTATTATTTATTTATGAAGAATACATAATAGATAGGCTTTGATTACTTGAGTAAGTTTTTCTGGCTCGAACAGAAATGTTAGGAAATATATGAAGCTAAGGCATTTGCATCATTGTGTGTGTGTATGTAGATATACATATGTATGTGTCTATGTATCTATATGAATGTCTGTGTATGTATATATATGGTATTTGGATTCTATGAGTATATATTATTAAATTGTTTTGCAGTTATAGAATAAGGGCATGGAAAGTATCAGACGAGTTCAATCATTGCTGAACTTGTGATTGTTTGCAGAGCTAATTGAAGCTGTACTTTGTTAAGTTTATTTATAGTAAGCTGCTTTTGGGATGTGTAGTAAATTTATGACCAACAACCTAGGTTTTTGTTTCGTAGTTAGTAATACTTTCATATACATACATTAAGTAAAATAGGGAGCACCTATTCGTTAGACGCTGTATTCATCCGTGTTGTAAGATTTATACATGTGGAATGGTATTAGATATGTTTGCACACCATGAGCCCGTGATGATTCATGTCGCCGATGTCGTGTATTCTTAAAGTTCGATAAACCTAGGGTTACATTTATGATCTGATTTAACCAGTTAAGAGTTGGTAAAAGAGTTTGAAATACTTGTTATACTTACAGTTATTCTCTATCAAAATATCCTGATCTGTGCTTCTGGGGTATAATAAACATACCGTGGTAATTAGTTACTATCTCAAGTTAACTTTGGAAGGATTATTGCAGTTGTAGAGAATGAGAGAACAAGGTTAATAATGGCAAGTGCGTTTAATAACCATATTTTGTAATAGCATTCAAGATCCCTTTGAAATAAAGTAAAGGAACAGCACATATATGTTATAACAAGAAAAATGTGGAAGTTGGAGGAGTCTGTACAAGATAATAACAGATAAATGATCATCTGGCAACTGAAAACACACATGCCCACATGCATATGTTTACTGTTGTTTACAAGAATCATGCTGTTAACTCTGATTCGTGATCATCTACTAAACAGGAATTATTTTCTATACCATACACCACATTTTTATGTTCTGCATCATGTTTCATGACATAATTTAATTACCCATTTTAGAATTGCGGATGCGAAGGTTTTGTTTCCCTTAAAGCACTTGCTCTGTTTCATTTTATCTCAAATACTAACTACGTACTATGTTCTCCATCATGTTTTATGACATAAGTCGATTATAATCTTACAATAGCAGATGCAAAGGTTTTTTTTCTCCAAAAGCACTTCTTTTGTATAACTTAATTTCAAATTTTAAGATTGGAAATGTTATTCTTTAGTTGGGTCTTTGATAACTTTACCGAACTGATTCAAGTAACTTTGATCTGATCTTTTTATGCTTTTGTTTTTTGTTTCTCTATCTTGAAGGTTCAAAAATCTGAGATTCGAAAGAAAGAATGGAGATATTTCGTTCATTACCTTGTAAGTTAGAGTTGATTTCGACTCTGCCTGCTGGTTTCACAAATAATGTCTTTTAATATATATCTTGTAGTTGCTAGTTATGTTTCAGGAATGATTTATCATGCTTTTAGTTCCCCAATTTTCCACTATGTTTATTTGCATTTATGTTGCGATATTAACTGGCATACACTTTTCGTTTGTTTTATAGGGTTGGAGTAAAACGTAAGTATGTTTTCGTTTCATATATGTGTCGCTGTTATAGAAACTCCCAATTCATGTCGAGCATTGAAATGAGAATGGTGCATTTAGAGATAAGTTTAACCATATGCCAAGCTCAATCTAGCTTGTCTCACGAGTAAGAGATAAATTTCAGATTAAAAGATTCTGTCACACCCACTGTTTTCAGGTCGTGACTTCTTCTATATACATTACACAGTGTGGTCTGAAACTGTAATCTTACAATATAATCATAGCGGAAGTCTTGAAACTCTTAATTTGCAAAAGTATCCACAACCCCAATAATCTTCTTCATAAGCTTAATTAGACCTTATCCTTGTACCTGTTTCTACCTGTCTTATTGTGTCATGAGATACATATTTACATACTAATACTAAGCCAAAGCTTAGTGAGTTCATGAGTTCATCGTACATACTCTAACACATACTCTTTTTAGAATAATTCATGTTGAAACACAAAAAGAACCTAACAATTATATCTTGCACGAACTATTTGAACATACAACTTTAGCATATATCTCTAACTCTAGTGAATACATCTGCCTAGAACTCTACTATGTTATAGCGTATATGATAGTGTTAACACTTAGACGGTAATATAAACTCAACTATGATATACCTGTGTATATTAGTGTGTAAAGACTTATGCCTGTAATAATAGTAATAATCTCGGATCCGTAACCCGACATATCCACAAATGCATCATAAAACAGTTCACATAAGATTCAATTATTGCATGAATAAACTTTTGTCTAGTACAATAACAATAGCGTGCATATAAATCGTAAACCTGTAACATATATCTAAATTTACAAGTATCATGAAACTCACCTGAATGTCTTTGCTAATAAAATAGAGACCAAATGTCGGATTTGCCTATATATTCAAATGATTACAACTCATCAATCGTTTTACTCTCTTAGTAAGTTTGTATTCAAGTCTCATCTCTAACAAGTCATTCTTAATAGTCCAATAGTCCAATGTTGGTCCAAGTCAGCCTATTTAAAATCTCTACATGTGAAGGAATCTTCTCTTACAATTACACGATAACATATTTTGGATTAAATAAAATCTCTATAATTAACTTATAGCCCTTTTCAGTTCTCTGAGCATTATTTATACATCTTGAAGACTTTTATTTGTAGAACTTTTATTTGTAGTAGGACTTTTATTTGTAGACTAAATCTGATTGCATTATAGAGCCCAACATTGACAGCCCAATGACTAGCATAGTGAGCCCAGAATACAGCCCAAATTGCAGCCCAGATCAGCATCTTCAAGAGCTGATCGTAGCAGCTGTAAAACAGCAATTTGAGGTTCGAAATTTGCTTGTTTCTGGACTGGTTTTCATAAAATAAAAGTTGGCATTTACTCGCATGATAAACCGAGCCTTCTGTGCTAAAAATAATGATTAAAAACTATAAAATGCATCAATCTAAGCCATTTCATGGCTGTTTTCAGTAATAAGCAAAACCAAACGAAAGCTTATTATTTAGTCATTATTAGACCATTTTCTCTGAAGTTAAAACTCAACTCTAGTGTCCATACATCCTGAAGTTTCTGTACAATAATCTATAACTAAGGCTAGTCCCCTTAATCAAACATATGCATAAAATTGGACTTTAAATCAATACTATGGACAAACAGTGATAGGACCATATTAACTAGGTCAAGAAAACAAAGCTTTTCTATGTAATTACTTCTTACAATAGAAAAGAGATTGTACCAAATTTGAAGCTTGAAGATGGAGCCACGAATGCTTTCTTTCTCTATATTTTTCAATTCCTTAGATCCAATTTTATCCAATTTTAACTGGATCTTTCATGTGGGTTTCGATCAGATCGCTTGGCACTAGTTTTATGTGAAAGCAATTTTGCGAAAACTCTGTGTATAGCATCTAATTTTGACACGTAAACCTCCCACACAACATGTATTAGGACATGTTTCCCTAAAACCCTTGTGCTTAAAACACTTTAAAACTTATACTTTTAACCCTTGTTAATTACATTTGGGATATTTTCTAAATTAAAAATACCATATTTTATTTATCAAAACTTTAGGGTGTTACGGGTAACAGATTCTATGCTCATATTTTACGAAATTGAAACTCAATATGTGACTGTGCATAAACATGCACCATGTTATACGTTAGTACATTACATTCCTTTAAACCTTTATTTGAGTGCGCGGGTCTGATTATTGACCTGTTAAATACCACAGATCGAGTAAACCTATGTACTTAATGTTGCAAACATTCAGATTTGTAACTTGGTTTGTTATATTATTCTGAATTTTAGTGCAATAATTGGTTGATTTTAATAAAATTCCTTTTACAAAGAATTATTTATTTTCAATAGGAGTTGTTCCATTTCCAAAAGAAGCTTCTGCTTAATGGTGGCTCATCTTGGCAGTTGTACTATGTTCCTTCATTAATGGAATGGAGTTGTTTTAGGTTTATTAGAATTTCAACTGCAATGGAATTGTTTTAGGTTTATTAGAATTTCAGCTCTCCTTTAAGGACATGTGATGGTGGTTGTCTCTTCTGAGGTTACAATAGTTTTGTAACTTGACATTAGGTGGTTAACCAGTATCACATGCTGATTCTTATCATCTACAGGGAAGCGGTAGGGATGGGTCATAGGGGATACGGGTTATATTCTAACTTCTTTTATATAATCGCCTTCAGATTGTTTTCCTCCTTTTAGTGATATGTTAACAAGTAGACTGCAGAAGTATCACAAGGTATCCATTTAAGGTGTTCCCCTTTCAGCCCCCTGGAAGTGAAGTTGTCTGGTACTGGTACAGGGTCTGGTTTTAAGACTTTAAAATACAAACCATGATATAGGTTGCATATGAATTTTTATACATACTTAAATGTAAGTCTTGATGAATGGGTTGTCTAACTTGGAGCCTTGTTAAACACAAGATCAGATATGCACTTCAAAGAAGTTGCCAATGCTTCACTAGCGCAAAATGTAGACGTGTAAATGACAAAGTCATAAGACTCCACAATTAGCATCAACTTTGCAAAACGCTAGAGATTTGGAAAGTTCCGCTAGACCTATTTTTTGGTTAGAAATCAGATGTTTATTATTATTTACGAACCAGGATATGAGAAATTCGGATATAGTCTAATCATGTACGTGAAATTTCATAACATTTATTGCTGAAGGTAAATTGTATGACATCGGATAGGTATATGCTAATAGTAAAAAGCTCAAAGAAAGTGACACAATTAGCAAATAATCTGGTCATTTTAAACTGTGAATGAATTTAAGATAGCTGAACTCATATGTAGGTTGTAACATACCATAATGAGTATAGGTGATTGCATGGAAAGAGGTACAAAGTTAGATTACATAGATTGCTGTTCACAAGAGTGAAACGTATGTTTTATAGTGGAGGTGAGTGAAACATTGATTGCTAAGAGACAACAATACAAGTAACTTGTGTAAAGCTGTTTGTTGTGACATCATGTACAGTTATTATAAAGTTTTACAAGATTTAATATAAACATAATTTCTAAGTTCAGTAGAGATTAGAATTATAAGATGATGAGGAAAACATTGATTTATATAGAGTACTATCATGGGGGAATTTGAGGTAAAAGAGAAATATAATACAGGCTAGTTTTTATTTCTGTTCATTTTCTAGAATGTGTTCAGAAATGGTTATTGAGGATTTGTTATATCGATGACAGTTTGGATGAATGGATAGGTGCTGACCGCCTGATGAAGGACAATGAGGAGAACAAATTAAAACAGCAAGCCCTCGGCAAAAAACAGGGTGTCTAGGCGAATCCAAAGCCAGGATGCCCAAATCAAAAGAAGCCTAAAATATCGAACGGTATTCCCTCTTTTGTTAACTTATAATGTGTCCTGCATATCTTTGTATATTTTTTTATGACAAAGAACTACGTATCAATTAAGCCTTACAGTCATTAGTTGTGAAACTATGTGGTCAACTAGTCCATTCTGTAGGGAGTTTGGTTTAGTTATTTAATTTATATTTATATTCATTGATCACTTCTGTCATATTTAGGAAAAGATATATGATTTATAATACCTCCTTCCATTAGTTTTGGTCAGAATCTAAGTGGTGAGTTTGATACTATATATTTTGCAATTTTTCTGGTGATAATGATTATAACCGAAACCTTTTGTTATAAACCTTCCAGAGCTGAAGGTGGACAAGAAGGACTTAAAGAGTAATGGTATATCCTCTAAACAATTTCAACTATTTACTGCTTATTTGTGTTGAATCAATCAACAATTTATATTGCATGTTTTTTTTAAAAAAAATCTTTCATGTTGCAAGTTTAGATGTTTGAAATTTCCAATTAATATTTATGGTGTTGATAAATCCACCACTAATTTTGATAAATCCACCAAAAATATGCATTAACAAATTGTACAGTACAACTTGTTAATGCATATTTTTGGTGAATTTATCAAAATTAGTAGTGGATTTATCATTAGCCAGTATTTATGCTTCTTGAATCATATTTGCGGTGATCATATAGGATTATAGGAATCGTGATTAATAATTATCGTAATAAATGTCTGATAGTTGAAATGTTTCCTTGGGAGATGATTGTTAAATCATTTCTGTTGCGCTTGATTAATTTTTTTTTTCTTGTTATGCAAGACGTGGTACTTTTTATATCTTTCAAAGCAAGTTAAACGTGGCTGTCATATATAGGATCAAAATTATATGATGCCGAATCCAGATGTGACTACAATATTAAAAAAGAAGGTTAAAATAGAATTTTCCTACGTAATTTTAGCAGTTGAAAGAATATAATATAACATTGTTAAGCTAAATGCTTATTGCTCATTGGTGAACTTAATTAATAATAGAAGCTAGCATTGCTAAAATTATATGCTTTTTCTTTTAAATTTTCTGGTTCTCAAGGGAAGAAACCATGGTCTATTGCCTATTGTTGTTTTAGGGGCAAAAGGGAAGAAACGAAAGAATGATTCAAGCACTGAGGTAATTACCACTATTTCTAAATTTGTGCTATAATGTACTCGTATTTGATATTAGTCCCTACATTCCAAATTAAGGGTCCACTTTGCAACGTGTACAAAATTTCCGATATTTAGGACCTATCTCGTAAACATGTGTTTTGGGGGTTAATTGTAGAAGACGAGTGCATCCATTGGAACTCCGGTGAACATTTTAATTCCATAAATTCTGAAGCAGCAACTTGGGGATGATTGGGAATTTCTCAATGAGCAGGATAAGGTATGTTTAGCCAGTAACTACCGTTTCTGTCCATAAATATATTTTAACATTTTAGCAGTGTTCTAACAAAAGAGAGAAAAAGGTTGACTGTGACTGATGCATGCTTTTTATTTCTTTTATCATCCCATACTAAAGACAGTGTCGCATATTTGGTCTCTCTTTTATTGCTGATTTTGTTACAGCCTGAATTAAAGATTTGTGCATACTTTGATTCTTTTGACTAATGCCAAAAAGATTTGAGGTAATAAAAAGTAATATCATGTTGCAGCTTGTTAATCTTCTGTGTTCCCCAAACGTTGATGGAATATTGGAAAAGTACCTCGAATACCGGTGATGACATGTACGCGTTTTTTGTACATATAATAAGTCACTGTTCTTAAAATAATTCTAGTCAATTCCAGATTAAGCTGAACTGCGGTGATCTCTTATTTGGTACAAGAGGCGTTTAATCCATAATAATATTGTCTTGAATCCTGAATATAGGATGACAGATTCAGTTGCAGAGGTTTTGAAGGGATTAAGGTGTTACTTTGACCGGGCCTTGCCGGTTATTCCTTTATACAATAAAGAATGCAAACAATATCGTGATAATGTTAAAGATGATATTTCCCCTTCAAGCATATACGGTGCTGAACATCTACTGCGCCTCTTTGGTATGTTTCTTTCTTATCCAGATATTTATTCAAATATCAATAATCAATGCACTTGTATCATAGAAACTACAAATGCACGTGTACTTTACCACCTTACATGTTTTAAAGCAACAACTCAACTTACAAAACTGAACATCTTACTTCTATAAAACTGTACCATATGATGTATATTACTTGTGCTTGCACCATACAAGCTTGTATTGAGAGCACTTGATATCTATGTTAAACAACATACTGTATAATAGTACTTGTATTCATTTCATAAAGGACTCTGAAACATAGCACCTCAATGTTCCATCTTATTAATTAGTGGTCAAACATGTATTATTATACAACATGTACTACAAGTACCAAAGCTATTGCTCTTTTACTGTCAAAGACTTTTTTTGTAAATTACCCATTTTACAAATAACTTGCACCTGTAACTTATGAACACTACAGCATCCGTTTTACATTGATCTGAAATAGGGTAAAATTTGATGGATAGGAACATAAAAAGTATGGACATAAAGAGTAGATTGATGTTAAAAACCTTAAAAGTAGGAAAGGCATAAATCCTCTAGATTGAGATATAAATGAGCTTTTGTTGGATCTTGAAACTATAAAAATAATAAGAACTAACTAAAACCAATAGATGGTTTTTTAGGAGAGGCTTGTATTGTTGTATCAAAGAATATTTCAAGTAAAGCTTACCAACTATAGAAAACTTTTTTGTTGATGCATTTATCTTTAGAATTGAGGTTTGATGTTTTTAAGATTTGTATCCTAGAAGTACGTATAAGTTTGCAAGTTATCTATTCCATAACGAAAGTTGAGGCGTTTTAATTAGATATTTTCACAGTACAAGAGTTCATGTCTAGCTGTACGACACCATCTGTAGTGAGAAAAATATTCCATGATACATGCTGAGGTGATATGCTAAAGTTCTATACACTCGTATACATACATTTGTAGTTGCTTACTACAAGACTTGTGATAACATAAAGGTAATTATAAAATTTGAGGTGTTATGCTTTTGGGTACTTTCTACATGTGTAACTATGTAGTATAAGTTTCTTCTTAAGCGGTAGGAAAAACAAATTTAATGATCAAAGGTCATAAAGGATGCTGATCTAAGCCGGATCATCAAAGGTCATAAATGATCCATTTAGCTGGGTCAAATTTTGATCCATTTCCTTATGATTTAGATTATGGACGTAATCACATCACTAGAGGTCTAGAGCTAATCCAATCAAATCTGGATCATTAAAGCAATTCAGTTATGTGTGTAGTTGGTAGTTGTTAGTTGTCTGTTCCCTAACCGAAGTGAGAAGTATTACTCTAGTTCTACGAATTATGAAAAATATTAATCATAAATTCCCCAGAAAGCAGTTTCTAGAATAATATGTAATGTTTCTAATTAGTTCAAAGCATTTCTGATATGATGTGTTCTTTCGCCGTGCAGTTAAGCTTCCTGAGTTATTGCCATATGTAAACATAGAAGAAGATCTAATGACGCAATTGCAGCAAAAATTTCTATACTTTCTCCAGTAGGACTCTTCATCAAATTCTTTTCATCAATTACATCTTTTATATGATATGAATGTTGTAATGTATACTTGATCATTGTGTTGATATTTATAAGTCAACTTATATTTCCTCTTCGTTATTATGCAGGTTTTTGCAGAAGAATCAAAGCAAGTTTTTCCTTTCTTCATATAATGGCTCAAATGTCACGGAAGCTTGAGGGAGAAAATTAGTCGAGAATAGAGAGGTCACCCAATCGTCTTTAAAAGCATCAGTTATCATCACCATATACAAATACAAAAAATCCATGTGCCAGTCTTGTTGTGACTATAGCAAATATTTTTTTTCTTTGCACAATGAATGATCAACCCTGGTATTAGCCATGTGTTGGAAAATTAGTATGCGTTATCAAAAGCTTTCTCAAAATATAGCATAATTTTGAAAATTTAAGTGAAGATTTCATTTCATTATGATTGCATTAGCTTGGTTTTTTTATCTTACGCGGACTCCGTTATGGTATAAATTTATTGTCATAAACAACTAAACCAAACTAAAGAAAACTCTCCTTTAGTGTAGTGAAATTTGTGTGGCCCCACAAATTGTTAAGGAAGCATCAAGGCTGACAAATGAAGTTATTTTTATCCGTTACCCAACCTGTCCAATTTGCTACGTATGAGGATAGATGTGTCCACGGTTACGTGTACGTACACTTCCTTCAACAATAAAATCTGTTTTGTGGAGGAATAGTATCAGGAACAGATTTGTCCACGGTGCCATAATCTTTTAGTTATCACATGACTCTTGAATTAGCCACACAAGTCACAACCATGTGAACTGTACTATTAGTCAAAATAAGTTTAGGTCAACGAGATGTTAGGTCAACCCATGAGTTAGATGGGCCGGTGAAAGAATCACAAGGGGGTTAGATGACGAAAATGACCCTTCATACATACATTGCTTTGTTTTTCTCCTAACTATCTTGTGGAAAAAGGCAAAAAGGAAGTGGTCAATGGTCAAACAAAAGGAACCCCCTTTTCCTGTGCTTTGGAAGGGTCACGATTGCTAAAAAACAAGATGAATTTAAAATTTGAAACTCGATATACAAATTTGTAACAAACAACATAAAAGCCTGAAGAAGAACATAATGCAGTATTACTTACTTAATAAAGCATATGCATATGCAAAGAAGTTAATGCCATACAATATTTGAATCAATTGACCATTAAAATGTTGATAAATACAAAACTATAATGAAACGAGCGAGGAAATAGCAGGATACGGGTATTAGTGAAAGCTGTTGTAAAGCAAAAGAAACCCAGGGAGATAAGAATTGAGAGATGCGTATAAACATACACTTTAGTCAATATTATATGGATTTTTAATTCATAAAAAGATAGTTATTCAAGTAGTTTGGCTAAGATTCAGAGTTTATTAATCAATAAAATGACTTTAGAGGAGTACTTTACAGGTTGTGGAAATCAAAAGGTTTGATCTAAAGGACTTATATGGATAGGGGAAAAGATATTTGATACTACTATTCTATTTAGTTGGTTATAGGTACGAGAGTGTACAAATTTTAGATATAGATATTTATTTATTTTAGAAATATATTTATTTATGGAGTTTTGATGGTTACCGTTATAAGTAACTATCATACTTTATGATTGCCAACCTTTGGCCCCTTGATCAATCATTCCCTAGTTTTATAATCAATATTTTTTTTCTTAGCAGTGCTTTTAATTAGTTTGAAAACATAGTTTTAATAACTAAAAGGAAAGGAATTATACATCAACCAAAAGAATTCATATACGTACATCAATCCCTTGATGTTTGCATCAATCACTTACATCAATTTTCTAGAAAACAATTGGTCATCTCTCCCCTTTTTCAAGTTGATGTTTGCATTTAGATTCTTAGTAACAATGGTAGATTGCTTACTTGAATGATATCGATGAACTAGCTCATTTGATGGCGGAAATAAATGTTATGCACAGTTCATTCCTTTGGTACGTCCACCTTTCATTGAGGCTAGCTAAATTTGTTTTACCAAAAGGAACCTTGTAAACACATATTAGAGTGCTTTGACGTTCTAGTTCACTGACATATCCTCTTTTATCTTTATTTGACCCCAAGAATGAATTCGATCAACAGGGATCGAAGCTGACAAAGTGATCGCCATTTGAATCTGGAAAGAAATACTTTGAACTATGTCTAGTTAATTTGTTTAATAGAAAACCTTACAACCTGAGCCATAATTGATCATGCTCATCATCGTCATAAACAATTCTACGAGTTAACTTGTTAGTATAATCTTTGGTGTAATCTTATATTCTTATTTCTAGTTACCCCTATTACTACAGTATAACCAATATTTTTATTACTTCTCCAAAGAGATACATATTACAATAAAAAAATATGGGAGCTAATGCTGCTAATAAATAAATTTAAATATTAAAGTCGACTGATAAATAAAAGTTAAATAATAAATACTTAATAATAAAAGTTGACACATAATAACATATAATTAAACCATTTACTCCTTTCTTACGTTTAAATTATTTGTCCAAACTTAGTGCCACCTGTTTATGCATTTTCATCATAAACGTCCGGACGCGCTACGACCCATCCACACCAAAAAAATTTCCTTTTATTTTTTAAATTTATATGTTTGTTAATTTAAAATTTTGATGAATATATAGTTTTTGTCATATCTATTTTTGTATAATTTAAACACATACAATAAATCTAATTTTCTCTATCAAAAGATTATTGTTACTAATTTCTTAAAAGATAAACATTAATACTAAAAACATACAACTAGTCTAATATTTTATTAGTAAATAAGATCATTGTTACTGACTATTGTTACATGTCATTTTTTTATTACGGAGTAATTTGTTTAACAAATATATGTGAGGAGTAAATTAGCTAACGATTTCTATCTTTCTTTTATTATCAATGAAAACTTAGTTATTTTTGTTTGACATTTTTTAATTTTAATATCTAGACTGAAGCTAAATATATTATTCGTTTTTACTAATCTAATTCGTTGAGAGCTAATAGTGAATTAATTAATTTGTTAAAATGTAAATTAAAAGACAAGTTTATTAAATATACACGATCAAAGAATTAAATTTGTCATTTTTTCTTATATTAAATACTAACCACTAATATGTTCCATTAAATTTGTTACGAATACGACCATACATTCCTTTGTCTTTTCGGAATTTATTTTCACCGTTACAACATTTTTTTTATTTATTTATAGGTTTTATTTAATCTGTAACTAAACGTCAAATAAAATTCAGAACCACAATTTGCAACAACAAAAACATTTTTTTTTATGTTTTTCTTTTCATTAAATCCTCAACTCAAATCACCCTGTCTTAAAAAGTTAAAACTACCTCATCCCTTCTCTGTACACTTCCTTATTTTCTTTTTTCAAACAGAGAGGATCAAATATTTAAAAATCAACAGATCGAGAAATCTCAGCCGTCCGTTCCCACGGTTTCCAGCATTGATCTTAAAAAAGTAAAACCCTAATCGATCTTACTAATCCCGGTCCGGTTCACCACCGGTCCATCCCTAAACCCACTACACATTCCCCCTCCAGTTCGTTTCTCTAAACCGGTCATGTAAGTCCTCACTTCCTTCCTTATCATTTCCTGCATCACTGACATAAACTCCGCACTAAACGGCGCAAACGGTTTCTCCGGCGCCGGTGGTCGCGACACCTGTAACTGTTGCATCGCCGTTGATATTGCCGCTGGAATGGACGACATGACATCGGCATCGTTGATATTTAACGCAACCTGATTCAAAGGCATCGGCGATATCGGAACAGGCGACGGCGGAGGAGGTGGAGGTAATTCCACCGTAGACGGCGGCATTAACTGCATCGGCGTCGCAGGTGCCGGATCTGTCGAATCAACTCCGGGAAGCGAGAGGCTCAACGACGTCGCAGGATCGTTTGCCGGAACTTCGATCGGTGGAGGTACGACGGAGACGGCACACGTACGAGCAACAGGACGGTACACGTGCGATGAAGAAAGTGGAGGTACGCTTGAATCACTGACATCCGAACCGGTCGGGCTACCCGGACTTAAAAAGAGAGCAGAAACCGGAACGGCTGAACCGGCACTAACGGACCTTTTCAATAACGGTTGTTGAATAGAGAACTCACTAAACTCCTCATTAGTCATAGACGAACATTTCCGTTTCAAAGTTGAGTTCCAGTGGTTTTTAATAGCGTTATCGGTTCGGCCCGATAGAAGACGGGCAATTGTGGCCCATTTGTTACCGAATCGGGCATGTGCCCGAAGGATCGTTTCGTCTTCTTCAGGTGTAAAAGCACGGTGTTCCACTTGTGGTGACAGCTGATTACACCAACGTAAACGACAAGATTTACCAGATCTACCCGGAATTGATTTGCTAATAAGTGACCAATTTCTCGGGCCGTGTTTTTCAACTAGTTGTTGCAGCATTTCATCTTCGTCGGGGCTCCATGGACCTTTGATCCGATCCATGTCTTTCTTTGAAATATTACTAGCCATATTTAAAAATAAAAAGTGAATTTTATTAAACAAGAAATCATGAAGTGATTTTTGAAAGATTTCTAGAGAGAGGAAGTTGAGGGAAGTTTGATGAAGGTTTTAAAGAGAGATATATGGTGGGTTTTTATATATAGGAGTAAGGAGTATATAAGGCGTAAGGATGACCGGTCGGACCGGTGAATAAAGAAAGTGGGGTGAGGGTGACGGACTGACGGACAGTGAGAATAGCAAGCGGTGCATTTGGTATAAATTGGAATACAGCTGGCTAACGGACACGCGGCACATCATAGCCTTGCACTGCTACTTACTCTCATTTTCGTAATCTTTTTTTTCACATTTCTTTTTCGTTAGTCTCCGTTACGGTGCGTGACTACAAGTCTTTTGTCGTTTAATGTAATTTAAACATTAATATTCCGTACAAGATATTTATGTTTCGTTAGTAGTTAAGTTACAAAATTAAATGAAAACGTTATAAAAGCTCCTACAAATTTAATCATGTCAAGTTAGTCAGCTAGCATGTGAGTGTTTAAGTAATTAATTTGGATATTACTAAACATATTAATTTAATAAAAAAAATATTACTTTTGAAATTACGATAGTATATCGAGAATTGTATCATATGAGTAGTTGACTAGTGAGATTAATAAAAACATCTAGTAAATTGAATTTAAGTCTTAAATTTTAATGTAAATTTAATTTATGTAACACATTGAATATTATATCGAGACGATGAGTCTAGAAACTTAATACTATAATAATCCAAATTTTTTAGTATATAATTGACGGGAAAAAATAAAAATCAGCTGTTATCTAAACTTTCTTTAAGTAAGTTATAAATTCTGAAGCCATGGATCTTTTGATTTTTCAAGTGTACACATTTTACATGTTCAATGTCCAAAATAAGTGCAACTATTTGGTACAAATGGTACAGAAATAAAATGTCCTGAATTATAGTCTACCTATAACTTGTAACTGTGATTTTGCTTTATATTTCAACTGTCCATTAAATTTTTGAAGTTACAAATTTCTTACTAAATTTGGGTTCGTTGTTTATTTATTTAAGTCTCGTACGTTATTCATGAAGCAAGGAAGAAGTTAATAAGTGGGGACAAGAGTGTATTTATTTGATAACACATAATAATATTGATCATGTTAAGCATTCATTGAATATTTGAATCGATATCATTTCTAAAAATATATATTTTATTTTTCAGTGTATCTATAAATAACAAGACGTATACAAAGATAAACAAAATTGAATCTAACACCGTCAAAAACAACATCTAACACATTACAAAAAGGTAAGTCATAATTAAAAATTAATGTGATCTAAATAGGGAAATGGTATTATATATCTTCGTAAGCTCGCATGTTGTCACCTACAACTTAATTAACAAATTAATTATCAAGTAATTAAAGGAGTTGTCTATTAATATTGATGTCGATAATCAAGTACATGTCTCACATATTTGTCTTAGGTTGACTTCTTACCTATAATAAGTGGATGCAGCTTTCGTGTGCTTCAACGTGTTGTCGCTTGTAATCGTTCATTTGACAATAAGCATATAGAAATGTAGAATTGCTTCGTGTTTGGATGATAAAACTAATTGATTAGCGTTGATATTAAAGAACAATGTGCATATTTTATGGTTAATCGGTAATTAGGAAAGTGATTGTTTTTTTAAACACATATTTGTTAAAATGAGTGTATATGATTAGCAAGTCATAAGAAGATAAACTATAATGCACATTCTTGATAATAATTAAGAAGTACTAATCAATTTGGATACGTTGATAGGTGTTCAAGTATACGAGCCAATGCTTAATTTGAATATAATAGTCTCATTTCTATGTTGAACCGTATATAGCTAATATTATATATACACTATAAAATAGTATGTGTATATATATAGCCTGTAAGCTTTAGGCAAGCAATGTTTATGAATCCAATTTCTTATTATCGAAACAAAATTTTAGCGTTACTCTTAACTAATACATTTTTGCTTTACAATAGGACTTTAAAACTGAAGTATCGAATACAGATTCATTTACACATCGGAAAAACAATATATCCCAAGCTCCTAACCGTGAGTAGAAGAGTTTGGACGAAACAAAACAAAACATATACGTTGAACGAAGTTATCTCCTAGCGGAGACATCATTCAGTATCATATCGATCCTAAAATTGAACAATAATGCGAAAGTGTAAGACATACAACATATATATGATCATAGACCTCAAACACGCTCTCTTAAACAAACATTTATAAACTAACCATGTTTACATGACATCAGATATTCGGATGTCTAAGAGTAAAAAATGAAGGATGCATGTCATCCACTTGTAAGTAATAGTCTAATACAGCCAATAGTTATTAAGTGTAACGGTACAAAAGGAACTGATTAAGTAACAGATTTTGGGTTCAACATTTAAGGAATATAAGTGTTCTGTATATGAAACTTTACCTTTGAATAAGAACCAAAATAAAAAACCTAATGTAAAAAATAGTACAACAATTAACAAAATTTCAGACAAATCTTCCCCTAAAAACATTATTTATTCGTGGATTTAATATTTATGAAGTTCCCAAAAATAGAAAGTAGGGGGAGGATATATTGTTAGGATAACGTATCTAAAGAAGAGTTAAAAATAGAAAGAGTAAAGAGGAATGAGTGGGATACAGGCTGGCTGGCCACACTAAACTACTTAAAATTGATTCGCTCTCCGATTCAGCGACCAAATTTGTCTTTATTCACTCCACTTTTTCAGTATTTTCCAATATAAATATCGTCTAGTGATAATAATGATATTGAATAATTCTAATAAAAAATGTTTAGTTTATAAAGTATAATTTAAACTTGGTGTTTAAAAGTTTGATTAGTTGAAGTGATTAAACGATTAGTAAAACAAAAGAAAAATAAATAATAAATTATATGTGTTATTCATTTAATATTAGATTTATTTATGTTCTAGTATACATGATATTACATTACTCAATCGTAGTTTTGCAGATAATAATAATATTATTTTATGAAAAATAATCATATGTGTAATGAATGTATCAAACTTTTAAAAGGATAATTGTTTTATGAATTACCAACTTATAAATAGTGTTGTAACATACCCTGTGTTATTATGGTTTTATTCAAACTGCCCAAATAAATATGAAAATTGAAGTTATCAGCCCTCAAAGCCGTTAATTTTGATGTACTAATGCATACGCAATGGTATTTGTTTTGAGAGTTAAAATAATAACGACAAAGATACTTAGATCGTAATAACCATAAGGGTATTTTAACAACTTCATAAATTTATCATTACACGTCAATTGACGCTTCAGCTCCAACCAAATTCATTGTTACGTTGTCATTTAATCCGCGATGCTAGATTCACAACCGGTTATCCTAGCACCAAAGCTAAAGTTTGGTATTGATCTTGATTTTGGATTCATTCTCAGCATATTCATGTTTCGATATATCTTATTTGACTAATGATATATATGTCTAACTATATATGCGTAAAATTAGACTTAATACTTTTATTAGTTTATATTTTTTTTTCTCACTCAATTTTATTGGTTTAAATTGTCATTTGTCACGTTCTAACTTATCAGGTCTAGATGACATGTGTGATTAGATTTATCTATGAAAAAATCCATATATAAGTATACAAGTTTTCGAACTCATTAAATTGCTAGTGATTCAATATTACATGTAGGAACTCCTACAATAGAATTGTCATTCTTTTTTCCTACCAAATTTGTGATATACTGTAGTTGATTACGTTATTTAAGTTTGATTTTATATATTGGAACTAATAATAATAAGTTAAGGCGATAAAACATCCGTGTCATGTTTAATGATATAATACTAGTTTAATTATTGAAAAACCAAAAGAGTTAGTATGAAACAATAATTAAAATAAAAAATTCGCCCATCCTGATATCTGTTCATGTGATGGCGGTTTGCCGTTTTCACATGTTGAATCGGTTACCTAGACCTTTTGTCCGTCCAAAATTTTAAGCGTACGGAGTCATTAAACCCACGCCCCAACCGACCAACACAACTCCCAAACGTCAGACCGTGCAAGGGACTTTCTTCGCATCTTCTACCCCACTTTACCTTCCTCCTATTTATTTCTTTAATTATATTTTACTTTATTTTATGCCTAAACTTCCTCCTATTCATTTCTTGAATTATTTTACTTTATTTTATGCCTAACTAAGTAACTAATGTGATTAGTTTTTTACAGCACATGAATGAAAGAAACTGTATTTTAATCTTAACATACAGTGTTTTAAATTTTTACTTTTTTAAATAAAATTTATTAAATTAAAATAAATTTAATAACCAAAAAAATTCATTAAAATAAATATTACATACTATGAGTCCTAAAAAAACATTCAAGTGTCTCCCGATCCCCATTCCCACTCGAGCATGTCACGAACTTTTTCCTTTTCCCTTTTCCCTTTCTATTAATAATTTCTCTTGTTCCGGCAAGTGGTCCGTCGGTATACACAAAATTCTTAGTCCGTTAGTAACTTTGTTTTATCGTGCTAGATTCCTTCAAAAAGTTGATGCGATCGAGTCATCAAACGAAACGCGAGAAGAAGCGGCGGAACATGAAGACCTTTTTTGAAATTTTGGTTTCATTGCTTTTCCCCGTGGATTTTCAAATCGATCATCACCAAAACGATACCAAAAAGAGTCTTTGAATTAGGCATTTCCTCGGTTGGAATATTCAGGAACAGCAATCCAACTTTGGGTCAGTCGGAGTTCGTCCTCCGATTCTCAAATATTGCAGTTGGTATAAACTTTTTTTGGTTTAGGTTGTATTGTCCAACCTCCGGTTGTTTGCCTTTCCTTTTTGACCTATTTATATGAGATATCGGTGTCGGTACTTCGTCTTCGACTAATTGCATGTTGGGTTGTTCGACATTGTGAATTATAGAGCTTTTGAGTTTTGAGGTATGTTTGAAGATGATAATGTGTCTTTTGATGTGTTTGAAATGTGATAGTTATAGATATGAAAATAAAGTTTTCAAAAAACGGTCACAAAATCCAGAGAAATGCTTGAAATGTGTTTAGAATTGTGTCTAACGGAATACTTGTTGGAACAAAACAAATTCAGAGTGGAAATGGAAAAGAAGAAGGTTCGTGACCGGATGGGGTGGAACTTCAGCTTGGGATCGGGATCTAGAGATAGATCGAGATCGAGAAACGCTTGATTATCTAGTTTTTTAAATTATGTCGTTTTAAAACTATTGTCTTTCAATTATGTATTTTTTAGGTATTTTAATATGTACTTTTTAATTTAATAAATGTATTTCGTTTTAATTAATTTATTATGTTAGTTGTTTGAATTTATTAACTTAATTGCAATTTAAAAAAAAAAAAAACTAAAACTGAATAACACTGAAAACTTAGTTTCCTCCACTGCCAGACTTCTCATGCTCACATATTTGTACCCGACTACCTTATAACATCGTTAATATGACAAATAGTGTTTGAACTTTTGTGTTGGGTCATCTTTTAAGTTAATTTGTCGATAATAAGAAAAGTGACTAAAAGGACTTGTTCTTAATAAAAATCCATTTTTTAAATAAAAAAAAAGCATAAGAACTTTATTAAGCCCATAGATTAAGCACCAAAATCTTTACACCAGGTACTAGGGGAGATAATTAACTTCACATATCTAACATTTACAAAAGAGCTAATCGAAAGCAGACTACCATATTAATAAGACCATGATATTCAACCTGGATCGATTCCTCAAGGGTTGAGAACCCACGAGGTCCATTTCAAAACTTTTCTTGCACACCTATTTTCCATCCATAAGAGGGCTTGACGCCGAATTTGGGGAAATATATCATCATGCTGTAACTTACTTCTTTCTTGATCTGAAGCGTGTAAAATGTTATTCCTCTAGCTCGGAATTGTCCAAATGGTGTATAAAGAACACCGTTCAAAGCCTTCATGGTCCCCTTGTTCTCCTTTACATATAAGTTTCCTCAGATTATATATGACAATGATAGATCATGGGATTTTAATATGCACAATGCTCTAAGCTTTCCAGGATCAAATCACATAGCACATAAACATCTGAATTTAAACTTACTCCTCGTTTACCCAAGTTGACCCGAGTAGAATGACGGTTGAAATAAGCATGTCATACACATATGTTTACTTTTGTGATAACCATGATTTCCATATGTATTTATCTTATTTGTTGTCTCTTGGAGTAGAGTTTGATGAATATTTTGTGATAACCTCTTAAGTGACAATAAACCATTTGGGTCTAATTTCCATAACCACTTATCAGTACCTTGCGAAAAAGTGTGAAATTTCCAATAGCAGCTTTATAAGAGATTAAGTTCATTTAAGACTCTCCCTCTTAAAGGTCGTCTCCATTCTCATCTACTACTCCAACATCCATCGCCTCGAAGTACCCAAAGATATCTTACTAAACAATTTTTATTCATTTTAAGCGCAAATAACCTTGGAACTTGGTCCTTTAGTTTGCACCCTGTATCACACCATATATTATTCCATAATTGAGTATGATCCCCACTAACTACCTTACGAGTAATTGATTAATCAAAATCAATTCCCAAGTTGTCAATGCTATTAAAACTCTTAATGACATTTCTCCAAACACCTACTTTTAAATTTCCAAGATTCAGGGGTCCAAACCCTCCATCTTTGCTCTGAAAGCATTCAATAACTTTACGCCAAATTGTATGTCTCTCTACATAATATCTCTATTTCCATTTTTTCAAGAGCATCAAGTTTTGACATTTAACATCCCATCACCTAACCCATTCAAGTTTTTGCAAGAAAGAGCTTTTTGCCATTTTACCCATGCAATTCTTTTCTCTTCATCTTAAAATCCCCGAAAAAATCATCTTCCAATTGTTTCTAACCGCTGAATAAAACATGAGGGAGATTGAAATAAGAAGAAGTAAAATGGAAGTGACCCGATGATTAATTTAGTAAGTGTAAGACGACCACCCATTAATAGAAGTTTTGCCTTCTACGATGACAACCTACGATCAATTACACTATTCCAACTCTCTTTCCTTTTCATATTTTTTCTAATCGGGATCCCGAGATAAGTAAAAGGCAGTTTATCATGGCAACACATGATGTGCTTTGCTAATTTTTCCACCTTCTCCTTATGACTAACACCAACTCCATACAATTTACTTTTCTTGATATTCTTTAGCCTTGATGCTACATGAAAACAAGTAAGAATATCTAACAAGTTAGCTACCTCTCTCCTACACCACTTACCAAAAAAACAGCACATAATCAGCAAATTGGAGTAATAATAAATTTGAGTCGTCAGCAAGACAAAGACCTTTATACATATTTTTAATACAAATCCAATTCAAATATTATGACCTAAGAGAAACGTGTTAAGAAAATATTTAGTTTAGATGTTACAATTTGCTTATTTTGCATACCGGAGCTATCTGACCCATTCAGAGCTAAACAAACCCCCCTTAAAATTTACAAGAGAAATTTTGTAAGTAATTGTTACGTTACGTAGTGTTTAAGCGGTTGTTAGTTAAATTTGATGATTTACATTGGCTTGAAATGACCTTGAACACATTTGTCAACAATTTTTCAAGTTCTCTAAAGATGAATCATCTAGACATAAAAAGATATTTATAAATGATGAATCGTATATTTAAGCATACTTTTAGACATGTTAAATTGGGTACCTATCACTTTTCAAAAGATATATGTTCTTAGTTAATGTCAAATGTTTTATCCTTTCCGTCAAAACCAGTTATTGTTTTACAAATATTAAAGCTGAATTACTATGAATTCGTAATGATAATATTAGTGTTAAGCGCCTTTTGTTTTTATTCCTTTTATTTTGTATTTTATTTATGTTATGTTGACATTTTGACTTCCAGCTTACAGTCGGTAGTTTACTTGAATGGATCAAATAATTGGATACCAGATATGGGATATTATTCCCACACGCTTTGCCAATTAGTTTTATTATTCACTTACCACCTCATAGTTTGTCCAGTTGTCATTCTTTGCCCCTCTTTCTTTTCTTGAGGAACAATTTCATATTATGCCAAGGCATTTAAGATTCAAAGGCATTTATTTAAACATCATCGTATAGTATTTATCAGACATTATCCAATGCAAAAATTTGATCAATGTATGGCACTGTTGTGCAGTTCGTAAACTTTAATTTATAATCTCTTGTAACCCTAACATTTCTCTTTTAATTATTCTAACTAATATCCAGGTAGCAACTGTCATTTGTTGTACATACATGCACCAACATGCAATTCAATTCTATCCGTTAGTTAGGTCCACGGGTACTGCTTGCCAGATGTTAAGTAATTTTCAAACATATCCCAATCCATTTAAATAAAATAAAGGGCTACCTTATATCTAATTAAATATAAATATAAATACCGATAAAAAAAGTCGAGCTTGTTAAGACCTTAAATTGTATTTTGTTGAACTTTGTTCTGAGTTTATGAAAAATGACATAAATACTCTAATTTATTAACTATATTCTTTTCTTTTTTGAAAAAAAAAAAAGATAAGAAAAAGAAAGTTAAGAAAAGACCAGTTACCATTTTCCAAGGTTATATACGTCCATAGGACTTGAAGTAGGTTTCAATTATAACCATCCAATCCAACTATACCCTTAAAATACGAGCAACTTGGCAGCAATATGCGAACTACCTCTTTGTTTTTTATTAAATAAATGGATATATAAATGAAGTTAGATGAAAAGCAATATGCTTGTTGCTAAACAACACCTAGCTTATAAATAATTTGTCAAATGCAGGGCAATCATTATTATTATCATTATCATTAACAATAAACTAGGAGAAGATTTGGTTTTTAAGCTTTAAGATCCTTATATTATAAACTCTTTATATTTGCTTACTGTCACTTAATAATTTAAATATATCTTCCATTTCCTAAAATATTTAATTATGTCGATACAACATATTTGTACATATATTGATGACGTACGTATGTATAACTTTACTTTTTCAACAAAAAAAAGTTTAATTACTTGTAAAATTTTGGGAAAAGAGTAATTATTAAACAATATTTTGAAAAAGAGCGTAGTGAAAGTGAGAAACTAGATAGTGGATTGTTGTTTTAGCATAATATATAGCGGAAAAGTAGGGATAAAGTAAATTTGTTCATTTTAATATATAAAAAATATGATTAAATTATTGTGTATATGACCTATTTCAATGTTCATAGTCAACATAACTACGATGAAAGCTAGGTTGACAAGGATCCTTAAATAAAATTATAAAAGAAAACGCCAAACTTTGAAATGGAATTTTCAAACACTTTATTAAGTAAAGTGACTTGTAATGAAATCATCAAGTATTCACGTCTAAAATGGTTTATTTTACGTTAATAACTCTTAACCAATCAAAGGGCAATGTTTCTTAAGAAAAGAAAAGCAAATAAGGTTTTAAACTAAAATACTTACTTCCTTACACAAAAAAGGTTTTAAACTTATACTTATTACAAAAGCTATTTACAAATCTCATAACATAATAAAAGTAGTTCAATTTAATGCATTCTCATGATATAAGAATAGTAAATTACATATGTAATGCGACATAATTTTTTTTAAAATCAATCAAAAACTGAAGTAATTAACCATTATAATATTAATATGAATAATATTTTGTAGATAAGTGACATGATAAAGGTTGATAATTATATCATATTAATTTTATTGTGTAAATGTTTGACTTTTTATAATAATATGTCATATTATTTGAGTAGATGAAAAGGTAAAACAGACAATTTGCATATTTTTATTTTAAATATTAAAAAAGAGAATGTTAAATGGTTAATAAGAATATAGATAGATTAAATAGTTTATAAGAATATAGATAGTAAAGTAATGGTTAAAATTTAAAAGATGATAAAGTAAATATTTAGCGATGGAAATCTAGAAACCGAGAAAGTAGTGGCAAAAGAATAAAAGTGGGAACTTTAGAGCACAATTTTGAAAATAAGAGGAGAATCTTACCCATTGCTTGTTGTCAAGAGGTTACGTCACCGTTGGTAAACGAATCATTTGTACTGTACTATAATATACTTCACAGCTGTCAGCCGTTATTACCTACCGTGTCACGTACTGTACCATCAATTTAATTTATTTATTGTATTTGATCCATTATACTGAGAACTTCTTTTAAGATAACGTTAAAAGAGGCTGTAGTTCATCGAGACAAAATCCTCTATAACCTCTTTCTATTTCTTTTTCTATATCCAAATAAACGAGTACTATCATTTGAATCATTTGAAAGTAGCGATTAAAATTCATTTCTTGCGTAATGTAATTTAAGGAACAAGTTTTAATCTCCTTTGCCAAAAAAGGAACATGTTTTAATCTCGTACACTTGATTTTTGAATGTACGACTTTATGCATAATGTTCTACATGGGCATATTGCATACATTTGTTAACAAATCTCTCAGTCAATCATGAATTTATATTCAATTTTACGTAATACTCATCAATCAATCAATGTATATAATACGAAAGTTGTGGGCTCGTAGATTCATCGATCAACATTTTACGTAATAATCAGTGTTTAGCTAGTCAAGCAAGTCTAAAACACTTATTATTATTTTTAAAATTTTGTTAAACATAGGCCATGTTTGGCATGAAGTTTTAAAGAGTTTTTCGGAGCTTTAACTTTTATTTTTTAAACAAAAAGCTTCAATGAAAGTAAAAACCTTTTTGTCATTTACAAGCTGTAGCTTTATAATCCAACAAAAGGTTTCCATTTTCAAAACTACTAGAAGTAGTTTTTCACGAAAAGCTCCAAACTTAAAGCTGCGGTTACAACTTACAACATACAGCTAAAGTCTACAACAACAATTACAATCTACAACTAATTTATCAAACATACCTATAATATAGAAGATTATGAATATCAACTAACATTTTAAAGGGTGTTTGATGAATGATGATAAATAAATTAATATTTGTTGCTATTGTTCACTATTTAATAACATGTGATCGGCGGTTGACGGAAGCATATGGCTTTTTCATAAACGTTGAAATCTTAAAGATCATGTTTAGCAAAATCGTGATATTTATTTATCTCCTTGAAAAAATGTAATTTTTGTAAAGAAACAAAAGATATACGAATTACAATTTTTGATTAAGTTACGTTAAAAAATCTCTCGTTAAACGGAAAGTAATACTCCGTATTTACGGTCAAACCGTTACGAGGCATGTAGGTAGAGAACATAATCACGTGGGGGATAAGACACACGTGCGGCTTGCACCGGCAGTCAAAATTAACCGTCAATTTAAATCTACACCTAAATATCCCTATTTTAACCCTTATATTCTAGTTATCCACGTGTTGGTGAAGCCCAAGGATAATAAAGTAATTTTAAAATGGTAGGAATCACGATCTGCTTTGAGATTATACGGTGTCTTGTACGGTGGATCTAATCCCTCATTGCACGTGCTTGAACACTCCAGGGACCTTCCTTAATTATTATCTTTCATTTTTTAATTATCTTTACAATTTCCCTTTTCATTTTAACATGTATAATTTCACTTTTTATTATTAGCAATTTTGATTATAGACCACAATTATTTATATTCTACTCGTATTTCCTTGGAAAACATTATACGTTTATAAGACAACTTGTAAGATTGAATTATACTTCTAATATCAATTGACAAAGAAAATTTGTATTTTCTCATAAGGGCATTTAACTTCATTATAATATCATGGTATTTTACATTCTCCTAAGTCATTTAAGGTTAACAATGTCTTTTCAGTTTCACCCCACTATAAAATGAAACATAATATTAAAAGGTCTTCCCTTATTTTATTTTTGGAAAAGATAGACTAACATTACCATACCAAGAAACAAAACAACGAAGTCCAAGCCCAGGTTGGGCAACAACCGAAACAAACAACAACAACAGCCTGCAAAAACTAAACAAAACTAGCCTGTCCAATTACAAGCAGTAAGGAAGAAGGCTAATTAGAATACATAGGATGCAAACGTTATCCGAAATGATTGGGCGTAAAGCGTCTGTAAGTGACTTTTTAAGTTTATAGTCGAATCCCTAAAATTTTTGTTTAGATTGAGAATAAATAAAAAATAAGTAGAAAAAGGATTGCAATGTAACTAAACACAATCATACTCAAAAACAGCATGAAACAACCAACCCCTAGACCAGGCAATAAAGAAAACTAGCAACTGCCCAACATGACAGAAGACCACTCGGACCAGAACCTAACCAAGATAGAACCACAGACAGAAACCATAAAGACAACAACATTCGAAACTGAACATGCGAGAGCAAAGCTAACCGACATTCAACACCCATGATATGATTTTTCCAAAGACTCCACGAAGCATTCCAACACTTGACGCGAGCAGAATTCCAATCAAAAGACCTCAACTTAATCTCAGCCTATTAGCAGGCCTATTAAACACTTTCTTATATTGATGAACCCAAATCACATAAAGCGATGACCAAATTATCCCCCTACAAACCAAATTTTTCTGAGATGACATAGAAGCACTCTGAATCTCTTTTATCTTTATCTTTAATCTTTAATACTATTATAACAAAGACCAAAATAGGAGCTCAGTCTAATTTTAATCCTACGTTGAATAATCTCAGCCCTTAACCAATATGATTTTAATAATATTAGTTGCAAATTTTTAATCAGTGCATCATGTTAATGCATTCGAATTATTGTATATTATATATATTATATATTAATAATTATTATGTCATGTGAATATGTTTAGTGTTGTATGAAATTTAGTGTAACACTAAACATTATTTGATACATCACTAAATACTAAATAGTGCAATGTTTAGTGATAACATTGGAATATATTTTTTTATATTATTTTAATATATAAAAATACGTTTAATGCTAACATTAAAGATACTCTTAAACTATTATAAATAGAGCTTTTCAAAGAAAACATACTATTTTAAGTTGAAATATTACCTTACATAGAAAAGAAAAATATACATTTATGTACCATACCCTAAACCCCTCTATCACCTCCCTTCCTCACATTGACTCTCATCTCTTAATAATATGATAGGGAGTGACGTAGTAAGAATTTAAGTTACCGGGTACGGCTACTAGCAAAGTATTACTTTGTAACTTTGAAATGTAATATTTATTTTATGTATGAAGATCATTTTCTTAAAACAAAATGTTATACACGATTTTTACATTAATAAAATCATCTAGAACTGACTCTGACAGTTTTTTTCGACGTAAAGTTGTTAAAACTATTGTTAATTATGTGCATCATTGATTGAATATGTAACTTAATATATGATTACATAAACAATTATTAAAACTAAGTTCTCAAACTAACAATTTAATGTAATATATATCGTATCGTAAATAGGTTAATTAGAAACTGATTTTAATGTAAATCGGAAATTAATATTCAAAACTAAATTAGAAAAAGTATAAAAATAAGAAAATTAACTTACACATCAAAATAAATTGTTACCTATTTACCATTATTATATTATAATTGGATTGCATCATTTATCTAAACTTCTTTTCATTTGATGGATAATATATATGTACATCGCACATATATATACACACATGTTTTTCACGAGGCTTGAACCCTCAACCTCTTAGTTGAAGAGCTCCACACGTACCGCTGGCCAAAAGCCCTTTGGTCATAGGTAGTAAATAGTAAATGTCAACAAATTAAAAAAGCATGAACCATCTCTTAAACACACAATCTCTCGTGAAGCTTTACTTCATTAACACTTAGCTACTTTTCTTCGTAGGTTATGAATAGTGATAATCATTTTTGGTGATTGTATCGTTAATAATACCTTATGCTGTAATATTTTTTTATTATTTATTACGTAATTGTAACATTTTCCCAATGTTATTCATTTATCTTGGTTTCTTTCTCCGATTCAATACAATGAAAACAAGATTAAATTAGATTAATAGCCCGAGTCACAACATGGACAATACCCAGCAGCCGCAGAAGCGGGTGGTGGTTTGCGGTGGAGGAATCATCGGAGTTTGTACAGCTTACTATTTAGCCGAAAAAGGAGCCTATGTAACACTCATCGAACGATCATCCATAGCCTGTGCAGCATCAGGCAAAGCTGGCGGCTTCCTTGCACTTCACATGTGTGATGATGGCCCACTCTCATCTTTAGCTCATGCCAGCTTCAATCTCCACCATTCATTAGCTTTACAATTAGACGGATCACAATCCTACGGTTACCGTCCACTTACAGCAGTCACGGTCTCCATCAATGAATCTGAACCACATCATGAAAGCCTTATTCTACCCTCGTGGGTTGATGGGGGAATTAAACCTGGCAAAATTATTGGTACAGTGGAGAATTCGGCCCAAATTCATCCCCAGTTATTCACACGTGCTTTATTAGATAAGGCGGTGGGAGAGTATGGGGTGGAGGTTGTGATCGCGAAAGTGAAGAGTGTGGCTGTGGGGGATGAGGGTATGGTGGTAAAGGTGGATGGTGGTGGGGCAATTGGTGGAGATGCGGTGGTTTTGGCTCTTGGGCCGTGGACTAGTATGCTGCCGGAGATATCTTCTAGGTTTAGGGTGTATGGTAAGAAGGTGCACAGCATTGTACTGGAACCGAGAGATAGCGATGTGATTACTCCTCATGCGTTGTTTGGTACTTACTACCCATTTAATGGAGCGGGTCCAATTGATCCCGAAGTTTATTCTCGTCCTAATGGTAAACTACTCTAGAATTGTATTGTTTAGATTCATTTAAGATTTGGATTTTGATGTAAAACTTCTAAAAAATTGCACTGTTAAGATTCATTTGAGATTTGGAGTTGGATTGTCTTAAGAGACTGAGCATAGCTCGTTTGTTGATACAGGAGATGTGTATATATGTGGACCGTCTGTGGAAGCCGAGGTTCCTGATGGACCAGAGCTGGTCATTCCAGATCCTGAATCCACTCAAGTGCTCAAGAAAGTGGCAGGAATAATTTCGAGTCATCTCAAAGAAGATAAGGTAATTGCGAAAACAGAGCAAGCTTGCTACATGCCTTGCACAGATGATGAACTACCAATCATGGGTGAAGTTCCTGGGATAAAAAATTGCTATGTTGCTTGTGGACATGGTTGCTGGGGGATCTTGTTTGGTCCAGCCACGGGCTCTGCTATGGCGGAACTTGTGTTAGATGGTCATGCTAGCATCATTGACCTTGATTGTTTCAGTCCTGCCAGGTTTCTTACAACCCAAACATGACTTCTAAAATTTACATTCTAACAATGTATGTTGTGAACTTTGAGTATAATGTAGTCATTAAAAGTTCAAATAATCTGGGACTGGTTTATGGTTTCAGTTTTGGGTAGTCTATAACTAGCTGCATAATGACACTTGGACCTTTTCCCTCATAGACAGATGGAAAACTAGGAACTGTCTATCTTATATAGCTGTCAAACGAGATTGTCACAGTAGGGAAGTAGAAAAGTCTTTAAACATCACCCAATAGTAAAATAAAGAAGCATGTAGCAACAAAATCTTACATGTTGTGTGTACCAAATCGGCTTTACCAATAAAAACACTAACTTACTAATACTAATAAATACTAAAGCAAAAGGAATGATTTGATTCTGGTCTGTGTATTTGTATCGTCCAGTGTAGCTTAAAGATCTGCTCTTCCTGGAAACCTTGGAAAAGGAATTACATCCCTAATATTATCAATCCCTGTTGCAAAAAGAATCATCCTCTCAAATCCAAGACCAAACCCACTATGCTTCACAGTGCCATAGCGACGCAGGTCCAGGTACCACTCATATGGCTCAAGCGGCAATCCCATTTCAAGAATCCTGCATAGCCATGTGGCAAGATCAACGGGTCAAACTGGTTGCATAACATGTTAAGAAGGGTTTGGGTTGAAACATGTCAATTCTTACTAGGGAGTTAAAACGGGATGGGTGGGGGCTGTTACTCGCCAACACTTTTTTGATCATTTTTTTATTAATAATGATTACAAAAACAATATTATTACATAATATCTAAAATCTTTGATTAAAACAATTTAGGATTTGGTATGGATAAAACACAACCCAAATGAAGCTATTTATAAGTAAATCGGTTGCAACTACCACCTCTAGTTTTAAGAACCAATTTATAGAGAGCCAGTTCTGTTTCACATACCTTTCTTTGATGATCTCATATTTCTCTTCTCTCTGACTTCCACCAATCAGTTCACCCACCTATTGGAAAAAACACCGACAATTAGTGTTTCATACATAATATTGCGTAATGTACATAATTAATATATACATTCCTTCAAAAACACATATGGCTTATAAAAAGCAACCTGGAATACATTAAAGATGAAAACTTTACCTTTGGCACAAGAACATCCATAGCAGCCACTGTTTTCTTGTCTGGGTTGAGTTTCATGTAAAACGCTTTGATCCCTTTAGGATAGTTGTATACAATCACAGGAGACTCAAATTTCATCTCTGTCAAGTATCTACACAATGCAAGTAGGGAAATTAGTGAACTTCCTGACATACTATGGCAAATGTACACGTAGGCTGCCAAAGTTAACTAAAAAATGTACTTCTCATGTTCAGATGCCAAATCAATTCCCCATTCTACTTTATTTTCAAACTTGTGGCCTTTAGCAACAGCTTCCTCGAGTATTGTCACTGCTTCTGTGTATGAAAGGCGTACAAAGTTGGTTGAAGCAACCATTTGAAGCCGCTTAATAGCATTTTTATCAAACTTTTCAACCATAAACTCCATATCATCTAGACAGTTGTCGAGTAACCATTGGCACATAAACCTAACATACGCCTCAGCACACTTCATGTCGTCCTGCAAAAGTGTATGAATATGTTTTTCATAAGGTCAAGATAAAAAGATGACAGATTTACATAAAAAACCTTGAGAAACTTTAAATAACGATTGCTAATATTTTTAGACGAACGTTTTAATAAAGGTGAAGCCTTTACCAATAAATCTTAGTCATGCCTAATTACTCTCATTTATCAATATCAAATCAGTTTCTTCAAACTACAATAAAGAAGGGCATTACACAAATACTATACCTCAATATCAGCAAACGCTATTTCAGGCTCAACCATCCAGAATTCAGCAAGATGACGTGACGTATGAGAATTTTCAGCTCGAAAAGTTGGCCCAAAAGTATAAACACTACTAAGAGCACAAGCGAACGTCTCAACTTGAAGTTGACCCGAAACAGTTAAAAACGCCTGACGTGCAAAGAAATCTTGACCGTAGTCAACCTTGCCATCCTTCTTTGGAATACCCGGTTTCATGTTAAATCTCTCTTCAACCTTTGCGAGATTCTCTTTAGCTTTAGTAAGTTCCACAACTGCAGCAGTAATTGCAGGTTTACCAGCTTTATCAGCCTTCAACTTTGCAACAATCTCACCTTTCTCCTTCACCACACCCTTAACCAAATCCACATCCTCTTGCGATGGAGGAGGATTCTTAAGCAATTCCTTTTCATTTTTCTCAGCTTCATTTATTAGTGTCGTCACCTGAAACATCTCTCCAGCACCTTCACAATCACTAGTCGTTATAATCGGAGTATGCACATATAGAAACCCATGCTTTTGAAAAAACGTGTGAGTTGCATAGGCCAATGCATTACGAATACGCGCGACTGCAGAAATCTGAAATGTCAAGAAAGCAACTATATCATGAAACTTTCCACAACTAGATCACAATAATATGTTTAAACCTGCCAAAGTATTAGTAACACCACCACTTTCTCATATATCTTAAACCTAAACTAATTCGATATGGTCCTGAATCTAGAAGCTTATAAAATACTCCGTAACAATTCATTGATAGAGATATTGACATGTATTAATAGATGTATGTATGTATCGTAATCATTAAGATGATCAAACTTACAGTGTTAGTTCTAGGACGAAGATGCACGTAATCCCTAAGGAATTCAAGTGTCAATCGAGTTTTCGGTAACGGATACTTAGCCGGATCCACAGCACCAACATCTAGAACCTTCGAAACCTTAAGTTCAATAGACTGTTTCCCCTGTTTATCTTCAGGGGGCATTTGAAGCACACCTTCCACGTGCAAGCACGTGCCAGTTGGAGTGAACTGACTTAACGGCGCTACATCGGAGTAAATAATCAATTGCAGATTCGCCGGACATGATCCGTCGTTGAGTTCGAGGAAAGCGAAGGAGCCTTTGCCTTGTTCTCGCCCTTTTTTCACCCAGCCTCCAACCTTTAAGGTTTTTCCGGCTAGGCCGGCGCCGCCGTCCGGACGGGTTAAAATTGATCGGATTAAAACGCGTTGTGAGAATTCGGCTTCTTCGACGGTATCGGAAATTGTTAACTTGCTAACCGGTAGTAGACCGTCGTCTGCCATTGTGACTGAGTTGAAGTTTCCAAGTGAACGAGTGCTGCTGCTTTGTGTCTGAAAAACCCTAATTTGACTTGCAAGTTATAAGTATCGTTGGTTGAAACGCTCGCTAGCTCACAAAATTTCACTGTTACACATCGACCCCTCAAACTATTGATAACGCTTTATTTGACATCCAAAATAATAATTACAGTATGTGTTACGAGAAAGTTTATATGCTATAGATACAAACACAATACTTTTAATCGATTATACGGGTTTAGCAAGTAAGTGACTAAACGCAGGTTATCAACGCTTTAGCAATCTGTCATCCTTCATTTATCGTTACTAACATATGAGATGTCTCTGATGTCTCTTAGAAATCGACATTTAGATGCTTAAGAATGAACTGTTAATAACACATATTGAAATCGAACATAGAAACTTAGATTGTTTGAGTAGTAATATGAAATGCATGTATGTGTTTATTTTGAAGTTGCGTATTATCTCGTGCCGCAATCTATCAACTACTCATGATAGATGATAATATTTTCATGATTATACTTCTTTCATGTTGAAGTTAACTAAGAAGTCATGTTCTCTTAAAACACAAAGAAATGAGTCTCAAAATTTAAGTCGAAACTGATCTATCATTTATTAAAGTTTGTTCATGAGTGAACTTACCATTACATGTTAGCTTCAATATGATTCAGGTTTTCAATCCATACCTTTCACCTATGTGGAACCCATATTTCTTCATTAGAAGACCTGATATGAATCTCCCTACATTTAAATATTTACCAGGGCCTAATATCTTTCTCTAAAAGGTGTGTTACAGTTTGTGTGTCTTTACTTTTTAGTATACTATAAACTATAAAGCAATTCTGCAATTGAGATACACATAATTTGATGGAAATTATTATAACAAGGAGAAGAGAAAAGGAACTTTGTAAACTAGAACATCAGGAATACAAATTACACATTTGACATGAGAACTGAGGATGTGTGAATACAATATTGTACAGTCTATTAACGTAACATTTATAAGTGATATACTGTCATCATGATATTAGACCAGCAGAGTTATTACAAATGCAGGACTCAAAAAAGATCAACAATGAATCTCAATAGTTATAGCCCATTAATACAACTAAGTCCGTTTGCGCAGGACGAAAAATATCAAATTTCACATATGGATTAAAACCTATTTATGCAGGTCAACCTTTTCAAAGAAGAGTACGAAAAAGACTCCCATAATCCACCCATTATTCGGTAATACAAAATTAAACAACATAGTTACTAATCAACAAGAAAATAGATGTCATATGTCACTAATCGTTAAAATGAATTCGTAAACCCAACAGAATAGTACCAAATTATATTCTAATATGGAATTATCACTATGACATACCTAACATGATTAAATAAAGGAGAAATCTTGATGATCGTAAACATGAATCAGTTCTTGGCCCTGATAGAGTTGTTTTCTTTGATTCTTGATCGGTTGTCTAGCTTCACAAAGCGTTTGAGGTCTTCATAAGGAAGAGTTTCAATATTTTTCCTTCTAAGTTCACTCAGAGCCAGCTTTTTGTCCAGAAGGTGCCATAGCCACTCGGGATATTCAGAATCCGGCAGTATTTTTGGGTCTGTTCCATCTTTAAGGATATTTGCTCCGACAACTGTGGTGGACTTAACTTCTTTGCTTAAAGTCGACTGTTTTGGAGCATCAGCAGCTCCACCACCTTTGCCCTTTTTGGCTTTACCCCCAACAGCAAATGTTCTACAGCTTCCTAACCCACCCGTAACAGGAAGATTTCTCAACGACTTCACGCAGTTCATTGCCATGTACGTTTCCTGCAAAGGATCCCAATTATGCTTTAGCCTATATGACAAAGTACAAAAGCAAATCAACAAATGAGATTGGAAATCTTAAGCCACCATTTTGAAATATTTCAGAACTATAAAGACCAATATACAAAAGCAGTACGTGAATAATGTAGTTGTATCACATGTTCATATTATCTGGTTAAACAATTAAATTGTTCAGAAGACATACAAAAACCACATTTACTGGAACCTAAAGATGATAATTTCAACCCATTTGCTTATAATTGGGTTGATTTGGGCTATGGTTTATCTAGAACAGGTCAATTCAAAAACATGAGCTATAATAAGAATGGGTCAAACATGTTGAAATTCACCCAAGATGTATTATAATTGTAGTAATGCATACAGCTTGATAGATCACTTTATTTACAGATTGACAATGAATGTTTGTGTATTCATACTTAAGGCAATAAGCACACTCGAACTGTTTTGATATGTACTAAAGATGACCCCTCTCAATCCGTTGCACAACATTGTAATCAATTTGAGTGTGTATACATATATGCTCTTTAACGTCTCAAACACTACAACCTGGATACAATTGATCTTGTTTTAACTTCTATGTATGCTAGGAACGACTGATATTAGTGTATTAACAAAACAAATCTAGGACTACCATTTAACAGCTTGTATGAATTTTCATTCAGAATTCAGGACATAATCTAGAATCAATCAGAACACATAACAGTTTAATAGGTTGGATAATTATGTTAATACAGATGTCTGAATATATGTAATTCTCCACCTTGGACCTTATAAATTAGAAATTTTTACAGAATTCCAAATCTTAAACTTCAGCTACAGAAAAATTGAGTCTTTAGCTATCAGAATCCTAAATGATTAGCTAAATATGACGAAAATGAAGAAAACATAAACATTTTATTTAATCATTTGAGTAAAGATGTACTAAAGGATAAGAATGTACTTACACCTTTAATGGGCATAACAAGATTGAATTGAAAATTTCAGGTTAATTTTAAAATATAGTACGAATCATAACCGCTCTACCTTCAAATAGCAAAAGAGCTTAAAAGGCTTTAAGCTGATAACACAAATTCATTTAATTGAAAAGTATGCGAAAGTAATTAAATTAAACAACAATTTTTAACATGTCATTAACGATAGCAGACTTCAAGCTAAAGAAACCAAACTAAAATTCTCCTTTTAATGTTTGTAATGATGAAAGATTACAACAAAACACTTACCGGTGAGATCGAGAGATAACAGACACAGTAAATAGCGAGCGAGCGAGCGAGCGAAGGGAAGCTAGGGTTTACTTATTCTCGTCGTATGATCTGTTTTCCATTCTTATTATTTTTTTTTCTTTCCGGTTTTTACCTATTACGATAAATTAAACAATTTACCATTTTTTATTGACAAAAATTAATATTTAATATTTTTATATTTTAGAGTGAAATTTTTTAATATTTTGTATATCGAAATTGATAAACGCACGAAGGAAGAGTATTTTAGTAGAGAAGTATAAGAAGTCAAATTACTTATATCTCCGTTTGTTAAATAAAATAATATCTTTATTTTATTCCGAATCTAATCAAAACCTAAAGAATTATTATCTTTCAAATATTCAAGTTAAAATTAAACAAAATTCATAAAATAAGTTTTGTTTTAATTATATTCAATAATTTTTAATGTATAATTTATTCATCTTCATTGTACTTTTTGTTTTCTTCAAATTTATATCTCAAGCTAATGACATGTATCACTTTTAATAATTTATTTTTCTTCTCTTATAACTACTTTTTTTCAATAAATTTTATCTAAATTATGATTGTATTTATATTATTATGTATAAGTAAGTATAGTGATTTTTTAAGATACCTATGATTATGAATGAATATTATAAATTAAGATTAAGACTATTATGAAACTGCTATGACTATAGGTATTAGAGATTACTTTACTATCATTATTACTAATTACTATTTACTATTTACTATTTATATTTATATTTATATTTATATATTTATATTTACTATTAGAGATAACATGATTGGTAAAAAAAGGTATGGGCCAACTTCAGCCTTCAGGAGCCATTGGGCCCATTAATCAATCCCCAATTTTTAAATTCTATAAAGCGATAAAATCCCGCCTTCAACCCTTATTTCAAACACAGAGACCGTTATTACTCTATCTTTCTCTCACTAAAAGGAGCGTTATCTCTCTCTCTAGAACAATCGGAGATGGCGACTAACATAGGAATGATGGATTCTGCTTATTTCGTCGGTCGATCGGAGATCTTATCCTGGATCAACTCTACTCTCCAACTCAATCTCTCCAAAGTTGAAGAGGTTCATTTTCCCCCAATTTCAAACCCTAGATTGAATTTTGTCCAATTACTGTTATACTTCTGTATTTTATTATTTCATGTCATCGTTCATCAGTTTAGTGTAATTGATTATTCTAATTTATAGTTAGGTACTTAGGTTACTGTTTGGATTGTGAAATTATGTGTATTGAAATGACCTAATTTTAGTGATTTATGTGGATCTGATTTGATGTAGGCGTGTTCGGGAGCTGTTCATTGTCAGCTTATGGATGCTGCACATCCTGGAATGGTACCAATGCATAAGGTCAATTTTGATGCTAAGACAGAGTATGATATGATTCAGAACTACAAGGTTCTTCAGGATGTTTTCAGCAAACTCAAAATTACCAAGGTTTATTCCTGTTTCTGATTCATTACCTCAACTGTATTTATGATTAATGCACAGTGTTTCAAAATCGATTGTATATGTGTTTGGTAAAAGTGCATTCGAGCAGAATTGTATAGTTTTATTTAGTTTAAATTATGTATATGTGATGCAAGTACTAAGTGATTTATGTTATGCAGCACATTGAGGTGAGCAAGCTAGTGAAAGGAAGACCGTTAGATAACCTCGAGTTCATGCAATGGATGAAGAGATACTGTGATTCTGTTAGTGGTGGTGGCAATCACAAGTAAGCTCTCTTCTGTTTTGTCATGCAAATATGTATCTAGCTTGTCTACAATATTTTTTATATCGTTTCTGTGATGTCTTGTTTATAATGATTCCCTAAAGGCCTAAACCATTGTTTTGTTTAACTAAAGATTTGAGCATTCAAGGAAAACATGCTAACCATATATTTATTTACAGCCAAGTACATTTAATCAGAATTGTGTTGGTCTTAAGTTAGTTCATATGGAATTTCCATTCATATCTTGAATCTTATATTTTTCTAGTGGAGATTTGTTCTGCATTTGCATTTTACGGAAATGGGACTAGAGTTAGTTTATGGTATTTTGCTTTGTCTTTCAAGATAGTGATGTATGAGCTTTGTGTGAAAATGAAATTTGAGTGATATCAAAAGCTGCATTTTTTTTTCTATGGCTGCATATTGTAAAGAAGATGGCAGCTTGTCCACTTCTATATTAACTATGAGTTATGTTTGCTTAAAAATACCACCACTACTGCATTTTGTTACATTTTTATCCATTAACCATAAAAATTGATGTTTTTATGTACAAGTTATTTGTAAATCAGGTTAGGCAGCTAATTATTATCTTCCGTTTCACTATAGTTACAATCCTATGGAAAGAAGAGAAGCTTGCAAAGGTGGGAAAGATGTGAGCAAGAAATCTACAACAACACAATCTACCAGGGGCTCCACAACTGCACCTAAAGCTCATTCTTCTCGAAGAGGTGATGCACCTCCTGCGCACTCAACAGGTCCACCAGTCAAGTCTTTGAAGCCCTCTTCAGCTACAAATGTCACTGCATATGATCAACAGGTATAAGATTATAAAAATGGTGATCCAAGAAGTTATATTACAAGAGGCTGAAATTAATAAATCCTATTATTGTGCAGATCACTGAGTTGAAGCTAACTATGGACAGTCTTGAGAAGGAAAGAGATTTTTACTTTGCAAAGCTGAGGGATATTGAAATCTTGTGCCAGTCCCCCGCTATCTCAAACTTGCCAGTATTGTCTCTTCAATTTAGTTTCACTTTTTTTGTTGATGCACCGTGCACGTTTTTTCCCTGATATGTTTATCTTTTTTAATCGTTGCAGATAATTGATGCCATAAAAAGGATCTTGTATGCAGCTGAAGAGGATGCATCAATAGTGGAAGAAGCTCAAGCCATGCTTCTTAGCCAAGAGAAACAAGGAGTGCCTATGAATCAGACATCTGAGGATGTGGAAGAATACAAGACTCAAAAGAGGAAGAGTTTCATCAATCTTGATGTTGACGTGGCGGCAAGTGCTACATTGTCTCCAAGGCAAAGGTTATCTGATGCTTCTGATGTGCACTGCAGTGGGTCACCCCTTATGACATTTTGATAGTGCTCATCAAGATATTGTTACATTGCTATCTAGTGGACTTGCATCTTTTCCATTTTACTGCAATTATTGTCCAATTTTTCTTGATTAGTATCCTCATGTATACCTAGGGGCAACTTGTTTTGGTTGTCAAATTGAGCTATGTTAGACAATGACGTTAATGGGGGTATTTTTGCTGTATAATATCGGTATATGCCATTTGCACAGCCATTTGCTGTATAAAAAGTTGCAGAACCATGTTTATGAGTTTAAAAGCAGGTTCAAATAGAGTGTTGCAAAGGAAATATGTTTTTATAGATTTTGGTGATGTAAACTACTTGACTACATGAGTGTTATAAAAAATATATCTCAGCGTTGCACCCACAATCAATTTGTTTTCAATGTGCCACATACCTGCGAAACCATAGTTGCAGGTTCTGTGAGTAGGATGTCAAAAAAGTGGCCAAAAACCAACAGTCGGTACCAAAACTAAGCACTTCTGTTGCAGGCGTGACACTGGGCAATTGCAGGCTAGGTTCCAGAGGTTTTCTTTTTTTTTTTTTTTTAAAAAAGATTTTATAAAATTAATTGTCTTTTCCGGTATTGTTGGAGGACCCAGGGTGCAACAAAAGTATTTGAAATTTTCAACATTCTTCCCCTTTCTGATGGCTTGTCGCAGGCTGCAATCTGGATGTCGCATCCCCAACTCTGGGTCTCCAAAAGATCTTCGTTAAGGGCTAGAAGGGGATCATTGGTATTGATTGGGTCTACTGAGATCTCTCTATTAGTTTAGCAGCTAGTACTATAAATTGTAACTAGCTTACTGTGGAAGTGAGACGATATCTGCAGTGGAGATTGGTTAAGGGCTAGAAGGGGATCATTGTTTAGATGATTAGCTACAACAGTGTTTTAGGAAACGTAAAGCGAGACTAGAACCTTTTAGTGCTTAACGATCTAAAAAGTATTAATTGAATAGATGTGTTGGTATAATTGTAAGCGGTTTTATATTGTAGAACTACCCATTTTTTTATGCTCAGTTGATACAATTTGTTAGTTGCTCGAGTTTTTTTAGAAGAAAAGAAGAGAAACAGAAAGAATAAAACTCATATTGTATTCTTGAGTATTGTATTCTCGTGTTTTGTTTACGGAGAGAACAAAAGAGAAGTGAGAAGAGGATTCGGTCTTCTATTCTTTCCAAACTTTCTCTTCAAAATTGGGAAGAAATGAAAGGATATAAAATTATATAGGTTGTAAGATGTTACTTCCTTCCAAATCTCTTCAACTCGAGAACCTACTTCTTTTCAACTCAAGAAAACAAAAATATTATTCTTTTTTTTTATATATATTATTTTATATTATCTTTTATTCTTTTCTTTCAATTAAAAATTCAGAAGCAGGCCTAAGAAAATTTAATTGATGATGTATACGAGTTTGATGAAAGAAAATGCAATACAACACCAAGTGTGAGACTAACTTTTAGACTCCATAATTATTAGGAAAATTCTCGACTAATTAGACTAGATGTGTCATACAATGACAAAATTTTGGATACGAACTACTATTTTAGGCGTTTAGCATACATATCAATAAGAACTTTATTTTTATTCTTATCGTTTTACAAAAAAAGCACTTACATTATTGTATTATTATGGCGCACATGATCATAGTTACATTAACATACAAAAGTCTCAAAGTTAATCGCCATAAAGAAAGTAATGCTACATTGTACCAGAAAATGACAAGATTTTGTGGTTAAACAATCAACCTAGCAAACAAAACAACATGGTTTATAGTTGGCTTTATGCATAAAAGCAAATTTGGTTTTCATTGGTTATGAGTTTCTGAATGGAGGTTGATGCAACCACACACCTTAGGAGCGTATATCTGTATATTAATGAGAAAAATTTTCCTACTAAATTTTTTATAAAATTGAAATCTATTAACCAATCATACGTTTAGATTTCACTAAACTTTTAACTAACCTATCTAATACATAAATTTAGCTAAAAACTCTCTTTTGAAAAACACAATCGAATTTATTTGTCCCTTTAAAATTCTAATTGTAATTAAATAAATCAACATAAAATATATAAAATAACAGACCCTGTTATAATAAATTAATCTAATTAAAATTAAAAATATGTGTCTTTTAAAGTTTCAATTTTACCCCTATTATGTCTCTACATTTCGATAAACGATTTAATTTTAATTAACTTTTTATCTTATTATATTCAAGTTTTTTCAAAAGACCATTTTATTACTGATTAAGAAGGTATTTAGGAATCTATCTACTCTACTATTGATTCTCTTTGGCTTGCTCTCTCCTAGTAAGTCATCCCACTCTCCTATCTTTACTTTAAAGAAAGGGACATATCCAACAAACCCGAACATGTAAAACTCATAGATGTTGTGAAAAACCTTTCATTATTTGTCAAGGGCAGTTGTCGACCAAGCTTTCAATTACTACCCTAAAACGTAGCCAGGGAAAATTTCCCGCTATCTAATTAGTCTGCTCGGGTATCGGCACAACAAGAAGTAGTGATTCGCCTTATTTCAATAGAAGTTCTTTTTCTTCCAAAAAAGAAAGAGACCGCACGAAAGCAGTTTTCCCTAAATGATGATACCGTCATTATGTGTATATTAAACTAATAGATGAATTAGGTTAATTTGATGCCTACGCCCATTTAATAAATTTACATTATTAATTAAACCTAATTGTATTTGATCATGTTGTATTATTTTAATTTCAATTAAATTGTTATAACATGGTTAATAGGAAGAGGAACTTTCAAACTTTTACTTATCTTTTAATTGAATTTGTAAAAGTGGAGATCTTTTAGAAATTGTTTTGAATGGTTTTCCATTGCGACCAAAACATTTTATAAGAAATTTCACCAAAAAGCGTTACAATTATTACTTTTATATAAAAGTATTTGTGATAATATTTTTTTCACGATATAAATCTCATTTTAATAGTTCAGATAAAGTATTATTTATTTTTTGTGTTAACCACAATAGTCGCTGAGGTTCAAAGAGGATCACTGTCATTAGAAGTTATGAAGATAGCCTCTTCACAATCTGATTCAATTATTGCATGATGTTGATTACAAGAAAGTGCTAGATAACAAGCCCTTCGAATAGCTAACAGTTTAACCATGAGTGAATTATTTGTAGATTAGATATCACCTGAATATAAAATAATAGATCCCAATTTGTTAAGGTGATGATAAAATTTTCCATCCACGTCCTTTAGTTTTTGATAGAATGAGTTATCAATCCTTGTCCACATGGTTTTAATAAGTTTATAAACTTTTAGATAATCATTTGTCACAGTTTGTTTTAAATAGCAAATAAATATATATATATTCACTAACTTAAAATCCAGATCCATCAAAACCCCGATTTAGGACATTATGTATGCCATACAACCAATAAAATACTCGCCAAACCAAAATATTGATATTTTAGCTTCGCTATAAAAAACGAGAAGTTAGATAAATTATATAATTGCTAGTTTCAAAAACTAAATAAATACAAAAACTTTCATATTGTAGTAGTATGCACATAGGCCTTACTTCTTAAATTATCAATAAAATTACTTATAATCTTCTTTTTTTACAATTATAAGTTTGTGAGATTAATAGTTTATGTTAACGTGTTTCATTTTATATTCATGTTATCATACTAAACTAAAAATATATACTATGTATGTTAACAAAAATATCAATTAATTAGATTTGATTAAATAGTTCACCTTACATAATCTGTGTATATATACGAGTTTAGAATTTAATATAGTTAATATTAAAAAAATGCAAATACGAAAACAACTTTTAAATAAGGTCACATACATAGAAATGCTATTTATGCACAAATAAACAAACTACTTGGTACATCAAAATATAACAACGTAATGACATAATTTGTACAACGTCAATAAAAGAAAGAGTTTTGATATATTAAATAAGCTTTATGTACGTAAAAATTACCTCCTACTCCGTTAAAAAGTGACGTATCCAGAAAAATAATTATATTTTGGTAATGCATCTTCCAGTTAAAAACTAACAAGATTATAAAAAAGAAAAAAAAAATGGATAAGAAGTTACAAATTGATAGTCACATTGGAATATACTCAAAATAAAAAATAAAAACATAATCAACTAGTATTTTTCTGCATAAAAAAATAATATCAAAATTAAAATAAATCTTTTTTATAGAATAAATTTTTATAATAATTACTGTATGATTGATCTTTTTCAATTCTAATCTTGATATATGTGTATTTTTCTGTATAGAAAAATAATATCAAAATTAACACAATTTTATTCTCTTTAAAAGGAAATTAAGTTTTTCTTTTTAAATATTAAATATACAACTTAAACTTTTAATCTACACTAATTTTTTTTAATATATATTATAAAAATTAATTGTATATCAAATATTTTTTGTAACAAAAATTTATTTTATATTAAAAAACATACAATTTTAATATCATTTTATTATCAAATATTAAAATTAAAACTAAAAATATTTGTTACTAGCCTTCCTACCATAATAAGAATTTCTATTTTACCCCTTACAAGATCACAGAGAATGATAAATCCTGTACCTATCTCTATCTATCTTTTCCCAAATCGGTTTCTAATTTCTTCAAGTAATTGATTTCAACGTTAAGATGATGGATCCAGGAACCAACCCTACCACAACTACTCCGCCCAATACCGACGGTCGACCGTCATCCGGCGCGTTACATTCAACCGACACACCTGCATCAGCCGTACAACGCTGGGCTTTTGTGGTCTCACAACGCTACCAACATCTGCTTGACAAGTCAACGCCGTTTTTACTTTACCGTTGGATCATCTTCTGTATCATCGTGATCATTTATACTATTCGCGTGTTGTTCGTGCAAGGGTTTTATGTTGTCTCATATGCGTTAGGGATTTATATCCTTAATCTTTTGATAGGGTTTCTATCTCCTCAGGTTGATCCGGAATTTCAGGACCTTTCCGATGGCCCGACGTTACCGTCCCGGAGCTCCGATGAGTTCCGACCGTTTGTTCGCCGTCTTCCGGAGTTTAAGTTTTGGTAATTAAAGTTTTTTTTTTTAATTAAATTGTTACAATTTCGGCCTGTTGCTGTTTAATTTATTATTTGAATTGGATTATATACTCTGTGATTAACTGATTTTGTTAGATTAGGGTTAGGTTTTAGGTATGATTGGATCGACCGATCGAGTGTTGAAATTAGGGTTAGAATTAAGGACGTTTGTGCTGTAATTGCAGATGATGATTATTCTGAATCAAATTGATTCAATAATTCGTCTTAATAAGGTTTTGAGAAATCTGTTTTAGGCACTCTAAATTTTGAAATTGTGCAATGATCAACATTTTGTAGAAGATACTAGTAAATATCTGATAATTGTGTTATTAGACATTTGAGTCTCATTTGGATATCCTGAATAGTGAAATCAGTATATTGAAAGCTTGCGAGGGAATGTTATATAATTGGTTTACGTTAAAGATACATATATTTATTTGCACAAGTGGCTTTATCATGGAGGGGTTACTGATTTACTAGGATATTTAGCATTCTCTTTACCCAAAAGCTCAGCATTTTAATGGAGGGTAGTTGATTATCTACTTAATTAACCGGGCTCATGAATATTAGTACTGCGTAACACATCAATGGCAATGCCTTGAAATCTATAGACGAGACTGCAATTAAATTAAGTATTTGAATTAGGACAATTTTCTTGTTTTTAAAGCTTAGAAAATGCATTGTTACATGTCAATTGTTTCTTGCAGTTACCACTTCTCTTCAGTTTTCTAAGAATCGTGAAGAATTGATTCTTGTTTACTGCAACTTTCTTGTTGGGTTTCTGTACGAGCTTTGTGAAATGCATGATATCTATTATTTTTATACGGTTTTAGTGTTTGGAAAGCTTGGAACTTTGAAATGAGTTAAGCTCAACTGAAATAAACCTTCATGAGTCAAGCCATCTATAGCATAAATACCAAATGATCCATGTAATGGCTTGAATCAAACCTACCCTGATGCCATAGGCTGCAAATTTTTATCCATTCAAGTTTGATGATCCAAATAATTTTGTTTCCTTGATGATAGGTACTCAATAACGAAGGCCTTCTGCATTGCTTTCGTATTGACATTCTTTAGTGCTTTTGACGTGCCTGTTTTTTGGCCTATACTCCTTTTTTATTGGGTCATCTTGTTCACTCTCACCATGAAGAAGCAGATACTGCATATGGTTAAATACAAATATGTCCCATTTTCCTTTGGAAAACAGGTATCCTTTATTCCCATTTTAGCTCAACATTAGCAGTTACTTATACGATCATTCATATAGCATTTTCTTTTACAGAGGTATGATGGAAAGAGGGCAACTTCAACTGAGACTGCAGGTCTTCTTCCCAGAGATTGAAAGATCAAACTATTTAGTACTTTTCATTTCTTGTATTACCCACTGACACACATCTTAGTAGAGATTGAAGTTCACTTTAACTTTTCAACGGGTTGTTCCTTTTAGAAGATTATTTTCGTATAGGTTTTTCATTAGTCATAACGTTATAGATGAATGAAGATTAATTTTTACTTATACGGGTATTCAATCTGTGTATCTGCTTACATACATATGCGGTATATATATCAAATTCGCTATTAGTACATATTGATCAATTGTATGTTAGTATGTATGAGTATGAAATTTTCAAACATTACAATTTATTCAATTTAATTTACGTCCAAAAGAACAAAAACTGGACACCCTTCTTGCAAACCTGATGGAGAATATTAATGATACCCCAATTTATTTGACAAAACAAATCAATTAAATCATGGCAGTTTCTCTATATGCAAGAACGCCATCAAGGTGGTCTGTAATAGCCATAAACACCATAAAACGTCTGTGCAGATGTAAGAAGCAGCAGAATTACAGCTGCAAAAAACGAGATAATAGCCCAAGGATTGCTAAAATAATTATGCATTAGGCTTGCACGCCACGAATTCCATCGGTGATTATAAAACCGATTGACCTTTTCTGAAAGCTCTGAAAGATAACTGTTGTTGATGTCAAAAACAACCTCTTGGCACAGCCTATTAAACAGATCCGCCACATCAGCATCACTTCCTAACCAATGCTCAATAATCCCACAATAGTGAAGGTACCCAACATCCTCCTGCGAGTTTATCAAGTTGTCCATAAAGATCACGTACGATGTAATTTCATTTCCACAATCTAAATGTGATTGCTCAAATGCTATTAAGTTGAGAAATAGTGATTTGGTTCCGTCGTGGATTAACAGCCGTGGTATCTTTAGAATCCCATTTTTGAATTTGATATCCCAAAAACGATCAGTTTTTCTTTTCTTGAACTTGATTCCTGCTTCTTTAAGCTCGGTTACACAGTGTATAAGCTGTGTCCTACGTTTATCAGCAACTCGACTATTATGAGACCATCTCTTGATCCATCTTCTTGGTTCGAGCCGTGGTCCTGTCCGTAACAGACTCTGCCTAAACACATGAAGACAGTGAAGATAAGAGTCAGACAACGGGTCAAACGGGCTGGTAAGCCCGAGTGTCAGTTCCATTCTATTCCGCTCACTTTTCGTCAACGGTTCATCTGTTGGCATTAATGGGTCAAAAAAATGTAGAGCTAGTTTTGCCACCAACCCTTTCTGGTCGGGCTGACCAAATTGCAGCCCGAGTAATCGATCAAGTATAAATAAAGGAATCTGATTCTCAAGCATTATCATATCTCTTTGAATCGAATGCATTGATCCCCTCATTGCAAAAACAGGATCACAACGAGAATACCCGAGTCTCATGAACCCCTCTGTTGCCCCACGAAAAAGCTCAAGAACAAAACAGCCATCTAGAACCATCATTTCTACAAAGTCATTACTGCTAAAAGTAATCTGTCCTTCATAGCAATCACGTGCTCGTTCTTCAAGTTCTTTAATTGAATCAAGATATAGCTTAGCATCTTGATCACCACGTTTAAGTATCTGGTAAAATGCCCGCCATTTATGGCGGTCCATGGCCCGAAGACGCTTTTTTCCATGGTGGTACGGGCCTAAAGAGACAATATTTGGAATATAAGCTTTTTCCTCACCATCGCGTAAATACTGTGGAACTTTATAGATGCAGAGTTTTCCCCAAGTTCCTGCGACATCATCTTTCTGTGCAAGATCTAGTTTTTCTCTAACGGTAATGATCCATTCTGATTCTGGTGATTTTGGACCCTCTTTCGGGTTCTCAGAATCACCATTGACCTCAATCTGAAGTGCATCAGACGACTGTTGTCTTTCTTGGTTTGGAAACTCGATTGATCGGCTAGAACTTGGGATTAATCCGGCATCGACTGTTTCTTTAAGTTTTAAAGTAATTAGATACCAACTCAATAGTTCCTTGTTGAAGACGGCCACCATTTTTTGTGTTGAAGAAAGCAATGCTTACAAGTAAAAAGTGGAACTTAATTCAGATTTTTTATTCCTACAACATGCTAAAATAGGATGATGGCAAGAAAGTGACATTACAACTGCACAAGTAATGAATATTCAATTAGATCTGATTTACTCCAATAGAATGCATATATAGAAGCAACCCCTATTGACTTTTAGGATTAAAAAGAATGATGGTTTTTTGTTAGTCTTAAAAAGCATTAAACTTCAATTCAACACCACATGCTTATCTGACTATAGGTTGTACTGTTCAAGTAGTTGAAGCATGTTTAGCATATAACCATAGCATGTTTCAACTCTAACTAAGATCTATTTTAATGGGGTCAATGAAACAGCTGGATGATCCAAATTCATGGCCCTACACCAGTCAAAACTTTCATTTCCTCCACTAAAACTCCATTCCCATCCATGAATATGATATGCTTTCATTCTCTTGCACGATTTAGCCATGTGAATTATTATTCATAACCAACAATCTTTTTAAATTTAAGTTAGATATCTCTGTTCATGAGAAGACAGTTCTATCTAGACCAAATTTAGAGTTGACTTTTGACTTTTATCTTGACATACTATTCGAGTATACACTGTATAGTTCATATTGGTATTAAAGAAGAAAATATTGTTGGAAAATTATGAGATATGTGAATAAGATATTATTAGGCTATTTGTTGGGCTAGTGATCTCATTGATAATGGGCTAAAAGAGGGAATGGGATCCACTAAAGTTTATGGGTTAGTTTAACCCATGACCCAAACCCAAACCTCTTGAGATGCTCATGAGTTAGAGATGATCAAAAGCTGTATTTTGATGACTAATGATTGCAATTGATTAATGACATTAATCATGGATGTAGGTTGATATATACTACATTTGGAGACTAGTGAAAGATGGCAATTATGTCATCTAAGAACCACTCCAAAATTCTGCAATTACTAGCAAGAAATCACCCACAAACCACTCATCTATTTTCTGCATTTTTAGACAAGTTTCAAACTCCAAAATACTGCAATTACTATTGTGTTTGTGTTACCCTGGAAAACAGACTCGAATATGTTTTAAGACTGTATGAACATGCTTTTCAAATAAAACCGAGTTTATTATAATATGCAATAAACAATAAATAACATTACAACTCGATAACAATGATAACACAAATAGATAATTGTGTTATCAATTACAACCAAATAAACGTTACATAAAACAAGACATGAAATAAAAGAACAAGAAAATTTCCGGAGCTTGCATTGTACACAATTCCCTTAAAACAGATTCAAACTTATTTCCCAGGGTACGGTGGCCTAAGCTGCGTACAACCGAAGTTAGAAACTTGCCTGAAAATGCAAAAAATAGGTGAGCGGGTTGTGGGTGATTTCTTGCTAGTAATTGCAGTATTTTGAGGTGGTTCTTAGATGACAGAATTGCATCTTTCACTAGTCTCCAAATATAATATATATCAACCTCCATCAATGATTAATGTTATTAATCAATTGCGATAATTAGTTATCAAAGTGTAGATTTTGATCATCTCTAATTCATGAGTATCTCAAGAGGCTTGGGTTTGAGTCATGGGTTAAACTAACCCATAAATTTTAGTGGAGCCCATTCCATCTTTTAGTCCATTATCAATGAGATCACTAGCCCAACAAATATATTGTGAAGTAACAATTACCTCAAAGAACAACATCATGGAAGGATATTATACGTAGTTGGCACATTACATCTATCAAAGTTGAATTGGCCACTCACCTGATAATGTCTGAGAATTTTGGTGATTTTGAAGCTAATCTAATAGTAATACATGCATTTATGTTGGCTTCATAGAGGGTACACACAAACACAACAGTTCAAAAAGCTAAATGTATAAAATCCTTCCATTTAGAAAGTCTAAAGATGAATAGTGTACGAGTAAATAATTATGATTGTAAACTGTCTTGTAATCTATTTTATGTGGTGCTAATTATAAATTGATTTAAAAGTGTTAAATAAATGAAGCCCACGGAGTCATTTGGGCCGTAATGGACCAGACAGAGTGGGCTAGATGCAGATACTAATCAGTTAGATTAAAAATTGAACAAAGTTGCTGAAGCAGGTCTTTTATTTGGAAACCTAAGAGAAGCAAAATACTCGAAACAATTGACCAACACACCACTGACCACTTGTGTAGTTGTGTTTTCTATTTCCGCAAACTTTTATATATTCTTCAAATATTTCTCTAAAAAACCGAAATAAGACAAACAAATTCATTGAACATTAAGTAACATCATAGTAATTAATGTTTGTCGTTCATATAATTTGATTTGGATAAAGTTTTAATTAATTTATCTTATTAATTATTTTCATTATTAGTGTAATATAATTTTTTTAATAAATATAATTTTTATTATTAGTGTAACATATTTATTATTATTATTTTATTATTATTATAGTATTTTTAAAAATATAGATATATTTATATTATAATTAAGAAAAATGACGTAATACTGACGTGACAATAAAAAATTTAATTATTTTATTACAAGCGGAGTTTAATTCTAATTCAATTCTTCACTTCTTCTCCATGCACTTCATGCACTCTACTGAGTGTCCTAAAAGGAAATACGTCACATGGGATTATATATAGAAATAACATTTCAAACCTAATATTAACTTAAATACTATATTTCAAGCAACATTCATGTATGTTTTTAAGGCTTTTATGCCATCTGACGTACTATTCATAAGATGAAAAGCCAACAACTGCTTAAAAATAAGATCGTATCTTTATTATGTTTAAAAGTGGACTTAATGTCTAATTATGTTTATGTAACATCAATAAATTTTTGACAAATATACAAAATTGATATGTATAATTTTTTTAAATTTTCTCACATTTAATATGCTATGTCATTAAATTTTATATGGAATAATTTAAAATTTTAAAATTATTAAATTAATTTAATTAAAAGAAAATTACACCAATGGTCCTTTATGTTCACCTCAAATTTCACTGGCAGTCCTTTACAAATTTTAATTACACCAATGGTCCTTTATTTTAAAACTTGTTACACTAATAGTCCTTAAGACTAACGACCGTTAACTACTTTGTTAAAAAGGACCATGTTTGATATTTTTTATTCTTTTAATTTATTTTCCTTTGAATAAAATATAAATTATACGATCTAAAATATATATAGATACATTATGAGGTGCATAGAATATCATTTTCATCTTCCTCATTTCACTCATGAAATTCATCACCAAATCCAATCCTCTTAAACATACGTTTGTGACTAAAGATGATTTGTGCACCTAATAATGTAAAGATATTGACATAGCAAATTATCTTCATCTTCCCAATTTCATTTAACAAATTCATCACCAAATCCGGTCCATTTCTCCACTGAAACATCTATCATTATAACCCACCACCTAAATCCACCACCATCCACCACCTAAGAACTCTCCATCACCTACTCATCTTATCTGATCATGACTTTGGTAGCCACCACCTCTTCTTGTTTTGCATCCATTCCTGACTCAAAAAACATTTCAAATGAAAATCTAACTTCAAAGTAAAACGGTGTTGAAAATCTGTGAACAAAATATTTAATTCGTAATTTTTAAGTCACAAATGTATGTTTGAATGGATTTGAGTGGTCGACTATAAAATTTGATGTTTTTGTGAAGATTGGGACAGGATTTGGTGATGAATTTCATAAGTGAAATGGGGAAGATGAAAATGATGTTCTATGCACCTCATAATATATATATATATATATATATTTTAGATTGAATAATTTATATTTTATTCAAATAAAAATAAATCAAAAGAATAAAAAATATCAAACATGGTCCTTTTTAACGAAATAGTTAATGGTCGTTAGTCTAAAGGACTATTGGCGTAACAAGTTTCAAAATAAAGGACCATTGGTGTAGTTAAAGTGTGTAAAGGACTGTCAGTGAAATTTGATGTGAACATAAAGGACCATTAGTGTAATTTTCTCTTTAATTAATTAATTACCATTATTGAAACATTAAATTGTATAAATCAATATGGATATTATTTTCAGTAAATACATAATGAAATATTAATGATGAAGTCCATTTATATTGTGAAATGTGTGTCATAACAACAAAATCACAACTACATTCCTTATTTCATCTTCAATTCAAATGTTGAGCGGATTAAAAAATGATTAAAAAGTTAGGAATTAAAAATTCACATGAAGTAAGAATTAATTTGTTAAATTATAGTAATAATAACTTTTAGCAGCAACATTGTAACAAATCTAGTTTTTTGTGATAAGCATACTATTCGGATATGATCATTATATATGATCAACTAGCTTTTAAACCCGTTTATACACACGAATTGTTTAGTTTTTTTAAAAGTATGACATTAATAAATTAAAATTTTTGATACAAAGTGATAAATGTATCATGTATAAATCTTAGTTCTGCTAATGAATTATTGCATTAATCTTTTATTAATATAACGACATGTTTGATTCACAAATTCAAAGTAATTAAGTGAAATTAGATCGAATTTGAATTTCATTATTTGATTAATGTGTTTGGCTCAACATTAAAAGAAATTGAAATTGATCAAATTCTTGTAAATTCTTTTAATTAAAGGAATCATAATTTCTGTTGAAGGAAAATCTAACAATGTTATATTTAAGATATGTTGAATAAATGTCATTTTTACGCTTATATTTAAGACAAGTTTGACTGAAGTTTTTTATGAAATAAATGAATAAGATTAATAAATGAAGGTTAAATATATTATATTTAATAGTTATTTTTTTATAAGCGACAACTGTTCGAAATAAGGATAGATATACATTGATGGTCCAAAAGATAACAATATATAATTAAATAGATATATAAATATAAAAGATATACATATAATAAAAGTAAGTTATTTTTTTTATTGAAATTGATTTGAAATTGAATATACATGATGTCATAAACGTGATTCGTATATAATTTTTCCTACGCATAAAAAACGTAGCATAATTTTATTGATATAAGTACTCTTTTATATTTGTGGATATATACAAACACATGAAATAGATTTTAAAATTTTGATAACAATATAATATTTATGTTAAGAGTTATATAATTAAAAAAGTTTGGGCCTGTAATTTTGAATAGCGTGAAATAAAAGGAATTAATTGATAAAAGTTTAAAATCTAATGATAATGTCATCAAATCGCTAATTTTTCTCAATTTAACAAAATTAAAGAATTTTATTTGCCAATTAAATATTTAATAATGTCATTGTCCGCTTCTTATATTATATTTAAAATTACCTTTAATTTTAGAGAGGTACTTTTTGTGAAAATATATAAGAAAAAAATGTCTGATTAAAGTGGTTTCCATATGTATTCTAGTTGACTAAATAGTATCTGGCAAAAAGTGATCATCTGAAAAAATTATGGTGTTAATACATGTTGGCGCGCTATGCATCATTTTTAAACTATGATACCATCTTCTTTAATATTTTGTCAGAAATCTGGGTTTCGTAAAAGGGTAGATGAAATCAATAACCGAATGATCTTTGTGAATTGTGTTAGATTGTTTCTAAAGGTAATATTTTGACTCTACAAATTATGTTCAAGTTGACCAAATTAATTTTGGAATAAAATCAGAGAATGAATATATATATATTTGACACAAAACAGGAAGCCATAATGTTTGTGTTTATATCTTTTGTCTCTAATCCCAGTCAATTAAACCATACGTAGGGCTTTTAAAATTCTGAATGCTGCCAAAACTCATACACATTTTTTTCTAGATTCACCCAAATGAATAAATGCATTCGTACTCCAAATTTTGAAGGAATTATAATACCAGTTATTAATTATTTAATTATAAATTATAAATAAAGTCAATATATCTATTCTGCTTTAATTATAAATAAAGTCCTATATCTATTCTTATTTAATTATAGTATACCTATATTTCTATTGACTAACTAAAAGATGATGCAAGTTTACTAGAAGATTTCCCTCTTGGAATATTCTATTAATCAACCTAAAAGTACTCTGACTTTATCATTAGTACCTATATATGGAAATTAACGTCATTTGTTTATAGCATTTTATTTTTTAGGAGAAAATTCAACTCAACAGAGGAAAGCATACGCACATTTTATTTTAATTTTAATTATATATAAATTACCTTTTATCTTTTCTTAAAAATTAGACTCAACAATAATTAATATACAAATTATCCTTAAAAATTATTAGTTACTTTTCAAATGAACCACTAATTTATAAATTGCAACCCTTAAGTTTTAAACTTTGCATATCCTTAAATTAAACATTTAACAATATAGTATAAACAATAAAATCTGTGAATGTCAAATTAACTATTTGTTCCCGCAGCTATGTGCGGGCACACTGCTAATTATATATAAACTATCTCCATCTTTTTTCTTAAAATTAGACTTAATAATAGTTAATGTCCAAGTTACCCTTAAAATCATAATTACTTTCCAAATGAACCACTAAATTATAAATTGCAACTCTTAAGTTTTAAACGTTTTATATTCTTAAATTAAATTTTTAACAATATAATGTAAATAATAAAATATATAAATGTCAAATTAACTTTAATCTGTAAATATCAAATTAATTATTTATTTCTATCGACTAACTCAAAGATGATAGCTCTGTATATTAACCAAATACAAGTTTACTAGAATATTTCCCTCTTGCAATATTCTATTAATCAACCTAAACGTACTCTGACTTTGTCATTAGTTCCTATAAATGGAAATTAACGTCGTTTGTTTATAGTATATTATTTTTTAGAAGAAAACTTAACTCTAACAAATGCATACAAACATATGTAAAAATGTATTCACCAATACATACTACCTGTCTTCGTAAGCAAATTATTAATCAGAAAAAAGAAAAAAACGTAATTACTTAATTACCCATGCCATTAGGTGGCTGACATGTATGTCTTAACCTAGTTGTCAACAAACATAACTAACCAAACATACACATTGACAAGCGTAAATGCAAATTTGTATGTGTAACAGACAGGCAAAAACAAGATGAGAAGACTTGAAGGAAAAACTATAGGAATTGCTATATAAACTTTAAGTAATTATCGGACGAAAGAAAGTTACTATTCTCTATTTAACTCTTTACACGGCGGAGCAAGGATAAAACTAAATTATTTCTTATTATATTATCAAAATTGATGGATGAAAGTTCAAAGGTAAAGAATAATTACCAAGCATCGAAGCCTGTATCTGTGTATCTATATCGAACCTTCGTAGTTGTTAGAAAAACCGTTTTAATCGTAAATTGTAGACTTTTACTCTATTATTGGTTTAAAAAATTGAAGTCTTTTACTATTAAGAATCCAACCTAAAAACACAAATTCACGTACACACATGACAGTAATTAATAATTAATAGTTGTTTTATTAAACTATCTAGCTAATCGGATAGTATTTAAATGTGTAGAGAGTAACACTAAATAACCACCATCTATCAATGGAGTTTCTAGTCATTATTGGTCTATTGATTACATTTTATGCTCTTATCCTAGCCACCTTCCCATTTTTTGGGATCGGTAACCCCAAAAACCAACCTCCGGGCCCAACCCGGCTACCAATCATCGGAAACCTCCACTTACTCGGTGACCAACCACACCAATCGCTAGCCAAACTAGCCAAATTCCATGGCCCAATAATGTCCTTAAAACTTGGCCGAATCAACACACTAGTCATCTCATCAGCCACTGCAGCCAAAGAAGTACTCAAAAGCCAAGACCTTGCTTTTTCCACACGTCATATCCCCGATTGCGGGCATGCCCGCAATCACTACATGTACTCGATTGCTACCTTCCCGGTTGGCACCATGTGGCGGGCCCTACGCAAGATTCTCAATGCCAACATGTTTTCAGGAAAATGCCTTGATGCCAATCAACACTTGAGGAGCCAGAAAGTAAAAGAGCTCGTCGCGTACTGCCAAAAAGCTAGCACGTCTAATAATCATGTGAATATTGGACGTGCTGCTTTTAGAACCTCGTTGAATCTTTTATCAAACACCATTTTCTCTAAAGATCTAACTGACCCGTATGAGGAGGATTCGGGTAAGGAGTTTAAGGAGGTGATAGGTAACATCATGGTTGAGATTGGGAAGCCAAATCTAGTGGACTATTTTCCGGTTTTGAAAAAGATGGATCCGCAAGGGATTAGGAGGAGGTTGACTCGTCATTTTGGGACGATTCTTGACATATTTGAGGTGTTGATTCAAGAGAGATTGGGGATGGGAGAATCGAAGCAAAACGATGTGTTAGATGTGTGTTTGAATATTATTCAAGATAACCAAGATGGCATCACTCGATCACATATCAAAAGCTTGTTTTTGGTGAGTAAATTCTTAATTATCTTCCATTTTCGTTATGTTTATTATGTGATTCTTTAATTGCATTAGCGATTCAACGATTAGTTGCTTAACTAACTAGAGTTAATTAACTAGTTGAGTAGTTATATAATAAATTCGTTATAAATTGCAACTTCATCCTAAGAGTTACTTACTTTCCTGCTAACTTCTTACAATTGTCTACATATTGAGGTTGAGGCCAACAAGGAAATTTATAAATAAGCAGCTTATGCATCGGATTCAACACTTCATATCTAATCTTGTATTTCTAAATCGCCGGGATTTTTATAAGCAGCTTTATCGATAATTCACAAAATTCGCTGGGATTTAAATGCATTTCGGCGAATGTTGTTTGACACATGGCAAACTTTTTTGGCTGGTAAATTAACGGTCGCCTGTCGAAAACACCGTTGACCAGCAAAAAAGGAGTAGACGTTCGAACTTTAAGTGGGCCTTAGGATTTTGCCGTGTGAGCCGGATTGTTAATTTAATTTCGGTGAAACTTATGTCAATTAGTACGAAAGTATGTGTTGACCGACCATTTAGATAAATTTCTCTAAACTAAAATATCAAAATTAGAGACTAAAATTTCTGTTCCAAAAAAAAAAAAAAGAGTTAATTCATACATCGCACTATATAATAGTTAGAAAGTTACGGTACAACTATATAATAGTACAACTTTGGTGTATGAAATAACATTCAAGTGTTTGGTAAAATAAACTTATGAGGTGACTTTATCTTGTTAAATATTTTTCTCCGAGTTGTTACAATGATAACATGAAATTACGTATGATGATATAGGATTTATTTGCCGCTGGCACGGATACAACTTCAAGCACAGTGGAATGGGCAATGACCGAAGTACTACTCAACCCGCATGTTATGTCTAAAGCCAAACATGAGCTTCAAATGGTAATTGGCAAAGGCAACATTGTAACGGAGGATGATGTCTCGAGGTTACCCTACTTATCATGCATCATAAAAGAGACCTTACGATTGCACCCGTCAATCCCTTTCTTAATTCCTCGAAAACTTGCGGAGCAAGTGAAACTCGACAAATATACAATTCCTGAGGGCACACTGGTGCTTGTGAACGCATGGGCCATAGGACGAGACCCATCCATATGGGAAGACTCGCTAAAGTTCAAGCCAGAAAGATTTTTAGGGTCTCAAGTTGATGTCCGAGGTCAAGATTTTGAGTTGATCCCGTTTGGTGGTGGACGAAGAATATGCCCTGGTTTGCCACTTGCAATCCGGATGCTCCCAGTAATGTTGGGATCGTTACTCAATAATTTCGATTGGACTGTTGACCTAAAACTAGAACCTAAGGCATTTGACATGACTGAGAAGTTTGGCATCACTTTAGAAAAGGCTAACCCTCTTTGTGCTGTTCCAATACCACTTAATTAGCAACCATTCATTCTATTGTTTATTTGAATGGGTTCTTTATTGCAGGTGATGTAACTACGTAAGGTTATGATAACTGTAATGACTACTATTTTAATGCATTGCCTTCTTTTTAACACCAAAATATGTTCACTTGTCTAAATGTTAAATTCATGTCCCAGGGACAGCCCATACATGACCAATTTAAACCACTGTTTTGGTTTCTTTTTCCTATTAGTGATGATTTAACATGAATGGGTATTACTACTGTGACAGTTAAGTTTGTTTTCTAATGATACGTATAGGACTATAGAAGAGTACATCCTACAAAACAAACTTTATTTTTTGTCAAGAAGTACTCGTGTCATGAGATGCTAAAGCTAAGCAGAGTTGAACAGGGGAGGAAAGAAACTAAGGGTCGTGTTGGTGTTGAACCTGTAATATTAAGCTAGTAAAACGAAATAAGACATCTGTGTAGGAACTTAAAATGTAATTACAATTAGGGTAAACTACATCAAGCAGTTTAGACTTGACAGCTTATTTTCCTACCCATTTTGAAGTTGCAATCAGAAGAAGGAGATTCTTGGCCTGCCGGCTGCCGACTGCTGTGGTAAGGGAGACTAAACTGTTGAAAGTTTCTTTCCTCCCCTTGTAACACCCCATTTTCGAAGGCGAAAATCGGAGGTCACATAAACGATATACAAATGAACAAAATTCATATTAGAAGTTCTCAAAGAAGAAATCTAAACAAAGTCTCCAAAAGTACATCGATCGAAATAAAAATGACTAAAAATCTAAAGTCAAACTAGAACTAACTTCTCTTGCTGCTCGGGTCCTCGCTTGTGAATCCTTCCTCTTGCCACTCGATCACCTGCCGCATGTAAAGAAAATGCGTCTGAGCCAAAAGCCCAGTGCGCGGATACAAAATAAAACAATACAACCGAAAGATATTTATGATGAGCATAATAGCAAAGATTTATCATGAGGTCTGAACAAACAATACAAAGAGTCCAAAGGGGTACGACAAACCGAGCTTCTTAAACGAAATCAAACGGTACATGAACCTGCAGATCCAATGTACCCACAAAGGTGAATGAGGCGTTGGGCACTACACCTCCATCCACAGTCAAACACAAAACAAAAACTATGGTTAACCAATACGCCTCCTAAAAATCCCTTATCACACCACAAAGAGGAGACGCCGCACACTAATCACACTGCCACAGAAAGTGTGACGCCATCGGTGCCACAATGACGCCCCTATGGAACCCCCATAGGTAGTAAATAGCTCGCATACCCAGAGTAGAATAAAAGTCGCTGAACAAACAAATGGCTATGGCAATAAAGTGCTAACACAAAGTACTAATAAAGGAATTAAGGAATACAAATTATAGGCCAATAACAAATTACAAATAATGTCACTGAAGTTAAGGTAATTTGATAAATTAATGTTCAATAAGGATGCTAATAACGTATGGAGTCCAATAATAGTAGCAAATCAATTTATGATTCATTTAATACGAAGCAATAACAAATACTAATTCACATCAAAGGTAAGATGTTCACACAAATAATGGAACCAAAGAAACTCTTATTAAAAGAGTTAGATATCCGTACAAATAATCAAATAACATCTTACAGTCAAGATGGGAATCCGTACCTCAATAAATATCGAGTCTAACCAAAATCCCCTTCCACAATCTACAAGAATTTACAGAACGCTTATTACGATCATTTAACTAATTGTATTACTAGTTTAAAGTGTTTTATACCTAGTGTTATGTTACTCTCTTAGCAATTAATTAAGTATTTTAAATTATTATGATACATATTATCTTTTAGGCTTCCTGTTTTTGAACAACGTTCGTATTTCAGGGACTTTAATACATTAACCTTTGCGATAATAAGTACTGTTAATGTGTCACTATTGAATTCTATTTATTTATTGTGTAACTCAGCTCATAATTCAAGGGTCAAAGCGTAAATGTATATATGTGACTACATGATATCGTCTCCTTCGTTGGTACGTACAGAGCACACAATTTCAATTCTAATTCTTTTAAGTTTGCATCTTTTGATCGTAATTAATTAAATAGAACTAGAATCAACATATGATAGAGTATCACTATAAATTCTTGGATTCCAATCATACTTAAAAGTCACCTATATTTAGACTCAAAAATTGTTCGATATCGTTAACGAAAACGGCGACTTCAACGGTTGGTTTCGGTTTGTTTCAATCCAATATATGTACACCAGACGATTAATACAGTGTAATAACATGTTAGTATACGAGTTTGGTTAAAGGTTTACCTTCGAAACAAATCGATGTGTGAACGCATTCAAGCGCGAACCAAGCTTTAGTCCCATGTCGTAATCGCGAATCTTTTTCTTTCTTGCTGTTTTCTATCAAGTATATTTATATTATGTTTTCAGTTTGATTTTAGTGAATGAATTGTTTGGAAGTGAGGTTGTTTATAACGTAAAACTTGGCCGCTAAATTCTCTACTTGGACCTAAAGAAACGGAGTTACAACCCACGTATGCTTCAAAGTGTTTGACAAGACTAGTACTCTAACTTCAAAGTCATATATTTATAATATTATCATCGTGTTTGTACTACATATAGTTATTTAAAACGAAATTCATGAACTAATATTTATCTTAACGTTTTACATTATTGTTATTATTATCTCTATTTAATTTAAATATCATATAAATTTTAATACTTGTACTTAATTAAAATTTCGGGTATTACACCCCTGTAACATAATTTTTTAAGTTTATTAATCATTTTATTAATCATTTTCATTATTAGTGTAATATAACATTTTTAATAAATATAATTTTTATTACTAGTGTAATGTACTTATTATTATTATTATAATTGTATTTTTAAAAATATAAATATATTTGTATTAATAGTTAAGAAATGACGTAGCGTTGAATAATACAGTTATTCAATCATTATAGATAAAATTCAGTTTTAATTCAGTTCTTCAGTTCTTGTACATACACTCTACCAAGTATCCTAAAAAAAAATACATCACATGGGATTATATTTAGGAATAACATTTCAAAACTAATATTAACTTAAATACTATATTTCAAGTAACAAGCATGTATTTTTTTAAGGCTAGCTTCTATGCCATCTGAAGTACCATTCATAAGATGAAAAGCCAACAACTTCTTAAAATAAGATCATATCTGTTTAAAGGTGGAGTTCATGATGTCTAATTATGTTTATGTGGCATTAATAAATTTATAACAGATATATAAAATTCATATGTGTAAATTTTTTAAATTTTCTTACATTTAATATGCCATGTCACTAAATCTTATGCGAAATAATTTAAAATTTTAAAATTATTATATTAATTTAATTTAATTAATTACAATTATTGAAACATTAAATTGTATAAATCAATATGGATGTTATTTTCGGTAAATACATAATGAAATATTAATGATGAAGTCCATTTATATTGTAAAATGCGTGTCATAACGACGTTAACAAAACTACATTTCTTATTTCATCTTCAATTCAAATGTTGAGCGGATTAAAAAATGATTAAAAAGTTAGTGATTAAAAATTCGCGTGAAGTAAGAATTAATTTGTTAAGTTTGAGTAATAATAGCTTTTAGCAGCAATATTGTAACAAATTAAATTATATAACTAAAAGATGATATCAGTTTGCCTATGTAGCACTAATTTCATATTGGGAATTATACAAAATTCTTATTTGTCATTTCCACATTTAATTGTACACATCATCAAACTTATATGTCTTTACATCTAATGTTTTTCAAATTGTGCAATAACCTCCAATATTAATGGTCAGTTAATTGAATTTTAACTTATATTAATGGTCATAAAAAGACTCCCTAATTTTATATATTGATAATGCCTGCAAGATGAGTTCAAATCCAAATTCAACATCATTCACAATTATTAATTAAATGATATCACAAAATTGCAGCTAATTATATAACTTACTTCATTTTAGTTTGAAAACTTCTAAACAGACTCACACATATTATAGCTAATTCAAACCCCTAAATTGATTAATATCACCATATTATTCACTTCCTATTATATGACTATATTATTCAGTTCCTATGATTAACCAAATGTCATTGGCTCTATATAATTTGGTACGACATTTTATCTAAGTGTATTTATACCTTCAGTAGATTAGTTAATGGTGTGCTCATGAAGTTTTGTATTGGATACATTCACACTTACATACATTAAACGAGTTTTAGCACTAGTCGTCTCATGAGCCACCGGAGACAAAGAAGTACTCAAAATCCAAGACCTTGCTTTTTCCACATGTAATATCCTCGACGCCCTGCATGCCCACAATCCCTACAAGTACTAAGTTACTGCCCTCCCGGTTGGAGCCATCAGGCGGGCCCTACACAAGATTCTCAACTCCAACATGTTTTCAGGAAAATGCCTTGATGCCAATCAACACTTGAGGAGCCAGAAAGTGAAAGAGCTAGTAGCAAACTGCCAAAAAACTAACACGTCTAATAATCATGTGAATATCGGACGTGCTGCTTTTAGAACCTCGTTGAATCTTTTATCAAACACCATTTTCTCTAAAGATCTAACTGACCCGTATGAGGAGGATTCGGGTAAGGAGTTTAAGGAGGTGATTAGAGCAATTTAAAAGATTTTGATGTATTTATACTAGAATATAAAGAATTTATAATTATAGAAACTTTGATCATAATTAACAATTCAACATTTCTATAAATTTAATTTAACTTTTATTATTAACTCTCAAATGTCACTTATCTTCATTTTTACACCTAGATGTTTTCAAGTCGTAATTGTTAAAGATAAAAATCCAGAGCATTACTAATCTACTACCATAGTTAATCAATGTGGTAAAAAAAGAAATAATATATCAAATCGTTAATTTACCGTTAATAATGATTTGTACTCCACTGCATAATACGAGACTTAAACAATTTTAGATAACAACAAAAATACTCAAATTATAGTTCAATATTTATTCAAATTTACAACAAATAAAGTATATTAAAGAAATATAAAATATATCAAACAATCACTAATTGCTCCTTTTATTTCCTTGCGAAACTTCAAACCAAATGCACACTTAGAAAATACATAACTCGTCTCGAAATGGATCCACAAGGACCACAATAAGTATTCATAACATATAAAAGCAATTAAATTCAGAAAAAAATACGTTTTTATACATAATTCATCGGGTAGATTTTATAGAAAAATAATATTTATATGTTAGTCATAATCAAGCCACATGGGCCGTTCATCATCATAACGTTGGATTAGACCCCCTGAATGTCTACTTTTAACTTTTACTTTTTTCCGATTATTATTAATTTAATTTAATTTAATTTAATTTAATATGATTTATGTCTTTATTAGTGGCGCCTTTTTCGTACTTTGTGTTTTTGTCCGCAAATTTTGAGGGTCTCGTTAGCGGTAATCAAGGATTTAAATGTTTCTTGGATTCATTGCTTGATGTGTTATTAGTATTAGTATGTGGTATGCATTATAATTTCATTATATTTCCTTTTATCACTATGGTAAGGTAATAATAAAGCCAAGTGGTAAGTGCCATGTTGATATTATATGATAAAAATGTCTGATAAAATTGTTTTGTTGCTATCTAATTTTCTCATCTACTGTTTTTATTAACCACTACATATATTTTGGTTTGATTTCAAACCCGATATTATATTATTTGACTATGAATATTATTATTATATTGTGATCATTAAGGTAGTGAAATGAGTGGTTTATATTGAAAGGCATGATAGGTTCATTTAGTATTATTTATTTAAACACAAAAAGAAAGATATCAAATGCTTTTAAACAATAATAATAATAGGTTTGTTTTAAAATATAGTCTCCTAGTATTACTTTGTGGCTAGGGAGTAACCACAAGTTTTTTAGTCATAAAAATATGAGGTAGGAATATAACATATAAAATCCTCATGATTGAAAGCTTTGCCAAGAAAAGATTCATCCTAGGTTACTCATTTTTCCCCAAAAATATCCATAGTTATATCTATCTATCCATTTCTATTTAATAAAATAACGCATGGAAAATACATCTAAGAAGAAAGATATGTAGTGTTTTAGTGAAAAAGGACCTTACCATTTAAAGATGCTCTTCACCTTTACAAGTAAAATAGGTAAATGCTTTGTTTTTTTCTAAACTTTTCGCTATAATTAACCTATATAAATATAAATATTATTACTATAAAAGAGTTTTACACTTAACTTTATTATACGTTAAGAAATTTGATAATTGCTAACGACCTGGCCCACTTCTTGAAATGAATGTGTGGTAGGTATTAAATAAAGTGTGGATCCCTCGGATTCAAGAAAATATTAGTGACGGTTAATAAGTTATGTTATGTCCAAAAACAATGGGTTTGAATTAGATTATTGGATGATAGTGACGTTTTCATTGAATTTATCAAACATGTTTTCTATACAATTATATTTATACAAGACGACAACAAATTTTGTGGGTACACACACTTAAGGAATCACGAAGATGAACTATTGTTGCCATCAATTATTTAATTTGATTATTTCACGAGAGGATGAGATTTAAGTTTGCACATTCATAAAATAGGTACAGTATTAATTTAAATCTTTAGTGTTTTTAAGCTTTTCAAAAATCGAGACTTAGAAAGTAGTGTTGATCCATGTATAAATTGTATCGTATGTATCTAATTAGTCGAACTTTTATAAGCCAACATGAGTTTGACTTGAGTTAGAGTTTAATTATTGAGTTTGAATCGGAGTTATAGCTTAAAAGTTTGGAATCTATGTCGAGCCAACTCAAACTTCTAAGAATTCAGCTCTAAATGTTATCGAGCTTTTCGCGTCATAAATGCTATGCAAGTGTGTGTATATATATACGTGTGTGTGATTTTGTATTTGTCAACGATAATATAGGTAGACTATAATTTGATTTCCTATATAAGTATACACCTATACGTGTGGGTGACTTTGAATTTGTAAAGAATAATATAAGTAGTATTTGACTAACCTATTCGAATAATTACAGTTTTCTAAATATTTAAAATGAATTTTGGTATTAAAATTAAATTTTCAATATATAAAATCGGTTTGAGTAAAATAGTCAAGCCGGACTCGAACCTTGTCAAGCTTGGGTTGACTCGATCGATTCCACACTACTCGTATCTCAAAACACAACATATATTTACAATGAAGATGGTGATTCTTACACTCAATTTTGATGCTTGCACGATTTTGATGTCATAAAGTACTATACGTTTGTTGCATGTTTTTTATTTCTTTTCTGAATAACGGAATTATATTAAAACTAGCAAGAAGCTAGAAAAATATTAACAAAGTAGAAACTAGTAAAAGGTTTTGGAGCCAATTGTTTCAAGAAAGGAAAGAAAATTTGTTCCTAGTTAAATACCACCTATAAGAACAATCAACAATCTTCTCAAATAACATATTGTGTCGAGGTGGAGTAGTGCCAAAGATCATCTCGTTACGTTTGTTGCATGTTATGTGGTGTAAACATGAAAAATCTAAATATAAGAATCACCATCCTTACAACAAGGGTTATTAAATCCTTCACATCAGTCGATCTACATGTAAAACGCCAAAATATGTCGTAAAATGTATCATTCGTTTAACCCATTTACAGAATGATTTGATAACATGCCATATGACGGGACCTTTGTATTGATATGGGTACGTGTAAAGTTAAAGTCTTGACCAATAATGTAACTATTTTAACTTTAAATGCTTAATTTATAATACTAAAAAAACCAAATATAAAAATGTGAAGTTAAATATTGGGATTTGATGTGTGCTGGGCACACTGGTTCTTATTTGGGATGCGATTGATTATGTCTTTGAGTCAAGAAAAGAAAAAAAGAAAAAAAGAGAAAAAGAAAAAAAGAGAAAAAGACAAGAAGAAAATATAGAAGCAAGTTTTTAGGAGGAAAGAGTTGATGCTTACAGGTAAAAAGTGGAACTTAATTCAAAATTTTTATTCCTACAACATGCTAAAATAGGATGATGGCAAGAAAGTGACATTACAACTGCACAAGTTAATGAATATTCAATCAGATCTGATTTTCTTTGGCAGTATGCTCAATTACCTTTACTTTTAGAGATGTACTTTTTGTGAAAATGTGTAAGAAATAAATGTCTAATTAAAGTGGTTTTCATATATATTCTAGTTGATTAAATAGTATCTGGTAAAAAGTGATGATCTGAAAAAATTATAATTTTAATGTTTGTTTGGTATGGAGCTTTTCAGAATTTTTAGAAAGTTTTTGAAGCTTTTGAGAGTTTTAGTTTTTAGTTTTTGAACTAAAAGCTCCTATGAAAATAAAAAGCTTTGTTTGTCATGTACAAACTGTAGCTTTAGAATCCAACGAAAAGCTCAAATTTTCAAAGCTACTAGAAGTAGCTTTTCACAAAAAGCTCCAAACCAAAAGCTACAGCTACAGCCTACAGCTAATTCACCAAACATACCCTTAATACATGTTGGCGATATGCATCATTTTTAAACTATGGTACCATCTTCTTTAATATTTTGTAAGAAATCTGGGTTTCGTAACAGTGTAGATGAATCAATAACCGACTGATCTTTGTGAATTGTGTTAGATTATTTTCTAAAAGTAATATTTTGACTCTACAAATTATGTTCTAAGTTGACCAAATTAATTTTGGAATAAAACCAGAGAATGAATATATATATATATATATATATATTTGACACAAAAGCAGAAAGCCATAATGTTTGTCTTTATATCTTTTATCTCTAATCGCATTCAATTAAACCATACATAGGGCTTAGGGGTGAGAATAAGCCGAACCAAAAATCGAAAAAATTGAAAAAAATCAAAAAATCCAAACCGAAAAAACCGAATCAATTCAAAAACTGAAGATTTGATTTTCGACTTTCTAAAAACCGAATCGATCAGTTTGGTTATGGTTTTCGGTCTAAAAATCGACAAAAAAAAACGGACCGAAACAAACTGTTAAAATAACATATATATATGTATGTTTAACTCTTTAAAGTAAAACTTTGGACTCATTTCTAATATATATAGAATATATGTGGATAATATATATAAATATATGCATATAAAATGTATATTTATAAAAGTATTTGACAGATAAGCTTAATTGGAAAAATAGAAAAACTGAAAAAACCGAAACCGAAATAACCGAACGGTTTGGTTTTTAAAAATCCAAAAACCAAAATTTCAGTTTGATTTTCAGTTTTAATCAAAAATCGAACTGAACCGACTCATATTTATCCATGTTAGGGCTTTTAAAATTATGAATGGCTGCCAAAACTCATTACTAGTTCTATAGACATTTTTTTCTAGATTCACGCAAATGAATAAATGCTTCCTACTCCAACTTTTGAAGGAATTATAATATTAGTTATTAATTATTTAATTACGAGAAGAAAGTTCATTAAAGTATGAAAATTTTTAAAAGTATGAAAGTACAAATCTCAACTGTTGATCTTGATCAAAATAACAAAGTCCACACATTTCTTAAAAATTAAATATCTCAAAAACTGTTAGTAAAAAAATTATAAAAATTGCACTATAAAAATCAGCGTTTTCTCCTCTTCGATTTAAGATCCCACAAGGTATACTTTCGACGAAATTTTTTTTTATCATTTTCTGATAGGTTTTGAAAATTTGTAAAACATGTATTATAAACAAATAACACATGTGTTACGGGCGACTAACACATGTGTTAACATCGACTATCGATTGTAACACATGTGATAGTCGTTGATAACACATGTGATAACCGCGGGTAACACTTTTGTTAATCCACAAAAAATGAAAAAAATAAAATTCGTCGAAAGTATGCCTTGTGGGATCTTAAATCGAAGAGGAGAAAACGCTGATTTTTATAGTGCAATTTTTATAATTTTTTAACTAACGATTTTTGAGATATTTAATATTAAAAAAGTGGAAAAAAGTGAGTTTTTGTCACGTAGCGCATTTCTATTAGTACTTTCACACTTTTAAAAAAATCATACTTTAACGATCTCACCTCTTAATTATAAATTATAAATAAAGTTCTATATCTATTTCTATCGACTAACTCAAAGAAGATGCTTTGTATATTAACCATATACAACTAGAATATTTCCCTCTTGCAATATTCTATTAATCAACCTAAACGTACTCCGACTTAATCATTAGTACCTATGGAAATTAGCGTCATTTGTTTATAGTATTTTATCTTTTAGGAGAAAATTCAACGCTAACAAATGAAAACATACACACATATGTAACAACGTATTCACCAATACGTACTACCTGTCTTCGTAAGCAAATTATTAATCAGGAAAAAGAAAAAAACTTAATTATTTCTTATTATAGTATCAAAATTGATGGATAAAAGTTCAAAGGTAAACTATAATTACCAAGCATCGAAGCCTGTATGTGTGTATCTATATCGAACCTTCATAGCTTTTAGAAAAACCTTTTTAATAGTAAATTGCAGACTTTTACTCTATTATTGGTTTAAAAAATAGAAGTGTTTTTCTATTAAGAATCCAACTTTAACACACAAATTCACGTACGCACATGACAATAATTAATAATTAATAGTTGTTTTATTAAACAATCTAGCTAATCGGATAGTATTTAAATGTGTAGAGAGTAACACCAAATAACCACCATCTATCGATGGAGTTTCTAGTCATTATTGGTCTATTGATTACATTTTATGCTCTTATCCTAGCCACCTTCTCATTTTTTGGGATCGGTAACCCCAAAAACCAACCTCCGGGCCCGACCCGGCTACCAATCATCGGAAACCTCCACTTACTCGGTGACCAACCACACCAATCGCTAGCCAAACTAGCCAAAATCCATGGCCCAATAATGTCCTTAAAACTTGGCCAAATCAACACACTAGTCATCTCATCAGCCATCGCAGCCAAAGAAGTACTCAAAATCCAAGACCTTGCTTTTTCCACACGTCATATCCCCGACTGCGGGCATGCCCACAACCACTACAAGTACTCAATTGCTGCACTCCCTGTTGGCGCCACCTGGCGGGCCCTACGCAAGATTCTCAACTCCAACATCTTTTCAGGAAAATGCCTTGATGCCAATCAACACTTGAGGAGCCAGAAAGTGAAAGAGCTCGTCGCGTACTGCCAAAAAGCTAGCACGTCTAATAATCATGTGAATATCGGACGTGCTGCTTTTAGAACCTCGTTGAATCTTTTATCAAACACCATTTTCTCTAAAGATTTAACTGACCCGTATGAGGAGGATTCGGGTAAGGAGTTTAAGGAGGTGATTGGTAACATCATGGTTGAGGTTGGGAAGCCAAATCTAGTGGACTATTTTCCGGTTTTGAAAAAGATGGATCCACAAGGGATTAGGAGGAGGTTGACTCGTCATTTTGGGACGATTCTTGACATATTTGAGGTGCTGATTCAAGAGAGATTGGGGATGGGAGAATCAAAGCCAAACGATGTGTTAGATGTGTGTTTGAATATTATTCAAGATAACCAAGATGACATCACTCGATCACACTTCAAAAGCTTGTTTTTGGTGTGTAAATTCTTAATTATCTTCCATTTTCGTTATGTTTATTATGTGATTCTTTAATTGCATTAGCGATTCAACGATTTATTGTGTGACTTTATCTTGTTAAATATTTTTCTCCGAGTTGTTTCAACGATAACATGAAATTACGTGTGATGATATAGGATTTATTTAACGCTGGCACGGATACAACTTCAAGCACAGTGGAATGGGCAATGACCGAAGTACTACTCAACCCGCATATCATGTCCAAAGCCAAACATGAGCTTCAAATGGTAATTGGCAAAGGCAACATTGTAACGGAGGATGATGTCTCGAGGTTACCCTACTTATCATGCATCATAAAAGAGACCTTACGATTGCACCCGTCAGTCCCTTTCTTACTTCCTCGAAAACTTGCGGAGCAAGTGAAACTCGACAAATATACAATTCCCGAGGGCACACTGGTGCTTGTGAACGCATGGGCCATAGGACGAGACCCATCCATATGGGAAGACTCTCTAAAGTTCAAGCCAGAAAGATTTTTAGGGTCTCAAGTTGATGTCCGAGGTCAAGATTTTGAGTTGATTCCATTTGGTGGTGGACGAAGAATATGCCCCGGTTTGCCACTTGCAATCCGTATGCTCCCAGTAATTTTGGGATCGTTACTCAATAATTTCGATTGGAGTGTTGACCTGAAACTAGAACCTAAGGCATTTGACATGACTGAGAAGTTTGGCCTCGCTTTAGAAAAGGCTAACCCTCTTTGTGCTGTCCCAATACCACTTAATTAGCAACCATTCATTTTATTGTTTATTTGAATGGGTTCTTTATTGCAGGTGATATAACTACGTAACGTTATGATAATTGTAATGACTTCTATTTTAATGCATTGCCTTCTTTTTAACACCAAAATATGTTCACTTGTCTAAATGTTAAATTCATGTCCCAGGGACAGCCCATACATGACCAATTTAAACCACTGTTTTGGTTTCTTTTTCCTATTAGTGATGATTTAACATGAATGGGTATTACTACTGTGACAGTTAAGTTTGTTTTCTAATGATACGTATAGGACTATAGAAGAGTACATCCTACAAAACAAACTTTATTTTTTGTCAAGAAGTACTCGTGTCATGAGATGCTAAAGCTAAGCAGAGTTGAACAGGGGAGGAAAGAAACTAAGGGTCGTGTTGGTGTTGAACCTGTAATATTAAGCTAGTAAAACGAAATAAGACATCTGTGTAGGAACTTAAAATGTAATTACAATTAGGGTAAACTACATCAAGCAGTTTAGACTTGACAGCTTATTTTCCTACCCATTTTGAAGTTGCAATCAGTAGAAGGAGATTCTGGGCCTGCCGGCTGGCGACTGCTGTGGTAAGGGAGTCTAAACTGCGGAAAGTTTCTTCTGATAGTAATTTAGCAATCTAATTTCCACTTGAAACTTTTTTATTGTAGCCAAAGACGTGATTAAGAAGTCTTGGTGTCTTACTAATTAAATATTCGTTAACTGCAAGTGTATATGTATATAGAATAATTAGTATCCTTAATTAGCACAACAAAAATGTTGACAACCTGCCAGTATTATATCAGTAACTATTTCGATCTATCATATACATAGAAATCTATCTTTAAAAACAATCATATAATGTATACAATATATCCACTTGCTACATATGACAATCAGGAAATATTTAATTTGAACTACTAGATAAAAGGTTAAGAGTATTTCCTTGACCAAAGCCATTATTTCATGATGTAAATAATAAAGTAATCTTACAAACGTTACATAATTATATCTTTTCAAAAATACCATTACAGCCTTTCAAGTTTCAACCCAAAGAGGTGTATATGTAAGGATGAAGTTTTGCTTATCAAAAAATTATGTCTTACTGTAGAACATACAATTAGCAACAAAACAACACCAAATAACCACCATCTCACAACGGAGTTTCTAGTTATTATTGGTCTGTTGATCATATTTTATACACTTATCCGAGCCACTTTGACAACCCGAAAAACCTACCTCCAGGCCCAACCTGCATACCTTTCATCGGAAACCTCCACTTACTCGGTTACCAACCACACTGGTCGTCCGGTCCCTAGCCAAAATCCATGGCCCAATAATGTCCTTAAAACTTGGTCAAATCAACACGCTAGTTATCTCCTCTGCGGCTGCAGCCAAAGAAGTACTCAAAAACCAAGACCTTGCGTTTTCTGCTTGTAATATCCCTGACGTCTTACATGCCCACAACCGCTACAAGTACTCGATTAATTTCCTCCCTGCTGGCGCCCAGGGGCGGGCCCTACACCAGATTCTCAACTCCAACGTGTTTTCAGTAAAAAGCCTTGATGCCAACCAACACTTGAGGAGCCAGAAGGTGAAAGAGCTCGTAGCATACTGCCAAAAAGCCAGTTTGAACAAAAATGGAATCTATATTTATGGTTTCCTACCTTTCCTATTCTGGAAAACAAAAATTCCACCTCACATTTGAACACTTTTTCTTAACTTCCTAGTTTTGAGAGACACAAAAAACTAAAATAATTGAGATTTTTTCGTAGGCCCAAGCCTTCGCTAGAGCCCCATGGAACAACTGTCAACTCGGAACGGGTCGACCAACCAAATCATTAAGCTAGAAATAATATCCAATTAAACTTCATACACTCACATGAGTTGCAGGCTCGCGTTACCAAACACAGTGTTGATAGGTGCACGTGAATGGTATATGAAATGCCTTCTACTTAGTTGCTGAAACGATGTGGAACTGTACATGGATAACTTCCACACTGATTTAATTTTGATATCATGTATAGTATGTAATGTAATTTGTGATTTAACTTGAATTTCCCAAACTGGGATCTACGAATACAAACTTTTTTTAAGTTCCTGAGAATAACCGAAGACTAAAATAACCAATTGAATTGAATTATGTTACAGAAAAGAATTACATAAGAGACATTGTGTTTTCAATTAATAACTGTAACTCCTTATCTTATTACAAAATATCTACTTCTCAATTGTTCATTGAGAACTCTTGGACAATACACGTGCATCAGTGTCTCTCATTTCGTGTTTTATCTTGCCTCCTGACCTGTGTCTTGATCTTGGTGTTCTGGTTTGTGTTGGGTTCATCAGGCTGTTTTCTTGAATGCCTGTGGTCACTTTCTCAGTATTGGATTGGACTTCAGGCCATGGTGTTCGCTTTGCTGCCACGGTCACCTCTAATTTTGGGTCAATTGTCCATCTGCACTCAAATGGTAACAAAGTTTTAGAAATAATATGAGGGAAAAGTAAATCTTGATCTTATTGATAGGATAGTTGATGTTGAATTTTTTGCTAAATTTATTCAGCAAACCATGTACTGTTTTTCCAGTTAATCATGCACAACCGAAACAAACTATAGGATTCTAGTGAAGTTGTAATAATCTGTTATTTATGTTACGATATGGTGATTATGGTGTTTAAGTTTCATACTTGGTGCAACAAAACTGATTATTATTCAAGCCATGTTAATATTACTTATCCCCTCTTTCAACAAACTCTGACATGTATAACTTTTTGTATTAGTTGACATTTTTTTTTTTCATGTTTTATATTTAAAAATCTTCAAATGAAGCATATATAAACCGACCAACAGATATTTGCCAAGTGCAACTTATATGGCTAAAAATGTGATTTGTAACACAAAACAGAATCTTATCAATTAATGAACAGGAATTATCAAAGATATTCGAGTCAAGTAAAAAAAACTAACCCGGCAGGAAACTTGCTATCTGCACGAGCCTCAGCACGAAGCCACCACATCATCACATTCTTTCCACAACCGCCAAACAGCTCCACCATAGAAGAGTCTTCAACAAAAGAAAGAGGATTTTCAATTTCATCATCTCCGCCATCAGCCACCACATTATCCAAATCCTTAATCCATTCAGGCCTGAACTCAGATTCTTCCCATAACAGCCTCGAGTTCATCACAAACCCACACCACTCCAGCTTCCTAGGCAACACAATTGCCATATCACCAATGTAATTCGCATGTTTTTGTCGGTCTGAAGTAGAATTGAAAGTGTGCCACCCACTTAACTGACCGGATGAGTTACAAACTGGACCTTGAATCCGAAACGATGAATTTCTCTCACTTAGTCCTTTCAAATTCTTCGGAAGCTCAAAAGAGTCGTCATCAGAACTGCTAGAAGGAACAAGAATCCCAACTGAAACAGCACCAATCCATTCGACCTTTTGTATCTCATCAAACAGTTCCAAACTATGTATATTACTATCGTCAGCAAACATAACAATCCCATCTAGCTTCTCTTCTCTCACAACTCTGATTCATCAACAATTTACATCTATTAAAAACTGATAATCACTTGATAATAACCATTAACATATAATAATGAGAAAATCACATATAAAGTAGTGCCCTTGTACCCAACTTCCAGTTAAAGTAAACAGCTTTCGTTTTGCGATTTAAGGCACCGACCTTTCTTTTGGTCATCAAATAACGGACTTTGACCTCTTGATTACTGACACCTAAAAGATTTGCAATCTTGATGGTAATACTATATACGAACTCCGTATATATATCCCAGGAACTGATTTACTATTATAGCCGAACTTTAAACTCTCAAAACCACTGGTCACTCTAAACCATCTCCTCACTTAATATGTTTCTAAATTTGATAAAGTGATTTATTAAGGGTGCATGTTATTCATAGGTAATCAATTAATCCGTCAAAAAAATCATGATTTAATGTGGCGGACTGGTGGTTACATGCTACCTGCTCAACACATCAAAAAGTCCTATATTTGATGCCCCAAAGAAAGTCTGGTACCATAAATCCACATAAATAATAGTTTTTTAGCAAACAGTTTGCTCTATATTAATCTTAAAATAGTTGATTAAGTTTACCTCAAAGCGTGCAATCGCATTTCGGATTCCAATTTCTGCCTAGCATTCCAAAAAATCGGCATCTTCTTTTCAAACCCAATATGCATAACTCGAACGTTTCCCGTTTTCGCTAGCAACGAAGCAGTTTCATTAGTGACCCCACCAGCTTCAACCACAATCCACACAACTTCGTATTGCAAATTCAATATTGTATGCATCAATCCAGTCAAATGTAACGCTTGAAAGGTTCTAACATAAGTTGGAGTCACAACAATTAAAGTTTTCGGGTTTTTAACCCCATACTGAACCTTCTGTTCCTTTTGAACAATTTCCATAATATTATGAGCTCTCATTACCTCATCCGGGTTCGGGTGTGGCCACGGCCGGATCCGGATCCCGTGCCGCCCAACCACCACTCTACTCCCACTATTAGCAACAACCTCATTGGTTGCATTACTTAACGGTGAAATGTTTTTAATAGAAGTTGTGAATGATAAAGTTTGAGCAATATCGGCTGCAAACGGCGTCGTATAAAGATTGTTGTAATTAGTTGATGAATTTGAGAAAAGAAGAAAGAAAACTAAACGAGAGAACCTGAATCCGAGAATTAAGGAAATGAGACAGCATAAACAGTGGAATATAATCCAGAATAAAGTTGTCGGAGATTTGGTGGCTCCGGTGGTGTCGGTGTTGGTCCGGTTACGATTGGTGGGTAATAACTGAAACTTCATTTTACTTATTTTATTTATGGAAGTTTGATTGAATTGAATTGAGATGAAATGGGTTGAAGTATGAAGAGGTGATTGATTTGTTGAAGGAGACTGTTGAGCTAACGGTTGTTGTTAACTGTTGAGTTGTAAAGATCAGATTAATTAATAATGAGGAGATTTTGCTTTGAACTTAAGGGTTTGAATTTGTATATGAAGTTCAACGGCAGGTGTAAAATGCCAACGAACTGAGGTCGTTTTCGTTTCAGATGAAAAGAGAATCATTCGATTTAGATGTCGTAGATGTTTTATCCGGTGGAGGAAATCCAGCTGCCCCTTTTTACTAAAAAAGTACTCGCCTTACATTTTACTGCAGAAAAAGGAACATTTATTCGAATTTAAACAAGAAATGCCACAAAAAAAATGAAAAGTCCTAACAATACATAGATTAAAAATTAATCGATAAATTATTTAAGTCGTTTAGGGGATTTCAAAAGGGACTTATTATTTATACACTTTATAGAAAATGATGTGATTCAGATATACACATATAAATAGCGGTTGATGTAATTTATTTAGGGGCTGATGAGACATGCATAAACACACATACACATATAAGGTGTGTACCCAAAAATAATAGGGTGTGTAATTAGAATTTCCCATTTCAAAAAGAGACCTACTTTTTAGACACTCTTGTCCTTGTTATCCATATTAAGTTATCAATTTAAATCCTATCAAATCATTATTTTTTTTGTCTTTTAATAAAAATTCTAATCTAATTGTACACCCTCCGAATTATCAAATCAACTTTTCTTCTTTGTATTTGCGTGGCTTTATATTTTGTTTTCTAATTTTTTTGAAAGATTCATATTTATATAAAACTTTTATAAAAAATACCATTTTTTTTTATCAAAAAATATGTTTTTTATAAAAAAAAGAAAAAAATTATATAAAAGATATGGTTTTTGGCCAAAGCAAACTAAAGTTTAACATGTGAATTGATGTAAAATGACAAACAAACACTCGATAAATAATTATATATGAGGTATTTGTGTAATTTCTCATTTCTTAAGATTCTATCTTATTTTTAAAGCTATTTAAAGAAACTTTTTTTAAGAGTTTATTTTTCCAATAAGCCTTTAAAATGTTGTCTACCTTACAATACTAGAAGCTTGAGTTTGTAGAATCAAAAAATTTATATTAGTATAAACTCGTTTGCCAAACACCCAAGCATACCCTTTATTTGAAAATATATTATAAATGAAAAAAATCAAAGTTGAATTTTACATAGACAATTAAACTTGATTTCGTTAAAAGACTAACTAAATTTTGGTTTTAATTTTAAATATGATAATATGTATGAAATTTTAAATATACTTTTTATCAAAAAAAAAAAAAAATTAGAACTAAAGTAAATACATTAAAGTGTTATAAGTAGGTGATGAGAAAGTTAAAAGTACAAAGAACGGTGAATAGAAGAAATTAACATGTCAAAATTTTCCAACAAGGCACAAGTTAGATAAAATAAATACATTCTTTAACATAAAAATACATAATTGAAATACGATAAATTAAAAGTACGTTAAACAAATTACATAAACTTATAGATATGAGAAAATGAAACAAACTACTCACGATTCCCCAGATATGCTACACAAGATCGGATAAAAGACCCTCATGCATGTCTTTATCACGCAATTCCTTGGTTTTCCTCCTATATGTGTCACACATCTCAATCCAAATACCTTGTATATTCTCAACGGGCACATGATACTTTTCATTCTCAAATATATTAAAGTTGTTGTTTTCAGTAATCAAGTAATACAATATGATAAAGTATACAGTTTACGCTGTAAGCTCTTGCCGGTTGTTGTAGTATGTGGCAACGGCCTTGGAGGACACCAAGTGTCCGCTTAATATCCTTCTAGGAGATGAATTAAGGAATTAAGGACGTTTAAGTTGTTGTTCGACCCCGCAACCCCAAAGTATGCATGTCAAATCCACATGTCGTACGAGGCAATGGTTTCAAGCATGATCGTCGGATACCCGTGATCGCTTCGTGTGTATTGCCCTTTCTATGCATTTGGACGTTTTGTCAAGCCTAATGCATACAATATATGCTTCCATGCATTCCTGAAAGGGCTTAGTGTATGGAAATGTAACAAACTTTGTCAAAATCTCTATTGTGTGTATCGTCATTTGAACGTCTATATTAAATGTATTTTACTCGTAATAACACACAATTGGTGTATTGCACCGAATATAACCGGTAATCATTTCTTTTAGTCGGTTACAATATTTTTTTGATCGTCTTCTTCAGTGAAAATAAGTTTTCAGTAATCTTCTCTGATCAACATTAGAGAGTTATCATTAAAATACCAATTAAACATATAACCTCAAAATTCAAGAACCCTCATTTTCCCTCCAAAAACAGCTAAATGAACAGTTCGTTCATGATGTTAGTTACAACCAAAACTAACAAGTGAACCAAATTTTGGGTATTAGATACAAACAAAGCTAACAAAAATGGCTGAACAGCAGCAACACCGAGAAATAAAACCACCAAAGTTTCAAATAGAGGAAAGTTTCCGGACACTATGCCGGAGAAGATGATATATTTTCTAAAATTGATGTTTGATTGTGTAAGCTAGAATGAAAAAAAACAATTAGCAATTGATTCTCGGTTTGGACTTCTTGGTGAACATTCAGGTAAATTTGACTATTATGTCATTTACTCTGACAAAATCACAGCACCACCACAACCTTGTAACTCCTTGCCTCCATCCAACCTTTCCCCATATCACCAATCTCAACCACTAAGTTCTGTTTTTTCAATTTAAGTGAAGCATTTGATTGACTTTTGACTTTTGAGTAATCTGCTACTAATTTATACCAACTTCTTTTTCAATTTTTTTGCCACTGACACAAATAAATATGTTTCAAACACAATCAGAACCTACATGTTTACTATATCAAATTACTGTATCCAAAGATGGTTCACCTAATCATCTTCCCAGAGAATATGAAAAATCGTAGGAAAAAATTTGAGATGACCGAAAAATTTCAATTGACTAGTTACGGGTTAAGTAGGTCCCCTGTTACATTATTAGTGTGTTTTTACTAGTTAAATGCATTTAATAGAGACATTTAAAGGACGATACACACAATAAAGATTTTGATAAAAGTTGATTGCATTTCCAGACACTAAGTCATTCCTGGAAAACCATGAATCTCCTCCCGTTTTGAATACAACCGACGATGTCTTCCTCGGTTGGTTCTCTCATGTATATGTTTGCATATAAATCAACTATGCACCTTGTTAAATTTGGTAAAGTTTCACGTGACGTTCTTTCCGACATAATATTCATCAAATGCATTCGATGTTGTGCCGTATGCCAATTGATGTAAGGCAGATGTCATTTTTTGAATAGTGCGAAAACCCGGAACACCACGTACATCAGGTCGATGTTGAAAATATACAAAATAATTGGGTATAGGTTCGATAGAGTAACTATTTATACTTTCAACAATCCGGAGGAATAGTCGTTCTCTCATATGGAAGTGACGTTGAAATACTCCTCGGGTATCTTGAGTTTTCACGAAAGTAATCGTTCATTAACGTTTCGTATGCACCAACCCGATCACGATATATGTACCGATGTGACCAGTTGAAACTTTCATCTTCTTCTTGAATAATTAAAACTTCATTACAATAATTACGTGCTAGCATGAAAAACTTTAACGTTGTTTCGTCGTTGGAAGAAGAATGGAAAACATTATTATGAATTATAGAGCTTTTGAATATGAGAATAAATGTTTTGAATTGTGTTTGAAGCGTATTATTTATAGATATAAAAATAAGGTTTAAATTTTTGTAGAAATGGGTAAAAAACGACTAGCTGTTTAAATTTTTTACTTTTTTCAAAACAAAAGTAACCGTTGAGTTCTAAAAATATAACAATAGAACATCGCGAGTCGGACGCTTCCCAGAAATGCCTCCCAGAGTGCCAAAATGCCGTCCGACACTCTGGATCAAAAAAGCAGACTATAACACTTCGACTACCTATGCTTTGATAGCTAATTAACTGACCCAAAAACCCTTTACATACACTAGATCAAAAACGCAGACTATAACGCTTCGACTACCTATGCTTTGATAGCTAAATAACTGACCCAAAAACCCCTTTACATACACTAAAAAAAAACAAATTTACCAACACAAGTCCAAAGGAAGCGATCGTCGAAATATAAAAATGTCAGGTGGGGTTGCTCGTGGCCGTCTTACCGAGGAACGAAAAACATGGAGAAAGAATCATCCTTATGTTTGTCCTTTTGTTTTTATTTATTAACCTACATTCTATATTTCTATTATATTAGCAATGTCATAATTATTTTATTTATTTGGTGTATTTTACATAGGGTTTTGTGGCTAAGCCGGAATCCCTTCCTGATGGCACTGTTAATTTGTTGGTTTGGAAGTGTATTATCCCTGGCACGCCTGGGGTAAGTCATTTCAATATCTCCATTTTATTTATTTATTTATTTATTTTTGACACAGATTATGACAGTGTTAACTGTTGATCATAGAATGAGAAGTTAACCTGATTGGTCCACTTTATTTTGTATGCAAATTTTACTAAATTATTTGTAGATGAAGTACTGTATTTCTCTTTGAAATGATTGTGTGATATTGAATTATCAAAATTAAATAACCTCATGTAACATATAGTGTATGTCTATGAATGTGCTTCAACCTTTTGAAGAGTGAAATTCGGTTCAGTGTTTGACAAATTCTGATTATCTAAGGATTTAAAATGGTTATAACTAATCATAGTATGTTTTTGGGTTAGCTTATTTGCTAGTGCTTAAGCTATTTAGCACAAACGCATTTTACCTTGATAAGCGCTTGGAAAAGCCGGGAACTTGAAGCTTTGTCAAAACAGCTTATGAAACTTAATAAGCTAAACAATCGAGAAAGTGTTTAGATAACAAAATTGCATTTTGATAACACAATAAGCTCATAAGCATAGCTAGTCACTTGAAAACTCAATACCAGACACACCCTAAGCATTTAGGTATAGTCTTTTGTGACCAATATCGTGCATTTTTCTCGTTGCAGACTGATTGGGAGGGCGGCAATTATCCCGTTACCCTCACTTTCTGCAACGATTATCCAACCAAACCACCACTGTGTAAGTTCCCTGCTGGATTTTTCCATACGAATGTTTATTCATCTGGAATGGTTTGTCTGTCGATCCTCAGTGGTGTAAGTGCTCTCCATTGCTTATTAGGATAACACATTATCCGTTTCTTTGTTTGCATTAGTAAAATGGTGATGGTGTTTCTATGTTTGTTTCTAGGGCTGGAGGCCAGCTATAACAGTGAAACAAATTCTTGTTGGCATCCAAGATTTGTTGGACACTCCTAATCCCGCATCTCCTGCCCAATCTGATGTACATCGTTACTTTACTCAGGTAATAATCATGCTATCAGGGAGCTTGATAGTTTGCATGACTTTGAGTTGATGTTGTGAAAGTTATTCTAATTCACGGCCTTTTGTGCAGGATAAGGTTGAGTACAAGAACAGAGTCCGTCAGCAGGCCAAACTATATCCATCTGCAGTCTAGATTTAATGAAAGATAGCTTGATACTATTTAGGGTAATATCATGTAGTTTGATAATGCTTTTGAACACCCTTTTCGTTTTCTGCTGATATTTTGGGAAAAGACAATACTTAATTAGGCAGCAGAAACTGCTTGTTGATGATCCCTATGGAAACTCAGCAATTTTTGTTAAGGTGGTTAATTGGTTCTATATTAATGGTTTAACGTTTGTATTTTGTAGTATGATATAAACCTAACCTAATGCAACCCAAGCCCTGTTGTTGCAACTTATTTTCATTGGGTTGAACATGGGTTGCATAAAAATCTTGAATTTTGGGTTGTAACATGTAAGCAGTATAAAACGGGCAACCATTAACGTGAGTTCATTCAAGACATTCTTTGAACTTCAGGAATGAGAATATGTAATTGTGATCGTGAGGATACACCCATGAGCTATATGCGCGCCATTCGATGAATGGAAAGTGTATGTATTTACGTTTCTTCTATGTGCATACTGCCGATTGCAACACCATTGCATACGTATCTTTTTCGGTAAAAGCTAAAAAAGCTATTCACTGCCAGATTTCCAAACAATGTCACCTAGATGAAACCAGTACATGAGTTAGGTCTGGTCCTGATGTGGTTCTTCATTTCCATCGGGCCAGACTCCAGGCTACAGAACCGGTTATTGCTCACCCTTTTTCTGCAACGGTTATTTTAGGTCAATTTGAGAAGAAAAAAACATGGTGATCTTTTTTATAACCATCTTTCTCCAATCTTGGCTCGTTTGGTTACGGTGTTCTGGCTTTTACTGCATTCGCACAGGATAGAAGGATATTATACACTCCATATATGTCCTGTTTAAATTGTAGCGTCAACTGATATCTTTTAGCTGATGTGGATTTACTGAATTTTGATGATAATAAAATATATTAACATCATTTAACTATATATGAGAAGCAATCTAAATAGAAAAGAATGATGTTCAAAATGCAGGTATTTGTAAAACTAAATTTGTTATCGCTTATTCGGTTAATATAGTCTTTTGGTGTTAAACAGCCATTTAGCTTTGCTGTTTCCTGGATCAACCATCAGCACTCATGGCATTACACTCTTTTAACTGTAAAGATAATTGCAGTAAGTACTCATTAATGGATGTCTTAACAAAATATTTCATTTATTGTTATCACATATTATACCTACTAGAGACAGATTCCTTTTTCCTCTTTAGTTTAACCGAATATATGACGTCTGTTCCGAATGCAAGGCGTTCTTTGAAACGTTATTATTGTTCTTTAGTTGTAACATGTATACTTTACACGTTATCAAGATCTTAATGCTAGTAACACTACCGGTATGGGTTTTATATTTTTAGCGTTCTATGCTCTTTTAGTTGCATGCTTTTCAATGACGATATCTAATTATCTACCTTCATTAGAATTCGGTAATTGCCATCATCTAGCCCATCATTGAACATGAACTATTTCGAACTAATTCATTATGATCATTATAATTACAAGGAAAAATGGTGAAGATAAAAGTCAAACATAAACATCATCCTTTAGATAAAAATGGTATGGATATGACTTGTTTGCCATTTAGAAATAAATATAGTGAAAAGCCATGATGATTCGCTTGTTAGGTTAAACAATCACCACCAGAAATGGTTTGGTTTTTGTATTCTTTTTTTGTATGAAAGCAATGTCTTATTGTCATATGTCATGTCTTTTGACTCTTTTTTCTTGTTCCCATTTAAAATCGCACAACATCATCTAACAATACATCTTTTAAGGAAAAAAATGTAACAAATTGTACTTTCTTCATTTATAGTTTCCAATCTAAGATTATATATCATTAATTAACTTTACTAGTATAAAGTTATGTTTTATTAAAAAAGGTTATATTTCTATACACGTATTTTAAGTACTTGATAATCAGTGTAACTAATTCATTAAACCATTTTTATTCTCAAACTATGTCTTTTAATCGACAAGTTTCAGTTATAAACTAATATGTAGAAGTGTTGTGCCATTGACACATTTAAACCATTGGTTTACAGTGTCCGGATTCATAATCATCTCATACATCAAAACCAAATAAGTTTTCCTTCCTTGAAAGATAAACATGATTAGATATAAAAGTGGTATCATCATTTTATGAGATACATTATATTTGTATCTATTTACTATTTTAAACTACATATAAGATGGAGTAATCTAGCAGTATATGAATACTCAATACGCGTTCATCTTCAACTCACCAACTCCTTCATTAATTGTTTTGGTTGGTACATCTTCCCAAACAACATTTCCATACGACTCATTTACAAATATTAAAATAGTATATTTGTATTGTATATTTTGATTAGATAATATTATCTGATTATTGATTCTTAATCTTTTTAACAAAGACTGAAGACTGATTTGTCCATTAGCGACGATATTAGTTACAAATGAAAAACATATGAATCTGGTCATGATATAAAATTTGTGTAACTAGTATTTATGCATGTCTAAACACATTAGCTTAGCTTAATTATTATATGAAGACCACTAAGACTCATATCTAACACTAACAAAATGTCATCTTGTAACTAATGACAATTTTTTCATGGATATGATATTGTAATTTGTAATATTTTGAGGTATGCAATTCATACAATTGTCGCGCGATGTGTCTTTTTAAGCATTCCTAATTATCAGCTGGTAAGTAAATTTCAAACGATGACTTATCGTTGGGTCATTGTTATTCTGATATGATCAATTCAAAAGAATCTCTCTTCTTTGGTTCTAACTCTAAATGTAAAGCCGCTTTCATAATATCAATTACTTTGATCATGGATTGGGTATGTACAATATGGTTGGTATGATGTGATTAGATCCTAAAAATCATGAACTATATCTTTTTAATAAGGACGTGCGTAACGACTTGTATTAGGAATACTAATACTAATGATCTACATCAAGAGAGTGTTTCCTAAGCAATATAACATATGATCAAATGAAGATATTATATGAGAAGAAAGTTATTAAACAGTGTGAACTAATTAGGTCATAATCTCTTTATTAAAATGAAGAATCAGTCAAAAAGACTTATAAAAATATGGACAATAATAAATATTTTTATACATACACCAAATATATGTATTATAATATGATACAATACATATTATAATGCATAAGAGTCGGTGTATGCATCAAAAAATTTAACATATTTATATATCACCGGCATTTCTTTTTGCCTAAATCAATCGCAAGAAATTAGTTAAGCAAAACTTGCATATTTTGTGCAATTTTACTTGCCCATCTTCGATCTCCTCAGGTCCATTACTAAAAGCAACTCCTTCAATTTAATGTTATTGTACGTTTTAAGATAAAACGACTTGAATGTAAGTCTATCTATATTTGATTCTGTTATGATTGCGCAAGAGTACCCGTTTCACAGCTCAATATTAACTTAATAACTTAATAAAGTCTAAAGAACGTTTTAGATCTCTTTAACAAAATCAATTGGTTCGATAAATTGGGCACTTCTTTTTAATCATTTATTTTTTGAGTATAACGTTAGTTTTCGCCGACTTTGAAACTATACTAACGACAAGTGTTCTTACAAAATCGAAGGCTTTCAAAAATTTATGGTCACGTGAGCTGAGAGATACCATATATATTCTCAAGACCGGAGTTAGGATAGTATATGGGAAAGAGAAAATTTCTTTTTCTTTTTAATTATTTTAAGAAGGTAAAATTCATAAATTATCTCTAATAATCGAGTACATATTAGAAAATGTTTTATTAAATAAGGACCATTATTTATACCATTTTGTTATTGTCCAGTAGCTCGGTGATATACCATTTATGTTTCTTTTAAGGTTATGATGTCACGTACTATTTAACGTATTATAATGGTTTCCATACATATATTTCGGAATAACTTGGTCGTTAATTACATAATGCAGAGTATTTGTTTTCACAATACTTGGTAAAAGGGTCCAAGTTTGATATTGAAGATACTCAAATGAAAAAAGTCGGCAGAATATTTACAAGAAAAAACTTCTACAATATTGCAAAAGTTTAAGTTATTATCAGTCAATAAATGATTAAGCTTGAGAAATGGAAATTTGTTGGGTCAAGCAACTGTTACCAACTTTAAAACAACGACGGTTAGCTAAAACCTTGCTTCCTTAATGCTATTTCGTTGGGTTCGATGTAATAACTAAATAGAAAATAATAGATATTGTTAACATGATAAATTTGGATACAATTACTCACAAAACATGAGATGATTATACATGTAAAAAAGATAAAAGTAGTAGAAAATAAGTGTTTATCAGCATACATTTTATGACCATAGTCAAATATATTTATAAATTATCATGAATCAACACAGTAGCTTTCTTATAAAATATGAGTTTACAGTAAAATCAAAGAGCATCGAGTGTGGAACCTAACTACGTCGTGATTCCTTCTTTTACGTCGGGTTTTTCACTCTGGCAACATTGTTGCTAGCGTTGGAGGTTAGATGTTGACCGCGCAAAGTTCTATTGAAGTGTTTATCAGTTTCTTCTTTTCTAACCTCAATGTTAAGATGCGGAAGTTAGTGTCACATTGTTTGCACTTACTGTGTTCTAAATTCTTTTTGATGTTTACATGTGTATTAATAATTTGGCGCACTATTTATATATGGAAATGACAAAGACAACTCTAGTACCGTTGATAAAAATGTCTTTGGTGTTTACTGATATCGTACATTTCATTGTTACTACATTCTTTTTAATCTTGATGGCTAGCGACTAATGTATCATCATTTTTGCATGTAATTTGTTGTTAAAGACAACTTTTAATAGTCGTTAGCAAAACTCTTTTTGATATATATTAAACACATTATTTATTCTATAAATCATTTGTATAGGCTTAAAAATTCAAACTTAAAAATAGACATAATTTATAAGTAATGACATATAAATCTTACTTTTCGCTCTCTTCATATTTGTCGACCACTCATTTATATTTACTAATTATTTTTTAAAATTTTCTTTTTAGCTTATTAAATTATATATATTTATCATTTTTTATAAATAAAATCTCACTGATACATGTATAAGACTGCTCTCAACGAATGTCTTTTGGAGCGTCTTACAGAGCATCATTTCGTCCAAATAGAGACGGACCAAGACGAAAATAAGTGGGTCAACTTCTTTATTTTGTTAAAAATATTTTGTATGAATAGTAAAAGTATTATTGCAGAAAAAATTAGCTTTGTAATTATTTGTTGATAGTGTTCAGTCGTTATTCAATCTTATTCTAAAAATGTTGATGTGACGTTGAACCGGAACCGGATGTGAAGAAATTGAATTAGAAACCTGGTAACGCTCTTTCTCTGTCTCTAAAATGATAGTTTCCTCTCACACGTCCTCACAAATAAACCCCCTGATCCACCGCAATCACTCTCTCCACTCGACCGGAACCATAAACCCATCACTTCCCCAATCAACCCTTCTTCTATCTAATTCATATTCACCAATTAATCAAAACCTCTTCGATTCACTCATTCATCAACGTTTAATCCTATATATAGATCGATGGATGGAACAGTAGGTGATGGCGCCGCCGACAAATTAGAGCGGCGATGCAGTTGTTCATCAACAGGAAAAAGAAAAAACGATCAACGACAGTATAAAGGAATTCGTATGCGAAAGTGGGGTAAGTGGGTTGCGGAAATTAGGGAACCGAATAAACGGTCCAGAATTTGGCTCGGATCCTACTCGACTCCGGTTGCAGCTGCAAGAGCTTACGATACGGCTGTGTATTATCTTCGTGGGCCGTCCGCCCGGCTTAACTTCCCGGAATTATTGGCGTCTGATTGTGGGCCGGATGAGTTGTCGGCGGCGTTTATTCGGAAGAAAGCGACGGAAGTTGGAGCGAGGGTGGATGCGGAAAATACCCATGCACCACCGGGTTCTGAAGGGAAAGCTTGTTGGTTTGGAGAGAAACCCGATTTGAATAAGATACCCAAACCCGAACCCGACTCTGAATATCCGGATGTAGATGATAGTTTGTGAAGGAAGTGGTAATTAAAAAGTCAAATGTATGACTTATGACTAAGAGGAAGTAGTGGTAAAAATTTTGTTGAAACAAAATATATGATCCGAATCTCAAGTATTGTAATTGTAATAGTAATTGTTGTTGAATAAAAATATTTAATCAAGGGAGAGTTTAGATTTTTAACTTGTTCTGTTTGATTATTTTTAATTATTAATTAATTAATTATTTATTATTTATTTATTATGATGATGATTAGAAACAATAGAATTATAATGGATGGTTATCAAACTTACTTTCAAACTTTGAGACAAGTGGGGGTACAATACATATTTGTTTAAATAGTTGGAAATCACTTTAGTTTTAGATGGTAAAGGAAAATAAAGAATAGGACCACTTTGAATGTACTAGGAAAATAATTTGAGAAAGAATGAGAAGTTGTCATTATTTTGGATTTTCAGTTGCAAGTCTTGGTCACAAAGAAGAGGAAGTTATGTTGTGTAGTTTACATCCAAGGGACATGGATTTTGTCTTTTGATAAACAAAGGGACACACATGTTTGTCATTCTGCACATGATTGACAACACTTATTATTTTTTAATAAAATATTGGGCTTTTCTGGTTACAAACACGATATTTGCATTATACAAGTTATTTTGGCTGGATAGTAAAAATTGTCAATTTTTGCTAGTCGGGTAAAATACTGGTTTATAATTTTATAAAACGGCTTAGCTGAGTATCGTCAGGTCATTTGACTCAGCAAGTTATGAAGCCGTCACACACTTTCAAATAATGTCACCGGGAGCAAATCGATGCGATCAAATGAATAAGTTAGTGACAAATCGATGCGATCAAATGAATAAGTTAAACGACTTGTATGAACTGATAAAAATTAGAAAAATGTGTGAAAAACAGTCAAATGTAATAAATACGCTATAACAATCCGTCTCTTACTCATACTCGTATCCATATTCCATACCCATACTCACCAACCAAACGAACCTAAGATGATGAAAAATTGCAAAAAGCATCATGACATAAATTGAGGACCGTCAAGTATTCATCTTTATCCTTGCCTCCAAAAAACAAGTCTTGCAAATTAAGTGATGTACCAGGATGTTACGTTGTGCAAGTATGGAAGCTAGTGCGACACGTGCCGCTCGCTACAATCAGTCGAAGGATATAAATTAATCATCATTATTATTAAAAATTAATATTTCACAATTGTAGTGTGGAATGAAAGATCGTGACAATTATAAACGGTTTAGGAGCTACAAGTATAAACTCCTAAGCAACAACATTCCTTATTTTCTTATCACATTAAATCAGTAATCAAGTACGGAGTATATAATATCTGAAATAGAATGTTCATCGATTTGTATTGTTTGAAATTTGGATTAAAAAAATGAACGCACAGGAGTATTGCTAAATATGACATGTGCAAAAATAAGTCTACTCTATTTTTAATTAAAACATAAATAACTATTTCCTTTTTTCAATTATCACATTTTATTTTGACATATGCACTAATTAATTTTTTATACGTATGTTAGAGATTAGGCCTGTCAAACATTTTTCGGTACACTACGTCGAAATAGGAAAATTACAACATGAATTAAAAAACATAAACAAAACAACTTTTATTTCGTTAAATAGACTATTATTGAACAGTATATGAGAAACCTTCGATTGTGAGATACTGAGATTTATTGTTATTTCTTTAAAGATAAATCATTACATTATTTCCTCATCATCATCATCATCATCGACTTTATTTTTTTACTTGTTTAACCATAAAGTTCAATGAGAGACTAACACATAGTCACACTCCCGTTCTACTAATATATATATATAGCGATAACAACTAGGAAGAAGAATCCAAATAATTATTTTAAATAATGAAAATTTCGTTACGTTACTTCTAACACATGTAAAAGCTAGAACCAACCAAAGTAAGGATAATCTTAATAAATGAAACTCTAGTCTGTATTACACAAACTAAAATCAAACTCTAATAACATAACGAACGTAGCTTCTATTTTCTTTTACTAACATAAGCTGGTCCATTGGACCAATACAGTTGGCCCAATATACTAAATGGACAGGACTGAGGGACAATGGAGACGTTAAAGTACGAAATACCTAGAAGGCTAGAAGCCTAGAACCACCCGAAATCCACCCAAACAAATGAATTTCAAGTATAACAATTCGAGATAATTATTCAACTTACTGTTTAATTCGACTCACTTCTTTCAAAACTTGTTGGTCGCGGGAGTTTAATCAGTCGATTGCAAGCTTTTTCATCGGCGGCACTTGGTGTTCCCGACGCCATACCTGGCACACCAGCACCGATCACCGGAGCTTCTTTTTTTGGTCCTAATTTTCATCTCGCTACTCGCGTAGGTACAATCTCTTACTTACTATGTGATCGAACCATTAAAATCTTATTCCCCAATTTTGTTTACTTTTTATAGGGTTAGGGTTTGTGATGTTTTTCTATCGTTGTACTGGCGTTAGTAGTTTCTGCGTTCTCGTGTATTTTCTATAATCAATTTCAAAGTTTGCACAGGGTACTTTTGTTATACGTTAGGGTTTAGCCTTTTTGTTTGATTATTAATTTATAGAATATAATTGTTGACATAATCAAGAGACTTTACCCGTGTTTTATATTTTTTATTGATTTCTGTTATATATGAAACTATAATATGTTGCAAAATTTAGTTGCCAAAATTGCATTGTTCTGCTCTTATAGATTGTGGAGTTTAATGAAGAATTTTTATATGATTATTGTTTTTATATGGATAAAATATTCAGCCAAGCATTTCTTAGAACTGTCCGTTTCATGATTGTCATGATACCCTTGATCGTAAAGTTGTGATTGAGTGATCCATTATCCTACTAAGAAACTGACAAAGTGCATTTGGATACAAAGAATTACCTTTGAAACAAATTTCAAATTTTACTTTCTGTACTTTCTCCATGTAATCTAGGCAATAAGAAATTGGTTTTGTTTTAAAATCCCTATTTTACGTTGTGGCTTTGTTTTAATAGTTTGTATGTGACTGTTGCTCTCTATCTAGAAACTTGTTCTTGTAAATCACTGACTTTTGGTCTCAAATATTGTCAAATCTTCTCTAATAGAACAATTTTGGCACTACCATTACCTAATGGAACAGTCAACAGAGGAAGCAATTGCTGCATTTGAAGAAAAAGTGGAAAGGACGATTTACGTTGATAACCTCTCACATCATGTTACCAAGTCTGTTTTAGAAACTGCATTCAATCAGTTTGGGACCGTCACCAATGTGCAGTTTATTCCGACCCACTTCGCTTCTTGTCGGGTTTATGCTGCTTTGGTGGAGATGCAGTCTGTAAAACAGGCGGATGATATCGTCCATGAGATGAATGATTCTCCGTTTATGATATCTGGGATGCCAAGGCCTGTCAGAGCACAAAAGGCTCGAGTGGAAATGTTTGATGATCGTCCCAGGAAGCGTGATATGCCGATAGTATGTTATTGGATGGATCCTAGTGATCCAAAGTTCGAGGCGGCCAAGACTATCAAGAAGCTGACCAAAAGACATGCCGCCGAGGCTGCATTTCTGATGGAGGTAAGTCGTTTAACCCATGAAATTTAATTGTTTTGAGTTTGAAAAACAAAACTGTTTTGGTTCCACTTATAGATCGTATTGGAATAAAGTAGGAGCACACTTTATATATAATTATGAAGTGAACTGATTAGAGCTGGTTTTGGTCCAGTTCAGTTCAGCTCTTTGTGTTGTCCATCAACCAAGAGATAGTGGGTGTAGGTCCCAATAGGGACAAATGTATCCAAGTGTTTGACGTTGGAATTTTTTGATTGAAAGTATCCAAATGTATCCAAGTATTATACATCTTAAGTCATATTTTACCAAAATAATTGAAATGATTGACATTTTGGCTATAAGATGGTAATCCTGAATCTCATTTCTAAACTGCTTGGATATAATTTGTTAACTCGCAAAGATAAAAATTTGTTTGAACGCATTGCATTGTATGACATGAAAGTGAAAAAATGAAAGCTTGATCCTTTTTGCAGCAACAACTTGCTGAAGAAGAGAAGCTGCATAATCAGCAGAATGAGACATTGAAAGCAAATTACAGGAAATATGAGCTGATTGATGGTGCACAAGGTGATGGAACTATCAAGCTATTGGCAGCCCGTTATAAGACAACACTCAATGACAGTTAATTTGATCTTTTTAGATTGTGATATGACACGGAAGTCTTGTACCTCTGCCTTTCTCTAATGATTCCTAACTCTCTAATTTGCATGTCATAGTCACTTCATTAGTTGTGCAAATTATGCTTGTAGAACTATACTTTAGGCTGGTTATACCCCATCTATAATGCATTGTTAGGCCAGTATATATGCCACTGCTGCCTGACTATGGTTATACTCCGTATGAGTTTCTAATCTTCTGTGTTTTGCACATTTGTTTCAAAGCTTCTGTTTCATTGAGCTTTTCCTCCCAATTGGCTTGTGTTTTTTTATTTATTTTGTAGACAGACCTTAAATTACATTCTAAATAGTGAACACTGCAACTTCCAAATGGCACAGAAGTAAAATGTTCGGCCAAAATCCCTTTGGCCAGCGGTATAAGGAGTAATTCATCACTTGGGCCAAAATGCCTTTGGCTAGCTGTATAAGGGTAACTCATCACTTTAGAGGTTGTGGTTTCAAGCAGTATTGGAGACAAAATATGTGAATAATGTGTTTAAGGAGAGTAAAATTTTTAATTTCCAATAGTTGCTCATCTAACTACAGCAACATATTTGGGTGTAGGTGTACTAATGTTGGTAGCAAATGTGGTAACAGAGAATAATACCCATATCACATGCATCATGTAAATCAATCTTGTTACATTCAAACATGCCAATTTCATACATGGTGTACGCCCCATATAAATATTTACTTGCACGTAAGTGTGGTTTGCTTTGCCTTTCATGAACATGTATTTTCAGATAGATGCAATGTTTCCAAATTTTATTTTATTGGTTCAACTTCAGCCTAGTAAGATAACTAGCCGATTTTAATGTCATAAACGGTTTACGATTCAACCTGTGACCATTAATATCTTCGTTGTTATATTGTGTTGTTTGAGTAAGATGCTTAACTAATTGCAAGTGTATTGTCCCTGTGACTGGTGTTTAATAAATTTTTATTGCTTTTCTGTGGTTCCTATCTTCAACTTATGCGGTTGTATACTTGTATTAATGTCACTGTTGTTACCCCGTATTATGTAAGCTATTTGTGGTGATACTGAACATCGATAATTTTTCAATGGGCGTATAACCATATCAACTATCAAGTTATGGAATTGGTCAATTTAGAAATGAGTTGGTCTTCGATTTTAATCAAGGATGGAAATGAGATGCATATGGTTCGGTCTGACGGTGTTCCGCCACTCCCCAATGGCATTTCCAGTCGGTGTCCGGCCTGGGACGTTAAAAACACATTTGATTTTGTATGTTTTTTAGAATACTAAAAACTCATAATCTTTCACTCCTGAAATTCTTAACTTCAGCGTTCTCCTCAAAATTTTGAAAACTCGGTGTCACAACTTCTCATATAATAAATTATTACTAGATATCTTTATGTTAAGAAACAATAACCACTTTGGTATACATAGAAAATCATACTCAAGGTGGTTAATTTAGTGTTTATCATTTACATTATTCCTATCTTTAAAGAAACAATAGCACATGTATAAGTGTAAAAGTGCAAATATGTTTTGCTTAAATGGTGAATGTCGTATGTTTAGCTTATTCGTGAGAAAAGAAATTGTTGACCATGTGCTAATTAGTCAAAAATTAAACATACATTGCTTCCAAGTTCATGTACGTTAATCTTTCCACGTGGAAATATTTGAAACAGAGGCCAATACCCATACCCACTTTGCATTAAAGGAAATGCAACAAAAATATAAACACCAAATACAGCCTAGATTAAGTGTTCCATCCTTCCAAATAACAACTTCCCATTAACAGAAAGATGATGAACTACTAATGCCTAATTGCAATGAATTGAGACAAGATGCTTCCACTATGGATAGATGCATCATTCTTTGTAACACTCATGTATTTTCTTACTAAAATGATAGTCTTAACTTCCCAAAAACCATGTATCTTTCATGTTTTACCATTTTAGGTAAAGAGAGTGAATCTTGCTACATATTTGTGCTACTTAAGTTAAAGCCACTCATTTGCATACATCTTATTCTCAATCTTACTAACTCCATAATTAGGATATATATAAAAATACATGGTCCTTTTCTAGTCAATTTTACCAAACATATTTTCTAATGTGTTTTTTAAATGCAAAGAATATCATTTAACATGACTAAAAGATGACACCTAGGAATTAAAAAACGAAGTGCAATGATATATCCATTACTATGGTTTTAAATTATGTATGTATAGTATTTCATTTTCAATATATACATTAAAATATTAAATTTGATATGTTAATATAAAAATTCATCTCCAATCAAGTTACTAAATTTGTTGTAAATTTTAGTGCACATCAATTTTTTAAAAATTTTATACTAAGTTTTGTATAACATTAAACCTTGTAAAAAAAAATTCAATTTACATTTAAACCCTTTTGATTAAAATGATTTTATTATATAAGTCCAAAGCTGACAAAAATAAACGTTATTACTTGTAACATTCGTTTGAGTACGTTATACTTTCTTTATAAGGAGACTCGTCTCAAACTCATATACAAAATTTATTTGTATATGTTATACTTTGTTTCCAATGAAACTTGAAACCTACATCATATTCAACGTATCATTCTTATGAATGTGTTATACGTTACATTGCACCAAAATTTCTGCTTATTATCTACAATTACACATATATACATATCGTCTCCAATATTTATAGTTTTAATTATATTTATTAAACTAAAAAGTAAACATGCTATATCATAGTCAATGTTTATTAAACTTTATTGTTATAACGATATCACTTATTTTCGTTTAATATTATCAAATTAATCAAATATATAAAGTTATAAATAAAATAAAAATATATAACAAGTTATAATATAAAAATAGTTTAGAGGTAATATATAAATACTATTATTAGTTTGATGTAGAAATTCTGGTGTATACATTACAAATGATTCACATTTGACACTTGACTTTTTCGCTATGATTTTAAAATTTAAAAGGTCTTTATTAGTGATGTTAAGAAGGAAGTATTCATATTTTTTATTTCGTTTATAGGTAGCTAGTCTTTACTTCTAACATATTTCTTAAAAATTCTTTATTTAACACTATATAATGCAGTATTTGATATGCTTTTAGTTTATTGCGCTGGATTCAACCTGCTTCAAATTCCTTCGATCTGTTACTGCATTTGTATTGACTATTGAGATACAATTAAAAATTTGGCAGTGACCAATTCATTTATGAGAAACCTTTTTCTTTTTCTGCAAAAATAGTTATCACTAGAAACAACGCACGGAACCTTTTCCCGTATATCACCTTTTTCTTTTCTTTTTCCTTTAAGAAAACATGTAAACAACAAAAACAAAAACATACAAACTTACCTACCATGTGCTTTGGAATAATAGGAACTTTTAACAAAATAAATAGGCACACATTTATATATATTCCTTGACAAAAAGATTTTTAATTGCACACTTCAAGTTTACAACAACCTCGGATCCATTTTTATTTGGGTCCAGTTGTGGTGCAAACGTGAAATATCATAAATTAAGACGTCAAATGTAGATAAATGTTTAGTAGGTAATGGCTATACGTTAGCTTATGTCCTGATGTTGACTTTATTTGCTACGGAGTAATTTCGATCGATAATCAATTGACGAGAATAATACTATTTTTGATTTATCTCGAAATAAAGATTTTAATATATTTGTTTAGTATTGTCACTTTAATAATAATAATAATAATAATAATAATAATAATAATAATAATAATGGGATGGATAAAACAAATAGAATTAAAAATGTATTTTTTTAATTCTCGTCTCTTTCTTTTAAGTTTAAAAACATCTCTAGTTAAAGCACGAAAGCTTGCTATCAAGAACGCATCCCTAATTGGATACCTCGATCCGTAAAACCAACCCCTGAATAACAATAAAATGCACTTTCTTTTATTTATGTTTTTATATTTTATATTCTAAGTAGATATCAAGAAGTATGTGCATTGCAGGTCAAATTTGAGGGATTGTGAAATAAAAATGATGTTAGGGACCGTTACGTAATTGAATTAAAGGACCACAATTTTGAAATTTTCGTATATGTGTAATGGACGTTGTGATGTTCATTTACGATAAAGGTCGATAACTAACGACTCATATCGGTTTACAATCGAATGTCTAAATTTTTTATAAACATTAAATTTTGACATATACTTCGGTTTTTCTTGTCAAATATGGCTCTATTCTCTGTACTAAATTTCAAAACTCTTATGTTTATTATAAATGAAATCTACAATCGACAAAATACTTTAATAACTTACACAAATTTTATACATGTCTAATAATTAAATGTATTTGATTCCAAATATTCCATAATTTGAGTTGTTTTTTCATTAGTATTCGTATTCACAAATGTTTTTATTAAATCTTATACTCGCTTAATTACATAGAAGATAGTGGTTTGATCTCTATTATTTAAGTTATTGAATACGAGATGTCGACAACTAAACTTAAGTGTTGAAATAATGGATAATTATCAAATGAACGTGAGAGCAGTCGATCACGTGGGTACTCTTCCAATTGTAATAATGTATTTAGATAATCAATTAAAAAATAAAGTAAAACATCAACACCATGCTATAATATTCGTCACACACAATAATGCAAAATTGATTAAAAAGAAATGACATGAAAGGAGGATCTCTCCAAGATTTTGAAAACAAATATATGTCATAAGATTCCAATATTGGCATACAATTAAATGAATTGAATAGGACTCTTTAGATATTTTTGTTTTTTGGGTCCTTAAAATTTTATAAGCTTATAGTAGGAATCTTTTGTGTAGTGCTATTTTACCATAAATAGTAGATGACATGATTGACCCGTGGCCCCTCTACTTTTAAGGAAATACGGATTATTCTTTTATCAAATAGTTTAGACCATTTTTTAGACCATTTTCAATGAAAGTTTCTTTAAAGTTTTTTTCATACTACATTGGCATCACGTCAGAACCTTTTAAAAAGATTGAAGATAGACTAAACGCTACCAATCGAACAAACTTTTTCAGAAAGACAAGACTCTACCATTTACCAATAATACATTTTATAATACACACAAAACAAAATAAAAACAAAAAGTAAAAGAAATAACCCACATGCTTTCATCTTTCACCATCTTAAAAAAAATAGAAATGGAAGACGAAACAATAAAGACGGATGAAAACAAGATGATGGATCCATTAACACAGGTCTTATAGTTTAATAAGATTTAAATTGGAACATGATTTAAACACTATAAAAAGTAATATGTAGATTAAAAATAGGTATACATGTAGAGTGTGCATTGAAATAGTGTATTTGTGGTGTCTACATCACCTTATAGTTATATAAATCATTACCCTTTTAAATTTATATGTATTTCATATTAAATTTTACTAGTTAGAGCATCTATAATAGTAAAAACCATTTCAAAAAGATTTTTATAACACTTTATTTTTTTCAAAATTTTGTTGATAGAATAACCTATGTAGTCCGATGAAAAAAACTTTTTGTTTTAAGAGCTACACTCACATTTGAAGAAAAAAAAAATTAAATGGAAAAACTCAATTCATAACAAAAAAAATTTGTCAAGAAAAGATTTTGCTTCAATGTAAAAACATTTTGAAAAAGTTATTTTTCAAAAAAAAAAAAACCCATATAAACATTCCATTAAAGATGCATTTATCATGATTAAATGATACTCTTAACATGATGGGTCGATTAAGAAAATTGGTGTCACTCAAATTCAATCCAATATTTTTATTTTAGAAATAATTTAATATGAATAACTAAGAACCCTAACAATATAAGCTATCTAAAATTTACATATTAGAGTTGTATTGGAAATAACATCTTGTTAAGGTGTAACTACATATGTATACATAGGACTATAGTGTTTTATATCCATTTTTCATCATCTAACCAGCAAAAACGTTTCTAACTTTATCCTCTAATGGTGTAGCTAAAAATCTTCTTTACTATATCACTTGCCTAAATACACATATAACACACATGTGATTAACTATAAAGCCTTGTGAGTCACTATGAGATTTGTCATTAAAACCTAACTTTAGTACATTAAAATGGATGATTAAAACAATAACTCAAACGTTAACTTGAAACGGGTAACTCAAACTTTATATTAATCTATTTACGATCAATCATTTGTACGGTGAGCGGGAAAAGTCTCATATGCATACAAATATCTAATGAGAGAGGAAGCTCACATAGGTTAAACCTCCGAGTGGGGAAGCCATACGCATACTAGTCCAGTGGGTGGAAACTCACATATGCTATAAACACGTTAAACACATATGCAACAGATTCATGCAAATCTTAACAACATAGCTCAGTCATACTAAGCATTACAAACACAACAACAAATAACTAAGCGAGATCGTCAACTTATCATGCTTGAAAGTACTTAGTACATTAATATTGGACGAAACCAAATGCACTCAAGTATCAAAAATTTCACAACATAATAACTAAACTAGTTGTAAACTTTTCGTACTTAATTCTACTTAGTACTATTAAAACAATATTTATTTAAGAAATTTATAAAATATAATTATATAGATTACATATTAATATGTATCCCGTTTTAAAAAAAAATCATATAATTCACCTTACAACTTTGTCGGCGTTTCTCGAGTCCTATTAAATATCTCGAAATGATCGATCACCTATAATCAAATAATGTTACTATAAATATTTGACTAAATAAACACTCGTTCAAATATCCTAGTAACTTGGTAATAAGACTTCACTTACCAATAAATATATGGACTAACAAAATTAATGTACTTGTATTCACTGATTATTAATTAATTAATAAAGACAACTTAACCACCTAACTAACTTACCCAATTCAATTTAACCGTACAAATCTCATACTCACTGTTGAAAACCCAATGTAGCTGAGTAGTAGTCTTTTTTTTTTCAATGATTATTTTAATTAAGCAAATAATTTCTAGCGCGCATGTCATCTCATGAAATGAGATACCATCTGAACTTGAAGTTAATAGGGGTCAATTTTTCAACAAGCTAAACCTGATTAGTAAATTACAACTATACTAGGTCATAAGGGTGCTAAATTGTAAAAAGATTGAAACATTTACGATTAAATTTGTCATTTACACATCTACGGAATTCAAATAAACCATTTCGTCTCCTCCTTTACCATTTTAGTCATCGCTGGTGCTTATGGTCGGAAACTAGAGGATTAGGTTCGCTGAAAAACGCAGCCGAGTCAGCTCCCTCAAGAAACTTTATTAAACCCCCATTTTTTTGTAACTCGTGCGTTGTGGCCGTGCGTTTGTTGGGATCCACCGCGTTATACTAATTCATAACGGTGCTAAACTGTAAAAAGGTTGAAACATTTACCATCAAATTTTTTGTTTACCATATATGAAATTCAATAAACCATTTCGCCTCCTCCTTTACCGTTTTGGTCATCGTCAGTGCTTATGGTCGGAAACTGGAGGATTAAATTCGCTGGAAAACGCAGCTGAGTCAGCTTCCTCAAGAAACCGTATTAAACCCCATATTTTGCAATTCGTGCGTAGTGGCTGTGCGTTTGTTGAGATCCACCCCGCCACTGCCTCGTAGCTCATCGAAGTGAACATAATCTCTCATGATTAGAAATGGTTACATATGTACGTGTTTTATCTCGTCAGACTCTCCTTAGGTTTTCCAAACTCCGAAATCATCTTGGTCTTATGTGACTTGTGTCTGATGTTTAAGTGTGTCTTTCGTCGATGTGCATTGACGGAAAAGAGGGTGGTTGCAGGGCACATGCTCTCATCTTCTACGTTTTTTATTACAGCTGCCACCCACCTCACTATATTCTTTATCTTTCTGTATATATTTAGGTTTTTAATTGAAACATTAAATTGACAAAAGTCTATAGAGCCCCTAACTTTATTTTGTTATTTCAACTATACCAGTCATTCGTAATTACCATTCAATTCTTTATTTTATAAATTTCTAAATAACATTAACTAATTTAACATTATTCTAACATTATTAGTTTTGTATAACTAATAAATTGAGTATTAGAATTAATCATTTTGAGACGTTACATGGTGAAAGTCTCTTATTTAGTTGAAGTTTATTTTTAATAGAGATAATATTTCAAAATATAGCCAATTGATCAAAAGAATTAAGATTATTAGACGAATGCACCATTAGAAGTCAAGAAAGATGTTATGGACGTGGAGCCCCACACTTAACGAGACTAAGTCAACATTGGACGTTACAACAGTTCCGTGTTCTAGTTGGTTAGTTTGTCATTATTATTAAGTAAACATATTTAATATCAATCAATTTCACATTCTAGACTCTATAGAAATCGTACTCAAACAAACATTTCTATAATTAGACGGCAACATATTTTGTGATGAATTTTCTATGCCAAATACGAGGATATCGAATAATACTATCTTCCAAAGAGACAAAAGTAGCGTGTTTCATGTGCTTCCCAAATACTTACTTATAGAAAATAAACAAAAATGGTAAGTAATTTTCAAACTTTTCATGCTACGAAGACGACTTATAGAGTTCTACACCTCATACCGAACATCTATATTATCTACTTTATATAGACACGTCTATAACAATTCAAAGTTTACCACAAAATAATTGATACAAATTTGTTAGTATAAAAATAACAACTTTCAAATGATAGTTGCTTTCAAAATTATTTTTTTTTGTCTTAATTTAATTATTTACTAGAAAATTATATGCATTTTCTAAAAGAATACAATAGTTAAACTTTTGACTAATAAACTTTCAATATTCGTCACTTCAATATTTTGTGACTGGTTGAAATTGAAATATAAGAATTTTAGAACATCTTACAAAAAATCATAAACATCAAATTGACACGGAAGTAATAATTAAACAGAAGTAAAGTTGGAGATAGCTCGTATGTATAAAGGCGACTATAGGTACGCCGAACATGGTAATAAAAAGAAGATATTTTATATCAACAAATGTATTCGAACAGAAGGTCCAAAATCTTTTAAAACGGTTGAGGTATTATTCTTAATGTTTTAAAAAGTTAGATATCAACAATTACACTTATATCCTTTTCACAAATTACATATTATACAAATTAATAAAAACAAATTAATATATCTACTTTCTTCTTTCAATATCATTACACATTTATATTTACTTATAATTTAAAAATAAATAACAAATATAATCTAACAATTTATTAAGTTTGATCGATCCAATTTTTAATCTATAATACATATTTTAAAGTACTTACATATATATTAAAAATTTTAATAATCAATATTTTTGTTGTTCTAGCATTATTAACATTAGTCACAACTATTATGAAAATATAAATTATAGATGGAATAAAATATATAAAAATAAATAAATATTAACGATATCAGTTAATTTAATTATTATTGTCACGTCAATATTATTATTATTATTGTATATTATATTATTAAATAGGGGTATTTATTTAGTTATCGTTGTCTCATTGTGGAGATCCGTAACTAGTTATTGATTATTACTCTTACGTAATTAAAAGAAATAAGGTAGGTCGTCGTATGTAGTAAAACTAAAGAGATAACAGTAAGTGGGCCAAACTTAATTAGAATATGGCCCACAATTTTCAATATAAGCGGACTACTGTTTTAAGTTTTAACGATGACCCCTCGTTTCTATATTTGGAAGACTTCAGCCTTTGTTGTCTTCCCAAATATAAACCACTTTCTTCTTTTTTCCTTTTTCTTTTAAGGAAACAAGTTCACCATCAAAATTTTATCTTTACGTGGGGGCGTATTCTTGACCATTTATGACTTGCAATATATATATTAAAATATGATAAGAAAAATTAACTAAAAATTACAAAAATACATATATTTAATTTTATATTAAAAGAAATTTAATTTGCAAAAAACTACCTACGACACGTAACAAATAACTTGAGGGTTACTTTGGCCGGGAAAGCAGCAGACTGCAAATTGGTACCCGCAACTCAGAAATTTGTGCATTTTGAGTTGTCGGTGGTAGTTTGTTTTATATAAATTGTATTATTATTTTATCTGATTTCGATAAGATTTTTTGAGATTTTTGGGGCTTTTAAAAATTCTATAAATACTATGGCACTAAGATAAGATAAACATCAACTTATTTAACAAATTCTCTAAAAAATACTCTCATTTTTTTTGTTAGCTGTAAAATCAAAAACACAACTGATAAAAACATAAGGAACATTGTTAAGTAGTACATAAGATAAGTGTTTTCATAATAATAATTTAAATGGTGACTCAAATTACACTTGGAAAACTCTGAGTCGATTGAGACGCTTCTGATTCGACTTTCACCTTTGATTTTTTAGAACTTGATTTTGATGTTGAGGTGGATCTTGATCGGCTCGGCTTGTCCATTCTACCCTGAGTAGCCATTTAGGTAGTTCGACTATGACCGTATTCCTTACAACGACTATATTGTTTCTTGTTTTTTTTTGTTTCTCTTCTCCTTTGTAAGGAATACGATAGTCAGATTCTCAATCCCACATGTGGATTCAATGGCGTCATATAAGTTTTTCAAGAACCACGTCCAATTATCGATGGTCTATCATGCCCCGACTTTATAGGCTAGTGGCAACATGTCATTGATGCCGTCCATAGATACGGAAATTAAGTTAGTCCTCAAGTAAACCCTTTTAAAATGAGCCTCATCTATGATAATCACTTGACGCGTATGGTTAACAAAGGTACGTATCTGCTAGGATAGTAAATTTTAAAATATATCAATTGTAGTAGAACATATATATGTTTGAAAATGGAAACAAAACATAGTTACTTACCGTTGCACCAATTTGTTGCCTGCTGCTTTCTCGGTCATAACCCCGGCCACAAGCCCGCGTCCCGGTCATGAGCCCGAACACGCAACCCGCAACCAAGGCCACGCAACTTGCAAATTGCGAGTTGCGTGTGGAGAGCAGTTTTTAACAAATCAATCTTTTTTTTAGTATAAAATTAAATATATATTCTTGAAGTACTTTTTAGTTAATTTTTTAATATAATAATTTAGATAAGATCCAGATGTTATGCAATAAATACAAAATAGTATGGGCTTATTTGGCATTCAACTTTTAATTTTTAAACAAAAAGTTCCTATAAAAATAAAAGTCTTGCTTATTATGCTTAAGCTGTAGCTTTAAAATCTAATGAAAAGTTTAAAATCTCAAAACTACTAGAAGTAACTTTCCATAATAGCCTCAAAACCTAAAATTACAGTTACAACTACTTCACCAAACGTACCCCTATATCATGAAACTAAATTTAATAGATTCCCCTTATCCCTATGTCATGAAACTAAATTTAATAGATTCCCCTTGTATTATGAAATAGTTACTATTTACCACCAACTTATCTTAGAAAAAATATGATCTTCTTTTCAAATGGTATCTTGTCCTATACTTTTATGCTCATAAATGGGGTAATTCTTGAGTTCCTTTTCTATAACATTATGTAAACCAAATACAACAACATTAGCTTTAATTATATTCATCTGTACTCACGTATACATATATATGTGCTTGCTAAAAGTATTTCTAGTGGCAATATCTCTACGTACGGGTAAAAGTATAATTGTCTAAATCTCATATCTTCATATCTCGTCAACGTAAAATTAGATTTCGTTGTTGTTGGCTAGACGACAAGCTAGGCTTAAGTTGCATAGGCATCGACACCGCAAAAATAGACCAAAATATTGACCAAACTTGCAAATGAATTAAAAACTTGACTTTGATAACAAGATTAGAATGCCACAAAAGAACACCTAACAGTTTTTTAATATCTAGAGGTTATAAACTTGTCGTAAATCAACTAATTAACTCTTGCTTAATAGACTTGAACTCACCGAAACACTAATAACTAATCGTAGCTAATGTATACTGTTTACTCAATTAAATATCTAACATGTTGCACTTTCCACAATGTATCGTACTTACGGAATAAAAACTCATTTTAAAGTTTGTTAGCAACGGTAACGGTAGAACTTCGGTTAATTGCTTAAAAATTAAAAACAAGTAATGTAGCTAAAGTATTGACGAATAAGTTGCTATTTAGTTGAGTATGAAAACTATATTTCCAATTAAGCAATCGAATACAATTTAATCATCAACTATTCTGCAAACATCTTATTTTAAAAGGTTCATTTTCTAAATACATTATTATAAGCTTTGTTAACTAAACAATTATTATTATTATTATTATTAATTTATATACTTTTTCAATGAGAGTTATATATACCTTTTAACTTTATAATTGTATTAAATGTTTATCTTCTAATAAAGTCAATTTATTCGCTTGCTTTGAATTTTCTTTGTATAACATTTATTGGGTCAATCAAGTTGCATAACCACCCTATGAGTTCCTTTAGATTTTTTTATATATAGTTGACATTCAAAATTAAGAACAAGAAAGTGACCCTACAGAAACAAAATATTGGGAGTTCTTGACTGTTCAACTCGTGAATAATTATTATTTAATAATACATATAATTCGCAAATAACTAGAATAAGTTCTGTTTTAAATTATTTAAGACAAGTACGTTATCATATCAAGTATTTTTATCAAGCTCAATCAAGAACTTTACCGGTGATATGTCGGTGAAATAATGATTTTCGGATCAATATGAACTAATCGGTTTTTTGTTAGATCGGGTTGACCGGGAATGGAAAAAACTTGTTTTCGTGTAACCTTTTCATTTTTCATAAATGAACATGCTATTTTGGAATTTGTTTCAACATTTTTATTGTATGTCTTCGTATTTTATTATTATTTTAAAGTAATTTAATACTCTATTTAATTGTCATCGTTGAACCGGCTGAATATGTTGAACTGAACCGGACCTATAGTTAGTTGAATAATAAACCAGTTTTAAAACATGACATATACACAGATACGCTTTCAGAAAGGAAGTGTAAGTTAGTATCATGGTCGTCTTAAAATATTGGAACATCTGATTTTATTCATCAACCGGAATTGATATGAGCCAACGTTGTTAATAAAAGTTAATAGGGTTAGCTTATCATTGTTGTAAATTATTAAAACAAGCAGCTTCATTGTATATTTCAATTGGGTGTTAAATATGTCAAAATGTTTTTTTCGGTGTACGTAAGTAAATTTAGTTTCCTATTTTTCACGACGTAAGTCGAATGATACTTCTTCCGTCTCATAATAGATACTTACAATCAATTTGCATAAAGTTAAGAAAATACATTATGTTGTTTTATAGTGATAATAATTATGTTTTTACTTTTTTTATGGTCTTCAATATAATTAATTTTATGATAAAATATATTAAAGGTAAAATAATAAAGTCACGTTACTATTTTTAAAAGTTTGACGTTTATTTTGTGATAAAATAAAATGAAAATTTATTTTGTAACAAATAAAATATTACGATGGAGGTGTTTTTGTTGGGGTACTCTTGAATGGGACATTTCTGGAAAGTTTTCCATTTATTGCTATTATTTCATTTATCTTTTTTCCATTGATTATTTGTATTCTTTCCCAAATTACCATGTATTCACCACAAGTCCTCACTTTCTTTTAAGGCTTTGATAATTGTTAGAAATGGTTATAAATTTTTTTGCATCCGATGAGAAATTCGATCCGTACACTCAATTGTACTAGAGATCTCTCGAGTTGACCGTAAATAAGAACGGAGATGATTTCTAAAATTTGAAAATAAGAGATGGGGCAGAGAATAAAAATACTCTTCGGGTATGAACATGCACCCAATGTTGATTTTATCAGGTTCTCCGAATTCATTAAAAGACCTTACACCCCTTATTAGATGTTCTAAACTTTTAAAGAAATGTTTCTAACATAGGATATCCGTATTTTTTAGAGTAGCATTCAAGTTTACAGGTAGTTCTTATAATTTCGTAATAAAATTAAAAAATTACCATTTAATATAATATATTGTCAAAAGAAGGGGCTAGGGTATGGATGGTAGATTGATATATATATACACTGGGCAACTAGGTAAAGGGTAGGGGGCAGGGTGAGGGGGAGAGATGATGACGTTGAAATGTTGAATGAATGAATGAAATGAAATGAGTGTGGTCAGATAAGGGTAAAATTATACATTTCTAGTTAAGGAAATTAAATACTTACTCGTTATTTGTTACTAGTCTTTTTTTAGTAACGGCTAAAAGCTATATTGATAAAAATAACAAGAGGCTAGGCAAGATATAATACACGGTGACACAGGATACAACTATGCAAGCTAAAAACACCAAAAAAAAAAACAGAATTTAAATCACATAGAAACTCCCTGACTCATTAAAAAATTGTAGGCGAGATAACTCAATCACTGCAGCACAATTTGCCTTTCTTTCTACGACTATCCCACCAAATGTGAGTCGTGATCTTAATTGATCGAATTAGGTTAACTGCATCGAGACTCATTGAGTTATTGAAAGTCGCTTAATTTTATTTTTTTTCATAAACTTCAACAGGTTGAACGAATAATCGCATCCCAAATCTCTCCGGTTCTCAAGGTACCTAGCTTGAATGAATTGAGGAGGCTCATAGTTCACTTTCTAATAGGAGATAATAGAACATTAAATCGGGTGTAAATGAAAAACGTACTTTTTGTGTGAACAATGTTGTACATATGAAGTTTCACCTTTGGTGTTACTTATTCGCATTGAAATAAAGTAAAACATAATTTATTCAAATTAAATGCCGCAATAATTCATTTGATCATTTCAGACAAATAATTGAAATAATATTCAACATTTTACGATTCCACCTTTGTATTAGCATTAATTTACAACCATCTCATTTAACATTAATAAACATATACAAATAATGAAAATGTAAATTGACTAAAAACGTTTAATAATAGATTGACAGATTATTAAAAGTGTTTTTTCTCCAACCCAAGAAAGGCTTTTTGAAAGTACTAAAGTATTTAGTTTATTTAAAAAGAAATTCATTTTGCATAATTTGTTACTTGATTATATAAAAAGTTTTCACTCACTATTAAGCTATATATATATATATCATTATTAATTAAATAATTTAATATTATCGTTATCATTATCATCACTGTTCGAGAATATCACCCAACTTTACCTTTTCTTTTTCGATTTGATTAACGTCGGAGAGCTGTGTTAGAAAGAGACGCTTCTCTCTCTCTCTCTCTCTCTCTCTCTACATATACACATAGATGAGTGTGTGTTTAGTGCGTGTGAGCTAAGATATTAATTGGGTTAAGCTCCACCACCTTTCACAAATTCACCATTCACATATACTTATAAATATATTTTTAAGAGAAAGTAGCTTCGTCAAAATTGCTGTATTGGGCAGTTAGGCTGAAACTTGCAAATTTTTTACAGTAACAAAATCCATCAACAGTAACCTAAAACACCCTTACCTACCTACCCTTCAATAAACCCCCACATACATCCACTTCCACTATTATATATGTTCACAAGAACTCAAAAAATGAATACAATCCATCAAATGTAGAGAGAGAAACTAAACAAATTAATTAGGAATTGTGAGTTTTTATTTTCAATACATAAATAATGTGGGATCTAAACGGGTCACCCGACCGGAAAAGGGACGTCGTCGACCCGGAAGAAGCTGATGATGATGATCAGGTACTGGAGTATAATAATATTAATAATAAAGGTAAACAAGTTGGTGTATTTTTATCTAATTCCAGCTCATCAGTCATGGTTATTGATCAAGATGACGGTTCCGACGATGACGAGGATTCCGACAAAACTGGATTTGGTATTGGTTTACAGAAACGTGGAACCACAACTGGTGATAGCCGGTTATTTGGGTTCTCAATGACCGACAACTCATCATATGACTATAATCCTCCGGTTACTCATCAGTTCTTTCCTTCTTTGGATCAAGGGTCCACCACTCCGGTCGGAGATGTGACGTCATCATCTTCCACTATTTTTCCTACTTCTAACTGGGTTGGTGTCAAATTTTCTCAACAGTCCGGTAGTTGTGTCGTTGGTGGAGGTATCAACGGCAAAGGTACTGATGCTCCTCAACCGTTAAAGAAAAGCCGGCGTGGACCCCGGTCTAGAAGCTCGCAGTACCGTGGAGTTACGTTTTACCGACGAACCGGCCGATGGGAGTCACACATATGGTTGATTTTTTTGCCCATTACGCTTACTCAATTTTCTTGTATTCCCAATGCATTATTATCATTATTTTATTAATTTAAACTTTTTAAAATATTTTTTATTCATTAAAAAGGTAAAATATCACCATTGGTATTCTTTGTATGTGTAACTTGGTTTAAGTTATTAAATTTTGTTTTTCATGATTCAGGGATTGTGGGAAACAGGTGTATCTTGGTATGTTTTGGTATATTATTATTTTTATTTTATCCAATTAAAACCGTTTTCTAGATTTATGTATAATGATTTTTTTTTGTTTATTTTGTTTTTATTGTAACCAATAGGTGGATTTGATACAGCACATGCAGCTGCACGGTGAGTATAAAACAAATTTAAATTATATAGTATATAATATAATATATAAATTTCATTTAAATGAAAAGAATAATTTATAAATTCCTACGGGTGCAGTGCTTATGATAGGGCAGCCATCAAGTTTCGTGGTGTGGAGGCCGACATAAATTTCACTCTTGAAGATTATGAAGATGACCTAAAACAGGTGTGTGTGTTTTCAATACGTGTTCTTGGTGTGTGTTTGAAAAAAGGAAAGTGAAATATAAAAATATTATTAAAAAATTAGAGAACTTTGTACATTAGATTTCACCTTATCTTGAATAGTGGTGTTGCAGCCTTATCTTGAAACAACTTTTTATTTGTTGTTGTTTCTTAAGACAAAACACAAATAGTTTACCGTGGTGTTTATGTTACTGCTTTTGATTACATTATTATGTTGTTTCGAAATAATAGATGAGCAATTTATCAAAGGAAGAGTTTGTGCATGTTCTTCGAAGACAAAGTACCGGGTTTCCTCGTGGTAGTTCGAAATACCGAGGTGTTACGTTGCACAAATGTGGTCGATGGGAAGCTCGAATGGGCCAATTTTTGGGCAAAAAGTACGTGTTTATTGAAGAGTTAAAGCTATATATATTAATGTATTAATCGATAAGTGAAAGAAAAAATAAAGTTAGCATTTTAAGTATGGTTTCTCGATTTTTAAAATACTTAAAGTAGTACCTTTTAATTTTATTTAGATAGGTAAAGCTATGAGGACAGAACTATCTATCTATCTAAGCTATCATAAGATCAAGAAACAAGACACTTTGGAACTATTGTTTTTTTTTCCTTTTTTGGGTTAGTTCAATTAATAATGTCATGTGACAAATTTGGGTTATTATAACAGGTATGTGTATCTGGGTCTTTTTGACACTGAAGTTGAAGCTGCCAGGTAAATGTGTGTTATCTTGAAGGACCTTAGCTGTCAAATTTCTGTACTCAAGGGGTATTAATGGAAATACATTGTTTTTGCTTTTTAGAGCTTATGATAAAGCTGCAATTAAATGCAATGGGAAGGATGCTATCACAAATTTTGATTCCAAGATTTATGAAAATGAGCTCAACTCCAGTGGTAACACATTTAATTTCCTTCTTTATATATGTGTTCCGTGCAATACATTTTATTGCAACATTTGCACCACTATTTGTTTCCTTAGTTATATAATTTATTCTTTGCAATGCATTTCTAGTCCTTGCATTAAATTTCTACCCGGATTTATCATGGCCACACTTTTTTATTTTATTTTAATAAATGAAAATATTATAATTTGGGCCTCATCTTTCAGGACTTAATTATATGGCCACATCTTTTTTCTTTTCATTATTATGTCAATGTCAATGTAAAGCATTGCAATTTTTGTGATTGTTTGTAATTATATTTTTAGAAACCGCAATGGCTTTCATTAATTAGCAATTTAACCACAAGCTAAAATCAATGGAGATTATTTAGAATTTTATATTTAAATTTTTAAATTTAAACTCAATTAAATTAATTACAAAGTGTCAATATTCCTTTTTAAATTTAGTATAAGTGTTCATTCATAGTAACTGCGAGTCATAAATCTGAATCTATAATTGAAGTTGAATATGATAGGCTTAACCATAACCCTTAAGGATATAGTTAGCATTCTCTGAAATTAGTCCATGTAAAATTGTGTATCATGTCGATCTTGATCTCTATTTATAATTCTCAATTCGTTTTATTTCCAGAATGTTCGAATGAAAACAATAACAACAGCGCATCATCAGATCATGATCTTGATTTGAGTCTAGGGGGAAGTTCGGCCTCAAATAAGCCACGAAACATAGAATTCGGAGATAATAGGCAAATTCCATCGAGTCGTCACTCTAACTCGATCCAATTTGGACAACCACGGGTATTTTTGACTTTCTAATCCGTATTAAAGATATAGTATAAGATGTTCAATTAATATAACTCACAATTTTATATTTTACTTTTTGGAAAAGGCATCCATGCCGGGCTGGTTTGATGGAGGAAGAAGAGAAGCGTATAACGAAATCGAAACGTATCAACTTCTGAGCCAAACACACCTTCAATCTCCTATCACCCCTTTAATGGGTCCTAACGAAGCACGTGGATATGGGCATTTTATGCGACCCCCTGACCAGGCCATGCTTCATACGTTCAACCCAAATGCAATCAACTCAATGAGTGGTCATCAAGTGAGTCACATTTTCTCTTTCTCCACTAGTATATAGTTTATTAGTAGAAAAAAAAATTAATGTCAATTTTCGGGATCGAATTTATATAATTGTAGATGCAGTTTACATGCAGCACAACACACGGTGGAGGAAGTAGTGATCAGTATCTACAACAAATCTATGCAAATAGTGCTGCAGCATCATCAGGATTCCCACAGCAAAGATTTCATATCAGACATCCACCTTAAGATAAAACTATCACATGTCATGACTAATTTTGATGGGCTCCACGTACAGTACAACAAAATCTAGCTAGAAATTTTTATGTATGTTTTTTACCCTATGTTGTTTGACCAGGAAGAAGAGCTACATCAATGTCTTTTGTGTTTAGAAATCTAGCACAACGAAAGATACTGTTTGACTATTGAAAGTTGACTTAGCTAGGGTTAATTGACTTTTTGAGGTATGGATGTAAAAGGAAAACAATTTCATGTACGTGTTCATGAGTAGATCGAAGTTTTATATTTTATCTTTGAAGTGGTAGATTATAATTAAACTTATAAGTTGATTGCATTAAGTTTTTATTATTATTATTTAATTATTTTTAGTTCATAGGCTGTAGAAGACTAGAAGAAATTATATATATATACACCAAAGATGATGATATTTCATAGTTTTGTCTATGTTAATTAGATACTAAAATCTTTAACCAGAGAACTTTCGTTATTGATATGTGACGAATTAATTCATCAAGACGTGTTTAAGTCTCACCATAGACAGTGTGTATAGTTATATATGTGACTCTGAGCTTATCGTAAAAACTATATTATTTTAATAGCTTTTTCGGAAGAGAAACAAGTAAAGATGAGTCAGTTGTGACGGTCAGGGAGTGTCCTATGATTCAATTACAGTGAACCAAAAAGCAGTCAAAGAATGGCTTTGGCTACATAAACAAATACTCCTAAACGACACTTTCATAAGGTATACGTATTTTCTCATGAATTTTTTTGTTTTGGTACTTGTGTTAACATTATTAGTACCGATATAACATCCAACGATTTGTAGAAATATTTATGATACGTAAGTTAATAGGATTTTAATTACTAGAATTTTCGATAAAGTTCCAAACCATTATTATAAACAAATATATACTAATACAAGATGTTTTGTGCAATACTATAATTAGAGTTCCAATTAAGTCATAGTATTGTATAGTTCCAAGATATGCCTTGTTGCACACATTGATAAGTGTACAAGTTAAAGGAAGCACACAACAAGATCAATGTGGCTTATATTTTAGGGATTCAAAGTTGTATGATTCATGGACCATACATATGTTGGAGTAGTATTGTACACTAATTAATTTATTTTGGGAAAAGACTTAATTGAGGTGAGTGTGTGCACAATTCTTTTGGTGCACGTATGAGTAAATATAAAAGGTAACTTGACAAATTTGCTATTGCTAAACTACTATATCTAGTAGGTATTTTTGATTTAATTTCTTTACCCTAATAACGACGGTTGTCCCGAATTTAACAAGCAAGCTACTCATTTATCACTGATGTACGCAATGAACTCATAAAACTTTTACTAATTTATGCAATATAGTAATTTGTTACTTGGACAACCAATAAACATGTTTGTTTTGCATTTTTTATATATATACTATCGTTCGTGACTTTTCTTTCGTTTCTTTATTATATTTCTGTTAAGAATTAAAAAAAACATCAAGATACTAACAAGTTAACAACGTCACCGTGATCCTTATAGTAGCATAGTCGCTTCTCATTATCATCATCATATTAAATAAAATAACAACAGCAACATCAATTATCATCATCATAAACAACAACATGTAATTAGGTATATGACTAATTTAGTCAAACCATACAGTTTTTGACATATGTACTCCACTTAGTATCTCTCCTAATCTCATTCAATCATTTTCTCATCTATTAATCATATTTTTAGACATATATACCTAAATAGACGTATATATCGTTTTTCATTTAAATAATTAATAAGTAGTATCACGTGGCTGAAATTGTTACGGTGGTGGTGATGATGAAAAGGATCTGATGGTTGTTTAAAAAGAAAAGGTTTGGTGGATTGAATGGTGATGAATGAAGGTGAAGAGGGCAATACTGACGATAATGATCAATTTCAAACAATTAACAAATAAAAAGATATATAATATATGATATGATGTGGCTGACATGTGTCATGTGGTAAAACACACGGCAACTCACATGGCTATTTAGGCACCTTTTTGTAAGCTCAAACAGTCAAATCTAAGTATTTTACGATTTTAACACGAGTTACCTGTTAATTTTAATAATTAAAAAGGTAAATTGCTTACATTGAATTAAATTAGTAGAGTACATAGTTGACAAAATACAATGACCTTAATAATAATGTATATTCACTTTTGTTTTTTTTTTATAAATACGCCTGGGATCAATCAAGCTTGATTTTGTGTGTGCGATGCAGCTAGCAAATATATAATGGCTGTTCTTATCATACAGTTATGATCCATGTAATTGAAGTGTGATTGGAAATTAAATGTGACGATAACGTAATATATATATATATATATATCGTCTCATTAACAGAAAAAAAAAGGAAATTAATGAAAAAATAACCATATAAGGGTATTAATTAGTCAGTATATAAAATACTGCATTTCTATGCACTTATTTCTAGCCAATTTTAAAAAATGTAAATACGTATAATTGAATAAGTGCATCAGTCATTACAATAAATATTTTAGAGGAATGTTAGAGCCACATACAATTTACAAATTAAAATTCACAAAATGATGTGGAAAATTAGATGAACCAATCATAATTCAAGTTTATTTTTCTCTCTTAGTTCTCTGTCTTTACGCTATTGATTCATATCATTGTGTGGATGTTTTTTTGTAAAATTTTTGTGGTTATAGTATTTCCTAATATTTTATAACTATATAACTAATGATTAGTACACTACAATTCTTTAATATATCTATTATTAAAAATGTTTTATATTAATATTTGGTCTTGTAATAAAAAATTGATAATTTACAAATTACTATCTAAGTACAACACTTAGTATCATTTTTAAACTATAAGTAGAAACTGTATATATTTGTGAAGAAAATGAAAGTGACAACAAAAGTCATAATAGTTGTTATTAAACAGTTCATATATATATATATAAGGTGAGGATTAAGAGAGAAATAAAAAAAAGGGAAGAAGGGAAGCAAATCTCAACCTTTAATTTCATCATAAATGGATTTTAAAAATTACAAATAATTTTAAAATTTAACAAAAATGAATTTTAAAAATTACAAATAATTTTGAAATTTAACATTCATCACAAATGAATGTTAAAAACATTTATTTATGAAAAAAATTAAGGGCTAAGATTTACTTCACTTCTTTTCTAAAATTTGAAACTTTTTTATAAATTCTTTCTACATATATATAAATATAAATATATATTTGTGCTCAGATAAAATTAAATTGAGTGTCCCCTAATAAATATTGGTTATGCCTCTTGAATATAGGTAATTGAAATACAATATTTTTATGGGTGAATGTACAAATTTTGTTATCATAACCTGAATACCTGCCGTCAACAAGACCCTAATAATCTTCTTTATGTGTACAACTCGAAGATGCATCTGGGTTGTCATCAATCTTAATAATATATTGTTATTTCAATTAATTAATTAATTAGAGGATGCATAATATACGTAATCCCATAACCCTAATAAGCAAAAGTTGTCACTCTCTTCAATGTGCACATCTTAACTATCAACCAGATGCTGTTTTTAAGGAATTTATTCTCTTTGAATACCTACGAGAACAATTAAAAAATATAAATATTTTACCATAATTAGATGTGCACAGTTTGCAATTCATTTTTTATCATCAAATCAAGGTAACGAATCTTACTTGATATGTATTTTAACTACTCATTCAGGGAATAATCATATTTAAATCCTATTCTATAAAAGAACTAAGATTAAGATTAAGAATATATGATGACTGCCAAAAAAGAATATATATATATATATATATAAATGCACATGATTATGATAATTATTTTGGGTAACTTACAGAAAGTATATATGTTAAAATATTTATTGGTCAAATCTCGCTATCATAGCTAGCACTTTTTGTTTCTATTTTTCTATTGCAATAATAATACTAATCTCATAACGCTTCAACTTGATATTTCTACTTTAATTTAATTTTATTTATATTTTAAAAAGATAATAAATGTACATACAACATTATGAATATATATACTTTTTTTTTTTCACAAATATATACCTATATCAATATCTAGACTTAAATCAACTAACCTCATAATTGAAGGGTTATTTCAATACTGTTAGGTCAATGATCATTTAGCTGATAACTTGAAATTTCTAGTAAGTTTTAGATTCAAATTTACTTTTGCAAATATTTTTTAAAATTTTTGTTAAAATTATTTATGTACATTAAGGTCTCGTTTAGTTCACATAATGGTTTCTGATGGAATAAAATCGGTCAAATTAATAGGATTCTTATTCAAAGAAAAGTGATTATGAAGAGATGAAAATATATCATGCAAGTTTGGTTGACACATAATAAAATTTAACTTCAAATTTTATAATATAACTAATTTGATAAATAATATAATAAAATTATCATATAATTTATAATATACAAATAAAAATAATATAATCATTATGTGTGAATGGACATATAACATTAATATATAATCGTCTACCGATTTTAAATTTTTATCATAAATCATATGTTATTATACACAAAATCACATGTGATTATATGCAATGTGTTGTTTAAGACTAGGAAAAAAACAAATTACACATTAAAATTAATATGATTATGTTTATCTTTAATCTGTTTACCTAATTTAATCATTAGTAATTATACAAAATGAAAAAATATAAAAAGTATTTGTATTGTATACTATACATAGAAAATATTATCATGAATCAAAACTAATTTATTTTAATAGCTTTCCGTCGTATCCAATTTTGTTAAATAAAATATTTTAATAATCAAATTGATTTTTTTTTTTAATTAAAAGCTTGGTTCTTTTGATAGTCACTTGGTTATGACACAACCGTGGTTAATCGTAAGTCATGCATGTCAGTGATATTATTTAAACTATTGAGTATTGACCACTAAGTTATCCTTACTTCGATATCATGTGGACAATTGGACGTATGAAAACAAAAATGGGTTTTTGGCCCATTGATCCGTCCCTTATGGAAGAGTTGAAACATGTTGAAATATTCTACACTGTATGTCAACGAGGCACGGTGAAGTTATAAAATTTACCTCTTTAAACTTCGCTATTAGTACGAAGTTTACACGTACATAGCTTGAATTATGATTTCGTTAATCTTTTTTTCATAACGAATTTACAGATACTCGTTTTTCGATATACTCGTGAGCTAATATAGATCTGTATAATTTATGTAAATTTTGGATTCTCATTAATATAATTAAGTTCGAACGCAATCAGATTTTTATTTGAGTAGCTGGTTTAATTTTCAGTTGGTGTGTTTTTTTCCTAAAGTACACACAGAAAATGCTAACTGTAACTTAAGTGAATTTTTTGAACTTTTAGATGAAATTTGTACCAAGTAAATAACAAATAACAATTGTAGTAGTTGTACGACATGTCACATTAAAGTCATGTTATCGCATTGCATTAAATAAGTTCAAATATAGCCACAAAATCTAATGAGTTTGTCATATATTTATACTGATTTTGATGATAATTAAAAATAGATATCGTTTAGTTATCATGAAAGTTGGTCTAATGGTAAGACATTATGATATTCTTAAAAATAAATTTAAGGTTCAGAGTCATAACTAAACATCTTAGAAGTGGTCAGATAATGATTCGAAAACCGATCATGTGAGATCTTAGTTAGACGGTGTATTTTTTGAGTAGAAAGCAAATACTTGTCCTTCTTAAGTAACGTGATCAAAGAAATACATCTTATGTTTACCTGTTTTGAAAAATATCATTTTAGAAAAAGTTAAAAATAAATATCACACTAAATCATTACACTTAGGTTCATATTGTTTGTTATACCGTTAAGCCCTAGAGTAAATAATCACAACATTCGTTATGTACTTGCTTGCAAGTTTCAACGAAGATAGTTAAAGTTCTTTTAAAAAAGATATAGAGTCAACTAGAACAACTTACGAACTTTTTTTTACAAAGGTTCTTTATAACAGAGCCTCGATATAAACAAATAAATCCGAAAAAAACTATACCAATTAGGAAGCTTTTATATGTTGTGCAATTATAATAATGAGTATTGTTAAATAAGTCAAATTGTATAGGCTTAAAACTACGCTTAAATCTTTATCGAATGTCATATATATTTAAGTTATTACCTCTCCTGACATTTACTAATATTACAGTATATGTGTACTAATAATATCATTGGATCTAGATTTTGACACATATTTCAAGTCTACCAATCATTTTTCTAACCATAACGGATTGCATATCTTATGGAGTAGTGAAATGAACATACCTTGTAAAATGGATGAAATTACGTTCATAAAAATATAGAGGTTATTTGGTATTTTTTTATCACTAAATATATCTACTTCGTGGGCATTTCATAATATGAGAAAAGGGAAATAAAGATAATGATGCTGGGACTCAAACTCAAGCTTCTGGTGTACTAACAAAACATGTTATCCACCACCAAAGTAGTTTTGTATTTGTTGATACATACACTTGAATTTTATTTAGCTACGTCAAACAATTTATCAACTGTAGAAACTACAGTCTGTTTAACAATTATAAACTTTTAGTTATTTACGAAATAGAGTATTATTTTTCTGTATATAAAAATGTATAAAGGGTGTCATCTTTCAAGAAGTCAGTTTAGGTGTCATATGCCCTTTGTACGTAAAGTATTAGGCTCCCATGGTACAATTTATAAATGCATCCAGGCACAGAACCCCAAATGCTAATTTTCTGCACAAGTTTGGTTGAATAATTAGATTGTGTCTCCAAAAAGAGAAATATGAATATTTCCTTAAAAAGAAATTTATATGGTAGTTGAAGAAACTTATGTTTTTAACCTACCTTACCTTCTTCCTTCATTACTACCCTTCATTTAAGTTGTGCCACAGTTTCTACTCTCATATTTCATTCATTCATTACATTTTAGCTTTATGGAAACACTAAATTTGACAGTAAATTACTCCAAGTGTTTTTTTCTTTATTTCTTACAGTCTTACTTAATTTACGCATGAAAAATTCTTTGAATAGGTGTTTATTTTTAATGACAACCATTACATGGTAATTATCAAGTAGCTAGCCCTTCTACTTGTAGAAATGCACTTGGAGATTGCAAAATGTGTTAGAAACAGAGTAGTGTCCCGTTCGGCATTATTAAGAAAAAAAAAATTAAAAATGTGTTTTAATTATTTTTCATTTATTTTTTCGCTACAAAATTAAAAATGTGTTTTCGTGTTATTTATGAAATTTTTTTTATTACCAAATACTTTTTATATGATAAATTAATACATGTATAAAAGTAAATTACAGTGATAAGTTTTTTATTGTTTAGGGTCTATCGTTTAGGGGTTCGCGTTTAAAGTTTAGGTTTATGATTACGTTGTTCTGATTAACATTGATCAATTATAGAGGAGACGCTGTATATATTAGTGCAAATCTCCCCTCAACTAGCGCACACATTTTGCGTTGGTATATGAGCCCAATCCAGAAACAAACATGAGAATAAAGGTACCAAAACGTACAGTATCAGCTAGACAGGTTGGTTCGTATCAAAATATCACTCACCAAAAAAATGTAGATAAATAAATCATGGGGATTCTGACTATATTGTAAATTTATAGCGATGATGATGTTACAAAGGATCAAGTATGGTCTTATATATTTTTTAAAGAAATGCCAGATAGGATTTATTTAAATATAAATATTAATAAATGCTAACTTTTGTTACTTATTTATTTATCATTGGTTTTTTATTTTTTTGAACAAAACTTTTGTTTTCGAAGATATTAAGTGTGATGGTTACAAAATTATTTGTCTTATGAACCCAGCATTTTGTAAGGCCCACCTAACCCCAAACATCAGCACGATGGTCCCTCATTCTTATACCAACAGACCCAACTGGCTATATGGGCCGTTATTCATACACAAATAAACCCAACCCAAAAGCCCACTATTTATGCCTGTCCGTCAGAACCTAATTAAAGCCGGCCTTAAATTTGTTAAATATCAAGAGGGAGAAAAAGTAACTACTTTTCAAGTTCACCAAAGAGATAAATGCGATAGTGTTACTACGATAAAATTTATTTAAATTTCTACATTTATTTTGAAACTAATTAATGAAGCAAAAGATTCTTCTGTCTGTCTGTGCAATTTTTACAAGAATGAACATCCTTTGATACTGACCCGACCCGTTAATGATGCGTTTGATTTATAAAATTTTATAAAATATAATCAATTTGAAATCTCCATTCTATTGTATAAGTGTTTTGATTATACAATGACGTTAGTTAAAATTTATTAAATTCTTTCACTTAAAGAAATTCACATTATTTAAAATTACAATTCATTTGATAAATTTCAATATATTCAAAAATATTATACGAGCCAAATACATTCTTAGCGTGTGTCTAGCTTTATGAAGAAAAAAAGCGACGTAAACATTGGATCCGTCATTGATTCAAAGTATAAGTTTAAATTATCATCTGATTAATAAGACAAAAGCATGGCTTTTCTTACATCTTAATAAAAGAATAACATTTTAAATTAAAAAGTGTGAAAATACTGTTGTTATAGACTCCCTTTTAATTCAATGAAAATAGTGTAATACTAAAACTTGACTTTAATGCAAATAACTTAAACTTGTATTAGTTAACTTTAGCGGCTTAAAGAAACTTATTATAGCAACACATACGTGTTGTATGATGTAGTATATTTTATTAGATAATACAAAAATCAACTTGCTATTATTAGAAAAGCCATTCACATAAGTACTACTTAAATATTAAAATAATAGAAGTTGGAGTGAATGTGTGACACTAATCAAGGCATCAAGCATCTCTCAAAGCAACGCTAAAACTTATCTTAAGTGGGGTGTGGGACCAAAACTCCATTTAATCCAAATCAGACTAATCATCATCATCATCGTCATTAATCACTAATACTTAAAATAGGGTAACTCAAAATATGCACGAAAGATAAAATGTTTAAAGTGATGATTCCTGTCCTTCTTTATATCGGTCTCTTTTTCTTTACAAGATACAATGCATCAGCTGATACAAAATAAGAAATAACGATATTAGTCTCTTTTATATAGAAAAGGAAACCATATAGGAGTATGTAATTGTTGTATTGAATAAAAACAACTGTCAGTATTTGACTTCAAGGCTTCCAAATAAAACAAACAACGTGTAACATTATTAATTAAAAGTAAATAAATAAAATAGGACTGTTAAGTATAAGTTAATTATCTAATTCTAAATCAGCACTAAACATATAAAATTAAAGAAAATGCTAACCATAGTCTTACGGGTAATCGTTAAGTTTTTTATATTTAAAAATATTTGAAGTTTGAAACTCATTATTACTATGATTAAATTATTTTTACACATTTAATTAAAGGAAATAAATTTTAATTAGAAAAATTAATTTAAATTCTTCATAAGTAATTTAAGTGGATTAAATAGTTAAAAATTGAAAGCTTAAATTAGGGAAACTTATAAAATTAAAAAAAGTTGGTATCATATATTATATTATATATATATATATATATGTGGTTTTCTTTTATCGATGCTAGAGACTAAAATAAGCATTACATTTACTGGTTATCAAAATATGAGCACACAAAGATACAATTTTCATTGAAATACGCAAATAAATCCAGTGACCCCCTACTATTTATAATTAAAGATGCCGTTATATTAAATAAGTAAGTACACATATTCCTTTATTTACAAGCATAAAATAATGATTGTATTTAAAGTGATGTCTAACGACTAACGGTACAAGAAAACTATAAATTTTGTACAGGCAACTAATATAGTAAATTGAGTACAACCAAAAAGATATATGTTAGGATTAATCCGTTGCCCATATCTAGGACTAAGAGACCTTGTGTCCATATAACAAATGATTGTTCTTCAAACTTTGGACCATCATCAGGTGATTATTTATTTGTTTGAAACTCTAGAGTATGTATTTTATAAAACTATGAGTCTATGACGAAAGAAGTTGAAAAGCTTAAAACACCATTTTAAAATAATGCAGCAAAATTGGTAGGCCTTTTACTTACTAGTTCTTAAAGAATGAAGTTGTATAAAATTGTATGTATTACGAATGCTAGAAACTATAGTTGTATAAAATATTAGAACGTTAATGTGCCGATCTATGTAATTTTAAAAGGTTGTATCCACTATTAGTTATCTTAGATTGCGTTTAGTTCACGGAATTAATTAGAATTGGATCGAATTGAAATTGAGATTTCATTCTTTAATTTGTTTGGTTGAGTAATTGATAAAGTTAGAGTCCATCAAATTCCTTCCATCAAAGGAATTGAAATTCCTTTACATTTGATAAATTCTAATTTCTTTGAAAAAATTTGACAAATCAAACGCGACGTTAATATATTTTTATCGATTGATGGCATCAAAACTCAAATATTTGCTAGAAAGAAAAATAATTTTACTTAAGATTTTCGATCATACATAGAATGTTTTATTAAATTAAAATATTCTATTAGCTCAAAATAACACTTATTTACTTTATAACACTAGCATTTTTTTTCGCATCATTTTCTCCACATTTATTCGTTCAGTTAATAATTATAAAGTATGGGTTGTTGAAAACAAAATTAAATAAGTAATCATAGGAAAAAATAGTGAACCTAATTTAATAAATAATTAAAATTAATATTTAATATTAAATAATTAATTAACGTCACGAATGATAAATCCGTACGTGTAATCCTTTATTGAAATTTGGTGCGTGCTAGCTGTGAGTGACCTTTTCTCCTTCATTTCTATTTCTGCCATCTGCTCTCATTTTTCTGCAACTTTTTCCTCCCTATCACACGATGACGATGCTTCTTCATCATCATAGTAAGTTCACTAAAAAATTCTTACTTCATTATATTATTTTTATTTAATTAATTAATTTATTCTTACAAAAGAATACATATTTCAGCTTTATTACTGGTTTTTTCTTGCTATTATTATACTTCTACTTACTTTCACTACTTCATTTAATCATCATCATCATAGTAAGTTCACTAAAAAATTCTTACTTCATTTTATTATTTTTATTTAATTAATTAATTTATTCTTACAAAAGAATACATATTTCAGCTTTACTACTGGTTTTTTCTTGCTATTATTATACTTCTACTTACTTTCACTACTTCATTTAATGACTTGCAATTGTAAATTTTTTTATTCAAAGTTGTAATCTTTAGTGACCATTTTATGCTCTGAATATGTTTTGTTTTTCTCTCTTCACTGTTTTGTCGTTTATTTATTTTTTTAGTATTTTTCTTATTCACTTTTATCTGTAGTCATGTTTGTTTGTTGAAGGTATTGAGTGTAAGTTGAAAAACCTATTTTTTTTGGAGATAAATGCACAGTAAGGTACTGGATTTATTATTATTTAATTTATGGATGTTATAATCTCGTAAGTATAGATTTATGGTAGGGAACCCCCTATTTTTTATGCCTTTGACACATAGAGGATGAATTTATTGATGTAATTGTTTTGCAAGCAATTAAGCATACCCTTTAATGATTTTTTCACTAGATTCAAGTTAGACTAATCTTGTGTTTTCTTTCTTGATTATTTGTGGCAGAATTTTTGTGATTTAAGTATATCTATGAATTTTGAACAAAATATAAGTGATGGAACACAAGTCATGGCCTTGGAAGAAAAAATCTACTGAGAAATTAATGATTGCAGCTGATAAACTAAACAGAGGGAATGAAGATGAGGTAACTAATCAATTTTAGTAGGAGTTCTTTTAAAGGTCAAACCTTTGCCTTTTGACTTCACCATTGAGGTGGCTTTACTAAATGTTTATATACCCAATCTTCATTTTAGGATAGTTTGCATGATCTAATTTTCTGATTGATGTATCTGATTTGGTTATAATTTACATGGCGATTAAGTCACTTGATGTGATAAAAATAGAATTTTGGCTAATTTTATGTTGTTGAAGTGATTACTAAAAATGTAACACATGTTTCGTTGCAGGCTAATTTGGCAGATAAAGTGGAATTGCAGAGGAGTTTGAAACTTTCAGATGAAAAGCTTTTGGCTGCACTTGCTGAGATTAATACTAAAGATGAAATCGCAAAGAAGCAGACTAACATTGCACGGGAAGCCATTCATGGTGATTATTAGTGCCTTTAAATTATTTATCAATGAGTGTGTCCGTGTTTATTCAACCGTATGAGTAGTTTATGGTTATTTCTTTAAACTAATTAAAAAAAAAGAAGAACAATAGACAGTTCATTTTGATTTAAGAAAGTGTCTACTATACAGGATGGGAGAAAGCTGAAGCCGAAGTTTTATCGTTAAAGCAAGAACTAGAGAAAGCTACACAGCAAAGAGTAGCTGATGAGGATAGATTACATGAAGCTGATGCAGCATGGAAGGAGTGTATGCTGCAGTTGCGTTTTGTTCGTGAAGAACAGGAAAGAAGGATTCAAGATGCTGTGAGGAATACATCAAAGGAATATGAAAAAAGGACAGTTATGTTTGAGGAGAATCTAGCTGAATCCAATACAGTACTTTCCAAACTGAGTTTGGAGAACACGCAACTGAGCACAACTCTTTCCGTGAAGGAAAAGATGATCGATGAATTACGTTCGATTAGGGCTCAGCTGGATTATGATCTCAATGCTGTTGTAAGTCAACTCGAGTCAACGCAAAGAGAAAATGCTTCATTAAGTTATGAGGTCCGAGTGTTAGAAAAGGAACTTGAGATTAGAAATGAAGAGCGGGAGTTTAATAGACGAACATCTGAGGTGGCACACAAGCAGTATTTAGGAAGTGTGAAAAAAATTGCAAAGCTGGAGACTGAGGCACAAAAACTACGCCTACTTGTTCAAAAACATTTACCTGGCCCTGCTGACGTGGCAAAGATGAAGAATGCAGCTGAAGTTAATAGAAGAAGGTCAAACCCTTTTCCAATGGTGTCAATGGATTATATAGTTGATGATGCTTCTAGTAAAAAGATTGCTTTCTTGACTGAGCAATTATGTGCATTTGAAGAAGAGAATAAGTTCCTTAAGGAATTTCTCAATCAAAAAACAAGTGAACTGTCAAAAAGTCAAACATCTGAAATGGGTAGTGATGAAAAGGTCAGTGTGGCTGAATCTTGGGCACCGTCATACTATACTGTTGGAGCTTCAGATATAGGTTTAATGGATGATTTCGTTGAGATGGAAAAATTGGCGTTAGTTTCTATCGACAAACCATCTGCAAATTCAAGTCTTGTTATGGAAAATCATACACATTGGCTTGATAATATATTGAAAGTGGTTGCTGAACATGCTAAAATAATGCAACGAAGCTCTATTGACATGCTAGATGATATCAAAGTCGCTTTGGCTGCAAAAAGTGACTTTAATTTTAACGACAAGAAGGATGGGAATGGCTACATCTCTGATGAAAGTATGAGAAAGTCGATACAGAAACTTGTTGAACTTATTGAAGGAATAAGATTGTCTGAAAAGGATGATAGTTTATCTCCGTACAAGTCATCAGAAGCACCTGCAGGGTACACTGTTCATGTCTTTCAGTGGAAAACATCTGAGCTTCGGGGTATTCTGGAGGAATTTCTTCAAATTTGTAATAAATTGGTAAACGGGAAGGTTGGTGTGGATGATTTTGTCAATGAGTTGACTTCTGCTTTGGAATGGATAGTCAACCACTGTTTTTCTCTTCAAGATGTGTCAAGCATGAACTATGAATTCAAGAAGCATTTTGAGTGGGATGAAACTCGCAGTGACTGTGAGATGGAAGGAGGGAGTATCGGACACTTGTCAGAAACCGACAAGTTGACTTTTCCGAAAGACCAGTTGCCAGGTTGGCCTATGGCTTCTTCTTGGAACATAAGAAATAAAGTTATCCACTTGGAAGAGATTCGACCGAATCTCAAGGAAGAAATTAGAAAACTGAAAGACGACATGGCAAATCTTGAATCTGCAAATAAGGATTTGGAACGTAAACTCCAGTCAGAGAGTGTCAAGTGTGCATCTTTAGTTAATCAACTTCAAGAATCCGAGAAAGTGATTGGAATTCAGCAAACAGAAGTAGCAGATATAGTGGTGAAAGATGTTGACCAGCATCCCATTAAGACTGTTGATGAATGCAGTGAGATTTATCAAGAAGCTAAATCTATCAAGGAGCAAGAAAGGTAATACTTCTTTCTTATGATTCACAAGAAAATTTACTAACTAATTCTTTTAGTTTATACACAATTGTTCTACGTAGTAATAATTGTTTTTTGCAGCATGACAGAAAGCGAAATGAAAAGTTGTGATTTGGACCATGACGAGACAACATTTCCAAGTGTAAGTCCTTTTACTGACCGTTGAATTCAAGATTCATGACTATTATTACATCTAACTGTACTTTGATTATGCAGGAACATGAAATAACAGCAGCTTCAGAGAAGTTGGCTGAGTGCCAAGAAACCATTTTAAACCTCGGGAAGCAGTTGAAGGCGATGGCTTCTTCACCCATGGACGCATCTATATCTGATATTTCTGAAATTACTACGTCGTCCTTGCCCAATGAAAACAATAACCAGAAGATCTCTCTACTTGACAAGATGAATACCGAGGACCCAACTGGAGCTCCACGGGGTCAAAATTCCAAAGGGGTTTCTCGTAATTTAACATCACCGGCTATTTTGGATGGTAATTCGTATCCTGTGGCAGCTGTGATGTCTCCACGGATGTTTGTGAGTGTGGAAGGAGTGAAAGATGAAAAGGATGAAGAAGCTTTGGTGAACTTTTTGTCAGTTGTGTCAGACAAGAAGAAAAACAATGGTGGTGGGATTCTGAGAAGATTGTTTTGGAGAAAGAGAAAAGGTAATGACAAGTGAAGATGTATGTGTGGTTGTGAACTTTTGTTTTGTTTAATTTTTAATGTGGAAACAATGTTATGATTGAGAAAACGATTGTTTTGTTGTGGTAATGTAAATATACGATACTCTTAACCATCAAAACAAATTGGGTGGTTCTTTTTTGGATCATGTGAATTTGAACTTCAATTAATTTGGCAAATATCCAAGAATATCATTATAGGGAACATTCACCAAAGGTTAAGCTCCATACTTGATTTTGCCCGGTACAGATAACCGAAAAATTAAACGACACAAAGGCTTATACCATAAATTCTAATTACCTACCAAAAACGATACAGAACCTGAACACAAACCAAAACAAACATTTTTTATAAGAATAACCACGTAACTGTGAATGCAGCTGAGTTTGTTGCTCAGGATAAAATGAGATATACATAGGAAAGCGTATAAAGCGTTACAAGGAAATCAAGTACCCTGCACGTTTTGTGTAAACTGATTATCTATCATCTCGTACATATAATATAATACCAGTTAAATTTCACACATTCTAACACTAGATGGACTCAAATTCAAGTATGAAGCGTGACACTGGCTTATTGCATTTGCACAAATAGTGTAACAACAGTTAAAACTCGTACAGCAAACATTCTAACTTCTAAGTGGAACCCACAAAAATTTTAAATACCGGGATATTCAACAACCCTTTCTTTCTATAAACTCAATATAACTGATGTCATCTGCTAACTAAGCGTTATAACTGAGTTAAAAGGTCTATACATGAATTAACTTGACTGGAAGGCTATACTTATTGACGGAGCACTTAAGCAAACATGCACCTAAACGCGACATTTGCAAACAGATGAGCACCTTTCTGTCCACATTCCCTCGAACTGCAACAAAAAGTCAAAGTTGGTATATGACAGTGGCAAAATTTCTTGCATACATCTGTCAACCTTGGCGGACAAGCTCTTCTGCAATTACATTTCTAACCTCCGTACATAGTATATCGGGATTATCTCCTTTAATTGGCTTGTGGATGACAACTTTGACCAGTCCTGTATTTAATGAACCCTCCATACCAACGGGCATAATTTGACCAGTTCCCATAAGAGTGATTGGGACCACTGGTACTCCTGTTTTGGCAGCAATACTGAATGCACCTTTCTACAGAAAAATAAAATAAAAATAAATAAATAGCAATAATAAGAAAAATTTACATTTTATTTATTTCTCATATAAATTGTTAGACAGACAACAAAAGAGTTCTCACCTTGAAGGTAGCTAAACTTCCATCCCTACTTCTTGTACCCTCTGGAAAAAAGAAAACAGATCCACCATTCTTGACGAGTTCCATGCATCGTTTTAGAGTTTGCTATGTTAACAAAATACAACAAAATAGAATTCACAAATTAAGAAACAGATGTTGGTCGGAAAAATATAATGCAAAATAGGATAAAGTGAATACCATTTGGCTCTTTCTGTCCATACGCTTCAGAGGAATAGTGCCCAATAAATACATGGCCCACCCAACAACTGGGTAGAGGAAAATTGCAGTCTTGCTAACGAACTTGAAGTTTCTGCCTAGAGTTAGAAGGGTATATATGTCTAAAAAGCTTTGGTGGTTGGACACATAGACAGCTGGAGAATTCTTTGGAGGCAAATTCTCAGAACCTTGAATCTTTAGTCTAAAAAATGGAGCAATGGTCATAGATGCCCAAATTTTAGCAATGAAATTATGGAAGTTCCTTTGATATCGATCCCTTAAGAGCACAAATGGATGTCCTACCACCATTGCCACAAATAGAAATATGGCAATGAAGGATGTAACACTGTAAAAGAAAATTCCCCTGATTTTTGAGCTCATCTGGATATCTGCACTTCAATAATATAATCAATAATCATTTAAATCGAAAGAAAATGAAAATGGGTAGGTCTTTATAACCTGATAACTGATAGTGCACTCCAGGTGACCCAGTACCAGCAATTTCAGATCTAACAATTACAGATCTCCAACTTTTATTTTGGTTAGGCCATTTATAACAATCAGACATGCCCATGAACGTTTTTTGTGGCTGAAGAAAACATTGAGATATACAGGGGTAATTTCTGTTAGAAAAGAAAACGCATTTCTGGATACTATCTGCACAAAACATCAAGAGGAAACTAGTTATATACTTTTAATTAAACCCTGTTTGTGCTTAAAACAAGATTGGATCACTATATACTTATGGAAGCCGGAGACTGAAAGAAGATAAATGTATAAAACAAGATCACTTACTATGTTCGGGTTTCTTCCTGACTGGATCTTTATACGGAGCACAATAAAGTCCCTTAAGAGCAGACAGCAACCGGAAAAAAAATGTCAGTATCAAACATAAAGATGAAATGTATAACAAGGTAAACGCTAGAAAACACATTCTACGACTAACAAAATTGACCAGTGCTTATGATGTTACACGGATAAAATGCGCATAGAGGTACCCTCCATATTCCTGCTAGAATAATTTCAACACATATATTACATATTCCCCCAAAATCCAAAAGTCAGCTACTAATTATTTCTCAAAAGATAAAATCCTTTTTTTTCTACAATGCAAAAGTAGCTAACACAAAAGTGCTCATGCAGGAAATGGAACCCATATCTGCAGGCTCTCTTGTCATTTTCAAAACAGCAGTTCTTTTTAACTGAGTTTACATTACCTTTGTAAGAGAGTAGTTCTCAACTTCAAGGCACTATCAAGAGAGATTAAATGATACATCTAGTAGCCTCAGCGAGCGTTAACAAGATAAGGTGGTCTATTTACAATTGACTAAAACTAAAAATGTTTTACATTCTAACGATTTTAGACGAACCTAAGTGTAACAAATATCCCATGGCCACTAAAACCAGCACTAGCATGAGAGCTATGTTATAAATAAACATGTAGTCTTGTAATAGTTGTAGACTTGCAGTTACCAAGTGAATATAGGATGATGAGTGAGCCATTGGTTCCTTCCAACCTGGCCAATTGATAAAATATATAGTGTCATTGAATGAAAATGAAAACACAAAGCCTTTGATATCTTTTTCAGTGCAAAAAACATGTCAGATTATGATAGACAATATATAATTATCATTCAAACTTTAGACGCTAAATTTTTCACGGGGGTCAATCATATGTTTATGCAGATGGACGCTGAGGTTCCGAAACAACTATAAATAGGAAGTAATTAACAAGGGATCTCATCCTCATCTAGCCTGAAAGGTTGAATTCATTCCTATATAACATTGTAATTCAAGTAAATGATTAAGATCTTGATTCAGAATATTGGACGAGAGCACTAAGAATGTGATGCAACATGTAAGATGCTGGATTCAGTTTGCTTATATGCTTTCAGCCAAAAATGCTTGATAAACTTTTCTTCATTGTGAATTCAAGCTACATATAAACGGGTAAACGGAGAAGGTTTTCCCTGTTCAGGCTACCCGGGGAGGGTGAGCATTGTGGGCAAATGAAAAACGGAATACAATCTATCCTCTACACCAGAAATTGCACACCATAGGCAAAAGAAAAGGTTGAAACAAGGTGTTTCAAGGGGAAAAGAAAAAGAGATTATGAAATTATAAAACAAAAAATGAACTGCTGATGAGCATATAATGTTCAAGCAGATGCACAAAGCTACATCAAATTAAGAGAAATGCCAACTATATAGGGGCCTTAAGCATATGGCTTGTTTATCAACCACAAAACTATTACTTTTGTTAAAAATTACATTTATTTAACCAGTTTATTGTTGCTCATGTAACCATATATTTAACAACCATAATTTGGTTAAATATAGGTATTTAACCAATTATGGTTAGCATATCCGTAAAAGTAATTGTACAATGTAAACTTGATTTAAGTTTCAGCAATAGATAATAAAACCTAAAAACGTAACCAAATAAGGCAATCTTCAAATTCTTAGTTTCTTCCTCCATTTATAATATTTAGGAATAACAAATCCTAAACAAACAATAAACATTACAATAATTATTTATAGTGTTTCGATATATATATATAACTATTAGGGTTCGAATTTCAACTTTGTGTGTCAATAGACAACAAACTGAATTGAGGTTCAGAGATTTAATATTTAATAGAAATCAAAATTTGGAAGGGCGGTTACTTGCTTAAATTTCGCCGGAGCCGATCGTAACAGTCGACCGTCGGTGGTACAGATACGACTGGAGGAAGGCTGTCACGTGCGTATACTTGGCGGGTTGAAGGAATGAAGGGGATGCACACGAGTGAGTGATTATCCAAAAAAGTTATCGAGTACAGGCATTATTATACCAACGACGTGGTCTTAGGTGGCGTTTGTACCGTGGGTTTTGATATTAGTATTTGGTTTAGGAATGAATAAATATAAATATATACAAATGAGAGAGATCAATGGGGAAGTAAAAAATTTAGGGAATGAAGGAAGTAAATCTCAACCATTGATTTCATCTTAAATGAATTTTAAAAATTATAAAAATTTCAAAATTTAACATTCATCACCAATGAATGTTAAAAGTATTTTTTAATAAAAAAATCAAGGGTTAAGATTTACTTCCCTCATTCCCTAAATTTTGAAACTTACAGGGAAGTTTCAAATTCTGGAAAAGGAGGGAAGTAAATCTCAGTCATTGATTTCATAATTTATAACATTCATTCTGGATGAATGTTAACTCGTATTTTGTTATTATACATCTATGAATGTTATTTAACATAATTTCTTGATGAAACTTTAGTGATAACATTCACTCATGAATGATATAATCGGTGTATAATAACATATATGAGTTAATATTTATTATAAATTAATGTTTTAGAAATATTAAGTTGAAATTTTGACTAACATTCATAACAGATGAATGATAAATGTTGATTTTGAGAGGTTTTTTTTGTTTAAAACGTAAAATTATAACAACATTGTTTGATTAAATGATGTATATAATCGATTCATTTATATTTCAAGGTTTAATTTGATGAATCTTGCTTGAAAATCATGTTTTGATACTAAATTAGAATTTGCTTCCCTACTTCCCTTTTTTTTTTCCTTCCCTCTTGATCCCTACTGTATATATAATGTTTGTTTTATGAAGGTAGATATAGATATTAAAATTCGGAATTAATCCTATTCTCTATTTCTCTTTCTTCTTTTTACTTTTTCTTACTTCATTTTCTATTTTTAATTAAAATATTAAAAAACTATTTTATATCAAATAATTATAAATATAAATATAATTTTTATTAATAATCCCACTCTTAAACCAAATGCACCCTTAGCCTGATTGTTTTATATATTGATGTGTTTTTATAGCTTTTAATTGTGTGCGTCAATTATACTTACGAATCACATGGAGTATTATTTATGGTCCATCAAAAAGTTGATTCAATGGCAATAACGAGGTGGAATTAGTCAAACCACGCACCCTTAGCCTGATTGTTTTATTGATGTGTTTTCATACTCTTTAATTGTGTGCGTCACGAATCACATGGAGTATTACTTATTGTCCACCAAGAAGTTGATTCAATGGCAATAACGAGGTGGAATTAGGGATTGGTAGGAGTCGGGATTAGTGCGACTTAATGCACCTCTATTTAAATCGGTTTATAAAATTTGTACACATATTTTTGCTCAATACTCGATGAGTATTTGGTTTGCTCAATACTCGATCGGTTTTTGCTCAATACTTATTATTTTTACCCCAAGAGGCATTCAAACTCGTCAACTCGCCCAAAACCGACCCAAACGTTTAAAGTTCGATTTCCCCCATTGATTTAGGGTATTTTACATCCCTAGGTAGACTATGGACATAAATCACATGATCGTTATAGAAAGCTAAAGTAGTTTATATATGATGTTCTAGTTGCATACATGACGATTGGAATATGCAGTTTTAAATTGGAAAAGTTATGTGTGTAGTTAATATAACTTTCTTTCGGTGTCATTATTCTTTACACTCATAGTGAATGTGTATAGGAAAGTCGAGAGTAAAAATCGTAACATTGAAAAGTTTATTTTGCTTTAGATTGATTAGCATATATGTTTTCCCCATATTTGTTATTCTTTTCGCAAGTTCTAATAGGAAGGTGGCTTGACTATTAGCGATGTCGAATAGAATGTGAGATAGATGTCTCGAGTTTTATGTTGGACATTGTGTAGATACTTTGTCCATGTTTAAGTAATTTTTCTTGTTTTATGAATTATGATAACTGTGAGATTGGTGCGGTGGACCTTTAAAGTATTAGAGGGAGATGGTTATTCTTTTCTTTAAAAAAAATTATTTTGAAAATTAATTATAACTATATTCTATCTAAATGTACTACAATGAGTAAAACCCACCAATTTGTAACATGAAGCGAACTTTTGATTAGTTTCCTTCTTAGGTTTGTCATTCTAAAAAATCTATTTAAGACACCATGAACATGATTATAAAAGCGAACTCGTATGTATAGGATTAAAACGTTTAATGGTCTTTGCAAGATGCACCCTACATTTTCAAATCAATGACATAAACCTTTGTCCGTTTTGAAATATTAATACGACTAGAAGATCATTGATGTAAATTGTTCCAAAGTTCGTTACTTAATTACTTCAAATAATGTAGGTGTTGTTTGTACACTATTTTCAAAATTTGCATAACCATCTCCGTTGAGAGCAACTAGCATGCCAATATTTATCATACATAAAATTATTATGCAAAACTACCTTTCTTGTTTGAGCTCAATGTCTTGTTCTTTTATAATTTTATCCTTTTACCCTGTCATAAACGTTAATTCATATGTGACAGTGGCATGTCTCTATATATTATTATAAATGTCATTTGCCATACAATTCAATATATTACCAGTCTTAATTGTGCTTTAGTTGAAGTTTATTGTCGTTAATTATAATATCATAAAGATGATGGGTTACAATTGATGTTGTATGATGAGAATGTAAAATAAGTCTATTTATTATGACCAGACGTCCATACTAATATATACCCTTGAGGCACACTAATGTCTCCCTAAAAAACATAATTAAAAATAAACGTCAGTACAACTTAAATTCACAATGGCAACAAAAAGTGGGTGGCGAACAACTCTTGCTAAAATGGGCCTTCAATCCTGACAGGTGTACAGTTAAAGTACGTTACCAAACCCACGTGTCATTCTGATGCCACTATTTCACTTTCCAAAAGCCAAGTCATACCCTGAAACGCACGCAAGCAAAATTACACTTGGGCCTTAAAAAATCCCGCCTATAAATTCATCTTCTGTCAGAGAGCACTGCCCCCAATTCTCAAACCTAGGATTTCTAACCATCAACCTCCTTCACATTTGCACAGATTCGATATCATTTATGCAATTCGATCGAGCTTCTCATCGGCAGCAACCAGTCATCGCCGGGAGCAATGTCGTCGCAGAAGTCCAATTCTCTTCCGTCCATTGCTGCTGGAAGATCGGAACATGAGTCTCCAGATGCTTCGATGGTACAAATACGTTAAGTCACTTGCTTTAAGTCTAGTTTATCTATGAAGTTTTAAAATGCATATTTGACTTCAGAAATAAAAAAGTGGTAGTAAATTTTGGTTTTTGTTTGGTGTTTATTACTGTATATAGTTATGCGTTAATGGTTGTGTATGAGATCTATGCATTTTATCGGCAATGTTGCTGCAATATAGATATTCGTAATTATAATAATACTAATTAAACAACATACAGGCCCATTTTTGTTTTTGAGATATATATAATTGTCTCAGACTCTCAACTTGTTAAAGAACTGTTGCATCGGTGTATACGTAAAAAAAATTAATCTTAGGCCAGGCTAGAACGGTCCAGATTTGTTACGAATGTTTACTTGGTTAAAATGTAAGGAAAATTCAGGGTGATCTATCATATGGATACACTGATATACAGTAGCATTTTTGGGTATATAGTAAGTTAGCTTTATGGAAAAGAGATTATTGGGATGTCTCCTAAAAGACTATAAAAATCAATGTACCTATAAAGTTAACAAGATAGATTAACATATCTTAATTGAGAAAATTCTAATAATTATCATGCCTGTTTATTCGAACAACAGTTAAAGAGTTAATTAGTGATTGCTTTAATTTGATCAATCATAATTCTTGGTTTTTGTAGCCTTGTCATGCATTGATTTTATGTGGTTACTTGAGTAAATTTTTAACCATATTGCGAGCAAGTGAGCAAAAATGATATGTAGAGTATTCCAGCTTGGCCTCGTAGATTAGCTAGAGTACGCCAATAAAAATAAGGTCGCAAAAATTCTATAATGGTCCATGTTAATTAAGATTTCCTTCGCAATCTATTTAGTTGGCTAAGCAAATAATAACACATGATCACACATGTCTAATATCTCATAGAGATCTTTAGTACAAACGGGAATTAGGGTACCCTTGGATAGATTTAATGTATATATGGGAATCAGGGTGATGTTAATAAACCAGGGTCATTTTGCATACATATCAATAGTTACTTTTTTAGTCTCTTCTCCATGACTATTGTCTCATCTTTCTTGAGAATTCACCATTTTGGAAAATACCTAATGGAGTTGTAAAAACAATCTATTGTCAGTGTCTTGTTATAAATGGATAGGAGAACATGATACCGTTGTAATCATTCTATCATTGTGAGGTTGAGAAGGGATAAAGGAACTTTTGGGAGGGTCAGAACCATGCTATACACGAAAGGAAACCCTCTATGAACATGGATCGTGCATAAAAAGTCTAGTGTAGAATACCTTCTAAGCTATCTTACAGTATCATACGTTAAGATTCGGCTATACATTGTCATACATCATGAATTGGCTATCATATATGTATATATATATATATCTATTTTCACTTCACATCATTTTCTTGTAACATATACCATTAACCATGCACGAATGGGAGATGGATTTGAACATTAATCATAGTGCGATATTGTGGCTAGATATATCAATGATCTTGTATTACCACAAGATAGTATTTAGGTTGAAGTGATAAGTTATATTTGGATTTGGCGAATATAACAGAAGACCGTTGGATTGTTTACTTATCGTTAACATACATCTCAGTGCATTATGAAGAGGAAATTCTGTTGCTGATGAGTTTGACTTATGAGAGGTAGGGGTAGTCTAGCATTAATATGCATCAAACTTACCTTATAAAAATGATCATGTCATTAAAAGGCTTCTTCGAGAGCCGCGTACGTAATATACAAAAGTTACCTAATAATAATATAAAAATAAATGATTATAGAAGAGGAGTTGGAGGAGGATGGGAAGATGCGAGTATAAGATTCATTGTCAAAACATATAAGGAGGATAGAAAGTATAAATTTTCAAGAGTCAAGTGTATGAGAAAACAGATATACGCTTGTTCAGCGCACTGTGGGTACCCTCAATGGATCTTAGAAAGAAACTGATAATATGTTAATGAAAGAGTAAAGTATGTGCTTGATTTCTAGGTATTAATATTCCATTTAAATTCCAGCTTTTAATTTATGAATTCTATAATGTAAAGTGAATTGTATTTATATTGAACAGAATGCAGCACAACAAGAAGTAACTACGAATCTTTCACAAATTTCAGTGGTTATCGATACTGAAGAAGGAAGCTGACGCTGATCGCAGTGCATATATCATGGTAATGTCTTACAATTACTACTATACTGTCACAACACACCTTTTTATTTGGCTGAACTACATCTCATGATTCCCTGTTGAATTGTAACTCTTGCATGCAGAAAAGAATGGAAGAGAACCAGATTAAATAGGTTGAATGTACTGAAAATCATCTCATGATTCCCTGTTTACTTTTAATGTTTGTTAAAAGCAAATACTTTCTCTATATATGTTACCATCCTTGTATCACTCTGCCGATTCTCATCTTTTTTAGTTTCTTCTGCATGCTGCCTTTATTGTTTTCCTTTCTTTATTTGTTTTTTTAATGTGAAATATTGGTTATTGTATTGAAATGTTGAACAGAAATGCAGAAATCAAAGAATGACAGAAGATCAATCTGTAGTAGGTCGAAGGAGAATTTATTATGATCAAAATGGGGGTACTGAACCTCTAGTCTGCAGTGACAGTGAGGAAGAAGAAACCGATGAGAAAGAGGACAAGAAAAGGTTTGCCGACTCTGAAGATAAGATCATCCAGTTTGTTCACTTCACTTTATATGTTTCGGTATTCCATTTACTGCATATTCTAATTATTTCAGTCCTGCGTGAATTTATATTACCACATGTTCTTATGGTGTTGTAATGTTTCCAGAAAGACCTTTGAACAACTTGGAAATCTGATATAGTCTATGATTCACTGGCCCAACGCTTGTCTAGAACACCTTTCGAAGTCAAGGTAAGCCCTTATTGGATATGACATTCTTGTTCATGATTGTTGTTCTTCTATTTGGTTATTGTTTCCAATTGAGTTGTTAAATAATATCATCAAGCATCTTATACAGGCAAGATATGAAGCTCTTGCTAATAAAGGGAATGCTGTAGAAAGCTCTAAATCGGCGGATACTGACTTCAATATGAACTCGTTTTTTAATAAAAATCTTGAAGCAGCTCAGGATACATTTGACAGCCTATTTTGACGTAGATGCTTCGTAAGCATTGTCATGATTTCTGTTATGCTCTTGGTTTTGATGCTATTCTAAACATGTTGTAATCAGTTAATCTCTTTTTTTTTGTATTGGCAGATCTTTGACTGTAAATTACATGGCTGTTCACAAGAGCTTGTATTTCCTGTAAGTTGACTATTCTCCATTCAACTGGATTAATGTTAATCCTATACCTAATAATGCTAACTTTAACTATTCTAATAAGGCTGAGAAACCAACTTGGAACGGTATAAATGAAGAAAATGTTCCTTGTGGGCTACATTGTTATCTCCAGGTATTTGTTATTTCTTAACCATTGTGGAAATTACCTATTAATTAGAATGAATTATGCAGACCTTTGAAACTTCCGTGTTCAATTACCATTACTGTACTCCTGTTTTATATGATGCTCTAGATTTTCAATTTAGCTAACTTTATTATACATACCTGGAAAGTAAGTTTGCTATTCCTGCCCGAAATCTGTAAAGAATAACCAAAATGGCCCATTTTGTAAGTGCTCAGGTTATTTTGGGCAATGACAAATTACCAACAGGTTGAAATGGGCGGAAGTTGATAAATAAGAAGGTTCAATTTGGGCTGAAAGATGGGTTATTTGCCATGATCTAATTATAATTATGGGCAAGACAGCAATTGGCGCTTGCTAAAAACAAAGTTCATATTAGAATTGATTTATAGTTATTGTTTAGCTTTTATATTTTTCAATAGCAAATCATAATCTTGATCCTAAATATATATAATATATTTTGTTAAAAATAATAGTTTGATACTGCAAGTTGCTTAGAAAAGCGTATATTAAAAGTTACCTCTTTGACCCATTTTTGAAATTGCCCATTTTGACCGGAACTTGTTTTGGATTTTTGGCCCTTTAGAACATGGATTTGCTTTGGTTTATAAAGGTTCTGGAATATCATGTTCTTTGCATGCTTTGTGTTTGTTACAGAATATATTTAGTAATGCTAGATCTTTCGTCTTTCTTAAAGCTGCTTAATAGCTAAAAATCTTATGGGTCCACTGAAGACATGTGTCGAAGTGTTTCATGTCTTGAAGAACTATGAGAATAACCTAGCATTTCAAGAGGGCAACATGGTAACAAGGTTGAGAGTAATGAGAATCTAGTTAGTGTATATGGTGTTATCCTCTAGCTGTTGCAGTGAGAACACACTTATTCTTAAAATCAAAATATTATTTATTTATTAATTTGTATTTTCGGGGTGTCATCTTCATCTTTGAGATTGATCGGTTCGTAAGCTTCTTGTTCCATTTCGTTTGTTGCTCACTACACCATGGGGAAAAAGGAACTTTGGATAACCTTTTAAAACGCGCCATGCATCTTCGTAATTAAAGTTCCTTTTTTTGTTGTTTGAATTGTTTGCGGGCATTCAACATAATGTCTTCGACCCCGTTCTCACTTTCCCACAAATCTTTAAATTTGATGTAGATGGCATTCAACATAGTGTCTTCGACCCCGTTGGATGGGACTAAATATGAGTCAACAAGAGGTACGTATGGAGCAAAACCCATTGGACTAGAGTTGGTATTGCTGGTTTGAGATGCGGACGACAAACCCGTAGGTGAAAATTTTGGAATTGGATTATCAAGTATGTTGTTTACATATCGTTTGATTGCGATGGTTGAGATATGTGTTGTTTTTTAGGCATTTTTGGGTATGATAATTGATGAATGAAGTTGTGTGAAAAAATTAATGAAGTTGTATGTAAATGATATAAGTGATGAGTTGTAGTTAGGTGAAAAAGATAATGAAGTTGTATGTAAATAATATAAGTGATGAGTTGTAGTTAGGTGAAAAAGATAATGAAGTTGTATATAAATAATATAAGTGATGAGTTGTAGTTAGGGATGGCAAAAATCCCTAATCCCAATGGGTTTCCCTGAACCCTGCAATATTTGGATCGGGTTCAGGGATGGCTTATCGGGTTTAGGGCGGGTTTTGGGGCATAAATGGGGGGTTTTTTGTTGGGTATGGGGCGGGGTACAGGGACTATCATCTTTGCTCCATTCCGCCCCGCTTGAAATATTATGATATATTTTAATATTATTTATATTTAATATTAGTGTATATGTTATACTCCATATATAATTAATCATTGTTACCTTTTAAGTAAGTTTGTGTATACATTTATTTTATCATTTGTGTTAGTTTAATATAAAATAATTCTATATATTTCAATATATATTTACATTATCATGATATCAATTAAGAGGTTATTAAAATTAGAAATATTAACATTAATGATATTTGAAATTTTGAATCGGATTTGAGGATTACTGATATAAAATGGGGACTGGGTTGGGTTTGGGGGAACTTTTAGCCCTAATGGGGATCCCTGATGGGGATTGGAGCTGGTTTGGGGATTAATGTGAGTAATGGGTTCGGGTATGCGGATCATACTCCCCGCCTCGAATTCGCCGCATTGCCATTTCTAGTTGTAGTTGGGTGGAAAATGTATTAAAGTTATATGTATATAATAGAAATGATGAATATTGTAGTTAGGTGGAAAATGTAATGAAGTTGTATGTAAATAATAGAAATGATGCATGTTGTAGTTGGGTGAAAAATGTAATGAAGTTGTGTGTAAATAGTAGAAGTGATGAAAGTTGTAGTTGTAGATGTGTGAAAAATATAATGAAATTGTACATATATATAAAAAGGAAAAGTAAATTTTTTTTTTAAATCCGATTCATTTGACTGTTTTAAAAGTTTTTAATTGGCCCCTTTACATGCTGGCCCACACTTTCGCCCACCTTTACTCGTTTTGAAGCGTCCTCAGCAAGGAGAAATGGGAAAGACGGACAAGGAAGACGAAGAAAGATAGTGTCGTGCCAACGCTGGATGCTAAGAATGGTCCGAAGACAACCTAAGGATGCCACCGTTGGCACTGGTCTAACAAGTCACACGAAAATACAAAATAAAATAAAAGGGTTTATTATTTCGTTATGTATCTAACTTTACATTTTTTATTATTGTATGTAACCACCTTTTAAAAGTTCTATTGTATGTATTGAACGTTACAATTTCGTATATTGTATGTAACGGGTAACCGGATGAGAATTATCCGGTTTTTCCTCTTGAAAAAATATCTATTGTATATATTGAACTTTATAAAAACGTCTATTGTATGTATCGAATTTGTAAAAAATGTCTATTGTATGCATTGATCTTTGTAAAAATATCTATTGTATGTATTGAAACTGGTAAATTTCCAATCATACGGTTACCTGTTACATACAATATATATAATTGTAAAGTTTGATACTTACAATAACACTTTTAAAAAATAATTATATATAATAATAAAAAATATAAAGTTAATACGTAATTAAATAATAAACTCATAAAATAAAATAGGTCTTGTTCTAAAATATGAATTCCTCGTATGACGTCATATATTACATAGCGCTTGTCCACTTTTCTATTCAAAACCCTAAAAATTGGTTCGCACTCACACTCGCATCCACAATTATTTTCGATTCAATTGATTCGAATCGATAACTACAAATTAGATACAAATCATGAGTGGAACAGCAGAAAGCATAGCAGCAAGAGAAAAAGGTTCATCAACAACAACCAAAACCCCTTCTGATTTCCTCAAATCAATTCGCGGTAGACCTGTTGTTGTCAAATTGAATTCCGGTGTCGATTATCGAGGTTTAATTCTTATTTTATCCCTTTTACACCTAATTAATTGTATTTATATTCTACATCTGATAACGTTTTCTGATTTTGATTGTAAACCCTAAAATGCTTGTAGCCGTGATAGAATTCATGTATGTGTTATAAAGTATGCATTGTGTTACGCGTTAAACCTAGAAAAAATTATGCTACTACTTGCTAATGTCTATTTAGTGAGTATTAGGTTAATTGTTTGCATTTAGCTTGGTTATCATATATTCTTATATATATAGTAGCCTAATTTTATTAGTATTTATATATACAAGTATTTCTGCTGCTTTCAGTTAGTTACAGCTCCATAATCAGTCTCCTAGGTTTGGTTTCCCTACTATTTAAGCTAGCAACTGATTGATTAATTAATTATCACAGATTCACAGTAAGTGTTTTAGAAAACAAAATGACCCAACTTCGCTTTTATTGAGTAAAAATTTTCAACCAGGAGATAGTGTTCCATATTTTTTACGAATAATTGAATCAGATGTGAGTATGTGACTAAGATAAAAGTAATATTAAATTAAAGCTGAAGAATGAAAGCGTTTCATAAATAGGGAAAGTGGGATTTCTTTCATAATTGACACGTGGGTAGGTCAGAGTACCATGTTTCTATGCTAATGGTTAACTATCATATACACCCTGAAAGTGATAATCTTTCATCACCAATGCATGGTAGGTCATATTCCAATTCAATAAGAAGATTTGACGAGAACTTAAATTTTAGTGTATTATAAGACTAAATGCGACACTAAATTTTTAGTGCCTCTTTCGTGTTACCAGATGGCAAATAAGGGAATATAAAGACTTAAAGATATATGACTAAATATTAAGAAGCTACTGAAACATTGGTTGTGCAGGTATTTTGGCTTGCTTGGATGGATACATGAACATAGCAATGGAGCAAACCGAAGAATATGTTAACGGACAACTGAAAAACAAATATGGTGATGCTTTTATTCGAGGGAACAATGGTGAGTTTTTGGAGCTGATTTCACTACGATAAGATGAGAGATATGATGTAACCTTATTTCTCATCTTTCTTATCTGTTTTTGCAGTTCTTTACATCAGTACATCCAAGAGCACCCTTGCAGAAGGTGCCTAGTTCACATGTTTACAGCAGACCCAGCCCTCCCCCCCCACCCCCCACCCCATTTCATATATCCAGTCTTTTTGTTTTTATATTCCAGATACTAGCTGCCAGTTCATGGTCCTACTTCTACTAATGTGATGAAATTTGGGGAAATATTGAATGTGTAATATCAAACAATTGATTCTTAGGAAAAGCAAACATGATTTCTCTTCTACGATGGTATCCTTTGTTGTGTTACTTGCTTTCGAGTCCTTGGATATAACTGGTTTTAATAAGTCCTCAGTTTCACAGTTTATAACCCTAAATAGTGCCTGTGTCTTTTTTCTTTTCCACCTTATATTTAAAAACTATTTTAGGACCTGCGAAGTTCATGGAATCTTGCGTTGAAAAATATATATACTGCATTGTATGTACGCCTAAACTGTATTCATATAATTACATCCTCCTAGATCTATCTTCTAGTTACTAATATAACAATTTAGTTTGCTGCAAGTATAAGACCCACGGTATCCTGTTGAATGTAATTACATCGGACTCTAGCTTAAGACCTGCGATTCGCGAGATTATACATGAAAGTTATTGAAATGGAGTAATACATTTAAGGAACTATATGAGTCTTTATGTAATTACAGGGTTTGCAACTAACTTTAGATTGCGATGGGGAAGAGAATCACAACTCTTATTGTGTCTCGATTAGTCTTTGTCATTTATACAGTTTCAAACTTTTATGAAACAATAAACACAATTTATTAAACCGGGTTTATTAAACTGCCTTTTAATCACGTTTGTTGATTTTTTTTATTACCCTATTAGTTTTCATCAGCAATCGAGGGAACCTCACTAACAAGGAGATGAAGACCACAAGCAAAAACTGGTTTAAACAAAAATTGATTTTAGCGTCAATGAAAGCAATTTGGTTCAACAAAACATGCCATCTCAAATGTCTTAGAAACAGTAATCTGGGGAGTAACTTTATTCCTACATAGTACTCCTTTTGTCTTACAATATATTATATTTCACTATAAACAAAAATATTGTACCTGCTAGTCGACACTCTAAAATTGTACCAAAGTTTACAAAAGATTATATATTCTTATTCTTATAATAAAATATTACCAACGCACTATGGTTGTTTGATTGAAGTAGTCATGCAATCTCTCATCGTAACATATATTTATGTAGATAAGCCTTTTTGGACTCGACGTGCTAATTCACATATGCACTAGCAAAGTATTTCTTTCACATCTTAGAGACATAAAGTTGGATTGTAGTGTATGCAAACTTGTAAACTATGACCCATTCCCTGAAAGTTATGATACTCTGTTAATATGCCAATATGACATATTCAAGTGTTACCTAAATTAATGTCTTTAAGCATCGAGCACAATGAAGTCAAAAGTGTACCAGGTTAACTTTGTCATGTTTGGCTAACATTGTGCTTTGATGTTCTAGAAAAAGTTAACACTATTCTTATTTTGCTTATAAAATTCATAATACACTCGTCTTTTTCTTTTCCTACCATACCTATATTTGTTAATATTTCATGTCTACCAAATGGCCATTGACCTAGCAGTATCGAGGTGACCCTTCAACCATGAGGTTGTGGGTTCAAGTTCATGGGTGGACATGTATATATTCGTGATGGGGTGTGTGAGTTTATTGCTTTCTAAAAATATATATATATATTTAATGTCTGTACCTTTGGTGATCACTGTGTTCCAACAGCAGGTGCAAGATGAGGAAGATGTCTCATAAACAATAAAATGTGATCACCGCAGCCTATTAATCAAAGTCTTCTTTAATTATGGTTATGATAGGTACCTAAAGTCGACCTTGATGGAGAAGAATCATTTGCATTTATGTACTCGAATCTTAATTTTGGATTTGAACATGTTTGATATTTTGGTTATCATGTTTTGGTTAAATTTGAGGTTATGATGTGTTGGTATTGAATTTGGATTCATGTATTAGGTAAAATATGGTTGCTTTTGGGATTTTATGAGCATTTGTATGTCAGTCTTTTTGAAATAATTGATCTGGTGCAATGAAAATTCTGAAAAATAGAGAATAATAAGAGAAGAAAAAGTTATGAAGGGGTTGACCCTTTGACCTGAAACCAGCCCATCAACCTTAAGCAGGTCGTGTCCAGGTTACCAAGTACCTGCTTACAGTAACGGTTCCCAACCCTTCTATCAAAGCAGGAAATGTTCGGGTTCAGTAATCACGACCCACCAACCAGATCCGACCCATATTTCCAATCCTAAATGATGCCGTTCTTGCTGATACTTAACTTTGGAATGAACCAAACTCCTCTTATACAACTCAAATGGAATTAGCTTTGGAATATATTGGTTATCATAAAGTAACAAATCGTCCCCAAGCATGTATAACTGATCTGAAATTCTGGCCATTTGACCTTTTAAAAGGCATTACGTGTCTGTAATTTAAGTACATAAGTCCAAACATCAACATACAGAAAACAAAGCCAATATATTTATTTCGAGATAATATTAGCGCAAAATGCATGTACCAACTCATGAAATATTCAAGTATATGTTCACAAGTTCACATCCTCCTGCATCAACCTCTTAAAATTCCAAAAATACGATGATATGAGGCAATATATAATAGTAACTAGCATAAACTACTACTGATTGGTGTCTTCATGTTGTAGGATGCTTCAACTGTGTTTGACTCATCATCCAGTCACTACATTCCTGTACATCACCACAAGGGTAAGCAAGCTGCCATTCTATAAGCTTTTGCTGCCATTCACTAATAATCGGACCTCCATTTTTAAGCTCCAAAAGTTTCATTATATCTCGCCCATTAATCAAAGGTTTAACTTCCCACACGTTCTCTAAACCTAGTTTCAATATCCGTTCCTCAATATTCTCAAACACGCCTATTTTACTCTCAACAGAAGAATCTTTATCTAACAGAATGGACAACATCAACGCAGCCCGCCAAAAATCCTTAACTTCCATGAGAAGCAACCCCAACAAGATTCTTAATTTCAACGAAACAGGAACATTAATTGTATCTGACTTCCAATGAACCTCAATATTTTTCACACATTCTTCACTTGGAACCATAAACGGAATCAAAGACAAAAATTTCTCAACTGCATTGTGCAACCTGATGACATTATCAGCATCACTGCCTTTGAGTTTAAGGGAATTTTTAAAAATATGGTTCACAGCTGATACGATTCTCTTTTTGTTATCTCCATAAATCGTCTTTCTAAGTGGAAGAAACAACGCTGCATACAAGTACAATCTCCGTTGTTCATCACTGATGTTACAACCTCCTAATGCATGCAGAAATCTCCATGCTGCATCTATGTAATTAACACAGATCCTATCATGTTCTTCCGAGATTGCAGGCTCAAAATGCGATGGCAATGTAAAAACAACCCAAAATAACCCCAATTCAGATACGCATGCCATTGCTTTAACTCGTTGGTTGCCACTTACCATAAGATCAATTTCATGACCAATTCTTTCTCTACTAATTTTATCAGAAATTGCAGTTCTCACATCATTATCAGCAGCTGCAACTTTTACCTCTTCAACCATCTCAAATTCAAATCTAGCACCAAAACGGATTGCTCTGAGAACTCTCAAAGGATCATCCAAAAACGTTTCTTTTGGAGGTAAAGGAGTCACGATTCTACCACATTTCAAATCATCAAGTCCTCTACCTGTAAAGTCTTCAACTGAGCACGTATTAATATTGTAAAACAAACTATTAATAGTCAAATCCCTTCTATACGCATCCTGTTCTGCCGTACCGAATTCCATTGTTGGAATTCTGCTGTTTTCAGTGTAGTTTTCAGATCTTAAGTTTACGAAATCAATCCAAACATCAAAAAGACGCATAGTCGCTGTTTCCAAGTGCTTTGATTGGTCCGGATTACTTTGAATAACACCGAATCCTTGTATTTCTTTTCCTCCTGATACCAAATAATCATTCACTTTTTCACAAAATTCTCTACCCAACATATTATCAAGAGCTATATCGATATCGTAGCATTCTTTTCCTAGAAGCTTGTCTCGGACCCACCCACCAGCAACTCGAAGTTGAGTTTCGAGATCAAAATGTTTTACAACTTGAAGCAACTGATCAAATATCTGCCTTTCTTTATCCGTTAAATTGATGTTTTCCCTCACCAAAACCCGTTTGGGAGAAGATGATAACGTCATGTTAGTCCTCGACATTGCACTGCAACACACTCGAGTCCTAGTGTTGTTTAACTTGAGAGTGGTTTTGAAAGCAGGAATGAAAGTCCTCAATGTAATGGCAGTTGTAAAAGATGATCCACAATACAACCCTAGTTGTGCTATTTTCTCACTGAATTTAGCCATTCGTACGGACTTACATAAATACCAACCAACAAATGTCTTTCTCTCTAACTGCACATTATATATAGGGGAGAAACAATTACTATTCAACGCGTATTATAAGAGCAAATTTCAGAAACAATGTAACAAAAGTTCTAAGAAAAAGCTCCATCGTTTCATTACGCACATTAAAAGGTCTGTAAGTTCAGGTTTGTCTATAAAAATGATTGGAAGTTCGATTTATAAGTGTAGGTAACCAAATTTCGGAAATTTATCATAACTATTTTTAGACAAACTATAGTAACAGTCTTTCTAATGTAGTAATGTGTACCCGTGAATCTTTTTGAAACTGTGATTATTGGAAGTTCATATATATGTACAGATTGAGTTGGATTGAAATTAATTCATCAAAAACATGCCGGATAAACATGTGTTTATTATATTTGCAGAGTCCATATGCTAACAAGGAATTAAGGTAGACACAGTTGAAAGAAGAAAGTTGAAGCCCTAGAGATGAAATTGGTTTTATTTACCTGAAAATGCAATTCATGATGGCGCAGCTCCAGGCTCCAGCCATTTGGAATAACACAGGGCATAGCATATTCAATTTGTATACCCAGATGCAATTATCGAGCATTTATTTTTATCTATTATGGAGTAGGGCTTATTACTTAATTTAGGGAGCGTTTGCCTTGCCTTTTATCAATCGAAGCTTCGTGGTATTTGGGTGATAAGTTTACCGTAACTTATAATACTTTAAACTTATTTTTTTGAAAGTTTAAATTATAAGTTTTATTTGATATATAAAAATACTAGGTTTAAACCCGTGCGATGCACAGTAATATAAGTTATCCAATTTTTATAAGTTTAATAGTTTAATATTATTTTTCAATTAGTATTTGAGTATGATTCATAGATTTTTTAATTATTAATATTATATTTAAATATTATCTACCTCTATTTAAATCTATTTTTTAGGTTTATCTTTTAAATATAAATAATAATAATAATTTATATTAAAATTATGAGAGGTCGCCACGTGACATTTTGCCTACGTGGCAAATTGTGGAGCAATTATTTATACTCCTTTAGTATATATATAGATAGGAGTGCATCGGAAGTTTATTTAAAAGAATAAATTTTAAAATAAAAGTTAGTTGAGGTAACTTTTAAAAAGTTTCAGAATTTATATTTATATTTACATAAATCTCCTTGATTAAAATGATTTGATTTTTCTTTTATGTCAACATCATTAAGCTTCAATTTCAGCTAGCATACCAAACACTTATAGAAGAAAACTATAAGTCTCAGTTTTCAACTCTAAATATAAGTTTTAGTTACCAACTTCAGTTACAAGCTTTCAGCTCCAATTACAAGTTACTTTTGCCAAACACACATTTAAGTTTAATAGCTTATGAGCTTTTGAAATAAAAAATCTCACTATCAAAAGCCCCATTGTATTGACTTTTAAAAAATGATCTTTTTACGTATAATAAGCTACTAAGCTCTTAAATATTAAAGGCCTTTAATGTGGTTATATGATGATTAATGATTCAAAAGTTGTGTTTAGGTCTTGTTTAGTGCATATTGTATTTAGGTTCAAATATGTTGGTTAATTGTGCAAATATGTGTATTAAATATATATCTCATTGTATTCATGCTAAAAGCAACATAAAGATAATTAAGTCATAATTTATGCTTACATTGCTTTCTCTGATTTTGTATTGTCTTATTGATCGACTGTACATATGATATCAACTATTTTTTGTGGTTTTATTGTTTCGCGTGTGTTTAACATTTACATTTTTATATTGTACGAGGTTAACTTAGAAATTTGACTTACTTTTTTTGACCTAGACAAAAAAGGAAACTTTCTTTTTTTGGAATGACCAAAAAAGGAAATATTACATACAATTGAGAACTTTAAAAGATTTACCTCATAAAATAGAAAATTTCAAAGTTAACCCCATACAATATAAAAATGTAAAAGTTAAACGCATCACGTATCAATAAACCCTTTTTTTTTTGTATTCATACTTTTGTTTATGTCGTAAACTTAATGAAGATTTACATAACTGCTGCCTTTGTGATTGTAAATAAGACTCTAAAAAATAATTTTATAACCTGTTATTTTCAATAAAGACACATGATATGTTGCACTTTTGATATTGTTTTCCTGCTTTTTGCCTTCTATTTGATTGTAAATAATTGTGAGTCACTTATTTATTATGCTAACTATGACTAGCTAAGCAAAAAATGCCCCGAGAAAGGCAAAGAGAAACCGAAGAAAGTTAAGGTTCTTCATTGAAACTATGGGATTTGGAACTCCCTTAAAAGTTCTATATGATGACTCATTTATCAATCAGTACCTAATAAATGCAAATTCTACAACAACCCAAGCTCAATTTGACTGTGCTCATCTCTACAATTTGATATCAAGCTCTACACCACAAGGTTTGTTTCCGCTACCTTTCAAATTCAGTTTTATGCTTACCACAAATGACAAGTGCTTTTTTGAAAAGATGAACGAGTCTTAGAGATATCTGTTTATTTTTAACATTTTGGTATTATTTTTTTTTTGTATAAAAGTTTTAACCACTGTCTTTGATATTATTTCAGGAAGAGAACTTCCTACTTTGTTGGTGCAATAAGATAATGAAATGATTATGAAGGGACCTTATGCGAATGAAAAGCAAGGAAAAGTAAGCATTTACAACTATTTGATTTCTTATTTTGAACAGTTGTTTGAAAATCGAACCGAACATCGAACTGAACATCGAACCGACAATATAGTATGCAACATGAAATATGTAAATAATTGACTTTTTAAAAGAACTCACCCGAAACAAACCATTTGTTAACTTAAGTGACAAGTGACAAGGATCGTATAGAATCTGTAATTCACGAAGTCAACATTTATAATTTTATGCTTTCCACAAATGACAAGTGCTTTTTTGAAAAGATAAACGAGTCTTAGAGATATCTTTTTATTTTTAGCAATTTCGTATTATTTTTGTTTGTATAAAAATTTTAACCACTATATTTGATATTATTTCATAAAGAGAATCTTCCTACTTTGTTGGTGCAATAGATAATGAAATAATTATGAAAGGACCTTATGCGAATGAAAAGCAAGGAAAAGTAAGCATTTACAACTATTTGATTTCTTCTTTTGAACAATTGTTTGAAAATCGGACCGAACTGAACATCAAACCGACAATATAGTATGCAACATGAAATATGTAAATAATTGACTTTTTAAGAGAACTCACCCGAAACAAACCATTTGTTAACTCAAGGTGCATTTGGCTTTGGTCAAATGGTTATTTTGCACAGTCGGTTTCACTTTATTCATCAATTCCATTTCATCATTTTAGGTTTTTTGATATAATTATGTGATAATCGAGTTCGTATTTCACTTTATTCAGTGATTTCTGCACTACAAGTTTTGTTTCTACCGCCTTTCAAATCTAGTTTCTATTATTCATATCATGTAGTGTTTTAACTGAATGTTTATAATTGTGTTGCTAAAACACTGAAATGGACAAGGTGATATGATAAGCTACCTATTCTTGTGATCAAGTAAGTATGGACTTTTTCAGTTCATATTATTAGTGTTTTTGATGAAATCATCAACAATATTTGGTTTTAGGTGTCCTCACGCGGTTATGTCGCATTCTGCTAAATGTATTGAGGATGTACTAGGTGTAAACAACTCGGGTCAGCATCTGTTGGCTACCTGTTTGTTGAATGAGTATAAGAAGTATCTAAAGGTTTCTATATGTTATTTTACATTTTTATACTATTTTGGATATATAATTATTTAATGTTTTAATTAGCCTATTTATCTTTTGATTGAAGTTCCACAATCATCATATTGCTTTTGTGAATGAAGTTGACTATGTTCTTAAGGGGCCCAACTGTGCTGACTGGTAAGAGGGATAAACAGGTTCACACTAAGCTTGACTTCTACCGAGAAGTAAGGGGATTCGTGTCCCCACTCATTCAACAGTTGTTTTGAATAGTTGATTTCTTCTTTTAAACAGTTGTTTGAAAATCGGACCGAACATCGAACTAAACATCGAACCGATAATATAATATGCAACATGAAATATGTAAATAATTGATTTTTTAAGAGAACTCACCCAAAATAAACCATTTGTTAACTTCAGTTCATTTGGCATTGGTCAAATGGTTAGTTTTGCACAATCGGTTTCACTTTATTCATCGATTCCATTTCATCATTTTAGGTTTTTTGATATTATTATGTGATAATCGAGTTCATATTTCACTTTATTCAGTGATTTCATTTCATTATTCTATGTTTTTGATATAATTTATGTGATAATCGTGTTCATATTTCACTTTATACATTGATTTCATTTCATTTTTTTAGGTTTTTGATATAATTATGTGGTAATTGAGTTCATATTCACTTTATTCATTGATTTCATTTCATCATTTTAGGTTTTTGATATTTGATATAATTATGTGGTAATTGAGTTCATATTTACTTTATTCATTGATTTCATTTCATCATTTTAGGTTGTTGATATAATTATGTGGTAATCGAGTTCATATTTCAATTTATTCATTGATTTCATTTCATCATTTTAGGTTTTTGATATAATTATGTTATAATCGAGTTTATATTTCAATTTAGTTATTGATTGTTTTTCAAACCTAGACAGAACACTGAACTGGTAAATTTCACGGTTCAATGTTTACTTCAAACATTCTCCGATTATAAGACTTCTCATGATTATCTAAAGTCGTCATTATGTCTCAAAAAGATCTTGTAGTTAGTGCGCATATGAAGATGAAATAATTGTGTAGAACAAAGTGGATAGTTACGAAAATGGACATTAGCATGGCCATCAAATAAAGGAAACTGTATATATACTTCTTTTACAAGTTGTAACTACATAAAATATTCAAAACAATAAGCATCATGTAATTGGTCGTGTAAATTTATATTTCAGATAGATCGTGATTTGTGATTAGCTTATACGACGGCACAAAGTTATTCCATCACCTACTGGAAGCTGACAAATATCCACTCTTGGGTCAACAGCTAAGGCTTTGTTAAGATCTAGCACAAAATCTCTGTAATACCTAACATACTTCCTCAACGGAGCTTCAGGAGGCGCTACCAGAGACCCATTCCAAAGTGTGTTATCGTAACCAATGACTCCTCCAATCTTGAGTAGGTCAATTAATCTTTTGTGGTAATTAAGGTAATTATCTTTATCAGCATCAACGAAAATAAAATCAAAAGATCCATGAAATTTTACCTATAAATGAGAAATCAAAAATATATATATTAATTGGTTAATTAACAACCAAAAAATGAAGATATCAAAGTCGAAGTCTAATAGAATTTTTAAGTACTTACATCGTCAACCATTTGATCAAGAAGGGGAAGAGCATGGCCTTCTCTAAAGTCGATTTTGTGAGCAACACCAGCTTTCTCAATAATTGGAAGTCCAATTTCATAGTTTTCACGGTTTATATCCAACGCCAATATCTTTCCATCTTCAGGGAGAGCAAGGGCGGTAGAAAGAAGGGAATAACCGGTGTAAACACCAATCTCCATTGTGTTCTTAGCGTTTATAAGTTTGAGAAGCAAGTTCAAAAATTGTCCTTCATCAGCGGATGTTGTCATAAGATTCCTAAATTTCAAACAAGGACGAAAATGTTTAGTAATATGAAATACGCCCATTTAAATTAGAAAGCCATATAGAATGAAAGATATATTAAACAAATGCTTTGAAGGTATACACATTAATAATCTATGAACTTACCAAGGGTGTTTGGCGGTGACCTCACGTAGCTCTTTCATGGATTCTGGCTCTCGTGGGTACACACTAGTTTCGAGAATGTATTGATAAAGTGCATCACTTTGAAGAAGACTCTTATGGCCAACTTCTTGGTGTTTTGCAGGTTGAGTTTCTCCGGCGGTTGTCATTACGATCAATAAGTCTGTGAAAGGTGGAATTATACTTGGTTGCTTTTAGGTCTATAGAATTGATTAATTGAACCTGAAATGGAAGTAGAAACACATGTGAGTATATAAAGAGATCGAAGGGAGTTGGTGAATTAGGATGACGGAAGGTGATGAGTTGGTGGTTAAAATTGACACGGCCAACCATAATGGACAACAAGACTTCCGATTTGATGAGTTCCATTCTTTTTATATTTTTTGTCATTTTCTGTTTACTTGTTCCTTTCCACTTATATATGTTTGGTAAGGCTGAGATTTTGTCAGCTTGTAGTTGGTGATTGAATGACTTTGTATTGTGAACTATTATTTTCAATGCTTCTTATATTAACTAAGTTTTGTAAGAAAATCATATAGTGTACTTTATAAGTTATTTGTTATCTCTCAACTGCTATTGCCGTTTTACCTTCTTGATGTTATGATATCGGTTATCTTATATATATTGTTTCATTATCACCCACTAGCTAACAAATCCTGGTATTATATTTTGTAACCTTTTTAGTTAAACAAAAGAGATGTTATCAAAACGAAAATTGCAATATATTCTCAAAAGGTTTTTTTTTGCATTAAAATGATGCATACATTGAGATACTCTAAAACTAATACTATTTTTGTTAAATAAATTTTATATACAAAATTAAAGTTACTATATTAGTGATGATGCAAAAGTTAATTACAATAAAAACAAAGTAAAAACTAAATGACTTTTGTGTTTCATGATACATAATTAGTATATTAGTATATAATGGAAAATGGACATATCATGACAATAGGTCAAAGTGATTATCATGTGATTAATAAAAGTTAAAGGGATAATGGAATTACGTATGAATCTAATATAAGAGAGCAAATAGTAATGCAAAAGTGAATGGAATTTTGTATTATTTTTTTTAATTAAATATGATTCAAGATTTTTCTTTATTTATTCAATCACAAATGGATTCCTTAAAATTCATTTGTATGCTTACATGTCATTTTTTAAGATTTATGAATTTTAATCAATACCATTGAAAAAATTAGTTTAAGATTATTTTTCTTATTATCTATATTCATATAACCAAAGGTTCTAATTCGACATGAACACTTATAAATATCTACTTAAAGAGTTATCGTTTATGTATCCCCTTAATCGTACCTTTTAATTTTTATTATAGTACGTCATTTATTACATATATAGACACGATAATCCATATTTTAAAATAGATTATTGTCCTTAACTAATATTATATCACAAATGATTTTATTTTTTTTGAAACGGTTGCCATCAAATAAAACAAAAACAAAAACTAGCTAGAATCTAGCAAATTACTCCCCATCAATAGGGTTTTTCAACCAATCTATTCAACTATACACACATTTTTTCCAACGATTACAAATCCAAAGAAAAGAAAACTCTTTACTGAAGTCTACTATATACTCTTTACGCAACTCTTGATTTTTGAAAATAAATGCGTTTCTGAATTTCCATAAGATCCAGATAGTCATAAGGCACACCGCTTCAATTACTTTTTTCTTTTTCTCCGGCATTTCATACGAATCAACCCGTTGCATATGTCATTAATGATTAACTTAGGTTTATACTAACAATAAATTATCTGTAATTAATAAAAATTTTAAATTTTTTTATATGAATGACTTCATTATTAAAAAAAGTTATATGTAATTCCGCATAACTGGAGATAAATCAACTCGTTTTCATTTAGACCTGGATAATTAAGCTCTAGATGTATCGTGTTGATCAATAAAGTGGGTAATGACTTTTTTTCAATTAATGTTTGTCAAGCATTAATCAGAATTATAAAATAGATACGATGGATATTTTGTCAAGAATATGTATCACCGGAACTCTGTAATTAACAAAAGAAAAAATAACTAAAAACAAATAACAAAAAGAAAGAATTAACTGATCAAATATCTTAATTTAATTACCAGTTATATATTAGATAATATAGTCTTTAAAACAAAGGTATTAATATAAGTATGCATCAAATAATAAGAATCAAAATCTCGCCCAATGAGTATATATATATTTTTTCTAGAAATAAAAATAATCGAATTTAAAATGTATAAAATTTATGTGCTGACTTTTGTTTTACTCAATTTCAAATGATCTATCATCATTCAGATTAGCTATTGGTAGTTGATTTAGCAAAGTGTAGCAACGAAATGAGATCTTATACTGTTTTAGTCATTTACCAACGGAAGTTTTGCACTGGTTATGCTTTTAGCAACAACTTAATTTGGTCAATCGGTTGATACATTTAGAGGGAGAATTAGCCATGGAATATTTCTTACGCACATAATTAACTAGTTTTATATGATGATAATTAAAGTGTGTTATTATGTATAAGTTATTTAATACTAACAAGAATTATCTATAAGAAAATGGTTTCAAACAGTTGATAATCGATAACAGTTAAACATCAACCTTTGATTAAATAAAAATGAAAATACAAGATTGTTAGCATAATAACTAACTAGTTGCGAGATGAAATATTCCAAGATTTTGCATAACATTCCATACATTCGTATACTTACATACCAAACTTCTCTTAATATCTAAATTCGAAATTACCATTTGATATGATTTTGTCATCCAGAACTTGTATTTTAGCGTACGTTGCTAGAGTATTTATTTTATTTAATTTTAAGTAAAATAGTAACTTTAGTTACAAACATAATCATCCAATTAACATTGACATTTGTTGAATTACATAAAGGAAATTGTACATATGATTCTCTTACAAGCTTTGGATATACGATATATTTAAAACAAAAAATTAAAAGTAGGTGTCAAACGTGCACTTTGAACAAGTAAAAAATCAAAACTCGTGATTAACTTATACGACGACATAAAGTGATTCCGTCGCCGACCGGAAGCTGACAAATCTCAACTCTTGGATCAATAGCTAAGGCTTTGTTAAGCTCTAACACGAAGTCTCTGTAATACCTTACATACTTCCTCAATGGTGCATCTGCTGGCGCCACCAAAGACCCATTCCAAAGAGTGTTATCGTAGCCAATTACTCCTCCGATTTTGACTAGATCAATTAATCTCTTGTGGTAGTTAAGGTAGTTGTCTTTATCAGCGTCCACAAATATAAAATCAAACGATCCATGAAATTTAACCTGTAGATTATAAACCAAATATACCCTATTAATACTTTTTGATCTTAAAAAGACTTTATAAAAAACCAAATGTCTCGTAAAGTTTATAAGTACTTACATCGTCAACCATTTGATCAAGAAGGGGGAGAGCAGGGCCTTCTCTGAAGTCAATCTTGTGAGCAACACCAGCTTTCTCAATAATTGGAAGACCAATCTCATAATTTTCACGGTTTATGTCCAAGGCCAATATCTTTCCATCTTCGGGGAGAGCAAGAGCAGTTGAAAGAAGGGAATAACCGGTGTAAACACCTATCTCCATTGTGTTCTTAGCGTTTATGAGCTTGAGAAGAAGGTTCAAAAACTGTCCTTCATCGGCAGACGTTGTCATAAGGTTCCTATATTTATAACAAAGTGAAATGTTCAGAGAAAAAAAATGCACCCGTAGATAGTTAAGAGCTATGGACGAAAATAAAATAGCAAATGTATGGATCATGTACACATTAATATAAGTCCATGTCATGCATGGACTTTTGAAATCCAATTACTATGCCCATGTATCATATCCTACATGAATATATATACACACGGTGTCGAAATTAACTTTGGCAAAAGTAAGCACTAACCATGGGTGTTTGGCCGTGACCTCACGTAGCTCTTTCATGGATTCTGGTTCTCGTGGGTAAACACTAGTTTCGAGAATGTATTGATAAAGTGCATCACTTTGAAGAAGACTCTTATGGCCAACTTCTTGGTGTTTTGCTGGTTGTGTTTCTCCGGTGGATGCCATTACAATCAAAATCTGTATGTATATATGTATGTATGTGATGGGTGGGAATTATTGGTACTTAATTGGTAGCTATTAGGTTGGTAGAATTGAACCTGAAATTGAATGAGAAATGGATCGAAAATATATAGAGAAGGGAGTTGGTGAATTAGGATGTAGGAAGGTGGTGGGTTGGTGCGGGCAAGTTGACTTGGCCAACCACAATGGACAACAAGACTTGGGATTTGGTAAGCTTGTTTCTTTTTTTATAATTAAATTATTAATTTATTATACACTTCTAGTTTATTTGATATATGGTATGATATAATATACAGACGAGTTAACCGCGAAAAAATTGTTAGGTATGGCTGAGATTAACGGGTTAGTGTTACCAAAGTATTGGTTATTAATTGATGGTGAAATTAAGAGGAAAGTAAAAAGATTAGGAAATGAGGGAAACAAATTTCAACTGTTGATTTCATCATTAATGAATTTTAAAAATTATAAATAATTTTAAAATTTAACATTCATCACAAATGAATGTTAAAAACATTTATTTATAAGAAAAATCAAAGGTTAAAATTTATTAAACTCCTTTCTTAAAATTTAGAATTTTTGTATGAATCATTTCCCGTTAATTGATTAGGCCAATATTTTTTGGGCAGCTGATGAAATCCCTTTGTACTGTCATAGAATCAAATCACAAAAAGGTAATCGTCTCATTTATTAGTCACGTGTACGTAACGTAAATCATATATGGCTGAGAAATCTTTTTGTTCGCAACAACAATTGTTATTTACCATTTATATTTATTTGTTTTCGCTTTTGTGTCCTATACTAAATTTACAAGTGCAGTGGATCTTAAATAGTTGTTCGCGTAAGTTTTTGAAGATACGGGAAGCGATATACGTTGTTTGCTTTGATAAATTGAAATTTATGCGTGGATATATTCAAAGTAAATGATGATAGTTAGAAAGTCAAGTGATATTATACTATATAGTTTCGTGGAAAAGGCATATACAAGATAAATTAAGTTCACGAGAGCCAAAAAATAGACGGCAAATCAACCCAAGCATATCACCTCAACTAAACGAGATATTCGATCAATATTATAATTATAGAAAAACTTCATAATAAATCTCAACCGTTCACTTTTATCAAAATAATATAACTTTTACATTTTTAAAAATTGAATATCTCAATAAAAAAAGGCTAGTAAAAAGATTATAAAATTTATACCATAAAAATCAGCGTTTTTTTCTTTTTGATTAGACATCTCACATGTCACAATTTCGACGAATTTTTTTTCTATTTCTTTGTGTATTTTGAAAATATAATATTACATTTGTTAACAACGGCCATTGCTTGTAAACACAGATATAATATAGTTGTCGCAATGAAATTTTGTAGTAAAATGTTGATAAACGGCAATCCAAATTGACCCATAATCACTTGTCTATCTATAAAGTGGAGACATATATACCTGACTCACTTAGTGGTCGTGATTATGAAAGTATTCGGATTTAAACTCGTGACCTTGTGTTATTTGTGACAAAAACGCTCACAGTTATTATCAACTTAACTCCACGTAACATGTCATTGACTGTCATAATAAATATTGCAACTACGTTACTTTTTAAACACAAATATTTACGTACATCAATCACTTATATACACATGGATCGTCTCCATACTGTTATGTCAAACACCAATCGTTGCAATTATACGTTTCATAAGTCTTTGTTTTGTGAAGACCTAATTATATAGTAACACATTGATTATATTAAGCTTACGAATATATGATCGACCATGTTCCCCCTTTCCTATATATTAGTGAATGTAATGGCCCAACAGGTGTTTGAATTTTATAATAGCACCCTGTCGTGTGATACTGTGATTATTTGGTATCGCTTAGTTTGAACTTTGAAGATTCACCAGCCTAAATAGAACAAACAAAAAAAATAAAAATCCAAGTACATATATTTTGTTTTGTGTCATGAAATTCTATTCATTTTGAAATACTTAGTCAACATAGATGAAAATGATATGTATATATAGATATATATAAGACATTAGGAAAACACAATTAAAAAACAACAATGGAAAGTGTCAAATAGTGAAAAGATATTACACATGTTATTCTTTTACAACTTTTTAAAAATATCAAACATTGAAGAGAATAGTAGTCCCTTGTAACGAATAATCCGGCAAGTGCATGTTTTGGTTCATTCATAATACGTGATTAGCTTATACGACGACATAAAGTGATTCCATCACCCACCGGAAGTTGACAAATCTCCACTCTTGGGTCAGCAGCCAAGGCTTTGTTAAGCTCTAATACGAAATCTCTGTAATACCTAACATACTTCCTAAGTGGTGCATCTGCTGGTGCCACCAATGAACCGTTCCAAAGAGTGTTATCATAGCCAATCACTCCGCCAATTTTAACTAGATCAATTAATCTTTTGTGGTAGTTAAGATAGTTGTCTTTATCAGCATCCACAAATATAAAATCAAATGATCCATGAAATTTTACCTGTAAATTGAATATTATAAATAAGAACTAGTTTCAATAAGAAATCAAAAAATAAAGTTTCTATGACGTTTTTAAGTACTTACATCCTCAAGCATTTGGTCAAGAAGAGGAAGAGCAGGGCCTTCTCTAAAATCAATCTTATGAGCAACACCAGCTTTCTCAATAATTGGAAGGCCAATTTCGTAATTTTCACGGTTTATGTCCATAGCCAATATTTTTCCATCTTCTGGAAGAGCGAGGGCAGTAGAAAGAAGAGAGTAACCGGTGTAAACACCGATCTCCATTGTGTTCTTAGCGTTTATGAGCTTGAGAAGCAAGTTCAAAAATTGTCCTTCATCAGCAGACGTTGTCATAAGGTTCCTGCATTTTGTATTACAAATTTAAAATATAATCAGAAAAACGAATATGTACCCACATATATTTTAGTTTATAGTAATCCATTTTGGCATAATTATTAACATGTATTCATAAGGTTTTGCAACATTCAAAAATATAAATATATGCACTTACCAAGGGTGTTTGGCAGTGACCTCACGTAATTCTTTCATGGATTCTGGCTCTCGTGGGTAAACACTAGTTTCAAGAATGTATTGGTAAAGCGCGTCGCTTTGAAGAAGACTCTTGTGGCCAACTTCTTGATGTTTCGCAGGTTGAGTTTCTCCGGTGGAAGCCATTGCAATGTATATAAATGCGGTTATGTGTTTGTGAAAAATGAATAGCAAAGTGGTTTAATTTGGTGTTAAGTTGTTGTAAGTAAAAGTGAACCTGAAATGGAAGAAGAAGTGCATCGGAATATATAGTGAGGTTGGGGCATGATTATTTGAACTCATGTAGAATCGAGGAAGGTGGTTGCGGTTGGTCAGACTTCAGCTTTCATTGTAGATGTTGACTTAGCCAACCACAGTGGAACTTAAACCAGTAGTTGGTAACCCCTTTCTTTTATTTTAAATTTAAGGGTTGAATTATACTCAAGTGCATTGCATTATACAACAAAGTTCCTTTTTTGTTATGTTTGATGTATCCCACAATATATTAGGGTTGGTGGAATCTAAATGGTTGGTGGAATACAAATTGTTAATATATAGTAGTAAGTATTAATTAAGTATATCTGATATGTCATTACACACGTGGGGATATTTTTGTATTACAAACTACACATAGACAAACTCGTATTAACAACACAAAAGGATGGTTAAGATTAATCCATTTGTAGGATTGATTCCAAAATTATGTTCATAATTCTTTGAATTCATTTTTATGTATATTTATTTGCTCATATCGATCCATTATTCCATTTGTGTATAACATAACCTAATTGACAAAAAGGTTATTAATCTAATGATATCAACGTCACATTTCAATTATTAAACTGTGAGTTTAAATCTCATAGTTGGTATTCATGTATGTATTCGTGATATTGATGTATATTAGTATTTACATTTATTAAATGAAAAGAAAAAGTCATTAGGCAAAGCATAAATAAGTGTCTCAAACTCTCAATCTAATTGTATAGAATATATCGTTTTTCGTCTATTAACCGTTGCTAATCCGTCGTCAATCAGGGTAGGTGAAGGGTCCCCCCAAAGTTCGTGATTCACATGTGTCAACTAACCATCATTGCTGCATGCAGCTTATAAACTTAAACTTAGTAAACTTTTAAAATATTGTCTAAAGATTAATTAAATAGGATAAAAATATATAAAGTTATATTTTTAAAGTAGATGATTGGAGTTGAAATTTTCTTAGTGGAATAATATGATAAAAAGACTCTCTTTTCTCAATATTTAGAGACATAAATATAGTTATGGTTGGAGAAGGTCTAAGGTTGCAATGTTAATTATTAATTGATAAAATCCTTTAAGATATCTTTTATTATTGAGCCTACATAGTGTTAACATTCAGTCTTCGTTGTAATTTTATTGACATTTTTTATGTTATAATAGACATAAATTATTCACATTTTAATAGAAAATAATGTTAGTACTTTTTAAAATTGGATATATATGAGTGTATAATGTCATAAATATGTAAAATACTACACTATTAATGTAATATATTTTTAATAATTCATAATTTTTATCGAAAATCGTCCGTCAGACGAGGTTAAACACTAATTGTCTTATAGTACTGCTTCACATAATGTTACAACTCACAAGTATTGTTAACTTTTTCATGTTTATTATTTAAAAGCAATAGTTAAATGTGTTGAGACATTTTTCAAGTTTATAAAGAGATGATTATATTATAAAATATTAAAATCAGGTCAACCTCCAAATTTGACCATCTTGGTTCAACCAATGATTGAACTGGGTTTGACTTTAAACCTTCGTTGTGTTCTGACTAGCTAATATGTCTAGTTCCAGGCACGATCATACGGGAATCGAAAGGCAGTCGCTTGTAACAAAATATATATTTAGTATTGTTGTTAAAGATATGATAATTTATTTTTCATGATTTTGTAGGTCGTATATCAATAGTTATTACTCGTATTACATTAGAGGGTGTTGATTTGTTGTTTATAACTAGTTCAATTCAGCAGAAACACCAAAAACAACCCTAAATATATGTTGTTTTTTATTACAAGGTAGAGATTGCAGATAATAGAACAAATTTATTGTACATAATAGTATAGACTATAAAGTATTGATATATGAATGCTTATAAACTTTCATTTTCATTGATTTAGTGTAAGTAAATATCTAACAATGAAATCAAAACGAGTTCATATATAGGAAATGGTTCTCGACTATTAAGCCTATACTATATGAGATGAAGTTTAGACGGGCTTTGTGAATTGTGATTGAATTAAGATGGTCCATGTAAAATGGGTCAGGGTAAAATATTAGGACGAACGCAAAATGGTCTTGGACTGCATGGATATACATTGGGTCCATTGTATTGGGCTCTTTCAAGATAGTGAATACCCCAAACTCTGGTGACAACAATGCATCGATCTTCCATTTTGTATAATCGTATATCAAAAGCTTCTTTTTAATTTGAGGTACACTCTCTCTTAGTGTATTTGATCCATTTAATGTGTCACATTATTTTTTAATAAATATTTTGTTGAAATTTTGTACGTAAATAATTTCTCTATGAAAAATATCATAATCATATAATATATATTCGCGATTGTGATGCTGATCACATCACAAATTTATTTCTAAAAACATGATTTAAAAAAAATATGTGTACTGTTTGCTGCTTATAAACAACTTTACTGGATACGTAACACATAATGGAATGCCCAATTCGTCGATTTGCAAATTAATTCATAGTTAAGTGATATGGCAAAGTTTTCTTTTGTTCTTGTTTGCATTGGAATTGTCAGGGTCCCTTTGATTCGATCTAAAACTTAACATACTATGTCAAACCGAACTATATACCAGAAGTATTATCGTTAATATTATTCAAGATATCATCACCATTTAACTTCTGACTTTTTAATTACTATCAAGCTTTAATTTAAGGGGAAATTGTTTGTGTTGTTAACAACAGTTGGTGATACCAGTGGCGTAGCTGGGATTTATACTTTGGGTGGGCCAAAGTCTTGTAATTGATCAAGTTGTTTGAGGTTTTCAAATTTTGAATGGACTAAAATCTTGTAATTGATCAACCTATCACTAAATTATATACATGTGTTACCGTCGCTAGCAAACTTTGGGTGGGTCATGACCCTTCCTACCTCATATGTGGTGATACTAGTGTAAAATGGATGATTAAATCGTACATATGTGAAAGATGAAGGGTCCGAGATATAAAAAAAAAAAGAATTTACTTCCATTGTGATAGGTGACAACACAAAAAGTTTTCCTCTAAATGTTTTTTTAGTAAACAAAAAATCTTATTCGTGTAGAAAAAATATTTTTCGTAGCTATATTTAGTGGAACCAAAAAGAGAGCAGACCACTAGACCAGATCACGTTAATAACAAAACATTTTGATATTTCATGTTTGTGAAGTTGAAAATTTGTCCAATAGAAAATGCCACATAAGATGACGGATATGAATTCAACAGTTGATATATGACCAAAAAATGAGTAGATTATGAAGTCAGTGTTCGGTGTGAAACATAATAGTGACCGTAAGATCAATCATAAGCGGGGACCGGAATTTAGGATGATTGATAGATTAGCATCGGGAAAAAGCTTTTTTGGGGTTGATTTTGGACTTGGTTGCCGTGTGTCACATTCCATGATGCTGACCTTAATACTCCCTGGTGGTCCCCCGATTCGCTGTAGGGTATGGTATCCTCATCTTTTGTCCTCCAATCACCTACTGCCACATCAACCTTCAATATTCATTCATTGTACCTCATCGACCTCCGTCACTAATATCTTTTACTAAAAACATTTTGAAATTGAACTCACAATTTAAATTTACGAGTTCTATAGTTAATATTTAAAGCATCCACAATGTAAAAGCTTTTTTATTTGCTACCTTATCTACTAATAAAAAATTCTCTCTCCGATGTAAAAAGCCTTTTATAAAACTTTTTTTTAATCGAATTAAGTAGTTGATATGAAAACTATATAGCAAAAAAACTTTCGATGAACTTACACTTCTCATTAAAAAAATTCCGATGAAAAACCGTTTTTAAAAACTTTTTTACACAAAAAAGAACTTTAGAAAAAATCGTCAATAAAATGCTCTTACATCTTAAATTTGATGTTGATTTTGTGTAAAGTACGATAATTGCTTTAAATCTATGTCCGTCCTTTTAAATCAAATCGATTCATGTTACAACTTTAGAGAATGCTAATACAAATAGTTAAGCTATATGTTGCAAAAATTGATAGTTACTAGCATTTTCTATCGTTTTAAAATTTAAGGTAAAGTTCAATATACTAGTGATTTTTGTTAGTTCTATTAGTCAACACTCACATAATCACAATTTTTAAAATAGTATCGTAATTCTTAAAGTAATATTTTCTAAGAAATGTAGTGTGTTTAGTACATCTTAAAATTTAATATACATAATTACATATTAAAATAGTACACGTATAAGGTGAGATAAGTGATGGTGGTAAGTAATGTGCGTAAGCTAATGAAATTTATTATATATGTTTTGTTGGGAATATTACTCTATTTATTTGACAATATTAATATAATAAAGAGATTTTGAATATATATATATATATTGAAAATTAACAATAAACGTAGATTATTTATTATGGAATAAGTTTTTATGAATGAAAATGTTTAATAGAATTAATGGTATTTTAAACATTTTTTGATGTTGAGTCTAACAAAATAAAACACTGCTTTATAAATAGTGTAGACATACATCATTAGTTTCTCACTTCCAAACAGTAAGTAATCGTACAAGTAACCAACCATACAAATATATATGTCAACATATATTATGAAAATATTTGTCTTTCCCGTTTAAGAATAAGAATTTGCATACATAAACCGCATTATTATTGAGTGTTTAATCATCTAATTTCTTGATTCTAATTTATATATATATATATATATATATACTAGTTATAAATTATTGCGATGCATGACAATCTAAATAATGCAATATTTATAATATAATGTTTATTCATCATTCAAAAAATAAATAGATGGTATTAACTTGAAATAAGGACAATTATATATAATGTAAATTAGTTAATTGATATCTAACGTGTAATAACTCGTCCCACATTGGTATGAATTATAAGCCTAAAGTAGTAGGCTACTAGTATCCTTTCACAATAGTTTTTAGTTGAACCTAAAGGATACTCGAGTGGTCTATTGCTTTCGACTTTAGGGGATATTGCATATGATATCAGAGCCATAGACTCTTGGGCTGATACCATTTGTATCATCCCGCCTTACCATGATCACAATATTGTCCACTTTACCCGCAGGGGCACAGTTTTTTTTTTGGCAACCACACGAGGACTTCCAAGGAGGTCACCCATCCTAACACTACTACCGCTCGAGCACGCTTAACTACAGAGTTCTCACGAAATCTGTTGTTCTTATGACCCCCAAATGCGTTGTATCTGGTAAGAATGAGATTTTTATAAGCCTTAGATCTCTCATGTCCACAGCGGATGTGGGATTTGTCTAAGGTGTTACGTACCGTATTCAATATTTCAAGATATGGTCCACATTCCCAATTCAATCATAAAGACAACATGTGAAAAAAAGAAGATTCTCTTAAAAAAACCTTAGAAACAATGACATAGTTTCATATTTCTTATGTAAGAAAGTTTGACAATGAACAATATAATTTGTAAACGTTCTTGAGTTTTCGATAATGCTTCCTCTCAAATCTTGACAATGTTGCGGCTTCCGATCTTTAACCTTTTGTAGTTTTTTATTTTTTATATACCCAAACTATTGAACATTTTGTCTGTTAATCTTACATATTTATTTGATAGACTATGGAGCAAAAGAGTCTGATGATGAGCTGAGCTACCCAAGGTAATCTTTAATATACGTGGTATATATAGTGTATACTGAATCATTTCAATGTCATTACATATTCCAAATGAAATTACTTTCGTGGACAGTCCTAGGCGGTGAAAGAAATCATTGTTCGGAATTCTACATTAGCGATTGAAAAGGGGGAGCCACACACAAGCGGCGCCAAAGAGATCCTAAACTAAGAGGCCAAGCCACCAAGGTTCTATTCATATAGTTTGGCAAAGATTGAAGAATGTTTCTTAATCACATCTTAAGTAGAGAGAACAAAGATGAAGCACTTGTAGATTGTTTGTTCATCTTACACCATTTCATTGTATATATATTACACACCCTTTTTGTCATTCACGACTTTCAAGAATCATTTCGCTGTTTTGTTGTATTGAAGCTTTCAAACACACTGAATGTTCATTATCAGTCGTTAACATAGTCTTCAATAAAAGGTTACATGAGCATCTTTGAACGAAAATTAACATCAGGATCAGGGGGATGTGCGTATCGACAGCCATGAGACTTACTAATATGAACATATATAGACGATGTTAAACTTGGTCTTATACGATGGTGTAGTAAAAGTTTGAGATTAGTGTAGTGCACATGTTCGTGGTTTATTTAAGTTGTCAAGTGTTAGAATGTTCCCCACGCCTTCAACTCACTTTTAAAAGCCGATGCACCCAGTTTATTGTCATGTGGATTCATTTTCCCAATACAAAGTTACGCTTGGGAAAAAGATATATAGTTTAAAAGGTTCAATTTATTCTTTATTATTCACTATTGAAGGATCTACGGTACTTACTAATTAATATTAATTTAAACATAGAATTTAGACAATTTTATATCTTTTCTTTTTACTTTTTCTAAATTTAATTAATGAAACAATTTTAAGACGTAACAACAACCATACTTAAAAAGGAGGTATAAATAAATATTAAATATTTAGAAAGAAAATAAAAAAGAAAAAAGTGTGCATCGGAAAATGAAGTTTGAAAGAGAATGAAGTTTTACAATCTACTGTACTTACTAGTCCAGTTGCTTTACACAATCATCAATCTATCAACTCTTTAACCAATGCAAGGCGCGTGGTTTTCACCCACCCACCCCCATCAATCATCATCTTCATAAATATCACCTGTTGCAAACAACTTGAAACACGCCCACAGTTTTTTTCTTCAAACAAACACAACAATGTGTCTGTGTTTCGTCTTTATGTTCGAATTCTAAACAATCAAATGAAACAAACAAACATTGCTCTTCCTTCTCATGTTATCCTTGTTTAAGCTCATCTAATCTAAAATTTATTTATAAAAAAAGAGAAAAAAAAAACAGCAAATATGTTTGATAACATAATACCAGCAACTTGCTCTTCTTCATCGGAAACCACCGACGACATTTCACTGTTCCTCCGTCAAATCCTCCTCAAATCATCATCATCATCGTCAACAACAATATCTCATTCTTCAGCAGCTTTTAATCTCACTAGTACCAGTAAACAAACACAATGTCAAATTCCACATATACAACAACAACCCGTTTATCCATCCGGGTTACCCCATCCAAATCGGATCCCAACTTTCACTTCTCCCGCGAATACGACGCCGTATCTTTCATCTTCTTCCGTTGGAACAATTGATAATGACGACATAGTAGATGAATATGATTGTGAAAGCGAGGTATTACTTACAGTACTAATTAATATTATTTTTGTTTAATTACTATATGTTTGAAAAGTTGTTATTGATTATGTAATTAGGTTAATTATTTTGTGTATTAATAATAATTAATTTTGGATTGATTAGGATTTGATGGAAGAAATGGCGGTAAAATCAAACACTAGTCGAAATCCTTCGAAACGAACTAGAGCTGCTGAGGTTCATAATATGTCAGAAAAGGTTTGTTTTCATCTTCGATTTATTAAAAACGTTATTAATTTAATTTATAGATTTTGATTAATCGTGCATTTGAGTGTGATGGACAGAGGAGGAGAAGCAGGATTAATGAGAAAATGAAGGCTTTGCAGAAATTGATTCCTAATTCTAATAAGGTAACACGATTTTTGCCTATTTTAATTTTAAGACAATTTCGTAAAATAACAATACGAATTGGATACGTTTTTTGTTCCAATTTTCTGTCATTAAAAGTAACATGTTCATAACAACAACAAGAAGTTACTTTTACACACTAATTAGGAACAAAATTAAGTAAGTAATGACGAATGGGAACATTTGTTATAAAAAATATTAGTGAACAAAGTGTTAAAAATTAAATTAGTGACAAAATGGGAACATAAGCAAGCGAAATGACCCAAGTGAAATATATGTGATAGTTCATTCCATTTTTATGTATTTTGCCCTTTATATATTACTCCTACAAATAAATGGTTCATAACATAAACAGAAGAATATTTTGTTCTTAATATTTATCTATTTAGTTTTTTGGAATTTGTGGTTTTAATCGACAGACGGATAAGGCTTCTATGTTAGATGAAGCCATTGAATATCTGAAGCAGCTTCAGCTCCGAGTTCAGGTATATGGATCCACTTCTTTTGATGTTAAATTAAACAAATTTGTTACATTTTTATCAATTTCAATGTTCATGAAAAGTAATATTTCGGTTAATAATGCTCAGATGTTAACCATGAGAAATGGAATAAATTTATATTCCATGTCGGTACCTCCTGGAGTTGTTCAGCCTCAACAGCTCCCCGATTTACGAACATCATTGAATGAAAGAAACGAGCTCGTCAACATGGTGTCATTGAACCAAGAAACGCACGCAAATTCCATGCTCAATCTTCCGATTCAGTGCTCCAACCGCAGCCAGGCATTGGTTACTGATTTTTCACAAATACTAAATGCAGCTGGACCTTCACCAGCTTTCAGGGTAATTTTGGTTTTATGTTACTTTGTGTTTGATAAAATTAAGCAAAAAGGTTTGTACGAATGCATGTTAAATTTCTGTCTTTTATAGGAATGTTTGATTAACAGCAATGGACCTGAGGGGACTCGACTAATGAATTCACAGCAGGAACGGGTACGCTTCTATTGGTTTACAATTTACTTGCTGATAATGTTGGATGAAAAAAGTGATTTTGACCAAAAGTCTTTTGTTTAATTAGTTGCATAAATCATCAAATTGTGCTTTAATTCCACCTGTGTATTTGAATTTGAATTGTTTTAGGGGTTGCACCAGAAATGAGTCTTATGAGGATATACAGAGGTGAAGATTGCCATTTGCAACCATGGATGATTTCAGTTTTCTTTTATTGTTGACCTTTGACTTGGTGTTCGTTCTAGTACCATTATAATTGTGCATATATTTGGTTTGTTATCATCTTAAAGTTAAAATGGTGTTTGGACCTTTCTTTAATGGTTAGCTTTTGGTTTCTTAAACCGGACTGTGATGATAGACTTTAGATGGCTCAAAGGCTGCTTTTTGTAACATTTCTGTTTGTTTATGTGATTTATGATTACCAACACTATAAATCCAATGAATTATTAAAAATCCATCAGTAGTCGAATAACTAAAAGTATATTTGTCTGACAAGATTTATCGGGGATTTCTAAAATCAACGTTTGCTAAGATAACAGGTGATAGAGGGATGAAGGCTGCATGTTTTAATAGCGTCTCAGTTTGTTAGTGAGTTTTGGTTGCAACATTTAATACATTATCAGTTCTTGAATTTTGCATTTGATCGTAGGTACGAATCATGATATAATTCCATGTTTGTAGATGTAATAAAGTCTCCTATACGATCAAACATATGATTATTGGATCGTGCAAGAAACAAGCAAAATCCAATAACTTAGTCATTTATTCGGGCAAAAGATGATAATCACTCAAATCATACAACAACCCAATATGGTCCTTTTTTAGTGGTTTGGTAAAAGACAGTACCTCAAACCCAAAAAGATAACTATAGAGCCATATTTGAGGACTTTTGAATGACATATAATATTTGGTTATCTCTATTCTAAAGCTAACATAAAGTATAAAAGGTGCAACACTGAATTTGTAATATTTAAATAAGTAGTTTCTTTTATTATTCTTTTATTATTTTTATGTGAATTGTGAATAATATTCACTCTCCTTGTATTGAATTTTAGATGATAAAACATTTCATCTTACCTCAACCAAGTTAGGTTACAGTCAAATATTGGTTTTTTTGCGCAACGTGTATAAAACAAATTAATAAAATGAGTTATAAATCAATTAAACAAATGAAACCCAACACTAAGCAAGTGTTCTCACTAGTGTGTATAAAACAAAATCTTATATACTTATAAATATAAAATATAATGACTTATAACTACGGTTACATACTTACATGACAATAAAACTCAATGTGATGGAATACCACAAGCAATAAGCATGAATAGAAAAATAGAAGGTCTAGACTGGGATAGAGAGTTAGAGACCAAACCCTGGTAAATACTAGAAAATGGTTATGATAAGACCGAAGCCTAAAGTCCAGTTACATTTTTGGGCCAGTTGTTGGGCCTAATGGCTCATTTTTCTTTTCTTTTTTCATCAAACATGTATAATGTAGTTCTTTTTTCAACTCTCTTTAGTTATAAATTTAATTACATTGAGATTGAGGTATTGATAAAGTTCCTTGTGTGATATTTTTTTAAAAACTAAACTTTCTAATTAAATCCTCGAGAATCAAGAAGTCTTAAACAAATAAGACAAATATGTGCTATTGTTAATTGAAAGTATAAGTCAGTCTGACTTTGAATTATAAGTTAGTGTGTGCAGGGACTATACTTGCTCAATTCAGAATGTGGAGTGGCACTTCTATAAAGGTAAAATGGGCAAGTGGTTAAAATTATAAAATTGTATTGTTTTGTGCAGGTTTGTAAATAAGAAGACTTCAAGGGTTAAAGTGTACATCTTGCAAAGTGTGGAAAATATAAATAGTTTATTTTAGGAAAAAATGTAATTATTTTTTCATAGTTTTTGTTTGTTCAGTTGTTACTTTCTCGACTGCCAGGTTTGTATTGTTGATAACATGAACATTATCTCATGATTTAGGATTATGTGAGGTTTTGAGCGATGTAAATGAGGTTGGTTTTGTGTATCGTTCACTGATTTTGATTTTTAATTTATTTTTGATTTGAATATATGACGCTTCTTTTTGTTTTGGTATGATTCTTGGTTAGATGTCGAGAAAAATTTACAGCTAGGAAGAAACAGGAAAGAATATTGATGCATAAGTGTGAATGTGTTATGGTTGGTAAGACTTAAGACCGGTCAAATTGGAGTTCAAGTAGACTTTTTCCACCACTAGTCTTTATAAAATATAAATTACTCAATTTCTAACTTGTTTGAAACGGGAGTACTGACACAAAATTAAAAATATGGAAAAAGTACTAAATTGTTAGGTAGCTTAATAAAAAATGAATGAAAATAATACGGTTGATAAATCTACTTATATAACTGAAAAATTAATTATTAATTAAAAAGTAAGCATAACTAATCTAATATATGGTTTAGCAAAACCTTTCTTTCTATCTATCTATTTTATCTGTGATATTAAAAGAAGGAAACAAAAATAATCATACGAAAGAGAATAAAGTTATTATTATTAATTCTTTTAACTTTCTACCTTTAACTTGTAGTCCAGTTGATAATATAAATATGCTAGTTCAATCTCCAACAACGACAAAAAAAACATAATTTATTAAAAAAGTTTTTGATGTTGTTGGATAAGTTGAATATGTCTTTGAACAAGTCGTTATGTGAACTTAATTTACCTCTTACAAGATAAGTATAAGACAGTCTAGCGTGAACCAATTGAAATTATAATTTTTAATAGTTCCGTCAAAAGTAAATACTAAACTATATATTATAAAAAGTGGTAGGGACAGGGAGTATTATATGTGATGATGATTTTGTATCATATACAACATGTTGTTGCAAAAGTTAAATAAATTTGAAATTGTGAAAAGGTCTATATATAGAGGAATCGGAATTTTTTATTACGCATTCATTCGTCTTTCTTGTTCTTGTTTTTCTTCCCACAAAACAATTTCTTGTTTCTCGTTTCTTACGCACACAGGGATGGTTGGAATTGTTTAAATAAATAATTGTCTGCATATTTATTTATTTTGACATTCAAACATCTTTTCTGAAAACTATTTATTTGTTCTGAATTCTTGTAATTTTAATTCATTGGTAACATACATACAATTCAAATATAATGGAAAAGATGAACGGCGGTGTAAGCGTAAAACAGAAAAAGATTAACGGGCCCACAAATCCAATGGTAACGCCGTTACTTACAGATCTTTACCAGTTCACCATGGCTTATGCTTATTGGAAAGCCGGCAAACATAACGACCGTGCTGTGTTAGTTTCAATTCTTTCTTCTTCTTTTTTCTTCAATTATCTAAAGTAGGAGTAATTATGTATTTATTGTCTAACTCAGTTAATGTAATCTATGGAAGCCTTTTACATGCTAATAAACCCCATAATTCATATTCTGATATTCATATAGATTTAATAGAACTGTATTCCAGAAATCATTGTACTAGGTTAGTGTTTTTTAACCTTAAATACTCTAATGAAACAAAGTGCACATATTTAGCTCTTCAACTGGAAGTGATTTATACCCAACGTTACCATTTAATGCACACATATGTGCTATATATATAAGTTATATCTTAAGCTCAGTCAATACTAATGCTAATACTACATAAATATAATGAAGGCCTTTTGAAAATTTATAGCTAATTGGATTGTCTTTAATAATTGTGCGTGTGTTTCAGGTTTGACTTATATTTTCGAAGGAATCCATTTGGCGGTGAATATACGATTTTTGCAGGCCTCGAAGAGTGCATAAGGTTCATTGCTAATTTTAAATTATCAAAGGAGGAGATTGCTTTTGTTCGGGAATGTTTATCTCCTACGTGTGAGGTAAGTATTAACTCGACAAAAATCTGAAGTAATGTTATTAAATGAAGTGAATCTAATAGAATCTTAGATAGGCTTTAAGTTAGTATCCAAAGTTTATTTAATAGTTTTTTCGTGTTGAGTTTAGGATGGCTTCTTTGATTATCTTGGAGGAATAGATTGTTCTGATGTTGAGGTATATGCTATTGCTGAGGGATCTGTTGTATTTCCTAAAGTACCCTTGATGAGAATTGAAGGCCCTGTGGCTGTGAGTCCTGTGAACTCGTTCTTTGTCTGCTTTGAAAGATAGGTTTGGTTAATAACATCAAGACTCTTAAAGCGTATTTATTGTTTTCACAGGTGGTTCAACTATTAGAAACTCCTTTTGTGAATCTTATAAATTTCGCTTCTCTAGTCACTACAAACGCTGCAAGGCATCGTTTTGTTGCTGGCAAATCCAAACTTCTTCTTGAATTTGGGCTCCGGAGGGCACAGGTTTAGACATTTCTATTTTCCATTTTATTAACTCAGGGTATATTTTCAAGAAAGAATATAGAATATTTTTTCATTTTATATTTTGTTTCTTACATATATAGGGCCCGGATGGTGGTGTAGGGGCATCAAGGTATTGCTACATGGGAGGATTCGATGCAACAAGGTGGCTCTTTTTGACCACATATATTTCCATTTAGATGCTAGTTAGAATACCTTTTTAATCTTTTTGTAAGTTGATAGCAATTGTGCAGCTGGAAAATTATTCGGAATACCACTCCGTGGGACCCATTCTCATGCCTTTGTCAGCTCATTCACGGTTAGTGTGATGTGTAACCTTTCTATTTGTTCAGTAAAAGTTCATATTTCATTTGATGTTTTTAGAATCGCTTATGATAGTGATTTTGTTGATATTTAGGGACCCGATGAGATTATAGAGAAGTCTCTCCAAAGTCATGATAAGTCAAGAGTATGCAAAGATTTTGTTAGTCTCACGCAGACGTGGTTAGGCAAGCTGAAGGTGTAGTTGGATTCTCATGAGTACCAATATTTAGTGCTTGTTTTGGTTATTGATTCAATTTGGTATAATAACTAATGTAACAATTGATCTGTTAAAGTTAAATAAGTACTCTACCATATATGTTTCAAATCATATAACTGCATAAAACTAGCCTCAGTCTATTAGCTCCACTGTCAGTTTTAACATTGTAATTGATGTGTGATGAGTTGTGTGTTTCAGCGGTTAAGTTCATCAGAGGGCGTTTTTGGTGAAACTAATCAAAGTGAGTTAGCAGCTTTTGTCTCATATGCATTGGCATTTCCTGGCAACTTTCTGGCTCTTGTGGATACATATGACGTAAGTCATATAATTCTCATGAGTATTCAAGCATTTATTAGTTTACAAAGTTATAGCTTTTTACTTCCATTGGTTGGTTACCTAATTTGATCCTTTTGGTTCCTCACAATCAGGTAACGCGAAGCGGTGTTCCTAATTTTTGCGCTGTTGCTCTAGCACTAAATGATCTGGGGTATGTTTTTAACGTGTTAATTATGCATAATTCTCATGTTTTTCAGTGCAAGTGTTTGTATTTTAATTATTACTATCTCATATCTAGGCTCGATTAATGTTTCTTCAGGTACAAAGCAAAGGGGATTCGCTTAGACTCTGGTGACCTTGCTTATTTGTCATGTGAAACCAGGAAGTTTTTTCAAACCATAGAAAAGGAATTTCAAGTTCCTGGTTTTGGAAAGACTAATATCACTGCAAGTAATGACCTTAATGAGGAAACTTTAGATGCTTTAAACAAACAGGTGAGTCATCATGTATCCAACATTCGTAAGATTTTTCAAATATGTAAAGAGGTCGAAGCTTATATTGGTTACGTGTTCTGGTCAGGGCCATGAGGTTGACTCTTTTGGGATTGGAACCAATTTGGTTACGTGTTTTGCTCAACCTGCTCTAGGTTGTGTGTTCAAGCTTGTTGAGATAAATAACCAGCCCCGTATAAAGCTCTCAGAAGATGTCTCAAAGGTTTGTACATACTAATTCGTGTTCTGTTGCGTTGTCAAGTTATTTATTATAATAAATGGATGTTGTATATTTAGGTCTCCATTCCATGTAAAAAGCGGTCTTTCAGATTGTATGGAAAGGAAGGTTATGCCCTTGTAGACATAATGTCAGGGGAAAATGAACCCCCTCCAAAGGTAAGTTCCTTGTGTATTTGTGTATATACATTTACACTTGTAGACATAATGCACTTATTTTGTTAAGTACAGGAAGGCCAAAGGATTTTGTGCCGACACCCATTTAATGAATCGAAGAGAGCTTATGTGGTGCCACAGCGTGTTGAGGATCTTATGAAGTGTTATTGGCCTGGGAGTGCAGGTGAGACTTGAGCCTTTATGTATTTAGATGTGTGAAAACTTTTGGTCAACCTACTTTTAACATACCCAATACATATATACATGGTATATACACTGTTAGGCTAATATGTAATATTTATATAAATAACTATGTGAAGACAAAGCCAGAGAAGAACTGCCAACGCTTGAGCAGATCAGATATCATTGTATGAAGCAACTAGAGCAAATGCGGGCTGATCACATGAGAAGATTGAACCCAACCCCCTACAAGGTATGTTATACTGGATGCAAGTCTTGAAAAAGAAACCTTCATAACAACAAAAGCGTTGACTCTGTAATGATTTTTGTGTTGCAGGTTAGCGTAAGCACAAAGTTGTATGAGTTCATACATTTTCTATGGCTCAATGAAGCACCTGTTGGAGAGCTGCAGTAAGGATGTACCCTGCAGTAAGGATGTCATTCATGATATCTTTATTTGAACACAATTTTGTTTCGCTCACAGATTTTTTGGCTTTCTACATTACAATTTGCTTATATTATACATCAATAAAAGTTTCAGGTTATGAAATACAGTCATCTTGTTTGCTGATGTTTGATGTGCACATTTTACACCTAAAACATCAATAGAGGTTTCAATTTATAAAATACAGTTTCACCTTGTTTGCTGATCTATGAAGTGTACAGTTTACAACTAACACTTAAACAAGATCATGTAACCTTTTCACTTTCTCTAGGCATCAACTATTAAGTGTATCCTTCTTGAGAATACAATAGAAAGCAATGAACTCTAATAAATACAACTTGAGTATATGCCCATTCTAAACTGCAGCTTGCAAGACAAACTAGCTAAAAATAAATAAAAAATATTATACACCAGTTGATACCATCATCCACACTGCAGCATCTATTATCACAGATGCAGGACCTCTTCTTGAATTCTTGACCATTATTTGCAAGCCAATTGCTATTTCTTCAAATGCAACTTGAGTATATCTAATTATCAAAGTAACTGGATTGTGGCAAATAGGTCATTGAGGTTCACCCAACCATAATTGCACCTGTCCCTGGCCTTCTTTGCTGTCAATGAGGCTAATTCAACCAACGGTGTTATCCTAACAACCTCTTTCTCAACTAAAGTTCGGAACTTGTCACCAACCTGAAAGTCATAATGAGTGATTAATGACTACATCAATGTGTGTATAATTACAATCATTTAAAAGCTGTTGAACTTTTCTAAATCCAAATTTGAGTTGGTCTTTGTAATGTGAGCAACTGACTAACATACTAAGTTTGTTTTGCTTGTTATTGAAACTCGTATGGATATCAGATTTACTGGGATGTAATCTATATCAACTTCAAAGTTTATTTAGGATTAGAGCTTAAAAAATCCAACTATTGACTATCTTGTAACAGAGGAGTCACAAAGTGAGAAAATATAACAACCTTGTCAATGCACCGGTCAGCATCCAGGAGATAGCAGAAATAAGAGAGTTGCTTGTACACATCTGCCTCGGAATACTAGTCAAGGTAAAATATTAACTTCCAGTAAAATTTAATTAAAAAGAGATAAGTGTAATTAAAAATACAAAAGTGAAGTACTCTTGGGAGTTGAAGAAAGAGAGATATAAACCTGTCTCACTAGGCGACCATTACAACGAGGATAATTCGGACATACGGTCCCTCGTTCAGAGTCTCCAATAACACACAAGTTTAAACTTCTTGTAGAGTAGTTGCAAGTTCCATCATCACACTGTAATTTTATATGTAAGCGACAAAAAAACTGTATTCTTGTATATTATTCATGGGAAACCAAAGTGAGATGCTTGCATACCGTCATTAATCCCTTGTAGTATGTTGATACGAACATTTCAGCTCGTCTTTTTACCTGAAAGCAACAATTTAATGTGTTGTACGTAAATGCCAATACCACCTCATATTTGTTAATTTACATCCTGATTATTTGAAGATATTACCTGGTTGGCTATTGAAACTGGAGGTACTTCGACTTGACATTTAGGGCAACATAATTTGTGCCAGAAGCTACTGTTAGATGACGGATCTTGCAAGTCTGCTGACTTTTCATGGGTTACTGTGCTTATGTAACTGAGGACAGATGGACAGTCAAAAGTACCAGAGCAGCCAGGACATGACAAACTTAATGGTTCACAACCCCTGTATCTGCAATCCACATTACAATAGTCATGCATCTATATAGAGTATTTGGGGTTCAGAACATTTGTATCCGGTTCTGGAAAACTTCTAAGAAATACAAAGTTGATTGGAGGGAGAAAATCTAAAAGAACAATGAAGGATGTCATCAACGAATATTGTAACAAAGCAACAACAGTGCATAATCGTGAAGAAAATATTAATAACTACCTCTCTTCATCATCTTTCAAACAGAGAACTGAGCCAGAATGATCATTCTTTGCAACTTCACTTGATTTGCTTTGGAACTAAATATGAATCATATAAAGCACCCAATTTTATTAGTTAATAACACACTACTGTTGAAAAAAAAAATTGTACTATTAAAGACTGTTAAGCCCTTAATGAGAGCAGCTCTGTACCTTGGAAGGATCAAGTCCTAAACAATCAGCCAAAACAGCTGGACTTGTACCCTCGATTGATGCACATAAACGTGATACTACTGGATGAATCTGAATGGACCCACAAAAGCTTTCAGGAGAGGTAATGGAGCAACAAGTATATAACAAAACTAAAAAATGTAAAATAAGTGGCACCTGCTGCGCCAGATAATAGTCGATGTCAATCATCAAGTTCTCATTTTCCTTTGTCAATTCATCAGGATGTCTTGCACGCTGAGCAATCCCTGCTGATGAACTCGAACCAGTCCCCTGACAATACATATAAAAAACGTCAGAAAGAATATAATGAAATCAGAATGCACCAGAATAAATAAAAGATATAGCAACTGTACTAAAACCTTCAGCACATACCTGCTCACAGCATACTATATAAGGAACTGTATCACCAGCAGAGCAACCACTAGTGTATCCTAGTTTCCGCAGCCTAAGTGCTACCTATATATGAGTATGGTAAATGGATGAATACTTGTAAACCCATAAGTAAAGAATCAAGAATAAGGTGAGGTTGGACATAACAAGCAAATTACTTACTTCAACATGAGGTTGACTTCTAGCATCTGGGTAGGCTTCAGGTGGTTTCGTTAATGTTTTTGTAATGATATATTTCTCCAAAGCTATTTCTCCATTCCTCATATCCTCTTGTACCTGCTTATAAGATTGGTAGTGTTTCCTTGAGAATCAACTCAATTCATTAATTTATTTTTACAGCTACGAGTAGGATCCTATCTAAATATCTGAATACTATCATAAATCTAAAAGTGAAAGCCAATACGCTCTAAAGTGATCGTCGTTGGTTAAATTTATGAATATACCTTCCTGAGTTTGTTGTGTATTGATTCAACAACTTCCTCGCATGACCTGTGTAAGAATTCATATGTGGCGAGTTTCAGAGAGTGATGATGTTTCTAGTGGAGAAAAACACGAACAAATAAACATACAGCTCAGATAATATTTGTTCCAGGCAGAAATCTCCCGTCTCCTTTGATAGCAAACTCCAATCACGTCGAACCATATCAAGACCCTTCCGCTCTATAACCTACACATCCAAAAACATTTAGGAACCACAGCAGACAATATTCAAAAATTCAAGGAAAACCTCAAAAGATGCATATAATGAAGTACCTTGAAGACTTTACCGTCTCTTATTTGCTCTTTCACAGCTGCATATTTCTTCTTTTTAAGTAGCAGCATTCTCTTGTATAGACCATCAATATCAATTTCTAACTTCTTGTATCTCTTGTTGACCTTTCATCGAATAGAGTTCGGAGTCAGTTCACAAAAATACAATATGTACAGACAATTACCTAACACTGGTTTTGCAGTTAAACCCATACCTCTCTAATGACATTTCCTGCAATCGATTTCGCTTTGTTAATATCATCAAGTCCGCTATATATCATTATTGAGTCAGTGTCACCATAAATCACCTGGAAACAAAATCATCATACTTCTCAAAACAAGTAATTAAAAAGGATGAAATAAACTATGTTTCATAATGGACAAATCACCTCCAAATTTAAATTGTTCTGAACAAGATCAACAGTTCTTTGTAAGATCTCTCTCCCCTGTAAATAAATCAAGTGATAAATTCATATTAGTTCCCATGATAATTTCATAATCAAGAAAGTCAATCATCATAACATTCTTACTTGTAGTGTAATAAGCTCTGCAAGTGGTTTTGCATAAAATCTGGAATTAGAAAAACCCAGGCATCCATACATACTGCAGTCAAAGGAAGAGAAAAAGCTATTAAGCAAAAAAAAAAAAATTAACAAGGCGAGACCATGAAAGCAAACACAAACCTATTAGCTGTTAGCTTCAGTGCTTGCTGTTGTATATCAAACTGTTGGTACTTGAGACCCGTTGCAGCCTTCAACCATTCCTTTACCATTTTCCTTCTCTCAACCAAATTTCTCAATAACTACAGAAAGTTCACATATGAAATACGTATTCAAATATTTGTGGCATGATGCTTTTAGATGACTTATGGTCCTTACCTCAGGTAAAACTCCAGTTGGTTGTGAAGACGGTAAGCAGGGAACTAAACTGTCTTGAGATCTATCTACTGTTGTAAAGCAGATATTATACTCCTGATGCAAAACCAAGCAGACACAAACATATAAGCTTTTTCCAACTAGCATTTGGAGAGCCACACAGTAAGAATGATGAAGATACGACAAACCTGAATGATGGAAGGGTAAAGACTGTTGAAATCCAAAAGTAAAATATATTTATCATATAATCCTTTTTTTGGTTCCAATACCAATCCACCTGCATAAGAGGGTGCTTTTTTGGATTTTACAGGCTCATTATCTATCTCATCATTCACATCCATATCATTGATTACTTTGTCCTCAGAGCCATCTGATTTACGTTTTGCTATTTTACTATCTCTTGGCGAATAATACTTGTCTGGTACCATAAATTTCTTAGCATGGAATGCATGCAACAAGAGATATTCAACTCTTTGAGCTCTAGCACCCTGAAATCATGCATATATCATGCAAAAGTATTTTTTATGTCCATCAACAAATTTTGTGAAAGAATACATTAATAGATGCAATTCACAAGTTTACCTGAAGAGTTTTTCCCCAGAGATTACCACTAATATTAGTCAGTTGACGTGTGAGGGGTAGAACACTCAAATGGAACATTAGTTCCATTGACAACCACGCATCGGTCTCCCCAATTTCGATCTGCAAATCCACACTTATATTGATCATCCATAATGCAATCCGAATAATATTTTGGGGAACATTTATCATGAAACTTAAGAAATAAAATAAAATCAAATTTAACATAGTTAAACATACAAGTTCCATCAGGGTTTGACAACTTTGGAACATCCGAGGAATATCATGTGGAGCAATCTCCTTCCGGTTCTTACTCAACTGAGTCTTTGCAAGTTCTGTCAATGAATAACTAACCTGCAACAAAAGTCTAATTTTTTTTAATGTAAATAAAACACTAAATCTTGTCTTACTATCTTATTAAAGTTTATCCACACCTCCTTCAATAGGTCCCGAGAACACAAAAAGGTATCACATAAGAGGCGGCCTGAAATGCAAGACATTATTCCAGGACTTGCTCCAGATCCAAAAACGGTGTTTCCTTTATTTAGTCTAGGCATCTCAGAGCGCTTAAGCCGCCCTATTTTAGACCACATGCTGTTAGGAACCTTACAGGCCTGCAATACCATGTTATCAAGACATTTGTTAGATAATAACTAATGACAGATTATGTTGTGGCCAACAATAATGTCATTATCCAAGTCAATGCCAGATATGTTGTAGCTTTGTGTTAACATTTCAACCTTCACTCTGTTGAGAAGAACATCCAAATCAAATCCAGATATGTTGTGGCCAACAAGAATGTCACTATCCAATTTGTGTAATTCAATCATCAACCGGTTTAATAAAGCTCTTTCACTGCAAACATTTATTACAGACAGAATGTGAGCAAATGCCTGTGAGGATTAGAACATTAGGACAAATTGAAACCAAAACTTGCCTGCTCTCCATGCTAATGATGTTTGACCCAGCCTTTAAATTTCGATCTGCGGACTCTTTGCTAAATCCCATTGGAAACACACCATCAAGATTACGCACAACGGTAAAATGGCTGAGCATTCCCGGTCTTGTCCATTCTGAGGCTAACATGGGGGTGTCAATCTGAAAAGTTTAGCCATCAATTAGAAGCAAGTTTATACATGATGCACCAACTTAAGTGAAAAATATATGAACAGGTTCCAATTAAGTGGTATAATATATGTACCACGCGACGATAAAGATTTACGCAAGTAAAGTGCCACAAAAATTTGTCAAGAAGATGTGAGGTACCTTGGCCTTATGACAGCAGATGACGGATGCAGAAGCAATTTCATTTGTATTCTGCTTTTGGTTTATTATAGTTTTCAGATTAATTGCGGTAACAATCACAGGAGGAATCTCTCCTGTATTCTCTGGGTTAGTTGCAACTTTAATGTCCTTTGAGCAATCCACAGTAACCTCAAACTTGCACCAACTTACCTATTCAAGGTGTAATCAAGATGAAGACATTATTTGAGTATGTTATGAGAAATCAAAGCCAGAAGAAGAAATAGCAAATTTAGAAGTCTCACTCGTATAGCAGCGGAACTGCTAGAAAACTTTGAAATTGATAGCCATGAGGGTCCCTTTATCTTTCTTTTGACAAGGAAAAGCTCCAATGCGCTGCATCCAATGCAAAATCATAATATTCAGGTTCTGAAATATAGAAAACTTATGTGTGTATAACTTGACATTGCTTGCAACTCTTAACAAATATACGCTTATTGAAATAGCTAATATCCAACTACATACTGGAATCAACGGGTAGTATAAGCATAATAGGAGTGCATGCAAGCAAAAGTTAGCATAGGCAAGTGGCACAATTCTGGAATCCTCTAACATATCCAGGCACATGACAAATCTGCAATTGGTTTAAGTGTATAATGTACTTAACAATTCAAACTTATTGTACCTGTTGTGTGTTCCAAGCAGAGCACAAAAGGTCTCTCCTCTTAGATCTGAAGGAAGTGGTGGGTCCTGCAATTTCAACATATACAACGTCAAAAAATACTAAGCAGCTAACTGGGAACTCCATTCTCACTGCATAAGGAAAGGGAAAAAGAATCAATAGTTGTATAACCTCGTTAACCCTCTTCATGAAATGTACAAAGTACCTTAAATGGATAACTGATTTTAAGTACATAACTTTCTCCACGCTTTATATCGGATCTCTCAAATGCATAGCTCCTCTGGAAGTAGATAAAAGATCACATATCTCATCATCCAAAAAGCAATTGATTAACAGAGCTTGAGATATAAGCAAGTCAACGAGAAAACTTTATTTTGTTTATCAAATTTGACAAAACATACCTTGACTGGTTGCATGCTAAAGTTTGAAACATTTCGGTCAAGCAATTGTTTTGTTATGTTGGTCTTCAATCCAGATGCCATCTCCTAATAAAGTAAATAATAACACGACCGTGAGTAACAACTGGAAAAACTGTAAAGCAATAGAAGCCAACAAACCATCAATAATAACTGGTCAATAACTAAAAATACAAGCACTATGAAAACGATGATGTCACTTAAAAGAAAGAAATGAGAGGCAAGTTAAAAAGTCTATTACATGAAGCTTGGTGTGAAAATCTGTAGGTGACACTTTGGACTGTTCAAGCTTCGCAATGGCGGAGTCTTCAAATACAGAACCACTGGGGATAGCATATATGCATCTCTGCATGTTCTTCACGACCACACAACAACTGTGATACGTACTTCCTGCTTTAACCTAGATTTAAATGACAAATTTTAAAGACAAAGATCATTCTTTGTATTGATAAAGCTAACCGTGTTGCATACAATCAATCATTTACAATAGTTCTAGTGCAAAAAACAAGATAAATTGTGAAAATAAACATCAAGCATAACAGTAGTCTAAAAATATCAACTCTTCGAATAAAAAATCCGATATGAGAACAACTCAATTTATTGCATATCAAAATTTAGTGGTTACTGCTTTAAGTATCAAGTTAATTGCATCATGATATACATGTTATATTAAAAGTTAGACCATCACAATGTATTAAATCAAGCGAACATAGAGAGATATTGCAGCTTGTTTCAACCGAATGAGGTGAATCTTATATAAGTTTCTAGGATGCTCATATATCTATGAATAAATGTTGATCTCACCCACCCAAAGTGTTGAAAAAGTCGGCTGGCTAGTCCCCGACTGGTCGGGTTTTTGGACTAGTCTGACTCGACTAGGTCAAAGTCGGTCAAACTAGTCGGTCAACGAAAGTCAACGGGTCAAAATCGATCAAAGTCGGATTTAGAGAGGGATTAGTCGGATTTATTGGTCAAAGTCGGTCAGAATTGGTCAAAATTGGTCAGTCAAAGTCGGATTAATGTTTCTAAACAATTATGTTGATGTTTATGTTTGTTTATGTTTATGTTTATGGTTCTCTTCTATATTTACACATATAATTTTGAAAATAGACTGACTAGTCCCCGACTAGCGACTTTTACAAGCTTGCCCACCCAATTTGAAAAATGACATAAAAGTCATGGACTAGACGATGTCAGGTAAGCTGATGGTTACAAAGTGAATTAATTACATCCTTTTTACTTGGAAAATAGACCTGACTAGATCACTACCTTTAGATGTACGAATAGAAGTTGTGATAAGGTAAATCCTAACCAAGTGACTCCCATTGGTCGCGAAATATGAAAGGAGTTCAATAACTTCATCAGAACCCATGTTGCTTTTGAAAAAACTGTACCAGACAAAAAATGAATCTTGATCTAACCAGTGTACAAGGACAGTGGAGGAGCTTAAAAAGAATATTGTTGCAATACTTTGTGAATGTTCAATACTTAAGGTTTGTACGCAGTCTAAGAAATTTGCCTGCCCTAGTATTGATTTTCATAACTGGTGCCTGTTTGCCTTCAAACCATATCAGGGAAGACATATATTAATAGCAAGACAAATTACTCTTTGGTAATGCTTGTAAGCCTCTACCGTCAAATGTGCAATCTGAAATATTATTAGATTATCACTATTTACTGTTTTCATTGACTATCATAAGAAAGTATAATAGTCAGGTCTTAACAAACATCTGAATCCATAAGTATATAGACAGTTAGACTAGTACCAATTGACAATACTATTTTTTGTCCAACTATAACCTCTTCCCAAAACCTTGCCTAGCAATGCAAAATACAACTAGTACCAGGTATCTAATTACCATACAACTTTATTACCAGTTTCACTGATGCAACCTAAGCATACCCATACAATAGTTTGGGTTGTCATCATGTTGTCAAACTTTAAAAAAACATGACACGTGAAACTTGAAGGTGATAATGTCTTCTTGTTAACAGAATACTATTAGAGCTACAGATGATGCAATGGGATAAGTTTTACCGAGAGTTCACTAACCGAATGGTAATGAAACAAGCGGAATGTGACACGACATCACTTTAAAGATCTAACATGCTTCCTAATAGATTGAGAAGTACTTATATGCATCACATTGAAGATACAAGTGCTCAAGCTAGTTGCACATATAATATGAATTTATCGAGTCTTATCAAACAATATTTCCCATAGTAACTTACTTAAGTACTGACATAAAGTTAAACAGCCAAAATACCTTCCCAAACAGATAAATATTCCCAGCATTAGAGCCAGAAAACTCCTCATAAGCATCGAGCATGTAAAAAGGAAGAGATCCATCAGAATTCACCACAAATGGATGTTTCCCATCAGAATTCAACCCAGAACCAACATCAGTATTCAAGCTAACACCTTTAACCGTCTGCAATCCTTCAGTTGCACTAAAAGTAGGATCCTTTCCCTCTTTAATTTTCGCATTTAAAGTCCGAACATCAGCCTCCTTCATTACCACTGGCTCAACTTTCACTTCATTCTCATCCTTCAACACCTTCACCTCACTCGGCACCATCACCATTGGCTCTTCCACAACACCCAAATCATTCCCAATTTCAGGCATCTCCAACAATCCCTTCTCTTCTACAAACACATCACGTTTATGCGAACCATTTAACTGCAAACCATTTATCTGCGAACTATTTGACCATAAATTACTACCAACCCCCAAACTAGTAGGAACACTCTCAATCTTAACTGGCCTAACCAAACTACTCGGAGCTAAAATCGCACCGCCTTGCAATACCTTTTTATTACCTCGTCTCCTTTTCTCTTTATCATTCTCATCAGGTGCAAATTCAGCGAGTACATCATCTATAATACTATTCGAAGACACAGCAGCAGGCTTATTCTTATTAAGGACAGCAGAAGTAAACAAATTAGATATCCTTTGCTTACCCATTAAAGCAGCTGCAGCTTCAAATGAAGGTTTCTTATAATCCTTGTTATCCGTTTTCGTCTTCTTCGGCTTCTTCTTATTCTTCTTCTCCAATTCACCATCCGATTCCTCTTCCGAAGACGGAACGACACCAGATTGAGTCCAATCAACTTCTTCACCTTCATCCGCGTACCCTAATCCGTCGTCATCAACGATAAAACTTCTGAAATCATGTTGCCGTTTGGCCACAAGGCTTTCGTACTCGTCTTCATCGACTGTATCATAAATTGGCTCGTCGATTTTGATCTGGTAGCGTTGAGCCCCAGTGTCGCCGGTGCCGCCTTCTCTTAGAGTTTTGAGTTTGCGAAGTGCTTCGGCCCGTTTCTCTGCTTCTATTGATCTGATCTTTCTCTTTTGTCTATGGTGATCGTCTTCCATTTTGATCCCGCACTAACTTTACGCGCTTAGTGTTTAATTCGGTGATAGATCTATGGATGATTTGCTTCGATATGGTTGATGAAATGAAAAGGGGGGAGGGTGGAGATGTGTAAAAATAGCGGGAACAAAGTTTTGGCGCCAAAAGTATATCGGCCAAAACCCGCGTCTTAAGTGATCCGGGTTAATACTTGACCCATCTAATAATTGTTATGTCATTGTAATTGGTAAGAAAGTAGGTATATTGCTACAATTGTGCCCTTGATAAGTCGCTATATCATGTAGACACAAATCACCAATAAGTCAATAACTGTAAAGGATTAGGATCATTGGTAGTACATAAACTTATAACACTAGCAAGACCAATGTAGTAACAAAAGCTACATAGAACCACAGTCGTTGACCCGTTGCATGAATTGAGAAACCAGAGCCAAAACCTCCAAATGATCCGTCTGACGGAAGCCGTGCAGGTGGCGGAGGTGAGAGAACAGGATCATCACACGTCCCAAATGTTGCATTCACCTGCACAAACTTTGTTCATTAGATATGAATATTTTGTGATTGTAATCAATGCATGAAAAAGAAACATACGCTGCAAAATGCAATGTTGGGACATCCACATGTCAGATAACCATTGGCTACATCGACGGCTTCTGGTGCTCCTCCGCCATCGCTTCTCTGCAGCAAAACACCATTCAAAATCATTAAAATTCTCGATTTTCATTTATCTCGAAAAGTGGCAAAAAAATTCTAAGCAAAACATGTGAATAAGTTGATACCTGGTAAAAATCAACAGCAGTATAATTTGGCCAGCGCCCGCCTGCTGCCTTTTGACATGTATTCATCATCGATATCAGTGCAGCAGAGTTATCGATAAAAGCTCACTTTACATTTGGATTAGTTGAGAAGTAGTTTTGAATAACCAACGATAAGACATTGTGTTCATCGCAGAAGATTCAGATCGCTTAGGACATGAACCAGCAACCTGACCCTCATTTCCATCTGTAGTCAGTTACAAAATTGTAGTAACATTATTTTCACAAATGTACGTGTAGCGAATTATAGCAGATTTGGAGGTGAAGACAACGAGCCGTTGATTTTTAGAGACCATATCCGTGATTATGGGCCAGTCTCCACCGTTTCAAGGCATCCGATTCAAAGGAAAAATGTATTTGGTGAGCCCAGATGCATTGAAAACATTTTTCAGTCCATTTGGGGATGTCACATCCTCTGTGAAAATGGTGACAATTTCAGCTGGGTTTGCTTCTAAAAACTTTTGTATCTCCCTTAGCACATTGATGACTGGTTGCTATAATGTAACAGAACAACCAGAAACAAGTTACATAAATCACACAAAAGTATGTAAATTTTACATGTTATCATAAGGCTAATTAAATGCTTACATATGCTGTGATATATATTGTAGCATTTGCCCCCAACGGAATGACACCTCCAGATATCGTTATTAAAGTCATACATATCCAACATTAGCCCTCGAACCCCATTCTACATTGACGAAAACGATATCAATTTAAGACTTTAATTGACATGTAATTGAACATTTCATTTGTGTACACAAAACTTATAGTAAGCATATTAAGAACTCAAACATGCACTTATTATCCAAAACCGTACTTTATTATCCACTTACTTTTTTTATTTTATTCTTTTTTTATTTCAGTTTTCTAGATATATTTATGGAGTAATTTGCAATGAACTTGCTAGTCCTCGAAAAGCCACTATAATTTATATTTTATATAAATTAATTTAGCTTTAGAACACACTATTTAATAGAATTAATTAATCAAGCAGCAGCCAATACCAACCAACGATGATATATTATATGCTTTTATATTATAGCTGACATACAAGGAAAAATGCCACGAGTGTTCCTTTTATCAAAACATATTTCGTTAAAAACTCTGTTAATTACAATTAGTCCAAGTCTATAATGAATTAAACCACCGTGGTACATACGATTAGCAAAAAAGAGTTTCAACCAAAAACATAATTCGTGGACAATTTTCATCATACGTTCGTCATTTCATTTCGTATATGTTGCCATTATTATGACACCAAAACCAAACAAAAAGACATATATAGCAATCAATAATGTTGTATAATTAATTAAGGAATTTGGTTTAAAATTACTTACGCGTAACTGAGTGGCAACATCATTTTCCTGGTTGGCCGGTCCGAGGACCGGAGTACCAGAAGAAGATCTCGAACCAGAAAGCGCAAATGAATTAGGAGTCGTCAACCATGAATACCGATTATACGGTAGCCCGTTAACCTACGATTCAAATAAATAAAATATAAAAATACAAAGTCATGCAAAAACAGTAAAAGAAAAATTGACGTAATACAAATCAAACAAACATATATAATTCAAACCTTTGAAGTAGGAGTGTAAGACTGATGGGTTGTACCCGTGTGCAACGAGGCCGGGTATTGCCACTCGCGGGACACATTTCCACAACGTAACCTGCTGTCGCATTTGCTGTTGTGCGTGTCGCATGTTTCTCCGATCTGCTTAATTAGAAATCACGGAAGGATTAGAATTACATAAATAGTTATTTATTATGGAAATTATATGATGGAGAGAAGAAGGAATTAATTAACGGACCTTGAGAGATATGATGACAATTGGAATATACAAGTAAATGTTATTAAGGATAATATATTGATGACGAGGATAAAATTGTGATCGTATCTTGGCATTTGGAGCCTTGTTCTTGGGCAAGATATATGGTTAGAGGAATGCTAGGGTCACATCTATTTCACAAAATAAAGTTCACAATATGATGTGGAAAATTAAATTAACCGATCACAATTTAAGTTTGTTTATCTTTTATGATTCTCTTACTTCATTTCATTGGTCCACCTCATATTGTGAGAGTTTGTTTGTAACTTGTTAGTGGATGTAGCAATTCTCATATAATTATGGACGAAGAGACAGAAGCAGAGCAGTTATATCGGTTGCGATTGGTTTTCGATATTCTTTCAACATCTTTGACTGTTGTTGTTTTGACTTTCTTTTAACGTTACTTTTCTTTGACCTTCGTTAATGAGCTCCTTTGGAATAAATAAATACAAGTAACTAGTAGCTTACTCGTGTATTATTAAAATGAAGAAAACTTATCTTTTTATTATTATTTTCTGGCAAACATGTTTTCTTCGATATATAAGTTTTAAGGTTAACTCGGTTGTATAATGTGTTAGTTCTCATCGATTCCTTTTGACTCTTTTACCTTTTAATTTTCATATTTGTAGTTCCTTAAAGACATATATTGTGATTGTATTTACATCTATTGGATATTATATGTTATTTATTTAATATATTATTTTACTTCTTGTTTTTAGCTTCAACAATCTCAACCATTGTATTGTATTATTGTTCGTTAGACGAGTGTATCTTATACGGAGTAATATAATATAGATAAATTATGTATCCATTTAGTCAAAGAGAGTGTGGCCTACCATAGTCTTCTCTCACCACAGTTTCGAGAATCTGTGGTTCTCTACAATTGTTACTGTACACACATCGTCATATTAATGCAAACAACTTTAATGTTAAAAAAATAATGATAAATAATTGTTTAGCATTAGCTATAATTCTTTTAAAAAATAATTAAATACAGATTTATTATATAAAATACAAATATTCAATAGATTATTAAAGATTAGCAAACTTTTCATATTTTAGGCTAACCATTAGAAACATTAAAATAATTTTCGATCTTTAGAAAACAAGAGATTAAGCCAATTTGGTAAATAGTTTATAATATGATATAGATGAATAAATAAATAGATAATATGAAGATATACAGGGCTAGACTAGTAAATATGAAAATAAAATAAAATCCAATATGTTGATATTTTCTTGTATTATTATTGAAAAATATATATATCTTAAACATCTAAATCTTTAAAATAGTTGTTAATCACAAAACTAAAGTGAGCTTATAATCATTTGTCGCCTTATCATCATAATAACATCTTTAGTAACACTTTGTTGATTACCAAGTCAAAAACTACCATAATCGTGATAGTAGAGCATCACAATTGTTAAACACACCACTTTCATCACCTCATCATCATATTAATTTTTTATTAAATCACTTTTCACCACTTCTTACTCGCTAAAGAACGAGTACCGATCACTTTCAACATTATCAATATTTTATTATTTAAATATTGAAAGGAGAAAAGTTGATATCGACATTGGAACGAATAAATGGTCACACCGACAGACAACAAAGACTATGCTACTACTATGGAACCACTTTGAACCACTTACGATGTTGCTGTCGACAACGATCTATAGTGCATCATCTTATATTGTATAAGCGGATAAAACAACGTTAACTGAAATGTCTTTTTCCGTTAATGGATAATGATCGCTTATAATATATTTTACCAAATCATACTTAAAATACAGTTGGTACGAATTCTATAAAAGCTTGCGTGATAATATTACAAAACAAATTTTTAGAAAGAAAATAGAGTAGCTAACTAATTTAACAAAGAGAACAGATAGCGCCAACAATTGTTGCTAAATCATTTTTCAACTTCGTCGGTGGTTAATAAAATTTGTCCATGCACTGATATCGGCTTATCTGTATTATGAACTCCTTAGAAGTGTTCTTCTTTAGGTTTTATCTTAGAAAGTCAAATGTTTGTTAGACAACTTAAAGCAAAAATATCCGCAAGCATACGGCTTTTTTTTGACGACCACACAAGCACTTTTCAGGAGGTCACCCATTTTAGTACTACTCCCGCTCGAGCACGCTTAACTGCGGAAATCTCACAAAATCTGTTGTGCTTGTGGCCACAAAACGCGTTATGTCTTGTAAGATTGAAATTTATCTTATAAGCCCAAAATCTCTTATGTCCACAGTCGATGTAGGATTGCCTAAAGTGTTACAAATACCCTCCCTTGGAACTCATAGTCATCGATGAGGCCACCATCCCATATGGTACATGAGTAACTCTGATATCATTTGTAACATTTCGTATTACCACGACCACAATATTGTCCGCTTTGTTCGCAGATGCTCGACTTTTACTTGGCGACCGTACGAGGATTTCGCAGGAGGTCAAGCTTAACTGCAGGTTTCTCACGAGATCTATCGTACTTGTAGCTCCAAAACGCGTTATATCTAATAAGGATGAGCTTTACTTTATAAGTTCGGAATTTCTGATGTCCACTAACGGATATGACATTTGTCTACACCTTAACATACATAAAGTGATAAAACTACAAAAAAAAAATACAATAATGTCTTAGTCTTGAACAGTGCCTTTTATCCTTTTGTTTAGCTATTACTAATATAATACATACTTCTAACCATAACTTTGTATAAGTACTTGTCGTTTATTTTTACAGTAGCTTGTTTAGACGTTATTTTCTCATAACAAAGCTAGTATTAATAAATTTATTATTACAATTACAATCATTATTACTCTTATCATTGTTATTTTATATGTATAGTAACATGTCCTGCTTTCTTCAATCTTCCTGCTTTATTTGTTCCTTAATAAACAAACCCACTAAACTCCAGCCTTCGAACCAACCACCCCAATAACATGTTTCTGAGATACACACATCCATTAAACACTCAGTAACCACTGGTGCTACAACTGCACTAGATCCACTGATCAAAATCACTTTTTTTATTTATTTTAATTTCATAAAAACAAAAAAATGTCGATACACGGAAAGACAGATTCAGAGGTAACAAGCTTAACAGCATCATCACCAACAAGATCACCGCCACGTCGACCTGTATACTACGTACAAAGTCCGTCACGTGACTCGCACGATGGTGAAAAAACTACCAATTCATTTCACTCAACGCCGGTGTTGAGTCCTAGTGGATCACCTGGCCGTCAATCGCGGAACTCTTCATCTACTAGATATTCCGGGTCGCTCCGACCCGGATCGAGAAAAGGCAGTCAACATCAACATCATAGGAAAGGTGAAAAGGGATTTGATGCGATTGAGGAAGAAGGGTTGTACGATGAAGGTGGTCGGAAAGGGATTATTCCTCGGAGATGTTATTTTCTGGCGTTTGTTGTTGGATTCTTTGTTTTGTTTACATTTTTTGCTCTCGTTTTGTGGGGCGCCGCCAGACCTCAAAAGCCTGTCATCACAATGAGGGTAAATTATTTTCTTAAAACTTACATTTAAAAATTTTAATATAATATATTTGAATTGAATTGATTAATCATTTTTGTATGTAAATCAGTGAATCTCGTAATTACCGATTGATGGATTAGATAATTACGTAGTATGATTAGTTAAAATGAGAAAACTACACATATCATTTTTTCATATATAATTGGATCATAATCAGAATAGCACTAGACTTTTTAGATTAAATGCTTTGTAATAAAGCATAAGAATAATTATCGGTCTGAATTTACTTTTTTCTTTGTGCAGAGTATAGCATTTGATCAGTTTGTAGTCAATGCTGGGGCAGATGCATCAGGAGTTGCTACCGAAATGGTGACATTAAACACCACTGTAAAATTCAATTTTCACAACCGAGGGACTTTCTTTGGGGTTCATGTTTCATCTACACTAGTTGATCTCGCTTACACCGAGTTGACATTAGCCACTGGAAGTGTAAGTAACAAAACTTCATGACCTTAAATCAAAATTTTCATTTTAATTTTACATAGGTCGCCTTTACTTAAATTTATCTGAATTCAAATACACAGATCAAGAAATTTTATCAATCAAGAAAGGGTCAGAGAATTGTGAGCGTGAACGTGCGAGGTGTTGGTGTGCCATTGTATGGTGGTGGCGTGAATTGGAGTAGCGAAAATGGTAAACTGACTGCACCTGTACCATTGAACCTAAATTTTACGGTTAAAGCTAAGGCGTATGTGCTAGGAAAATTGGTGAAGCCCAAGTTCTATAAAAAGGTGTCGTGTGCGATTATTTATAAACCATCGAAGGTCCTCAATGCACCCATTTCGCCGATCTCTCTAAAAAACTCTTGTACGGTCGAGTAGCCCATGTGCACCTATACGTCTTTTGGTATGAGTACGTAATACTGCCAGGATTTGATGCATGTTGAAGTAACACTATAAATGTCCCAAATCACATTTTTGTTTTTTACGCTTATGCTAAAGTTAAAAGCAGGGGAAAATGGGAATTGGCAAAGTCAGAGATGAAAACAGTGTCGGTGACAATTGGGAAGTATTTTATCCGACTGCGGTGTTGTAATGTATTATATTATGATGATTTGTTGTATTATTATTTGTTGTTTATTGTCTATTAATATTTAATTATGATGATTTATTATGAATTTTCTTTTGGTTCTATATAATTGTGTTGGATGGACGATGAATATGCATATGTCCGGATTCTTTAAACAAAGTAAAATATAATAAAAAAGTGGTTTCTTTTCCCATGTAATTGTTGCATTTTTTTTTCGTTGCAGTTATTTTAAGAAGAATGAATCATACATGTGTTTGACTATATAGATTTCAAACTGGTTTAACACTCTAAAAATGAAATCGAAAAGTTGAATCTATAAAATTAAAAGTAAAAATCGATTTAACACCGTAAGCATGACATGTGAAAGTATGGATATGTATAAACATATATACAAGTATAAAACTCATAGTTAGACCATATATATCTGAGTCAAAGACTCGTCATCTCTAAATAATCTGAACATAAAAAATCTCAATCATTTACCTATTATGTTCAAACTCATACGTTCTCCAAGCGCATCCTTTAGGTTAAAATATCTCAATCTTCTACGGTATGTTATTGCATGAATCAATTAAGCCTTTCATTTATATTTTACTTGATTTTATGAATTTTATTCCGTGAAACTTTTTTAAAATGAAAACATTTCAATCAACAAAACCATTAGTAAAATTTGTTAATTGGGTAACAAAATGTGATTGTTTCTAACTAAATATATTGTTGGTCATGAACTGATAATGTTTAGATTAGTTAAATATTATCTGAAAATAATTTTTAACCCTTATTTTTTTTTTCCTAACAAACTAAATATAAAAATTAACTATTTTACCCCTCTTATTTCACTTAAAACATGCATTAATTTTGACATTGTAAAAAATCAATATAACAATGTATCTATGAAAATAATAATAACGCAACTAATAACCGGGCTAAAATGAGTATTCTTCTATCCATCGGCTATAATTTTTCGACATAATTAAAAGTTTGATAATAGATTGGCTATTTCCGGACCCCATACCAATGAATTGCCTTATTATAGCCTTTTTAATTCGTTGGGTATGCCGGCTAAGAGAATTGCTTCTCGCCTTGCTTGCAAGAGTATAAGCAAGTCGTAGCATTTTGACCCTACATGAGATAGAACTCTTTCAATTCATGAGAGAAAGTGTTTTAGTAGCGATTTCTCTGTTCTAGTGCAAAACGCAAAGAGAAGCACGAGCGGAGCGATCTAGCTAAACGTGCAATGCCCATAGGGATTTCTATGTTATTCGTCTAGTACTTCCGGGTGCTTGTCAGTTCTGAATGACTTTACTTAGCTTGTTATGTTTTTACAAGAAAGATTCTCTTCTCTAAATCGAATCTACGCATATCGAATGCAGTATAGACTTGAATACATGTCTTCCTTCAAATATAGTTCATCATATTAATGGTATTTACTAAATTAAAGTTAGATCCAGACTAATCCTAACCTATATGAAGGAAGGTCAGCATGTGAATTCTATATTTGTCCAATTTAACTTCTTTCCTTAGTTAATTAACAATGATAATTTCAAAAAATTAAAAATCATATCAATTACCTATTCACAACACTACAAAATTAATTGAAATTATATCATTTAGTTTGTAACATCGCCTCACCATAAAACAAATATGATTCAAATAAACAAGATGTCCTGATGCCATGACTCATCGTTAAATCAAATAAGATGAATAGCAAATAACTAGGTAAATAATTAACTATATATCAAACTAACAACATTAAAATTCAACGAATATATCATAATACCATTATTACCAGTTTAGTATATGTATCATATGGTGTTGTTTTGAAACCATTTATAATTTTCCAAACTAGATGTGGTCAACCAAATTAGTTTTCAAACCGGAAATCACTTTGATTAAAATCAATTTGAGTTAAACCGGTTTAAAATCCTACGGTTTTGGATCGGTTTGAGCCGGTTTGAAAACCTACTTGAATCGGTTTGGACTTTTTCCAAACCAAATCGATTTCAAACCGAAACGATTTGAGTCCAAATCGATTTTGATCAAAGTCGACTCAAACTGATTCAATTTCAAAACCAATTGAATTTGAGCTCAAACCGATTTTCACTTACCTCTATTCCAAACAAGACTATAGATGATACCCAAATTTTGTTGGCATAGGCCCATTTTTTAAATCTGATACTTTTCATCATATAATTATAAGGCCTAAATATCATAACGGCCCAATGAAATTTATCAATTATGCATAAAGTTTTCTAAACGTTACTTACCTTTTACTAGTAGTAACAGTAATAGTAATATTTAATTTAATTCACGATAGCAAATCACCATTACTAAGTACTAAAATGTACTTCGGCGTTGGTAAGAAAAACGGCAACGAGAAAATTAAAATAAACATATCTTGGACATTTGAGTTATCTGGTAATCAACTCCGACGACCCAAATCTCGTTGCTTATAAAGCATACATAAACTTGTTTCTACTTTCTGGTCATCCTCTTCGTTTTCATTTATCTACCAATAGAAAAAGAAATGTGCACTTTATGGATGGGGTCGACTATACACATGTAAATACTTTCTATTTGAATTTGGAAAATTTAGGCAAAACTGGTTGCATCAACCGGTGTTGAGTTATTTGAGAAGATTCCAATATAAAGTGATAGATATTCAAAATTCCACCATATATATATATACTATTTATTAAAGATTAAAAAATACTTAAACTGACATCATGAAGTTCATATGTGATATTTGAAGGTGAATTTTAAAGCTGATATGACTTATGTTGTGTATTTAGAGATGATTATGAAATATCAAAGTGTTAAGATTTATTAAAAATTATTTGAATACTAGTTCATTTTACTTTATCGATTATTACGATCTAAAGTCATTCCATTTAATAATATATGTTATCATAATTTTATGAAACAATTTATGACTTTAAATGTAACACTTGTATACTTCGTATTAAACTAATATTCATGTTTTGTATAACAAATCTTGTTTGTTGCAAAAAAATATAAAATAACTGCAAATGTAATAGTAGAAAAGTTGATATATACAAGTTACATCTAGAATTATTTTATTTAAAAGATTATATCAAGTGGTCTTGTAACTAAGATCATTCAACAAACCCGTATTATTACGGGTCATAAACTAATCTTATAATACACCAATGTCTTAAATTGAGATTATTGTCATACACTTTTTAATTAATGGATCGTTTAGATGATGCTAAGCCAAATACTACATGGTTAGTTCATCCAAGAGCTAAGTGACATCTTATGTTTCATACATAAGAAGATTTAATCGTTCTGCTACAGATTTTTGTACAAAAGCATCTAATCATTTACAACTTGTACTCTTACTTTATCAAAAAAAAAAAAAATTACGGAGTAAAATATCTTAAACTAGAAACATCAATATTGCATTCATTCGTACCAATTTTTAGGGAAAACAATAGTAATAATACTTTATAAATATAGAATATATATATACACACACAAACAGGGTTATAATACATATGAAAATACTTTTTTCAGAGGAAGCAATAATATTTATCATGATGCATCTTACCTTTACCAATACAAATCTCTATGAAATATAAAATAAATTAATAAATGTTAAGCTTCCTCGATCAATTATTGCTATATGTTATAACCTCAACCGATGAATATTATATCCAAACTCGTTCATGATGAAGAATGTTATCAACATAAATATAAAAGTTGATGAATCTTATCAGGAACACGTATTTGACATACTCATTGAAAGGAATTTTTCAGTTTGATGAATTTTAACTAGTTTATAAATTAAAATTCATTAATGAATATTATTTCAATGAGTATTAGTCAAATACATTATATTTTGATAAATATTAACTGATAACATTCATTTTGGTTAACACTCATTATGATGAATGTTAACGATTTATTAAATTAAAATTCATAAACTAATGCTATGACTTAACAAACAAAATTAACTCATAAATATATTATTTATAGCATCGATTTTGATTAATATTTATTGCTAAAAACAATTTTTTTGTTGACATTTTTAATGGTAACTGTAAAATGCGCCGTGATGAATATTAACGTTTTCCATGTCTCTCAAAAAAGTGTTTTCCTCTTGATCGCTTATATATATATATATAGTATGGGACATGATCACTAAGGAACATATATTTTTGGGGGAAAGAGGGGAAACATTAATAGTCATCGCGACGAATCTTTACCTTCACCAATACAAATGTAAAAAAAAAAAGAGTCAAGTTTTACAATTGTTAATTAAAATTGATACTATGAATATTAAGCTTCTTTTATGTATTTTTCATGTAAGTTATAACTTAATCAAGGAATCTTAAGTTATAAATTGTTAATACACATCACAATGAATGTTATAATATTTATCAACTAATGTTATGATTTTTTAAAAATATACCGTAAATATATTATTTATAGTATCGATTTTGATTAATATTTAATGATAAAAATAATTTTTTATTAGTAAATTTAAAATTCGTCATGATGAATGTTAATATTTCCCCTTTTCCCCTTAAAGTAGCCAGTGTCTTATGTCTAAACCCCACATAGTAAGATAACTAGAATCGTTAGAGTATCCTAAACTTGGAAAAAGAAATTAACAAACATCGAGTAACGTTATGTTTAAAGTTATAGCGGTTAACTTTTCAAATCATGATATATGAATTCTAATGACGTAAGTGTATCAAAATATATTAAACTATTGTCTGACATTCACAGTGTATCACGAGTTCTTCAAGTTTTCATTGTATGTAATGATCTTATTATTTATTGCTATTTTATGTAATTTCTGATATTTTTGTTGACGTATTATTTATATAAAATGTCATGTAATATTCTTATAAATTGTGACATCATCAAATACTTACAATAACAATAAATCTAAAATTTATTACACATACCATAAACTTAAATAGTTTGTTATACATTGTCAAAATTTAATTTGGTGCATTTCAAAGCATAATTCTAGAATTGTAAAAGATAGTTTGATGCGGTAATATTATCAAAAGTTGAAAGAGAAAAAACACTAGCAATATAAATCTGAATTGTCTAATTTGTGTGTTGAGGTAATATATATAAAAATATATACTCTTTTCGTCTCAAATTAAACGTTTTGCTTTCCTTTTTTGTTTGTCTCAAAATAAATGTCCACTTCTAGAAATAGCAAATTAACTTTACCATTTTATCGTTTATCAAAACTGATACATGGGAATATGTGCAAAAAGTAAAGGTAAAAGAGTCATTTCTACTAACAGACAAAGTAATTTATTAAACTCCTTAAAATTTAATACAACACACTTAATTTGCAATGAAAGGAGTGTATGTTTTATTTTCTTAATCACATAAGAAAATCCTGACTATTTGGTTTATCATTTACAACTCATTTACATTCACATTAATTAAAACAATAAAATAAACTTCTATGGGCATAATATTATTGTTGATTATTAAATTGTTACCGGTTCTTTTTCGATTGATTAATCTATCTATAAATAATAATAATAATAATATTATGTAGCAATATAATAATACGGAATATAGTAACTTAAAACCGACCATTTGTGGAATATCTTATCTTTGCTTCAAACCCAAGTTACATCGATTACTTTTCACAGAAAACTTGAAATTGAATTAGTTTAGTTAAAAAAAATACTTACTGTACTTTAAATCTTTATCACTTTTTAACATACGCAGTGATTTCGATTTAAATTCATCAGAAAATACATATCATACCTTTTGCTTTAGTAAACTTCATATCCATCTCATATTCAGTTATTAATTAATCATAATATACTTGCATCAAAATTTGGCTTGTTCAATTCCCTGTTCCTTTTTGACAATTACATATCTACTTACTAAACTCGACCGGTAGATAACAACAAAGTAGATAAACAAGAACGTTTGAAGCTAAAAGTATTTCTAACTAATACAAAAAATAATAGCATCATAATTCGTAAGTTCATAACCAAAATCAAATCTATTTACACGATATTTGTACTTTGTATATACATGTCGATTCAAAATTTTCATATCCAAAATTCCAACTTCCTAATCTAAAATCATTAAAAATTACTAGAATTATCTAACATCGAACCAACTACTTTCAACGGACCAATCGAGTACCATATCATATGCCAACCATCTTAATCGACTCCTAGTTGAGACACATTTTTCTTCACTCGTCCAACCTTCTGAATCCGACTCCAACGTGCAAACCGGTGTCACGGGTTCCTCCAATTCCCAGACGTGAAAATCAAATGGATTTCTTGGAGAACAACTTGATGAAGGGGTAGTTTGATCTTTACCGTTGATAATAAAAGGATGTTCCAAAAGCATCGCAGCCGTCCATCTTTTACTCGAATCTTTCACAATACATTTTCCCAGGAAATCTTTTCCCGCGTCCGATAATTCCCCGGGTATTTCCGGAATTTCCGCGCCAACTCCTATTTTCATAAAAAGCACGCGAACATCAGTACACCCCCACGCGGGCATCCCGGTCAGCATCTCCAAAACCAAACACCCAAAAGCCCAAACATCCGACGCCGGTCCTTGCTGCCCGCCGCTGACCGTCTCAGGCGCCATATACAACGGCGTACCTCGTATCTCATATCTCAACTTCGAATCCTCCGCCATCTTTCTCGCTAACCCAAAATCCGCAATCTTTACATCATTATCAAGCAACAAAATATTATCCAACTTAACATCACAATGCACAAACCCTTTTTGATGAATAAACTGAAGCGCTTTTAAAATCGAACACGAGTACCGTCTGACGTCATACTCAGACAACCTTAAATTCTCCGAATTCTTAACTTTGTCCGCTAAACATCCGCCGGAAGCATACTCCAAAACAACATTATACAATTTCTCACCGTTTTCGACGGTGACACTGTCACCGTAACACTTAATAATTTCCGGGCAATCTTTTAATTCTTCCAAGATTTTACATTCTTTGATCAACGAATCAGATTGCGCCACGCCACACGATTTAACCGCTACTAATTCTGGAAAACATGAATTCTGATTTATGGGTTTTGCTAAACTAACTTTCGCAAAGCTTCCATGGCCGATTGTTTCACCTCTGGCCCACTCCATTGGGGGGCTTTTTTTCGTAATTTCTGTGTGAACTTTTTTTTAAGTGAATTGGGGGTGAAGTGATATTGGAAGAGGTATTATATAGGATTGGGGATTATTTGACAAGTAAAGTTGAATAAAATAAAAAATAAATTCTAAAATATGGAAATAGAAAGAGCGCGTGACAGATCAGGATATTATACTTATTTGGAAACGTGGTTGATATGATATTTCTGCGCTTTGCAAGAAATATTCCTTTTTCTAGTTTTTATATGGGGCATAAGATATGAAAGTGAAGTTAATATTACGCGATTCCGTTGGGTGTGGTGCGACGATATTTCTTGATAATTATTGCCAATAAATGTCGACTTTAAATAATAAATACTTATTGATTTTTGATGATTATTATTATTATTATTGTGTTATAATTTATACATATTAATTAATATTAACTAGTAGAGAAGTGTATTATTTAGAAAAATAACATAATATATACGACAAGTCATAATTTTAAACATAATACATCCACTAAATAAACATTTAATAAACACATAATTTTCACATTAAAATTATTTTCAATATGAAAATGTTATTGTTGATTGGAAGTTTACTTTTAGTTAATGATAAGTTTGACGATAGGGCTTGGGTTATGTCGTTATGATTATCTGATCACATTTTCAATTGTGGAATAGGATGTGAAATCTTATAAAATGGATATATTAAAAAAACAAATAAAGATTTATCGAATCAGTTTTAAATTTAATTAAGGATTGTGAATGTATTGATCGTTTAATAAATGCAAGAGCGTGGTTCAAAGTATCTTCATGTGATATATAACCAAAATTAAACATTTCCTACTTGTGTGAGAAGAAAATAATCTTTCTACCTTTTCAAGATAACATGTGCTGTCTTTTCTTATCTTTTGATATAAATTGTATTTTACCGCGTAAAGTGGGATATATGTGTTGGAACTTAACGTGAGTTTGCGGAGGCAAAGTCAGAAAAGAAATAATTAAGAAGGTTAAAAAAATTATTTTGTTTCATTTTTATTTTTGATAAGATATAATTTATTAAATATTATTATTATTAATACTATAAAAAAGAAAATTGTAATTTGAAATTTTTTGAGAAAACAAATGTCTCCGCTACCCTCATTTTAGGTCCGACTCTGTGAGTTTGACAAGTTTTTCAAAACATATAATATAATATAAATAGTTAATGCAGTAATCATATGTATAAAATGAACGTTACAAGCACTCAAAGGAGTAACTCTTGATGTGTGTATGGTGACCTAGTCAATTAAAAGAAACGGAAAGCGGGAGGCTTAGAAGGCAACTATCAGTTGTAACCGTTTACACTTTTTCCTAAATTTTGACCAGCCTTTTGATCATGTTACACAATTATCAGAAGGCCATTTGTGAGCCTTTTAAACCTGAACATACACAAATAAATGCATACATATAAGTGCGCTAATTTATACTTCTCTACGAGATTTCTTCTCGCCATCTCAAGTGTTTTTTCTATCACCATTGACATTGTGTTCATAATCGATCCTCAATCTCTTGTTTTCCTTCCATTCATCACCACAACTTCCATTGTAAACGGGGAATGGTTACTTGCATACTTATCACCATTATCGTTTATGGTTGGACGAATTCTTCAACCCTCGCATTTGTTACCCTCGCGATTTTTGCGGATTGCTGCCTGATGGTGTTCAATTTATACATGTTTTACTCTCGCACTATCTCTCGTTTTATTCGTATTTATCATTGGTTTAATGAACTTTTGGTACTTGATATGCTTGGAATGTGTTTATTATCATTAGGAATGGATGCGAGAAGAAAATGAGTAAAAATGTTGAAGAAAAGATCAAAAACGAAGAAGTATTGTAGTTTCGGCGAGGCTCCACTGTTTTGGTCATAACTCCCTCATACGAACTCCGATTGAGGTGATTCAAAAGCCCAAATTCTCGGAACTCAGAGAGCTACAACTTTCAAGAAGACATCAAATGCTGAAAAATGACATTACCCGCCGGGTAAGCCTTTTACCCGCCGGGTACTAAGCCTTCCAGCCGGGTAAACCTTCTAAAACGGGTAAAAAGCCTCAGAAAAATAGTACCCGCCGGGTACACTTACCTACCCGCCGGGTAAGTGTCAGATACGCGATTTTGGGGGTTTTTAAGCCCAAATTAAACCCTAATTTTACACAAGCTTTTGGGGGGCCGTTTCTCTCTTGTTCTTGGGCGATTTTTTGTGATTTTGGGAGGATTGACAACCCTTCCAATCCATTGTAATTCAAGAATCAAGGCTATAACAACAATCAAACATACACGATTCGGTTTACATTCTTTTCCTTTAAACAATGTTTATTTCCAATTCCTTTGTGTTTATTGTTCTTATTAGTTTGATTATGGGCTAATTGCTTTTACATTCACTTGGATGATGTGAGCTAATGATTATGGGTGTTTATATTTTGATGTTTGCGGATTGATAAATTGCGTTTAATCAAAGAACCAATTGTGTTCAAGTTTTAGATATTTGATTGACTTGTTGGTGAATTATTTGATGTTTATAGCCAACGTTATTTCATTTAAATGATTTATTACAATTATTTGTCTATGAATAATTGTTGATTTATTGCGAACGTAAGAATTGAACAAGTCAAGAGAATTAAACTGCAATGTGGTTGAATTGAACCTAGTTAAAGAACTTTGATTAGGTTTAGGTAGATTGCGAACGTAATGTACATGATTAAATCATAATTTGTCAGGTTGAAGTAATGTTTAGTTTGTTTAGAAACCTATAGCCAACGCAATAGGTGAATTTAAGCATTCGGTCAGGAGTAGCGAACGTAACTCTTAATCTTACTCGATTTGGTAATCCACAATAGATAAAATCGTCTCAACCAACACCCTAACATCATTAGTGAACTAGTCCAAGTGAATGTCATTTTAATCTGATTTCTTAAGAAATCCACTTGCCATTGTGTTTTACTTTTACTTATAATTTAGTGACATTTGCATCGTAATAATTCGGTTACAAAAAAACCCCCCCACATTTACTTAATTGTCTAGATTAACATACATTCACTATACACTCTTGGTTGCACGGTCCTCTTGGTTCAACTCGGACTTACCCATCCTATACTACTACTCGACAGGGTTCACTGCCCGGTTGTGTAATAGTCAATTTGCGGTATTTCTTAGTATAAATTTATAACTAGATTTTACACATCACTGCCCCACAACAGGAAGTGTAGTTCTTTAAGTGTATTATCTTATAATTGAGAAATTTTTAAAGAAACCTTTGTAAATCATTCATGTAATATTATGTTTATAACAAATTATTAATTTATATTTTATATGGGGTATGTAAAAATTATAAAAAGTGTATTATCTTATAACTTTAGCGAATTATTAATTAGCACTCTATCTTCAAATTGAAACTTGCAAAAAATATTATTTTAGGGAGTTTATTAATTAATCGAGTTACTATTGTATCGTATATATGGAATAATGATGTCTTTGTTTAATTTGGTTATAGTTTTGGAATGATAGAAATTCATATGTCGGCTAAAGAGTCCGATGAATCGTTATTTAGATCGGAAAAATGGTGTTTTAGGAAATTCATGTTAAAACACCTATGATGATGTTTTACATCAAATTGAGATATTTGTGTTTTATATATTTTATTTTCTAATTTTAAGATGACGAGGTTTTTGGATACAGTGTTTGTAGTAACATCATGTCGTTTTAATGCAGTAGGCAAGGCGAATCGTTTGTATTGGCTCATCAATAGACGGATATGTAGTCACTATTTTGTTTTTACCATATCGCATGGATATATTCAAATTAAGATATTCTTGATGATGGATTATAGTGTATTTAGTGTATGTTGATAAGCAGGGAATATTTTAACCTCTTACATATATGTATTTTTAGTTACACGCCTCGTGTTTAATTGAAATTGGAAAGAAAAATGTAATTTGATTTGATTTGTTTTACTTTCGATTGTTTTATGATGTATATACGATGGTTGCATATATTTCTAATTTTGTTACTTGATTGAAAGAAATCAAATCAAGAAAATGAGAAACAAAAACAAAATGTTATAAAAATAATATACATTGTTTATTTTTAATTTTATAGATTAGTTGTTTTTCATATTACAAAAAATCTCTCCTAATTTTATTAAAAGAGTGTTTAGATCGATTTTACATAGTCGCTTTAATCAAAAGTGTTTTTTAGATCGTTAAGACAACTAAAAAACCAACCCAATTTTTAATGTTGTTATTTAGATCGGTTTCAAAATCGATATAACCCGTTAAAAAACTTCGTGCGTAGTAATGACGTTGTATGAAGCACATGTAACATATCAATGGTCTGTATGGTCGACTGATCTAACAATTCGTAAGTAATCTAATTAATTAAGGATAACTATATATGAGTTAGGTAGACTTATATCGTCCTATAAAAAAACTCAGACAAATTAAATACATCACAATTTTAGTAACATAAAAAATCAAAAGTAGACACAAATATTACAACATTGTTTCAATTACAAGTTGTAAAACTAAAATATATTTCAAGTAAATACGACAAATTCTTTCTATTATTTTGACACCCAACGTTGTTCACATGTATTTATGATGTGCATAAACGTAATAGTTTGAATGTCTTTTGATTGTGTGATTGTGAATTTAGATTAACTGACTTTAGTTGCTTAAAGCCTTAAAGAGTCGATACCATGTTGTACGTAAAAGAAACTTTACATAGTTTTGTCCGGATCTAATAAAAATGATGGGGATTTGAAAGAGTAAGAGATATAAAAGTTAAAGTTGACGATGATGAAGAATATATGATGTCATGGATGATTAGAGCATTCATGCATGTACATGGATATATAAGATGCATGTAACATGGACATATAAAACACCCATACATACCAAAAATGCAAAGGTTAATTTAACTAAGATGCGTATTCTGGTAGTATAAGTGAAGACTTAAATATACGCATGTGACGTCCTATATACGGGTCCTGAAACTGAATAGACCCAACAAATTATATTACCTCGTTAATTAATTATGTCAAATCCTTTTAAAAAGACCAAACAAAAGTGCTTTTAACCGAAATTAGAAGAGAAGCAAATGATGAAATATGCATAGTTAATTTGTAGGCGGTATACTTTTAAACATATCATTACTTTTTGAGTTGTCATTAATACATGTTGTAAAGTCTTTTTTACAACGACTGTTGTACCATATCATAAATAAATTGAATTGCTAACAATCATGCATGGCCTTCTTACATAATCTTTTCGTTTTATGGTCCATAGGCAAATTGTCCCATACGTATAGCAGGTGATCAAATTCATTAGAAGATATAAGTACATGCATTTTTTATCTTTAATATGTCAAAATTAAAATCTTTCACTTTTCTTTTACTTTTTTTTTTTTTTTAATTAGGGCTGTCGTTGTCATATCTTTTAATCAATATCATATATATATATATATATATATATTATATTTATTTTTGTAAACCATAAAAATATGTATGTCAACTTTGTAACTTTTAATTGTATAATTTTGGTTTACAACGACAATTAGCTTGTTTGATCTTTTGCAAATACGAATATCTATAAGGTATGTCATTTTCAATTAAGTTTACTATATATATATATATAATATGGAGAATGATTCATAGGGAAGTTTCAAAATTTAGAGAAGGAGGGAAGTAAATCTTAGCCCTTGATTTCTTTATTAAAAAATATTTTTAATATTCATTGGTGATGAATGTTAAATTTTGAAATTTTTTATAATTTTTAAAATTCATTTATGATGAAATCAATGATTGAGATTTGCTTCCCTCCTTCCTTAATTTTTTTGCTTCCCCATTGATCCCTCCCGTATATAATATATATAGGGGAATGATCCATAGGGAAGCTTCAAATTTTAAGGAAGGAGGGAAGTAAATCTTAGCCCTTGATTTTTTCATAAATAAATGTTTTTAACATTCATTTGTGATGAATGTTAAATTTTGAAATTATTTATAATTTTTAAAATTCATTTATGATGAAATCAAAAATTGAGATTTATTTCCCTCATTCTTTATTTTTTTTTTTCTAATATATACCAATAATATACAAAATTAATTATTCATATCAACAAATTAATAGCTAGTGCCTACACATTTCCATAATGATCATTACTTTATATGCGACGTACTTTGTTTGATAAACAAAAAGAAATGTACCACGATAATTATCAATAAATATTTCATATGAATATTGGGTTGTACTAAATTCTTTATTTTTTTTTATAATAAGTCGTATTCCGTGTTTATTCTTTTCACTTCGGGTATAATGGACGAATGAGTGAATGTTTCATTCTTTACAAACTATATACTATACTACTATCATGTTATTTTAATAACAATGATAAAATATTTAAACAATAACAAACACAAGTAATTAAAAATAATATTAATTCTTTATAAAGTTTATTTCTTTGGTTCGGTCGTTAACTCCTCGCGCCGCTGCCGCCGTTTCTAGGACCGACCGACGCCTCACCTGCACAGGTACCTACCTAGTGTCGGTCGCACATTCAACATAGCGTTCGGACTCATGTGCCTTCCAGAACCAGGGGTCTTCGAGTCTGTTGCGTACGATTAGCCAGCCTTGCGGCAATTTCATTATTTTTAATACGTACTAATTATATTCTTTTATAATTTTTTATTTAATTATTTGAAGTTAATTGATATACATAATTCAACATATTCAAATTAAAATTAAAAATTAAATTATAAAATTTTTATTTATGTAATTTCATTTTAACTCGACCTCCTTAATTACCTGCAAAGATAGTTAATTACTTAATTATATCAAAGACGGAGTAACTACTAGTGTTGTTGTGTTTACAGTACATATCTAGATTGATGCCATGGTGTCCTACACGTGAGGACATGTGGTTCGAATTAGATTCACAAATAAAACATGATTTGTATGTCTTGTTGTGATGAGAAGTGGGAATTCATGGCTTCATGATAAATTGTTTTCCTATTAAAAATGCTCTTAATCTCAAAAACGTATCTTTAAACTTACATTCAAAAGTTAGATTAATAGATATAATAAAAATAAATTGATTTGTAGAAAAAATAAAAGAAAGTAAATGAAATGCACATGTTACACGGTATATGAATTAAGCTAAACTTAAACATATACTTTGAACACATTTAACATTATTCAACTTTAAATATTTAATAATTTATCGTGTAAACAGATGATATATTTTTTAATTATAAAATATAAAAACAACGTCGACATCTATTGGATCAAAGTCCAAAGTGCTGTAAAATGTGCTCTTGTAGCCCTGTAGGTGTATGAGAACGTTACATTCGGATACAGTCGTATATTCATACGCTCACACCAAGATGTAGATGTGAATCTATTATCTATAATATTTTGAAACCCGAATCAACCATTAACTCAGTTGAGTTTTTAAGTTCAGTCGGATCAGTCAAATTGTTCTTTGACTTTTTAATTTTTTAGGCCTTTTTTAATTAAAATTATACGTTCAAACTTTAAAACTACAATTATAAATTATGATATTTTAAATGAAATATATGATAACTATTAATCTAATGTAGAATTGTCAAAATAATCACTAAAAGAAATATTAGAAAAATTATAATAATCATTTACAAACTAGTAGTAAATACTTATAAATACAAAACTATCACAAACTCATAGCTAGATCAATTGACAATCAACCCATCAAACAAGCATGATGTTTAAGGTTTGAAACATGGGGTAGACATTTTTGTAGTGCTTTATTTTTCTTTAATATTGAATTGTCCCACATCGGTGGTAACACAAACCACAACCTACTATAATCTCTTATGTATTTCAAGTCAAGCACACAAATAATTCCAACCTAACTATGATTGACTTATGCGGTTCCCGTAAAAAAAAAAAAAAAAAGGTTTTAAAACCGGTTCGGTTCACCTGATCAACCCGGTTCAACCGGTGAACCGGCCGGTTCGCATCGAGTCAAATTTAGTAGTTGAGCCGGGTGTAGTTGGACCTGCATGTGGTCCGGGTCCTGGTCAGACTGGCCGGTCTGACTCGAATTTTAAAACATTGATTATTTATAAGTTAGCGTTTATATGAGAAATGACTTTTACTAAAACTTTAAAACACTTAGTAAAGAAAGAATATGCATTTTCAATGATTATTAACTGTTAATTTTTTTTTTTATAGGAAGCTCCAATTTATTTGAAATATATAAATAAAAATGTTTTTAAAATATCATAAGGTTTTTAAAATTGTATTATCACATTTCGATATAAAAGATTATGCCCTCATTTTAACCCAATATTATTAATCATAAGCATAAAAGTAAGTTTAAAGATACATTTTCATTACAATTTACAATCACCAATTAGACGACATTTGATTAAATAAAAGTTATTAGAAAATGGCCCAATGGAGTAATGAGCCGCGTTTGTTAAGAAAACCTTTAAGTGGGCCCAATAACCAACGATATACATAAGGCTGTTAAGAACGTGAAATGAGCGCTAGATAAGTAGACATGTGTTTATCTTTTTGCTTTTTCATAGATTATTACTAAACTTAAATTAGTCATTATCATTGTTATCGTTCTTATTTTATTATTATTATTTGGTAGTTACACAAATTAATATAGCGCGTGTTCTAGCTCTCCAGCAAGTAGCAACCCAGAGCACTCGTTTAGTCAACAATTTGAGGCTGTAATGTGTCACAACTCACTACACAGGAGGTTCTAGTTTCGAATTCGGATACATATTATATAATATACTCCGTCATTACTTTTTTATTGGCACATTTCATTCGATAAATGACAATCAAATAATTATGTAGCAACTATTAGTTTCTCTTTTTCATGTTTCTTTAATATACTTTGAAATAATCCTAGATATAATAACATGTTGTACCACTAAGACTCTAAACATATGTTGTCCTTTTATTTTTATTTTATAGCATGCCATTATTGTTTGCCTATTACTTAATAAAGTAAATAAAATATTCTTAAATACTCAAAAAGTGTAGATCGCAAGCCTAATTGTGAGTTTAAAGAATAATTTTGACAAAAATGAAAAAACTAGTCTAGTCAAAAAGTTGCATCTTAAACAATGATGTGCGCATTGATCATATTTTAAAGCAACAAGATATATTTATGTTGGTGCAGCTACCAGTGTTTTGTTTGTAAACAGTGAAAATATAAATATAAATATAAATATAAATATAAATAAATTATAATTTCAATAATTAAATATATGGATTTATTTAGGACACGTGATCCACAAGCATTAATAACATTTCTTAATTTTTGGTGGCAAAAATATTGATAATCGGTAACTCCAACCGGCTGTTTATTCATAATGTGGGGGTCATACATGACTTACTCAGCGGTTGTGGCTATGGGGGTGTCAGGACTTGAACCCCTAACCTTCTGCTTATTTGGTGGCAAAGATACTCCCATCTATTACCAACTAAGCTACGCGCCATTGACAATAACATTTTTTAATAATTTAAATCTATAACGAAATTTAGGATTTTTTAACTTTAAACAAGTTGAACCCTCGAACTCCAATTCAATAAAATCAGAGCCATATCAACCGCGTGGGTTTAAGTTAGGATACATGTTGTATATTTTATGAATCCAAATATGAAATATTCCCATTCATTAAGTTAATAATTATTAATCAAAAGATTATTTTAAAGTCAAATACAACAATTTCTTTTTTCTATCTATAACATAAGTTATATTATTCTAACGATGTTTCCTGCTATAATTATAAACTATTGTATGCTGCTACATTATTTATTTGAGATGGTGATGTGTATACTACCGACTTCTCTTTTTATACACTACTAAATTAGTAAATATTGACAGTTTTGTCCATGATAGAAAACATAATCAATGCATTGATAAGTGTAAAATGATTAGTATCTACCAATTTAGCGGTATATAAATAAAAATTAGTAGCGTACAAATCAGCGTATGTTTTGATCATTAATCAAACAAAATCACATACACATTTGCCTCGTGGGTGATTGGGTGAATATAAAAGCGGGCCGTCAACGACAACCTATCTCAGAGTTATGGGCTTCTGTTAAGCTTTAAGACGTTAAGGCCTTAAGAGACGCTTGTAACGGGCCATGTGTTAAAAAGAACAAACTTCGAGTAAATTGCAAAAATAGTGACAAATGCACGGTTATAGTCTCTTTGTGAGCAACTCAAATCTTTTTTATTTTTGTGCTGGATCAACAATGAGCAAATTATGGGGGACCATCAACCACATCCGGATGAATAGTTCAAATAAGATATGTAATTATTGGAATAATTGTTGGAGACTCAAATGAGCAAGGTAGCTGCATACGCCAAATATAGTATCCGTTATCGGAATCAGAACAAACTAGAGGAACGAGACAACACAACATAAGGACATAGGGAGAAGGTTGTTTGCTTCAAGTGCTTGAAATGTTTCATTTAGTAGCAATTGTAGTTTAAGTGCATGTAATGTTTCATTTACAAATTTAGGAACTAGTTTAACAAACCTTGTTAGCTATAAGTTAGAGTATGATTTTATAACTTACTCATTAGTTTTAATCCACTTGTTAAATATAAAAAGTTAATACGAATAGTTAGATTAACTCGACCATTTATTTAATTACCTATTTTAACTAGAAGTTTGATAGTTCACATTGTTCACTCTGACGTTACGATTAACACACAATGATTACCCAACTATCGGGCTCAAAGTTTATTTAGTAGGCAAGTCACCAACAGTAGACTCTAGAATTATGGCCTAATGTTTCACAGAAATAAAATGGAACATATAAACTCTAGTCTGGGCTTAAAGCCTGGAACCTAAAAGGCTCATCAAGCTATTTCAAGCCCACTAATAAGATATGCTGATATGATGTCAATTATTTTATGACCAGAAAATAAAAATATAAAACACGCCCAGTGGGACTCGAACCCACAATCGCCTGATTAGAAGTCAGACGCCTTATCCATTAGGCCATGGGCGCTTTTGTTTAAACCTTTATGTACTAATTATTTATATTAAATTACGGACAACTCTGAAGATACTGAAATTGTCAAAAATTCTTAGAAACCCCAGGTACAATAATTTCCTCTATTTGATCTGATCAGCATAATCTGATGATGTCAATAGTGTAGCACAATGTACTTTACGCGCATGCATTGATAATGATCTCAAGGTGTTTAATAGATTGCCACAGTGAATTTGCTTGCATCATCCCCCACTAATTTGGTTAACTTTTTATCTTTACTTTCACATTTCACTCATCTCATGATACCCAAAAGGTATAATTAATTTTGGAAACCAGCATTTTGGTTGGAAAATGATGAAGTCACTGTTTGGTTTTTGCTGCTTCTGAGCAACCAATTAAGTTGTATTCTATTATATATACATTTTCTTGTTTTTATTTTACTTATTTTACTTATATTTAAATGAAGATTTTGGATCTAAGTTCATTGAATAATGTGTTGAAGATGATGACAAATGGTAGTTGCATTAACTAATAACAATAATAGGCCTTGGAACTTCAATGTTTGATGATGATGAAGATGAAGATTAAAGACACTGATTCCAATTCTTAATGTTATTTTTTATTAAAAAATAAAACTTTTGTTACTATCATATTCACATGAGGGGTAAAACACCAAGAAAGGTTTTTTTTGTTAAACCATGTGAGTATGTCAGTGTGTTATATGTGGATTGATTGTTTTCATTCAGAACTCATGGCAGTGTGTGTGCATTCTCAGGCAACCATGCATGTGCTTTTCTAAAGACACTTTTTTCATTGTATTTACTACATCCTTTCTGCTTTTAGTTTACCCTTTGGTCTTATGATAAGGCTAACATGTATACTTATATTTTGTTACAACTCAAAAATGACCTAAAGGGTATTTTCTTAGTGAATTAGAGCCAACTTTTATTGACTATATAGTACTAACAGCCTACAGAAACATTTATTGACCAATGATATAATTACTTGTCATAAAAATATGTCAACTGTTAAATCCAAGATTTCAATCAATTTTTCACCAAATTACAAAAGGATTGGAACCCACTTGAGAAGATGTGATTTTTTTTGGTGGGGTTAACTGAAAATTGTGCAGAGTTAGTTGTAGTAACTTTGAATTGTTTTTGCAGAGAGATATGGCAGAGTGAAAAGGGTGAGAAAGAGAAAATGAGAAAAAATGGGCAGACAATCTGAAAAAGATGGTTAGTCTAGTGGTTGAATAGGGGTTATCCAAATATAGTAAACAAATTAGGTCTCACCTATTCACAAGGAAGAACACCCATGAAAGGAAATAAGTTGAAAGCAAAAGCCTGTGCAATCAAAGAAAATGAAAGATTGGACCACTTCTTTTTAGCCTGTAGCTATTACTACACTAAAAGATTACAATGAATTGCCATCTAGTTTGCTGTTTCTTAGAAAAGGTATGAACTCAAGATTTGTGGATTTATTCAGTTTGTATCTACTTTTTTAAATAGGAAAACTTTTCTATTGTTTTATCACTTAGTACTTTTTTATCCATGGTTCATATTGGTCCTTATAAGTCATTCCTTACAGGCTATTAATTAACCTTTCTGTCTTGATTTTGGTTGGTTTATATGCTATTTATGTTGATCTATTACTTTCGGTTTAACTTGTTGCAAACTGTATGAACTCTCTAACTCATGAAGCTATAACAAGTTGAAATCGGGTATTTTTATGGGAGGATGGTTAAGGCTGGTTTGCCATTTTAGCTTAAAGCATAACAAAAGACTTTCGCAATATATACCTCCTTGGAGTACTTTTGTGCTTTGGGTACTTGGGAAGCAAATTAAACCTTAATTTGGACTTAAATTAAGGTATCTTATGGTTTTAGTTTGAAGTTGTTTAAGTGATTCAATGCCTTGAAAAAGTATATAACACAACATGTTCCTATTTTATTGATTGGATTGTTAGATATAAAAAGATACGGAGTATATAAGAAAATAGACCCACGTGCTATAGTATAGCATGAGATATAAAGGTTGGGGGTTCATTTAGTGATATAAAAGTAGATTTTGATTTTGAAGTTGTGAATGGTACAATGTGAAAATGGAGAGTTGATTAGGGGGTGCAGCCATTATGCATTTATGGCTTGAGCAATATCATTGAATGTTGAGTTATCATGATTTGAGTGGGACAACTAGAAAATGGAAAGCAACAGAGTACTAATAAGTCAAGGCTTCACTACACTCAGGACGATTTCATATTTAGCTTCTTGGAATCATGTCTGTCCACTTTACTTGCTTCTAAAACCATAATTCTGTTCGATATCTGTTTACAAATACTTGATGTATATATATATTATTTGATCCATGAGGTTCGAGTTCGCGGCACACAAATTAAAACCACTTAAAGCTCTGTTTAAAAAGAAATTGAAGTGCTCATATATGTATAAGCATCAAAAGTTTAACACGAGTAAAGGTTTTGAACCTGAAACCTCCCATTATTTGGTAAAAACCACCTAGTTGTATGACACATTAAGTCATGCATCAAATAAATATTACTTACTACTATAATGTAAGAGTAACGAGAAATTAACTTTAAACATCAACCTAAATATCGACCCGATTCATATAACATGGGACACGTGACTTGCATAACATTCCAAGTTAATTCGCGAGGGTTTTTAATATCTACGGGTAAAATATACACAGAAATACATGTAGGATCATCATTAGCACCATCATATTTGTTGACCATTGATGAACTGATCGGATTAACCAATCAAAATTAGCTTCTCACTTTATGTATTTTTATCACGGTTTTTTACATACAATGTCAAATACATTTTCAAATTGATTTTAAACCTGGCGGTTAGTTCTGATAATCCTTTTCCGTAATGTGACATATTATAAGAAGTATAAGTATGAATCATAGAAACTAGTCAAGATAATACTGCTTCCTCCAAATACCTTTGTGTAGGTACAAAATTAATAGAGAAAAACAACATCATTTATAGCAAAATTCGGTTAGCAAGAGGGTTGACCATCAATATGACCCGACCCACGGTGTAAACTGTGGTGCTCCGTTGCAGTCGATCTGTAGAGAATGCCATCTATCATATCACCACCCTACAGGGCCCTGTTTACTTCAATTAATTAAAACTGTACAACACTGAATTACCTTTTACAATTATTATACCTAACATTTTGCTTAAAATAGCACATCTAAGTCTTTATTAAATTAACCATTATAACCAATTATTCACAATTTGAGAGATATACGTATTCATTATACAATACATTTTAGCATCTTAAACTTTACTTCTAGTAGTTAATTATCACGATAATAGGATATTGATACATGATAAAATCAATAATTAAGATGATGTTCTAAAATAGGAATCGGTACGTAGGAATACACTAAACTTTAGCCGAATCACTATAATGTGCATCCAATTTTATTTTTGTCCATTGTGTGTATCGAATTTTCAGTTTTGATCTATACTCTATTGTGTATATTCGATAATTTATTCGTCCGGTAACCAGTATTTTTAACGACGTGGCAATTGTATAAGTCACCACGTCTTCTTACACGTCATCAAAAACGAGTGTCGCGTCATCGGTTACAGTAATAACATGTCAAATATACACAATAGACTAAAATTTAAGGTTTGATACACCTAATACACTTAAATGAAGTTGAATAGAGAGATCCAACTAAAATTAAATACATTTTTATATACTAATACCTTTTGAAACATAAATAAGATATGTTATATTCTTATGATAATAACAACATCAATCATTTCTCTTTTTACATTAGAATTTTTCACCATACGTCATTGATCATGAGTTCTGTCTCAAGACCCACCAATCCTTCTCTTTTCACCACATATATGTTCCCATACTTCATCAAAGGTTGACTTTATATTATTTTTAATAATTGAAGTAGTATTGTAGTACATGAATTTTAATTATCAATCTTGTATGATACAATCTTCGTAGTTCATAGTATATGGGGCCTACTAAAGGTGACCCTTTATAAAACCAACTTTTTAGATACAGAGTAGCTAATTTAATTGATATACTTTTCTTTCCATCTTCATTGCAATTGTATTAACTATCAACTAAAATGACAAATAAAGAATATGTAGGGCTTATGGTGAACTATATATAATCTCAATTAGTTTTAGAAAAATAGATTCACATGTATCAGAAATATAGGTGAGGGTTTTTGGCAACTAATGAAATAAACTATATGGCAACTAGCAATCTACATATAGGTACTACAATACATACTTCCTTTTAATTTGACTATCTGCAATATTAATCAGCCACAACTTATGCTTTATATATCAAATAAGCATATATTAAACATAATTTATTTATGGTTCTCAGTATTTACCAAATTAAGTTACATATATATAACTAAATATCACCTGAAAATTTTGTGTGTATTGTCGTATCATTAATTATACATATATGCATCTACATACACATGATTAGGTTCGTATAGTTCATTTGTGAATCCAAACACACTAATTTAAAATTATAGTCAATGCGAATCGATCACATGTACATTCTCTAGTGATCCAGTTTAAACTTAAACTATTGTCTATAGCGATTTTTAGGAATATATGAGTCGGTTTTTGAAAACTGATCCGCAAGCATGACATGTTATAATGGGGTTTTCTTAAAGCAACCACAACACTTTGAAAGTTGCACAAATCTACACTTTTTCTTTTTCACCCTCTTTTTCCCTTGCTTCAATTCATCTTACTACATTCTTCACTCATGACTTACAATTCTCAATACTGAAGTCTTGTTTCATGAATTAAGAGCTTTAAGTTTTGTGAAATTTTAAACAGGATTCATTCTAACTAGATAATTAAATGGTTACCAACATTTGACCTATAACAAATTAATGTAATCAACGTACGTATACCATTAGAAGAAACGTAAATCTTCAAAGACACAAAATTAGAAAAACTATATAAACAAGTGCAGAAAAGCAGCTCAAAAGGTGAAAAGGATACACTCGTAAGTACGTACATATATACCTAAATACATACATACATAACTCGTCCCGCGATTGTAGCTTAATGGTGGAAAATATGCAACATATATGCGGAAGTCATAAGTTCAATCTCATCCCCGTATTTCTTTAACTATGGGTTACCCGAATTACCTCTCCCATATTGACCGTGGGACGGATCACTAGAGTGTCGGTTTTAATTTTTTTCCAGACATACATAACTTTTTTCAAGTAGAGAATTCTCTTGCTATAATAAAAAACTGTTTTCATTTTTAACTATTACTGACATTATTTTTGATATATCTGATTTCATAAATTTGAACAAATTTTTTTTCTCAATGAATCTGAAATATGTATATTTAGGATATATTACACCAGATTGACACGTATGTCAACAATCAGTACATACATATATGCATTCACGTATACATGTACACAATGCATACATACATATATAAGATAATAATTATTTAATTGCTTCACTTAAAAGTGATAGACTTGAGCTCTTTTTACAGTCAAGTCTTATAAGTAAGGAGTTCGGTTAAATATTCCAAAAGAGTTAACGTACTTTAGTTACATTGCTAATTAATAAAAACAACCAATATGTCACATAATATATACAGTTACAAATATATAAATTATTTTAAAATGAGATTTGAACTTACAAATTTCTCATTCACTCAATATTAATTATTTAACCTTTTTCTATATATTCTTATTATTTCTATCTAGGTGTTTAATTATATATCTTAAATTGCATTGTTGATATTTATATAATGTTGTAGCAATAAATACGAGTCCTATTAAAAGCACATTAAAATATTAGGCTTCAAGATGTTATTTATACCCTTCCACTTGCATATTCCTGGACTACTATTCTATTAACAAAAACCCTAATTCTTTAATTATCTCTCTCACACTCAACTCAAGTTTGATCAAATGGAAATGATGCCAACGATGATGGAACTTTATGAACTTCCTGAACAATTCCCTCTTCCTTTTCAAGATCTTTCCGACTCACCACTCATGCAACTCTCCAACGAAAGCACCACCACGAACCACCACATACCACCACCACTGTCTCACCTTATTTATCGTAATCCACCGCCCCTATTTATCCCATCACAACACGTGAGAACATTCCCACGCGGGAGTTGGTTTCAACAGAAACCAGACTCAGTGGAAGCCATGAGGGAGATGATATTCAGGATGGCCGCGTTGCAGCCGGTACAAATTGACCCCGAATCGGTCAAACCACCGAAGAGACGTAACGTGAAGATATCGAAGGACCCGCAAAGCGTCGCTGCAAGGCATAGAAGGGAGAGGATTAGTGAGAGGATTAGGATATTGCAAAGATTAGTACCCGGTGGTACGAAAATGGACACTGCTTCTATGTTGGATGAGGCTGCCCATTACATGAAGTTTTTGAAAAAACAAGTGCAATCTTTGGAACAAGCTGCGGCAGCTGGTGAAGGCGGTGGTGGAGGCAGTTGTGGTATGACGATAAAAACATCAACACCATTGAATGCTAATGTTGGATGTTGTAGTAGCACTACTACCATGAACCATAATGGTAATATTACTAATAATCATTCTAATTTGCTAATTAGAGCATGTGGTCAACCTTCTAATCAACCTTCTCATATGGTAGCTAACTCTATGGAGTTGCTTAGGTGAGTTCAGTTATATTCGATGTGTGTTTGTGTGTGGAGTGGGGGATAGATTAAGGTGTGAAGGCTAGTTTAGTACTTTGATTTGTGATAGGATTAACATGTTGCAACAACCATGAGGTTAATTGTATTAAGCTAGTAATTAATTATATTCTAGTGTAATACAGTATGAATCATTTGAGAGATGTAGCAACTAATATCTGCTGATTGTATTAACTATCATTATTTATAAGACTAGAAATCATGATTGTTTTATCATTATGGAGAGAAGTATAAATTATTCTTCAAATTAAAATGAATGTATGAACAAAGCAAGTGTCGTCAATTAACAGTACGTGTGTGGTTAAGTCGGGATGTAACAGAAACTTTTAACCCTCATATAGACATCCAATATCTTGTTGAAATGCATGTTTTGTTAAACATGTATTTATTTCCGATATAATGGAAGCAACCCAATTTTCATCATTCAAAAGATAACTAAATAATAATTAAAAAAATATATGACTTCAAATAAAGATGAAATCTAGAGGTGTTTGATATGCACCGTTGTTAATGCAACTATAAATTCAAACGATATTATTTCAACTCCTTTTGAAGGCAACGCATTGACGGCCGTAATTCATCGCGCGTACGTGTTTTGATTGGACAAGAAAAAAAAATAGTCTCAAATGAAGTGCTGATGAAAGATTATAGTTAAATATTTCTATAAACTACCAATTGTGATACAGATATACGTCTACAAATTAATGATCACTTTTTTCTATGGTAAATTGACGATAACTTTTTCTTAATTGCTAGCTTGATCTTACTAGATGTAACTGGCCAATTTGCTGTGTTAAAATACTTAATTTTTAATGGTAAAACTTATTAAATTATACTTTAAAGTCATAATTTTTTTCAAAACAATTAAAATACATGTGAAATTATTAATATATGGGTTCTTGGCATGGTGAGTTGAGGTAGGACTTCCCTTTAGCTTAAAGCTTGGTGGAAGATTGAGATTGGTTATGCTTGTCTGTGCCAAATATTGTTATTTTCTTTTGAGTTTTTTTATAAATATATCTATATCTATATATAATCTATTTATAGTGTTATTTAGTACTCCCAGTTCTGTTGATAATTTAATTATCAATGTTCATAACCAAAAACAATAGTATTGAAAAATTAAATTTTATTCTAAAATTGGAAAGAATAGCTCCTACAGTCCTACATACATACTAAATAACTAATGAATGGATTTGAAGCACATTAAAATTAAATCTGCCATATTTAGCATGTTTTAATTTAATTCTTTCTTCAACAAATATATAGTGGATCTAATTAATTTATATGAAACTAGAAAAATGCTAAACATCTGGATTCCATACTTCTTGATGCCTGTAGTTCTTAATATAGGCTTGTCTTATTGGTCAAACTTAGTTTCAAATTAAAGAGTTTGGTTTACCGAAATTTATATTTCACTTGAGATAATGTTACAATTATTTAATTACTATTTGTATGCACGTACTCAGAAAGATAATGAAATTATGTTATATAAATTATTGATCGATGCATCAAAAAATCAAACAAAAAAAATGTAACGTATAAGATAATATATGACGTAACAATATATGGTTATTTTTGGTATAAAGAAAAAGTTGGCCAGGTGACGTTAACAATAAGAATGTGGACTAATATTCATGATAACGTGTCATTGAACAAACAAAAAGTTTTACTATCCAACCAAAAAGCTTCCCAATGGCAGGATATTTACAAGACTTGTGACATGAGCATGGAATATATCATATGCAATATTTTGATACCATTATATACTTGGATTTTATTTCAAATTCAAAACTCTAATTTTGCAAAATAATTAAGGTAGAATAAAAAAGTAACATAATTTGTAAAAATGTTAGAATGAATTACATCTAATTTGATGCATAAAGTAGATCGTTATCACCTCAAAATACCTAAATAGAGATACTCTTTTAGTACACATTTATTTTGACTATTGGTCAATGGTCACCAAATTTAGGAGACTAGCCAACTAGCTAGGATGCGTACAATTCTTTAACACCCATTTATTACCATTTCGTGTAATCATTTGAAAAAATTGTTGCTATAAAGTAAATAATTAAATCATATAGTATCATGAATTTTCTGTTATCCTAAAAGAGTTTTAATTAATTACAATGTTCTACTTGTTTAACCGGTTCTAGAGAATGAGAGATGCATAAACTCTCCGTAATTAATATTGAAACTTGAAAGCCTACAGATGATAATAAAACAATTGATATGTGTGATTAACTTTTTAAGTTGTGACAAATGTTTTTAGACGGATCATCCATATATACTAATAATGGGGTATCTACATAAAATCGTTTTCAATTATTACTTGAATGACTAAACCGGTTATTTACTTTTATTTTGAAATTCAGACTTCGGGTTCAAGTTTGTGAAGAAGAATGCCGGTCGTTTACCCTCGTCTATTTCTAAGCACCTAGTAACTTGAAAATATCTCCCTACATATTTTCAAGATTAATCCTTAGCCATCATCCATTGAGTTAATCTCGAATCATATTTTGACGTACTTCTAGTTTTGATGATTAATCACCTATTAACTCTAATCATTTTGCACTCAAAACAAAATACTCTTGATCAAATAGTGTCATCCGTAAAACTCGAACCACGTCCACGTAAAGTATGTATCTTATAAATTTAAGTACAGAATATTTCTGAACACATTTTTTAATTTCAATATTATGTACCAATTATCATTACTCATACTTGTAATCATAACAACCGTACTTTATCGGGGTATATACATATTTTTTTGGTCTTTCGCTCATTGATTATGGTGTTTTAGTGACAAGCTTTTACTCTTACTTTTTGTGATAAAATCATAAAATTGGTCATTGATTATGGTGTTTTAGTGACAAGCTTTTACTCTTACTTTTTGTGATAAAATCATAAAATTGGTCACGGATAGCCGCCTGACCATGTTAATATATAAAGTTTAATGATTTCCATAGCTTTTCTCAAAACTTTTATCTTTTTGATATTCTATACTTTAACTTCTGCACCACAAGTTTTACTTTACCTTGACTCCTTAAGTAACTGATTCATAAGTTTAGGTTTATAACTTTATTATTGTGTTTGTTTCCCTTTAATAATTTGCTTGGAATTTTATAACATTTGAAATGTTATGCGAGATTATAGGCACCAGGAGTACGTTTCGTGGGATGTTGATACCAACAGCTTAAACGATCATGCGTGCATCGGAGACTGTATCTTAATGAAGTTTAGTCTATCTTTAGATCTTTAAGTTCCTTAAAGAAAAAAGGGTATTGAGAAATTTTGTCACGTTCATTTAATTTGAAATCCACCCAGTTGGGTTTAACGAATAATAAGTTGTATTTGGTATAATATAGGGCATTTTAAAAGTTCGGCACGTCCCTAGATTATGTTTTTCAAAAATATAGCAAGCATTGTTTTCATGGACTGATGGTTAGAGCCAACAACACAATTTACATACACATGACAGTACCACACCAACATGAAATAGTATATCTAAATTGTTTCCAACATCAAAATTAAATCAGCGTTACCGAACACTGCAAATGGGGTCAAGTATCAAAAGCTTATTGAACATTTAACGTCATGTGTATGAGCAATAACACTAGCACAGGTTACAGTAATGAAGTGTCTGGCGAGTGACACTTGTAAAATACGCTAAAAAGTTTGGTAAAGTATTGCATAGTGTTCTACCTTGGGTTTTCAAAGCGTTTTACATTGGGATTATAATGTGCCTTTATGATATTTCAGCAGCTTACCTATTTTCAGTATTCACATAGTTGAGAAATGTTGCAATTGATAATGTGAGTTATGTTCCAAATTCTAAACTACCATCTTAGGTCGCATTCAAATATTGTGTGCAATGGTTTGGGGAGTATGATGGTAGTTATATAGATCAACCTTGATTTTACATCTTTACTCACAAGATAGTCCATCCCATTGGTACCCAGACTCTATGCACATTCATCGTCGATTTAACAGCTCATTCCATAAATTGCTTGAAATGCTTATAGCCCACCATTTTCATAATGAAAAACAAGCAGTACTCTCATAGTTGTCTACCTTTGTCAGTGTTGTCCGCTGGCAAATTAGCTGCATAATCCAAAACAAAATGAACATATCTAGAAGAAGAAAAAAACTTTCTCAAGAATATTTAGAGATAAATATATTATACTCCCCAAAACAGACATCTTTTTGCTTAATTTAAAATAACAGGTCCGTGATTGAAGGGTTAGGGATAAAATACACTTTTACTTTGAGGTTAAAGCTAACAAATTCAACCTCAACAGTTGCATGCTTAAAATAACTGAGTTTTACACCAATGTAAAATTTATAGAATGTGTCCAATAACTCAATGAACCATATAAAAAAGGAGATACGATAGTTTAAGATAGAAGCAAGAGTTGAAGTTCACCTTATGGTAGAGGCTTAGGAGTGATGGGAACAAAAGCAGCGGGTCAAAGAAATCTTTGGATATCTGTACATGGACATGAACTTGCGGGAAGTTGCGGGAGACTGACTTGCCGACACTGATTTTCTCATTTCTTGGGCTTTCAGTTGCGAAACTCTAAGCTTGTTCATGATTTTGTCCATAGTTGCTGATTTCTTCTTTTCCAGTTTCATCTGTAAGAGAAATAATACATCTTTCAAGCCGCTCAACCACACTAATTCTCATTTAAGACTAATAATTGTTACGATGACTTGAAATACTGGTAAAAGAGTGAACAGACATTATGAACTATTGAACTGAGTGCAAATTCACTTGTACATGTCTTTCTAGTTATTCAATTCTCATGAAACCCAAGTGATACAAAAAACAGAAATATGAAGACAGGCCACTGAATAGATTAAGCAGTCGTTAATTTTCATGGTGAACATACCTCGAGTTTTCGGATTGATGCCTCGGCTTTTGCATTCTGCAGGTTCTCCCACGCAGTTATCCTTGCTTCCTCTTTCTGGACCCTGGAAAAAGATTACAAAAGGAAATTTCATTATATATGCAACAACAGATATATAAACACATATATAGATTCATAAGTGAGTCAAATGTTTCCCATTTAACCAATACCAATTAGAATTTAACCACTATTGCCTTCCAATGTGGCTGCCCCTTTAACCTGTTCCAACTTCACCCATTGAATGTCATAATTAGCGAAAATAATAAGCGCATACACGACTAAATAGTCTGTGAAAGGTACTACAATCTATGGGACCAGCATGGTATAGATGAAGCATACATTCTGGAAATTGGCAATGATGACAACTTGTACATAGTGAGTAGCAGAAAGTGTTATAGGGCAAGTACTTAGAGACATACTTTGACAATTCCATTTCTCCTTCTGTAGGGTTCCATGTCAAAGCCAGCTCCTTGACCTCTGTTGACCCATTCTTTCCCCTTCTCTTTGCGTGTCTTTTTGGTATCTTAATCATCGTTACTCTTTTGTCTACCTGGACATCCCTGACTTCCCCTCGAGCAGAATGATGGTTGTGAGGCTCCACTGGTGAAGGTATCGGTGGAGGAGATGTAGACAGCAGTGGCCTTTCCTTCAGAGAGGACTCTGGGCTCATTTGGGTAGCCATATCTCGTCGTGAGACAGCATAACTAATGTTGTTGTCATCAATCTTTTCATCTGCACATTAGTTTACAAGTCACCAGAACGTTTATAAGGAACTAAACAATGTCTTAAAAGAGAATGACATATTTAACAACAAAAATTGCAAAAAAATCTACCTAATAGAATCACATAGAAGCCATCAAAATCATATAAATATCACTTGTTATGAAAAAATTCTAATCACGGACCCGAGTCGACTAACAAGAAGTATACTATCAAATTACATCATGAAAGCAAAACAGATCCAAGGGATACCTTGTGAATCAGGATAAGAAGACTCAAACAATTCTAATGTAGCCAATCTATACTCGTTGTGACCACGAACAGAGTGTTGATCAATTCCATCACCATGATGAAACAAATATCCGTTAGGTACCAAAACACCGGTCGTAAGTGGTGATCCTGCAAATAAATTCCTTCTACTCCCACCTTCACCCACCCCAAAACCAGGCGAATAGCCCGAAAAGTATGTCTCCCCAGGAGTTGGTCCCAACGGTCCACTTTTTGCCTTAGGCCGTCGCTGAGGCGGTGGCCCGAGATTCTTACAAACTCCAGAAGCCGACACGGGACTCGTAATCCATCTCTCTGCATCATCCCATTTTGATGGCAATGTCCTCCCATTATTAAAAGGCATCAATACATTAACACTTGTTCGCCTTTGGTTATTATTGCTGGTCAATGCTACCCTCTCAGAGGCCCAACCCTTTTGAAATCCTTTTCTATAATTATCACCATAATCAGGAGTACCTGGGCTTGTGTATGTACCAGAATGACGAAACGAACCCGAATCCTTCTTCATCAAACTCAATTCAGGTGAATAGCAATCACTCATTGTCCGTTCTAACGAATTAGGGTTTGGAAAACACTACAGAATTGACACTCCTAAATTAGACTTCTTAGCTGACTTACACCTACTAAAACACACAAACATTAATCAAAATCCAAAATAACTACAAATTATACAGATAGACAAAAATAACGCACAGAGACACAAGATAATGTGATCAAACAAAGATGATGAAGTAGTAGCAGCAGCAGAAGCAGAAGCAGAAATTGAGATGAAAAGTAAGGTGTTACCTGATAAATATGGTGAAGCTTCAAAAGTAGATTGGGTGCAGTAGTACTGTTGAGGAAGGAGTGAGATATTATTGATTGATTGGGAATTGTAGGGAAGGTGTTTGACGAAATGTATAAGTGAATCTGAAAAAACTTGGAACGGTCAGTGTTTGTACCCGGATGATGCTAATTTCGTAGCAGCTACGATTTTGTAGGTGTGAGATATTGGAGCCAAAAACTGTCTGCTCATTATGACATCGTCCATGTGGTTCTTGGCCCCATCGTTTTCACACCCTTTTTCTTTTTCTTGCGTTCATATTATGACATTCAATTAAAATATTACTAAAACTAAAATTTAGCAATCAAGGTATTAATTAAAATGATTCGGATATTTTTTTATATTTTGTTTAAAGTTTTAGACTATATTTTTTGTACTAGTCCAACTATGAATACTTATCGCTCGTTTTGAGTTTATTTGGATATAATTTATTTATTATAACCATTTTAAATTAAAATGAAAATACAATTAGCACTAGGAGTAGCTACATGAGTACATGATTAGAGTTCTTGCACACGGATTTGTATATTGAAGGGGTGTTTGGTTCGAAACTGACTATGGGGGTGAGTTTTTAGTGGCTATGAGAATGAATTTTGGAATCCACCACCTTAGATGAGTTTGGATTATGTCTGTAGTTATGAGTTTAATTTGTAAATTTAAAATCAAAACTCATTATTTCATTCCAATTCCCGTCAACCAAAGACACCCTAAAACTTACCAAACCTCAAGACTCTTGTGATTCGTCATGTCGACCCTACTTCTTCGTCTTCTCTCTCCCTTATGAGTTGATCGTTAACAACCCTTTTCCCTTTTCTAGCTATCGTCAACTAGTACTCCATGAACCTTGTTATTCTCTATTAGCAATTCAAGTTGTCATGTTTGAACCATCAAAAGGCTTAAACTTATTCCATAACCATCAAGAAAAAATACAATCAACACTATTATAGTTACTTTGGATAGAACATTTTGCGATAGGCATGGGTTAATAGTGTGGGGTTATTGAAATGAAACATTTAAAAATCATAAAAGTCGTCATATATTTATTTAATTAACATAATAAAGTAGTGTAAAGTTCAATATGTGCACTAAACTTATAAATTAGCACAAGGACTGTAGGTACATGTTAGTAGCATCTTACATGTATCGTCAAAATAAGTAAGATATGCTATTTACATTGATAACCTTTAAAAATTCTTACTTGTATACATTCAACACTTGATTTACATAAAGCAATACATAAGGCCAGGTGTTGCTACATAAGGCTATGTGTTACTAACACCGTGCAATTTCAAAGTTAAAACTGTGCACCATACATGAATGGTTAGGTCACACCACTTCGAATTCCATTTAAAAAAAAATATAGTTTCTTTAACCATTTCAACTGACATGATATATATTATATAATGATAATGATCATATCTTTAATTGTAGATAAGACAAATTTTAACGACTAATGCCTTAAAAAATGGATAATTTGAAAGCATGTGTTTTAGAGGAGGTCGGAGGGTGTAGGCGCCGACAAAAGTACATGGTGTGGGTAGAGAACCCATACCACACTCAATTTGTGTTGATATTATATAACATTGACCACCGAAAGAATAATACACGTACGTACGTTTATATTTGTGTTGACTACTATAAACAAATTCAAAGTTTAATTTAGCAGCCGTGTATGTAAGCTACATACAAAATATATGCAACGAATGCACAAAAGTTACACAAATCTTTTTCCCTGACACATGATAATGACGCCTATTTAGAACTGCAGATAACGTTTTAAAACATAAATTAAATACCTCTAAAGGTACTTTTTAATTTACTTAGAACGCGTTTAGTTGGCAGATTAGAATGGAATTGGAATCAGATTCACTACATTTCATTGTTTAGTTTGGTTGACAAAATAGGAAGCAATGGAATTTCATTTCTTTATCTCTTTGGTTGACACACGAAATGAAATTAATTCAATCAAATTTCATATAACAGGGGAATTTAATTTCTTAGTGTTTTGGATGTAATTTTATTCAATCAACTAAGAAATTATGTTTAATTACGTTATACGATATTATACTCGCTATATAACTCTGTGGAGTATTTATGTTACATTATATATATTTTTTTATTATTAATATTAATATTAATATATATGTATTGGATAATTCAGGAGGAAGCCCTCGATCACGAAGAAGGTGAGAAGTGCATTCATCACTGTCGATTTCATCCGGCAAGTACTTTCTCGGTGAATTGAAATTGTACAGAAAGGGGCTTTTTGGTCATTTACTTTCTTCTTCCTCAAGACACAGACAATATCCAAATTCTCCAATTAACATTTACATTCTTTTCATCTCCAATTAGCAATTACTTTCTTCTCATATTCAATTCAGAATTCATTTGTGATTTCTATTTTAATCCAATTCATCTTCAATTTTCTCACTTTATTAGTTATTCAGTTTGAAATAGTGTTCATGTGATAAATACGTTTACATTTCAAAATTATTTCATATTCAACAAAAAAAAGTATAAAAAAGAGAAAGAAATAAACGAATATGTTATTTGTTATTTCTGCAGATTATTGATTTTTACGTTTTGTTATATCTAACTAATATATGTTGTTTTCATGATAGATGTAATTTTCCAGTTAATATTCATTAACGAATATGTTATTACATTCACCAAATTAGTCAATTTTGATGTTAGTATTTAGTAAAGAATAATAATAAGTAAATTGTTTTTACTTCATTACCTTTTGTGTTTGTATTCATAGTAGGTTTTTTTTTTTTTTTTTTTAACGGCGAGTTAGTACACGACTATAGTCAGTGATTCGATTCCACATTACTTATTCAGAAGGCGAGTTAGTACATGACTATAGTCAGTTATTCGATTCCACACTATAGTCAGTGATTCGATTCCACATTACTTATTCAGAAGGCGAGTTAGTACATGACTATAGTCAGTTATTCGATTCCACAGTACTTACCCAAAAGGTAGTCCTTGCCAGCTTCGAATCAACGCATCTATGGGGCAACACCCCATAAATTCCCACCAAGAAGGGAAACCACCATGGAGAGACTCGAACATGAGACCTCTCGCATGAGGAAACAAACTCCCCAAGAATACTCTTAGAGGCCAACTGAGCTAGCCCAGTTGGTTTTGTATTCATAGTTGTTATATGGTGGTTGTTGTTAAATTACAATAATTAACTTTGAAAATGAACTTAATACATTATAATTTGAACTACATTTTTTGTTTCTAGTTTTTAGTTCTACCTAATATGATAAATGTAGATGCAAAACTATGGTCCCATTAGTCTTGAAATTTAGAGTACTTTTTGTGAATAAAGTGAGATAATTTTTTATGATAAATCGTGTACATGTATGTTTGATTAATCAGAAACACACCACTGATGTCCAGTTTTATCTTGCTTTGCTGACTTTCAAATATAACTTGGTGGCAGTGTGTTTAATTTCATCATTTAGGATCACTTATCTTTTGTTGGTATGGATGTAGAAGTCTATATAAACCACTGAATTCAGATTTTGGTTGCATAATGTTATTACTTCTAATGTCATTATAGAGATGATTTCGTACACCTTAACTACAATGATGATCTGGAGACGGATAGTAACATTTTTAGGTGAACGTTGGTGCACGCAGGTTTATAGCAGTTTTATGATGGTTCTCTTAAAAATTGGTATTTCATTTGCCTTTCACGTGGATTCTGGATGGTTCAAAATTGGTGTAGTTTGACTAATTTTTGTCAAATTACCATAAAATGGTGATCTATACTTATTTTTGCTACCATTTTGGGAATGTAATTTTTATGTATGGTGCAATGATATTAGATTTGTAGTTTAGGAGTTTAGGAGTTATGCTGGAAAGTGGAAGGTCAATGCAAGTTTATTTGGTTTTGAATCAGCAAAAAGTTTGTGTCTTTTGACTTGTAATAGTCAAACCGATCAGAAAAGAAAAGATGGAGATACTAATTGATGTTACGACTGTCATAAAAGTGTTGGTCAATATGGTTTGGATTATAGGTTGCAGTGTAAAACACAAATAGAAAGCATGAAAGGCATCTCAATGAATACTGCAAGATAGAGATGAGAAAGAATGTGAAGATCAAGCTAACTTGCAAAGGTCAAACTGCAATATTGTCATTTGATTAGAAGTTTTGTATTGGTACTAATATAGGTTATAAATGGTTTGTCATGTTCTTAGTCATATATGTTGTGGTAGTTGGTTTGTATTTGCTTGGGATGTGCATTAACGTCCCCTTTGACAATGCCCAAAGTGGTTCTTATAAGTAACTTATATATTTTTATACAATCTTTTTCGGGGAGTGTCCCATTAAATAATTATCAGTGAATGTTGTTGTCATTCATTGTTAACATTTATATTTACCAAAATAATAGTAATATTCATCATCTAGCTGCTATCATCTCAATAATAATTTATTTTAGATGAATATTAAGAGATAACATTCATAGATAGATGTTATAATTTAATTTCAGCTGTTATAATTTAACATTCATTTTGATGGGAGATGTTTTATGGCATTTCGAGTTTACTCTGCAAGTTCGAGAGAGCGATGTGAAAGGTTGATAGATATAGAAGATATGGTCTCTAATTAAATGCCACTCAATGGGGGAAAAAACGGGTGTTGATGGTGGTGACCCTCTAAATGATACATCTGGGTCATCTCTAAATATACTCATCAACCTTGTGAATATAGAATCACTCGTGTTTGCTCCATATTTTTAGATCAAAATGGTAGTATTTTATGAGAAGGAATAGAGAGAAACGAAATGATGAGACATCTGTAGTAACGAACATTTTGAATTATAATGATTATGATTTACTTTTCTTTGGTTGTTAATTATTTGTTAATATAATATTACTATTTTATATTGTATGATACAATCTCAATTTATATTATATAGATATAATAAAATTATCTACAATATAATATTTATTTTATAATTTATAGTATATAAATATAATAAAATTGTATATATCTTTATATTTTAATATAATCATTATTTAAAATTTAATTTCATTCTGTACCAACTAAACGCACATTACATATTCTAATTCTTTCATAATTGCAATCATATTTCAATTTCATTAAATTCTGTTTCTTTTAAAACATTCCAATTCATCATATCAACCAAACGGAAATTAGGATTCAAACGATTCTATTATCACTGTACATAATGATGATGTGTAGTTTGCTGTAACCAATTCACATGTCACTCTACCTATTTTTGTCCTAGATAAGTCAAAAGGTTGTGTTTCATTATAATTATTCAGTAACCTAATGATTACTAAAAAATCTCAAACAAAATGCCATTTCGGCTGCCAGTTGAAGTTTTAGTGGTGTCCATGCTAACTAATAATCAAATTGAAACACAACCATCGTTTCAGTACGATCAGTGTTCATTTTAGATCCAAAAGGTACAGAGTGAACCACAAAAGTTCTCTAATTTTCAAAAAATCAATCTTTATCCCTAATCTTGAAAAAAAAGGTTCAAGTAGCAAAACCAAAAATGAGATCAGCAATGGTTGAGTAGTTTCTCGTTCTCCCGTTTGCTTCTCCTCAAGGTCTTTATTCTGCTCAAGATATTAATATAGCTCACACATCACTAGATTTTAAATTATACATTATAATAACCAGAAACATTACCAAATAAAATACGTCCCGCAGTATAGTAACACAACAGTCTGGCTACGAAAAAGACATGAGATACAAAAGCCAAAAAAGGGGGGATCAGCAGCAGTAGTTGCTCATACAATATCCAAACCGGCTGCAATTCAATTACCTTACTAGTACTTAGAGCGGCTTCTCACCCTGCAAATTTGGCATATAATTAGTTTTCCGTTAACTTCAAAAGTGGTTCTTTTGATCAATCACACAGAAGAAACAGAATAGTTGTTACCTTGGGGAGCGAGAGTGAGAGATGGAACGAGAGTGGGACCGTACAGGAGTTACTGAACGTGAACGAGAACGGGAACATGAACGGTATCTTCTAGAACTTCTTCCCCTGCTTGGACTTCTACTGCGCCTATATCGTCTGAAAATAAACAAGTATCTTGCATCACAAACACATATGAGAGAGTAATCTACAGTTCAATTGCATCAGAGAAATAAAGATACCACCTTGGAGGAGAGCGACTGAAGCTTCTGCTTCGACTTCGGTGCCTGTGTCTACTAAGTCTGTTAGTTTCTGCGAGTTTTTCAAGCCTCTGCCGCTCTTGTTCTCGTTTCTTAGCCATTTCAGCAGCAGTATCTTTCTTGACTGCAAATAACCACGGCAAACTTTGGCCCAAGAAAATAACAAAAGCAGAATCCCCAACTCCACATTGCTAGTAACATGTAATGGTAAATTAAGTTGTTGATAACGAAATCAACAGAGAATAAGATATACTTTGCTTATTCAGTTGCTTGCTCATAATCCGTTTAAGTCGCTCCTGAGGTGTTTCTTTTTTCTCTCCCTGTTGTTTAGCAAGGATTCCGCTACCAGAAGGCTTACTTAACTTGGCTAATCCTGATGATCTGCCAATATAACAATGAACATTACAACGTTATGTACTGTAGGATGCTTTTAAGCTAATAAAGATATAACAGAAACACCAAAAAGAAGTACCCCGCAGATGGTTTTGACAATTTGGCATTTCTTTCGCTATCAATTGATACACCTGATGCAGGATCGATATGCAAGGCTTCGAGAATTTGACCAGATGGCGGCCTGCAGAAAAGCTCAAGCATTAGAAGAGAGCTTTATCAGCACTTACTCAGACAAGAGACTATCTGACTACAAAAATAGGTCCATCCAAGGAAAGAATGAGCTTATGAAAGCAAGCTTCCTCCTAAAACACAAAAATTCGCCTCATGTAGCTATGCAATAATGAGAAGAGTGCTCCGACCGGTTTGATGCACCAACATGGGATGGAGGAGATGATGGAGGAGTATATCCAGCGAGCTTAGGTCGATCACCATCTGCAGATCCCCCAAATTCCGTTATGTATTCTATTTTTGGAGCCCTTGGATTACTCCGAAGATTGTCATCAGAGTGATCACGACCACGGCGCCTTGATTGTGATGGAGAGTATGATCGTGATCGTGATCTATGAAGTCAAAGTGTCAGTCATTGTTTTAAGTTTCTATAAGTTGCTTTTCATACACAATAATATCACAAAGGCTAACCTCCTAGAACGCGGATAAGCTTCGTATGTTGGACTTCGTCTAGATTCTCTGCACACAATAATCAATAATCCTCATTGGTTACAACAAACGACCTTAATAACATGTACGGTTGACTACATGTTGAATCAGAAGCCATCTTTCTGAATAACTTCTTCTACTAAGAGAACTAATGAAAACATGTACCGGTATGGATCATGATGAAGCATTCGACTTCCAGAAACACGGGCTGATTCTCTCTCCCTCTCTCTCTCAATTTGAGAAGCCTTTCTTCTTTCTTTACGACTCAGCTTCCTCTGCAGTTTCAAAATGAACAACTTTGTAACAATTGAATGTTTCAAATTGGATAATTGCATCTTCAAATGTAATACATACAATTGAAGGATCTCCCTTCACTACTTCCTTTTGTCTCCTTTCCTCCTCCTTGGCCTTTTTATCCATGTATACGAGCCACCCATATCTCTTAACTCCAAACTCCTTGGCAATTATGTCCGTTCCTTCATCATTGCTATCATCACTATTGAAATCTTCTTCATCCTCTTCATCTTCATCATCATCGTCATCGTCATCTGAATCCTGATTTTCATCTTTCACATTCCCATCGTAGGAGAAGCCCACTTGTGAATACGAACCCTTATTAGCCGGAGTTTGGGCTGTTTGAGACCTACTCGACATACAGAATTACAAATAACAAAAATATGTAAATAAACTGATTCATTCTGCTTCCTAGATACGTTGATATAGGCAAGACCCCTTGTCAAAGATTTGTTTAAAGAAGAAAAAAAAACCTGTCTAATCCAAGTAAAGCAGCACTTTTAGCCTCCATCTCTTGGTTAACATGCTGCAGACCTTCCTCATCGCTAACTGTTAATAAACAACAGTAGCATATAAATTACGTACATGAAAAAAAACCCTTGTGGCACAACGCACATGACTCAGAAAAAGTTGCCGGGTCATTCTTGCAGATTCTCTTGTCACTAACAGATAACAAACTTTAAAGTCAATAAATTTAACACATGTTCATCAAACCAAAAGAAGTACCGACATCCTCTACGTCGATGCTTAATTAAATCCCGATAACGCTCAAAACTAACAAACTCTTCTAACTCTTCTTCTTCCTCCGTCTTCTCAATGACACGAAAAACCCTAGAAGCAGGGTCTCTTATAAAATCAAGAAGAGCACGCCCATCAAATCTACCAAAGCATATTCACAAACCAACCAATGAGCTAAGAAATCAAAGAACCTTCCCAAACTATCATAACTTTAAAATGTAGCATATAAGAAATCCAGTACCTGTCAATCATAACGTCCTGTTTCCCATTCCATGGAATCCTAAAACGTAATCAAGCAGAATGTCACGATTTCAATATTAAAAAAAAAAAATTAGTTTTAGCAATGAGAGGTCGTGTATCTCTACTACACTAACTGAACTTACAGAACTAATTAATAATTCAGGCTAACCTAAGTGGAGTTACAATAGTATGTACATCAAACTAGAAACATAATAATACTCCAATATTAACTTGCATACATAATCAAATCATAAGACATATATAAAAATTAATTGAAGGCGATATATATATGCTTATGTATATGTATAGAACGCAATGGAACATACAGGCCTTGCTGATCTTCGGTAGCTTGATAGAGGCCATCGTCACGGTACACACGGCAACGAGAGCCGGAGACTTGTATTGATTGCTGCGGATCGCCGCGCCGCTTGGCTAGATACACCGCCCGCCGCTGTGCCCGTTTCCGAGCGGCGTCCATCATGTCATGGACCTTCTTTTCTGACCGACGAGCTTCGTGCCACATTGTTGCTTTTTCTCGATCGATTGGTTGATTCGATTCTAGATGGATGGATGGATGGAAACCTAATGCCCAAGACGATGAATGAAATAATTGTCGGGGGAAACAAGATTATTTGCAAATAAGTCCTTATAGAATCTATTAACTGTAAAAAGTTAAAGACTAGTGAACTTAACGAGAAGATAGTGAATAATGAGTTTAAGAACGCATCTTTACCCCTTCTAACTTGTGGGATTGGTTGATTAAGAACTGATTGACGTAGAAAGGGTGTTTTAGTAATAAAGTAGGAGAAATCAATCACTATTTAAAATATGCATTTTTTATTAAATAAATTAAAATTCTCATTTTATCATATCTGAATTCAATCAAAATCTAGACAATCGTCTTCTTCTAAATATACTCATTTCTCCCATTAAATTCAATTGTCACTTCTGATAGTTATCTCGGGTCAATCACCATCATCAAACACCATTATTCAACCACGTTGTATTCTTCATCACAAATGTTCCAAAACATCTAAACCACAATCTCTACCTTTATCTAGAAGAATTGAAAAATAACAACAAAATTCGAGTCAAAATTGAACAAAATTCATAGAATAAGGTTTTATTTAATTATATTCAATGATTCTCAACGTATAAGAGTTCATTCATTTTCATCATACTTTCTGGTTTCTTCGAAGTTTATATCTCAAATTTCAAACAAAACATGTTTTTTTAAGTGCACATAGAGTGTTCGATGAAACGTCTAAGTGAATGTTTGTTTATAAAATGTGACTTTGATATAACAATTTCATAACTCCAAAGCTCAATATCAAATTCATGTTTACAAAAGAACTTAAAACGATTGTATTCATATGTAAATTCTACAGTTTTGACGTACCATTTTTATAAATATGATTCACCACATTTTAACACTATGATACACATCCACATATGACGGTGGTTATCGTATAACTTAGAAGTTAAATAGTATGACCATGATGCACTAAATTTATACGTTGACGATGTTTAGCAGATGGTTTGAAATTGGTGCATTACATTGTAAAAAAGTGTGCATCTTAAGTAAGAAAATTGTTGCATCATATATATATATATATGTATATATAAATATACACAAAATTTTATTTCACTTTGATCTATTGTGTTTATTCGATTTTCAAAAAAAATATTATTGTGTGTATTCGACATGTTATTACATGTAACCATTGATGTGGCGGTCATTCTGATGATGTGTCAGATGACGTGGTGACTTATACAGTTGCCACGTCATCAAAACTATTGGCTACTGAATAAATAAATTATTAGATACATACAAAAGATCAAAATAAAAAATTAAATACACACAATAAACACTGTAGAGTTTAAATCATCGCAAAATTAATGCAAGTTGTTTGTGATTTCACGCTATGTCTCTAACTTTTTGCTATTGTTGTTTGTGTGAGTTTTTGTTTGATTTGGGATTTTATGGCATTTGTGATCGAGTATTAAGATAATGATGAACTTATAACGACTCATTACTAGTATCTTAAAACAATCTCTACTACATATCCAAATCAAACAATGCCCATTAAAGAGCCAAACCACATTTATTGAACATGCACACTAATAATTAGTATGGATGATATTTTAATCTTTGGTTAGCTTTTATTTATTTAAGTTTTACCAAAATTGAGAAAACTTTTCGACACGGTAGATCTTCAAAGGTTTATATATTGTTGGATTATCACATAATTCAAAAGTGAATTATTATAAAATAGCGACACGAGAAGTAAATTTAAGTTATTTACTATTTATCAGAATATAGTTAAACTCAACGTGATCAAATAAACAAATGTGACAGATGCTTCTAACCCTTTGTTTTTCAAAGACTTCGATAACAACCAAATTTGTACTTTTAAGTGTTATTAGGATATAGTTAAACTTCAGTATGATAAACTAACTTAAAAGACATATTATTTGCATCAACTATTCAATCGTTAATGATAATATTTTTTTTATTGATTTCATAAATCTCATCCGCCATACAAAACTAACTTAAAAGACATATTATTCGCATCAATTACTCAACCATTAATGACAATATTTTTTTTATTGATTTTGTAAATTTCACCTACTGCACTACGTGAGCCCTCTACTAATGTTAAATAATTAAATTTTAGTACCTTGAGCATCTCAAGACTTATAAGAGTTTTTATAGATTTAGCTTCTTGTTTTAATGGATATTGATAATAATAATAATAATAATAATAATGTTTAATTATTTTAATAAATATTAATAAAATTTATAGAAAAAATAATTTGATAAAAGCCCATGATATCATACAAACTGTTTAAATTAACATTTGGAAAATAAGTTGTAGTTATCATTCTTTGCATCTACCCATCCACTTTAGCTTTAACTAATTATTGTCAAACATGTTATATTTTTTTATTTATGATTAGTAGATATTAATTGTCGAAATATTTGACCTTTGGGTCAAATTTAACATAACCATTCGAAAAGTGATCAAATAATTTAATACTGTAACTTTTAAAACTCGAAAATTATAGGTCGGTTGTATTTAAGGTAGTTTTGAAAATCGATTTAACCCCACCAACATTACTAAAATGTCTACTTGATGTTAGTTTTACTAAGTACGTGAGGTAACTTATAAAAGTTACATTGTAAGAAATAATATGTTGATGTATATGGTATGTAAAATTAAAACTTGAGGACTTTTTTTAGTGAAGATCTAGGTTTGTCATTTGTGACCTTTAAGTGTTTTCATCAAATATCGAAAGGAAAAAGAGGTTTATAACTCACTTTTAGGTTTATCTGTTCATATTAAAAATACGTAAGATTGATTTTTTTATATTAATTTTGCACCATCATAAGGTACTTGGCATAATTTTCATGAAAAATTATCACACATTTAACTTGCTACCTTGCTCAATAGGTATTATGTTAGGAGCATATGTAAAATTTGTTCTCTATTATTGCATCAATATGTATAGAATTCTTTTATTAATTTTAATTTTCAAACAATTTACTAAATTCCTCAAGAAATTCACTTATCTATTATATAATACCATTCAATTTAAAACATTTTGGTACACATTTAGTTGTCGAAGTAGAAACGTGAGTAGGGATGACAATGAGCGATACCTGTTGTACGTACTTATTGTGGGTGATTAAATCTGAAATTTTTTACTCGCAAATACAGGTATAGGTGAAAATTAGTACCTGTGGGCGGGTTGCGGGTTGGTAATGGGTTGCGGGTTGGTAATGGATATGCACTTTTATCCGCGGGTAAACCCGACCAGTGAACCCACAAAACTGATTACAGTTACCCGCAAATATATTTGTATAATTTATCAAATATATATTTATAGACAATGATTAATTTTAACGATATATAATAAAACTATTCGTATAGGGAACACAAAGTATATTATTAATGTTTCGAATAGTAAAATTGCAAAACGATCAAGAAAAAAATATCAAATGATTCAATGGTTATGGAATTATTTGTCAATAAGTTTTAAATTATAACATTTAACTCATTGTTTTTATTTCTGATACGTCGTTTTGAACGTGTATTAAAATACCAATTTAGATGAAAATTATTAATACGGACAATTTGATAATACAATCCTTTGACTATTTAATAGAATATCTGTACTATATAAACACGTTAACAAATATATGTGAGTTTACTGGTCGGGGAAAACCCGCGTAGATGAGTTGTGGGTTTGACAGATGTGAACCCGCTACACGCGAGTGCCATCTCTAAACTGGAGGTCAATAACTCGAGGGGTAATCATCGAGAAGTCTTTCTTATTGGATCTAACAATTAGTATAATCAAAAGTTTACTAAGCATGTGAAATTTTTGTTAATTTTACCATAAAAGTATGATCTATAACTTTTAAATTATCATAAATTTTTTTAACAAACATCTTTTATACTCACTTTGTCGACTATCAACTACAATACTATTAAGGTAATGATTTTTGTTAATGGTATAGGTCAAATTTTTATTTTTGATAATCACAGTGACATTCATTTGTGACATAGTTCTGTGTTTCACATTTGTTTTTTCAAAGCCGTCGAACATGATTTACACTAGTTATATATATGATTATCTGAAATCGAATGATTAAAAAAATAGAGTTAATTATATCAATTTTGGGTTAAATTTTAGGTGGCAACAGATCTATACTCATATCTCATAATACTAACACGTGTTTAAGTTACGAGTATATGTGTTGGTTGTCGTACACAATCACAAATGATACGTGCAGTAAAAAAAATTAAAACATCACACTTTATACCGGAGCCCTAAACATCTAAAATTCTCTAATCGTGATAAGTGTAACTTTTATTTATTAGGATTGCAAGAAAATTGGGAAGATATGCATAAAATCTTAGTGTAATTTTGATTACAAGTCATGACTTTAAGAAAAATTGATATTTTTAAGCTTAAATTTAGATTTTAAAATGTGATAAAGAAATCTGAAAAGTTGATCGGAGAAAATTAAAAGAGAGAAAATTTCTTCTCTTCTCTCTATCTCTTAAAAGAAAGTTATGATAATGTCATAATTATCTTGATAAGTTGATTTTAGCCATTAAATGTATTATTTTTTTATTATGATCTCATCATTAAATTCATTAGTCAAATTGATGAGGTAATTGATAATCCATTCAAACGAGGTTATGGTTTTTTTAGAATGAGAGAACTAATAAGAGTGATTCATTTGGTAAAAATCCATTTTCCCCTGACGTTCTTTAAAATTAAATATCTCAAAAACGGTTAGTCGAAAAATTAAAAAAATTTCACCATTAAAACCAACGTTTTTTTCTCATCGATTACACATCCCACTTGATATACTTTCGACAAAAAAAAAAAGAAATTCTTCATTTTTTGGTGAATTTTGGAAACGATTAATTACCAATAAATAATAAAAAGATAAACGTTTTTAATATAAATGATTCAATTATTAAAATTTCTATGTAAAATACTGTGTAATCACGTGGTAAATAAACTAGTATATTTTAAATGTAAAATTATGAATTTAGTAGGTATATGTAATTTAGCTACAATGCTCAACTCAAAAGCTAAAAGCATGAGGGAAGCTAACCGGCCGATTGAAACCGTTTATTGTTGACTTAGATCGAGTCAGGACACGTATACTTCATACTAAAATTAAATTATTCCCCGTTTATCATAACTAAGACAATTTCCATCTATTAATTTAATTACTACATCATTTGCTTCCCGAGTACGCATTCCAGCCATTTCCAGGCGACCTTTTGGGACCATTTTCAATTGGATATAATTCACTCATATGAGCGACTCATGTCCGCGTTTGATCTTGAGCTACTCGTTCTGGATTTTTCGACGATCGAGCTTCAAAAAGTTATAATACAATACATTTTAATTTTTAAATTTCTCCATAATATGATAATTTTAGGTTTTAATTTTGGTTTAAAATATCAATTAGTAATAGTTACTATGGGTGCGCAACATATAGCACTGTACAAAACAATAAGACAAAATAATGGTGATGGGCATACTTATTATTTGTGCATTTTTTGAATACTAACTATTAATATGTCATGAATGATCCTATATTCACCCCAAGATTTAGTCGACTAAACTTGCTACATTAAATCAGTCTGTCTATGTTCTCTATCTATTAACCACACACTACCTTCATTGTACAATTAATCTGTTTGGTGCAAATCATAACTTTCACAACCCACCAATGAGCTTGAAAGCAATGACAATATCTAGTACAAGTGTACAACCACAAACTTTTCAAATACGAAGACCGATGTATATATTGGTAGCAAAGTTCTAGGTGTGGTTTCAAGAGACTAAAAAATTAACTTTTTTTCTTTTTTATTTCTTTTTAGAAAATCAATCTTACGACTAATATACCTCACATAATAATTGTATATTACACACACACATATATATATATATATATGTTACCCACAAAACATGAATATAGTCACAACCTCTTAGTTAATGAGCTACTCACGTCCCGTTAAACATAAGCTCTTTGATAACTAAAGATTAACTTACTAAAATCTAAAATAAAGAAAACTAACGTCTTAAAAATTAACCAAATATCATCTCGAAACTATTAATGAAAATATATATCATCAGTTATTGATTAAGACAAATGCACCCTGAGCATGTATAAATAAAGTATGAACGCTGAGCAACAACTTTTTATTCATTAAATACAATTTTTTGAGACCTTGAAAAAGAATGGATAGTGTGAATGTTCATACTTTTTATGTTTAAAAGTACACATGTTTATTTCAATTACACGAGTTTTATATGAATATATAAAAACAATCTGAAACCATAAGTATTCCAACTAATTAAATAGCATTACACGTTATGTTACATTAATTTTCATTAATAGGACTTTATACTGACTTTTCTTTATATTCAACCGTTAATTAAATAATTTTAAAAGAAAGGTTACAAGTCGTGTTATTATTAATGTTTCGAGTTGGGGACCATTAGCAATAATCAACTTAATTCATGGAGCGGGAGCCCAATCACAATTCACATATAATAATGACGTCACCAACCAACCAATCAAAGATTCAAGGGCCCATTTCATACTTGTTCACCACTCCTTTATATACTCAACCACTACCCCAAAATCTGCATTTCAAAACCCCCAAAATTACGCTCCCTAATTCAAAACCCACCCCACCCTAACGGGTTTGGGCTGCTATGCCGCCACCTTACACCGCCGTACAACCACCGTTACATCATCAAACCTCTTCAATCTACACACAAAAATCATGGTCACCTGACCTACACCGTGATGAAGAATGGATCAAACGAAAATGCAAAAACAATCACCGCAGAAGCAAAAGTGTCACCGATGAAGATATCGATGAACTTAAAGCTTGTATCGAGCTCGGGTTTGGTTTCGAACATTCTCCCAAGTTAGATGACCGTCTTTCGAATACGTTACCGGCTTTAGAGTTTTACCATGCTATTAATAAGCAGTATTTTGATACGGTTTATAAATCCTCGTCAATGTCATCTTCTTCTTCGTCCTCTTCTTCGGTTTCTTCGTACTCATACGCTGTCTCCGAGCCCGATTTGTCTTCTCCAGTTAGCAGCCCACACGCAATATTCGGTAAAAAAAAAGTTCTAATTTTTTTTTAATATTATATATAGCACGATCTCACACTTCTAGCATCTGTAATAAATAATAAATTAAATGTTTCTTTTTATGACGGTGTAGGTGGTAATCCGCAAACTATGAAAACAAAGTTGAGACAATGGGCACAAGTTGTAGCTTGTTCCGTGCGACAATCCTCGTCGACGTCATCATCAAGCTGAACACATGATCAACATTTTGAACACAAGGATGAAGCAAAAGCAATCATGGTTAGATCAAAAGTAACATAACCAAACAAGAGATAGATGAACAAATGAGATTAATTGATGTAAACTGATGATTGATGATGATGATGATGATATGGATATGAGGATATCTAGGTACTAATGTTGGGTATGAATATGCCTAAACCACATGGTTTGTTACTTTTGATGTTTGGTAATTGACATTTGCTTTTGTATCATGGTATGAGTTAGCTTTCGGTTGTTTTTAACTTTTATTTGCGTTTTTTTTTTTTTTTTTTAATTTAATGAGTGCTATCTGTCTTTTATTTGAAGGGAATTTTGGTGATTTCTTGTCCCCCTAACTTTATGTAAACGCGTTAAATTTTGTTGATGATTATATTTTGCTTCAAGACATGGATTTGATGCAATTTGCTTTACCTCAAAACCTTATAATTACTTTTGGTTCATAAATCATTAACTTTGATTTGCCACATTTAAATGCATTTGTGAGTTTACTTGTTGGTGTCGATTGTTTGGTTCTTAAGTTGTGGATCAATTAGACATTGTTACGCAGAGTACTTTTTTGTACATTAACATTACTTTTTTTTTTTTAAATGACTACTTGTAACAATGAAAAGTAAATTAAAGAGAAAACGTTATGAAATAATAACACCTCCACTTTTATTTTAATTGTGTACGATTTACTTGCACGATGCAATACAGTTATTAAAGTTTGTAAATAATAGCGTATTATTATGATTTGATCACTTAATTGAAATAAAAGTGTAAGTAGTAAGTACGCTATTACCAAATGTCTTTAAATGGCATTTGATAAAGGTTTAAGCTTAGTTTATTAGATATTTTTATTAATTTTACTTGTCAACTACTTAGATAATACAATTTTTAATATGATATTACGATTTTCAATACAATATTTTTTTTATATATTTCGATATATTTAGTATATTCCTTGATAAATTGTATTTGGAACCAACTACTCATTTCTTGTTGCTTGTATGGATATAAATTCTTCCCGCCTTTGGACTTTTTCAACAAACAATAATTAAAATATCTTCTAACTTTTGACAATAGTTAAGAAATGCATACTGTAAAGTTACATTACAAAGACCTTTACCGAGTGGATGTTATTATATGATGCAACTGACAAATGGCTATGAGTTAAAAAGTCAATACTGCAGATCATTTCATCCTCTAAAAGTGAAATGTTAAAGATTTTTTTATTTAACGTGACTAATATTATTTTATCGTGAAACTGTTTGATGTTGTTGTTTAGTGTACAACAGTATTGAGCAAAATTAACAGAACTTTTTACTTTATTTATAATTTTTATTAATAATTTTATACTCTCCTTTTTAATTTTTAAATAAACATATCATAAATCACTGTTTTATCTACTCATTTATTAAATATATAAATAATTCAATTAATACTATCTTTCATATAATACATGTAAATATCTTCTTTCACATAATATATTTAAATATATTCTTTCTTATTTTATATCATATTTTTTAAATTTACAATTGCAATAATTTAAACTGTTATAAAAAATCACTTTCATTAAAGAAATAGCAATTATTCTTGTATTCAAATACTATTTAATATTTAATTTTCAAAATCAACATGTGAAATATTCACCAACTACTGTGCGCAGGATCCAACGCTAATTATAAATAATACGTCCGATACAAAAATAAAATAAGAAAGTTGAAAATAGAGAGTAAGATATGTAGGTTTGACACGCCCACCATATTCCATTTTACTATTGAACAAAATATTTATTTCATTGTTAACTTGTTATAAATCATGAAATTATGAAGTCAAATCTGAAAATTAAATTGAGAAAATGTCAATGATTATCGATTCCAAACAATATTTTAAAAACTGATTTTTTAGTTGAAGTGGTTGAGCTTCAATTTCGATTCAACCAGTTAAATTTTGTTGATTCAACCATTTTGCTAGACTATGAACTTACGACAACTATTGATCGATGTTACTATTCAATGCCTCATAACGCCTCACCAAAGATTGAGTGAATCAAGAAGGTTTTGTCAATGTGTAAGCTCAATATACTACTCATTTTTACAAATCTTACTATTCAACACTTATATGATCACAAATTTTAAAAATGTATCATAATTTTTAAGACAGTATTTCTTATTAAACTAGTATTTTTAGTAACTTCCGTTTTCAATTCGTATATATATTTTGGGGTCACAATGTCCATATAGGAGAAAAGTACACATATCCTTTTAGATAAAGAATTTCACCATCTTTTAACACATAGTACATATGTATGTACAGTACGTGAGTCTGTTAAAAACCTTTATTGTTTATATACTTTCAGTCTAAACTTTCCTATATATACTTGTATTTATTATGTTGTTTTGCAAGAGTTGTTTATTTTGTAGGTTAATGAGGATTTAAGAGTGCAGGGTTCTATTTATACTTTTATTTGTTTTGCAGGGTGTTAAGTGTAAATTTTTTCTTATCGATATTATTTGTGTGGCTAGAAACTAGTCAATTAGTACGTATGTGTGTTAGCCTGTTAGGTGTGAAAAATAAAAAAAGCAAACTCTCTTTCTCTCTGTATTCATCATTCACATTTTTTCATAGTTAATGAAACTACTCCGTTGATTGAAGGGTAAAATCATTGTTCTTGTTCGTTTATCAATTTTTATCAGTCACCTTCCCCAATTTTCACAAACAAAACTTCGACCTGCAACTTGCAAACACAAAAGCTTAAACCCGACTGAAGCTCCCTAGCACCACCTCTCTTCATTGACAAGAGAAGTTCATTAACACCGTCATTTTTTTTTATCACCGCCACCGTCTATTTTATCACCACCACCGTGAAACTTTGACACCTCTATCACTTGCAACAACCGGAGAGGTCATTGCTACCTGGACAAGAATCCAACTACTAAATAATCTTTTATTTTTATTATTGTTATTGTTATTATTATTATTTTTGCTGACTAAAAAACACATTTCTTTTCTGATTATAATATCAAATAGAGTATTAAGATTTGAATATTACTTTACTTATTGAGAAAAAAAAAACACAGTGAGAATAGCCTGGGTCAATTGGGCCCATGTTTAAGTTGTAACTGGGTTTAGGTTTGGGCTTAGAGATTATAGATAGAGCAGTTTTTATTGTTTTCTAGGAAACAACTATCAACCAGTTCCACGTGTGAGATTGTACTTATGATTGCCATATCCGTTCACCTCTTTACTTGTTCCTTTTCAAACCCACCTCCTTCCGTACGGAATTCGTGTTCCTTATATCCATCAAGAGGTCGGATCTCTTGCAGCGCATCAACAGGGATGGGTTTTACAGACTTCCCCTACGTCTCGTCCCCACACAAAGATCTAATGGTTGATCTAGTATCCACCGTTGAAAATCGTCTGGGTTCTGTACTTAAACCTTGCAGTCTCCCAGCCGATATACAATCTTACCAGAATTCAACTGGAACAGCTCATGCTGCTCTCCATCTTAGATCCGGTGTCCCCTCCTCTCAGGTACTTCATTTTTACTTCAATTTTAATATCGTTGAACCTCATAACTTATTTTATTAACGTTTTAACACTTTAACTTTGTCCGACCCGTTAAAATAATCATTATAATCTGTTATCACAGGCTAATACTCTTAAAATTTTAAAAATTCAATTTAATCTGTAGAGTATCATTTAAATATTGATTTTACCCTCAAATTCTTGTATATAATTTAAACCAAAATTGATTTTAATAATTTTGCAACCACATTTAAATACGTAGAAATATGGAGTACATGACAACATAATAAAAATATTTATTGTCAAAATAAAACATTATACAGATAACTGCGATGACACATTACACTTAATTTATAAGCATTTATATTATATATAGCTGTATATCCAAAATGTTATATGATGTAACATCATATATACAATGTATTATGCTTTATAATGAAATTTATATTTATTATTTTGATTAAAATGTATAGACAATATAAATAGTGTGTAAAAATACTATCTTTATTAAAATGGTCAAAAGTTTAACAGGTATATAAACAATGAGAAGTTAAATTTTGGTCAACTTATAGGTTAAGATGTTAAAACATTAAAAATAAATTTGAAGAGTTAATGAAATCTTTTTGAAAGTTTTTGGAACAAACCATTATAAACCCTTTCGTAAATTAGGTCAATTATTCTCGGGTTGCCTAGTCAACCGGTTACTAAAAGGATAATTTTAAAAGGTCAAACAACTAAAGTGATTAATTTTTGATCAAATTATAAGTTAAGGTGTTAAAACATTAAAAGCAAAGTTGAAGAGTTAAAATGAAAAAAGTTAAAAATTTAAGATTAAACCATTATTAACTCTATTAATAAATAGTAGTATTGTTTTTTTAACATAAAATATGGAGTATTTTTGTTTCCACTTTAGTAACTAAATTGTGATATTAATCGATATCAATTAACAAATGAGTCAATTTACTATTTTATGTTTTATAAGACCATTGATATGATATTTTAGATATTGTACAATTTTAGTCATTTTGTTACATGACATGTTTGTATAGATTGTGTCATTGTGAAAATGTTGTGATAAATAGGAGAAAAACGTAAACTACACTGACTCAAATGGGGCAACCTTTAAATTTTAGCGCTCAACGAAAGTTTACCGGCTTACTCTGTTAACCCTGTAACAACATGGCTCAAATGGGACAACATTTAAAAGTTAAATAGTATATAAATAAAACATAAATACTAAATCAACCCATTTGAAACCAAACGACAACTACATTGATACTTTATCTAAGTAATACAATAAAATGTACTTGTTTGATCGAAATGTTGCAATGTGTTTCAGATTGATTTCATACTAGGAAGTTGGCTACATTGTGAGTTACCAACAGGGGGAGCCTTAAACATTACGAGTCTTTCAGCATATCTAAACTCATCGACCGATGCACCCAACCTCGTTGTAGAGTTGATCAGAAGTAGCCCAACATCAATGGTTCTCGTTCTTGATTTACCTCCAAGAAAAGACATTGTACTCAACCCTGATTATCTCAAGACATTTTACGAGGACACTCAATTGGAACAACATAGGCAACGTCTAGTGAAGCTATCAGAGGTAACACCTTACTTCTCGACGTCCCTTTACTTTCGTTCAGTTGTTTCTCCTACTGCAATCCTGGTGAAGATTGAAACTGAAACACTCGAGGAGATGATTGAAACTCATGTTGGCCCAATCGCCAAGGAAGTGTTGAAAATTTGGTTGGATGTTTGTGCTTTTGGGGAAAGGGTAGTTAGTGAAAGTGAGAGGGATCATTTGAAAAGGAGGGATGGAATGAGTAAAAGCAAGACCATTGAAATCGATTTGGAGTCAAATCTGCCAAGGTTGTTTGGAAAAGAAACTGCTAACCGTGTACTAGACGCCTTACGGGAGGTTTTCTAGATAGATTTAGGTTTGATGGAAGACTTGTTTATTCTGCATATATGGAAGTATGTACCAGACATTGATGGTTATGCCTTATCATCTCATTTACAATTAGGGATATCCGGGATATGGTATGGAACCACAAATTTATGACACAAAGATGTTAACAATGGTATTATCTTTATTTTCATGGCTGTAGTCGTCAAATTTAATATAATGACTAAACTTTCTTGAAGTACTTCAGCAGCATTGACCAAGAGTATGCCTCATGCTTGGTTGTAATGTAATGTTTAACAAATGCAGGAATAATATAATGCTTAGCCAAATAATCTGTTTGAGCTATCAGTTATAAAACCATCAAATTCAAAATTGGCTATCATTTTTATAATTTTATTGCTTAAAGAACAAATAAGCAGAGCATAATTGTAGTGCAAAAGATTCAACAGAACTAATATATTTGTATCTATTGGTTAAATTTCACCCTATTTTTGTATCATTTTGAAACACTGGTGGAATTTATCAGTCAAGTAACTTAAGGATCCGCCATAGCTATGGGCTTATGGTCATATATATTAGTGATTCGTCTCACATCATCCTGTGGAGTATTTATAAACTACTTTATACGGAGCTCTAGATAGCACAAACTACTTTCACAATGAGGTAACATAGAACATTTAGTACTGGGCTTGGTAGTGTTTGCCTTTAACCCCACTGATGGTATGGAAGAGGGTTGGACTGTGATTTCGTCTTGTTTGGTTGGAGCTGTTGTTGCAATATCTAGCTTGGCTTGGGCTACTTGGACCTTCAAGAAGTTGGCATCATGATAGGCCGGTAACATATTGGGTTCAAAACTAGTAATCAGTCATTCAGTCATACGAGTCATGGTGGATCAACTATATTGGGTCAAAATGGTCATAACAGGTCATAATCGGTTTTAATTGGGTCATAATAGGGTTTAATTGGGTCATATTAGTCATAATGGGTTTTACATGCAATAAATAGGTCATATGGGTTGTACGGGTCATATCTGTTATAGTGGGTCATATGGGTCCTAATGGATCATGATAGGCCTTGAAGGGTCATATTTGGTCATACTGGATCAAACTGGGCATACATGTCATAGGGGATTATAATGGGTTACACGTGTCATAGTTGGTTGCGGAGAATGTAATTGTTGGGTGCAAACCCAAGTTCATTTCGGTAAATATAGGAAACGAATGTCTACATATAAATTTATGGACTACTCGCCTACTCTCTACCACCTATTGATTTAGAATGGAACGTCCTGTAAGCTTATGTTTTGGTCCTATTAGTAATAAATGTTATTGTCATATGCATACTAATTCAAACCAGGTGTATATGGATGCAATTCCTCCTTTCACAGTTCAGTCCATTCCAAATATGAAAACAGTAACTAAAAGAGTGGTCATATGTATGCAAATTCATGTACATGTCTTCTACACTGAACCAAATGTAAACCTACAGACCATAAGTAAATTTGCAAACCTTGTGCATCTGGATTGACTAATTTAATTCCTTCCATCACTTCCAGTTGCCCGGGCAGGTTTTTGAGGCTGCCCAAAAAAAGTTCCTCAATTGTCCTTAACAAATCTGTTTTTAATTTTTTTTTTTTATAATGGAATTAGAATATATATGTCCAATTAACACGTTGTATGTGTTAAACATGAGACAACACACCTTCACTACTTCAAGCATTCGATGTGTTGATACATGGTTTTAAGTCTATAAGATGATATTAGGAACCGATTCAATGTGCAATCTAGTTAAAGACGATAAACAAATGCAACTGGTGTGGTATTGTTACTATTTAGGATATTAGGAACCAGTCAACTATGAACTCTCTCAATACAAACATCATATATTAAAAATAATAAAAAAATTGGAGCATTTGTTTGTTTATTGATCTGTACTTGTACATAATTGAACAATTCGACATAATTATGATCGTGTACATATCCAAATCGGCCCCAATAATGGAACTACAGTTAACTTGCTTATATATATATATATGTAATATATATAACTAGAAAATTCGAGAAATCTATAACTGTACAAGTGACAGTTTAAACTTTTAGTTACATAAATTGAGTTTTTCATTCTATGTTGAATACATTTTTATTAGCAAAATTGAACCTTATCTCTTTTGATATGCAAATAACTTTTCTAGAGTTTTAGTTACCTTTTCTAGAATTTGCCCTTCAGCACTATGACGTTTCGTTCACATGTTTAAATATAAGCATAAAACACGTGAGGTTGTCACCAAAATTTATTTCATACATGTATAATTCAAATAATCTAGATATAGTAAACAGAGGGCCAAGTGGGCAAGCATCAAGCACCCACTCCTATTAAATTGAAGACTTGACTTACATTCTCATTCTCAGATCAAGAATAAGTTATAAAGTCAAGCCTATCGAATGGTGGTAGTTGGGATACAATCCAACTATGGCTTAATTGGGAGAAGGTAACAACTATGGCTTCCATCACCCTTCTCTTTCCTTCTTCCTTGCAATATACGTCTTGCTCTTATCCATCACGAGCTCGGTTCTCCTGCTCAGCCTCATTATTGCCACCACATCATGTTAGCCGCAAGGGTATTATGGACTTCCCATACGTCTTGCTCTTATCCATCACGAGCTCGGTTCTCCTGCTCAGCCTCATTATTGCCACCACATCATGTTAGCCGCAAGGGTATTATGGACTTCCCATACGTCTTGCCCTCGTACAAAATCATATGGTAGATCTAGCATTCACCATAGAAACTCGCCTGATATATTCATTGTCCCACGATGACCATTTATAAAGAAGATGTTGGGTATATTAGTACAAACCTCCCCTCAACTAGTGGACGCGTTTTGACTTGGTGTATGGCCCAGCCCTAAAACAAACCTAGTAGGGTTGGTTTGTATCAATGGTATTAGAGCAGTTCTAGACGTCTCGGTGTGAGAGACAACTCGGTATTACATTCTTCGAGGACAGAATCTTTTCGAGGGGGATGTATTGATACATTCATTATCCCACATTGACCACTTATAGAGAAGATGCTGGGTATATTAGTGCAAACCTCTCCTCAATTAGTGGACACATTTTGGCTTGGTGTATGGGACTAACCCCAAAACAAACCCATGAGGTAGAGGTACCAAAACGGACAATATTCCCTAGTAGGGTTGGTTTGTATCATCGCCTCGATTCTTTCCTTAATCCTTGCAGTCTCCCACCTGATATTCAATCTTATCAAAATGAAACTGGAACAAATCATGCTGCTCTCCATCTCAAAACTGGTATCCAGTCCTCTAAGGTACTTTATTTTCATCTTCATGAAAATATAGTTGTTTTTTATACTAGTAATGATAGATAAAATAAATAGTATTAACCAAGTGTTTCAGATTGATTTTGTACTTAGAAGTTGGATACACTGTAAGTTGCCATCAGGAGGAGCGTTGAACATCACAAGTCTTGCAGTGTATCTAAACACATCAACTGATGCACCCGACTTCTTGGTAGAATTGATCCAAAATAGTCCAACATCCATGGTTTTGGTTCTTGATTTACCTTCACGAAAGGACCTTATACTCAACCCTGATTATCTAAAAACATTTTTTATAGGACACTCAACTGAACCAACACGGGCAACACTTTGGGAAGCTTAAAGAAGTAATACCTTACGTCTCGTCGTCTCTTTTCATTCATTCGTATTTATCTCCTACTGCAGTATTGGGGTGTATTGAAACAGAACAACTCGACGACATGATCGAACTTCATGTTACTCCGACTGGTCCAGTTTAAATGGACACCCACTTTTTTATCCTAATTTTTTTTATCTTTATTATTTATTGCCACAATATAATACGGAATATAATATACGATTGAACAAACATATGCCATTATTTCCTGAGAGTGGTTAATGCACAATGACCATTTATCTATTCTAGAATATAAGGTGATACAATTTGTCTTAAAAATGTGAATTTTGATTTACATGTAGCTTATAAGTAATCAACATTTCACTAATTGGGTTAAAAAGGCAGATAAAGCATAATTTGGTAATAAGTTGATAACCGGTAATTCAGATTGGCTCATAATTATTCATAGTGTGGTGAGTTATAGTTAACTCACTTAGCAATTGTGGCATTTTTGGAAAAAAAGCTAATTGAATACTAGTTCCTTTTTACTCTTTTTACCTTTTTAAAATTGATAATATAATATTGTCTTCGATATTATTTCGTACTTCCATTACTGAGGCATTTGTTAGCTTGAAGATATAAAGTGTGACATTTATATATGAAAGAGACATTTAGCATAACTTTCTTCATCCTACATTTAGCATGACATTTATTAATGAATGAAATAGACAAACTATTTTGTGAGTGAGAAACGCTAAAGTTATAAAACTTTTATAAATTAAATGAAATTAATTTACAAACACGGGCGCTTATTGAGCTTAACTATTCTCTCTGTCTCTCTTTGTGTTTAGTTATAATGTATTCTGATAGACACAAGTATTTGTAAGATTTATTTTATAAATATTGGAGCATTTCTCTGTCTTGGATAAATTTGGTGCATGTCTATTTGTTCTTGTATGTCCCTAGGATTCTCTTAAGATAGGCTCTGGTTGAGATTGTGGTGCTAAACCTCGGTAGGTTGGTTTGCTCGAAACAATACCATGACTTTCCGCCCACGAAATTTGGTCCCAAGATTCTAAAAGGAAAATAAAAGAATCATTAGGCACCACCACTTTTTTACATATGACAATTAACAAATTCATGTTATCAAAGGGTGTTTATCTAACGGTATAAGAATAAATAAGCTATAAATTATGAGGTTGTGAGTTTTAATCCTTATTTGAGGTCAAATATATATGTAATCGATTGTTGTATATTTGTATATAATTTGATACAAAATGTGTATAATCGATGAGTTTATATAGTAATATGTGTTCCAAGCATCCAAATAAAATACCTTTTGGTCATATTCGTAAGAATACATAGGTACATAGATTTTTCAATTGCATTGTACAAATATTCTTCATTTCAAAAAGGTAATTTCCTATGCCATTACAAACTTAATCATATCCAGAACAGCACTCCTATAAAATTATTATTACGTCAGCTAAATGGCCCTATATTGACAGTTCACGAAAAGGTTCAATGTATGTTAATCATACGCTGAGAATAATCTTTAAACAATTCTTAGTATTTGTACCAACTTGCTTTTTCCAAAAATATATCATGTATGTGTAACAACTGTACATGACTTTATTCTTTTTTAAAAACCATGGTCTCGCATGTGTCAATTTTGAGAGACACTATAATCTGCTATTTTAATCAAAAGAAAAGTTTGTTAAGATTCTGATGATATTTTTTTCTTTTCTTTTTTAAAAGAAAAGGAAACCAAATAGCTTTGATAGTAATGTGTATGGTCAATGGTCATCTATAAAATGAGAACTAATCATACTTCATTTTACCATAACAAAACTAGTAGTAATTCACAACTAAATAATGTCAAGCAAAAGTTTCTTCAATTTCAACTATGGTTTTTCAAGGAAATCATCAACTCCTAAGTCCCCACCACAAACTCAATCACTCCAGCCATCAAAATCCAATTCACCGGTTGCTTTGCAGCCTAACATCGACGAGATGAGACGTGTTTTCAATAAATTTGACAAGAACAAGGATGGAAAGATTTCAAAGGAAGAGTACACTTTAGCCGTGGGATTACTTGGCAACAAGAACGCTAAAGCTGAGGTGAACAAAGCGTTTCAAGCCATAGACACGGATGGAGATGGGTTCGTCGACTATGATGAGTTTATGGAAGCCCAAAAGTCGGATGGTGGAGTTAGGACAGGGGATATAAAGAGTGCGTTTAAGGTGTTTGATTTGGATGGAAATGGGAAAATAACCGCGGAGGAGTTGGTGCAAGTGTTGAGGCAGCTAGGAGAGAAGTGTAGTTTGGAGTCATGTCGGAAAATGGTTAAAGGGGCGGATGCTGACGGTGATGGGATGATTGATGTTGATGAATTCATGGGTTTAATGACTCGTACCATGAAGTTAGCATGAAATTGCTGCTACTTAATTACTTGTAATTTTTAAGAAGTTATTATAGCTTGCAACAAGAACAATACCAAATCCAGCCAAAAGACTAGTTATTATAGCTTGTATTTTTCTAATTACTTTTTACAATAATATTTGAGTCATAGTTAGCTAGAGTGACTATTTGTAAGTTTTTAGGACTCTTTTGTAGGACTCCGGTAACTTTTCCGTTAACAATAAGATGTTTGAAAGCTAATATAAAACATTTGATCCCATTTCTGAAGTTGATTTGATTAATTTTCTGTTATATTATTGGGTTACATATTATTCGATTATAGTTTCCGAATTCGTACTTTTCTACTTGAGGTTCATACGGTACGTTGTGATTTTGTACAAATGATCAGATCTTTTGTAGCACAATAAACTCTAAACTATAGTAATCATACCATAAAGTAAGCAAAGCTATTTTGGTTCCAAAAAACATTAATATAAAAGTCTGTAAGTAATCTTATATTACTATGAATAAGTTACACAGCTAAAATGTGAACACAAATATGAAAGAAAAAGAAGCGTTCCATGAAGGGGATTGATGGGGGGCATTTGGCGTACCAAAATATATCTTACTTTATTAAAAAAATGAAGATAAGTGGGCTGCGATCAATAGATTGCCAACATTGAACGTTTGAGGTCATCGTTGTTTGATGCTGATGAAAATGGAAAGAAAGTGGTTGATGTCACAAAACTTCTTGCTTCTGAGCGCCACACGTTTATTGAGAAGCTCATCAAACACATTGAGAATGACAATCTTGAGTTGTTGCAGAAAATTAGACGAATGGACAAGTAAGGTTTCCTTAATTTCTGCATGATTATTAATTTATTATTAGTAAAAATTGATGTTAATTTACAGTTTATGGATTTGTTTTCTTGTAGGTGTTCAGTTGCCTTCTGTGGAGATGAGATTTAAGAATCTTTGTGTGGAAGCTGAATGTGAAGAAGTTCATTGCAAGCCCCTCCCAACTCTCTGGAACTCTTTGAAAAACATGTTTTGTGTAAGTATCCGACTGTCAAACTGTTAAGACCAATACTTTAGCCCAATAACATGTCCAAAATATAAGTCCAGTGAGGTTCTACCCTAAAACCAATATGTGATAGAAGGAGCAACCCATGAGTATATGCATACATCTATTTCAAATATTTCTTTTATTTTTTGATGTGGGACATGAGTTTTCACCTAACACAAACTTGGTTTATTTCGTATACTTATCTCAAGCTACCATTTTTAAAATATCGGCGCTTTTCTGATGACAAAATATTATATAATTGATCTTTTAGGTGAATTATTTTAAAAATGTCAAGCCGTTCATCATATGACTCGTTTTATGACAGCATGTGTTAGAATTATTTTTTTCAGTGTTACAATAACACAGCTAGTTCTATTATGAAATTATATGGTCTGTGATTGTACATTTTCTTAATAATTGTTTTGATTATTTAATTTTCAAGTGTTAAGAATTGGTTGACTTGGGGGACAGAGGAGGAGCTTATTATTACTAGCTAATGGTTAAGATCATGAATTATTTGGTTGGATCATGATCATTCACATACAACGATATAAGTAAAAAGTATTCAGTCAAAATTAGTTTTCAGGTTACCACATCGAACAGAGAACACGAGTACTGAAGACTAGTACAAATTTTGTTTCGTGTAGTACAAAACACACTTTTCATCTTGATCAATTAAATGTTGTTACAATCCCATTTTCTTAAGAAACTTAGCTAATTAAGGTATATTTTTTGCCTTTGATTTGGTATAAAAGTATATGTGCTTCAATTTGAAGTTCATGTATCCATGCATTATGCCAATAGGTGGGCCTATTTACAGAGTTTCTTATAGTATTAAACATTTTGTTTGTAGATGGTTTGCATTATTGATTAGACCACACGGTGGGCCATGGCCTATTTACAGAGTTTCTTATAGTTTAATTTGAAGTTCATCTAGTCATCATATTTGGGGTTTCTTTCTCCTTTTTGGAGTGGCGTTTTAATTTGTAAAAGTTGGTTTTGCTGTGCAACAAAAGCAGCTCTTTATTTGATTGGTGATATCTTCCTTGCTTTAATGATAAACTGAAGTGAATGATTTAACAAAAGGCAAATCAGTGTTAAATCATGCAACTCCTTTATTTTGTGTCCTTTTGTTTTTTGCTTTGGTAACAGTTTATTCTTTTTTTACCAAATGATCGGTGGCTTATCTTGAACATATTTTTTATGGACCAAATATTATTAATGCGTAAATAATATTTGAACATAAAACATTTATTTGGTTATGCTAAACGAATTGACAACCAATTTGATAGTCTTTATGATTTATATGAGTATTTATCAACAAACTTATCACTTTTATTCATAGTTGTCAGCTCTCAAATTGACTTTTGACTCAAAATTTTAAATTTCTGATTTCTAAAAGCTTATACCATTATATAATAGATTTGAAAGAAATATGTATGTTACTTATTATTTCGGGAACACGAAAAAATAAAATATCATCAAAAGGAAAAGAGATGATATAAAGACATACAAATATAAGGAAAATCAAAATGAAAATTAAATTTATAACATAAAACATTTTTTTGAGCTCGCATATTTTTCAAAGTAAAAAGGTTGAAAGATAGTCTATCACATTCTTAAATTAAAAGAAAAAACAATTTCTTTACTTCTTCTTCGACATTTCTCCATGTACCCATGACAATGGATTCTTCATCAAAATCGATTAAAACGTCTCAACATACTATGCTTGTTGGTCCTCCAAGATGTGGGAAAACCACATTGTTGAAAGCACTTTCCGGGAACCTAAGCAAATCTCTCAAGGTTTTGAACTTCCAATTTGGCTGAAGTTTATAAGCATAATACATACATTGGAACAATATGTTTATATTTACACAAACACACGTAAATCATTCGTGTTTCGGTTGGTTGTATCTCGTTATTGGTTTATAGCCCCTTCCATGCAGGCTTATTCCCAGCACATTCCATGTCACTGATGGTTCTTTATTAATTAATTAATGCAGATAAGTGGTGAAATTTATTACAACGGATACAAATTTGAAGAGTTTGTCCCTCAGAAAACTTCTGCCTACATAAGCCAAGATGATTTGCATATCCCTCATATGACTGTCAAAGAAACACTTGACTTCTCCTCTCATTGTCAGGGTACTAAAAGTCGTGCAGGTAAGCCAAATTACCTACTTCGAGAAAGCAACTAACAAATCTGTAGTTTTGTACTCCATTCCATTTGAGAACTAAATTATAACTGTTTCTTCTGAACAAGAAATAATGATGGAGGTATTCTAAGGGAGAAAGAAGGAGGGATTATTCTAGATCTAGATATAGACACTTTTATGAAGGTAGGTTATTAATCTTAAATTATTAATATTGTTATTTGTAGTTGTATGGTTCTTTTCTTACTCAATATTTCTAGTGTGCAAGCTAATAAAGCCACCCTTTTGTTCAACTTTTGACTTGAATTTCTGGAAAGTTTTATTACCTTTTCAAAGACTCCTAAAGTTATGCCAGTTAGGCAGTTGGATGTCATATTGTCAGGGAGATTTTTTTTATACCAAATAGTAAATTCGCTATATCTCTTTTCTTTATTTGATATATATATATATATATACATCTGTAAAGACTTTCAGATCAAACTAAGTAATGGAAACTGGTTTGGCAGATTCAATGCCAGCTTGGTTAAAGTGGGGATATTGGGTTTGTCCTATGTCATATGGTGAAATAGGCATTGCAGTGAATGAATTTCTTGCTCCCAGATGGAACATGTTATTTGTCCTATGTCCTATACGTTACTCCATGATTCTTGTACTCAATGTCAATTTATGAGTTCCATATTGCATGCATGCTCAATTGATCATGTTATTAAATACTTCCAGCTCCTGGAACTCGTCCCATAATTTCATAAGAGAAACACTATCTCAAGTACATAGAAATGAAGAATCCAAAGACCAGACTCACGAGGATAAAAAATATAAAAAGTCCACTACTGCTGTCTCAGAGCCTAATGAAGGTTGGAATTTTCATTTTCCTATATATGTTGCATTCTGTTTGGTGTATGGTATATCCAGTTTCTAAAACTCGCCAGATCGAATAAATACTTAATTATTTATCCTCTTATCTTACAGGAAAAATGGTATTACCTTTTGAACCACTAACAGTTACCTTTCAAAATTTATATTACTATGTTGAGCCCCCACCGGTAATTGATCAAAAATAGCTTAATTAAATCTCAAATGATAAAAACTTCGATTGCATGTTCAAATTATGTTACAGATTAGTATATATTGATTTGATATGGTGTCAGGAAATGAGGCAGCATGGGTTCACAGGGAAAAGACTTCAAATTCTTCAAAATATCACAGGGGCTTTTAGACCCGGTGTTCTCACAGCATTGATGGGTGTAAGCGGTGCAGGAAAAACAACACTGCTTGATGTTCTTTCTAGAAGGAAAACAAGTGGCATTGTTGAAGGAGAGATTAAAATCGGAGGATATCCAAAAGTCCAAGAAACCTTCTCTAAGTTTCGGGTTACTGTGAACAAACTGATGTACACTCTCCCCAAATTGCAGACAAAGAATCAGTAGTGTTTTCTGCTTGGCTCTGTCTTCATACTGGAGTTGATTCAAAAACCAAATATGTGTGTATTTATGATATATATATATTTATACTCTTAGAAATTAAGTTAACACATCAGCTTACGAATATCTTTTCATATACAGAGATTCATTGATCAAATTCTGGAAACAGTAGAGCTTCATGACATAAAAGATGCCTTGGTTGGCGTTCCTGGAGTTAATGGTCTATCAACTGAACAACGTAAGCGACTCAAAATTGCTGTGGAAGTTGTTGCTAACCCCTCCATTATTTTCATGGATGAACCTACCACGGGTCTGGATGCTAGATCAGCTGCCATTGTCATGCAGGCTGTGAAAAATATTGTTGATGCGGGAAGAACAATTGTCTGTACCATTCACCAACCCAGCATTGATATATTTGAGTCCTTTGATGAGGTAGACACTTAAAAATATACTTGAACGCTAATTAAGGCATGTTCCTGCAGTTAATTCTATTGAAAAATGGTGGACATATGATTTACTGTGGGCCACTGGGTCAGAACTCAAGTAGCGTCATTGAATACTTTGAGATTAGTTACTCATATATCTATGTTAGGCACACAAATTTTGTTGTGTGTTCACAAGATAGGTCTTTGCAACAGAGCAGTTCTAGGGTGCCAAAGATTAAAGGAACTATAATCCAGCAACATGGATCTTAGAGGCTACTTCATCGAAAATGGAAGCTTCACTTGGAGTGGATTTTGGACAAATCTATTCTACCTCATCTTTGTATAAGTAAGTTACACCTTTACATCTTGCTGAAAAAACAATATCACGATAACGAGCTATATATTTAGTAGCCCAATATTCAAGATGTTTATGTCTCTACCCTGCCTTTGAAAGTGTACGTTTAATGATAAGATGTTGGAAGCTTAATGTTTTTTTTAGCAATTATGCTTTAAGAGCTTGAACCCTTAACTTCTGTCTGACTCCTATTATGTGTTATATATCTACCGTGTTAGGAGAAATAAGGAGCTTATAGAAACATATAGGAAACCACCTCCCGATTCAAAAGATTTGTATTTTGCCACACGTTTTTCACAAAATGGTTGGAGCCATTTCAAAGCCTACCTCTGGAAACAACGCTTGTCATATTGGAGAACTCCTTCATACAACTTGATGCGTTCCATGTATATGCTCTTCACATCGTTCATCTTTGGGTTACTCTTCTGGGATCAAGGGAGAAAAATGTAAGTTTAAAGTACTCGTACATATATATTATGTGCTCCTTGTTATTTTAAAGAATAAAAGTAAAAAAATGAGCATTTTGAAGTGTGGTTTACATTTCTTCAAAATCTCAGCTCCTTTATATTTCTTGAATTACACCCTCAAATCATCTAATATTATAACTTTTTCGTATAACAGACATAGGCCCCAGAGTTTATTCAATATCCTTGGAGCAATATACTGTGCAATATATTTCAGTGGCATAAACAACTGCTCCACATGTTTCCATGGAGCGAACTGTTCTGTATCGTGAAAGGTTTTCTGGGATGTATGGATCATGGGCTTATGCTCTGGCACAGGTATAAAATCCTTTTGTATCTTCTAGGATTAGTGGTGGCAATTGACCGATTCATTTATGAAGGGATCTTTTTGGTTGTATTTCAGATTATAAAGTTTAGCTTAAAAGGGATGGTCTAAAAGGGTCAAGCGGGTCGAAACTCACCCAAAATGCACGTTTGTCTAATCAAACAATACCTTATTATTGTAATTAACATTCGTCTGCATCACGTATCCTATGATCGGATTTGATTGATCAGCCTACAAGGCTACAAGAGTTTCTGGTATTCTTATACCTTTTTGTGCACATTGATGTAATTTACCTATTTGGGCATGCTGCTTGTTGCTATGACACCGAACTTTCCAGTAGCTGCCATTCTACAGTCTGTATTTTACACGATGTTTCACTTGTTTGCTGGATTTATAATTCCTAAACCGGTAAGTCTCTGTTTGACTCGTAACTGCCTAATTTTACAGAAGCGGATTTTGAATAGACAGATATTATTCATAACATTACGATAGAGGTGGCGAAAGGGATTCGGTCACTGGGAGGGTGCGTTGGTTAACAAGTCAAAACAGGTAACTTTTAGTACGAGTCAGATTATTGGCCCAGACATATATTTTTGAAGTCTAAAATCAGAACCATCCTCAAACTTCATGTACTTCTTCTTATATTAAGATAGGTTTGTGTAATTAAAATCCATATTAGGCCCAAAATCTGAAGCCCAATATCAAAAGATTATTTCTAAACCCAAAAGCAAACAAAAAAAGCCCACTAGTCCACTTAACGTGCGATCACGCAAGCAATCGCAGACAAAAAAAGAATCACATTATGGAGTAGAAAGCTAAAGTTTGTTTTTAACATATATGAAGAGAAAAAGAAGAAGCTTGGTAGAAATACAATCTTATTACATTCAAGCCAAGATCATTATAAGTACAATCGTATCTTCATTTTTATGTTATGTTCTTTTTTTTTTTATTTTCTTTATATGCTAAAGACTCATAAACCTCGTACGCTTAAAAATATATATATAAGTTTGTCAAGTAATTTTATTACTATAAATAAGTTACACGACCAAAATGTGAACACAAAAATGAAAGAAAAATTAAGAAGTAGGAGCATGAAGGCGATTGATGATGTGCAATCGGCGTACCAAGAATTTATTATTATAAACCCCCCACGTGTGATGCTTTTGTCCAATTCTGACGACATTTAATTTAAATATATTTTTTAAAAATTTATTTTATTAAAAAAAGTTTGATTTTTTTTTGCATATTTATCAATTGGACGTGCCGTCATGGCCCCCTCAAACTTAATGCACCTCCATGTGTTTTTTTTGTCCCCTCATTTATTTCCTTTGTACCCTCATTCGGTGAATTTGATTAACTTTGGTTTTAGAAAGTTTATGTAATGTTCGGGAAAATATTTGATTAACTTTGGTTTTATAGTGTATTGTTTATTTAAGTTACAACAGTTGCATATCATTAATTAAGTAGCTACCTCACGTTTTGCATCTTTCTTGTGTATTAGCTTTGTGTTTTCATTTTTTCTTTAGCTATTTGATCATATCAGAAAAAGGTAAATTTGAAGGGTATAGTTGTGTAAATTCTCTTTGTTGACAATACCAATTCTTGTTACTGAAAAAATATATATGACCATTTGAGTTGAATTTGCATAACATTAAATTCCTACTTTGTAAATTTAAATGCAAAAAAAAATAAAAAAAACCCTTAAACAATTTTCTTCTTACACTACTACAAAAATTGAGTTTTGGGACCGGCAGTTTCCATTGGAGAAGGTCGTTTCCGATAGATTTCCGACGAATCTACATCGAAATATAAAAGTTCTTTGGTGAATTTTCGTTGGACTTTTCCAATGGTTTCCGCGACCGTCATTTCTAACGGATTCGTTTCGAAAGGACTTCTGACGGTCCTTTTTCGACAGATTTTTGACGATCTTTTTCCGACAAATTTCCGACTGTCGTTTTCTTAAGTTAAATGTTTAAAAACTACTTATTTGATAGTTTAATTAGATTACTTGTATTTGTATAGTAAAAATACAAAAGGCGGAAAAAGTTAATCACAAATTCATCTTAAAATCTTAAATTTTATAATGGGACTTTAGAAAATTTAATTTATCTATAATATATAACATCGGAAATCCCTCAGAAATATTTCTATTTAGAGATGGATTTGTGACAGGTTGTTGGTCGTTGAAATCCGTCTCAAAATCGCCATTAATCTTTCTCTAGTATATGTTCGTCGAGAAATTGTCAGAAATCTAGGATGGCTACTACTCCATCGGAACATCTGTCGGTAATTGAGGATGGCTACTAGACCGTTGCAAATCTCTTGAAAATTTAGGACGGATTTATATACCATCAAAAATATGTATCTATTTTCAGTCGTTCTAGTAGTGTCAAGTGTTTGTCAGAAAACTCATTAGAGATTATGGGAGATTAAGTGTTTGTCTTTAAAATCTTTAGCGAGCTATGAAGTTTGTTTGGTTGACGAAGTTTATAAATCTTTTCTTAAGTGTAAGTTACAACATAAGCACAGAAAGGACTAGCTAAAACAGTGAAAATGTCTATTCATGACGGTGAAATGACAGCCTTTTATAGGTAGGATGTATAAAATAAGATGGTTTTTAAGAAAGTCATTTGACCGTCTTGTTTAATTATTTGTTAAAGCGGTTAAGCGTTTGTTGGGGCGGTGTGTTTTGATTCCCGCCACTAGTGAAAAAGGCTTTGAAATAACCACCTAAAAAAACAACGTACTAATAAAGATGTAGGGTCTGTTTGACATGAAGTTTTTAGGAGCTTTTCGGAGTTTTAGTTTTTTGTTTTTGAATGAAAAGCTCTTATGAAAATAAAAGTCATGTTTGTCATGTACAAGCTTTAGCTTTATAATCCAACGAAAAACTCAAATTCTCAAAGCTACTAGAAGTAGCTTTTCGCGAAAAGCTCTAAACCTAAAACTACAGCTACAGCCTACAACCTACAACTACAGCTACAGCCTACAGCTATTTCACTAAACATACCCTTAATAATCATTCTTTCTAAATTATTCTTTTATATCTTAGCAAAAAGTAAGATATTTCTTTTATACTTTTCAAAGAACAATCCGTCAACAATGCAGGCAAAATAAACTAACAATAAATACGATCTTAATAGAAATGAATATATCATTCATAAATTATAACAATCAATTGCAGTGCATTACCCCATACCCTATTTGCAAGAAATAGTTGAGAGTACATGAAAAAGTTACGTCTTAAAGTCATTAAAGTGGGTTAGCCCACAAATCACCTACTAAATAGATACAAATCTCCAAAAATAAATAAATAAAGGATTAAACAATAGAGGAAATTGGGTGTTTGAAACTAAAGATCATTTGTTGGAAATAAGATATTCATTCAATATCTGCATCTTAACTTTCACTTCATCCACAACCGTTGGTCTCATCTCTTTAATCCATCGATACAGCTTAGTTAAGTCGTCATCACCGCACTTATCAAATTGGTCATTTTCCAAAAAGCATGGTTTTTAAGTCGGTTCAAGAGAAACCGATCTAAATAATTGATTTAAATTAGGCAGTGTTTTATGACCGCTACAAATATTAGCATTTCAAGTGGTTCTCTAATACCCGCTACAAATATTAGCCTATAAGTATTCTTTTAAAACCGCTGCAACTAACTCTTCGGACCCAACTTTTGAACTGTTTTACCTTAAAACCGCTTTAAATGGAGGCCTAAGAAATTCATTTATGTACTAGTGCTAAAACATACTCGAAGTAGATTTTAGATTAGCTTGAGCTCTATTTTATATCCAAATCTAATTATCATAATAATCTCAAAAATGTCGCTAACTTTTTTTGCAATTGTCATAATATTTTGTTTAGTTATTTCACCTATTCCATATCTAGCTACTTACTACTAATCTCTATACGGATTAGACAAAAACTTTAGCTACTGTTACCTATCATATAGATTGCATATGTGCAATGTACATAATACTTTAATAATAAAATGGACCTATGTATCACCCCCTCTTTGAAAAATGATAAGGACATGAAAACCAAATGATACTTGATAAGACTAGTCTAACGTGTAAACATTGTCTTCTCAGTACGTATCAACATTTGATTTCGTTTTTGTTTTTGTTCTCATATATACCAAGTGAATTGAATTTGACATTTTCAGGTCTTATGTGCAGAAGTGACCATACACCCATCACAAAACTATGCTTATATTTTCTCTTTCAGTATATAGATGAAATATATATTAGACTTATCAATAAGAGTATTGAATTATGCTTTAAAATTACTAAACGCACATAAAACAAATAAATAAAATGTGGACAGTATCAAAAGATTTTGACACTGTAAATATATATATATATATAGTGGTATTTATTTAATATTTGAAGACTACATTTAAAAGTTAAAACAAAAGTTCTGAATTATTTGGAAAATTTTCTGGGGGACATCAAAAGTAAGCAAAAAAAAGTCAAATCAAAACGGAAGAAGACCCGATTAATTGAAAATGCTATACATGTGACCAAACCGCACGATTTGTGACATATAATTGCCAAATCCTATTTGGTAGTTCACCGGCTATCACCGGTACATATGTGTACGTTCATCCAATTTTAAACAATAAAAATATATTAAAAAACACAAAACTTTAATTAAATATAAGTTGCCGAGAATATAACTAATAAAAATATTAGCTAAGTTAGACGTTTGTCGTGAGTGTAATTTGTTGAATATGTGATTGTCATGAATGTATAATAAACCTACATATACAGTCATATATACTCCTAACACCAAGGTAGAAAGAGAGAGAAACTAAAGAGAGTGAAAGTGAGGACCACACGAGTCATCCATCGATAATAAGAAGCGAATCGATCAAACGAATCGTTCACAACATTAGCAACCTCGTCAAAGACTTGGAATTACACTTGTTAACAGAAAAAATAACAAGAGATATCGATCATTGGTTGTACTAGCTAGCGGATCAAATATGAGGAACGAAAGTATAGGATTCTGATTTGGTGTATGTATTATGGATGTTAATATGCTGTTTGGAGTCACGGATAGAGGTGGAGATATGGCGAACGAGACGGAGGAGATTGCGGATAATTTGGGACTGGTTAAGAGGAGGAAGCTCAATGGTGACAGTTTGAGGTCGAGTCTGTTAACATTTGTGCAAACTAAAGGTCTTGATAGTGAGAACTGTGTAAATTCACCGGCTAAGGACGAACTAATCGATTCTTGCAATGGGTTTGAAGGTTTTAGATCCAGTGGTGTCAAGGCGTCTTGTTGCTCTAGTACCGGATCAATTGAGAAACGGAAAGCTTCAGATCTGGAAGTAATTTATTTTTTTTCTCTATATATATATTTATAGGTTAGCTTTATGCATGTTTTAACAAGTTTTTATTTAATGGAATAAAGGTTAAATAGCTAGCTTACATTTTTTTTTCTTTCGAATTTGCAGGGAGAGAGTGTTGCAACTGACACTGCTGAGAGACATAAATTAGATGGAAGTGAAAGGTTTTTAACTGATGGCTATTTAATTTGCTCATTTATGTACATGTTTTTGGAAAATAATATATATGTATTTTGCTTGTTTAGAAAATAAATATTCAAAAAGAGTAATTTGTGATCTTAGAATTAACGGCAACCGTTTAGTAGAGCTGGCTCACTAATTTCTTCATATGACTCGACAGCTCATTCTTCCACAGACCGGCAAGCGAATTTAAGGCAGAATCAGATGAACTAGAGACAATTACAGCGAAACAGTCACCGGTAAAGGAGAAGATGCCACCAGAAGCAGAACTCGAAGAATTCTTTGCTGCAGCACAGAAAGATCTCAACAAACGTTTTAAAGACAAGTTAGTAATTAAGCTATATATGTACTGTATATAATTGAGTAGTTGTTTGTATATGTATACTTTATAAATATTAAAATTAGCTAAACATCATGAATCATATTGTTACAATTTGCAGGTATAATTACGACATTTTAAACGATATTCCAACGAAAGGTCGTTTCGAGTGGATTCAAGTAAAGCCAGGGAAATGATGATCGACGAGGATAATAATAATAATTATTATTATTATTAGTGTATAATTACACACGGTTGTATGTCTTAAAGAATTTGTTTCTAAAATTTAGAAACAAAAGTTGAATTAAGATTATAGTTTTAATTCTCTACTAGCAAATTTAGTTAGGTTATCCTTTTAATATTTATTTCCTTACCATATATATAGTCCGTATATTCTACGGTTAGCTACTTACTTTTAATGTTTCCCCATTCATAATTATTACTCAAACCACTTGCAAGATTAATCACTTAAAAAGAAATGTTTAAGAAGTACTAGTGAAAAACTACGATTATTTCACCTATTTATACATAATAGTAACAAAAATATATAAATAAATAAATAAAGTACGTAATTTATAGATGCCGGAAATGTGAGTTACAGCAACGGTGATGATAGAAATGAAGGTACAAGAATACTACTGACGCCTTACCGTGTAAGCTACGAACACGTGTTTGAATACCGGAAAGCATATACTACACATACATACTGACTCCCATGTGGATCCAGTTGAGAGAGAAAGAGTTATATATTTCAGCACCCATATCCAAAAACCTTCATCACATTACTCAAGTACAGTATTACTCATATGTCATCACAGCTGCTTGTTCCGTTAATTACATACGGCTCCTATTTAAATTCATTGTTTAAGTTTTACTTTTTAATATCTGCATATTAGAAAATATAGCTTTTATTTTTTATCATGAATTCATGACTTTGTTTTTCATTTCAAATAGACGACCATGATGATTTTAATATACTTATACTTATTAATAATATAATAATAATTAAAAGGCCTAGCGATACACTACTTGAAAAGTACAAAAGAAGATGGGTTTGAACGAAGTCGCAGCTAAAACTCACTACACGATAAAAATAGTCCGGTGTTGAACAAGGGGAGTTAAAGATCTTATCAACCCTTAGTGACGATAAAATCGTCGCTAATGATATTTTAAGTTATTTTTCTTTTTATTTTTGACTCTAAATTAAAAAAAACATTCCCGAGTATTCCTTTATAAAAATAAAAATCATCACTAGATAATTTTTATATAATAAATTAATATATGTATAGAAGTAAATGTTAAATATAGGTTGTTTATAATTTATCATTATGATTACGTCATTTTAATTAACAATACGACATCTAAACTTTTATATGATAAATTATGTAACTATAAAAGTAAATATTAGTTGAGTTGTATAGGGTTTAACGACGTTTAGGGTTTGTAGTTTATGAACTTACTATCGATGGTTTACATCTATGCATTATCGTAACGTTAGTCGGTTTATCAATCATACGTTGTTCATCAAACTCTAATGATCGAAATATATCAGTAAGATGTTTTTTCTACGTGTCACTTACTATATATATATCTTCGTGACACAAATAAAAAGATGCGGATGGTATACTATTAGTCCCTACAAATCAATACTACAAGCCCTAACTTAATCATAGACGAATAATTGTCTAGCCACTTTTACCATCTAATTCGACTTTGAACATCATAGGCAAAATTGTTAGTCTTCCAATCAAAACTTGATTTTAACCTTTAACATAATAATCATCATCTAAATTATGCTATAATTACATCGTTCAAGATTTTCTTTACCTCTAAAAGGGAACACTATCATAGCTAAACAAGCTTAAAATCATTTTCAAAGAGCTTCTTAATCCATACTATAGTTTTCCCCATCTTGCCATTTCTTCAAAATCGATTTCTTAAAATTCGACTTTTACACATACTAAAACACCAAGAACACACACTTAACTCTCTTTCAATTGAGGTGAGAAATAGATACTTTAGTTTATTTGGGTGGAAGATTACTCACTTAAATGAGATGAAGATCACTTGGAATGACTTCTTGCTTCATATTGATCTTTCTTCTCTTACTCTTTTGTTCAAAACCGTCACTACCATACTAGGACTAACACACATACACTTTTCTTTACCAAATGAGGTGCAGCGGTGAGCAGAATTTTGACTGCTCTCATCCACTTCTTTTTAATTGTAAATGGGTATTCCAACTATTCTTTAATGTCTACACATGCCCTAAACTTTTAACTAATATATAGATGATTATTTTCTTACTTTTAGATACATTTTAAGGTACTAAATACCTAAAAGTTTATCATTTTTAAATATATTACTTTTAGTATTATATAAATATAAATACTTTGCAAAAATGGAATGTTATGAGTTTCGCCTAACACATCATAAGGAGGCCCACGGTATCATTGTTCTAAACGATATTTTTCAACCAATTAAACTCTAAGTCCTTATAGATATCTAGCAATTTGCTTACGTAGCAAATAATGATAGGAAAAAAGAGGCTTCAATTTTGTTTTACCTATCTCTTTCTTAAGGTTAGATTTGAAGGTGTGTAAGGTGTTTAATCGCACACAACTCTCATTTTTTGAGGAGCTCTAAATTCTAAAACTTAAAACTTGAACATAGACTCTTTTATGACGATTTGTTCCATATAATCATATTGAATGGTGAAAAAATTCGTTTGATAGTATTGAAACCACAGTAAAAAATTAAACTTACACTTATTCTTTAATTGTGAACCCTGAGGAAGATAACTATGATTCTCACTTTTGTCTTTTAGTCCTTCAATTATTAATTAATATTCAACTTTAACCTTTATACTTTATAATAATGTCAAATCACAATTTTAAAAGCTAGGTGCTTGATGTCTTTAATTTTAATACGTATTAACAAATTAATAATTTAGAACGATAAAAAACAGATAAGTTTAAAGTAAACATAATAAAAAAATAATTTAAAACAAAAAACATTATTAAAAAAATATAAATCGTGTGTCTAACTTTTAAAATCAAAAATATTCATGTGACTTTTTTTTAAATAACAAATAGGTATGTGTGTTATAATTAAATTTACCGCAATAATATTATATAAATATTTAATTTTTTATTATAACATATCATATTATTTGAATAGTTAACATAATAAAATAGGTAATTTACATATTTATATATCAAATATTAAATATTAAATATAAAAAAAGAAAGAATAAATGATTTATAAAAGCTAGTATGATATCGAAAACATTTTTTTTCACAAAGAAAAACACATAAAGTTGCGCACGTTTTCTTATGAAGCCAAATATTTGAAGTTTATTTTAAAACATATGGTCAAAGATATTGGTTACCGTAACAATTAATTAAGTAGAATCGAAGACTCTTAATTATTTTCAAACATGTATGTATCTCAACTCAAATCACTACTGGTTGTAATAGTCTCCTTTTTTCACATTGACCAACTAAAACCCAAGTATTAGTAGAATTATATAAACTCTTAAAGAGTGGTTACTACGACTTTAATGCATAAACATCGACAAATTCACCATTATATTATATGATTTTGCATTGAATTACATATTGTGTATCTGATCCAAAAGGTACGTCGTGTGCATTTGCTAGTTCTCGAGCTTTTTCATCACTACATACTACTCCAACAAACACTTCAATCGAATGTATTGTCTTCTAACGAACCTAACGTTTTCTAAGTATGGTACGTATGAATCTTTACACATTTTAACTCTTTGGGTCTAAGTATATAATGCAATTTTAAAAATGGAAGGGAATATTTGTGAAGTGAGTCAGTCTACCACCATGTTGTAATGATTAGGAGAAAGGGGCAAAAGCAGCACGTGGGTAAAGATTCTTATAACCATTTGAATCTGATCCTTCCGATATGATCCCCACACTTCATCTCCTGCACATTCTCGCATGTGATCGCTTCTCTCTTCCTTTTTCTCATTTTTGTTTCAGAGAGCCCCTACATCGTTAACGAGGTCGGGCATCACATTAGTCTCCGTCTAATTTAATTGTCAAATTTTTTTAATAAAAAGTCAAATAATTTAAAATCGGAATCTCATTTAAAGCAAAAACCACATAATTCGATTAGCAGTTACCCTGCAAGACCAATGGACTTTAATGTGGCCAATAAAGTATACTCTACTATAAACTAATATTAATATTAATTAATATATTTAATTAAAAAAAACCCATTTTTGTTCGGAAATAGATAAAAATAACACTTTTGAATGATCTGTGGCTAGAGTTAGGAACTAGGAAGTTATATGTTCACTTTTGGAAAGAAAGGGTCCCAAAAATGTTTGCTCTAATTCAAAAAGGCAAATGATGACATTCACTAAAGTTTCCATTTGAGATCTGAATCTCATGTAGTTTCTTTTTGCAACTAAAGTTTCATTTGAGATCTGAATCGTATACCCTTTATAGTTTTGGTGTGCATATCTTTTAATTTTGATAGCAAGACTTTTATTTTTATTGGTTGTGACGTATGAGGTAGACAGTAGACACAATGCTTTCAGATGAATTATTATGAGTATATTGTTGTTAACAAGAGTTGAGAAAAAAGTTGGATAGAGAACAGGTAGCCAAGATTCAATCATGCAATTTAAACGGTAGCTAAATCATGGTTTGCAATTAAATTGTTGAGATTTTGGTTTGCGTTAGTATATAGGATATGCGTCTTAGCGTCAATCGTTTGTTGATTAACAATTAACGATTTTGAAAGTTTCAATGAGCCAAAAGATTGCAGGAGCAAAGGAAGAGCTCTTACATTTCAAGCATCACGCACAAGAGTTTCAAGTAATGTTATATTTTGAACTATATACTACTTGTTATATTTGTGTATTGTATTTCAGTGAACTCTTTGTTAATTTTTATAGCTTAACTTGGTATTTATTAGCTAAATCTTACACCATACAACTTACAAAAATCATTACATTAGCAATCAATATTACTTGCGCTTTTATCAGATTTCCAATTTCGGAACATATTTTGAAGGACATAAATTCTCAAATTATAATCGGGTAATCATATATGCATTGAACGGGTAGGTGGATCTTCAAAATTTGGTTCTATCACCGGGCTAATTATCCAATACGGATACCTATTGTTGTTCTATATAAGGCCCAATAAGTAGTTGGGTAGTGGACTGGCACATAAACTATTTAAAAGATACCTATTGTTGTTTCATATAATGCACAAATAATATAATTTTTATTTGGTATAACATTTGTTCTTATTGATTTGTGTATTAAAAAAAGTCATCATCTTACATTTTTAATTTAGAATGATCGACATAAGACGTAAGATGCATAAAATTAAATGTGATTTTTTATCACAAAAAGAATATTATATTAATATCTTTTAAATATTTAATATGCATAACACACTCAAATATTCATAAGTCAAGTAAAATCTATACTTATTAATAATATAAAATTTAATATTAATAATAATGATTATAATAACTTAAATACTTATACACCATGTTAAAAAATAATCAAATAATTATTTAAGTACTTATGTGACATGTCACACTTAACAATTAATCTCTCAATTGTAAAAAAATGCATCTCTTTTGATTCTTCAATCATCCAAAGATGTATATTTCCATTATACCTTTTTTCGGTATCTCACTCCGTGAGCTAGGATAAAATTATCATATTTCCCTTTCGTGATCAAATAAAAATGACAGTTACCGTTAAATAAAAGATAATGAAGTTGTGTTTTTTTTTGTTATATCGAAATGATTATTTAAAAGACGACACATTGATCAAATAGGTGTTTGAAATTTTATGTGAAGTAATGTATATGCATACTACAAAACATACAATCTAACAATTATAACTAAAATATAGTATTTTTTTTTTATATAATCTTTATTTTTGGTTGATATAGTAAAGAGACCAATATTTTAACTAAAATGATTTTTTTTTATGTATATGGATTTTAATCATAATAAATCATTATATTTTAGTCATCTAAGATGAATACATCAAAATTATATAATTTTGTAACTACTAAAGATTTGAAAAATATATATATATATCATCAAAGATTTAAAAAGAAATGAAAAATTTATGATTCTTTTAATAATTATATTTATTTATTTATTTATTTATCCTAGTAAATATAGAGGTTTTAAATAAATATCTAACTTAAGATGATTATATAGGCAGAGTTAGAATGTTATATACAAAAGGGCAGACAATTATTTTATTTTATTTTACCTTTTTAACATATTGAGGGGACAAAAAATTACAAATGTAACCAACAACTCTAAATTTTTTTCTTTTTAGAATTTTAAATTTATTGAGGGAACAGTTTTCTCTTTATTCCATTTTTAAATTCGCCCCTATTATATAACTTAAAGTGTATTTATATTATAAATAAATAACGCTAATGTTTAGATATATGATGATTCTTACATGTAATAAAAACAGATGACATATGTTCTACTTACAATTGGTTTTAAGAAAACCAACATATAAATCAGATTTCCGATGATGTTGGTTGTTATATTTTGCTTCTTTCATTTATGTAAATGAACGTTAAATATTAAAAATATTACAGTAATTAATCTTATATGTCTAGTAGAGTCTTAGAGGCATGATTGATTAATTACATATACTTATATTTTCAGAACAAAAATTATTATTTTATAATCAATGTAATTTCTGCTCTTTGATAACTTGTCATCAATAAATATTTCCAACAACCAACAAAAGTCAAACCTTGAATACAACAAACTCATCAAAAATATTTGCCATATTCGGGGAAATCACTAGATTTAGTCAACCTGGTACGAGATTTAGTATTTATTAACAAAATTTTGATCACTAATTAAATTTAAAAGAGTCCAAAGAAGGATCAAACTCCTAGCTATCTGCTTAATCGGCTTGATCTTTCCTAGGAGTACCTCACATATCATATTCATTCATATGTTTACTACGAAAAATACAAGGTTTAGTTTTATCAACAAATTTGAAGACCATTCATATCTGTGTTCAATCCTCACAATCATTATAATGGCTGAAATTATTTACATATGCTACAAGGTATATATTATAAATATTCAGTAATTTTAGTTTTCCATTTAGATCAACGTTTACAAATTTGAGATCATTTATGTCATGCATTGATTTCTTTCATTATATGTAAATACATAGGAAATAGGAACTTTTTGTTAAATATCATCTTGTTAAAAGGCTGTGATTAACAGGTAATTAATGGGTCTTATTTCAATATATAGCACGAAATGAAAAATCTACAAACAATTAGTTTGATGGTATTTGAACTTCTATGTGAAATTTCAGGTGGTCCCCACATGTAACAATGGTTGTTTCAGTTATCAATTTGAGGAGTTTTACATTTGCAGCTTGATTTACTAATCATGTTTCTTGAATAACAGGGTGTCCCTATAATCAAATGTAAAAAAAAGTCTTTGGGGGTACTGAAGTTGTTGGTATTAGCATGTGCAATGGTATGTGGTGTTTATGCATGTTCTACATATTTGAAACATACACACATTGAAAAAAAGAGGGAACTTTTCGAGTTTCAAGTAATTGAAAGGCCTCGTCGTAATAATGTTCTTTATCAGTCTCAAATCGCTTACTTGCATTACCCAAAACCCAGAGCTCCCAACAGGTAGGACCTTTACATTTCTTTTTCAGGATATGCTTATATTTAAAATATTATATAGGCTAAACACGAATGCTTGTATTAATAGGTTTGAATGTGCTAGAAATCCTGTGCGATCATTTGTCATTATGTCGATGCAAAGATCAGGAAGTGGATGGTTTGAAACTCTATTAAACAGTCATGTTAATGTAAGCTCTAATGGTGAGATCTTTGGTCAAAGAAACAGGAGAGAAAATGTTACATCGATAATTAACACCCTCGATAGAGTTTACAATTTGGACTTGCTTACCAGTTCGTCCAAGAATGAGTGTTCTGCTGCAATTGGCTTCAAATGGATGCTTAATCAGGTAACATTTTCGCTTCATCGTTAATTTATAATATCAACGTCTATCATTATATGTCCATGTTATTTGAAAACATTCTTGATGATTTAGGGATTGATGGAATACCCTAAAGAGATTTTAGACTACTTTGCTAAGAAGGGAGTTTCCGTTATTTTCTTCTTAAGAAGAAACATGCTGCGTAGATTGGTTTCAATCCTTGCCAATTCATTTGATAAAGACACCAAGCTTTTAAACGGGGTTCATGTATCTCATGTACACTCACATGAAGAGGTATACATAATCATCCGTTTTTTCAAATAATGGTTAAAATTCATGACCTTTAAACTATATATCAGTGACTCAATACTGTATTTTTGAACTTGCATTTAGGCTTTGACATTATCAAAATACAAACCCACGATCAATATAACATCATTGGAATCGAATTTGGAAGAAATGGAATCAACAGCTATAAAGGCGCTTGAGTACTTCAATAGCACGAGGCACATCATAGTCTATTATGAAGATCTCATCAAGAACCCTTATGTAAGTAAATAGTTGTTATAGCTCCACGTCTTTAATTTGTGCAACTTTGTGCTTATTTAATTAATCATCAATGTGATTGTTGTAGAAACTTACACAAGTAGAAGATTTTCTGAAACTACCACGAATGAAATTAAATAGCCAGCAGGTGAAGATACACAAAGGACCGTTATCAGAACATATCAACAATTGGGATGATGTCAACAAGGCTCTCAGAGGAACAACTTATGAGAGATATCTTCAAAGTGACTACTGATTGATGCCCAACTACATGACCTGGTTATACATTATCCCATAAATTGGTCTTTTGGCTGGCGGTAATTTTTGGTTAGTAGCTCACTAACAGCCGTCTTGCTACATGCCTAAATGTGTAAGTTTAGAAATGTAAATGACATTGCATATCAAGGCTTCAACCCTCCTTTTTTATTTGTTTGATTATTTCTCTATCTATTAATTATTTGATTGTTTTCTATCTAACAGTGCATTTGGATTGTTGTAATGTGTTTAGTAACAGTTAACAACAAATACACTGATATTATTAAAGAGGTCTGCCTATGAAGTAAAAGTTGTAAGGATTTACCCTTGCCATTGTTAAAAATATAGAGGTGGTAAAATGGGCAGGTCCGGCGGATTGGTTAACGGGTCAAATCAGAAATCTTTGGTACTGGTCAAAACTGGTGGTTGGGTTGAACTGAAAGACTTCACTCCAACTTTGGGAGGGGTTATTCCCAATTGACCCGTTTCAGTTCAAGCTATCCTTTTTTTCTTCAACCCATTCGACCCATTTTGAGATACAACATAACGTGAATTGACCCGTTCGATCTTGACTAAAATGGTTAGAAATGGCAAGCTGTTAAGAATAACAAGCAAAAAAACTACCACACGTATAACATGATAGGTCATCTACATAGGATGAGCTGTGAAGCGATTTCTGGTAATTATCCTTTTTTTAACAGTCAAAATTCTTTTATAATTCCTGGGTAGTTCATGACTTTCAATCTTCTGCTTGAATAGAAATCAAGTCCTATTAAAATTCTTGGGTAATATAATCTGTATATATTCTTCCTGGGGTCTTCCACGCTAAATTGGTGATCTACACTGTGATGCTAGTGTTTATAAAAACACATATATGTTGAACCATCAAGATCCAAAAGGCATGGAGAAGATGCAATCTTTCAAAGTCACTATCATCTCTTGACTTTCACATGTCCTTATAATATTATATGTTCTGCCGCCTCACTCTCTATGAACCACAACCACCTAGCATGATTGACAATCAAGTTTTAAGTTCCAATTCATTAGGCGAGTGGCAGGAAAGCGACTATGGGGTTGGTTTCCAAAACTAAAGGAGCCAACCAAGCGATGTACTATACAAAAAGTCTTCACTATAAAGTTCCATTAAGGAATTAAATAGTTTAGAGGAGGTTAACTCATGATTTTTCCATTAGTAGAGCCCTTTAGGGGTTGGTGGACTTCTTAAACTTTAATTTAACTTCTTTAATCCTTGACCATGGTAGAAAACTAGGTTGACTTCTTTCGGATTGTGGAATTTCACTTTTATTTGGACTAATCATAAATGGTCAACTTACAGCTCTGTATGTCTTCCATTTGTTGTCAACTGGAATACTATCTTTTTCTTTACTTAGTGGTAGCTATCAGCCTATAATTAGAATAATCTTATCCTCGAAGTGCAATTTGGCACCATTATAAATGATCTGATATATTATGATACTATCGTAGCTGCTTCAGTTAATAACAGAAAGAATCACCTGAATAAGGACAATCATAAATGTAGAAATAAATGGTAAACAATACGCGACAATAAACATCATAAACATTATAAACCAGGAAACTAAAACCATCTACTTCAAGTTTCATTAGTGATTTAGTATTTCAACAAACTGTTCTAACCACCACAAGGATACGTATAAAATTCTACTGAAGAGCCAAACAAGATCATTTCTGTTTCAAGCAATCAAACTTGATTCTAAACTGAAAACATCCAATTTGTATTCTTTTCAATATCTTGTTTGTAATCATATTTGCTTGACAATAAACATTCAAATTATTAAGAAAAAGCATAGAAGTGGAGGGCCAAACAAATACCACCAACTCCTGAAAAATTCATAAACAATATAAGCTACACTATTAAGATAACACAAAATAATATTTGGAATGCAGGTATTACTAGTAGTCTGACCACCACATCCCATTCAAAAAATCGATAGCTTTAAATAATTAACTACATGATATTCAAAAGGTCCTAGAAATTTTAACAATAATCGTGATTCATAAAGAGCACAAATAATTTTAACTGTTGGAGGTAGCAATTTCGATCCATAATCATATAAAGGGTTCGATTCTGCTTATGAAGTGATTTGGGTATTGAATCCAACCTATGTCAACCTGAACAAAAACTACTTGTTTGAACCTGCACCCTCTAACAGCTTTTTCAATGTAGTGTATTAAATAGGTAATTGAAGCTTTCAAGTAGCATAAACAAGTTAACATAAAAATAAGACAAATATCTTTCACCTAAATTGTATATCAAAAGAGCTCAGATCTTTCGTATAATGAAACAATAAACTTTACTTAGTGGAAGATATAGGAGAATCATATTTCTTGGTGGAGATAAAGATAGTTGATGGATATTATTAGTTAACAATCTAAGCCATTTCATTTGATATGCAAATACATAATCAAATAACATAATTAACACCTATGCCAGCATCAGCAAACAATTGAGCAACTTCTAGGGCCAGTAAGCAGTCAAAAGACCACTATTGGCTTAAATTATTCATTTTTTTCGATAATATAATTTGAAAGAAATACCAAAAGGCAATGCAGACCATTCAACATACACCTCCATTGGTTTGACTTTTCCGCGCTTACAGTTACACCACCTAAGTACTATAAAAACAGAAGGTGGCATCGAGCAGCATCCATTGCGTTTATTTGATTTCCCTGCCTTCGTCTCACTATTTTTTTCATATTTCAGTGAAAATTTGAAAGCTTATATTAGTCTTGTCATGGCCCACTTCCCAAAATACTATTCGCTCATTCTTATTACTATATTTGCATGTCATATGATCTTTATAACCGAGGGACGGCCACTAAAATCCATGAAAAAAGTAGCATTCCCCCCAACAGCACTAACAGAAAGTGAAGGGAATGAAGTCCTAAAACCAAAACTAGTCACTGGCTTTCGACCTACAACACCTGGTAAGAGCCCAGGAGCAGGTCATTCGTTTACAGATCATAGTCTTGATGTTCAGTCAAAAACATTGGATAAAATTTCTCACATTGAGCAGTCTAGTATGGAGCATGGACACAGTCCTGGGGCTGGTCATTCAATACACAACTAAATATATAAGCTACATGCCGAGATTTGTATGCAATTTCATATGTATTTGTGAATTTTCATATATAAAGTTACATCATATCTCTTCCGGAATTTAATTGTTATCGTATTAACTTTATCGATCTTGAATAAAATGCCTAAGAGTATGTCTCCTTACCCTTCCATAAATGCAGAATGCAGGGGTAAACCATAATAGTTACAGATAAAAAAAATCAGAAGAACTTGAGCGAATTTAATGAAACCGCAAACTGGTTTTCTAGCATTCTTCCAGTTGTGGCTTGATAAAAACATTAGTGCTTCTCAACTGAAAGTATGAAACATAAACTGTAATCCATGATATCAAAGTTCCAATCTCAAGTCACCGCTGAAGAGAGAGCTTGATACAGGATAGGATGATCCTTGGACCATAAACAACTATTTCCTCTACAATGCCGACTAGCAAACATGAACTCAAAAAGATTATATTATTGTTTTTTTATGACATCTTTGTAACTATATTTAATGCGTTAATTATCAATAAAATTCAAAAATGGAGAAAAACTTTTGTGGGCCAACCCAACCCATACTAAACTCATTTTGACAGGTTATCAGACCTCCCCAAGCAGCCGATTTTGCAACTTCTATAGTGCTAACTTCTAAGGTTCTATGTCAAAATATGGTCTAAACGACTAAATATACCAATCAAATATGGGAGGTGATAAATATGTCATGGCTTTTGATTCATACAACAAAATTATAATTATGCATTAGTAAGTATGCATTAACTGTGAAATTTTGGTGTATAAATCAAACTCACGATGTATTTATCACTACCCATCAAATATGGGTACCTACCCTAGGGACAAACACGACACGATATAAACATGTTGGGTTCACCCACCAATCCGTTTAAAAATGCAATCCTAAAATCAAATACAACACATAACAGATTTACTCGTGACAGTTGTCGAAGATCATACATTATGAGATAAATATTACTACATTTGTGATAAAGGTATATACTTTTTCTCAAAAAATCCTAAAAATATGCGACAAAACTAGTTGGTGATTACTTTTAACATATAATCCTGAAATGGAGTATGTGGTATTGTAATGTAATGCTTATGGTTTAGCAGTATATGAGGTACTCCTTAATTAGAGATGGTAAAATACTTCATATCTAATGGGGAATTTGATATCTAAACCTGATTTGACCGAGGAATCTCTTAGTTGACTGGGTATGCGGATGGGGACCAGGAATCCCTAAAATTGAAAACCGGGGATGGGGGCGGGGATGGGAATGCCCCTCAGGTCCCCATATCCGTACTCGATGGGAATTTTATCGGGTCCTCGAATACATAAACTCCTATATTGTTATTCTTAAATCCTAGATAGTTTCAATGTTCTACCAGATTATCTCTTTCATATTACAACTCAACACTTCATTCATTAAATTCTTCTTTCCATTATTTTAAATGTGTTTATTCAAACTTATTATAATTCATATAAAAACCTTGAACACCTTATTATCCATCTCAATATTACAACTCAACACTTTGTTCATTAAATTCTTCTTTCCATTATTTTAAATGTATTTATTCAAACTTATTGTAATTCATATAAAAACCTTGAACACCTTATTATCCATCTCAATAGTAATAAGTCGATGTAGTAATTAGTTTAACCATATATCAAAAGAGTTTATATAATATGCGTTATTGGATATCATTGTCATTTCAATAATTTATTAAATTATTTTAAGTTTATTTGATAAAGAGAAAAATTTATGAATACTCGATGGAGATCCCAGACACCCAATGAAAGCGGGAGATGGAGAAAAATCCCCGATATTTCCCGGCCATTACCATTCCACCTTTAACTTAGAGACGTGGGTTCTAAACATAAGATAGGAATAAGTGTAGATTTGCCCTTAAAATAAAATAACTTCTTGAAATATTATTGATTTTGATTTTTAAAGTGTTTTACCTTATAGGCCCATGGCAGAGATTTGTGAAGGCCCATGTTCTTTTATAGCAATAGCCCAAAGAAATGTGATACTCTCAACTTGGACCAAACAAACCATCCGAATACATTCACTGATTAACCGATTTTGATTTCTTTGTGTAGTTCAATACATATTTTATTTTTAAGATAACAAAATTACGATGTATTTAAATCAATATCCAACATTTTTACCATTAAAAAGAATAAGGTTAATCATGGGAAGCAAATTTAATACTTTTATATTATTAAAAATATAAAATCAATAATAATATTTTTTGTATGATCATCTGATACTATCGTCTAACAGAGAATAATATATAAAATCAAAATATATCACTTTTTTAAAAGAAAAAATTAAGCTAGTGTCATACTTTAGATGATATTATTATGAGTTTGCATTATCTACTTTCGTTAGTACGTGATAGAGAAAAGAAAAGAAAAGAAAAACATATCTATGTTAAACATTTACAGAGTAAAAGAAGAATTATACATGGTCCCAAAACTTAGCTGCCAATTGGGGTATAATACGCACGTATAAAGTGATGGCTAATCATTAGATGCCCATACAGCTATATACGATAGGGACTGGTATAACTTGGAATGTTTAAGTCAACATTAGATAGGCATATAGAAGTTACTTCTTTTCTTTCTTAATTATAAGTAATGAGACTATAACTATTGATTGGTCAAACATTACCTGGTATAATGATTTGAGCATTGGCCTTTTAACACCACTCTTAAGTCTTAAACAAGGTTACTTTAGTTAATTGGTATCTATTGAGCTCTTACTTATATACTACCTAACTATTTACTTGTTTATTATAGTCCACATTTGTTGTACAATAAGCTAAGAAAAACCATAGCACCAATGGACTAAATAGCTACAAATCCCCAACATTAAGCTTTGTGTGCTCAACCAATTTAGTTAATTTTCTTTGTTGGCTTGTTGAGTTACCAAACAGAACCGTTTTAGCACGTCATCAGCTTATCATGTGTATATCGAGCTATTAAAGCTCACAAACGGAGTCTCGTGTGATGAGAGTCTGAGTTAAGACATGTGAGCAATTTATAGCTACAATGGTCTGAAGATAAAAAATGGCGATTACTATATTTATTCTGGTATTATATTATTATATTATAATAATAATTATGATTATTATTATGATAATTATGATTATTATTATTATAATAATAATAATTATTATTATTATTATTATTATATTATTATTATTATTATTATTATTATTTTTATTTTTATTATTATTATTATTATTATTATTATTATTATTATTATTATTATTATTATTATTATTATTATTATTATTATTATTATTATTATTATTATTATTATTATTATTAAGGCCCGTTTACATACGCCTTAATGGGCTGGAGTGAATGGAAAGCTTACTCGGTCAGGTGTTTACTTGGAACTTAAAGATGCCTTGCCCAAGAAGTGAAAAACCATACTCCTCAGTCCTCCCCGTTCATTTTCCCCTATTACCCTTACCTCTTCCTTCTTGCTTTATCTCTTGCATCTGAATTGTATACTCCTCAAATTTGAATCTCACCATGACCGTTATGTTTGCTCCGTTGGTGTTAAAACTATAATTCAAATTATCATTCTAATCCAATTTCGTTCTTGGTTATTATTTGTGATTTCTAGACTATTTGAAGTTGGTGATTAATTGGTTGAAGTTGAAGTCATGGTAGTCTGAAAAATTCAATATGTAAAATTTTCAATCTGTAGGTTACAGCTGAAACTTTCTAAGTTTTTAAGTTACTGACTGAAATCATGTGAGTCTGAAAGGTATAGACTGAAACTTTCTCAATCTATAAGGTTCAGATTGACAAGTTTCCAAAAGTACTATTATATATGAGTGTTCATTGTAATATTAATTAATTCATTCTCTTGTATTGTTTTAGTCCATATTCACGATCATCTTTATTCTTAGTATTCTTTCGTATTGTTATTGATAATCTTGTATATGTTAAGTGATAAAAATCACCTTTTGGTAGATTAATTTTGAGAGTTTTAAGTCTATAGTGAAATTTTTATTTTATTTCTAGATTGAGAATCTGGTGTTGGTTTATTTCTTAACGTAAGAAGTTATTCATAATCTTGTATGTATTTTGTTGTTCTTTGATTAAATTTGGTCTACAATCACAATTTCTTCGGTTGGCATCCTCCCTCCGTCAACAACTGTCATCTGCCCATTGGCTACTCCATGTCTCTATCAACAACCCCTATATCGATTGCTCCTCCATCTACACGCTGACACTCAGATCTTATTTTCTCACTATTTTTTATTTGTTTTTGAATAAAGGCCAATATGATTTTCTTCATTCATCTAAGGTCAAATTAGGGTTTATGATTTCAACCAAAAAATTAGAAAATTGAAAGCAAAAACAAAGGAAATTAGTTTATATCAATATATTTTAAAAGTTAAATTGTTTATTTTTAAATTGTTCTTTGTATTTTTATTTTTTTTAGTTAATGACTTAATGCATTGTTTTCCAAATAAAATACAGAGAATCAATCTATCAAGGAAGTTTAATCGTACTATTTCACGTGAAGTATGAATCATAAATCATTAACTAGTTATGAGTTGACATAAATATTATGAAAATTGACTGTTAACTAGAAAAACAAATAATTATTAAGATCGAGGTCATTCTAACTATTTACACTCATTGTTTAACATAAAAAATAAATAATATTATTCATTCATTTTTATTTCATGTTGTAATCCCTTATCCATATTGCCAGTTTTACCCGTATACATAAATAAACAACCCCGAATATCTTTTGTGACCTTAATTGAATACGACTTCTTTGAACTTTAGATATCATAATCATAATAATAAAAAGTAGTAAAAGCATACAATAAGAGAATGGGAATGTTGAAGAAACAGAATGCACTGAGAGTGACCCTTTTATGCTTCAACTAAATTTACTTGAGTGCATATTTGTTACTAATTTGAGTTAATAACATCCTTGAAAGCAATAATATAATTAACCTTTTAACCTAAGCTAGCTAGTAAAGTATACGCGTAAATCATCAAATAATTATTCCGTTTGATTTAATGTATAAGCTATAATATATTGACTATTGAGTTACAGGTTCTTTGTAATCATCGACCCAATTTATATGTAGCTTTCAATACTTAAATTTCGAAAGGTTATTATGTGGCTGGATCATTGGATGTCAAAAAATGCGGTCTTTAATAAATCATTTTCATTAAAAATTGTACCACGCAAAAAGTAAACTAGTGGACTAGTTTGTATTTTGTAAACAACAAATAAGTTTTGTAAGAACTTATACTCTAAACAAGTAAAATTTCGAAAATAAAAAATAAGAAAACACAAATAAAAATGTGTTGCCTTTGGATAACATAAAGATGAGTCGTAGGCCATGTTGTACCAATCCACCGGCAATCCATAAATTAAATATCGATTGTTAAAGCAATGGTAGAGGTAACTTAACCACCCTGAAAAAATATTAATGCATCGTCGTCATATTATTTTTGTATTGAAATTATATTTCAATTAATTTTTATTTGTATTTATCACACTGAAAATTAGATTTACATTTAAATATTTTTTACCTTTATAAATTAATTATATACACACAAAATTAAAAAAGGATAACTATCACTTGAAATGATAACTACCAAATTAAACCAACATTAAGTTGAAAACCAAATTGAAAGTAGAGCGCATCAAAGTTAATAGCAAGAAATATAGTTCAACTTTTCCCAAGGATAGAAATGTTATTTTACCGCCCGGTTATACCGTTCTCCTTCCAATATTTCAACCCATACGGTTTACTTCAAATCCGGTTGTAATTACCATATATACTGTCAGCCGGAGGCTTCAATGTCATTTTTGAGGCTAGATTGTGGTTTAACACTATTTATAAGTTGTGGTTCGGTAATTACTGTTAAAGCTAAATCTCCAATCCTGTAATTCTTTTTTTATTTTCAGCGTGTTTATGTAATTGTTGTTTCACCAATTTGTTGCACCTGAATTTGTTTTTTCCGATGTTTCTATAACTTCTCCTATAAACTGAGGATTATTTAGTAATCTACTAACCGTCACTTCCATCGTCACAGCCACATTTACTTGTCATTGACTCCTCCCATTTAGTAGCTACCTTAGTTTACTGTTGACTTGTTGCCGCCGTAGCCACCTGCTTGCCACCAACAACTCCATCGGAAACTAAAAGGAAAACATAAAAAGAAAAACTTGATAGGAAGCATTATTTACTCAAACAAATGTAAGTGTAATTTTGAGAAATATCAAAAATGCACCCATTTGACCATACCTGTGTCTGCTTCTGCCGCCAAGGTTGACTAATTACATTTGTCATACTGTTAAATCTGATAGTAAGCAGAGTTAACGAGACTTTGATTTTAACAACTGAAACACAGATCCGAAAATCTATAAACAAAAAGGAAGAAGAAAATAGTAAAAACAAAATTATTTGATTGGATATAACATAAAGAATAAATTTTTTTATTGTTATAATGAAAATTAAAATTTTTGATTATTAGACTTTGTATATTATAACTGATTATTTATTTTTCTTTAATAATTTAAAGTATGAGATTTTTATTTTAAAACGAAGTGAAATAAAATGAATTAATTGATCAATTAAAATTTAATTTTAAAAGATGATGTCATTATGTGCTAAATTTTAACCAATTTGATAAATTAAATAATTTATTGACTAATTAAATATTTTATAATATTATCATCTGATTTTTATATTATATTTAAAATATATATATGGTGTCTCTTTATTTGTGAATTTAAAGTTATATTAAATAGAAATCAAATGTATGATATCTGATATATCTTTTTTTTACAGCTTTAAGAAAAGGGTCATGACAGCTACTACAAATTTAAATTATTACTTTTGTTTATTACTTATTTAATTAGGTTGTCGTCTTATAATTTTTATTATGCTTGGATGCTTTATGAAAACTTATTTTTACATGTTAGAGTTGACAATCTTAGCTCAAATCTACAAAAATGAATTTTAATAGACTATTTTGTATGAATATTAAGCTTAATGAACTCTTTCTATTTTTTTGAATGAGTCATACTGTGCGTTTATCTTTTTCACTTCGGGTAAAATAGGTGAATAGGTGGATGAAACTAAAATTTTATTATTTTCAAATAGTAAACTATACACTACAATACTACCATACTACTTTAATAATAATGATAAAATATTTAAAATATAACGAACGCAAGTATTTAGAAATAATATTGATTCTATATAAATTTTAGAGATTATATATTTAGAGACCAATCAAATATATCATTTTGCTTTTGTAGGCCACTCATATTTGAAAACGATTTTGTTGGTCATCCAAATATATCATTTTGTTTTTGCAGGCCACCTATATTTGAAAACGATTTTGTAGGCCACCTAAATTTGTATATTGTTTCATGTATACCAAATTCGACTAAAAAGTCATAAAAAGGTGAATGGACACAAATACCCACGTATTTGAATAAAACTAAAATCATATGAATAATGTTAATTAACACATATATGGGTATTTGTGTCTCTTCACATTTTTTTGATGAGTTTTTAGTCGAATTTGATATACATGAAACAATATACAAATTTAAGTGGCATACAAAATCGTTTTCAAATATGGGTGACCTATAAAACAAAATGATATATTTAGGTGGCTCACAAAATCGTTTTTAAATATAAGTGGCCTACCAAAACAAAATGATATATTTCTATGATCTCCAAATATATAATCCTTAAATTTTACATATTATTTTGCAATTTTTATTATTTTTAAAAAACGTAATAGTCATATTCTTTTGGAATTTTATCTTGAATTTCTTTTTGAAGTTAATTGAGATAATAACCTAATAAATTCAAATTGAAACTAAAAATTAAGTCACAAAATTTTTTATTTATATATACCCGTTTTGACCCACACCCGTTATGACCTAAACCCGTTATAACTTAAACCCGTTTTAACTCAGTTGTTCAAACAACTCGCCCAACCATTTTACCACCTCTACTACATAAAAATATATTCATGTTTTTAAATGCTTAAATAGTTGAGTCAGTTGCATTAAGAAAGTTTTAATAGTGTACTTCTCATTTTTCTGTGTATATATTGACAAGTGTTACTTTTACAAGTGTGTATATAGATTTTAGAATAAAATTTATTTGTGTAAGTCCGTAGTGAAGAAACTACCTTGTTTGATGCAATTGTTGAAAATATATATACGAATCTTTCTTAACTCAATTATACGTATGTTTTCAGTTGATTAAACTTTTTGTGCCTGTTAATTAGTTTCTTTCTAATAATATGAAAAATAAAAAAATGATATACCAAATTAATTAAAAAAAGTGATAAGACATATCCATCTATGATGGTGGAAGTCAATGGTCACCCCTTGAGTTTAATGGTTAAAGACCCACGACTGACATTGAGTTATCTATATACTTCTATAATTACATATGTATAGTATCCCAGGAGGCAGTTCAAACCTCTTCACCGCCATCACTAAAACCGCCGTCTAATCAACCGTCTCAATTACATATACAAGAAAGAAAGAAATGATGCGTAACGTCACAAGCTCATCCACTTCTACAAGAGGCATCGCCGCCATTGTTGGCGTCGGTCCCAATCTCGGCCGTTCCGTCGCTCGCAAGTTCGCTCACGAAGGTTACACTGTCGCCATCCTCGCCAGAGACCTAGGTATATATAATTATATGTATTTGCTCTATCTCTTCTAATTAATTTGTGTTGATCGGATAGTATGATTAATTTGTAGGGAGATTATCTAGATTTGCGGATGAAATAGCGCGGGAAGAGAATGCACAAGTGTATGCAATTCGAATCGATTGTTCGGAAACACAAAGCGTAAGAGAAGCATTCGAAGGTGTATTGTCATTAGGTTTTGTGGAGGTTTTGGTATACAACGCTTGTCAACCTATTCAAAGGCAGTACGGCGGTCCTTCTAATTTCTCCGATATTCGTCTTGATTCTTTTCAAAAATCACTAGCCGTATCTTCCGTTGGTGCTTTTCACTGTGCTCAACAGGTACATATACACCTCCATTATTCACTTTTTTCTAGTTAAAAAGAAAATCATTTATGCATATTCAACTTTATTACTGTCCGTCGTTAACAAAATAAGTTTTTTAATACATATTAGTGTGATATTGTGAACAGTAACTATTTGTTCTTTTTTATAGAAGGAGATTTTAAAAAGGTAAAATCTCACGATCTAACCCATTGTTATTACTTTGTAGTGTGTCGATGGTTATCACAAAACAACCACTAACCAACACGAGACTTAATCTAAAGAACTGTTGATAACCCAAATTGATATTATTTTACAAGTCTACTAATTTAAATTAAAGTTTAACAACCAAGTAAAACATAACTAATCATCTTCTCTTTCATCCTCATTCACACACAAATAAGCCATCGCAGTTGTGGTTTTGAGTTTTTGACCCCCCAAAAAGAGTTAATATTCTTTTTTGTAACCACATTCTCTTCTATAATAGGTATTGCCCGGAATGGTAGAAAGAGGAAGAGGGACTATTTTATTCTCAGGATGCGCTGCTTCTTTATCCGGAGGTGTCGGATTCTCTGAATTATGTAATTCGTTTTTTCTTTAACTTTTTTATTTTTGGAACATGCACATTTGTAGCAAGTGCAACTACATGAATTTCAACTATATGAGTTTTTTGTTTACTTGTTAATTTTTGTATTATATGTTAGGTTGTGGAAAATTTGCATTAAGAGGATTATCGCAATGTCTGGCTAAAGAATTTCATCCACTCGGAGTACACATCGGGCATGTCATCATCGACGGAGTAATTGGTGCATCTCGGTGCGTTCATTTCCTTTATATCTTGACATATTCTTTCATAAAACAAACTTTCGTTAGAAGAAGAACAATCGTCGAATCAGAAATCCGTGTCTTAAACAGAACCTATTTCTCCCATTTGGTTGTAGATTATCTATCATTGTGATTCTTGCAAGGAACAGTCAATTCCGTTGTTCACTTGTTTTTGAATATGCATTTTGATTTTGATTTTGTTTATCTCATTGAGTTCATTTTTAAAATGTTTCTTTCATGATATAGATATACATTAATTAGAAGAGGCTAAGTCTAATCACGCTCATGCATGGGTTTATGTTTGAGGTGGTGATTTGTATAAAAACAAATTATAGTCATTCATCACTAATTTGGCACATATACAACACAATTAAGCCCATGTACAACAACACTAAAACATGAGTGTTGGTGTATGATAAATTTTTCATGGTGTACAAGTCACTACCGGTTTATAATTGGGTGGGTGATATAACTTAACAGTTTCCAGAAATTACATTTGAAATATTTGTTTAATTAGTTGTCTAATTATTAAATGATTTGATATCTAATTCAAAGAGACAGGTTAATTAGCAACCTAATACCAACGATATTTAAACTTTTATCATAAATTGCCCAACCCCAATAAAAAGTCTAGATTGAAATTTGAAACGTCCTATTCTCTTCATTAGGCTCAACTTTACATAATAGAGATCCATGCATCTTACAATGTGTATTCATCTTTCATTCATCTTTGCATGTAATGTCATTCTTCAATGTTATGTCCCGTGTGTTATTTTGAATATTGGTAAATCGGTCTATTATTCTTTTATCGAAGTACGTAATCAAATGAAGAGAATCTGTTAAATTATTGTTGGGGGAATCGTATTTTGCAGGGTGGTAAGGGTCCCACAAGGATCGTTGGTTGGGGAGCAACAGAGTGTAGGAGGGGACGGATCTATGGACCCTGATTCGGTAGCTCAAACGTATTGGTATTTGCACGTTCAGCCTCGGGCCGCTTGGACCCAAGAAATTGATGTTCGTCCACCCAACCCCAGATTCTTCTAAAAAGTTGCAGCTAGCTAAAGCATCTGTATATTACTACCTTTTTCTTCGTTCATAATTTGTTTTTGTGTTTATTTGTGTGTGAATTTATGAATATGCTCAAAGTTAGTATCCTTTGGAAACAAGAAGAAGTTGTTATACATTCAATCATTTTAACTCCAAAACTTTTGAACAGTGATGGATTTCGTGCAATTTCTATTGCATGAATATATAGGATGTCATTAATTGTTTTGAATTTGCAGAAATCATTTATGCTTGATGGTATGTTGGTGATTGATTATATTATTAAATGTATTGTACTACTATTGAGAATGCATGTGAGGTTGCTAACAAACCTAGACGCATCAAATAACCAAAGTATAGTGCACACTCCTTAAATAAGCTAGCAATACTAAGATGAATTAGTAATGGAGGGAAAATGTGTTAAACTTTAAATAGTCAAAATTCAAAAAGAATAAAAATCAGGGCCAATTCATTCATAGAATTTATATCCATTGTTTTTTTTTTCTTTGGTGTTATATATATCCACCAATGTTACATATTAAATTGCTAAATACAATATGCATGTATATCGAGAAAAGAAGATACCCTGTAGGTTACTCATAGTTGTACTTTTATATGAAAAGGAAAAAAAATAGTAAAATTTGCATTGACAATGAGAAATTAATTAGACTTAGGGATGCACACATGGTGCAATAAGTGGAATCGTGTCCTAGTAGAGCACACACAAGTTAAGTGTACCACTTGCATAAAACACCCGGTGAACCCCAGATTCACCAGAAATGTCAGTCATATTAACAGCCGTCATGTGGTAGGTCTTGATCTATTTTTGTCTACTTTTACTCTGAGGGTCCACGGTATTCGGTTCCAATCACTTGTATATGGTTTCATTCATCGTAACATTACTCCATCTGTCTTTATTTTTCTCTCGATAAACAATATATATATATATATATATATATATATGGCTGATGTACGGGGAATGGGTAATCCAGAGGAAAGGAGGAAGCTAATATGGGTTGTCCGTTAACATTCATCACGAAGAATGTTAAAAATAGTAGGCATCGGTTATGATTTAACATTCTTCATGATAAATATTAAGGGACGGTCAAGATCAACTTGCCCATGAATTACCTCTTCCCTCTTAATCATTCCTATGTATATATAAGTGGCCAAAGAAAATACATTACTGTGTTTCCTTTTCCTTTTTTATACTTCATTCTTAATTTGATAAGTGACATGTTATATCAATAAAGTAGAACTTAACCAGCATGTTATTACGAAATAATACTCCGTAAATCAATAATATACAACTTAATTATTATCTCGTTTTTTTCTTAAACTATCAGCCCTTCTTTGTTCGGACATTTCACACTACATGGCTTGGTCAATTCATAAATGACAATACTTAGTGTAACGAGATGTACATCTTGGTACTTACATTTGCATTATTATCGATTTAAGTTGTAACGTGACTAACGTTAGTCATCATCTATAACTCATTAACCCCAAAGAGATACACCAATTTCCTTTTCAGTGAATTAATATAAATAATAAATAATGAAAATGGTGAAGGAGTAAAGTTGTGATCGATTGATAATTGAGAAAGAAAGAATGAGAATGAGTGCAAGGCCACAATTTTTAAATTAAGAATATTTACTCCCCAAAAGGTGTTGAACTTGTAGGCTTTCGTCGGCGGCTTAAATATCACATTCACATATATCCACTTGTCTGCTTTCTTGTTTCGTTTATCATATTAATCATTTGTATTGTACTCTGTCGTAGATTATGACCCGGCCATCCAAGAAACTAAACATTAACATGTGTTAAGTTCCAATCTGTTATTTTAGTGGATTTCAATTTTGGATGTCTATTCGGTAATCACCTCGATTATAGTATCAAATGACGATTGGTCTAGCGATATCTTGATGAACCATCAATTATATATGAAGTTGTGGGTTCAAGTTTTAGAGTTGGACAAATATATATATTAGCGGTGGTGTGTGTAAACTACTGCCTTTAAACAAAAATGCAAAATTGTTTTTATGCTTTATTTGATGGGCTTTGGAATTCTGAGCTTTTGGGTGAGCTTCTATTTTATGGGATTTGGGCTTTGTTTTTTGTCTTTTGTTTACTGGGCTTTTGGGTGGGCATATGTTTTCTGGGATTGGGCTTCTGTTTATGTGCTCTTGTTTGTAGTTTTTAGGATGTTGTTGTGGAATTCTGATTCTTGATGTGTGTTTAGTGGACTATGTTTATGGGCATGTGTTTCTTGGAATTAGTTAGTGGTTTGTGTTTAGTCGGTTGTATTCAGTGAGCCTATACGGTCTTTGTTTTCACTTTTATATTATGGGCCTATGGTTTATGGGCTTTTGTGTTGTGGAGTTCTTTTTTGGACTTTGTGTTTTGGCCTATCAGTTTCTGGGGTTTTGTGTTCTTGGCTTTGGGGATTGTGTTTTGGGCTTTTTGTTTTGACTTTTGTTTTATGTACTTATGGTTTATGGCATCTTCTATCGTGGTCTTTATGTTCTTGGTTTTGTTTTGGGTTTTGTGTTTTTGGCATATTTTACTGGGCTTTGTGTTTAGTGGATTGTTTTTTAGGGTTGGGCGTTATGTTTGAGGTTAGGCTTTGGGGTTTGGGTTTAAAGTACGTATTTAGGCTATCGTTTTAGGTTATTTGTTTGGGCTAGGCTTGGGATATCTATTTAACCTATATAGTTGGGCTTAGGCTATCTATTTAGATTTGTGTTTGGACTTTGGATGTGAGCATTATGTTAGAAGATTGTTTTCGGCTTTCATTCGGGCTTTGTGTTCATAGGCATGTGTTCAATGATGTTGTGTGTGTGTGAAATGGTTATGGGCTTATTTTTAGTGGACTTATATATAGTGGGCCTATGTTCAAGTAGGCATGTGCTAAGTGGGCTTCTATCTTTTAAGCGGTCATGTGCTAAGTAGGCTTGTGGTTAGTTGGATTTTGTATTTAGTTGGCTTTCGTGTATAACTGAGCTTTTGTCCTTAAGTGGGCTTATGTGCTAAGTGGGCAAATGCATAATGGGTATGTGCTAACTCGGCTTGTGTTAAACGAGTCTGTTTAGCTTACTTTTGGTTTTGGGTTTCCTTTTCTTTTGTTTGGTACATTTATCTACGTTTTTTAAAATAAAACTTATGTATAATATCAATAAATAATAAATTATATATAAAAACTAAATTGTAAGCTTATAAAAAAAATAATTATATTATTAAAATAATAAAAAATTTAGGGTTTAGAGTATACTAAAACTGGTGCTTTGTTTAGGGTTAGTGGTATTCTTTTGGTTGTTAGGGTTTAAGATGGTGCTTTCGGTGGTGTTTTTTGCTCTGACTTTTGACGGTGGTAGTTTGGAGGGTTTGATGGTGGCAATAGCCAATATGGGTTTCAATGGTGGTTCTTGCTTTGCTTAGGGCTTTCAACGGTGGTTTTGGTGGTTGCTGTTACTTTGGTTGAGGGTTTTGTGGTGGAGGTGGTGGCAGTGGTGACATTGGTGTTGTTTCGATGGTGGTTTTAGGGGTGGGTTTTGCTTCGATGGTGTTTTCAGTGATTGTTTCAATGGTGGTTTTTGCGTCGTTTAGTGGTGGATGGAGGTGGTTGCAGTGGTGGTTTAGGGTTTTGGAGGTGATTTTTATTGGGTTGGGGTTTGTTTTTGGTGGTTAGGTTTTGATTTATGGTTTCGGTGGTAGTGGTGGCGAGACAGAGGAAATGAGGGTGGGTGGATATGATTCGAGCTTTGATTTGATTTTGTGTGCTTATGTTTATTGGGATTGTGTTTTATTGGGTTGTGTGTGTAGTTAAGGAAGTGTATAGAAGAAGGAAAGAAATGGAAGAAATTTGAAAATTTTAAATTTTTGAATGGTGTCTCTTGAGTTCGGTTTTTTGTGGAGTGTTTTTTTATATATTTAGTTTTTAGTTTTGTTGGGGGGGGGGGGGGGGGGGTATGTTTAAGGGTGTAAATTGTGTGTGTGTAGGAGATCATTGTTTGTAGGGAAGATTTATTAGGGATTTAAATTGTTAAAATTTGTAGATAAAATTAATTGATTAAAATGAATATAAAAATATAAAATATATCGATAAAAATTTAAATAGAAAAGCTGAATAAGATTCTTTATATTATACAGATACAGATGTATACATAATTAACGTCCAATACTACTTGAGTCCTTATATCACCTCTTCGTTTGTACAAGCTAGATTACCACATAAAGTAGCCCATGATACTCATGGGCCTAATAAGTATTGTCCACTTTTAGTGGGCCAGTTAAGCCCACATAATAGTACTCCCTTATTTTTCGTTTGTAAAATGAATTTTCTTTATTACGTGTGGCAGAGTCCAGCCGTCTTTCCACGTGGACATCGTTTGTACAGCTCGGACGACCGAGTGGTTAATATTCAAAAGTTTGTTAGTTTCACTATTTGACTTGAACGAAATATACATAAAAGTTAGATCATTTTTATTATTTCAAAAATCTCCATTATTAACAAGATCTTCCTCTTCCTAATAATCCTCCCTTCCCTTCTTCAATCTCCATTCAACACCAAAACACCCAAAAAAATATCAATTCAAAATCTTAAATCTCCCACATTGAAATGCCTAAGAACATCTTCTAGGGTTCTTTCAATTTTGATCTGTGTTTCCTGTTTGGGGGTAGATTTTGCGTAAAACGATATCTACCCAAACCCCCCAAATGGGAATTTGCAGCTCGAAAGATGGATTTTTCGGTAAACATAATAATGAAAATGCGATAGAAAAATCGAAGGAGAAAAAGAATCAAAATGTGGGAGGGAAGAAATCACCATTATATGTGTTTTACGCTCAAAGCCCAACAAACTATTTGTTTTCAAAGAAGTCCTCCCCTGTGGCTTCGCCAGCACGGTTGTTCAAGAGGGCGTTTGCCCCGTTGTCACCAGCTCAGCATATGAAGGCGGTTCTGGCACGTAGGCACGGAAAGGCTAACGGTCATGGGGAGGATAAGTTGAATAAGAATTTTGGGTTTTCTAAACATATCGGGCATAAGTATGAGATAGGTGAGGAGGTTGGCAAAGGGCATTTTGGGCATACTTGTAAAGCTAGATGTAGGAAAGGAGAACTTAAAGGTCAAATAGTTGCTGTCAAAATTATTTCAAAGTCAAAGGTTTGTTTCCTTTTCATTTTCATGTAAAACAGGGGAAATGTTTGTCATTAACGATATATTGTTTACCATCTACATCATTCTTTGTATCCTATATTAGCATCTTTTAAAACAAACTTCTATTAGTTGCATACTATAGATCCTAAATGAACTACAGGATTCAAATGAGTGTAATTGAAAACTACTTTAGTTAGCGAGATGCTTAATCAAAATTATTTATAGTCTAAGCTGTCTATATATTTAAGGAGAAAGAAGATGTGTTTATCGGTTTATAGTTACCAAATAAATATGGAAACTGCAAAATGAAGAAATGTGGTTATTAATGTTACATTTTCTCTTTTACTAACTAAAAGTTGAATCCTTTTCATCAGATGACAACGGCCATTGCCATTGAGGATGTTCATAGGGAGGTGAAGATACTAAGAGCTTTAACAGGACATAAGCATCTAATAAACTTTTATGATGCGTATGAAGACCATGATTATGTCTACCTTATTATGGAGTAAGTTCAGCAGTTACACTTTCATCTTTTACTTTAGTTTCTTTCAGATATGTAATGTTTAATGATTGGCGATTGGCATTGTACTTTGTAAGAATTGATAGATATCTGATAGGCCATATTTGTTGATCTTTGGATATTTTTTTCAGGTTATGTGAAGGGGGAGTTCTTTTAGATAGAATACTTGCAAGGTCAGCAATATCAGTGGAAGTTGCCCTTTCTGTATTTCAGAAGTTGCATTATATTTTCTTGAATATTAAAAACAAATGAATCATGTATTTTGTAGGGGTGGGAAATACACTGAAGATGATGCAAAGAGCGTATTGACACAAATGTTGACTGTTGTTTCGTTTTGTCATCTTCAAGGTGTGGTTCACCGGGACTTGAAGCCAGAGGTGAGATGTTTACTAATTCAAACATGTAATGTGTCAACCTTTATGTAGATCTCATTTGACTGTATCTAATCTATGAATCAGAATTTCTTATATGCATCGAAAGATAAAGACGCAGAATTAAAGGCCATAGATTTCGGTTTGTCAGACTTTATCTGTCCAGGTACGTCGTTGCTCCACCTGTCCTTTTAATCAGTCGATCACACTGAAAACATTAACTGTTTGTTTTGCAGAGGAAAAACTGGATGATATAGTTGGTAGTGCTTACTATGTTGCTCCTGAGGTTCTACAAAGGTCATACAGTACAGAGGCCGATGTATGGAGCATTGGGGTTATATCGTATGTTCTTTTGTGTGGCAATCGTCCCTTTTGGGGTCGTACTGAGTCTGGGATCTTTCGATCTGTTATAAAAAATGAACCAAATTTTGATGAAGCTACATGGTCTAATCTATCGTTTGAGGCCAAAGATTTTGTCAAAAATTTATTAAATAAGGAACCTAGGAAACGATTAACGGCTGCACAAGCATTGTGTGAGTATCTATGTATGATCAGATAAACATTGTCCTTTGTGAAAGAGAATGATTCTGAATAATGTTTTATGTAGTTTTACTTTAGAAAAAGTCAATCACTGAAGCCTAAGATGGTTTAAAATATTTCAGGTCATCCATGGATTCGAAATGATAATATAGTGAAAACACCATTTGACATTTCAATAATGAAGTTCGTGAAACGTTATATATGTGCATCAAATCTACGTAAAGCTGCTTTACGGGTATGATTACACTTATGTTTATGATAAAAGGCATAACATCTTCACATCCTAACTAATTCATACTAACAATAGTTCTATTATTTCCAATCTGCAGGCTTTATCGAAGACCTTAACTTTTGATGATTTAGTCTACTTAAAGGAGCAATTTTCATTGTTGGAACCAAGCACGAATGGATACATAAGTATTGAAAGTTTCAAAACGGTAGGTAACTAACTTAACACATGCACTTTCTTCATGTTCTAAGACGCCATTTATGTCAAATGTGGTTAAGTTGTAGTCGTCTATGGTGCAGGTCTTGATGAATTACACTACAGATGCAATGAATGAGTCTAAAGTCCTTGAGTTCCTAGAGTCGGTAAGCATTGATCCATAATTCGATCATTAACGCATAATATATCATACTTCAATTCCTTGGCTAGTCTTTAAATGATTTGACCATATTACGTACCCATGGTTGTTTTGCAGCTTTGTAGACTTCAATATAGGAGGATGGACTTTGAGGAGTTCTGTGCATCTGCTCTTCGAGTCCATCAACTCGAGGATCTTGATCGATGGGAACAACAAACTCATGATGCCTATGAAATATTTGAGCAAGACGGAAACAAATGTATTGTGGTCGACGAACTAGCTTCTGTAAGTTGACTATTTATTTTAAGAAGAACAATTACCCTTGCCTTCCTTTTTCTTTGCAACTAATATAAGTTTTCTTATACAAATCCATCAAAATTGTGCATTAAGAGCTTGTATGATACACATAAGCAAGCAAAGCACAGTTCTTACGGATTTATAAAAAGTACGATTTTTAAAATCCTTGTACAGTTTTGTGTTCTGGATTTATATTTATGCAAGAACAGTAGTTGGTTTACAACAAAAAGTCTCCTAAAATGGTTTAATTTTTTAAACAACCAAATATTTACTTACAAAATTACAATTTTCTTTTCAATGATATTTTTTGTGTAAATTCTTTCCTCAGGAGCTCGGCCTAGGCCCAGCGATCCCGGTTCGTGATGTGTTGGACGATTTGGTTAGAAAGAGCGATGGAAACCTGACTTACCTCGGGTTCATAAAGGTGTTGCATGGTACGTCGAGTCGGAACTTGGTCAAAGTTCAATAAGACAGTCTAGAGTTTTAACCTATAGACCGGGTTTTTGGTGTTACAGAGCCGGTTAACCCATCCAATCGTAAATCCCTCCACTTGTACATCTTCTTTTTCTTTTCTACTTAACTTTTTGACATAGTGCCAATGTATACTTTAACACTTGATGTTGTATATAAGTTTATCTGTATGTACATAATTAGTATGGTACAACTGTCTTGGCATTATGTACAACTAGTAATGCACAGGAAAGATCCCATAATTGATGTATTGTCCATGGTGTTTTGTTCATTCATCTCCACTCTTTGTTGTATTTGGTTTTACTCCGTACATCATATAATTTTCAACATTAATAAAATTATAAAGGTTGAATTTGAGAATGACTGGTTGGTAGAAGCTAGAAGGTGGTTTTGTGGGTGGATTCCACAGGCACTTTGTGCCAGTGAGATTAAAACAAAAGTACAGTAGTACTATTTTGTAATCTTGTAACTATATATTATAATTAATTATATTTTTATTAAAATACGGAGAAAATAATGGAGTACATACACATTCCAAAAGCTGGATTAATTTCCGTTCGTTTAATGCAATTTACATGGTTATTCAAGTATATATGGCTGATATTTGTTTAAATATGAAATAAAACCATTAAAGTAATTGAATCATTTCCATCTTCCAAGTTTTGATAAACTTGCAGATTTAGATCATCGGTTTATGCAATATAAAATCATAAGATTCTCTTGATTATTAACATATTCAATTAGTTATATATATTTCACTTGAGCTGTTGTAATCAAGTATCTGTCGGTACAGAGAAATCATATACGAAAACAATGACCAATTGCTAAATTGTAACGCGTTTGTAATTATAAGCTTCATCAGATACTTGACTAATAGCATGATTCACATAAAATATAACTAAAATTTAACAATACAAGATGAATGAAATGAATTTTTTGATATTAATCAAGCTCTAATGGATGTTAGATATATCATGGACTTAATTGTTGCCAATAATAATAGTTTCCGAAATAGGAAATGATCTAACAGAGGCCACAGAACAAGTAGTCGAACAAAGTCTCCGTGCATTCATAGAGGCATGAACAACTGAAAGTATAAACAAATTCAGATGACAAAAATAACCGATGATTAGAAACATCATCAGAAGATATGAAATCGAATGAAATATTATAGTATATGATGATGGACTAGCAATTAAGTTACCAGGTATCAATGATATTATCTTGTCCATCATCCTGTGGAGGATTGTTTCGTGTGGTCTCCATGGCTTCAACTTGAGGTGCATCCATGTATAGATCTTGAGAATTAATTATGTGTCTGAAATTGAGAGAGTGAATGATTTGGGAAGTGGGAGAGTACGTATGGACTTTGAATTTGGATTGTTAGTTGTTTCTAGGGGCTTTAGAATGAAAAAGGTATGTTAAGTCAATGTCATTTCATTTAAAAACACAAATTTGACCCATTTTGTCAATATTTTTGCTTTTTGTTACGGAGTATTGTTAAGTTTATACATAATCCACTATTGTTTCTTTTAATTTAATTGTTTATATATTTTTTATATTATTATTATATATCATGCTTAGTCGGTTCAATTATATCTTTATAACTGGTTCACTATAATCGCAAATAAATTTTAATGTGTTTATAATATTTAATGTATTTACTAAAGAGTATGACTAAAATGTGTTCTAAAAGAAATTGATAAAAAGGTAACTTTAAATTTCACATAACATTTGAAAAAAAATAAAAAAATTAATGTCATTATATCTTTGACTTATTAAATGTGATAATTGAGTGTTTTGTGTAGAATATTATATATTTTTCATTTATATTGATTGGGTAACGAGTTTAATAAAGTTACCATATTTTTTTAATTAATGTGGGTAAAATTGACATTTCAGATCTTCAAATTGCAAATTTTAAGTAAATGGTAGAAATAATTTATAAGGATTATAGATATAAAGTAAAAAATATTTATATAATTATGATAACTACATAATTTTTTGTGATTGAGCAACCTACGCTGCAAAAATCATAATAAATTAATATACGATGGTCAGCTTTTGATACGTATCTTTCTTAGCTTCATTATTTAACTTTATGTATTTGATTCGTACTCGTTAGACATCAAACATAACTCAAATCGACCTATGAAATGTTGTTTTCCCTCATTGCCAATTTGCCAAAACATCTTAAGTTTCAAATTATAGCTCTCGTGGTTTCTCCTCTTTATATCATGTTATGACATTTGATCCACGGAGTATTTCACAAAAAGAGTGTCCTCCTAACAAAGCTAGTGGTGTTCTATTCATTTGGTACTCTTATTTAGTAAATTTATCAGAAGGGACTTAGCTTATATGAACTAAGGAAAAGATAGGGATGAAAATGATACAAGGGTCGGAACATAATGGGGATTTTTCTGAGTTTAGCTTATCGGATTGGGTTCTTCGAGAAAGCCAAAACCAAATAACCTAATTCGAATAACAAATCAGCCTGACTGACTTATTCACTTTATCTAAAATGATGAACACCCTTCTAATGAGGGAAGTACTTATTACTTACTATTAGATATATACAGGTGGTACAAAATCTGTTTTACTTTTCTATTTGAGGGTAGAAGTTACATAAAATTCTTTCACGTACAGGCTTGAATTTTCAGATCCAATCTACATGTACATACATAACACGACCATCAAGCCAGGAAGACAAATATTACATGTTAATAATGAAACTTTTGTTCCAGCCTGCAACTTTGGGTCTGGGCAGATTTTAGATATGTACAAGTTCAATTGAATGGTTGTGTTGGTGTTAATACTTAATACAATAAGCCTCAAGACCTGTGTTGTACTGTGAATGTTGTGGCTTGGTTTCCTTATTGTATTGATCATTTGATGAATCCTAATGTTTTCTTTGTATGTATTTTTGCAACCACATACACTGGCATCTTTTCTTTTTTACATTCATAAAAATACCAAAACCTGAACTTACTTCCCCAGCCTACAAGGTAACTAATTATCAAGACGGCTGCACCCTCCAACCACCACTTGGCTTTGATCAGAGCCACCAGCGACAACAGTCAAACTGTGTGATTGAGCCGTTTTTGACATTTGGAACCTGGGCATTAGATAAATATGAATATGTACTAAATTGGCTAGGATCGGATGCATGTGCTCTTTGACCAGAGTAGGAAGATATCAATGATGTGTCACAAGGTTGGACTAAATGATGCAAGATCATTTGCCCATGAAAGGGTAATTGCAGAGTCAACCCTGCAAAGTCAAACAAACAAGCAAATATCAAATAAAAAATTTCATAACCAAGAAGTCAAAAAAAGGTTGGACCATGACTCTGTGACATATAATTTTTCTATTCATGCTTGCATGGAATGTGGGATTAGGGAAGAAAAAAGCATCTCATACTTGTTGGGCAGTTTCCTTATGAGGTAGGAACCAACAACCGATCAAGTTCGAGTTGTAAAAGCTCTTTATCCTATAAAAGATGAGACATATTTACATGTATGAAAATTAGAAGGAGATTAGCTGAACAACTGAAAATGCATGGAACTTACCATCAATTCAAGAAATCTTTGCCTTCTGAAGACATTTTTTCAGGTATTGGTGGATTCTCCTTCATGACCCTGAAACGTTGCTGCTGGCTGCATTAGAGAAACCAGACAATAAAAGTGATGAATAACTTTAACGTCCCATTTATATTCCAAATATATGCTGCTTACGCCTTCATATTCACTCCAAGGTGGTTTCTCATCAATCATTTCAATAATTGTACAGCCCAAACTCCAGATATCAACAGCCAGAGCAAGATCTGGATTAGCATCTTTCTCTGATTCCAACTGTAAGAGCTGCAAAAAAAACAATGGTGTCACAAAAAGCAACGAAGAATGATGTTTATAAATTTTGATGTTTGAGCACAGAAGTACCTCTGTAACAACTCGTCCCACATCGGTATGAGATAAGAAACTTGAGTCCCTTATAAGCCTAAAGAAGTGGGCCACTAGTATCCTTCCACCATGGTTTTAGTTGAACCTGAAGGATACCTGAGTAGTCCAATGTTTTCGGCTTTGGGGGGGGGCATTACATACTTTGTAACACCTTAGGCAAATCCCACATCGGCCGTGGACATGAGAGATCTTGGGCTTATAAGGTTAATCTCATCCTTACCAGACACAACGCGTTTTGGGGCCACAAACACAGCAGATCTCGTGAGAACTCTGCAGTTAAGCGTGCTCGAGCGGGAGTAGTACTAAGATGGGTGACCTCCTGGGAAGTCCTCGTGTGGTCGCCAAGAAAAAGCTGTGAACCTGTGGGCAAAGCGGACAATATTGTAGTCGTGGTAAGGCGGGATGTTAAACCTCAGGTGCCATCCAATAGGGGCTTCCTTTTAAGGAAAGCTGACCGACTTGTTCGTTAAGCTGTGTAGCAAAATTAACATTTGAATTAAAAAGAAAAAGAAAAAGAAGAAGAAGAACAAAACATGTCAAAGATTATTGGATAATGATGCTGACTTGTGGTTTATTCCATGCACTCGGTCTATCTATACGTTGATCAAACATAACCATTTCAGACAGCCAAGAACTTACAGGTTTTGCCATGCCAAAATTAGCAAGCTTAACGACCCCATTTACATCAACAAGCAGATTTGCCCCTTTAATATCCCTACAGAAATTTATCATTTTCAGAGTTTCCATGCAAGAAGTTATGATACCAGAAAACCAAAAATCATAATTCTTATGGAAGGCAATAATTAATTAGCTTATTTCTGAATATATCTTTTCACTCCAGAGTCACACTCGGAAACCGAAATGCATGAAGAACTTCAGATAGAATCTGGCCATAATTTTCATCAACCAACCTAACATTCAATTTTTACCTTTGTATTGTCCTTGTGCTATGTAAGTAGGCCAGCCCAGATACAATATGGCGCGTGAAGTTGCGTACAATAGGCTCTGCCATTCCTCCACAATGATCACGAACATACCTATTGATTGAACCAGGATGGACGTACTCCAGATATATATAAAACCGGTCATCAACCTGAATATATATATAGGGCTAAATATGTCCATCGACTTTAAAGGAGAAAAACACTTACTACAACTTAAAACCCACTTACTATTTCTCTACCATAATACTGCACAATATTTGGATGTTTAAGCTGGCTAAGCACATCAATTTCCTGAAAATGAACATAAAATGTAAATAATCAATTACAGAAAGTTTACACTAACTTGAAAGGAGAAAATACAGTAATAAAACCTGCTCTAACTGTTTTATACACTCTACACATTTTGGGTCATCTGGTAATAGTTCAACTTCTTTCATGGCACACAAAGCTCCGGTTTTCCTATTAAGAAAAAGAAATCTATTAGCTTTTAGCATCTAATGGGGAAAATATCCAAGTCCATCAGAATTTACAATATGTGGCAAGATGGGTCAGTCAGGCCATTGAGTAACGGGCCAAAACGGGTCAAGATAAAACGGATATGACAAGTCAAGTTTAAATTAGATACGGAGTATAAGGAAATAATACCTTAAATAGGATTAAGAAATAAATTGTTACAATAAACATCTTCTTCTTTGAATAAGTGGTCTAGGAGGCTGTATGCAATTGAAAATAATTGTGGATGACTTTCAAGCTGTTTGACATCTTATACTCATTTAAACAGTTTGACCCGTTTGAGATAAATAAACAAGCCAAATTGACCCATTCATAAGTAAATGGGATGAAATTGCCCTCTCTAAAATGTACATGCCTGTTGTAGCCACTATAAACACTTCCAAATGTTCCACGAGCGATGAGCTTCCCCTTTTGCCATTGACTTTGTCTTGGTGTCATTGGCATCATATCATGTCTACGGTTAATCTTGGTAGGGGAAAAAGACAGAGGCATGATGGCTCCTGGAGGTAGAGGCAATGGGTGGGCCGTTGCGAGAGTTTTGTGGGCATTGCTATCATGTCCGCATATCGAACTTTCAGCAAAAATGTTCCTATGCAACCGAGAGTGTGATCTCATAGAGCTTTTGACACCTATCCTTTGACACGGATTATGCACAGGTGAACTTATAGCACCTACATTCATATCTAGATAAGACGGCTCTGGCTCAGACCACATATGAAGTATTGGTGGAAGCCAATGGTAAGGCTAAAACATCTCATCGGCACTTTTTGATGAGTTGAACAGTGGACTTGATACAGGACTCTTTGTAGCACTGGACGAACAAGTGTGCCTGTGGCCACCTCTTAGAAAAACTAACCAGTATAAAGTTAGCAAATATCTAAAAATTGAAACAAAATAATGTAAAGATCATAAGCAGGGCTCATCCTGCATGAAGTCATGAACCATTTACACTAAATTTTTTATTTTCAGAGCTGTCTTAATGTAATTACTTATCAAATAATCATTCACATTTGACATTTCAATCCGATCCTAAGTTCCTAACACTTCTTTTCTTTTTCAAATTCTGAGAATTGTTTTATATAGCGATTACAATCGATTATTAAACATTTAAGAGATAACAGTGAATAATGATCAAGGTTACCAATTCCAAATGAAATCTATATAAAGAGAACAAACAAATGCTCGAAAATTATACCGTTTGAAATCCATTGGAATCGCCATGATCAATAGATTCATGATGAAAAAGCCTCTAACTCGGGAAGAGGAAGGGGTACCGGTTTAACAATAAACCGTGCTGGAGCATGCCCAATGTCATTATCTGTGAGGTGACGTAGCTTCCTGGCACGAGTGAGATGACGACGCTGTATATAACCGTAACTACTATTAGCACGTGGATCGGAGAATAATGAAATTAGTTTTGATGCGCGATTAGTTTCGTTGCTATGGTTGATAAAGTTATCGTCGGTGGTGGTGACGTAGGAATGAGACGATGGTGATGTGGACGAAGAATGAGTTTGCCACCAATGGATTGACATTGTACGGTAATACGGTTCAAGGTGGTTGTTGAACGGAAGATGTGAAAGGCATAATGGTTGTAGATTTAACCCAACTCAGATACTTCGAATTTAAAAGGTTGAAAATCATTATGAGAAATTTCGTATATTTTAGAGTATCTTCAATGTCTTAAATTGTCTTTTTGCAATACAACTACGTTAACATATTAACTTTTTACATAAAAATTTTACAGTGCATTGAACTTTATAAAATTTATTACAGTATTAGATAATTGTACTTTCTTGGATTATTTTCTATTAAATATTAATAATACGTACCAATATATATAACATTCAAATATTTATCAAATGATTAAATAAAAAAACACGTATACATTTATTTTAGTTAAAAACTTCACAAAATAAACAATTCTTTGTGTTTTTCAAATCAAACAAATAGGAAAGAACTTACGATGCTCTATTAGAATGAACACGTCACGAAAATAATATTTACAACTATTAGATTATATGGTCGGTGACTATTAAAAAAACAATGAATGGCCAAAGGTTTTTATATTTTGAATTAAAAGATAAATGATAAAAGTTTGATTTAAACACATTTAAAGATGTAGATAAACATGGTAGAGGTAGAAACCAATAATATAATGGGATGTGAGTCATGCTAGTACGTTAATTTCCGGTTGAGGGTCTGCTGCACTCAATATATGCGCTCAACACTCATACTGCACAAAACCATAACACCTCACTGCTCAAGAATTTGTTAGATAATGTCCAATCCACGCATTGTGGATGCTCTTAGGGGTAATTTATACACCACCATACACTACTTATTTTGCAAATTTACGACACATTATATAGAAAACGTGACTAGAGATATTATCAGTGCAGACATATATAACAAGAAAAAGTGTCATTATAAACTTTTAAAATATGTTTTATGGTATCTTAGAACATGAGAAGCGGTTGATACCATAAAACGATAAATTAATTAACACCGAATTTTTAGTATTCTTTAACTTTTTCTTTTCAATTTAATTTAAATCAAATAAATAACACGATAAATTAATTTAAAAAAATACATTTAGGGCATGTTTGGCATGGAGCCTTTAGGAGCTTTAACTTTTAGTTTTTGAACGAAAAGCTTCTATAAAAATAAAAGTTTTGTTTTTCATGTACAAGATGTAGCTTTAGAATCCAACGAAAAGCTCAAATTCTCAAAGCTACTAGAAGTAGTTTTTCGCGAAAAGCTACAACTACAGCCTACAATCTACACCTACAACCTACAGCTACTTCACCAAACATTCCTTCTCAAGAAAATACACACGCCTCCCTTTTTTCCCAACAAATGGGGCGACAAGAAAAACTAGAATCTTTCTCTCTTTTTTTTCCATCAACGTTACCCATATTCAAAAAGAAAAAAAAAAAAAGAAAAAAAAATACCGAAAAAATGAAGAATACAGTGTTGGGATCAAGACTTGGGGCAAGAACACTAGCGGAGAATGGAAAAAGCTGAAGTCCCTTCATTCTTGGTGAAAAAGGTCGAAAAAAATGTACATACTCCGTATGCTTTTACTTAACACTTATAAAACTTAAATGTGTGACCTCAATCAAAGCAAACCCTACAAAATGTGAGTGCGCCATATATGTATCTTGTTCTTCATATAAGTTTAATTTTAAGTTTAGATCATTTTCATTTGGCATACACAACGTAATCGGTCGGAGGAGACAACAAATAAATACCATTTCGATACTTCTTTCCGTAACAACCTGAAATAACTAAATACATAAAAACATGTTATTTGAACCATAATTATTTACATCATAGCTAATTAGCTAGATCGACTCGTATAACTAATTTTTGGTCAACACTCTGAGGTTTATAACGTGAAGGGAAAAAGGTGCTAAAATGGGTTAAATTAAAGTTGGGTCCGAAGTGGACTTATTAAGTTGGAGGAAGGGAGAACTAAATTAAATGTTTGTATGAAAATATAGCAAAAAGGTGATGATGAGAAGTCAATGACATCGGTTGAAACCAACCAAATGCATGTAAAATGCCTACATTGAGTAAAACATGCATGCGTGAACTGGCCTTGGAGAAATTGGGGGTTCAGGATCTTGACCTTGATGCCTGGACAGGTTTGACCCTTTTAGGTCAAACCTTATAGCTCAGCAAGCCAGTAACCTATACATTCTTAAAACCTAGATATAAAAACCTTAATCATCAACATATACAAAGTAGCATCAGATTAACTTTTAAATAGTTTTTATGTATAAAGTATATTATTTATAGCATTTATTATTTTATTTATATAAATTATAATAAAATTGATAGAGGTAGTGAAAACACCATGTAAAACGATTAAATAAAAATTATTTAGCATTCCTTATGATTTTAGTTTATAGTAAATTTGATGTAAAATGTCTCACACAAAAAAAAAAAAAAAAAAAAAAAAACAAAACTCCCTTATATAATGTTGTATTAAAATTCCATTAACGTCAAATTTAGTATTTTGATGCACTATCTTGAATATGCTCTAAGAATCTAGATAACAAAATAATAACGAGTAATGTTATATATGGCTACTTACGTAAAATTAAATATAGACCTAATTTTCTTATTGGTTGAATTTTTTCTCTCTCTTAATCTCATCCAATTAATTTTTCTCATCTACTGATTATATTTTTAAGTTTAGATTCAATCCTAGAAGTTTCGACCTATATATAACTCGAAGTTATTTCTAACAACTCATTTTTAATAGAGGTGACGAGGGCCGGTCCGTTAATTTTAAGGGCCCTATGCGAAAAATAAAATTGGGCCCCTAATTTTTTTTTGAGTAATGGACTTATAAATTATAATGGGTTATTCTTAATGGACTACAATTATTAAATGGGTCATAATAATGGGTTAATAAAAAAGGATAGAAAAGCCTTTCAGAAAAAAAATAAAAAAATTGTAGCTTTCAAGATTCAATCCTACACCAAATTGAAATGGTGTAAGACTGAAAGGTGAGGGTGCATTACCAACTTATCTACCATACATTTTTGATTTGTTTTACATAAAATAATATATATTAACATATATAATATATATTGAAAAAATTTCGGACAAAATTTCGGGCCCTATTTTTTTCGGGGCCCTGTGCGGTCGCACATCCCGCACCCCTTTAGGGCCGGGCCTGGAGGTGACCCACTCATTAGATAACAGTGGCTCGAATTGATGATATAGGGTCGGTGATGCGTTTCTATTCTTTTATATTATTTTTGGGCTGTTGATTTGTATTGAGGACTTGTGGTGTAGTGGTTTTGTAAGGAAAGGGCGATCAAAGAAATCAAACGTTTTCAAGCCCTAATAAGTGAAGTTAAGTGCTAAGGACAAGCTGATAATAACTAATAAGTGAAGTTAAGTGCTAAGGACAAGCTGATGATAATGTTCACATTCTTGCAAGTACATGTTAAGTGTTTTGTTTCAAATTAACGTTTTACTTGTCTTACAAACTCAAATATATCATTAATAAAAGGGACCTTCTTAAAACACACAGAGTAGGAGGACGCTTTGTCGTTCTTAGCCGGAAACGCCATAATATGAGAATGCGTTCTCGAAAGGTGTCTCCTCTAGAACGCTGTGTCACCTCCCCTTTTTTCTTCTTCTTCTTCTTTTTCTTATTTTTTTCCTTATTTTGTTTTAGATTCAAAGAACAAAATAGCTTGTTTTGTAGTTTGTGTGTGTAAATTGTGTGCATGAATGAAGAATAAGAAGATGACAGGAAGAAGACGATGAGTGCAGTGGTACAAATTAGACTTGTAAATGTGTTCATTTTTTGAGCTCTCAATTTTAAAATGTACTATTATTATTTTGATTAGGCTAAATCTACTAAAATAAAAATGGATTTGTATTTTTTTAGGACTTGTAATATTTATTTTTTATTTTTAATGAATTTATTTCTTTTATTTAATTTATTTCGTTATTTATTAAATTTATTAAATTATTTGAATTTTTTATAAAATAAATTAAAAATAAAATCTAGAACAATATTCTTATTCACTTTTTCAGTAACAATATTCTCCGAAATACTGTTTAGAACATTGATTTGTCACCACTCTATCTTATTTTTGAAACTAGAAATTTGAAATCAAAGTTTAAATGAAAATAATCAGAGTTATTTTTGAAACGAATAAGATAAGATCGCTTTATGTGGAGGACTAAAGAACTGAACTGTCAACTCAGAGTCACGTTAGTACTTTCTCATAAAGACTAAATAAAAACTAAACACTACCAATAGTGGATTGAAAAACTAAACTTTTATGAGCCCCATTATTTGTTTCATTCTTTTTTTTTTCAATTAATACATAATTTAAGAAACTTACTTTTAAAAATAAAAATACGTTCATTAATTTTTTTTAAAGAAAAGGAATTACATTTAAAAATATAAATAACATTACATTGAATGCATTGATATTTTTAATATCGGAATTTTTGTTCGAGTCTTCGATGTAGTTTTCGTTTGAATCTATGATGTAGTTTTCGTTTGAATCTATTACGATATTAGATTGTGTTGTAATTATATAGATATAGATGTAAATAATATTTGAAATAAAATATAAAAATAGTGAAAAAAGGTATGTGAAAAAAATTAGTTATATGTATACGATGTGTTTTGAATTGAAAAAATGTGAAAAGAAGTATTATTTTTTTACAAAAACTGTCTCATTTATATATAAGTATTATTTTTTTACAAAAACTGTCTCATTTATATATTTTTATATTGTTTGTTAGTTGTTTGACATTTTAACATTATTTTTTATTTAGGTTGAGAGTGAACCTACTCGATTTCATCTTTCTTCGATTTCATCTTTCTCCGCCTTCTCCCTAACGCCAGTTCGGAAATGCGACCAAATATGCTACTGGTGAAAACAACAAGGACGAGTGCAAAACGTTCCGATGACACTGGTGTCGTTGTAAAAGTTTTTTATAAACCGACAAAAGAGAGTAAGTTTTGATTTGTCAAATCTGCAGTTTTATGTAATTGTGTCTTTTTACATTTAATCATTTATTTTAGAGACATTATGGTGATTGTCAGCGACACATTTAATGCACCTACATTTGCAAACTCCGTTTTGTCAAAAGAAATTGTGATTTTGACAGTAGTACACAATTTGTTCACGGACAACCAAGTATATTTATTTTTCGTAATAAAGCATGTTGGATATTTCAAGACCTTAAACTTATTTTACTTTTCTCATAAAAGTCGTGAAACTATTAAAATTGTTTGGCTAAAAAAAACGTTTATAGGCTTATTATAAAAATAAAATTAAGGTGATACGTAGTTGAAGCCTTAGTATGCTCGACAAAAGTAAATAATACGTATAATCAGAATTAGTAGTTATTACTTATATTTGAAGCTGAAAGTTAAACTTTAATTTAAAAAAATATATACTTAAATTCTAAGTAATTTACATTGCTAAACATACTCAAAGTAACTTTTGAAAATGAGATTGAGCTTACGCAAAAATAAAATTGTTCAAAACTTTTTAGTTCGTTAGTTAGCTTAATTTTTTTTCCTTTTTACGTCGATCACATTTGAAACTTCAACCATTTTTGTCACACTTATAAAAAAATATAAACTATAATTTATAGTGTCACTCATCATCTCTAATTATATACTTTCAACTTAAATAATAAATGTTTTAGCCAAATATGAAGTCATTTTTCTTTTCAATATGTTGGAAAGGGTAATAATGAAAATACAAGAAAAAACAGAACAGGGACAAAGAGGAAACTCAGGGGGCATTTAAGTTATCGATCAGAATCATACATGTCATGTCCCTCTCCATCTCTCTTTCTATTCTCAAATCTCACCATGCTCCTGTAACAAACTCCCGATTTTTAATCCGACGGTCAAAACTAATCCTCTTTCCAAATCTCAACGGCGGAGATTACACCACACGCTCTCATCATCACTCCTTCAATTCATTCATATTCATCATATTCCTAATATATATATCCATACACACACTCACAGAAATAACGTTGTTTACGTCCAGGTAATTCTTCTTTAATTTCAAGTGAATTTTGTTCTATATATATATGTTACCGTGAGAATTCGATGAAATGAACTGAAACATATCATCTGAATGTAAGCTATCCTTATATGTTTGAATGTTTTTAATACGTTTGCAGGTTATTTTTACTTGAAAAGGAAGAACAGAAGTGTGATCTAACGAAATAAAAAACATAGATCGAGGCTGGTGAGATAACTTTGAATATAAATTTCGTACATTCAACAATAAATCAGACGCTATGTTTTGTTTTGATTCTCGATTTTATTTGCTTGACTATTATTCTGATTTACTCGAATTTATAAAATAAGAAGTTATCAGCAGTATTTTTGTCTTCAAGTTGAATCATACACGTCCAGAAAAACGTGTTTCTAATTTTTTATTTAATTTTGTCATTTTTATTAGCAATCATTAACCATACTTGTGGTAAAATGGTATATATATATATATATATATTATTTTAATGGTTAACTTTTTAGTTTATAACTTCACTGACTTTTATCAATAAGAATATATTTAATTTAAATCCAGTAGAGATCGATTTGTACGCGTAAAACCCTAACTAATATTGACGCATCTCTGGATAGCATAATATTCGTTTCTGATTACTCTCATTAATGTGTCTCTAATTATAACCAACAGATCTAGTCTGTCAACATGATCCCAATTATTAATTTGTTTCTATATTCTTTCATTTAAATAACTACGGAATTTATTTCATTTTCATGAACAAATTGTATGCAGTTTTCAAACTATGTATGCAGTTGTCAAGGTCAAGGAGAAAATGTCATCAAATTCGCCGTGTGCCGCGTGCAAGTTTCTACGTCGAAAATGCACACAAGAATGTGTTTTCGCACCTTACTTTCCCCCAGATCAGCCTCATAAGTTTGCAAATGTACACAAAGTTTATGGTGCAAGCAATGTTGCTAAACTCCTCAATGATCTGCCCACCACACAACGAGAAGATGCGGTTAATTCGTTAGCCTATGAAGCCGATGCAAGGCTACGTGATCCAGTTTACGGATGTGTAGGACTAATCTCGATTCTCCAACATCGGTTAAAACAAGTTCAAATGGATTTGGAAAACGCTAAACGAGAATTAGCGAATTACATTGGCCCATCTGCTATGATTCCGATTTTAAATCAAGGGTTAATCGAACACTCGTCAGCTTTACATAATTACAACATGCAGCCTCATCCGGTTATAGGTTTGGTTCAGAATCAACAGATGGTTCAAGATCAGCACCACCAGCAGCAGCAGCAAGTGATTGATGTTAATGATCAGCAGCAGCGGTCTTCAGGTGAGGTTTTGGGGACGTTCAACGGTGGAATTGATGCGGTTTCAGCTGCGGTGCAAGCGACAGCTAATGAGTTTAGCCATATGACCACCAGGGCTGCAGCCATGTCACCATGTTTATCATTGGGTGGTTCATATGAGAATAATCATCATCATAATAATATGTACCATCAGATTCAACATCAGCCACATCACCACCAACTGCATCAGCTATTTCTCCAGCAACAACCGCTGCCACCGCAAGGAGCCGAGTAGCTGGCACGCGCAGACAGTAAGGGTGTGTCGATTTTTGTCTTGCTTCCACACCATCTTGTGCTCTTGTTTAAATTAAAATTTTAGTTTTAGATTAATATCCTTTGCTCTTTCTGGCTAGCTAGTACTTATCCTTTTTTTAATCTACTAATTAAATTGTTGGATTTGGTGGTAATTTGATTAATTTATTTCATTTTATGTCTTTCTTAGTATGATACTTGCAATGGGTATAGTAGCTAGGTAATTTAATTTACAGTACAGTTGTTCAGTCTTAGGTTTGATTTAGTTTTTCCTGATTTAGTGTTTCCAAGATTAACATTTCTTAACTATTTTTGTTTTGGAAACTGTTAAATCAAGCTATATTAGATAGTTATTGAGTAGTACTTATGGCATAGGTGTCAAAACCAAATAACACAACGTACTGTATTTGCTATAACAAAATTATATCTAAAATAAGTACTTTACCAGTAACATATATTAGACTTGGTACACTATATTTGCTTAAACTCAAAAGTTTTGTCATATGGTTGCTTCAATATTTCACATGCGACATATGCTATCAAATTTTTAGATGTGTTTATTTTAGTCGAATGTGAATAACGTTTCGCATTATCAATCCTGTATAGGAACCAATATTTGACTAATTAAATATGTTGAATACCTACATAAAAAAAAAAACTGAATAAATTTCTTTAGTAGCGAGAACCCCTCCTACTCGAGAATAAGGTCAGGAAGTGAAGCGTTTTTTCAATTTTTCTTTAAAAATATAGTAAGTGTTATGTAGGGTTGGGGATTCAGACTGATGAGGGACGCAGGAATTGCCCTTAACTGTCCGGAAGGCTGAAATAGCTTTCTCGAGAGCTTCTAGGAGATCGGGGTATTCAATCCCATGATATTCAAGGAGCAGGGCGTCGTATTTCAAGGGTAAACAATTTGAAAGTTTTAGCAATTAGTAAAGTTGAAAATTTTGGCCACGTTATTCATAAACGTAACATGTACTTGTTAGGCAACTATCTTTGAGCTTTCTAGATGTACTCGATTGATGACATATATTGTTGAACCGAAACTAATTGTTACCTTCGTGTTACATAAGTAAAATACTAACTTCATAATAAATATCATATTATTGATTTCAAACTTATATTTACAAGTTACAAGATACAGTAAACTTTCAGCAACATGCAAATAAAGGAACAATATAAATTTATCAATTTCACGGTTGAGACGTATCTTTTCACGCAAATGGTAAACGAATGAGATCTTCCTGCTCTTTTTACTCTGAGTCTCCTTGACTCAAATGTATGCCGCTCAATCGGGGTAGTTTTATGATCGTTTTTGACATTTCTCCTGATATTCCCAAAATGTTTTCCTATATATATCTAAATTTGAGATCTCTTGTAAGAAAATTATGACATTATCTTTTAGCCTTTTGAAATACTTTCATGTTTTGTAAAATAAAGGTTATGAATGCATATATGTGACATATGTATCATATATCATATCAGTATCGAAACGTATGTAACATAGAATGATGCAGATATAGAAGTGGGAAAATAGATCAGTAGTTAATGCAAAAGAAAGGGTGGTTAGGTTAATAGGAATTATTGTTTGTTTTTTTAATAGGTATGAATATGATGCGTCACAGTCAGTAATGATAACCATAACCTGTACGTATGCTTCTATTTCTGTTGATAAATTGGTAGCTGGAATGAAATAAAACCCCACCCCTTTCCTTGCTTCTCTTCTCAGTTAAATTGTTCTCTTGTGTCATTCAATTACATTTGTTAACCCCTTTTCATTATTTTGTTAGCTATACAGACCATTTATATTTTTTAATTCTAAAACACATTATTTTTTATAGCTATTATGTCTTGGTTGATTAATTGTAACTAATAGATGCATAGTTATTATACTTTACGGAGTATAAGATAAGATATTGTTGAAAAAATGATTTTCTAAGTGTTCTATTTTTTATAGCATATTTTTATTTTTTGGAATATCAAAGCTTTATTACTAATATGCTCAAAGTATCTTATATCAATCAACGATGAAGTCATAAATGTATCGAGTTGTATAATGTATAATAAGTTAATAACATGAGATATCTATTGTGAAATACTAGCATTAAAAATACATTTTTTTTTTACTTTAAGGAAATAATAATAATATAATATTATACTATTATTCGTTTGTAAAATCAAATTGTCAAAAATGAGAGGTTTGGCTCTGACAGGTATAGAGGGACTCATTGATACCTGCTGTCCTTTTGTATTGTGACTAGATGTTTATACTAACAAGGTTTAAGTTTGCCATAAATTTACTTACTAGGAAATTACTGAAATAGTCTTTGTCACATTATTTATTTTAAACTTTAGTCTTGATTTTTCATAAAACTCAAAAGTAATCCTGATCCTGGCGAAGCATTCATCGTCGGATGGAAAAGTTTTGCGAAAACTCAACTTTTTACATCAGATGTAGTTATTCAATAAAAGAAGAGTTGTACTTCAGTTTCTAATAGTCAGCATTACTTGGTGAAGTGTCACTGTATCAGTTATTAGTCTTTTGAGCCAACCAAAAATGGACACGATGACATGTCAATAAGTGGTGTTTCAAAATCATAAAAATAATTTTGTTTAATTTTTACTTGGTGGCTAATTAATTCAAGCTTCAGGAGTATGTAAAACTATGGGCCTAGCGAAGTATCAAAGCCCCGTGGCTAGGTGTTAGACGAGTCGAGCATTTTTTATAAATTGTTTAAGTGTGAGCTCCTTTAATATGAATTTGAGTGCAATAATATTCAAGTTCTAAGTCGTGGTTAAACAAAAAATAAAATTCTATTAGTTTCATAAGTTAAATTTAAAAAATGATACTCGACTCTGCTTGTTCTAAAACTCATTTAATTTCGAATCATGTATACATAACAAAAGACAATAGCAACGGAAATAAAACTTTAGCAAATTTAACCCATTTACGATGCCTTTGTCACCGCTTTGTAACGGTATATTGAAAGAAAAATAGTCAAACATGTGAATACATTTTGACATGGATTAGCAGTGTTTTTAGACCCGTGTTGATCTGGCCGGTTGGACCGGGCGAATTACTAGTGGGTCAACCTCAAAGTCAAGCTGGTCAAATCCGGCTGGTTTTTCAGTCGAACCGGGGGTTGACCCGATGAACTGGATCGGTCAGATTGGATTTTTAATTACAACATTTTTTAAAAATTTTAGGGACTAAATCTAGACATTTTTAATAGTTTGTGGACTAAATCTGAAATTTTGGGCGTGCCGTTGAACCGGTCAGACTGAACCTGAGACCCGGACCGGGTCAGTCAAAACCCCAGTTTTTATAACACTGTGGATTAGTGAAAATTTTGCAACAACATGTAAATAGTCAAACGTCTTACTAAATTTTGTAAACTTGCGACAGCTTAATATAATTCAAATAGTTGACTAAAATTTCAAACCTTTAACTAAGTTTTGCGACAAATTCGTGTTGAACTTGTGACAGCTAAACAATAGAAATAATAATTCAAAAAATTATAAAACAACGATGAGAAAACTTGTAGCAAGGCGGTAGCAAAACTAAAGTAAAATTAATACCATCATATCAGTTTTATACATCATTTGAGTCAAGATTAGTCAAATTTTAGTTGCTTAAATAATACCAGTTTGATCACTAGTTTTATAAATACGTAATATGATGTAAAATCAACGTTATTTTATAAACTTTGTGAAATGTTTTATAAAAGTATCAAAAGTAGACAAATATTTTTATAAACTTAAATGGCTGGAGGAAATCTTTTGAGAGCCATCAAGTGTTGAATTAAAGTCAAACAAGAAAACATAAAAATCATTAGGTAAATGTAAGTGTACCTTATTGTCCAATGAATATTTACTTTTGTGTTTACCGAATATGTTTAAACTTTTAATCTTTTGGTAAATCATAATTAAAGTCTTTATAGATTATAGAGAACTGATTTATAAAGTTTGACTTTGAAAAAATATGTTTTGAAATGAATTAAAACATATATAATATTCAAACAACTTTTGATAGTTGGTTTACGGCTCGACCACGGTCGTACGATGAGTCAACGGTGGAACCACAAATTTATTTTGAAATCCTTCTAAGTTTGACTATAAATATCCAACTCGTGTTAAACTTTGAAGTTATCCTCTTTAACTTTGAAATACATATTTCTCTCAAATGGAAAGATGGACACTTATAGTAGAATAAACTAAAATGGAAAGATGGACACTTATTTTAGAACGGAGGAAGTAACACATATGATTTCTTATATGTCGATATTGATATAGATGCATACTTACAAAGATATGTATATTCGTTCACTTTTAATTTTTTCTACTTACTTATTGAGCCAATATATAGGTATGTATAAACATGTATGGGGATATGTTATTAAAAAACTATTTTTTTAGAAATACAGACCAAATAGATTGTAGCAAATTCGTCACAAAACATGATAGAATTGCTACAAATTTGTGATAGAGTTTTTTGTGTTTTTGCATTTCGTTGATTATACAAGCTTTAAGTATGTGTTTATATAAGTCAAATATCAAAGAAAAAATTTGTACACGTTAATATATTTGTTGGTATGTAATTATTCGCTACCAGCATGTAAACATATAATTCTTATATTGTCAACATTGATATAGATGCATCCTTACATATAGATATGTATATTCGTTCACTCCAAACAAAAATTCATACTTACTGAACCATATATATAGATATGTATAAACATGTATGTGAACATTTTATTAGAAAACAATTTTCTTTTAAATATAAACAAAAATAGTTGTAGCAAATCCGTCATAAAACAGGTGAAGAAATAAAATTTATAAATGTTAATATGTTTGTTGTGATGCAAGTCCAAACTACTAATACATACACATATAACTTATATGTCGAATTTGACATAGATGCATAATTATATATGCATATTTATATACGCTCACTTTTTACTTTCATATTTACAGACATGTATAAAAGTGAATATTTCATTAGCAACCTATTATCTTTTTATCTCGTAGCAAGTCCGTTGCAAAACATTTACAATTGCAACGAATTTTGTGATGTATCTTTTTGTATTGTCACGTTTTTTTATTATTATTCGAGCACAATGTGACACGTACAAACATTAAATGTGTGTTTACGTCTATATTTAGAACAACCATTCAAAATTTTGAAAACAAAATGATAAATTTAAAATTATATTCATCCTCGATTTTATAATTTATTTTTGCTCACTAAAATGATAATATTTGAATTAGAAGTTCGTTTAATGTTCTACAAGCCTTTAACCTTGACTTTTAATATTCACGTTATTTCTTCCTTTTTAGTATTGCTTATTTATAAGTACTTATATAATTTAAAAAATAAACATGTCTCAACATACTTATTTTTAAGTGCTTATTCCTTAAAAAATAAACAGTTTTTAAATAATATTTATATTTATTTATTTTCTATTAAAATAAATAAATAAATATTTAAATAAGCAATTCCAAAACACCCCATATACGTTGAACTTATCTTTACAACAGAAAAATGGGCTTAATAACCGATGAAGAAAATCATCTATTATTTATGTCAAATGATTAAATACCGAAACAAAGATGTTATTGCCAAAGATTTTACTTGTGTTGCACAGAGTAAATGTGAACAGCCGTTTCCAGTTCCTCTCCAATATTTTCAATTTCCACCTCACCCCGCTCAATTATTCCCCAAAAATTCAACTTAACGCGCCATTCACCCCAAAATATCAAATAGACTGTGAAACAAAATTTTCAATTTAGCCCAATCGATATTCCCAACCTAATCGAGAGACTCGTCTATGGCCGCGGATGTCACTGCTTCAACGGGATCGGAAATAGATAAACAAGATTCAACTTGTATTTAAAATTCTTGGTTTCAGGTATTCTTCAAGTTTTGTCACCGCGTCATCTTTTTTTATTTGTAATAGTTTCAATTTTTAATTTTCCTAAAGTTAAATATATCTCATTTGAGTTTGAATTTCTGTTGCTTTGATGTTTATAGATTTGGTTTTGAGTTTTTGTATTGAATTACGGAAATTATTTATAAGTTTCCAGTGATTATTGATTTGTTATTATCTGGGCTTATGTCACTGATGTTCGTTTGCTTTAAGTTGGTAAATTTATTTGTAAATTATTGATGTCATTGTTTTGCTGCTATAATTTGGGATCCTGTTGCTACTCCATCCAAGTCATTGATTACAGTAATGTTTTATATGTGTTAATTTAGAGATTCAAGGTGTGGGTACTTTTTTAATGTCTCACTCTATGAACCAAGTTTGTTTCTTTTAACAGTATCGTGTACAAATGTTGAAAAATCAAGTATATGTCTAGAAATTATTAGTGTTGTTGCCATATTTTCTAATTATTTGGTTTTATCTGGACAAACTTAAAGTGAAGGATTAGTTTTACATATTGATTGATTTAGAAAATGGCCGTTTGTGCTAACTAACAAATTGAAGATTTTGAGGAGTGTTTGAATAGTTCAGATCATGATACAACTTGTGTTAATCATCAGTTGTTAAAGTTCTTTATGCAAATGCACTTATTACTGTTTACATGTTACTGAGAAACAGCGTTTGGTTCAAGGATGTAAATCAGCTTCGTAATTCTTTTATGGCCAAAAGGAACATTTGGCAGATCATGGACTCTTTTATTTCTTGACTTATATATACAACCTTGTGACTTTAAGACTGATCATAATGCTTTACTTGTGAAGGCCAAGCACAATGGTGATGCTAATCAAAAACAAGTCAGCCCTATTCCAGGTAACAAACCCGAACTGAAATCTCAAATATGGGTTTCATTATCATACAATTTTAACTAACTAGACCTAAATAACTCGACCATATAACAGACCCCTACTTTCTACGGCCTTTACCTTCCTTTAATGAGCTGAAAAATTCAAGAGATGTAATAGATTGAAAGGGTTGTACCCATGCTCAATATTTGTACATATTTCTTTTCTCTTCGAATTAACTTATAATGTCATGATTATGTCTTTGTTGTAGTCGATTTAAGTACTTGTTAATTATCTCGTAGTTATCCTTTCTATTAATTGAATATCCTTACTGCAGATATTGAATAGTAAGTGGCAAAAGTGGACTCGTGAGGGTGTGATCGTTGCTAATGGAGTATCATGCTAAAAAGATGAAATATGATATTTTAGCTTGTATATGTATATTTCTTGTATCTTGAATATCATTGACATTTTGTATTAATTAATTGAGAAATTATATATACATATATATCCAGTTGATGAACGATTTCTGATATTGTTTCCAGCCAAATTAATTAATTTATCATTCTATTATTAATTTTATGTTTGTATTTATGTTTTTATTTATAAAAAATTAGCTTGCTGCTATTTTGCCTCATAAAAGTGAGTTGTCGCAACTTTGTCAATTAGATTGTCTGTTGCAATTTTCGTGTTCTTTTTTTATTAACTTAAGATGAAGATTAACGGCTGACTTGCGATGGTCTGTATCTGTCGCTGATCTAATTAGCCGTAGCAATCTGTCGTCGCAATGGCAATTGCCATGCATTTTTTAGCGGCGGCCAATTTCTGTGGGAAGTCCATGTTGCGATGGATTTCTCGGTCGGGATAACTCCTTCCTGTTGTAGTGATTCGAGCTTAACGGGTCTAGTTTGTATAAGAATTTTATGTAACCGTGCGACAATAAACTAGTATCTTTATAATACATAAAGTTTAACATTACAGTAACATTCCAAAAAATGACTAAAACCTTCATTAAATGGTATACTATTTAATTTGAAGTCATAACTCAACAACTTATCTCATATAGTATATATAAAACCCCATATAATATACAAGTTGTATCCAGTAAGACTCGAATCCACAACTTATTGTTGGTAGATTTCTTAGAAGTCAACTTTATCTCTTCTTGCTACAGGCTCGCACAGATATAGCGCTGGGTCAATGGTAGTATAGTAATTTGCTGTCTAATTTATAAAAGTTTTAAAAACCCCCTCCTTGTATATCATGGATTGCTTACATATTTCCAAAACAAAACAAAAAAATAAAAAAAAATTGACAATAAAAAAAATACAGAGTATCATATTTTGGTAGCTGAAATACAAGAAAAAAGATTGATACACCAAATAATCTACGAGTATTAGAATCAGAATTAGAATTAGCATGTATAGAAAAGGAAAGAATAAAAAGCTCTAAAGCCCATCAAACTGGTTTGGGCCGGAATGAAGCAGCCCGGGCAGGGCAATATCCAGGTACACAAGATCAACGTAAGATTTTCTTAAAGCTTCCCATTCTGTCCTCTTCAACAAGGTTGAACTTCACATTAACTAGATGATCATCACTTCTAATAATGTTCCACAAATATGATCCCTCATCGTCGTATATCACATCTTCTAGCTGCAACAATTTGCTCACGGAAGTTGGCAACTCTTGCAGTCCTCGACAACCGCTCATTTTCAGCACTCGCAAACCGCTTAGTTCACCAATCTGTTCGGGCAATGCACTTATACTCAAACAATCAGATATATCAATTAAGCTCAGATCATGCAGGCTTCCAATTGATTCTGGTAATTCTTGTAGTTTTGTGCAGCAATGAAGCCTCAAAGTTTGAAGCTTTGATAGGCTTGATAACTCTGTAGGAAGAGCATACAGCTCGTGGCAGTTGGTGATTGTTAACTTCTGAAGATAAATAAGATTACATAGTTCTGTTGGCAGTTCTATTAGATCATAACAACGATCGATTTCTAGATCTGTGAGGTTATAAGGAGACTCGATGATACCACTCTGCAGAACGTTACCTATCTCACACATAACAAAGCTAAGTTTCCTTAGATTCTGCATTGTGAATTTGTGTTGAATAGTGGAAGAAAATGAAAATGAAACGTGCTCGAATCTGATTCTTTTTAGCTTGGGTAAAGAACCAATTAATTGAAGATTGTGTAGTTGAGTAGGATAAATTTCATATCCTGTGACAATCAGAACCTTAAGTTGGCTCATATTCTCCATGAACTTGGGCAGGGTATAATTTTCACTTCGTATGTTCAATATCAGTACTTCAACATTTGGTGCATTTAGATCATACCAAGTAGAGTTGAATGTTTCATCTGCAGTTAAGGTTATTTAAAAGATGAGACACACATTATTTCCGCATGTTGTGGTTAGCGTAAAATGTGAAGATGAAAAAATGAAACCTGTTGAAATAGATAAGATACGGGCGTCGATGGGTTGTTCTGTTTGTTTAGTCCACCAAGTGGGAAAGTCATTTCTATCGATTTTTATGAACATTCGTTCTCTTTTTGGAATTGGCTCTTGGCTGCTTAAGTGGATGGCTAAGTCTCTTAGTAAATCATGTTGTGTGACATAATGCTCACTGCAATAGCCTTCAATTTCACCTGCACTTCTCCTACAAATTCATATGAGGTTAGAAATAACATGCAAGATGCAAAAATCTTCATTCATATAAATTATTTCTGCACTGGGCTAACAAGTACCTGATTGGAACAAGATTGACGAGATTTCTTAATGAGAGCTCAAGAAGGTTTTCGCTGGCATACATGCCCTCGTCATCAAGATTGTACAGCTCCACCCACATATCCATAAGAGTAGTGCCTGCAATCGAGTCATCTTCAGGAAACGAACCCAGATCCAAGAAACATTTCTTGATGATAGGCAGCTCATCCAGTGCATCGATACTGGTCTGGAGTCTAAGCAGCAGAGCCTTGTTTGACTCGAGAATAGATTGACCATCGGACCATTTTTTTAAAGTGGTTCTCCACTTGACCACAGGTTGCCCGCATAGTGATGCACCAACAACAGTCAGAGCCAATGGAAGTCCCTTGCAGAATTTCACCATCTAAATCCAGAAGCACATAAAAGTTCACTAGCCATACATATAAATATGCTTCAATATTCAAATCAATCAAGAAGATGTTTTTGTTTTCTTTCCTACCTTGTTCACAACATCATCTGGCACATCAATTGAAATTCCATCATTTTGGAATGCAGAGTAGCAGAACAGAGTCTTTGCATCATCAACATTCAACAAGGTCAAATCATACGTGGAAAACCTTTTAAACGAGGACCTTGACGTGACCAAAATCTTGAATCCTCGTTTATTGAACTTAAGATCCTCAACAAGGGATTCAGATTCTGGCCAGACATCATCTAGGACCAGCAGCATATTCTCTGATCCCAGCTGCCCAAACAGGCTCTCAAGTTGATTCCTGGCTTCCTCGTCATTTTGAAACGAGCTATGTTTTTTGCCATGATGTTCAAATACTTTTTGGGCAATCGTCTTAACACTGGACGGTCTTGAGACGGTAACATATAGCATGTTATTACCATATATTTCTGTCATAATACAAGGAGACTTTAAGATTTAAGATGAAACTCTTGTTGGAGCCCATAAACTAACCATCTAATAACATCACTGAAATCACACAAACACAAATTAGCAAAACATACAGAAGAATTGTTGGTACCTTTTATTTGACGGTCATGACAAAGCATCTTGGCTAAAGTAGTCTTGCCACTGCCTCCAGGAGCCGAAACCACCAAAACACGTGTGTCATCCTTGAGTAGCCCACGCTTCAATTCGGCAAGATGATGATCCAATCCAATTATATGCTCCGGTAGGCCTGGAACACCACACGAGACTGAAAAATCGCCTGCACGAGTAGTAGCAGTCAAAATCATCATATTGTACTTCATTATTCTCGCCGGAACATCTATCTGAAACACCCTCAAGAGCTCATGGTCCAAACGAATCAGCTTATTTACATAAACATATTTTTTCTTCACATCCCAAATCTTGATCTTGGGGCACTCGAGGATAAGCTCTTTTCCTTTCGTCAGATAATCGATGAACATTCTCGTTTCTTCTTCAGGATGGTCCAATTGTTGGCTCGACTTCTTGATTTCGTCAACAATTGGCTCGATTCTCTTTAAGGTTTCAACAAGGCGTTTGAGCAGGGTTTTGAATCTGGCAGTTTTTGTAGTTTCTTGTACAACTACTTTCAGTAATTCACCGAACGCTGCACCTAGAGCAGCTCCTCCAACAAACACCACTGCCATTATTCGACTTTGCTGTGAAGTTTTTGGTTTTCTAAATGAGGATTGAAGCTTGAGCTGTTCAAAGAATAAATATATGGGGATTGAAAAGAAACAATTATTACATACGGACTTTGCTTTTCAGTTGACTTTTAAGTGGTTAGTTCAATAGGAATCAATTCCGCTTAGCTTCGCGGAGGTTTCTTTGTAATTTGGTTGAACAAGGACAGTGTTAGGTCACTTTCAATAAGGCGGTTACTTTTTACCAACTGATTCAACATTAGTCTTTTTCAGTTGACTAAAAATTGATCGACCCGTATCATTTGTTACCGGTAAGTTTTTTTCCACTATTTAATTAATATATTTAAAACACAATAATTAAAATAAAACATTATATTTTCTAAAAAAAATACAATGATTAAAAATATTACATTTCCTAAAAAATATACAATAATTAAAAATATTATATTTTCTAAAAAAGATAATAATAATAAAACATTCAAACCAAACCAAATCACCATCGGTAGACTCATTCAAACTGACGCGACGACCGATGAAACCATGCTAATGGCATCGGTTTCGTCGGCCCAAAGTGATGAGAAATCGAAGTCCCGTTGAAACTGCCCTTAGAACGCTACCAATGAAAATAAAGACAGATTCTTTACTCTATTTGAACTTTCCAAATCTACTTTATGTACTTTCACCCTTTGCAGTTTCATACCACACAAGCACTTATCATGTGGAGAGAGTATTATTGTTTGTAACTTCACCTTTTAAGTCTTTAATAGTTGTAATTTTTAGTATCAAATTTGGTCTAAACTAACTATTCATATATCAATTTAATCATGCCAGTTTTGTAACATTCAAAGTTCTACATGTCGCTGGTCTAACCCTTTTCAACCCCTACATACAAATTGGCCGTTTTGGTTTTGTATCAAGTTTAAATGTCACTCACCAGTAATAAGAGCATGGTGATGCAGATGTTATAGTACTTAACAGAAATATTGTTGCTGAAAAAGGAGAGTATAAACAGTGTTCATGATTTTTTTTAAATATTTTTATTTGTTAGAAATCTTCTAATAATTCAATAAATAACAAAATAATTTAATAAAAAAATATAAATTCATTTTAAATAATAATAAAAAAGATTAAAAGTCCTAAAAATATAATTCTTAAAAAAAATAAAAATACAATCAAGCATCTCCCGAACCCGAATCCGATTCAAATCCCAACTTCTCGCGAATCTTCTCCTTCTACCTTTATATTATTACTTTGTCTTGTCTCGACAAGTGGTCCGTCATCATAACCAAAATTTGGAGCTATGTTTCGAGATCCTTATTCCGATAGTAGCTTTGCTTGTTTGAACGGATGCTTTGAAAGGTATCGGTGACCGAGTCGTCAAACGAAGCGCGAGACAAAGCGACGAAACCGGATGTCGTCTTTTGAGATTTTTGTTTTCCTTGTTTTTCCATGTGGACGTTGGAACTGATCATCAATGAATAGCGCGACACCGGGTTTTCCTCGTCAGCCTCCAGTTCCTCGTTCAAATCCAAGTCGACACCTTCCCCGCTTCTTTGTCGTGATTGAAGCCGTTTCTAAATGCCTCCCCGCTTTCCATTTTGAGGTCAACATATCTTTGGTCCGAATAAATGGAGGGCATCTTACTCTCCAAAAAAAGATACCATAAAGAGTCATTGTTTTACGCGTTTCCTCGGTTGGAATCTCTGGAAACGACAATCCAACTTTGGACCAATCGGAGTTCGTAATCCGGTTCCCAGTTGCTTACATTGTTGTAAACCTTTTTCGGTTTCGGTTGTGATAGTCCAACCGCGGGTTGTTTGCCTTTCTTGGATCTAATTCTTCAGGAGGTTTGTGTATTTTGTGATGCTTGCCACATTAAGAAAACGTTATATTGATTGGGTGAGAATTGAGGTGTTTGATAGGTTGACGTTTGTGGAATTTGGTATGAAATACCAAAACCGGGTATGTCGGGTTGCGAGTTTGAAGATGAAAAATGTTGTTGAAACTGGTTCCATTGGGAGTGTAGGTTGTACGGGTTGTTTGAGTTGTTTGACATTGTAGATTATATGAAATTATAGTTTTTGAATTTTTGAAGTGTATTTGTAGATGAGAAAGAGTGTTTTGATGTATTTAAAAATGTGTTTGAAATGTGATATTTATAGATAGAAAATACGGTTTAAGAAAATAATTTATTTTTTGAAAAAAGGTTATGTGACCTTTTTTATTTATTTATTTATTCTAGTCGTTGGAATCAAAGAGAAGAAAAAAAGTTGAGCAACATCCCGGGTTAGACGCCGTAATTGGAACGCTGTTCTGATAGCTTCTGATCAAAAAAGGGATCACGTTCCACCTCATTCCGGTGCTCTATAAGGTCCCTAGCATCGCGATTACATAACACTCATTTGACTTTTCGACAGTAACTTTGCTTGTAAAAGAAAGATGTTCTTATCAAAATATATAAATAAACACGTCACAATAATGATTGATTAAGAAAACACCTATCAAGTATAACAGTTTTTTGTTAAGTTAGCATCACCTAGTTCAGGTAATGTATTAATGTTAATGAAAATATGAAAAGCCAGCTATAGTTTGGACTTTAGAAAACTATCAGGGGGTGAGTTGCAACTCTGGTTATACATAAAGGATTCGTGTTGTAAATTATCAAAACAAACTCCTGAACACGGTTCGCAGTGCGCAGGCTTTCTTCTCCGGCTACACATCACCGGTTTAGCCAACATTTTGAATACAAAAGCATGAGATCAAGTAAACGCCATTTTCGAGTTTTCAACCTTCATTCCCAACGAGCTATCTTCGTTTCTACATTTTCATCTGAAACCCCTAAACTTGAAAAAACTTTCTTCAAACCCCAAAACACTGAACAAAATCTCATAAAAAGATTATGCAGAGAAAACAAACACGAAGAAGCTATTATCAATTTATGTGAACGACACCGTTTAGTTGAAGCAATTCAATTACTTGATCGTATTGAACGCCCCTCTCCGTTAGTGTATTATAATATTCTTCAGCTGTGTCTTCAACAGAAAGCCCTTGAAGGCACCAAAATGGTCCATGCTCATATAAAAAGATCCGATTTTTTGCCAGGGGTATCGAGTTTTAATCGAATTATCGATGTTTACTGCAAATGTGGAAGTTTAGTGGATGCACGTGTTGTGTTCGATGAAATGCAACAGAAGGATTTGTGCTCTTGGAACATTATGGTATCTGGGTATGCAAAAGCTGGACTGGTAAAAGATGCACGGAAGCTGTTTGATGAAATGCCTGAAAGAGATAATTTTTCGTGGACTGCGATTATTTCAGGATATGTTCGTTGTAACTTGCCGAATGATGCATTACAGTTGTGTAGAACCATGATGAACGAGTGTAACGTCAGGTGTAATAAATTTACGGTTTGTAGCGCGCTTGCAGCTTCTGCTGCAACTCAATGTCTAAATATTGGGAAGGAAATTCATGGTCATATTGTGCGTACAGGTATGGATTCTGATGCAGCTGTTTGGAGTGCTTTATCGGATATGTACGGGAAATGTGGGAGTTTAGATGAAGCTAGACATATATTTGATAAGACGTCAGATAGAGATGTTGTTACATGGACTGCAATGATTGATCGGTATTTTAAACATGGGATGAAGGAGGAAGGGTTTCTCCTGTTCTCAGAGTTGCTGAAATCTGGGAACAGGCCTAATGAATTTACTTTTGCTGGTATATTAAATGCATGTGCACATCATAACACAGAAAGCATAGGTAAACAAGTACATGGGTATATGACACGCATTGGTTTTAATCAATCTTCTTTTGCAGCAAGTTCTCTTGTTCATATGTATTGCAAGTGTGGGAACATAGAAGTTGCAGATAGGGTTTTTAAGTGGATGTCAATACCAGATTTAGCTTCATGGACTTCCTTGATCAATGGTTATGCTCAGAATGGTCAACCTGACGAAGCTATAAAGTTATTTGAATCGCTACTCAAGTCAGGAACTAAGCCTGATCATATAACGTTTGTTGGAGTTCTTTCGGCTTGTACACATTCAGGCTTGGTTGATAAAGGGCTTGAATATTTTAATTCCATCAAAGAAAAACATGGGTTGGCTTACACTGTTGATCACTATGCATGTGTCGTTGATCTACTTAGTCGATCTGGTAGATTTAGTGAAGCTGAAGACATAATCAAGAAAATGCCCATGAAACCGGATAAGTTTTTGTGGGCTTCTTTACTTGCTGGTTGTAGAACTCATGGAAATCTTGATCTGGCAAAGCGAGCAGCAAAAGCATTGTTCAAAATCGAGCCTGATAATGCAGCCACATATGTCACGCTCTCCAACATTTACGCAGCTGCTGGTAAATGGGTTGAAGTGGCAAAAGTCAGGAACATGATGGATATTAATGGAGTGGTGAAGAAACCAGGACGCAGTTGGACTGAAATACAGAGAAAAGTGTATACATTCTTGATGGGAGATACGTCACACCCAAGATCAAAGGAGATCCATGAGTTGTTAGAAGAGTTGCAGAAAAAGATGAGGGAAGAAGGTTATGTCCCAAAGACAGATTATGTGCTTCATGATGTGGAAGAGGAGCAAAAGGAGCAAAACCTGTCATTTCACAGTGAGAAACTCGCTATTGCGTTTGCTATTCTTGCTACTCCACCAGGGACACCGATAAAAGTGTTTAAGAATTTGAGGACTTGTGTTGATTGTCATACAGTCATTAAATACATCTCCAAACTTGTTAGTAGGAAAATTACTGTTAGAGATTCAAGTAGATTTCACTGTTTTGAAGACGGGAGTTGTTCATGCAACGACTATTGGTGAGGTTGCACAATTCATCAACGTGAGTAGGCTTGAATTTTTTTATCAATTGATTGATAGAAAAGCTACTGGTTTATTTATTTATTTTTAAATTTAGAACCAATGGAATCATGATTAAAAACTTCAAAATGAAACGCATAACTACCGGTAGTTTGCTTTTGGGGTTCAACCTCTTTCTTATTTGTGGTATGTTGACTCTTTTTCTGATATGATTTCATTTGCTAGTAGCCAAAGATGAAGTCTTTGTCAAGTTACTGCTGATGGACGTATACGGATCCAATATGCTGGACCAGCCTTTCCTCTTGACACGGTGAGTATCTTATTCCTTTTTTTTTTGGCATTTTTTCTGTCCATATTTAGTTGAGGTAAGAAAACAACCTTGTAATCCTGTTGATTATGATGAATATTGGATTGATAAATCATAATTCAGAAGGCTTAGTTGTTTACTTCAACAAGATGTAGCTTTTTTTTTTTTTAAATTTTTTTTATTTTTTTATTTGTTGGAGACAAGAGATCAAGTAAGCTGGTTGAAAGAGTTAATCTCTTGTTCTTATTCAGTTTTAAAAGATCATCATACAATAGAATCACAACATCCTGCTGTATCTGCACTCTATGGTGCATAATGCTGCCATTTTAACTCGATAGTGGATATCTTTTTTGTTGGTCCAGATGGGTACTTATATATTAAAACACAATTCAAATAACACTTCCTATCACATTGGCATAATTGTGAAATGAGGTCCGGATTATTCTATGATACAGAAGCTATAATTTGTATAATGCTGTTCCATTGCATTGCTCATTTGTCTAGGGGGCATATCCTGAATGTGACTTGAATCTTGGGATGCCCCCAATTTTCTCTATGAATGCCTAAGAGAACTTTCAATAGAAAGACCAATTTAGCCTAATGTCACAGATTTTATGAAATTTTAGGTGTGCTAATACGTCTATGACAAAGTTACTCTTAACTTTGTTTCAGAAAAAGGATAACTTACGAAATTTTGGTTATGGCTCTACTACTGGAAGTTGCATACCAGAAAATACTATCCAAGGAATTTGAATTGCAAGAAACAATATGCTCTGAATGGGGTGCCCTATATTAATGCAGATAGCCCCTTGAAGTTTGCTAACCTTGAAGTTTGCTAATCACTTCAACTTCAGCACCATTGAAGCCTCTTCCAGTTGTGATGCTGCTCTTTTGGCTTAGTCTAGAGGACTAGGAGCCGAGCAGATAATCTTCTATCATTGCATTCAAGAAGACTAGTAAAACAGAGGATCAAGAATACAATTCCGGTTCAGGATTTAGATCAGTTTCCAGTGAACAGAAAATTAGATGGATTTGGGCCTAAACTGGCTCGTAATTATCTGGTGTGGTTGTAATTACAATTCATTTATAACATTGATATTATTAGGGAAATTAGTCTCTATAAAAGTAGACTGTTAGTGTCACACTTCCTAAATATGGCGATTCTTTATCTTTTAAATCTATTAATGCGGGTATGTATGTATGTACATATATGCATATATAAGGTTGAAATGCTTATATCAAATAATAAAAATGTAGTTCAAATGTAAAGAAAGTTATCAACATTGTATTTATCCAAACTAGGAGTATGATTGAGATCCAATTTCTATTGACAAATATATTTTGTGTGGCATAAAAAACCATGAGCATGTGATGATTGATAAATGTCACGTGTTTGGGGGAGTGGCAAAAGGAGCTATACATGGAGCATGTAGGTGTGTATATAAATGCTCTTACTTCTTTGGTCTTATAAGTTTAAATAAATCAATATATTAATGTTAAAAAGCACATAAACTTACCTGCTAAAAATAATTTTAGATGATTTGAGTTCAGTGTGGTCTTATTGAAGTCGAATATATATATATATGTACGTCAATCAAATTTGAGGTTAGATTTCTTGTTTAGTTGATCAGGGTCAATAGTATTCTAACTATTTTCAGTTGTATGTGATTGGCTAGCATTCCAACTGTATATTTTTTAACAGTAATAAAAAAATAAAATAAAAAAATCACAAAGATCTGATGATAGTCTGATACCATATATCATACCGTATTAAATTTCACTCGGTGTAAACACTTTGACTTTAATCTCTTCTTGAAATGCACCTCCAATCGGTAATACTTTTGACTTTCACCTATTATTAATATTAAATAGTATTTATTATTGCTATATATATCTTTCTTTCATCCGAGATAAATAGCATTATAATAATATATGTTAAGATTGAGAGAAAGAGGATAACACATTAAAACAAAATGTACTACTACCCTTATATTGCAACATGACCAAAATTACATACATTTTCTTTTAAAATTTTCGAATAGTTTATGTTATGCCTTTTGATACATTCTCTTCATTGACTTTTTAGGTATAAATGAATATCCCATAACCGGCAAGATTAGTTGGAATCAAAGATATGATATACAGTTATACCATCTTCAAGGTTAATTACTTAACTGGATTTGGATTATTAAGCCAATTTATGAAGAAAAAAAAAGGGTTAATCACGGGATTGATCTACTCGGATCAAAATGTTATGTTAAAATTGTTATATTACAAAGCAAATTTATAAAAGAAAATCGTTACTTTGTATGAGGGAATGATTTAACCATGATTCTTTAGGGGTTTCTTTTAATAAGTTTATTTTACATTTAATTGAAATTTTGAAAAATGTTAGATAAATTTATTTTAAAAACTTACACAAATTATACCAAATCTTTTCAAACAACCTACGCTTTGTACGAAAACATTTCAATTTGGCGCCTAAAAAGAGAGGTTTCCGGACAGATCGAAGCTTCCCATTGTCGGCTTGTCTTTAATTAATTATTGAGTATCAGATAATTAACAAATAATGAAGAAGTAGAACCGCGCGCATTTATGATGGATCCGTTCTCCACTCCGATATTCTAGCGTGTCACCGGCGAGTCTCAATTTGCATAACCCTTAAAGTCTTCTAGTATGTAATTAGTACATGGCTACATGCCGCAATGAATTATTGATTTTGAGGTCAAATATATAGACCTCATTATATATTTCTATTAAGTCTGAAAATCATGAGCTGTTACTTAATACTAGAAATTTATAATTAATGAGTAGCTTCAAGTTCGGGACAATGGATCTCGATTCCATGTTACCTCCCTCCTTAATCTATGTCATGTTTCTTCACTTGTCGTTGTATATAAATTCTCCAATCTTGTACTTGTTTCTCATACTCATCTCTTCACACTCTTCTTCATCTTTCGATACCGTAAGTATCTGTAGCTTTTTGTTCATTTGCTATAAGGAAAATCAGACGTTTTTCGCGAGATAATGACTGCTTGTTGGACACGTATATGCATGGGCAGTCATGCAAACTTAAAGATGAATAGTTTGCATGCAATGCAGCTGTTTTGAGTTTATATTTTTCTGTTCTGAATTCATTTCGTTTAATGGTACAGGTAGTACGTAATCTGATAACATGAATCAAGCCATGTTCCGATCATTTTATCTTGGATTCTTGGCTTGGTTGTGCGTCTTTTGTGTGAAAGCTGAAGACCCATACAGATTTTATACATTTGAAGTTACATATGGACAAATTTCTCCCCTAGGTGTACCACAACGGGTAACACTCGATGCAATTTTCAGTCATTACGTATCACGAACAAATTATGATATATCGTCAACTTATAGTCTCTTCTTGTTTACAATTTTTGTAGGGCATACTTATTAACGGCCAGTTCCCAGGCCCGACCATTGATTGTGTCACAAACGACAATATAATTGTGAATGTCATCAATAAGATAGATGAGCCCTTTCTTATTACATGGCAAGTATTTTCACTTTACAGATTTTTTGTATCGTTGTTTACCGATAAGTTTATTTTGAGCACATTTATTGATGACGTGATAATTGCAAAACAGGAATGGTATAAAACAGAGAAAGAGCTCGTGGCAAGATGGAGTATTGGGGACAAACTGCCCAATTCCACCAAACTCAAACTGGACATACCAAATGCAAATGAAAGATCAAATTGGATCCTACTCTTACTTCGCTTCAACCAAGATGCATAGAGCTGTTGGTGCTTTTGGGGCTATTAATATTCGTGCTAGGTCCGTGATTTTTGTCCCATATCTCAAACCTGTTGAGGAATTCACTTTACTCATTAGTGACTGGTGGAAATCTGATCACAAGGTTCGTACTTTGTCATATATTTTTTGACTTAATATCTTCATTTTCGTGTTGCATGAAAACACGATATATTGCATACAGGCGATTAATTGAGGTTCTGTTTTCAGGTGCTATCAAATACACTAGACTCTGGAAAACCTATTCCTTTCGCTGATGGTCTTCTCATCAATGGGCATCCTTCTTCAACCTCTTTTACTGCACTTGGAGGTACTTAGTTTTTACAAATTTATGTAACCATGTTTCAAAATATGCTTAAGTGCTTAACCAATATTTGTTGTTGTGTTTTAGGTGAATTGTACATGTTTAGGGTGTCAAATGTGGCGTTGACTACTTCAATTAACTTTAGGATTCAAGGTCATACATTGACATTAGTAGAGACAGAAGGATCACATACGTTGGAAGAATCGTACGAATCATTTGATCTTCATGTCGGTCAATCAGCTTCGTTCTTGGTCAAACTGCATGCTCCTGTAAAAGACTATTTCATAGTCGCTTCAACTCGTTTTACCAAGCCTACTCTTACTGCTACCGGAGTTCTTCATTATAGTGGTTCTCAAACAAAAGCTTCTTTGCCACTTCCTATTGGTCCCACTTATCAAATTCACTGGTCGATGAAGCAAGCGAGAACAATCAGGTAGAACATTTTAATTTCTACATTTACTTTTTAGCCATTATCTATAAAGCAATTTCAAGAGCGGTGATCTAACTTTCATGTATCTTTATAGATGGAATTTGACAGCAAATGCAGCTAGACCTAACCCTCAAGGTTCATATCACTATGGGACAATCCCAGTAACGAGAACAATTGTGTTGGCTAATTCAGAAGAAAATATAAATGGCAAACTTAGGTATGCTGTGAATCGGGTGTCCTATGTTAACCCAGCAACTCCACTAAAGATTGCTGATTTTTATAACATTTCTGGAGTCTTCAATGATAATTCAATCAAAGATACACCGCCTTCATTCGCTCCAATTTATGGCGTCTCTGTTCTTACTTGCAATCTTCATGACTATCTCGAGATCATCTTCCAGAACAACGAGAACACCATTCAATCATGGCATCTTGATGGTTCAGATTTTTGGACTGTTGGGTGAGATTTTTATGGTTTCTTTTTTTATTATTTGGCTTCCTGATATATATAGTTAACATGCAATAGTTCAGTATGATTATTAACAATTTTGAAATTGTAGGTTTGGATCTGGTGTATGGAACTCCACACTTAGGAAAAGATTCCACAATCTGAATGATGCTACAACAAGACACACTGTGCAGGTAATGTAACCTATTGGATCATTTTAAGTTTCGATCTTTAAATGAAAATATTAACAATCTTGAACAAGTTCTCTGTAATTTCTCGACAGGTGTACCCAAAATCATGGAGTTCGATATTAGTTTCATTGGACAACAAAGGTATCTGGAATCTAAGATCTGCAATCTGGCCAAGGCGATACTTGGGACAGGAGTTGTATGTTCGAGTTTGGAACGATGAACTGAGCTTGCGCACAGAATATGCCATCCCAGAAAATGCATTAAGATGTGGCCAGGCACCATTGAAGTAGAAGATATTGAAATTTTGTTGCATGTAGCTTTGTTTTTAGACCTTCATATATCTTTTTTAATACTTATGGGTTACGAGGGTGTAACTTTGTTTAGAGAAGAGGATTTAGCTTGATTGGTGAAAAAGCTGTAACAATAATAATTTGTTTATGAAATTATTAACATAAGCGTTTCACCTTTAGTTTACATTGTTCCTACCAATTAATCATACTCTTAGGGTATCTATAGTGATAATCACTTTGAACAAACAAAGCCGTGCATCCATGTCTCCTTATGATCTAATGATGTAGATATGTTTCTTGCTATTTCTACTACCACAACTGATATGCAGGACGAAAGTGTTTGAAATAGAGAAAGAGGTCTCTAACTCTCTATGGAGATGAAGGCAAAAACCAGTAGAATTCATTACTTAACATTGTTTGGCACATTTTAATATTTAATGGAGAATATAGTTAACCAGAAATTAACTAGGTGATAAGTTAATGCTACGTGTTTCAATTTAGGTGAGAAAACACCTATAAGAATGCCAAGCCAAGTTTTTTGTATATATCTTCTTTTTTTTTGATAAAATTCCCTCTCTGTCTTACATGCAAAAGAATTATATTGTCTTATGGTGATGTAGTTGCTAATTAAGTATCGTTAGATATGCTTGTATGCATACGTTTCTATACTTGATGGGTACGTGTTCAAGTATGGGTAGATCACAGTGACACATATGCGGATCAGAATATTAGGGAGTGTTTCGGGTTGATTATTTATATCTGCGGCTTGAAAACACGCCCTTGGAATGGTAAGTGAGATATTTTAAACCTCGTGCTAACTGTTTGGCTACGTTACAAAGAATGGTGCGTCGTTTGTATTATTGACATATGCTTAGCAATTGGGCATGATTAATGTTTTGACTCCGCTTAAATGTATATTGATTAAAGTGAGATGTATGTTGAGACATGGTGCTATCTTTGAAAATACATGGATGGTTGATAGTATAAAAGCCAAAAGGTATAAGAGCGTGAGGAGTGGGCACACGTGGCGCGCCGAGGTGACGTACCACGTCACCATTCCGGCAACGAGTGGTCGTCAATGTGGTAGAGGCGAGGTGGTGCATGCAGACCCTGAAAATTGTGTGTCACTTCTTTTTCTTTACTTTTTTCTTTTCTCTTTCTGTTTAACTGGACTATTTCTTTCAAAAAGCTTGGATATAAACAAGATGGTGTTAAGCAACAGGAGCAGAAAAAAGTTATGTTAAGCAGTAGTAGAAGAAAAGAAGGCGGGGAAAGATAAATGTGGCTACGTTTTATATTTTTAGTTGTGCTTAATAGTTATATAATTAAAATTTCCCAATATCTTTTGGTGAGCCCAATTATATTTTATGAATATTTATGTTTTTAAGTTTATAAAATATGAGTGTATTTTTTTAATAGAGTGTTTTTAGGATGGTAATAGAATGTTTTTATCATTAATGAAATTTTGATCCTAATTAATATGTTGTGTTTTAAGTTAAAAATTGATAGTAATTAAAAATGAATTGTGTTAAATTTTTAAATGTGATGAGCATTTACAAAAAAAAGTTTTAAGTGTGATTCTTAGTGTGTAAATGCACTTTACTTGGAGGTGATCACTCCTTTGTGATTAGAGGATCCATTGAGTAGACATGAAATATATAACTTTATGATGATTCAATAAGGCAATCATACAAGTGGTTATATACCATTATAATTTTATACTAAATTGGTGTAAGGCAATCACTTGTATAAAATTTAACACACTTGATGGATATGCATAAGGCAATCATTCGAATGTTGCCAGATATTGCTTTTTGCTTTCATGGGTTTTTTAAGATAGTGGCATCGTTAACATGGTAGGCGTAGGTAGTGTTTGGAATGAAAACATAAGCATAAGCTTTTGGTTTTGAAAATGATAGATGTTTGTATTGTGATACCGGGTTTAAATTTTTTACATAATTTCTTTTCTAAATTCCAATGAGTTTTCTAACACAATCCTCACTCACTCTTCGTGCAACGTTACTTTATCTCTTTCTCACTCTTGTAACCTTGTTTCCTGTCTATCAAATCGATACTCATTTTTAGTATTTTCTGCATTACAAACACACTTATTTCTTTGATAAGTTCCATTTTCTTTTCTTATCTCCCAGTATAAACGTATTTACATAATTTTTTTTATCTCACGGGTCTTTTTGTATCCTTTTAAGGTTATTTAATTTTCATTTTTCTTTTAAGGTTTGTTTATATTCCGATTCTTATACTTAATTTTGTCGACCTAATTGTTGACCCAACATATTTAATGATTAATATGTGTCTCTATTAATTTCTCACTCCCTATCTCATTCATTGATCTTGTGATATGTCAACACCATTTGATTACGTTAATTTTTAGACTTATCAATCAACCCCAAAGTGGTAAGCTAATGGTAGAGACTTGAGAATCTTCGAGGAGATTCAAGTTCTATTACTACTAGTTGTAACTTAGGGACTAGCCCTTAACTGCGTAGCTAAGTTGGTTTGATTCTAAAGGGAATGACTTTACAAGAAAATTGTCATATTTTTTAAAATAGGAGAACACTCTACTTAGTAGTCCTCTAAATTAGTCTAGAACGTATACTTTAACATTATTTTCCATATATTAACATTAAGACGTGACATATAGTCAATCAACATTGCCGGTCATCAACAGTTTCGCAAAAAATCATACCTATCAATTATTTATCTAAAAAGGTTTCTTTACAAATATTACCAAACTCTCATACGTCAAGGGTAATATTTGTCCTTTCATATTTCTTAGGGGGTAATACTCAGAAAAACAAATAAACAAAATTACTTCTACCAAAAGGAGCAGCAAACGGATCCAATAACGACATGTAATCAGTAAACCTCGATCAAAAACTCCATTTTTTTGCGACTTCACAAAACTTAGAATTAGGGGTTTTTTTTCACTGGAACTTAATCACGTTCTCGATTTTAGACAATTGATTTTAAATCTAACAGATATATAATGAACTGCGAAGTTTGTCAACTCAAAGAACTGGTATTTAATATACATGATTTAATTCATATTATAAATGATAATAATTTTTAATCATGAAATTACCTTCTATTTATTGTACTTCTGTTATAAATTTCTTTTTATCTAAATTAATTTCTGTTTGTAGGATGTGGAGTACTTTGAGATACGTGAAGTTCTTCGATGTAAGTCGCTTGTGTGAATTAGATCTCTCTTATTTTCACATTTTTTTATATTACTTGATTAAATCCTATCAATTAAGTTTAAGTTTAAGTTGTAGTTTGCTTCTCACAATTCTTTAGGTTACCATTTTACAGCATAATTGAGTCCAGGTCATGCTTAACTCATTGGATAGAATATCGAATTACAGAAACAAGATTTTTAAAAAAAATATGGACTTTATGTTTGGAGTTGCTCGATTGAAGTTGGACTTGTGTTAATGTGTGCTTGAGCTATCCCATTCCATAAATGTAGTGAATTGCCGACGTTTTTATAAAGTATATGATTGGAATTATGTTTCAATAATTGTTAGCTCAACTTCCATTTTATAATTAATGCTTTACGTATTAGTTTAATTTATGCCTTCTTTTCGTCATCTTCGTGTAAGTCTTGTTGATCTATGATACTCCTTTTCAGTTCTATCTGGCAAAAGAGAGTTACATAATACGTAATCAGTCATATGACTAAAATGCTTGCAGGCATCCTGCACACAATTTTCTTTCACAGAGCATTAGGTATGGTGCGGCCCAAAGACGTTGATTTGGAACTTTTTGAAATTACATATGTAAGTAGTATTTGCGTCATTAGATCATATTTGTTGTATTCCCTTATAAGTTAGTTGAATATATCGTATATGTGCACATTGGTGTTGTCTCAATCATACACTCGATGGTTGGATTGTCGCTGATGAAGTCCATTGAAACACGCTAGGATGATGCTTATGCTCTTGTAAGCTTATGGTGTGAGCTTTTGCTATATAGATGAGTGATTTATGCCGACCAAATCTGAACAAACAATCAATGTTTCATCTGATTTATTTGTTACAAAATATGTCAACTCTTGTACTAAGAGATACCTGTATGTGGTAATATGTTGCTACCTATGAGAGTGTATGCATTGCTAAGCTAGAATATGCTGAAAGGTCAAATTTCATGTTGATTATTGACATGTATTGCCAGGACTTGGGATTATTACTTTTTGATGAAAGCACCTGCTACATAATTTTGAATTATAATCTTTTGTGTAGTTTGACATTTCAAATTATATACAAAAAGCCTTTTGTTTAGACTATTACTTTTCTTTATTGATTTATTATTTTGCTGTGTGTTCCATTTCGTTATATGAGGATATCATGCCCGTTTTCTGCTTCATAGTTCATCCTTGATTGTATTTGCTATAATGTTTTCTGCTAGGGTCCATATTACTTGATGCTGGAAACGTCTTTTTTCTAGGTGCAATGTGGTGATGCAGAGCTTGAGAAGAAAGTAGATGAGAAGATCGATCAGTTCATAGATAGGGTAGAAAAACACCCAAACAAGAAAAACCAGGTTTCAGCAATAAACTTAATTTTTCTTGTGAATTGTGATCAATCACTTTATGTATCTTTTAATTAAGTAGGCTGTGCAGCTATGTCTCCTTTTGATAGATTTATTATCTTGCAGATATGTTTATCTTTCTTTGAAGTAAAAAACAAACAACCAACATGGTTCACACACAAAGTTGAGCACTTGTACTGGGAGCAGTGGTATATAAATTTAAATGTTGCCCAACATCCCAAACCACATTCTGGGAAGTCGCATCATTCCAAATTAGTTGTAGACCCTGGAGGTATGAATGGCTGGTCGTTAAATAATGAATATCAGTCAACTGGAAAGTTTATGTTTGTAACAGATGCTTTCAATTCTCTAACAAGACATGCATTATGTACAGAAAGTGCATCTGAAGAGAGAAATGCTCGACGGGCAACACTCGAGTCTACTCTACATGAAGTTATGTTTCAGATCATTAAATTTGTAAATGAGAAGAAAGATCACATCCCCCCGATACCAAATATGGAGGGAGTCTCATTTCCCTATGAAATTACTATCTCAAGGTGAGACTTAAATCACTATCCCATTTCCCTATGAAATTACTATTTGTCATGTTGCATGTGTTCTGTATGCTGTTAAGTTGGTCATTAGCTAATCTTCAGGCTGCTGCCTTAATTTTAGTTCATCAGATTCAGCGTTCGGGATGGACATGTTTAAGAGGATGCTCCAAACTGGGCATCCTACCATGCTCAGCTGATTTTAAAGCTACGGAGCCTCTTCTGTTGACATTTCTACAGCTTCTGGATGTGAAGTGCACACGTAACTTTGTAATTCTGTAAAATCGAGTAGTTGTGTAAACGATAATTTGGCTCTACGTCACTTTATTACATTTGTTCATATGTACAAATTGGTTCAGAGTTCTTTCTATTTCTCTTGTAACTTATGTCTGTACCACTGAATTTATTATAACCAGAGGAATATGCAGATGATGGAATAGAATCCAGCTCCATGGCTTTGTGGCTTAATGTGTGTTGGTTACTTTTTCATTGTATATTTGTAGGAGTTTGGAAATTGCAGATGTGAAACCATAATTTTTTTAATCAAATTCAGATGAACTCCGCTTTTATGATTTTACTTATTAGTAATAAATAATACTAGTATGATATTACCCTTATTGTTATATATTTTTCAAAAATTTCAGCTCTTATATTAATGCAAAAGGATAATTCCTCCCATATTTTTTGGGGTTGCTTTTTGATATAAACGTTGGTTACATTTCTCTAAAACAACAAGGTCATCATGATCATTACTAAACTTGTTAAAGAGATGAAAGATAACTCGACGTATATCACATTTTCTTGTGTTTTCTCACATGAAACTTGTTTCCGACTATTGGAGATCCCAAAGAGCTTGCATCGACGAAAAGCTTTGGCACTTCGATGTCGGTCTATAGTATTTTTCAAGGGTTGGGTTGTTCGCTTACTAAAACAGTGTGAACACGATACCAAGGCAAACCCGTAGAAATACTTTTTTATGAAAGAAAAAAGGACACAATATAACTTTACTGTATTAGAAAAGATTATATAAGACAAGGTAATCAAATACTTATATTACAAATTTCAATTTTATTTGAATTTCTTGAATATTTACCAAAACCCCTATGTTCCAGAGTGGATCTCATATTAGCGTCAAGACGTTACTCTATAACGAAAAAAATAAATTAGTGAATTTATGAAGCTTCTAGTCCACTGAGTCCACAAAAGTGATGGGCCGTATTTAAAATTCAGCTTTTATATTAATGCAAATAAACATTCCTTTTGTGTATTAGTATAAAAGGGATGAATAACTGTATCGTCTTCTTTTACTAAACCACAGATACAATATAATTTAAGGAATTGATATCCTCTCACGTTTAATTTTAGGGGGGGTTTGGAATTCTTAAATAAATGTATATCTGCTTATTTTGATAGCAGATAAGCAGATTTAAACATCCATTTAAAAACTGATTATTTATTTATTTAATAAGAAATACACTTAAAAATAAATAAGGTGACATCTATTTATTTTGTAAGCAGATAATTGTTTAAAAATACACAATCTCGAACACCCTTTAATATAATAGATTATATTTTTCCACAAGATAAACTAATAAATTCCTTTTATCTCATAGTATGAGACTCATTGTATTTGTTCATGAGTGTTTTGTTTGTGAGAGATTAGTGATACAGTTATTCATCCCTCGGGAATGTTTAATAATTCAGCTTTTAAAATTCCCTTTTAGATGAACTTAATAATTATATAGTTATTCATCCCTTGGGAGCTAAGGCTATATCATAACATGATACGACCAACGGCAACTTCATGGACCTTCGTCTATATCTGACCACCATGGTCCAACTCCGACCACCACACACCATCGTAGAAAACTACAAATCACAATCAAAACCCTAACATGGAACAACGGTTTAGCGGCAACAATGGTACCGAATTGGAATAGGGAAGAACTGTTTAGAGTGGAGTGCTAAAATTGAAACCACAAAGATCGACACCGGCGCCGTACAAAAGCAGATCTCCGCCGGATGTTGATAAGTTGCTAGTGGCCGGATTATGCTATATAGGGTTTCGACTATGAAAAATTGGTTTTGAAGGTGGAAGATGTCTTTAGGGTTTCGATTAAGCTATTTCACTATTGGTGGCCGGATTTCACTTCTGATGGCTGGGGTACGCGATTCTGATTTTCTCCCGGCAGGAATCAACTAGTAGTCCCAGAGGATGAGAGTTTGTTGATAACTTTTTCCTTTTTGTTTTTCTTTGTTTATTCAATAAAAAAAACTAATTAAATCATAAATGAGTTAAAATTTCAAAAAAAGAAGCTAATCTTAATTTAAAAAAAAGAAGCGGACGATGACATCATCTAAAACTTAATTGGTTAATTAAATTTATTAATTTTGTTAAATTGAGTAAAATTAGAGATTTGATGACATCATCTTTTAATTTAAATATTTTATCAATTAAGTTCTTTTATTTCGCTCTATTCAAAATTACAATACAAAAATTTTTAAATTATATAACTCTTAACGGAAATATCGTATCATTATCAAAATTTATAAAATCTATTTCATGTATTTATATATGTCCACAAACATAAAGGAGTACTTATATCAATAAAAGTAACGTTAAATATTTTATCATTTAAGCTTTATTTATATATGTATATATATTACGTTATGACATTTGAACTGCCGTGTTAAAAAAAAAAATATTACTTCTTAATTTAATGTTTATTTTAATAGCTGAAACGGCTCGTATATATACACGGATTTGGATACTAGTTTCATAATACACGGAATTAAAATGTTATTCATATATAGTTATTAATCTACGTATAGTTAGTTATATACAAACCGTGCTTGTTATATATTTTACTTTAAATCTTCCTACTATCAAGTTATTAAATACAAGTTTTCATCGTCACGCTTCTATCTTCTATTTGCGTATTCATTAAATATATGTAATAATTACCCGTTCAAAAATATCATCGCCATTCAAAAAAGAAGTAATAATTAGCCGGAAAAAATAAACCTTAAAATAGTTTTATAGGGGTAGTTATTTGTGGGAATAAAGCACAATGAATTGCTCTACTTGAGGATCAACGGTTTCAATAATGGTGCCTAACTGCCTATACCGCTACAATATGTCACGGAGTTGTCTCTACAAGCTCACGTGCGGCACTTAGTTCTCAAACTAAGTTAGCCTGACTCGGACCGTATTCGTAAACAATGGAAAGAATGCAAGAAAGAACAATGCAAGTATTACTCAAGACTAAAGTGGGAAAGGAAACTTACTCTATTACTTAAGATGAATGATTTACAATGAGAGAAGACACAACTCTAGGATGACTACAAATGAGGGAGGGATGAGCTATTTATACTTGAAACCCTCCCACTAATAGATGTCTCTAGAATCCTCCTACTCTAGATCTTTCATACACTAAAATACCCTTCCTTCTAGAATATATACAAGGAACCTTCTACACCCTCCAAGACTCCAAGCTTCCATTACCTTCCATGATATTCTCTTGAAATCTCTTGACTTGTGTAGAACTTTCCGGAATCTCTTCTTACAAATCATGTATGACATATTAAACTTGATGGGTTGTGACATTCTCCCCCACCTAAGCTCACGACGTCCTCGTCGTGTTTACCTCTCAGCAATACTCGATCTCGCTTATGAATTGCCTCATTTGATGTTATAACACCCCTCTTTCTATATATGAATATAATATTAATAAATACGGAAGCATGAATTAAAATACATAAATAGTTTACATTTCCCAAAAGTACACCAAATTTCAAACTTTTTAAATTACAAAAGGCGGGGTATTATAAAATTACAAAACAAGGTTTATCACAAAAACCATATCAGAGTTCAAGAGCGCAGTCAAACATTCCTTGATCAACCAATCACCTCCTGCACCCACAATTAAATAAAACATATCCTGCAGGAAGTAAAATGAGGGGTTAGCACAAAGCTAAGTGAATAGGTTCATCACACAACATTCAACTTAGCATAACTAGTTGTTTACACCAAATAATCGTAAACACACATAATTCAATGAGGATCGGTGGCTCTGGGGATATCATAATACCCGGGGATTCCCCCAAGAACACTTACCAACAATCTGTATGGCCAATACAGAATAGACCGATAACTAATGGTTATTAAACCCATACACAGGTCTCAAACACAACAAATGAATCAAAACCTGTGTAATACACATAATAACCAGAAGTCCAACTACACGTTGACCTCAATCACACAATACACATTGGTTCACATATCACGTAGATCAATAATCAATAATCAAGACTAACAGTCTAATACACATCTACGTTTACTCGTTGTAACCAAATAGTTACAACTAAATCAAATGATGAGTTCTGAATCCACTCACCGATACCTCTGACGTCTCCACACTCAGGATTCTTATATCACTGAGTCTTACGTTGATCTGAAACAGAAAATCAAATACAAGTCAGAAGTTCGTTCCATAAATATCATTATAGCCTAATTATCCAATCAGGTAATCCCTGGAGTTTAGGCAAACAAAAGTTCAATCAGAAATGAAATCAGAAAATTCCGTCATAACGTTTAAAACTGAAAAACGCCGTTTTCGGGCCCTAAATGACCCCGAATGGCCAAAACTGGGGGGGGGGGGGGGGGGCCTATTACATAAATAGTCTTGTGTATTAGGTCGTTTCCAAGTGACCATGCGAATTTCATCAAAATCTAATTTTGCCTAAGATTTTCACAAAAGTTAGTAACACTTATGCATTTTTCAAAATTTGCACAAAAAGACAAAAAGTCAACATCTCAGTTCGCAGGTCAACAATCTCGGTTCGCAGTCTCAGTTCGGTTCGCAGGGTTTCAACTCGGTTCGCAGGTTTCAACTCGGTTCGCAGGTTTCAACTCGGTTCGCAACTCGGCTCGCAGGTCAGCTCGGCTCGCAAGTCAACTCGGAGGTCAAGTCAACTCGCAAGTCAACTCGCACCGCAAGTCAACTCGCAAGCCAACTCAACTCGCAGGATGAACACAAGTTGCGAATTGAGACGCTGTTCAGCCGAAAATCATACTTTTTCAACCCAAAACTCAATATTTTGATTTCCTTTCAATCACACAAACTTCCTAACATCAAATAGGCATCAAATAACTACTTTTCAGCTTCAATAACATCCTACAACCAATAATTCACCAATTTTCAAGTAGTTTGCTAAAAATGGAAACATACTTCTAATTTGAACAAGGAAGCTGATTGATGAAGCTTATGATGATGATTTTGGTGTCTTTGGTTTCGAATTCACAGGAACAAGTTGAATCAATATTGGATTTTGGTTTCTTGAATTGAGTTTGCAAGTTTTCAAATAAAAGGAAGTAAGAAGAAGAAATAAGATATATATGAATTCAAAGTCGGCTTGCAAAGTCGGCTTGTGAAAAAGTGGTATAATTTTATACCCGTCCTAAATCTTTTGTCTGGAACCTGAAAACCGTTTGCGAGAAATATTATTTTATTTTACCGTCATCTATAGTAATTTAAAACGATTAATATTTCACTAGTCACAATAAGTCAAAGGACTTATTTATCTAAGTTTCACAACGAAACACATAATTTCAATTAATTTCTAAACGATTAAATAATCAATTAAAATACTATAAATTACCAGGGCACAGGAGAGGATGTTACAGATGTACTCAATTTGTCTTGCGTATTAACTTCTCTTATAGTCAAGTCTCTCTCGTGGTTCGGGATTCGACACGTTTTTCTTCGTCTCGTCCCTCTCTTACCCTTGCGACCACTCCCGAGTATTCGTTGTTCAGGTACATTTATGACCTTTGCGCCCTTGGGGTTGTCAAGAACATCCTTGTTCTTGTGCGACATCTCTATGTTGTTTGATCCTTTGCTCGTGCCTGACTTCAACTCTTTGAAGTCGGTTTCAAGTTGCATCGTTGACATTATCTTGGCTCCACTCTTGGTGCCTCTCTCCATAGTCACCATGCATACTCTATCTCCATCTAAAATGCACAACTTGTTAGCAAACGCGATGGGAATTGCTCTTACCTTATCGAAGAAATCCATCCCGAGTACAAGCTTGAAGTCGTCCATCGGCACTACCGATAACTCTAACTCTCCTTCCCATTCGCCGATCTTAGCCTTCACGCCTTGTGCCACCCCATGAATTGGCTTGGCGTCTCCGCTCGCGGCTTTGATCCATCCGATCTCCTTTAACGTCTTGAGCCCGAGTCTATTAGCTTCATCCACCGAGACGAAGTTATGACTTGCTCCCGTGTCAACTAAGGCTTTTGCAGATATTTCGTTTACTATTGTGCTCACGTACCGAAGTCCTTTGGCCTCTACCTTTGACTTCTTCATTGCAACGCCCTTGGCCTCTACCTTGGACACTCTCATGCTCGTATTGCCCTTGGTCTCCACCTTGGACATTCCTACTCTGGGTTTACCCTTGGTCTCTACCTTGGGTGGCTCGTTCCTTGCATTAATGGCGTTAAGGATTCGTAACGATCCCATTTGTGCGTCCTCTTTCTCACACAGCTCCTCCTCCATTTCCACCATCATAGCTTGAAAACGCGCTTTGTTCGGACAATCGCGTGCACGATGTGGTCCATCGCACACGAAACATCCTCTACTTGTAGACGATGTTTTCTCTTTCCTTGGTGGTCTTCGTGTTCTCTCATCTCGAACTTGACTATGCTTCTCTCCCCCACCTTTCTCGTCGTCACTCTCCTCTTCCTCGCGCTTAGGCGAAATCCTCTCACTAAGGTCGACTAGCGCCTCCGCTTGGGCAATGGCCGAGGCAAGATCTCGAACTCCTCGTCTCTCCAATTCCGTCTTAGCCCAGGCTTGTAAATTATCAAGGAAGTAGAAGAGAGAATCCTCTTCGGAAAGATCCAGAATCTCAAGTACAAGGGTTGTGTATTCCTTTATATACTCTTTAATAGTTCTGGTATGCTTAAGTTCACGAAGGCGACTCTTCGCTTCCGTCCTAGCATTCTGTGGATAGAATTGCTTCTTGAACTCAAGGACAAAATCAGCCCAAGTATTAATAATGCACGTACCCCGTTGAATATCTCCATATCGACGTCGCCACCATAGGGCCGCGGTATCTTTCAAATATTGGGTCGCCGTCTTGATTTTTGTCCCATCGTCCATGATGTTTACTCCCTCCAAGTATTGCTCCATCTCCCATATAAAGTTGTCAACTGCCCTTGCCTCTCTGTTGCCGATGAACGGTGATGGCTTTGGGATCTCGATCCTTGAGGTGGTAGTAGAGGTGCCAACTCCACTAGCCATCGCCTTTTTGCACAGCACCAAGTCCGCTTGCACGTCCTCTACGCGCTTGCACAATATGCATAACTCTCTCTCCACTTGACTCCGAATTGTGGTGAACTCTCTCGCCATTGTCTCACGCATCTCTTGCGTTAACGCTTCACGAATCTCTTCCATGAGCGACTCTCTAAGCCTTTGCATCTCATTGCAAAGGTCTCCCTTCACCATGTTCAGGGCCGACTTCATTCCGTCTCGAACATCCTCATGGTCCTCTCGCAAATCCTCTAGTCGATTGAGACCATCTTCGAGCTCTCCTCTCCACGTTTTCATGGAAGTCTCTACTTCCGTTATTCTTGCCTCAAGACCTCGTGTCTCCTTAGACTTGCTCCTAGTATTGTAGGGTATTTGACGAGACTCTTCTCGTCCCCGGTTCTCATCATTTGCATTCACAACCACATCCACGTTAGTCTTCTCGGAGTTGCTTGCCATTGTGTTCAGTTAAACTTGGTTCTCGAATGTTCTCCCCAACCTTGAACGAATCTTCGACCTTTGCTCTGATACCAAATGTCACGGAGTTGTCTCTACAAGCTCACGTGCGGCACTTAGTTCTCAAACTAAGTTAGCCTGACTCGGACCGTATTCGTAAACAATGGAAAGAATGCAAGAAAGAACAATGCAAGTATTACTCAAGACTAAAGTGGGAAAGGAAACTTACTCTATTACTTAAGATGAATGATTTACAATGAGAGAAGACACAACTCTAGGATGACTACAAATGAGGGAGGGATGGGCTATTTATACTTGAAACCCTCCCACTAATAGATGTCTCTAGAATCCTCCTACTCTAGATCTTTCATACTCTAAAATACCCTTCCTTCTAGAATATATACAAGGAACCTTCTACACCCTCCAAGACTCCAAGCTTCCATTACCTTCCATGATATTCTCTTGAAATCTCTTGACTTGTGTAGAACTTTCCGGAATCTCTTCTTACAAATCATGTATGACATATTAAACTTGATGGGTTGTGACAAATAGCTCTCAAGAATATGATTCAACTTACAAAATATAAAAGACAACAAACTTATTTAAAATCAAATCATTAAAAATTAAACTTAATAGTTTGGTTTTCTCTCTCTCTTTATATATATATATAATTAAATTTAACATTTTCTATTAAAAATTTAAGGACTAAAATTTATTTCTTTTTTTTTTTTTTAAGATTTAGAGCTTCCATATAAATTATTTATCTATATACGTGTATATATTTAACTTTAAACTAAACTTATTTCTAATATATATATGTATATAAGTGTATAACATAAGTGGATAATATTTACAGATGCATGTAACTAACAGTATCAATGATGTTTATTTGAATATTAATTATTATTTGACAACAAGCTTAAATGGAAACCAAACAAAATCAAAAACGAATCGAACAAAATTGAAACCAAAAGATCCAAAAGGTGTGGTTTAAAGAGATCTGAAACTCAAATTTTCGGTTCGATTTTTAATTTTATTCAAAATTAAACCGATTCATACATACCTCTAATTTTAAAATATTTTTCTATTTTCTGGTCTTTTTTATACATACACGTAACAATATCACAGCAGAAATACAAATATAGCGTCTACGTATTAAAGTCGATATTTGATGCTTGTTGAGTGTTGACCAATGTAAATGAATGCATGTCTTAATTACTTAATTCCGGTGCAACTGTTTCATACTGTTACTATAAATATATCCACACATATGTCAAAAATAAATAAATTAACTAACATCCAGAAAACGCTTCTCCCTTGACGTATATGCCGACGACTAAGCACTTGGTACTAGTTCATGGGATATCTCACGGAGCCTGGTGTTGGTATAAGGTTGTGAACCACCTGAGATCATCGGGCTACCACGTGACCGCGGTGGACCTTGGTGGTTGTGGGGTCCACCCATGTCGGCTTGGGGAAATAGCTACCTTCTCTGATTACATACAACCTTTGATTCGATTTCTTGAGTCGTTATCCGTGGATGAAAGGGTGGTTTTGGTGGGACATAGCTATGGAGGACTTGCTATTTCTATGGCCATGGAGAGGTTTTCACATATTGTCTCGGTTGCAGTTTTCGTCACTTCTTACATGCCGAATTGCAAGGACCCACCTGCCTTGCAAATCAAACAGGTACGTATAAATTTAGGAAACATTTGGGTAATTAAAATGAGAAAACAACTTTTATATTCATTTTGTTACTTTTGTTTTTCTTATTAAAGTACTTAGAGAGCTTAAAGCTGGAAACGTATATGGACTGCAAGTTTACGTTCAAGAATGGATCGCCGATGACAGCGGAACTAGGAGACGATTACATGGCCACCGTGATGTACCCCAACTGCCAACCGGAGGTGCGTTCTATATATTCTTGATCTCATTTTTTGAGATCTTTGACTTCAATGCAGATACAGTAAAATATGAAGAAAAATCTTGGTCTAGGAACCACGTGTCATAAAGACCCTATTGTAAATCTTCTTTTAAACAGAGCACCTAATATTTTATTGTATGTTTGTACAAGTTTGAAGTACATAATAAAAAATGATAAAATAATGAAAATTTATACTTAATATATTTTTATTTTCTATATGTAATTAACCTGTGTATTTAAAGGAGTAGTAATAGAAAATGAACTACAATAATAATTTTTCAGGGTAATTTATATAACAAGTTTTAGATATTTGTCAAAGTTTAGGACCGGCCAGTAGCTAGTCAATTCTTTCTTTTATATATATTTCTATTTCTATTAAAATACGGTAAGTACCTCAGAAGTGTTCGTGTTCATTTTGATTTTTGATTAGGATTCAGTGATTCACAAGTAATATTAAAAGAAATTAGGGTATTAATTAAGAGACATGTTCGACAATTGCAATACCACGTTTTTCGATATTGCATATATATCTAGCCAATTGTTGGTCATTAATTTTATTACGTCTACTTATCGTATCAAACAAGCTCGTTATAAAACAATCGTAATCGATTTATTTGCTCATGTACGTAGTATAATTAAGTAAAGTACATCTATCTATAATTATATACGAACATGCATAAGTCAAGTGCAGGTTAATCAAATAACACAAGAATAACCCACCAATTTATTTATCAGCTTATATGTGTTTCCGGTTCGTTTCTGTATCAAAAAGTCGCAAACAAATTCTTTTAGTTAACATACCCACGTAAAGTCTGATATAATTGACCAAATTAACGTCCCTAGCAATAATTAATTTCGTAATAATTTTGAAGGGGGTAGGGTTAAAAGACCAGTGTTAAAGCTAAATCGATCGAGCCACTGTTGAGGGTCCCAATAGCCTGCAGTGTCTTAGGGCCCGTTGCACACTAGCCATGCGGGCCTGCTGGCTAGTTTTTGTATTGTGCACGTACACTAATTAAGAATTTAAAAAGGTGACCGGTTTAATTTGGTCATGTAGGACTTGACATTGGCAAAGATGTTGGTAAGACCATGTGGGTTTTTCTTGGAGGATATCAGCAAGGAGTCTCTTTTAACCAACGAGAAATACGGATCGATTAGTAGGGTTTATGTGGTCTGCGAAGGAGACCAGGTAATGAGCGAAGAATTTCAAAGGTTCATCGTAGAAGATAGTCCCCCGGACGAAGTAAAATCGTTTCCAGGAGCTGGTCATATGATCATGTTGTCTAAATATGAAGATCTGTCTCTTTATTTGCAAGAGGTCGCCACTAGGTACCCTTGAATATTCATTCTATTTCCTGGTAATTAATATGTTACTCTATTAATTATTTTATCTTTTTTGTCTTCTGGTTATAATGAGCTTGGAAATTATGCTTGGTTGCTGATTGAGTGTACGATCTAATAGGAATATAAAAATGTATTTTGATGTATGTATGTAGGAATTTAGAATAGACTTTGACACTTTTTTTCATTTGGACATTTCATAGTGTGCATCATGTTGGTGTTCAGCAAAACAAACAAAAAGTTCATATCAACCTCATTTGTTGGTGTCAGACAACGTTTATTTGCTGCTCCAACATTCATAATTGTTAAAAAAGGGGCAGGATATGCAAAGATTTTAAAAGTAAACTAAACAAGCTTGCAAAATTGTATGAAGACACAACTTCTTGGCTGCTGCAAGTCCGCAACCTACAAGAATTGTTAGAAAGACAGCCGTATACATGCCTCATAAACCGAACAATTAGATTACTCTCTATTGTAATTTGGCTTCCACGATTAGCCGCAAACTGTGAACAAATTAAAAGTTAAAGGAAAATATTTAATAAGGGTTTATCATTCTCTACTCAATCACAGTGAAAGATTTAGCAAACGAGACAAATATCCAGATATAAACAAAGATCCAAATCTAATACTTAAAACAAAATATGTGATGATAATTCAAAACAACTCTATATCTAAAAGAAAAACCTACAAATGTTGTGGAAGGATGGAAAGAAAGATGAAGTGAAAGAAGCCATATGAATGGAATAACACATTTGAGTTATTACTCATTTTTTAATTCAATGATGGTAGAGAAATCAATTGGGAGAGAAGGATATATAGTGGAAAGTTGTAGGAGTTCAAGGCAATGTGCATAAAAATTAATTGATATTTTCCAGATAATTTTGAAAGGTAAAATAATTTTGATACTTATTAGACAGATTACAAACATAATTTAACACATTTTTACACCAAAATAATACATAGTTATGACATCATTTGATTTATCATATGACAACACATCAACGAAGAAACATATTTTGTACAAAGACACATTATCTTTTATAACATCAGTTAAATTATTCTTTACTTAATAGTAGATAGATATGTTAAACGTGTTAAAATTCATAAGTTATATTCAAAAATTTGAGTGACATCGTTACTTATTATATATTTTACTTTGAATCTTCCTACTATCAAGTATTTAAATACAAGTATTCATTGTCAGGCTTCTAGCTTCTATTTGTATATTCATTAAAATATGTAATAACGGGGTTTTTGGAATTACTTATTTAAGCACTTATTTGCTTATATTAAAAGCAGATAAGCAAATACAAACATCATTTTAGAAACTGCTTATCTACTTATTTCCTAAGAAATAAGTACTTAAAAATAAGGATTTTGAGATATGTTTATTTTTTAAGCACATAAATACTTACAAATAAGCAATGTCAAACACTCCTTAATTAGCCGTTCCAAAGTATTATTACTGTAAATTTAAATAGTACTATAGAAGTAGTTATTTTTGGGAATAAAGCAAAATGAATTGCTCTACTTGAGGATGAACGGTTTCAATAATCGTGCCTATACTTACAAGCATGTTTGATAAAGTTCTTTATGCAAAATATTAACAATAGTTTTCATGGGCTATGTTTTACCTTATCAAATATAAAGTGAAACGTTATAGAAACATAAATCCCTTCATACTAACAATAAATCTATGAATTATACAGATCAATTATTCTTATTTTATATTGAAACTAGTTTTTTTACCCCGTGATTACGTGGAATTAGACATAAAACTTTTAGTAATTGAGTTATTTATATAAAAATACTTAAATTTTTTTTGTTTATAGATAATTAGTCATTTTCAAAACCTACCAAAAAATGGAAAAAAAAAATTTCGTCGAAAGTATATCATGTGAGATGTCTAATCGAAGAGAAAAAAACGCCGATTTTTATGATGCAATTTTTATAATTTTTCGACTAACCGTTTTTGAGATATTTAATTTTAAAGAAGGTGGAGGGAAAATGAGTTTTTACCAAATGGAGCCTTCTTATTGGTTCTTCCATTCTAAAAAAAAATTTAATTTCATTTTAACTTACACCATTTAATTAATTATCAATGACATCATCAATTTGATTAATTAAAATTAATGGTGAGATCACAATCAAAAAATACATCCAACGGCTAAGATTAACGAATAGAATTACTTATGACATCATTATGACTTTCTTTTAAGAGATAAGAGAGATAGAAAAGTTGAATTTAATTAATAAATTTAATCTATATTTGATAAGCTTAATCATAGTTATAAAGGCTTTTGCATCGTACTTAAACTTTTGTTTCTTGAAAAACTAATTTTGTTGTAAATTTGAGGGATATGAAAGTAAATGTACCGTGCCTGTGCTTATCTTCATAACCATAGGAAACAAAATGTTTTGAATTTAAGGGTGAGCAAACGGAATCGTAAGTAGAAAACTTAATTTTTTTTGAAAAAATCGAATCAATTCAAAAATTGATAGTTCAGTTTTCAAATATCTAAAATCTGAATTTACTAGTTAGATATGATTTTTTTTTTAAAACCAACCGAAAAAACTGAGTCGAACATAAGTATATAAATATCATATATATATAAATACATATTTACATATATACAATACACATATATGTAATATGTATATATTTAACTCATTAAACTCAAGTAATTGAACTTGTTCATAATATATATATACATATAAGTGTATAACATATGTGGATAATATATACAAATACATGTATAGAATACTACCCATAATGTATAATTGAATATTATTATTTGCCAAATAAACTCAAATGGAAAAACCTAAAAACAAACCACAATAACCAACAAAAAACGAAAAAGTGAAACTGAAAAAACCTAACGGTTATATATGGTTGGTTTTAAAAAAATTTAAAAACCAAATTTTCAATTCAATTTTCGATTTTAGTCGAAAATCGAACAAACAACCCATGCACCTATCCTAGTTTTGGTATATTTTCTTTTTCTAGTGTTTTTTTAATATATACATATAAACAATATCACAATAAAAATACAAATATAGCGTCTACGTACGTATTTGAAGTTGGTATTTGATGCTTGTTGATCAATGTAAATGTACGCATGTGTTATTTACTTAATTCCGGTTCAATTGTTTCCTACGTACTTTTACTAAATATATATATCCACACATACGTCAAAAATAAATAAATTAATTAATTAACACCCGGAAAACGCTTCTCCCGTGACGTATACGCCGACGACTAAGCACTTGGTACTAGCTCATGGGCTATCTCACGGAGCCTGGTGTTGGTATAAGGTTGTGAACCACCTGAGATCATCGGGCTACCACATGACCGCAGTGGACCTTGGTGGTTGTGGGGTCCACCCAAGTCGACTTGAGGAAATAGCCACCTTTTCTGATTACATACAACCTTTGATTCGATTTCTTGAGTCGTTATCCGTGGATGAAAGGGTGGTGTTGGTGGGACATAGCTATGGAGGACTTGCTATTTCTGTGGCCATGGAGAGTTGAGCAAATGAACTATAGTTTTGTTGCAAGTGCTTTAACCATTAGGCTTTGTATTTAGCTTAAAAATTTGTGGTCTAGGAACCACGTGCCGCTTACAACCAATTTTTCATTTTTAATCAGAAAGACTCGAGTAAAAAGCTATTTTTTAAGAAAAATTATTACCGACATACAGAGTATTCTTTAATAATAATGTAACTTTTAAAAAAATATATAATATCTTAAGAATCCTTTTGGAGTTATAAATTTGTGCCAGCTGGCACTTTTATGCTATAAGATCGTTTTCAACTATAACTGTATGTCTCTAAATATAAATAAAATAGATAATTTTGTTAAGATATTTCTTTTAAAAAAACCTATGATTTAATCATTTTTTCGAAAAACACTACTATATTAGTTTCTATGCGAGTTAGTTTATCTTTAACTATATATTCAAGAGTCTTTTTAATTGTAATTCTTTTTATTATATTATTTATATTTTAATTGTTGTAGTGTAATTTTATAAATATTTATATTTAAAATTTATTATTCTTTCATTAATTTAATTTAATTTATATATATTATTAATAATTAATAAAAAATAATATTTCTAAGCAATAAACATTAACAATCCTAACAATATGTAGAAAGACTAATACTTATATTAACATTAAAGAGTATTGATTAAAGTTTTTTAGAAAATAAATAGTGATTCTCTACATATAAAAAAATTTAATTTATTTTAAATTTAAATATAAAGGAATTATTGGTGTGTTTTCACTTGCATACCTTTATATTTAGAGATAAATAAGACTTTATTAAGGAATATTAGAGATGATGAATTAAATAGAGGACACTTCAGCTTTTGACTTTTGTTAACTTATAATCAAATAACACGAAGGAATAACCGACTACTTTATTTATCATGTTTTTCGTCCGGTTAGTTTGTGATTCAAAAAGTCGCAAAGTCTGGTATAATTGACCAATAATTAACGTCCCTACATTAATAATTTCGCCCAACTAAAGGGGGTATGGTTGGTTAGTGACTAGTGTCGAATTAATAAAGCCAATTCGAGCCACTGTTGATGGTCCCGTAGCCTGCAGTGTCTTAGGGCCCGTCGCGCACTGACCATGCGGGCCTGCTGGCTAGTTTTTGAACTGTGGATACTAACACTTGAAAAACGTTACCGGCCTAATTTGGTGTAGGACTTGGCATTGGCAAAGATGTTGGTAAGACCGAGTGGGTTTTTCTTGGAGGATATCAGCAAGGAGTCTCTTTTAACCAACGAGAAATATGGATTGATTAGTAGGGTTTATGTGTTCTGCGAAGGAGACCAGGTTATGAGTGAAGAATTCCAAAGGTTCGTCATAGAAGATAGTCCCCCAGACGAAGTAAACTTGTTTCCGGGAGCTGGCCATATGATCATGTTGTTTAAATATGAAGATCTGTCCCTTTATTTGCAAGAGGTCGCCACTAGGTACCCATGATTCAATGAATATTTATTCTATTTATTGGTAATTAATATGTAACTCTATTAATTATTTATCTTTTTTGTCTTCTGGTTATAATGAGCTTGGAAATTATGCTTAGTTGCTGATTGAGTGTATGATCTGATAGTAGTAATTTTGATTTTGTTGGGATTAATCATACTGAGTACTTGAGTAGTACTGGTAATTGATAAAGTAAATAAAATCAATAATGGGCCACAAAAGCTTGTAATCATAAACGTACAACTGGATGAAGTCTTTTTGTCTTTTAATGGGCCGTAAGCCCACAAATGCAATTCATGGGCTATTTGGAAAATTATCAGAGGAAAATCTACCAAAGAAGATATCATCTTAATTTTGTCAAGTATCAAATGCATTCCATGATTTATCATCTAGTCGTTGTTTTAGTTCATCAAAAACTTCAAAAAGAAGACTTATTTGGATTAAGAACAAAATTGTCAAGGCTTACGGATCCTTTCCGTTTAGAAAATTGCTTCCTAAAGATGTTTGCACCTTATAAATTTACGTCTTGTTGTGAAAATTGATTGTCCTTTCGTTGTTGCTGTTTATTTAATTTAAGGGTTTCTTTCTGTAATTTTTGCTAACAAGTTGTACAAATGAACATATTTTGTTTCTCTAGATTTTAGTAAATAAATCTAAAAAGGGAGAATTGGGTTATGATGGTTGAGAAAAACAAAATATATGGTTGGTTTGATAGTTAAAGAAAAGGAAAGATGATAGTGAATGGTGACAATTTGTCATATGTTTTGTGCACAGGTCTCATGCATTTAAACATCCCCTTAACAATGTTAGTGTTAAGAACTTGAGTGGTATTAAAACTTAATGGTTCGCAAAAGCAAGATTGTGATTTAGTGAATAACAAATCCAATCATTCGATTATTTTCATTAAAACACATGCTCCAATTCACATACATGTATAAAATCAACTACGAAGGACATAATAACCATTAATATTGAAACATCAAGATTCACAATACAAAACAAAAGCACCCGTTAATCGTTAATTGTAACTAAAGATCTCGGAGTTCCTTGAGATTAATCGGTGACACATATTTCGGGTCACCTTCAAGCAATTGCTTGGAAATGAGCAAATTCGCCGCTTCACTAGGGTGATAAGGATCCCAAAAAACATGTTTATCTCTGTCCGTACACAAAGTCGAAGTTGGACCACAAGGAACTATCCCTGCATACTGACCTCCATTTCCACAACATGCTTTGCTCGCAGTTTTAAATCCTAAAAATATTCAATGACATGATTTAAAATTAACTTGAATTAGTTGATTAGAAAACAAGAACATGTGATGGACTGATTTATTACCATATTTGGCATAGTTGGTGATGAGCTCCATGACTAAATCGTAGACATTGGCATGAACAAAAGTAGCTCCAGGGAGATTGTCATTCAATTGTGCGACCAAATCTTTCAATTTACCGTTGTATTGAAGTGCAAGTTGATTAGGTAACGCCACACATTCGTCCTCGTTCAATTGATTAATCGTTCTCTGGTATGGAATGCATCCGATCGGTCCTACATTTCCTAATATGAATTTTCGTGCGTCTAATTGATAAAGTCTCTGCAATTCATTTTAATCATGAAAAATGTTAAGTTTCTGTTGTAGTACTCCAATTATACCATGTTTATAATAAGGTTATCAAGTCCATGAGGGTGATTGTGTACGTCAGTACTTGCCTTTAAGAAAAAGAAAAAATATCAGAACATGAGACTTACAGTAAGCTGCGATTTGAGCTGGCTAATGAGCGTATCGACAAAAGAGTCAGGTGTTTGTGAAACCCTAGCTCCGATCGAGAGAACAGGCATCAAATAATTATTAAGGAAGTCGTTAGAACCAATCGTGATTGAAAAGATTGATCTCTTCATGATGTGTTCCTTTGCTTTCGAAGCACCAAGAAGCTTATCAATCTGTTTTCTTGTAATATTGAAGTAATCAATCTGAATGTCCATCGATAATCGATTCACCTATTAAAAACACATCATATCAGCATCAACCAAACGATAGTTTTTTCTAGCGATTTCATCAAGCTTAAAACTTACAAAAATTCTCCCTGTAGCGTTCATGATCCCTCCACCACCAGAAGCATAATTTACGCCGTATAACAAAGTTTGTCCAGTGGTATTTGGATCTAGAAACGGAACCGCATAATGTTGTTGTCCTAGTTCCTCCCCTATAATAATAGTAATAAAAAATTAACATATGTATAAGTAGTTAACCAACAGGTTTTTGACCGAGCAGTACAGAGTCCCATGAAAAACATGCAAGTATTCATCATTAAAAAAGAATTAAAAACTAAAATCTGAGTGTAGTTTAGTATCTTACCAATGATGTCACCAATGGTTCTACCGTTTGTATACCGACCGGTAGGTTTTCCACCGGACGGTTTAAAATCAACCCCATTAGGTTTAATGTTAGCTTTAGATAAAGTTGGCAAAAAGTTATTATTTCCGGCGTCCACCAACGAATCGCCGAAAATATAAGAAGCTCCCAATGTTCCGCCTCCATTACCATCAGCAGCAGCAACAACGACAGCCATGAAAATAGCTAAAATTGCAGCCATATGGTTAAAAGGATCATAAGCATGATCCTTAAAAGCCATTAATAGATATATTGGTGGTGAATTAAGATGGTAAATTAGTAAAGTGGGAATGAATTGAAGAGAAAGGTGATGTGTGAGGTTTTTATATAATGTAATGTTGAATGTTAAGTTGTAGTAGTAAAAATGGGAGTGAGTTTGGTAAGACCTGATGGAAGAGGTTGTTGATCAACTATAGGAATGGTCATTAATGTCTCTACCTGTTTTGACTAATTATAGCTAGAATGACAGGTTTTAAGACATTTCATCAGTTTTATGGACAATTGGACACATGATGTCGTTCCCGCCAGCAACCGTCTTTTTCCAATAAAAGTGTACATTTTATTTAGGGAAATAATTTCTTTTTCTGTTTTTATTTGTTAATTTTAGAGAAATAGTCACGGCAATCTTTTTCTGTTTTTATTTGTAATATGCAGCGTTTTAAATTATGATATAAGAGTGGGAAAAGTAATTATAACTATAGTTTGATCAAAACTTCAGTTGCAATTAAGGAATTGCTCCGCAATTTAAGTTGTTGTCAAAATTAATCACACGTGCTTTAAACTTCATGCATTAATATGAGGGTATAAGATCATTAACCTTACCGTTATTATTTTCGTATGTGACTTCCTCATGTATTAACCTTACCGTTAGTACGTTCGTATAAGTAATTTAAATAATATGTTTTTAGTTTAAAACTTTAAATACTAAAACATCCGCCTTTTGTTGCTCAACTAAATCATACAATGTAACAATTGCTCCAATTGGTGCATATACATGACACGTGGGCACTTTGTACACACAAATGACACGTTAGTCCGTTCTAACAGATGACATCTCAGTCGCTATAGTTTTCTTATTTAAAGAAAAAAGTTGACTGTGCTATAGCATAAATGATAAATCATCGACCGATAAACTTGGAAAATTAACACTTTAATTGAAGCCAAAATTTGATTAAAAACTGAGAACAACGTTAAACAAAATTTGCATATATATATATATATATATCTATATCATTGTTTGATGTTTACATCACAAAATTATTTTCTTTCACTATTTCAATCTATACAACAAAAACAGATTTAAAAAAAAAAAAAAAATAGTCAAAAGTCAAAACGCAGATTTAATGTTTGTCATCAAAGAATCACCTCCTATTTTACAATCCCATTGGAGGTACCCAACCGGGTTTAAGAAAATGGTTTCATGCCCAACAGACACCATTAGTCGAGACTCGAGTTCTCTTTTCGAAATAGAAAGGCACAAAGATTGTCACATTATGGATCGCATTGATCCTAGCAGTTTTGTTTGGAATTGGCTTCATGGTTTTGACAATCAAGTGTTCATAGAAGAATTTCGTACAATGCTACATTTGATCTCCCCCTTCATTCCAAAAGATGCCGATAATAAGCTGGTATGTAAATTATCTCAAGATGGATCCTTTTCTGTTAATGTTGTTAGGCGCCTCATCGAAGAAAAAATCACTTCATGTGGCTACTCTAATATGCCGTGGTTGAAATGGATCCCTATAAAAGTTAATTGTTTCGTTTGGAAAGCATGTTTAGGTAGAATTCCGGTGGCAAAAGGTCTTGCGGATAGAGGCATTAACATTGGTTCCTCCCGTTGTAAGGTATGCGAAGTTGAAGATGAATGTTCTAATCATGCGCTTATCAAGTGTTCGAGGGCAACAAACTCATTGAAATGGATTTTCAATTGATGTGGTATTCCTTTTCATAACGTTTCTTTCGTCACATATTTAATGGAATTTGGAGCCAATTGGGGAAATTACTCTAAAAAAAGGAAAATCTTGATCACTATTTTTCATTGCACATTATGGTGTATTTTAGAAGGCAAGGAACGACTTGGTGTTTAACAACATTCGCAAATCATACATGGCAATCACGGGAGATATAGTTTCTACTTCTTATTTGTGGATCAAGCATAGGAGTATCATCTCTTGTATTTGGGAAGATTGGATTTGTTGTCCTTTTTAATTTCTTTGTCTATGTTATTTGTATCTCATTGTACTTCTTTTATCCACTCTTAGTTCCTTTCTAAGATGTGGTGTTTAATGGTATTTGTCGTTTCCAAAAGGTACATACTCCCTATTATAAAAGTTTTTTCATTTTTAATTATTAGTTTTGAGTTTTGATTGAAATAAAAGTTATGTACACCGATAAGAACCGAGAAGTCTTGCACATCCCAAATTGTCACTCACTATAATATTATATTATAGAGAATTGAAGAACTGATTGATATATCGACGTCACATCAGCATAAAAATTAGAGAACTAAATTAGAATTGAACTATACCTGTAATAATTGAAGAACCGACATTTTCAATACCACGTTATTTTTAACTATTAATACAAATAACGTATACATTTTAAAAAAAAAAAATAATAATAATAATAATAATAATGTATGTTACACTAATAATAAAATTTACATTAATTAAAAAATAATACGTTATGTTAATAATAATAAATGGTAAGAATTGTGTGTAAAGAAGTGATAATAGTATGTATATAATGGTGTTTGAGACTGAAGAAAAAGTAATAATTTTTTATTATACATTTGACTGTTACACGAATAAAATGGACTTATATAATACCATTTTTGCTATTTTTACCGGAACGAAGTTACAAGTACGACACTCCAAAAATGACTGCACCTGTAACAAGATAGAAAACGGTGATACTACCTAAATTCTGAATGGAAGACGCACTTCTATAGGGGAAGTGGTCTAAGAAACCAAACTTATCGTCAACTTCTCACATCAACTTTAGTTAAAAAGAAGTCATTGCTTTTTCTTCCTTGGTGTACCTTATTGTTTTGGGCATTTTTGTTATTGAATCCATGACTTTATGTGCATGATTTTTTATTTTATCAAAAAATCATGTGTCTGACAAAATCAAACTCGATGCAGCATGCATTTTGAACAGGAAAAGTGTAAACACTCCCTTCACTTCAGCATACACATTTCTGTATGCACATAAGAGATGTAATTATTTAATCCCTTTTAAATTCATTAGCTGACATAGGTTTAAATATGATAGTGGACACCTGCGGAAAATGACATTGTATGCGTTCTTACAAACCTTTTCAAAGTCAAAAAATAAAATAAAAATTGATATCCATTTACTTCCCCTGCAAGTAAAAGGAAAAGAGAGAAACGCCAATACTCGCAAAGATCTCACAACTTCCATGTCAGCTTTTGGTTGGAAAAAAAGTGAGGGTCCAGAAAAACCAAGATTTCTTGACAGGCGAGATTACTATATATCTTCATAAATTTTAAAATATGAAAAAAGATAAAAAATTATGAAAGTATTTGTGACATTTTAAATTTTTATACCCATAAAAAAGATAGAAATTAAAAACCATATACGATTTTACCCTCAATCATAATTGCCTAGCTCTGCCTCTGTCAGTGAGGTGATCATCGGCCGGCGTCTCAACGTCTCGTAGTGGACTGCTTGGCTTCGGGGTCAGCAAAGAGAATTCAACATGTGGACACCGATTGTTTTGTCTCTTTTCTTTTTCAATGCCTGATATGCAACTATAATAATACAAATGTACAAACTTTTTAGTGGCGAAAATTGAAAGTGATTGATAGTTTTATAAAATTGATGGAAATTAAAAAATGATTTTAAAAAAAATAAAAAAAATACCTGACAGTATATTAGTGTGAGGTTATCAGTTTATGCTCAAAGAAATAACTTTACACACGTATGTTAGGTTCATTATTTTATTTTTATTTTTTGGGTAAAAATGTGCATTTAACAAATACTTAATACTTTAAACACCTTCTCTTTACTTTTCCCCACCTTCATATATTCCTTATACTTTAAAAAGTTTAAACACCCAGCTTCTATTTGCTTTTTTCCTACATTCATATATTCATAATTAATATTTACTATTTATGGTCATGTGCATGTGATACTGTGTGTGCATTCTTTTCTTCTATACAAAGCAAAGCTTCTAAGTTCTAAGTGTGTATGATGTTCCAATTCCTCTATAATTTACGGTCTTAAAGTTTCAATAGAAGTGTTTAATTCCAAAAACTATTTATTGCTTTTGCTTTTTCAATCAAAGGTTTCTAAATAGATCCTTTGTTTGGGAAAATTTGAGTAGTTGAAAACTAACACAACAAGCATAAACTCCACGCTTCCTTTTCTACTTCAATTTCTTAATCACCCTTCATATTTTTCTATTTCTGAATCTTTAAGAAAGATTCATAATCATGCATATTTCACTTCGATGCGCTTTACTAATGTGTGATAAGAAAAGTCGAAGGAAACATGGATCAAATCGAACAACTGAGATCAAAAGAGACCCATCAGAAGATGGAAAATTTCAAGAAAATAAGCTCAAAGCTGCTCTTCAAGAAGCATCTGAATATGGGTCACTTGTTAAATCCCAAAATATCGATGTTTCAGAAGTTATCGACATTGAACATAAGGATTTAGAACGATCAAGATCACTGGCAAGATTACAAGCTCAAAAAGAGTTCCTAAAAGCAACTTCTTTAGCTGCAGATACAACATATGAAACTGAGGACTCTATAACTGATCTTAATGAAGCTTTCTTGAAGTTCATAACAATGTATCCAAAATACAAATCGTCTGAAAAGATCGATCAGTTGAGAGTTGAAGAGTATGCACACTTGGCTGATAACAGTGACTCTAAGGTGTGTCTTGATTATTGTGGATTTGGGCTGTTTTCATTTCTTCAAGTTGTTCATTATTGGGAATCATGTGCAATGAGTTTATCCGAAATAACTTCAAATGTAAGTAATCATGCATTATATGGTGGTATGGAGAAAGGTACAGTTGAACATGATATAAAAACTAGGATCATGGATTACTTAAACATCCCTGAAAATGAATACGGTTTAGTGTTTACGGTTAGTAGAGGTTCAGCTTTTAAACTTCTAGCCGAATCATATGCTTTTCGTACCAATAAGAACTTATTGACTATGTTTGATCACGAGAGTCAATCGGTTAATTGGATGGCTCAAACTGCTAAACAAAAAGGTGCAAAGGTTCACAGTGCTTGGTTCAAATGGCCTACACTTAAACCATGTTCAACCCATTTAAGAAAGCAGATTTTAAACAAGAAAAAGAAAAAGAAAGATTCATCACAAGGACTTTTTGTATTTCCAGTTCAATCAAGAGTTACTGGTGCTAAGTATTCATACCAATGGATGTCATTTGCTCAACAGAACAATTGGCATGTATTGCTTGATGCAGGTGCATTGGGTCCATTAGATATGGATTCACTCGGGCTTTCTTTATTTCGACCCGATTTCATCATCACGTCCTTTTACAGAGTTTTTGGGTATGACCCGACTGGATTTGGATGCCTTCTCATCAAGAAATCTGTGATTAAGATTCTTCAGAAGCAATCAAGTCATTCTGGTATAGTGAAAATTAGTCCAGTGTTTCCTTCATTTTATAGCGATTCTACAAGTGGATTCCCTCAATTAGAGACAACCAAATTTGATGAGGTTGTACCGGAAAGCAACACTGCAATTCAACTACCTGCTTTTTCTGGTGTATTAACTCCTACTCTAGTGAGCAATGTATTCGAAAACGAGATGGAACATGAAAGTGCTAGCCCTGTTTTTGAAGAAACGGAAATCTTTTCTGTCATGAAAAGTCCAGTTTTAACCAAAGATGAACCGCCTGAGGATTCAATGTGGATCGATTTAGGCCAGAGTCCATTAGGATCACAATCACAACCTGTGATGCCTTTACCACCACCCTTATGGTTCACAAGAAAAAAGATAACAAGAAAAGTATCCAATTCACAGCCTCAAGAAAGCACCAATGTCAATAAAGTTGACAGCTTAATAGTAAAAACTCACAGTCCAGAAATACAAGAAGAATCTGAAATTGAGACTTCTGCTATACGAAGAGAAACCGAGAGTAACTTTAGGTTGTTTGGAAGAAGGGTGTCATTTGGTTTTGAGCGTAAAGATGAACATATCAGTGACGAAGAACATTATGAATCAGATAGAAGGGAACCAGAGGTAACATGTAGGCATCTTGATCATGTAAACATGTTGGGACTTAGCAAGACTACATTTAGGCTTCGGTTTTTGATCAATTGGCTTGTGGCTTCTTTGCTTCAATTGAGATTACATGGTTCGAATACAGACGATGTGGTTCCATTAGTTCACATTTATGGTCCAAAAATCAAGTACGAAAGAGGTGCATCTGTTGCGTTTAATATTAGGGACAGAACCATGGGACTAATTAGTCCAGAAATAGTTCAAAAAATGGCTGAAACAAATGGGATCTCTCTTGGCATTGGTATTCTTAGTCATGTAAAGATTATACAAAGCACGAAGCAGAATCGTGAGGTTATTGATCCTGCCGATACAAAGATTTGGAGACCGATGGATGCTGAAAACCGTGAGCGAGGTGGATTTGTGAGAGCTGAAGTTGTTACTGCTTCACTAGGTTTTTTGACCAACTTTGATGATGTTTACAGATTATGGAGTTTCATTGCGAAATTTCTTAATCCATCTTTCGTTAAAGATTATGGACTTTCAACTGTTATGGAAGGCGGAGAGTCATGAATGCGGTAACATTTTTCCCAACTGATTTTGCTAGAAATAATATTAATTGCTTTTAAAAAAAAGATGTTATCTACTTACTGAATTTTGATGCTACATGTGAACAGAAAAACAAATATTACTTGCAAAATCTCTAAAAAACTTTAACTGGAAATGTTACAAAGTTTCTTTCCAGTAATCATACCAAGTAGTAATCACCTATTTTGGTCAGTCATAAATAAAAGGTACCAATTGCAGGTTCCTTATATAGTAATACTACCGTCAAGTTTTAGCATATTATGATATGATGAAAATACAACCTGCAACTTTGATCGTGATCTTTCTTTTAATACCCAGCAGACAGAAAAAATTAATACATATGCACTTATTTTTAAATGCCGAAAAATTAAACTCCATAGCCATTTGAGTCTATTAGTTCATTAAAACAAAGAGTGATTCACCATTTTCAAATTTTTATCAAGTAGCAAACACAAAAATGCCTGAGTATCCGTGCAGATTTCTCAAGATGATTCTCACCGAGGACACGATATCTAAAGGCCTTGTAAGTGTACATATTCTGTTTATTTACATGCTATTTTGTATTCTTAAACATTGTATGATTTTCATATGTTATATAAGCAGATTTTACCAGAGAAGTTTTCTAAAGAACATGGCAAGGATCTGTTAGAGAGGGTGACACTGAAGGTGCCAAATGGTGATGCTTGGCAAGTCAACTTAAAGAAGTCAAAGGGTTATATTTGGCTTAGAAGAGGGTGGGGTGAATTTGTTGAGTTTTATGGTATAAAGTATGGGCACCTCTTACAGTTCATCTACGAAGGATCTTCCAAATTTAGGGTGACTATCTTCAGTGCAAATGCAACTGAGATAGTGTACCCTAAAAAAGAGAAGGATGATAATGTCACAAAGAAGGATGATAGAGTTTCTAGTTATGGATCAAAGACTGTAAAGTCAGAAGATGAAACAAGTGGAGATGAAACAAGTAAAGATGAAAACCCTAGGATCAAGAAAAATGGTTTGTTTAACATAATAGTTCCCATTTTATTAGTTAATTTATTATTATTATTATTATTTCTAAAGTTAGATTTGATTGGCATGACTTGAGTTTAGATGGAGGTGAATGTTCAAGAAGGAGAGGAAGAAAACAGAGGATGCAGGATGGAACAAGAAATGTTAAAAGTAATAACAAGCCTTTCTTTTTTATTTGTATAAAACTTGATTAATTGTTCTTTTAATATATTACAGTTGTTCCCATCTACTTTGATAATAAATAAATAAATAAATCTTTAAATAGCATATTTTAGAAGTTTTCCGAGGCAGTTTTATTGTTTTGCAAGATACACTAAAATGTTGACTTTTTTTGCAAAATGTTGACTTTTCTTGAGAATAATTAGTAGTAATATATTTATCTAGTTATAGTTAGAGTTGATTTGGTTTCATGTGATCTTAGATGGAGGTGAATGGCCAGAATTTTTAACGAGAAGCCAAAGGATGAATGATGGAAGAAGTATACTTAAGGAAATGAAAGCTAAATTCAAATCTACAAAGCCTTTCTTCATAGTTTGTATTACTGATTCATATATCAAGAGAAAAAGAGGAGTGGTAAGTTGCACATCTTTTGCATCCAAAATTATTAAAGAAAGAGTTTTGGTCTAAAACATTTCAATAATCTTTTCTTCATGCATGCAGCTTATGCCGGTTGAGTTCAGAGAGAAGTTAGTCAAATCTTTGAGGCGTTACAATTTCGATGACAGATGTTTGCTTCAACTTGAGAATGATGGAACAGAAAATACGTGGGAGGTTTTAGCAGGTGACAGATATTTGGGGGAGGCTGATTGGCCAATGTTTGTGAAAGACAATGGCATTAAAATTGGGGATATCTGTATTTTTAAGCTATTACCCAACCATGAAAATGTTATACGTGTTAGCCTCATTAGGCTTGACTCTTAGATTGTTTATTTCTGTCTTTGCTTACAATCAGAATTTATGTGTTTCAATGACTATGATTACTTCCTATCTTGTATGAACTAACTATTAAGCATCAATGAATTACTCTTACTTTTGCTTATGCATAATTTTCTTCCTATGAGAGTGTAGGTAACAAGCAACAGAAAAGAGTCATACATACTAATAAAGATCATATAAATATAGTTATATCATCTATTATTTGATTCAGATTGAAATATTATAATACAACTCAATCAAACAGTTGCTGAATTAAAGTACCAGATTAAAGTCAGAACACATTGCTTGTTCTTAATCCTCTCTTTTGCCAAAAAGAATAAAATAAAAACATAATGCCTGCAAACTTGATTGAGATACTTAATTAGTAGCCACTACTTTAAATGCATAAATTTATTGAACTCCATAGCCATCGAGTCTATACTCTATAGGTTCATCATATTAGCAGATAACTATTATCATTTGTAATGAAAGTACTAATACCTGCACACTTGATCCAAACATTTAATACCTATCTGCACTTCTCTAAATGCATAAGTTGATTAAATTACATAGCCATTGAGTCTATATATTCATTTTTAAAAAAGAGTTCAATTTTTTTTTTTTGAGCAACAACAAAGAGTTCATTTGACCATTTTGAAAATAGCATTATCTCACTTTCACCATTTCCAAACCTTGATCAAGCTGCAAAGTCAAAATATGAAATCACATGGCCGTTTGACTTTGCCAGAGAATCCAGAATCCAGTCAACTTTCTAAAAATCATTCCCTCTGAGGACACTCAATCTACTGGCATTGTAAGTAAGTATTCTCCTTACATTCTAGTTAATTTGTATTGGTAAAATTTGTATTAATATTTGTATATGTTCTATAAACAGAGCATGCCAGATAAGTTTACTAAGAAGCATGGGAAAGATCTGTTAGAGAGGGTGACACTCAAGGTACCAAACAGTGACATCTGGAAAGTCAACTTAAAAAGGTCAAAACGTGATATTTGGCTCAAAAATGGGTGGGGTGAAGTTGCTGAGCATTATGGTGTTAACTGTTAAGTTTGGGCACTTGTTGATGTTCAACTTTGAAGGGTTTTCCAAATTTCTTGTGGTTATATTTAATCCAAAAGCATGTGAGATAGAATACCCTAATAAGAAGAAGGATGATCATGTAAAAAATAATGTGGAAAAAGATGCAAGAAATGATCCAGTCTCTTGTGCTGAATTGAAGACTGTAAAGTCAGAAAATGAAACATGGAGTCAAGATGAGGAACATGGGATCAAGATAAATGGTTTGTTGCATACATTAGTCCCATGTGATTTTTTTATTTAGTCTTATTATTTTTTAAGTCAAATTTAATTGGCATGATTTGGCTTTAGATGGAGGTGAGTGTTCAAGAATGATAGGGTAAAAAGTAAAAACAAAGGATGGAGGATGCCACAAGGGCACTTGAAAAGGTGAAAGCTAATTTCAAATGTGATAAGCCTTTCTTCATGGTGTATATTTACAAAACAAGTGTCAATAGAAAAAGAGGAGTGGTAAGTTCTGCATTTTTAGCGTTATATTCTTGAAAAATCAAGACAAACCAACTGAAATTATCAAAAGTTTTGGTCTGAACACCTAAAACGTCCATACTTTTAAATGGTCCGCTAATTAAGAGAAAAACAGTACGGACTTCTTGTTGAAGCAACAAAATAACTCTTCATGAATCTTTTTCATACCTGCAGTTCGTACCGCATTAGTTCAGAGAATTACTGAGGCGTCACAAAAAAAATCACACTTTTGTGCTTCAACTTGAAGATGTTGGAAGACAAAAGACATGGGAGGTTGTTAAAAGTAACAATTATTTAGGGGAGGCTGATTGGCTCATGTTTGTGAAAGACAATGGGATTACAGTTACAGATATCTGTATTTTTAAGTTAATTCGTCAACGCCAAAATGTTCTTGCTGTTACCATTCTTAGATCTGCTGCTTAAATGTCTTATGTTTTATCCTTTCAAATGTTCTTGCTGTTACCATTCTTAGATCTGCTGCTTATGTTTTATCCTTTCCTTTTGACCCGAATGTAAGTGAATCCATGATCACTATTTTGTATGAACTGGTATTAAGCATTAACAAATTATCTTTTGCTTATATGGTTAATTAACTGCTATGAAAGTTGTAACAAGCAACAGAAAAGAGTCATACAAGCAAATACAAAGACCATATAAATACAGTTATATCACCTAAAATTTGATTCATTTTAAAATTCTATAATACAACTCAATCAAACAGCTACCGAATTGAAGTGGTTTCATGTCAAAACATATGGCTTGTTCTTGTTCTTATCTCTCTGTTCATGTGGGTCGAGGCTTTTATGTACATTCATGTGTTTTTGGGAGGATCATCGGGAGTCAGAACTTGCTTCGGAGCTATACATTGTGTATTCATTGAAGTTAAAGTTCGGTTTCTCTTCATCCCACTTGAGTATCTCCCTTGCATACTTAAGTGTTTGATCCACACTGTTGGGGTCTAACCCCTTCACCACTGAAACAAACAACTTGCGATCAGTAAGCGACGAATATAACTTCTTGAACTTCACAGCAACATAATGAGAAGCCATTTGTCCCATGGAAGGGCTATGGTTAATGTTGTTGCTACTTATGTTTTTATTGTGGCTGTTGCGGCTCACTATTGGTTGGAAATCACTGAACCAATCGCAGCAAGTTAGAGGAACTCGTTCAAGTTTTTCCTCAAACACGTCAAATTTGTTTAGTACTAAGAGAAACTCCATCTGATCATACGTCGGGTGTGTCACAATGCTGTTAAAAAGTTTCTTGTTGAGCAACATCTTGTTCACCAAATTCCCATCTCCATCAGTGACATACTGATCAAAATCACTCAAGGAAACACAGAAGATGACGACTCGAACATCTTCAAACATCTCTAGCCATTTGCAAGTTTCCCCAAAGCCTCTGGCTTGTACTCTTATAAGTTGGAACCTGATGAAAGTGGTAAAGATTATGATACGTTGTTTAGAAAGAGGTAAAGATCATGAATTCTAGAACCAAACCCATGGTTTCTTTTACGAACCTGAGTAGAGAGTTTTGTTGATCAGTGGTACCACTGCTTTCATCGGACAATGACTGTGGGAATGAGAAATCGACACTAGAAAGCCCATTGGAAGAAGTAACATGCTCAGCATACAATATATCAACATCTGAAGGTGAATAGTCTGTTCTCGATATGTTAACCGCCTGATAATTCACACACACGGTTAGAAACTAAAGCTTTGTCACTTACTTTGTCAAAACAAAGTTCAAAATTTTCAGGTTACCTGTTCCAAGAAATAACTAGAAACAGCGGGGAGAGTTTCTAATTCGTTTCGCCTCTTATACGTTGCCTGCATGGCTGGATGATTCCATAGTTCTTCAACTACTGGTGCATATTCACGTGTGGCTGCTGGGAATATGTCTTCTAAATTACCGGCCACCATGGTTTTCAGAAGCCAGTCAGAAAATGTTTTCAACCTTGGTGGAATGGAATAGATAGTTTTCTCATCGTCTGCACCGCCATTTCCTGTTGATAACCAAAATATATTATGATATGTCGAGTAGTAATTCAATGAGATATGAGAACTACACCAAACAACCGTCAATACCTACCAATAGGTTCAGTTTTCTTCATTTTGTTCAACGCTTCATCTTCAAAACGCTCACGCCCTTCAAGAAGAATCCCGAGGTAGCCATAAACGTTGCTCTGGATTATGAACTTGATACTTTCACGTTCTTCCTCAGTGAAGGGGATCTCTTTATACAAGATCTTCACCTAAATATAACTTCCATCAGGTAAATATACTTGTACCATCAGGTAAATATACTTGTACCTACAATCAAAGAGGCTATAGTTCAAACTACCTGCTTGAAAATGGTACTTGTACCAGATCCACAACATCCAATCAGAAGAAGTTTGTAAGGTGCACTCTGGTCAAAATAGTCTGGCACCGATTGACCAAGTGTGTTACTCAATTGCTCTCCAGTAGGATAAATTGTTTTAGAGGGAACCGGAAGTGACAGTACAGCACAAACCAGCTTTGTTCCAGCCTAAAAACCAATTATATGTTTAACAAAAAGTTGAATGAAATTAAATACAAGAAAAAACAAAAAATCTTGATAAGAGACTCACTTTTCCCCATATATATCCTCTTGTGTTTTTCTGTCCCTCTTCTTGATACGAACCATCGTCATTCACCCAAAAGTGTGGGTTACCAGCACACTGGACTCCAGATAGCTGTAACATTCAACATATTTCGGTAATTTAACATATGCTGTTGAATCATATATTAGCTAGTATTATTTATAAACATATAAGGCAGATTTAGAAATACAAACCTGTAGCATTCTAAGCTCAACTTTTGTAATCTCGCGACCATTTATAAAAACACCCGTGTTTCCATTACTAGCATCGGGCAAAATTGGTGCCCCTACATTTAGATGGGGACTAATAATCTTTGAAGGCTTCTCGCCCTCCTGTATAAAGATATAGATCAAAATCAAACCTTTGTTAATTTCATTAAAACACAAGAAATGGCTAAATGTATAAGTTTTTGAAAGACTAAATCTTTACCTTTCCCCAGAGACCAGAAACTTTATCATACCAATAATTCCCGGGTTTAAGCTTTTTTGGAGGATTCGGACAGCTTTGCAATATGGCGAGCTCCTCGTGACAAAGGGGTTTCCCATTTACACAAATATACTCTGAAGGTAATTGATTGACTGCACACAGTTTCTCAGCCTTCATTACCTGCCTAACTTCTAAGCTATTAAGAAGTCGTTTTAGCATCCTAGAACATTTTCCCAATTTACCTCTCTTTGACTCATCAATCGAATACCCAATACAAGTCACGCACTTTCTTCCCTCGGGCATCGACCCCATTGCTCTAAGCACACAATTAACACAATACTTTGCATTACAAACTATACAAACCTCCTTCTCCGTAAACCTAGTTCCTTTAAAACATCGATAACAAGCACCTTTCCGTGTCTTCACATCTGGTTCTTTTTTAACTCGCACAGCCTCAGGTTGCGCCTGACCAAGCTCCTCAAGAAAACCCTCATCCTCGGACTCGATATCATGAAACGTAACCAACGGATTCTTCCTCAAATCACAACCAGTTTCGTCCTTGAAATCACCCGTCTGCCGCGAAGACACACGAGAAGACGGATACTCAAAACTCAACCTAGACCCGTTTGAAACCCAATCAGGATGGTTCAATTCATTAAAATCCAGACTCTCTTTACAAGCATTCAATGCCCGAAAAGCTAACGAATTTCCTGAAAAATCCCTAGACTTACCGAAACTATCTGAAAACCCTAACGTACCCGAACTCTCACCTCTACCTGATAACTCATACGAATGATCATGACTCGAACCTACACCCGTAGTACTACTACTACTGTTAATCATATCCAAAAACTCACCTGAACTCCTTTCCTCAAACCCACCTTCATGAGCAGGAGAGACAGTGGTTTCCGTTTCGGTTTCAATACCATTCCCATTCATATTATCCCCATTCACATTACAATTACAATTTTTATCATTATCTGTGAATGAAATAACGGAAGTAGGAGAAATAATAATAGTTTCGGTAGTACCTACTTTGGTGAAGTTGGTAGTGATGTCGGCTGCAAATATCGGTTGTACAATAGGCATAGAAGATAGTTTATTAATACTATTATTGTTATTGTTATTACCAGAAGAGTTGTGAACAGAAACAACGGAAGCAACAGGAATGTTGTGGATGTTGATTGGAACAGCTCGCGGAAGTCCGTGGTGTGGAATCGGAGGACCTTCATATTCTAAAGCAAACGAGTACGGCGGCGGTGACGGTTTATCGTCGGAAACCATTGTGGTTTACTACTAATTGAAAAAACCAAACCCTAAATTGAAGGAATCACAGAATGAGACGATTAAAACTTGAAATTGAAATTGAGGAGAAGTTAACCGCCGTAAGTGAATCAGGAGTTCCGATTGTAGGGATTCCGTTTAGGTTTGTTTCGCCGGAGCGATTAGATTTACGAAAGGAAAGGAAGATTGGGGGAATGGGTTTTGGTTTTGGGAAAGTAAAGAAGGAAAGAGTGAAAAAGACAGAAAAAAAGTGAGAGAGAAGAATAAGCATATGAATATCAGTGAGAGAGAGAGGGAGATAGAGTGTGTGTCATTGAGACAAGAGAATTTTGTCTTTTCTCCATGGCCATTGGAATCGAAGCTAAAAGTATATTAGTTTTATTTTTATTTTTTCTTTGAAATTTGTGACTATTTTAAGTTTAGGTTAACGAACTCAAGGATCGTTGTATTTCTCAAAATTATTTAATTGGATATTGAATTATTTTTGTTTATCTGATTATTGTACTTAACATATCTATATTTTTAAATTATGATATTATTCAGAGAAATATTTAGTTGTTTCATTATATTATTATTTTTTTTTCATTTGGGTAATCAAACTTTAAAAAACATAATATTCAAATCATTAAATATTTTTAAATGCTCTTCAAAAATATTATTTTATGTTTGTGTTAATTATAGATACGTATAAGAATTTTTAAACTTCAAGTATTTTAATTAATGGGGATTGATAAAATATTTGAATATTATGTGTATATAAAGTTGTAAACGAATCAAACGAACTCAAATGATTTTGTTTGCATTTGTTCGTTTAAGTATAATGGAATAAGTAAACAACTATTAACGCTTAGATGGTAGGAATATTTTTATGCTTGTTCAGTTTCTTTTATCGTGTTAATAAATGAACATTCACAAATTATTTTTTTACAAACGAAACTCATCATTTATTTTGTGTATAACACTTTGATTTTTCATATCAAGTCTCAAAATCTTCTTTTTTAAAACTCGTACAACGTCCTAATTAATTATTTTTGTAACACCTAATGTATGCTCTTTCATTCTAACCTTCTATACCTATGTCTATAGGCACATCTTTTGCGTTAAATACGGGTCTTCTTACAAAAACACCATAGGCGTCGTCACTTTTTTTACTTTTTATAGGCCGTTTTGCAAGAACACTAATTTATTTACTTTTTAGTTTTTTTTAAAGTAGCTGTTATTGGTAAATGTGAAGTCTATAAACTACAGTTCTTCATGTCGTGATATGTAGTGTTAAATCTTTATGAGAAAGTATTAATGTAACGCTGAGCTAGCAGTTTAATTTTTCAGTCTATCATGTCATAATAAAGAGTGGTCTTAGAGCAAACAAGTAGTTTATATAAACATCTTTCTGACGGTATGAACAGTTACTTTGTTGTATAAATTTATGTGAATATTACTCAATAAAGTTAAATAGTCAAATTAATTAAGTTAGTTATGAGTTGTAAAAGAGTGATTATATATTTATCATTATTTTTGATAAATTAATCAAAATTATTATTTATAAACTTGTACTGTATATATGTGTAATGCAGAATTCTAATAAATTTATCAAAAATATTAGTCAACTTATTATCAATGGTTGTAAAATAATGATAAAATGTACGATAGAACTCTAAACTTGAGAAAGTTATACCTTGTAAACAATTTTATGTTATCGAAAGAGTTGACACCTATGAATTTTTAGATATTACATATTTTCTTTGATCATCTTGTAAAATAGTGATAAGCTTCTTACTTATTCTATGATCTAACATTACAAAGAAATAACGTATTGATAACGAATTTTGACAGTACAAGTATTATCACTTATAGTCAATTGACAAACTACTTTGTAATTTTCTCATGATATCTCACGTTAGTTTTTTTGACTTTAATTTGTTATCAACGCATATTAACATCTCATGGTAGCCCATCCATATTATCATATACCAACACTATTGTCAATATGCGTATTTTATTATGATTTTATTATTATTATTAGTTATAGTTAGTACTATTATTAGTTATACCAAACACAAGTTCACCAAAGGTTTTGTGTGATAGGTGTAGTAATTTAAACTTTTAAAACCTTTTAATATTAACATGAGTAAAACTTCTTTTTATCTTAAATTAAAATTAAAATTAAATAAATAATTTGTTTTTATTTAGAAAAGTGTTTATATATCGTAACTTTAAATCATAATGTACTGGAATGATAATTTATAATATATACTTAATAACAAAAGTGAATAAGTTGTGTAATAGTTTTTAATAACAAATTAAGAAAATTAATATAAATTTAATCATTTTACTATCCTAAGATATGATGTTCGAGTAATTTTGAGGCAGTTATTATCTTATAACTACTTCGTTAGTTTCTTTTTCTTTATTTATAATATGATTGTATTTTTTACGGTCTTACTTTTACTTTTCGATAATAAAAATTGCAAATAGTACTGGACAACGCAAGCTGTAAGGTGGATAATCTAATAAATATTTGTATAACAAGGTTGAAATCGATTGGATATACGGAACAAATAACAAAAATGAAATGCATTGCATTAGTCGAACTCATCATGTACATAAATTAAACCCCAACGCTTTTGCTTTGGCAAATAATAACTAGTAAAATACCAAATTGTACAAAGCTAGTTAGTCCCTAAATTGCACCATTAGTCGAACTCAAGGTATGAGTTAGTTAATATTAACCTAATATTCTATCAAATAACTATGTTTTAATTAAATACTAAATAAATAACAAAAATTTTACAAAAAGATTCTTACATAATGATATACTAATGATGTTAAGAGAGTGAATGAAAAAGTGAAAATAAATTAATGTGGTTAACATAGTTCACTGGCCATATTATACTGTGATATTTGTTTTGTAAATAGTTCTAACATTTTTCGTAAATAAAATTTATTTAAATTTAAACCATACTAGAAAATCACTGTATTATATCGTATCGACACTAAGATTTGCTATAATCGAGTACAATACAGTAGCATATACAACTTATACACGTATAATTTGGTCCAAATTCTTCACATTCCTACGTACGAAATCCTCAAATATATCAGTGTCGTAACTAATCGATAGAGAAGAAAATAACGTTACACTTACCAATTTATTACTTACAATAAATTTACATATTAGAAACTGGAGCACAGATATCCTACTAACTAGTATAATCACTTAACCATGTTTTATATTAAGATCAAACCAATAAATTTTTAGAAGAGAAAGTATGCTAGAAATCTCAAGGTTGTTTACACATGTAGCTTTTTAGTGTGAATTAAAGTATTAAAAATATTATAACAAATAAATATCAGATTATGTTTTAAGCTATAATGATATGTAAATAGTTATTTATTCTTTTTTGTTGGTCCAGTTGCATCTCAAAAGCAGAGTTTGGTCTCTTTCCTGCTTTTTTAGGTGATTCGTTTGTCCAGGACAAGATTCATAAATTCCAGCTCATTTTTCTTTACTGACTTGTAACTTAAGCATCGGAAGTTATAATATGCCTTGAATTTTGTATGTTTATTTCTGAAGAAGGTGATATCCTTTTTTGGTTTTTTATATTTTCGGCGGGGGGGTTAAGAAAGGTACGACACGATTGAAAATGGCAACTCGGACTCGCTGACCAGACCGTGGTCCATGTCGGATGCACTTCTTACATGTCCTGAACCCGGTCTGCATGAACCAGTCTACTAAACCTGATTTGGAGGAAAAATCAGGAACATTATTGTACCTGATGTATGCCAAGTTCTTATTTGTATTCGTATCAGTTTGTGGTTAAAATCACGTTTACCATTTCAAGTAATAAAAATTAAATAATACCAAATGAGTTGAATTATTCATAAGGAAATTGATTTTCCTTTGAATGTTTCTATTCAAAACTATATCTTATGACAATTGAAATACATAATTATATTAAAATATATTGAAATTTACACTTTTTACTTGTATTTGTATCAATATCTTAGAAGTTAACTATGTATGAAACTTTACAAAAAGTGTTCAATATATATACTTATTTGTACCAATAGACACGATAAAAGGTTTTTAAAAGGTTTCGTACAAAAGTTAGAAAGTATTAGACAAACACTATACATTAATTTTGAAATTTCATACATAAAATAGAACTTTTAAAATATATATACATACAATAATAAAAGTTATAAACTTAATTAACCCTTTTGAATATGATACTATAAAAATGAGTAGTCTGTACATATTTTTCTTAAGGGATAATACAAGCACCTCTTTTTCCTCGGCACACGCATTCCTGTACAAATATAGGGGGTGCAATTATTTAGTGGGTCAAACTCAATGTACTAATATTTTTTACTAATCTTACTAATCAACTACTTACATAATTACAATTTTCAAAATAATATTTATTTTATTAATTCAGTATGTTTAATACCTCCGTTAGTTAATTCATTTTCTACCGTTTCTAATGAATATATCATTCAAAACTTTAGATGATTTTAATTTATCTAATTCAAATTAATGTGTTTGGTCAAGTCATGAAAAGATTTATCGATAATACTGAGTTTACCTTATAAGTCTTTTCAAATTTGTGCTTTTGAAATTTGAGGCGTACCAGAAAAGCAACACTTTTTCAAATTTACTTTGTTTATCATTTACTATACAAATTGTAAAAGTAATGAATAACAAGTTAGCACTACTGAGATGTGACTATAGTTTTAAGTTGGTCGCGGCACCCAGCTCAGTAATGACGAACCCAATTGATATAAAAAGTTGGGCTACACCCCAACATGAATAAAACAAAAGCCCGAAGAGTCTAAAAACAGCTACTTCGTGAGTTCGTGGCCCAAAGCCTCAATCATTTTTTTTTTTTTTTTTTTTTTTCAAGTTTCAAGGGGGAAAAAAAGTTGTAAAACGTAACAACTAAAAGATAAGGAGTAGAAGTATTTGATTTGAGTAACCTTTTAGGTTATTATTATATTAATACGTAGTAATATTTGTTGGTAGTGAAAAGGTGGGACTGATTATTAGATTACGTTTGCAATAACCACTTAAGATTGAGTTAGAATCAACAAACAAATCACGCACCACCTATTACACATGCAACTTAATTCATCTCGATCCATTCCTTTTTATTCAATTCATTACAATCTTACGTCTTCTTCATTACCTTTTTCATTTTCCGATCTTAACACCTCTAAATCTATAATCATTATCTCATAATAACACCCAAAAATTTGTAGAATTTACAAAACTAAAACCATGATTAGAAACTCGCCACCAGGTGACATTACAACAAATTCATTCAACGATGGAAATGTTTAACGACAAAAACCGCCAAACAAATCTACAAACAACAACGATCATCGTCCCAATAAAGATATCATGGAAGAGCTATCTTTTCGTTCAAGAAACATGTCGGACAATAATAGTAATCCTCCTCTAGACGATATCGATTCTCCCATGGAGGACGATGCACCTCAAAGGGATTCGTACGCAGCACGTATGTTTTTTGGTGCATCGACTTCCAACCAGATGTCTCCGTTGACCAGATCTCCATGGTCATCTTACGTAGAAAGATCTGCGCCTGATTGTACCGATAATCATTCAAATTATACCGGATTAATGGCTTCACTTGTACGCGAAGAAGGGAATATATATTCGTTAGCAGCAATCGGTGATTTGCTGTACACGGGGTCCGATAGTAAGAACATTCGTGTTTGGAAGAATCATAAGGAGTTTTCGTGGTTTAAATCGAATAGTGGATTGGTTAAAGCTATTGTGATTGCGAATGAGAAGATATTTTCGGGTCATCAAGATGGGAAAATTAGGGTTTGGAAGGTGTCTCCTAAGAACCCTAGTGCACATAATAGAATTGGGACATTGCCTAATTTTAAATCTATTGTGAAAAAATCTATGAAACCGAAGAATTATACCGAAGTTAGAGGAAATCATAATAGAATTTGGATAAAACATTATGACGCAATTTCTTGTCTTAGCTTAAGTGAAGATCAATCACTTCTTTATTCGGGTTCGTGGGACACGACTATTAAAGTTTGGAGTGTATCAAATTTCAAGTGTTTGGAATCAATAAGCGCGAATGAAGATGCAATTAACTCGCTTGTAACTGGATTTGATGGTATGGTATTTTCAGGCTCAGCTGATGGAACGGTGAAAGTATGGCGAAGGGAGTATCAAGGAAAACGAACGAAACATTTTTTTATAGATAATTTGTTAAAACAAGAATGTGCCGTCACCTCGTTAGTTATTAACCAAAAGGGGACGGTGGTTTACGCGGGCTCTTCTGATGGATTTTTACATTTTTGGGAGCGAGAAAACTTGTTGGTCCGTGGTGGGCTTTTAAAAGGTCATAAGTTGGCTGTTTTGTGTTTGGAGGCAGTTGGGAGTTTGGTTATTAGCGGTTCAGCGGATACGAATATTTGTGTTTGGAGAAGAGAAGAAGGAGGGGAGCATAAGTGTTTGTATATGTTAACGGGCCATACGGGCCCGGTGAAATGTTTAGCTGTTGAGGAAGAACGAAGGCCCGGTGGAAGGTGCCGGTGTAATAGGTGTAATAGTAACAATGTTTGGACAGTGTATAGTGGTAGTTTGGATAAATCGGTAAAGATTTGGAGAGTGACTGAAACTACGGAAGTTGAGAGCGAACAAGTAGTGTGTGGACCGCCCCATCGAGGAAGTAGCTCGTCGCGGGCTAGAAGCTCTTCGGGACAAATGTTTTCGAGAATGCGAGGGTAAGATGAGAACTGGGATGTAAGTATATGTAATGTGGAATGAGTTGAGACTTGAGACAATTTGTTGTATGTGAATTTGTGTTTGTAAAATCCCTCCTAATTTATGTGTCACGAAATTCATGAATTAATTCCCAAAAAGAGGTTTTTTAAGGAGATGATACACAATATTAAGTTGGTTATTTCTAAATCTAGCTAAAGGTATCAATGTATCACTGGAGCATGTGTATTTTAGTATTGAATAATATCGAACATTATGAGAATTATGATCGGATACATATAAATAAAGGGCACATCATATATGTCAAGTGCTAGAAAATTTACATTTACTTTTTTTCGACGTTTTCATATTTACATGTTTAATCTTGTTTTATGTTAAGAGCATAAATGTTATGTGGCTTTAGAGCATAAGAGGTTTGATATCCGGTCCGGTCCAGTGTTAAATACAGTGTCTAATTGAACATTAGAGTTTAACACTGAATACGTTTAACACGATTTTGAGAGAAGTTATTTGATGTTAAATTCAAAAGTAAAAGTGATCCACAAAAATGTTTTGAAGCGGAACACGAAAAATTAAAAAATTGCAATGTTGCATTTCACATATCAACAAAGAACTTCGACCTAAAATGAAAAACGACGAACTTCCTGCGTTCTTAGTTAAAAATGTTGAAAAAATTTCATCCCACTTGCTTCAACTGCAATCATTATTTCTCCACAATTTTTTTAGTTATATATAAGAACTATAAGCTTTCAAATTATAACACCTCATACTTCCATAATTTGACACTTGTATATAACATAATAATAATTATTATTATTATTTTAAGCAACGGTAATTTATACAAAAAGAAATACAGCCACACATGAAAAGTCGATGTAAACATTATGTTGGGTCGTAAATGATTTTGAAGTGAGAAACCATGCGGCGTACCGTGAAATTAACCACACAAGAAATTGCCTACAACATTAGTTGGAAATTTGAAATAGAGTTTAGCTTGTGATTTGTTTTTATTTATCAAAGACATAGGCTATAATATGATTTTCACTCTTTATTGGTATATAAGGTAGCATATTGTCTAATTAATATGGTTTCATTCTAGTATAGTATTATTCTAGATGTGAAAAATATACTACTATCATTTAAGATTAATCTAAGCTATTATGGAATATCTACGATCATATGTTTAAGGTTTAATTAATAACTAGGTTATAAACCCACAATAATGCAAGACGAATTTAATTCCAATCAAAGAATCAAAGAAAGAAGGTTTCAGTTTCATAAAGCAAGCACCTCTTTCCAGCCTTAGTCAAATAGCCACCGGAGGCAAGGGGGCACAGTTCTTAAACAGAAGAATGGCGATAAAGAGAAAATGATTCAAATTCAAGAAAAAAAGAGTCGAATTGTAAGTCAAGTAAGAAGGAAGGAGGCTAGCCCCCGAAAATGACGAATTTAATTTTTATAAATAAATATGATACTGTGTCAATTTGTGAACGGATTTTTTATATTATTTATAGGCCGATAATAAAGCGTGACAAATTTAACTTTTATAAATAAATAAAATATTTAGTCGATTTTCTATATTGTGATCGACTTTTTTAATTTAAACAAATACATCAAATATTTAAGGGTCAAAAGTGTAATTATACGAAAGAAATAGACGAATTTAATTTTAATAAAACGAATAAAGTATTGTGGTCGATTTTTTTATGTAGTGTATAGACTTTTTAATTTTATAAATGAACAAACTATTTGATCTACTTTTTTAATTTAAAAAAATACATCAAATATTAAAGGGGTTAATAGTGTAATTATATGAAAGAACTTAAAATGATTAGATCGCAAATGGTAAAAAACAATAAAAGGTTCAGATTCCTCTATCATATTCTCTTTTAATTATAAATATAAAGATAAAGATTGATCAAATATATAAATAAAGTTTTATATAACATCAACAAATTAATTTGCTATTTCATTTAATGTTGATCAAGTAGCTATGCAAAAGGTGTTGAGTATTGGACGACTTTACGTGCTCGTGTAATAAGCGTATTTTCTTCGATTATTACTCACTAGTTCAAAATCTATAAGTTCTTAATTTTTACCCAAAATCAAAGTCTCAAGGTCAGAATTGAATTTAACTTCTGAAAAAACTAGCATATTTCTTTTTATTAATTGGGCTGTGCTAGAATCTTACTAGTATTATTACAATATGAAGTAGTAAATAGTATCACTATTTAAATAATATTAAACGCCCTCTATTATATATTAATTGTATTGTATGTATTACTATTCATAACAAAAATTGATGGTGCTTAAGTGGTGACACGGTGCACATCTTATATCCAAGTGCATTGGAGTTCAAATCTATTGACGTACATTTTTGACTTTTTATAATTAGCAACTTATACATTATGTTTTAATTTAGTGTTTAAAGTAATTACTATACCCAGCGAAGTTGGGCAACAACACTAGTTAAATGTACATGACCATACTAATACTAATACTTACATGAGGTCTTCAAAGTGAAGATCCCAATAGCTTACAATAAATATAATAAAAATATTACCTTGAAATTAAACACGATACAAATGATAGGTTAATTCGAGTATATGGTCGATTTTAAATTATGCTCTAAATATATTTACTTGTAAATTCATAACATATATATAAAAAAAGATACGACATTTGTTATAATTATTATTATATTTATATTATAATCCGTTGTACTAGTAAATGATAATTAAGATATTTCAAGACGAAGGATTGTAGTCATAAACCAAAAAGATTTCCATCGTCTGTCCTGCTGTCCACGTAACGGTCACACTCTCCACGTTCGTCGGAGATCCATCACCGGAATCACAATATTGACCAGTCAATTACAGTAAGCTGCTTCTTTCTGTCTAATTCTCTAAGTTCATTTATTGTAATAGTAAAACCAAAACAATACTCAACTACTAGTATACATACATCAACTGCACCAATTTAATTTCTTCCATTAAATTAAATGATTCTTCACCAACATCTATTACTACTATTTCCATCCACTTCTTCATTTCACTTCAATATTCAAACATGTTTCCTCATCTTTTCATTTTCACTTCAATTCTAGCAATCACATCATCATCATCATCATCATCACCAACTGCAAATTGTAATCATGTTTGTAAACAGAACAATCATGAAATCACAGTTCCTTACCCGTTTGGATTCTCAAACGGTTGTGAAATCCGTTTAGATTGTATAGATACAGGGGAATTGCGTATAGGTGAATATATTTACTCTGTTCTCAATATAACAAGAGATCACATACTAATAAAGTTTCCAGCTAAATGTGACCGTCCGTACGAACAAATCAAAACTTTTAAAACGGAAAACTACGCGATGACGTCACGAAACACGTTGCTGGTGGGAAACTGTAGCAAAAAGTTGAATGATTGTGTGGTGTCAACGAGTGTTATTCAGAGTCGGTTTAATCAACCAAGATGTGATGAGAGTAATACAAGTTTGACTTGTTACTCAAATGATGATGATAAACTTGAGTTTATAAATTTACTTAGATTGGATACGGCGCGTTGTCAGGTTTTTTATTTGTCCGTAATTGTTGATCTGGGCGGGAGGTCGTCAGTGTTGATGGGGTTTCAGGAGGTGGAGTTGGGGTGGTGGGTGAAAGGTGATTGTAATTGTCATCATAAGGCGGTTTGTAAAAACGTGTCCATTGGTAATGTGCGAGTGGGGTATCGATGTCATTGCGTTGAAGGGTATGACGGAGATGGATTCTTCGATGGTCATGGTTGCCGGAGAGGTTAGTTTGGTTTTCGCCCCCTTTAATTGTGGGGTCCGTAAACTTAAGGTGCTCGGATAAAAAAGGTCATTTTAGTGACGCGAAATGTGTCACTAAACATGTAACAAGTGACCTATTTTAACTGTTAACCTTAATGTTCAGTGGTCCCATTACATATAAAATAGTTAAGTAACCAAAAAAACCTTAACAAATGAAGTTAGAAACTATACTAATTAGTTAACTCAGTATGAAATCCATCACTTTTTGATATTCAAAAATGGTTCAATGTAATTTATTGGAAATCATTTGAGTAAGAACAAATTAGTTGTTCTTTCTTCTTGTTTTGATTGTGGGTGCATTTTAATGGTGATAAGTTTGTATGCTACTTTGCATTTACTAAAAGAACATTAGAAAGAACACAAGTTGCCTTTTTTGAATTATATGTATTGATTATGGATAATTGGAGGAGACTTTAAGGGACTGAAATATAATATTCTTGTCCACACATCTGTTATTTTGGTAGGTTGTGGTTATGGATCAAATTACTTTGACTTTGGGTAATGCCCAAATATGTGGATCTAGAAATAAATACTCACAATTTATTAGATATCTTTCTACTTCATGTATCATGGAGTTCCAACCCCATACACTAGTGCCTAATGAGTAATTGTATTGACTTTGAGCAATTTGAGCAATGCCATTAGAGACTTGCAAAATCAGCAAAACTTATTTCTATGTATAGAAATGTTAATAGTAACATGTAACAGCTAAAGAGTACTAAATGAAAACATTTCATGTATAATTGAATCAAATAATGGGCAAAGGTTAAATCTTTGAGATAAAAAGTTGGCTATCACTTTCTTTCTTGGGGAGTTTTTTCATCTTCATAGGTTATATGAATGTTATTGGTTAATAAGACGGTTGTATTGGAAGATATTAAATCCTTTGAGGACATATGGGCAATCTACTTGTGAAATTATATATCTTTTGACTTAGTTGAAGGATTGCAAGTTGCTAGATGGATATATGGTGAAGCATGATGAATTAATTAGATCAGATCAATAGATGCTTTCTTGAAAGATCTGTATATTAAATGTTGTATTAGTCAAACAATGAATCATTCTTGATTCAGGATCCTCCACACCATTGACTATGAAAATATTATTATTATTATTTTATTATAATCTGAGCTTCTAGAGTTAAGCAAGAGCTCAGAATGTGACTGTATAGTAGGTCTTATTTACTCTATGAGTCAATGCTGTAAAAGGAAAACATCTTATTTTTAAAACAATCTCAAATTTAACATAAAAACTTACCTCTTATAGATTAATAGTTCATTTAGTAACACTTAAGAGACAACTTTGCGTTAATAGTCCAAAGATTATTCAAGTATACGGTACTCGACTTTATATACACATGAGCCAACAGTTAAGTTCGTTTAGTTTGTGATGACTTGCAACAGTGTCGAGTTGCAATGCTTCAAAATACATGTCTGGTGAATGTGGTGGAACTACAAGAGTACCTGTTCTAATTGGAGGTAATTTTCTTTCAGACAGTTTGGATTTTAGTTCCAGTTTTGTGTACCTAAAAACATCACTTGTTGTTCCTTAAATTTTGTAGGGATTATAGCTGGAGCTTCTTTAGTTGCTATTATAGCACTTATATGTTACTGCATCAGAAAGCGAACAATCTTAAGAACCCAAATGAGTGCAAAACGCCTGCTTTCAGAAGCTACAGGGAGCTTGAATGTACCATGTTATCCTTACAAAGAAATCGAGAGGGCTACAAACGGCTTTTCTGAGAAACAAAGATTGGGTACAGGAGCCTATGGCACGGTTTATGCAGGAAAACTCAACAATCACGATTGGGTTGCTATTAAAAAGATTAAACATATAGAAACATACGGAGTTGATCAAGTAATGAATGAAATCAAGCTTCTGTCTTCTGTAAGCCACCCAAATCTTGTACGACTTTTAGGATTTTGTATTGAAAAGGGCGAGCAAATTCTTGTGTATGAATTCATGCCAAATGGGACACTTTCTCAGCATCTACAGAGAGAGAGAGGGAAGGGTCTTTCTTGGGCAATAAGATTAACCATTGCAACTGAAACTGCACAAGCTATTGCTTATCTTCATTCTGCTATGATTTATCATAGAGATGTGAAGTCGAGCAATATACTTTTAGATTACAATTATCGCTCAAAAGTTGCAGATTTTGGTCTTTCTAGGCTCGGGATGCCTGATGAGTCACACATCTCAACGGCACCTCAAGGTACACCTGGCTATGTGGACCCACAATATCATCAAAACTTCCATCTTTCTGATAAAAGTGATGTTTATAGCTTTGGGGTGGTTCTTGTTGAGATAATCACAGCTCTAAAGGTGGTTGACTTGTCAAGGCGTAATAGTGAAGTCAACTTGGCCGCTCTTGCCATTGACAAAATTGGAAAAGGTCGAGTGGAAGAACTAGTTGATCCGTTATTGGAGCCAAATAGAGATGCATGGACACTTTCGTCAATTCACAAAGTAGCTGAGTTGGCGTTTAGATGCTTGGCTTTTCATGGGGACATGAGGCCTTCAATGACGGAAGTTGCAGACGAGTTAGAGCAGATTAGACTTAGTGACCGAAATGATGATGTTGTAAGTAAGGGATCATTTTCAGTTGTCTCCAATTCTTCATCACCTTATAATGGAAGTGAGAAAAAAGGAAGCCGAAGACTTGTTGTTCCACATGTATTAACCAATTGTTTGACTACAAGAAAAGATAAAGATAACACCCCTGTTTCTATGGAAGATCCATGGTTAAGTGAGACGAGCTCCCCTTCAACAAACAGTTTGTTAGGCAACATTGTTCGTTGAACCCAAAATTCTCATTTTTCTTTTATAACATGTGAGTAGCCATGACTCATGTTGTGAATATTGTCCATCAATTCATTTTTGTTCATATGCTCCTTATTCGTTTCATTAACATTTGCCATCTCTTGCTGGTTCAATCTTAGGTTAGAAACATTGGTTAGATTGCCGGATTTGAGTTCAGCCTTTGATGTGTTTGGTTCAATAGTTACTTTCAACACCAGGCCGCCACATGATACGTACAATCTATCGATAATACCAAAGTGTAGGTGAACTTATTCCTGGGCTATAAAGTGAGAAAAGTTAAGAGTGGCAACAAACAGGAGCAAGACTGTGTAGTAGTGTGTTATAGGGTGAGTGCAAGAAGTGCGGTAAGTACAGGTCGGGTGGTTGTGGGGAGCATTAAAGATCCTTTATGGGAGCGTAGATGAGGGTAAGCATTGTATGTGTCGTTCTTGGCCTGGGGTTGTCATTGTTTCATCCGACCAGGCTTCCACCAGCACCAACACTGCTACTACAGGTATGTATCACCAACCTTTTCAATTACATCGATATGATCTTGATCTTGGCTCACATATGCTCAACTTTGTCCTGGCCTACTCTTAAATACATCGTTCTTTCTTCTTTTTTCTTGCTAGAATCAAGCTTAGAAATATGATATTTTAGTCGCCCTTTAGAAGTATTGAGTTTGAATCTCATACTTGTATGAATTAAACAAGAAGTAAATAAGGTTTGGTTTTATTGGTTATTTAATATAGATACACGTTGAACTTGATCAATTTGCCTCCCAATTTTGCAGGATAGGTTGAATGGTAGCTGGTTGATTGGGCCAAGTCGGAAGGAATTATCATTTTCTGTCAATTTCTATTTATATCATGTATATCAGTCTTGTTTAGTTTATATGAAAAAATAAATAAATTGTAGTCCCTCACAAGTCACAGTGGCTTGTGAAAGGCATGATGCATAAATAGATACTACATAGCATTGTGAACTAGCACATTCATATTGCCTTCCCTCAAGAGAAGGTAATAAATTAATAGGTACTTGTGGACAAGTTTGTAGTTTGTACTCTCTTTTATTAGAAAACAAATACAACCTCTTGGATTTTGGCTTGTAAAAAAGTTAAAGCTTTTAATTTACTCTTTGATCATTGGAAAACTATTAACTTATTTATTTATGTTATTATTATAACTACTTTATAAATTCGTGATAATGCAAAACGAATTTAATTTTTATTAATAAATAAAAATATTGTAGTTAAGTTTTTAATATTCTTTTATATAGTTTACAGATCTAAGATAAAGCGCGACGAATTTAACTTTTATAAGTGAATAAAATATTTAGTCAATTTTTTTATATTGGGATCAACTTTTTTAATTTAAACAAATACATCAAATATTTAAAGGCAGAAAGTGTAATTATACGAAAGAAATGTTGATCGTTGCTAGTTTATAGACCCGCGATAACACCGGACTGATTTAAGTTTTATAAATCAATAAAATATTGTGGCTATCTTTTATATAGTTTATAGAGCTGTGATAACGCGAGACGAATTTAATTTTTTTAAAAGAATAAAATATTTGGTCGATTTTTTTATATAGTCTATAGACTTGCGATAACGCCGAACGAATTTAGTTTTTATAAATGAATAAAATATTGTGACTGATTTTTTTATATATGAATTTAATTTTTATTTGGTCGATTTTTTATATAGTATATAGACTCGCTATAACGCGGGACGAATTTAATTTTAATAAAATGAATAAAAGATTGTAACCAATTTTTTTATATAGTTTATAGACTCTTTAATATGAATAAAATATTTGATCTATTTATTTAATTTAAATAAAATACATCAAATATTTAAGGGGTCAAAAATGTAATTATACGAAGAAATTAAGAACATTGAATCGTAAAGGGTGAAAAATATTAAAGAGTTCAGATTTTTCTGTGATATTCTCTTTTAATTATATATAAAGAATAAAGATAATATATTATGTATAAACATTTGATCAATAGTTATTAACTATTAAATATACATACAACGATATATGGGTACATAAGAAGCTTTGACTACCACTCACAAAAAGAAAATTGTTACGGAGAGTATATACAACATCTATTAATCGATTCATTATTCATCAAATATAAAGTGGAATTAAATAAAATATCTGACTCGATACCATCTCTAATTCAAAGCCTGGTCAGATCAAGAATGCAAGAAACATATAATTAGCATCCATTCTAAAGGTTTACCAATTGGCAATTTGGTAAATTAAAAAAAAAATTCAAAAAGAATTCTGGTTATTAATTGCATCGGTTGAAGAATAATTTAATTAATCTACTTTGGAGTAAAATAATTATATTTCTATTGCATATGAATTTACATACCCTACAAACCATGAATGCCACATGGCACTACACAAATCCATTGAAAATAACTCAAATTAGCCAATGGAACACCATCTTATCCTATCTTCTTATCTTGCACCAAGCGAGTCCACCAGATAATTTGTACATATCAACCCTTGTTCCATGCACCACACAAATCCCTTTCCCTACTTCAATCCAATTGTCTGCAAGTAGTCACTAGAATCACAGTTTACAATAACAAAGTCTTTCAAGAAACAGAAAAAAGGAAAGGGGAATTGGGGTTTACATTACAACAATGGCAGCCTCATTACAAGCAGCTGCTACTTTCATGCAACCAACCAAGGTTGGCGTCTCAAACAGGTTGCAGCTCAAGTCTTCTCAGAGTCTTTGCAAGGCATTCGGTGTCGAACCAGCTGGAGCCAGAATCACCTGCTCTCTACAATCCGATCTCAAAGACTTCACCCAGAAGTTTACTGATGCTGCCAAGATCGCCGGTTTCGCTCTTGCAACTTCCGCCCTTGTTGTTTCGGTATGTTTCATTTGTGTTATTAGGCTTAAATCCTTATCATTCGAATCCGTGATCTTTATTGTCCAAATTTTCGATCTTATAACAGGGTGCAGGTGCTGAAACAAAAAGGCTAACTTTTGATGAGATCCAAAGTAAGACATACATGGAAGTCAAAGGAACCGGAACAGCTAACCAGTGTCCAACCATTGAAGGCGGAGTCGATGGCTTTGGAGTCAAAGCAGGAAAATACAATGCCAAGAAGTTCTGCTTAGAACCCACTTCATTCACAGTTAAAGCTGAGGGTGTGAGCAAGAACTCTACCCCCGACTTCCAAAAGACCAAGCTCATGACCCGCTTGACCTACACCCTTGACGAAATCGAGGGCCCGTTGGAAGTATCTTCTGACGGTACCATCAAGTTCGAAGAGAAAGACGGTATCGACTACGCTGCAGTGACCGTTCAGCTCCCAGGAGGCGAACGAGTGCCATTCTTGTTTACCATCAAACAACTTGTAGCATCAGGTAAACCCGAGAGCTTTGGTGGGGAATTTCTAGTGCCATCATACAGAGGTTCTTCTTTCCTTGACCCAAAGGGCAGAGGTGGATCCACCGGTTATGACAATGCGGTTGCTCTACCAGCAGGAGGTAGGGGAGATGAAGAGGAGCTTGCTAAGGAAAATCAAAAGAACGTTGCAGCTTCAGTAGGGAAAATCACATTGAGTGTGACCTCAAGCAAGCCCGATACTGGTGAGTTGATTGGTGTGTTTGAGAGCATTCAGCCCTCTGATACTGATTTGGGCGCCAAGGTTCCTAAAGATGTCAAAATCCAAGGTGTCTGGTATGCTCAGTTGGAGTGATAAGAGTGTTTGTTATTAGCTCAATGTATGTGTTTTCTTAATTTATGATTTTGTGCTCAACTATATAAAGGTGGTGTTCGAAATCTTTTTCTCTGACCCCAATGGAGAGCCATTGAGATTGTCTTGCATGTATATTATCAAGAATTCTTACAATCAATGCTACGATCTATGTTTTCATCACGTCCTAACTGAACATGAAATTCGTAAAATATCGTAATTTTGGGCAAGTACAAAGTTGAATGTGATATAGAGGGAATTTCCATAACTTACAATCAAAGATCACCAAAAATCTTTACAGGAACATTGTCCATCTCTAAAATGATGAAACCTTAAAGAATCTCTCACAATTATAGTCACACCAACGATTTTCGCCATAAACTTGATGGCGTTATGGCAGTCTCCACAAATTCTCAAATTCTTAAACACGGTGATGGATGATTCACCGCTCAAGTTTAGTAAACCAAAAGCCACAGCAAGTTTTTCACTGTGATTGCATAAGGTGTCTTCTATCTCCTCGCAATCCAGATCTTGAAGTACAAGGTCTGTGTTAGGCAAGTACCCAGCTTGCCTCATTTTTTTCACTCCTGTTACTCAAGAGCTTGTAAATAGCATCACTGTGTTCATTGCTCTTATCACCAACCACAAAAGTGTGTACCTTGTTCTTTGACTTGTATCCTACTACAACCTTGCTCTTTCTTGATTCCCTTATCCCTCATCACTTTCCTAGTTTTGGATGCTTCCCCCCACAATTTGGCATTAACAAAGATGTTAGATAACAAAACATAATTCCCACCACTGTGTGGCTCAATCTCAAATAGTCGTTTTGCTGCAATTCGTGCTAAATCAACATTCTTATACACTCTACATACACCAAGCAAGGCTCCCCAAGCAGAAGTGGTTGGTTCAATAACCATGTCCTGTATGAACCGATATGCCTCTTCTAACTGACCCACACGGCTCAGAACATCTACTATACACGAGTGGTGCTCAGCAACGGGTTCGATCAAATGAACCCGTCTCATTGAGTTGAAAATAGAGAGACCTTCGTCTACTAGCCGTGAGTGAAAGTAAAAGTAACAGCGTTTGGTTTGGCACCTGAGTTTAACATTTCATTAATTAGCACCATCGCCTGTTCTCCATTTCCATGCATTGAATTCGAGATAATCATTGTGTTCCAAGCAACGGTATCTCTTTTATCCAACATCTCGGAAGCCTTTTGAGAGAATTCAAGCTTGCCACATTTAGCATACATAAAGATAAGAGTAGTTAAGGCTGTCGTGTCATCCAAGAAATCATGTCTAAATATATAACCGTGAATTTCCTTGCCTCCCCTTAAGCTTTTGAAATTTGTATATGCAGTCAACACAGCTGTCAGTGTAATCTGATTAGGGTTGAACCCTGTGACTTGCATTTCAGCAAGTACCTCTAATGCTTGTATTGTGCGCCCAGCTTGCAAGCACCCTCAAAGAACAGCATTCCAAGATCCATAATTTAATTTCGAACATTCATTTTTCATCTTTTTTAATACAGCAAGTGCTTTCTCAGCTTCACCGTTTTCAAACTACGCTGATATCATCATTATGAGACACGATGTCTCTGTTAACCATTCTATTAAATACAAGTTCAGACTGTTTGATACATAAGCAAGACGCATACATATCCACAAGTGCACTACTAATAAATACGTTATCTGCCATTCCATTTTTTACCACAAATCCATGTATTTCTCTACCCAAATTCAAACACTTTAAATCAGAACAAGCAGGTAGAATCAAATAAAGTGAAACCGAGTTGGGTCTCACTCCATCTAAACCCATCTCTCTAAAGGCCTGGAGGCCCATTTTTGGCTTCCCACAACTAACATAACAAGAACAGATTGAAGTCCAAGAAATCACATCTCTAAATTGCAGGTCGTGAAACGCTCTTTTTGCACCTTCAAGATACTTGCATTATCCAAACATATCAATCATTACATTCCCCAACAAACGATCACGATGAAACCCAAACGTAACAGCATCTTTGTGCGCTCTTTGGGCCTCAATAAGATCTCTAGATGTGGCACAAGCTTTGACAAAAGACAAGAGTACAAATTTATCGGGTTGGATTTCCACGTCCCTCAATCGAAAATTGCTGTTTTGAAACCCCAAATCAACTCATCTGCTCAAACTCTCAAACACGAGGATAATTATTTAAATACTTTTTTGTTAAAATCATTTCATATGAAAATTACAATTCAAGAATTAATTTGTTTTCACTTGTAACAATTTTCATTTAAAAACTTGCGTGAACATTATGAAATGACAAAACCCCTCTTACTTTACGACTCATATCAACTCTTATTAAATCTGATAGTCAAAAATTACAAATCTAGGTATTTTTCTCACAATTTTCTTTTTATAGATATAGATATTCACATAACTAAATTCAAATTAGTACTTTAGTCGGTGCTTATTTTGAAATTTTATTAACTTATCAGTTATCACTCGGCTTAAAGAGAAGGGTACTAGGGAAGTGGGCTTAGGTGGTCAAGATTAAAAGGCCTTTAATGTCAGCCCACCCCACTGGAGGTTAAGCACTTTTCAGATCAAGGTTAAGTATGACGTTAAAACTTGAGGTTGAGTCTTAATGCCTATTCACTAGACTTAAATTCTTTGATTTTATTGATAAAATAACATTTCATGGGCCCGTTTTAATTTAATTTTTAACATTAAATCACTTTCTCGAAAAACATACTTGAAGTTAAAAGTTAACACCGAATTTAATCTACTCCTTTTGCTTGGGCATATTCAATCCAAGATTTTTTAAAAGTTTGGTGTAAGAGGTTTGTGAATTATTTTATTTAAAAAACTTATCACTCTAATGTAGGGATATCAAAAATAAGAATAAATGACTCAACTTTAATTGAATTCGGATTAAACAGATTGACTTATTCAGTTAGTTGATCCTAAAATACCACAAACTCGAATAGTGTGAATCTAATTTGGATCGGATTACAAATAAATATTTTTGAATTTAATTAATCTGAATAATATAACCTGAAAAATGTACTAAATGTACAGATATAATTATGTAAATTTATTATTTATGATTTATGTGAGCCTATTTATATACAATGCACATATACATCAATGATTTATACAAAGTTACTGTTGTTATATTGTGAAGTTTACATTATATTCAAGATGCAAAAGTATAAGATTTTATTTTATTCGGGTTAAAACACATTACCTGAATTTGAACCGATTCGAGTTGAATCCGAATCTTATTCGGTTCGTTTTACGAATAAATTATAAAGTTGAAAAATCGGAATAACCCGACCCGAATAATCCAAAATCCAAACAATTTAATTGAACAACACCCCTACTCTAACGGCCGAAGATTTTTATGAAAATAGTCACTCTACTTTTGAGTAATTGTATGACTATCTACATCTTATCTTTCTCATACCCGGTACTCGATGAGATTGAATATTATTTGTTGTGTTGTCTTTACTCTAATGGTATAATCTTTCATATAGCTTAAAAACAATAAATAGTAGAAAAGAAAGAGTAAAAACCTTTTTCTTCAAAATCTTTCGATGAAAATTTCACACACTCTCATATTAATTAATCAATTTATAATACAAAGCTTTTTGAAAAAAATTTAACCATTGGAATGACAGTTATTCCAAAGCTTTTTTCTTCACAAATCTCTTGGTACTTATTTTTTAAAAAAAGCTATGAATAAATCCAAACCCTTAAAAAAAGCTATGAACTTCTTTTTGCATTCTGCATGCCATAAAAAGCTTTGCAAACGAAAAGTGTAAACCAAATGCCACCTTTAGCCCATAGTCCAGAGGCCCAAATACCCAAACACAATATTTTACAATATGATCCAAAAACACCAAAGAAACCCGCTCTTTTCGAATCAACGTCCCAATTTCTCCCACAGATATCGCTATGTAAACGATTACCAAACATGTTAACTTCCATCAAACGTTTGACTGTGGTTTCCCTCCACAACAAACGACGCTCATTTTTCACTTCTTCATTGCCCAACAATTTCGCGTCCCCTGCTCACGAAACCCTCCATCACCTCCTTGAAAAATGTCAATCAATGAAGAACCTTAAACAAATTCATTCCCAAATCATCCTTCATGGACTCCATCAACAGACACTCACAGTCAGCAAATTGATTTCTTTCTGTGCCGTGTCAGAAACAGGCGACCTACACTACGCCCACCTTGTGTTCGATCATTTGCCTCAACCAAATAGATACATGTACAATAGTTTAATCAGAGGTTACGCAAACAGGGAAGATCCAATAGAAGCTATCAACTTGTACCGTCGAATGACATGTTATGGTATTTCGCCAAATGAATTCACTTACCCTTTTGTTCTTAAGTCGTGTGCGGTGTTGTGTAGATTACTAGATGGGGTTTTAGTGCATGTTAGAGTTATTAAGTCAGGATTTGAGTCACATGTTTACGTGAAAAATGGGTTGATTAGTGTGTATTGTGGTTCTGGGGAAATTAGGAGTTCGAGGAAGGTGTTTGATGATATGGTTGATAAGAGTTTGGTTTCATGGAACACGATGATTGGTGGGTACTCGAAGATTGGTTGTTTAATGGAAGCCTTTATGTTGTTTCGAAAGATGAGGGAACTTGGTGTAGAGCCTGATGACTTTACGTTTGTTAGCCTACTTTCTGTTTGTTCTCAGAACTGTGAAATGGTGTTGGGAAGACTTTTACATTTGTATATCGTGACTACTGGAGCTTGTATTGATATCTATGTACAAAATGCTATTGTGGACATGTATGCTAAATCTGGGAATCTGCAATCAGCTCAGACATTTTTTGACCGCATGATGGATAAAAATGTGGTTTCATGGACGTCGATGGTCAGTGCATACGCTAGATACGGTCAAGTAGAGTCTGCCAAGGATTTGTTTTACCAAATGCCAGTAAAAAATGTGGTTTCTTGGAATTCAATGATTTCATGTTATGTACAAAAAGGTTGTTATAGTGAAGCTCTAGGTCTCTACAGTGATATCTTTAACGCGGGACTAACTCCTGATGAGTCAACTCTGGCAAGCGTTCTTTCAGCGTGCTGTCAACTTGGTGATTTGGAAATGGGGAAGAACATCCATAATTATATATATTCAAACTATGTGACACCCAGTGTCACATTGTTCAATTCTTTGATAGACATGTATGCCAAATGTGGGTTGTTAGAAACTTCTTTAAGTATATTTTCTGAGATGACTGAAAAGAATCTTGTTTCATGGAATGTTATGATTGGAGCACTGGCCTTACACGGGTGCGGTTTCAAAGCAGTTGAACTATTCAAGAGCATGCAGGCGGGTGGGATACAGCCTGATGAGATCACCTTCATGGGTTTGCTTTCCGCTTGTTGTCACAGTGGTCTCACAGATATAGGTAAATATTACTTTGACAGAATGAGTAGTATGTATGGAGTACCATATGAAATTGAACATTATGCTTGCATGATTGATTTGTTTGGGCGAGTAGGGCTATTTGGAGATGCTATCAAACTAATAAGAGAAATGCCAATGAAGCCAGACGTTGTAGTTTGGGGTGCCTTGCTAGGGGCTTGTAGAATTCATGGAAATATTGAAATTGCGAAGCAAGTTTTGAAACAAGTGTTGGAACTAGAACCTTATACTTCAGGAGTCTATGTGCTTGTATCAAACATGTTCTGTGAAGCTAGAAGATGGCAGGATGTGAAGAACATAAGGAGATTAATGAAGGATCAAGGAATCAAGAAGAGCAAAGCTGTTAGCTATGTTGAAGTTAACGGGCATGCATATGAGTTTATGGTCGATGACCAAAGAAACGAGTTATCGAGCGATGTATATGAGTTGCTCGATCAATTAAATGATCATATAAAGGTGTTACTGTGTGAAGTGGACGACATGGAATGTTATACCTAAATTTCTTGAATAAGAGGCCCATATTCTAGCAGCCATTGAGATATGAGACACGCATATAAAAGTTCTGATGAAGTTTAGTTTCAGAACTGCGGGAGTAATTTCATGGAATGATGATTAGTAACTCGCTTAACAATGTCACACATCTCCATGTGTGCTCGAAGTGCATAATTTCAAGTCAATGCTGACATCTAGAAAGTCAAATATGGCCATCAAGAACATATACTGATGCAGCAAGTTGAAGAGGTAGCAAACTCAACAATGGGAGCATAGCAAGAGGTTGGGAAAACACCAAACTTTGAAAGGCTATAACTCCCACACCATGAAGAGTTACTGGGCCGACAAGCCATCCGTTAAAGCTAGAAATTGGGCGTTATGAAAAAAATGCCCACATCATTTGGTCAACTATCGGGCCCAAATGGACATTGAATCAACATTTCCTAAAATTGGCGTGTTCATTGGCAAGGATTTTCATTTGTTCGAAGCTTATTTTAATTTTGAAGCTCTGGCTAACTTTCCAAAAATAGAATCAATGCTATCTGGCCTTCTTTTGTAACTATGAGAATCATTGAGTCATGATACTACAAACATGCCCCTCAAAGTGTGTGTTAACATGTGTTCGTGACTTTATGCAACATCATGTCATCATGTATGTACAATGTATAACCACAGGGGTTGAAGATTATAACTGTTTTTGCTTGATATTTCCAGTTAGATTAGATATGTCTCTTAATGTATCTAATTCAGTAGATTCAGTATACTTCATATATATCTTGATGGCCTAATCGTATCTTACTCATATAGATTGAAGTTTTTAGCTTTAGTCCTAATTTGGTCTCATTCTTTTTCCTTACTTCCTATAAACCTGCAGATACACTCCCAAGAGACTCTCTGCATTCTTATTGGGTTCCTACTGAACACATGAAGCAAAAAATAAAAAAAATAAAAATATGAGATAATGAGCTAGCATAAATGACCATGTTAAGTGCCCTTTGGGGACAATTCTGTGAAGCTCAGAAACTATCCCTATAAATTCTTTCATTAATTGAATCTTGCTCAGAAAACATGTTTGAAGATTAATATTATCACTTAATTTGTTTAATTTAGGCAAGTGGAAAGATTAAAAATAAATACCATATAGAATCAGTATAAATCATTTTAATAATCAACAACCAGCACCACAGAAGAAGGACAACCAAAACTTTCTGTGTAGCACATTCATCATTGACATTTATTTAATAATCAACCATACGTGTGGATATACATATATACTATATGATATGATGTATAAGTTTGACCAGTCCAGATCACATTGATTCTTTCAAAACCTGCATGAATCACCACCTTCAATCTTGTTCCACATTTTCAGACATCACAGATAAGCATGTAGTAGAAAACATATAAAAATATGACCAACATTTACATGCATAGGAACAGGATTAAGAATGGGGTATTTCTTAAATCTAGTCCTAGTCATTGCTACTAGAGTTTTTTGTCAGGTTGCCGGTTGTTCCATAAACTGCTCAACGTGGCAACTGATTAGATTCTTGAAATCCAGTCAGAATTGGGTAGAAATTGCCACTATATGGAATCTGTGCAGTGTAGATCTTGAGATTTATGAATTGTTTAGAGATATAAAAATTGAGTCTTTATACAAAATGAAGATGACTGGTAGCTAGTGGAGCCTATCTGACATCGATAAGCATGAGAGCTATCTTCGTCGCGACTATCTATACAAACACTAAACAAATTAGGTAAGTATCTGCTAATAAACCTTGCTTTGCAGGCTGCACATGATTTATTTTCATATGTAGTATAATATATAAATTATTATTTAAAAATTGCCAAGACTAATGTGTAATGTAGATAGTGGAATGAATGGATTATAGTATGTTTTTGGGAAACTTCCTTGATGGATGCTTTCTGCTTATTTGGCATAAAAAAAAGTTTAAATTATATATATAGCCATTATTTCTCAAAAAAAAATCTAAGAATGGTATCACAACCAAAATATATGAAACTTGTGTAACGTTATTCCTTTGACAAACACAATGGGAAAGACTTTTTAACTTCTTAAGTCAACTAAGTGATACTAAAAATGTTGCAGTGGTGGTAAAATGGGCCTCTCAAATGGGTTCTGTTTGAGTTTAGAGCAATAGGGTAAGGTTGATGGGTAAATGATTTTCTAAGAAAACATATGTGCAGTTGATACGAAAATGCTCAATAGTCATACCTAAATTTAACAAATATTTTCTTGAATAGTTTTATTACCAAATCATGGTTTGACCCATATATGGCAATAGTAATAGTATTGTTGCTAATGGCCGCATTTTCAAACCATCAGACGGTATTAGTTTCTATCCAATCCCCGCTTGACATCTCCTCCACTTTCTTAGCTACCACCTACGGCTCGTCGACACCATCATAATGTGGGCTCCACCAATAACTCGTCCCTCGTGTTTAGTTCATTCTTATCACGAGTGACGTGTCACGTAGTGGTTGGTTAGTCTTAGTAGCCGTTTGTATTTATGAGCCTAAAACAGAACAACTAACTAAAATTCTGATATAATTCATAACAAATCAATTTTAATGATAATATGTCCTATTAAGTATTTTTCAACTCATTTAAGCTTACAATTTTGATGATAAACAATTAACAATCATACTCCCTGGGATTGTCGATCCGAGCATACCATAAACGACAGATTATGAATCTTCGTGCCTTTAAAAATAGAAATAAAATCTTCAAAAGTTTCGTGTACAAATAAATGCGTTGTGTTGTTACATACATCATTTATGCACATTTTCCTATTGTTGTTTAAATGAACTTGTCGTTTCTATAATAAAGGAGAAAAGTGACTGAACGCTGAACGAGTAGTGGGTATAATCGTAAATTGGTATTGGGTGAAGTTAACAGATACGGTGGGTGCATCGGATAGCATCCGGTGTCAGCTGTTTGGTGCGCGTTAGCGCTAGCGGTGCCACATTGTGGTTCTCGTTCCACGTGGCCATTTGTTTCCATTGCACCGTGGCTCTAGGTCTTGTGAGGCTTGCCACGTGTATCATCTTAATATTACCTCTCTAGTTAGCTAAAATTACGGAAATGCATATACCTACAGCTTTTGTCGTTACTTTTAACAGCACACTGTATTTTTAGAAATCAAATGACACCCAAAACCACGTCATCATAATCCGTTACATCGCGTAGGATTTATTTAATAATTATTAATAAAAATAGTATAAGAAAAAGGAAATGCACTTGTATGATGCTTGTATTCTAAATTTAGGTTTTTATGCACTTGTCCATATATGTGTTGAAATGACCAAATTAACTACGTATTTTACGTGAATTGGTAAATACGAAATGCAATAAAACTGACGTACGAAACAAATATAAGTAATCGGAATTGAAATAAAGTTGACGGTGGAAGCACGTTTACGAGTAAATGATTCCGTGTCCAACCTCTGGATCCAACCTATAAACCATCTGGTATAACAATACAAATATTGGCCGTTAAGCTTATCACCGAATAAATTCCTACGATTTAATTTGTTGATGTGAAAATTATCCCTTACATTTACAACATGATAAATGATTATATCCAACTTGAATTATCGTAATGCACTCTTATTCATTTTAACGGAATCCCATCGTTATTATTTGTTGTTGGTTTTAAATGGTTAACTACTTATACGTATTAGTACTCGGTATTGCTAAATATGCCTAATAGTAATAATATAGACATAAAAAGTCGGCTTCGGATACGAACCTATCCCATACTAGGCCAATATCAAATTATAAGCTCAAGTGTAGAACTCACTCCCAAAACAAAGCTTGTAGGAGGAGGGGACACCTAGACTTATAAGCCATCAACCAAACTTTCATCTGGCCGATGTGGGATCGTAACAATACCCCACGCTTTGAAGAACCAACGTCCTCGTTGGTCACGGCTATGTTGGTCACGGTTGACACCCCTCTTTGGGTTCAAGCCACCTTTCATAGGCCATCACTCCGAGCTCGTTAGTCACGGCTATGTTGGTCATGGTTGGCACCCTTCTTTTTTCGGGTCCAAGCCACCACTCCATAGGCCACCACTTCGAGTGTTGGAACCTCGACAAGTATAGCTCTGATACCAATTGATACGAACATATCACATACTAGGCATATATCAAATTATAAGTCCAAGTGTATGAGTGAGTTCTACACTTGAGCTTATAATTTGATATGAGCTTAGTATAAGATATGTTCGTATCAGCTTCATTCATCATTTATCATTTATTACGGTACTTCAACCGTTAACTTATTAGTGATTAAAAATTTCAATAAACTGTACTTCTATGTTCAACGTGATCTTGTTACGATAACCTTCATTTCATGACTGATATCGAATCGTTCGACTCGGTACTTGAGTGATAATAAAACAATCAACTTAAGTAGCACATGTTATTAAAACTCAATAGATTCTCATAAGATTGCATTATTTATTACTTAGTACACCTTTGTTAAATTTTAAAATAAACGTCATTTTATAAATAAAAAAAACACAGCCGTTAATTATTTGCTAGTATTCCGCATCTAAAAAGCAAACTTTGGCTTTATTCTTTTTCCTCGAAGACAATTGATTATGCGTTCACTTTATAGCTTAAAAGCCTTATACACTTGATCATTCAACCTTTGCATATAAAATTGACACTTTATAAGCACTTCTCATACCACTTTTATGAAATGACAAACAGCATATATAATCTTTATGTAATGTTATCGTAAAAGTTCTCATAACAGATTTCTAATTAATATTAAGAAAAATGCAACTAGACATATATACTTGATACTAAGTTTAAAATTTTAGTTGACGTACATATTAAAATGATTAATAAATATAAAAGAAAATAATAAATAAATTTCATGTGTCAAATGTAACTCTAATATTAATAAATTCTATATGTAACACAATTCAATAATAATTAATAAATCACATTATATCGTCATAGGCTTTATTCTATAGATTAAAATTATGATGATATTTCATTTCTCGTTTTCAAACATATTAATATTATGATTTTGTATTGAAAAAATAAATACATGAACTCACATATATATGATGCCCTAATCTTCTTGGTCTTGGTTACGAAGTAGTAACTAATCTGACTTTATTAGTCTTTCTGTCCCGAAATTATAGTTCATGTTTTTATTTTTGATGTTCCAATCTAATTGTCTATTTTTAGATAATTAATTAAAGGTTTTTTTTCCCAAGTATAAAATATGTAACATAAAAATGAATAAAAAATTAGGAATAAACTGTCATCTTACAAAAAGTAGAATATAATGATTGTACTTTATTAAACTGCGTATTTTTTATCTGGAGACAATAAAATTGACAGGGAAGGAGTATATCACAATATTTATTCTTTTTAAGTATTACTAAACATACTAGTTTGATAAAAAATTATAATACTGTATTAAAAACTATATTATATAAATATTAATTATTAAGTTAAGTAAATTTCATCAATACATTAAATTTGAGCCTTAATTTATTAATCTGATAAACGACTTAAAACATTTTCTAAATTTCTTATCAAAGCAGCTGCCTATCTGCATAAGTCAGCCGCTATCTCCCACCGATCCCTTTAATCTAATTTCTCCGTTTAATTGCGTTCTTTATTTACTGTTCATTGATTCTTCCAGCCTGTCATCCACAACTCACAGCTATTCTTGTCCCCACCTTCTTTCAACACCACTCCCCATTTAATCACACTTTTGCCATTAGCTGACGTGGACTCCGTTTCATTTTCATTTCACTATATATATACACTCCCCATTTAATCACACTTTTGCCATTAGCTGACGTGGACTCCGTTTCATTTTCATTTCACTATATATATACACTCCTATTATTTCAACACCCACAATTTTCATTCACAGCTTTCTCTCACTAACTTTCTCTCTCTAAAACACAAAATGGGAATTTGCAGTTCATGCGATTCAACAGCTGTCGCCACCGCTAAATTAATCTTACACGACGGAACCCTACAAGAGTTCTCGTATCCAGTCAAAGTTTCCTACGTTTTACAAAAACATCCTTCCACTTTCATTTGCAACTCCGATGAGATGGAATTTGACGACGTCGTTTCCGCTATTCGTGAAGAAGACGTACTTCAACCCGGCCAGCTGTACTTCGCGTTACCGTTGAACCGGTTACGACGGCCGCTTCAACCGGAAGAAATGGCGGCATTGGCGGTGAAAGCCAGCTCAGCATTGGCTAAAAGTGGCGGTGAAAAATGTGGTTGTAGACGTAAAAATATTTATTTTACAACACCTACTACGTGTTCGGGTGGCCAAGGGTATACTAAAAGTTCGGGTCGGGTTTCGGATGTACGAAGTGTTGGATCTAGAAATGGTATTGGTAGCAGACGGCATAATTTTACGACAGTGTTGAGTGCAATACCTGAATAGATTTTTATTAATTACGTTTGTAAATATTTTGTTAAATTATGATATTCGTAGTGAGTTACATTTTTGGGGTACGTTTCCAATTTTTACCCCTGAATGTAATTTAATTAATTATTAATTGAAAAAAAATCCACGTTCCGTGCAGTTCTACATCCTTCCTATAAAAACAGCAATTTGCTAATCATAAACTCATAATACTAAGATGAAAGAATTAAGAATACGCATGCACTTGATATCGTTAATTACAAAGTTGTATTGATGCCATAGTTATGAAGTGAGGTTGCTTAAAGAAAAGTTACCATGAGTGGAATAAGGTAAAGTCAATTGAAAGGGTTTCTATATTTGTTAGAGTATTTAGGGGTTAGTGCGTGCACTTTTAACTTTAGTTTACGGTGCGTATTTAAATTTATTTTATTTTTATTTATTTTTATTGGGTGTGAAGATTAAACAAATTACGAACAAACAAAATGAAAATTTAAGTTTTGAAATTTTTAATTTGAAGAAGTACCCGATTGTTACTAAGGGTACCCGGATGGATATAACGAGTGAGTTTGTGAACATAGATTTGGCGAACAGGATCAAGGTATACTCGGTAAGTTGTGCATTGTACTTAGTCGGTATTAGATCGACCAAAATGTTTTTGTTTCCTTTTCTTCACATACACTATATATTGTAATTCCTACTCTTGTAAATCTTACAACCTACGAATTTAATAAGAATTTCTATCTAATTGGTTGTGGATCAGACCAAGATAGTAAATTGGATATATATATATATATATAACGTTAACTTCGTGTGTTCGTTTAGTTCTCCTACTATCTTAAATGTGATATTTGCTTGTGTTTGATCGGGTTATCATTGTGCGAATAATCTTGTGATTATTCAGGTTCTTGGTTGGGGCTCATCAATTCCTAACAAGTCGTTCGAGTTATTGGAAATAATGGCTGACAAAAGCAATGTCAATATTGATAAGTTTTTATGGCGGTGATTTCGATTTCCGAAAGATGCAGATCGAAGATGTTTTGTATCAAAAAAAGTTATGTCAACCGTTGTTGGGTATTAAACCTGATGAGAGGAAGTAGGGGGAGTGGGCATTGCTGGATCGTCAGGCACTTTGGGTGGTTCGACCTTTTCTGGCCAAGAACGTTGCCTACAATATTGTTGGGAAACCACGACTGCGGGTGTGATAACGACATTTCCTAACATGTATGAGAAACCCTCAACTTTGAATAAGGTTTTCTTGATTCGACAGTTGGTGAACGCGAAGATGGTTAAAGGTGTATCGGCAACGGATCATGTGAAACGAGTTTAACTCGATCTTGACTAGGTTAAGATCTGTAGGGGTTAAGTTTTAGGATGAGCTAGAGGCACTGTTCTTATGATTTTCATTGCATGAGAGTTGGTTCGACACGGTTATAGCTGTTAGTAGTTCATCTAGAACTGCTAAGCTAACTGATACTCGGTGAGGAAATTAGGAAGAAGAATTCTGGTGAGTATTCAAGTTCGAATTTGAATGTGATGGCAAGGGGTGTAATATGAGTATTCGGGTTCGGCTTTGTTGGGGGTGTTGAGGATGTAGTTCTCAAAACTCATCTTGGTAAGGATTGGATCCTCAAGAATATGAGGTTCATTCCCAAGCTCAAGAGGCAGTTGATCTCGATTGAACAGTTGGAACATGAATGGTATCACATTAGGTTTGGCCATCAAAAGTGGAAGGTTATCAAGGGTATTTTGGTAGTTGCTCGCGGTTATAAATGGAGAACCTTGTATTTGGTTGAAAATCAAATGAAGAATGGCTAAGAAAGAGTGTAGGTTCTAGAATTCATAGTAAACTTGAGCTACCTGAGATTGTTGATGGATCTGGAATGAATAAGAGTTTAGGAAGAGCTGAAACTAGTGGGAGGTTGGCATTGAGTGGGAGCTTTGAGGTTTCTACGGATTGGATTTGTCTTCTCGATGCCACTAGAGTCTTCAAGTCTTCGATTAAATCATCTTCAATGCCAACTAGGTTGCGACTGACCGAGTGGGGTGAGTAAGATACTTTTCAAAGAGCAAAATTTGGTTTTATATCTATACAGTGGGAGTTGGCTAGTTGGAAAAAGTTATGTTTGTCGGAAATCATGCGCATGTTTGTGGTCGGTGATCCAATGGTGAAAGGAAGAGTAATTAAGTGGATGATCAAGGGTGTGATGACCTTCTCACATGTCTGCCTTGATGGTATTATTCACGTGGTTGTTTTATCATGTGGTCTTCTTTTTGTTGGAAAGAAAGATCGTGTAGACGAAAGGCTTTATGGATGGGTTGTTCGTGTAACGAGGGTGTTGAAGCTGGGTGGGGCTTTAACCGGTCTTCTTATGAACTAATGAGAGGGTGTCAAACTAGAGAGAGATCTAGGTCACATTTTAGTAGTGGAGTTTAGTAACTTAGTATCGAAAGTCTTCCGATCCTGCATGGTTGAGCAGCGTGTCCCGGATAAGTTTTCCGGCGATATGGATATGTTAGAACAAGTGTTATTGAAGGGGAGATTAAGGGTTAAAAGTTTGGGTTTGTTGAATATTCAAGTGGGAGATTGTTGAGTGTGAAGATTAAATATAAAATGAACAAATAAGTCAAATTATGAGTTTGAATGAGTACTCAGCTAGATCAAGATACAATATGTATTGTAACAACTACTTTTGTAAATCCTACAACCTATGAATATAATAAGATTTTCTCTTTAGTTGGACGTTGATTAAATCAATCGAATAGATTAGATATAATCACGTTAATTCCGTGTGCTCGTTCGTACTATCTTAATTGTGTTATTTGCTTGTGTTTGATCCGTTTATTGTTGTGGGAATAATCTTGTGATCATTTAGGTTCTTGATTGGAGCTGATAACTTCCTTATAATTGTATGTATTCTACTTTCAAATTTGATTAATGTATGTATTTAATGATAGTTTTGCTTATGTGTTATGTGTGTAAGATATCATGTGTCATCTATACAAGTTGTCACATTATCGAAAGTACTACTTAATATGTACAATACTGATATTTGAAAGTTTAATAAACACCATAAACTAAAATGAAAATGAATAGTCATTATAAAAGTAAAGTTTAAAGTTAAATACATTTTTACATGCGAATCCCTATCATTTACTTTGTGTAATACGTAGTATGGACTAGTAAACTAGAATAACACGACAAGATAAAAGAAAAGTTACATTATTTGGGAAGTGCAATGATTTATTTAACTCCTGACGTTCAAGGTTGAACAAAAAGATAAAAGTAGAACAGGTTTGGTTATCACGTTACGTTTGTGTAAGAAGACCAAGACCAAAGACCAAAGACCAATTTAATGTCATTTTCATAGTTATGTATTTTACTATAATCAGATAAGGTAATTCTTATTTTAAGGTCAAAGAAACATTGACGTTTTTGTTTTCATTATTATGAAGAAACTACACGGAATGTACGTAGTCAACCTTTAAGTGTAGAAATAAAAGTGTCATCAGTTATCGTAATCTGTTATATTTGGATGACCTATTTGTTTATAATTTTGAGGAGATTGTACTATGCGAATTTGATTTTTTACCAAATTAAGGTGAGTCAAATGATTATAAATAAACGGTAAAATCTAGAAGTGTCCCGTAATTGAATTAGTTGCACATTGATACTTCAATAAATTTTGTAGTGCAACTCTTATCAATTTGTTTTAAAGAAATAAAGTCAATGACAGAAAAGGCCACTATAGCCCTTTTTGTAAGTTGTAAAAGCCATCTTACTATACCATATGTACATAAATTTCTCTAGGTATCAAATAATGACTTAATAAACCCCAAAGTTTTTATCTGTTAAAACTTAAAACGTATCATCCATTTTGCACTCGTAACATTAAAGCACTAAAATTTAAATGATACGGAAACTAATATATACCGGTGGCTTACCAAATATCACATTCAATGAGAATTACCATAAATAGACTATTTAATTTTTTATTTGTTTTAAAGCAACTTATAACTATCTTCCTATCTATCTATCTTATATATTAAAAGAAAAATTCTAAAAGAACAAGGACCATTAGATAGAAGATAAACTTGAAGATCAAACTATTCATTTTTCTAATGACATACTTATTCCTAATTATTCTGGATAAAAAGACTAACGCACCCTTGATTAAACAAAACCCTATTCAAAATTCAATTTTGTTCCTCTCCTTCAATTCATTATATGAGGGCGACTCCAGTAACTTGATCTCTCTACTTCATGCTTCAAATCGAACTCAGTTGCCTTAATTTTAGGTATAATCAGTTAAAATCTCACCATATTCAAACTAGGATTGATTGCGATAAACGATTGTTCATAATTTAAGGTTGTCGTAATTCGAATTTATGGTTTTTTTTTATTTGAAGCATTGTTCGTTCATATATTACTTGTGATAAACGATTTGCTTGCTTGAAGTAATTTTATGCATAATCAGTTGAAATCTTAGCGGATTCAAAGTGGGATTACTTCATAATTTTTGGTTACCTTAATTTAAATTTTGGGTTTTCTTTTTTTTGGATTCGATAAACAAATTTAGAGCTTTCTTTTTTTAGATCAACGATTGTTCACATATATATTGCTTTTTATGTAATGTCAATGACAATTCTTGACTGTAGTTTTTTCACATTTTCTGATTGTTCAGATCAACTAAGTGCAATCAAGATTTAATCTTTAATCTTAATGATTGTTGATCGTGTCTTATAATTTGTGCGATTAATATTTGGGTAATCTTGATTGTTGATCATGTCTTATGATTTCCGAGCATTTTGGGTCTAAAAAGATTAAGTATTACATCAACTACTTACTGATTAAAATTAGGGATTTTAAGGTAACCTTATATCTATCATCAATTACTTATTGTTTTCTTTGTCTTTAATTTGACAGAGTCATTAAAAGCAGTTTAGACCATCTTACTAACATGTATGGTTTTTGTAGTATGCATCTAAACATGAAGGGGACTTGGTGACAAAGTGTTACTTTGCAAAACATAAGATTCCATGGGAAGTTCGAGTTGATGGCCACCAAATCCAAAAATATAGTGGTAATCCATGGTTCTACTATAGCTATCTATCTTATATATTAAAAGAAAAATCCTAAAAGAACAAGGACCATTAGATAGAAGATAAATTTGAAGATCCAAACATTCATTTTTCTAATAACATACTTATTCCTAATTATTTAGGATGAAAAGACTAACACACCCTCGATTAAATAGGCAACATCAGTACTTCCTATAATGTTTAGTTGATATTGATCGTTTATGTTTCTTTCTTCTTTAGATAAATAGGCAACATCTCTTCTTCACAAAGACAAATCTCCAGCCTAGAAAGCACACATCATGAGAAGCAACATTTTACTTTGTCGATGGACAGGCTAGCATACACAAGTACAATGTCCTTAAGGATTCAATATTTTTAATTGTATTTGTGTTCATGAGTTTCGATTTTACATATTTTTGTGTTCATTTTCATATTTGCATCTATTTATATGGTTAGATTTACATACTTGTTTATGCTATTAACTTTTATTAAAGTTTTAGTATTGTGTTTTTTTTCGGTCTAGGTTTTGTTGCTTTAGAGTTTCAGATAATGTTATCATATTTGTTCGATTTTCTTTTTCCTTTTTAGATACAATCAATTTAGTAAATGGTTTGTACATATGCGTTTGTCGACAAATGTAGTCAAATGTAACAGTTATTGGTAGTTGTTGTTGAAGAAAATTATGATGTTTTTAGTGAGTTGGTGTAGACTAGGACACTTACGAAAATTAAAATAAATAAATATTTAAGTTAATCATTTTAATTCTCAAAAACAAACAAAAAGTTGTTATAAAAAAACAAAAACTGAACATAATTAAATTAAACTGAAAAGCTTATTAAAAAGATAAATCAACTAAACACATTTGAAAAAGAATATTAAAATCAAATGAATTTAATTTGAAAATTAAAAAATTACTCAAATTATTCTCGTGGTTTACCAAATTACACTTGTAGTCTCTGAATTCACTGAAATGACAATTGTACCATCACATGCATGACAATGTCAAAATTTAACGGACTTCTTTAAGAAAAAAGACTATCCATGCAAAATCTTGCAACCACATGGACGACCAACGTGAAAAAATTATAAAGGGAAGATGTATATTTAAACAAATTACAAGGACAATCCATGTAATTTTATCTTTAAATAATGATGTCAAACCATAATAAAATAGTCCCGACAAATTGAACAACAAAATTCTATAAAATTACTGTCAACGTTTTCAAATGAACTAATAAGTTAAAAAAATGCAATTTCGACTGGGTTTTGTAAAATTACTGATTAATTGCCAACTAAAGGAGACCAAATATAGAAATAATTTAAATTAAGTGTGACTTATATTTTGTCGAGCTAATAATATACAACTTGAGTTGTTTGAACTGTTTAGGGGGCTGCGCACATTCAATCTCCTTGTCTCTGCCACTATTTACCATACGAACATATCTAAATCATCAATTTTTGGATGCTGTTCGATTATGCATCCTAACAAGTTCCACAACTATCAACTAAATAACTTTTTGTGATGCAAACTTTTTTCTCAAATCAATACAACGAGTTTTTGGTAAATTCCTATTTGAACTTAAGTTGTCATCAAATACAGGCAACGTGATCTTGTAACCTAGCTTGCACGCGTATATTTGACTAGTATTAAAAGTACACTTGTATGAAACTAAGCCAATCACAACGTTTATTTTTGGGAAAATGAGTACATGATAATGGCACAAGGTTCAAGTTTATCCAAAAGTTGTCATGATATTTAGGGTTTGTTTGATATTTTATAGAAACCCTGGGGTTGTAAATGGAAATTGCCTATCCAATACAACTCGTGATGCATATGCTCTAATAGACAAACAAACTTAGGGATATATGGGTATGTCTTTTAGGTATATGTCCATGGGTAATCGTTGGCCTGCTATTAAAAGTTGTACATTTGGGACCATGTGATGTAACTTGTTGAGATTTACCCATACGTACAACACCATACAGCTGGTTCCGATTATGGATGATGATGCATGGGTTGATGGGGGGATGGAACATGAAGAACCATACCATACATCATAATATCATATTTGTCAATTTCCTTTGTGAATCTTATAAACAGGTTATTAGGTAATGAATAATGAGTATTTTAATTTTATTATATCTTCGCTTTACGTTAACAAATTGAGTAACGTTATATATGTTTATTTATTTTTATGGTTGATTTTTTTCTATAAATCTCATCCAATCAATTTTTCATAATCAACAATTACATCTTTAAATTTACATTGACTTACGTATTATTTTTCTAACGACATATCATTTTAATAAAAATCCAGTGATATTAGACCTAACCCTAATTAACTTGGGATTTTGCATGCCATTATTGCGCCCAATAATCTCGTGATTATCGTAACCCTAATTAACGACAATGTGTAATATCTATTGTACTTTGCCGGTTTTGTATATTAATTGATTACGCCAAAACAAAAATTTAGCTCACGTTTCATAATTAGGTATCTTACCTAAAATGATACATGCGGCGATATGTTTTCGTTAGCATAACCTATATTTTACCCAAAAACGCAATTCAGATGAATAAAACCTTCGTATCCAACCTTGTACGTGTACCATTCCTACACGGCTACATCTATGTGGTCAATTATAGTTGCAAATTTGCATGACTTTGATTAGTGACAACGTAACACTACCTTTTGCAGATAGACGCGACACTCTTTACCTATAAAGAGAAATTTAGTTACATGCGAGTTATTTAATTATTTTGTATATATGTTGCGAGTAATATTAATCTTTCATAAAAATATATTGTGTGATATAAAGACGTGTTAAATGTATGAAGATGTAACAAACTATGACAAAAATTCTATTGTGTGTATGAACTTTTCAAAACATGTATTGTGTGTATCCAATTTTTGATTTATTGCTAATTATGTGTAACTTTTTGACGTGAGACTTTTTATGAATGTCACATGGGTGCTTTATATGGATGACGCATCAACTAAATTACATGCAATTAGCAATTATCAGTAATTGAATACACACAATAAAAATTTTGAAAGTTTATATAGACAATAGAGGGTTTATGTCGTAATTTGTTATAGTTTCATACACTTACACCTATAAAGATGTAACATTAGTAAATAAAGTATGAGATATATACATAATTGATTGAAAATGAAATAAACTTCTAAAAAAGGAAACAGAAAACAGTGGCTAGACATTGAAGTTGATGGTACGCAGCTTCCTTTGATTTGCTCCATTGAATGTGGCTTAATTTACAATAGGCATAATATCTTTCTTTTCATCATTGTACTTGCAAGTTGAAGAAATCACGAATAGATATTATATGATTTTTTAAACCCTTATAAATAGTTTTGTATGATCGTACATGATGCATAAATAAACTTTGTGGGGTATTAACTTTAATAAGAATTATATTACTCGAATTATCTTTTGGAGAAGACTTTTGAAATGGGGAGATTGAGTCGTTTTCGCCTCATGTGCTGAGTTTAAATTGAAAGTTACTTTAGATTATCTAAATTTTGTATTCTAACATATATAAAATACATAACACCTTTCTATATAAAACAACTAGTGTAGTATCCGAGCATTGCCCAAGGTAACCAGCAACCATATATGTTACGGTTGAATTTGTATTATGCTATGATTTTTATATACGAGTGAAATTACGAGTGATATTATGCAAGATTTTCTTATTAGAGGTCCCAGAAGACAATGCAGAACCTTGGAAGCACCTTTCTTAGCATCAACATAATATGCACCACCTTCCACAAGGTCTGAGAAAATCAACCTACCAAAAGGAAATTGTTAAGCATATTAGCAATTTATATGCGACGAAGTTGAGCACCAATAAAACCGTGATAAGCGACTTACGAAAAGGAAATTGATAAGCAAACAAATTTGTGGCATTTAGTTTTTAAGAGGATCATTAAATAGAAAAGCGATCCCGTTTTGTGATTAAGTTTTGTGCGAATTTTCTCTTATGAATGCCATCTTTTTTATTTTAGGAAATTGATAAGCAAATAAATTTAATACTAAATGTTGGTGATATCTACATTTCTCTATTTTTAGTACTAACCCCTGCAAATGCCTATGGGCTATTATTTATTCATGACGGCAAAGGTCCTATTATGTGCTATTATTTTTCATCAAACAAAAATCAGTGTTAGTTTGTTCAATTCAAATGGTCGATTAAAGACGTGGGCTTTTAAGTCACAAATTTGCTCCATTTTTCGTGGGTGGGTTATTGGATTAGGCCCATATATGATAAAGTAATTTCTAGCGGGCTTTACGTACACATAACAGACTAACAGTATAACACATTACACCCCATATCGGCATTCGGCATATCCCCATTAAAATAGAATTTTGATACTCGTACTAATCTTTGCTACAATATTTTCAATTTAAACCAAAAGACATCTTATTAACTATATTTTTTTGTTATATATGAAAATTAAACAAAACTGACTCATTGAAAATTTCACATTAACAAATTTTGAAAATTTTAAATTGCCTTTTCTATTAAATTGTACTTTAATTTACCACTTGTTTGAATTGAACAGGTAAGACTTCTCGTGACAAAAAGATTTAGAAATATTAGATGTTTTTGTTTGAGAATGGGTGTGAATATTTTAAATCAGAAAAAGTTATTTGTTACAATTGATCGGGTTTTAAAATTGGTAACTTATAAAGTGGATGTTTTCTAAAGCCCAACAAAATTTGTGACTTTACAAAAGGGTGCTCACACTTTCTTTTTCTTTATATCTCTCTTCTATTTTTCATAAATAATAGTAATAAATTGTAATTTTTTATGATTAATTATTATGTGATATTAAAAACAAATTATTAAATCCTTTTTGTTTTCTTCTTTTCTTTTCAATCAATACTCGTTACTAGACTTATTTGTTTGATTTCATAGAAAACACTTTGAATGTGTTTGATCGAAAGGTGTAGAAATACGAAATGAACTTAGATACCCATACTATTTGTTTGTTTAAGAGGTTTAGAAATTAGAAAGTGAGTTTCAAACACATAGACAGAGATGGGTTTCAATCTCACTCCCAATAAATACTACATCTCTCCTTTTTAAATGTGTAAATTTAGTTTCAAACCAGACAATCATATTGGTAGTGATGCTATAACTATATCCATTTTTATTCCACTTTAAAGTGTCGAACAATAAATCAAATGCACCGCTAATAAGATTTTTGTATTATGCTAAAACATTAGTTTGATTTAAAAAAAAGGTATTGTTTTTATTTTTATTTTAAATAAGCTAAAAATAGCACATACTTGAAAGAAGTGAAGATCCACGCTTTATCTATCATTTGTGTCTCTTATTCATCAATGGTCGGAAGCAAATGTAAGCAGTTGGTTTCACAATTTTGATTTTTGACATGTAGCAGACGAATTTGGAAATCTTGTAACCAAAAGGTCCCACATCTTGATTACATGATACATCAAGTGCTAAATTTCAACTTACTTTTTGTTGCCCATTTGCATTCCGCTCTTGCTTCAACCAACATCTTAATTGATCTTTTTTACTTTTTAAGGTGGTAAAAATTCAAACTTTATTCTTTTTTACATGATCTTGATTCTACCCTTTATACCTGGCCTATTATTAGTTGCCCTAATCAATCTTCTTGTTGTTGTTGCTTGATTCTTGTTCAAATTTGTGATATGTTCATCAAGATTTTTCCTTTTATTGCTCTTGATGCTGTTATCAGCAGGTTGTGATAGTTTGGAGAATCTGGGAAGTCAATTCTGTTTGGATAATTATGCTCATTAATAAATTTGGTTTCTTTAATGATTTCTGGAGTAATTAGCTTTATTGGTTTTCTGCAGACATCATAAGTTTATAAAGTCTATTTGTAGTGGTTGAGCATTTGAGCCTTGTTAATACTTGATTGAGTTGGTGGAAGTTGAGGCCAGTGATGGATTTTTGATCATACAGATTGCATTTTTATGGTCTAGCAACAGTTAAGTTTGATTGGATAGTAAGAAGTATTGTGTGGTTATAATTTGGATGTCTATGAAAAACCTAATTTGAATTTCGCTTACTATTTAAGATTGCAAACTATATGTCTTGGCCCGGTTTTTAAATTCTGACCAGAAACATAAATTGCAAACTCCGATTGGTTAATATTCATATCCAGAGTGCAGTTTCGGCTTTGGAAATCAAAACTCTTTTTAAATGAACCTTGATGACCCAAAGGCGTATAGTCTGACCAGTTATCTAAAGAGAAAAATAAATTGTTTTAGGCTTTGGGCCATCTTCCTGTTTTGTGTGTCTGAGTGTTGGGAGAAATGAAGATGTTATCCACAAAATGGGAAAACTGATGGAGGAAACGGTATCAACAAATGGAGTCTGTGGCTGTAAAGATGCTATCTTTATCCACACTTTAATTTGTGTGAATGCTTTCTACTTTTTTTTGAAGAAAAGACTTTTTAACTTGTTTTTATGCCATATGAGTTTTGTGATATTACTAAGAATGGTATGCTTGCAGAAACGATTTACAAGCCTAATAATATACAACAATTTGCAGTATGGGTTGGCTAACTAAAATACTTAAAGGATCCAGCGTCAGCTCCAGCCACAGAGTCACGGAGGGGCGGTATCATGAGAGATATAATAATGATGGAATTTGGGAGGAGCCTCCTACAGTAGTTGACACTTTCTTTACTTGTTAATTCATATATCACTAGCTTTCGGCAACATTTTATATTAATGTGTATGTTATGTAGGATGTCTTGTCTGATTTTGATAATGAAGAACTCGATCGAGCTATTGCACTTTCTCTTGCCGAAGAAGATGAGAGAAGTGTAGTTTCCATTGTAGAAGACGATAAAAGAAGTGCACGTTCCAGTGTAGAAGAAGATGGTTCTATTTTCTCTCTAGAGGATGAAGTTCCATCTCCAGAAGAATGTAAAAGAGGATCTAATGAAGAGGATACGGAAGGGAAAAAAGTAATTGGTAGGTTGTATTCACTATCAGTTTTGCTTTTGAGAAATTTTGGCTCATTAAATTATTCATATAACTATTTATTAAAGCTTGATATGAACGGAGAATACTTTTTATTAGATGACGAGTATTCTTTGGAGGAAGATGAACAACTTGCTAAGGCTATTCAAGAAAGCTTAAACGTTGACTCACCGCCACGAATTAACCGTGGAAGCATATTTCCTCGTTTGCCAAATTTCTTGCAAGGTGTATACAGGTAGGTATTCTGGTACAGACATTTTGTCTTTTCCCAACATTTTTGTTTACATTCAACAAATCATTAGCTGCTGCATTTACCAAAGAAATGTTTAAAGCACAATAGTCCTCTAATAGATTAATCAAAACCCATTGAATTATGGGATTGTAGGATATGTGCTGGTTGCAATAGAGAAATTGGCTATGGGCGATTTCTGAGTTGCATGGGTGGAGTTTGGCATCCAGAATGTTTTCGTTGTCATGCATGCAACCTACCAATATCTGATTATGAGGTCCAACTCTACTCCAAGTCAAACTTATCGTTAACAGCTCTTTAACAAGGTGTTCCTATATTCCCTCTAAACTCTAAGATCTTTAACACTTTAGAAAGGTTGAGATTTTATAACAAGTTGTCAAATTTGGATTCAGAATACAGATTACTCTCTGTCAAGCAACATATCTTTTTGTATGGTTAGTTTGACTTGAACATTCCTGCTTGTCTATGTAGTTCTCCATGTCTGAAAACCGTCCATTCCATAAATCATGTTATAAAGAGCACCATCATCCAAAATGCGATGTTTGCAAGAACTTTGTAAGTTCTTTTAATTATCAGTCAATAGTTTTCACGATACCACTTTAGTATGCAGTCTTTTCTAAAAAAACCTTTAATATGCGGTTGTAGATAAAGATTGATTCTTTAAAATTCATGCAGATCCCAACAAATGCAGGTGGTCTGATTGAGTACCGAGCACATCCTTTCTGGCAACAGAAGTACTGCCCTGCCCATGAGCGTGACCGGACTCCTCGATGTTGCAGCTGCGAAAGAATGGAACCAAGGGACACTGAATATTTGTCTCTAGATGATGGTCGAAAGCTATGCCTTGAGTGTCTTGATTCTGCGATAATGGATACCCATGAATGTCAACCCTTTATCTTGAAATTCAAGATTTTTATGAAGGATTAAATATGAAAATTGAGCAACAAGTTCCGTTGCTGTTGGTTGAGAGACAAGCTCTAAATGAAGCTATGGAGGGAGAAAAACATGTAAGGTTAAAAGTAATTGTATTGTCAATAACTTGATTACGTCATTGTAATACCGATGAAAATACTTTTTAGTTGTCGTGTCGGTCTCAAGATTCAATCTTTCATTGGTGGCAGGGTCATCATCACATGCCTGAAACTAGAGGACTGTGCCTTTCTGAAGAACAAACCATCAGCACTGTACGGATTTTAATAGTATCTACAGTAAATTGTGGAATTTCAGTTCTATTTTTTGGGCACAAGCTTTATTTGGTGTTTATGTTTTTCTGTTTTACTGAATAAAAACAGATAATGAGGAGGCCAAGGGTTGGGGATGGTCGGATAATGGACATGTTTACAGAGCCTTATAGGCTAGTTCGTAGATGTGAAGTGACTGCCATTCTCATTTTATATAGTCTCCCTAGGTAAATTCTTAACTTAACTTCCTATATAGTAGATGTAGCAATTATAACCCATTCACTTAGGGGTGAGCATAGAAACCTATTAGCCGAAATATAACCGATTAACCGAACCAGTATGTTAAACGATGGTTAGTTTATGTAGATTCTGGTTAACCGAATATTGCGGTTCGGTTACGGCTAATCCCCATAACCAACCCACTAATAACCGAACCGCGCCAATATACATATACATATATGTATATATATTAAATTTTATGATTTTAAATATATTAATATATAGTATTATGTTTATTATTTATATGGATTGAAATGTGTCAAATAGTCATGTTTGTGGGTGTTTAATGGGCTAATGGCAAGAAATCAATACATAAGGCCCAGTTAATGATTGTTGGGCTAGAGTCACAGGCCCAAAGTTTTGGTGGTTAACCTTTTAACTGAAAAAGAATAACAGATCCGGAAAAAATAACCGATAGCCGACCCACCTATTAACCGAAACCGATCGGTTTCTATTATCAGTTAACCGACAAATTCGGTTTGGGTTTGGTTTTGGGTCACAACCGACCCAAACCTACCCATACTCACCACTACCACTTATCCTAACGAGTAAAACACGAATAACTAAAGCTAAAAATGAAGCTGGTGAAATGGGTCAGATGGGTTGAAAGTTGCTTAAAATGTATTTTTACTGCATACAACCTCCCAAAACACGTCACTGAAAAAAGTAGTTCATAATTGTAATAATATTTTTAATCATATATAATGCATTGATTATCTATGGATTTTTTAACATATGGACAAAAACGTTTCAGCCAAATTTATTTCAACCTGTACTAAAAAATGACCCATTTTGTCCTGAACCTGTGTTGACCCATTACCCAACCAGTCTGACCTGTCCATTTTGCCACCTCTGATACATAGATATGAATCATGATTTATGATACAATCCAAAACCTAAAACCTTCATGAATTCAGGTTATTAACGGGATCAATTCTGGCACATGAGATGATGCATGCATGGCTTCGACTTAAAGGTTGGTTTTCCTTTGTTTATTGTATATAATGACGAAGATGTTCATTCCTCTCCCATTCTATCTTCCATGTTCATAACTGGGGTTAATTTTTAATACCAATGCTGTTTTCTTCTCGTTGGAATAAACAGGATACTCTAATCTACCTCCTGATGTTGAAGAAGGGATCTGCCAAGTTCTTGCTCATATGTGGTTGGACTCTGAGATCATGGCTGGTTCTAGTGGCACTAATGTTGCTTCATCATCTTCATCTTCATCTTCATCTGCACCTGCACCTGCATCTGCGTCGTCAAAAAAAGGCAAAAGGTCCGAGTTTGAGAAGCAACTAGGTGGGTTTTTTAAACACCAGATCGAGTCAGATACATCTGCAGCTTATGGAGATGGATTCAGAGATGGTAACAAAGCTGTGCTCAAGTACGGTCTCAGAAGCACTCTTGATCATATTCGACTTACTGGAAGATTTCCTTGTTAGAATATCAAGAGCAAATAAAGAAGCATTCGGAAATAATTGTTCCAGGATTTTGGTTTGTGCTATTTACTTCTTTTTATATATAGGGACAATAACTAAATGTGATATATAGAAATATATGTGTTTCTTTTTTCTATGATACCTCAGCTATGTACTTTTTCAGATACAAGATAACCCAACATTTGCTGCTTCGATAAATGGAATCATACGTTAACTACCTTAAAATGTCTTGAAATGAACTTTTATGTCTCTCCTTTAGGTGAATGTAGATAGAAAGTATACACATCAACATCAAGTTTGATTCTTTCCAGCTGGGATTCTTTATTAAAATTCCTTTGAAGCCTACTAATATTCCTATGTTGTCTTTATATGGTTATCCTCAGTAAAGATGTTAAAACTCCATGGTGATTTGAAAGCTTCTAACTAGACAACCTTTGGCTAATATAATGAAGCTAACGTCATTTCCTGCCGGCCTAAAATGATTTTTATATAGAATTACATGAATATATTATACACTTATTGGATTTATCTTAGTTAATTAATCAAGAAAGTCATAAAGCTTATGTCCGTATTGCATATGGGCTCAATTTGATAATAAGGATTGAAAGTTACATAATGCTAGTAGTGATAGCAACTTCCCTATACTTAGCACATAATACAAAGACTAGATAAAATCACTTGTTGGTGAAGTTCATTAGTATGGCAGTCTCATATTTTCCATTACTAGCTATTTCTGTGCTCGTATTTTATCCATTCTATGTTTCCGCAACACCTGCAGACACGAACTTCTCGTGTTCTGCAAACTCACCGCCTTCCTGCCAAACATACATCACGTACCGTGCAAGGCAACCTTATATGGATATTGGGAGTATATCCGATCTGTTCGGTGTAAGCCGTTTGAGTATAGCAGAAGCTAGCAATCTCACCTCAGAAAATGAAGAAATATTTTTTGATCAGCTTTTGTTGATACCAATTACCTGCAGCTGCAATGGTAAGAACTATTTTTCTAATGTCACCTATACAATTAAAAACGGTGATAGCTTTTATGTCGTAGCCACTTCTGTCTTCCAGAATTTGACTAACTTTCATGACGATGAAGACATGAACCCATCTCTAAAACCGACCAATTTGACAGTTGGTGAACCAGCCGTTTTCCCTTTGCTCTGTAAGTGTCCTACGCAGTTACAGAATCAAGAGAAATACCTTATTAGTTATGTATGGCAACCAAAAGATGAAATCTTGCCTGTGAGCTCTATGTTTAATACTAGCTCTTATGATATTGCCAGTGAGAATAATTTTCGTAATTTTACTGCTGCTGTGTGTCTTCCAGTTCTTATACCCGTCTCTCAATTACCGTTCTTTCCTCCACCTCATCACCTCTCTGCTTCAAAAAGGGGGAAGCTAAAAAAGAGTCATTTACTGTTTATCGTTTTAGGAACAGTCGTTGGATCTTTCTTTCTTTTTAGTCTGTTATGGTTTGTGTTTTACAAATACCGTTCACATAAAACCAAGAGAATCTTGGCTCGGAATGAGTCTTCCTTTGAGTTCACTGATCTTCTTCATATGAAAAAAGGTTCAAAACAGGAAGTGATTGTGCCCACGAAAACCAATCAAGATAAGTTGCTTCCAGGGGTTTCGGGATATTTAAGCAAGCCGATCATGTATGAAAGGAAGGAGATAATGGATGCAACCATGAACCTCAGTGAACGGTACAGAATTGGAGGGTCGGTTTATAAGGCCGTGATCAATGGCCAAGTTTTGGCTGTGAAGAAATTCAGAGATGCAACCGAAGAACTCAAGATTTTGCAGAGAGTAAATCATACGAATCTTGTGAAGATGATGGGAATTTCATCTGACTTTGATGGAAGTTGTTTTCTTGTTTACGAGTATGCTGAAAATGGATCTCTTGATAAATGGCTGTTTCCAAGACCTTTATCTTCTTCTCCAGGTGCTGCTGCTAATATTAACCTATCTTGGTCTCAAAGATTGAATCTAGCACTCGATATTGCTAACGCCCTTCAGTATATGCATGAACATAGTCAACCGAGCATAGCCCACAGGGACCTCAGAACAAGTAATATACTTCTCGACAGCACATTCAAGGCGAAAATTGCTAATTTTTCCACAGCTAGACCTGCAATAAGCTCCATCATGTTAAAAGTTGATGTTTTTGCTTTCGGGGTTATTCTCCTTGAGCTACTTTCAGGGAGGAAAGCCATGGAAAGTAGAGACGATGGAGAGATTTATATGTCGTGGAAAGAAATAAGGAAGATAATTGAAGTCGAAGAGAGAAGAGAGGAAAATTTACGGTTGTGGATGGATCCAAATCTAGGAAGCTTTTACCCCATCGATGGTGCTTTAAACATGGCGGCATTAGCCAGAGCTTGCACATCAGAAAAGTCTGCAAATAGGCCTGGAATGACGGAAATAGTGTTCAATTTATCCATTCTTACTCAATCATCGTCTGAAATGTATGAAAGATCTTGGACCTCTCCAGGTTTAGAGACAGAAGATCCTCATATCATTAGTCCGGTTATGGCTCGTTGAACTATGCAAATACTCGTATCTCTGTGTGATTTCTTGTATCAAATCAGCAACAAAAAGAAGATAGAAGATAGAAAACTCTTGTAAAATTCTGTTTTTTATGATGTTTCTTAAATATACTTCTGGTTTATTTTCATATCCTTTGAAATCCACACACTTCTAAAGGTGAAAAACAGATGGAATTATAACATAGAAAAGTTTGATATTACAGAATTTGCAGCTTTACACCATAGAAACAGACTCTAAAGAAGTAAACAAATATTATCGATACAAGTAATGTTAAACAAGCCTACTTATACATGCCTAAATTTAGACCTACTCCACTCATAGTATGCCACATAATTTAGTCATTTTCTCTTTCCTTATCTCCACCAATTGATTTAACATGTGTTCCAATCAATTTTTAGGTCCAGATTTAGGCCTACAATTTAGATCTATCTATCATTTTTCTTTCGGATATGTTAAAAGTGCAACACCAGATTCTTCACGTGATTTCATTTGAACAAGTAATTTTATCATGTTTAGTTTATTTGCAAAATAATATGGCTAGGGAGTTAGTTGTTACCTAGTCTAATGGGTTGTCCTAGTTTTTAGCGTTATGGAGTAGGTAGTGGAGTCATGATTTATTTTTTAGTCCTGTAAGCCTATATAAGGCATTGTTTTCTAGTGAATTATTGAGCACAAAAAAAGCACACTTCGAGTGCAGAATTTTCCTTTTCTTCTTCTATATTTAACTTTTGTGAGTTCCTTGCGTTAGAGTTGTACTTTGTATTTGAGTTTCTGTTCAACAGGATATTCATATGCAATATTATACACAATAAAGTATGAACCATCATACAATATCGTCTTCCCTGAACAGAAATGGTTACCGACATTCCTCTAGCCTGTGAAGTGGTCAGAATTCTCGAAAGACATTGTGAAACCTCATTCATATTGGGTCGAGCTGATGGATCTTTATTCAGGCAACCATATGTTAATCTGACCACAGCCCTGGCTAGTTCTGGAGGATAATTCTCTTGGAGACGCGGGTCTATGAAATTAGTCAACTTCTGATTTCCCTCTACATGTTCTTCATCAAGAACCTCATCCAAAACCTTGGATAAATTCTTATCCACCTTTTCTGAGAGATCAGAAACGTGTTTTCCTGTTACTACCTCAAGCATCAGAACTCCTAACCCGTAAACATCAAGCTTTGTAGAGATCAAACCATTTTTCAAATACTCAGGAGACATGTAACCTCTAGTAACAACGATGTGTCGGGTCAGAGCAAATTGACCGTCTTGCCCTTCAGCGGATCTTGCCAGATCAAAATTAGTAATCTTGGCTCTGAATTTGGTATCAAGAAGGATATTGCTGCTCTTTAGATTCTTGTAAACATATGGAGGGGTGGTATAGCTGTGCAGATAATCAAGTCCGTCTGCTACATCTAACGCTACTTGTATTCTCCAATCCAATTCAACGATTTGTTGCAGTTTAACCCACCATAATAGATCCAACCACTTAAGGGTCCATTGACTGCAAACTCATAAACTAGGTACCAATGGCCATTATTAAAACAAACGCCTGATAAACGAATAAGATTATGATAGCGAATAGTGTTAAGTAATTGAATCTCTTTCGACACATCTCCATGCATTTTCTTGATGGCAGCAAATTCTCCCTTGATTGTACCTTTATAAACAGACCCCTTAATCAAACAATTAGGACTAAAATCTTGTGTAGCTGACTTAAGTTCCTCGTATATGTAAACTTTAAGGGATTGAGCTATGCTACTTAAACTCTCCATGAATTCCGAATCTTCGTCAACATCCAAGTTCTTATCTCCTGGCTTCTCAATCGCTTCAAAACTCTGAGAAGCCGAAGAAACTACAGGTAGAATCATCTGCTTTCTCTTTGAAAAGAAAAACCAGAAAACACAGAACCCAATGGCGAACGTGACAACAACCCCTCCTAAGACTCCTACCAGCACATATACCCATTACAGGTATAATCAAGAACAGAAATTGAAGCATTTCTGATAGTTGTATTTAATTTTCTGATGTATGGTTGCTGGGCTTGGATCAAAATTTGTGGACAGATCAAGAAAAGATGCAGGGATGACATGTTGTGTGCTCAAAGATGAAACACAGAAAACAGAAGTTGATTGAATAGCAAGAAAAGAATGGATTTTTAATAAAGATATGATGTTGACTGAGAATATCTATAAAGGTTTAAGATAATATAATTTGAAGTAGTAAGAAGGTATGCAAGGTTTTGGATTGAAATGGTCTAAGGTAGATGGAATTAAATGAATGGATGAGTGATTAAAATAATATGAAATGATGGTGGGGAACCATGAATGATGTTGAAATATAACTTGTGGTCGAGTGGATATTTGTTTGGGTCAACGACAGGGGAAGACTTTGAAAAGGTTATCTATTTGCCATGTTTATTTGGGTACCTAGTCAAGCATGTATGTTGCAATTTCCCGGTAATGAGGAAGTTGAAAACTGTTGAAGCTTTACTTCAAATAATTTAATGCAATGATAGCCCCATACACACCAATAATTTATGTCCAATCTCTATAATTGTTACACTGTTACCTGTTTAAAGGATGAATTGTTGGTTATTTTTTTAAAGATAGCATGTTTCACTGTTTCAATATTGTGAAAAAATACTAAGTATGTCTAATTTATAAGTATAAAAGTATGTCTAAAAATTAGGCTGTTTTTAAACCTATATTATCAGATGTATCTGTTTTAAGTATATAAAAGAGAATTATTTGTGAGATAAGGTTTTTTTTAGTCCAAGTGGATCTTGTCTTTACCATGATCAACTTTCCTTGGTTAACAATAATTGTAGTTTTATCAATATTGGTAGGTTCCTTTATTTTCTTTCTTTCCCCATAATGGTAGAGAAATTTGGCATGATGCTCACTAAACCTCCGTAATATCTAACAAGTCGGAACGAATATCCAAGCATCTAGCCCATCTAAATCTTGGGTCCGGGCCATCTCTATTTCATGGTTGAAGGCTAAGTCTTATTATATAATAGCAAGTAATCTGGTCTCAATAGGAGCAAGAGACTTGGTGACAACAACCATAATGAAAGATTATTTAGTCTTGGAAATGCCAAGCAGACCAATTAGTAAATGATTCATATTGTCAAGCGTACCCTTTCCAAATTTTATTAGAAAATCAAAAGATCCACGACCGCCAATATATTTCGGGGTAACAAAAATGTATTTTTCTGGGGTAACCTAATGTGAGTTTTTCATTTTGATTTGCTACCCCACCGTGATTGAATGAGAAGGATAAGAGGCTCATGGGATTGACGTGAGGGTGTAGTGCCTTCCGTGAAGATCGTACGACTAACATTCCTTCCTAGCTCCATTTCAACATTTTAGCGGCGTACCCATAGCTTTTGAAAATGCCAGTTTCAGTCCTTTCCTTTTACTTTTTAATCCTTATACTTTATATAATATTACATTTTTAAATTAAACTGGTTATGTTCAAATTTCATTTGCATAAGATGTAGGTTTCTTCTTCCAAAAGAATGGTCTCCCTCTCCTATTCTCTAACAGCGTGTTCTCGAGTTAATAACTAAGAGGAAAATAAGAGAAGAGAAGGGAAGAAGGAAGAAAAGAAAAAGAAATGAAAAGAAGGAAAATTGCAAAGTTGTGTCCTTAAGATGGAATTCCTTCCTAATCATCCCAAATATGGAAAGAAAGGATGAAATGAAAAATACATTGAAAAATCCCCTTCTCTTCCATTCCCTTCTTTTCTATCCCTTCTATTAAAAAACTCAAAAACAACATTTTGTTTTTAAATCATTTTCCTTCTTTTATTTTCCATATGATAAATAGCTCAAGAAAATAGTGTAAGATAGGTAAGTTTAATGTCTTTCTTCGTCTCCATCTGCATCTTCATCTTCAATTTTCGTGACGCTTTCGAAATTGTAACAAAACTGGGATGATTTGTTTGTTAATTTTTAAATTTAAATTGTAGAGATTGGGGCATTGTAACAAAATTGTTATATAATAAGTTAGTAATTAAAAAACAGTTTCTTTAAAAAAGAATTATGTTGATGAAAGATTGGGGCTTTTTAAGTATTTGATGTTTTTCAGGATCTGTATTGTTTTTCTTTTTCACATCGTTAATGTTTTGATTTTCTTTTTTGTTAATTTTTAATTGAATTAAAATATTTACAACAATTTATTAGTAATTACATGTGTGACTTTTATATTTCTTTTGACGAAAGAATGGAGATATTTTATTAGTTAATGATGATGATGTGTTTTAAGGTTTAAGTTGTTTTTTTTATATGCTTTTAATTTTCTTTATTATTTTTTTCAGATCAGTTAAACGATGATTTTGCAGTGGAAAAAGAAATCCGACTTGATTTTCCGTGCTTGCATTGTTATGAGGATTTTGATATTGGGTCTTTAGACCACCTGCAGTAGTGATGGTCCGTCATGATGGTCCGTCATGAGTGTCACATTAGCACGACTAAAAATCATCTCATGCCTAACCATAATGAGATTTTCACGATTACTCACGACTAAGAATTGGTATCCACATTTTTTCAAGTAAGTTGTACTTTGTACTTTATTTGTTGTACATTTTTCTATTTAAACTAGATAAAAATTAAAAGAAAAAGAGTGGGGCTCAAATTTTTTCCGTGTTGGTTTCGTGCTACGCATGACGACAACAAGTGAGTACGGGTTGCATTCCATTCGTGCTCACCCGTGCTTGGAGGACGAAGATGATCATGACCTGCATTGCAGGTGGTCTTATGTTCGTATCTTGAAGATGAACACTCTTGTGAATCCAGAGCCACTGTAATGATCTTCTCTCTGTCTATATAAATGTTTTGTATATCAATATATGTATTTATATAATTATGTGTTTCTCAAAGTTTGATGTTAAAAGGCTTTGACTCTTTTATGCATCTATTTGAAATGATTGATGATTTAAATCATGTTGGTGAAACGGAGAACATAAAGACCAATTTTTTTGGTTGAGCCATTTGAATTTGAATATTTGATAAAAGTATAAAGATATAGTGTTATTATTCCCCATTTTGAGTGTGATGGTTTTAAGTGTCATATAAACGCTTATAGTTGAATTACAAAGTATTGCTTGATATATCCATACATCAAGTTAAATAAATCTTTCGCCTTTTGATTTTAGTGGGCGTCCATAAATTTCTTTCTCAGTTCTAAATGGGAAGTAAATGAGTCTTCCTTTTCTTATTACAGAGCATCATTTTTTTGCTATATAATCATTCACATCATCACATGCATGGGAAGTAAATGAATCCATGCATGGGAAGTAAATGAATCTTCATTTTCTTATTAGAGAGCATCAATTTTTTATCTTCGATCACCGTCAAATTCATACTCAATATGCCAAGAATAATTTTGCTCACTTATTCATTGCCAACGTTTTTCTTTATTGGTTGCAGGGTAGGGGCCATGTATAAAAAGGTTAAAATTTACAAGCAATCATTTTTAGTGAAGGTTCTTTCATTAAACCTTTTTAATCTATTTCTCGAAAGTTATGTTGTGATGGTGGTTGGAACGTAAGTAATATCTGAAATACACCTCAACATTCACAAAAGCACAATAGTTTTGTGCATGCTTATTATTATTATTATTATTATTATTATTATTATTATTATTATTATTATTATTAATTATTATTTGTTATTTGGCGACTTTTCTCACACCAAAGTGCCTAGCAGAATGCCGAAGGTTTTTTTTTCCTATGATGCTATTAGTATGGCCAAATCATTTGACAAGAAACACGGTATGACATCCACTATATCTACTAAAGTTGCTTGACAAATGACAACCAAATTGGATTCACCGAAATGGACAGCATTGGGACCTTCACTGTCAATGAAAAAGTTAACGAAGTTGATCACAAACTTCAGGTTCCATCAATAGCCAAAACATCCCCGGATTGTGAAAAATTGGAAGTGGTCAAAGCTCAAGATGGAAACAACCAAAAATTGATGGACAATTTTGCTAGAGATCATTTATCTGAGTCTCCCGAAGATCGGGCCCAACCAAGCCTGCACCTTTCAGTGTATACGTCTTTGTTCAAATTACCGACCCTATACTTTACATGCTGCATATTGGCTCCATTAAGCTTCATGTCATTCAGTAAGATTGTATTATTTCCATGGAATCCGCCCTATTGATGACAAAAGAACTGCTGATTGTTTGGTCAAACGAATTAACACACAGTTGGGAAGGTATAACTCTTTGATATCTTTGACATCTTATCTCTAAATGGGAATTAAAGTCTTTTATTGATCGGAGATGTTGTGTGTTTTCTGGTGGGATTTACGAAAATCAAATGTTTATCCCAATAATTCTACTGTATAAGGATTGGTACCAGGTGTTCAGGTGGATTTCCTCAGCTCGGCTAGAGGGAAGGAAGCTTATGAGATGAACAAAAGTTGTTAGATGGGCTGATATTGTTGATCCAGAAAACAATTTTCCAAAGCCTGTGGAATACCCTGATTTACTCGGATTTCTCAAGGTTATACTACATGAAAGAAGGTTTCATTTTGACTTATCACTGTTTCATTTTGAGTTCAATCAATCTTCCAGGGTGGCTTTTGGCTTTTTACGCAATGATGAGCCTAATCATGACTCAATGGACCAATAGCAACTTTGTGCAAGTCCTACAATAACTGTTGACGTCCGTTGCCAGTATGTTCAGCTTCTATATGTTTATTTATTTTTATTTTTAGGTCTTTTTTGTAAGTTTTTGAATCAAGTTTGCTTTATTGGTGCTCTCGATGTTGAATTCTAAGTTTGAAGTGGGTAATTTTTTTTTTTATCTTTTTTTGACTTTTCATGTTGTATGTCTAACAGAGTTATATGCATGGGATGATATACAGTTAGTTTACAAAGTGCTATTTGTTATCACTTCAAGAATCACAGTTAATGTATCTGACAGTTTCAAGTGTACATATTTGAAACTCTAATTGTCTACAAAAAGAAAATGACAGTTAAAAAAAATTCAGCCCAACCCGTACATAAGATTACCCGTTATGATGATCCATCCATTTTCTGGACTCTATATTTCTTAAGAGTGAAAACTAAAATGTGATGGGCATATATTCATTAAAAAAAAGAAGCTAAACTATTCGTGGGAAGCGATTGAATGGTCTAAATTCTTGAGCATATTTGTTTTGTTTTAGTAAATTCTTTGTGGTTTCGAAAGGTTTTAAGCCGATGAAAAAAGGGTAATATGTTGACAATGGATCTCAAACTTAGGGACTATTGTATTGGAGCTGGTATAAACTAAGAGGGCGTAATGTCAACTTGAGAACATTGTTTTATTGATATTACTTGATCCCTACTACAATATCATATGTCAACAATATTTATCTTTTGACTTTCTATAATGAGTTATATATTTTCATGAATAATTTTGCATAGTCACGTATCAATAAACTAGTATAACGGAATCACGTATCAATAAACTAGTATAACGGAAGAAAACAGAATAATCAGCAAAAGATCTTGTAGCAAAGGGTTTTACTAATACACGTTCCGCAACATATTAATGAATTAATTTTTTTTTATAAATGAACATATGCATTCAATATTTATTAATCAAATCTATCTAGGTTGTGAGTTGTGACTTGTGAGGCGGCCAGCCGGCCACACAACCGGGAGGACCAAAACCATGCCAATACTGGGCCAATTTTCAGTGTTATTTATTTTATTTTTTCTTGGTTGTTAAGAAATGAACAACACTAATAATAGATGGGCTGATGGGCCGGGTCATCTGGCAATTGCCAAATCCATGTAAATGGATATATCTCGTATAGCGTCGGTGCGATTACACCCGGATTATTTCCGGTGCCGACTTAACCCCGTGACGGAAAATTTCTCAATCGGAAGAAAACCTTCAATTTTACGAATTTGTTCTGCAGCTGGAGACCTGAGTCAGTTCACCATTGAAAATAATACTAATAATCAGAAGAATAATGATAATCCGATGTTAATGATAATCCGATGTTTATACTGGGCATGGGTTTCGTTGGCGAGTTTATTGCTCAAGACCTCATCAATCAAGGATGGTAACCTTTTTAAACCCTAACTATTTTTAAATTCATTTTTCTAGTTTACTGCTTATTTATGTTTGTACATTAATTTATTAGGGTTGTGTCTGGAACTTGTACAAGCGTTGGCAAGAAGGATAAATTGAAGAAATTGGGATTCAATGTCCATCTTGTTGATGCTAATCACCCACAGTTAGTTTTCTATTTTCTTTTATTTGACAAAATATTATCAATGTAACTCATAGATTTTGTTGGTTTGCTTGTTATTAATCAAACAATCAAAAAGTTGTAGACTTTTTACATAATAGTGATAAATATGATATGTATATAGCTGCACAGTACTAATTGGAATTAGGTTTGGAAGAAAGCAAATTCATTCTCGTACTAAACAAGCTTCCAAACCATGTATTGATTCTCCCAAATGCGAAACAAGTTCAATGTCTTAATTTTTCAATAATAGCACTTTATATGCTGTGCCTGTCTTTAATATCTTGAATCAACATACACACCTCCTTGTTTCCATCTCCCCTTTCAAAGATATTGGTGATCCGGTAAACCTAATCCGAACTTTTTTTTCATTATAAATTCGTCGTAGGTTGATTGGGTGTCCAAAATGACGTTCCCCCATATGATATGGTGGCTCATTATTTATGTAATGCAGATGCTACAGCATGTTGAATCTTTAAAAAAGAACCTAAGCAATGAACACCTTCAATGGCTGTGTTATCTTTCTACAACAGGTTTGTGCTATTTATGTTAATTTTTCTTGAGTTTTGTAGGTTGCACCTGTATCGGTTGATGTAAAAATAGTTACAAATTCATGTGTGTGGTTCCATTTGATCTGTAGGTGCTTATGGTGATTGTGGTGGTGCATGGGTGGATGAAAAGTAAGTTAAGTTGATGTCGCCCTCAACTGGCGTCACAAAGTCTAATTTTATTTATATCTTGCTGCAGTTATCAACCTAACCCACCAAGCGAATTAGCTAAACTGAGGTTGGCTGCTGAGGAAGGATGGTTAAGTTTAGGACATGATCTTGGGGTGGCAGCACATATTTTTCGGCTTGGAGGTATCTATGGTCCTGGCAGAAGGTTGTCGTATATGCAATTCAAATATAAAGTATTTCCATAGTTACCAGTCTAACAATTTGGATTACTGTCTGGTTTACAGTGCTATTGATGTAATAAGAAAAGGTCCTTCATCAGATCTTCAGAGAGTAAGATCATTCAAGAAATACACATCTCGTGTTCATGTTGTTGATATCTGCAACGCTTTGAAGAAAAGCATTCAGAAACCACTCCAGGGTATGTTTTATTGCATTTGGTAAACTAACAATTATATAAATGTAGAATATACTACCATGTTTATATGAATTATCATATATTTTTATCAGAAAAATTTACAACATTGTGGATGATGACCCTGTCCCACGAAGTGAAGTGTTATCATTTGCTTGTAAACTTATAAACGAGAAATGGCCATCTCAGATCAAGGAAGTGGCGTCTCCAGCTACATGATTCATTTACTAAAGAGAGAAGTTTGAGGGGAGATAAACGAGTGGTTAATGAACGTAAGAAAACGGAAGTTGGAGTGAGTCTGCTTCATCCCAGTTATAGGTCTGGATTGCAAAGCATTTCTGACCAGATGCATGATTACTTTCCTTCAAGTTCATGTTAAGAATCATGTAGTTTTTATTTTGCCAATCATATCAACAAAGTTTGCTCAAGTGGGTCTGATGGGAATTCTTTTGGTTCCCCAAAAGAGAGAGGTTACATGAATCTAATTTGTCTGATTTTGTTTCATCTCAACCATTAAAGGGTGACCAAGATCCATACACATGATGTACACCATCTCACATTTTTGTGGTTTTTTAGCCTTCAAAATGGTTGCTTATGCCTCTGCATAACGGTGGAAACTCGGCTTCTTAGCCTGCTAGCATATAAACTGTTGATAAATGTCTATAACTTATAATTTTATTTTATTTTATAATGGAAAAGCCAGCTCACCCCAGGAGTAGTAAACAAAATATCGCTATTCGTTCCTGGTTAGGTATTTAAAATTTTAAGTCAGTGTTATAGACTTATAGGTGTGAACCAAAGTTAATATTGTTAGTCTGCTATGGAGAATGAAACAACTTATAGTTTGATGCATATATTACAACAATGAATATGTATTGTTTAAATAAACCTCCTAGACTAGGTACAATATCAAGCACTCGTCATGTACCATTATGCAATGCCCCGATAAGGCAATAATAGTGAAAATGAAACTTAAAAATGAACCGTAAATTAGTCACCTCATCAGGATCTGTTTGGGAGTTTTTTGATATTTAAAGCTTTTTGTTTTGAAAATTAAGCTACTTTAAAAAATAAAAATTTATTTGGATGCACAACTTTAAAGCTTTTAGTTTGAAGATTAAGCTTCTAATTTAAAAGCTCCTCCAACTAGCATTTAGAAGCTTTTTGATCATTTTTCACTTTGATATTACCAAACACGGTTTACAAATAAAGCTACAGCTACTAGCTTCAGTTTACAACTGACCGTTGCAGCTAACAGCTAGTTTTGTCAAACATACCCATAATTAAAATAGAATACAGTGGAGGAATCAGATTCCTTCATTGTTTTCCATCCTATACGATTCAATGATCTTAATTTCTTTCATATAATTACACTTTTGGCCCCTTAAATATGGTGTATTTTTTTAAATTAAAAAAAAAAGACCAAATATTTTATTCATTATAAAAGTTAAAGAATCTGTGAACTATATAAAAAAGTCAGTCACAATATTTTATTTATTTTATTTAAATTAAATTCATCCCGCGTAATAGCAGGTATATAAACTATATAAAAAATCAATTAAATAAAAATTAAATTCAATCCATGTCATCGCAGCTCTATTAACTATATAAAAAAATCGATCACAATATTTTATTCATTTATAAAAATTAAATTCATCTGGCGTTATCGCAGTTCTAGAGACTATAAAAACATCGACTAAATATTTTATTCATTTATAAAAATTAATTTGTTCCTCGTTATCGCAGGTCTATAAAATATATTAAAAAATGGCCGCAATGTTTTATTAATTTATGAAAAAGTAAATTCGTTTAGCGTTATCACGGGTCTATAAATTATAAACAATAAAAATTTCTTTCGTATAATTACACTTTCGACCCTTGAATATTTGATATATTTGTTTAAATTAAAAAAGTCGGCCACAATGTAAAAAGATCGACTAAATACTTTATTCATTTATAAAAGTTAAATTCGTCTCACGTTATCGCGAGTTTATAACCTAATAATCATTACAATAAAATGCATGAACTTGGATGGGTTTTATGTCTTCATTCCTACATTGTATCTCTCTGTCTCCTTGATAAGCATGTTACTCCCACGGAATAACATTTTCTGTAAGGTTCGGGGTTTTGCTTGTAATCGAAACATAAATTTTGACCATCTAATACGGGTTTATTATCCAGAGGTGTATCTATTGGGGGCTGGGTACAGCTAGCCCTTCAAGAAATATGAAATTATCATAAACGAAAAACAAACAAATTGAAGGGTGTTAGTGACGATTAAAAAGTTTTACTCCAGAGAAATTCGCCTCTTCAATTACAATTTCCAAGTTCCACCCCTGTTATTATCAATCCATTTATCTAACAGAAAGATGAACCTCGAGCTAATTAAATTTACTTATTACCAGTCGTACAGCGTATATAATATTATACTGTATCTAGTTTACTTATCGCATTCTGATTATAAATATTAGTTTACCTTACACGATGAAAATGGTATATTCATTTTTAGATTGACAAGATCGAGTTTGAACATTTTTATCAGAAGTATTTGGAAAGTGAACCTAGCCATCATAAGGGCCACCTACATTATACTTGCAAGTTGCAACATCATGTTGTCATTTTGTCCTTTATTCATCATGTAATCTTCAAGCCGGTCTCCAATACTTTATGTACATACGTCATCGTCGGTGATGAAATGTACGTTTATTATAAAAGAGTATTACAAATATAATTAGTTTATAATTATGGTTTAAATGTGCCGATTATGATGCTTCTGTAAGAGTGTGGTTTCATAGAAATAAAATAATGGATTGTAATCACAAATGTGGTCCTAAAATAAATTACATAAAGTAAATAAAATAAGTGGGTAAGAAATCAGGGGGCAGGATCGTAAATCCATGTGCCATCATCCATACTACTACTACTACAAAGTCCAAAGACCTCAGACACCACTGCATCAATCGCTAGTATTTACATTAAATACTGAATCAGCTAGCAGCAGGTTTCATTTAATCTTATTGCATGCAAGCCATAGACAAATAGACATGAAGTTCTTATCGCATAATGATAGCAGGAGTACTAATTCACTATCATCTTATTGTGTTAAAGAAAACAAGGCATGTGTAGGGTGGTGGGTTGATAAGTATTTCAAAGACTGTCTTTGCAATGTCAATGATGAAGTATCGTTTGCGTTAGGAATTGTAAGTCTTGTTTGTTGGGGTGTTGCTGAAATACCTCAAATCATTACTAATTTTCGTACTAAATCAAGCCATGGCGTTTCACTTATCTTCCTCCTAACGTGGATTGCCGGGTATGTTTTTTTGTTTAAATCATCTCTTTATAGCTTTCAGTAGCACGCGTACAACTGCATTTTGGACCGTGTGGTTCAACATTTTAAAAATTGTGCATATAACATCATAAAAGTAATGGACCGCACAGTTAATTAAGCATCATTTTTTTCGAAAAAAACAAATTTCTATCTCTGGTAACTGAATTTGAAAAGTCTCCTTTTTTTATGGTGCAGGGATATATTTAATCTTGTGGGTTGTCTTCTTGAACCTGCAACCGTGAGTCCTTTTCATATATGTTATGAATATGAATTTGAATAAATTAATTAGATGTATATATTTGTTTAATTTGTCTGATTTATGTCGTATATATCTTCTTTGTGGATGCAGTTGCCTACACAGTACTACACTGCTTTGGTAAATTAATATGAACATATTAATTGGATGAACAATATGCTGTGTATTTAGATGTTTAGTCTTGGCCTAGTTTTCTAATTACTCGCAACTAAAAATCAAACACAGCTTTACACAACAAGCACAGTAATCTTGGTGTTACAAAGCTTGTACTATGATCACATCTATGCATGGTTAAAATCCCCAGAACACGATGCTAGTGAAGGCCCAGAGGTAAAGTTCACTACGATATTGATTTTGCAGTTAGATCCGATTCTATTAGTAAATATGTAACTTGAAATTGATATTGTTTGTCATGAATTTTAGGTGGAAGAAGCCAAGAAACCTCTTCAACCAACAATCGAAAATCCGCGAAGTCGTGCCATCAGAGCATCCCCATCTCACCGCTGGGACTACTATTTCACGTTTGTCTTTATATTTATCCACAGCCACACTATTGTTTACTAAATTTATGGCCAGAAGTTGCTAAATGTTCTATATGATACAGCATATAATTTCAAAGATGAATAAAACTTAAGGATGAAAAATTATATTTGCAGGTCAGCAAGATCATTGGCTGGAAGTTCAACGCCACCTAATAGAGCTTATCTATGGACAACAAGAAGCGGGCCAGCCTCAGCTATGGCTGCCGATAATGATGATTCTTCAGAAGATGAGTCATCCATTAAGATACCAAAGACTGCAGCCCAGCCTAGGCCAATACCACGCTCAGTAAGCCGGACCATTAAAACTTGCTTTTCAGCTATATGCTAAAAAAGAAAACTTTTATCAATGTTATTGAAATGCTTAGCATGTAAATCCATGTAAATCGGTGAAAGTTAACATAGGTCATATATATATTTGTGGTATGAATGGTTTATCTCAGGTTGGTTATGGAACATTTTTAGCTACTTCACTCAATTTGCCATCACACACCAAGGGCATGGTACAAGTATATGTTTACAGGAACTTGTTACAAGTATGATCATTGCTTATTACCTTAGTAATACAATAAAATTTAAGATCTTGTGTTTGATTTACTGGCTAATCAATATAGTGTTGCAGGATAACGGTGGGAATCATACTGTTTATGGTCAATGGTTAGGGTGGCTGATGGCTGCTATATACATGGGTGGACGGATTCCTCAAATTGTCTTAAATGTAAGTCATGGTTCATCAATAATTGCCTTGATTTGTGGTTCTGGATCATACGTCCAATTTTATCGAATTTAGATCAAACTTGTGATACATCTGTTGTGATTATTTCCAGATCAAAAGAGGCAGTGTTGAGGTAAGTGTCAAGCCTACTTCTCTTTGGGACAGATAAAAATTAGCATGTTTTGACCTCGTAGTACCCATTTCTCATTGGTAACAAATTTGCATTCAGGGTTTGAATCCTCTCATGTTTGTGTTTGCCCTTGTGGCCAATGCAACTTATGTTGGAAGGTGCCCGACTTTTCTCTCTAGATATATCATACACTGAATGAATCGCAATAAAAATGTCTCAAGTCATTTATGATTTGAATGCAGCATTTTGGTAAGAAGTACAGAATGGGAGAAAATCAAAGCAAACATGCCTTGGCTGCTTGATGCTGCTGTGTGTGTGGCGCTTGATGCTTTTGTATCCTCATTTCTGTTCAATTTTTAATGTTTTAATTATTCGCAATTCAAATAAATCCTAAACATCATCAGGTTTGATACCTTAATGAGCATAAACTATCACAGATAATAATGCAGTATGTATACTACAACTACTTCATGAAACGAGTTCCAAACAGGGGCGATGAATACAAGAGTGACTACTAGTTGGAAGCAAAGAAGACTTGTGTAGCTTACGACAACTTGGAGGTACATGAATTTCTGGATCAGTGAACAAACGAAAAGTGGTCCCATTGGGTTTGGATTCGAGAGGTAAGCCATTGTTCCTTCCTTGTATGCCTATTCATATGATTTAAATTAGTTGATGGGAGACCAAGATTAATTGGCACGTAATTAGGATAATGTCGACAATGTTGTCACAGGCATTCCGACAGATTGTAATGTTGTGAGTTCTGCAGTAAGGGGAATTATTAGGTTTAGTTGACAATATGTGGTTTCGTTTACATTGCATATTGAACTATGAATTGGAGTAATGTTATGATTTTTTTCATTTTATCAATTCTTGAGTAGTGTTTTTAAACTCATTTCATTAACTTTATTTACTTCGATGATCTTAGTACTCAGGGATCTTTAACAAATTAAAACCTAAGAACCAAACAATATCATAACTTGACTCTCCATGTGAGGTTTACATCATGCCGTTGCTCACTCAAAAGACTCAAAATAGATAATAGAGCATTTTTCATGTGACTTGGAATAAATTTTCTATTTGTACTACATTTTTAAATAATGTTCAAGTAAATGACTTTTTAACCCCTTCAACTACTGATGCATTTTCACTTGGCCATGCTTCTTCATGTGGGTAACAAGCTTTCCTCAACTCCATGTATTTATCAACATCAAAGCCTTCGCGCTTCATCAACTTTTTCTGTTTCGAGCTAAACCTGCTCTGAAAGAACCCTTCAAAAGAAGGCTCTTTTGCCGTCCTCAAGAAAAATGTGTACCCACCCAAGAAATAAATCGATGTAACATAAAAGCAAATGGGCTCCATCACATCCCATGAAAGTTCCCAAAATGTGAGCCTCATGAACCCTGCAGTCTGCACCATTAGGTAAGCCAGACCACCCCATAGCTCTCTCTGGACCAATTTTTTCGCCTTGGTGTCAATAGCAGACTTCCACCGCTCCATCTCCTCCAATTCTTTCATCGGTGGGTTGTGGGTCGCCGGCAAATTCATAGGCAGCAAGCCATAGATGGCTTTCACTACCTGTAATACAAAATTGTTGGTAAAACAAGACTCACCCAACTTACACTGACACCATTTTTTGAACTCTTTTATAAAACTCGACACCAATTTAAAACTCTTTCAACACCTAATCAGCACTAACCAAACAAAAATTGGAAAAATAGAAGTAGAAATAATACACCTTGAACATATAACATTGCCTACCTAACACACAAAACTCACACATACAATCAAACTTGTTTTTTCATAAACCTAACTACTAATTGCAAGTCCCAATTTTGACCACACACAATTCTTGAAAAATTAGGCAAACCTCCCAATCTTTTTCCTAAAACAAGTTTTCCCAAATCCAAAACAAAAAAAAATCATCCCAAGTTTGCAACTTTTCCAGGTTTCCAATCTGGGAAAAAATCAATACAATTTTTGCTCAAATGAATATTGAAAAAAAACAATCTCTTTTGTTTTCCAAATAAAATCTTAATGTATTAGCTGTCAATATTTTTTTCATCTGGCAAAAAGGTTAAAAAAAAAATCTTTTTTGTTTTTGTTTTTTTCTGGGGAAGGCAGATGAATCAAAGTAGTCCCTTTAGGTCAGTCTCCACCTCAAACAAACGTGTTTACACGTTTTTTAACATCTGGTTTCTCATTCTTCCCTGTTGAGACAAAAAACATAACACAGTAATACAAAACAACCCATCAGATATCGGTCTTTTCTTTATCAAATAAATTCAATAAATCAAAAACTGTACGCAAACCCTAAATAACACACCCCAAATGCCCAAAAGCATTCGATTTGTAGCTGTAACAAACCAAATTATATTAATAAAAAGCAACAATTTTTATATATTATAATTATTAATTAATAGTTAATATTAAATTAATTAACAATAACAAAATTAGTAGTATGAATTAAGAATCCAACCTGTTCAGGCTTGAGAAAAACCACGTTTCCTAACACGATCACAGAACCCGAATCATCAAGCGCTTTTGCTAAATCCAATCCTTGATCTCTATTATAACAATCATTCACACATATTTCAATAAATTCGTCATACGAAATATGAATTTTACAGCTGCTATTCAATTTCTCTTTCAATTTCTCAATTTGCGAAACCCTAAGTATCTTCTTAGCATGCGCCACCGTCAGCTCCCCAGCCATCGGCGGTGGTGAGAGTCCGTCGAGACGGATTCGGTTTCTCGTAATGTCGATTTCCTTTAGCTTCTCGAGCATACTCTCACCTCTCGATCGGAGGATCTCCGGCACCAGAAACCGCCGGAGAACTGATTCGTCTCCAGGATCTGGTGCGACGGAATTAGGCGGCATCGGAAACTGAGAGGTGGCGGCGGAGGAAGGGGAAACGCGGCAGTTACGTAAGGTTTGATTGGAGAATTTGTTGGTGTTGCAGATGTTAAACATCCGGTGAACTAGAGTTTGCTTGAACGCCATTGATTAGAATTAGATATAATTATTAAAGTAATATCAATAAAAACAAAGGTTTTAGTTTTAATTTGAATTGTTTTATTTGGAAAGGTGAAAATGATTAGTGGTTTTATATAGGGAAAGATTAGGATGTAAATTGTTTCAAGGATGAGACTACCGTTTGGTGTTTTCCATCATAGGACTATAAAGTATTAAATGTTAATGTTGATATTTACGAAATTTATTGTTTATTTATGTCGTAAAAAATTTAATTTAGAAATATATAAAATTTAAAATTTAAGAGTTGTAATTTATAAATTAGTAGCTCATTTAAAAAGTTATTAATAATTTTTAAAAGTAATTTGGACATTAATCATTATTAAATCTAATTTTAAAAAGATAGATGAAAATGATTTATATATAATTAAGATAAAATATATTATTATTAACATTGATGTTCAATTCAGCGATTCAAAATTATTAAAAGTCTAGATAATTAAAATGTTATACAAGGGTCAAACAATAATATTTTTAAAGGTAAAAGAAAAAGTTGAGTTTGAACTTTTTTAAAATTTAGAAACAAATAGCAAAAGGCATCATACTCTAAATGCAATATAAATTATAAAAGGGTGGGGAATAAATGGATTTATTTAAAATCTATCATTCATAGTTAATTAGAAAATTATATACCATTATAATTTTAGATATCTATAGCAAATCAAGCTAAAATAATGAAACAATTTGTACAAATAAAAGACTATTTAACACGAGTGATGGATTATTAGACATTTATTATAGGATTTTAAAGATTGTGTTGTTCAAATATTTTTTAAAGTTTGATATGTTCATTTTTAAATGAAGATTAGATGTATATTAATTTTAAGATGTAGAAAGTATGAAGAATAAATCATTTTGATTGACACGTAACACCATTTTAAGTGCATATGTGTCGAAAAATTAGGAAGTGGGGTCTTTTGATATACTAATGATAACATCAGTATTAAAAGTATGAATACAATTACATATACATCATATGGTATGTTATTTTTTTTCTTCTACTAAATAAATACACTATTATGTTACTAAAATAGGGATGACACCGTATGTCGTGGACGTGAATACACTTTATCTGTTATATGTATTTGTAGCTTGTTTCGCCTTTTGAATTTGTGAAGTTGCGGGTATTTATTTCTACATTAGTACCTAATACTTGTGGATAATACTGATAAGTGCAGCTAAACTCGCGATTTTATTAAACGAGTAGATGCTAAATTTTGAAGCAAATAACAAAATAATTCGATAATGACACTTTTATCTTAATTCTTTGTTATTTTCTTTTCTTTTACTTAATTATTGTATGTACTAGTTCACTATAAAAAATATAAATATAATTTTTTTCCTCTAAAAAATGTCTCGTTATAATTGTGCTATTGGTGATTGAATAATAACTATTATCGTAAATGAGTTGAGTATCCCTCTCACCGTTGACGGAAATGAATATTGTCACTCACTCACATATTGCCCGCCGAATACATATTTTAACTCATTATATTAAAATAAATATTTTGTTACTCGATTGTCGTAATTTGATTTATTATTTTATTTTTATTACAACAATACATTTTGTTGCTATTTTAGTTGTCAGTTAAAAGTAAGTCTTTGTTCCTTTTTCGTTTCTTTTAGCATGATCATTTAATTGAGTTATTATAATTATATAGTATATATATATATATATATTTAGTCATTTATATAATTCATTTTCCATCACGTAAATAACGGTGAAACGTGTATATTCAGATGTTTACATTTTTTATTTAATAAACGCTCTTAATGATTTTGTATTCAGATTTCATATATTATATCTTATATTCATAAATAGTTCTTATGTTTCAGGTTTCACTAATCAGCGTATATAAAAACCCCTAAGTGTGTAACCTTGCAAAATAAAAGGAAAATAAATATATAAATAACATAATATAAGTGTATACATTAGGATTATGTTGTCTAAACAAGTCTAATTTGCTTCACCCAAAATAATAATTTAATAGAAAAGAAAAACAAAAATCTAATTGATCAAGGTATGGCTAAATGGTCAACTTCAATTTCATTTTATTCGTTGGTTATATCGTCAGAATATACACTCATCTAAACTCTTGATTATATTCTTAGGCGTGTATACAGTGACATAGTTACTGTGAACTTAAGAAGAACTTAGGCTTATTCAAAAATCTTAGATTCTAGTACATATATATAGAGTTTAGTAATATATTTTTTTTAACAAAGCATGAGAGGCCCACATTATAAATGTTTGTTTTATCTTGATACAGTCAAAGTGAAATACCTAACTACGCTACCGCATGTATAATTGTTACTTTAGAAGTTTGTCATCTACTTAAATATTAATTTGAGACCGTTGAAAGTATTACAATGTAAAGTTAATGAACCAACTTGTTTAGGTCCTTTTCTCTAGGAATAATTAAGCTTTTGTGTTTGCAAACGTATTGAGAAAAAGAAACAAATATGGCGTTTACGTATAGAATTACAATTGTTATCTTCAAATGGTACTTTTATTTTTGGTGCAAACGTTTTAGCGTGTTAAAGATTGAAGCGATTGTCATTGCGTGAATATTTCAAGAGTTTGCATTTTTTTAAAACCTCTTTATAAAGTGAATAATTAAATTAAATTATTCATTAATACCTGAAACATTGAGGTAAAATTGGAATGGATAATACGATCATTGATCTTCAAGTAGCTTTCTATTTCTTCACACGCATGTTTCAACGATTTAAAAAAAATGAGGGTTTTCAAATTTTGCATTTACAAATTTCACAATATCATATTTTTCTAATTTATAACGTAGTTTTATATTTTATTATTTAATTTCTAAGACATTGTGTGTGTGAGAGTGTATATATATACAGGGGTTGATCAATAGAGAAGAGATAATCTTGAGAGAAGGAAGAAGTTAATCTGGACCTTTCGTTAATATTCATCACGGTGAATGTTAGTTATCATTCATCAAGTTAAAATATTTTTAAATTAACATTCACTGTAATGAATGTTAACGGACAGTTCAGATTAGTTTTCTCTTCATTCTCTCTAAATCATCCCTTTACGTAACACCAAATTTAGTTTCACATACGTAGTCAATAGCTCGACATTTCAAAAATGAATTATAACTTACGTAAAATGACACATAACAACAACAAAAAATAAAATTTGCTTACTATTTTTGAAAGACAAACTACCCACATGTTATGTACAAGTACAATTATATGTGTCGTCTTCAACAAGACGTTGACGTGTAATTTATTTATTCCTTACATATTGACAGGTCTAAAACCACTGTTACATTATTGATTAGAACTCTTTACTTATTCTTTCCGGATAAAAATCCAATCTATCTATACATAATAAAACATCAAACATATTTATATTAATTGATATAATAATAATATCCCGTTAATTAAAATTGGTGAGATAGTTTAATTAATTCAGTACTAAACTTAAATGTATATAAAGTATTAGTTTTCCAATATAGTTCAGAGAAGTCACACAATTATAATAAAATACTAGTAAGGTACTCGTATAATGCAGTAGTATCATATTTATAAAATATGATATCAATTAGTTTATGATGGGAAGTTAAAGTTTGTTTTACACTTACATTTAAAAGCCAACATATCATATGTGTGTTGAAAACTTGAAATGGTGAATGCTTGTAGTGCAGTAGTATCATATTTGTAAAATATGGTATTAATCAGTTTAAGATGATAAGTTAAGGCTTGTTTTACACTTATATTTAAAAGTCAACATATCATATTCGTGTTAAAAACTTAAAATGGTGAATGTTAAAACATTAATTGAAATTACAATAAACTAAGAGTCATCATTATTGTTGTGAATGTTTGAGTTGTAGTTAAATGATGTGTGTTATAAATGTTTAAAATGATTTTTTTTTATACTCTTAGTAATGAAGGTATATAGTTAGTGATTATAGTTAACATTATGTCTTAGTCATATATATTTGATATTGAAATTTATTTATATATATTTATTGATCTATTTGATTTAAAATTAAAATGATAATTTTTGATAGTAATAATTTTGTTTGAGATAATTTCTTTTATTATATTTATAAAACTTTATATCAATACATTACAGCAATATCATTGCTAAACATTAAAACACTTATTATATCCAAATTCAAATCCATAGAAATTATTAAATCATTATAATTTCAAAATTCATGTATAAATATTAATTTGGGTTACTACCTTTATCCCCAAATTCACTCCAAACATCTTATCAAATCCTTAATTTTGATTGTATGCTAATGAAGATCTCTTATTTTTTTATTTTTTATTTATGAAAATGTATTCTTTCCATTCATATTTGTTTTATCTACTTACTGATGTATTATCAAATCAATCCTTAAAATTGATTTATAAATTGATTAGTTAAATTATTATTATTATTATAGATATAGATAGATATGCGTTGTTATAATTTAAAATATTATATACTAATGAAAATTTAAGTGAATGAGATGGGCGAAGTAGTAAATTTAGGTTTTTATATTATAAGTGAATAAGAAAGAAAATAAAAATGCTTATAAGGATATAGATGTCGGTAATGAGAGATAACTTAAATTGGTTTGATTGGAAGGTTAAAGAATTATAACTGTTATTTATACTAAAATACAAATTAAAATAATTTATTTGATATAGAAAGAGAGAAAAAAAAAACCGACTTCTTTGTTTATGATATTTCTAGAAAGAAAAAGAGTGTAAAAAGGAGGAGTGATGTGACTATTTAGCCTATATGTTTAAGAGCACATGTATTTGAGATAATTACATTTTTAAAGCACAAAGGTTAGGCCATAACTTTTCATATTTACACCTTAAACGTTTTACAAATTATAGAAGAGAATATTATACCTTTTATACGTAAGTATATATTTTATTTCTATTTTTATAGTTTTTTATATTTAAAAGTAAAATTATCGGTAAATACGGACCGACGAGATATTAATAAAAAAAATGACAAATTCATATAAAATCTACATAAAAAATACAGAACATAAAATAAACAATCATATATACTTTTTGTTTTTTCCCTTTTACTTAACCCTCTTTTTCCTGTTAGTTAGTTCACATCGTTTTGTTAAACTGTTTTATGTAAAATTTCTGTGAGGGGTATCAATTCTCATTTATGAATCAGACTGGCGTGAGAAAAGATACAAGCGAAAGAATCGGAATGACGTGTATGCTATCTCGGAAACGCAAGCATGTCGCCACGTATATAAAACAATGAAATCTCACACTTTTCCCCCTACACGTTTTCATTGTTTCAAACTAATCCCTATTTAATTATGCAAAATAATTTTTGTCACTAATATCGTAACCATTTTTTATTTTATTTTTGACATTTTTGAAAAATGCTAAAAGGTGATTTCCCCTATATTAATTCATGAGTATTCACAAATTAATATCCAAAAGGAATTAGATTTTTGATTGATGTAATAATTTACAATTATAAGTACAAAAACAGCAAGACTAGAAAGTGAAGGGGGTGGGACTAATATTCGAGGGAATTCGGGAGAGAAAGAGTTGAGAAGCAAAGTTTATGGTAGACGAAATTAAGGCTATTAAGGCTGTCAAGATTTTGATTGTAGGACTATCAATTGATAATGTGGAGAATCAAAGTAGGATCGTACTATAATTGTAATATCGCTCGTAATATCATAAGATTGGTGTACAATCTGATTCCACTCGTATAGAATAAATTATAATTTTTTCAAATGCTTACAAATAATCTAAATATTATATATATATATAAATATTTCACTTATAGTTTCATAGTCCAATGTATACTAAAAAATATCACACGATCTTTGTTTTAAAATGCATTAATCAAACTATTCTAAGAGTTTAAAACTCCAAAATCCTAAATAACTTCGTTTGAAGTTCCTATTGATATTTTAGATTAGTAATTTCATTTGTAGGCTCGTATGCTTGTAAACTTATTATGACGTGCATTTATACTATATTACTATATTTTGTTTTAATATGTTTAACATAGTAAAAAATATTATCTACTGACAAATAACATTTTATTTATAATATAAAAGTTTAAAATAATACATTAATTTTTGTGATAATTAGTTTTCTACACGAATTTAAATATTTGTCAAATAAATAATGATATTCTGATATGATTTCACAATTTGATCTTGGAAAGACAAAAATAATGTTACGCATGATCCTGATGATGACAACTTTGGACGAGATGATTTAGTAAAATCTGGTCCGGATACAGCCTGCCACATTTATCGCCTATTTTCAGACTTCTCCAAATTAGAAATAGAAATGAAAGAATAAAATATAAAATAAACATCCGAACACTTTGAACACGCAAAATCAATTTACCGTGAGATGTACTAAAATGTAAAAGTGAAAACCGATCATGTCTAGAGATTTCTGGAGAAATTCAAAAGGCGATGGATGAGAATATTGCGAGAAATTTAAAATTCAATATATGTTATTGGATTGATTATACAGCAAGTAAAGTGACAGTGTTCCCGTTAATATTCTGGATCAAAGATGTTGTTGACGGCATTCAGTCAATTTGTAATAGCGTTCCGCTTGAGATACTGCATTGTGAAGTATTTTTATTTTGACATTTTTGAGTCAGTACGCTAAAAGAACTTAATATTTTTTATTCCTAACTTTTACTTTTAGTGTTGTCCGCATAATACTAAAAAATCGGTGTCACTAATGGTATGCTCTACGTAAGTTATGCGTGTGAGCCAAGTGTGGACGGTGCAAATAAAACGACTCAGTACCAAAGTAAGGCTCAACTAAATCATAACGTCATCTTGCTCATCAAATTTGGTACTCTTTAAGATATATCAAAATCAAAATTTACAAACTAAATAAAGATAAACTATTTTACGTATAGAATCAGAAATAGCTTCTTTTTTAATAAAGTAAAAACTAGATACTGCTCCATATACATGAGAACTTTGTAATAATAGGTTCAAATGTTTTGTCTATACTATAATACATTTATGTATGTATATGTATATGCATGTATTTCATTAATTTTAAAAGGTTTTTAATGCTTCTTTTATCACAATTAATTATTATATTTTAAGAACTACGTAACTCTATATCTTTCATTATATATCGTATCATTTATTATTTATCTTCTCAACTACTAGAGCACGAGCAGTACGATATTAAGTTTGACGTTAAATTTCAACACTAAGTAGAATTTTCGATGTAGTGATTCAGTGTTAAATTTGATGTGAAAAAAATTCACACGTTATTCTTGGGCCAATAAAATCTTTAAAAAGAAAGAAAAACTAAAAAATCTTTCAACTTGATGTTAGTCGGCAAAGACAGCCTTTAACGAACACCAATAATGATCAGCGTCAAATTCTCGACACTATAAGTAGCAACGCCCGAAAAAAATGAGCCAATTCCACGTGCTATTATACTTTATTTTTCTATATTAAAGACGAGCAAAACGACTATAGGAGCATTACTAATTTAAACATCACAACTGATAAAGAAAAAACCAAGAAAAACGAAATACGATTACACGAGTTTAATTGTTGGTATGAAATTTTTTTATTTCTCCAGTTGAAACGGAAGATTAATTTTGTAAAGGTTTGTTTTAGCCTTCAAGTGGGTCTCCAGCTGTGACAAGCTTTTGAATCTGTTTTATCTAGTGTCATGTTTCTCCCTTTTTTCTTAAAAGGGTTTTGAGTTTAATGGCAATCGTTGTTCCAAAAATTGACTTAATTATTAGAAATTTAATAAAACTCAAACTCCTATAATTCACCGACTCTTCCTTTCTTTCATTGTCGTGTTTTCAACGTTGAAGCAAGTCATTCCAACGTCAGATTGTCCCAAAAGCATCACTCTGCCTAATTATATATTCTCTAATCATACAATAAACTAATACGCACCCAATTAAAATACGATTTTGAATTTCAGACGGCGTATTATTGGGCACTAGTAATGTTTTTTAAATAAGACATTCAAACACAAATAAAAGGTTATAAAGTGATATGGTCTAACATTTTCATCGATCAAATAACATATTTTTTGTTTCGCTTGATTGGCCCACCTCATTCTCATATTTTTTTTAGAATTTTCGTAAGCCTATTAGAAAATTAACAGTGGTCTTTACATAAGAAACTATTTGACTCATTTTAACAACCTAAGTTTAATTTTCCTTTTTATTCTTTACTCTCTATCGTATTTGACGGTAAGACATTAGCAAATTCTTTTTTATTTTTTTTATAGATAAGAGACATTAATCAGCAATTTCTTACCTTAAAAACATTCGTAGGAAAGAAGGGGATATTCGCATGCAAAGACATATTCTTTAGGTATCATGAAAAACTGTTCCAATTCTTATTCGGATACGGCTATATGAATATGTATGTTTTTAATTAATAATAAAATGTGTAATTCTTGAGTAACGATGAGATTGATGATTTCACGAAAGAATAATCTCAAGTGGTAGTCTAAGTTGTTGGAGGATTAATAATCTTCGGTGCAAATTTAAATTTAATCTTTTTATGGTTCAACTTCAGAAACTCGTATTCAGCTGTAGCTTAGTTAGTTAGTTCATCGGAAAAGATTAACACATTGGCTGTTTACCATTCCCGATTATTTACAAATACCAGTGAACACTCCATTCGTTGATGGATGTCGAGTCTGGATGAACATTTTCTGTGTGCTTAACACATTGGCTGTTTACCATTCCCGATTATCAACGTTTAAAGTTCATCTTTTAGGAAAATAAAAATATTAAATCATAATAGCTATGATAAACTTTATCAAATTCAAAAGAGAGTCTAAGTATAAGTAACAATATTGTGCAAAACATTGATGAAAAACGATGACTTTTATTTATTAAATAATCATAAAGTACTTATGAAAAGAGTTCTTTCTTTTGAATAATGAAAGTAGTATTTCTTTGGAAGTATAATCTAATAATAACTTGTAGGATTTGAGATGCGATGTACCAATAATTTGCATAAAATTTAAGTTGGGCTGATCCATTGGTTCGGGCTCAACGGTGCTATAAACAAACTAATACTTTGTAGTTTTTCTATCTTTCTTTTTTTTTTTTTTCTATAAAAAGATTAAGAACAGCCGATTTAACTTGTTGTTTATAAAATAAGGGGTATATCTAACTCACTCAGTTACGAACTTCAAATCTTATGTCTTTTTGGCAAAGTTATTCACCAATTACTAACAGAGTTACACTCTGTAGTATTTTTCTTTGCCAATCAATCCAATAAACTTTGTTTATGTATATTCAGGACATATATAGAGTATAAGATCGGATACCCAACATATAAATATTAATTAGCAATTTTTAATCACATAATTGTTGTTCGTACATACACCCCCATGATACACAAGGTGAGACGGATTTGTAAAAAATTGATACGAAGTGACAAAAAATTATTATTTAGAGGACATATTTTTATATACTTTGAATAATAAAATATGGTTGTTGATGACTTTATATTTATTGAAATATAGTTTCTACAAAAATGTTATATAAGTAAAAAAGCTTGTTGCAAGTAAAATATATTGAATTCTTACGTATAAAATTTATATAACTCAGTTAATTTGTAAGAATGGCCTTCTAGTAATTTTACTTGTTAAGTTATTAATTAATCTAATTTGTCAAACACTTGTAAAACTAATTATCAGCTTATTGTGTTACCAAAACGCATAATCAAATCCAAATATTATCACTTTACATCACCTTTTATTACAGCTGACTATTTTATTATCTAAAATGCATAATCTGTTTTTGAAGGACAATCTCAAACGTCCTCTAAATTCAACTAAAAAAACTGCTAAAGGAACAAATATTGAGCTTTAAAGACAACCTTTTTTATTGGTTGTGCTAACGACATTCATCATCATACGTCATGGAATTGGCATGCTAAATGCCATTCTACTAACAATTCAAGCATGTTCAGTCTAAATTCTTAAGTTCGAACAAGTTCAAGTTCTAAGTTACATATATAATCTTCAGCGAAGAACATGTTACATGTCATTTCTTCTATGGATTTTTTATTTTCAGAAATGTTCTTGAAGTAAATTAGGCAGTTTGATTAAAGCAGTGAAAGTTGTCACATTTCTACTCGTTATTGGGTAACAAGTCGTACACTTTTATGCAGCTAAAATTATCTTTGTAGCTCACCCGAGCCTCTATGTCAATAATGACTTCGGTTAATTCTAAAAAAAGATGTCGTCTTTTGATCATTTTTTCAACAATATCGGCATATTTTCGGAAAAAGTTTGTTCTTATAAACAATCCACCAAGGGAAGATAGAAATATTAGTGGAAGGCTAAAAGAGCACCTCAATAGCACCACGAGGTCTGTCATGAGCAATGAATGCTTCAATAATATATAGGCTAAACAATCTCAAGAGTCAATGATTGATGGTGTAAGAATCCCAACTAATGTTAAGGTTTTCCAACTGTTAATGAACAGAATCTCAAGTTGAATACCTATGTTTGGCTTGAGTGTGTGTACCTCTGTTTCCGGTCCAAATGACTCCAGATTTGTACATGATAGCTCTTACAGACTTAGTTAATCACCATCTAATTTTATGCACTGAAATGATTAACAAACAAGAGATGGAGTACATCAGTAAATGCAATAGCCTTTTTCAAAAAGTAACTGACTTGAACTCTTGAAGTGTTAACTATCATGTGTTTTACAAAATAAACAAATAGAAGCATCTATATACCGCAACATGTAGCTTTTGCTGTCGCTTAATGTGTTTTTTAATGCAGCTAAGGTTATCCACTTGTCTGAGGATGCTCCTTAATTCTCTCCAGGATCATAGTTGTTGCTTTCTTTATGTCACTTATACTTTTGACCGATTGTTCACCCAAATCATCGATCATTCTAGCCAACTCATTCACCGGATTCTTTATCTCATCGACCCCAACTCCCAAAGCCTCATGAACCTCTTCACTGATAGCAAAATCAGTCAACTGCAAGATGCCATCCATCTTGATTCCCATTCTGTCAACAATAGCTTTAATGTTATCCAAATCTTTAATAACAAATAAATCGCTTTGTATCTTCATCACATTCATCGTGGTCTTCTTGTATCTGACTTCCTGTTCATACTTCTTCCATAACGAGTCGACCCACTTACCCATTGATCCTAAAGGCACCAAAGTTGCTGCAGCTGCCAGTGCTGTTACTAACGGTGGCAGTGCCACGGCTGCAGCCACTACTGAACAAATCAAGACAGTGCTAAAGGTGGTCACAAAGATTACATTGCTCAATCTCCTCCATACCCTGATTGATTCCAACTTCTTAACAACTTCACCCATTTGGGTTCGTAGTTTGTTTAACAGCGAAACTTGTTTCTTGTAAACAGATCGAAATGATCTCACAAACTCATCCGAAAATGGATTATCTAAAGCTTTGAACTTTTTGAATTGCTCAAGAGTGTTTAGATGATTAGCATCTTCATCGTACTGATTGATAGCACTTTGAAGAAATGTTACGTTAGATCTAGCATTCTTCAAACAATCGTCAACAGATTTGCAGAAATCTAGAGTTTGTAAGCTTGTTTCAAGATATTCTTTAACCAAAGAAAATAATTCATCGTGAGTCCAAATATCAGTCTCGTATTCAAGTATGAGTTGGAGTACATCGTGATCTGTATCGAGTAATGTTTCAATAACCACTTGAAGGGAGTGAATGGAAAGAGAAGGGTCAGCAGCAAGGGTGCTGATGACCCGATTGGTTCGGGCTTGGAGGGTGGAATCGAAGGACTGAACCGTGGGATCCGATCTGCAAGCATTTTGATAGGATGTTAGATCTGGATTGGACCCCAGATCAGAGTTTAATGGAGATGATGTTCTTCTAGTGCTGGAAATGCAACCCATTGCTTGAAGGATGGGGGATGTTTAGAATATTTGTAATTTTACAGCAACAATATAGAGCATGTTTAATTGAGCTTTGAATCTAGTAGTCAACTGTCATTAGGTGTTAAGAGAGTTATATATTATCTTGAAAATAAATTTTCTATAGTTTTTTAATTATATACTCTCAAATTATAACCTTTTCTTATTCAATCTTAGTTCAAAGTCGAATAAAATTAATAGATAGATGTGGTTGGTATGTAACATTTTGACCAACTTATATTGACTTTTTTGAATTGTTTTCTCCCTTTTTATTAATCAATTTCTCCTAATTTAGAGGTAAGTAGTAGGTAACAATCCCATTATTCCTTTAAGAATCACGTACGCACACAAACAATATCAACCGTTTGAAAAAGGTTTTGTATGGAATATAAATAGTGCCTTGTGAAAATGCATCTCACCACAATGCTCAGCAACCCATACAAATAAAAACTATAAATAGATTTGAATCAGTCAACTTATTATCAATCTTATTAACTTATCTCATCCAAACCCAGATTTAGCAGATCACACTCAAACTACAAAATCTATAAAGTTAACTACTTTCTTGTATTATGCTAATTGCATTAGATTTTTCATAAAAACAATGACTCAAGTAACTTACTACACCTAAAGTGAGTCAGTAGGATGCTTAATAATCCTCTGCAAAATCATAGTTCTTGCTCTCCTTACATCCCTTATACACTTATCTGAATGCTCACTTAAATCCTCAATTGTTTTCGCAAACACATTCATCGTATTCTTCATCTCATCCACCCCCATCCCTACCGCCTCTTGACCCTCTTACCTGATCACAAAATCGACATTCTTTAACTTGCTTTCCATATCATCGCCCAACTTATCAACGAGCGCTTTAACATTATCCAATTCTTTGACCACATCATCCACCCCCATCCCTGCCGCCTCTTGACCCTCTCTTTAACATGCTTTCCATATCATCGCCCAACTTATCAATGAGCGCTTTAACGTTATCCAATTCTTTGACTACATCATCCACCCCCATCCCTACCGCCTCTTGACCCTCTTACCTAATCACAAAATCGACATTCTCTAACATGCTTTCCATATCATCGCCCAACTTATCAATGAGCGCTTTAACGTTATCCAATTCTTTGACCACAATATAACTCCCTACCTGCATTGCACTAATCATTTATCCTTTTGATCTCTAAACACCTTTTTGTACTTATCCTATAACGAATTAACCCATTTCCCCATCGACCTTAACAGCACTGCAACCGCTGCCACCAATGTCGTAACTAGAGGTGGTGCAGAAACCGCAGCAGCCACCACCGAACAATTCAGAACCGTACTAAAGGCCAGTCACAAATATCACGTTACTCAATTTCCTCCAAGTTTTTGTTGACTTCATTTTCTTATCAACTCCCTTTTAAATTTGCAATCTCTTTATCACTGTAACTCACTAACTTGCTTGTTATAAACAGATTGAAACAGTTCGAAAAACTCATTAGTAAACAGGAAGTCTAATTCTCTAAATTGTTCAATGGTGGTTTAATGATTAGTACTTGCATCGTATCGATTAATCGCAATTTGAACAAATATAAGGTGGATCGGCTTGTATTTATCTTTAGTACTTGTAGTATGTATTTTTTATTTTAATTAACATATTTCTTTTATTTAATTTATTTTGTTATTTGTTACAATTTATTAAATTATTTGAATTTTTAAAAGATAATAATAATGAAAGTCCAAAATATTGTATCCACTCTTCCACTTTATCAACAACAATCTCTTTACACTGAAACACTCCCTCTACTCTTAGGTTGCATTTGATTCGCGAAATGTTTTTGAAGGAATTGAAATTCATCAAAGAAAAGGAAATTTCCATTCCATTAGTGGAAGAAGGAATTTGATGGAAATTAACTTTATAAATTATTCAACTAAACAAGCTAAGGAATGAAATCTCAATTCCAATTCCATCAAATTCTAATAAATTCCGTGAACCAAACGCAACCTTAGTATTTTACGATTTCTTTGCCTCTAAGTGTCGCCTTACTTTGCATAAAAAGCTCGTTGTGACCAGTTATATTATTTAAAATTTCTAAAGAAATCTAGAATCAAAAAGTCGTTGTAGTATAGTGGTAAGTATTCCCGCCTGTCACGCGGGTGACCCGGGTTCGATCCCCGGCAGCGGCGATTGTTTTTCATCTTTTTGCAAAGAGTAATGATATTTCCTCTTGTTCACGAGTTTTTTCTCCGAATTATTTATTGGGTTCATCGGATTCTTTTCCGAATTATCTATTGGGTTTCCTGGCATTCAATTCATTAAGATTATAGTTTCTTTTTCTACATGAACGTGATCATGAAAACCGAAACGAACTCGAGCATTACAATTCGTATCAGATAAGACAAAAAATGCTAAAAGTCGAATGTTATACCTAGATTGTTATAGCTAAATAATAAGTCTTCATTATAAAGATTAAGTTTGCAAAACTGTGTAATCTTTGTCGACTACTAACGGTTTGCAAGAAGCTAAGATGTAAAACAATATCTGATCTCTTAACCTTTTTTGGTACTCCGTACATACTTTAATTGTTCATCGTATATCCTTTTATTAACTCTCATCACTAGATAACAATTTAATACCGTATATCCTTTTATTAACTCTTATAATCATACTTTGAGTTTTAACGCATACATTCTTTATACATAAAAAATTTATTTTTGTTAGATATGATGTCCTTGATCTGCTTATCCAAACAAAACTTTAGTGTGATTATAAGAGAATAAAAGATGATGCGCGTTTCCTACAAAAGGAAAACACAGGGAAATCGATGATACCTATAATTCGCCATTACATTAACGCACATATTTCAATGGTTTCATGATCGAGATAAACAAGAGTCAAATGTGAATACAGTTGCTTTAGAAACTGCAATAACAAAAGAATCACAAACTCAGTATCCAGAAGATGATTACCACAAAATTTGACACTAAAGCTCTGCAGCCTCCTGTTCATATATAGTTATTGCCAACTTTACTCATCCACGTTAATTTTGCTAAAAACAAAGAGAAATCAATAATTTTGTATAAGCTTCAGTTAATCTTCATGACTCCAACATGCCAAGATCCTCGCAATATCTCACAGCATCTAGACCTGTGAATATGGACATACATCAATAACTTTTTGCTTTGTAAAAACATGATGTAGCTTCCTATTTAAAGATGTAAGCCAGATAAGGGTCCAAAATTATTTGGGTTCAAAAATCAAATGTGCACCTTTAAAGTCTAGATCGACTCACCAAAAGAGCGATTAATAATATGCAGGCCACTGTTTAGTCAGTTGCATTGGTAGGATTTTTCTTCGTACGAGACCTCTTCCTTTTCTTGCTCCTACTCCTTACTGTATCAACTTGAGTTTTATTCTCATTACTTTCCTGCAGGTATATAATAAACATGAAGACATTGACCACCAAAAAGAACATCTCAACTTAATTTTTAGAAACGGTTTTAATTGCACCCATTGCCATCAAATTTTCTAAATATCTAAAATTTCAAAAGAATACTTTACAAATACATATGTGAAACTAGAATGTCAATTCCACAAAGGCTTGCATATCGAACAAAGATACCATTTAAAATGACATGACATGAGATGACATGACTTCAATCAAACAACCATGATGTTATGAAGTCAAACATACAAAAACATAAAAGTTCCCCAAAGCTCAGATCAATTACCATTCCTATAACTTATAATAACACAATCATAAAGCATAAGTAGTAAGAATATAGGCTCTAATAGCAAGGAAAAAAAATAAAACACAACTTGCCTTTTTAGCAACAGGTTTTTGGTTTTCAGTTTTTTTCTTCTTGCAGGAGAGCGGATTTGGACCCTGGAAAAGACCAACACAATGGAGTGACTTGATTAGCTAAACTCAATATTCTCTAAACTTAAGCAACCAAATAAATAAATTAATGTTTAAATTGTAATTGATTTTCTAATGAATGAGTAAAACCTTAGCTCTCTTTCTCTTGAATGGTACTTTGTCTTTTACTTCCGCCTTCCTCTTAGCAGAATTTTTCTTCAAATCTTCTACAATTTTATTAGACAAATCTTCATTTTCATTAGAGGAATCCTCTGGTTCCTCTGATGTTGAACTTTTCTTCTTTTTTAAAAGCATCTTAAACTCCAACTCCGTCATGTGCGAGCGTTCTTCTTCAGCAGATATAGCAAAACGTTGTTGAGATTGAGATGGGGGCTCAAGAAATAGCGCATTCCGAAGGGCAAATATTACAGGCACAGCTGGTATCTGTATCCATAACACATACAAGTTCAATAAAACAAAATAAACACATAGACAATTTCAAACAATTGCAGAAACCAAGCATATAAGATACGTATAAACCTCTTGAAACTCCTTGCGCATGTCAGCATCCTGACTAGCAACAAAGAAATGCTCAGAATTCTTTTCTCCTATAACTTCCGTTAGACAGTCGACTGCACTCTTCCTCTTCTCATGATCACACCTGAAATGTCTCTCGACTCTTAGCCTCTCTAACTAGGGCCAACTAATCATATGTTTTATATGCAGATTCTAATAATAGGTAATGGAAGTTCCAAAGAAACTCTCATTCCGCACAATAAAAGGATTGTAAATTCAGGTACTCATAAAGGCTGTGACATGAAATTAAATTCCTAAAGTGTAGGTAACCAACTTTCCGACTTTTACCTCTGCTTTTTGTTGATAAAATTGAACTTTAACACCTTTTTGTAGACAAATATGAACTTACAATCCTCTTTGTATACAAAGTTGAACTTAGAGCCATTTTAATGTGCAGAATGAACTTACATCACGTAGATGGAGCTTTTTGGAACTTCCGTTACCTACATTTTGAAATATGCTCGACTACATAGTACATAATAACTACAAACTGAAAAGACAATGCTGACCTGGCAGGTACGAGATCACGAGCCACATTAAGAGAATCGGAGTAGCCTTCACCGAGACTTTTCAACTCAGCAAGAACGCATCTATGCAGCAAAAAAAAAAATCCACATCTAAGCACAAAAGTTGTTGAATGTAATAGACGTTTGATAAAAGTAAACGAATGTACCGAACCTGGTGGTGAACAATTTAACAGGAGCACCTAGAATTTTAGAAATTGCAGTATCGGCCGGAGCGATACGATTAAAAAGAAGATGGTGTATAAAAGTTCCATCACACAAGACTTTAAAGGGTGGTCTGAAACCAAAGCATGTTGTGTAGAATCTAACACTTCTACGATGACGCTTCTGCTTTTTTAACCTCATCTCTAAGTCTGTAACACAACAAGGATGAATGAAGTGAACTTAATTACTACTCAATGAATATTTTCACAAACGACTGAAAGTAACAATTTTTAATACTAATATAAGACAATAACAAGAGAGGAGGATAATTTCAATTTCAATTTCAATTACTTTAAAAAGAACATGCGACTTACTAACCGAATTGGGAGTGGTAGTTTGGATAAACGACGACGGCGGCGAGACAGACGAGCCGAGGGCGACCAAGAGAGGTGGGAGAAGAAGCCAAGAAGGAACCGTCAAGGTTTATGATTTTGGGGTTTTAGGGCTTTGATTAATTTACATTTCAAAGAAAAAGAAAATAAAGTTAAATTAAATTAAAAAAATCAATTTACCATAAAAAAAAATTGTCAATTATTTAAATGAAATAAACAAGGGTTTTGTCAAACCATCAACGATAATGAACTATAGGTGTAAAGGATATCACATATATGTATCAATTTCGTCAATAATCCTTATCGACGGTCTTTAACAACACTAAAAATATTTTTAATGTGCAAAATATTAAATATTTTAATGTATTAAATTGTATTGTTTAGTGTAAAAAGAAATCTTTTGTGATAATATTTGCATTAAAAAAAAAAGTTACTCTTATGTGTTCCATTGAATCTTGACACTATCTTAATACATAGAGACAAATAATTGTTTATACACGTTAATGGTATAAGTGGTGGTGATAAATGGTATAAAAGTTATTACAATTTGATAGTCTATATCATTTACAATTGTTATATGTGTTTAAAATTGCATATATAATTAATTATATATGATAGAAAAAAAACTTGGATTTATATATAGTAACAAACCAATTGATGTTAAAATATTATTTTGATATTGATATATAATTGTACGAGCAATATTGTCATTTCACTTTGTTGAGGTTATATTTAAGACAACAATAAAATGATTTACATATAGTAGAAATATATATATATATATATATATAGAAATGATCTAATAGGAAGCTCTAAATCTTGGGGAATGAGGGATTCAAATATTAACTCTTGATTTTTTCATAAATAAATGTTTTTAACATTCATTTGTGATGATTGTTAAATTTTGAAATTATTTGTAATTTTTAAAATTCATTTATGATGAAATCAAGGGTTGAGATTTGCTTCCTTCCTTCCCTAATTTTTTTGCTTCCCTCTTTGATCCCCACCCTATATATATATTTAAATGATTTATAACGACTAAAATAGCAATAAAATAAACAAAATAACAAATTTGCAAAAATGATAATGTTGAAGCATGATCTAGTTGATTGACGAAATATTGGGATGTTTAAAAAAGTTTGATTGTCAAAATGCCAATAGTGTGCATTATTTAAAAAGTTTGTTGCATACTTGCTTGATTGTCGTCGTGGTAATACTTGCTTGATTGTCGTCGTGCATTATTTAAATGATAATGTTTAAAAGTTCTCAACACAATCAGGAAGACTTCACGCTCCAACTTCACCACTAATAATACTTCCCCTTTTAATAACGAAGATTACAACATCAAAAGTCTTCCTCTATCTCTTAGGAAGAACACAACTCACTAATGATAAGCTTTATCATTCACTAAGAAAAGCTCACAACTAACTAACCTGACTTCTACTATAAATTGGAAGGTCACCACACCATTAACTCTTCCTCTATCACTAGGAAGATCTCACAACAACACCAATTCCTCCTACACAACCAGGATGATAATCACACAACAAATTCTTCCTACACTACTTTGGGAAAACACCACTTCAAACACTTCTTCTTCTTCTATGACTCTAGAAGGCTACATCGCTTCTTCTTCTTCACACGCTTGGAAGAACACAATAAATAACAACTCACAAAATGAGCCTTCCCCTAACAAATGGAAAACACTAATCATTCAACTATACTTCCACAAACAACTAGAAGAGAAATAATATGAGATCCTCCTCACACACACTCTTGAGGATCTCTTACAATAAATTACAACATAATGTAGTGGTAACAAATGCATACAACTCAATTCCTCACTACATTAATCAACTCTTGCTTTAATCTCTCTCTTATAATGTGGAACTGTTTAGAGAGCTTAAGATTACTTGGAAAGATATTTAGAAAGTGTATTTTTATGTGTAAGAGGATGGTTTAAAAGTTCAGTTTGAGTTTTGCTTAAATTAAGGGACAAAGACACTTTTAAAAATCACAGAAAAAGCACAATCGATGCATGGTTAAATCGTGGTCGAGTCCATGCTTTTTCTGAAAACTTTTTTCAAGAAAAAGTACAAACGGCTATTTGTACCAAAAAACTTATTTTAAACACTTTTTGATTTAAAAACTCTTCTTTCTAAACATCTACGGACTGTAAGCCTTGAGCCAACCAATTATGTGAGTTCTAATAAAACTCTAAAGCTTTAACCAAAGTACATTTTCTTGTTTGACTTTTAACAAAGTTGTAAGGCTTTTGTAAGACATGTAGTAGTCATTGGTTTTTATAAAAATGATACACTTGTTTTGCTATATAAAATGTTATTTTAGTTTATAGAAGATGTGCTTGATTACTTGGGTCATAAAAATGTGCCGATTTTTATGTGATCAAAAAGCTCAAACTAAATACAATTACGTACTTAAATTATGATGTATCTTGAAAGTCCAAGGTGCGTATACTCGTTGTTGACCCGAACATTGACCAATTGATTTGTCGACTTTGGAAAAATCCTTCTAGCAGGAGCACGATTGATCCGCAGTCCATCTAACCCATTGTTTGTAAAGTGATAGTCGGTTGGAAGCACATCATACATATACGAATGTTCACATGTAATTTAAATTAATCACATGTTAACAAATACATAATTGTGTAGTTCTTATAAATTCTTAATTTTTAAGTTGTTTTCGTTTGAACCTTCACATAAATATATATATATAGAGAGAGAGAGCGCGCGCGCATAAGAAAATCAATACTTTTTATCTGCACGGGCACAGGCACGTGCAAAACATCATATGCAGAAGCTGTTAAATATGAGATTAATCGACAAGCAAATAAGTGACTTGCAGATGCTTCATCCTCCACACCTACCATATTAAATAGAGAATCAAGAGGTCTCAGCATTTTAACTTCTGTATCTAGATAGATCGCGCCATATCTAGTAAGAATTGTATTCAACTTCAGTTGCGACCTCAAAATACTTGATCAAAATGTTTGACCCATCACCCACTTTTCGATCATAAATCACACTTCCCCCCCTCTTTTCATTTGAAGTACCTGTGAATGATGAAATATTCACAATTTATAAAAAGAAAATTTATACATACCTAATAAAGATATGATCCAAATTTAAAAGAAAAACAAAATAAAATCTGGTACAGAGCATTGAGTAACTTCAGAATTATTCTTACCAGACTTGTATTGTACATCTTCCTGAAAAAGAAATGTAGAAATGTTAAATTAAATTAAACAATGATCCAATGGTTTTAAATAAAGAAATAGAGATGGTTAGAGTAGTTTAAGTGTGGTCAAAGATTGTAAAATTAAAACCAAGAAGAAACAAATGATGGGCCAAAAGTATTGTTGAGCAAATCATGTTACAGATAGTTGAAGACATTTAAGCGGCTTAAATTAGGCATGAGACCAGTGAGTCAGTTGTTTGACAGAAACCTATAAGCAAATTTTTTTATTACAATATGTCAAAATGAAGATGGTATGAACTAAATTAAGGGATCTTAGGTTTTTGATTGGTACATATAAAATAAAGCAGTAAAATTGTTGATGCTTGTCGGGACATTCACGTTCAAAAAGTTCCTATCAAAACTTCTAATCTCACATAAAAAACGAAATTATATAAGTTCACATTTCGATGTATACCAAAAATTTGAAATATGATCATCATAGGTACTCACACAACTTCAAGCGAGTTCACAAGACCAATGGTTGAAGGAATGGGACCTGCCATATGTATGTTTTCAAATAGACTGCCCGTGAAAGAAAAAAAGATAGTGAAAGTTAAGCTAACTCCCAGCGATAAGGGAAGATTATTTGTAATACTGAGACTTACATATGAATATGAGTCCTATTCGAAGTGTCGTAAAATCATTGGTACCCATGAGCATGTTCCTTCCAAAATGGCTGAACAGGTCGCCCACTTTGACTGAGAACCCCACCAATCCCAACCTTTGATGCATCAGTATGAAGTTCAAAAACTTGGGAAAAGTTAGGCAATACCAGAATTGGTGCAGTAGTGAGCTTTTCTTTTATCACCTGAAAAGCTGATTGTGCCTCCCCTGTCCATGAAAATACCTTCCCCTTCATGCAATCTGTCACTGGAGCCATGATAGTACTAAAGTGTGGGATGAACCTCCTATAAAAAGAAGCAAGCCCATGAAAGCTACGAACTTCAGTAATAGTAGTGGGAGTTGGCCACTCCTGAACAGCTGCTACCTTGGATTCATCTACCTGTATTCCCTCACCAGAAACAACATACCCCAAAAACAGAACTTTGGGGGTCATGAATACACACTTCTTCGTAGCTGCATAGAAATTATCCCTGCGAAGTAAGGCTAAAACCTGCCTTACATGGTCAATATGCTCACTGAAAGAAGCACTATGGATAAGAATGTCATCAAAATAAACATCTACAAATCTTCCAATAAAAGGCCTAAGCAACTGGTTCATCACACGCATAAAGGTGCTAGGAGCGTTTGATAACCCAAAAGGCATTACTAACCACTCATACAATCCTTCACGAGTTTTGAAGGCAGTTTTCCATTCATCACCAGGTCTAAGACGAATATGGTAATAACCACTCTTCAAATCTAACTTGGTAAAAATAGTAGCACCACTAATCTGGTCAAGCAAATCATCAAGTCGAGGAATAGGAAACCTGTACCTCACAGTTATCTTATTGATGGCGCGACTGTCAACACACATACGCCATGTGCCATCCTTCTTTGGAGTCAATAGAGCAGGAACAGCACAAGGGCTCATGCTTTCCCGAACGTGGCCCTTAGAAATCAGCTCCTCAACCTGCCGACGCAGTTCCTCGTGCTCTCCCGGACTCATCCTGTAATGTGGCCTGTTTGGCAATTGAGAACCAGGCTCTAAGTCAATGTGATGTTGGATGTCACGCAAAGGTGGCAATCCATCAGGTAAATCATCTGGGAAAACATCAGAAAATTCCTCAAGTAAAGGAATCATAGCCTCGGGAACTTGGCTATCTTCAGACACATCCTTCCCTATCAACACAAAAACATCATCTCCCACCTCCAGCTCATCCTCAAATTGGGAAAGAGTCAACAGAGTACCAGGAGGCTTGCTGGTTAGCTCTTTAGGTTTGCTCGGCATCAAAGTTATTTTTACTCCACCAAACAGGAAACTATAAGTGTTACTTTTCCCACTGTGAGTAATGCTGCGATCGTATTCCCAAGGTCTACCCAATAATAAGTGACAGGCATCCATGGGCACCACATCACACCAAACATCGTCCTTATAAGTTGTCCCCACAGAAAATGATACAAGGGCACATTTGGTCACAGTTACCTCACCACCCTTTTTCAGCCACTGTAACTTGTAAGGTTTGGAACGATTCTCAGTTTTCAACCCCAACTTCTGAACTGCTTCTTCAGATATTAAATTGTCACAACTACCAGAATCGATAACAAAGGTGCAAACCTTACCCAAAACAGTACAAGTTGACTGAAAGATGTTGTGCCTCAGCCAATCATCACCAACAGCCTTTGGTGTAAAACAAGAGCGCCTCACAACCAAATTAGTCCCCACATCACCAGTCACCACCTCTTCTTCATATTCGGGTTCTTCATCATACACAGGGGCCTCTTCATACTCTTCACCCGCACCATCATCCTGCCAATCCTCAGGGTCAACAAACAAATGTCGTTTACCCGCCTTCTTGCATTCTGACTGACGGTGACCAGTCTCCCCACAACCAAAACACTTCAGGTTATTATTGCTGACACCTTTAGGAATTGGGCCAGAATTGCTACCCCCCATTCTTGGCTGATTAGAGCCAAAACGAGGTGCTATGTTACCAGAACCAGAACTTCCCCCTGTCATGCCAGACGAAGATGGACCTCCAACCCTTCGATTCTGCTTTTCAAATGCTAATGCACGCTGATATGCATCAGAAAGTGTCAACGGATCAAACAAATTAACAGAATCCATGATCTGGACTCTTAAACCCCCAATGTAACGGGAGACTAGTTGTTCATCAGTCTCTTGAATATCATTCCTTGCAACCAGTTGATAAAATTCGGTTGTATAATCTTCAACAGATTTGGCCCCCTGTTTCAGATTCTGCAACCGCTGGTACATTAATCGTTGGTAATTATGAGGAATAAAGTTTTCCCTCATACATTTCTTCATCTTTCCCCAAGTCACAATTCTGGGCTTCCCAACTCTCTCCCTTGTCAGTTTCAATTGTTGCCACCAAGCGGATGCCCTACCACGCAGCTTAGTAGCGATCAATGAAACCCTTTTATTTTCAGGAACCTCCTTGAATTCAAACACTTCTTCAACAGCAGTAAGCCAATCAATGAACCCCTCTGGATTCAAAGTATCCCCATCAAAATCAGGTATATTGACCCTTATTCCAGACTCCCAACGCCGATTATCATCTCTTTGATTTTGCCTTGGGCGCCTATCCGGTTGCTCATCAGAAGATGAACCATCACCCTCAAAGAATGGGTTTTCTGGCTGTTCATCTTCAGATTCCCGACGGTTACGGTTACGAGTACCACGCAATTTGTGATTAATCAGATCATTCATCTGGTCTGCCAACTGATCAACAAATTGATCTAACCTCTCCTCCATTCGCGCCATAAGACGCTGCTCAAGATCCTGGTCATGAACGTCATTAACAGCCCTAGTTCTCCTTGGCGGCATTTTGATCAGGAAATTTGGCTCTGATACCAACTGATGTAGACTAAAATTAAGATAACGCAAATCGAACCTGTTGATTCACACGAATACCAGGAACGATTCCTCCAACTATTGTTGATTCAAAAGAATGCCAATAATTAGGTAGAATTCGCCTCAAAAATGAGAGAAAAATGAAATTTCATTCAAACAAAAACTAACTGCTTGATAATGTTCATGAAACCCTAAAAAGGAACCAGAAATTCGAATGGGCCTAAACAGATAAACGGGCCGGACTCTAGCCCAAAAACAAAGTCCAAAAAAGTATGAAAAAAACATAAAATTGCCCATAAATCATAAAAGACAGCGAATTTGGGCCCGAAAGTTGGGCTAACCGCCTATGGCGGTTAGTCACGACGTTGGGCTCGGCCCAGCCTTCGATTCGCCTGGTCATGGGCCTCAAACGGACACTCCTAGCCCAAGTTATGGCCTTTTTCGTGAGCCCCCTTTTGATACGCGATCTTGGGCCTCAAGAAACACAAGGGCCCGATCCTCCACACTTGGGCCTGCATCAAAGTGTGTAGCGTAAACACACATATCAATGTGCAAATCAAAAGATGTTTATAAAAATGAGAATTAGAAAAACAAAATAAAGAGACTGCCAATGAACACCTCACCTTAATAAGCCTTGCTCTGAAGTCATGCACTCTCTCAAGAGCTGCGATTCAGTTTCAATATAAAAAATATAATATAAAGATACCATGGTTTTGTATTTGAAACAGTGTTGTATAGGTATCTCCTTTTGAGCACATAGTTTGTTATCCGCTTTATGGATTTGATAACCTTTTTTTATATATAATTGGGCACCCACGATACTGAAGAATGGATACTCGACTTCACAGTCAATATAAAATTATACTTAAAGAATAAAGGAACCAAAAAATAATTACCTTCACTTATCTGGTAACCAATCCTTCAACAATTGTCACAATACCTCCCAATGTCCCGCTGGTTAACTCCAAATCTGTTTCTGGAATTATTACACTGGTAGTATCAGATTGAAATATACCAAAATAACAGCTGAAAGTGTTAATTTGCATTAACAGAACTCTTAAATTAGTTGTTACAGCTTAAATTTAGAGGCGGCACACCTTATTGGCATCACGACTCGTCATGTATGTTTTTCATGGAGACAAACATCCGAGTCTGACAACTTACAGCACAACACCGCATGTTGATGGAAAAGTCATCACCGGTCATTAGAAACTTAGAAGATCACCATTTGTCACATGACACTTTGTAATACAACATGCCGGGGATATTTAGTTTTAATCCGTTATTTGAGTGCTTGACAATATATTTTGATTATCTGAGAAACTGATAGATTAATGGACAAAACAGACAACTTAATATATAGCTCAAGTATTCATTTGAAATTTGAAATATGACCATCTATCTTTTATCAAAAACAAATTTTCATTTTATTTTATACATACCTCTTCTGGTGCAGTATAGTGAAACAAAGCTTCAGCAAATTCTGCATTATTGACTTGGGCTATTGCTCGGCGGCCCACCACAGCTCCAACTGATCCATGTGGTTCAACATTATTTGGTATTGCTTCATTGGCAACTTCTGAAGATAGGGATACATGTTGCTCATGAGTTGGTTCATAAACTCGATACTTAATAACAAATCGGATGATGGGGCAAACCTGTTGCAAACATGTAGTAGATTAACTTAGTTGTGATTGGTCGTGACCATTTTAACCCATTTATGGGAAAATGTGAAAATTACCAACCTGGAAACCAAAAAATCTGAAAATTACCCCCAACAACAGTACTACTCATTCTTGAATCTTCTAACCGGCTGGCTGCTACTACACAATTAGTAGTAGTAATGGATGCCAAAGCAGTGGCTAGCCCTGCCACCCACAGGGCGTTCAAGGTGTGAGCTACATGAATAAGTGTAGAAATGTAGAATACAATGAGAGTAAGAATTGATACCAATTTTCGATGTGGGTTTGAAGCATGCTCATTTTATTAAGTTTGAAACCGTACGTAAAATCCAACTCCACAATTCTAACACTTTGAACGATAATGAAATCATAACTTTATTCCCATTTCCATATATCAAACACATCTTAGAAATGTATAACTTACTAATGTCTTACTCGTAGGTTGTTAAAAATAGCAATATTCATACAAAATCAAAAGTAAATCGTATACGATTATTGAACTACTGAAAGATAGAAAATTAAATGGCTGAATAAATTTGTAAACAAATAACGTTCAGTTATGGATATGTTTCTTGAAGAAAGGAACAAGTGAACATAAATACTGCATCACTTATAGATGCATCTCATAAATATTTTGGTTCAAGTTTTTGTTAATTAGCAACCACTATGTTTTATAGTTTTGATTTTGATATTTTAAAATTATCTAAATTAGAAACGAAGTATTGACCCGTAATACCTTTAAAAAATCAATTACAAAAAGTCTCAAAATTAGAGATCAACTTTTAATTTTTTAATATTTATAGCAATTTGTTACTTGACATGTCATATTTTTTGTTTCTAGAATTCTAAACAGATAGATTTCTAATTTTAAAACTTTTCGTAATTAGTTTTCACAATCGGCCAATAGTTCATTTTTATTTTAGTTAATTTGATATATACCTAAATCTGTTTGCAAACTATATCCTAACCAGTACTGTTAAATGCTAGTGTCCACAAGGTGATTATGCAAGACTAAAATTCTCAATTCTTGAAGGAGAAATTAAATCAAAGGTTCAAAATCAATTTTAAAAAAGTATGTTATACAAATAAACGGACGAAGTTATTCATAGTCAACTTATTTATTGTGAATGTATTTTTGGTCGATTCAAAAGTATACAATTTAAATGGGTATTTCTGTGACGATTTTAAGACCACTCCCTATGGTGACTGAAACAAGATTGAGGACTGACCTCCACATCAGCGCCATGTCAGCCTTAAGACTGAAGACTAACTCAGGACTGAACGCTCCCTATGGTGACTGCAAGACTGAACTTTTTAGTGCCACGTCAACGACACCTTATTTCTTAAATATCAATACATACATTTTTTTTATTAATAATAAAAATTACAATAATTAAAAAACTACGTTACGCTAATAATTAAAAACCTATGTTACACTAACAATAATTAAAAAGCGATACAATTATTGGATGGTGATTGAGATTGGGAATTTTTGTTTTGTTTTTTAGACATTTTGTAAGTGGATGTGTTTGATATAATGTAAGTAAAGTTGATGTGAATTGGGTGCGAAAAATAATGGGTAATTGTTTTATATAAATTGTGTATGAAATAGATAAAGATTGAGATAATTGTGTGTGAAAAAATAGATAATTATATATGTTATTATATAGTGTTTGATATTGTTTAAACCTGTTGGCTAGCGTTGGATCTTTGCCTTCCTGTCTTCCCTTCATTCTGCGCGAGACGGTGGACTATAAGATGATCCTTAAGACGAGATTGTGCCTATGGTGTCAAATACAAGACAAAGTCTAATCATCTAAAATCATATAAGACGAAAGTTAAGACACTTCCATATATCTAAATGTTTTCAAACAACACGTAAGATTTGTAAATAACTATATATGAGATACAATAAATGTTTGATATTTAAAAGAAAAAATTAAATTAAAAGTTCACAAACTACCGTTATTTTCGTTCAATTATAACTCTTAACTTGGATAATCGTGATAAGTGAATTTACAAATGAAAAGGAAGAAAATATGACGGTTAGAATTGACCTTATCCACTCCCTCTGACCATTGCTTCGCTCGGAAGACGAAGAATATGCTTATTTATATACTTGTACAGTTCAGCGTTAACTTTATGGAAACAATGTACAACTAATTACAACAAGTGTTTACCTTTTCTGGAATAAATTTATTAAGTGTGATGCAATTTAATTCCACCACTTACAATACAGGGGTGTTTAAAATATTTTAAAATCGCCAAAACAAATTAAAAGTCAGTTGAATTGTATCAACTTTTTACTTAATTGAATTAATTTTTTTTCATAAGAATCGATATTTTTTCAACTTTTCGATTCCGATTCATAATTTTGACTTGAGCAGTTAACTAAAAAGTCAAAAAAATTTAATAATTAATTTCAATACTATATGTTATATATGTATCAATGTATATGTGTATAAATCTACGAATGCTTATACTTATAAGTTACATAATCTTATACTTTTGTTTGGATTTCAGTGGTCAGGCCGATCCTGTTAACTCAATATATACCTAAATTTAGACAAGACCTATTATATAAATATAATACATATTACGTTGGAAGATGTTGAAGTACAAAACTTTTAAAAGATCGATGAAGGGACATGCCTTTTTGTAAAAAGTGAGGGATTAAGGTATATTTTTGTGAAGTGAGTAATACTTTTTGGTAGATGATGATATATAAGTTTGCAAGCTGCTTAGATGTATTTTTGTAGTTTGGTAACATATATAATTGTAAACATTTGATAATAACGTTGAAATGCATTTGAATTTGAATTAATATTTAACTCATATGTTTCGATGAATATTTTTTGTTTGTTATTCTTTCTTTTAATATGATTAGTAAATTAGTAAATAAAAGACGGTTAATTAGTTAACCGTAAAACTGTATTGTAAATATTAGTTAACCGATTATTGATTGATCTCACTTTTTGATTTCGGTCTAGGTTCAAGAAATCGGTGAATCGAATTCTCGATTAGCCAGTTTTCGATAAATCGAATCTCCGATTAAACTTTCGTTAATAAGGACACTACCGTCATTTCACGTACGCTTTCTAACACCCACGTTCTTTCTCCAAAGGCGGCCTGCTAAAATTCCAGAAAGGACCTTACTTTAACGGAACATAATCTCAATCTCAAATTCTCAATAAACAAAACTTCATCAACGTTTTCAAGAATTACGTCCTCAATATAAAATGTTCCATATTTTAATTAGATAAAATTTGTGTGGCATATGTTCATTAAATGCTCCATATTTATATACGAAAGAGTGCATGTGAAGGTTTTCAAAGCATTTAGTTTTCGCCGTTTTAATCACGCATGCATCGAAACTGTTTCATAGGTCATTAACAAATCTATATTCTATATTTACATATAATGCATCGTCTAGAAATGTAAACGAACTAAAATGCCGATAAAAAGTCAAATTGCCATTCAATTATCAAATAACAAATCACAATGTTTAAATAGAAAATTATTTATCGAAGAGCTTTAACATACGTTGATTTTAAGTGAGCTATATAACTCCTATTCTTTTATTATACATGCTTGTCTAGCATTTACTCATCACCAACAAATCATTAATTTTAAACGTTTTCAACTATCTCAATTAATTCACCAACATGACTAATTTATCAGAGAAAAATGACATATCATCATTTATAGTCGAATTTAATTTTTTATTACATCATGAAGATATTACATTGCTAGCGTGTATAAATCCATCTAAAAATAAATAAATAAAATAATAGTAAATGATGAAATTTTTCTTAAAATCTCTCATAAATACAAAAATGCCACTAATTAATGTAAATATTCTATTCTATGAAGAATAACTTAATATTTTTAACGTAGAGTAATCCTTAATTAAATTTAGAAAAAAAAAAAAAACAAAATAAGCGTTTAGTGATAGTATGCAAGTAGAAACCAAGGGCAATAAGGGAACTTGAAAAGGTGGCATTGCTGTACAACGGAATAAAATAAAAATAAATTATAAAATAAAAATAAGAAAAAAACATGAGTGATCTAATCCTTTGCTAACTCACCCGCGGTGGCTTCTTGTCACATTTTAGAGAGAGAAGAAAGTTAGTTTGGAGACGTTACCGGACCCCAACTCTTTTTATTCGCCGGAATTTGGAATTTTTTTAACGTCCGTTTAGGGTTTCTTTCTCATCGATTATTCACTCTTATTACTTGGATTATAAACATCTGATTACGTTTCTTTTTCTGGGTACAATTAAGGTTCAATTTTTTTTTTCCTGGGTCAGTCTTCTTTATGACTGTAGATTTAGGATCTACAATTCTGAAATGCTAACGCCTCAAAAAGTGTGGTCGGGTTGGCGCTCTACCAGAGAAGACAAAAACGGGTCGGGTTCTGGTAATTCGGACCCTAAAGATAAGGGTTTTATGATTGGTGATTCTACACCCAAGGGTTTGTCTTCAAACGCTGGGATTATGGATCGAGATGTGGTCATTGATAAATTGAACAAGCTTGAAAAAGAGGTTAGTAGCAATTAATGTTTGCCTGAATTTTATTAGTTTTATGATCTTGATTTTATTATTTATTATGCTTATTTGTTTCTCAATTAGTTTTATGTATTGTTAAAGTAAAGATGTTAGCTTTTTTTATTTAGTAAAATGGGAATAAAGATGTTAGCTAATTACTGTAAATAGTATATATTTAGTGAATATAAGGTAATAAATTGTCTGCTTTATGCAGCATCTGATGTGAACTCAAGTTGGTTTAACAAAAGAGAAAGTAACTACATTTCATGAGAACTTTAAGTACAAGTGGAAGAGTAAGAAATAAGGTGGCTGCTTAGTTGCACGATAAATCATCTAGTTGGACAAGAAAGCTCATAGTGTTCTTATGGTGTTTGGATCAGGCCTTTTGTACTGTTGTTCAGAAACACTTCTATTGATATATGTTATATGTGTTGAACTCTGAAAAAGAATGATGTAGTATATTAAAAAAAGTTAATTGTTATAGAATGCGCACCCTGGTAATTAAGACTCAAAAATCTGGGGACTTACAATGTACTGTATTGTAGGATTGTACTTAATTCTTAGATCAATTGGAGTTGTGTTTAATTCCAAACATCATATAATTAATTCGAACTACCTATGTGGTAGAGTGATTGAAATCGACTTCATCTCTGATAATTGGTCTACTTACAGCTGTATGAATACCAATATAACATGGGTCTTCTTCTAATTGAGAAAAAAGAATGGATTTCTAAGAATGCACAATTTGAGGAAGCATTAGCGGAAACCAAAGAGCTCCTTAAGCGTGAGCAAACAGCGCATCTTATTGCAATTACAGAGGTGGAGACGCGAGAGGAGAAGCTGCGGAAAGCGTTGGGAGTTGAAAAACAATGTGTCTATGAGGTAATTTCTTAACTGCATCATAGTTTCGTTATGTTAATTTGACCTTAAATCATGATGTCTATAGTAATATTTGATCATTTGTAACTGTAGTTAGAAAAGGCTTTGCGTGAAATGCGCTCAGAATATGCAGAAATAAAATTCACAGCTGATTCAAAGTTGGAGGAAGCACATGCTCTGTCTACTAGCATCGAAGGGAGATCGTTGGAGGTAGAGGCGAAATTGCGTGCTGCTGATGCCAAGCTTGCTGAGGTCAGCAGGAAGTCATCTGAAATTCAGAGAAAATCAAATGATATCGAGGCAAAAGAAAGTTCACTCATGAGAGAACGCATGTCATTTAATAATGAGTATGGTTCATATTTTCTCAAAATAGAATGGATACTTTCACAATAGTACTTTGTGCTTACTGTTTCTTATATGTTGTCAGGAGAGATGCTCATGAACGCAATCTATCTCACCAACGAGAGGACTTGAGAGAATGGGAGAGGAAGTTACAAGAGGGAGAGGAGAAGCTGGCTGAGTTGCGTAGATTGCTCAACCAAAGGGAGGAGCTGGCAAATGACAGTGATAGAATTTTTAAACAGAAACAACTTGATCTTGAAGAAGCACAGAAGAGAATTGACATTGCTAATTCTGATTTGAAAACTAAAGAAGAAGAAATAAGCACCAGGAGTGAAAACCTAGCTTTAAAAGAGAAGGTAAGTCTTTTAGTCCTTTGGCTGATTTATATCTTAAAGTTGTATATTCACTTTATCTGTATGGTTCATCTATAGGAAGCTGCTGCTACCAGAAAGAACTTAGAGGTAAAAGAGAAGGAATTACTAGAGGTAGAGGAGAAGCTTAATGCGAGAGAACAAGTAAGTTTGTCATGCATTGTCCATATTGATTCATCGTTAACCTTTCGTAGATGTAACGAGGATCATCTCCTTGCAGGTAGAGATTCAAAAACTGTTGGATGAGCACAAGGTCATCCTGGACACAAAGACGTGTGATTTTGAGTTGGAGTTGGAACAAAAAAGAAAATCATTGGACGATGAATTCAAGGTCAGGGTTGTTGAGGTGGAGAAAAAGGAAGTGGAAGTCAATCACTTGGAAGGAAAAATTGCAAAACGAGAACAAGCACTAGAAAAGAAACTTGAGAAAATTAAGGAGAAAGAGAAAGATTTCGATTTGAAGTCAAAGGCTTTGAAGGAGAAGGAAAAGTCTCTTAAAGTTGAGGAGAAGAACTTAGAGAAAGAAAGGAAAGACGTAAGCAGTGAAACGGAGAATCTGCTAAGTCTCAAGGCTGAGCTTGAAAAGATAAATATTGAAATTGAAGAACAAAGAGCGAAGGTCAAGGAAGAACGGGAAAGACTTCAAGTAACAGAAGCCGAGAGGTGTGAGCATGTCCGTTTGCAGTCAGAATTGAAGCAAGAGATCGAAAAAGTTAGACAAGAGAGGGAAGCGGTTCTGATGGAAAGGGAGAATCTGAAGCAGGAAAGGGAGAAGTTTGAAAAAGAATGGGAAGATCTTGATGAGAAAAGAGCCGAGATCAAGAAGGAATTAGAATCTGTTGCTGCACAGAAGGAAAACATGGATAAAATGAATCGTTTAGAAGAAGAGAAGTTGAATAATCTGAGGTTGGAAACAGAGAGTTATGTAGCAAGTGAGTTAGAAGCTCTCAAGTTATCTAAAGAATCGTTTGATGCGAACATGGAGCACGAGAAGTCTGTCTTAGCAGAAAAATATAACAGCAAGGAATCCCAAATGCTTCACGATTTTGAAGTCAAGAAACAAGAACTCGAAACTGAGTTACAAAACAAAGAGGTAGAGCTTGAGAATCGCATGTGTGAACGTGAGAAATCATTTGAAGAAGAGAAAGAAAGAGAGTTGGCGAACGTCAAATACTTGAGAGATATTGCCAGTAGAGAAATGGAAGAGATGAAATTAGAAAGGGTACGGTTAGAAAAGGAGAAAAACAATATATCTACAAATCAGAAGCATCTAGAAGGGCAGCAGCTTGAAATGAAAAATGATATTGACCAGCTTGTTGGGCTTAGCATGAAGTTAAAGGACCAACGTGAACAATTCTTCAAGGAAAGAGAGCGGTTTGTTGCCTTCGTTGAGAAACAGAAGGGCTGCAAGGAGTGTGGAGAGAAAGTTTCCGAGTTTGTCCTATCTGATCTTCAATCTTTAGCTGAAATCAAGAATGCTGATACTTTTGCTTTACCAAAACTAGCTGATGGTTATTTGAAGGAAGCTGTTCAGGGTACTTCTGAGAGACCAAATGTCGGGACGTCTATGGGTTTGGCTAATTCAGGGTCTCCTGCTTCTGGTAGTAAAACCTTTGAGTGGTTGCGAAAATGTACCTCAAAGGTGTTTATATTCTCAGCAGGGAAAAAGAATGAACATGAAGCCGGTGAAACACAAGCGCAAGAGAAGCTCGTAGATGTTGGAGAAATCCCCCAATATATTCTGAGCTCAGAGGATGAACCAGACGTGTCGGCTAAAGTTGTATCAGATTCTTTTGATGTACAGAGACAGGTGGACCAATCAGGTGATGATCTTAGAAACATCAACAGCCAGACACATGAGATCGAGGAAGTTTCTCAGCAGCCTGATGGGAACGAAGGTCAAAGTAAGCCGACCACTAGGCGTAGACCCAGGGCTACCAGAGCACGTGCCACTAACGTTACTAGTCAAAATAATGGGAGTGAGAGTGCTAATGGTGTTGCAGAACACTCTGCCTACACAAACGAAGTGAGCCAGGGAGTATCAAAAGGTGGAAGAAAGGGAGGCCGTAAACGTGCAAGTGAACAAGAGCCTGAGTACAGTGAACAATCTGGTAGTGTTACCACTGGGGGCCGCAGGAACACGAAACAGAAAGTTACTAAAGATGTAGAAGCTCCTCCAGTAGGGCGATACAATCTACGCCGTCCCAAGAAGTAAGTAACTAAATCCGTACTACAGAGTAGTTTTTATCTATCAAACACTACTCTTCTTAACTTAATATTTTGTAAGTTAATCAAGTGACTACTGAACTGACCACTATGGGTTATGTTTTATCTCTAATGGGTCAAAAGTGGGTGTACTAATAAAATCTATCTACGAAGGATATGGGTCAAATGTCTCCAAAAGTGTATAAATGCGTACAACCTTTAAATCGCTTTATTATAAAATTAGGCAATTCTTGTAAATATTGCCATTGCAAGTATAGTTAACACATTAATTATTTATACAAAGAAATATAGAAAAAAAATAATACTTAGTTGTCAGCCTGTCCTGACCTATTTTTCAAAGATCACCTCTTTCGAATCGCCACCCAACCCGGCTATTTTGCCACTTCTGGTGACCATTCATTACATTACATCTTGTTCAATGTAACAAAAAAAAATGTTTTAGCAGAAGTGGTAATCGGTGATATTATGGTTTTTTGTATAAAAGAATGTTCCTGTTTCCATATTTGGAAATTGTGTCGTTGGAGGTCAGTTTTTCACCAAGGGATTGTTCTATATTTTACATTATAATTATTGTCAGTCTTATCTTAGTGCATGTTACATGACTACATGAGTTTGCCTGCATGCTAGCATTTTGTTACTATTCTTATTTATGTACCTTTCTTGTTAATCAGTGGAGCCCCCACCGGCGGTGATGGGACATTGTCTAATCAAAGTAAAGATGGTGTCTCAAAGGGTGCTGGGAGAAAGAGAAGAGTCACCAGTTCAAAGGTTCAGCCTGAAGCTTCAACAAGTGTTGCTAACGGAGATTATGCTGGAGACTCACAGCTTCATGTATTAATTAGCTTGCTTTCATTTACGGAGTATGTTTTATATCAATTAGGGCCATATCACATTCTTATTGAATAAATTGTTTGCTGCGTGCAGAACAAAGATGTGGATGAAGAGAATGAGGTAGGAAACAAGTGTTCAGATGACATAGTAATGAGCGAAGAGGTGAATGGGACACCTCAACAGGATAGGGAGCGTCACGATGATGAGATCGGAACTCCTGCTGGCGAGGATGACGGAGACGATGATGATTCTGAAGATGAGGAGGTTGAGCATCCTGGTGAAGTTTCTATAGGAAGAAAGCTATGGACTTTCATCTCAACATGATGGAAGAAGAATAAAAGAAAACCATTCTATATGCATGCATAGAGTCGAAACAACTCTTTCCTTTTTGGCATCAAGAGTTGTGTATTGTGTTCGTTTTTAGCGTCTATTAAATTGTTTAGCTAGTTTAGGAGGTATTATGGTATATCATTAGATTGTTTTGCAAGGAGAGATGCTGCTGCTAGATAAACTTGAAGTGAACCTTGACACTTGATTTTCATTTTCTTGTGTGTTGTTTGTGACCTCTTTCTTATTTGTTATCGGACATGGATTCTTCATTACGATTTCTTATCTTGTTTGTGTGAAATTTTTTGTGTATCAATACAAATTTAAGTGATTGCTGAACCTTACGCAAGATGTGTCGCTTATTAGATGGTCTCTGGAACTTTAATGTGGAGTGATGATTCTCTAAGAAAGTAGTTCTGACTTTTGAAAACATCAATTGTTTAAACTTTGATATATCCACAAGTATGGTGTATGCGCTTGATAGTTTTTGGTAAACTGAGTAACTATGAGTACTGGGTTCAAGCTAGTATGGTGTATGTGCTTGATATTTTCTTCAGCCCCAAATAGACGATTGAACCAGAATCATTAACTGTCAAATTCAATAATCGATGTCACTAATACCATTAACCCTGAGACTTTGAATGACATGTGCAAAGATCTTTCAAACGTTACTAGTAAGAACACCGACATAACAAAAACTTCTATTGATATATATGCTATAATTGTATCTATATAAATTAGAGCAAGTGTTAAAAAATTGGTAATGTCAGCTCAAACAAGATTTGTGTTCGATAAATAAACGGTGAACATTGAGTATTAGGATTGGTTTGCAGATTATGACTGTTCAAACTTTCAAGAACCCAAAGAAGGTTAAGAGGTCGAATTTTGACTGTCCAATCAATTTTTGTCTGGTAGTCACGTTGCACAAGTGTACTCCTTTGTATATGTATACGACGATGTTTTGTTGTTTTGGAATTGTGTTGGTGTAGTAATAGTCTTTTACCGTATTTAATCATGCTAGTGATGCAAGCTGCCGTAGTTTCAGTGTTTTTGATTCCTTGTACATGCATTGTAATCTCAAGGTTAGAATTCTAGTTCTTCCTGGAAAAGTTGAATGATAAAGATTATGAACATACAAAGGAGTCAATGTTTCATCGTTTCTTTTTAGATCAACTTCTGTAAGAAATGAGCCACTTAAAGATACATAAAATGTTTTATTAGTTGACAGTCATTTTGAGATTTGACATCATTGATCAAAAAATTTAGTCTCAGTAAATTATTTTTTCCCATCTGAACATACTATTATTGATAATAAGTATGGAGGCCTCAAAGATTTGGAGGCTTTGTGCGATCGTACCGCCTGCAAATCTTTGAGGACAGCAATGTTACTCATTTTCCTATAGAAGGCAAGTTAAACTGTTAGCTATCTTCAACTAGTCTACACCCTATACCACAGGGAAAATACATCACCTATGACTACCAAACAAAAGCTCAAACCAGATCTAATCAGGTTAGGTATGCAAAACTGTGACCTCTAAATATTATTTCCTTTACATGGCTATCCAACGGGTATCTCAGGTACCTCCTGTTGATTCTTCATTGTAGCCTTCTGATTTGCAATGTTGGCTGCAAGCGTCTCCTTGTGCTTCTTTATATCCCTGAAGGGTAGAAAAAAACATAAAAAAACACATTACCAGGTATCTTCTTGATCTGAAACTAGTCCTTTAAGTATTCTGAACGAGGTTTTCAGCAACATGTTAGAATTTTGTGCATGAAATGCTACAAGTGATACTTTCTTGACAAGAGTATATACTCATGAATCCAACTTTGTTTGTTTAGTTCATATTATATTGGATGATTAAATGCAAAAAAACACTGGTGATATATGGCATAATCTTAACTGCATATGTATGACGAACAAAGCTCATATATCTATGAACATTTAATGTAACACAATGTACGATGAGCAGAAAAATGAAAGTTTTGGCACCACTTACATGCAGCGAGGTATTTTGCAATCAGAATTTCTACATATTCTCGAGTGCTCCGATAGTATTTTCCATGCTTTTAAGCAAAACTTGCAACCTCCAGGAGCTCTGGTACTGCATCTAGCAGCATGGTAGAAAAGTCTTCTCATATTTACGCAGTGTTTGTAAGGGCACGGAATCTTCTCACATTTAGAGGCATGCATTAGAACATCCATCACTGCCTTCAACTGCTCAGACAAAAGAACTTCAATTTTTCTTGACACCGTTAAATGGATTAATATAGATAACAAAATGAGTAACTTACATTCCCGGACCCTGTGGTATGTCATCAGTCTCACTCCTGGTCCCTCGGTCGGGTTCTTTGCGGGTTTAGCCCCTTGACCCAGATTTTCATTTCGCTCCCAGTCCCTCATCCATCATCAAATGACTAAAATACTCTTAAAATTTTATGACTCTTTTACCCTTTGAGGGACTGGGAATGAAATGAAAATCTAGGTCAAGGGACTGAACCCGCAAAAAAACCCGACCCAGGGACTGGGAGTGAAACGGATGACATACCACAAGGACCGGGAATGTAATTTACTCAAAGAAAAATGGTAGTTAATTGGTTACCTTTAAAGCTTTTTGCTTCTGAATCTGTTCAATTTTTGATCCACCAACAACATCTACTGAAGGCGGAAATAACCTGTGAGGATGATAAGCACCGCATCTGATATTATAGCATGACTCACAGATATAATACTTAGGACAGATTTCACACTGCCAGCATCGCTCAACCACAACATCCATATGGCAAGCAGTGCAGGTGGGTTTAATAAGAGGCTTGTGGATTAAATGGTACAAGATCATCATAGACGAGTATTTGGCACGGGAGAGTGTATCAAACTGAAAATGAGATTTCTGACACTTGTTTAAGAAAGAATCACGAGTCTCAAAGAAACTGTTCACACACACATCATCTGTATCCTTGGTATCAAGATTAACATCGTTCACCACAACCTGTAAAAAGTAACCAATTAAGAAAGGCAAAAAAGAGAACATGAAAAAAGAAATATTGTTAAGGGGTGAAGGTGTTCTGTGGAGCTCAGCTCACCTCAGAGAGTAGATTCTTTTCACCAGAATGGCATGTGTGTACTTTACCCACTGATAAGTTCTTATCAGCATTATAGCATCTGCAAAAATTATGATGATTGTAGGATGCCAAAAAAATAATCAGTAAAACCTATATTTTTTTTTAGAGAAAAGAAATAAAAAGACAACCAAAGAGCTTATTTACCTTGAACATAATTGAATCTTTTTGCATTGGCTGCAAAACCATCTGCTTCCGGATAAGATCACTTCATTGCAATGGGTGCAAATATTGTGTAAATGGACAATCATAAAGTTTTCCTTCACAGGCAGAATGGTTTGGCCCAGCTGTAGAATAAGGAAACAGAGAAAAAAGAAAAGAAAACAAATATATTAAAAGTTTAAAACTGCATAAACTCCTTCATTGTTGCTATACTCATGCTTATGACATTTACCTTTTGCATGACTAAAACATCTTTCATCGCAATATCAGCTTTGTCCTGTCCCATGGATTTCAATATTCTCTTGTTCGGCAACTTGCTCTGCAAACCACCAGCCTTTTCTTCTACTTCAAGTTTCCTAACTATATTTTCAGCAGCCACTGACCAATAATCACCATCAAAGTAGGGTAAACGGGCTGCGGTAATCTTGGTATTACCCTCTCCACTAGACACAAAAAGCTGATTGTATATATTAGTGTGGTCCACAACAACGTTATCTTCTGATGCTTTCTTTAACATCAACTTGTACCTGGAAATATAACAAAAGAGATTTGAGTAATTTATGGGGACCATAATTCTAAATAATAAAAAGATAAAAATAGATTTAGGATATACCATTGTCGCAGCTTATCCTGCTTTGGTGTTCTCTGAGTCTCTGGATGGCAGTAAAAAATATAATCTTCTCCTTTTATAAGGGGACATGCCCATATGTAACACGTTGCAAAACCCCGCATCTTGCAATACTCAAGGTATCCAATCTAATAATTATAAATGCACATAATTAGCATAAGGGGAGGAACCATTTATATTATACAACAAAAAAACATAAAAGTGAATTACCAATATTTCATGATAAACAAAGGTCCGTAGAGATTCCCCAGTCACACTTCTTCTCTCAGGTCTAAAGTACTTTACGGAATCAAGATACGAGATATACACGCAACGCTGATTCGGGCCACCACATTCTGATCCAAACTCTTGAACACACATTCCAAACAGGCACACATCTACCCCTTCTATCTTCTGGAACAGAAAAATTAACTGGTGGACAAAACATGTCAAATACCCTTCGATTAAGTACATGATCGCGGACATGAATAAGCACAATATTTCATCTTACCTTTGATCTGTATGTAAATCCTGATGGATAATCTTCTCCATGAAGTATATCTATAAATTTCTGCCTGACTTCCAACTGTTTCTCAAAAGATACCACCACTCTCACAACAAGACCTTCAGCTCCAGGTATCTACGTATAAAAAAGAAAATTCAAAACTGATAACGTTGAAAGGAACTCGAAAACGTAATGTTAGTGACATTTGTGTAATTTTACCTCGTCCGGTTCAATTCCAGAAATCTTTGCCATTTCTTCTCTCTCTTGATTGAGACGTCTAGACAGTCTCTGTTCTATGTGATCACTGAGATTAGTTCTTGGCAAATCTTTTGCTGCAGAAGCAGTGGTTTGTGGTAAAGGAACACGTGTTCCATTCTCTATTTCTTGTAAGTAACATTTAGGACAGATATATTCTGCGTTCCCTTCAAAATCTTTTTCATTATTGTATAAACCACAAGTTCTATGTTGCCAACATTGACATTTGTCACAAAGAACCCACTGCAAGAATCAACAGCAAAATGGGTCTATTAATTCCATAGACTAAATTCGTACAAAATAAAACCTCACGAGGTCGGCATAGAAAAAAGACAAAGGCCAACTTACCGAGTCCTCTTTTTCCTCATCATTCCTAGCCTTTTGCAGGTTTGCTTTGGGGAAGGGAAACCCACGGATCATAATATTAGTTCCATGAGATCCCCTGTAGCATGACATACAAAAACAATGACGTAAACCCACTTCATTGGTGGACCGACAATACCCAACGTTTCGTTTGATACGCGTCTCACAAGATGAGCAATATATGGGTGCAGGGGCAAACACCAGCTTATCCATGGAACACAACTGGCATGTGTTGGGACCACCTGAAGGTTCTTTGTTTCCTGATACATCCTGCATAACAATCTTTTAAATTAGTAGCCATTAATTTGACAAAACAATTTACATGTACAACTTGCAAAGAACAATACAAAAACTTTACAAACCTTCTGAGAGGTAAAGCTCCGTATATGTGCTTTGATTTGATCTGCGGTAAAAAAATCAGCCAAAGACACACTCTGTATCTTTATCTTCTCTGGCTCCAACCCCAAGTCATTATCAGCCAAAGCTGCAGTTTTCAGCTCTGTCTTCTCTGAATTTAAATCTGAGTCACAATTAACCAAAGACACACTTGGCGTCATGGATTTTTTTAAATTAAAACCCGACTCATTAGCATCTGGGGCCAAATTTGCCGCTTCTAGTACAGCCTGCCCAGATTTCTCCTTTGCATAACTGGTTCCTGTTTGTGATATCGTTTGTAATGCGTCGTTTGGACCACATTGATCGAGTGAAGCAACATATTCTTGTGAAAATCCATTTCCAACTGTCGAACTCTCCAATTTTGGAATTTTCGTACGCAATGCATCTAAAAGAGTTTGGGTGCTACTGGGTTCCTGATTAGAAGTAGGCTCTGGTAGGTCTCTTTTTCTTTTACTAGATAAGTAAGAGTTACCAGTACCACATACAGACCTTGCAGGTCCACAAATCTTACAATTTGAATCATTACACTTGTCAAAATGGGATGACAGTTCAACATATAGGTGGCACTTGCATAAGTTGTTGTCCTTGCATTGTGCTGCATGCATATAATCCTGAAAAGAAACTTCTCTTCTCAAGTCTGCTGGCATATCCTTGTACATCACATATGAACTAAGGACTTCATAATTAAAAATATCACTATTATTTTCCAATGCTACATGTGGCTGAGCCTGCAGAGATTTCTCAGAATCATTACTGAATTTCTTGTCATCAGCAAATACCATATTTGATTGAGTCTCCAATCGGTCATAAAACTCTGCTGAAGGCTGTTGGGACACTGGAATCTGAGTCTGATGTGTTATATGGGTATTACATTTGCTCTGTAGACTATCATTCTGCAGCATATTGCAAGAATTTGGATATGGAGACTGCACATCATCCACCTTTAATAATGGGAAATCCATGTTGAATGCACTTCTTTTATTCCCAGTAAAGCTGCTGTATTGACCTGTTGGTAACAATTATATAAACTAGAAGTCAATGTTGGATACATAAATAATAATTTTTGCAAATTATCACAAGAAAAGAAACCATACTGTTATGTAAAGATTGTTGTTGGAAGGAAATTTGAGGTTCTCTACTATCAAAAGCTTCAGTATCGGATATCACATCCCCGTAAGAACATGCAGTTATAGATGATACCTGCTCAGGTGAAGTAATAAGGTCTAAATCATTCTGCTTAACACCAAATGGAGATATTAAGGTCATCCCACCACAAGAAACATTCTGGTTACGGTCTTTATATGCGGATCCTGCAGAAATTAATCATGCATATCACATCAAACGCCGAATGATGACATGTAAATTGTTAGTCAAAAGGGAATGGAAGAGCCAAAGAACATACCTCCGCACAGCACAGTATTATAAATGTCTATATAAGAAGGATTGTAAAGATTGTATCCCAGGTTTATGTAATTTTCAGAGTCACAAAAACTGGGTGAAACCAACAAGTCTGGCAAAGACGAACGTGAGGATACTATCTGATGAAGAAGTTTGGCATCCTGTACATCCTGCTTAATATAGTTCTTCAATCCCTACACAAATAATTTCCGGTAATTATACTTCTATTATAGTTTCACTAAGTAGAAGATTTCAACCATGCAAAACAATACTTTAATCAAGTAAACATTCAGAATGTTCCACATATCAGAAAATTTCCAACCTGTTTAAGTGTTTATCAACAGAAATAAGCTAAATGTACCCATTTGAAACATGAATTTCAAACTCGACATGCCAAATGATCATAAAAGGCTATTTGCACGCTCTAAAAGCTTGTCTATTTCCCTCTTTTTATATGATTTCAATACATGGAAAAGGCACAATCTTCGCAATTAGTATAATTCTACAAACTACAGTCTATAATAATAATTACAAATCTAGCATAAATCACATGACATACAAACCGACATTGACATTTATTCTCCAAATGCATTGGAACCCTAAATTTTGTTCCGATTCGATCGTTATGGCATTAACTAGAGACATACGTGATCAAACAACCCCCTAATCACCCACATTACAACACTCTTGCAGCGTATCTAGAACAATCGTTTCCACAAAAATCTATCACCAAACATATATCACACAACCGATTTCAAACAACTTTTCTCAAAACAGCGCATCGGAACCCTAAATTGTGTTCAGACGCGAATCAGCATACGCTAGATAAGTCAAACTACCATCCAATCATCCACATTGTGATACAATTCTACTCAATTCTACTTACATGAATAAAAAAGGAGCAAACACACTCACCTTTGCTGTATCAATAAAACTCGGAAATTGAGTATTCAAGTGATTGATAAGGTTAGATGCCCAATTCTCCCCCTCAGTTATCTCCATATAATCCTTGGCACTACACACATTAAGATACTCATTAGTTACAGAAATTAAATGCATCACTAAAAATATCCCCATTACTTTATGCTTAATAAAAAGTTAAAAGTTATGTATACACAAACACAAAAATTCAAAACTTACATGTTACCAATAAACTTATTAACATTATTAGTACCACAACCACTGCGACGTCGTTTCTTGTGCAAATTACTGGCAAATTCTGCCCCTTTCTGAAAATCGTCAGCAAAAACGCTCCTGTTATCAAATTGGTCGCTTATGTGACCTAATTCGTAAACCATACTCTCATAATTTCAAACCGCAAGAGCAAAGAATAAACCGCGTATGTGTGATTTTAAAAAAGATTACGTAATCGGTTAAGATATTGAAACCCTAGGTTTGCGATGTATACTATATATGAAATAAAAAAGAGGGAAAGTTATTTTTATTGTTTGTCGTTGCAAAGAATTCGTTGGTATGATTGAACCGAATGATTTAAGGATAAATTGTTTTATTTTGATTTGATGATGATGATTTGTGTTGATTTTGTGGGGTCATATAATAACAAGTGGTGAGTTACTAGGGAATTGGAACTGGAACTATGATTAACATTGTGATTAATTAATTAAGGGGTGATGGCGCCAAAATCTGATGTACTTTTTAGGATTTTAGATTACTTCTTTATTCAAATTCAAATTGGTAGCTATGTATGTGTTAAATGTTTGCAAAACAGATAATGTTGTAATTTCGATATGTACGTGTTGAATGTTTGCAACCAAAAGATTATTATTCTCACACTTGCATAGTTACAAATGTGACATGAGTACTATACTATACTACATGATATATTTGTGGATTATATATATATATATATATTGGTTACAAACACATACGATACATAAAACTTATACCTAACTTATAATAGATAATAGATTTAGGTTTAATATAGTTCAATATTATTTTTTGACCTATACATTTTAATTTGAATGGTTATCTAACTATTTAAATTTAATTTATTTTTTTAATAAAACTTTTTACGAGTTTAACACATGATATTTTTACATACGTGATAAAACATGAAGCTTCCGTTTATACTCATATAATATATATATATAAAATATAATATATATATATATATATTCATAATATCCAAAATGCATATATATATATATATAATTCTAGTCTCAAAATGTGTAGATATTTGGCTTTTCAAAAAAGAAATAATCTTTTCATCAACAAACAGAAATGGTCACTTTCGAGCAAAAATACAAGATTATTAATGTATGCACATGAAAAGTATAAAACTTTATGATATTTTATCTGTTTTGTCACTTAATGCAATCCGTTAAAAAATAACCGTTACATTTTTAATTGAAAATAAGGACAACATCACCATCTCTAAATTTAACTAATAACAATTATAAATTAGGCAAATTATCTATAACTGAAACGAGTCATTCACTGATTTTAAATTTTAAAATTTAATTATTCAAATTAATAATAAAAATCAACAATCAATTTTATTAAAATTCTAGTAATATGTTATCTCGAAATTAAAAAAAAAAAAAAACATATTATGTACGATGCTACTGGATATACGATAAAATCGATAGTTGATTTATTTTATTAATAATTTTAATAATTTATTTCTAGCATCTAAATCATCCAATATTTCGTTTATATTTTAGATCATTTACTCTTATAAATTTCATAAAATCGTTTTTCTGGTCATTATTTTTCTTAATTTGTTCTCTGTAAAAATTTCCTTGCTACCGCGTTTCAATAATATACACAAATTAATGTCAGAAATCATCTACATCTATCTATTCAAATATGTTACTTTTGTATAGTTGAATTTTGGAAGTTTGATATTGGTTCTAATATACCATATACTATAATATCTTAATATTAAACGGTTCTTGACGTCTTAGATACATATTTTAAACGGTTTTTGATGTCTTACACAAGAGATCAAACGAAGCTAATGTTACCATATCAAACAACTATACACAACTTCCAGACTGTAAATCCATCATAATATTAAGTATCCGCAGTGAGTTCAAAGGCTCGAAGCACAAGTTGTAGGTTCCCAACTGTAGCAGCTACTGTTCGGTCCAGAGAACAAGCAGCTTCCTTGTTAAATGTACAAACTGGGAAGGCCTAAAAGGGGCTGACCGTACCAGCTAACTTCAACAAGGGTTCTGGACAAAGTCAGTTTCGTGGAGGTGCTGCAGCAACCTTAGCAAGTGCATTAACATCTCCAGCATGTACGTAATCAACTATATAGTCGAACAGCTCGTCTTTGCCACCTCTTAGAGGATCCTGTGCGGTTAGCAAAATGTCACGAAATTGTGACATGACCTTTAATTCCTCTAATCTTAAGAAAAATACAGTTATTTTGGTAAGAAGAATATAACATTTTTTTAGCTGGTTTTTAGTGAAGTATTAGTGATAACTCACTTGAACAAATAAATCTGTGTGACTTTTTCCTTCATATAGTATTAGCTCAGCTCGTTCTCCCCTTCCATCATACTGTCATGACAAATCAACATATAATTCACCAATTCAAAGATTATGTCACTAGAGCCTTTGGCGAAAGTAAATATTATTTACTACCTTAAAAATATAGAGCGGTGGAGGCCTAGTCGATCAAAATGTTCAATGAGATTAGGTAGGTTATACCTGTTGATTAACAACAAAATCATAATTTTATAAACCATCCTAATAGGAGTATTAAGAGGATTACAAAAGCTTTTAAAAGATCATGCTTTACCTTCCAGATAGACCAAAATCAGCTTTTATCTGATATACGCTCCAAGAGCGAATTTCTCTCCCTTGAATTCTTTAATTGCCTGCTGAAAGAGAGCACACGAAGATATATGTGCACCGGCAGACTGCCCTATTAGATAAATTCTATTTGGATCACCTCCATATTCAGCAATATTCTTGCAAACGATAGATATTCCTTGAGAAACATCTTCAACCATATTGCTGATTGTACCCTGAGGAAAGTTCCTCCATGCAACATTCGTCCGTGCAACAAATCTCAGTTTCAACATTATATTATCAAGTGAGTGCACATAAACTTAATGTCACTCATGCCCAAAAGTCAGTTCTATGACCATTAATAAAGTATCACTGTTAACATAATGTCATTGGAGCTCTTGTTAACAAAAATATCATAATTTTTTATCGATACAGTCACCTGTAATCAAGGGATGCGACAATGATATCTCTTTCTGCTAACTGAAGCCCTAAAAGAGCACCCCATCCTTTATATCCAATCATCCATGCTCCACCAGTCACAATCACAAAGACAACCACTGGCTTCAGACCATCTCTATTTTTTGACAAGTATATATCCAACCTACATTCAATTCATATATATGATTCAACTAAATGCATAGAGAAACATGGTGTGCTATCTAAAGTTTTAACAAACATTACCTATTTCTAGGCTGATCACCGTAAACTATGCTTCTACAAACATGCCTAGAGAGGCAAAATCGATATATTACTGCAAATAAATGAGACACAAACTTATCTTGCAAAACATGATCAATCAAACTAATTTCAAGATTATATTGTAACAGGTAAAAACTTGATTGAGTGAAAAGACTGTGAAACAGGAAATAATCAGCAAATAAACCTCTGAGAAAGCCAGGCGATAATAGCATGTCATAGAGGCCGAGGGCTAGAAGCCTCATTGCCTCAACATTCACCGGCGGCCACCCTGGTTGAAATGTATATTAGGAAAGAATTTTAATACTATTTCAGAACAACCATATAATGCAATATTACTATACTTTTAATATAATGTTGGCAATCACTTATATTGCCAGTATCTAAACTTTCTTTCACTTCCAAATACATATATGATATTGTTCTGTAGTTCTGTCAATGAATGTACCAAGTATATCATGTGTTCTTGTGTAGCAATCATTGTCAATCCTAGAATTAGGCTAGTTAATGCCTACTTACTTTATATTAGTATGCTTATGTGTTCATAAATGTATATCTCCTAAATCACTTCAAAAAAGATTATAAGCTCCAACTCCAAATTCTATACACCCGAAAAACTACTAAAAGTGCCTTTTCATTTTCACTATATGGTACAAATAAGAATTTCAATATCCCAAGAAACAAACCATAATAAAGAAACCACAAATTACTAGTAAAGAAAAAGTATATGCCAAACACAATATGTTTAATGCAAAGTTAAATGATAGTTGGAGTAGGATAGAAAAGAATTATACCCGAAATAGCAAAGAAGAGTGAAAGCAACACGAGTACTCAAATAAGTTTCACTTGCAGCATGTCCAAAATCACGACTCAACGATTGTGATCAACTTAAACAAGGGGAATTCTTTGCCTGTGAAACACTACCGGAACATCTTCTTCTCGTGCTAGAACGTATGGATGTGGATTCAACAAGAAATGAGTCTTTAGGAGTTGCCATGCAGCAATATGTTCCCGGGAAAGATATTTGAATGAATGGATAAATTTGAAAACAAAGGAAATATGGCAGTGGACAACTTTTTAGTAAGGTTACATGATTATTAAAGCCATACGATTGGTTTTAGAAGAAAAATAAGTACTAGAACTTAGAAGTACATCATATCATGAAAATCTGATAAGAACACATTAAACATCTCTGAATATACAAGTAATTATGCATCCATGATCTCCTTATGTGTATCTTTAGAACACATAGCAGATTGGTTGTTGACTTTTTAAAAAAAGATAGACCAAGATCATGTAATGATGAAAGCAGAATATATGCAAAATGTTTCAATTTCAATAATAATCATATACGACATATCCCTATTCCCTGAGACAGTTTCACAATCAAGATCATGCTAATTACACTACTAATAAAAACATCATTAAAACACACAAAAGGTACAACAACTACCACATAGAACCTTTTGCAGAATGTAGTTACTCGATGCCACTAACGTTTCTGGTTGAAGAACGCGACCGCTTTCGCATACTTGTGCCTGCACCACTCTGCAACTCATCTCCCTCATCAAGAATCTTCACTCCTTGTGTTTCCACAACTGCCTCATCATCATCACCATCATCATCACTAAAGCTTTCTGTCTCCACTTGAGCCTTCTCCTTTGATTCTCTTTTCTCAACTTCATTACTAATAACACCTTCCTCTGAAGAAGTATCACTAATATTATTCTTATCAGAAAGCGGAACTAGTGATGTTAATTGTGAACTTGTTGCATCCCCTCCTAAACTGTAAGTGGTCAAGAGCTTTCTCTCAACATTTTCTCTTTCTTTAACCAAATCGCCAATTTTGTCTAACATTTCATTCGTTGATGGTCCCTCTGCAGCTTTTTTCTCGAGCTCAGTGATTCTTCTATCATATAACTTCATCTGAAGCCGAAGAGAAGACTGCAAAACAACATGCACTGATTTTAGCAACACTACAAACAGATGACATCAAAATTTAGAGAAAACAAACAGTTGGCTAATTCAGCTTACTCTCTTTTCAAGAAAGTTTCCAAGATCTTTGTTTCGAAGCTTCTTTTTCTTCCAAAATACGCAACAAAATCAAGCCAGGGCTACCACTAATACCAATAGAATTGTTTCGATGAGGAGAAATATTTTGATTGCTTTCTCATTACCTGTGGAAAGAAAGTACGCGTGTTGAGTATTTTAATGAAATAGTATTGTAGAATATCAAATTGAGTGGTATGTTCACCTGTGTAGAATCTAGCTTTCTTGAGATCCATTTTTGAACAGCTTGATTCAAGCTTCTGACCTGTTGAAATACAGAAAAATATATTATGAAAGCATCCAGACTGATTATGCAAATTATACGGAAAGCTATAAGGTCATTACGAGTGCTAAAGCATGAAAGCGGGTTGCCAACATCTGCATTAAATAAAGAAAATAAAGTTGTAAGCTCAATCATACTAATTTGACGTGATCATGATCTATGAGTAAAAAAATTACTTGAAGAAGAAATGAAAGCAAGAAGAATCCTTTCATCGACAACATAATTCCTTAAATCACTCTCGAGGAAGAAACTTGACAACCGACCTATTTCGGTTATGAAATAATAAAAGGTCAGATTACGTTGTTTTCAATGGTATGTTTGTATAAAAAAGTCAAACTTTTGACGACTGCGAGGAAACCAGATCACCAGGATAGCTTTCAGACCAATAAACAGTTCCTGTGGCAGGAACCAGCAACGTGATGGTGGTCTTTAGCGGTTTAATTGCTGAAACGTATGTGTATTCACGAATGGTCCGACTAATCATTCCCTCCATCTTTGTCTGAGATATATAAACCGCGTAGCCAGAACAATCAACAATCGGATTTACTTGAATCACTGTATCCTTGATGTTTCTTCTAGGGAATTTTGTAACAACACCAGATGGCGAAATCGAGTAAAGATATCCATCCAATGAACCAATAGATATCCAACCTGTAACTCAACCCAAATGAAAACATTAAAACCATCAAACTTGAAAAAAGAAACACAAACTAAAACAGTCAAATTACCATTAAAATCAACAACTGGTACAGAGTCACTTGCACTTAATGACCCGATACTTTGCTGCCATAGAATAGTTCCTCTCAAAACATCAAGAGCAACTATAACGGCTTTAGCTTGAACAGTGACATACAGTTGACCATTGTTTCCAGAAGTAATAGTAAAATTCTTTCCCAATGAGCCTAAATCCTGAATCCATTCAAAACGAGGAGGACTATTTGTCGTCACTGAATACAGTTCTCCTTGATTATTTGCAATCTGAAAGAGTAAAAACATTAAAAATCGACCTTCAAAATATGTACCAGCAAAATAATTAATTAGGCAAGAAAGCTTACATAAAAATTTGCATCACAATAATCAAGTACAGGGACCGAAACGAAATAGCAGTCCCTGACATTTTTCCTACAACCTTGATGGATTCCTCTGTTTTGAGGTATAAAAGGTCCAGTACTCCATTTGCGTCTCCGATCAAACCTGAAAGCAAAGAGTCCCCTTCTGTGCATATTGACGAGAACACAAGAACCGGACAGACTTACTGTCAGCCCAACAATCTCATCCATCCCTTCTAGACCTGTTTCTTGACCCAAAAACACTTCTCCTGAAGATTCAGGAGTTCGTGTGTTAGCAGTATTACTAACTCTTAGTACTCGGTTTTCAGCAACCAAATATACCTACCAATAAACAACATCCATTGATCAGTAGCAAAATGAGTAATAAGTACTATATATAAACTTATGTTATTAATGATTAATGACTGTTGTTTATTAGTAAGTATAACCAAATATACCTGCCAATAAACATCAGTGAATAATAAATAACAACAAATAAATAGTGTTATAGTTTTAGCAGTATACGAATACAACCATTTTTAAGGGTCCAAGAACCGGTGGTATGCTAGCATTGCAAGTGTAATTGAGAGGTATTCTCCTAGAAATAGAACCATTGCTTTGGAAAAACAGCAAGTTCTTTTCCACGCATAGATAAATAATTCCGTCATCGATTAAAGGATTCGAGAGCCTAGTTCTGAACTCATGACGTTGCTTATGAACTATATAAAAACATAAAGTTGGAATCAGTAAGACTAAAAACTGTATCTGTAATGTAAATCTTGTAAGTCCATTATCATGTAAGACACCCTAATTAAAATATTAAATGTACATCTGATCACAATTACACAAAATCATCATATACTGGCAATAACAGAACACAAGAAAATTGAAGTAAAAGTAGTTGAATATGAAATTAAACCTGCTTTCCAGCGTGAATATGAAGGTGCATAAATTAATGGGAACAAGTAGAGTATAAGAATGCTCAATTTTTTAAGAATTGGGGACATGGTTTGGTAAAAATCCAAAGTTATCTAGGGTTTTCATATGAAATAGGAAAGTAAATTCATAAGCGACTTTTTCTTTTGTTGTTTAAAAAAAGTGGAACGGAACGGTTATTAAACCGCCCCATGATGGCGGGAAAAATTATCAACCGGAAACCTTTCTGTTAGTTATAAACATCAGTAAATAATAAATAACTTAGTTTTTTTATATTGCTTTAACTGCACTGAAAAGTGATTACATGGTTTGAATTTTAGTACAGAAAAAAGGGGGAAAAAACACACATGATTCTTTAGAAGAATGTGTAACTTTTGACAAAATAAAACATATATGATGGTTCTTTTTCATCTCTATTTTACTAAAACATTGTACTTTTGTTACAAAAGGATGAATATAATCGATAAAAGTTGACTAGCATGTTTTAAATATACCAATTTTCGTTTGAGTTACATTTGTTATTAACGTATAGAGTTGAACTTAAACTTTGATCGTTCTAATCTTCTTTTATACCGACTCCGCCTTTGAACTAAACCTTCTTGGCTCAACGTGAACCCCGGTGATGATAGCAACCAATTAAACTGTGATCATTCACGATTCAGTTCAATTAAAATCGTCTGCCACATACATGCAAAGACCATAGATTTATGGTTTCCATTTTTACATCTGTTACAATCATGCAATCTCTTAATATGAATCATCACCCATTCTATTTGTAACAATTTAAATTTGTGTAGCTAATGTTAGCCTATCGAACAACAATATACACTGATACACAGCCACATTTCGAACTGTAAATGCATCATAATATCAACTATCCGCAGTGAGTTCAAAGGCTCGAAGCACAAGTTGCTGGTTCCTAACTGTAGCAGCAATGGTTCAGTCTAAAGAACAAGCAGCTTCCGTGTTAAATGTACAAACTGGGAAGGCCTAAAAGGGGCTCACTATACTAGCTAACTTCAACGAAGGTTCTGGACAAAGTCGTTTTCGTGGAGGCAGCAACCTTAGCAAGTGCATTAACATCACCAGCATGTATGTAATAAACTATATAGTCGAACAGCTCATCTTTACCACCTCTTAGAGGATCCTGTGCAGTTAGAAAATGTCACCAAATCATGGCATGACCTTTAATTCCTCTATCTCAAGAAAATTGCAGTTATTTTGGTATGAAAAATTAACATTTTTTAGCCGGTTTTTTATTAGTAGTGATAACTAAACGTAGAAGCTTTTCCCTATTCAGATTACCCGGGGAGGGCGAGCATTTTTTTACTCTAATGTACGCGGCCTAACCGGGTTATCCCGTGACTGTTTCCGAATCCTTTCCCTGGTCACCCAAGATGTGCTGCTAGTGAGGTTTGAACCTGAGACCTCTTATGAGGATATTAGGACACCAACCACTAGGCCACCTTGTGATGGTTTAGTGATAACTCACTTGAACAAATAAATCAGTATGAGTTTTTCCTTCATATAGATCCAACCTACATTCACTGATATGATTAAGCTACATTCATACAGTACCGGAACATAATATTCTATCTACTTAAAAACCAGCATTACCTATTTCAAGGCTGATCACCGTTAAACTATGCTTCTACGAACATCTCTTGAGAGGCAAAATTGATATATTACTGCAAATAAATAAGACAGAAAGTTATCTAGCAAAACATGATCAATCATTCAAGATTATAGTTTAGCAGTTAAGGACTTGATTGAATGATAAGTCTGTGAAAAAGTAAATGATTAGCAAACAAACCTCTGAGAAAGCCAGGCGATAATAGCATTGCATACAGGCCGACATCCACCGGCGGGCTAACCTGATTGAAAAGTATACGATTAGGAAAGAATTCTAATACTAATTAAGAGCAACCATATACTGTAATATTACTATACTTTTAATATAATGTTGGCAGTCAGTTATATTGTCTTTAGCTGAATGTCTTTTCACTTCCAAATACATATATGATGTTGTTCTGTAGTTCTGTCAATGAATGCACCAAGTATTTCATGTGTTCTTCTGTAGAATTAGGCTAGTTGATGCCTAATTACTTAATTTTAGTATCCTTTTGTGTTCATAGGTATATCTCCTAATTCAATAATTCTAAGCCCCTACACTCGACCAAAATCACTTCAAAATGTAAATAAATAAGCCCCAACGCCAAATTCTATACACCCAAAAACTACTAAATGTGACTTTTCATTTTCACTAATTGGAACCACATAAGAATTTCAATATCCCAAAAACAGAACATTAAAAAGAAACCACAAATTACTAGTAAAGTAAAAGTATATGCCAAACACCATATGTATAATGCAAAATTAAATGATACTTGGAGTAGGATAGAAAGGAATTATACCCGAGAGTAGGATAGAAAGGAATTATACCCGAGACAGCAAAGAAGAGTAAAAGCAAGACGAGTAAGTAAATAGGTTCCACTTGCAGCATGTCCAATATCATGACTCAACGATTGTGATCGACTTAAACAACGAGAACTCTTTGCCTGTGAAACGTTACCAGAACATCTTTGTCTCGTGCTAGAACATAAGGAATGATCAACGGTCTCTATTGAGGATGTGGATTCAACAAGAAATGAGTCTTTAGGAGTTGCCATGAAGCAATATGTACCCGGGAAAGAGATTTGAATGAACGGATAAATTTGAAAACAGAGAATGGTGGTGGACAAATTTTTAAATATTTGGTTGGTATTTGTGGGCTACGTGAAAGCAAACACTTTTGTTTGTTATGTGGCTTATTTTAATTTGATATGAATCAAAGGCTTGTCTTTCAAACAGATTGGTGCTTTTGGAGATGAAGAATGTTATATATTCCCACAAAACTAACAGAAAAAGGAGTACTTTATGTAATGTGATTTAGGATTATGCTTTTCTACTATGTACAAGAATGTTTAAAATCTAGATCTCACAGTTATCATTTTTATGAAATGAAATTGGAAACTTGGAAAATCACAGAAAAGTCTAGACTGGTCCTTGAATTTTATCGAATTTCCATTTGTAAGTGGAGTACTTCCATTCATTCATATAGACATGTATGAGTAAACAAACGGCCCTTTTGCACTCTTGCTCTCTTAGCCATACATATAATAAATAGGGAAATTATCCGTCTTTGTCTATGTGATAGTCGCGTTTTGACAGTTTTATCATTTTTCGAATTTTATCAATCTTTTTATCCCTCAGATTGGTATTTTCGTCAGATTTGTCCAATTTTTTAAGTTCTATTAAGTTTTTCGCTAACAATTTGTAAAATAACCAAAATACCCTTCATTTCATCTCTTCTTCTTCTTCGCCTCTTCCGTTGCTTCCAAAATACCCTTAAATCTTTATTCCAACAAATCATCTAGTGATGAATGAATATATACATACATACACAAATCCCTTCCCTTTTACAATTCAACAAATCATCCAGTAACCCTAAATCATCCAGTTCATCTTCTTTTTTCCAACAAATCACTTCCCTTTTACAATTCATCATCATCAAACCATAAACCCAACTCATTCCAAATCATCATCATCAAAATCGAAGATCTGAACGAATATAAACATACATACGGTTTTCTAAACATCAAACCATCAAACTCGCGACAGTGATGAACGAATATATACATACATACAGAGATCTAAACAAAACCGCAATTCGCAGCAGATCAGTGATTCCCAGCAATGATGGACGAATATATACATACATACGCAGATCTGAAGCAAACCATGGCAGCAGATCTGAAGAAACTTTGGCGACTCCCCAAACCCTAACTTGTTCGTTTTTAAAGTTAGGGCTTTTAAGAAATTGGGGTTTTGATGAACAATCACGACCGGAATCGCGTCACCGGTCACCACAACCCTAACCGTCGCTCAGACCCAGCACTGGTGGGGGAATAGCAGCAGTTTCAGTGGTGTGTAGCGACGGGCGTTGTCTGCCACCATCATCAACTATTCTGATTAATCGTTGTGATTTTTAGCAGCCGATCTGAATAATCGGTGTAGCGGTCGGATATGCGCGACGGTTGCTTAAGTCGACAGAAATCAGCCTCCGTTTTCTTTAATTAGGGTTTCGGTGGGTGGTGATTATGGTGCAGTTCGACCACGAGTAGTGAACTCCGGCCAAAGTTTTCGTTAAATACGGTTTCGAGATACTATTCATAAGTAAACCAGAAATGAATAAAATTGGGTTAATTTCATTTTTAGTTGTTTATAAAGTATATATGTAAATGTAATATATGTATGCTAATTTGCTTATATGTGACTTATATATTAATCAAGAAATGAATAAAAATGGGGTTGTGCTTGCTAGAATTTGTGAGTTTGTTGGAAATTATGGTTATGTTGTTACTGGAATTTTCACCCGGAGTAGACAAACAAAGGGGGTTGATGGTTGCTGCTTTGAACTGGTTTATCACATAGTTTGTTAAGAAGACTTGTGTTATACTTTTATTTTATGCAAATAAATCATTGTCATGATGTGTAGATATACTTTAAACTTCCAAAAGTATTCCATGTCACATGACTGTTTTCCAGGTCACCCTCATGCTTCTATCACAATCGATATCGATTATGTATTACTGTACATTACATGTTTTTGACTTTCAAAGTTAAACAAACAAGACTGTTAACAATGAAAATTAACAGCCTCAGTTTCTTATTTGCCCTTGCTATTCTTATCATTACAAACACAAGAAGACTAAACAGTAAACACCCACTGATATATTTCAGGATTCAAAACTATTATGTTTGACCTAAGAAGTCAAAGTAACAAACTACCATCCAATAGTCAACAAATAGGTCCATATCTCGTGACCGGTTACAACCATTAAACGCTTTCCATGTCAGGTTAAATTACCAAAATTTGGATAAAACAACACAAGTCTATAGCAAGCAGTTTATCAAAATGGATAAATATTCTAGCTTCAGAAAATACCAAAGAAACAAAAAACGGAAAACTATTCTCAATGATATATATTGTACACAGATCTTTATTCTCCTCTGTTGTTTTCTTCAAAGTTGACTGTTATGATCATTGCCTGAACCACCACTTTTGTATTGCAGAGATGGGACTGTTTAGAAAGGGAGCATATTGATAGATGAGAGGCCTAACCATCATCCCTACTTTAACCCACACATTTTGATGGTAACCAGCAGTAACAGGTGCATGGTACATCAGCTTCAACAGCTGCAAAAAACAAGTTGCAAAAACGAAATTAGCATGACAGCATAGTTGAGTGAGCATGAGCTAGATCTACGACATGTGTATGTGCAACATGTAAATCCAAATATATGCAGAATCCTTAATAGGCCTAATAGCAAGAATCCAGTGCAACAAGACTCCTTTTATTCACAAACAATTGTCTACTATTAGTCAATCACTTCCACTAAACCATGTTGTGGGTCAAACATGGCATTCATTTTGCAATAGAGTATTTCACTATCTCGTTTTTGTAATGGAATTAACTAAAAAGTCAAGAACTAGAAGCATCAGCCAACCTGCCAGTACATGAAAGTTTGTACGATGTTCCGCTGCGACCTACATGTGCAAATGAAAGACTTTAGTATAAGCCACTGGCACAAAGATATCTTTAACTAATATAAGCAGATGCAAGAGGTGCAAAAATAATGTAAATTAAGTTTAGACACTGACGAGAAAAGAGAGATAATTAAAAGGAATCCCATTCCTATCTCAGCTTGTGAAGACAGTATGCTAAGTGTTGTTGTGTTTGATTCCACCCAAATACAAAGCGCTTCCAAGTACTTTCTATTAAAAAGACAAAAAAATTCACAAAGTAATCATATATACTTTTACAATGAGGATAAATAGATTAGTGCAGTGGTGGAGGGGTACCTGTACAAGGATGACCGGCTGAAATTACGTCTAAGGAATTTTGCAGAGTGTTCCAGGGTTCGACATAATACAGGAAGCAAAGCAACTGCAAAATCAATTAAAAATCTGGGAATCAAAGGTGCGGGCTAAAATAAAAGTTCGAGTATAGATGCACAAAACAAGTAGTGCTAACATCTAAGTTGAAGATTTGAAGAGACAAAAGTGAGGCAATAAATGGAGTAGATAAAATCCTTTGTAGAAAAAACTGATTGAAGCCACACTTGTAGTGCCTGTAAATTCCATGCCCTTGGTTTCTGCAAAACAGACTATCAGTACCAGCACCAAGAAACAACAGCCATATAAAATACGCTGAAAATGAAACTGTTACCCCATATAGAGAGTAGAGGGAATATAATGAAGAACATAGAGTGCCCATAAATGAAAGCCGATATGCCCTGTTAGAAAGACTTCTGGGTATAAGGGGGAACATAGCGAGCACAGCCACAACAAAGACCTGCAAGAAAAGGCATGTTTAAAAAAAACCTTAGCAATACGCAAACACATCTATCGTTCCGAATTACCTATGTGAAAATCTAAACATGTGTCAATTCAAAGTTCAACCAGGACCATTAATAGGTGGATAGGAGTAATAAAATAAACAAGCTTTTGTATAATCACAGTAAATGGAATGGATTCATAATGTGATGCAAGCCTCATAATCTTAAGCATAGTACAGAAGAGCTTCTATATGGTGCTATATCTAAAAATCTGGCTTAGTATTTAGAGTTATCAACATTATATTTAATTATTTAGTATTCAGTGTGTTGCTGATACATTGAAAAGAATATCCATACCCAAGCATTGACAGAGAATTGTATAGTTTGGCGATCCCAGCGTAAAGGAGTTGAACTTGGAGTTGATGTGGTTGATGCGGGTGTTGCTCTTGTAGTGGACCCTACAAAGTTCAATTGCATTAAATCACAAGGGGTTGAATAAACTAATGTGCATTTCATATAGTAATCCAGAACACTTATTCTAGTTCCCTTACAATAAAAAAACATGCAAGATACAATAACTAATCAATTTATGCAACCAGCAGAAACAAAATTCGTTCATGCAGCAACGCTATCTTCTCCTCCTGGTAGAGGATAATTAAGTACCTGAGTTGTTAGAGGGCCTACGTTCAGCTGTAGATGATGGTATTGACGTTGATGACCTTGAAGACTGAGAGGTATTTTGCGTAGTCATTGGTTCCACTACAAGATCAGGGTCCTGACAAGCAAAACATATTCCAATCCAAATCAGAAAATGAACAAAGAATAGATAATAAGTTCATACAAAAAGCAGAAGCTTCCACTACCAACAATGTAACTCTGTATTACTCATAGACATGACACAAATGAACACCTGATTTAAAAAAGCTGTCTATCATAACTTGATGCACCTATTAAACCAATTATAAAAGTTTCACTATCTCAATGAGATTCATTTGAACATTTATTATACACATCAATCACCACATGTTAATTAACCGATACTGTGGCTAACTCAGCATATAGATTTATACATGTTCAAACATCAACTTCAAGAGTCCATGAGACTTCTTAGTGATCTCTTTATTTAATCTTACGTGCACCATATTTTATAAAATATATATATATATATACAAATTGACATCCCAATTATTAAGGTTTCCACATCTTTTAAGTTTAAATCAACACTTTGCTCTATTTATATTTGGCAAGTTACACAAGACTGTGTTTTGAATCAGCATAACCAAATCTTAAACCCTAATTTCAGCGCAATCAAAACAATAACCTAGAATTTTATAAACAAACAAGGTTACTAATAAAGTAGTGAGCTAAATATGCTATCTTAATAATAACTGCAATTAAAACCTCAAGCTATAATCTTTACAATCTAAAATAATGCAGAATCGGATCATCAAAACAGAAACAACAAGAAGTATTTATATACGGACAATGTAACGCTGGTAGAATTTGCGTTTGTAGTGATCGATAACATCGGAGCGAGAAGCCATCTGAGGTGGAATAAGAATATTGGACCAGTAATCAGACCATCTTGGATCGTTTTCGTATTCATAAGCAGCAGCTGCTATCTTTTTCATCTTTTGTGGATCTTGTTCTCCTTCTGAACCCATGTTTAGTTTTCGATTTAGATCAATCGATGCCTTTGTTATCTAATTCAAGTAGACTGTTTGGCCACCGGTGACCCGCCCCCAGTGATACGAGATTAGGAGAGAAAAAGTTTACTAAACACACCCCTTGGGTTTTCAGTTATATTCACGTTTACACCCCATGACAATTTATTTACTTTTAAACCGATTTTTATGAGGAAAAAAAATATATTACTATATGGGTTTCTATAGATGAACACTCAAATTTTTTTTGGTGGATACCGCATATGAGTGTGTGTGGGTTTTACTGTGTAAGTATGTGTGTATAGGGGTATCCAAACAGTAGCCTTCGGATTCAGAGAATGTCTTCGGACCTTCAGGTCCTCTCGCTTAATCGTCGTCTCTTTGGTTAACATGTGAAGTCAAATTTCATAACGATTTGAAAATTGAAAGATCATAAATGACAACATTTAATTGTCATGTTATATCTTTTATAGTTAGTACTAGCGTCAAAACCCGTGTAATACACACGAGTTGTTTAAACTACTAAAATAAATATTAAATTAATAAGTCATATTTATTTAACACAACAGTTCAAATGTCATAATCTAATTATGTTAATCAATGATTACATTTTTTAAATAATTTCTTTACGCATAAAAAACTTCACGTAACTTTTATTGATATAAGTACTCCTTTTATTGACATATATAAATACATGAAATAAATTTTTTAATTTTGATAACAATATGATATTTCCGTTAAGAATTATATAATTTAAAAAATTTGGGACTATAATTTTGAATAGAGCGAAATAAAATGACTTAATTTACAAAAAATTTAAATTAAATGATGATGTCATCAAATCCCTAATTTTACTCAATTTAACAAAATTAAAGAATTTTATTGACCAATTAAATATTTGATGATGTCATCGTCCGCTTCTTATATTATTATTATTATTATTATTAATAATAATAATAATAATATAATATGGTATATATATATTTATCTTGTTTTAATTAGGAGTATCTTTTCCTCCAACTTAGAATTAGGTCCTATGTAAGTAATCTAGTTGCTAGGGTTTAATGTAAGTTGAAGTTTGATTATGAATAAAAAAGAGAGTGATTCTCTTAAAGTCCCGTTTCGAGCACCTTTTAGGGTTTCTTGAAATTTCGTCCTTGTTTAATTGTGTGGTTTATTCTAGTCACAATCATCGAGTCTATCACTTTGATATTTGAAAGTATTCAATGAACATATCAGATATGAGCTTATGTTATAATGAATTAAAAGATATTTGTTATCAATCGCTAATTAATTGAACATTTAATGGATGAACAAATTTTCAACTACTATGTCAGATGTAGAATTAACTAGTTGCCTACCATATAATCAAACATTACATGACTAATGAATACAAAAATTGTAGTATGAGTACATTCAATTGTATACTGAAAGGTAATATCACTATTTAGTTTCGAGTAACCAATTTAGAAGCATTTCAGCCAAACGATGCACGAGTAAAAAACTACACGGGTGACGATTGGAAGTGCACGAGTAAAAAACTACATGGGTGACAATGGGAAGTGCGGTGGTGACATGGTAGTTGCTAACGACAACACTAAAACAAAAGTTGATAATGAAAATCAAAAGATTCAGGATAGCAACAAAAGATTCTTACACTGTTAGAATATTGACCACAAAATTTACATGGAAAACTTGGCACAAGATTTCCCATAAAGAATGACCAAGATGGCAACCACCGTACTAAAAAGAAGTCAAATTTCCTCTATACACCGACAGTTTCAAAAGAAATCACACGAGCAGATCTTAGTTAATGACAAGTGATCCATGACGTACAGTTTAGTGTGTTTCTTATTAATGCAGTATGTGCATGGAAAACAATATCGTGAAAACTAGTTTCAAGCTTCTTCAACTCCTCCAGCTGGTCTGAGAATTATTGTAATATTCAGAACTGTAGTCTTGACTACCAAACGCCATCCTCTGAAACAACCTAATTTGTGCAGACTGCTCTCGCGAGTCAAAAATTTCACTCTGTCCTGGTTTCATCCCATTTGATAAATCGGTTGTAAACTCAACAATCGAGTCTAGAGCTCTCACCACCTGTGCACCAATAAAGTAGAAAAATACTAAAAAAAAATTCATTTTGGGCTTAATTAAAAGTCATAAATCTTGAAACAAGAGTCCATGATTACCTGACTCATTCGTGGTCGTTTTGGGGCTAAATGACGTATGCAGGCTGCAGCTGCCTCAATCAATCGGAACATTTCAACCTGCACATAGTCCTTTCCGAGCCTCGAATCTACTAATTCGTCGAAATCTTCATTTTCAAGTGCCTTATTTAGCAGTGGTCGGGCCTGAAAGTACATAATGAAGAACCATGAGGTAAACACTAAACAAATGATGTTGTGTTCTTTCACAGAAGTTTAGTAGTGTGACATCTGATGATATGTGTTGGCTGATATCTGTTAAGGTCATAAACCTACCCATTCAACTAGACTCTCATCACCCATGGGTTGAGATGCGTCCACAGGCTTACGGCCAGTGATGAGTTCTAAGAGCATTACTCCAAAAGAGAAAACATCTGACTTTTCAGTCAACTTCCCACTTGAAGCATACTCTGGAGCCATATATCTGAGAAAAATCACAAGAAGCCATTTTATTAGATGTATCAAATGATCATATGTGTATTTTTAGGTTATTAGGGTATGTAATTCTCATTGATTCAATAATTGTGCCAGACATAATATAAATACATGACAAAGCGTAGATGGGCTAAGCCCAACATAAAATAGCCCTATCTGAATAATAACCCGCTAACATGTCTAGCATCCACAGGTTTGTAATATTATTTAAATTAGTTACATTAATGTCACTGAGAGCATGTAAACAATCCTACTCAGCCAAGACTCGAGCCTATATAGAAGCAAAGAGCACCAACAAGATTCGGGCTAATACTAACTCACAAGAACCAAAGACTATATGAGCTAACCACAGCTCTAGCTTTAGTCAGGGCAGCTTAAGCGTATGTCGCATTTGGTTCACTGAATGTTTTTGAACTAATAACCAAATCTCGTTGATCATCAAAAGGACCTCCTAATTATATAAAAAAGCTTAACGTTCCTGTTATAGTATACTACAGTTCTTTATAAAGAGACAAAAAGAGATGAGACATTAGTCCAAGAGTAAGTAGGTTTAACTAATTAAAAACAGTTACTTACCCAAAAGTTCCCATGACACGAGTTGAGATATGTGTATTCGTCGTATCCCCTGCTAACTTTGCAAGCCCAAAATCTGCCACCTGTCGATTTGACAAATAAATATTTTACAGGGAGTTACTAACTTTTCTAACAATCATTATCAATGCAACTCACTCTTGAAGACCACATGTTATTTTCTTTCTTTTTTCTATACGCTGAAACTTTAAAGTATTACATACCTGGGCATCAAAGTTCTCATCCAATAGAATGTTGGATGACTTAATGTCCCTGTGAATGATCCGCGGGTGACCTGATACACATCAAGAACATCAAAACTAGTCGAATTGAAAAGAAAGAACAGGCATCGACAATTTAAACTTACAATCTTCATGCAAGTAAGCTAGACCACGTGCTGCACCAGCAGCAACTTTGATTCGGGTTGCCCAGTCCATAACAGGCCTGCCTTCACCTACAAAGGAGAAAAGAACCATAACAAATGATTAAACTATAAGCAAGTTTGACCACAAATCATCCCAAATGCACTATAGAACCCAAAACTTACCATGAAGATGGTAATGAAGGGTGTCATTTGAGACAAACTGATAAACGAGTAATCTTTGATGATCAGAGATGCAATAACCAACAAGAGAAACTAAATGACGATGGTGAACTCGACTGATGATCTCCACTTCAGCTTGGAATTCACGTTCTCCTTGTCCACCACCAATTTTCAGCTGTTTAACTGCAACTTCTCTCCCATCTTCTAACATCCCCTTGTAAACACACCCGAACCCACCTTCACCTAAAAGTTTGCTTCCTGAAAATCCATGTGTGGCATCCGATAATTCTTCATAGGTGAACATTGCTCTTGAGTTTCCTACACCACCATTCTCCGGTGAGTACATGGATTCGCTTATTGACGGGCTTCCTGCAAACGGGTGGGCAGATTGGTGGGACCTCAAAAATTGCGAGTCTGTAAAACACATGAGAATTAATTGAATGAATTCATATCATAAAGAAGCCAACTACCCATAATAAAGGGACACTGAATATAAATGTAGCTGTAAAATAATAATAATGAGGTAGTTTTGGTAAATCACCTGACTTTTGGGAGGAAGCAGATGGTGAGGGCAAAACGTAAACATTAGGATGTCCGTATCGTCGTTTGTGCCTTCGTTTGAACCAAACAGCAAGCACGAAGAGACTGAGTGTGACAAACCCAAGAACAAGGCCGATTCCGATTACAGCTCCGTTGTTTGATCTACCGCGAGATCTGCCAGATGTACCATTTTCTGTGCCAGTTGTGCTGGTATCTGTCGCTCGTGCAGTTGGTTTCTCGGTGGGTACAGACGGCAACTGTAAACCAGGTGGGGCTCCGGTAGCGGATGAATTGGCTGGGGTTGATAACGGAGGAGGAGATGATGTTGAAGTTGGAGGGGTGATGGAGGAATTTGAGGAGGGAGCTGGTGGAGGGGGTGATAGTTTCTGACCTGGTGGAGAATGTTTCGGTGGTTTTGCATGTGGAGGAGGTGGAGAGGCGGAGTTTGGTGGTGATGGAACATTTTCCGGAGGTGGTGGGGACGGAGAAACTGCTGCAGGAGGAGGTGGAGAGGGGTTTGGTTGGCTTGAAGACGGAGGGGAAGCGGTTACGTCCGGTGGAGGAGGAGAAGCGTCTGCTGGCGGTGGCGGAGACAAAATGGGAGGAGGTGGTGAGTTTGCAGCCGGAGGAGGGGCGGTGACAGGTGGTAATGGTGGAGGTGTAGATACGGGTGTTGCTGGTGGTAGTGCTGCAGGCGGAGATGGAGGTGGGGAAGTGGGAACTACGGGTGCTGGTGGTGATGCATCAGCTGGTGTTGATGGTGGTGGTGGTGATGATGATGCAGCTGGAGGTGGTGAACTGGTACCTGGTAGTGTAGGCAATGGAAGAGGTGGAGCTGAAGTTGCAGGGGTGGCAGGAGCCGGTGGTGATGCGGTGGCCTCTTCGGGCTGAGACACAGGAGGAGTCGGTGGTGATTCAGTGGCCTGATCGGGCTGAGACACAGGAGAAACAGGTGTTGGGTTTGAAGAAGTGGGTGAAATCGTTGAGGGTGAAGAACTCGGAGAAGGTGATGTTGAAGCCATCTAATTAAGATCAACTTTTCATATAAAAGAAGATCCTTAATTTTAATCTAAATTCCCATCAACATGTCACAATGTAGCATAAAACAGCAATCTCAAAGTGTCAAGATTGCACAGTTTAACTTTGATTAGCCACTCACTGTAGAAACTAGAAAGCCTACGGTAATCAAGACCCAAATCTCAAAGTTCAAACTATTGGGAAGAAAAACAAAGATCAACAAGAAATTGAACTAATTGATTAGTCAATAATCAGCACAGAAACCCCACCCAGATCTCAAAATTCAAGATCTAGGCAAGACCACCAAAAACAACTCCAAATTAAATATTAATCAATCAAGCCAAAATGCCTAACATTTCAGCAAACACATGGTAGGCAAATCTACAATGTAATCAAAACCCGAATCTTAAAATTCAAAATTTTGACAATAACTTTAAGAAAAATCCTTAATTGACCTATACCCAGAGTTCCTGCAAGTACTAAAACCACTAAACCAAGATTCAAATGCAAATGCAGCACAAAATTAAGTAAGAACTAGTGTAGACTATGAGAAACCCTAAAAGAAATTGCCCAAAAAAGCAATAAAAATCCAACCCTTTTCCTTTTTTGTAATGATTTACTTAATCTTGTTCTTCGTCCACACAAACAGTAACAGAGTGGAAGCCTTGATCATTAAAGTGGGGTTTTGGGGATTTTGTGAAAAGATGGAGAAAATGGTAGGGTTTGGTGTGTCTGGCAAGATAGATAGAGAGATTAGTGCATAAGTAACGTGGGGGCGACTTTGAACAAGTCTTTCACATTGTTGATAGATGGAGACATGAAAGATGTTGGTGATCTTAAAAGAGAAGTCAAAGCAACATCATGAAGAGCATGTTATGCTATGTTTAATGTTTGTGGCCTGTCATGTGGTTGTTTGATTGCTACCACGATTTCATATGACTCTGAATGAACGAAGACAAAGACAGGATAACATTTTCTTTTTTTTATGTAATCAATTTTTCAGTTTTAGACAATGATATATGCAGCATTTTTTTTAAGTTTCATTTCATTTTTAATTTTATTTTCTATTTTATCACTCCGCATTTATTTTTCTATGTTCTTGTGACGTAAGTGATGTAGACTTGTTCTCTTTCTTGACTCGATAAGGTGGTCAGTTTTAACTCAATCTATCGATAAAACAAAATTGTGTAAATAGCGAGGAAATACGTCAAACGACGATTCAAGATGTAACATTATATTCTCTTATAGAGAAAGAGTTGTAGGTTGTTTTGACGTTAGACATTTAAGAATATCTTAATGATTGATATCTTTAGATCATTTTATATAATGATATGAAAAATTGAGGAACTGAATTGTTAGTTTATTGCTACATCAGCGTTTTCTCATAAATGCTGAACATAACCTATAACGATATGAAATATTAAACTTTCTGGATCCCAGTGATTAATTTAATTTTTTTTTTCAATTAATACAAATAATTATATACATACATTTAGATAAAAACACATTCATTAATTAAAATAAAATACGTTTTTTAAATACATAAATTAATTAGTTAAATACATATATTAAAAACCTTTTTGTTTTATTTTTGAACTTCTTTTTTTGTCAAATTATTAAAAACTCTTTTACTTTATTTGTGGACCCATATTAACAAAGATATGTTTTTTTTTTCCGATTCAACTTCTTATCTCCCTCTTTCATTAATCAAAACCTTAAAAATAGCATCATTATTGTCAATGAAAACCAAAATATGCCCTTTTCAAAAAACTTTGAATCGAAAAAACAAAAAAAAACAAAAAATAAGAAAAAAAAGAAACTAGCCCACAACCACCGTCTCCCTTTCGTCTTTCGAAGGACGATTTTGTCAAGGACGGCACCCAATACATCGTCGTGCCTATGGTGTCATTTTGGAGAACCAACGGAGAAGGAAGAAAGCAACATCCATATGCAGCGGGTGACCACTCTCTATGATTACAACAAGAACTGAAGAACTAAACTGTCAGCTCAGCGCCACGTCAGCACTTTTTCAAAAAAATTGAGCAATGACTGAACACTACCTATGATGACAGGTAGACGAAACTTTTTCGGGCCCCACCAATTAATTTAATTTTTCATTTCTTTCAATTAACACAAGTAATATTTATATTTTTAAAACGCAATTTCAATTAAAACACATTCATTAGTTAAATAGAAAACGTTGCATTAATTAAATAAAAAGAACGTTACATTATTAATAATAAAAAAAAAACGATACAATTAAACTACTAAAATTTAAGAAAAGCAAACAATTAAAATTAAACTAGTAGTCTAGTCCTTGTTCAAGTCTTCATTTGTTTCTTCGTTAGACCTAAGATAATTGTGTTTCACTTCTTCCTGAATGCCGAGATAAATGCTTGTTCGTCGGGTGCCAAGTTTTGACTAATCGAGTTGTTGAGAACCTTAAAGGCCTTGGACATTAATTTCTTTATAGCCGTCTCGGCTAGTGTTTCTATTGTTTTTGTTGACTTTGTGCGGTTTTAAAAAGTTGGGCTTGGACGTCACGTTAAGAAGTAGCATCCGACGAACCCAAACTCTTTTGGCTTTTCCAACTTAGAGCCTGAGCGGCTAGACAACAGATCGGTTCATCGACGAATAAATGGTTCAAGTTCGGGTTAGGATTCGGGTTCGAGGTGTCATCGTCTTCGTCTTCAAGATTGATGGGGCGGTAATCTTCGTCCTTGTAACACCCAGATTTTTTTTTTATATAATTAACACTTTTCGTATACACATAAACATTACATTGTTTATAAACTTTACAAACACAAGTTTCCTCTTTCAAAATTACTCCCTCAATATCCGAGCATGATTCGACAGGAGTAAACACTTACTACCAGGAGTAGCAAGCACACCACTATCCGCGCTGCGGCACCTTCCCAAGACCTTCCTTTCCCTTACTCGACCCACCTGTATTATCAGCAATAACATGAATGGGTAAGCACATCGGCTTAGTATAACACCCCTTAAATTACCTCAGGGTTAAAATAGTAATTTGACTCGGAAGCGATGGATAAAAGATAATATTATAAATTATCTTACAAAATGACCATAGATTTTTCGCGAATTTACAATATTAAAATAGTGCTGAAACAAAACATATAATTGTTATACAAAATCCACATACACGTTAATTTACAAAACATTTATAAACATATCAGAGTGATGGCACGTGTCAAACATTCTTCAAAACCACCTTCCTGCCCAACCCACAAAGACATGCATAACCTGCAGGAAGGGAAATGGTGGGATTAGCACAAAGCTAAGTGAATGAATGTACAACTAACAATTCAATTCAGCATAACAATCTGTTTACATTAAGCACAGTAAACACATAAACTCAAGAGGATCGGCGGTTACTGCGGAACCCTACAGCCGCGGTGGCCCACAGTAACACTTACCACAATCTGTAAAGGCCCATACAGAATAGGCCGATAACTTGGCACTACAACACAACAACACAGTTTCCAGCGACAACACATGTATCTGGAACCTGTGTTGAACACAGTAGTAACCAGGTCCAATCGCAATTGACCTCTGAATAACACAGATGCCCGAAGGCCACATATGCATAACAAGCAGATATACACAATCATAACTCAGACTAAACAGTCAATCAAGGTTTACTTTACTTGTTGTAATCACACCATTACAACTAACTCAAATTATGAGTTGCAGATCCACTCACCTGTCTGCTACTATCCACCTCTCAGAATTCTAATATTACTGAGTCTTCGACTGATCTGAGAATACAACAGATAATGAGTTAGTAACTCATTTCGTAAGTGTATAACATATCTCAACGCATAGTATCTAGATAATAAACATTTATCAAGTTTAAATCATCATAATAGCACATTCTTACAAGCAGGTAATTCCCTGAAGTCTAAGGAAATAAGAGTTCAATCTGGAACGAAACTCGAAAATCCCGGAACGTCATTTAAAAACTGAAAAATGCCATTTTGAAGCCCAAGACGACCCCGTAAGGCCAAAAACTTACAGGGCTATGGTACATAGTCTTGATTACTTGATCGATTCCGAGTGACCATGCGAATTTCATCAAAATCTAATTTTTAGTAAGATTTTCACAAAACTTAGTAACACTTATGCATTTTCAAAATCTGCAACATAAAAAGCGATATTGCCAATATCGCCCTAGCGATATTGACAATATCGCCAAATCACTAGCGATATTGCAAGCGAAATTAATCGCGGTATTACCTGCGATATTGGTGGCGATATTACCAATATCGCCTAAACCAGTTCATCTGCGAACTGGGCAGAAACAGTTCGGTTTTCACCAAAAAAACTCACCAAAAATCGATTCTAAGCTGTTTTTACCAAACAAACACTTCAACACATCATAAACACATGAACAAACATCTGAAACACTTCAATTTAACATATGAACACATAATCAACTAATAATCAACTAATTTTCTATTTTTTTTAGTAAAAACCCAAAAACGAATTAAAACTTACATTTAACTCGATTAAATCCACAGGAACGAGTTGTAAACTTGTTATTTACTGAATTCCAAGCTAAACAACTAAATTTGAAGGTGATTTGGACTTGATTTGGGCTTTAATTGAAAGTGTGTGTGTTCTTGGTGTTTTAGTGTGTGTTTTAGTGTGAGATGAAGAAGAAGAAGAAATGAGATGATAATGGGCTGATTTCCAGATTTGGGTATTTATATATGATTATTTACATATACTATGATGTATTATTATCATTAATCTAGCACACGATGGTATAAATTCTAATACGTAAACTTATCCATACGTAAAACTAAAAATATCATAATTCTCATTTAATTATTCCTAACAATAATCAATTTAAACATTTCGTGTAAAATAAATCAAGTAAATAAAGTAACATTAAGTATTAAATTTACCAAAATGTACTAGGTCGTTGGGAGGATGTTACACTTAGTAAGTAACAGAATCATAACAACAATATAAGATAGAAATCTTGTAAACACTGTAACCGCATATATCACTTTACTAAATTTCGAACTCACAGTCAAAACATTGGGCCATTTATGATCACTCAGCATAATGATGGCCAGTAATAACACTATTAAGCCATTTATGACCACTCAGCATAAAGAGGGCTGCCATTTATGACCACCCAGCATAAAGATGGCTCACATTCACACTATTATGCCATTTATGACCACTCAGCATAAAGAGGGCTGTCATTTATGACCACTCAGCATAAAGAGGGCTCACATTCATAACACGGCTGTTACTGAATTAATATAATACACACAAGTACTCCTGCTGAATCAAGGCAGTACACTCAAGTACTTCTACTGAATAAATACAGTACACTCAAGTACTCCTACTGAATAAATACAGTACACTCAAGTACTCCTACTGAATAAATACAGTACACTCAAGTACTCCTGCTAATCTGGATATTCTCATTTAATCGATTAGTATCCTTCTATTACTTACTTGGATAATCGTGAAATTTAGCAAGCTTCCAACCTCGCACAGCAGAAACACTGGTCTGTACACAAACAGACATAATTAACTCTTTTACAAGCTTAGCGACACAATCATTGTATCGCACCATAACCTCATGCGACACTACCCTTGTGTCGCAGTACAGAACTCTGCGACACTAACATTGTGTCGCAATACTCAATATGGCCGCCTTTAGCGACATAACCATCTGTGTCGCAGAACATTCATGCGACACAACCTTTGTGTCGCAATGAAGAACATATCAGAACCCAGATTCGAAATTCTCAATTTCAGGCATGTTATACTCAAATTAATCAGTTCTAATCCATTCAAAACACTTAATAATACTTATAACACATAATAATCGAAGTCTTACCTCGAATTCACGGTCCAATTGCCCAAATTTGATTCCAAACTCAACTTTTAATCACTTTCTCTCTCTTTAGTTCGTTTCTCACTCTTAAACCGATTTCAAAAGTTGTGGAAATGATCTGGAACCATTTGGGCGGTGTTAATATATATATATATACTTCAAATTACACTTAAGCTCCTTGATTTATTTCGATCAGATCCGTTTTGCGACACAGTCCTGCAACACAGTCATTGTGTCGCACCAACACCCTCTGCGACACTACCCTTGTGTCGCAGAAAATCAAAACTTTAACATTTTTTTTTTTTTGGGATGTTACAGTCCTCGAAATCTTTTACGGGTCATTTGTTGTTCATAACACCTTATGGGGAAAAAAACGTCGGGATATCTTTTAAAACACGTCATGCCGAATTGTAATCAAAGTTCCTTTTTGTTCAATCTTTAAATCTTTCATGGGCCGCCACCATAACGTCTACGTTGTCCATCCCACTTTGCCAGTCATTTTAATACTTTTGGTACATGCTTTAGAAAATCTTGACATCCTTTTGAAGTTCTGATCATTTTCCGGTTAATTGGTTCATATTACGTTTGGTATCAACTAAATTGTTGTACTTTTCTTGTATGATTCTCCATAAAGAGTCGTCCGATTGTGAATTCCCTATCACTCCATTTTAGGAAGCATCGACCCACTGTTCCACTAGGATCTTGCTTTCTTCCGCGGATTACACCACTTTTTTTACCTTTTGACCGTTTGCTTAGTTTCGCAACTTTTATACCTTTTCCTTTATTTGTCTTTTTTGCGGCCTCGGATTCGGCTATGGCTTCAACATTGGGTGGTGGTGTGTGGACATCTTCGAATTGATTTTGGTTTAGTGGTGTTTGTGGGCATGGTTTTGGTGGGTATTGTGTTTGTGGGTATTGGCCGAATTGTTGTTGTAGTTGTGGAGATGGATGATACCAATGTTGGTGTTGGTATCTAGATCCTGGGTCATCGGATGCGATTGAAAACTGATGGGCTAAAGGTGAAAAGTTTGCAAAGTTCATGTACTTGGGTAAGAATTGCTCGATTGAGGTGCGAAAGACGAATTCGCCGGCGAACATATCGTATTTGGAATAAGATCGTTGAGTAAGTTGTTAAAAAAATCATTTGATCGTGATTGGTAATTGTTGTATTTGTTGTTTAGGCATTTTTGAGTGTATGTGTTTGAAATAATTTTTGTGCAAAATAAGTAGAAATTGTGAGAATTGTGTGTGAAAAATAGTTGTAATTGTATGAATATATAAGGTATTTGGGATTGGAAAAAAGTGTTGAAAATAATTAAAATTTTTTTTTTTTTGTTAAAAATGGTCTCATTACCATTTTAAAACGGTATTTTTTTATTTTTTTTTGTTTATTTATGACCATTGAAAAAAGATTCTTTTATTACCGTTGTTGCTGGCCCACAACCCCTCGTTCTCCCTCTGACTTGCCAAGCACAGAACCACCAAAGACGTGGCCCAAGATGGCACCATGCATATGGCGTCGTTTTGGGAAAACAATGAAGACAGAAGAACGTTTGTGCCATAGGCACCGTTCTAAAGAGATTTTTCAAGGAAGAAAGATAGGATACGATATGTATGACATGTGTAGCGTGTTTGCGAGACACGCCCTTCCTTAATTGTCCCAATCCTGTCAAGGCCGCTCGTTCCAAAACAATTTATATTTGTTGAAGTGTGGTTGCTTGCATAAATCAATCAAAATTTTAATTTAGGGTATATAAGAAATATGAAGAGAATGTTAATTTAGGATAGAAGAGAGACGGAGGTTTGACATATGTAAGAATCAAGTATATGTTTGATTTTTACAATTTCAAATGCATAAGAAGTGCTAATGACGGTAAATAAACGGATTATAAGAAACAAGTGGTGCTAGGTTGCAATATATAGATGTAGAAATGTTACATAAAGCATGAAGAATAGTTGAAGATAACATAAAATGGGTAAAAGTAGCAAAGATTCCGAGAAAATTAACATCTCCCTTGTTATCTACAACTAATCTTCATGGCTTATGTGCATGCCTGCATGCATCCATTATAATACTACACCTGACCACCGTCATATTCTTTCAGTTGTTTTCCTTAATGTCGTTTGGCACTTCGTACGTGTTTGAAATTCAAAAATAAAATCTATACTCGATTCTTTTTCATCCCCAATTTTGATTTGTTGATGTTCCTTTGATTTATTCTTCATCCCAAAAGTAACAATCTAAATTTTGAGTTGTTCGTGGATCGCGGTCTCACACACTAAAAAGAGGCTCTAGTTGGCGGTGTGATCTATCTCTGTGAACGAATCAAAATGGAAGTGACAAGGGTCTAGCCCAGAACTCCTAAAAAAGGGAGCTTAAAGATCTATTAGGTTTTTCGTATAGTTGAAAGTAGAACTCTCGAAGAGACCCTCATCTTAGTCCTAAGCACTCAGGTCAATTCTCTATGTTCAATGTTCTTTTGCACATTTTCTTCTCCCGAACCATAGTATATGATAAGGCTTACTTTTTTGCTTATTGATAATCATTTTATAAGTTAGCTAACAAAATTTTCGATCAAAGCACATGCTGAACATTTTAATAATAGCTGAAGTATCTTTCAAAGGGGTCATAGATCAAATATTTTTCTATTTTTTAAGTGAATAAAGTATGGGTACCCATAAAGTATTACTACTAATGATGATTTAGAAAGGTTTGTTATACGGCACTTCTTCGGTTCTCCACGCGTTTGTTAAGCTCATCATAATAAATAATTCAATAATAAACAATTTGACTTTACATTAAGATAGCAATGTTAATTGAAACACAACGTTGAGATTGAAGAAATCAAGCATGTTTGTTGAGTCCCCCAGCTAAAGGATTGCCTCTTGACACTCTTCACATATATATGTATGTATATATATATTATAATAGATATAAAATATATATTTTCCTTTTATTTAAGGCATCAAAATGTAGAGCCAAAAAAGGAAATACAAACCATCAAAAACAACCACCAAATTGAAGAGACTAAAAGCTTCTCCAAGATACAGAACCAAGCAACTCAACTTACATAGAAGAATCAAGCTGCTAAGACACTAACACAGACCCTGAACTATATATACAACACTAACTAAAAATACGGACCATAGATCATCGATCCTGACCACAAACCCGACGAGCGATCCAATCATAAAAACTGACACGTCAAGCTTGCATACCCGATCTGAAGTCCTAATCCACAGAAATGACCCTTACATGTGCAGCAACAACCCACTCAGAGCAATATCAAGTCTGATTTTGATCCAAGCTTTAACTGAATTCAAAGTAATGACCAAATAACAACCGAAAAACAACTCAACACGAATATAAAGCTGGTGAAACAAACAACTATAAGCTAACTCAGCTTCAGCATATCACCAGTTGACCCAAATCTGAACCTTTGCAGATGAACAGTACCCATAAAATTTTGAATTCAATCTTCCCATGAGGATTAAAAAAATTTATCCTAACATCTTTGAGATATTCGTTGACATATGGTATCCTCACAATTCAATCTTTGGTTAATTCATGCAAATATTTGAATGCTATGAATTATTAAATTTATGTATGATAATGCAACCAAAAACCTCAAATGAAAATTGGGCAAATTGCAAGCAAAGGTAATCTTTCATCATTTTGACAACAATAATAACTGAATCAGCAATGTCTATATCAACAAACCAAAAATCTACAGTAGCAAATGGCTGAAGGAACAAGTAAAACAATCTCTTTACAAACAACAACGGATAACGATAAGAAAACTTGATGCACCAGATTGAACTTTCAATGACAGTAATGACCAAACCAACAATGTTTACCATTTCCTTCTTCACAATCATCCCTACTAAAGATCCACCATAACAAATAAGTTGGTGTATTCCCATCATCATGTCCAGTCAAAGTCCTAATTTTTTCAAGAGCAATCTCCTTCTCATAAAGACCTTACAATGCATACACAAACCCCTTCCACCCTTCACCAACACCCTCTCTTGCCAAAGCAGGCAAAGTCCAATTCACAAGCTGCTTCACATACTCGACATACTCGACATCCGAAAACAACACCTCAGTAATCGGCAACAATGGCAGCACATTAATCCCTAACCTACATTCTTTCCAATCTGCTGGAGCAAACCATAACCGACTGTCTCTTTGAATAGTCCAAAGAACTCCCATCAGTCGGTTTACACTAGTGAAATCAGCAGAATAAAGTGTCATTTTCTTTAATATGCCACCATGTTTGAGAAGCATGAATTTCCATGGCTGTAAGCAAAGAACCAACTGCATCTAAATGTGTATCTCCATAGCTAATCCCGATAAAGAAGCCGAATAATACACGTTCACAGCTTCACTTGTGCTTTCTTGATTCCTTCCATCTGCAAATTCAGTCAATCCTCAAGCCCATGAGCTTCCATAAATCAAAACATCTCAAAAGAGGATACTTATGAATTTGAATTTCCACCTCTACTCAATGTCATGAAATCCGCCAATAAAGAGTCTGCGTGAGGTCTGTACTTTCTTCCCCAAATGGGTTCTATCTTAGCAAGAACAGCAATTCCATAAAGAAAGTAACCAATATGAAAATGGTGATCACTGTAAACACCAAAACCAAAATCTGCAGCTGTATCAATAGACCCTTGTCTTGTTATAATCCCATCCCAAGATTTCTCATACAAAAACCCATTACTAGCGAAAGTTCCATTTAACCATGGTTTAATAGTATCCTTCAAATACTTTTTAATTTTTCGGAATACATCAAGATAACAAATTTCTTCAGCTATCAATGCTAACCTAGCTGCCCTTGCGACCAATTTCCCAAAAAAGTAAGATGATTTTGTTTCAACAGTAGTTGAATCCAAACCTTGAACATCTTGCACAAGTGCATCAATGATTTGAGGGTATGATTCTTGTTTAACTCCATTAATCGAATGCCAAGTTATAGAAACCGGGTTGGTTTTCAAAACCCATGAATCTCCAACAACACCGACAAGCTCACCATAAATACTTTTGTATTTAAAATCATCAAGAACCTTAATTTCACAATCATCAAGAAGACTAATATGAAGAGGATTAGCTAACATCAACAGATCCCCCCAACCTTTCTTTTCCCATTTGTACTCAACACAAAATGGTTCATTGAACACAGCTTGACCCGAAACCGGATAACAAGAGCTAAACCTATCTAGAAGGGATTCGAATCCTGAACCCGAATTCGGCAATATAGCAATTCGAATTCCTCAGATAATATGTTGGACACATCATGGGTCAAATTAATAGGTGAAGATGAATACAAAATCCATGTTTGACCATTATTAAGATTGATCTTAAACTTAGTATTAGAAGAATTTGGAGCAAAATCAAGTGTCGCATGTATAGTTGAGATGTAAAGTTTGACATTTTTTAAGATTTGACATGTTAAAAAAGGGGCTGCCTCTGACAAGAAAAAATCTTAAATTGAGTTGAATGTCTAAAGTGACACTAAGATCATCAAATGAAGATATGATATGGGTTTGATTCGGGTTCGGGTTATTGAAAACGGATATGGTGAGATCCATGTTACAGACTTGGTATGTGAAAGAAGTGCTGGAAAAGAGAGATGGGTAAAAGATAGAAAATGATGATAGAGATGATTTGATTAAATATAGGAGAATGTATTCAGGTTGATCACTATTTTTGAGGACAAAATTTTGGAAAAATGAGTTTGTGGGAAGTGGGGATGAAAGGAGGTTTGGGGAGAAGAAGGAAGACGGGTCGGGTAAGACAGTGGATCGGGTCTCCGGGAAAGTGAACGTCTGTAGTGGGCGGCGGTTGATGGTGGTGGTTCAGGTGGGAATTGATGACAGCAAATGGTTATTTGTTTGTTTGGGGGTTTTATAGGGTTTTTGACTTGTTTGCTATTTTAAGAAATTGATAATTTGCTTCCTTCAAAGGAAAGTATTTGAGGGTGCTAAGTTTTGATTTAAAGAAAATTCAATAAAAAATATTTATAAAAATGTTTTGTATTTTTATAAAACAGAAAAATACAACGTGTGTTTAAAGTATGCAAATTTTTGTGAAGAAATTAAATAAATTCTAATTTCATTTATTTACAAAGTAATGAAACTGAAATTTTAATTCCAATGAATTCCTTCAAATAAAATTTACAAATAAGTCAAAGATGACGTGGTGTGCCACAAGATCGTACGTACGTGGTGTCCATAGTAACTGCAAATTTGAGATGCCCAAATATTAAATGTCTTCATACTTATTTTTGTTTGACTATTAAAACTTTTTATTGATATTGAAAGCAAATGAAGACTTATATTGATAACGATGCATTCATCTATAAATGTTCTTCTTATGACATTTTGCTTTGAAATAGAAACACGTATATCGTTTATGACCTTAAAAACTCCTTAATTAGTTTTGTGTAGTGTAGTTAGAACATTCTTATCATTTACACAAGAAAATAAAAAATAGACTTAATTACATAGGTTTAAAAGATAGATTTAATAAGATAACCATGACACATTTCAACTTATTCAATGACACAAATACATCAATCAATAATTGAGTTAGATATACTTTTATGCATATCTAATTAGACTTACATGCCACTACTTTTTACATAAACTATAGTTTTCATAAATAATAATGATTGATTTTGTATAAAATAAAAAAAGTACTAACTATAGTAATTGGTCTAGAAGGATTAAATTTTAAATGATCATTATATTATAGAAATTAGAGAACATTATCGGTGACCAATTTATGGAAAAAGTCGTACTAATTTCCAAGAATGTGCAAAAATGACACCATGGTCATCCACGTTACCGTCTTTTGGTGCATATTTATGCATTTTATGATCTACATTACGAATAATTATTAATTAATAAACATATTCAAATCAATTATATACTAACATAGCTGTCTAATGGGAAGTAATTTAGACAACAGCCCATGACCTTCAATTTTTTAAAGCCCTATATTTTTATATATCTTAATTATAATATATAATTTTTTATTATACATCTTTTAATTTCTAGCCTCCAATTTTCTTAGGTCTTCAATGTTCGAATATGATTTCTGAGTGATTAAGTATATGTGATCATTTTTTACTTAGAACTTTTTTTTTTTACCGTCAAGGGCCTCTATGAATTGTATCACCAATTTAATCGACGAGTATCACCGATCGATGAACACGCATAATTAGGGCACAACATCAAGAATTATCTTGATAATCAATCGAATCTAAGCTTCTTGTGCTCTGATACCATGATAAACGAGACGTCTTTGTAATTTAGAATGATTAACATTAATTAATCTAATAAGTGTTAACATCTTAAATACAAATCAAAAAACGGCAAAAGAAATAACCGCTACTAATTAGTCTTCCAAACCAAGACATGTACATAGACTCAAATGAGTTACAGATTCAAATGAATACACAGACTAAGACTAGAGACTAGAAATACATACACAGACTGAGAGTATAATTTCACATGTGGTCTCAGCCAGTATTCTTAAGGATCATTGGGTAGTGGTTATGTATCTATAAGTAGGGCAATAGCATGTTTGTTAAGGCCGAGGTTTTGCATTATGTTTATCACCACTTTTGCAGCTTGCCCAATAGTTGGGTGGTGGTGTTTGTAACTTGTATTATGTAATTCACATTTTGATCAAAATTAACTTAAAATGAATAGTTTTCCTAATTTATCCTTAAGTAACGCTGTATTTCTGAAAAAAATTTTAGTGGAAAGGAAAGGAAACCGATGAAAAGTTAATAAAAAATGATTCTTGAGTTTTTTTTAGGATTGAAATGGAAGGAGAGGAAAGGAAAGGAGTGGATTATGATGGGCTTTTTGTTATAAAAATTATCCGTCCAATTATGGGGGAATCGGAAGAGAAATGAGTCTATCTAAGTTCTAACTATATTCCTTTCCTTTCTTTTACTTTCCTTCCAACTCAAGAATGCATGTAAGCTATCTTATATTACTTTCCTTTCCATCATTTTCTTCTCTTTTCATTTCCATCTATTTTTTTCCGCTATAAAAAATCTCAAGAATACAACATAACTATATGTTGTAAGTTTTGCATCTATTCATATACTTCAATGTAAGGGTAAAATAGCATTTTATCGACTTAACATTGCATTAATTGCATGAATATAAAAATGATTAGTTTTTTGTTGAACAATTAGAATGGGGTATGGAGTAGTAGTATTTTCCAAGTATAAAATGATAAATAAGGGCATCTATCTATAATCTATAATTCTTTCTATATACCTATAGAGAGAGAAGAAACTGTATGAAGAGCCAATTTTGGAGGCTTGATATCTCAACTAACATGCTGATTTATTCGATATCAACATTATACCTTCAAGTATTTTTCTGATATCATTTGCAGTCAAACTCTTCATTATTTAAATCTTTATTTATTACGATAGATTAACTAAACACACGTGTGAAAGAAGAGCCGAATAATAAGCCTATGTGATTTACTATACTCAATACTAATACAATCTATTAAAATAATGGTTCATACATCTTGGCCAATGAATTTTTCCTAGTGGGCTTTAAATATCTTTTATCCATGGACTCAGGCCCAACCCTTTAAAACTGATTATGGTTGCAGTTAATAACTTCACTTCTACGGAGTAACAGTATATAATTAATGAAAAACTGAAAATGCAAATTTATTCCAAGCCGACACTATCTGTTACTTCATTTATCTTTTTCCTGATTAATGTTCCATGAAGAATAATTGTCGTAATGGTGGGTTCAGCAGTGTCCACACCACGCAGCTAAATCAAATCACATACAATTGTGAGGAAGTACAACAATATGATGCATTGCATGATTGGACTTAAATATTCCTTCCCTTTTACAAATTAAATGCAAATCTTTATACGTCCTATAAAGGAAGTATACTTTTATATATATATCTATAATTATATTATATAACCATTCTTGAAATCTTGCTAAACATATTAACTAGATACGAATCCTAAAAAATACACTAATTACATATTTGAATCAGTACATCAAGCCTTCTGAAATGCATTCATCTCAGGTTCAATTTCGTGATGTTCCTCGGAGGCGATTTTTCAATAAAACCATCTCCTTCCATTTTCAACATTTCGAGCAAGAACTCATTCCATGTGTCCACTGGGCCGGGCATACACCAATGAACACAATCTGCAAAACTTTTGTTATCACTAGCCGGATGTCCGTAATGGTTTGGGTGTCCATCAGGCCTTAATATCATTGCATCACTAGAATCCAATAATCTGAGTTTTAACCCTTTGTTTTCTCCTTCCTTTTGTACTGCTTTGAACTCGTTCACTTGAGTTAAGTACATTTGTAACTGATATCCATCCAACTTCATCTCTTGTGTCTCAACGGGTCGCGTTCTAACACAATTCCCTCCATTATTATAACCTCCGTTCTCAAAATGTTGTGGTGAAAGTGACCTTAAAAACACTAATCCTGTATAATTTTGGAGGTTTAAAAGTGTGGTAAAGGTTGTTCTGGATGCTGTTTGGTATGCATAGTAAACACTGAGGTCTGTAATATTTTCTTGATTGCAAAAATGACAACCAACAATTTGACCCTTTTCATAGTACATAAATGGTCTATAAAACCACTGTCCAGCTGAAAAAATGACAATATCCAAGCTTTGTAGCTGAGATGTCCATATGTCATCCGCCTCATCTAGATAAAGGTTCATTAGGCTGTCACGGGTGAAGTTGTTAGGATTTGGATCTCGAGTTTTGACTAATAAAGGAGACCAAATTGCTACTAGTGTAAAATTGTAAGTAGGAAACATCCATCTTCTAAATCTTGTATCGCTTGTATTTGAAACATCAATAGGATAAGCTTCCTGTTAATCATACAAATCTAAATTAATGGCGGATCTAGAAATTTTAACTGACGTATGCACTACTTTATAAAAATATAATTCGAATATATATATGGAATACCATTAAGAAGAAATTATTTATGCACTACAAAAAGTTATTCCTGACCCTTGTATTTCTTTCTATATTCTTTTCTTTTGATGGCGTAACAACTTTTTAGGCAAATTTATTCCAACCCACTTTTATTTTCATCTTTTATACCTTTCTATTTGTTTTTTTACTTGAAACAAGAAACGTTACTCTGCCATACTTTACAAAGACTTCACCTTTTCTTGTCATTTTCTTTATGAACAATGAATAATTTTCCCTTCTGTTTTTTTCTTCTCAGGTTTATTACATAAAAAAGCATCCAACTTTAAAGTTTCTATTATTAATTTTTGGACAAAGTCCCTTCAAACAGTATAACGAATACTTCATATATCTTTCCAGCTATTAAAAACCTACATTAATTATATGTCTTGTTCACTAGATATAACTTTGGCTTTTATGTATTACTCGTATTATTATTATTATTATTATTATTATTATTATTATTGTTATTATGAGCTGTTTATTAACATAATAATTGACATTAACCCTATTGATAATGCCGTTTGTTGTCACTTCATTTTCTATTTCTGTTGCAACGTCTCTCTCTTATCTGTGTTTGTATGCGTCTGGCTCTACTTGTATTTATATACTTGATATATTGATGTGTAAATAAATAAATCAAAATTTAAGTAATTCACAAAGTAAATGGAGTAAACCAAAGATGTCTTTCCTGCAAAAGCCCGTTATGTTTCCATCTAACAGGCTTTCATGCTGTGCAGGATAAGACTATCCGTTTAGAACCATTCGTCGCACGATATATCTTTATTTTTGTTGTGGCTCAAATAAATTTAAGTCTAAAAGAGCTGGACCATCTAGGGGTATGGTCTTGATACTTATTTCCAATAGACAAAATGCTAGATAACAAGAATATTTACTTATCAGTGTACCACCACTTGCTGTTGCTATCAAAGTAAACTAATCAGCCCCACCACCACAACTGTATAAAGTAAGCCCATTTGTCATTTTATACATATGTATACGTGTATTTGTGTATCAATCTTTATCCTTTAGTTCAACAATTTCAAGTATTAATTATATAAACCTGCCATTATTGAATTATAATTAAACTGGTTATATTATATGCAAATGTGCATGGTGATCATTTAAAGTTTGTTACATATGCTACTATGACTTAGTAATAATGTTAATTTCGAAAACTTACACTAGCTAACATGCAGACCAATGATTGCATTTGGTTTCGTCCCACTGAGTCTCCGATAAAGCCCATGCTTTTCCCTCTAACAATCTCAAGGAACTCAACAGCGTCGAATTCAGGCAAATCACATTTATTAGGCTGCCATCTCCATCTCATGAAGTCGGTATCCGGCCTTCCATACTTCATACAATTTTGTCGATCATCAATAATGCATTTAGTTTCATTTGTATAATACATTTCCCTTTCATCATCAAACACCCAACTGCCTTGAAACAAATTACACTTGTTACCTTCATAGGTTGAGTTTCCTTGCGTTGTAGCCGGATTAACTAACCGGAGATCAGAAAAGTTTCCAATGTTGAGATGGATTGTGATTAGAAGGGCTAAAGTTATGATTGGGAAGATGAAATGTTTTACGTTGATGAGTGGTTTGTGAATATTATTATTGCCATTGGTTGTGGTTGTGGTTGTGGGAAGCTCAATTGGATTGGACTTCATTGGTTCTAATAGGCCAACATTGAGCTAAAAAGGCTCTATATAAAGTTATAAATCGACACTTATAAGTGTTTGATGGTGACAAGTATTAGCAAATCATTAAAAAATAATTAAAATGATCATGTGAGTTTAGTGGGGGAGCCAGAAATTTATATATGAAGGGTAATTTTTTTATTGTTTTTCTATTATTTTGAGCATGTATAAATTTTAAAGTGTCACTAATCACTTAAAAAATAAAACTTTATAATTTTAAATTTTTTGAGGGGTAACTGCCCCCTGCCCCTTCGCCCCTCTGTGAGCTGGCTATAGCAAATCATTACTCTTTTAAGGACGAACTTGGAGAATAATCTAGTTTTCCTCCTTTCCCCACCACAACATGTTATAGAGGAGGGGTAATTTAGTAATTTGGCATGAGTATTTTAATTGGGTATTCGACGACACAAGTCTTATATATATAGCATCTTTGTAAGAAACTTTTGTATGATTGTACCAACTACTAAACCTCACATGGTTAAGACAGTTTGTACCTCGACATATGTTCTTGCCAGAGTTGTTTTCATGTGGCTACTGCATCAAGACATTGTACTTTGTGCATCACTTTGTGTACATCCTTTTTAAAGATTTAACATAATATCATAATGTTAAACAAATTTTTTGTTTAGAACGAATTTGATTTACCGCTTTTATGTTAGGATATTTTAAACATGATCTTTATTTTAACTGACAGGAAAACATGGATTGAAAAATACGTGAAGGAATCTTTGGATTTCAAAAAAAAAAAACGTGGATAATTTTATATGATGAAAGAGGTCCATATGATCATATGGTCAATCATGACATTGGTTTGCCTTGTGAATTGAGGTAACTTCCTTCCCCATGTTCCCTTTTGGCAAATCAATTCCATACATTGTAGATAACTTCATCATGTTAGGGTATTTTGAGTAAACTTTGTTTTAAACATGCGATGCATGAAATAAATTGATGCATAAACTAAAAATACAAGACTTAAAAGCTAACAGTACAGGTACATTATAACATGAGTTTGGTGCATGTATCAATTTCTTTGGTGTATTTATCACCTCACTTAATTAAAAGAGCTAATTTTTTTTTTTGCAATTCACGTTCACAAACCTATAATTGTTTTATCACTAACTTTTTGAAATACACATTAATGACCCCTCATTTACACTAACATTAACATTACTGCTCATTTTCCCTAATAACAATAATGTGAAAGATAAATCCATAATATTTGTGATAAGCATGCTACAACTATAGGGGATAAACAAACAAACCTCAGTCTTAAAAGCTTTACAAGCGCTGGGCTCATAGAATTCTCACGCAATGTAACAGTACTTTACATTAAATATGTGGTTCATAACTAAAAACTTACAAGTACAATTTAAAAAAACATAGCATGTAAACATATATTTTCACATTATAGGTGTTGTGTTCATATGTTGTCATTAAAACATGTATGAGATTTTGAGAATACATTTATATATAGTTTCATATTTTGTAGTGTGAATAAGTAGTGATTATTTAATTAACAAGAAAATATTTTAATTAGTAACCGTGTATAGTCATTGAAGAGTTATTATAGTTGCCAAAACAAGTTACTGCTTCTAAATTTATTCAAGTCAATGTTACAGTAGTTTTGGTATTTCACATCTCCTTTGTGTAAGTTTTAAGGATAAAAGGCTAAACCCTTTATAAGAGTTATTATAGATTTGGCAACTTATTAATCACAACAAGATCTCATAGAATTTAAGGCATGCTTTTTGAAATGACCAATGCTCTATAATCAAAGTGATTGTAGCTTTTGGATTAACATTATTGGATCAAGTATAACAGTACTGATACTAAAAGGGGTCTGAAAGAAATTCGAAAAGAAATCCAAAGAATCCTCTTTGCGTACTGAAATATCTATTTGGAATCTAACGTATATACTGCATACGAAGATCCTTACACTGAACACATACCCACGGAAATTGTGGAGGATCTAAACAATAGGAATGAACACAACGAATATCACAACTATGACATGTAACTAGAAGTTCCTCGGGTTCACGACAAGAGCACTGGTAGCAAACTGGTCTTGGTGGTGGCTACTTGACACAAAAATAAGCAAATTCACCCAAATTAAATCATGAATATGATTCACAATTTATCACTAGTTGAATGTAACAAGGACAAAGGTTTACCATAATCTGATGCATAGATGATTGGCCATAGGGAAGAATGCATACATCAATAGCCAAGGGGTCATTTGGAATTGTTTGAGAGTATATTTTCTGATCAGAAGATACAGCATCATCCATCTTTTGTATGCTAAAAAAACTGGCCTTGCATAAGGGACATGTAGAGACTTTTTTCATTGAAACCTGTAAGTAATAAGTTGGGGTGAATTTAAAGGCAATACACAATCAAAGAAACGAAAGCGTGTTCTCATTTACAAGAAAAATGGAAGCACTATACAGAATATAGTAAGTTATATCGGTTCTAGTAATCTAAGAATCAGTCAAGTCTTGTGTTTGCACAATACGTGTGCAATGAGTTGATAATACAACTGGTTGTGCATGTAATATATAGTATATAAAGGGTGAAATGATACCATGTGATCTGCCCAATTCTGTATGCATGAAAAGCAAAAGCGATGTCCACATGGCAGAACTCCTCTAGTTGAACTAAAATCTGTCCAGCATATTACACATGATAAGTTCAGTTGCGTTGACAATCTGGGATTGTGTAACCTTGAGTTAGAGTCATCATCATTGCATGGTGGATCTTGAAGATTAGAAGTACCCAGATCATCAAGGTTTTCAGAATACTCATCGTCATTGCATGGTGGATGTTGAAGATTAGAAGTACCCAAATCTTCAAGGTTTTCAGAATCCTGCAAAATAAAAGTTCTTCGTTTTGCATGATCATGTAACCTAGTTTTGTAAGGTCTTCTACTTTCTTGCCTCTCAGAATATTGAGAAGTCTCACCAATGTCAACATTAGTGTCATGAATTTCTTTATCTTGGAAATCTTCCTCTGAATCTGAAGAAGACTTGACCACTTTACATATATTCTTACGTATCAGCCTACGGCTACCTTTGGAGGATTCGCATATGGTAGTGTTTACCCTTTTTTTATTCAGTAGATGTGAAGTGGAAAAACAAATTTCGTCATCAGACTGAAAGAAACAATAACAGGATAAAACTTCAGAAGGAACTATGAAAACTTCAACGTGAAAATCATGTCTATGTGAGCCATAAGAGAACACCTAATATACACCAAATTTGTTCACCTCAATTTTTCTCAAGCCAAATGAAGGAGAGTCGTCTAAAGGGTATTCGTTCGTGAGTGAGACATCTTGCCTCGAGCACCTTTTAGTGAGTTTTCCCTTTGATCTACTAGAACGATCCTTATTTCGTCTTGCTGTAGGACTCAGGTTCTACATTATAGATAGCATGCAAAATTATTAGTACTTAGGGCTTTAAAAGATACAATTGGACCGTCAAGTGCAACATCCAGTTTTAAATTTAACAAATACCGTGACAACGGGGAAAAAACATAATGCTGACAGTAAAATTAAATAAATAAGGACACCAGTAAACGCTTTATTAGTTTATTACTTGTATATGTAATACAGAGCAGAACTTTTGCAGCTATAATTTATCGCATGCCATGGATATCTTTAGAATCAACAATCGACTGTGTTTTTCAGATAAGGCATCAGCAGCAGCTTAATTCTTTTTTGTTACTCAATTACATACAGTGGAGATGGGTTTCCAAAAAAGAAAATGCCCTCACCAAGCATTATTTTTAATTCTTTTTGGTTAATCGGAACAACCCAAATAAAATACTAAATATAGAAATTTACTTATATATATATGTATTATTTATGATTTATGAGTTTATCTATATACATATAAATCACTTATAATGATTTATACAAGGCTTTTAGTATAATTTTGTAAAGTTTACATTATGTTAAAGACCATGAAAGTTTAAGATTTTTTCTTATATTAAAACACGTTATCCGAATCCAAACCAATCCAAACGGAATCCGAATAATTTGAATCTTATCTGGTTTGATTTACGGATATATTATAAACTTGAAAATCCAAATAACCCAAAACCCGGACAGTTTATCCGAACAACACCCCTACGATGAAGTGGTGCCATAAGAGAAGTAGTGAACAGGGTTGCTCCTGCTAAAAAACGAAATTCCGTAAGCATGGCTACTACAACAAGCCTAACCCAGGTTTTGCGTAATAAGGCAGAGTCTTTATAATCTGATATGCGGAGTAGAGCATATCTTTTTTAAAGATAATTAGTTCTTATACTATGAGGGATGCCTTGCCTACTTATTGGCATGCTAGGCCGCGAGCCATACAGCCTATAGTAACAAGTTTCATGACTTATAAACACGTTTTTGAATGTTGAAATCACACCATCTACTTATTGAGCTTTTGCAAGAGTTTCAATAAAGTAGAACCAAAAAAAAATCCTCAAATTTCACCAATAGTCAAGAGATCTCATCTAACCTCCTTCAACAACCAGGAATCAATCCACTCATCATCACCACCATCACCAGATTCAACGTTGAGTACAGGTGTTCTAGCAGCAACCGGGATTTCCAACTGCAACGGCCCAATCACTGACCCACTGCAAATTATTTGAATCAAATGGAATTCATGAACACAGTCCACATATTAGTACAAACAGACAAACTAACAATATCATTTATAATAAAAGCATTCATAACTATACCAATGCTTCATATACGGGCGCTCAGACACACATCTTCCTTGCTTTATACAATCCTCAATCCACCGATGATTCACTACGATTATCTTAAATTTCCTAGCAAGTTCATATTTCTTTCCTTCAAATTTGTAACAAACCTAATCAAGCAACCGAAAAATATAAAAGAATCTAGGTTACAGAATCACTACAATAACAAAAACTACAAAATTGAAAAACTTGTACTCCGTAATAAAGTACCAAATGCGTGGTAGATGGATTCATTGCACCAACATAGCTTGCACCAGATTGAGATATTAATTTGATAAGCTGGAATCTCTCAGATCCATGGTATCCACTAACTGTGGCAACAACCGATTCCATTATTCGAACAACCAGCTGGGCAATTGAAAATTTAGGGTTTGAAATGCGCACAAGCTACTATAGATATAGATAAATAGATCGTGTATGAACCATATTAACTTTCGAAAGCATCAATCGCAACATAGTATGACATAGAGACCTGTTAGGAGTGCGAGAAAGCAAGACCGGCAGTTTAGCTGTGGATGACGGTGGTGCAGAGGCTTAGCGGGAAGGTTGAAATTTTTGAGTCTTGACTGTCGTCCGAAAGTTTTCTATAGGTTTTTAATTTTTCATTTCATTTTCACGCGGGTAAAGGGATTATAAAAGTTGATGCTCTTTTGCCACATTTGTTGTGTATAATGTTTTAAGAAAACAATTAAAAAATAAAAGAGTTTTCCAACTTAAACCATCATCAAAACTATCTAATTCTAGAAAACCACCTTACATTATTAGGGTGACTTTTAATTTGTAGATAAAGGTTTGTAAAAATAGAAAAGATGACATAAAATAAATAAATTAATACTTTTAAAATAAAAAAATAAATATGAAAGTGAATGCGAGTGAAAAGACAAAAAATTTAAAAATGTGTGAGAGAAAAGTTTTTAAGAATTAAATTACATTAATAAAAAGAGTATTTGCAAATAACTTCTTTCATCACACTCATGTTTAACATAGTCTATAATTTGGTTGTCAATAAAAGACTATTTGCAGTCATGATATATTAAATTACATTAATAAAAATATAATTATAAATAAAACACCACATTTATAAATAAGGATTACATTGAATTTAAATTATATTAATAAAAATATAATTATCAAATATTACATTTTAAGATAACACTTAATTAAGTGTAGAAAATAGAATAAAATTATGAATAATGTTATATAGGTCCAATTAGTCATATGACTAATTTATGCCTAATTATGCAGTTTTTGACACATATACTCTACTTATTCTCTCTTCTAAATTTATCCAATTTTTCTCATTTACTAATCACATTTTTAAATATATATGTCTAATTAGACATATATATCATTTTCTAAAAATTATATACCATAATTGTGATTGGGTTTGGCCCATTTAATAAAGAGCTCACTTTTCAATATTAAACATTTAACCTGTATTTCCTTTTATTGTAGGGTTTATTTCTTCTTCCTTCTTCCTTTTTATGCAACATCAAACCCAACACACATCAAGACACAACAAACACCTTTGAGTGTTTCTTTTTTGTTTTAAACGTTGGGATCCAAAAAAAAAAGGAAAAGAAAATAAAAAGGCCACGGGCCCACTTTTTCCATCATGATTCCTTGTTCCGGTTACGAAGACGACCGAGTACTGTTAGCACTCTGTCCGTGCTCGACCTGTGCTCGGTCCACGGTTCCGATGACACCACCACTATGAGTGGTCTAATACAACTAATAAGGAACTTTTTTTCCGAGTCTTTGGGATTTTCTTTCTGCTATCATCAAGGAATAAATAAATCAATATCAATATATATACTAGCAGAATACCCACGCAATGCAGCGGAAAAAGTTTATTATTAACTCAATATATAGTATTATATATTCTAAAATATTTTAAAAATCTAAAACTATATGACAATACACAAAGAATACTATTATGTAAGTTGAAAAATCACTTTGACAATTTTCAAAAGAAAATTGTAACAAAATAACTCAAAGTTGAAATTAATGAGAGTTCAATAGAGGTATGTTAATCATTTTTATAGATTTTTAAAAAAGCTCTTATTAATTGTATGGGTAAAATAGTCATTTCTGTTTTTTTTTTTTAAATTTCTCAGATGCATCATATAATAGTATATAGATATAGAGAAGTTTAAGTTAAAATTAAATGTCATACATTAATTAATTTACGGTTTAATAATGTTTTTATTAATGATAATTTAATAATTAGGGACATGTTAGTCATTTTTATGAATTTTTAAAAAATGCTCTTAGTAATTGTATGGATAATATAGTCATTCTATTTTAAAAAAGATATCCCAAATGCATCATATAATAGTATAAATATAGATATAGATATATATAACATAAGTAAATAAGTAATTTTAGACACTCTCCAATATTGAAATTTCATAAAAGATGATTTTCTTGCGGCTTGCTCTTTTTCAACAGAAAGAAATTAAATATACTTAAATACAATTATTCATGATGAATCTTAATAGTATTTCAATGTCATGTTTTCGAGCTGTAACAAAAAAACAATAAAGTGATGCGCTTAACGCGCCCATGCTAACTAAATTTACTGTCCAAGTAATCAGTGTATGGCCCAAGTTTGTCAAGTTTAAAGTGACAAACATAAATGAACAATAGTTGGCCAGAGTGTATCCTAACCACTATATCGACGGAGTACTAAACTAAACAAGTGAAGATTAAATTCAAAGCCTGTCTGGCTGGCTGTATCCACTTTCCAAGGCTCAACCTCAACAAGCTATGAGCCAAGGTAGGTCTAGGCTCAGACAAACTCCTAGTTTTTGTAGGATGAAGTATATATGAGAGATACGAAGTAATAAACAATCCAAAGATTCTTAAAAGGTTCCATTTGTATTTGCTTGCAATATTAGTGTTTGAAGTATATAGAGATGGATGCTCCAATAGTATCGTGTATTAGGCAAATTACTTTTTTTTTTAAAACTCCTCTTTGTACCTTACAACATTGACCCAAAAGATCTACTGAATTTGGACAAATAGAAACAAAATCAAGATTTAATTTGGATTCCAATCAGAGGATGCCTATCTGCGACCGGGATGCTTACCGTCTGGCGGTGGTGGCGGCACCTGTGCTCCCTGAAAACCACCTCCAGCATGAGCAGTTGCTGCCACAGAACTAAAAGACGTATTATTTGCCTGCTGCAATACCTGCCCTTGGGGCCCAGAAGGGCCTTTAGGTGACTCAAAGTTGGCTCCTCTATGCACATCGTAGCCAGGCCCACCGAACTGCAGTCCTCGCTGTCCTTCATAAGTGGTACCCCGCTGTGGATCAGGATTAGATCCTCTACGTGCATCATAACCGGGTCCACCAGATCTTTGTCCATCAAACGCAGTTCCACCAGGTCCTCTGTACGAATCGTAACCAGGTCCAGCAGGTCCTCTATGTGCTTCATATCTCTGGGAGTCATAACCAGGTGCATTAGGGCCTCTTTGTGCATCGTAAGAAGGTACACCAGGACCTCTTTGTGGATCATAGGCTGGTGCACCAGGTCCTCTTTGTGGATCATAGACTGGCACACCAGGTCCTTTATGTAAACCATGTCCTCTCTGCATATCATAACCAGGACCAGCAGGTCCAGGTCCTCTATAGGCATCATAACCAGCCCTAGCAACAGCAGGTCCAGCTTGAGCTCCAACCGGAGTATTCCCATCAGCAGTTGCAGCACCAACACCTCCAGGGAGTGGACCATGTCCCTGGCATCCAACATGTTAACAAGTATCAAGTACAGTAAGCTAGACGGAAGCATCAGATTAGACAGAAATGCAATGTACTTTATGAACCAAAGACAGACAAGAACTGGTTCATTTCATCCTCATTACAGTATATCGTCAAATCTCATATGCAAATAGTAATATCATAAGTTCACGACACAAGTAATCAAACCAGATAAAGAAAAAGGAAAACAGAAGAATTATTCTAACCTGGGGAACACCATAGGCATCATCATAGTTCTGTCCAACAGGATAGTGGCCAGAAGCTTCTTTCTCATTGTGCCCAGTAAAGCCAGCATAAGGCGCAGGCCCAGCTGCTGTATAAATGGGAAAGAAATCAACGCCGTACAAAATGATAAAAGGAAAAAGAAAAAAAAACATATATTAGATCAAAAATGATGTACCAGCCCTCTTGTCAATTTCAGCATGTTTCTTTAATTCCGCTCGAAGCTTTTCCACCTCACTTGCCATCGTCATATAGTTCTTTTCCATCACCTGGAGAGATTCAAGATGGTCGTTGTATAATTTCTTTTCATAATCATAAGTTGCCCTGAAAATAACCCAGAACCAAAAGTACATTATTCATTATAACTTCACATAATACTTTGTGTCTCAAACCAATGTTCCAGAAAAATGTATTCTCAAAGCATCATTATAACAAATAATACAACATTGAACATTAACAACTTCAAGCAGAACAATTACCTACAATGCTGATACTCTTGCCTAAGACCCTCAAGTTCTGAAATCAGAGTAGGAACTTGCTGTAAATCCATGTGAACTCTTTGATGATCTTCTGTCAATTGCTGCACTCTTGAAACAAGTTCATCCCTGGCTGAAAGCAAGCTCTGTGCATCTGCCCTTGCCTTGAGCAGTTCAGACTGAAGTGGCTCCACCCCTTGGAGATCTGCTTCCATTTTCCCAATTTTATCTAAAAGGCCCATTATTTGTTGTTCTCTCTCTGATTTTATAGCTCCTACATGATTATGTAACATTTGCAGCTCATGTTGTATGGCTGCAAGATCTTGCCTCAAGGTTCCGTGAGTAGCAGCAAACCTCTGATTTTCGTTTGCAAGTTTCTGCATCTCAACATGTTGTGCAGCAAGCTTCTGTTCCATGATTTCTGGATGCGGCATCATATCAAATGGAGGAAAACCACCGCGTTGAGGAAGCATTTCAGGAGGAATCGAATCATGATGTCCTAGGCCAGGGCCAGGAAGAGGACGCCTATAAGGATGAGGGGGAAGTCTACCTTTACTTCCCATTGTGATTTAACGTTGACCCTGAGTCCAGAGCGACAATGATAATCAGTACCTCCTGATGATTATTACTTCAGAAATAAAAGGTTGTATGCAAGCACTCCTCTTATAAACAACAAGTAAAGTTGAACACTAGTATACACAGAAACAATAGCACGGCTGCTAACTAAAGGTTACTACTATAGGAAAGCTTCTATTTAGAGAGATAATAACATTGGTAAAAAAGTAAAGGACAAACAAACCAATATCTGCTGAGAACTATTTTCTATCATAAATCTCCGTTCAATCTGACAAACAAGGAGATGTTGCAACAAATACTAATATACTATGATAGTTAATGGCAACTTCTAACATTTAAAGCCTGGAGAAATTATTGCATAGTTTAAACGCAGAGCTGGGCCGCTCTAATATTTGTAAACATCAATTAACACTAACCTTCGAAAGCAGCCAAAACAAACTTAACCAAATTCATGTCACCAAACTTAATATTTTTAATGTAACTATGAAATGTTAATGTCTACGCATCATACTCTGCATACAGCAAAGAGTGTACAACCAAATCGGTTTATAAACGGAAACCAATATGCACTTTGTTACCATCACGGAAAGTGAAACAAACTATTCTAGCCTATACCCTAAATGTGCACTACAAATGACCGTAAAATCGTAAACAGATCCTACAGGTGTATCCTTCAGCTGCACGATCCAAGCTACTAAATAGCATCCTAAGTCCTATCCAAGTATTATTACTATTATATTATTTTTTTAACACATCAACACTGTACTACATGACCTGATATTCACAGCTAATCTACATGATAATGGACTAATTAGCATACTATAATTTGATGATATTATATGCACAGTCAGAATTCATTGCAAGAGTAATATTGAAGCCATAACTTCACTAAAAAAAAAAATAACTTAACGATTCAAGGCATTGGAATTATGTCTAAGAATCGCAATAGGAATCAAACCCTGTAAGAAAGTGGATATAACCTTCGATGAATTATTGAAGTTAATAGAGTCAATCGGTGAAGGAATGAAGAGAGATTTGATGATGGTGACCAACGTTGCGTAAATTGGTGCCCTAATTCTCAATCACAGTTCCTGATTTCTCAGTATACAGTAAAACATCTGATATTGCAAGAATCAATTTTGGGCCGCCGTTTCTACGTTTTGTACATGAAGGTACAAGCTTCCAATATATAGATATGACTGAGATGGTGTTAGTGTATTACGGTTTACCGTGCTAGGGCATTGTGCTCAAAATATCTTTGATCCGAAATTATTAATAAATAGTTACAGTCCGAATTAATAATTACTCCGAACAATCTATTCTTTAAGATGACAGTTTTACTATGTTCATGGCATATAATAGAATTATTACTGTAATTAATTACTCGATATAACCGTCTATTTTTGGAAAGCGAAGACAACATAAAATAAAATAAAAAGATGAACAACAAAAATTTGAGACTGTATTACCGTCAAATTTACGGTACAAAAGACTGGTAAATAATAAAAAGGGTAAATATATACCTTAACCAGTAAGATGATGGAGAATTACAAATTTCTCCGAACCCCTATATATCAAATTTACTCGAAATACAAATTTTCAATACATAAGATATAATTATTATTATTATTATTATCATTATTATTATTATATTTTCAAAACATCAAACCTACAATGTAATAGACATACTATATACAATCACCGTGAATGTAAACAATTTACTGTCTTAAATGAGCCTTGAACCCCTAACGTCTTGATTGATTGATGATTCTTCTAATACCGCTAAGTCAGGGACCCTTTAGTAAAATATAATTATTTTAATGCATTTAACGTGTATGTGATATTTTGTTCGTTTAAGAAGCAAAACCAAAATAATAGAAGCATATTAATTGACTACAAAATGTAAGTGCTTATATCTGTGTATACCATTTTAATGCTACGAATATAATCATGTTAAATCCCAATAATTTAGAAAAACAATCATATGTTATATTTGTTATATATGTTTCAAGCAATCCAATGTTATTTCCGTTTTTGGAAAGAGGGGGAGAGACATATACGGACAACAAAAATGTTGTCCTAAAAATCTACCCCAAAAAACGACCATAACTAACAAGATTACAAACATTCCTTATTCATCATCTATAGCAGGATTTAAATTTTCCAACACATTGTGCATATCTAACATCTAGTGACACCGAATAGAGAAGAAGAAAGAATGGGAATGTTTGGGAAACTATTGCTCACCATTTGGTTAATTGGTGGCACCGCAGGCTCGATATATCTGCTAGGAAGACGGTTTGTTGAAATGGGCATGCGTGTGGTGCAACTTCATAACGAAACATGTTTAGAGGACCCTGTATTATGGCCAACATGGCTTATGACCCTTGTATTGGTTTCGTGCATACTCGGACTCATGGGAATTGTGTGTAAACTCAAACTGTTTCAATGGCTTTTTAATATCTTGATCAACCTTGGTGTTCTTTATGTTATTGCCATTATGGTTTGGCGTTTGCTTATGTTCGGGTGGCTAAGGAAGCCCACATCGATGAGTTTTGAAGAAGTTTATAAGAAAAATTCGCCTTTGGATGACGAGTACAAGCCCAGGCTGATTCAGGCCATGGCTGCAGACCACGAGTGGGAAGACGTTAATGAGTGCTTGACCGAAATTCAATTTTGTGAAGAAGCCCGTGGGCCTGAAAAGTTCTTTGCTATAGATGATTGGAAAATTGAAAACTTCTACAACTATTACAGGGTGCGTTAGTTTCGTCTCCAAGTATTGTTATTTGATATATGATAGAAATGATACATTGATCAAAGATATTGTGAGATAGCGAGACATTTTCTAGAACTCTAGGATTGCTGTCATGTGGCATTAGGCCAATCTTTAACTACATATTTAGGCAAATGTATCATTTCTCAGTATGATTATTGTTTTATGATGTTAATTGAATTTGGGTTTCAGGAGGGGTGCTGTGTGCCTCCATCAAGATGTGAACGCCAGTTGATTTCGCTCAAAGAAGTAAGTGAAAAGGACGATTGCATGAAATGGGCCAACGCGACATTAAAGAAGCCACTCCATGTCAAATGTTACAACTGCAATTCGTGTAAGGCAGCGCGCTTGGCAACTTACCAAGCCGACCAAGACAAGGTTCGTATGTATACGCTTCTTGCTGCTGTTTTCCTCTTTGTCGCCAACCTCTTTGTTTCAATGGGTGGTTTCGACTAAAACAAACAACCAAACAGGGTAGTATTACTATTCAAATATGTAATTAGTTAGATTATTTCTGTTCTGTTTAACGACCATTCTGTTACACTTGATTGATATAAAAGTTATGTACTTTTAGTTAAATTTATGGTTGAATTACAATAAAAATCATGTGGCGCATAAAAGAAGTCAAAGTTGTTTCAGTTTGACAAGTCGCGAGCCATACGCCCATGCCCAAGCCTGCTACCTTTTCACACAATGAGCATGTACGGGTCATAAGAATGGTATAATTTTTGTAAGTATATCTAATACACTAATTAATTAATTATAAAGAATACAAAAAATATTGGAAAAAAGGCCAGACCCTATCCATATAAAGTTACTCCTTAACTATCTCAAAAATGTTCTCACACGCTACCTGACCCGCCCATTTTACACCATTAACTCCAATAGACCACCCAATGCTGGGGCGGATTTCAATTTAGAAGTACAGAAACTCACTTGTTACATGGTGTCAAGAACTATGTGTGTATGTACATAATTTAGGACACATGACTCAACTGGACAAAAGAAAAGGATGCTATCACAACCTTCGGGTTGTCAACTGTTATATAATGATACCGATGATTTTATTTAGCTGTAAATAGTGTAGTTGATAAATAAAGGCACACTAATTTCTAGGATAATGAAGTCGAAAAGACAAAAGGTTTAGGCCAGAGACAAATCAACCATGGCACCGTGCAAGTACTTCTCATAAGCAGGAAGGTCAAAATGGCCATGCCCACACATTGCCATCAGTATCACTTTTGATTCTTCACTTTCTTTGCAGTGAAGTGCCTCTCCTATCGCTGCAGCTATGGCATGTGTGGGTTCGGGTGCTGGTATCAGCCCTTCTGTCCGAGCAAACAGTATGGCCCCTGCACCAGTATGATACACCACACTTGATATGTTATATATTTTGTGTGTTGTTGCTTCTAATCTCACTTGAATGCTGTGGGGTCCCGTCTCAGAAATTTAATCGTTGAAGGGATCCACACACAAGTTGAAAATGTTAAAAACTAACAGCACAAATTATTAGTCCTTATGATAGTTATTGTTCTGAGATCCCCAAGTGGTACTTCCTTCATACCATGAGAGTTGCAACATGTTACTTGACACGTGAATTTTAATAGAAAAAATGGGATATACCAAATCAAGATCATATTTTTGCTTGTAATGTACCTTGAATGCACTCAATCTGTGGAATTACAATTGTTTCCAAGAAACCCAATTCATAGAGATGTGAAATCAGTGGCGCCATACCATGATAATATATTACACATAGATAATATTTCAAATGATTTTGAAATGAGAAGTTCAAATGATTTAGCTTTGCGTTAAAGGCCAATAATCCATGGTTTTTCCCCTCTACTGATAATGAAAAAAAAAACAACTATCACAATGCGAAAATATATTACACATAGATAATATTTCTATGTTCGAGTGATGGAAATAGTCTCTTTGTAAAATGTTTCATACAGAACTTCTCTTCTCAACTCTGGCATAGCCGGTAGTCATTCGCAACGCTAACCCTTTATTACATCAAATTTTCAAATATAATGAAATGATTTATACAACTTAATATTCTAACCATTCAACTAACTAAGGCCATAACATAACCTAGAGACAGTAAGCTTCTGGGATTAACAAATGAACTTTGACTATTAGATGCTAATTTAAAATAGATATAAGACTGTACCAGTTAGCTGAATATTGATTAAACTACTGATAGTTTCAATCTAATTAGTGAAACATTAGTATATAACAATCAAACTAAGCAAAAAAGATATTGCATTCTTCTACTCAACTGGATTAAAACTCATATGATTCATCAAGGAAGTTAAAGGTACAACCACCCGAATCTATTAAAGAAAACAGTTGATATCAGCACAAACATATGATCAGAAATTGTGTTTCTTTACCTTTGAAGGAATAATTTTGGCTCAGATTTATGGAAAGAGATTGAGACATTGTTGCAGGTCTCTAGAAATTGGTATGGAGCTAATAATAATCTCAAGAAGAGTGTAATCAGAATGAGAAATAGGGTTTATAACATTGAATATAAAAAAGATTGCATTTGATGATATGTACAATTGTTATTCATTCCAGATTTTCGTTGCCTATCTTACAAATAAACGAATATCTACCAACTACCAACTGTGAGTAACTAAGTACAAAATAAATGTAACGAGAGATTCATTTGCCCGTCACGGGAAACTACCGGTTATGTCAGGGAAAGAAAATGCATGCTTTTATTAATTTATTTACTCATATCAATTAAAAAAAAAAAATCTTGGGGAAACTGCGACCTTGAAGGATTTTCGTCACTTAACATTACAAAAGATATTGATGTTATAACTTGTATTCATAGAAAACGTGATTTCTCTAGAAAGCATATCTCACGCTATAATCATGATATCCCCTTTACAATGTCACGATAATTCAACGATTAACTTTGTCATTTGTATCTAGGAATAGTGTTTTTAACTATTATTTATATTAAAATAGGCACATTGGTGACATTGTTACATCTTACTTCCAAAAGCATGAAATGCATGAGAAATGCTAAGCTTACAGAAAGTTTACAAAGATATGTACACAACATGAAGCGTAGGGACTTCCATTTTATGCGTATATTGTAGCTGAAAAATGCTTCTTGTGCCTAAAAATATATGTTTAAAAATACATCTAAAGATTTGATTGATGAATTTGATAAAATGATTGGTAGGAAAAAGAATAAAAGAATAATTGGAACTATATGTCATCAAATGCATGAATTAGATATATTTATATCTATTTTTTAAGCACATTTAATATTACTCACTGCAGTTTTTAGAAGGTTAACATACTCATGTTAATGACAAACTAAACCTTATGACCAGACCCATTACGATTTCAGTTCGCATATTCACATTTATATAAACAGTACAGGGAAACACTATTTGAAGCATATTGGTTGCAGCCTCTTGTTTTGGGACATTGAGTGCAAAGAAAGTAGCAAACACCCACCAATCTTTCTAAACAAGAGTTGTTGGGCACTGCACTTCGTGTTAGGAATTAATGAGCCGAAACAAGAACACAAGATAATCAAAAGATTATTCTCATAATAATAAACGGATCAAACACAAGTAAAATACGAAATAAAGATCGTACGAGAATTAAACGAACATAAGAAATTAACGTGGTTATATCAAATTCAAGTAGATATGAGAAATATAGGAAGGAGAAGATTCACATATGGTCGGAGGCGGCCGACTTGATGTGGTTTTCCGTTTCGTGCGTTTACGTGGGTTTCAATTATTATGTTTCTATGTCAGGTTTTCATATAAGTTTCAATGTGTTTTTCAATTTTTATGGAGTAAAATAAAGCCTCACACAGTGCTCCTTACGACTTCTCATCTCATCCCTTTCTTCTTTTACTTTTACTTTTCTTTATCTCTTCTATTACATGGATTTTTAATCAACAATTGTGCCATTAAAAATCAATTTCAATTTTGTTTTGTATGTGTTACTAGATTATAACCCGCGATTTTGCAGGATAATACATGTTTCTTATTTGAAAGTGATAAGAAATAATAACTTGATTGTTTGATAATGCATGCATCACTGTCTTTTAATATTTCACAACACAATTATATAGTTGTCATTCATACTACAACACATGTATTGATGCGTCATTCTTTTGGCCGAGTAAGCCAAAGACTATTCAGGGTCCGAAAGCTATAAAAGTAATCATTTATTGCAAGAAGGGCAAATGACTATTTTCAAGTTGTGAGTATTTTATGCAAATAATGTAATGTCCTACTGTGCGATTTATCAACCTAATAATTGCATAAAGCATCAATTAGATTATTAGGATGACATTTAACATCTACTTGTCAAACTATTTTTTTTCCGACTAGCACGTCTTTGAGTTAAGGATGTGTTAATTATATTTATATTCCTAAATAAAACAGAATATAGTGTTATTAAGAATTGTATCGAAGGAATAAGTACTGATACTTATAAGTAGCAAGAACTCATAAAGTAATTCATTGTAAATAGCGTGAAAGATCAATTAAAATTTTAAATTTACAATTTACCTGGTATAGAACATTTTCAAGTGAGCAACTTCCCATGGTCATAGCCATTTGATCCATGTAAATAGCCAAGACTTGATAGTTACCTTTGCCAAGAAGCGCATCATTGATAAAAGTCTCTGTCAAAGGTTCCTGCAATTTGTTGATTCCTTGTGTTAGACCATATTATGCATGTATTTACGTTTTATTTAAGTCACAGATATTTGTCAACTGTGGTTTTGTTAACTCCAAATTAGTCATAAGTAGTTGCATCCAATTAAGTCAAATTAAGTCATGATCCTTTTTAATCAACAATTATGCCATTAAAAAATCAATTTCAATTTTGTTTTGTATATGTTATTTCCCCTCCATTTTGCTCTAAATATTTCTTATTCTCTATGTATTAATTTGCCATTCCGATCCTTTTTTCTGTAAAAAAAAAGGAGACTCACTGTTCGATTCATAATATGGACAAAAGATATCAATCAAAATTGACAGCAGAAGAAGCTAGGTTTGATAAATGGATATAATTGTAATTACATAAACACCCCCAGAACATAAGAAGCATTTGGAGGTTCGACAAATTGATAGAAGTGAAATGACCAATATAGCCCCTATGAATAGTAGAAAACGACGTCCGAGCCTCGACATCCAAACCTCTGACAAATAGTATATATGGTAATGAACATACTTGTGTCTTTTGTTAGAACTTCACTGTTGTTTTTAGAAAGACGGACGAAGCCACCATAGCTTACAAATTCAATGAACTCAGAAAAAGATCACACAAACTTCGCATCTTCTATTTTTTCTATTAGAAATTATTATGTCTTACAAGGTATAGTTTTTATTAGCCAATCATAACCTCCGATAAAAAGTTCCAACCATAACTTTCGGTCTCCAACAGTTGCCCGTTTACTTTCAACCATCCAAGTCTTTCGTAGATTCAAGGTAAAGAGGTGAAGACAACTGTATTTTTTAGCATCCTTCAACTGTATTTTTTGAAGCTTCCTCACAATTCAAGTTCAAGAAATTTCTTTATAATTCCCATCATCTCACTTCCCGGAAACCGCCCAAGACAACCCTTTGCCACCGTTAGTTCATTTAACTTCCAAACCGAATCGCCAGAAAAAGCTTCAATCTTTTGACTTCTTTCCTCTTCTGCCACCACATTAGCAGCTAAGTCTTCACCAGCTTTAATAACTGGGAGAGGAAACGTATCAAGTGAAGTTTGTAGAACACCTGACTCTCCGCCAACTGCACCCACGTAGTCTTTCAACCGACAGAGTGTAAATGGGACCGGTTCAAAGCTGTGGTCCCCATATTCAACTGGAGTAGAGTGGTCCCCAGTCACACAAAGGGAAAACTGGAATTGACCTGTTGACTCTGCCTCCCAAAGAAGCCTGGCAAGCTGCCCTATGGCTTTATCGACAGCCTCCAACCCTTTGACTTTAAAGACACTTGCTTTATCGTGACCTGCATCGTCTATTGCCTGCAATTTATGAATCAAGAATTAACCTTTCCATTTGGACAAAAAAGCAACACATAACATTTCCACTTCATTGTGTTTGAATCAGAGGTCACCTTTATATGAAGGAAACCAAAATCATAGCCATCAGAAATGCCAGGTTTGTGCTGGTCTTCTCCTGGTACAAAAACATTGGGGCAAGTCTGCAAAGGAGCCGATAATGCCTTCGCTATTGCAGTTGCTTTAGATGTCAATAACGTTCGATAATCTCCTGTGGCTCCTTGAGCTTCTAGAATATCTATACCCAGTGATAACCCAAGCCCAGCTATGATTTTTGTGGGAGCCACCATGCATGGTCGTAGACCATGGTTCTTCTCAAATGTAGGAACCTGCAAAAAGTTGCATCAACATCAAGAAAGACAATGTGGCTTTTCTTAATGCAGAGATTCTGTAGAGATAATACACCATACCTCAATTCTAATACCACATCCTCGTAAAAGGACAATATTGGCAATGGTCTTCCCTTCAGCTGCACGTTTCCCGTTCAGAGGATGAGCAACCAAAAGTTTAGAGATTTCCCTGGATAACTCATTAACAACGGTTGCAGTATGCTTTGCCTCTTCTGTATCATCAAGAGGTTGTGCTTGTAAAAGTAACCGGTTATCCTTCAATGGGTCCGTTCCTGATATATTTCCACTTAGTTTAGGTCCTTTTACAACAACCCCACATCTGTGCTCCGTTGCATACCTGAACAACATCTAAAAAATCATAACCATGGAGATCAAGTGATTATCATCATCATAAACACTATGTCTTCAATCAACCGTGTCACAAAAAGTTCCAATATTTTATATATTTGTTTTAAAAGAAGTAAAGAAATAAATTTTAACACACCTGACTCTGACTTCATACTCAGGAAAAGATGGTAGCTTCATTTTATCAAGTGCTGCACACAAGATGGGCCCTTCTTCTTCAAAGTGCCGATCAGCTCTTCTGCTGGTTACTACTCCTGTTTTTTCATCCAGGGTTGCAAAGTTTGACTGATCAATTGTCAAAGAAATAAAAATCACCATTAACCAAAATCAAGAAACAAATAAGCTACCCAAATGGTCAAACAAGATCAACTATAACTAAGATTGTGACTAGGAGCCAGTCCTAATACATGTTCTTCAGTACAGGAAAAGATGGAAAGCATTCAGTATGGTGTAAGAAAAAAAAACATTTTACAAATATCCTATATTGATCACATTTTTCATCATCACTCTTCACAAATGTCCATGAAACTCGACCATTGTTGTATCATAGTTAATAGGTAATATAAGCTATCCTTTCTAAGTCGACCAAAGTGCAACTTAAAGTGATTGTAGACAATTCTAGTTGCGATCAAAAGAGGGGAAATTGTACACAACTAAAGAACTAAAATTTTAACACGGCTACAGCAAAAAGACACTACATAATATCCATCAATTGATACTCAACTTTCACAAGCAGTCATCATCTTTATTTACAAAATATAGAACATTTCAATAACATCGGTATAAAAAAACTAGAAGTGAGAAAGCATATAATAACCCAAAAGCAAGGAGAAGTACATACTTTAAAAGCAATATTCCCTGGTGCCATGGCCAATCCAGCACCCATCGATTCAAAAGCACCTCGACCACGATAATACACTCGAGGGTCATAACCCAATAGAGAAAGATGAGCGGTGTCACTTCCGCAACCTAACCCAACTTCAACCGGGTCCATAAGACCATTAACTCCAGCAGAAGCAATGGCATCCAAGTTTGGCACTTTTGCTGCTTCTAATGGAGTTCTGTATCCAAATCTTGGAATAGAAACATCTCCCAATCCATCAATTAACACAAATGCAACTCTTTTACGGGGCATCTCCGAATTAACCATGCTTATTAGTTCACGCCTTTTTTAAGAATCTGACAGCTTTAAGTTTACCATCATCAAAATCATGCCATAAAAATAAGTAACCCAAAGTGAATAACGTTAAAAAATACAAAATTTCATATCTTTCTCAAACTGCTTACATGATTATTTGTTAGTGAAATAAGCAGTTGGGAATGATCAACTTTAAATCGATTCTTTAATCAGCTCATATTAAAAAACAAAAAGCAATTCCAAACACACTCATAGTCCATAATCATTGCTATATGTGAACATGCATAAAATTCAAGTGTATTTCAGCTAGGATTCATGATCAATTGATCATGCATGAATTAATAAAAAATTGGAAAGTGAAGCTAAAATAATAAACCCTAGAATCTCTGTTTAGATCATGAAGTAAAATTGGAATAAAAATCTGGAAACATGTTATATCAAATTCATAATCAAAGGAAGCACTTGCATGCTGTATAATCACATAATAACTTGCAAAGAGAAATTGATAATACATATATAAAGATCAAAGATTTTAGACAGCGAGATTACTGACCTGATTCTTGAGTTGAGGGTTTTGAAGTTAGAGGAAATTCTGGGAAGAGGGTGTTGAAAAAGATTGCATTTTTGGGCAAAAGGAGAATCTATCCCTCATGTCTCACACACACGCACTAAACTACTGTAATTTTTATTTTATTTTACTTTTTCTCGAATAAAATAAATCGTGTTGAGATGTGCAATTCGTATAATAATCCTTCAAGGTTACTTCTTTCTCTGCACCTAAAAATATGAAATCTTTGAACTAAAATATATCAGAATAATAACAACTTTAACTTCTTTTTTTACAGCCTTGTAGGGGTGTGAAGTTTGTTAAATATGATAACTATAAAAAGCAAATACATTCAATAGGCAGTATGCTTGACAGTTGGCTCTGTTAATAACATATAAATTAAAAATTAGTAAAGTGTGGCTGCTGGGATTCGAGCCCAGGTCTCCACGGCCACAACGTGGAATTCTTACCACTAAACTACAGCCACATGTTGATTCATTAGAAAATGTTAATTATTTTGAACCGTAGTTGGACTAAATACTGCTTTTTATAAAGAGAATTCTCGACAATAAAACATGGAATATTTGGTTGGACGCATTATTTAATAATTCTTCTGTTTATCTACAATACCTTTTATTAATTAACAAATAAATCTTATTTAGACCTTAACATCAATCAACGTTTCCCAATGATTACATAACGTTATGACACTAAAATAAATAGTTGTTGAGGGACAAAATGATTATGTAGCTAGAAAATGAGTATGTGACTCTTTAATTTATACAATCAAACACAAATACCATACATATACATGTAATTTTTATAACTGCGTCAAATTCTACGTAGTATTTTGTCTGTAACAAAATTAAAAAATTTAGTAAAATATAAAATTATATAATATCCAACTAACAACCAAATATATGAAAACTAGGTGAGTGGATCCATCTATTAAACCATTAATGCCATCTTTTATTTAATCATCAAAATCAAAATCTCAATGATTGGAAATACAACGAACAAAGCAAGCTGTGATTGACAATGACTCTTTTTAATTCCCCAATTTTGCCTTTGTACCGACGAAGACAAATTTAAAAAGTTCAACTTCACCCCAAAACTATACGTTATTTACAATATCTACCAACCCCATACTAGTGGTGTACCCGTAATTACTCATAACATAAAGTACTAAAAGTGAAATTTCTTCAGAACCCTCAACGGTAAACTCTGATATATTGTTGGGTATATATTAAATCCCCAGCCCAAGAACGCTCATCAATCATTTCAAACTGAGACTGATTCACTGATTTCACATCAATTTTGTGAAATCTTTGAAATCAATTCCTATTGTATTTTCTAAAGAAAGATACTGTTGATTCTTGCTCTTCTGTGTGAACAAAGGTTATTGATTTGAGGTAATTATGTGTTGTTCTTTTTAGTTCATAGAAGATTGAAGTTACTGCTTGTTAAAGTTCCATTCTTTTGCGTTTCTTGAAGTAGGTTTTCAATATTGGTTAAATTTATATGAATCTGTATTTGATGGTTTAATTAGGGTTTTTTTGTTGTTGTGAAAAGAAGATGCCCTTGTTTGCTGTTAGCATAAAGTTTAATAATTTGGTTAGTAAAAGATTTGATTTGGTTAAAAGTTAATTAATTGATAGGTTTTTTACTATTTAAATCACAATTAAGAGAGATCTTGCTTATATTATGTTTGTGTTGACTTTAATTAACATTTTAGTCCTGCTGTGTGTTTAGGTCTTAAACTTTGTGTGTGTGTGTGTGTGTTGGTAGGGATGTTTGTTTTTGCACAATGATAGAAAATGCACAAGCTTTTTGCACAATAGGATTAAGATAGATGTTATTAGTGAAAGATCGAATGACTTCTTTATAAGTAAAATGATTCTTATTGTGTAAGATGATCTATTGAAGCTGACTTTCAAGATTGATGTGTACTTGTGTGTTCATTACTAAAATCATAAGTTTAGCCATTCTTGTGTTTTCAAATTAAATGACAAGTGTGACATATAGAAGCGAATGATAGAAGTCAATATATACTAGAGGAAGGCAATTTGCTTATAAAGTATCGTTTTATTGGTAACCCGTGTAGAGTTTAACATTGGTGGTAATTAAATTGGATACTTTGCTTGTTTTCATTGTTTGGATATGGGTGAAAGCTTTGACTTAGATCCATGAGATGTGTAATAACTTTGAAATGATTTATTTTCTTAACAGGTTACTCGACTTCATTTACTATCTAATTTTGTCATTGCTGATACGACTGACTTGTAGCTTCTTGTCAACAAGTTAAGCCTGTTTGTGTGATTGTCTCCATCTCTTCAAATCTTGAATCGTTTCTGTAATTGATGGTACGCTCTCTCCCCCTCAAAATCATCACTTGTGAAATGAACTTTAAATGTCTGTATATTTCCATTTCATTAAGTGCAATAAGTTTTAAATTTCTTTTTATTATAGCATCTTTCATCTACATTCCCCTTCAAAAATGATTTTAAAGCCATATAATAATACGAAGCATGCTGTTTTATTAAATACTTGCTTCAAAAAATTTCTCATTGGGTAGAATTGAAAGGCGTTTCATAATGTTTAGTATGTAATAATTTCAGGCTACCAATGAGAATCTTCCTCCCAATGTGATCAAACAACTTGCTAGAGAATTGAAGAATCTTGATGAAACACCTCCAGAGGGAATCAAAGTAGGAGTGAATGATGATGATTTTTCAACAATATTTGCTGATATAGACGGCCCAGGTACTTATTAGCTTATGCATATATATATAATATATGTGTGTGTGTGTGTGCACGCGCGGGCATTTGTGTGTGTGTTTTAATGTATGTATGTAATAGAAACATATGTATTGAAACATAATTCCTTAACTGAGTATTATCTGTTTGCAGCTGGCACTCCATATGAAAATGGTGTTTTCCGCATGAAGTTAAAACTAACCCGCGATTTCCCACATTCACCCCCAAAAGGTGTGTCAAAACTTCAAAGTTATCTCATTTTCTAAATTTATTAATGTGTATGTGAATCTGTTATGATGATAATGCTTGATCTCGTATTCTTATCTTCTTTTTATCTTACTCTTTCTGTTGTTATTCATCTTCTTTGTGTTCCAATTTATAGGTTATTTTTTGACGAAGATCTTCCACCCCAACATTGCATCAAATGGCGAGATATGTGTGAACACATTGAAAAGGGATTGGAACCCTAGTCTTGGCTTACGTCATGTTCTAGTTGTAAGTTTCTAGAATCTTGTTTTCGACTTCCTAATTTAGTCATTTTGAGATTACATGACTAATCTTGTCGTCGAGCTCCTGGTTGCAGGTAGTCAGATGTTTGCTGATCGAGCCATTTCCAGAATCTGCGCTCAACGAGCAGGCTGGCAAAATGCTGCTTGAGAACTATGAAGAGTATGCTAGGCATGCCAGGTTAGCATTACCTCTTTTTAGTGGGCAATTTCAACTCTTTTGGGTAATTCATTATACAAAAGAGTCGATGTGTATAACCGAAAAACTTCTGAAAAAGCAAGTCATCAAAACAAGTTGAATGGTTTAAAAATCGTCCCAAAGTATTCCAATCTTTACAGCTTAAAGTCCTTCTCTTACAAAATTTTATTGTAACTTCAGTAATAGTCTTTGTTTTCATATAATAAATAGTAATTATTATTATTTATGATAAAAAAAATATGTAAAAGAAGTGTTTGTGGATCAAACCAGCCTGTCCTGAAAGTTATACATTCAATTCAGAATGGTAATCCAACCAACCCCTTGCCATCTATTTTGCTTGTCGGAAACTTTATACTCCCTATGCTGCTTGAAATTGTGATGCTTTCCTTTGGTGATAAAATAAATAAATATAGATGTCTTCTAATAAAGCGAATTATAGATATTTTGATGAATTATTAACTGTTTTTAAACTCAACTATGTAGTCAAAGTCACAATTTTCAATTGTCTTCAAGAAGACTTTGATCCAATACTAATGTGCTGGTTTTTTTATTTGATCGCAGGCTGTATACTGGAATTCATGCTGTTAAGCCGAAACCAAAGTTTAAAACAGGGACTATATCTGAATCAACTGCTACGCTGAAAGTTGACCAGACAAACCCCTCCGTTTGTATCATTGACCCGAAAACTGTGGTGTCTGGAACCGTGGTTCAACCTACACCTTTGGCCCCTTCGTTAAACACCATGAAAGGGGCAAGTGGTCAGGAGCCACCAACCACCGCCCTGAACACACTGGTCGAGATTGGTGTTAGTAGTGGATCTGCTGCTGCACCACATGCAATGGCTACCCATAAGAAGGAAGGTGGCTTGGCTAAAGCTCAAGCTGACAAAAAGAAGATTGATGCTAGAAAGAAAAGTCTGAAAAGATTGTAGTTTTTGTCATTGCCGTTCAAAATGAGTTGGTTCGATGAAAGTGTTAGTTATCTTGTAATTGATAATAATTTAATATTATGAATATTATCTCACTTCATAATATTGCATATATGTTTGTGCCTTGTTTTCAATTTGAGTCAACTTTTTGATCGAAGGTTAATTCTCAAGCATCGACATATATAAGATCAAGCAACAATACTCTCTAAGCATGTAAAACAAACTTAAATAGTCATTTACAACCACTTTCTTTAAAGACATAATATTTACAACTACTTTTTTGTTAAGACATAATATTTTCAAATATAACGTACTTGACATGATCTGTTTGTGTCAAAGAGAGCCCAGAGATATAATTTTAAAACTCCAAGCATAAGGTAACCATGAATATTGGATAGCAACATCATAATGTTAAGGACTCCTCGCAAAATACATGTATAGAGGTTATAGCTCCATAGAGCTTCATGTGTATGCACTTTTAACATAAATCAAACGAAAAACGACAAGCAAATCAAGTAAAGTTCCGATGGTTGTTCATTTGTTCACCCCAGTGGCATCCTTGGCTCCCTCCACGGCTCCCTGTGCTTTGGCCATCATTTGTTGACCACCCTGAATGCCCAAATAAAAAGGTTAAACCGAATGGACTCAGTTAGGTTCACACCAGTCAAAGTTTTTTTTATGAACAGAGATTGTAGGGAACAAACCTCTTGCAAGCTATCTTTTGCAGATTGAACTTTATTGTCTGCCTTTTGTACAATGTTACTAGCCTTCTCCTGAAAACATAAGATAAATACTCTACATATTCTGTTCATAAAAAGTGTAATTCGACATTGCTTGTAATTGTTGTTATATACAATAATTCTTTTGTCAACTTATTAAATCATTTCAACAAAATGACTTAACACAGCATTATTAATCAATAATTAGAACTTACCCGAGTCTGGCCTGAAATTTGACCAGCATTGTATTGTGCCTTTGAAGAATCCATTTTTGTTCTCTAGATGTGGTTAAGAATGCAGTATAAAAAACAGGGAAATGGTCAAATGTTAATAATTCAGTTTATGTTAGAGATAGATGTATAAAGCTATATATAATATAAAACATTTTGGACACATTTCATAATTCGATGGCGTAAAGGGCTCTCAACCATCTACTGCCCACAATTTTGGCTAATACCATTTAATTATTTATAGATGGATCATGTTCGTTTGATACAGGAACATCTATGTGTATATTGTTAAGATAGGTTTATTTTTGTCTATATTAAAGTGAATAATCTCCCATGAACCATTTACATTATAGTATATCTATATGTAATACAAATAAAGGCCGTATATAGGCCGACTATACAACAAATCGAATGTGGGCTAACAATACAGATATATATACACTAACATCCCCCTCAGTTTTACCGGGAGGCCCAGTCCGTACATTCAAACCGGAACAAAAATCTATAAATAAAGATGGCAGTCCCTTAATAAAGATATCAGCATGCTGAGACCTGGAGGGTACATGGAGAACACGAATGTTCCCCAAGGCAACCTGATCGAGAACAAAGTGTATGTTGATCTCGATGTGCTTGGTTCACTGATGATGAACCAGATTAGAGGACATATAAACAGCACTGATATTATCACAATAAATGATAGTAGCAGTGGTGGGAGGAGCACGAACTTCGCGAACAAGAAAACGAACCCAACACGTCTCTGCCACAACATTAGCCACCACTCTATACTCAGCCTCTCCACTAGAATGCGAAATGACTCCCTGCCTCTTGGAGGACCACGAGATAACGCTATCGCGTAAGAAAACACAATATCCTGATGTAGATTTGCGAGTGGTCGGACACCCACCCTAATCAGCGTCCGAGTATGCAATCAAACCCGAGGTGGGTGAGACATGTATCTGTAAGGCATGATCAATAGTGCCTCGTATGTAACGCAAAATGTGCTTCAAGGCATGGAGGTGTGGCTCGCGAGGATCATGCATGTATAGACAGACCTGCTGCACAACAAAGGATATATCGGGTGTGTGAATGTAAGATACTGAAGATCTCCTGCTAGACTGCGATATAGGGTGGGATCAGCTACAGGAGGACCAACAGCATCCAACTTGGTTTGTATGTCTGCAGGGGTGCGACATTGGTAACGACTGAGCATGGATGCACGCTCTAGAATCTAGGTAGCATACTTCTGTTGGGAGAGAAATAGCCCAGATGGACCGCAGGTAACACATATACCTAGGAAATAGTTGAGTTCTCCTAAATCAGTCATGTCAAACTCACTGCTGAGATGCTGAATACTGCTGCAAAAGACTAGTGGATGATGCAGTGAGAATGATATCATCAGCGTACAAGAGGAGATAGGCTGTGGAGTCTCCCTGGTGATATACAAATAGAGATGAATCTGTTCGACTATGTTGGAACCCAAATCGGAGAGCAAACTGTGCAAAATGCTGATACCAGGCAGGGGGGCTAACAATACAAAATATATATACACTAAACAGTCTCGTTGTCATCATAGTTTACTTGCGCTTATGAACTTAACTACTATTTTGAAAGTTTGAAGTCAAATTTGTGCAATGAAATATTAGAGGGGTTTATAATATCAATTTATAGAATAGAAGATTGTTAACACTTGATACTTGACAGTTGACACACACCTTGGTAACCTACCTCATTGGGAGTTATCTTGGACAAAGTGACAAACCCCTCATTAATTTGCATTTGTATAAATCAGTAACTACTCTTTTATCTTTTACATCGCTTACCTCCCACTTGCAAGATGGTAAAAGATGATGTAAATTCAAGTGATTAAATTGGATTAAATGTATATGTTAGTAAAAGCATTTTGCAGAACTTGTTGCTGCAAGTTTGTTTTTAAGAGGTGAACAAAACAGGATTGAAAGGTGGATCAATTAATCAAACTAGTGACACCGTTCTGAGGAATAATCCTTAGCATGAACCTATATTGATGAAGACGAGTAACCTTACAACGAATTTATATTGATTAAGACGAGTGAAAGCGATTGCTTGGCAACAGTCAAAAGGTGTAGGGTGATATACCCCTAGGGCCAAATTTTATGAGCCCAAAGTTTCTACCTTTAGAAACTCAATGTTCCTATTGATTATTTACATCCTTGAAACTACATGGAAACAAGGTCTAGAAGCAAAAGGCACAAACTGAAACTTCTTTACATTTTACTTTAGACTATGGACCTTGCTTGTGTTTTGGGCAGCCATTTCACTGTATAAATTCGTTTAAAACATAAAGTTGGTTTAAAGCCATGTCGCGCTGAATCTTGAATGTTGTCTCAAAAAATACCTCTTTAAAATATGACAATTTCAACCTCGGTGTAACCTTGATTCACAATAAATTTATCAAACTTGGTACACGGCATCTAGCTCATGATTCATTCCAAGAACATATGAAAATGCGTCTTTTTTAATCTTTAAATCAAATAACAAAATTGCAAGCAACCCAGATGGTCAAATTAATTAAGCTTCAAATTTTACTCGATTCAAGATTATGGGTAGCAAGAATGGAGTACACTCATTAAAACATTGGTGTGTCTCATTGATGCGCTACTGTGAATAGGAGACAACACCAAGGGAATTAGCTACTTTCCTTTCACTATACATATAAGCTCCTCTATCAAGCTTAAATCCTACAGATTCCACTTCATCAGAAGATTTTTGCTCTTGCACAACCTCTGACCCGCATCCCTCAGAGACGCTTGAATGTTCCCAAAACTCAAGGGCTTTTGGCCCTGGTGGTACTTGACAGCAGCCATATCTGTGAAGTAATCGATGCCTGGTTGGATAGAAGTATCTTCTCCATCAATAACTACAGGCACATTAAGCTTTATGACACTATGGTTAGTCTTTTGTGTGCTAATTCAAGATCATACTCTTCCGTTGTTGTCAACAGAGATGGCCTTTAATATTGTGTGATAAATAGGGCTGCAGTCGGCGAATATAGGAAGGGCTTTTTGCTTCTACCGCAGCCAAAACAAACACGAATTCTCATATGACCATCTAAGAAGATCACTCGCTCTCTTTAGTAAAGAGATTGAAAAACTGCAAATATACACACACTTAGCTACTTGGCCTGCTAGCAGCTAATACTTATCCATCTAGAAATCATAAAATAGAATTATCTAGAAACATGAAACTAATTATGGTTGAAGGAAAATCATTACTAGTTGGTATATAAAAGATGCTCAAAACACTAGAGTATCATAGTGTGCAGAGTGCAGACATGATGACCTTTGCAGGGTGCCACCTATCAGCATACTTGGTGTGACCAATACTCTCCAGGTGCGAACGAACTGGTCACATGGTGCGATCAGGAAGGCGATATCACAAAACATCATTTGGTGTGATCCCTGAGTTTGCTATTATTTTCTTGGGTCTAATTTAAATGGCATTATCTTGTAATATTCAACAAGACCAAAGTTTTGAACATGATCAATAATACATCTTATAAGTTGCATCTTTTTATATTTATTTCCTCTCATACTGAACAACTTTAAATGTCGCAACAAATCACGACCTTACACACAAATGTTGGGACAATCAAAACAATCCAAAGCATGTACATAATAAGCAAATCCCCAACTCCACATATCCTATTTTACTAGTGACACTCTATCTACCTCACACCAACCAAAAAAAAAAAAAAACAAACAAACATATTTTTAGAAAAATGAAAATCCTAGACTTGTTATAATACCAGAACCGAACGATCCATCTTGAACAAATATACCTGCTCAATCAGTTGAATCCAAATCCCATGGCTCCACCCCAAAACTGTTCACCTCCTTGAGCCATTGGTCCAAATGTATATGGTGGCTTAGTTTCGGTATTGTCATCATCATCATAAATCTTTGTTGTAGCTCTTGCAACAGCTTGAAGAACATCACCACTTGTCACAAATTCACCACCTATAAACAAACCCCAACATAAAATCAAGACACTATCATGCAAGTGTAAATAATTCTTTAACAAATGATAATTTTCTTTAAGTTTAGAATTACCTCTACGGCCAGCAAGGAGTGCAGATTCATTAGCTATATTTGCAAGATCAGCCCCAACTAATCCTGTGGTACGAGAAGCAACAAGCTCGCATATGGATTCTTTGTCTTCCTGCATTGGAACATCTCTCATATATAAAGCAAAAATCTTTCGCCTATCCTCTTCATCTGGTTCACCCACAAGTACTTTCCTAGAAAACCGACCCGGTCTCAATAAAGCTGAATCCAATGTCTCGGGCCTGTTAGTAGCAGCTATAACCACCACGCTTGCATCCTTCTCGAATCCATCCATCTCAGTCAAAAGCTAATAACATTAAGAAAAAACAAAAATAAGTTTGCATATTGTGTATCTTCTGTCCAGAGTTTATAATTCTTATTAATATTTGGGTGTCAACTGTCAAGTATATTTTCAAGTCATATTATTTCAATAATATCTAATTTCTTGTATAACATGATTTAAAAATGTAATGTGCATAACAATAAACTTTGGGCTACTTTCAAACTATTTCCCTGTCAGCAAAGTTTTATTCCACCCTTTTGACTTATTAGATATAAAATACAACCCAAGTTATTGAGTTACCCATTACAAGTAGATGGGTTGAAAGTGCCACCTCTAGCATCATCGTTTAGGAACCTCTAGATTCTAATTCTTTTTACCTGATTCAGAGTCTGGTCACGCTCACAATTCAAAGTTCTTCCACGTTGCCCACCGACTGCATCTATCTCATCAATGAAAATAATTGATGGTGAATTTTTTCTCGCCTCCCGAAAAATATCTCTGACACGAGCAGCTCCCATACCAACAAAAACTTCTACCAATTCACTACCAGATATGGAAAAAAACGACACGCCAGCTTCTCCAGCCACAGCACGGGCCAACAACGTTTTCCCTGTCCCAGGAGGACCAGCAAGCAAAACCCCACTGGGCAACTTTGCCCCAAGTTTCATGTATTTACTATCTTCATTAATGCATGAGACAATCTACAAATTTCAAATTCAGGATTAATACTGAAATCACGAAAAAAAATTGACTTCGAAACAAAGGGCGAATTACCTCAAGAAGCTCAGATTTTGCAGAATCTACACCCTCCACATCATCAAATGTTACAGTTTGTTGCTTGCTCGGTTTTCTTTTTTTCATTTTCCCAAGACTAAGTTGCACACTTAACTGATAACATGAAATCAGTACCATGATCCAGTAAGGAGCTGTTTGCACAGCTAAATAAAACAAATTCTTGGCAGATGCAGACAAAAGTTCAGGGTCAGAACCGTATGTGATCCCCTGATCCTTAAGCATCCTAATAAGCTGATACTTATCGTCTCCAACATTTCTAGTGTGATACTTCCACTTGGGTGCAACTGCTTTCGATAATAATCCTATTTGTCCTGATTCACTTTTTGGACTTTCAGCATCTTGATCAACTGACGTCTTGGTGTTATAGTAGATCAGACGTGAGTTCTCCACAAATTGAACACGTATCACGCTACCATCACGAATGCCACCAACAAAATCCGAGTATGGGACAACTGTATGACGTAGTCCTACTTGCTTTGGAAGAGCAAAAGAGAAAATCGCTACAACTATGCAAAAAGAAGCTCCAACTACAACCGTGTATATCTTTGTCGTTAGTTTACTTGCAGACTGCTTCTTACTTTTATGACTCTTTGTTTTTGCTGATTGAGTGCCTGTAATAGAACTCAGAGAGACAAAAAGAGACCTCTGAGTGACAGAACAAATGTCCATAATCTAGAAGAAAACTAATATAAATCTTGAGATTTGATCAAGCACAGAAGTAGAAATACGTATGAGATAAATTCCTGCTGTTAAGAGGTTAGCACTAAAATAAAAGTAAAAAAAAAAGTAGCATACCATCTTCAGTCTCTGCAACATTGCCCTCTTTCGCCCATTGACATTGAAACTTTACCGATGGACAGGCACAGAAACATTTCCCATGGCACCAAAATAGTCAGTAACATTATACACATGTAACAGAATCTATATGAACTACACATTTATCAAACTTACTAGTCACATCCAAAATTTAAACTTTGATCCAAGTTATATGCTTTTATTGTTATAGACATGTTTATGTTTACTATACGGGTTAAGTGTCATAATATTTATCGAACTTTACCTAAAGTTCTATTGTATGTGTCCAACTTTCAGTTATTGCCATCTTACGTATCCGATGACTTCCTATAATTTGACACATACAATAGAAACTTTTTAATATACATTTACATACAATACAATAGAACCACTTAACCCTTACTATACTATTAACACCATAAAGAAACTATCTCAGTTAGGGAGTGTTTGCAAGTGCATATTTTTAAGAGTTTATAGCACTAAAATTAGCATCACTTTAGGCTGTGTTAAAAATCACATATCTTCCCTTGAATTAATCTAAAAATGTGCAATCCATACAGCTTTTTAGCTTAACAAATGCAATGAGCCATACACTTGCATCCAAACACCTCATTAGTTTAATAATTTTGACAATTAATTTAACCAAAACAAAAACGCAATCCGTGAATAAGAGATTAATCAATAAAAAACCTTTTCATTCGTTTGGGTGATGCCATCGCAAAATGATGATAGTGAATTTAAACCAGCAAAGTCAGTCCACTTAATGTCACCACCATAACCCTTTTGTTCCTGAATTAAAAACATATGATTATTCAATTAATTACTTGACCATAAGAGGCAACAAACATTGTTATAAACATATAAAACATTATAACATAATAGTATTGATGCTGACCTTAGTTAGAGCAGAAACTGGTTGTAAAGCATGCATCAAAAGTTGACGACGACGATAAAACAGAGGAACTGAGGTTGACGGAGTAGAAACAAGAGGCGTTTTAGATCGTGAAGAAGATGACTGCTTGATCGTCGGCAAGGGTTTGAATAAAAGGTTAGCCATCGCCATTATTGTTATTATTATTTTTAGGGTTTCGGTGATTCGTGTGTAATTGTCGTACGTACAACAATAATGTGTAACTTGCGCTCCAAGAAACACAGGAATACGACGTATTGATCGGATAACCCGGAGGTGATGGTGGGAAGGTTCTGGAGCTTTAACTTTTCGTAAGTCGGTCAAAGGTGATGATGCGAATAAAGAAAAAATGCATGAAATGGTACCCTACTTTATTTAACTCCATTTTAATTTTTAAAATTTTTAACTTATCATTAAATTACATATTTTATTTCAATTTAAAATATAATATGTCAATTTTTTTATTTTTCATTTCACAAATAATGACTTTTGAGCAATTTTTTTCCTTGTAAATGAAATTTATACATAATTATTCATATTCCTCGAACAATTAAAAGATATTAAGTGAAGAGAAAAAATTTAAAGTTTCAAGTGGCTAAGAGTCTTTTAGAGATTTTTAAATTCGACTATAATATCAAGTCAATTTCATGTTATCTCGTATATATAATTTCATTTTTAGTATACTCATTAATTTTTGATACTTTCATAAATAATAAAATTCAATTTGCTGAAACATTAGTGATATTCATAAAGTTTATGATAAAATTATAGGTTTGATACCTTAAATTGAAATTTTTTTTTGAAATGTTTTATTCCTTATATAATAAATCGGGTAAACTAATCAACTGTATTTTTCCCTTTAAATAGTGATAATGATGGAGAAAATCAAAATACTCGGTAACATTTTATTAAATGAGTCGCTCAAAAACTTATATGCGTTGTTAGATGTATACTTGCTTTGACTTATTATAATTTGACTTATTTTTATAACTTATGGCGGATGTAAAACCATACACTTTTAAGTTTCAAAATAAACTACAAAAAATAACGTAACAATAATAATTTAAAGAATGGTAACGGTGATACAAAAAAAATAATGATAATATCAATAGTTTTTTTTTTTTTTTGAAAAAACACATATATATAAATTTTATTAAACACTTATACATATGAATATTTAAATAGAATTGAATCTTATGATAATAATAGTATAATTAATTTCTAACCAACCATTCATTCAGATAGTAACCCAACTTCACTTTCATTAATTTTAACAGCAACCAATGAACGTCGGCAGCCATCGACGAATGTCAGCAACCTAGTCACTAGTTATTTGGTCACTCATCAATTGTTGATCATTTGGTCACTAATTCAGAAGTTGGTCACTGATCAATTATTGATCATTTGATCATCGGTTAATAAGTTGGTCATTTATCAGTTACTTGATGATCATTTGATCACCGATTAATAAGCTGGTCATTGATCGGTTACTTAATATAAGCCGGTGATTGATCGGTTACTTAATAAGTTTGTTATTAATTTTTATAGTAAAATAAATAAAATAATAGTGAAATGGTAAATTAGTAATTTCATTTTTGTTGTGAATCATTGTGTGAGAGTATAAACCATGCATCAGATTAGAAAATATCAATTTTGCCCATAAAAAATAATTAATGCGGTTTTGACTAATAAGTAAAAATTAATATCGTCCTATGTATTTAACGGTCCATATTGTATCTTATTTGTTTTAACATAATAATTGTTTTACGATAACCAACTTCTTTACGTATATAGTACTCGGGAATCCCTCGCCTATAAGAAAAGTCCATGATTCATATAGAAATATGTCTCAAGACCATTTTATTGCCTGTCGATTTAAACCGATGACTGCTTATTATACCCAAACTTTTAACACATTTGTCGCCCGCTATACGAGTATGACTTTATTCTTTATCTATACACCTTCAAATATATATATCACAAAATCAGTTTCCAAAAGAATCAAATGAGAGTTTGTTTGCAAGTGCTGAGTAACGGAAAATGTATACCATCATCTCTTCTAATTATGAGAGTTGCACCAAAATCGCCAGAGAAAAGATACGGGCAAGGGTTTTTAAAAGGATATTAAATTTTGAAGAGCATGTGCAATGATCATGACGCCTCTTATTTATACAATCTATTTTTTTATTCTCATTCTTCATATACACAGAGAATGAACTCCCTTTATAATACTCCGTATTCCATTGTCTCGTTTCCTCCATGTTTTGTAAGGGCATTTCTATTCTCAATGCCTAACAAACAAGGAAAACATTTTCTTCTTTCCATTCACATGTACCAAACACATCCTTACATCATTCATGTCATTAACTTATTATGTAAATGTGGTATAAAGTCAGAAACTATGAATTCCATTTATTACATTAATTAATTAATAACTTTAACTTATTAATTATAAAATACGTAAGACAGCCGACCTGCCATATCTCGTTACTGAAATTAGCTTCATCGTATCGTGATAAGGAGATCAGTCATCACAATCTTGGCGTAAAAGTCAAACAGCACATAGTCTTGTACATGACAAATATTAAATTGTTAAACGCAACAGTGACATGTCACGTTATCATCCCTTAGATCAAAATAACGGTTGAGATTGGAAAGAATCACACGTTCACACCTCACTGCGTTCCACGCGATCCAATTTTCACTCAAACACACTTTCCATCACGTTACCGTCGTCGGAAGAAAACACCCTATCAAATTCTCTGCCAAAATTATTCTTCGTGTATTTATTACCAAAAGTAACATCATACAGGTATTAATTTCATTTCAATTCAATCAATTATTATTTCTAATAATTTCAACGTACTTGTTTTCAACACATTTGATCACTTGTGTTAATTAAGACGAATGTTATGTTAGGGTTTGTGAGATTCGATTAAAACTATCTGAAGTCGCATTTTGTGTAATTAGGGTTTGGATTGATTTAAGAGAAATGGTGTTGTGGTGGCGTTGTTATTGTTTGAGTTAGGAGATGGAGAAAAAAAGAGTAGATGAGAGTTTGCAAGTGCAAGCTCCAGTTAGAGTAGACAGATTCGGTTTCGTAAAACCGGAACACAATTCGCCTGATCGACTAGCCAAGAGCAAGTCGGCTTTCGAGTATCAGAGGTAATACAATGCTGGTTTATCTATGTTTTGATCACTGTTTGTTAGTAGATCGAATTATGTTAATTATATTGGATACATTGTTTTATCAATTATATATTCCGTTCCATTACACCTATTTGCTTTGTCCTATTAAATTAATGGGATGAGATGATTAACAGGGAAGAGAGGAAGCTTAGGAAATGGAGGAAAATGATTGGTGTTGGAGGTAGTGATTGGAAGCATTATGTGAGAAGGAAACCTCATGTTGTTAAACGTAGAATACGAAAAGGAGTTCCTGATTGTTTGAGGGGGCTTGTTTGGCAATTGATATCTGGAAGTCGAGATCTCTTATTAATGAACCCTGGTGTTTATGAGGTATACCTGATTCGAATCTTCTTTTCAGTTGAACATTTACTGTCTTTTAAACTAGTGAGCGTTGATTTTAATTATTTGATCGATGATTACGTTTGTGGCAGCAACTAGTGATATACGAGACTTCAGCTTCTGAGCTAGATATAATACGGGATATATCTCGTACTTTTCCTTCACATGTGTTTTACCAGCAGAGACATGGACCTGGTCAAAGATCACTTTACAATGTTTTAAAGGCCTACTCTGTATACGACAGGGATGTTGGCTATGTACAGGTACATTCAACGAATCACATTATAATGAATCTCTAGTCAACGAGATGAAACGTGTAAGATAAATGGTTTCAACTGCAGGGTATGGGGTTTGTAACCGGTCTGTTGCTGCTTTACATGAGTGAAGAAGATGCATTTTGGCTTTTGGTGGCATTATTGAAAGGAGCTGTCCATGCTCCAATGGAAGGATTATATCTGGTAACTATAACTGTAACCAAAACACATCGGTTTTATTTGTGTCTTAGAGTTGTTCTATTCTCTTGTAATGTGAAAGTTGTGGTGTCTGGTGCAGGAGGGATTGCCGCTTGTTCAACAATATTTGTTTCAGTTTGACCGTTTGATGAGGGAGTACTTGCCAAAGTTAGGGGAACACTTTACACAAGAAACGATAAACCCAAGCATGTATGGAAGCCAGTGGTTTATTACTGTTTTCTCGTACTCTTTCCCTTTCCATCTGGCTCTTCGAATTTGGGATGTTTTTCTCTATGAGGTTAGTTGCATGTGGGAAATGTGAAGATCTGGCTGCACTTGTGGAAAAAATATAAATAAAATGGAAAAAACCAAAAGAAATTTGCGTATCAAGTAATTTGCTTTTGTATGTTCAGGGTGTTAAAATTGTCTTTAAAGTTGGCCTGGCTCTGCTGAAGTATTGCCATGATGACTTGGTGAGTCACATGTTATCCCATGTAATTGGGTCTGACTGACTTTTGCTTGTAAAATATATCTTATTTCGCCAGAGTTGTTGTGTGTAGGTGAATTTACCGTTTGAGAAACTTATACATGCTCTTCGTAACTTCCCTGATGATGCGATGGATCCAGATAAATTGCTGCCCATGGCCTACTCATTTAAGGTATGCTCTTTCTCAGGGATGAAAATCAGGTCACCTTGGGTTGGTGGGTCAAAAATACCCAACCGAAACCTGATCTCTTTAGCTAAATGAGTTGGGTAATTCAACTCTAACCCGCAATCTGCTAACTCGGACATAACCCGTGAACCTATTTAGGTAATTGGGTCAACAGGTTGGAGGGTCAATTTCGTTCTTTATAGAATTGCAGCTGATCACTGACCAGAAACCTAAAAAAAACTATATGGATGAAATTTAATAAAAAGAAGACACTTAGAGTATAGCTTGAAACAAATTAGGAAAAAAGCCTACATGATCAACAGGAAGGTACAAGATTGGGATGAAGGATATGCTAGGAAAAGATATTATTGCTGGGAGTTGTTTGGCAAGTGTTATAACTACCATAATTTTTAGTTGATCAATTGATCCAATGAAAATTGTAACATTTTGCCTTTATAGCGATATTTGAAGCTAAAATTGCCCTGCACTATTGATGCTTATTGTTTCTGATCGACCAGACTGCTTTGTTTGATAGTGTTTGCAGAAGGTACTTTTGAGAATTGATTATTAGTCATAGCAGGTTTATATGGTTGAATGAAATGTTAGCATGTACATGGATCGAAGGAGTAAAATGCATTTGTGCAAAAATATGGTTAAATATATTTTAAAAGACAAAATTAGATGCTATAGGTATTCTCACATGGTACATCTATTACGTACATGATTTGAGGTAATTGTACGTAAAATTTGTGGGGTGACCATATACCCCCTTAAACTTACCTACTTGTTATCTATTATTGTCTTTATTTATTCTCGTATATATTTGTCTTGTTTTAAGGTATCAAAGCGTTTGGAGGAACTTAAGCTCGAGTATGAGAAGAGAAATGGGAAGCTAGCTGAATCAAAGGCAAAGCAAAACAGCCACTTTCAACCTGAGTAGGAAGACAAGTGCATCTTATTTTGTAAATATCCGGAATTCTATTCTTTATGATGTTCCCGAGAATCATCATTGACACAAGTTTTTGTTACTGGGGATTAGAATCTTGAAATGTTCATAGTGTAGTTTCAGAAATCTTTAAATCTTGAGTGATACATGGTTGCAAGTAAAGCTTTGTCTTTAGTGACGTTGGTTTGAGTGAAGGTCAAGAGGTCTTTGATGTCAAATGACTTTATTCATGTTCATTAGTACCAAATTATTTACTCAAATTAATGGATTTGTATTGAAATCGTGTGAGCATGCCCGGTATCTCTTTATTTTATGATTCATTCTATGTCTTTCACATTCCTTAATGTTGGGCATGTGTCCGTAAGTAGTGTTAAGGTGTTTGTCAATACTAAAATCTATTATATTGGTACAAAACCTTTTTTCTGTGACTCATGCTTGGAAAATGTAATGAAAAGATCAGTTGGTAACTTATAGAAACAAATTTTATTCACATAATTACACCCCACCCTTGAGCTGCCCCTAAAACACTATAAATAAATTTTGTGGATCATTGTTAGCCTTGATATAGACTCCTTCTCCAACATCAAAAAGCTTTTGCTCTAAGCTCTACGAGGTGAGTTAACAAATACTCGTAATACGTCATGGATTTAAAACTCTTTCTAGACAAAACGTGGAAGTAAATATCTGATTTGTAACAACTAGCATATATGGAGTACAATATTTATTGGACTAGCATTTTAACTCTTTTATAAGCAATAGCCTTGTACCCGTACAAAACAGCGGCGTCGGATGTTTGATTTGTGTTTTTCTATTGTGTTTATTATGTGTATTTATGTTTAGATGACAGTATGTAAATGAGACAAATAAAGCGGGTAACACACGTAAATTTTAGTAATTGAATCATTATGTAAAAACACCAAAAAATTTATTCTAAAAAATGAAAGGAAATTTTTTTTGTCGAATGTATATGATGTGAGATATCTAATCGAGGAAAAAAAACACTGATTTTTATGGTGTAAATTTTATAATTTTCCGACTAACCTTTTTTGAAATATTTAATTTTTAAAAATGTGGAGGAAATGGATAAATTTGATATAAATATTGATGTAAATGAAGGGTATTTTGGTTTTTTAAAAGTGTGTGGGGGAACTCCCCCTACACCTATTATAAGGGAATAAGAAATAAGATACCAAGATCATTAATCATTAATACTAAATAAGTTATGATTACGGGAACCATCACAAGATGGTTTAGTGGTTGGAGTCATAATATTTTTACAAGAGGTCTCGGGTTTAAACTTCACTAACAGCACATTTTCGGGTGGTCAGGGAAAGGTTCGGAAATGGTCGCGGAATAACCCGGTTAGGCCGTGTACATCTAAGTAAAAATGTTCGCCCTTTCTGAGTAGTTTGAACGAAATGGTCACAGGATAACCCGATTAGACCGCATACATTTAAGTAAAAATGTTACCCTCTTTAAGTAGTCTGAACATGAAAAATCTTTTTTGTTTATCTGTTTAAGTTATAATTATAAGTTCAAATGAATGTGCATGAGTTGAATATTTTGTTTGAAAAAAAAATTAATAATCACAAATATAAAGAATCATTTTAATTTGCTGGATTCTTTTCTTCCCTCTCCTTACTATCTATAAATTTTAGAGGTAACTCACAGGTAAAGAGGAATAAGCTAAGGTTTTTAAGGTCTCAAATTTTTTGAGGCGAACTCTATATGAAAAATAATAATAATACTGTGAGGCCTTAAGATTCATCTATGTGAAATTCTTTTTGACTAGGTTTATTTCTTGTCAATAAGTATTAAGTGATTTATTTTAAAAAAAAATTCGATGTTTTATTTTGCATGTTTTTAGTTTTAATATTTGATTTTTAATGACCATCATCAAAGTCATTTTTTGATAAAAAAAAATTTCAAGATCAAATTTTTTAACAAACGATTATTTATCATATTGCTCAAATAAGCACCTCAGTCTTTTTCAAACATGACTTATGATTAAATGAATGAGTTATTTAAATTGCAATAAGGAGTTTAATCTAATATTTTGCTTAGTATGTGGTAGTTAATGTTATATAGAATTCAATATTAATTATATGAATAAAATAGTTGAAAGTATTTTTGTATTTTCTATTCCTAACCAAAAACTTCGATAAAACCTTTTATATAAATCATATGCAAAAAAATGTAGACCTTAGGTTCATAACTAGTAGATAACTTGATCTTATTTCAAAATTTTATAATCCGTACTATATAAGTAAAAGATTTAAAATGATCTTTTTAAACTAACACTTACTTTGGTAGAATATTTTTAAAATTAAAATATATACTAAATCAGTAACAAACTATTAAAACGAAATTGATGAATTAACTTTTTTTTAATTTAAAAGATAAATTCTCCCTAATATATGAAACAAATTTTATTAAATTTATAAGAAAAAAATTAAATTAAATTATCATCATATCAAATCGATAAGGCCACCCAATTCATCCGACGACCTCGCAATAAAAAAAAAACCACAAGAAGCATCAAACATTTCCACTAAAATCTATTATACTATTCTTAAATACCAAGCATCAGCTCCCAATACGATTTCTTTCATTAATTTCACGTTAACCCTCCTCATGGCTATAGTTATTAACTCCTATCTATTTACTAAATATAGACATTATTCTTCATTACGTAAAGTTTATTGCTCTATTTAAATTCAAATTTACACTGAATAATTTTTATCTTTATATATAACTAAAAGAGAATATTATGGAGGAATTTTAGCTATTCATTGTTTTCCATCCTTTATGATCTAACGATCTTAATTTTCCTTCGTATAATAACACATTTGACCCCTTAAATATTTGATGTATTTATTTTAATTAAAAAATTAGGCTAAATATTTTATTCATTAGTAAAAATTAAAAAGTCTATAAATTATATAAGAAAATCGGTCACAATATTTTATTTATTTTATTAAAATCAAGTTTGTCCCGCATTATAGCGGGTCTATAAACTACATAAGGAAATCGACCAAATAAAAATTAAATTCCACCCCCATCATTGCAGGTTATATAAACTATATAAAAAAACCAGTCACAATATTTTATTATAAATATTAAATTCATCCCTCGTTATCGCAGGTCTATAGACTGTATAAAAAAATCGACCACATATTCTGTTCATTTATAAAAATTAAATGAGTTTCGCGTTACCGCGAGTCTATAAACTAGCAATGATCAACATTTTATTTGTATAATTACACTTTCGCACCTTAAATATCTGATTTATTTGTTTAAATTATAAAAGTCGGTCACAATATAAAAAAATCGACTAAATATTTTATTAATTTATAAAAGCTAAATTCGTCGCGCCTTATCGCGGGTTTATAAACTATATAAAAAGATCAACCAAATAAAAATTAAATTCGACCCGCGTTATCGCGGGTTTATAACCTAGTAATATATAATATAATATAATATTAATTAATTTAATATGAATAAATAATATAAAGGCTTAAAATAAAATAACAAAAAACGTATTTGTCTTTTTTTCATATAACTTAACTACTCCGTCTTATTTTAATGCATAATTTGTAGAAAAGCATTTGAAATGTACTTTGTGGGACCGTGAGTAACATGATAAGTACAAGTGTACAACTGCGCGGCCACAAACAAGCATATTTGGCACCTCCTATCCAACGAGGACAAATTCGTCATACATTTCTCAAAGTACACGTGTCAACACGGTATGGCCGATACTTGTTCTTCTTTGCCCTACCTTCATTATCAGCCACAAATTAAAAAAACCCTTTTTTATATATAAAAAATCCACCCCCTGGCCCTTCTAATTTTCTCGATCGATTAGCACCACAATTTCTTGGGTTCTGCTTCGATCCATTCGATTAATTCTTTTCTAAAATCAATCGGTATGCTCTTCACGTTTTAATTCTTGATTCTGCTGTTTATTCTTCGTTTAACTGCATTTGTAACAGTTTTTTGTTGTTGTTTGTTTTTTCAGACTTTTGATCCATTTGAAGCTTTCGTATTGCGGATCTCTCATTCTATTTCATTTATTTTTCATCCGTAAGTTTTTCTTTATTAATCTTTTTTATCTGTAATAGATGACCTAATTTCCGTAATTGTGATTTGGCACTATTTTCAATTGCATGTTTATGAAATCATACTATGCTTTTTACACATTATATTTAAGGTTGTCCTCAGCTTTGTTGACATCAACCTTTACATGATCTTTTACACGTTTAAAAATAATTAGATATGCAGTTTTACCTTTTATGAGATTCTGAAATTGATGTGTAAATTTGTTTCGTAATGATTTAAACTTTCGCACCTTTTGTTGCATAATCTTGATTTGCTATTTTTCTTTTCTTTTTTTCAAGTAAAGATGAGACCTTTTTGATTTAGCATAGAGATTGCAAGAAAAAAAAAAGAACTTTTGTTGTTGTTGTTGTTGTTGTTGTAGACTTGTAAAAGGATGAAGTGTGGTTGCAGTTTGTTGTACGAGTAATGTATAATGAGATTCATTTGGCTCTGTATTTACTAGATTTCATTTGTTTCTAAGTGAACGCAATAGGCATATACAGTATACTTGTTGGTTACTAAGTTTACTTGTGATATTAAGTGTCAGCAACATTGAATTAGATTTTTAAATTTGTTATATTACTGTATATGCAGGACAATTGAATGATCAATGGAGTCAAAAGCTGGCAAGAAGTCTAGTAGTAGATCCTTATGTTACGAAGCTCCCTTAGGTTACGTAATTGAAGATGTTCGACCCAACGGTGGACTAAGGAAGTTCAAATCTGCTGCTTACTCTAACGTGAGTTTCAGTTTCAGTTCCCATTATGCTACATTTTGTTTAATTATTACAAACTATGTATATACTGACTGTGGGTTCCTTATTTTCATCTTGCAGTGCACTCGCAAACCATCCTGATTTTTAATATTCGTGTTACATAACATTACCACCAGATAGCAACTATTCGGTTATTCTGTTGTTTTGCTACAGTCCATTCTTCTTCTTTGATTTCCCCTTGTTTGTTCTCGATTTCCTCTCTCTGCAACAAAACTTTTTAAGTCAAAATGGCGTTGGAGGTATCTGCCATTGGATTCGAAGGCTTCGAAAAGAGGCTTGAGATTTCCTTTTCGAACCCTGTTCCCTCTGCAGGCAGAGGCCTTCGTTCCTTGACTAGGAACCAAATTGATGAGTTTTTGGCACCGGCCGAATGCACTATTGTTTCTTCGTTATCAAACGATTTACTGGATTCCTACGTTCTTTCTGAATCCAGTCTCTTTATTTACCCATTTAAGGTCATTATCAAAACCTGTGGCACCACTAAGCTACTTCTTTCGATCCCACCGATACTGAAACTGGCTGGCGAACTGTTGCTTAGTGTGAAATCTGTAAGGTATACTCGTGGGAACTTCATATTTCCTGGAGCCCAGGTGTTTCCTCATCGTAGCTTTACTGAAGAAGTGATGGTCCTTGATAGTCATTTTGGAACGGTTGGTATGACCAGCAATGCGTACGTCATGGGCGGTGTTGATAAGAACAAGAAATGGTACGTCTACTCTGCTATAGCTGATACAGCAGATCCTGCTACACCGAGTGCCCCTGTATACACTTTAGAGATGTGCATGACTGGTTTAAACAAGAGGAATGCATCTGTGTTTTTCAAGTCTGAATCAAGCTCTGCAGCTGTGATGACTGAAGATTCAGGGATTTGGAAGATTTTACCAGAATCTCAGATTTGTGATTTCGATTTTGACCTGTGTGGGTACTCTATGAATGCTATAGAAGGGGATGCGATCTCCACCATTCACGTGACACCAGAAGATGGGTTCAGCTACAGTAGCTTTGAAGCTGTTGGGTATGATTTCAAATCAATGGATTTGACCCATTTGATTGAGAGGGTTTTGGCTTGCTTTCAGCCGAGTGAGTTCTCTGTGGCTGTACATGGGAACGATGACTTGAAAGATCTTAACTTGGATGATAACAATCCGAATGTGAAAGGCTACAGTGTTGAAGAAACAAAGTTTGAAGTTTTGGGTGAAGGAGGGGGTTCGATGGTGTACTATGGGTTTGTAAAGGGAGGAAGTCATTGCGGGTCTCCGCGGTCAACTCTGCATAGGTGCTGGAGCGAAGCTGAGAACGAGGAAGAGTAATTGGAAGAGAGGAAATAAGACGTTAGCAAAATGAAGTAGTATGATCTCGGGTCTAGTGCAGTTGTGTTTTTGATGCAGGCGGCTCAGTTAGTTTGCAGTTGCTGTTTGCATCTGGCTAGGGTTGATACACTGAGGGGTATTCTTGCTTCTGATTTTGGTATATTAACGATATATGTACAGCACTTCTTTGCTAGTTTTTGGTTTTTGGTAATGATCTTGTTAAGAAACCTGTATGATGACTTGTTTCATATATATATATATATTTGCCAGGCACATTATTTGTGCTCTTCTGGTAATTGGTTTATTGACTAGATTCAGTGTTGTTTTGTCTTTTTGATTCTATAATTGGTTTATATGATCTAGATAGCAAATTGAAAAGTTTGGCAATGTACTCATCAAATATGTTGGTTTCATAATCATCTCTCCAATTTTGACTTTATTGAAGTATTTTATTGAAGTATTTTTTTTTTTCGAACTTTAACTTTAAGTATATTTGTTTGTGTTATATAATATTTGATGAAAGTTATACCAATGAAAATACATTTAGAACTCAACTCATTCGTATATTTTGCATCAAGTATTATATAACACAAACAAAAATATTTAAGGTCAAAGTTAAAAAGGAAAGACTTCGGAAAATTAAAATTTGACTATTATTTTGAAATGGAAGAAGTATTATTTTTATTTGTTAAGAATATACACCCATACAGCACTCTAGTAACCAAAAATGTAAGCAATTCAAATAACAACGCTTAAAACTCAACTCATGAAGTTGCCAATAATTTTGAAATCGTTATCTGATTTCATTTTATGTCTTACAAAATACAGCAACACTACCCAATCTCGCCAAGAGCAAAAACTCAACTCATAAAGTGGCCAATAATTTTGAAATGGTTATCTGAATTCATTTTATGTCTTACAAAATACAGCAACACTACCCAATCTCGTCAAGAGCGAGGTATGGAGATGTATGATGTAGACAGTTATACCTTTACTTGAAGTTAGAGAGACCGCTTCGAGGTGGACCTCCGGCTAATCTGTATACATAAAAAAATAGTTAAAAATGCTACAATTTATGATAGTAAATTGACTAATAAAAATCAAGAATAAAATGTCTTACAAAATGATGCTACAAAAAGTGCTAGACTGACGACTTTATCAAAGAGAACTGCAAAAATTACAAAATTTTGTAACAGAATGGGATTTTGTTCCATTGATAGGAATTTTCAAAATTTAAACCATAAGGTTGTCAACGTATTTCACCTAGAGGTGTCAAATTGCTGACTCAATTGACAGGATATGGGTTCTAACTCTTTAACATGGACAAGTCACAAGTGTGTCCGAGTATTTATAGTTTGATAAAAACGGTTTCGAAGGCTTAAAAGCATACGTCTGAACATGTGAGTAACAGAAATGTGACTAATAAAATTATCGAGACAGACTGAATTAATTGGTGAAGAAAAGGAGAGATGAGTAGTAGAATACATATTTTAGTCGTTGTATGGAGATAAGATAGTAACGTATTGTCACGTAATTTTTGCTATTGATTTAAGGGTGTGTGTTACTTTTTAGTTATATGTTGTAAACTGCTAGCAAAATTGCATGCATCAAAATACAAGATTAAGAGTGACCAAAATTATTACATTTATTTTAGAGATTTTAAGGGCTAAATGTATGATTTTTTGAAATTATTTTTGTGTTTACTGAATTAATGTAGATAGTGTTCTCCCTTTTATTTAATCAACCAATCAATTTTATTTTGTATACATGCCAAATCAATTAGTTTAAAGTAGGGGTGAAAATAAAAATATATGCATTCAAAATTGTTAGATCAATCAATTAAAGATAAACATAAAAACGTTCATAAAAAAGAGATAAAAATACTCAAAATATAATTTATTTGAAAATTTAAAATTTTAAAAGAAAAAACTCTTAAACATCAATAAACAAACATAAGTAGCTTAAAATATATTTTAGTCCTTTTTCTGTTTTAAACCAGTTTCAATTTTTAACCAGTTTAAACTGATTTTAGATCAGTTTTTAACCAGTCATCTGACTGAAAGTAGTCAGTCTAAGACTAGTCTAACTTTTTTCAGTTCAATTTTTTTTATATTTCGGTCTAGTTTAGAACTGATTTCAATTTAAACTGTTTTACTCGTCTCTAACCGGCGGCACCGGTCAGTGAATTACCAAAAGTATAAAAAGATCTTTGTTTTAGTACCCACCGGTTTGCTCGACCCAACCTGTTCATTTCTTGCACCTTTTTATGTGAAAGAAAATCAAAACAAAACTCCACATAAACCCTTAGAATTAAGGTTCATCTGTCTAATCTTGATGGCTAATTTAAGACATGCTACAAATGAAGCCCACTTATTAGAAACAGTGCTTGCAATTGTACTAAAAGGTTGTTCTTGGGATGTTTTATTGAAACCCAAAATCAGTTCAATAGTTACCTCAACCACCATCAATCAAATACTTCAAAATCTCATAAAAATCAGATCTTTTTCTTTAATCTCATGGGATTTCTTCAAATGGGTTGAGTTAAACCCTGATTACAAGCACTCGTTACAATCTTCTTGGACCATGATTCAAGTTTTAACAAAACAAAGACACTTCAAAAGTGCACACCAACTGCTCGAGAAAATTGCTCTGAGAGATTTTTTATCTTCACCCACCGTTTTGAACGCGCTTTCGACTACTTGTGATGATCACGATGTGAATTCTCATGTTTTGAGCTGGTTAGTTATATATTATGCGAATTCGAAAATGACCCAAGAAGCGATACAAGTTTTCGAGCATACGAGAGTTCATGGGTTAAAACCACATTTGCATGCTTGCACTGTTTTACTGAATTCGTTGGTTAAAGAGAGGTTGAATGATACAGTATGGAAGCTTTATAAGAAAATGGTGAAGATTGGGGTCGTTCCAAATCTGCATGTATATAATGTAATGATTCATGCTTGTTGCAAGTCTTTGGATGTGGAGAAAGCAGAAGAATTGTTGAGCGAAATGGAGTTTAAAGGTATTTTCCCTGATCTTTTTACTTATAATACGTTAATATCGTTGTATTGTAAGAAAGGTATGCATTATGAGGCGTTGTGTGTGCAAGATAGGATGGACAGAACAGGTATTCTTCCTGATATTGTAACTTATAATTCGTTAATTTATGGGTACTGTAAACAAGGTCGAATGAGGGAGGCCTTAAGAATGTTTAAGGAAATGAAAGGTGTTGCTCCAAATCATGTGACGTACACTACTTTAATCGATGGGTATTGTAGAGTGAATAGTTATAGTGAAGCTATGAGCTTGCGTGAGGAAATGGAAGCCAAAGGGCTGTTTCCTGGCACTGTTACTTACAACACAATCTTAAGGAAATTGTGTGAAGATGGAAGGATAAAGGATGCAAATAAATTGTTGAATGAAATGAGTGGGAAAATGGTTGTACCTGATAACGTTACTTGTAACACATTGATCAATGCTTATTGCAAGATTGGAGATATGAAGTCTGCTTTGAAAGTTAGAGGCACAATGTTGAATGCAGGATTAAAACCAGACTCATTTACTTACAAGGCGTTGATTCATGGGTTCTGCAGGACTCGAGATATGGAGAATGCTAAAGAGTTTGTTTGTTCCATGATTAATGATGGATTTTCTCCAAATTCTTGTACGTATTCATGGATCGTGGATCTTTACTGCAACCAAAGCAAAGAAGAGATGCTGGTGAAGTTACCTGATGAGTTTTATCAGAAGGGTATAATTGTCGACATTTCGATTTATAGGGCATTGATAAGGAGATTGTGTAAGAGAGAAAAGGTTGATCTTGCTCAAAGATTTTTTGATATCATGCAGTGTAAAGGGATATCAGGAGATAGTATCGTATTTACTAGTTTGGCATATGCGTACCTAAAAGCAGGTGACACAACTACTGGTTTGAAGATTTTTGATGAAATGTACAAGAAGAGGTTGATGATCACTCACAAAATTCATAAAAGTTTTACTGCTAGTTATGCTGGTGACAAGGGCATTTTGGAGACTTTTTGGAATCTTGCTGCTGAAAGAGGCTTGCTTTCAAGAAGTACATTGAAGCAAATTCATCGGGCGGGAGATTATGCTTAGGAAGCTGACCTTGTTATGCTATGGAGTTAATGCTTCAAACATGTAAAGTATTCTAACTGTGAGAAATTTTATTTATGTTATCTTTTTGTGAGTGATATAATTTTACATAGCCGGCATTGTTACTATTGATAATTTTACTTACCCCACTTAACTATTGTATTTGATTCTTCACTACAAATTAAATTAAAAATAGTAAATATATAAATACAAATGAAACACTAATAATGTAACAATTCATATTCAAGAATTTGGCTAAGAAATCATGGCACCACAACAGTCTTTCTGGTCTAAAGAACTATTTCACGAGTAATTAATTGCTAAAGATAGGAAGGATACTACATGATTATATCATGTTTAAAGTAACTTAAAAACAGAAATTACCTAGCCAAACAACTTCCTGTTATCACTCTCTGATCCAACAAAGGTGTGGTCTTATTCCATCCAGATCTGAAAAGGTTCCCAATTGTAGCGGAGAACAATGGAGAGGATGTGTTTTCTAAAGATAGAAAGCTCATATGTGAGCAATTTGTTTGGTCTCTTAAGCTATATATAACATCCTTATTAGTAGTTTCTGATCAACACAATCTGTCTGTTTTTATAAGCAACAAACATCAATCTCATAAGGACAATATGAACAACAATCAAAGCACAGAGTACCAAGCTGGCCAGGCCAAGGCCCAAGCCGAGGTTACTTCTAATCTAATTCTCTCTCAAAGTCTCGTATATTCGCTATTTGAATATAAAATCTGAATTCATAGTCACACAAGCATCCGCGTATAATCTTGACCTTCTTTTGTTGTCAGGAAAAGGCCAGCCAGTTGAAGGACCAAGCTAGCAATGCTGCACAATCGGCCCAAGACTCGTTGCAACAGGTCTAGCTTTGAGTTTTTCTTTTTTCTAAACTATATGTAGCAATTATCATAACTATTATTTGTAAGAGATATAATTTATATCATGTATTATATGTCATGTTATATTGAATTTATATGCAGGCTGGACAACAAATGAAGGAAAAGGCACAAGATGCAGCTGAGGCAGTAAAGAATGCAACTGGGACAAACAATTGAATCCTATGGATATGATCAACCACCATGAAGCATTGAAGCCCTTGCCATATTTTTCTCAAATTTTCAATATTTGCATTTTCTTTTAGTTTTACATCTCTGAACAAAAAGGATGGGTAGATATAACAAAGCTTGTTTCGATAAGATTTACTAAAAATTGTCGAGATGCTAATTTAACGCTTGTGGTGATTTTTCATTTTTGCATGTTGTAACTAAAAGTTTATTTCTCATATTTCTGATGTTAAGTTACATGAAATTAGCATGCATTTACACCCCTCGTATCTGTTTTAAATCATGTAAAACAATATCATTTTGTGTTTCAGAAGTACGAATACAGTTAATATGTCCATAAGTATCAACAACTACATTAAATTGCATCGTAAATATTAGATTAATAGAGTTCGAATGTCACAGGTATAGAAAAACATAGCCGTAACTACACTCAATGTCAACAACTAAAAAAGAAAGAAAAAAGAAGAGAAAAAAATTGTAGAACAAATGCCTACGTAGCATAGTGGTAGTGCGTTCCCTTCGTAAGGGAAAGGTCGTGAGTTCGATCCTCACCGTGGGCTGCTACTCTGATAACAATATTTAATATTTTGTGTCCTTGCACTTTTTATAGTTTTCTTCATTACTCAAAAAGAAAAAAACAAAAAAACAAAAAAAAAGGTAGAGGTCAGTACTAAATAAATATTTCAAGTTACTCAGTAAGTGTGTGTGTGTCTTTTTTTTTTCACTCAAAAATACGCTGATAAAAATGTCAAACTTGATTGTTAGTTTTATAATTCACTGGTATTGGGAATAACAACTGGTCCAAAGTTATTATGGCCTCGTATAAAAGCCTAAAAAGTGCTGTTAATCCGGCTCCAAGATAAGAAATTTGGTTAATTGCAACTTTAATTTACACCCTCATACTTTGAGTATGTATGAATTATAACTCCTTTACAGATCGATATAACAACCAGCATGATTTGTTAGACGATGTGGTCGGACTACATCCATTCGTTGAGCACCATAAGAAGCTGACTAATGGTGGGATCCACTCGACAATTGGCAACCACACTTAAGTGCCACGTCTGAAGGGGTAACAACTACAAGGGACCCGCCAGCTAAGCTAGACGACAGAAAGAGTGGCAAAAGATGGGCTGACCCTGATCCGGTTCACGTGGCCTGTGGACCCATTTATTGAAAGCTGTTTACAATTTGTCAACATTAACCGAGTCGATATTGTGCTCTCCGGTCTCTCCCCACAATCGAAAAGCTTTCCCTTTGGTAGTGTCTTAATCACCCTCACAATAACAAGGGTATGTTAGTAAATTCAGGTTCTTAATCAATTTAGGAAAGGGTAAACATAAACAACCATTTTGTCTATATGATATAACAAGATTTGACTAAATTTGGCTCGGTCTTTTTATTTCTAGCTTAACTTGGTAGTTTTGTAAATGTTTAGGGTGACATCTCCATGATATTTACTATATTGTTATAAGTAGTTTGTTTAGCCATTAAGATGCTCCAACTACTTATTTTATGTAAGTTTCTCACAGGTCTTTTTAACATTTTAATATAGAGACCTTACAATTTATATATTTCGTGTTTTTCATGATTGAAAATAAAATAGAAATAAAAAGGGTTATACGACGTCATAGTTACATATAAATCGAAAAAAGGAAATACTGAAAAGGGTTGTACCTATAAGAATTCATGTTTATGTTAGATTTATATGGTCCAGCCTCATAATAATTAATAAATTATCTATAGGAAAACTTTATTAAAACTTGATAGTATACCTTATATATTGAACTTATAATATGGTTAAGCTCATGAATTTTCATATCAGGCTTGTCTTTTTTTCCTTATAAATGGAGGGAAACCCTAGCTTACAAGGACAACTAACAACACAAAAGAAGCCTTGAGGCTCTCCTCATTTACATGCTCTCCTCACCTAAACCCGATTTTTTTTATATGGGTGCTCTTAAACCCCATCTTCTTACATGGGTGCTCTAATCACTCTTTACCACCTTCGATGAGCTTATTCTCGATACATGTTATAACATTTATGTAGAGTGAAAAAATAGTTTCCCACACAAATCACTCTAGAGCTTATATACGCTTGATGAAATGGCTTCATCCGCGGGACACGTAACAACATGTCTCGTGTTCTCGTTGTCCATCGAGGTAACGAGTCAATTCTTGAATCAGATCTAAAAGTAAAAGGGATAAGGTACAACTACCCATTGCGTGGCTACAATGTAAAGGCACGCGGTATCATCTCTTTTCAACCTCTATTTCCTAGCAACATGATTTTAGGCAAAGTACAAATAATTTGAGCCCAAGCTCTGAATTCCAAGCTCGGAACTCCAAGCATCTTCACATTTGAGCTCCAAGCATCTTCACATCCGAGCTCCGAGCTCCAAGCTCTAAGCTCCAAGCTTCACATGATCATCATTAAATACAAAGGTGCTTACTTGGGTACTACTCTATTTCCAAGTTCAAGAATGATCAACCACAAAACATATCATTAAATACAGAGGTGCATAAAATTATTAGAACTAAAAAATGATCATCATTAGAAGACCGAGGTCTGAGCTTAGGTCAGCAATGAGCTCTTCAACTTAGTACTGAGTTATTCAGAAAATAAGCTCTTTAGTTCTGCTTCTCAGCAATGACACCTTCAGCAAGTATTGAGCTTTTTAACTCAACCCTTCAACATTGAGCTCTTCAGCTCAGTTCATCAATGAAGTCTCCAACTCATCTCTCCATCGATGAGCTCTTCATCTCATCTCTTCAGGACTGAGCTTTTTTTCGCTAAGTTCTTAATGTGGTATCAACTTAATATTTGATTTCAACATCACTAAAATATTTCAAAAGGATGTTTTTCCATTGCGATGAGCGGCTGCAAACGATAAAACCTTTCAAAAGGTCGGTTTGACCCATATATATATAAGATCATCAGTTTTCCGCAAGGACGTGTTTCCCTTGCAATGAGTGGTTGCACAAGGTAAAACCTTTCAAAAGGTCGGTTAGGCCCATATATATAAGATAACAACTTATCTACAAGAATATGTTTCCCTTGCGATGAATAATTGCACATCGTAAAGCCTTTCAAAATGTTGGTTAGGCACACATATATAAAAATAACCAGTTTTTCGCAAGAACGTGTTTCCCTTGCGATGAGCGGTTGTACACCGTAAAAACTTTCAAAATGTTGGTTATGCCCATATAGATAAGATATCCACCTTCCGCAAGGACATTTTTTCCTTGCGATGAGCGAATGCAAACGTAAAACCTTTAAAAAGGTTGGTTAGGCCCATATACATAATCGTACAACACATTGTAAACTCTTATGCTTGGAGGGAACTGATCCACCCTCATCGAAGCTTTATCTTAACGTAAAAAAACTTAGTTTTTTTGCTCTTGTGTACGTTCATAAAACTATTTTTTTAAATGCAACCACGATGCACTTTGGCTCATGGCCCAAAAGGCCAGCTAAACCCGGATATGTCGCGGGCCTGCTACTATAAGGGAATGCCCTCTAGCTTCCTGAAAGCAAATGTCCTCCTCAACTAATTTAAGTTGTCAGGATGTGACTAGAAAACATATTGGTTGCATCGGATTGCACCTTAGCCACACACCAACTCATAATGTAGTCAACAAAGCTACACCTGTCATGACATATAACACAATAAAAACTGGTTCAATTAAAACAAAAGAGCATATCTCAGCTAAAAGTTGACGTTAACAAGTGTGAATAAATACCATTGTGGTACAATGAGAAGCCTTGATCTCGGTTGAGTGCTAACACGATCATGCCCGAATTAATATTGCCACGACACTATGATAAGTTCAATATGATACTTGAAAAAGTTATCATACTAAACTGAGGGGAGTGATGGTGTACGCCTGTCAATCTTCTGAAATTATTTTGCAAGGAATATCTCTTGCATTACTTTCAGCTAATTACATTTCAAGTACGTCTACTGACCATTTTGCAGGTCCTTTGGAAGATCTCCAAGTCAAAGCTACGTTATTTGCTTGTCTTAACAACTTGTCTTGGAGTTGTGCTCGGAGTTTTTGGAGCCCAACTCGTTTTAACAGCTTGCTTGGAATTTTGCTCGGCTTGGAAACTAGTCTTGGAGCCAAGCTCAAACTTTGCTCATTTGGAGCCTAACTCATTCTAGCAGCTCTTTTGGAGCTCTGATTTCCTCAGCAGCTTGTATTGGAGCACTGCTTAGGCTCTCGCCACTTAATTATTTTGCAAGTTCATTATCGCTATGGTCGACATCTTTGTCAAGTTTTTGACACCAAATTGGTCGTACAAAACTAGGGGGACTTGATAGTGTACCCTACACATTAGGCTCCCAACATGGTCAAGCCCATTGACTTCCATGTTGGGTCTGCCCTTCCTCCTTAAAAAGGGGGAAAACCCTAACCTACAAGGTTAAAAGTTACAACATAAAAGAAAGCCTCCAGGCTCTCCTCACTTAAACCCCATCTTATTAGATAGATGCTCTAGTCACTCTTTAACTCCCTCGATAAGCTTAATCTCGATATGAGTTACAACATTTATGTAAAGTAAAGAAGTGGTTCCCCACACATATCGCTCTCGAGCTGAGATACTCCTAGAAAGTTTAAAGGACCATAGCTCATCTATATAATCTGAATAATTATTTAATTTCTCGTAAGAATAACTTTATTGTGATACAATATTTATAGAACACGTAGTAACCCTAGAAACTCTAATTAACGTTAACCCGTCTTTATAATCGGGTTGGATTATAAAAACATAACCTAAAAATATGCTCGAATAATACAAAGAAATAAGTTTTATTGAATAGATTGAAATGTGATTGTTTTTTTGTCTAAAAAACTAAATTGTGTTTAACAATACTATGACATGTAAACCAAACATATGCAATACTAAAAAGGGTTGATACGACGATCTTCAACTCATGATACATGGTAGGCAAGCGAAATAGGCTTTAAAAGAGGCTGTGTGTCTAAATGCAGTCATCACATGCAATAGATAACCGTCCAATGAGATTCACGTGTTAATAAAATGTGTTTTTTAATTTGGAATATAATATAAACAATGATTTGTATATAATGTCAATCATGCACCATTGGTGGGTAGGATTTGGTTTATATTGTATAAATTTATTGAATTAAAGCGATTTGACTAGTTTAATTTAAACGTAGTTGATTTTATATGGGTTAATTTTGTGTATAAATCATCACTATATACCAAATCAGTGGTAACTTATCACGGTATATAGTATTTGTACTCGGTTACATTTTAAAACTTTATTATAGGTTTACCTGCAGTCGACTATGGCTCGATGTTTACCTTCGATACGTCTCATTGGCCCTACGATGGGACCACACCGTGTATGACCAATCCTCCAAAAATTTCTCACCCACTAGTTATTATCCACGTGTCATTTCCTGGATTCTCCTTGACATCCCACTTGTGACTTTGCTTCTTTATTGTGCCCACAAAACTAAACTCAAACACCACACCAACCACACAAATCAAACCCAAACTTAACACAACAATGTTGGATCACAACAGTACCTTATGCTTAAAAACCAATACCACCTGGCCTCGCGTCTGCGACACCTGCCGTTCCGCCCCTTGCACCATCTATTGTCGCCCAGACGCCGCGTATCTGTGTACCGCTTGTGACGCTCGAATCCACGCAGCTAACAAAATCCAATCTTCCCAACACGAACGTGTTTGGGTATGTGAAGCGTGTGAGCAAGCTCCCGCGGCTTTTACTTGCAAAGCGGACGCGGCGTCCCTTTGCACCACTTGTGACGCGGATATTCATTCTGTGAACCCGCTTGCCAGACGGCATCACCGCGTCCCGGTGATGCCAATTCCGAGAGCACTTTATGGACCTCAAGCTAATAACCCGAGGTCCTCCGTGATGGGACTAGGAGTTGAATCCCAGAGTGGGATTTTCTCGGGGACGGAACTAGGTATTATTGAGTGGAGTCAATTGTTTAATTAAATCTTACTATAATTACCAATTATATACTTAGCTTAATATTTTAATGAGGTTTTTAAGGTTTCTTATTAAATTATTTCAAGATGTCAAGTACTAAATTTTGTACGTTTGAGGTACATCAAAACCAAATTATTTTAAGGATTTCAGATGATCATCATTAGTCATCATCCGTTGCACCTAATTTAACGTTGAGTTTGCTGCACTAATTATTTTCCCATTAATATATATTTAATATTTATAAAATAAAGAGATAACCAAACACTTCAAACTGCTTACGTTGAAAAACACAATAAGTGTATTGGTATAAATTGTGAGTTTTAGTATAATTGACCGAATAACGCTTGTTTTTGTGACATTAAGGTGATGACGGTATTGATGATGAAGATGAAAGTGAAGCAGCTTCATGGTTACTGTTTGATGGACCGCCTACAAAGCATAATCAAACTCAAAATGGTAAAGAGAATGGGTTTTTGTTTAACGGTGAAGGAGGTGATCAGTATTTGGAGTTTATGGAATTTGGTGGTGATGATCAACAACAATGTTATAATAATAACAACAACAATAATAATAATAATAAGGTGGCTGAAAAAATATATGGAAGTAATGATCATCATCATGCTGATAGTGTGGTGCCAGTTCAAAAGAATCATCATCAGTTAATTCAACAAAATCATGATTTTCAGCATCAGAAGTTTCAATTGGGGATGGAATATGATCAGACCTCAAATGGCGGTGGTTATGGTTATCCTGCACTTGCTCACAGTGTAAGTTAATTCGATATTATTAATTGATAGGTATATAATATGTTAGATAAGGGTTTAACACACTCAATCTTGTGTAAAGAACTCATGATCGGATCCAGTATGAAAGATTGTTACTAAAAGATCATTAGATGTCTAAAAAAGAGTAACACTTTTTGTAAGATTTCCACCAAAAGTTGTTCTTTTGACCGAAAATAATCACTACTCTTATCCTTGTTCTTTTAAAGTTAAAAGGTATTTTGTAGGTCGAATTAGAAAATAAATCCTCTTAAGTCAAGTCAAATTACTAATTTTGAAACTTATAATCAAACAACAGAAAGGGTGATCTACACATAGGATGCAACCATGTTATGATATTGTTAGACTTTTTTGTTGTCAATAATTTTTTTTTATACATTAAAGTTAGAATCGTATGGTTCTTATCTTTTGGTCCAATGTCTTTTCACTTTTAGATAAACGTAGATTTTCCACAACAAAATATATATATATATATATAGAGGAAGGTAATATAGGGAAGCTTCAAAATTTGGGGAAGGAAGAAAGTAAATCTTAGCCCTTGATTTTTTTTATTAAAAAACGTTTTTAACATTCATTGATGATGAATGTTAAATTTTGAATTTTTTTGTAATTTTTAAAATTCATTGATGATGAAATTAATAGTTGAGATTTACTTCCATCCTTTCCTAATTTTTTTGCTTCCCTATTAATCCTCATCCTATATATATATACATATATATGTAAAAGTCATATGTGGAGTAAATTGCGTGCAACAAAACCTAAACGAGGGGTCAATAATGTATATTTTAGAAACTTTAAGACTGAATATGTAAATTTTGCTTTGCTACAAAGAGTAAACTGCACTTACCATATATGCTTGTGCCTTGTGAAGTGTTACATACTAGAAAGTTGACCAACTTTGCTTGTTATGATTTCTAGGTTTCCATGTCTTCAATGGAAGTTGGAGTTGTACCCGATTCAACAAGAACCGAGCCTTCATTGTCGCATCCCATAAAAGGGTCAATCGACATATTCTCAAATCCTGCTGTTCAAGTAGCAACCCAACTCTCTCCACTAGATCGAGAGGCCAGAGTCCTAAGGTACAGAGAGAAAAAGAAAAACCGAAAATTTGAAAAAACTATTCGCTATGCATCTAGAAAAGCTTATGCAGAAACAAGGCCAAGGATCAAAGGTCGTTTTGCTAAAAGAATGAATGCAGATGTCGATGTGGATCAAATGTTCCCTACAAACCATATGGTAGAACGTGGATATGGAATTGTACCTTCGTTTTAAATACGAACGGAGCAATAGGCACATCCATCATTTTTTAGCAAAAGGGTTGCTCATCATTGAGATGATTAGAAATCATCATCTTAGGAAATAGGAGAATTGAAGTTTATCGGCTTAAGGGTTCTCTTTAATTGTAAACGTAATTACAAAATACACATTTTCTGTAACTTAATTGTTTTTTTTTCTTACATATATATTTCACGTTTTCATTTCATGTTTGTGGCAATGGCAATGTTATTATAAAACTTGTAACTTTGTCGACCTGCAAGTGTCCTTTGTTGCCCCTGATTAGTCTTTGAAGATGGTTTCGACTTTTTGAAAGATTGAAAGCACAAAACGACATATTGCCACTATCACTTGCCACTGTTGTATTCTATTCATTTTGATTGAGTATTTAGCTTTTTTATTTATTGAAATTTACCTACAAATTAAATATAAAAGTTTTTTTTAACAAAATATCTATCAAAAATCAAAATTTTACTATAAACCATACAACTTTGCAATATATTTCGCGATTAAGGAAATTTGCATTTTGTAGTTGAGGGGTACCTTAGTAGGGTCCATTTTGCAAATGGGTAAAGGGGCATCCGCCAGAAAATTGTGAATCATCCTTTATTGGCAAATATATCGCAAACTTTGGTTGATAATTTGTTAAACGATCTTCCAAATTGTAATATATAGAAGTTTTCCACTAACTAAAATCCTCTTAGATTTAATTTTGATTTCAAGCTTATAATTTTATCGGATCTAGATTACGTCTGTCGCTAGAGATAAATCTTTCTTGTTAATCATTTAAATGAAAGACTTAGATTAGCCCGACTGATAATTAAGAAAAGTTACAAAGGGTAATTATTTGTGTGGACCCTATCTTGGAGATTTATGGAAATTTCTCATATCCGTGTTTTTTCTTTCGTAAATAAGGCTTTCGACATGATTCTTATATGATATTTACAATTTTGTACTTGACATTGAAATGGCATTTAACAATTGTTTTTGGTCTTAATAAACTAAAAATTGGTTATCAGTTATAAATTTGATTATGGAGAGAACGATAAATGTGGATCATTTGGTAGGCTTCTTGTAATATTGAATTTTCATCGTTTGCCGTCTTAAAAAAATCAACATTCACATTCCAATCAATTATTCGCAACTATAACTTAAAGAGATATTATAATTGTGTGTAGCACAGTTGATAATAGATGAAGGTATCTTTGTTACAAATAGCATAGAGTCACATCTTCGAGCCTTGACCCCCTCATAATTATCACCGTTGAGTGAGTCAGGTATGTCTCTGTTTGTCCAATATCAAGCAATCGTAACAATAATTGTATGTAAATGTAACAACAATGAGAAAGTTTCTTTCAATAATTGTTTTCTATTTAACACTAATCGTGTTGTAAAACTTACAAATGATAAACTCTAGCCAGCTATTTATACTTCATAGACTAGTCGAGCAATGTTTAGAATCTCTTTACTTATTCCCAACAATTTCTCTCTATTTGACAAAAGATGAATTTTCCCGCCTTAACTTCTTTTTTTTTTTTTTTCTTTTTTGTAAAGTGAAAGTTTAATATGTCTTTCCGAGTTAGACTCTCGCGCCTGATATCCATATCTATTCTTTTATAACTACTCTCTTCTTTATATTGATATCCCTTGTAACTCGATATTAATTGAACCTTGTGAATACACTAGCTTGTAAATCGAGTTTCACCTTCACCTTTTCATTTCGAGTTCACTAAAGCGCCTTCATATCGAGATAACCTTTTCCTTTGAGTATAGAGATCGACATGTATTGCTTCTATTTGTAACTCGTTATAAATTGAATTCTAGGTGTATCGAACTTGATAACCATCTGAAATCCAAACTATGTTAATATCGATTTTGATATGTGCTTCAGACCCTGTTTGAGTATCGATTTCGATATTCAATTTCAATCAACACCTGTGCCAATATCGAACTCGATAATCACCAGTTCAAATCAACCTGTGTATATATCGAATTCGATATTCAAAATAACCTGTGTATCGAGAATTAAAATACAAACTTGTTGCTTTCTATCAAGTTCGATATCAAAGTAACATGTTCCTCGATATGCAATGTGATCTTGATCAAACCTGCACTCTTCAAACCTGTTTGAGTATGGAGGAAAAAACACAAAAATATCGATATTCAAAGAGTTCTTCGATAATGAAGAACAAACTCTGATTAAATGCGATCTAAAACTTCGAATGAATTAAACCGTGAATTTGTGATCAATCATGTGTTAACATGATCACGTGATGCTTTTGAACTGATTTAATCAATCAAATTAAAATAAATTTTGATGAATTTGACCAAAATAAATCACAATAACACTAATAAGTGAGAAATCGATCGAGAAAGTGTAATTTGAGTGGATTTTGTTAAGCTGAATAATGTTCGTTAATTCAATAATTGTGTCAGACATGATATAAATAATGACAAAGCGGAAGATGGGTAAGCACAATAATAGCCCTATTTAAATAATGGCCCGTGTTAGTGACGAGTATGAAGGACCATTACCAATAAAGACATATAGATAAATGTGTTTATTAAATACAGTGTTAAGGCTATTTTTCTTTGGAATTCAGAAGGGATGACACATTTATAATCCATATTTCAACTCATGTCAAAAAAGTTCTTGAGGAGTTAAAGCGCTAAAAATTTGTGGAATAATCGTTTCTTGTCTATATTATATTATGCCATAATAAGATTCTAGAACACTTGTTGAGGTTGTGGAGTACTTGATTGGGCTGTCATGTGGGTCGAACTGGCCATGCGTACATGCTGAAGCTATTGTTGACTGAAGCCATTTGGGCTCTGAAAAATGCGATGAGTTTGAGACGGTTTTTGTAACATCTCATATTAAGCTAGTATCGTTATTGTGCTTGAGCAAGCTGAAATAATTGGGCACCGCCCAATCCTTTCCATTTGAACCATTATAGTTCCCAGCAAATTTGTATTATTGTTTTGTGGTGTACGTGACATCATTTGACTAGGATAGTGGGTAAACAAAAAGAATCAAAAGATATAAAAAAAGAAGATAAATGACTATTTTATTATGTATCGAAGGAATTTTAAGGTGCAAAAAACAATTAAACTCAACAATTGTTGGCTATCAATTCGGCTAGCTCAAGAAATTATATCCAAATATTCGAGTCTTGGACCATTAGGATGGACGAATTATGCTGCAACTAATTAATACTATGGAATATTGAAAAGGAATTTAATAAGCAATACTTCAATACTTGCGAAGTGGAAATCATATAATTGTCGGCTGTGAATATTGTGACATGCGAGGTAGGCGACGAGTGAAAAAGGAGATAAATTTAGTATTTAACTCTGATACTATGTTAAACTGAATATTATTTATTACTTTAATAATTGTGACATACATAATATAAATATATGATAAAATGTGGATGGGCTAGTCCCAATGTAATATAACCATGTCTAAATAATAACCTGCTAACATGTTTAAACGGAAATTGTTTACAGTTTATGTAATAAATCAACGACATTAAACTTTTTATGGGATCAATTTCATGAAAACCACTTTAGTCAATGATTTTCATGATCACAGCTTCATGAACACGTTGAAAACCCATTAACTTGATTTTTTTTTTAAATTCAGTCAATAATCTTGATTTTGATCCATAAACGTGAAATTAATCACTCGATTCCTATAGTTCAGATCCTTAGAAATGTTTTAGAAACCTACAATTTCTTGAATTGATGATCAATTAGAAAAAAATGATTTCATGAAAAACTTGAACAATACGTAACTTTCACTCACATATTTTGATCAATTTTATTGATTTTTTGATTTGTTTTTGGATTCATTATCTTCACATATTCAATCATTCCAGCTCTGGTATCAATTGTTGTCCGATATCAAGCAATTGCGATGATACTTCATAAATTTATGAACATGAGAGAGTTTCTTTTAATAATTGTTTCCTATTTAACACTATCTGTGTTAGAATATTTACAAATGCTAAACCCTAACTAACTATTTATATTTCATAGATTAGCCACATGATTAAGCATAAGAGCAATATTTACAATATATTTAATTGTTGTTAATGACTTTCACGTTATAAATAAACAACCAATTATTAGTCGGTCTAAATAGTCAATTATAAAACATTTTTTCACAAATTTAAAAGAAAGATGGCTAGCTTGTGTAAGTAATATTGCATTAAACGGAATGGAAGTATGGAACTAGCAAAGTAGCAAAGATCACCAGCATGAGGAATTGAATTAAATTTATAAAAGGCTTTGTTGCATGTGTAAACATATATTTGCCTATTAAATAAATAAAGCTGATTTACAAAATAACGTGAAATAAAAAGTTAATCAATCAAATATTATATTTCTTTCTTATATTTTAGTTATTTTTTCTTCTTCCTATTTTATTTTTTCATATATAATTGACTCGTCACTTTTATATATACATTTCTTTAAAAGAAAATGAGTAATACATTTAAAAATAAAGACCTAAGTTTAAGTTTAAAAATGTGATTGATTGAAATGAAAGATGATCGAAGAATATTAATAAAGAATTCGTTAATTATATGTGTCGTTAATTTGTATGAATTACACTTAAATTTAAATTTATATTTTAAGTATTTACGGCAAAACTCCTTTCCAAAACCTAAAACTTCTCATACATTCGTAAAACATACTATCTTGTTTTATATACTCGGTATAAAGTTTGTTCTTTTATTCTCTAAGTAAGCATAATATGCATTTCTCTTTTTGAAAGAGATAACATATATATGCACTTAACATTAAAATGTTTTTAATCGCTATTGCACTTGTAACGTATGATTGTGCACGACTGTCTATCACTCTTAAAGAACTAATCCATGATTACTGAGTACTGACCGGCCAGTCATAACTGATCAACGCTGATTTTACTGAGCCCCACCTATTACTTTTCCGTATGAAGATTTTTTAAAATATCAAAATAACATGTCCCACCATAACCGGCGTGAGTCGTAATTTGTACTCAAACTCTTGCTTGGTAGTGGTATCGACCACGACGAGGCCACCACCCCTCAAGTACGAGTCCTCTTATGTGTATTTAATAAAAGCATGAAACATTATTTAATAGGGGTGCAAAAGTTGGTTAAACGTTTAATTACTCATTAATTGTTGCCACCAAAATGGTTACCCAGGTTGTCCTGACAAAAATGAGATTGCCATTTGCCATGGATATACTTACTCGAGTACAAGAGCGAAAAGCTTCAACATGGTTTTTCCGTTTTCGTAATTTTTGAATTGAATAAAACTAGCTAAAACAAATTAATATCGCGGTATTCCTATAATAACCGACAGTAGTAAAATATGCAATAAACTCCCTATATTATTTTAATATATTGGAAATGATCATAGGGTATCCATTTGTGTTATACATGTCTTAATCTTTTAATGTTAATTAACCATAATTAAGCAGAACTTGCATTAACACTTATTTTTTAGAGTTAATTGAATGGTTGGTCTCTATGGTTTACTTACATTTGCACCGTCAATGTTTATACTTTATGTTTTGCATTGACAGTCCAAAAACTACAATGTTGTTTCGTGTTTTGTCCCTCCTCCGTTAAATTTAACAATTCGACTGTTAAATACATTAAAATGACCTAAATACCCTTAGTTTTTTTAGTTTAGTTCGTTTTTATATTTTTGTTTTCTAGATATATTTAAAGATAAAAGTAGGGGTAATTTGAGCATTTCAATATATTTAACTGTCAAATTCTTAAGTTTAACGTAAAAGAGACTTAGCGTGCAATAATATTTAGTATTTTAGACTACCAATGTAAAAAATAAAATAAGGGGACTGACAGTGTGCATCTTTATAAATCATAGACACCAACTATGAAATTAAGTATATTTTTTAAGAATTAATATTAACAAAAACATGTCAGATAATAGATGGTTATTTAATCTAGATAATATCATAATACTAAAATATTAGAATGATTATCAGGATAAAATGGTAGGAAAAGAATCATTTTCCATTTTACAATACTCACACAAAATGTATCATTTACCTAAATTAGGCAACACTTGAGACATTTCAAAAAACAAACTGATATGACCTCTTAAATTGAAAAATACTCATTTTGTGTACTTATTACTAATTTACCAAGAACAAATGCACTCCTGCAACCTCTATATAAATAGCTCTAAAGAAACCAGAACATTTCTTCAACCAAACAACCAAATTATTGGGAAAATGATACCTACCCACAACACCAACATCGCCTCAGCCACCACCATATTACGATGGAATTCTCCAGTGCCCTACATTTTCGTTGGTCTAACTATGATCATGTGTGTAATAACATGTGCATTGTTGACTTTAGCATGTTCTTACAAGAAACCACATTCTTCATCAAACGACTCATCAAATGACTTAGATATCATTAGAGATCAAGTGAAGCCATCGTTGGCCGAAATTTCTGGAAATTTGTTGCAAGAAAACGAGGCAAAAATCGTCATAGTGATGCCTGGAGACATTAACCCATCTTACCTTGCTAAATCTGTTCCATCAGAAACTCGTTATCTCCAACAAGTTTGAGCCACATTTATCAATTTTATGTACATCATATCATACTCTTAATATTTTATTGCAAAATTTACATATAGCAATGATATTTTGCTCGTTAGTAAAGTGTCGATCCTGTTAATAGTTTCTATAGTAAAGTTTACAACTTTATTTATGAAAAATTCCAAAAGAGGACGTTGAGTAATGATGTCATTGCTATAGGTAATGGATATAGTTAAGTTGTAGTGATCAATTTGTAACTTAGTTTTGATTATTATTATTATTATTATTTTATTTGATTTTCTAAACATAACATGCAAATGACGTGTAGAATGGCATATAATTAGTACTACTCCACAGTTTTCGAGTTGTAGATTTGTAGTTAACTATTGATGAACGAAAAAACTAAAGTTTAATTTAGATGACATGTGTGCTGTGGCCAAGACCGGATATAACATGCAAAAGAGGACTGCTATTTGGGCTTTGGGCCCATAAGTTATCATAACCTCCACGGCTCCACATGCATTACGTCCATAGTAATCTAACTCGTTTATGAAGGGTTATATCTATCTATATATATATAGTAAAAAAGAATAAAAAGTTACTTTACATTTTATCATATAGATAAAATAACACGTGATGACTTCTTACAATTTAAAAATAAATAATTATTAAATTTAAAAGATAAATTAAAAAATAAATTTAAATAAAGTTAGATAATATTTGAATAATAATAATAATTAATTAAAAATTCTATGATCCTACTAAACACTCATTGAAAAATAATATTAAACTATTAAATCTATAAAACCTATAAATATGAAAATTACTTAACTAGAATTGTCGTGTATAACACCCCCCATTCTATTTAAGAATATAATATTAATAAACGCGGAAGCATGAATTTAAAAATACATTACCTTAGTATATATTAAACATTATACATAAACAGTTTACATTCTCAAAACTTACACCATATTCAATCTGTTTAAAACTACAAAAGACGGGGTATTATAAAAATTCTCCAAACAAGGTTTATTACAAAAACCATATCAGAGACCAAGAGCGCAGTCAAACAATCCATAATCAACCCTTCACCTCCTGCACCCACAATTAAACAAAACATATCCTGCAGGAAGCAAAATGAGGGATTAACACGAAGCTAAGTGAATAGATTCATCACTCTCCATTCAACTTAGCATAACAAGTTGTTTACACCAAATAATCGTAAACACACATAATTCAATGAGGATCGGTGGCTCTGGGGATATCATAATACCCGGGGATTCCCCCAAGAACACTTACCGTCAATCCGTATGGCCAATACAGAATAGACCGATAACTAATGGTTATTAAACTCATACACAGGTCTCAAACACAACAAATGAATCAAAACCTGTGTAAAACACATAATAACCAGAAGTCCAACTACACATTGACCTCAATAACATGGTACACATTGGTTCACATAACACGTAGATCAATAATCAATAATCAAGACTAAACAGTCTAACACACATCTACGTTTACTTGTTGTAACCAAATAGTTACAATTAAATCAAATGATGAGTTCTGAATCCACTCACCGATACCTCTGACGTCTCCACACTCAGGATTCTTATATCACTGAGTCTTATGTTGATCAGACCGAATGATAGGATGTTACATCGTGCATCGCACAGTTTAAATCTAGTATATATATATGGAGGGGATCGAGAGGAAAAGAAAAAAATTAGGAAATGAGGAAAGTAAAACTCAGCCTTTGATTTCATCATAAACAAATGTTGTTAACATTCATATGTGATGAATGCTACTCAAAATTTAACATTAATCACAAGTGAATGTTAAACACGTTTTTTTAAGAAAAAATCAAGGGCTAAGATTTGCTTCCCTCCTTCCCTAAGATTTGAAGCTTCCTTATGGATCATTCCCCTATAAATATATATATATATATATATATGTAAATGGGACAATCATTCTTTCTGACAATTTTTCAAAAAAAAAGTTGTAACAAAATAATCCAAAGTTAAATATATCACAACATGTCATTGCAAACTCGATGGTCGTGTTGCGAGTTGCGAGTGTCGGGTTTCGAGTTGTTAATGGATAGGTTGCAAGTTGTTGAATCGTTTGTTGAGTCTAGAAGTTTAACTTTCATTAATTATTATATTTTTGGTTTGTTTTTATTTATTTATTTTGGTATTAAGCATTATGTACGTTACATTGTAATCCTAAAACTTGATCAAAATTTTGAATTACTCGTCCCAACCTTAATTAAACGCTCTCATCTCATCCCAACCATTACGTCCATAATTGGCATGTCCCGTTACTACTAAGGGTTCAAACGTTATGTCTTTTCTGAAATTTCTAACATGTAGTCATTTCTCTCTTACTAGTTTAAAATTTTAAAACTAAAACTACTATTATTAATTTAAAGTTTTGTTAATAGTCACCCTTAAAACTGTAGTTTTATAGTTGATCTTATTATAAGAGGATAAGTAAATGATTTTATTAGAAACTAAAAAAACTGGAATAGTTCTCGCAAATTCCAAACTAGACATTGCTCTACATGATACTTATTATGTGGTTGCACATTTCCATTATGTACTTTCTACGTCTACTTCTCGTGGGGCATTGCGATAGGAAAGAATGCCCAGTATACTACTTGAGCCAAGTGATCACAGGTCCGGGCACAAGATACTCAGTTGTGGAAGGGCACTGCCTCACATTAGTCGGCCTCTATTCCTTCAACAACAGTTAGGTCTTTTTTCAATCCTAAAGCCCTTCTTCCAGGAGTTTCATAAAAGGCTACCGACTTGGCCTACTTTAACTATGTTATTTTTCTCATTTCGAAAGAAGAAAAAGTAGCCCCGCCGACGACAACAGATAGATATATTAGCTAGGCATCTTGATAAGAATTTGAAAAGTGGACACATATAATAGTAAAACGTGTATAGTTATATACATCACAAAACTATAAACCATTTATGAATAAGCCCATCCAAACACTCTCATAATTCGTCTCAAGAACTTGTACTATACTCCTGGTCCAAGCTAATGAATGTTGTACATTTGCAGCTATATATATACTTGTCATTCCTCTACTATCACAACTTGCAACATAATAAACTAATTACGGGACACCAGCCAGAAAACACATCATCATCACCAATAGAGTCACCAGCAACATTCTCGTGGCGGTTGAGTTAGCCGTTAATCTACTTGTTTGGTGGAATAGGTGCAATGCTTATTCTCATAATGTTGGCTTTGTTAATGTTAGCATGTCCCCAACTTAGGTACTGATCAGAGGACAGTACCACTAGTGACGATGCAACTAATGGCAATGACCATTCTCAAAAGGCGGCTCATGATGAAGCGAATAAAGTTAGCCCCAAGATTGCAGTCTTTATGGCTGGAGACGAAATTCAGACTTACTTAGCTGCACCTGCTCGTGTACCCGGAAGCAGTGATAGCACAGCCACCCAAATTTCTGACTGTTCTCACTAGATTTGTAAATTGACTATTAGTTGGTCTGTCTATCTTTTTTTATTTATTTTTAATTACGAAGTATTTCAGGAGTTACGTATGTAAATGAACGACATTAATAATTGAATTATGATAACCTATTTGGATATGGTGAAAATTGCAAACTTGATTTCCATAAATCAAGGGGCAGAATCTTATAAACAGTGACGGAACTTGACCATTTGGATCTTCCTCTAAAAATTACCAATGTTGTTAAGTTACATTTTATTTTCTTTTTTGTGCAGTGGTAACGAACATAAACGTGTGAATATATATTATCTTGAAACATTTCCCTAATTAAGTTTCGCATTTGCTTGTAATCATGAAAGAGGTAACATTGCAGGGCATTAATGCCGGAAAAATGTGGTCAGAATGAACATATTATGATCCAGCAGCCCAGGCAGTTGAGACTGATGAAAGTAGGAAGATAACTAGTGTAAATGTGGTGAAGTGGTATTAGTGTCGGTGAGAATTGGCATTTTCCTGATAAGAAGATATGTCATCTCTTTTATTTCTAAACTTGGCACGATCTATCTATCGTATACATACATATTATGCAACAGGTTTCAGTTTCGAGTTTTAAAGATCACTTTTCCTGTTTGCAGATCATCTGTTTATTGAAATGGTGTTTTGTTTTTTTGTTCTTTTAAGTTCACAATATATGTTGACATTTTACACAGAACTTATGTGCCTCCTATTAATCCTAGTAATCCTCATAACAAGTGAATGACAGATAGAAAAGATCAAGAGATAAGAATTAGAGAAATATAAAACGTAACAACTATTGTAACTAAAGTTACTTATAGTAGTTGCAAAAATTACTTATTAATAGTACTACAGTATTATATTATTATTTTTTATATCATTCACAAAGGTTTACATAACAATAACTCGTTCAAGTGACTGCGTTTTATTCAAGGACTGACATGTTAGCAGTTTGTTAGGTAAACTATTGTGATCAAGTTTCAATGTCACACTCACAGGCCAATAGCCCACTGATTTCATCACCTACATTTTTCAGAAGTAACCATAGATGATTACTTCATTTCAAAGCCATAACAGAAGTACAATTTCATCTTCTCAACGCCCATTTCTTTTGCAATGCCTCGTGCACAAACTATGGTATCAAGTCTTTGTTTTGACTTATGAATTCTGATCAGTGAGTCGGATGTTTTTTTCAAATGAATATAATGTACGACAAACTTCAGAGAGAGATATTCAACAACAACGATTACTCCATTATAACCGAAGTGAGAGCTTATCTTAGAATATGTATTAAACAAAATACTAACATACTAGAATGATTACAATTAAACTCAAATTAAAAACTTGTTCTTAGTACTTAACTACTACCAATATGTAGGTCACAATGTTCAAGTACTGCAATTATATGGTAGTATCTTATAACTGAAAGGTAATTCTATAAGCATGTCAAGTTAACTCGAACAAAATAACAAAGAGAAATAAGTGATTCAATAATCTGATCAAATAATATTATTGAAGTAACAACATCTACTGCGACACAACACAAAAAAAGCTCTCATCCAACATATTAAACAAGCAGATTACAATTATCCAATACAGACAATTCAAAAACATTTATTGGATGGGCATGAGGAAATAAGATTATTATAGTTTCAATTTCCAAATGACGAATATATATCACCCGGAGAAACTTAATTTTTTATCTGCTTAGCGAGTTTGAACCACTCAGTGTGGAAGGAACCCTCCATATCGGTCCTTTCGTATGTATGTGCACCAAAGTAATCACGTTGAGCTTGCACCAAATTAGCCGGCACCCTCTCTCTACGGTAAGTGTCGAAATAAGCAAGACTTGAAGACATACCAGGGGTACTGATGCCTGAGTTAATAGCCAAACATACAACCCTTCTCCAAGCAGATTGACGTTCCACCATTTCTTTTGCAAACTCAGGGTCCACAAGAAGGTTAGCCAGTTCTGGATTCCTGTCATAAGCTTGCTTGATGCGGTCCAAGAAAATGGCTCGGATGATACACCCACCCTTCCAGATTCTAGCCAACTCACCTAGTTTCAGATTCCACCCCTTTTCAATGCTCTTGGCACGTATCAGGTTCATCCCCTGTGCATAACTACATATTTTGGCGGCATATAGAGCTTGCCTTACATCGTTGACTAGTTTCTCCTTGTCCACATTTTGATCTGCTAAGATATCGTCAAACCCACCTGATTTAAAAACTTTGGCAGCTTCTACACGCTCATCCTTTAAACCACTAAGGAAACGTGAATCTAGAGATGCTGCGATGGTTGGAGCAGCTATTGATAGATCAGCAGCTTGTTGGACAGTCCATTTGCCAGTACCCTTCATGCCGGTTTTATCCAACACTTTGTCAACTAAGTAACCGTCTGCCTTATCATCCTTGATGCCAAATATGTCAGCGGTGATCTCAATTAAGAAGCTTTGAAGCTCTCCTTTGTTCCATTCTGAGAATACTTCATATAGTTCCTCATTCGAGAGCTTCCCGACAGATTTTAGCACATCGTAAGCCTCTGAAATTAACTGCATGTCACCATACTCGATTCCGTTGTGAACCATCTTGACAAAATTCCCTGAACCACCTTCACCAATATATGTCACACATGGGCCACTGTCGGGTACTTGAGCGGCCACCTTGAGAACAATGTCCTCGATGTACTTGTAAGCCTCGATGGACCCTCCGGGCATCATAGATGGTCCGTTTCTTGCACCCTCTTCACCACCAGAGACACCCATTCCAAGGTAGAGAAGACCTAGTTCAGCCATGGCTTTCTCTCTTCTTTCGGTGTTCTCATACCACTCATTGCCACCATCAATGATGCAATCACCTTTCTCCATATATTGAGACAAAGTTTTGATAGTCTGGTCAACAGGCACACCAGCCTTGACAAGCATGATAATACAACGAGGTTTCTGGATTGAGTTAACAAATGATTCAGGATCGTGAAAGCCAAAAAGTGGAAGATTCCCTTCCTTTTGAGCTCGTTCAACAGTCTCGTCAACTTTGATAGTACTACGATTATAAACCGAAATAGGAAACCCTTTCTCAGCAATGTTGAGGGCCAGGTTTTGACCCATAACAGCAAGACCAGCAAGGCCTATTCTTGTTAGCTTCTGTTCAGCCATAGTTTTTTCTGTAAACACATATCAATTGAGACTGTTAACAAAACTGTTTCCCTTTCACCCATAAAGTAACTTATTTAAACCATGTTCATTAGCATACTTTAATAACCTATCTAGTCTGCAGTTAACTTTACTTAAGGCTGTTCTACCCCATCTTTTAAAACTAAAAAAGAAAATTAACCAATTTCCATCAAAATGGGTTCCCCATACCTCATCAGACATTACATGCAAGTAAACAAGTGATCTCACAAATTCATATAAAATGATAGAGTGGAACAGAGAAAATTAACTGTCTAAAATCATGCAATTTGCAGATGTTTCCATGTTATTCGGGTGAACTGGTCCTCCTACTTAATAAGGGTACAAATTAGTAGTTATAAGTACTGAAAAGATTCCCCAAATAAAGAATCTTAGCCCAACCTGAAAATCCTTCATTTTAGATAAAATATTTTGAACAAGTGTATCAATGCATTTAACATCTTTTACCAGGTAATAGAACATAACACTTGTATTTTGTACCAATCCTCAAATGGAAGCATTACCAGCAAAGTACTTCTTAGGGGCATGTGGATGCTTGAGTCACATGTTACTGGCAGAGCATTTTTATATAGCACATGACTCGTATATTTTATACAGATCCTCAGAATTTAATACATCATAACAAGTTCTGTAATCACAAGTTATTGACAGGGTTTCTTAAGGGCATGCGGATGCTATAAACTACTAATTGATGTCCAGTTCACATCATCAGTAATCTACCTAATAAGGTCAGCTGAGCGCTTCATTAACAATTTACTTTCAAAACAGTTTGGTTTGGCTATTATAAGCTAATTGAAAAAAATATAGTTTTACTGAAAACTTCATTAGAGAGTGTGAGCTACTAATAGTTTTAAACAATCAACCAGAAGCATAATCATCGATTAGAAATGCTGGCGATCGGAGTATATGTCAGCTGACCCTATCATGAGCTTACACTTGGCAGCTTCACAGACAGCCACAATTTACATATATTTGGATCAAGGTAAAGTCTCTAACAGTTATTAACAAAAATTCATGTTTTACTACAAATGAAATGAATTAAAAGACAGCGAGAGCTAACGATCAAAGAGACGCAAAATGAAATGAAATGAATCAAATCAAATCCAACAGATATACTGTTTTGAAAACCTAGAGATACAGCTCATGATCGATCTATCATCTAATTCATATACGTACAGATCACAGAACTGATCGAATTGCTTATCATAATTAATATTAAGCAATCAGATGACATAATAAATATAGAAAATTAAATAGAAATTGATACCTTCTAGAAATCGATCTGAAATATGATAGGAGGAAATTGTAAAATCGTGAGATTGAGATTGGGGGAAAATAGAAGAGTATTTAAAGAGAATAAGGGGGCGGCTTCAAATCGAGTCAATTTTGACCACCATGTTATCGTTGGTGGTGGTGGTGGTTGGTAAATTCATCATAGATCAATAATAAAATATTATTTGCGTTTAACTCCATTTACTTTAATTTTTTTTACAATTCAGCCCCCTAAATCTTTTTGGACTTTTATGTGCAGGGCACATTTTTAAAAGGAGCAGATTTATACCTACCACTACCAGTCTACCACATAATTTGCACTTTTCTTCATAAAAATTAAGAAGGCATGTAACGTGTTATATTTTCACTTTTCTATTATCATACCTTTTATCTAAAAATGATAAACAGATAGATGTTGTTACTAGAAAAAAAAAAAACTCAGCGCCATGTAAAATAAAATCTATAAATATAGTAATTTGTAGTAATGTTACGTCGTTTTTTTCCTGTTAGATTAGCTATGATGACGAAATTTGTTTATTTAAAATGTTAAAGAAATTATGTTTAACGATAGAGAAAGTGAGTTAATTGATATTTAACAAAATAGTTATAATATCACAATTTCTATAAAAATGGATATTTGAATACTGAGTATTAAAAACTTTATCTTAAAGTTTTTTAAAAAATAGAAGATTAAAATATTTTATATGTAGTATAAATAAATCGAGTAATACTAATAAAAGACAAATTTTGATGTATATTTCAGTTTATGGATGATATAAAATATTAATATATATGTTTAATACTCAATTTGCATATCCATTGTCAAAATTGTTTCATGACAACTTTATAATGGTTATTAATGAAACATAATCTGTATTAATTTTTATTAGTTTTTATATTTATAACAGTTGAGAAATACATAATTATGTCTAGAATGTCCTAGAAAGACATTATTGAATATTATTAGGCACCTGAAAATTGACATTATGTTGGGGAGATGAGAAAAGTAGGTTGAATTAATAAGAAGGAAAAAGCAATTGTAATTAAGGGGGCAAAGTGACACTTCAACATATAAAGGGGCTAAAGTGCATGGAATATATATACGCTGTTCTGTTTGGTATAGATGTTGGACCTAATGCAATATACAATAATTTATTTCTTTGTAATTTTACTACCAAAAAGAAAAAAGGGCTACAAGACACACGTTGAACTTTAATTTGTACTTTACAGAGCATCATCATTTTTTAAATCTGAAAATCAATTAAAATTACAGATGTTTCAAATTTAAGTAGGATGATTTTGTTGATTTAGAAAACCTGTTTTTTGGTTTAAGAACAAAAATATTATTTTAACTGTTCTCCTTTTCTCCTTAATTAAATAAAACAATATTTATGTATGTCATTTTCGTGGTGCGTATTCATGTCGTTATTTTGACATATTACAAGATTGCGTGGCTGCAAAGACGAACTTTGACTTTGCTTTGAGTTTGTAGGCTGCGAACTTTTGAAGGTACACCGGTTGGACATGCAAAAGTGTGAAACGCTTTGTGCGCTTGAGTTATTTTATCCATTTATGGGAGAGACGGTGATTTGAGTGATGATGGTGGAAGGAGGGGTGGTAAGCGTAAGGTGTGAGGTAGTATTATAAAAATTGGAACCATGATTGATGAGGTGGAGGTTGGTTTTACTATGTTGTTTGATAAAGTGGTTTAAAAATAAGATGAACGTGTTATTTTGGAAAGAGAGATGGTGGAGGGTGATGGAGGAGAGACTTTAGGGGAAGATATAGTCACTTGTTTCAGTTAGAGAAGAATAAATAATTAAAGTGGGGAATAGGGGTTTGGGAGGATACTAATTGGATACGGAGGTGGGATTGGAGAAGGGAAATTAGAGGGAGGGCTTTGAGTGAGCTTGAAGAGTTACATAGGGTTTTGGATAGTTGTGGGTTAAAGAAAAGAAGAGTGGATGCTTGGAAATGGGTGTTGGGTAAGGAGAGTCGGTTTTCTCTTAGGAAGTTGAGAACTTTGGTGGATAGTAAAACTCTTGAGGAGGTGCATAGGAGAGAGCAAGCGGAGTGGTGTAGGGTGGTTCCAAAGAAGGTTTGCATTTTCATATGGAGGCTTAGAAATGGTAGGATTCTGGTTCGGGTTGTGTTGGATAAAATGGGTATTAATTTTGATAGTGTACAATGTCCATGTTGCGAAAAGGAGATTGAATCCATTAAGCATTGTTTGTTGAAATGTAAATTTATAAAAGAGTTCTGGATAAAGGTGTTTCATTGGTGGGGGATGGATCTTGTAGATGTTGGCTTGCTTGAGGAGTTGTTAAAATTTAAAGGTTTGCGACATTTTTCAAAAGAAAAAATTGTTGTGTGGCATGTTTGTGTTTGGTCTTCTTTGTATATAATTTGGATTCAAAGAAATGATAAGGTGTTCAAGTCTAGAGATGAGGTGTTTCTAGATTTATTTAAAGAGATTCAACTTCGGTCATATAGGTGGTTTTCGACTAGAGAGAAAAATGTGAAGGTATCTTGGAATGCTTGGAAAGAGCTATCTATGGGACAATTTTAATGGGCTTTGGATATGTTTGTTGTTTGTTTCGGATTTTTTGGGGTTCTCCAAAGATATGTTTGCATTCTTTGTGATTTTACACTATTAGGATTGGTTTGCTGTTGGTGGTCCCAATGGGTCGAAATTTTGGTTTAGGTGTGTTGGCATCACCTTGATTTTGTATGATTTTAAGCTGATTTTGTTATTTTATATTTATAGGGCGTGAGGTTTTGATGGTCTTGTGGTAGTTTTTGTTTGATTTTGTCCTATAACTAATTTTTGATTTGTTGTTTGCTCCTTTAAAGTTACATTTTGTAATAGTAAAGGTAGCAAGTTTGTAATGCTCTTTTATTTTGTACTTTTTAATAAAACTCTGTTAGTTTCAAAAAAGAAAATAAAAAAAATGCGAAACGCACCTAAGACCTCTTAGGTTTTCACATGAAATTGTTGGTAAGCACCCGAAAATATGTACAGTTAACTGGAAAAAATAAAAATACGTTAATGGTTAAAATACCTAGAAGTCAAAGATAACAAATTTAGAGGAAATACTATGTCAAGCTTCACGGTAACACACATCAAGATATCAAAATCGATGTTTGAATCAACATAAACCCGACGGATCAACTTGGTCACTGCTACAATGTTGGATAAATTGATCCAATTAAACTAAAAATTATAAAGAGTTCCCGCGACATTTATATTTTAATTGCTTTATGAATCATATCAGAATAATTATCATAGACCTATGACCTAGCATTACTGAGGTAACACAATAGCCAAAAAAGTCGTAGGTTCAAGTCTCTTAGTATCTCAACACAAATGTTTAAATAATACGTTTGTGTGGTTAGAGCCTTACAGGAGTGTGCTTTAATTCTAACCAAATTATTTCACTGGCATACAGGAATACTACATAAGAATAATTTTGAGACCAACAGTTTCAAGTAATAGCAGGTGAGTAAAAAGAATAACGGCAAAGAGCTTAGCTTCTAATGCCAGAGGTATTGACATGTAAAATCAAGAACTTGTAACAGCAGTATCCAAAAATGGACAGAGACTGTAGTTCATACCTTTGTTTAATCGTTGTTGAGAAGAAATCGACCCTTGTCTATAAGACAAAGTTGCATTCCTGCACAAATTTCATTTCACCATTAATATATTTAGTCCACAGATGCTTGAAATGGTTCATGGAAATGTCAAGCCAAGGTTTCATGTTCCCATCAAAATGAATGACTGCAGCGTTACTGATATCATCCATGCTTATACTTGGGTTATACCCAAGACCAAGTAGATGCCATTTTTTATCCAGCGATTTTGTTCTTGAGTAGAACGTGATGAGTCCAGGTGGGAGCGACCCTAATTGCCATAACGTCCGGTCTTCATTCTGGAAAAGAATAGTAAAAATGTAAATCATTAGGTATCATTTATGAAAGAATTTCTAATCAAAAATGCAAAAAATAATAAAAGTAATAAAAAGAACCATACAAGGTCCTGCCAATAATTATACTGATCAGTTAATCGTTCACGCCTCCAAGCATCAAGATCAAATATATTCATGCCAAAAGCCCAGGCACAGGCCTTTGGATTGAACTTATCCCTAATCAGTGGGTGGGAAAAGTTCAAATAATGAGCATAACGGTGAAACGACCCAAAGCAGGTCTCAACAGCCCCATTCACCTTTCCATCCATGTCAAGTTCCCAGAGTTCAGTCAAATCTTTCTGAACCACAACGTCATCATCTAAAAATAATATGCGGTACAGCTTAGGGAATAGCTCTGGCAAGTAAAACCTAAGGTGATTCAACATTGACAAATACTTCGGATTCCTAAATTGTATGTTGTTGCTTGCATCCTTTGTTTCATTTTCCGCATCGTTCTCGAAGTAAAATTTCTGTAAATTTGCAGAGTCTAATTGCCTGAGAACTGGAACGTATGAGGAGTTCAAGAAAGTATATTCCTCCACTGCTTTCACCTCCACAAAAGCACCTCCTTGTAATGGACTCATTTTAAGCCAAACCTTCATTGCAGCCAGATTCATCTTATCTGTGACAACATGGAAAACATGTTTCCAGGGCTCTTCAGCATTCATTACTGTTGAGTTAACCACAACAGAGACTGCAATCACATTATCTGAAAATATTGCATAATGGTACAACGAGGGGTCCTCAAACTCAGGCTTTGGCGCCTCATCTGTATAATATTGAGGATTTTCTATCCAATCTCCCATTAGACGCATAGCAAGACAATGCAAACTCTTTGGAGTTGACTTTGCTGCAATTAAGCTAGCAAATGCACCATTCTTCTTAGCTTTAATTAGCAAATCTTGAACAGCAAATATTGTATCTTTCAACTTCTGAATTTTCAACTGATTATCATACGACTCTTTCGTCTCGGTAATCATCAACCTAGCAAACTTAATTTTATCCTTAACCTCCTTCTCAAACTGTCTCAACACTTCCTCATCCAACGGCCCATCAGTCTCAAACAATGCAGCACGATACTCTGGTTTCATAACCAATTCAGTAAAATTCTGTGCCATATCCTCAAACATTTGAAGCTGTTTCGATATCTCAATCTTAAGCTTCCTAGCATAAGCACCATACACATTCACAAGCACTATATGATCATTCGCTTGCTTATGTATTAAATCTACCCTAGTTTTTAACTGATCAGACTTCAAAGCTTGAAATGTCCTGTGCACCAATGCTCTCCCAGTTGTTTTCACGTCCTATAACATTTCAATCAACACAAAACCGATACATCATTTTGAAGTAATACTCAACAAATGATAACTCTTATTGCATCAAGAAATATTATAAACCATCATACAATTGCGCATATACAGACTTTATTCTAATAAAATTATTTAACCAAATTGAAAGTAACAGAAATGCAACTAATGATTTAATACGTCAATTGTAACATTCCAGCCTAAACAGAAGCATCCATAACATATTATGAATATCATTTTTACAATAAAAAAGCACATCAATTAAATGTTGGCATTATAATATTACATAATTGATTAATACACAAATATAGATACACACGTTGCATTAAAATATTAAATTAATGCATATACATATAGATACACATGCTGCATTAAAATATTAAATTAATGCATATACATATAGATACACATGCTGCATTAAAATATTAAATTAATGCATATACATATAGATACACATACAGAGTGTTGAGAGAAATGCGCGGGACGGGAAGAGAAAAGTACGGAAGCCGTAGCAAAGAAGAGAAGAGTAAACATAGCGGAGATGAAGATCCGGTAAGAGAAGAAGTTGCGTACGGCCGAGGAAGACGAAGATCCACCGGTGCTTCTGCCGCTTCGTACTACGACCGCCATATCTTCCGGCAAAATATGTAACTAATTACCAACCTATAAACACACTGTTTAAGCTAATCTGTATAGCAGTTGAGGAAGTTTTAGAATATGCATATTATATTCAAAATCAGGTAATCAGATAAGATCCAAAGAGGCGGAGATGTGACGGTAACCGCGACGGCGATCGGATGCCGCGTGGTCGGTTGTTGGTTGGTTGGTTTTCTGGTTTGGTGGGCCCGTTAGGTGAAAGATTACACGAGTGCCATTGAAATTTTTACTTTTTGTTTCTATTTTTAAAATAAGTGTAATTATCTCCCCTTAAGTTTTAAAATTTAGTGGATAATTAATAATCACATTCTCCATAACCGTAGGATGGAAAACAATTGTAAATATTATAAAACATCTATAAGCGAGGAAAATGATGATATAAGTTATCGACACTAGTAGTATACATAATTGGTAAATTTTATTTAAGCAAATAGATATGTAAGTGCACATATATGTATATGCATGTAATACAATGCACATGGAACAATTATATATATGTTTATGATAGTGAGAATGTGAGTCTTACCTTTCTAAAAAGAAATATACGAAAAGAAGAAATAATTAGGAGTGGTATCAGAAAAAAAATATTATAAGAGAATGAACTTAAAAACATAAACATATATATTATAATTTTCAAACATAATAAAATGCTTATAAAACACTATATATAATATATCATTCATATTAACATAAAAGGTCGCCAAAAATCACATACTAAGTGATATGGTTTATTGTTAATTGGGTTGGGACATACAAAAAGCCTAACAAAATTAACTCAAAAAGAAAAAAAAATTTGTCTTTCCTATTTCAAGCTCGGTATGAACAGAGGTCTACAATGCCTACTCTTTAGTACCATCACTAGAAATAACCTTAGGCACCACTATTTAGTCAAATACAAACAATATGACTCTTATATATTGAGTTTAAAATGCGAATGAGAGTTCAAGCGAACATGTGAACTCTTTCATGTCTTAAAACAAGAGTAAATTCCATAAATAATCTCTCTTGTTAAACAACGATTTACAAAAATCGTTCATATATCTATTTTTTACCTATTTTATCCAATAAATTCATGTTTTAGATTACCTAAAATAACTATAATACCCTTGTTATCATTTTTTATTTATTTTCTATCAATTTAATTCATAACCACTAGGTCCATCATCCATTGCCTTCTCCTACCATTTTCTCTTCCCTAACCCTAACCACCCGCCTTCACCTCCGTCATCAAACCACCGTCACCATCAAATATTCCCCAAAGACACAATTTTGTATTCCTTTTTTAATTATTAAGTCAGTTTCTATATAAAGAAATACAAATATTATTCATTGTACCTAACCTCATCCCTCTCAATCACTTTACTCTAACCTGAGAGTTGAAAACCTCAATCTTTGACGTAAAAAACCACCATACTTCCGGTGATCCAGTAGTTGAAAACAAACATACAAATTCACTAACAAGATTCCTGACGTAAAAATCGATTCTAGGTCTACACCTGCAACTTCCGGCGAACGAGACCTGAAACTTCCCGTAAACGAGACCGAACTTCCGGCGAACGAGAAATGCACTTTCCGTTTGTAAATCATACAGACCCGGCGACAGTCCGTTGGTTTCTCGTTGATTTAGTAACAATCTCGTCGGAATTATACCTCAAAATGGGTTTTGATTTTGTGTTTCATACGCTGATTGTGTCTTTGGATTGAGTTATTTATTAACTCAGATTTGATGTATGTGATGATTTTCATGAATGAGATTTACTGATTCAGATTACCTTCGAAGGTGACCAGCTCCCACCCGATATGAAAATCAAATCCATTCTCTGGTAGCTCTGCTGGCCGGAGAATGAGCCTCTACGATATGAAAGTTCAGTGGTTTTGTTCAAGAGAAATAAAATAATAAATATATTACTTCTATTTTTTATATAATATAAAATGAATTAAATATTAGAATTATACAAAGGTACGTTAATCATCTTAGATTAACAAGGACCGTATACGAGCGAATGTAATTTATTGGACCGAAAAAGTAAAAGAAATATATACATAGGTTCGTTGTTCGTAAATCGATGTAAATCATCGGGACCATTTATAAAAGTAACTCTTATGGTAAAGGATTATATATCGAAGGTGACTTAAATATATAATTTTGTTTTTGTAGACCATCTATATTTGAAAATGATTTTGTAGGTCATTCAAATATATCATTTTATTTTTGTATGTCACTCTAATTTGTATATTATTCTATATATATTAAATTCGACTAAAAACTCATCGGAAAAGTGTAAAAAGACACAAATAATCATGTATTTGAATAAAACTAAAATATAAATAATGTTAATTAACAAATATAGGATTATTTGTGTCCCTTCACCTTTTTTATAAATTTTTAGTCGAATTTAATATACATTAAACAATATACAAATTTAGGTGACCTACAAAATTCTTTTCAAATATGGATGACCTACAAAAACAAAATGATATATTTGAGTAGCCTACAAAATCATTTTCAAATATGCTTGATCTATAAAAACAAAATGATATATTTAAATGTCATTCAAATATATAATCCCTAAAACAAAAAAGAAACTTTGACCCTCTCATACAGAAGGGGAGTCATGTAACGTAAGTTCTCCAATAACAACTTTATATCCCCAAGTTCTTATCTGGTTCTAGCTTGCGTTGAATTTGTCGATTTCAACTATGGAACTTGCATGGCATTAGCATGGTAAATGACCTATTGTGAAAAGATGGAACCCCAACTTGGCTGGTTTGCAAAATACAACAAAATTTCCAACCAGACCTGATAATCTATAACACTAGTATTTGCCTTAAACACGTATTACAAAATATGATGACCTGAGATTTTGGATGAGCCGGCTGACCAAAACCATCTATGAGAACTACCTCGACTTAACGAACCTTGACTTGATAAAGAAGTACCCCTAATAGTGGAACGATTAGAATGAGGAGTACTTTCAGAATGTCTTTTGCTTTAAGCTGCCTTGCGTCGATGTTTCTTATAGTCTCACTGGACTGAGTTACAGTCTCATTGCATGTCTTCTCTAGCTGAAAAGTTGAAATACTGCATATTAGTGATATACACATTGCATACCACTTAATTCCAATAAATGACCAACACATCATTCAGTAATGAGCAACACGCTTAGACGCATCCAAATTGAATGAAAAGATAAAGCCATGTCACACGATTAATCAGACACAAGTGTTGCAGCTTTGCAGGTCACCCAATTCAAACGAATTTGAGCCATCTACACAGTATTTTCTAATCTTAAAATATACAGAACTTGAGCATAGGCCACTGACAAAGTTACTATAGACAAGATATTAATGAGCTACCTCAGAAATGGTTGATAAGGCTTCTTTGTTTTCTGTAGTGAAGTCATTCTCTCCACTGCTAGCTTTATCACCTTGGATGACTTTAACATCCGGACCTTTGTCTGTTATCTTCAAGTTCTTCACCAAGAAATAGTTCTCCTGTTTCAACATAGATATCTGCATGCATGCATAATTGATAATACCATTAAGACACGATGGTAAAAACAAATCAATCAATAAACCAATACTATGTCTACAGCATTATATTAGAACCTGCTTCTGGAGGCGTTCTCTTTCAAGTGCCATCTGCAAAACCAGATCGGTTATGAATTTGCTACGGAGACTTATGTCTTTAGCAGATGCCTTCTTGGCTTCCTCCATTTGATGCAAAGACGTCTCTAAGCATTTAACCCTACCCCTAACAAAGCTAAGTTCCTTCTTCAGTTCTGCATTTGACTCCGATAACAAAATACATTTATCCTCTACACTGTCAAATTGAACCACACTTTGTGCAACTTTTTTCTTCATGTCATCAATTACATTATCCATGTCTTTAGTTGTAGAACGTAACATGTTGTTCTCCTCCTGACTAGCTTCATTACATGCCTCTGCATGTTGTAGCTTAACTTTAACATCACTAAGCTCTTTCTCAAGCGAAATCACTTTCTCATGGGCATCCTTGAGTTCCTGACACTTGTCTTCATAATTCACAACCCTGCTCTCTGCTTCAATTATTTGTTCTCTCAAATCTTTAATCATTTTTTCCATTTCCACAATCCCTTCGCTGGATGCTTTCTCATTAACCAGCTGAACCTCGTATTCTGTAACGCGTGCTTCGAGTTTCTGTAAAGCACTTTTTAATTCTGCTTCTCGGTGAACTGAACCGTTAAGATTGAACTGTAAAATCTTCATTTTACTTAATAATTCTCTAGAAGTTTCCATTAAGAGGTCAGATGCATTGTCTGTTTCATAGAACTTCTCCAAGGCTGTTTCAGCTTCCTCTTCAGCATAATTTACTTCTCGTTCTATTATGTTCAGCCTCATCGTCAGAGTTTCTTCAACTTGAGTTAACTCGCTCACCCTCTTTTCCAAATCTATTTCTCTTCCCAAAGATTTCTCAAGCATCCTCAAAATATGTCTCTGATGTTCCACACTCTGCATCTTCATTTTCTCAGTTAGTTCTTGAACATCACTGCTGTTTAAGGAATCTGTATCGCCTTCATCCCCAGCAACTTTTTGAAAGTTCCTCTCAAAGTTGGCAGATCGTGTTTTTATCTCTACAACCTGCTCAAGCGATTGCTCCAATGATTTTTCAGAATCATACAACATGTCTTCCATTCCCACAAGATGTTCTCCCAAGTGTTTTCGTGACAATAAAAACTCTCTTACATTAGCCTTCTCTATCCTAAGATCAGATATGTGTGATTCTAGTACTATCGCCTCTGAATTTAAAAATCCAGATAATAGGTCGTATTCTAGTGCCTTGACAAACAAATCGGGATCCATATCAGGAACAAAGGCCTCAAAGTCACTTTCCATAGTTTCCACATGCATCGACAGCATGTTCAAGTTGGCCAGATTCTCGCATATATATGTTGTATGCAGTTCATATCTTGCTAAGATCTCTCCAGTACTTTCTGAGTCTCGAAATGTATCACCACCAGAAGAAGTCTTTAAGGATACGCTGCTTTTATTGAACTCTGTTTCTATCCCACCAGAATGAATAGATGCTGGAGGAGATGATGCATCGTAATTGGTGGTGGCATCCATCTCAATAGTCCAGCCTGTAAAAGCTCGATTCAGAACCTGAAAAAGTAGCTAGAGGAGAGGCATATCAAACTTCTAACCACAAACAATAATCATAATAATGCTAAGAGTTTGCATCCAACACCATTATAAAGCAAACATTATAGGTGATGCAGGGGATATAAAGCTAATACAACTATTATAATGTCTAGGAAGCCATATCAAAGATTGATATCCAAAGAGGACTCAGCATCAATTTGTAAAGTTTACTCTATAAAAATTCAAGCATCAAAGGCTTAAGTCACCCTAATGACTATCAACCAAGGTTTTAAAACCTGGGTTTCAAATTGACCTGCTTGGACAGCCGGGTCCGGTCCAACCGGGTCAACCCGGGTCCATCTCAAAACATCAGGTTTTTACAAAGCCTATACTCAAAATGTAGTTACTATTGATAATAAATACACTTAATTAAGGAACTAAAAACCTAAAACACCAAAGGATCATTTACACACAGAAATACAGCATACAAACCTAAAAGAAACAAAAGGTTCTGAACAACAAAAATATAAATCACAAGGCAAATTACGTAATAATATCAGATAAAAGACATCGAATCGAATTAGAAGGGAGATACTGAAAACGAGATTACGAAATTAAATTCGTAATCTAACATACCTAATATAAAAATTAATCGGAGTCGGTTTCGACTTTTTATGATTATGCAGTTGCGATTCACTTTTATTTTTCTTCTAATTTATTGCAGTATTTTTATTTATTTACTGTGTCATAGTGATCTATCCTTCTTGAAACCACCACTGCACCACTTCCCCACTTTTCACAATATTTTCATAATTTTCCTTCAGGTTTTGTAGAATGACATAATAGTCCCTGAGTTTTAATATTCTTATGATGGAGGTTCGTTTCATTAATTCATTCATTAGTATCCACTCGTTATCAAAATCTACTAACATAAATGTATCGGGCGGAAATGATTTGTAAAGCTAAATGTACACCGTTACGCACGACAAACGTATATACAAATGTCATTTCTGATAATATTAGAACTATAAAGGTTTTAAAATAAATTATCTGTAGACAAATTTAACGTAACGGAGTTAACCATATCGTTTGAATTGATAACTGTAAACTACGAATAAATATGACTATTGAACTCTAGTAAAATAGATTTACAAGAGCATTTATTTATAGGATTAGAATTCTTGATAAACAGATAACCTAACCTAATACTTATTGGAAACAATATCAAACTAATATAAATAAATATTAACTAAATATAATTACTAATAAATCTAAACAATATCTCTAAAATATATTATTTAATACGTTCACGTAGTTTGTGCGGGAGGAAAACGAACAATCAAACTGAATATGAAATTTGTAGAAGAAAACGTTTGTTGGTTGCATGGGCTCTTTCTCTTGCAGTAAATGCATTGCTTTGCTTTGGTTCCTTTTTCCTTCTTTTCTTTTGTTTTTGTTTTGTTTTGATATCGGCTCTTTGACCCGAAAAACTTAAACGCAACGATTATTTGATCGAGAGTTGTTGTCGCTAGTAATGATATTAGAAGTAAAAATGATCAAAGTCTAAGAAGGAAAAGTAGGAGTAGATAAAAAGTAAGAATAAAAGATTTGATGACGAAGAGTTATTTAGAAGAAGATTATAAGAAATATTTGATTTGGGAGAGAAAGATAGAAAGAGTTTTTTATTTTTTTCAGAAGCAATTTTAGAAGAAAATGAGAAAAGAAAACAAGAGAGTTACTTTAGAAGACTATTAAGAAGAATAAGTTTAAAAGGTTGATTGGGAAATGAAAAAAATAGATTTGAAAAGAACTGTTATCACAAGTAAGAATCATTAAGCGAGGAGTTACTATAAGATGACGATTGAAAGATGGATGTATTACTCGATGTTAAAGAACAATTTCATTGCGTGAAAACAAGTGCTTTGTGAACAAAAGAAAAATATATCACTAGGTCATCAACTCTCTGCCATCAATTTGTGAAGCTTAAATAATTGCTTAAAACTTCTTTGTAAGTCAATGCAAATAAAAATAAAGTATAGATAAGGACGGCTAACTACAGAAAATTTGCTTTATAAAATTGAGGATGATTTGTGTATTGTTGGTAGGATTTTTTTCTAAATAAAAGAAGATATATAAAGATTGCTCGGTAAAAACAAAGTTAGTGAAGGAATTAAGATAGACGATGATAAGCTACAACTTTAAGAAGTATGCGAAAGAAGATTAACTTGAAAAGAGTTGAAGAAAAGCAGTGAGCCACTAAGAAACGTAAGAAGTAGAAGATAATTGAAGCTAGTTAATTAAGAACAAGATGAAGATCTACTTGATGATGATTAATGAACGAGAAAAGTATGAACAATATTTAGAGATTGAAGATCAAACAAGAAATAAATGGAGCATCCCTCTGGACCATCGGCATCTAACCGATGACCAGAGGATGTTATTTTATAATAAGTTTATGTTTAGAACTCTAGCTCTGATACCATAATGATTTCCAAGTTTGTGTTTAGAACTCTAACCGATGAACAATACTGCACTTTGATCTCTAAACTTTGCATGTCCATTCCAAAACTTATCTTTGTTTAGCTCGAGACCCTTGTACCATAATTTTCATCATCAACTAACATTAGGATACATACGAGGATCCCACCAAAGTAGTGTTTCCATGTGCGAAGAACTGTTCATCTTACTTCCAAGATAGCTTGAACGTTGTGAGGAGGGTTCATAAACTTCAAAAGTGGCCGATACTTGAAAATCATTTACCGTTTTCATTATAGGTAGGTCATTCTTCCTAAATCCTAATATCATTATGAAGAACCTATATTACTGGGATTTTGGAAGTATGACCAGACCATAATGGAAAAAGATAAATTACTACAAGTATCGGCTACACTTGAAGTTTGTGAATCCTCCTTGCAACATTTCAGCGATGTTGAAATATATGGAGAAGATGGCTCGTTCTTCATGAGCTACTACATGGAAACATTACTTTTGGTTAGATTCTCTTGCGTATTCTAATGTTAACTGAATATGTAACTTATGATTTGACGGGAAGTCTTTTGATGATATCCGATTCCTCTATCTTCTTTGAATGAGGAGAGAGAGAGTACTTTTCCTCTCCCTTTGGTCGAGTGGGATATCGAAAAGTTGTGGCGACACAATTTTGATATTGACATGCTTACTGTATGAAATTGTAAGAGCTCTTATAAGCGGAGATTGAAATATACATGTTGTTAATATATTTGACGTTTTAGAGCCTTCAAAATTTTCAAGTTGCAAGCTTCTTTAATGTAAAATATAAACAACAAATACACTCCTTTGAACTACAATTAGCAATTGTCAAAGGAGTAATTCCTGAAAAGATTCGAAATATACATGTTGTTACACTGTATAACTTCATGGGACCGGTCAATGGGGCCGCCAAAAGGTCTGTTACCCATTTTACACTATGTAACTTGTACTACAAATGACATATTTACGATTGTTATTGGTCAACCTATATAACACAAACCATCTTCGAACGTAGTTATCAGACTCCCTTCTTTTACTCAACATACAACATCATTCTTTATTTCAACTTCACAAAAATAAATGGATCACATGTTCTTGCTTCAAAAGGCTACAAAAAAAAGTGAAATTAGCTTGATAAAACTAGCTAATCTTGAAAATCTGCCTAAATTTCAAGAAAATGTGAAGACTTTGATCATATATATACAAAGCTCAAAACAAAACGTTTCACTGAAATCTGGGAAATGCGTAGCTGTAATAATCATCTGGCACTCCCACCATCATCACCACCACCGACTCCATGTCCTGAAAACTATTTTTTCGACTTTTGCTAAGTTTTAGCTTATATTTAGTATCCTTCAGCTTTTGTTCAAGATAAACCGTCTTTTGATCAGATGAAAACTTGAGCTCATTACTTGTTTCTGTTAAGAATTTGCATTTGGCTTCAGCAATCTCAGCCCTTCGTTCTGCCTTAACAATTCGATCTTTCAAATCTCTTACTGCATTTTCATTTTCCATAGATACTTTTCGTCCTGCCACATCAGCATTTTCTTGATTATTAAAGCTTGGAGCTTTACTATCAGGCTGTAACATATTAACTTTACTTAACAAATCTTTGGAGATTCCTATTAAGATTTCGGACATATGATCAGCTTCATACAATTTTTCTAAAGTGACTACAGTTTCTTCTTCAGCATAAATAAAGTCTTGTTCTGAAGCGTGCAACCTCATTGTCAATGCTTCTTCAATTTGAGTCGACTCGTTCACCCTTTTCTCAAACTCGATTTCTCTTTCTAACGACTTTTCAAGCATCCTCAAAATATGTCTTTGATGTTCCATAGTCTGCAAGTTCATTTTGTCTTTTAGTTCAGGAAGCTCGTTGTCCACTGAAGCCGCTGAGTCATCTTTGTCTGTACCTAAAAACATATTTATAAAAAAAAACACAGATTAGTTATATATGGTCTGCACATGAATAATGTATATAATAATGTCGCTTTTGGTTCACAGAATTTGATGAAATTCATAATAATTGGAATGACGAATTCATTTCTGTCGACTGTTTGGAATGACAAATTCTATCAACCAAACGCATTCCAATTCCTTCAGAAAACATTCCACAAACCAAACGCAACATAAGGATCTTACAGGTTTCTCCTCCAGCAAATCTTGACACGTTCTTCTCAAACATTGCAGCCCGTACTTTTAATTCTAATAACTGATTCATCGACTGTTGCAATGACTTCTCTGAATCGCGCAACATATCTTCCTGTTCCATAGAAGTTTCTCCCAAGTACTTACTTGAAGATATAAACTCCTGCATATTATTTTCGTCATTCTGACAATCAGAAATTTGAGTTTCTAACACGCTCACCTCAGAATTCAGAAACCCTGATAACAAGTCAAATTCCAGTGCCTTGAATTCCAAGTCACTCATGTTTGGATTTATATCAGATACAAAAGCCTTAAAGTCACTTTCTATTGATTCCATATGCATCAAGAGTAAGTTCAAGTTAGCCAACTTCTCACAAACACAAGCCATATCGAGCTCAAAACGTGTAACAACTTCTCCAACACTTTCTAACTCTTGAAATGTATCTGCAACTGAAGAACTCCTTCTGGACATTGTTTTGAATTCGGATTCTGGTCTACAGGAATAAACCGATGCAGCAGCCGAAGATGGCTCGTAACCAAAGCCAAAGTGTTCCATTTTGAGATGTAACAAATTAATTTAACAGTTAACACCTGATACAAAATCATCATAGCCATGATTAGATTCTACAACCAATGATATTGTTAGAGGTATGAACATGTATATATAATATTATGTATGTGTGGCGAGACAAGATTATGATTTTCTAGACGAATCCATCCATAATCCTATTAAAAAAAGATAAAAAAACATTATTTAATCGTTAAGAACAAAATGTAGCTCATAATTATATACATTTTCGTGTAATAAATGATAAAACTACATGTGTGTATTATAATTGGTAACATCATATGGAAGCATTAAGTCGGGAACAAAATGAAGATGTAAATTAGCTAACAATGAACATGCATTTGTTATGTGAATCCGGAATCAACATACCTGATGATTTATAATCAGAAATTTCATGGATAAAGAAAGGGGAGATTAGCTGTTCTATGATTACAGATTTCATTTCATGGCTTAATTTGTTGCTGTTAGCAATTTGGTATTTACAACCTCATGTGCGGTTTTTCCTTTTCATCATTCTGACCCCTGATATTTCCAACAATTACAGGAATAACCTTAAGTTTACTAAAAGTTGTATATATAACGTTCCTAACTTTGAATATTATTGCAATGCAGTCAAAAGCATAAACAATAAAAAGGGATTCATACTCAATAACAGCTTGTACTTAAATAGTTGTACACTTTTACCCCTACCTCTCGAACACTAATTATACAAACGGCAGTTATTTGCTGTGTATGAAATATGAATCATCTTTTCTTGCGCCTAAAATGTCTAAAGATGTAGTTTTTCACATTTATGAGTCAAGTCAGCAACGTGGTAGAATGTAAATTAATAGAATCTTATAAAAAAAATAGTAGTTAATGATACAACTGGCCGGTATCGAGTTAAGTCACTGGCCTTAGTGATATATATGCTTATTCCAGCTTTACATTGTCTAAAATTGTCGAATTGCTTTTGGGTCCGAATAGAACCATCATGGTTAAAGAAGTATTTTGGTTTTTCAACGTATCAATTAGTGAATTTTAGCTTAAGTTACCATACATTTTCAACCAATTCTGACAATGTTTGTTGAATCTATATTACTGGGTGTTTTATTGATATTCTGTATGTTAGTATATACGAGTAAGTTATGCATTCCAATATACCATATATGCTGACTTCGACAATTTGCAAACAATAACTACAAACAGTTTGGAATTTCAATGTTAGTATTTACTATTATGAGAAGCACATTAACCTAGAGGTTGCGGAAGGGGAGGCAATATGTATATACGTGTGGTTGTACACAATATGTGGTTATCTTAAAAGTAAAAAAAAAATAAAAATAAAAAAAGTAAATCTGCAGCTTGTTCAATTCTCCGCACAAACAAAGTTCTACAACCATCATTTCCCAGATGTAATACCGAGTAAAGCCTAGTTCGTTTTTCAAAAACACGACGGTAGCCAAACATGATTTTTCCAATTTGAGTTGCAATCTTTTAAATGTACTAAACAAGGCCTAAACTTGTTCTCCAAAACAAAATTGGAAAAAAGAAAACATTGAGTATGTTGGTGATTATGTCTTAATATGTCACAAATAATTAGTATCCGGAACTAACCAAAATAAGACATCCATAGGAACTCATGGAAGCAGCTTTATTATTGATCATCAACCTTTAAGTCTTGAGCTTCTATAACATTTTAGCACATTTTTGTGCTTGAGCAGTGCATCAACTAAACACCCCACAACCCCACAAATTATAGACACTAAAAACACCACTATTCTATATACTGATAGGGAAACTGAATAATATGAAGGTTAAGGGTTACCAATAGTATTCACAAATGGTACCAGTCTCTTGTAGTCCCTTCTTCCCCCAAGTACACAATTATCAAGCACCCGACCAAGGATCAGACGTGTATTCTGCAAGGCCAATTCTTTAGCCGAAATACTTGATTCAGTTGATGGTCCTCCACGAGCCATGAATGCTGACTCATCAATCCCACCAAGGCTGCTTTCATGGTAAGCTGGATCATGATTAAGTTGCATGGGCATGGATCCATAGTTATGTAAAAGAGCTTCTAATACACTTAGTGCCTCCGAACACAAACTGCTATCAACTAGCTGTGAGATCAGTGCATAAATATGTTGGCTCTGAACAGCATCCATTGGAATATTGTGAAGTAATTGTTTCAGTATAAGAAGAACCACACGTTGATACTCAACGGGTCCTTTCTGTAGAAGATTCAATAAATGCCCGAAAGTCATCACCGAATGCTTTGGTAACCACTTGTTACATAACAATGGCGCCACACAAGCAAGTAAATTGTCTATGCTTTTAATTCTACCTTGTGAATACGCCATGAAGATGGTGGCTAATTCGTCTAATGATTTTGCCTGACACCATATTGCTAGATTCACCGAAACTGAACGAGCTTTTTGGTGTTGCTGTAATAAGGGCGAAGTAGAGTCCAAGCACACAACTGCATCTGGATTTAGATGTAAACAGAGCCATGGAAGCAAGCCTGTGATGTTCATCAAAAGTCTTGTCTCTGGGTCCCCAAAGATTGAATCGCAAGAGGGTATGGTTAGCCTTGAGAGAACCTCGATGGAGATATCGTGACTCACCGTTGACATGAGTCCTTTGAGGACTAGAGGCTGCACACCTTCAAACACTGGAACCTTTCCATCAGATGGTGAACAATTATCAGAACATCGTGAGTCCATTCTTCGGTAGTCACTAGCGCTAACACTGTGATCAAGCTCATCTCTTGGCATACTTGAAAGGAGAATGTGTTCCGTGGTTCTTTCTGAAAATGTTAAATGGTCAATGACACGAACAAATAGTTCGAGTACCTGGCAATAAACATGAACAAAGTCCGTATGCATCATAGCCACACATCCCCAGAAAAGATGGGGATAGAGAATCACCTTCTTGGGCTCCACATTTTCCACCATAACTTGTAGTGTCAAAAGAATCTCCATAACAAATCCCAAAACTGCTGGTGCTGGATATGCTAAACATCTATGAAGGCATCTGAGAAGCGACATACATGCATCATGGTTAACATGTGGTCGGAGGGCTCGATAGATCTGGTGGGACCGGCAGGACAGGTGTCTCGATGTGCACTCCATGGCCCACTTGAGTGCCTCAGCTCCCCATGTCTCTCGAAGGTCACCTTGAAAAAAGATGGCATCCACCATGCTCTGAACGAAAGCAGACAGTAACGCTGCACTTTGGAGCTTGAATTCAATCACGGTGGCGTCCTCATTTTCCCACATCATGCTCCCACGTTTCGACTGAACATACTTAATCAGGCTCACAACCTGTTGACGGTTTTCTCCATCACTATTTTCAACATTGTAAAGCTCGAGATGACGCCCACCAAGAGAATACAATAGATTAACAAGCAAACGCTGGCAGTGTTCTAACACGATGTCTTCTGAGCTATCCATTGAGACAAACGTGACATGAAAAAGTAAAGGCAAGTGTTCCCTGAAATCTTCATCATTTTCGTAAGCAATTTCTGCAAGTAGAACCAATGCTATATCAGCATGGGTTAGTGAATGCTGCTGATGCTGATGCCCCTGTAAGGCTTTGTGCAGTTCTCTAGCGCTGAAACCATAAGTTCCACTACCAGTAAGCAGACTTTCTACATCAGAATTTGGAGTGTCAATGAGATAATCCCCACTGTCTCTAGAAAGATGCCGGCTTATAGAATTTCCTGCTGAACTCCGAACCCGACTAGACCGTCCAGCCGTAACCTCAGGAGGTATCGGTAGTACTGAACCTGAAGTGGTTCGACCTCCTAAAGGTATCGTTCTTGAGGAAGAGCTTCCACTTAGATTCCTTAGTAGACCATCCAGAGATCCTCGAACCAGAAAGGGTGACATGTGAGGCTGGTTATCCATGACAGACGGGAAATGGACAGCTGTTGGGCCCTGAGAAAATTCCAAGACGTAATTTTCATTGAGATCACTCTTGTGCAGTGTTTGCCCAACCGGTTCCAGGTTTTCCTCAAGCATTCGTTGGGCCAATTGGTAGACCAAGTGGTCAATTGTGCCTTGTGGGCAAATCCGAGCCAGATATAAGCTTACTCGTTTGGCAACTGAGAAGTATGTAGCAAATGCACCACTTATTTCTGCTGATGCATTTGAATCACAATCTTCAATTCCTTTAGAGATCAAAAAATCAAGAACCGGACGGATATTACGTGGCTTACTAGCAATAGTTCTCCAAAGCTTCTCAATTTCATCAGGAAACTGATCACCATGCCTCCACGTCACATAGTAAAGGCTTTTCAATAATCTTTCCTTCCACCCTGAGTTTTGAAGTTTCCAGAAATCAAGGTTTTTAATCCAAGGAGTCATGCACGTTAGTACTTGATGCTGTGCAATTATATCAACTGCGTCCAGTTGCCGCTGCATGATTTCCTCACAAAGAAGATGGCTCAGCTCGGGACGATCTTTGGCAAGTTTGCAAGATAATTTGTATTGGAATTGTTGGTAGGAGTCAGGAAGGTTTCCAACTACTGCAACCTGATAACTTCCTGACCCCTGGATCTTATCTTCAGCCCATTCACGGACAGATAGTGTCTCGAGCATCTGTAGAGCATCGTCACGAACCTGTCTAGATGGGTCCACCACCTTATACAGAATCAGACTCAAAAGCCGTTGAATTTCACATTTAGGTATCTCTTGGCGCATGTACACTTCAGCCAATACACTGAAGTATCCATCTGCTACACCAGCATCAGAAAAGTAGCACTGGAAAAGAAAATAAAACATTTTATACTCAAAATCATAACCAATGGATACAATACATTAAACTATATGTCTCACCTGATCAATGCAAGCAGGAAATAGGTCTAGATTTGTAAGAATGAGATTTTTTAAGGCTATTTTGGCAAGCGAAACACGAAACTGACCAACTCTGGTCTTATCACGTCCATTAGCTCCTATCCGTTTAGCATAAAATGGAGCTCGTGGACCCGTGGGTGAATAACCAAATGGAGCCCTGATGTCAGACTCGATGAAAAGACTATTAATCCAATAGATAATTCGGCCACTCATTTTTCTTGCATTATCGAAATCAAAACAAGGGCCGTATAACAAGGATGCCATGCAATTCATGGAAGCCCATTGAACTGCCTCAACTTGTTCAGAGACTTCTTTGTCAAACGAAAATTTGTCTATGGAATCTTTTGATCGGGTGTGCTGACTGGACTTGTAGCGTTCAACTTCATGACGGTAATCACTTAGGCCATCTTCACTCATTGTATTACCAGAATCATCACAGCATGAGAGAAAAAGATCGAATAATCGTATTCTGGTTTTGGGATCAAATTTTTCTGACTTTGAATCCACAAACTCAGGGGCCAGGGATCTCAGTACACATGCAAGTGCATAGCGAAGAGTTTGCATCTCTTGAAAGTTCTCAAGAGATGCTGTTGTAATTAATCTGGCTGTTTCATCAATATACTTCAGGTAATGTAGACGTAAAACCGGCTTACGGTCCAGCATCCCAGGCCATATGTTCTCTGCAACGGTTCTGTATACAGTTGCAATATGGATACGCAGTTCTTCACGGCGAGGTTTTTGAATCTGGATCAATAAGAACAATGATTCTAAATATGCTGAAACGAAAGGAAAATGCATGATTGTAAGTATGAACACATACCTTCCATTTCGGTTTTCCTTCTGTTTCCAAAGAAATTTCATCCATAAGAGATGCCAGCTGACTGAACATTATTTCACACACTTCCAGATGTGAACGCCCAAGAGCCATAGTAGCAGCATGCTGAAACCAAATAGGAAGTATAATGTGAAAAGAGCTATTACTTCTATCGCATTGTATGTTTAGCTTTTTATTGATACAAAGTTGGTAGTTAATACTCACAACGTACGCTTCAGAACCAGATTTCAGTGAGGGAATGATAATATGGAATAGTTCTCGTGTTGCTGCTGCACCAGATTTATCCTTTCCAGGTGGACAAGAACAAGCAAACACGGCATACATGAGCCACTGATCTAGTTTGTTGTCTGCATCCTGGACCTGATTCGCTTTTCCCCCCAATTCAACAGGTGTCAGAAGTGCAAGACGCTTAGTAATCTGTACCCTGAGAATATATAATTATCCAGATTTGAAGGACCATTCCAGGTTTAAATAGAACATGAAACTAGAAATTCTAATTACTTAAGTTTTGATTACTTTGCTTCTTGAACAGAACGTGGGCAGAGCAGTGCACCATACTTGACAAGCTCACTAAGACACCGAGGCCATCTGTTCTTATCAGGGCTTTCAAAAAGCAAAGACTCGAGTGTTGCCTCAGGTGGTACTACATCAGATTCTCTTCTGAGATCAAAGGGTCGGCTGGAATCCCAGTAGCAACTCTGAACAATATCATCCTGTCAAATCCGTGGTTTCTACATTAAAAGTTAATATGAAAAAAGGTTAAGCGTAATAAAACAAAGTCAAATAAGGTAATACATAAGGTGAACACACCCCATTCTCCTCAAAAACATCGACCATAAGTATTGGGTCAACTTCATCTTCAGTGAGATCCGACTTCTCACATAATAGAAGGTTTTGTATGTTGTTGCGTATAGCACGCACACAACGCAACAACTCCAATGCTATGTGCCTGATATGACTCTCAGCAGAACTAAGGAAGATAAGACCAATTGCATCAATCTCTGAAGCATGGAATTCAATTGGTTCTCCATGATTAAAAGAAGATCTTTTTGATTTTTGGTTTATCTGCACATGCTTTGTATTTGAAGCATCACGTTCAATATTTTCATCAGAAAGGCAAGATCTCCATAAACGCAAGAGATCCAAAAGGTGTCCTAATGATGTTTGAATGAGATGAGGGAACTCATCAGGAAGCCGTAGGATGAAGTTCACCATACCTCTCACAACTGCAAATCTACGGTCAGGCATGCATTTTACAATTCGATTGAGTGCTTGTATTGCCTCTTCACGAACACCATGATCGATGCTTATCCCATGTTGGGGAATTATCTCAGTTATTCTATCACTTCGACCAACATCTTTAATCAGGTAAGGTACGCACTTCAAAACTGACCGAAAAAGATACCCTTGTGATTTTTCCTTGGTGATAGCATCTGCAGAACATATGCTTCATTAGAAGTCAAGATATTAATGCTACGATGTTAGCTTCCATTAAAAGAATACCTATAGTTGTCTTTGAAGAAGTGAGTAGAGCCAGATTATAAGCTCTATGGCATGACCTCAATATACACTCGATCGCAATCTTTACTTTCGGAATGTAGTGGCCTAAGTCCTGAGCTGCCAATGTTGACCAAGGATAGTCAAAGAAAGCTCAAAAAGAAACATTTGAAATCATAAAACAAAGGATTAATTACCGTGAAGGATTTCCAGACCAACATGTTCATTCACGGGAGACGTTGATATGCCAAGTAAAGCACGAAGACCAATGATCTTTGCCTCATTTGGACTATCTTGTTTAAGCATTTCCAATATCAGATGGTTTATGCAAAAGTCAAGGTTATGTTCCCCTACAGTAACACACAACTGAACAAGCTTATCATGTTGGACATCCTGTGTAAGCATCCCTTTCCTAAGAATTGTAATAAGCTGCGCCGTCACACTGTCCAGGTAGTCCCATACCCTGTTTGATGGTTGGGACTTCCCATGAACACTCAAATAAAACTTTGAAATACGGTGGATACAATCTAGTGCCATGAACCGCATGTTCTTATCCTGAAAAAAAACATGTATTGTTTCATCTGAAAAATTAGGATGGAGAAACAATGTGCATGTAAAGTTACCTTAAGATGCTTGTAGAGTTGCTCCGTATGAGGACTGAAGTTACCAAGAAAAACAAAAGGATCACCAAGACAGAGAAGCAAAGTCACTAAAGGGTAAGCGGCCTAAAACAAAGAATAATTTATAGGATCAATCCAAGAGAAAAGAATTGGAACATATGAACCTATAAGGATAAATCAAATCTAAGTCAAACGGAAAAAGTAAACATCATATCAGTGATTCAAAGACATGGTAATGGGCTGCTCGGACGGATTGGGTAAAACTAACAGGTCATCAGATTGGGTTGGACCCCCAAGACACTTCGTCACATCTTTTTACTTTTTGTGAATTATTAGTGTGTCAAAACCTTATTATAAAAATGATATTATATCGTAAAAATGTAATTGATTAATATCACAATTTAGGAGCTTTTCAGCTTAAAAATACATTTTGGGTAACTTTCAACCCGTTGATTTTAAGAAAGATGTGTATTTTACCCACTTAAAGTGTTAGAGATAAACATAATCCGAATCGACCCATTCATTAGTAAATGGGTCGAAATTGCAGCCTACTGATAGAGAAAGGCAAGGTAAGAAAAAGGAACCTCGCAACCATTAAGCTATAACTCACAGGTATATGCTTGCTCTGTTTATCTGCCCAATGAATGATCTGCACCCTTACCCGTGTAACAGCTTCATACCACACAGTAAGTGCACGTTGCACACCAGTAGGAGGCCAGTGACCTTTACAGCCATCTGCAAGTGGTGTTAAAATGTTTGACAGCATATTGCAAAGTGCATGGTGAAGTTCTTTTTTCCGTTTGGTGGGAGCATGATTAAGAGGGTTTGCTTTTGCCAGAAAAGATGCTGATGCATTAAGAGCACCCTCGGTCTTGACCTGGATATAATATTAATTAATTGACCAAAAAGACTTAAGATAGAAGGAGCATGTGCCACATACCCCAAGCCTTAGATGGCGCATGCCGCTAATGATACTAAGGGTTTCACTTCGAGCACCACCAGTATCACTCCGACGGGCATTCAGTTCCATGAAAAAACGTTCAGTTACAGGACTAAACCTGTTGAGTAGAAGCAAAACGTTCTTAAACTACTAAAACTAACTGCAAAGGTAATTTGATGCACTGATTGTCCATCACTGGCAATTCCAAGACTGATTTAAAGGTACTAAATACCTGATCTGTGATAGAGCACCTACAAGCTTTGCAACTAGGTCTAGTAGAAGCCCACGCAAGTTAACCAATGAGGGATATTCAACCTGACTTACAACCCTGCAATTAACAAATTTTCAGTTAGGCCCATATAAAAGTATCTGCCATGAGAGCTATAACTTGACTTAACCACCCACTTCTATCACAAAAACACAACAAGACCACGTGGCAAAAACTACACCGAGCTAAAAATAACATAACTAGATAGCTTATGTTGAAGCTTCTGAAGCCAACTTGAAATTACCTATCAGCATTGATCAACCAATCAAAAACAAAATGTTCAAGCCCGATCCAGAGTTTTTCTGAAAGTACAGTAGGCATATATAGTTTGAGAACCAATTGACTTACTTACAGGGATACACAATGTTGCAAATTGCCAAACCTGTAAGTCCCTCTGGTGGACAACACTGCACGAAGCGAATACATGCCGAGCAAAAAATGCACTCCGCTGCAAGCTGATCCAAGCAGAAGCATCATTATAAGTTTAAATTTACAAACAAGCAAATTCCAAATAATTAACACCAGATAGCTTGTCACTTAAACATGGAGATATACGCTATAAGTTTCAAAATCCAATGTGGCAGGAGTGTCATAGGCCGCACCATCTCATAACTCACATAAAGGGTGCAGGTCACAAGAAAGACCAAGAATGATTGCTGATATGAAGAGAATAATTCTTTTATTAAATATAAAGAAGTTAACAATCAGAACTAAGAAAACATTCTTGATTTCCATGACATAATTTTGGAAGTACACCTTTAAGTTTTCATAAAGAAGACCCCCGCCTATATATAAAATCAAACGAACCTTTTTTTGGACTGTAGACGTATCATTTGCACCTTTTGGGGATTCACTGCAAAAGAAGCCAGAAAACAGCATAATCAACTGTGTAGAACACATGTCTATTTATAATGCCAGATATATAATGGACTGGAGAAGCACGATATACATTGATGGGACTCTCATTAGCAAATTAGGTGCTAGACATTCATTTAATTTTCATCAAATTAAGTATGTTATCTATGCTGTTTTGTTCAGTAAACTCATCTTTATTTCTGTTTTCCCCAAATAGTTACTATATTATATAATGTCTAAGTGCAGATTATGTAGCTTTTAAACTGATCACTGGAAACATTTCAGGGAAAAACACCCATGAGGCCATGACATGTCACATATGCATATAAACATGAGAACATATCCTTCACAGACTCGCATATATTAATATTAAACAGAAAAGAACTCACATGTCTCTCCAGCGAAGAAGCGCTTCAAGAAGAGGTACAGGCATGTGTCGAGCCATCAAAGCTAAGGAGTCCAGCACTTGGTCATAGGCTGGATCTGACGGCCGAAAGTAGTGTCCATCCTGTAGTTCCCTCACAATTTGAAAATATAAGACATTCATGAGAAGATCAACTGAAACAAACTTTTTCAGTATAAGCAACACCATGCATGCATGGGACAGATGAACATTTATTCTCATCGACAGCTACAGAAATCAACTTATCACAAGTATAACTAAAAGCAAAAATATAAAAGTGTTTTCAACTTTACAAACACTAACTATTTCAAGTGATCATTTGCATCCTGTAATCATGTAGTTATCACTAAATTAAACCTCCAAATACTCGAGTAAACCTAATACTTCAAGTTTAGTACTCGTAACAGATATTGAGCTGTGTATTAATTCAAGCATATATGGAACTTCATTTTATCAATCATCAGCTTAATTCAACATCAAACAAGGTAGTGAGAACGTATTCTTACATGTAATTGTGTTGTTTCAATTCGACGTCTAGCAAGTGGAACGAACCGCTGTAGCAACGCGTCCACTATAAGCTGCGCCGCACTCCCCATTCTGATCCTAAGTAAACCTCCAAATCTAAGTTCTTCTTTTACTACCTCAAACTTAACATTTTCGCTTCACAACAAATCGGTAACCATCAAAATCACCTGACATTATCATTTACCGTCAAAACTACAACGTATACACAAAATTGTAAATAAAACTGAAATAGCGTACAAAACCCTAGCTTATTCGTCAACAGCAAACAGTTTCCATAATTGTTGTTCCAATTGCCTCTGTGTCATTACTTTCTGTCAATACGAAAACAATAATTATTTAATCAATACTGTAATTGAGCGATAATCGTCTTTCAAATTAGGAGTTTGTCCGGCATTTGTGAGGAAAGCAGAGAATCGGCATGTAATTCGCTTGGCATTGTCAATTTGAATTTTGGTGAAATCTCGAAAGTGTCCCTAGCGATATTTTCTCGTTTTAACTGTAACCCGTGACATACAGACTTCGTGCAATGCAACAAGGGTGTGGTTTCTAAATATAGTCTTTTTTTTCCCGGTAAATGCCAAGTATGGTTAACAATTAATGGTAGGGTTTGGGCCTATTAATTACTCGGATTCGCAATATGCTTTATTTAGGATTACAAGTGCACAATGTGTATTTTTGATCGATAGTAGTATTAATTTCTCCGTAATATTTTATCGCATTTTTTAATTAAGTTTGATGTAGTTTTAAAAGATAAAAATGTTATATAAGATTATCGTAGAATTATAATTGTTTGTAAGGTAGTTGTTAATTAAGATCTGATGTTCCTAAAAAAAAGGAAAATGAAAAACATAAAGTGAAAACCAACATTAATGCCGACCTAAAACCATCCTGAAAACCACAACCTTTTATTAGCATTAAAAAGTCATTCAACAGTTTTACGATTTTAATTAGTAGACACGTGCAAATCAAATGTAAGATCGTTGTAAGCCTATTTCTATATGAGATCTAATGGTGATCATATAATTGTAATCTTAAATAAATTCTTAGGAATTATAGCGGAATCAAACAATCAACAATGATTAGTTGAACACTTTAATACTTGTTGTCAGTAATTAACCAACTCAAACAATACTCGTGTAATTGAGGTTACACTCACAGACAATAAAAGGATAATTAAAACCAAACAAACAAGATAAACAAAACAATACAAACGCAAAGATATAACGTAGTTATGTCCGATCTTCAACTTTGAGATCGGTTTAGTTCATGGGGCCAAACCATAGAGTTTTTACTTTTATTTTCGGAGTCGAAGGGTTACAAATACATAGGGTATCTTTAAATAGGTAAAAAAACAACTTGCAAAACCAGAAAACACTTATTTCAACCGACCTAACTTCTCGTGGCGACCAAGTGTTACGCGCTATGTCGAAAGGGAAGATCGCTCAGCATAACGCCGAAATACCACTCGAGACACGTTGCTCGACCAGGGAGAGTCGGAAGACTTTCAATAGAAAGCTACTGTAACATACACAATGAAACTGTGATCACTCTCTAGTTATATGCACCGTCATCTTCTGCCCAAGAAGATACGTTGAAGTAGTGTGCGACGACTCCAACCACAAGATTCTTTCAAGAGACACCCGCCTCTTCCACTCATCGATTAAAGCCACGTCTTATCCTATCACCAATATGTCATCAACCACTCGTACATAAATTTTTCTATCTGATTTTCCTTCATAGCAATCAGAAAATCGCCAATAGTTACAGCACGTAGATCATCATCAAGGTTTACCCGTGAGAAGGCAATCACAACCTTGAAAACCTACATTATCAACTTTCGCTTTCCCATTGGTACACTAACCCAAAACATAGCTATGATTTCTATGAACACATCTTCTCCCACTCTACCCACTCTCACTATACATATTAAAATAACAACGACAGCTCTATGAGAAGATTTTGGTTCATCACACTCGGTCAGCCGCAAAATATTTTGCCATTGGATAGTATAAATTCGATAGTCTGAAAGCTCTAGTGTTACACGGAATTTGCATAATAAACCTGTAGAAACTTGAGATCCATCAATCGCACAACCATCTCAAGACTCCCACTAGCTTCGACACTTCCCTCGGTTACAAAACTCCCAAGAGTTCCCAAAACTCTCAACAATATCGAGAAGCTCATTAAGTCTTACAAGATTATTAGCCACTAACCCACTTGAAAATTTCCAATCGGTTCCTCAAGAAGATTCGCTCGATCGTTGAACCAAATCCATCACCCGATACTCGAGCCTGCCAAATGCATTATATCCGGCATCTTGTCCAACCGTTATCCCCAAATGAGCAAGCTCTAACATACCTAGTCATTCCAAACCATGGAATATCCGATCATAAACATGATCTCCCGATAACCACCACCATTGATTACCAAAGGGATGTGATAATGTTTATTACCAACTACTCAATTGAGAAAACCATCATCCACTTGAGCTCTGTAACAAACCTCACATCTTTGAGAATCCAGTCGTAACAAGAAGTTCCGAGAATCACATCCACAACTGTTGAATCGGTTCTATCTGTTGATTTCTGGTTCCACCCCTAGGATTCTTCCTTCATTCTGAAAAGCCAAGCCACTGATGCTACTTATGCTAAATCAACCGATGGAGTGCAACGTTACCGGGTCATTTTGTCGGTTTTAAGAGTTTTAAGAGCCTTGGGCAACCGGCAAAAGAAAGACCGTTATGAGTAGCAATAACGCTCATAGCAAGCAAGAAAGATGGGGTAAAGGGGCGGCTGGACCAAACAACCAACAACAAGTAGTTTATCACTGTAATACTTGTTGTTAGCAATTCACCAACCCAAACAATACTCATGTAATCGAGCTTACACCCATAAATAATAAACGGATAATTAAAACCATGCAAACAAGATAAACAAAACAATACGAACACAAATATTTAACGTGGTTATGTCCGATCTCCAACTTGGAGATCGGTTTAGTCTACTAGGCCAAATAAGAGAGCTTTTACTTTTATTTTTGTAGTCCAAGGGTTACAAATAGATTGTGTATCTTTAAATAGGAAAAAATCAACTTGTTGAACAAGAATGCACTTATTTCAGTCGACCTAACTTCGCACCGCGATCAAGGGGTCATCGCGCTACAATCTTCACAATCGCGCTATGACCAAGGGTCATCGTGTGGCCATCTTTTGTCGGTCAACAAATATTTTCTTTCGTTCATTTGACTTCACCTTCTCCACATTAATAATCTGACATTGGCATATTTAATAACTTGAATTAGTGATAAAAGTTACAAAGGGATGGTTTATCAAATAAAATGCATCAAAAAACCATTTTTCGGGGATGAAATACAATAAGAATAGAAAAGTGCTAAAAAAAAATAGTAGAGCAATTATATCTCCGTATCCCAGCGCCCTAGAGACAGAAAAACGAATGTGATCTACATAAACAAACACAGTTGTCTGTAAAACTCAAATCCATACAAATAAAAAGAATACAGAAAATGGGGGCTCACCCACCCTAACCTAGCCAGGGCTTCCCTGTATCTCAAGGTACTCCTTCCTTCTGATGACCACTTCTTCCTCGAAACCCTAAATTCCATTTCACCGTCAAAAGGTATACCCTTCCCCTTTTATCAATTAACCTCTTGCTTTATTTTTCTATTTCCTCTTCAATTCAATTCAATCCAATATGCGCACCAATATGGAATTGAAAAAAGATCCCATTTTGCGTCTCAGAATCTAGGGTTTCGTTTATCATATCGAAATTTATAATTTCACCATCCAATTAATAAATTCAAATCTTTAGATCTTCCAATGTGGTCTCTTTGAAGCATTGACTGTAAACATAGGGGCTGTTTTACCTTTTAGGTTATTATAAAGATGGTGGTAGGGATTGTTGATGCTTCTGATTCTAGTTCTAGAGATTTAGGTGAAGATGAGGGGAGACAATTGAGTTATTCTGGTGGAAGTAGTTCGAGAAATACGAGTCCGATCGCCCGGGGACTGGGGTTTAGGAACACGAGTCCGTCCAGACAGAAAGTTATTAAGACGAAACCAAGAGGTTTAGATGAGGAAATGATTGCTACATTTGCTAAAGCTACTCAGCCTGATGTTCATATGGAAGATAATATATGGGCTATGTTACCTGAAGATTTATTGAATGAGATTTTAGCTAGGGTTCCGCCTTTTATGATTTTTCGTCTGCGTTCTGTTTGTAAGAGATGGAATTCGATATTACAGGATAATAGTTTTCTTAAGTTTCATTCGCAAGTTCCGTCTCATGGGCCTTGTCTTCTTACATTCTGGAAGAATTCGCAAACCCTGCAATGTTCTGTTTTTAGCTTGCCGTTGAAACAATGGTATAAGATTCCTTTTACGTTTTTGCCTCAATGGGCGTTTTGGTTGGTTGGGTCTTCAGGAGGGCTTGTTTGCTTCTCGGGTCTTGATGGTTTAATTTTCAGAACGTTGATTTGTAATCCACTAACGCAAAGTTGGAGAGTGCTACCAAGTATGCATTATAACCAGCAGAGACAGTTGATTATGGTTGTTGATAGAAAGAAACGATCTTTTAAGGTTATTGCTGCTAGTGATATCTACGGGGACAAATCGTTTCCAACTGAGGTGTACGATTCGAAGCTCGACAGCTGGTCGCTTCATCAAACGATGCCTGCTGTAAATCTTTGTTCATCAAAGATGGCCTTTTGTGATTCGAGGCTGTATTTGGAAACAATTTCGCCTCTTGGTTTAATGATGTATCAGTTGGATGCCGGATACTGGGAACATATACCTGCAAAGTTCCCACGATCATTGTTGGATGGGTATCTGGTTGCGGGTACACAGAAGCGTTTGTTTTTGGTTGGAAGAATTGGTCTTTATAGTACTCTTCAAAGTATGAGAATTTGGGAATTAGATCATGCGAAAGTGAATTGGATTGAAATAAGTAGAATGCCACCAAGGTACTTCAGAGCACTTTTGAGGTTGTCGGCAGAGAGGTTTGAGTGTTTTGGGCAGGATAATTTGATTTGTTTTACATCTTGGAATCAAGGGAAAGGTCTGCTTTTTGATGTCGATAAAAAGGTATGGTCTTGGATTGCTGGCTGCGCACTACAGTCATATAACAGCCAGGTCTGTTTCTATGAGCCACGGTTTGACGCTTCAATATACTGAGCTGGTGGTTTTGGTCATCTGGCTCCAATATGGTCTTGGCCATCAGCTACCTGACAATCAGCTTGGTCCATTTGCTCAAGCAGCATTATCAATGCCAAAAGAAGAGCATTCAAGCACTCCTAGATCCTTCTAGGATGGTGTGCTAATTTTTGTGCTCTACACTTTTAGCTCGGCTTATTGACCAAGAATGGGATCTGGGCACCAAAATTATGAAAATTTTCAATGAAAAGTTGTATAGTTTTTGAAATTCATTCATACATGCAAATTTCCTTATTCAAATTGTTGCTCATCTTTTTGTTACTTTGCAAATCTTGATGAAATGTGCAATGACTTTTGTAAGGTCAATTATCTAACCTCGAAGACTCGAAGTAGGATCGTTGCAGATAGAACACACAAGTGCGTTTCCAAATTGTGTGGTTTATTGAGAATGAATGTAGGCATTATAATGTTCTAATAAGCTTACAAAATTCATATAAATTATACAGTTGAAAATACAACAGCTTTGACAGCAGAAGTCAAAGTGTACTTACAAACTACAACAGTCTAACCATCAACGATGTGTTCCAACTGTACAAAAAACTAAAATTAGGCTACGATCAGGGGATCTCCTAACTCAATCATCTATCGATCGCCGCCCTCCATTTCCTCTTGATCTTCCATCTGAGTCTCTTCTTTGCTGCTCATCATCTCTCCACCACCTCTGCCACTACTTACAGTATTTCTATTACTAGAACCGCCACCACTAGCTCGGAAAAACAAACTAAAAGGTCCTGAATCATCATCATCGAGATCATCTTCGTTTTCCTTGTCTCCAGAACGTGAAATTACATCTTTACCCATCCACGCAGGACAAGAACGTGCAACTTTAAGAGCGGCTGGAAGTTGGGAAGTGGAAGCACGAGATGATGCGCCATTTGACTCAGATCTGAGGCAAGAACATTCCGGAACTGGGAAAGAGAGAAAAGATAACGATTTTGATACTTTTGATTCTTCTGTTACACCATCAAGCAAGCTTTTACTCAGGTGACTTCTCACTGATTTGATCCAGGTCTGGTTGACTTCATACATTTGGTCACTGATATCGTCCATATGCTTTGCAATTTCTTTCCTGGTTCAACCAAAAGTGAAGTTAGACTAGATTGATATTAAGCCACAAGCCCACGACTATAAAAATCCTTCATTTATCATATCATGAAATTACATGCAAAACCAAGTGTCGCAAATTTGATATTACAGATGAAATGTCAATATTACCATAGGATTTAATCACTTGCTTCTGGCCACATTTAAAACCATAGATTTATTTACTCAAGACCCTAATTACAAGGTTCATTTATACTGTCATGGGAAAGCGATTATAAGCTCATTTTATGACCATTCCAGTAACATTGGCCTGATATGGTGGTCAAAGTTACGATGCCATTGCATTTTTTTTAACTTCATGCCAATATTTTAACATACGACTACTTATTTGCCCATTATCTTCATAACAAGAATTACCTAAAGGCCCCTTGACATCTTCATCACAGGTTTCCTCCTTAACGTCAGACATCTAAAGTGTTTGAATTAACAATACCACAAAATTCGATCCAATCCCACATTTAAAAACTAAAGATAGTAACTATCATCATTTAGAATCCAGAAACAATAACTGATTACGACTCGTGAAAGAATAGTTACCTGTCTAGCCTGAAAGATTTAGCTGTAGCAGATTGATAGAGTCTGTGGCCCATCACTAGACTTGCAAAACTAGGTCTACCTTTACCATCACGATCAAAACCAGGAACAAAAACATCAGCTTCTACACACACCAGGTAATCAATTGCTTCCCACAGCAGCTTATGAGCATTAGTCCTCAACTCAATCACAGTACTCTCGGGCTCATTATCACTCTCAGCCACCCAACCCCACCACCCTTCAATGTTATAGGACTTTGGCCTAGCAGGAGGTGGCGGTAGTGGCCGAGGGCGTTGACCTGATGTTTTCCAAGATTCATATTTCATTTCTTTCTCAGCAGAAGGTGGGGTTTTTGTATATTTGTCGACAAGGTTGGCTTCACGGCCATATATTTTGTTCAGTTCCCAAGGTGTAGTAAGGGATGTCCTATCAACTACGTTTTCAAAGATCGCGTGAAATGGGATTAATTTCTTTTGACCACCAAAGACTTCTCCTCCAGATATGTAGATTATTGTGTCCCAAGAGTATCCATATGCACGAAGGATGATGCCAATCTGCAGAAAAGCAAAATACACACCCTTAAAAACAGGACTTTTGATGTCAAAAGGATACCTGGTTCCAAAGGGATAGGGACACAGTCCTTAAAAAATGTCATTTATTCAATACTGAGGAAATGACTTCTTGAGATTTCCTTCTAAGTATTCACAAAATTTATTTAGGAAGTCCAGTTGTCTAGATGACTTCAAGGCTACTTATATCTTAATATTTTTCTAATCATCTTTTACCTTCACAAAATCTCATTGCTCCAAAATATAGACTATCTTAGCAAAAGATTGATCAAACCTTTTAGACCATCATACTAGTCTTTTTGTTACAATCTTTATTGTGAAAATACCAAAAACCTAACATTACAATTTGTGAAAATCAAAATATAAAAGAAATCGTATTGTACAATTTCTGTCCAAAATCCTTATTAGCATAAACAGAAAAAAGGTTATTCTTCTTTTTCATTTTTGCAAGATTGATAATACTCTGTAGCCTGTTTACAATGAAATTCCTGGTACGATGATCCAGAAAGTAAATCACTGTAGAAACTTTACCTCTTCTGGCATAAGTGGACATGAACCATTTAAACGCTGTGCATTTGAATCCACAGTAAGATTGCCCTTCACAATTCCACGTTTCAACATCCATAACCGTCTGTGCTGGATGAGTTCGGTATGCACATCCTTCATATATACATAAAGCACATCAAAATACATAAAATGTTGTTCCCTCAGACATCCTAAATTCTCAAAGACACTACTTAACTGTACAGATGGAATTTATTTAAATTAAGTACCTGGAAGAGTTCGGCACAACCATAATATGCTAAAGCATCTCTTGTCATCCCTGGGTCATATGCTATAAATGGCCTTCCTGGAGCCCTTAACCTGATGACCATAAATAATGACTGATTTAAAATCATGGATGATAACTAGGACAGCAAGGGTTCGTTTCCTGGTTGTATTGTACTACCCGGTTCATGGCTGAAACGAGTCTCGAGTAAAAATTAGAAATACTTGGTGACAACTCACCTATGCAAAATCTTGGTTGCCAATTCCTGGACCTCTTGTCGGAAGCTTAAAGCATGAAATGCAACCCGACATCTCAGCCGTTGATATTCATCAAGATCTGGAGGAAGTATTGCCTTCGGAATATGCACCACAATCACAGAAAAGTGAATATCAAATTTATTAGAAAAGTTTATTCGATCACATTGATAACTTAAAGAAAATTTGCTTTATTTTATAGGAATTCAATCTTAAAGATATGCTTGCAGAGCAACAACTTTCATGAGCTTTAACTTCTATGGCACATGTGAAAAAAAGTGAAAGTTTAAAACTAAAAAAGCAGCGCATTACCTGCAAGCATCCACCATCTGAAACAACGAGTTCAACAACAGAGTGGCGTTTTAAAACTGGGAGAACACGATGTAAATAATAATAGGGAGATTGTGAGTTGGCCACTTTAAATGATGGAATTTCTTTCTTTCTTCTAGCTCCTTTAAGGCTTTTTGGAAGTGTTTTTACTACTGTTATATCATTCGCTAAAGCTGCCATGAACTGATCCTCATTGTAAAGGTAAGCAAAACTCTTAAATTGAGCACTGCAAATAACATAATATAAAGACATTGATTAATATGTATGAACATACACTGCGGGACCTCTTTAGTTGATTTAAGCAAAGAACAGACCTGATTCCCTTGCTACTTGTGGTCGACTGAATTTCTGGGATCACTAGTGTAGCATTTAGAAGCCGAGCGATAACAACAGCATCACATATCTACAAAAGGTTAACGGTTTAACACAACAAAAAATGCATATTGTGTTGAATTTGATGCTATTAAAAAATGTACTCACCGAGCTCCTAATCTCATGAAAACCTCCACGTATCCTTACAAAAATAAATCTATCTGATTCTGAAACTGGCACTGATAATTGAACAATATCAGAACAAGTATGAAACATAAATTGAAGGGACCCTAAAGCACATTGAAAACATTAAACAAATAAATGTATTTTTCAGGTCCAGTGTTTAAAATTGGAACTAAAAAACACCGATTTACATCTTTTTATTTAATTCTAATATATCAATATATGCTCCTTACAACCCTAGAAGTCCTAAAACCTTAAAGGGTATTTGGGAAGTACATGTTGTGGTTCAAAATCGCAGAATAATAAGCTAAAGTTCAGAACAAAACAAGCTTAAAGTTCAACCCAATCAGAATCTGCATTCTGAAACTGTGGAACACTACTTGCAACTTCAAGCTTCAATCTTTAAGGCTTTCTACCAAAAAGCAGTCAAACCATACAAATTCTATGCATTCATTCACATCGTTCAAGTAATTAACTCAAGAGTTGTGCAAAATGACCTTAAATTCTGTAACTAGAAAAAAGATATATAGACAAAATTCATGAAATAACAAACCTGCATAGTGCTCTCTAGGTTTAGCATGTGGCTGTAAAGATTCAAAACGTCTAACAGGTCCCCATAATCTTCTATACAGTTTACTCTGCACAACAATTAAATCATACAATAAACCAAAATAGCTTCAATAACAAAAACAACCCAGATAAAAGAAAAATGCAAACTTTGACTTAAACAAACGTAGAAAAAAAAAACTTCCCTTTTTGAATAACAAAAAAAAAGTAAACCCTATAGTCAAGATTCATCTAAAAATGCCAAAATTAACAAAAAAATATATAAACTTTAAACAATGAAAAAGAGATCTCGGAGATGGGTAATAAGTAAAATTACATTGGGGGAAAGATCTGCTGCATTCTCAAAAATGGGTCTCCAAGAAAAAATAGTAATGGCTTGATACTCAGTAAGGGGTTCATCTGTATATGAAGAATACCTAGCAAGAAGGAAGTGAGTAAAAAGGGATAAAGCAGAGAGTACAAGTCCAACTAAACCTACCCACTTCAATTTAGACTTGATTACCATCTTTCCCCCAACATCCCCTTTCATTATTTAGATCACATATACATTCATACACACTTCTGTCCCTCTGTTGTTTCTCTCTCTAGAATTATGGATGCAGTGGGGAAGTGGGGAAGTTGAGGAGTTAGTGAAGATGAGAGAGAGTGTTTGTGTTTTGCTATTTTAGTTTAAGATTAATAATAAAAGATTGATTAATGAGGTGGAAGTGTGGCAGTCGGACATGCTTTGTTTTTTGACAGGGGATTAAAACAAGTGTTTTTCCTTATACTTCGGTGGCGCGTGAATCTTATTCTTTCTCCTGTGTTTTATATACTTTTTTATTAATCGAGTTAAATTATCAAGCATCATATATAAATACATAATTTTAATTTTTAAATTTTGCATTTAAAATAGGTACCTGAAGATATAAGATTGCTAATTAGCTAATTTCCTACTATTATAAATTGTAATTATAATTATATTAGTTACTATTACATCTTCATTGTATGTTTATTAAAGTTTGTTCGTGCATCAGTGAATTACGTTATATTTTACTTTTATTTTTAGAGGTGCTTATATTATATTTATATACTATAATAAAAACAAACAAAATGCTACGATTACAAGAGTAACCTATACATTCTACTGTAACGATCCTAACTTAGCTTCCTACCACGACTACAAAAACTCAAGTCCAAACAAAACGACTTCGAGACTCACTACAACGATTCATTTGCTTTCAACCACGACCACACGATTTCAAACTAAACGAATCCAAAAAGCCACCACAAGTCACAACCAAAGAAAGTTCTAATCATTGAATGACTAACTCTCGTCATCTAACCCAACACAACATGTAATCACTTGAGGACAATCACTCGACCAAAAGTATGTAAACGGGTAAAAATCAACCATTACCTTAACCCTACACAATCTTGTCACTAACATGAATATGTTGGAACTTCTGACCAAACAGTTCCAACCACACTATCAAACTGAGTGGTGATACTGTAAAATGTTGTGACAAGTAACGAAGAAAAATCTCACAAATGTATGACCGCCACAAGTTGAAAACGAGCCATGATCTACAATAATTCGCTAGGCGGGGAGTACTCGGATTGACCTTTTTTACATTCAAATAATAATTTTGAAAATTATATGTTTAAATATAGACTAGAGAGTGAAGAACATTGGTGAACGTCACTAAAAAGTGAGACCGAAGGAAAAGAAAGTGGCCTAAACATTTAATTGCACCAAAAACCCTAATTTTGAAATATATTAGATTGTTGACTGAGTTTGCCTTTGACCGAGTTATTTTGAGGTTGACCAAGTTTTTTCAAGTTTTTCTCGTTAATCGAAGTTAACTGAGTTTTAGTTTAAGTCAGATTACATCGCCTCAGGCCCCTCTTAAATTACGAGTGTTTCCCGAGCACTAGACCGAATTGACCGAGCTTTACAACTATGATTACATCTTATATATATGAAATGCATTTTTAAAAATTAAAGTGGAATAACGGGATTGATTAATTAAGATTAGAAAACTTCTTATTGGTTAATTACTAATGGTTTGATTCATCTTGAAAACTGTATCTTTTATTAATATCGGTAAACTACTGCTTAGATCGATAATTGAATGTTAGGTGTTCGCATTCAGTTCTTTTCATTATTAACTGTTAATCGGAATATTTATATCATATATAGTTTTGTAAATAACAACTCCCAGCTTGACTCAACACTTTTTTTTTTCATTAAATAGTGTTAATAGATGTTTGGATTTTTTTATTTTCGACCTCTAAAAAATAGGTTCAAAGGTATAGACAATTTAAGCTCAAGTCTCCAGGCTTTAAAAAATTGGAATGCTATTAAACATGTATAAAGAGAACGTTATCATATCGAGTAATGAAGGGTTTTAATAAATAGTATCCTTAGGGCAATGGTTAACTATATAACTTTATCAGTATTTCTAATTAATGTTCCATTTTCATTTACAGTAAAAATCTTCATCTAGAACTCAATGAACCTAATCAAATCTTTTTACCCGGCAAATAGTTTAATAATAAGTGTAAAATTGATTTCTTTTTCTTTTTAACCATTTTGTTCGTTTATCTTCTCAACAATAATAAAAAAAACAAGTGTATCGACGTGATACCGAGACATAAAATATTCATATTTTTCTTGCAACATCCATTTTCTTCTTCAAAGGTAATCGATATGGTTTTATCTTTTTATTAATTTTTTAATATGTGTTGTTGATGAATTATAATACTTATATCAATTCATTTTTTAATATTCCTTTAAATAGTTGTCATTTATTTCTATGATGTTAAAATTGCAGACTGTTCACTTATGATTAATTGGATTTGAACAACTCTTCAAGTGAGGAAGACAATGATAATTTAATTTGACCAAACATTTGCCAATGAACATTTTGTTGGTCAAACATTCTCAACTTTTGAAGAGGCACATATTTTCTATAAAAACTATGCCAAAGGAACATGGTTTTACAATTGTTAAATTTCGATCATATAAAAAAATGATAGAATTATAAGATGTGACAAGTATTGTCACCGCGGAGGAAAAAAGTCATTAAAACAACTTGATCATTCTAAAAATCAAAGAAATCGGGAGTTTATAAAATGTGAATGCAATACTCATTTGCAGATTACTCTAATAAGAGTTTTGATATATTTCCGGAAGAATGGCGTGTTACCAAATTCATTAAGGATCATAATCATGAATTGTTATCACGTGAGAAAATGTGTTTTCTTTTTCCGCTAACTGTATAAGAAGATGAGCATCAAATTTATTATAAAAAAAGTTAGGCTTAATGTATGACAAACTATTCAGAGTCATGAAACTCCAATACTATAAGTGCAATGCTTATTACTAACGGGTTTCCAAATTTAATATATCTTAATTTATTTATTGAGTATTAAACGAAGATTTTAAATGTAAATAAAAATAAAGTATTAATTAAAGAATATCAATAAAAATGTTTTGGTTAATTATTATCTTAAGGGCACCATTTATCAGATTCCATGAATAAAAAGTGGGTGAAAGCTGCATTGTTTGACGGTGATTATCATGTCACGGTAAAAAGGATAAAGCCAGCAAATTTAATTTGTGCATCTCTCGTATCACTTGATCTAATAAAAATTATTTGTATATTTTTTGTATACAAATTGGATAATTTGTTGAAAGTTATAATCTAAACACAAAGTGATCCACCTATAGATAATGTTATTATTAAATAAAATAAATCCAGTAAATACGTTGGGATGCTCTTAAAAATAATCAAACCTGGAAAATTGTTTGTGTGTCTCATAAGTCATGCTAAGTTGGTAACCCTGGGGAATATATATGTGAAAGGAAGCATTATTGTAGTGGGGCACGTGATGGGCTCTTTTTTCACGTGCGATGTGATGTAATAGTTATGGTGCCTCCAGTTTGGGGCAATTGCAGTTTTTGGCCTGGGGTGGTTGGCTGGCTGCTTGTATTCCTTTTGAATCGGTCAAAAACCTTCTTTTTACATTTTCACGTGAACTTTTTGTTCATGCACAAGTTGATTATATAACCAATACTGGGATTGCATTTTATTAATTTGCAAGATGTTTTTGGTTGTATTTTATACGAATAACGAACAATTATTCCCCCTTTTTTTCTTAGAAAAACATTATTATTTATGAACCAATGAATAACGGTTTCAAGCAAAAGGTGAACAACATTACAAGATATAGTCAAAATGAATTTCGATAAAAAGTGTCCCCATATAAACGAATAAGACTTTCATAAATAATTTATAAATATTTAACAAACATCTAATCACAAACTGACCTTCCATCTATAATTTTTAAATTAGTGATTAATATAAACATTTGTGTTTATTTAATGTTCATTGTCCTTAGGACACCTTTTATCAAAATATGTTGTGGGAGGCTTACCCTTGTTAAATCGGTGCTTAGTTCACTTCTTTATATTTTTATCTCTTTATAAAGCCCCCAAATGCGTTATAAATTGCCTTGAGTTGATTAGATGTCGCTGTTTTAGAGGTTTTTATGAAACGGATAAGAAGCTGATTTGGATAAATCGACACAAAGTTCTTTCTAGCAAGACTTCTAGTTGCTTGGGAGTGGGCTGTTTAAGTGCAAAAATACGAGTCTTCTTGGAAAGTAAAAGTGGCGTTGAGGCAAGAATATGGCTGTGATGGGGTTTTGGTTCATCTGCATCTTCTAATAATTGTGGTGGTGTTTGGCAAGCAATATTAGATAATTGTAGAGATATTGATGCTATGGGACATTCCTTATGACAAATCACTTTTAAGGAAGATCGGCAGTGGCTCACAAACCCAACTTTGAAGTGATATTTGGTGTGTCCAGGTAAAAAATTGAGTGACATGTTCCCTCGTCTTTTTGCGTTGGATAGAAATCATCAGTGTCTCACAAGTGATCTTTGGGGCGAAGTTGATGATTCTTGGAAAGGCAAGTGGGGGTGGAGTGTCACCGATCTTCAAGAGATGGTATACATTATAAATCATTTGGTTCTTTGTTCTAATAGTGCAGATCGTTGGTTTTGGACTACGGCCACAAAGGGATAGTTCTCAGTGGGACAATACGGTTTCATATTGACACAAGTTAATAAATTCTAAAAACTACTTTAACTTGATATACAAATTATTACATTGATATTAGCTTGTTCACTATTTTTAAATTTGTCCTTAAAAGTTACGACATTTAGACTCTTTGTCATCAAAATTTGCAAGATAGTTTTTTTATTATCTCTTTTTGAGTATAACGATCGTTATAATGAGCAAAAAGATGTACTCCGATAAAATGATCAAGTTTGGATACTCAAATCTACGCGGTTTAATTGGGGTATTACCATGATTGTTTGTAACCCTTTTTTCCGTTCACCACTAAAATATTTACTTAGATAGGTTTGAGCTTAGGACTTCTTAATACAACATTTAAACATCTTATCAATATACAATCTTATAATAATTTTTTTAGGTTCCACATTCCTCTTTATTTCATTTTCTACCAAAGTTAACAAAATAACCATGTTAAATTAAAACATATTACTCCGGATGATTATAGTTATTTACTCTATTAGTTTAAATTATAATATTCACTTTAAAATTTCACACAGGTTAAGTGATATGTAATTATTTTCATGTCCATCAATTAAATATCATTTTTACCACTTATAAATTAATTTTATTAATTGTTATAAAAGTTGAACACTTATTTTGAGAAGATCCGGTGAAACGGGGAGGACAATTTTGATAAAATCGTTACATTTTAAAAGAAAAACTTTCAACTTAAACAAACTAACGTTGTATTCTCGAGTTTTTCTTTAGTGGAAAAGAATGAGATGGAAAAGAAAAGAGAAGAAAATGATGGAAATGAATGTAATATAAGATAGCTCACATGTATTCTCGAGTCAGAAGGAAAGTAAAAAAAATTGAAAGAAAAATAGTTAGATGAATTGTTTTCTTTCACAATCACCTCAAAATTGGAAGGAAAATATTTACAATAGAAAATTCATCATAATCCATTCATCTCCATTTTTTTTTTCTACCAAAAAATTCAAGAATGACTTTTTTTTTTGTTGATTTCTTTTCCTTTACACTAAAAAATACGAGAATGCAACTTAAAGAGAGGCGGTGAGGGAGTATGAGGGATTTACACAACCAGACCTCCAAGAAAACCTTGTGAAAGATCTGACACTCGGTTTTTAACATCAATGATGAGGTGAGTGGAAGAAATCTTCAAAATATGATGCAGGTATGTAAGATTGCCTCTTGAGATAACAGATTACTGAGAAATACAATACACAGATTAATTAGTGAAATAATAGGCACACATTTACAAAGAAGTAATTGTGTTCTTAAACACTCGCCTCTTGTAATTTGTGTTCTTTTGATAGATTTTGTTTCTAAATTCTTATATGTTGTATAGTGCAAAATGCTTATAGGTAAATCTTTTTTAGGGCTTTTGACACTGTACCTGATCCTATTTTTGATGACAGGTTTAAATAAAGTTTCAACTCTCTGCAAGCCTTTCATACAATGTTTGGGTAATCTATATCTATTTGTTAATTAGTATTTTAGCTACCATTTGAATGTTTCATTAATTATGAATGAATTCCCTGAATGATCTCCACTTTCAGAAATTAAGCTACGAAAACTAGATGACAAAAACTACTTCTGACTAAGCTAAGGATATCATGCCAACTGATCTACAACACTAACGTCTTGATCACATTTCCAGCAAAACCCTTGATTGAACCAAAAAGAACAAAAAACAAAGTGTTTTTGGTTAAAACTGCATCTTCAGCTTATTACATTTCTATGTCTATAATTATCTCCCATGCCCCATGTTCACTATATAAATGCTTTATTCTGATGTATTGTAGCACAATTTTTTTTATGAGATTTAAATAAAATATAAATAATTATGAACGTATGATTTCAACAAATATATGATGTTAAAAAGTACAATTTTAACTAAATAAAGTTGTTAAAGGACTTTTTAACTTATTATGTTGGAAAAATTCAATCTAATTAATAATAAAAATAAGTACAGTTCAGTTAGTAACTTATTAAATGAGTAATTATACTTAACAAATTTCAGAGTTTGGACTTTAAAAGGTCACTATTTACACTTCTACTCAAATAACAAAAATTAAAATTTTTTATACTATGTAAAATTTTTAACCAGTAATACATGATACCGTCATAATGGTTATTGATCCGTTACATATTAATCTTTTTAGAAATCAATCATCTTTTTGTTACCAATGAATTAAATCCTTACTACAAAAGGTTTAACTAACCTTGTCTCGAGCATGTTATCTTATTTAAGCATCTAACAATATCATCCAATAATAACAAATATCATCACTATTTATCGAAATCCATTTTACTGATATAATCTATTAATTACAGTTTTGTACTTTACTAGAATTTATCTACTAATAAGTACTCTATCCTAAACAAAATGTAATTTTTGACTTAATACCTAATTTAATAAAATATTTTACTAATCAAAAAGATGTAAAATACGTTTTAGGAAAATGAACTATTCAAAAGATCTTTTATTATTATTATTATAATTTTTAAATTTATTTTAGTAGAAGGAGCATTATATGATCATAGTTGGTAGCCTGCATGATTCGACGGAGATGCAGTATATTTTATATGGTGAGCATAAGTTTGTTTATATAGTTTTAGGTATTTCAATTTATTTATAATTAGTGATTTGTATTGAATAGAGAAATTACTTTCAATTGTGTAATGCATAATATTAAGGAAATTATTTGTTTTATTTTGTATGAATGTTATTATGTAATTGATTTTACATAATAGTAATATATTTAATTAATTAATGTTTAATTGACTTTATTTTAAGGGACATAATGAGATTTTTCTGTCTCCTCTTTATTAAGTTTTAAGATAAAATAAAAAATTACCTGATAAGTGTTTTAATTTAGATAGGGATTTCACAAAAAGAAAAGAAATTGTATAATGGGCTGGTCTGAGTTATATCACTTAAAAAACCCAAAACATATGATATATCCAGGCCCACATGACACACAGAAAGCCCAAGCTAAGATATGAGGGGTGTTAAAGTTGAAACAATCAGGGACTAGGGCTTTGGATGCTAGGGTTTATCAAGGCTTCTTCTCCAACATACATGCTCTGATTCAAGCTTCAATTTAACAACTAGTGAAATTGATTTGTTAAAAATAAAAAATGAGGAAGCTAAAGTTTCATGAAAAGAAGCTGCTGAAAAAAGTTAATTTCTTGGAATGGAAAAGAGAAGGAGGTCACAGAGAAGCTCATGTCATGCACCGTTACCATGTTACCGGCCGTGATGACTACAAAAAGTATAAACCCTAATCAATTATTTATTTGAAGATATATGAAATTATATATTCTTGTTTAGTTTTAGTACTTATTATAATCAGTCAGTGGATTTTATGTTATTTCATACATTTTTAGAGTGAACTAGGAAAGTGGCCTATTTTTCTTTTACTGTGGGTTTAAATTTAGTTGCTGTTATTTGGGCCAAGTTAATATTTATAATTTATTTTTTTGATTGGGGAAAACCAGGTACTCAGGGTTGTGTAGAATGGCCCAGAAATTAGTAAACATATTGAAGCAGATGGATCCGAGGGACCCGTATCGAATTGAGATGACTGATGCTCTCCTCGAAAAGCTGTGAGTTTCATTGCCTAGCTCAGAATTTCAAATGTGGAGTGTGAATTTGATGATACACTATTATGTGTGTGTTTGCAATTTGGTACGGCTTTTGTCTTGTATCTTCCTTTTATTAGGGTTCGGTATAAATGCATTTATTAGTCATCGGTATCCATGGTTTGATTTAGTTACACTTTGAGAATAAACTAGATGATTTATTATGCATCATTAGCTTAAAAGAAAGGTAGTTTCTTACGATACTTTTGACTAGCCTTTTACTTAAAATAGGCAACAAGTCCATGTTTGTTTGGAATTTAACATAATCACTAACTTCATTTGGTATCTCAAGCTTTGATTAATTATCCACCTATTCAAGGCGGTGCGATTTTTCTTATTGAAATAAAGTTTCTACTGCTGAAATTGTCTCCAGCATAATGCTGTCATGTTGACCTGTCTACAGAATACAGATTGTGTGATATTACATATGTTGAAAGACAAACCTACTCTATCAATATGTTTACTTGTATATATATACTTCTAACATGTGTCTATTCAGGTACAACATGGGTGTGATACCATCTCAGAAAAGCTTGGCTCTGTGTGATCGCTTATCAGTTTCGTCATTCTGTCGGTAAGTGAGCTGCAGTTGCATTATTTGTGTTGATCGAATTCACTAAAAATGCAGACAAAATCAATTAAATATAATCTGGATTTACGGAGTATTTAAGAGTCCTAGTTAATGTTGATAATATCATAAGGCTTCCTTCTTAGACTTTTTGACATACATTACAACATCCACAAGCAACCAATTTGATCGCTTTTTAGGCGTAGGCTTGCAACAATTTTGGTGCGGCTGAAGTTTGCTGAACATTTGAAGGAAGCCGTGACATATATTGAACAAGGACATATCCGAGTGGGTCCAGATACGGTCACTGATCCAGCATTTCTAGTGACAAGAAATATGGAAGATTTTATCACATGGGTTGATACATCCAAGATAAAGAGAAAAGTCATGGTGTATAATGATAAGCTTGATGATTACGATGCAATGGCCTAATAATAACATTTAACTTAAACTTTTGATATAGTTTTGTCTTTCAAAAATCCTTGTAAGATCTTCCAATTATTATTTTAGCACATTGTGTTACATTTCATGATCCAAAGGCCCTTGATCTTTTTTATTAAATCATCATTATTCTTCAAGGTATTAAGATAGTAAAGCTAAACATTACGACTAGATAATTTTACAGTAGTGCTAATTATATCTATGCTTAGTCAAGGAGATGATGGTATATTTAGATGAGCCAAAGAGGTTGCTGGTGGCATTCCAGGCAACCCTTGTCTTGGCTGAAATGGGAATGGAGGGAATGGTGGGAGCAATGCCCCTGCTGGCATTGATGGTGGTGGTGGCGTTGATTGAATCAAATCTGGTTGTGGATCCAGTGGTGGAATCGGCAATGATGATGGCGGTGGTGGTGTGAGCTGAGGTATCGTAGAAGGTGGTGATGGCTGGAATGTGTCAAATATGGGAGTCGGTGGTGTCGGTAATGGCATTGGATCGAAAATGGAAGCAGGTGGCGGCTGGGGGTCCAGATTGAACATGGAATCTGGCGGTGGCTGTAAATTTGGATTTAACATGGAAGCAGGTGGCGGCTGGGGGTCTAGATCAAACATGGAATCTGGTGGTGGCTGTGGGTCCAGATTAGACATGGAATCTGGTGGTGGCTGCAAACCTGCATTAGACATAGAATCTGGTGGCAGCTTGGAATCCAGATTGTACATGGAATCTGGCGGTGACTGTAAACTTGGATTGAACATGGAATCTGGTGGTGGCTGGAGTTGAAATGATGGAATTAGGGTAGGTGGCAAAAACTGGTTTGGAAGGTATTGGAACCCAAAACTGTTCATATGTGTTAAATCATCTGAGGGAATTGGAAATGTGGTGGGACTAGGTTGAGGGGAAGGAGCAAGCATTCCATCAACTGCAGGTGATGATAATGGCGTTGGTGCGATAAATTCATCATTGGAATTTGCGTTTCTTGATTGCGTTTGACATCGTTTTGGTTGTTCTAGAGGCTGGAACATAAAGAACCCAGCTGAAAAAACATGATATTCACGAGTTTTCACCTTGAGCCGAATTAAGGATGAAGTCGTACTAGCAGCCACCGCACAATCAGCTACGCTACTACTAATTAGTTTAACTGAACACCCTTTTATCTCGTTAACATTTTTGGTGGCTGAGAAAGGCAGTTTAACTCTAAATTCGCCTTTCTTGTTTGTTTTCACTTTCTTCCAGAATCTTGGTATTCCTCCACCCTCAACCCTATGACCACCACATTCCACCGCCACCAATGCACCTAAACAGAGTCCGAAACACTATTAAACTATAGTACACATAAATAATAGATGAGGACACACCATTAAACTACAATATGCACATAACTAATAGATGAGGACACAAGCCTACCTGAAATGAAGTAACTGGACTTTGAGAAATATTGATGGAAGCAAGTGTCGCAATAGACAGTACCAACAAGTGCAGCTTGATGAGCCTCGGATACATCAGTCAATGTTGAACATATGATCAATACTATGTTCAGACAAAGCCATGACCACGTTCTTGAAATAAACATCACTCTTTTTATAGAATTGATAAGATACAACTATTTTTTATAGGTAGCTTGCATCATAATGTGAATCATGCAAATTACAAGAGGCTAATATGGTTTGTTAGAATACAATTCTTACTGGTGTTGGTGCTACTTTGACCTTGAGTGTATTAATGCAGACTCAGAGAATAGAAATGTATGTATGCTTAACAAAAGCCCATAAGGGACTGTTTTGTTGTATGTATATTAAGATGCAGATACTATGTAATCATGCAACATGAAAGAGGGAGTTGGTGTGCATATATTTGTTGGTAGTGTATTGGTTGCCAATGTGAAGAGAGCCATTGGGGCAGTTAGGACCTTGTTACTTCACAGGAGTGTGATGGTAGCCACAAGTTACCCATGAAAAAGAGAAGGTTTACCATTTGTGTGTGGGTGTGGCTTGAGGGGGTTACATTTTTGGTGTTGTTATGATCAAATTCATTATACACATCGTTTAACTTTCTTCAAAACTTAGATTATACTATACCCTATGCTTTTAGGACATGTGTTACATTATAGCAAAAGGTAGTGCAAAACCCCACAACTAAAAATGATATCATTATATTATATTGGTATACAAAAAAAATTTATAGAGAGTTTTTGTATGTGCCTCTATTCTATACTAAAAAAAAGAACATTAACGAAGTTCCGTCACATAAAACGCAAGAAGTTGTTTCACATGATTATGCCAAGCAGCAACATTTTGTTCATCCACGGTTACCCAATCAGCAACTGTTGATGCTGGTTGTTCCCACCATTCATCAAGCTACATTCACAATGACATCAGCTATGAGTCTTAAGCATATATTTAATTGTAAAAAGAATTATAGACATACAACAAATGTTCTGGAAGCGTAAAAGTGATGCTTACCAAAACATCTACATATTTGCAATCATCCAGAGATTTTTGAGCAGTTACAATTCCATTCTTTAGCTCAGGCAACCACTCGTTCATAATAATCTCATCTTGTTTAGAAGCTAGATCTAAACAGTGTCTCGTGTTCCTGGAAGATACAAACACTGTGTCAAAAAGGTAAAGGTAAAGTATAGAAGAGCATGATAATTATATTACCTTTTATGCTCTTTTTGAGAATGGTAAGCATGATTTAGTGATGTATGCCCACTCTCAACAAGTTCCTTTCTTACATGGACCAAATTGATAGCCTCTGATATTTCCTCTAATACACATGCCTCGGAACCGCGTAACTTCAGACAAAATTCCATCGACTCCAACACTGATGCTAAGCTAGCTCCGGAACCTTCCAAGCCAAATGCATACCAAACAATGATTTTAATCTATGGTTTCAATTTTTATTAAACTTGAATCGCACGGCCCTCGTGCTGGCGATGCATCATTCAAATTCCTGTCCTATCAGTTGGTTTATGTTATAGACAGTGTGTAGATCATATTCAGCATACCTGCAGGATACTGAAGGGCTGTAGAAATACGGCATATGGAAGGAATAGCAGATGGATCTCCGGCACCAGCTCTTGCAGTCAGTAGGGTGGCATTCTTTTCTGCAGCAGTGACAGCTTCAGGTCCAGTAGAACCATATGGACCGACAGATTCCAAGAGTGCCTGATGGAGATAATAGTCATACATCAGAATACTAGCTTGAACAAGATTCATGAGATACGTTTAAAGCTAATACGTTTTAAATCGGCGATATGCATATTTGCTATTTACAACCATATTCACAGATTTTGCTTTCATGCCAAAAGCATAGTGAATTTGGGACCTGTGGGGTTGATGGAAGCATGTAAAGGCTATTGTCAGGACTGCGAGAAAAGGCGGACACTTCTTCATCAATAAGATCTTTTGCACTGTTTGCTATGTTGGCAAGACATGTAGAAGCCGGAATGATGGTATTTGATGCATGCTCCCTTGAAGCCAAGGTTTTTTGACTCCAGAATGTAGCAGCATTCTACAAATCTATAAAAGATTAATGACCTAGATTATGGATAATTAGTAACACCCTGATACTAAGAGCTTCTTACCGTGATAGCTCTCAAAAGAGCATCGTAAACGGACTTAAGCTCCAATCTTCGAGCATCAAATTCTTCAATTTTCTTCCATTTCTTCTTTAAAGAATCTTCAGCTTCCTTCCTCTCTTCACGCAACATGTGCAAATGCTGAACTTCAGAAGTCAATGTGGTCAAACTGGCTTTTAATCCAGCAGCTTCTCTTTCCATGGCCCAAACGTCCAGCTAAACAAACAGAAAGGAGTTATAAGAGATATGTTCTAGAGTTCTCTGGACCTTTATACACCAAATTATGTGAAAAGAGCTTGCTTTCAATTTTTATTACCTCCAACTGCCTGAGACTACCTACGTCCAGTGAGGTCCTTCCAATACCGAATGAAAATGAGGGGTCAACACCACTAGTTCCGTATAGACGCATTAAAAGCTTCTGGCACGCATTTCTAGCCTCTGCAGCTTTGTTGAGTTGATCTTCAGTAGCCACAAATTGCTGAACATGTACTTTCTGTAAACACAAAGATGCATACCGAGTACATTCCATAAATAACTTGCACCAACAAAATGGTGATGCAAATAATATCATGAACTCCCAACTGTGTGTCACGGAAAAGTAAAAGATGAAACAACAAAGACCATGACCATGGGCTATGACATTTTAATAGAGATTATAAAAAAGAAGCAGTGAGCATATTTTGTAAAGGCTATAAAGCAGGGAGCAATAAACCTGTCTCTCAAAAAGTTGATATTGAGTTCTTTTTGAAGGCATGTTAAGCCCATTATTATCGTTAGCGTAAAGTTTGAGCGGTAATGGCAAGCCTAAATCAGGAGAAGCATCCGTTATTCTATTATTCTCGTACTTGTACCTGAATTATGATCATAGCCAGAGAAATAGATCAACTCAAACATAATTCCGTTGTTCTAACCTTTATCTTCACTACAGACACAATAACATTAATAAGTGACTAGGTTATAGCTAGGTATGGTGAATATAGAAAGACCGGCTTTATATAATATCTTTTACACTGAGCCAGATCACTTGCTTAGTAATGGTATTAGTAACAAGAAGCTGCAAATCATTATATAGTTGCAAACCTCATATTCCTTTAAAGCTAACTGCAAAAAAAAAACTTATAGATCATATCCAACATCCTTAATAAATATAGCATAGCAGGTGGGAAGAAATTTAGAAGCAAGTCGAAATTTAAATCAATAGATCATTAATCCGTCTAGCATAAATGCAAGTTTACCTTAATGTTTCTGCATCAGCTATAACGTCAATTTTCTCTATTTCTTTGACAACCAAATATTTCAACCTATGAGTGTAAGCGGTTACATCCAAAAGTAACTGAGGAGGACTTTTGATACAACTGAGAATCACATCTCCGACCTCATTGGCTATGTCACCATCAACATCAATCCCTAATTTGGCAGTTTCTAGTTGGGGGTTCAAATGGATACCACTTCCTTCATATGCAGGAAAAGAATTTCGGATCTTTTCAATCATCTGCTTTGCAAGCAATTCACATGCCCTGTGGATATCCTTTTCCCTGCTTGTCTCAATAAGTACTATATCATCTGCAGGTTTTGAACCTTTCACAGTAGTATAAACTGCACCGCTCTCACTGTCAACAGAGGAACTGGTGATTGAAGAATCAACCTCCAATCTCTGAGCATTCTTTAACTGATTAAGATAGGAACACAGACGATTATGATATTGCGTGAGTATCCGAGCTGCTTCATCACACTTAGAGTCATAAGCTTCCAAAATCACCTGCTTATGCCTACATTAAAAATGAAAATATGTATTACCACTCCAGATTAGATGCATGCACAGCATCCATTAGGTGATATAAAAACCTTATACACGATACATAAAACTAACATTTTCTTCGTCTGAAAAACCTGAATATTAATTCAAAATGAAAAATTACCACATTACATTTTGATTAACATATCATTAATTTTAAGGGTTTAGCCATATTATAGCGATGTACTTTTTCACAAAATACCAATATGAACCTACTTTTTTTTATCACCCGAATACCCATTAAACTCTCAAATTGCGTTTCAATAGTCCCATTATTGCATCTTTTTTACAAGATTAAAGACAATGTGGCACTACTGTAGTGTACACTTGGCACTTATGTAGCGTACAATTGGTCATATTGATTAAGATTTGATAGTTTTATCACTATGCCTGAATGTAACTAGAATACCAAACTACATAAGTACACAACTTATTAGCACAGCACAACCACAACTGCATTAAATTTCAGTTACAATAACCTGTAGTTCGATCGTTCATCAAGCATCCTTTTACGATCAGCTTCTTCACGAGAAACCTCCACCATTCGTGCCTTCAACTCCTTCCTCTGCCGCCTCACAATACGTCTCAACCTCTCCACCTCCTTCTCAGCTAATTCCCTTTCCTTTTCAACCGTCTCTCTATTATCATTCTCCCGTACGTTCGCACTCCTCTTCCTCCCTTTCCAGTCACTTTTTGCACGACTATAATCACCAGCATTGTCTTCTCTACCATGAACAAGGATATTACGGCGTACAATACTAACAGTTTTCTCCGATTTAACTCTATTTATTAGAAAATTGAAAACAGGAATCATGTTTCCTCTACAAACCCTACGAAGTGAATCAGGTGATGGCATTGATGGCTTACTGGATGAAAAGTAGGGACCTAATGGTCTATAATTCATTTCGTTTTGAAGCCAATCAATTATGGCTTCTGGTTGGATCGCTGATGAGCTCTGCATTTTTTTGCGGGAGAATATAAGAGAAAATAAAACTAGGGTTTGAAATATGGAATTGACTGATTTTTAAGATCAAATGAAACGAAAATGGAAGATGTTTTGTTGGATTTGATTGGCGTGTTTTGAGCGTGACTGAGAATGTTTCCCGCCCGTTACCATAAATCGGGTTTGGATCCACCAACTAACTCACTTTCATCTTTTATTTTTATTCTTATTTTTTCGCACTATATTTTTTGGGCAGAAAAATTGCACTAAAAGCGGCAATTTTCTGGGTTCTAAAAATGCATTAGTATAGCCTTTTTTGGCTAATCTGTAAAAAGTTATTGATCACATGTTCGGATGTTCATTTACAATGTGCCAGAAACGTGAAAACTCTATCAATATAACTAGCTTCTTTTTATTTACAAAGAGTTATTAATACGACTAACTTTTTTATATATAGAGAAACGATCCCCTCGTTTGAGAATTGTCATTAAAATATTTCTAAAATATGTTTAAATGGTTAATTAGATAGATCGATCAATTTAATAACTTAATTGAATAGTTAATCAATGTTGATTAACCGAGATTGATAATCACGGTTAACTATTTGTTTATATATCTATTGATAAAATAATATTATATACTTCATTGATAAATTATAGAAACTTATATATATTATACATACTTTATAGCAATATAGTATGTGTATTAAAGTGTTCTGAGTATAAATTCTTTAAGAATTGGAGACTCCGTCAAATATGGTTGAAGTGCAAAAACGTCCAATGACCACTCTAAAACATAGTAGATTTTTCTTACGACACAAGATCGTCTTAAATTACACTTAAATTTACAGTCTATCAGTTATAGGTTAACAAAGGCTTTTTAATAAATGATTAAAATACCATAAATGACGAATGTATTATGGGGGATAACTTAGCTACATGTCCATGTAACTATCTTGAGTATATAAACATTGATATATCAAAATTTTATAACTAAACAGTTCAATTTATTTTCATAGATGTGTCGTATGTGTTTCTACAATATGAATTATATATATATATATATATTATATTAAAAAAAGGGCAAGAATGATTTTCTTATTTAAAATAATATAATATAATGTCTTTAGAAAAGTGAAAATTAACACACATGATTTTGTTATCACATGATGAAAATAAATAAAATAATGAAAGAACATATAACATATACGGGATGGTAGAAATTTTGAGATAAAAACAAAATAGTTTTCATAGGAAATTAGATGGTTTTATGATGTTTATATAGTCATAGATAGTTACATGAACATTTAGTTAAGTCATGTATTATTACGTTTACAAATAATATATAATTTTAACAACAGTTTAGAAGTAAGACCCTTTTTTAGAAAAAAAATTTTAATAATTTACAATTCTACAATTTAATAGATTGTAAAAGTTGTAGATAATTTTCTAACTATCCAATCATTTTAGCTAATAATCAATGAAATATAATTGAAATTCAACACGTATACGGTGTATTTGACGATAAGTGACTGGAGTTAAAATTGAAAGTTAAAATTTGAGATTGGAACCGAAGGTCTACTAATCCGAAAACTACTTCAAGAAACTTTTAGTTTAAGGGCTTATAAGAACTTCTATTTCACGGAGTGTTATTTTTATCGTGTTATCAAATAAAAATTATGAATCATAACTTATTAAAAGTATAAGCTCGGAACCCTTTAAAATCTCTCAAAAACCCTTTACCAAATATACCCTTATACATAATAAATGAACTAAGGTTTACAGCTCAACTAAACTTTATTGTGCCCAATACCTTCCCGATGAAAATGCACCTACAAAAATAGTTGTAGGTGAGCACCAACCACTATCCCAAAGTTCAACATTTGAAAGGTGGTGACAACTTTTACTAACCAAATAACTGATTAGTTAATAGTTCGATTTTTTTCAAAAGCAATGAATGTATTTGGGACCTTGTCTCATACTCTCACCCACTTGGTATTGTTAAAGTCTTTAGACCACACAAAGAAAAAATATAAATAAGTTCATAATTTACTGTTATTACAAAGCAACGATGCCAAAAAATTATAATTTCACAGTGTAATTGGTTTTATGTAATATAATAAAAATGATTAGTATTTTACAAACCAACATCTTTAATATTTATTTATAAATAATAAATAGAATATAATATAGAATTTAGGAATTTGGCAGTGTTTATAAATGATATAGACAAGTGAAACTGATTGAAAGCAACTACATTGATGAAATACAAAAAAGAAATATACCACAAAAGTTCATCTAATGAGTGCAGTGGAGTCGGTGAGAATTTTACAATCATATCCCAGCATAATTATAAAAATAGTATAAGTAACTTGTTATGTATTTTTTTTATATAAAAAAGACTAACTCACACACAATTATCATCTAACATATATATATTCTTTTATGAGTATATAATATATATATATATAGGGGGAGTATGGATTAAATAAGAACACTTCAAAAATAAGAACACTTCAAAAATAAGAACGGTAAGAACGCTTCAAATTTACACTTATACTTGACAAAATCATTGGATTCACATTTGTATATCTCAAATATGCAAAGAAAAATGAATGCACATTTCTAAAAATGTATAAAATTTGAGAAAAACGATTGATGCACAATTCTATATTTTTCATCTAAATTTGTGCATCAATCGTTTTTTTTATTTTTATATATTTATAAGAATGCGCATCTATTTTTCTTCACATATTTGAGATGTATGAATGTGAATCTATTGATTTATGAGCTACATTTATGGATAGGAAGCGTTCTTACCTGTTCTTATTTTTAAGGTATTCTTATTGGAACTCTACCCTAAACCTAAATATATATATATATATTTGTCAACTCTCAAATTTTAAGGTTAAAAGATCATTCTGATATCGTCAGCCAAATGACATTTTAGCCTTTTGTATTTGTATGATGGTTCATCTTACTCCACTAGATACCATGTAATATTCGTTTATTTTAGGTGAATGGCTACAAAAATAACCTACATACCAAATTTAGCGTTATTTTAGATAAATTGCTAGAAAAATAACTTAAATACAAAATTCAGCACAACAGGGTATACAAATGGTGGTTTTTTTTTTTTTTGTTATCAAAAGTAAAAAAAAAAAAAGATAAATATCTCAAACTCTTACATCACATAAGATTGGTTGATAAATAACGTCAGTATTACATGTCATGTGTCATCTTTTTTACACTAAAAATTGACTATTTGTGTTCAGTTTTTCTATTATAACACCCTATAAATTTACCTTAGGGTTTAATCTGTTATTTGACTCAGAAGCGATGGATAAAAATAATATTATATATTATTTTACCGAAAAGACCATAAAATTTCGCAAATTTATAACATTTAACTATTTCCGAAACAAAACACATGTAATTGTTATACAAAATCCACATACATGTTAATTTACAAAACATCTATAAATATATCAGAGTTAGCACGTGTCAAACATTCTTCAAAAACCATCTTCCTGCCTAACCCACAATCTTAAGCATAACCTGCAGGAAGAGAAATGGTGGGATTAGCACGAAGCTAAGTGAATGAATGTACAACTAATAATTCAACTTAGCATAACAATCCGTTTACATTAAGCATGTAAAACATATAAACTCAAGAGGATCGGCGGTTACTGAGGAACCCTACAGCCGCGGTGGCCCACAGTAACACTTACCACAATCTGTATAGGCCCTTACAGAATAGACCGATAACTTGGCATTACAACACTACAACACAGTTTCCAGCGACAACACATGTATCTGGAACCTGTGTTGAACACAGTAGTAACCAAGTCCAATCGCAATTGACCTCTGAATAACACAGATGCCCGAAGGCCACAAATATAGCAAGCAGATATTCACAATCATAAATCAGACTAAACAGTCTATCAAGTCTACGTTACTTGTTGTAACCACATCATTACAACTAACTCAAATTATGAGTTGCAGATCCACTCACCTGTCTACAACAGTCCACAACTCAGAATTCTAATATTACTGAGTCTTCGTTTGATCTGAGAATACAACAGACAATGAGTTAGTAACTCTTTCTATGATCGTATAACATATTTAATTACTTAGTATCAAAATGGTAAACAATCACCAAGTTGCAATTATCGGATATAATCGCTCTACTACTATCAATTTGTATCAAGTTATGAAATTCGTTTGTTTAATTATTTATTAAATTAACAAATTTCGAAACATTATTATAACATATTAATCCAAGCAGGTAACCCTTGAATTCTATAATCTGTTAATAAGAGTCTGATCCGCAGTTAAAAAGAATCTGTCAAATTTGGTCGCTAAAAGTATAACCTTTTACTTATGCATTTTCAGAATTTGCAGAATAAGACAAAAATCTCAGTTCGCAGGAAACTCGGTTCGCAACTGGGTTCGGTTCGCAGACCAGAACTCAGTTCGCAGACTGAGTTCGGTTCGCAGACCAAACTCAGTTCGCAACTGGGTTCGGTTCGCAGACCAAACTCAGTTCGCAGGAAGAACTCGGTTCGCAGGATGAACACCAAACTACGAACCGAACCGCAGAAACACCTAAAAACGAACCATTTTTCATCCAAACTCAAAATTTCGGTTTCCTAACCATCTATCAAGCTTTCCCACACCATATAAACATCAAATAACATCTTATAACATCTTTCAAGCTTCAATTACACACACAATCAAGGATTAACGAAAATTTCAAGTTTATTACTAAAAGTAGCAATTGCTTACAAGGATTATGAACAAGATGAAGATGATGATGATGATGGTAAGTATAACAAGGATTCACAGCAGATAATCACCACTAAATGGATGTTAATTTCTTGATTTTGGAAAGAGAACTTTGAAAGAAAATTTAAGAATGGAGTAGGTGATAATTGAGATGAAAAGAAGAATTTGGTGATTTTATATCACCCACCAACACACAATAGCTTGCTAATTTTAATCCCTAGTTTGGCTTATTGTCTAGAACCTGAAAATCGCTTGCGAGACAAGTTATTTTATTTTACCAACAACAAATTAAAATTAAAACTATTAATAGTTTACCTAACACAATTACCAATTTGACCTTCAACTAATTCTCCTATGTAAATAACCTGTTAATATAACATAAAACTTATAATTAAATACAAGGTTATGGAAATTACCGAATTACCCATAAGTCACAAGAGTGGGTGTTACATCTATTCTCTAAAGTGAGGGAAGCTTAAATAATTATGGAATTTTTTTAAGAAAAGGAGAATCAATAGAAATATTTTATTGGTTAACATTTTATCTTTTTTTTATGTTTTTTAAAATTAAATATTTCAAAAACAACAAATTAAAAAATTATTAAAATTATACTATAAAAATTAGCATTTTTTTCTCTTCGATTAGACATTTTTTAAGATATACTTTCGACGTACTTTTTTTTTTTTTTCATTTGTTGGTGGATTTTGAAAACTAGTACATGTATTACTACCAACTAACGTATGTGTTACCGATGACTATCACATGTGTTATCACTTTTCAAAACTCACCAAAAAATGAAAAAAAATTCGTCGAAAGTATGCTATGTGAGATGTCTAATCGAAGAGAAAAAAAATGTTGATTTTTATGGTGCAATTTTTATAATTTTTGACTAACCATTTTTAAGATATTTAATTTTTTAATGTGAAGTTTTGTTATTTTGATAAAAATAAACAGTTGAAATTTACACTCTTATAATTTAAAAAATATACATATTCTACTGGACTTTTATCTATTATTTTAATCAGGTTAAACGTATCATATTTTAAAATGTTTCTAATATACTATTTCTAAAAGTGTGTATCTTGACTGGAATTTGCTATTATAGGGGGTAATGTGCATGTATTCCTATATAATGGATGTAAATGCAATATTCTAATGTTTGAACTTTCAACTCTGAAATAAGTAATTTATACAAATTTAACACAAAGGGCCCTTACTTTCTTTAATTATAAATGTTGCCACCCACCATTGACACGATTAACAATACTAATTATTAATGAATATTGAAGAATACCGATAGATGAACACATCGACTTAGGGCCTGATTTTAAGAATTATCTTCATAATTAATCAAATCACAACTTCTTATACTCTGATATCATGATAAACGGAAGCATACTTATAATTTGAAATAATTAACATTAATTAATTTAATAGGTGTTAAAATCTTAAATAAAATTATAAAATGATAAAAAATAACTGCTACTAACTAATGATACACGGGTTTTTATACCTTATATTTACAAATTAGTCCATTAGAAAAGGACATGTACTCATAGGAGTACAGACTAAAAGTACACAGAGTAAGAGACATACTAGAAATAGAAAGACTAAGAATATAATTTCACACTTTCTCGCCGTAAAATCCAACAAAAATACTCAAAGAATTTGCCTGCCGTATCATCTAATTCTTGAAATTATTATTATGATATACTTCTGTATCTGTATATGATACATAAACAGCGACGAAACAAGAGCAAATCCCAAAAAAATCATACTTTCAATTTTCAGGTATATTGTCAATCATCATCAAACCCCTTTCTCACTGGTCTTCTTTAAGGTACCATAATCTTTACACCTTCTTTCAATTTCTTATGCTGTTGATCGTTTGCAATTGATTGATTGCAAATGGGTTTTGTGAAATTTTTAAAGGATGTTAAAGAATTGACAATTTAGGTCCGGGCTTTATTTTATTTTATTTTTATTTTCTAATTCAATTACAAGACTTTGAATAAAAATTGAAATGGGTTTAAATCCTGGAAATGACTTTTTGCAGAAAAATACAAACTTTGCTTCATACACAATCTGGGATGAAGTCTTTCTAGGGAAGTGAGATATTTTTTATAATTTCTTGTTTAATTTAATCTTTGTTATTTGGGTTTTATGATTATAAATTATATGCGTTTTAATAATTTCAAAGAAATGAGCTGGGATTAACTAACATGTTGTTGATAATTGATTTACTTCTAATGTTGTGTTTCTCGTTGCTTGAAATCTGCAATATTAAATAGTGTTTCCTTAGAAGAAACGTGAGCTAGAATTAACCACATGCTCAATTTCAGGTATTGAAGGTCATTTAATTTAGTACCCACTTGAGTAATTAGAGAATATAGAGGGTCTACTGGTTCACAGAGCCGTTGAAGCATCTGCGAGCCGTGAGTCCTCTTTCATTTTTTTGGTACATAACAGTCGAGCTAAATTCAAGTTATAATCATGGGTGGTGTTTGTTGCTGCTTGCATAATGACTGTGAAGATTATGTTAATCCCAACAGTTCAGTATATAGAAACTGCATTTGTCTTCGATGCTTTCTGCAGAATTTCTTATATATGGTATGTAATGTAATTAGTAGTCATCTAATGTGTCATGATTGATTAATTTCTTAATAATGAACATGAAGATACTCATAATTTATTCTATGATTTATTTGAATAGTACACATCGTTATTTCAAAGAGGGGACGAACATACTCGGCTTCCAAGTCCTTCATCCATTCAAGGGACGACATCTTTTAGTTCATCGGCATCACTTGATAACTCTTTATCCAGTGTGTATCGGTCTCCTCCAAGACCATTGCCTTATGATGTTGACCCAAGGTATATTCGTCTCCAAAGAGATGGATTGGTTTCGAGACGGGAGAAAGGGTCAAGTCGTTCACCGGAGGAAGGTGAATCATTAAGAGGAAGTGATAGTGATAGGGAGACAGATCCTTTATGTGCGGGAAACAAGTTGAATAGCTCAACCTGCGAAGATGGAACAAAAGGATTACAATCAAAATCTTTTAAGCTTTCAACCCCCAAAGAGTCAACAGGATTTGCAAATATTTTTTCTTCATCGGTAGATGAAGACTTCTGTCCAACATGTCTTGAAGGTAAATATTTTACTTCATCAGATCTCCATCGCTTGTCTTTATTGAAGGCTGTTTATGACATTTGACTAATAGTGTAATGCTAGGGAGTATTTGTTTTCATTTGTCGTTTTGCTCAAAAGTTAAAGTAAGGCTTCCATGCCGATTGGCAGTCTTAAATTGGGATTTGTTAACGTTTTCTATACTATTTTTTATTGTGCTTTCTGGATGCTATAAGATGGATAGATACTTCTAGGGTATTGATATTCAATGTTTTCTGTTTACCATCATTGCAGAATATACTATTGAGAACCCGAAGATAGTTACGAAGTGCTCACACCACTTTCACCTTGGTTGCATATACGAGTGGATGGAAAGAAGCAAAAGCTGCCCAGTTTGTGGCAAGGTAAGGCTCCATTATGTATACTTATACCACCTTATGACTTCAAATGAACCTAATTTTTCATTCTTTTATGAGTTGTCTACTCACATCATAATACATACTCACTCCAAATGGGACCCATGAAATTAAAATGATAACTTAATTCTCTACATCAACTCATTTCAATATGATTCCTAGAGTCCAAGTTTGTCTACGTGAAATGTAGTATGATCTTTTTGTGCTCTAGGGTCCTGGGTGCTTCTTGTGCTAATTAGCAGGGTATCCCATATTTTTTGATAAACTTTTGAATGGCATGAGACATAACATGTCAAATCTTAGCGTAAGAATGATGTTTATTAATAATGTAAACAACTGCTTTACATCAATAGGGTTTAAGTCCTAAAAACTGTTGGTTATTTTAGGTGCTAAGTCTTGATAGAAGTTCCTTCGCTTATCAATAAACAAAAATATTTATAAAATAATAATAATAAATTAATTAATTAAACCAGTCTTCACCTAATGTGAAAGGAAGACGTTAGAGTTTCCTCCTTGACCCTCACAAAGTAAAGAAAAAAAAACGGAGTTTAATAAACTTCCGATGACTTACTATCATATTATATTCCCTTTGGACCATGGATATTTCAGTTGGCCGATATTTTCCTAACCTGCTGGTAATCTCATGGCAAAGTTTTTGGCTGTTTTGGCTTTTGTAGGTGATGGCATTTGATGAGACTGGTTAGGCTTAACCTGAAGTGTTCCTGCTGGAACGAGACTTGAAAAGAAATGAATATGGTAAAGAGAACAAGAAAGCAGATTGTAAATTCATTTTAAATGCCCGCGTTTTACCAGTGTTCGACCCTGTAAATAATGAAAATTTGATACAAGCTGTCACAGGCTGCGTTTTCTTATGGTGAATATTTATTTTTCTCGCTGTAATTTCTAACGTTGATATTCAAAGCTACTTTTTTGTACCCAATTATTGAAAATTTTTCTTAGATTACATCACAATGCCCAGGGGAAATGGATTTATTTTATTTGTATTATATTTGCATCTTGAATTCTGGAAGTAGTTTGTTTGGCTTTCAAATTGTCCCATAACATTCTATTTGGGTTAAACAAGTATGGCACCACCGATGAACAATCATGATTCCATTCACATAGTAACAGAAATTATTCAAACAAAGTTGCTGGCTCAAGCAGAAACAATATACCAATACATAAGAACAAGTCAATAACATTCAAGAGGAAGAGTCAATTATCATACACGTATATGTATGTATCAATGTATGACAGCAACTTGAGTTTATATACACTCCTAAGGAGCAATCAGCAATCGAAATCACTTAATTAGCAGCCGCTTGAAAAGCTCTGAGGAACACTTCCGCAGGTTGGCCACCACTCAGCTGATGCTTTCCGTTAATCTGTAACAAAAGCCATTGAGTTAGCCTATAATTTAAACCAGAAATTGAAGAAATCTAAATTCCAAATCACTTACCACATAGTGAGGGACACCTGAGATGTTGGCTGAGTACTTCCTAAGTTCTTCATTAACCTATAACAAGTCATAATAAACAAGTTCATAAGCTGATTTTAATCTGTAAAGTTGTGCGTGATCATTTTCTCATAAAAGTTGAGGGTGCATACCTGCTGAAGCCCATTGTTTGGATCATCAAGATACTCAGCTGCTCCTTCTAACCCAACTTTCCTTGCACATTCCAGAAGAAAGTCCCTGGATTCAAGTTTTTTGTATCACTCAATGTGTTTCATGATTCTTCCCCAAAGAACAATAAAATAAAAATTCTTTCTTTTATATTAACAATGACTGTAAAGATGGCAATATAGGCAGGTTGGGTAATAGGTTATAATGGGTCACATATAATGTGGGTTGAAATGGGCGAGATTAGTCTGGGTTGATCGGTAAACATTTTCCTAATTATTGTAAATACTTGGTGTGTAGAACATGATAAGTAATAAACTACTGCATCCTTGAATGAAATGCTTTACGAGGTTATATGCATTAAAAATAGATGTTTAGGCGACTTTTAAGTTTCAACCCTTTCGATCCATTTTCCTTGTACTCCTTTAGTTATATTTTTAATACGTCCTGTTTGACAACACAACCAAATTGAACGAAAGATAAAAGATTAAGTGAAGTTACCTGTCACCAATAAACTTCCCCTTTGTGAAATACCCATCAAACAACTCTTCTACAAGATTGTTCTGCTTATCAAGCCCCTGTTTCCCAGCAAACAGTATCAGCCTGTGGCTGTCCAGGGAACTTCCTCTGTATGCCAGAAACACCATTAATAAGTTCTTAGCCCAAAACCAATCTATACCTTGAGAATGGTAGACAAAACCTATGATAAAAATCGACTTACGTGAGGCCATTCACATCATAATCCATACCAAGCCCCCTAAAAATCTGTACTTCTACAATGTTAATACTAGCATACCAAGAATCGAAAACAAGCTTTGAGAAGTTGAATTTGAAAAGTAAAGCGAGATACCTCAGCCATACGAGCAAATATTTGATCAGTTCGAGATCCAAACTTGCTCTTGTAAAACTCTTTCTTGTTAATCCCCTCTTTGGGTGCTGAAGGATTTAGTAAATAAGGGTGCCATTTAATCTGCAAAATCACAAGATAGCTCCTTGAACACGAAAGTTTAAACATATGTGCAAACTTCATTTATGTAACAAAAATTGTTATAAGTATAACAAAAACTACAATGGTTTTTCAATGGACTTCATAGTTTCTTTTCTTTTAAAGAGGCTCTACTTTGCTAATTAAATATTGAACATATGCGGTTGCACATACTGCACTTGATGAGATGACAGAACACGAGAAAGTGGTTTAAATAATAACCTCGAAATCGTATTGATCTTTGGATAAAGATAAAGCTTTGTCAAGATTCTTTTTGCCAACATAACACCATGGGCATACACTGTCTGCACTCACATCAATTTTGATTAGCTTCTTGCCAGCTGATTGAGCCATTGATCTGGAATATTTCTGAACATAATTAATAATAGTTAGCAAAAAAGGTTAATAATCTGATCATGAAGCTCATATATCTTAAAACAGTTATCGTGAAAATTGAGAGATAAAAGACTAACCACAAAAATTCTAGACTTGAAAGTTGTTGAATGAAGAATGAACATAAAAAAGGTTTTGTTATGGGTATAAAGAGTACTTGTATTGATATCAAATATAGGATTTCTTTATTGTTTTTCAGACGGCGTGTTTGTGCTTGTGTTTGTTTTGACTTTGATTTGTCAACTACCTACCACAATTCGATGAGTCCATGATGACGAACCGGATGACCATAACTGGGCCCAAAGTTCCTTCTAGAATTTGATAGAAAGGAGGTTTTAAATTCCTACGCGTTGCGCCAGATTGAGTTTGGGGGGCCGTGTTTCTTCTCATTTTCGTAAATATAGGGTACGTTTGTTTGACGTAAAGCTCTCAAGTTTTGAGTTTTTAATATTGATCAAAAAGTTTTTTAGAAAATAAAAATTTTATTTAATATATACAAATTGTAACTTTAAAATTTAATAAAAATTAAAATCGAAAAGCTCTTGAAAGTAACTTTCTATAGAATTGAAGAATTTTTAGAGAATAAAATTACTCAGATATCTTTCTATAATCAGATAGTATATATTTATTATTATGTTGATGTTCTTTTATGTCATTTTACACTTCAAAACTACAACTATAACTAGTTTGCCAAAATTTTTTTTTTTTTAATAAAGTTACATCTTACAGCTACAACATACAACTACTTCATCAAACAAATTCATAAAGTCTTATATTAGTATTTATTTATATCTATAACAATTTGTTCTAGGTCATTATATCACTTTATTAGTTATGAGTGTGATTATTGTTACATTAATTTACATTCATTTTTATGTTACTTTTACTATATATTAATTCATTCATATTTACGATTCATTAGATGTTTTATTTTTTACCTTTTTAATATTTTATTTAATATTAATATTTAAATGAGAAGCAGTTAATTTTATTGTACATTTATCTTATTCCATTAAAATTCTAGAATCATTACATCCTCACATTGTAAATCTTTTTTTCTCTTACAAATATAGTAATATTATATTTCCTAACAATTATAAAATAGAGAAATTTGTAAGCCAAATCAATAATATTAATATTAATAGAACATTGTTTGAAAGAATGCATTAAGTTGTTTAAATAAAATATAGAGGGATTAGTGTGTACCTATGTACTTAATTTTGATTGAATGTTCATAGTGTGTACCCAATTTACAGGTAGGGTTTTGAAGGCACTTAACCTGTTAAAAGTCACAAGAAACGCACTTTACCTGCAAATGTCTAGTGGAATCTGGTTACCAAATGTCTTGCCATGTCAGAAACAGTGAAAAAACACAATCGGTGACCGACTAAAGGTCGAGTCGGTCGTATAATACATCAATTAACGATTTTTTAAATTTAAGTGCATTAAAAACTCTACACGTAAGTTGAGTACACACTATGAACATTCGACCGAAGTTAAGTACATTCGTATGCACTAACTTCAAAATATTTAACTAAAATTTAATCTCAATTGACGTTCTCTTATTATTATTTCCTAGATGACGAATTAAAAGTTAGTTGCATAAGGTTAAAGAATTTCCCTATCACTTTCAACCTTGTTAGGCAAATAAAAGCTTTTTACAAGCATTTACAATAAAATAATAATTTTCTTAAAAATATCAAATTAGCTGGATCCACTCAAATTAATATTTGTTTAGATTAATGTTACAAATTATTTTATCCACCGAAATATGAAAAAGTAATAATTAATATAGGTTAGTTAACTAACAATACTCATAAAATTAAAATAATAACAAAAACAAAATTATTATTATAATAAGTAAGAAAAGAACGGACAAAGCAAAAGTAAATGAGAAAAAGAACAAAAATAAGAAAAAAGATAAAAATATATAAATAAACAGCACATTAGAGCTTGAAAACCATCCAACTATCAAGTTTTGCTATTTATTTTGTTAACTTTATTATATATATTAACAACAATCTTGATAATAAGACAAATTTTTACTGTCCATAGTTGTTCAAGAATTGAAATACTAATAAAAAAGAGAAAAAAAGATAGTGAAAAGTAAACGTCACATACTACATCCTGGAAGCTCGAACTTGGGTGTTCACAGAGAAAAGATGGGTCGGAGACCATCTAACTACCAAGGTTTTTGCTATTTATATTAACATTTAGTATAGATTAAAAGCAATCTTGATAATAAGAAAGATAATTGAATCTTCTTTTTTTACTCTTCATAGTCGTAGAAAGATTGATAGAATGGACGAAGCATAAACAACAAGAAAGGAAAAAAGATAGTAAAAGATACGGGCGCGTTCAGTTATAGAAAACTCTAATTGGTTTTTAGAAAAATTTTCAAGAAAAACTAAAAAATTAGGAAATATGTTCAAATTCAAATTTTTAAAAAGTTTTTCTAAGAAAATAAAAATTCTTCTTTTCTTTTCCACAACTACAAATTATAAAACTCATTTTCAAGGTTCTTTACAATTTTCTAATTCTCCTTTTTGAAAAACGAAAATTCCATCCCTCACATCTAAATGCGTTTTCTAAATTTTCATTGTTTTTTTAAGGAAGTAAATTACTTCTCATTCCCTAAAAAAATGGAAAAGAGAAAATAAGAAATTTTTTTCATAACTAAACGCATACTAAATATCACATACTTCTTCTTAGAGGTTCTAACTTAGGTATTCACGGAGAAGGGATGAGATATAGACCATCTAGCTATCAAGGTTTTTGTTATTTATTTTGTTAACATTGTAATATATATTAAAAGCAATCTTGATAATAAGACAAAAACTTGATCTTCTTTTTTTAGTGTCCATAGTCGTTCAAGGATCGATGGTAAAAAGTAATAAACATTAAACTAATTTTCACTTGAGATTTGATTATCATGTTAGACTAATGTTATCTTTAGCAAAATATGTAAAAGATATTTTTTAGGATTGGTAAATAATTACCATTATAAAATATACTAAGAAAAATTAAAATGTGTTTAAAAAATTACAAGTCAATTAAAATTAATATGGACTTAACGAAGAAGTGAACACAAATAATTACTTGTTTTATTTAAGACTTGGGGAATACTTGCTCCTGAACGTCATTGCCCATCATTCAGAATGTGTGGTGGTGTTGACCGATCCAGACGACTTGGTTCAGTTGAGATGTTCACTTTCTTTGGATACGCAGTTGATGTTCACTTTCTTTAGATACGAACATATTGAATGATGACCCGTTCACCTCTGGTTTATTTCAGTTCATTACTGAGAAGAGGAAGAAGCATATAGAGCAAAGGCCTCCTCTTTTCGTTAAGTTCACTCTTTTTCGAAGTGACTGAATTGCATGTAAACATCCGTAGGGACTTATAATTTAATTGATTGAAACGTATTGCTCATACGGTGATATTGTAGGTTCGAGCCCTACTAAACCTACTACCCCATGCTTTTCTCTTTCAACCCTTACTGGTAAAAAGTCTTAAAATGAATGTTGACTATCAAATACACCCTTAAAATTTAGATGTGGCCTTTAAATGAGTGAGGGAGCTAAAAAAAACTAACAACAAACTAACAAAAAGGGAAAAGTACAAAACCTTTAACGCACAAAAAGCTTGCCACAATTTATACTTCATCTAAAAGACCAAAACTCAAAACTTATTCACTTATCACTAAACTCTAACACATAAACGTGATGATAATTTCTTTTTGATACATCAAATTCCTTTGTCATTGAACACATGACATGTCAATAGTCAAACTTAAAAGGTGTGTTTACTTGTGAATTTTTTTCACAATTTTTTATCTCTAATAATTTTTTTTTTATTTTCTAAAAAAGTGTTGAAAATTTAAAAGAATGTGTTCAAAACTCGATGTATTTCTCATTTTGAAAGAATGATGTTAAGAGAAGGTTTTTGAAAAAAAAAATTAAAAATGGAGAAAGTGATATAAAGGAAAAATTGAAAAACTTATTCTTGTTTTTCAATTTTTAGTTATAATATGAAATTTTTTTTAACAAAAAATATCCATTTTGAACACGTTTTTTAATTTTTTACTTTTTATCAAAAAAAAATTTCAAAAAATCTTTCATTTTTCTTTAACAAAATACACGCTTTAAGTATTTCATTTACTTTACATAAATTTCACAATATGTTTATGTAATGAAATAAATAATATTTACTAGTGATGTATGATGTAACGTTATTGGTGACCACGAACCATCATCATCTTCTTTCCATTCCTCACTATTCTAATTATTTGTCGGAACTTTAGGAGGTAAGTAATCCATGCAAATACTTGACAAGAAAGTGGATAGTTGTTTACTGCATAATCAAGTGGTGTTCTGGATTGCTTATAAAAATTAATATTTTGTAGTGGATGATGAGCGTTAACAGATTGCCTACTACAGTTAATCTTAATAAAAAAGACATTGATATCCTTTTGTTATTATGTCATATGTGCATGGTGTATTATGAAGATGTGAATCATTTGTTTTTTAAATGTGGTACGGCTTTGCAAATTTGGACGAATGTGGCAAACTGGTTAGACATTCGGTTTCCTATGGTGCACGAAGTCATGGCATCTTAGACTGAATGGACTCAAGTTCGTTAGTTGCTGCAAGTAAGAAGATTATGGAGGTGGTTGTTTATACAACCATTTGGATGATATGGCGTCTTCGGGTATGAAGAAAGGTCATGTATTCAATCTTATTGTTATTCATTCATTTAATTGGCATTCTCATACATGTGCTAAACGAAACACTTTATGAATATCGTGGATTCAAAACCTAATATTACATACACATTTGTAATTTTCTTAAATTTTTTCTAACTTTTTTATATATTTATTTACCCGTTCTAAAAAATAAATTTTTTTACGAGAAACACATCATGCTGTTGCCTCTTTTCTCATCTAAATCTTGTGTAGACAGAAGACGACATTTTTTTTGGACATATAATTAATATAATAGTATCTATGAACTAATATTAAAATTTATTTTTCTATTTAAACCATTTTTTTTCCCTTTTATTTAGCAATTTTTTATGCAATAACCACAAAAGTTTCTTTAAACTATCCATATGCGTTTCATTATTAAAGCAAATATAAATAGATACAAGTGCAGAGGTTAAAGTGAAAATACGGAGGGGTTGATTTTAATATGATCCAAACTGAGAGGGTCTGGAAGATTCTCTATAGTCGAACGGCACACAATTTTCCCGATCAGCGAGAACACCACCACCGCCGAATCCATCATCCCCCCAAGGTCTTCGGAGTTTCAAGAATAATCCGATTATTTATTTCTTTTTTTTTGTTCCATACATCAAATCTTATCCACAATTCTTTCTATTTTCGCCGGTCAAAGGTAATCTCTTTTGAATTCTTACTTTCTTTGCTTATATAACCTGCATTTTACGCATTTAACTATTTTTTTCAAAATTCTTTCTGGGTCAACAACGATTTGAGAAACCCAAGGTGAAATAGTTTTCAAGTTCTTTAAATTCTCATTATGAATTACTATCAACATGCAATTTAATTTCCAAAAATAGTTTGATTACTATTGGTAAATATATCATCGCGATCAGTCTCAGTTTGCGTTTGTATACTTGTTTTTGTGTTGGGATTATTAAAAAGTTGAGAAATTTAAGGTGAAACCCTTGAAGGAAACATTAAATTTCCCATCTTTTGCATTTCTAAATTTTTTTCCCATCTTTTTGTGGATGATTGATCCTTTTTTAAGTTTCAAATTTTGGTTTTAGATTTTTTGTCATTTATTTGGTTTTGATTCTATCGAAATTGATAACAAAATGGTAATACATGGTTATTTGGGATGTGATAATAGGAAAATTGGTTAGTTCTTGGTTGGACAATGGAAGTAGTTACTGATTTGTCTTTATGAATAGGTTTATTGGGGGTTGGGGTTAAATGGCCATTGATGAAATATTTGGAGAAACTCGACCAGTGCTTGCCCCAACCAAGAGTGCACTTTATGTTTGGGGTTATAATCAGTCTGGCCAAACGGGGCGAAGATGCAAGGAACAGAACTTGAGGATCCCAAAACAGCTTCCACCCGACCTTTTCGGGTGCCCCGCCGGAGCCAATTCACGGTGGTTAGACATGGCTTGTGGGCGTGAGCATACTGCAGCCGTGGCCTCTGATGGGTCCCTCTTTACTTGGGGTTAGATTCCCGCTGTTATTATACTTTGTGCCCATGATAGTCATAGTTGTAAATAAAATACATTTATTTGTGGTTACTTTGTAGCATATTTATATCACTTTAAGGTTAAGTTGTCATAACTACCATTACATGATTGCTCAGGAGCAAATGAGTTTGGCCAGTTGGGGGATGGAACCGAAACAAGTAGAAAACTTCCTAAAAAAGTGAAACTACTGCAAAATGAGCGTGTGATATCCGTGTCTTGTGGAGCACATTGTACTGCTGCTATTGCAGAGCCACGTGAAAATGATGGAACTGTATCCGCTAGAAGACTTTGGGTTTGGGGACAAAATCAGGTCTATGTTAAACTGTGTACATGGCATTTCATTAAAGTGAAATTGCATATGGGTGTTTTTTAATCCAAAATCACACATCAATGTCTGTTGCACTTTGGCGTTGAATCATTGATGATGGCTGATAGGAAACAGAAATACCAAATAATCTTAAGAACTCAATCAATCTCTAAACATTATGTTTGGTATGCTCATAATTAAATTTCTTTCAATCATTTCAGGGATCTAACCATCCTCGAGTATTCTGGGGAGCGTTCTCTCCTGATACGGTAAGAATATACGTACTTAAGCTATTGGAGGTTGTTGAACATAATGTTGTCATTGCCTTTAATCACATTATCTTGGCAAACACAAATGCCGTACTATAATATAATAATGCATTTTGTAATATATATTTTAAACCTTTCAGGTTATTCGTCAAGTATCATGTGGTGCTGTGCACACTGTGGCACTATCAGAGGATGGTCTACTGCAAGCTTGGGGTATAAATGCCTTATACTTCTATCTTTTTACCAGCGTTTTACTTAATTTTCTAAATGCTTGTATATGTGAAAGTAATTACACTATGATGAACTAGGCTACAATGAATACGGTCAGCTTGGGAGAGGTGTTACTTGTCAAGGGCTTCAAAAGGCTCGTGTTATAAGTGCATATGCTAAGTTCCTTGATGAAGCCCCTGAGCTTGTAAAGATTACTCAAGTATCATGTGGCGAGTACCACTCCGCAGCCGTATCAGAGGATGGAGAGGTGTAAGTGTATTAAAATGGACCTTTTGTTGATGAAGATAGGTTCTAGACACAAGCGAAAATTGCTTGGAGGTCTTCAAGGCAACCTCACATCTAGTCATATTTTGATCAAAATCTACCCATTCTCTACCTTAATATTCATTACTTTTCTTTACGGGTTTTTTGGAATTGAAAAGTGATTATGAGATATGGAATATCCAGCTTCAAAACGCAATAATTAGATAATCACTCTCAAAACACAAGGCTTAACACCCTTTACCATTATTCGGTGTATCACTTAAAATAACTTCTCTATTATTGCAGCTACACATGGGGTTTGGGAAGCATGGGCCAATTAGGGCACTATTCTGTTCAATCAGAGGACAAGGAGCTGATACCACGGCGTGTGGTTTCACTTGATGGGATATATGTGAAGGATGTGGCATCAGGTGGTGTGCATACGTGTGCTGTGACTACGAAAGGAGCTCTATATGCATGGGGTGGAGGTCAACACGGTCAACTAGGACTTGGGCCACAGACAGGGGTCTTTTCATGTGTGGCTAGCGACTCTGGAACCATGTTCCGTAACATGCCGGTATTGGTCCTGCCGTATGGCGTGAAACAGGTTGCTTGTGGGCATTCTCACACACTGGTCTCAACTCAAGATGGTAGGATCCATGGATGGGGTTATAATAGCTACGGTCAAGCGGCTAACCAGAAGTGCACTTATGCTTGGTATCCATCTCCCGTTGACTGGTATATACCGCCCCCTCTCTCTCCTTTGACTCGTATGTTTGACCGCAACTGTATTCTGATAGTATCTCGTTGAAAACAGGTGTGTTGGTGAAGTAAGGAAGCTGGCTGCTGGTGGAGGTCATTCTGCCGTACTGACGGATGCGTGTTCCTTAAAGGAGCTGTGTGAGTTTAGGCTTGCAGACTGTGTGACACCACGAAATGCTTCTATGATTGAGGATGTTGCTTATCGAACTGGTTCTGATGCATTGGTGCGCCTTTGTGAGAGGTTAAGGTATATATATGTTATGCCCTTATTAACACTATGTCGTGTTTCTTTGACCATAAAGGTCAACCTAAGAATAAACGTCTTTTCCTGAACAATCTTTTTTGTCATTGTAGGGAATGTCCTCCTGATGGTGAAATCTGCGACTGTTAAATGAACCAAGTAAAGATGCATATATTATGTGTCATTAATTCTTTGGCATGGTCCAACATATTGTGAATTTAGATAATGTTTCATAGGGGATGTACATCTTTTTTAGTCCTTAATGTTGTATTGTAACATTGTACAACATTTGCGTTCTTAAGAATATGGAGAACCGTCTGTTATATTAATGTGGATTATGTAATAGACTTCTAATATTCCTATCATTATAAAAGCAGATTTGTAGACACATATGAGATCTGATTAATAATATGCATCTGTATCTAATGAGTATTTTCATTGTTATTCGTATTCATACAAGCAGGCGTTGAAATGTATATCAACATGGATAATCGATATAAAAACGAAACACAACCCAAAGTCTTCTACCGACAATCTGACATTATCATCATCAATTAGGTCATCTTGGATGCATTTCCCAAACCTGGAAGTACGAATTGGAACATATAGAATGATAGAATTGCTTGATAAGGTCTTATGTATATAGCAATCAAACATATGATACGTCTTATGTATATGGCAATCAAACATATGATACTTGCAGAAGTTCAAACTTGACCACTTTATAAATACGATGGCTGGAGATTGAATGCCTCGAGTTCTTATTGGTTAATGTGACGGATCATCCACAATGGCATCATCGCGGTGGATACTTGATGAGCTTGACCTAATTCTTCCTCTCTCATGGCTGCTCCGATGAATGGTCCACTACAATATGTCCAAATTAATAAGTCAAAATTAATTACTGATTCAATATCCACCGAAAGAAACAAAGAGATAGTTACCTGGTGGTTGCATAAGGAGGAACTGAATGGGGCTCATGTTGTGGTGGTGTTCGCTGAGGTAACTCTAACCTTGCATTTTGTTGTTCACCGTTCTTCTCATTCTCTTTTAACTGTGCCCAGTTCAAACAGTTAGAAAATACATCATCTTAACATGCATCTTTTCAGAAAAAAATGCCGTTTTCATGGCACATCTTTACACATTGCTAGTATTTGTATTCCACAAAATGACTCCAAAAGATTTTCTCTTTTCTAAAGGGAGGCGACTTGTAGATCACAAAAATGACTTCATACACCATCACACTAGTTTTGTGGTATTATACAGTGTGGTATTTACGTTGTAAGATTATAAATGTGGTGGTACAAGTCACCTCTCTTTAGAAACTTTATTAACAGAATTACCTTCTTGGAAAGTGAGTTGTTTCGTTCTTGCAGCGCCTTCTCCTGTCATCAAACACAGTGCATCAACGCATATTGGTTTAACTAGGGTCGTATTCTAACAAGTGCATTTTGTAAATAAGGTCCATTTTTTCATGGCTTGAATCCATTTAAGATGTTTGAGAGTATTAGATTTTATAGGTTTACCTTTTTATGGAGCTCGGAGATGGACTCATGCATGAGTTGGTTCTGTATAAATAAAAGTATAAAAGTTAAAGAGTTGTCTACTTATACATACCAGAAAGTAATATCCATTTTAGTTACCTTTTTTGTCCGTATTCGCTTAAGAGCTGTCTCGAGTTGTTGCTCCACATTTTGAAGCTCTCTAAGGTTTAATTGCTCTAGGTCTTCCCCAACATAGTGCCTAAATTTTGTAAAAGTAATTAATACATAATAAGCCATGCATATAGAGCAAGTAACATTCAATTGATTGTTTTTAAGTACTATAACTGGATGGTACGATAAACAGTAACAAACTGAACAACTTATACACTTGCACTATCATTATTATATCTCTTGAAGATTTAATTACCAAACAAATCTACCTTATGTTCTTTTCAAGAACTTCAATCTTTGCTTTAAGCTTCGAGGATTCAAGAGTCCAGCTTGCCTGTACATATTTTGTTGGATAAAAGCCAATTTAAGGCGTATGATGATCAAAATATTAGAATGGCAGTTTCCATGTATTATATTCATTATATAAATGTTAAGAAAGGCGATGAAATTATGTAAATTATTGCATATAATACCCGTGTTTCGGTTTCAGGAGCAGTAAGCAATTTCTCTGCATAGGAATACCTTTCATACCTCTCAAGAATCGTCTCCATACTGCATGTTTCAGCTAAACAAATGTAAGAACTAAGAATCATCTGTATGGAAGTCGATATATATTATGACAATCTTCTTGAACACTAATGTTGCTTAGCTACAACTTATAAACGAAGATCCATTGTTTAATCTTAAAGAAAGAAAAGGGTAATTTAAAACCTTTAGAATAAGGTAGACAAAAGCACATGCCACTAAGTTTATGACATTGATGGTAGTTAGAAATTAACTAACCCAAACAATGCATGTGCGATTGCGGTTATAACCACAAACAATAAATGGATAAACAATAAGCAATAAGATAACAAGCACGAACAATACGAAACACGAATATTATGTGGTTATATCGGATCTCCGATCTTGGAGATCGGTTTAGTTTACGGGGCCAAATCAAAGAGTCACTTTCATTAAATTCGTGACTCAAGGATTACAAATACATTAGGATTACATTTATAGGATAAACATAACTTAAGGAACAAGAAATAGACATTCTGGCCGACTTCGAAATAGCGCCACAATTTCTAAAAACCGCGTCGTGATTTTCTTGCTATCACAACTTGCCCTCACGTGACTTAGGATCTGGTCACATCAACATTTATTTAATCTTCACAATTCTCAATAATCTTCCACTTGAGATTAATTAACCCAAAATCATTAACCCTTTAATTCCGTCCCTTTAACATATCACTCGTTCTAACTTATCTATACCGCCAAAACACCACCGTACACGCTACTCGACCGTGCTAAGTCGAAAGACTTTCGATACAAGGTTGTTTGAACTACATGATGAAACTTGGACAATACACTCTATAGTTTTCCAAACCATCTTCTCCAAACCTCAAGAATATACGTTGAAGTGTGCAACGACTCCAACACCGTCGTTTTCACAATCACATGATTATTACAACAAACACCCGCCTCTTCAGCTTATCGGTTACAACCATGTCTGATCCTACCACCAACATGTAATCGAACAATCCGTACATAATTTCATCTATCAGATTTTCTTTCCCAACAATAAGAAAATCTCTGAATAGAACCAACATGTAGATGTCATCGTCAATGTTCACTAGTGAAAGAGCTATCACAATCATGAATATCCACTTATTCCACTTCGCTTTCACCGCTCTACACTGACCCAAAAAGGTATGTGCAGTTTCTTTCACTAAGCACATATTCTCCCACTCAGCCATCTCCCACTGTACAGATCCAAAATAATAAACACGGCTCTCTGAGAATATTTTAGTATATAACACCCGGTCAGTCACAACACTTTGCCCTTGGAGAGTGTAAATCCGAAGGTCTGAATGCTCTAGTGTAAACTCGGAATTCGCATGCAAAACCTGTAGAGACTAAGGCTCTATCAGTTGCACAAATGCCTCCAAAGCTCCCACTAGTTTCCGAACACGCACTAGCTTTTAGAGTTCCCTCGATTACAGAGTTTCTAGGTGTTTCCCAAACTCTCAACAATACCGAAAGCTCACTAGGACTTACACGGTCATTCGCCTCTAGAAGATCTGCCTACGGAGCACCTAATCTTTGGTTGTCATGCAACACATAAACCCAGCCGATCGAGTTCCATTCTGCATCTCCTACATTATAACTGATATATTCTAAGTGTGCAATCAATCCTGCATAGCCATTCCAATACCTGTAATACCCGAATCCAAAACCCTTGATTCAACAAAACTCTCACCGCAACAAACCAACAATCTACTCTGTTCACTTACTTCGTCCTCTAGTGACCAATCACCGTGACAAAGTGTTACCAACCTCCTGCAATATCGTCGTACCGCGACCAACAACCATCGCATCGCGATTCACCAAAAAAGACCCTAATCGGTTCATCCTGGAATTTTTCTCACCAAACACCCAAGTGTTGCTCATCGAGCAGTGCCCGAGTGTTATCGCTCTCGATTTGCCTATTGCAAAAAAATCTAACAGTGTCGAACAAACCTAACTTAGGGAATAAGAAATAAACTTTCTAGCTGACTTCAAAATTTGTGCCGCAATATCTCAAAATCGCGTCTCGATTTGCTTGCTATCACAACTTTCCCTCACGTGACTTGGGGTTTGGTCACATCAACAATTATTTAATCTTCACAATTCCAAACACCATCTAGGTATACAACCGAACATGGGTTCGATAATGCCATGATACGATGTATTATGGGTAAGAAAGATAACATTCGTTTACATGGTGTGATCATTTTTGAAACATGGAAAGGATTTACGTGTGACTAATGTAAATAGAGTTTCACTAACCTACAAGTGTTAAGAGAATGATCGATTTCTATCGACAACTATGAATCGGGAAATACCTTTGGGAACCGACATTGCTTATATTTTACTATGGCAAGTGGGTTCTAAGGTGTTTTCCGTAGCAATTACATTATCATTGCTATATATCGCGTTAATATCTTCACATCAAGTACTTTGCAAACATCTCTGTTAGAAAACTGAACATGGCATATGATTTAATAAGCAGATATTTTTCTGTCAATCGTGTATGGAAATCACTTTTCAAAGACCATATTTCAACCCTTAATTTTCCTGGGTTCAAGAAATTCATCCTGAGATTATTCAAGAGAATATTCAAAGACTTTAGCAATCATATCTTTAATCTGTGTGTTTTTGTGTCCTCAAAATGTGTTTGAAACTATGCACGAATAAGTGCCAACGAAGATGGCAGTTATAAAACAATTATGTGCAAAAACTATTTATCCCAGGTTTTAGGAACGTGTAATTTTCGTTATTATTTCGAGTCTCTGCACTTGGACCCTGCATGGACCCCACAAGGGGGAGCAGCCCCTTTGACTCTCGCAATTTTGGTTGAGCCAACAATGTATTAACTTAGACATGTATGTAGTACTCATCAACTAATTACTCGTATCCACTAATCCACCAATACACTAAGATATACGACAGTATCTTCATTTCAAGGTGAGTTTGTCTTAGGTCATTCTTGTAACAAAGTTTGTTTTGTATGATGACTGATCCTTGTTTTTGAGAATAGTTCTTAAATATCTACTCTAGAATAAGTCTTGATATCATTATTCATCAATTCGATTTTTAAATTAGTTTGTATACGTATTTATGTTTAGCTTCTTTTAAGGTTAGTCAATATGTATGGTCTTATATAATTTTAACAGTTTGTTATATCAAAACAACACTGTTGACCAGCCATATCTGTTGTATTTTACCATGAATGGTCATATTTTACCATGAATGTAAATTAAAGGTTGTCACATGTTCATGACAGGCAATTCTGCACATTGGCTAGCCATATGGATTGTATATCAGTATGGTATAATCTTTTTCGATGAGTTTAAATGAAATAGTATCATATGAAAAAGCTCTAAATTTGATCTAATAAACACTTGTGTGAAGCCATCACTGTAAATGAATCTGGTATAAACACTTATTGGATCTAACTCCCATATGTATTCAACAAGTAATAATTGCCCCGTGAATACGCCTCTGGTATAACACTTCTACCACAAAATAGGGAAGTTGAAATTCTGGTTTTGAACAAATATGTTTGCATGTGGCTATGCAAATAGCAGTTGAAATCTGCACAATGTCATTCAAGTTATTACTACGATATATATGTCCAATGTTACTCGTATACCAACACATTAGATGATTCTGTAATCACTTACCTCAAGCTTCTACACTAATTTCTACCTTTTAATGAATCAAGATCACTATAAAGTATCAGCACACAGCGAATACCTCAGAAGAAATGCAGATGATACCGTAAGGGCTTCAACTACATCAATGATGACATTTAGCAAAATAAAACTGTAAGGGCAAGTGTTTGAATTAAATTTATGCATGCATAGTATTCATAACTCTTTTTTAGTATTGAATTCGAAATTGGGAATTTCAGCTCACTCATGCATTCTATTTTATTTCTATATACAGTATTCAGTTTTCTTGTACAGTTGGTCTGTATTTATCACATATCATATTATCTGTATCTAAGAACAACTTAAGATATATTAAACTTTTGGGTCTTTCTGGCAGGTATTTCTTTTAGTTACTTGGGTGTTAGATCAGATGAATCACAATCAAACATATAATAACTCGAATAATTTACTTTAAATTCTACATAAACTGTGGCATTAGATTGTGAGCATATGAAATAAACAAGGATGCTAAAGTATAACACAAGGTGTTAAAACCAAAAATTGGTAAATCAAGATGCTATCACATTGTAAGCATTTATGGTTAAAGTCTAAAAATACCTCATGGCTCATACAGGAACAATCCTAGGACAAAAACCAGTTTTGAAAGATCTTCAGTGATTGAGTTAATGTGTTTACTTTTTCTGTGTCAATTCACTTTATATTCAATAAATTTCAACTAAGAGCATCTCTAAAGATACATTTTTCTAAAGTTTTTCTGAAGCTTTTTACTATTCAAAATAGCTTTAGAAAAAGCTTTATAATTTCTAGAGAAGCTTTATAGTACACAAACCTCCTTAAAATGCTAATAAAATAATTAAAAGACATATGATCCAGTATACCTATAACTTACTAAATCTCAAGTTTTGCAAAAAAAAATTACAGTAAAACTTGAAAAGCTTTTTTCAAAGTAAAAAACTTTAGAAAAGGTTTTTAAAAACTAGTCGTTGGGATGCTCTAATAGCTATAAAATATATTTTAGTTTTGTCAAAACATTATAAAATTGTTTTGCAAAATATAAAAAAATTACATTTGTCCATAAATTTTCCTAGAAACCCTAGAACCAATCCTAAGCATCAATATAAACATGTATAAAAACCCTTCATTAATTGAATTTCAAATTCCAGCCTTATAGCTTCCAAACAATCTTATTATCGACATCAAAACTAACGGGAAACACATATGTATTATATAACAACTAACAATGAATATCATGTGAATCCTAACAATACTTACAACAAAAGCAGCACTATTTCATCATAATACTAAAAAAGTGACCATCTTTAATAGAAATGGTTACAGGAAAAACTTATAATAAGGATAGACGGAGTAAAGCTTGAAGTTGAAAGAAAGCACATAAAATGATTTAGTACTTATATTGCCGCAAATCCACTCATTGTTATTGTGTGTTTTGTTCTTAATTAGAAAATGAAACTAACAAAATCCGGATCTGTATTTTTTATGGACATCTGCAAGTGAAGTAATTAGTTCCAGTTTGGGAAAGAATATATTAGACCGAATTATTGACATCTGCTTGTTTGATTTTGATGCTAACCTTTGATCATTTGACCTTTCATTAAATCTTTTTCCAAGATTGTTGATGAAACATTTCTTCACACAAAATTTCATCATCATCTAGTGTATCAGTTAGCACAATCTATGCACAATCATATCCTCATAGCCCAAGTTAACTCCTGTACACTTGAGCCTATAGGGACCAAAGTCTACCCCAAACACAGATGAAAATAAGCCAATGAATCTGATAAATTAATGACGCAAAAGGAACACAAGGACCAAGCCACACTGCACCCAACATCCACACCAGCACCAACATACTTGCACCATAGACTCCACGATAACACAAATTATATTATCTCAATTCCAGTAAAAACTAATACTAGCAAATGGGTGTATTAATAAAAAAAGACTCCCCCATTTAGCCTTGATTTATTAATATTTGAATGCAAATTAAGCTAGCATAATTTGAAAACTTGTGTGTACTAGGTTTGTAGGTTGTATCTGTTTTTGTTGCTTATGTACGAACAATTAAAGTTGATGTTTCCTGAATTCATCTCATCAGTTTATAGAAACTTAGTACGTACGACATTGTTAAGGCTGTGATAGTAAATTAAATTAAGCAGTGACACACAGCTCAAGAAAACTCTCAATTTCCAACATACATATGACATGCTTTGGTCTACTTCTTTCACACTATTAATCAAAATTAACTTTTCCAGAAATAAATAAATAAATTATTTAATTAATAATCTCAATCAAATAAAACAGTACACTACCCAGAAAAAAGAAATACAAAACCCATCCAAAAAGTAAAGGGTTTCAAATACTAGACTACATATAGTAGTAATATATTAATTAATGTATTTTTTTTACATATTTACATATATAAAAATGGATGCATGCAGAAATGAGAGTGGTTAAACATAAATTAAAAGATTTGTGTCAGAAAATAAAAGTAATCTTGGATTTAGGGTTTTAAGATTCATAAACTTATGCTCAAAAGTAAAATCCAAAAAAGAAACTTTGAGATCTTGAAGATATGCATCCACACATACTATACATAAATAAAAATATTTGGTGTGTAAAATAAATTGTTTGCATAATTTGTAAGAATTTGAAGTTGAAGAAGAATTAAGAACCTGGAGTGAGTAGAGTACTCAAAAAGTTTGCCTTTAGTAGAGAAAACAATAAGTGCCACATCAGCATCACACAAGACAGAGATCTCATGAGCTTTCTTAAGTAAACCTGTTCTTCTTTTTGAGAATGTTACTTGTCTACTAATCTTGTTTTCGATCCGCTTCAGCTGAACTCTTCCCCTACCCATTTTTATTTATTTTTTTAATGACTAAAAGAAAACCCTAAAAGGAAACAGCTTTTTATAGTGAGATAAAAAAGAAGATTGAAGAGGAAGAAGATGATGACGAGGACACACAGGAGAATGTTTTTCTGTAGCTTTGTTTCTATTTTGGTGTATGCTTAGTATTGTTAGTCTGCTATCTTACCATATAATTCTGTTTTCTTACTATATTTTCAGATCAACGTAATATTATTTTACAATTTTTTTTAGTACAGTGCTAAAATATCTCAAGTTCAATTTCACTTTGGATTGTCTCCCTCTTAAATGAGGTAAAGTTAAGGTTCATTTAAGGTTCTTAAGTTAGTTATGTGGTTGGAATTTCTCTTTTTTATTGACCACATATAGCTAGGGACAACATGCATGAGTTGTTAAATAAACCTATAAATGCTCAAATCTTTTCATGGAAATTAAAAAAAGTAATACAGTAAAGAGGGCCAAAGTTCTTTGTGTAGGAGTGTTTCTAAGGGACAATTGTGGAATCTGATTTTGGGAGTTTAAGCAAAGTTGTCCAAATTTACAATTTTAGAGATTATTTTATAAAAATGATCTACATGGTAAAATTATATGTTTAAAGATATGACTGAAAATTTAATTGTGTTGATAAAATAGTTATTACTCATTATTTTAACATAAACTTTATTAAAGTACTAATCTAGAGTATATCTTTTTAGAGGATATGATATTTGTTTTTAATAGCACATTCATTACATATTGGAAGACGAAAGAGAATTTATTTAGACGAACAGTATGCTTATGCAATTACTCCTGAAAAGCCACATCGCGTCGACCCCGTTGCCAATAAACTTTCTGGCCTCATATGAGAATGGAAAACTGGAGCATTTCCTGCATCGGTGGATGAAAGATCGCGAACGTAAGAATTTATGTTTAACGATGTTTACTAGAAAAAGATTTCATTGACCATTCAGAATTTGATAAACATTTTTATTTATAAGTACAATTTACCTTCTAACTTTTTCAAATGTAAATTACCATTCAACTCTCTTTCTCAGTTTGATAGGACCTAATCTTATTAACCGTATTAATAGTTTTCTCACGTTCTTAATAGTATATGTTAAAAATTGATGGTAATTTGAGGAAAGGAATAGAATAAAGGAGAGGATGGTGAAAGGGGAATAGTTTTATAAGAAAGTGATGGACCTAAAACCAGGGTGGTTTAAGACAAATGTGTTGTCAAGTTCTCATTGGTTAGTTCTTACGCCTGTCTTGTTTTGGGGGAACATTTTTGGTTCATTCAATTTGGATCAACTAAATTCGCTTAAACAAATTCGACTTGAGCGTTACAAATTGTTTAATGACGAAAACCACACTTTCGATAGACCTTACTTATACTTCAAACTTAATTACAAACTTTGCAATTTCTGAAAGTCAAAAAGATAGTTACAATTTCAAGGTAATTTTTAAAAAGTAAAAAAATTCAAAGTAATTTGTCACGAAATTTTACAGGATATTTATGATTTTTACACATTTTAAAGTGACTTATGCCCAAAACCTATGTATAATTAATCAACCAAGAACTTATTGCTCTGTCATGTTCTTCACTAACAAGATACAAAGATATTAACAATTATTGTACTACCGAATGTCCTTTTGAACATTTTTAATTTACTAGAAGACAATTTATAAAAATCGTTACTAAAGTTTGCAAGATGCCTCAAAACATATATGTCAGGTAATCACAAAAATGTTAAAAAGATATACCATTTTTTATTTGTTTTTGAGGATAACAATTAATGATTTACATGGTGTGATGGCTAAAAAATAATTAAAAACGATAGCTTACTTGTTAAAGCATAAAAGTTCTACATTTGTTTCATTTGAGATTATCATGATTACATCGTTATGTGGAGTTGATTTTAGACATACTAACATCATTTGTATATCTTATATCTATAATTTCCTAGCAAACTATGTGGTATCTCAAATGATTATGTGATAGACATTTTTCTTGTTAGTAAATATAATACATCTATAGGAACATGCTAGATTGATAACTTACACAACCTCGAAATTAATTACCACGCCAGAAAATCTAATACTCGTTGCATTTGTACAACAATACACTACTGTGTGATTTAATTTTTAACGAGTTTAAATGCATAAAAATATAACTAATTGTATTTTGATATTCATAGTATGAAAAAAATAATTGGAGTTATATTGTACGTAATAAATTTTTATTTTATTATTATTGGAAGTAATTTGATGATGTGACAACTTGTAATGATATAATTGTGTCACTTTATTCGGCTTACAAGCAAATAAAAGTACAAAAAATCACATACAATAAATGAATAACAATTTCACTACACACAATAGAAACTTGCATAATTCGATGTATACTATAAATATCAAAATATAAATAATTAAATTTATGTACATTTAAACCTTTTATATAATACTTTAAGAGATAAATTATCTCTTGTTGTATTTTATTCATTTCCATAGTTGATACATTTAATTAAAGATTATTATATATATAGAAAGGAAAATAACTAGTGTAGTTGACATTATCTAATTTAAGTGTTGTTATATTATAAGTAGAGACCGGGCATATATATATATAATAAAAATGAATGGGTAAAACGTAAGAGAAGAAGATAAGTGAGTAATAAAAAGGTAAAATAGAAAATTGTTACTTCTTCTGTTCTAAAATAATTATCACCGGATAAAAAATATATAGTTTAAAAAGATATCATCATCATCTTTTATTTTTAAGATACATAATTTTATTTTTAACTAATTAATTAATATATTCGTTAACTTTTGTAATTATTAATTTATAAATAAAAATAATATGATTAACTTGATTAATTTTCGTTATCTTTGTATACAATTAATTATTCGAAAAGGATATATGAATTGTTATTTTAGATGGAAGGAGTACTATATGTAGTTGTATTACTCCACTTTTTAGCTACTCAAGTGAAGCATGGTTGGTTTATAAAAGTAGTAATATTTGGTGTTTTGTGGTGAGGAGAGGCTAATGATCACAATATATCCCTTCTTTTTAGGGAAGGTACAAAGGATATATTAGTCATTTTAAGTTATACTCCGTACTAGATACCTTAGATGATGTGATAGACTTGATATTGCCTCCTTTCATCATCATGTAGGTTCTTTTCTGAATTTTTTAAGGTTAGATAGATTACGTTTATTTTTGGGTGTAGGTTAACTATTCAACTTATTTTCTAGTGTTAATTTACATATAAACAGGGATCAAGTATTACTTTTTTTTAAAAATAATTAGAAAATGAAACTCACAATTACAAAAACTATTATTAAGATATGGGGACATGTTTAATATTGTTATACTTATTAAAAAATAATAAACTTTATGCTTACTGAATGTTAGTTAAAATACAGTTATTTATGTATTTTTAACAATTTTAATGATTATGTTACGGTTGATGTTAACAAAATTTAAAAAATAAGTATATTTAATGTGTACCTTTTCATTTATACACATATATGTGTTGTGATTTTAACTTTTAACTTAACTTGATAATCGAGCCTTTCATGAGTAACTTAATTGATTATTATAACCTTTTATAAATAATTTTTACTTTTTCTTACTGACTTAAATATACAAGATTAAAAATGACTATTTTGTATCTTTCATTTAATATTTTCTTTTAGTAACTAAATTATTATATCAACTCTTATAATGAGAACAATTATATATTGAATATGACCATAAAAATTTAAGATTTATCATAATTAACATTTTATTTAAATTTGTTACAATGAATCCACATTGTTTAAGGATTAAAATGAGAAATTTATATTATTTAGTTTCTTAATTTTTTGATGTGAACAAAAATATCGTTAAAAAATCATTTTCAATTACATTGTGCAGACACTCAATTATTCACCTAATTATAAAATCAAATATCGTCCCGATGAATTAAAGTTTAATGTATAGGTCGGATGAAAAGATAAACTGTAGATTAAAGATTTTTAAACCATATTGTTTTAGTTGTCATGATAGAACTTAAAGCTATATAACCACAGTTCATCATATAAAAGGTGAAGTGCACGCCAAATTACTCCGTATTATTTTAACTAATTATCTCAGGTAGCATGGTAACAATACACAGGAAATTCATCAAGATCTCAAGATAGTTAATATAAAGAGAAAGATGGGTATGTTAAGAACTGAAACCTACCATTATTTTATCTATATTAAGAAGTTAAACAACTATGCTAACTTTAGTGTATAAGTATTTTTTTGTCACATTTTTTTTATTCATCATATAAGTTTTTTTTATTAAAATATTCGTCTATTTATAAAAATGACTTTTAAAAATTATTAAACTTCTCAGTTTACCCTCATTTATTACTTATAATCATTTATTTTATATAAATTTTCAGTTAAACTAAGAACAAAATTGATATTCATTAAACACACGTTAAACTCAACAAAAATGATTAGAAAATGATAAAAGTGAGGCCGATGAAGTATAAAATAATATATATAATGCGCGCTTAAAGGCTATTGGGATTAAAAAACAAGATATACTAAAGCTTGTTTCAATCAATATTTGTGGCCACCTTCTTGTCTTTTATTCATTCTTAGAATCATATGCTCCATTAAAATGAAGGGATATGTATCACTTTCTTTAAAGAAATACTAGTATAATTTATGAAAAGAATCATTGTTTATTGATTCTTAACCCAGAATGAGTATAGATTGCTTTTAATTATGTACAATCACAAGATCAATAGTACTTTTGAGTGTTGTGAGATGTGTATTATATAGATCGACCATAACATAATTAGTAGTAGTACCTCTATAAAAAGAAAAAAATATTCGAAAACAACGTACCTAGGTAGAATCATATAGGGTTATAGGGGAACCAAAATCATCGACAATTGCACATACAAAATTCATAAAGCACGATGCGATGAAACGAAAAATCATTATTATTCATACAGTGAAAAATATCATTGTTTTTTATTTATTTTATTTTTTATATATATAATTTTGTATATGATGAGATCAATGTTTAATGCAGAGGTGGTTGCAGTTTAGTCAACACAAGTTTATGAAGAAAAAAAATGGAACCTGCAACCTAAAATTCGATTAAGTATTTGGGTGAACTAAAATCTTTTTTATATAGATAAATAATTTATTTATAGGGACCGTAAAATATGTGTGTTGCGTCGACATTAATATTTACTTGGGGTTTTTTTTTTTAGTAATTCCGTGTAATAACTTGCAGCATTTTAATTTGTTAAACAAAATATATATATATATATATATATATGTTGATTTAAAAAAGGAAGAAATTAAGGAAAACTTGAATGACAATGGTTGTTGTGTCATCCTATGTATGTATGTAAGGATGCTGATTCAATGCCAACTTACACACTACACCTGTGCCTCTTGATAGATCGAGTTGACATATCTTTTACCCATTTCTTTTCCTTTATATTTTCCTACTTTGTTTTATGTTTATTATTTTTTCTATACTTGGTTAATTCAATAATAAAATTATAATTTATAGTTTATAATATTGTTATAGACAAAATCACGTTCTCCGTTCACTTTGAATTTCGTATAGTAAGAAATATATGTACCGTTTAATATTTGAAAGTACGAGTGTCTTTTGATAAAATAAGTCGATAGCTACAGTTGAAAGTTTATGTTGGAGTTTATATTTAAAGTTGTAAGTTAAAACTTATCAATATTTTAATACACCGTAAGTGTTTAGCCAAAACTAACTGACGCTAGAGATAAAAAATGTGAATTGTCGTAAAAGGATAAACAAACACATGATAAATAATTATATAAGGGTTATATGTGTAATTTCGCATTTCATAAACTTTTAGTTAATTGTTAAAAACTACTTCAAATAACTATTTTTAGAACTTATTCTTTGAATAAGCTCCTAAAATTTTATCTACCAAACAATACTTGAAACTTGAACTTATAAAAAAAATAAGTTTAAAATCCCATAAACTATCATAAGCTAACTTGCAAACATACCCCACGTCTTGTTTCTAAGCTATATAGGTGTTCATCTATAATATTGGTCAGAGTAATTGTCACTTACAGTATATATAGTATAGTCTCCGTTCAAAAGAAAAGAAAATGTGACATATATCCGAGTTTTCCAACTATGGTTTCTTCTTTATACAAAGAGCACAACAATTTGTTTTAGTGATAAAGTTGTGAAAGTAAATATCCATATTTATAATATAGTAGTAATGATTACCGATAAGAACTAGATGAACTCTGTGAAATGTTTTAGCGATTAAAACTTATAAAGGAAGAATATAAAAAAGAGATGGAACCCTGAGATCCAACAGGTGTAATGTTAACCTGTTAAGACTTTTAGAAGGAAAAAACTAGAAGAGATTGTTTTAAATATTGTGCATCAAAGCTACCTAAACAATGAGTTTTACATTCAACTTTTCGATTGAATTTTTTTTCCTAGAATTCTAGAACCACATTTTATATCTACTAGAAAAAGATCTTTTACATATTTTAGAGTTACGGGATGTTTGAAACTGCGTTTAGAAGAGATTTTATGATTATCACGTTTGTAGAATGCAAATAACTAGAAAAAAACGGTTGACTAAAAAGTAATTATCTACGTTTTAGTAAAGAAAAAATTACAGTTTTAAAAAAATAGATTGAAATACAATTTTTCAAAATGCCTTTCTAAAGACCACTCCAAGCACCCTCTTATTCTGAGATGTCATATATTAGGAAGTTTCTTACCATGCTATTTGTAACCTTGTGCCAGAAGAGCGATTTGGATTATTTCAATTGTTATTATTATATTGTAAGAGACTACTAAAACACTAACTATGAAGTATATTTCGGATGTTAACTATCATGAAACTATTAGTTACTATAATTAATACTTTCATCTTTTCTTATTGAGAACGATTATATTTCCATATATTAGAAATATAAAGAATAACCTAACATAATTAATAGATCATGCAAACAGTACTAATATAGTTTACCAAGACATCATGCATGTATAACTGATATTGCCGTTCAATATTTCGATTTGGATCTACATTTTCCAATCATACAAGATTTAAGAAAAGTAAACTACTCAAAATTGCACACCTTAACTAAAATGTACACTAATATCTTATGTAAATCTCACACCAGCCGTGAGCATGAGCTATTCAGAGCTTATAAATAAAAATTTTCCTTGACATAAATAATATATTTTAGGGCCACAAGGACAACAAATAACGGGAGAACTCTACAATTTACACTTTCCTTCTTTAAGTTTAAAGATATGAATTTTGTGATTATATAGTTGTAGATGATTATCTTGGGACCTTTTTTTTGGTCCCCCAACCTTTTTATAAAATCATTAATTTTTGATTCGTTTCTTAAAGACAATTCACGTAGTGTCTTCTTTTTAAGACTGTTTTCTCGGATTGATAGTTTGACACATTCGATTAAGCGTGCTTCCCTACAGAATATGAACTTTTTTCGCATTACATAATAAGCTAAACAACGAGAGATTATACTTTACATTATTAGATTGACCTTCTCTCTCTTGTTTTTATTTTTCTTTTCATATAATTGAAGTAAAAAAATGGTTTATTCGGATATGCAATCATGGTCCCCCTACTAAAAGCCCTGTTTTTGGATGATCAAGTATGTGCATAATAGTTATTTTAGTTATAACAAAATGTTAATGTTTTCTTCTTGTGTATCATGGTCCCCAAATTACTACATAAATAATTAAAAGCAGTACGAGTTAGGTAATAATAATATAAGAAGTTAAAGTGCAATGTAGCTCAACTAATATCAAATGTAAATTTAAAATCATTCATTTGGCACATGCTGCATACAGATAAGAGTAGCATCTAATTAATGTTTTTTTTGATAAAATGATATGATAAGAATAATCACCTGTAATTGGATGTACTGTAAAATTGAAAATAAATTAAATAAAAAAATAAAGGTAATTCACAATAAAATAGAACAGGTTTTTGAAGTTATGAAAGTATTCAACATTACTTTGATGGTGCATGAGAAAACTTATTTCTTACAAAATGAATATCAACCTAGTTAAAAGAATCAGTTAAACTAATATGAAAGATGATTTATTGGATTGATATATAAAAAACTACACATAATAAACATATCATGTAGTAATTTCTTTTACCTTTGTTATTACCATAGCAAAACACAGAGTTTAATTTCCTTGACATTTTGTGACTTTAGGGTTTAATCAACCAAAAAATGGGCTAAAACTAGGCTGCTTTTATGACTTACTGAATTCAAATGGCCCATATAAAGTTTTTACCCCTGTACCATATCCTTGCACATATAATTTATAATTTATTTTGAGAAAACAAAAAAAATTTCAAATCAACCTGCATTTGTAGAGCATAATCCTACTCTTAAATATTGTACATTACATTAAAGCGTTTGTACTTTCTCTGATAAGAAGCAGAATATGTCGCCCATGTAGTTCTTGACATATTATTCTTCTTCTATACTTGTCAAGAGACCAAAAGAGATGTGGACTTCAATAATCTTGAACAAGTCAAACATCAAGAACATTACACATCGAACTTAACAAATATATTGCTTTTGTTGGTATTTATAATGCTAAGTTCTTACAAGCCTTTTGTATAAGTCCTGAATTACAGACAAAAATATTATCTAAGCTTATCATATAGTAGAATTATATCACCAAAAATAGAGAAGGTTGACCATGTAAAAAGTCAAAGCATCCATCCAGGGACTATTCCATTCATATTCTGCCCACTTGTGGAAGCTGTTAACTGGCCTGAACCAACTGTGCTATACCTGTCAGTTAAAATCCATTTAGTTCTTAATAGTTTTGGGTTTAAGTTTTCAACGTACTAGAAAAAAAGGATTAAGGCATGGTTGTGTGCCAATTAATGGCTCGATTCAATGAGGAAGAAAGATCACACCCACAAAAAATAAAAAAATCTAAATTGTTTACCCGATATGGGAATTGGGGTTGCAATCTAAAGGCTGAAAGAAATCCTGATCAGATTGTGGATGCTGATGTTGTTGTTCATATGAACAACAGTTTTCACCTGCTGCCCATGACGGTCCTGCTTGATTTTCTGCATAAACTTCCTCCAGCTGCTAAAAAAAAAAAAAAACTCATTGATTTTATTAAAATTGTTATCTTTATGATTGTTTCCCATAACATTTAATTTTGAGTTATGCAATTTAATTCTTATGCTATCAGCGGGATTGAGTATTGTTGTTGTTGTTGTTGACTTGTTGCAATTTAGTTCTTATGGAATGTGTGGACTTGATGTTATTACCTTATTCTGCAAGGCTTTATTAGCTTCAAGCCACATCCTTTCCTGTGATTTTATCGACAAATACTTGTAATTTATCACCACCGTCTGTAAATGAATAAATTTTTTTTGTAAATTACCTTAACTTGAAGTTCAGAAAGCTGATCCAACATTGACTGCGTCTGCAAGTGTCAACAAAAAAGTTATAAATGATCTTACATAAGCAATTACAAGATCATATGAACTTAAATACATAGAAAGAACAAAATATCCACTGAGGTTAATTAGACTTTTTTACCCTAATGGACCGGATTTGCCTTAAGGTAGAGTCTAGTTGTCGCTCTAGTTGTTCAAGTTCCTTGAGACTTAGTGGTTCCAGGTCCTCCCCGGATATTTGCCTGTCATATTAGATATGAATTTTGTTAGCCTCATTGGTGTATCTTTTTATGTTATGCACTCGTAAAAACCATAAAAAACCTTGCCTTTGGTACTGTTGTAGAGACTCGTATTTGGCTTTCAGCTTCATATACTCCTTGTAGCTGGTTTCCTAAAAAAAGAAAAGATTGAAACTTTTCGGGCTACAATTCTAGTAAAGTTTGACCATAGAGCCTTTGATCTAGAGGTATGTGAGAAGTCCATCAACAAGAGGTTGTAGGATCAAATCTCATTTGTATAAGTAAAGGGCTTATGGCCTAGCAGTATGCAAGGAACCCATCAACCTATAGGTTGTGGATTCAAGCCCCATGGGTGGCAAATATATATGTGTGTGGATGTATATAATATGAGGGATAGATGGTGTAGGTTTGCCTTTCTAAAAAAAAGACAATCTTTATATATTTGTAATATTATTATACATGTTATGTAGGGTAGATTGTAGGATTATCGTTCTACAAAAAGAAAGTTAAAGTTTGAGATTGTGAAGAATTTAGAAGATACCTCAGCGTTGTTGGTTGATCTGTCTATTTCCATTGAACCATAAGTGCAATTTTGGTACCTTTCAAGCATCTTGACCATGCTGCAATAGGTTTTCTCAAGTTGAGGTAAGGTTTGTTGATAACAAAGCGAGTTATTTTTCTGATTATAAATGATCAAGAGTTGAGTATTCGAGGAGAATATAGGATCTTACTATTTTGCATGCATGCAAACTCAGTATAACACATCTTTTGAAAGTTCATGCAAGTATATCATTTATATATAAGTATATGTGTCACAAGAATATTTATCTGTTCCAAAACAGCTAAGAAGGTCTGTGAGCGAGTCGTGTGATCTGTATTTATAGAACAGTTTTGTATTTCTAGCATGTTAGTTATAAATATTATATCTCTCAGCATTGTTCAAGGTAAAACGAAATAAGATTCACTTTATGTCATGGTTGATAGGCATTAAAGTGGAATAAACAACTAACAATAATCAGTTCTTACTCTAATATTAATCGTTAGCAAAAAGTCAACTCAAACAACGCAACGTGTAATCGCATTATGCCCACAAACAATAACGGATAAAATACCAAGCAAATAAGATAAACGAAACAATACCAACACAAGGATTTAACGTGGTTATGTCCGAGTTCCAACTTAGAGATCGGTTTAGTCCATGGGGCCAAATCAGAGAGTTTTCACTATTATTTTCGTAGTCCAAGGGCTACAAATACATAGGGTATCTTTAAATAGGGAAAGCCAAACTTGCAAAACAAGAAATTTTGGCCGCCTCTATTTCGCGCCGCCATCAAATTCCGTTGTGCTGCGAAGTCCAAGATTGCGTTGGGATCTAATTGTTTCGCGTCGCGATTCTCTCCTTTTTCACAAGATAGCGTCATGATTTAATTACTTCGCTCCACAAAAACCTTCTGACCTAAAATCGATTACAGACACAAACTCTACATTCTTGTTCAATTCATCTTCACATCTCCATATTAGCAATAAAACATGTTACAAGAGTTGTATTCCTAGTCTTCTAGAATTGATATATAATATTATGAATTAATTAAATCACTTTGCAGCGCACCGGTTATGAATTTTTAGTTATAAACCATGTATAACAGTTTACTATAATTGCGATAGTCTAGAACTGCGGATCTGAAAATTGCATGTACGACTGTCCTTAATCTGATTAAACATGAATCTTCAATAATCATGCACACTAATTATATTGCTCATTAGGATTCTTCAGTTACAGAATGGAAGATATACGAAGTTACTAACACTTTCTTGATGCACATAAATCATTAAAGATTGATGTATGAGATAGAAACTTGGTTATTCAATCAAGTGAAGATTATGTAAATAATAAAGGTCTATTTAACTGTTTAATTACAAAAGGATGGGTTGTTTGGCTATTGAATAGTAATTTAGATTCAAGTATTAAATAAAGATGCTATTAAGTGGTCCACTTCAGATTAGGCATGTCAATGAAGCAAGTTGGAACATGATCCACTAAGATTCAAAGTTCAATTAAGTGAGTCTCGATCTAGCCTATTAACTAATGAGTCATAATCCAACCAAAGATCCCAACTAATCTATGTGAACAAATTTAGAATTAAATTAACTCATTTAATGTGAAAAAAGTTTACTTATTTTTTTAATCAATACCACTTTACGTAAAATATTAAAAGCAACTTAATTAGTGTTTAAGAATTTCATATTCAATATGTAAATTTTAGGCTCCGATAATGCATTATATTATGGGAAATTGATATTTTCGTCCCAAAAAATAAAACTTTGAAAAAGTCTATCCATGTAATAAAATATTGAAATTTGCCCCATCCAATCGCAAGTGGTAAGGACCTTGCGATCAGACGTACTTAGGGCTCGCGATCGGGATCTACGACTGGCCCTTGCGATTTGCGATCAGGCCTTTCTTTTTTACTCCTATGAATTCCTTTTTTTTGTAAAATGTATTAAGTTTCTTGTAAACTTTGAAAAGTCACATCTTTTGACTCATAACTCCGATTAAGTCATTGTTTTTTTTTTTAATTTGTTTCGAGATCTATTCGTTGGTGTAGGCACTTTGTCCCAAACTTGTTTTGAACTTTGGTTTTCTTGACTTTCAAAATTGACGATTTATAATTTTTTTGACTTTTAAACGCACTTTGATTGCTCATAACTTGCTATAGAAAAATTCGAATTTCAAATTCGTAAAATTTACAGTCAATATGGAGTGTCATTAAACATTTACTCTCAATGAATTTCGAAAAAGTCAAAAACGTAAAAAAAAAATCTGCGAGCTCAGCAACAATCAGCCTCGAGTCGCAAGATCGCAAATTTCAATCACAAGGTTGCAAATTTTGAGTCGCGAGTCGCAAATTTCGGGTTACAAGGACCCTTGCGGACCGCGTACTCAAAGATATATCCAGACGCGAGACCAAGAGGCCTTGAGACCCACCTTTTGCAATTGGGTGGGGTAAATTGAGATAAAAAAAAAATTTGGGGGGCAAAATTTTCAAAAAAAAAGTTGAGACATTTTTTTTCAATTTTCCTTATATCATTGTCCGTGGGACCTTGAGTAACCTTTGGGTCTATCTATCTTTTTAAGGGTTCACCTAATGGATATGCTAACAAAAACAATACATGCTGATGTCCTTTAATGTGCCATGCATTCAACTTGAAGCGAAAAAAGTTTGTTGCTCTTTTGACGAATTTATCAACGTTAATTTGTTACAGATGTTTGTTAAAAGAATAACATAGTTTTATAATAATAAATTATTCGGTGGAGTGTGAATCCAACTTGGTGTTTTTATTATAACTTCTTAAAGTTATTTTATCAAGTTGTACGAGCTTGTATAAAAAAAAATTCTTAAATAAAATCTATAACAAGACTACATACATATATATCTATAGTAATACTAAGCTTCATAACTTTACATAATTAAGTATGTTGTATTATATTACGTACTCCTTCGTGCAACTAATGATCTGTATGTGCATTTAACTTAAGGGAATGTATGATTCGTTATCTGTAGCATCACTATTCGTCATAAAATGTTAGATATAGGAAGTTACACTAAATTGATTATATATATGTGTATTAACAGATAACAATTGAAAGAATATTATAGATTTATGAAAACTTGACAATGGAAAAGTTAAAGTATTTTGTATGGGTATAAGTGTAAAAATATAGAATCTTAAATTTAATTTTTAAATGGGTCGATCTGAACGGATTTTTAGTCGTTCTAACTAGAGATTCATTTAAATGGATCGATCCATTGGATTACTTATTGGGTGCATGAGTCTAGTTTTTTGACCCGTCAAGTCCAATAATTGGGTCAGGTTGAATCCAAATTAAGATATACCCCATTGACATGTCTACTTTACATCTAACTAATAAGTTTCTTGTGGTGTCCTAAAGCTGAAATATCATATTTGATTGGTGTTCTTTGAAACTTTTATATACAAATGAAAATACGAACACAACAACAAACAAAAATACAAAAAAGGGGCAGATAAATTAGAAATTTTACTATTAACTTACCACAGATAATATTGTTTAAGTAAGAAATACTAATTGTATGTGCTTTATAATCTTTAGAGACATCTGTAATTGTATCTTTCAGTTAACTTCACAACTATCATAGTCAACAAGGGCATGCCTATAGTATATATTTGAGATTTTAAATTGACTAATGCAATTACAGAAGTTTGCAAGTATATTAGGTTATCAGAGACTATATAGATTCAGAAGTTGCCCTTCTAAACTGTTTTAGTTATATATGCAATACCAAAACTAAAATAATTGGGCATTGATAAATTTTAAAGAAATATAATTGTATGTCTGCAACAAATATGTCTATCATTTTTGTTATCACATATCTTGATGTGATGACCCCGCTTTACTTAACCTATCAAACTTGTATGACATTGTTAAAACTATAGGTACTTCACTTTTTGAGTAACCATTATTTCTAAAATTTGAACATTCTTTTACAAGGAGTATATCATTTGTGTAAGCTAATCATCGAGAGTATGAGCTGACTAGCGAGTAGCGACCCAATTTATTATTTATAACATCCTGCAAACTGTCTTTTGTACACTTCAACAGTCAGTAACTTTGAAAATTTGGGTATTAGATAACAGACATTTTAGTACGTACAACATTATTGTCTACGTTTTTGTATCTAAAACATAAACAATCTCTTAAATTTTCCCATAACGAGTTTCATAAAACCAAGATAATTAATAGGGTCAAAATATTATTTTTTAAAAATGATACCTGATTCAAAGAGATCATATCCAAGTTATTGGCTTAATGCAGTGATACACAACCCAAGTTTTTTAACAGGCCCCAATAAATTTCTTATCAATTGCCAGACCTTATTTACTTTCTTAATACAGATTACCATGTTGGTAGGATCCCTATACAGAAAGCACAGCAGATAAGGAAAAGACCATTCCTCTTAACATATTTCTAGGCTTCAAGTTCTACAGTTAAGTCTATACATTGTTTTGAATATAAACTATACCCTATAACATCCTTTTTGTTTAATCTCTCTATTAACTCGCTCTTAATAGAAAAGCATATATAGTTCATGTTTAGTGAAATTTGTTTCACGATCAACATATTCTCGATCCGATTTTCACCATTGTGAGGTATCATACTTCTTCACTTACTATAAACAAGAGCTAGACCGGGAAACCGGGATAGAGTATTGGCCTCGGATTGAATCCCCGTTGTCCAAGATTTGGAGGCCAAGAAAGTGCAAGAATGAAACGGGTGGAGGTTTACTAACATCTTTTAGACTCGAACAAAACTCGAGAGAAAGGCTAAATGCATCTTGCCTGAATCTTCTTGCATAATGATGCGAACCGAACCATAACCTTGAACTACACAAAACCCCTATTGTGAAACTAGCTAGGGTGGGTGACAGATTATTTTGAGAATCAAGAAAGTCACTACATTCAAGCTCTTAATCCAGATCCGAGTTACATGAATTTAAATAACACAATTTAATAATTGACTTATCTTTGAAAGATGAGCCAATTTATAGTTCCAAAAAAGTCAGTTAAGAATAGAATGTTTCTTCTTATGCCATTGGTGAATCTTAAGTATTCAAGGAAAACTTGCAGCTGCAAAAACAATAGCCTTCACTTTAATTTAACATAAAGACAGGTACATAACATTTCTTGTTGTATTAAATCATTTCAACCAAAACTCAAGAAGGGTTTTCTTTTTGTTAAGAAGAATAATGCAAGAAAGATTAGTTCTTTAATTAACCTAGTATCTAGCTAGCTGCTGGATCAGTAAACTTTGACTAATCAAGAAATTTACTAATTAAACCAAAACAAAATTGTTTCTTCTTGGATCCTCTATTTCTACTCACCTGTGTTGATAATCTCCTAACTTATGTTGAATAAGTCTGACACTTACAATATATATGGATCACAAACAAGACAGATGATAAACCTACCTCTAACCTACATGAAAATAAAATTTTGTAATTAAGCAAAAATCTAAACTTTTTAGCTCAAACAAAATTAAACAGCTAAACCCATCCTCAAAACATCAATCAAAACAAAAACCATATTCTCAAATCTGCAGAACAGAACAAAACACCAAGACATGTATACACACACCAATACATATATATATATAGAGAGAGATATATAGAGAGAGAAAGTAAATACTTGGAGGTACTGCAAAACTCATAGAGTTTGCCACGGTTAGAGAAGATGATTAGAGCAACTTCAGCATCACATAGAACAGAAAGCTCATAAGCTTTCTTCAAAAGCCCATTTCTTCTTTTAGCAAAAGTCACCTGCCTGTTTATTTTGTTTTCTATCCTCTTCAATTCCACTCTTCCCCTACCCATTTCTATTTTTTTTTAATTATTGCTTTACTTGATACCTTTTCTTTATTTGATCCAAAATCTTGCTACCCAGATGAAAAAGATCAATCTTTTTTTGAAAAAGATATACAATTTCTACTAAGTTTGTGAGGATTATGAACTGAAAATTATTTCATTAAAAGATTGAAAAAGACGTGAAAACTGAGATGGGTATGTTGGATTTTGTGGTTTTTAGGGTTCAAGATTTTGGTGTGAACAAAAAGATATGAAATATGGAGATATATGGTGTTTACTTCAACCTTCAAAGCGTCTTCATTCTCTTTAAACCTATTTGATAAACACAAGCAAGCATATATAAGTGTATGACCACCACTTGCAATATGGAGCGTGATGTTTACTGTCATAGGTTTCAGTCTTGTAGTAGCGCGTAGACTTCTGTCAATTGTCACCAACTTTCAATGTGCATAACACGTGTCGAGTGGTGAGAGGCTAAGTCCATATCTTTAACATTCAGTGTTTGTCCGTCCGTATTTTAATTTGGCTTTTACTTCACGATTTTACTAGTATTATTTGATTTACATTTATGTTATGTTACATTTCTATTGTCACACAAATTCAAATGTGTGTCATCTCTTCGATGTAAACTCAAATTTTTGTACGTTAGATTTATAGTCAAAATATAACTGAAATATGTCTAAAAAATTGTAATATCAAATACTAAAGTTCATTGTCGGCATAAAAATGAAAAGATATAGCTCGATCGTTACATTTGAAAAGAACAATATATCCATAAAATGAAATGATCTCAAACAAACTCAATGAATGTTGGTCGCCAAATACTCCAGTTAAAGATAATTGATTGATTACGAGGGTGTAAATTGGTAGCATCGAGTTACAAATGCGCTACACGTAGCTAACTTGTACTCGATGTTTTCATATGCTTAGTTATGTTCATGGTTAGGGGCGGACTCACTTGATGAGCACCGGTAACCCATGACACCAGTAACTTGAGCCGAAAAGTATAATTTTTTTAGAGTTTTCTATTAGTGATACAATAGATTTAATAAGTGCCACCAGTCAGCTCAAGAGTGCACCTTTATCAAGTTAGTTCAAATGTAATTAAGTGCTACACGTGACTAAAAATTCGAAATCCGTCACTCGTTCATGATTTTAGAAAATTCCATATAACCGTAAAATTCTTATAGAAACGTCATCATATGAATAGTTAATTTCCTTTCTTTGCAGTTTTATTTTAATATATTTGGTTTGTAACTCGTTTTAAAGGTCTTATCTCTTCCAACAATGTATCGAGTATAAAGTACATGAATATGGCCAGCTTTTGTTATAAATCATTTGTGATAGCCAGATAAAGCATAACGAACTTGATATGGAAGTTGAAATGATTTTGACATAAAAAAACAAGATGCTTTTTGTGTGAACTTAAATGAAATGAAGGTCTCTATTCATGAGGAATCTTTGATCTTCTTGTCTTGAAAAAATTCAGGTGATAAAAAGCTAGATTCTTACATAATATAATAATTATAATCATTATTATAATTTCAAAAATAAAAAGATATCTAGTTTATATACTAGCTAGGGTTGTAGATGAGTTCAAGTGAACTGAATGATAATGTATTCGAGTTCGACTCTAGATGAACTCATCAATATATGTATTTTACTTGAATAAATAGAAAAAAGCTAGTTGTTGAATGATTCAAGCCAACTACCATTGATTAGTATTTATAGTTTTTCCAAACAATTTTAAGGCTAAGTTACTTAACAAAGTTAAATAATTTTTCATGATCAAAATTTTGAATTACCTATTTGAAATAGTTTAGTTAGGTGGTCAAATAAGTTAAGTTAGTTAAGGTCAATAGTATGATCCGTACGTCGAAAAAGTCCTACAAAAATCCAATTAGCTAGTGAACTCTAACAATAACTATTACAAAACGTACCCCGATACAATAGAATCGAACCAATGTTTAGTCAAACTTACTCTTGTCAAACTCGATCTAACCAAACTCAATCATGAAGTTGAGCCAAAGATATATCGCCATGTATATCATTCTATCACCGTCCATTATGACAACAAAAGCTCGATTGCCACTAAGATTCCAACCATAACTACGAAAGCGACCTAGCTAGAACACTATGATAAGTAAATTATTGGTGAAAAATTGAGCATATATAGATATTTATATATGATCCAGGATGGTAATTAATTGACTTAAAATTTAAAAGTATAAGGTATAAAGAATATAGAAGTAATAATGTAATGCTTATGTTTCGACATAATATATTTTTAGTTCCGTAAAAGGTTATGCATCACGATAAATTATCTAACATTAAGAGTTTATGATAAGGATCAAAGGGTTATTGGCCTAGTGGTTTGATGTAGCCCTTCCAATTACAAAGTTGGTGGTTTAAATTATGAGAATGAAACAATTATATATATATATATATATTCGTAATAGTAAATTGTGTGTGTGAATGTTTATTATTATTTTAAAAGAAATAAGAAGAATTTATGATAAAGAACATAAATTATGATAAAGAACATGAAGTAACGATCAATGATTGTTGGAAAGTAATTATAAATAAGATATTGTTTTCGATATAATCTCGTCATGTAAAGGGGAGACACAATGGGGGGAAATGCGGGCAATTGCCCCTATCTAATACTGTATGCGAGATAAAAAAATTTATATATAATTGAATTGTTCAGAACTTGCCTCTAAAAATAAGAAAAAATAGAGTAAATGAAAATTCTTTAATAAAAGTCAACACGCATAAAATGAGGTTTTGAACAGAAAATGTAAGTAAACGAGAGGAAATGAATCACTAACTTTATAATTATAATTTTAATAATTTAATTTCTTTTAAAAATTTTAAATGATTACTTAATTTAGTAAATATACAAGTAAATAAATAGTTTAAGGCTTAGGATAATATCACCAAGCGACACTATCATAATGGTTGGGGTAGTTACTAACTTGTTCACCTTAATTTATTTTCTGATTAGATGTTCAAACATTTTCACCGGTAAGTATGAAAGTTGTTCAAGCTGTTGTTTCTTCTTCACTAAGAACACAGTAATAACTTATTTGACTAAAAAGAGATAACCTAACTCAACGCTCTAACTTCTACAATAAGAAGGCTAGATGTCAAATGAATGATGTTACCACTTCCAATATGGAAGATTTTAATCACCAACAATATCTTCTCCTAACAAATAGAAGATAATTAATCTTCACATGATGTTCTAACTCAACTTGAGGAGATCACCACACCAACTCTTAATTTTCTAACTTTTAGAAGGCAAGTACACTCTTCTTCTTCTTTAAAACCTTGAAAGAAAACAAGAGTAACTAACTCGTACAATGAGTCTTCTCCTAACAAATGGAAGACCTAAATACTCAATATTTCTTCCACAATCAACTTAGAAGAGAATAATATGAGATCCTCCAACAAACAAACACTTGGGGATCTCTTACAACAAATTACTACAATAATGTAGTGACACAAATTATTACAACTCAATAAACTTACTACATAGATCAACTTTTTGCTTAAAAGCATAATATCTCATACACACTCTTAGTATAAACAATACAAATTTAGATCATTTTTAATATGAGAGAAATTTGTATTTTCAAAGCTAAAGAGGATAACCCTAAGATGTAATGAGTTGGATATTTATAGTCAAACTTTCAAAGATTTCAAAATAAGTCTGTTATGTCCATCGTCGACCCACGGTCCGTTTGTGGTCGAGTCATAGACAACCTGTCCAAAACGTTTGAAAATTATATCCGTTTTAAATAATTTCAAAACACATTTCCTAAAGTCAAACTTTATAAATTAGTTTCAAATAACCTACCAAAACCATAATCATGATTTACCAAAGGGTTAAAAGACTAAACACATTGAGTAGACACAAAAGTACAATTAGAATACTAATCTCTGTAGTCAATGATCCTTGTGTTTTCTTGTTTTCTAGTTAATTCAAAAAGTGAAAGCTCACAAAAGATTCCCTTCAACCATTTTATATCTATAAAAATAAATTTATACTTTTTAACACTTTTATAAAACTCACCAAGTTTGTAAATCAACTTAATTATATAACATGTTATGCATTTTATAAAATTGGTGATCAAACTCATATTATTTAACCAACTAATAGTTGATTTACCTTGACTCAAACGATGAATAAAAAATATTAGTGTTCGATTGGTTGACCCAAACATTGACCCGACAAAGTAGATTTGGTCTAGCAGGATCACGGTCGACCCACGGTCCAATCGTGCATGGACCGTGGACCTGCTGTCTCACAATTCCACTTCTTTTGTTTGTCGATTTAACCCGTATCTTTCATGCGATGTTAATACAAATATATAATTTCTAATAATTAACATAAATACTACGTTAATCACTTTGCAATTATCAAAACAAGTAAAATATATTTCAACATAGTCATTTACAATTAATTTAAATTAAACATGCACTAACAAAAACTACTCCATGTACTTATTTCTTTTTTTAACAATGTAGCTTTTCATTTTGAATTCGTCCTCATCAGGAATAATTTGTGGCTCCGTTACTGTCGCCATCTATATTATAAATTAACAGGTTTTTTCTCTTGAATTCTTAGAATATTATAAAATTCTTTTAGCATTGTCATGTTCAATTTATTATTTTGGTTAATAATCAGTGATAATGATAATATTTACAGTTTTAATTTTATTCACAAGTTTTGATTTTCTTGTCATGAGATTTATCAAACAAAGTTTAAAAAATTATCTCTACTGTATAAAACACCTAATTAAGCTCTTATTATTCTTTTTTAAAACATTGCCTGATAAGCAATATTTACACTTTATAAAAGTGAAAAAATTAAAATTATTTTACTGCAAACTAAAACTTCACCCATGAACGGTAAAAATGAAACTTTCTGATATAACTATTGACGTTTTAAAACAATGTTTTTCAATATCTACTAAAGCAATTACCATAAATTAATTAATCCGTTTTTACCTTTGTCGCAATTTGTGATTGTTTTAACCATGAGGGAGTGGTGTTTAAATGAACACTTATTGCTGCATAATAGTTTTCAGATACGTGTCGAAATCTTAGTGGAAGAGGCACGTGCCTCAGACACTTGGTACCCGTGTCGAGAAACGACTGGCCGATTAATAACCTTACAGATCCTGACATAGTGAAAGAAAATAAATGTACTGATATTTGTCGGCCCTAGCCCTCGTACTTCCGTTAGGGTATCCGTTTCATGGGCCAAAAAGAATAAAATGTCATCAATATTTCATCTATTTTTTACTTTTTTTTTTAAACTTTCATAATTCCCCAAAGAAGATCCAATATAAACCTTCATTATCTACAACTTTGAGGTCAGGTGTAAAGCCCATTTGGTTCCGAAAGAGAGGAATTTGAAAGAAAAAAAGCAGACACTTTGTTTATTGGGCTCGACACTAAGGTGTTGTTTCTTTTTTCAGATGTTATATATCTGATGTCTGTAGCTATATCTGCAGAAGAAGATGTGGTCCTAAAGTCTGCAAAGTAAATATATAAAACTGTTTATTTTTTTTGTCTGCAAAAGTCAATCTGGTTATATATTAATGTAATTTTGAAAAAAAAAATTATGTGCAAAAAAGCTTATCCCTTAAACCCTCACTTCTTATGAAATTATGAAGTGCAAAACATGTAATAGTAACATTTTGTTAGGTAACAAATGTTAAAATTATGTGTATAGGACAACGTTTGTAACTATACTACTAATTATGTATGGATCTATGAGATCATACAAAAAAAAAGAAAATTGAAACACCAATTAATAATATATATGTAATATATATTATTCAAGTAATAAAATATATAAAAAAAATACTTTTTTATTTAGGCTAAATGAGTTCAAATAAAAAAACAAAAGAAAATTTTATAAACTAATAATTATTGATTAACTTAATTATTGATTTAATTTTTAACTAATAGATTATATAATTAAATATATTAAAAGGGTTATTTTTTCTCTTCATCTATGCAAATGTTGCTTTCTCAGACAAGAAAAGTTATATTCTAAGTCTGCCCGCCCGTAGACATATAAAGATCTTATTCTGTCTTATGTCTTCAGAAAAACAAACCGTCTGAAATGAAAACGTCTGCCCGCCCGCAGACATAAGACCTAATAAGGTCTGCAAAGTAAAAAACAAACGACACCTAACTTATACATATCATCTTCAAGGCAAGACATATAAGCCGGTCTATTTTGTTAGTTATCAACATTTTTTGCAACAGCTATTATAATTCCTATGATATGCTACACAATATAAAGGATTAATAGACATGCAAATAATTGTATTTTGTGAAGATGTTCATTTAAAGTAATGTACTTATTGAAATTAATAGCACGTTTTTTATTTTTTTTTGTTAGAAAACTAAAAAGTCAAATGGGTAAAAAAAGTCAAACAGGATAAGCAATTTACCGAGTGATCGACATGTATAATATATGTAAGTTAAGTAATATAACTATCGTGATTTAGTAAGTTTGTTGATCTAAATGAACAAAAAATGAGTACAGTAACTTAGAGTCTTAGATGCACATTTTTGTAAAATATAGTTACTTATATGTCTATTAACCTCAATACATAAATGTCATCGTAAATAAACGAATCAATTATGTTAAGTTAGAAAAACCCATATCATAATTGCTGACAACGTGATGATAAGAAAGGTTGACGAAAATAAAGATTGGGTTAAACTTAATTTATTTATTAAATTGTTAAATATTGAAGAATAAAAACTTTTTTTGATTAAAAAAAGGAGGGAGTTTAAATTGTTAAACTGAGTAAAAAAACTTATCAGGAAATGTATCTGTATTGTAAAAAGAGTTAGTGATATACTGACATATTAATTTCTTAAGAGCATTTCAGATTGTTACACAGAAATAGATAAAGGGTAGAATTAGAAGAGCAAGAAAAGAAAAGTCAATTAATGTAGGTGTGAAATTAAATGGGTATTTACATAGAAAAATGAGAGGTAGATGATCTTGACCGTTGATTTTTGTGATCAACGATTTATATTGGTAACACTGCACTTACGTAAAATGCAGTATTGTTAAGATGTAGTGAATTTGAACCATTAATAACATAAATCAATTGTTGAGATCGTCTGCCCCTTTCTCTTAAAATGCAGCTACCACTTATTACCCATTAATTAGTTACGATTAGAATCTTAAATGCAATGAGTGGTCATTATCAAACGAAAACCAGGTGGAGGAAGACAATTTAAATGTAGCAAATTTCATGTTAGGTTAGAACGTAGAATAAGAAACCTTATCAAACGAAAAATGATAGATGTTCTTAGATGTGGCCAAAAGTGCACCTAATTAATAAGATCGAAACAAACAACAAAATTAAAGGTGAAATAAAGGAAAAAGAAATTGGGGAAGCCATGTATCAATAAAAATTGTTTGTATTAGACACACTCTTTAGGCTAATTCTTTTAGGCAGGTATAACATTGTTCTTATAAAACTAATATAGTAAATAGTAATATGTATAATTTCAAATTAACAAATTCCAATTTTACATAAAGTTTTTAGGGAGTTTTACTTACAAAAGTTAGGAACAAAGATTACAAATTTAAGGGTTGAAACTCTTACAAGTTTACATAACATATTAGTCAGATGTAAAACGTAACACGAATTTTAAACCATTAACAAGGAAGGAAGCATGATACCATCAAACTTTCAAGGGCACCTAAAACCTAAAACCTGACATTCATATATATAGGTAGGTGAAGTGTATAGAGCTACACATACCATTATGTGAAATTTCAGATATACATGTATATGGTTGCTAGGATTTGACATTACAGCTACATATATGTCGATCTGTGAGTAATTGATGATGAGAATAAATGATTATATAAATATTTGAAACAGAAAAAGATCAAGTAGTTGGTAGTTTAGAGCATTCAGGGCAAGGAAAGTGTCCTCTAGATCGGCATTTGTTGCAAGACAATGAACTCATCTTTGACTTCCCCATAGAAGAGATTTGATTTGAAGGACCGAAACTAAATGCGCCAGCTTGTCTGAGTGATCCAGAACCTTTGCAATTTGAGCATGCGATCAACTTTAGATCGCCACATCTTTTGCACATACCTAATGAGCTGAATATCCAAACATATGTTAGAAACCTCCAGTATTGGGTGTGTAATGCATAAGATTGATTCACACTTTGAATTGATGGTACTCGAACTTTAATTGCAACAATAAAGGGGAAAAGAACAGTTTGTTTTTTTTTTTTTCTTTTGAAAAGCAGGGAGCATATCTTACACAAATATTATCCAATCTTTTTTTTCTTTTGCATATACAATATCTTAGATATTCGTGTCATTTTTGACATCCTGCAAAAAGGATGATTAGTTTGTAAACGAAAGAACCAAGTATGATGGTTTAGAAACTTAATCACTCAAACATAAACACAAACAAGGGCTTAAGAGTGGATGAGTGCAGTAGCGTTTTCAACCCATTGTATGTGACTTTTCATTGCAAGCAAGCCATCATTAATTAATATGGAGTAATTATTTTTTGACACAAGATGAGAATTTACTTCAAATTTTCAAAATGCGAGATTTTGGACAAACAATGGTAATGTATCTTGCTAGTTGCCACTATTAAATTTACAATCATTGATCCATGTAAAAAGCAATGTTTTTTTCTCTACAATACCAAGGTGAGAAGTTCGTTTTTACAAAAAAGACAACTCTAAAAATAAAAATAAAGCACAAATTTCTGTGTGCTACATCGACTCTCGAACACAGAGCTACTTGGATCATAATTTGGGATTTTTAGACCCCTCCTTTACCCATAACATTTAAGATTCAAATTGACACATTAGAGGGCTAAGCGAGCAACTGGGAAGGATAATTTAGAAGTCCAAGTACTTCACCTTTTTGGTCCATCTCACCTTATTCTGGACCAAAGAAAACTTAGAGGTCAGGCGTTCCAATCCTAACCATGGATCTTTCCTAGTGACTTATAATTATATGGGACGCGCTAATAGGTTTGAGACAAATTTCACCTCCTTATGTATTTTTTTCTTGACCATCTAGAAGAATGATAATCCTTTGGGCAAAAAACGTCAATTATTTAAGTCAATGAGACGACGTAAGTGGCAAGTTGCAAGGAAAGATGGCTTGCAAAGACTTGGATCCCCAACCTCAACAAACAAAGGAACATTGGTGCACAGATATGCTAAATTGGATAGTAAAAGTACTTGTATTTTCCGTTACTGAATAAAAAGGAAGACACATACCAATTTTTGAGAGAGTCGGCCTATAAGTGGTTGTACTTTTTAAGCCTATTGATGAAAGTGTGTATGAATGAGATACTCTCTGTTTATATCTTCTCGATGCACCATTTCTTCATTTTCCCTTATCTCATTCTTATAACCTTTTATCATAGATCACTTCTTGATTTTTGAAACACTACATTGCAACTTGGATTGTGCTAATTTACAACAATTATCCAAGATGGAAAGTTGCTAACAAACCCACAAAAAAGATTCAAGGTTCCATCCTAAAGATGCTAAAATGCATCACTCTAAAGGAAATGGGCAATTTCACCATTCCAACTTTACCTACAAAATAATTTTATTTCTTCTATTATCTAAGAGCAAAGTTAATAGAAAGTCAGTAAATAATTTCAAAATTGGATCAACAAGATGCAATCTCAAACCTTACACACTCTTCCTTCAACACAATGATACAAGATTTTTTCTTCTAATACCTAGATTGACAGTTATCTAACCCATATTGTGCACCATATCACTCAACAACTAGAATGGCAACTTAGGAACAGCCCGAATGCAAAAGGCTCAAGATTGAATCCACATTACGGTGAAACTACAAATATTTCACTCTTCCACCTTTAAGTTACACTACATTCCAAGTTTTTTCTTCAGATGTCAATTTAAAGCAAAAATATAGAGAAAACTCATCAATATTTCATCACAATAAAAATGACTGCATCAACCCTACTCTAAATTGGAATTTTTTTTCTTCCAATTATACCCTACAATAACATTTCTCTTCAAATACTTAAGTTGAAATTTATCAAAAAAACCCATAAGAATCATATTTTCATCCAGAAGATTAAGTAAAAGTACCTAATTAGACAAAATTGAGGACAGTTACAGATGAGCTAAAATAAAAAGACGCCATTATCGAGGGGTTACCTGCGTTGGGAAGCAGAGATGAAAGAATCAATCTTTGGGGCTGAAATTGTGGCACATAAAAGAAGAGCACCAACTCCATAACCAGCTACTTCACTTGCTGTTACGTGTTCCAACATTATTTCTTGTTTCCAACTTCCAAAATGAGCGATTGGAAAGATTATATTCACCTTATCACAATTCACAACTGTGGAGAGATATATGAAGTGTTATAAAAGGTCCTTAAAATTATTCTACTTTTACTTAAAAGTCCCTAAACTAATAAACTTTCATGTCCTCATTTCTCAAGTTTAATAGTTGTAGTTCTGTTATTTGACTAATGATAAAGAACTGAAACTTATGTCTCTGATGCTTGGTTTTAGTTTTTGATAAACTTTTAGCAACAATTAATGTTTAATTCAGAGTTACAATATCTAACTTTCCTTAATTATATTCACTATATAGTATACTTTAATACATCTACATACATTACAAAGTTTAAATACAATCAAGTGTTTATAAACGTGATATATGTTGGTAGAGGAACTTTTAATAGAATACAATATTGCTTAATTTAGTAAAAAACTTGTAACTTAGAATTGAAGAATGCCCTTAATTAGATCATATATCAAACACCAGACTTTCTTAACCTTAAATCTAAAGTTCATTCGTGAAATTTAAAAGGATTGATACATTTCTAATATCACAACAAGAAACTTTAATTCTATGTAACAACTCTTACAACGTGATTATTATTGTGATTTTTTATGATAAGAAGTTAGAAAGTGCTTAACTGTAACAAATTACCACCCCCAGAGATCATCGTCATCACCTCTACCTCCAATATAATATGATTACAAGAACTATATACACCATTCTCACTTGATTTGATGATCGTCAACCCTCACTTCTCCAAGGTAACTTATTTTCATTTGTTTTGTAGTATTTACGACGCTAGCATTTTTTTTTTTTTTTTTATCTTTTATTACTTTTTACGAAGAAAAAAATAGGATATTATAAACGAATCCTTTGACAAAAGTTGAAGATTCAAAGGGATGCACACCATAGTTCAAGCCACATAACAATATCAAAATAAATAGTTATGAACTTTCAATACAAAAACTAGCCCCTCATGACAGTCGATACGAGACAACATGTTACTAGTTTATAAATATCATACAAAAACTAGCCCCTTATCAAGATGTCCATCAACACATTTTCAAGCCCAATCTTAAGGATCTAAAATATCATACATAGAATCAGTAGATTGCAAATGAATCAAATCCCGCTATATTTGAGACATTCTACATGAATCAAAATTCAATCATGTAGCATATCTAAAACTTTTCAGTAATTATATAATATCTTTAACTCATTACAGAATCTATCTATACTATTTACTAAAAGACAGTAAAAGTGATATTATTGATATCGTGAATCTGACTAGTCATTCTCTAAATTATGTTTTAATGTTGAGGTTGCTTCATGCGGTACTTCAAATGATGTCATACTAATGTCATAAATCTGAATCATTTAGTTATTATTATTTATTTTATTATTATCATTATTATAAATTATAAAATGACAAATGTTTATAAATTATCCCGTATTTAGTGAAGGAAGATCCGGTCCATTTTTAATTTCCTATGAAGTTATATGGGAATGGATGAAAGTTATTTCAGATTTATCACTGCATTAATTTTCTCACACAAACTCGTTAATTTTCACACCAAGCTATTGAAAAGAAAAAGTTTATGCATGCTCTTTCATCTTTCTCCAAAATTTGAACTTTCAGTTGAAATCTAAATCTTCCAATAGGTTTTGTATTTTCTTCTCCCAAATCTCAATCGCAGGACTTTTCGTCAGGTACACATGTATCTCTTCTACTTCCGATTCTTTTTGTTTCTTCTGCATTTGATTGCATTCCGGTGTTGGGTAAGATAATTAATTTTTTCCATAAAGTATATATATGTTATTTTCACCTTTGTATTGAACATATGTTTTATGTGTGCGAGTTTAGAATTTCAATCGGTATGCAGGTTATGGACTTGGACCTCTGCAGATCGATTTTCTTACGTGTACAGGGACAATGCATTTTTGAGAGCATTTATCATAGGAAATCAAAGGTACGATCCATTACTTGATGAAATTAGTGGTAGTAATAACAAGCTTTACGTTTTACTGATTTGTCTACATCCCTATTTTCCATAGGAAATCAAAGGTAAGACCCATTATGTTTGTTAAATGAACGCCTACAGACGCACACCAAGGGTTTGATGAAATGTGCAAGTGTTTTTTCTTGCATGTTTTTGCTGTTATCTTCTATTTTTGTTTCTAACATCAGATGACAGATTTTGCTTAAGCTTTAGATTCGGACATGATTCTTAAGTTACTCCATTGTAGCAAAGGTTTTGGTAATATACGCTATTTTAACCTTAAATTAGTTTTAAAATTATAATATTGATACATCTCTAATGTGGTGTTTTTTTTTTGTAGTTTATGATGATTGAATTTATAGATATGAAGAGGGATGATAAATGGGAAGATATGCCTTTTACATTATATATGCTTCTGATATTGCTTGATAAATGCCATTGTTATTCTCTTCTTTTAGTTCTTGATTAACGCTTTTATTCCTGTTGTATTCAGTCTATTGGAAGCTTTTTATTTCCTTCTACTCTTTTATGCATTATTATAAATTATATAGTTAGATTTAGTCAATTCAAAGCTGAGCATATGTTAATGGATTTGGTAGACAACAGTTTATCATATCTGGAGAAATAGAAATAACAAGATCTTTGGGTCTGAGATGTAAGGGTGTCGACTGTCGTTGATGGGATTGCTGAAAGTTTTAGTGGTAGGTATTAAGAAACTTATACAATTAACTTAAAAAATTATTATTGCTATGTTCATATGGTTGATTTGATGGAAAATTGGATCGCCGAGGCCGATATGGATTTCGGACAGCTACATTTAAACAGGTAATCCATTCGGTAAGTATGCATTTCAACATAAGTTAGGGAATTAGTTGACTTTCACTTGCACGTTTATAGTTGAAATTTTCTAATTTGTGGTTTTGCAGCCTTCAACAACTGAAAATGGCCCTTATGATTACACTAGGAGTGGCAATCCTACACGTATTATGTGGGAAAGGTTCAAGCTCTTATTTTGCACAAGGCCATGATCAATGATGTTAATTATGTTTCATTAGTATATTGTTATCTAAACTTGTATTTCATATTCTGAGTCTCCTGACAAAGCTTGATAAAGCAAATCTAGCATTTTGCTTTACCAGTGGAGTGGCTTTTTTAGCTGCAGTCTGTCGTTTAGTAAAAATCGGTAAAATGAAGCAAAACTTTACATCTCTTTGTTTACACTATACTGACATTTTATATAATTAGTCCATTAACATACTCTGAGTCACCTTAATTAGTTGATTAACCCTACTTGGATTATCTTCATAACTTAAATGTTTTCCGTCTCATGCCTGGACCGACCCGAAATTGGGGCCATCTTACATACACCTTTAAAGGCTTCAACATAATCAAAAGCTTAAAGCAAGTGCCCATTCCTTGGGTTTCTTGAAGGTAAATATAAGTAGTTTATATTGAGTTTTGCTAACGTGCTTGATTAGTACTCAAAATGGATCCAGAGGGGAGACTGACCAATCTGTTCTAGAGGTAATATTGTTACATTTCAATATCTCGCCTATGTCAATATAACATAGAAGGGACACTCTCAACCCATTTTGGTCCAGAGGGTTAAATGAAGCAAAGTAGTTGTTTAGTCTTAATTATTATCATATACTATTAAGGTGCTTGATTAGTACTCAAAAAGAGGCCACCTCTCTAATTTTATGATTCGTGCTGGTTGCAAGCATAAAAAAAGAAAGAATAAAGAGTCCTACATCATAATGAATTAACCAACAACTTCATCATCAGTGGTACACAATTGACATCAAATTAGCTTTTTAAGGAATGAACCAAGACCTAATCCATATTACATTATTAGTATTCATGCATTTTAAGGACCTCCGTACGTAATGTAATATGTATTTTAGCTTTTAAAAAATAATGTATGCAAACATCAACCCATGTAATATAGTGGAAAGTTAGTATTGATGCTTTTCCTTTTCAGGTATTGTCTCCTGTTTCTTTTTGTTTACCTATCTATATTATAATGCAAAGTCACATCTATATATGATTATAGTGAATATATTGGTTAATCATAGTACTTGGTTAATTTTAGGCTCAAACATGTTGAAATGGCTATGACCATCTCCCTTGAGCGATATCAAAGTTGGTATAAGGTTGGATTATGATATTTCGTATGATGTTTTTATATCAATTAGGGTATGTATGTGGGCAGATACTCATTTTTAATAGTTTGATATGGTTAGTCGTTAGCAGAAGTTGCCACTTCTTTCTTTCACACATATTTTCTTTTGTTCACTTTCAGATCTAACTGTTGACTAGCTGAAGTTGCTATTACGCTAAAGTCATATATTTTCTTTTCAGTTGCAGCAGTTAGAGGTGACTTAACAAGGTGGATAAATGATGGAACCTGGAGGTGAAAATGAAGATGCGTTAAGGTTTGGAGATAGAGAGTGAGGTGTGAAGATAGATTGATACTTGAACAATTTTACTTTTGAATTTATTAGGAATAATATCTGTAGTATTTTGAACTTCGAGTCTTTTACCGTGCATTTCTAATATCAAAAGCTGTAACTATAAGTCCCCCTTTTTGTTTACGGATAAACATTTATGTATATGTCTCATCCTATTGCAACCTTTATAAAACAGTTTAAATTATATATTTATTTGTAAATATTCAACCAGCTAAACAATTGAGTGTTTTACTCATCAACTAATAAAAAATGTAAAAACTTATGTTATAAATACATAATTTATCAATTAATCTTACAATTTTATTTTTTATCAAATCCATATAGTCACAATTCAATAAACTAATATACTCTTGTTAAACACATAATCAAAATTCCATTATTATTAATTTATCATAATTTGTTTACAAAAATCAATTAACATCATCTAGCTAATTTTTCTTAAATGGCATACTTAAATTTAATTGGCCTAGCAAAAATAGGGTTTTGTGTTTTGAGTCCAAAGCAGGTCATAAACTGCCCTACTTACATACATGCACCTGTATCTATATCCAGTCGGTAGAAAAATAGTTTTGCAGACACTCAGACAGACATATTCTAAAATACCACTACGACCAGTCCACCACCACTTTGCTTTCTCTTCCGCCGCCACCAATAACTCCGGCCGCCGTACAAGAATATGGGAGACGCTGAAGAGACAAAAACAGGGGAGGAAGATAAACAGAAACCATTTGATCTTAATGATTACATCATAATCAAAGAAGGTGAAGCTGAAATTTTGATGCACTCCAAGAATGAAGTCTTTTACAATAAAACCCAGGTCAGTCTTTGATTAATATTACTATATTTATGCTGTTTATGCTCCTTTAGGCTTAAAGTTTATTGCTTTATGTGTAAATATCATAAATTGTGAATTGTTTTATGTTTTTCTTTGGTGTGGGGTTGTAAAAATCTTTAACTTTCTGTTTTAATATTCCATAAAATTGAAAACTCTTCAATATGGATTCCTGTAACCAGTGAATGATTAGGAGAGATTTGGGTGTAATTGTGTTAAAGGTCATCTAACATGGAATGTTAACTCAAGATTAAGAATTTTTAAAATGTAGTATGTAGAAGATATAAGATGAATTTGGGAAGTGTTGTTAAGACAAGTTATGATATCATGTAGCAGATTCAACTTGTTTGGACTATAGGATAACGAAATATATTTAACATTGAAGTTCTGTGAATGACAGGTTAACAATAGGGATATGTCTATAGCTGTTTTGAGGACGTTTATTTCAAAACGTAAAGAAGAACACGAAGCACTATTGTCTAAAAGAAATAAGAAGGTGTTGAAGGTATCCGAAGATCGTGATTCTGGACCGGAAGCACCAAGTGAGTCTCCTATGCCTAATGGAAAATCTAATGGCAAATGTGAAGAAACGCGGCAAGATGAACCATGTGGCACCTCTAAAGAACAAGAGAAAATACCAGATGCTAATGGCCGAGGGGAATTAAAGCCACCAAGAGTGCTTGAGGTTTAAATTTATTTGCATATCTTTCACATTTCAAATCTTAATCTCCTTGCAAGAAACATCATTTAATTGTTTTCCGTAAATAAATAGGCACTGTCAGCTTCTGGGTTAAGAGCTCTAAGATATGCTCGAGAAGTAGAAGGGATTGGGAAAGTTGTGGCACTGGACAACGATAAAGGTTGGTGATGGTGTAAATTGGTGTACCATAAGATCATATTATTGAACAAATCTATTGTTTGAAAAAATGATGTGCTATTTTACATTTTGTTGTTTATGGTTGTGTTTTTTTGTAGCATCTGTTGAAGCATGCAGGAGAAATATCAAATTTAATGGTTCAGTAGCAAGTGAAAAGGTGGAATCAAACCTTGTTGATGCTCGAGTATATATGCTTACTCATCCAAAGGAATTTGATATGGTATGATTTAATGATATCATGAGGTTCTATCTAATGACACTTGAGTTGGTGTGTTGCACGAGGATTGACTTGTAATCTTGTGGTTATAACTAGACTTTGATGTTCTTCAGGTTGATCTTGATCCTTATGGTTCACCATCTGTGTTTCTGGACTCTGCGGTTCAGTCAATTGCCGATGGAGGGATGTTGATGTGTACAGCAACCGATATGGCAGTGCTATGTGGAGGCAATGGAGAAGTCTGTTATTCCAAGTAAAGTTCTATATTCTATTTTCTATTCAGTATAATCAGATCTGTAAAAATGGGCTGGTTGGGTAACTGGTCAAAACTGGTTGTTTTTAGTACGGGTCAAAACAAGGCTGGTCGAGTCAGGTTGGCCAGCAAACGTTTTTAGTCTATTTCTTGTAAATAGTTAATGTGCTTTATATGTGAACACAATCTTTATTAACAAACTGGGAGACTGTAAGCATTACAAACCTATTGGACCTATCTGACCCGTATCTAACTTTTGACTTGGCTCAATTTACTGGTTGTTGATAAACCATACCCCAAATTGACCCATTCACAAGTAAATGGGTAGAAATTGCCACCTTTAGTAACAATGATAATCAACATATATGTAATTTTTATAGTGAAAGATATCCTAAGAAAGTAATTTGTAATCTTCATGGAAATGTAGAGAGCGCTTGATTCTTGAAAAAACATGGACTTATTCTATACTGTGATATGTGCTAGATATGGTTCCTACCCCCTGAAGGCCAAATATTGCCACGAAATGGCTTTGCGGATTCTTCTTGCTTGCATTGAGGTAATTTTTCTTCTAATTTTCTAGTAGATTTATATTCTTTTTCTTTACTTCGTTACAGTTTTAATTTGCACGTTCTAGTAGCGAATTTTTTGAATCTCTTTTTCCCTTTTCAAATACAGAGTCATGCAAATAGGTACAAGCGGTATATTGTCCCTGTGTTATCTGTTCAGATGGACTTTTATGTCCGGGTGTTTGTTCGCATATATACGTGAGTATCCTTTGTATCACAAGCTTTTAAAACATCGTGGCAGCTTAAATTGTGCTGAAAAGCTAAATTATGGGATGATTGCAGGTCAGCAAGTGCCATGAAGAACACTCCACTCAAGCTTTCCTATGTTTACCAATGTATCGGCTGTGATTCTTTTCATCTCCAGCCACTCGGGAGAACCGCTTCTAAGGTGTGTATCTATTCCATAAATGACTATTTCCTGCATTTATTGTAATAATCTGTTCACGTAAACTGTCTACAGAAATTTTGAAATTATTTTTACTGATTTTTGTTTCTCCTCTTCTATCTTAGAATACCAGTGTGAGATATCTCCCGGGGTTTGGTCCTGCTGTTTCCCAGGAGTGCAGCGATTGTGGTAAGAAATATAACATGGGAGGACCGATATGGTCAGCTCCTATTCATGATCAAGATTGGGTGATATCCATATTAGCAGACGTGAAGTCTATGAAAGAACGGTATCCTGCTTTTAATAGAATATCTGCCGTCCTGACAACCATCTCAGAGGTACATTGATTACACCTGAAGTTAAAGATTAGAATTTTTATATTCTCTTTTACCAAAAGCCAAACGATGTAGTCATAATTAAAATTTTACAGAAAAAAAAAAAAGTTTTAACATGTATGCATTTGGCTCTTCTGTTCAGGAATTACCAGATGTTCCCCTTTTCTTGAGTCTGCACAATCTTTGTGCAACCCTTAAGTGCACTTCCCCTTCTGCAGTGGTATTCAGGTCTGCTGTGATTAATGCTGGATATCGTATCTCGGGAACCCATGTTAACCCATTAGGGTTAAAATCTGATGCTCCTATGGATGTCATATGGGATATCATGCGTTGTTGGGTAAGCTAATTTTGTCCATTTTGATTTACATTCGAGTAAATTAGGATCACAGTCATGCACATACATAATGCATATGCTTAAAGTTGATGGTCATTTTTTTAAACTTTTAATTTTTTTATTTAATAATGTTAAGGTTAAAAACCATCCTGTGAAAGCCCAACCACCAGAGCATTCCGGAAGTGTGATCTTAGCCAAGGAACCTGTGCTTCAGGTATGTTCATTATCACCAAATGTAATTAAATACATTTCAATATGTGGAAACGATAGATAATTATTTGATAAGAAATACGAATGAGTATACAATTCATGTGTTTTTGTACTGTCCAACAGGCTAATTTTGCTCGAGCGGTTGCATCACTTAGCAAAGCTCAAGCAAAGAAGGTTGCACGTTTTCTTCCAAATCCCGAAAGCCATTGGGGACCAAAGCTAAGGGCTGGTCGAACTATCACTAGCAAACATGCGTCTCTTTTGGGCCCAGAAACAGTTAATGAGATTCTTAACAATACTGAAGAACAAGGTGAAGACCCCGCAGCCAAGCGTAAGAAGACACAAGATACTACTTCCATTTCATGATAAAAGACTAAAAACGGGAGCTTCTTTTTATACACCTCTCTCCTGATCTTAGTCTGCATTTCTGTGCAGAGATCTAATCCAACTCGTAATATCAGCGGTGAACTACCCTTTTCAAATAATTTTGGGGAAAAAAATAGAAATTATTTCAAGGTTAGATCTGTTCTTTTAGAAGTCCTGAAGATGCAGAGTGAAGTCTGGTTTTTCTCGTGTTCGTTTTCTTTTATTTTCCTCTTTGCTGTTTAGTTTCTATATAAATCATAATCATAATCATAATCATAATCCTTTGTATTATCTGAATGGAATTTATGTAATTAGTTATACATGCTTATTAGCAGTGGAGTTGTTCTGACTGGTTTCATTATTGGGTTTTGTTTAGTTTCCTGTCCTATATTTTGCCTGTTGGCAGTTAATTGATTCAATATTGTTTCTTGTCCACCTGTCTGTACATTAAGAAGTACTCATATTTTCAAAGGTTTGATGATCATTTTGGGTGGCGTCTGATATCATGGAAACAATTGTAAATCATCTTAGATATACTAGGCATAAAGTCTTTCAAAATCATCTTGAGTTGTGTTAGATGCACATTACATCCGAAGAAAAAGCAAGTTATTTCTACATAACAAAAATTGATCTGCACAATACAAAATCACTTAAATTAGCACAAGGTGGAACACATTCTATGCAAGTTTCTTGTGTAAAAATCACTTTTTGTTGTGTACAAATCACTTTGTGTTTTGTACAGATCACCATACGAAATACGCTAATCGATTCCAACGACTAGGATCATGCTAGATATGCATAAAAGATTCAAACGGCATCTTGGAGTTGTCAGTACTTTCATCAGATTGCCTTGTTAAATTATAAACATTAAATTTGACTGTTGATATTACCTTACGTGTCATTAGTAGACCATATATAAAACATAAATTCCATATCACTAATTCAACATACTCTAGAATCATTCGAGTATCTATATAATGGCTTCTTTATTGTATTATATATACCCTCTAGATGCATAACAGAAAGCCCGTCTAGGTCAAGCATCCAGCAAGTACTTCAATTCAAAAGTCAAAATGAGACTATTAGTTTATTATTCCTAAGATGGGCAAATCAAAACAGTAATAAAAAAGTGATGCCACCATTCTGCAATAAGCAACTTAAAACAAAACCTGAAAGTCTGAAATTATAAAACTAGAATATTGAATCCTCATCTACTGCAAAACCACACAAAAAGAGCCTAGACACACACACTTTTCACTTTCATTTGCTACTTGTCTTCTTAGAGTCCTTTGGATTGAGCTCTTCCCAAGCTTCGATCCACATGACCATGGCGTCAGCAAGCTTCACAAAATAAGGGTCTATCTTCGCCAGCTTATCTTTAACCTGCTTAGCCAGTTCAATGTAGCACGATTGAACCGTGGTGCACTCTTTAGGTAGACTCGTGGCTTGGAAGAATGGAATTATCTCTTCTTGCCAAAAGATACCTTTGTACTCTTTCTTCAAGTTCACAAATGGATTGCTAGCTTTGCTATGCCATATGTATGGTAACCCCGTCTTGATCCCGAGCCCCAAATGATCACATATCAACTAAACATCACAAATAACACAAAATTTAATCATCAAAATAAGACCTTTTATCAGAACAAGATTGTCAAAGAAATGAAATTTTATCGTAAACTAACAACCTTGACACACCAACCAGCCCACATATCGTCATAACGACCAATAGGCTGACTATCACCCATTAGCCCAAAGTACATAGCCGGGCCAATGAGTTGTCTGTCAAACGCCAAATTCATTCCACACATAGGGAACAAAGTTCCCTTTGGAATTGTCATAACTGCATCAACATACCTGAAAATGAACCCAATTCATCATCATCCATGCATGCAAAACATTCTGTAGATACAAATACAACTAGATGAAAATATGCAAGTATTATACTACCTAGTGTTTCTTTCGCGAGGCTTGACAAGTTGAGTTGGTGCGTCATAATCAGGAATGTTAAGCCACAAGCCATGTGACACGGCTGTAGGGATACCTTCACGAAGGCTAAACGGGTAACCACGGACGAAATCAGCACCATCCGAAAACGGATCGTAAAGTGTGTTGAAAAAATAAGGTGTAGATGGATGAAGCAGGTTCCTGATATGTTGTGAAAGTGCATTTATATCTTTCCCAGTCGGATCTTTCGCAACCTAAACAACAATATCAACAAATCAAGATCCAATTTTGAGCCGTGCCCATTACAACAAATCATCAAAATAATGGTAGCATCAAATTTAACTCACAAAGCAATCATCATCAATGGTGAAAATATACTTCTTTTTGGAAATCATGTAACCGAAGCAACGACAAGCAGAATCCTTGAATGAAATGCATGAAGCTTTAGGACCCAAAAGCTTATTAATGTCGTTACGATTGTAGAGATCATAGTCGAAACCACTGGGAACCTTGATGGTTTTTGAAGGATCACCATCTTGGACAATGATCAAATGATATGGTTCGAAAAAGGGTCTCCACATTTCAAGGAAATCGAGGTTTCGAATGGTGGGTATGACAATATCGAGTTCATCTTTGAGAGGTACGCTGGATGTCGCCATGAGTATGAGAAGAAGAGAGGAAAACAGAGTAATATGGTTAGACTGTTAACAAGAGGGACTAATTAAGGGACGTGAGATGATAACGGGGACGGAGGATGTAACGGATGTAATTTGGTCAAAGTCATTGCATATTTTTTTAACCGTTTTAATTGCTTTGCTATACAACCGAGAAATCTGGACTGAATTAAATTCTTTCCATGATGGTTTAAAGTGGAGATTAATTTCTAGCTTAAATTTGTGTTTTTAGAGGTGTAACTTTCAGTATTTCTATTTGATAAAATCAGTTATTCAACCTCACATGTTACCCCTTTATATCTATATGACACTTTTAATACTTGTATCTTATAATTAATCCCTTTAACTTTTCATTTTCTTTTAAATCTATTATTTTCATATATAAATTTATGTGAGATTATTTACAATTGAAAAATTCAACCTGTACATTTTGCATGTTCTCACTTTTTAATTTTTATTAAGCTTATGAAATATGTAATGTATTATAACAAAAGAATAAATGTAAAATGATTAAATGTGTACTTTTTTCATTATACTAACTACCATTATATAATAAATTATAGTGATAACGATTGTAATGATGACATTGTCATTTAAACATTCAGTTGATCAATCACAGATTAAATAAAATATTTTATTTTACATTTTTTACGCGTTTAACTTTTATAATCGTACGAGTTCAACTCATACTTTTAACCAGTGATATATGTTATTGGCTACACTATTTATTTTCCATTAAATTATACGTTACTCTCATTAATCTTATCGTTTTTGTAGTAACATCGTGGTGGTATGATCTACATGATAAAATAATGTATATCAATTTTTATTAACGTCTATTCTTTTGAAACACTTCTTTACATCAATATCGACATATCAAACGTGTGTTTTAAAATTTAATTTAATTTTTTATGATTTATAAAACATTTAAAATATAAACATATAGATTATTTATAACATGGTATCAGATCATTTTGTGCACCGGTTTAGTATACCCGTTGTATAGTGAAAATGTTCATACCTATTTTTACTGATAGTATGTTATGTGTTGTTAACGTTAATAAAAAATAACTAAAATAATTAATACATCATTATCCTATTTGAATAAAAAACTGAAAGATAAGTAAATGACAAAATGGCCACGTTTAAAATCCAAAGGAATGTGATTTGACTTTACAATAAAATGCTAGTCATTTTATGTTAATAATTTGTTATCGGAGAAAAATACATAGATGTTTTTTAAGTTTGTTTAAAATTTTGCTAATAAATTTTTATTAACTTTTAGAGTAAATTACACTCCCTGCCCCTGTGGTCCATCATTTTTAAACGCCTCGTCCCTCCCAACTTTTTTTCACAATCCGTACCCCGGTACTGGCACTTTTGCATCTTTCCCTGTCTCTCCTTCGTTAACTCTAACGGATGACCGTTAACTCATCAAAAATGACAAAATTACCCTTCTCTTTTATATTTTCCCTTTTTCTTCTCTTTAAAACTTATCATCATCATCATCCAAACAATACAGAGTCATAAACAAAATGAAACCCTAGATCCAAAACCGAAATCAAAAAACAATTAAAACACAAACAAACACAATTTCATCCCTTTAAATCGGAAACACAAATTTCGTCCCTTCTTCCTCACCTGCAACTCTCCCAGATTGTGGACTCATCGACAAGAACAAAATCGAAAACTCAGATCTGCAGTCGTCGTTAAATTGTTACAGAAATTGAAGGCAGATCCGGAATCGTAGTAACACCATTTGCGTTCACGTAACTCCGGTAGGCGAGGATGCTGCTCAAACCTCAATTCCGACGGCGATAAGGGCTGGTGGGTCTGGAATCGAGATGAATAAGCACAAGAGACATAGATCTGAGATTATAATCGGAGTTTTCGAACGGAGTTTTCAGGCGAGTGGATCTAGAATCAAGTTAAATAAGCCGGATCTAGAATCAAGTTAAATAAGCCGGATCTAGAATCGAGTTGAAAAGGTCTAATATAAAATCGGATTTTTAGGCGGATCTCCGGGCGAACCCGATGATGTTGGTGGGGCTATGTATTCTGGCGGCGATAGTGGGGCTATGTATTCCGGCGGCGGTGGTGGGGTTATCTTTGCTGATGATGTTCATTGTTCAGCAATCATCGTGATTTTAGGATAAATTTGGTGATGATTTTAGGGTTATAGTACAGTAGGACAATAGTCACTTTTGGTGGTGTGGTCTTGATGTGAATGATGGTTGCAGGTTCCAGAGGTGGGCAGAGATGGTGACCGAAACAGATAGTTATGGGGTTTACACTGTTCCTTAATTTGAAGCTGGAGAATTCGAAATCATCATTTTCGTAAGTTGTAATTCTCGAAATCGTGTTCATCGTCGGAGATTTCGTCGAAATCGGGGAGATCTAGATCGGAGTTGTAGTGTGGTGGTGAAGAGAGAGAAAGATGAGGAGTGAGAGAAGATGAGGAGTGTTGACCTGTGCAAGCTTTGAAGTTGAAACCCTAAATTTGTTGGATTTAGGGGTTTTAAGGAAGATGAGGGTATTTTCGTCATTTTTGATGAGTTAACGGTCATCCGTTAGAGTTAACGAAGGAGAGACAGGGAAAGATGCAAAAGTGCGAGTACCGGGGTACGGATTGTGAAAAAAAGTTGGGAGGGACGAGGCGTTCAAAAACAATGGACCACAGGGGCAGGGAGTGTACTTTACTCTAACTTTTATTACACCATTTATTTATTTTTTTATAAATTTATCACGTCAATAGTCTTTTGAACTAACGATTGTTAACTATAATTTTTAGAATTACCATTGATATATATTTATTTTATTATTTTAATGTGTTTTTTATTGAGTAAAATATAAATTATATAATCTAAAAACTGAGTAGATACACTATTAGGTGCATACAACATTATTGTCATCTTCTTCATTTCACTTAGAAAATTCATTACCAAATCTAATCATCTTCTCCACCTAAAAAACTTTTAAAATTGAGAACCATCTTTGACTGCTCAAACGTACATTTGTTAAAGATTGTGAGTCACATATTTGATTCACGGTTTTTGACGTCGTTTAAAAAGGTTTGAGATGGTTTAACCGGCAAAGCATTGAAGGAGATTAGATTACGTCAAGAACAAAGAGAAAACGAATTATGGTTCATATAATCATAAGGAATAAAGAAAATAAAGCAGGTTAAAGGAAAAAATGACAAGATATAGGAAAAGTTATTTAATTTATATCTAATTTAATTTTTATTATCTTTTATTTTTAAAGAAATATAATAATCCTCGTGTGCATAACATATATCTTGATTTAATGAAGTAATTAAACATCGTTAATATAAAAGATTATTGGCGTAACAATTTTTAAATGAAAAGATAATTGGTATAATTAAAGTTTATAAACGTATGCTAGTGAAATTTGAGACAAATTTTAAAACCGATTTGTGCAATTTTTTCCTCTAATTATGGGTGAACAATATAATATATTTAATATTGATAGAATATTATGTTTCATATGACTTCACATTAAATATGTTTAATCCTGCATAGTTACGGGTCAATAAATTGATTTTTTAATATAACGAAATGTTTAATTTTACTATAGTATTTTACGTGATGATCTTTAAAATACACTAAATCATATTTTGTACGTATTAAACATCGATTTTGCTAATATATGGGATTATTAAACTCAACATTTCATTATATTAAAAAAGTAAATATATATGGGATTTCTAAACTCAACATTTCATTATATTAAAAAAGTAAATATATATGGGATTATTAAACTCAACATTTCATTATATTATAAAAGTAAATAATGGATTTAGTTAACACATAATTCTTTTTTTCTTTTTTTTTTATATTTATATATAATCAAAATAAAATGTTTTTGCTGAAAGTATAAAGTTGGTTCAGATGATAGTATATTTATTTATTTCTACCGAAACAATTGGCTAGGAAAAAAAATGATTGATAAAGAGAAAGAAAATAGTCGTTATCATTTTTCGTTTTATTTATATTATTATTATTAAGATTAAAAATAAAATTGATTAAGATGGTGGCCGATCTTATTACTTGATAGGAAAGTGTTCTCGTAAATTTCTTAATTAAGATTTTGCGTAAATATCTTTATCAGATAAGATAATAGAGGTGAGTTCATGGAAGTATGAGTTTTTTTGAAAGTATGAAAGTACCAATAGAAACGCGCCACGTGACAAAAACCCACTTTCCCCCACTTTTTTAAAAATTAAATATCTCATAAACGACAAGTCAAAAAATAATAAAAATTACACCATAATAATCGTAATTTTTTTCTCTTTGATTTAAGATCCCACAAGGCATACTTTCAACGAATTTTTTTTTTTTCATTTTTTGGGGGTTAATACATGTGTTATGATGGATTAACAAAAGTGTTACCCGCGGTTATTACATGTGTTATCAACGACTATCACATGTGTTACAATCGATAGTCGGTGCTAACACATGTGTTAGTCGCCCGTAACACATGTGTTATTTGTTTATAACACATGTGTTACAAATTTTCAAAACACATGTGTTATGATGGATTAACAAAAGTGTTACCCGCGGTTAACACATGTGTTATCAACGACTATCACATGTGTTACAATCGATAGTCGGTGCTAACACATGTGTTAGTCGCCCGTAACACATGTGTTATGATGGTTTATAACACATGTGTTACAACTTTTCAAAACCCACCAAAAAATGAAAAAAAATAAAATTCGTCGAAAGTATAACTTGTGAGATCTTAAATCAAAGAAGAGAAAACGCTGATTTTATGGTGCAATTTTTATAATTTTTTGACTAACGGTTTTTAAGATATTTAAATTTAAAAAAAGTGGGGGAAAGTGAAAAAAAGTGGAGCCTTTGCCAAATGACACAATTCTATGGTACTTCCATACTTTAAAAAAATCTCATACTTTAATGATATTTTGTCTAAGATAATAATAGTATAATTAATAATAATCATATTATATACGTATATATGTTATATGTTATAAAAAAGTGATTATCTAGGAAATACTCTGTAATATTTTTAATACAATCAGAAATACTAATTTATTGAAATTTAAAATGATGTTATCATTTTTTTATTTTGTTAATATTAAGTAAGATTAGAAAATAATATTTTTTTTAATATTAAGGTATATTGTTAATAAATTTTGTTAATTGATTTAATTAAAGAGTTTAACAAATAAATACACTAACGATTTTCAGTTGTAACATAAGATTAATTTATATATTAAACACTTTAATTTTCATTCATATATGTTTATTAATTAATTAATTACTTCGTATTTTACTATTAAAAGTTAAGCTTCCTTTAACCTATACCCTTAGCTACGTAAGTAAGAAATTTTACAAAATAAATATAAACTTTTAGCATGGTAATCCTGTACAAATATACCTTGTTCCTTACGAAAATTGAAGTAGTGACTACGAATTTAACGAAGAGATACACAAGTTCTTAACAAATTTATTACTTAAATAGTTTCCCATCAAGTAATAAGATCACATCGATCGGCACTATATGTCTACTATAAATCAGTAGTATCTTACTACACAAAAACCACATTCTTCGTTTTCTTCAACCGCAAAATCGAAAAAAGAACCCATAATCATATTCTTTAATTCTTCAATCACCATCTTATTCACATTGAAGAAAAAATGGCATACCCAATGATGTTGATGGTTCCCGTTCATTATCCACATCCCAATTTTTATTACCACCATCCTCCATACTTACCTCCTTCTCATATTTTGTATAATCAACAAAAAATACCAAAATATCATAACGAACGTAACATGGTGATGCAATCCACGTGTGAACTCTCGCCTAATAAAATTTCTCAAGTTAAACACGGATGGAAGTTCAAAAGGCAACCCCGGTCCATCAAGTTTCGGTGGTTTAATACGAGACGGTGAAGGAAAATGGTTGTGTGGGTATATGGGAAAGATGACGGGTAGATCGTATGAGTCTTGAGGCCGAAGTTTAGGGCATGTATAAAGGGTTGTGTTTGATTAAAAATATGAATTTGTCAAGTATATTGATTGTGAAACGCTTTTAAGGATTTCGTGTGGATCGCTTGATAAGGATCATCCACTTAGGTCTATTATGGATACTATTGATGCAATGTTGTTGGAGACAAAGTGTGCGTTGACACATGCTAGAAGACACGGGAACCATTGTGCAGATCAGTTGGCGAAACTTGGTGGAAAGCGGTTGGAGGAATACGTCGTGTTGAGGGAACTGCCAAAGATGTTGATACCTTATTTGTTACGAAACGAAAGCCGATTTGGTAAATGATTAATGTGAATCTGTCATAGGTTTGTTCAAGTCTATAATGTCGTCCTAATTGTTGTTTATATATGTTTGATGAATTTGTTTAAGTAGTTATAGTTCTTGAGGTGGTTTTGTTATAACTTTCTGAATGATTGTAATGTAGAGGGATTTTGATGTAATCACTGAATGATTTAAGAGTTGAATGATCATCTTTATTAAATTTAGACCTCGCCTTTCTCCTATACCTAATGTTTTATTTTTGATATTTAATGCTTGATGATCCAAATCAAATCATGTATGGTTAATATAAGCTGTACCTTTATTCCGTACCTAATGTTTTATGATCTAAATCGTGTATATGGTTTATATATACTTTGCCTAATTTATTCAATACCAAATTAATTTAATTAATACTTAAAAGGAAATTCAATATAATCGTTTGTAACTTTGCATCATAAATTGTATGTTGAAGAACCATGTGATTAAAACACAATGAAGGATGGCAATAAAAATAAAATAAAATTACTATTTTCAATTAGTGATGGAGCATAATTTAAGAAAATTTAGTGTTTATAAATTATTTATATTGCCAACGAAATATTATTTTGCAGACATTCAACTCTGTTTATGTTTACCAACTTGCTTTTGCACTTTTTATGGATGTTTATAAACGTCAATATTATATATAGCCTCTTTAACAATAGAGATATTAGACATATATATAGGAAGAGGATTTAAAAAGAAAGAAAATTATATGGGAGAAAGTAGAGAAATTGGTAGTTTAGTAAATTGGAAGGGTAGTTTCTATAAAGCATGAACGGTTTTTAGTACTAGACACAAAGCTTTCTCCTCTTTCTCCACCCTATTTTCTTTCTCCTTAAAACCTACTCCTATAATATAATATATTATATATATATATTATAATTATAATAAACATACTAAAAGAAAATGATTTTTTGGAGATTAATCTTTATCTAGATTATTATACGTATTTCTTTTCAGAATTGTGACCATTTCTCCTTCTACAACCATACATTTTTTTCTACGTACTTTCCATCTCATATGTTCCATGCATCCCCAAAATGTACTAACAATCCCCAAAATGGTCGAGACATAAATCAATTAAAATAAGATTATCAAACTGACAACCTCAGAACAATAAAAGCTCTCTAAATGTACGCATTTTGTGTAACATGAAGTGAACACATTTTGGAAAAATACGGTTAAATATTGCATTGTTAAAAGCATTGGACTCAACCAATATCATTGCAATTGGCAACCCTGTAAGCCTAAGTCGAGTCAAACAGGCTCGCAAAGTCAAGTCAGTTCTTGAGCTTTGATAAAGCAAGCAGAGAGGTTTGAGCTACGCTCAACTCACTTTGATCCCGCAAATAATCAAACCTTATTATAGGTTTATAAGGTTTATCGATGGATGGGATTTAAATCAATTTAATTAACATATTTAACCCTCATGCAAATAATAAAATTCATAAAATTTCTGAACTTAAATAATCTCTTGTAACTTTCAGAGTTAGGTAAATCATAACCAACCTATCAAAAAATCAATATATCGTCTCGTTTACTGTTATTAGCTACGTATTTGCATTCACATGTATCTTTATATATATATATATATATATGTAAAATAACATATCTTCTTGTTGGAAAAAGAAAAAGATTGCAAAAACTGAAGTCTATGCTACTTTTGGTTAGTTAAGATTTTTGCAGTGCTATGGGAAATGTGATTACTGTGGTAACCAATAAAAGGAGAGGTGGGCAAGCAAAGTTAGTTAATGAAATGTATTTGAGGGTAAATATGTCATTTTCCTATAAAAAGAAATATCTCAATCAGAACCTCAAATTCTGTGACAAACAGTAATTTGTTGAGTGGATAGGGTTTTGTGTTTTTGTTGTGAAATTTTTGAAGTCCAACGATTTTGCAAGTGCTTCCAAACCCACCACCCAATTTGTAACTTTATAAATCATCAAACCAACCAACCAACCTCTCTTCATTCTTCCTTTTTCTAATTTCCCAGAATTCTCATATCTTGGTATTTTTTTTACCAAGAAACAAAGTTTTCTGCAAGAAAGAAAAAAGGAAGAAAACAAAACAAAAATGGAGTTTTCAACATTCCATCCGTCTTGGCATTCTTTTTTCACCTCCCCTCTCCTGTTTCCCTACCCTTTCATCCCTGAAAACTATGTTCATTGGACCGAAACCCCTGAATCCCACATTTACTCTGCTGATATCCCCGGTAATCAACCTTTACATTTATTCATGATAACTTCGTTAAATGTTAAAAAGATGTCACCTTTTTTTGGGAGAAAATCTTGAATCTTGAAATTAACTCGGTTAATTGGGTTAAGATGTCTGCTTTCTAGGACCAAACAGGGCTGCATGTGGGCACGAGCTTGGTTGACTCGTTCAGGCCAAGCTCGACTCGATAGCTTGACAAGCCTTCACAATGCCGGCTCTAAAATGATTCAATACAGCTTTGGCTCGGCTAGCTCGAATTTTTTATATAAATATAATCTTTAATATTCAAACTTCTTTCATATTTATATTTAAAAGTTGTATTTAAACTAATAATCATTTCAAATATATATAAAAATTAGAACAACACTTCATCATTAGCCAAAACCTTGTAAATGATTATAGGATTTGATAATTCTATCAATTGCAAATTTAAATCTAAATATCCTTATTACTTAACGGCTCTTTTTCGATAATAGCTAAATCCGATCTCTTATAAGCTCGAGCTCCACTCGTTTATAACCCAAGCTCGGCTTGATGTATAATCCCAGCGCGATTTTTAAGCTCAAACTCTTTAAAATCTTGACTTGTTTGCAGTCCAAAGACTGAATCTTGGATCAATCGGTTAGATTGCCCACAAAAATTTGTTTCTGAGACTCATATTATAAAGTTTTTCCTTTTATAAGATTTATTATTGAATTTCTTTTCCTTAGGGTGGTTTCTTGGTATCAACTCATTTTAAACGGTTAAAGATGTCTGCTTTATAGAAGCAGAGTCTTTAATCAACTGGTTTGATTGGACACCAAAGGTTCTTTTTTGTATGATCTATCAATTCTTTATATTTGAGTGGTTTCTTTTTATATGCAGGCGTTAGGAAGGAGGAAATTTGTGTGGAAGTTCAGGACTCAAGGTACCTTATTATTCGTACCGAATCAGCTGATGATACAGCAACAACGGCTGGTGGTCGAACTTTCATGAAAAAGTTCAGGTTGCCTGATACCATTGATGTTAATGGGATTTCTGCTTGTTATGAAAACGGCGTGTTGACAGTTACTGTACCTAGATCTTTTGTTAGAAGGGGTTTTTATATCGAACCAGCCGATCTGCCACATCAGACGGAAGTTCTTGCTAGGGCTGCTTGAATCCTTAAAAGTCCAATCTCCTTTTAATTTGACATTTTCAAGGTTATTCGAACTCAGAAATTATAGGGCATTGTTTTGGGGAAATATGCTTTTATTTTCAAGATCACGTTGGTGTGTAATTGATCCGTACTGATATCGATCATCTTCTGCAATGAACAATGTACATTCAACATATAAAAAGAACATCACAATATTGATACAATATATTGGTATCATGGTTGTAATGAGCCATTCATCCTGTAACAATGTGAATAGCACATCTACTGCACAGGAAATATAAAAAACCAATGTGTTTCGATTTTAAAGCTTGAATGATGAGAACTTATAACCTCAATTACAATAAAAAGGAAATCATCAATATAAATTCATCCAAGTATATGTCGCCTTTATGATGCTCAAAAAAGTGATTTTGATGTACTGTCTAAATGATTTAATGTTGGGAGTGCATTTGATGCTACAGTAAAACATAACATGAAGTTTGTGTGACATCAATTAATACATTGTTCTGTTACAAGTACCATGTCTTAATAAGTTGAAAAGGAAACTTGATATTGTGTCATATAGGCAATTGTAATCATGAACAGTAGCCAAATACTGCCACATCTAGAGATGCAAAAGAGCTAAACGCATAGTCACATTCTTTGAACAAATGCAGGAACTTTGCTAATAAATAGGAGATAACAAGCAGAAAACAAAGCAGAGGAACAGAATCAAAATCGAATATGAGATTTAACTTATCATTTGTAGGTTTAAATTATACAACTGTAACCATCACTATAACTTCAACTACTCTACAAACAAAATACATATAAAACAACAGTAATAAACAAATATGGTTTAAGATGAAGCGTGCACGTGTGAAAAATCATCATGGGATGCTCGAACATTAAACAAATGCAAAGAGAAAGGCCAAAGATGCTGTCAATAAAGTGAGTAACGAAAAGCTTAGACGAGAGCTGGCATTAGGGAGATACGGGTATGCATCAGGTGGTGGCATCACACAATTGTCACCATTGAAATAAATTCTACGGGGAAAAGCCCAACCCTTTTCAAATGTGAATGTTGATTTATCTTTACGGAAAAGTAACTCTGATTGAACATTCCCCAAAGGTCCAGCTTGATTCAGAAAATCGTTATAGAATTTTACCTCCCCATAGCATAGCAGTATCATCTGTAAATATTTACAAAAGAAAGGTTAGAACTTGCTTTTAAATGGATCAAGATTGATAAATTGGTATGCAAGTGAACTTACTTATAGAAGAATAAGGAGTCAACGGTTTGTAGTTAAAACTGAAAATTTGAGTAAGGTTGTCAAAGTTAGGGTGTTGGACGACTAAGTTCCACTGTGAATAATTCATCCTGTAGTTGAAATTTGTGATAGTGACCTTCACGCGCCAGTAATCCTTGTAATTAAGCTTCACGTGCCAGTGAACTCGAATCGGACACATATGTTTTGTGCATTGAACGAGAGGGGTCAAGCTGTTCTTCCCAGGACCATTAACAACCGAAGCTAGATATGGCGAGTTC